>CM055119.1:98823719-101297886 GCA_029206835.1 Rana muscosa | reverse complement strand
AGAGAGGTCTGCTTTGTTCTTTGGTGTGGGTCTTTAAGGTACGCTTGCCAACGAGCTGCATGGCAGGTCAACATATGTCTGGTCAAACATGTGGTGCCCAAGCGGCTGATGTTTTGGCCACGTGAGATACGCTTGAGACATATGTTGCAAATAGCAGTGGTGCGATCTGATGCACTGGACTCAAAAAAGGCCCACACAAAAGAGCTTTTGGAATAACGAGCAGAGGCAGCGCCCTGCACAGGCGGAGCTCTGCGGTGTAATTCAGTCGGTGTGCTGCCCTTACACTGGCCCCCGGAGGGCATCCTGCCTCGTTGGAGATGTCCCTCCTCCTCATCCTCCTCCTCCTCCTCTCTCCTGTCAGGCACCCACATGGAGTCAGTGACCTCATCATCCCCTCTCTCATCACTGGAGCCAATCTGGCAGTATGCTGCAGCTGCTGGAACATGACTGCCAGATTGCTGTCCTTCTTGAGCATCCCCTCTCTCGGCGCTCACGCTACTGCCTTCCTCTAGCTGGGTATCGTCATCAGACCCTTCAAAATGCTGGGCATCCTCCTGGATCATGTACCCAACACTGTGCTCAAATAAGGAAAATAAGGACAAGCGTGTCCCATGGCCACGTGCTGATGACGATGCACCGCGTCCATGACCAGCACTGTTGTCTCTAGACACAGAGCCTGCTTGCCCTCTTTTATTGGCTCCTGACTGTCTGCCTCTTCTTGTTGGCCTTCCAGGCATAGTAATGGACTGCAGGGAGATGGGAAAACCAGGAATTGGAGTAGTGTATATTGTGCTGGAGGCACACAACACCCACTAACTCCTGCAGATGCCTTTATTAGAGAACACCAGCAATAAAGGGTAGATACAGGTGTATACTGTGCTGTGCTGGAGGGAAACAACACCCACTAACTCCTGCAGATGCCTTTATTAGAGAACACCAGCAATAAAGGGTAGATACAGGTGTATACTGTGCTGTGCTGGAGGGACACAACACCCATTAACTCCTGCAGATGCCTGTATTAGAGAACAGCAAAAAAGTGTAGATACGGGTGTATACTGTGCTGAGGCACACAACACCCACTAACTCCTGCAGATGCCTGTATTATAGAACAGCAAAAAAATGTAGATACAGGTGTATACTGTGCTGGGGCACACAACACCCACTAACTCCTGCAGATGCCTGTATTATAGAACAGCAAAAAAATGTAGATACAGGTGTATACTGTGCTGGGGCACCCACTAACTCCTGCAGATGCCTGAGAAAAGAACACACTGTCCCTGCCTATCTAGCTTAGAGAACAGTAATAAAGGGTAGATACAAGTGTATACTGTGCTGGAGGCACACAACACCCACTAACTCCTGCAGATGCCTGAGAAAAGAACACACTGTCTCTGCCTGCCTATCTAGCTTAGAGAACAGCAATAAAGGGTATATACAGGTGTATATTGCACTGGAGGCACACAACACCCACTAACTCCTGCGGATGCCTGAGAAAAGAACACACTGTAGAACACACTGTCCCTGCCTATGTAGCTCTTTCCCTGCACGCCGGAACACACTACACAAGGCCGCTGCGCTGGCGGCCTTTTATAGTGTGGGGTGTGTACTAAACCCCCCTGAGCTACGATTGTCCACAGTCATCCTGCCTGTGGCCAATTATGGCTCTCCTCGCTGCCGGCGCTGTGATTGGCCAAGCATGCGGGGTCACAGTGCATGCTTGGCCAATCACAGCACCGGCAATGCAGTGCGATGGCGCAGTGCATTGTGGGCCATTCGTGTCACCCGAATTTGGCGCGAACGGCCCACAAAGTTCTGGTTTCGGCGAACAGGCGATGTTCAAGTCGAACATGCGTTCGACTCGAACACCGAGCTCATCCCTACTGCTGACAAAAGCAGCAGGATGAATTCTCAAGTGTTTCGGGCAATATTATCTGCTCATATTCAGCCAAATGTTTCGAAACTCATTTGACGGCGCTTCACAGTGCAGATGGACAATGACCCGAAGCATACTGCGAAAACAACCAAAGAGTTTTTTAAGGGAAAGAAGTGTATTTTTTTTTTCATTCAAGTTTTAGTTAATTATCTGAATAGAGTCAGTACAATCTTTACAGAAAAAAGTACAATGTAGTATCACAATATAATATGCAAGTGAACAAGTTAAATATCAGTAGATCTCAAAATACAATATTACCATGTTGGAATACATCAATGCAAAAATACCATAAAAACAGAAAATATTGAAATATATTTATCAAAAATAAGAGTAACCCCCTACCTCTATACCCCCTCATTCTAACCTTCCCTTCTTCGAAAGTAAGTAGCAATGATAGCCTATTAAATATCTCAAAATATATGTATATAGTTACCAGAAGATGAGGAGATCCTCCATTCCCCCAGACACCCCTAAAGGGAACATACTGTGCCTGAGAAGGCAAGAGGAGCTCCCCCACCCCCCTCCTAAGCAACCCAAAAACTTTTTTTTTTTTTTGAGAAAACATATGACCTTAATTTGAGTATATATAATAGGAAATATAGTAGTCTACTATAAGTTCAACCGGGTGTAAAAAATCCTTCTCAAAATAATAATAAATCAAAGTCAAATGTTCTGACTCTAAAATAAGAGAACGTTGTATAAACCTGAGAAGTCTTAAAACAATCTAGTACAAATATTTATTTTTGTTATATGGAATATAAACAATAGGTAAGAATGGGAGAAAGAGAAAAGAAGAGAAAATATTTAGTGTTCAGTAGTAAAAAAAGGAAGAAATAGAAAAAGAAAGAAAGAAAGCCTACCTGCTCAATGTAAACATCAATATTCAGCGATTGGTGTTGCTAATTACTTAAGGGGTGTAGGAATTCCCAAAAATTGTATCCAAGGTTCCCATATAGAATTAAATTGAGTAGATCTGTTGAACTAATAATTTTTTCCTGTTCCATTATCCACGTAACTTTTCTCTTCATACATAAAAGAGAAACTGATGTTTTTTTCCATGCTTTGGCAATGGTTATTCTAGCCCCTGTAAGTATGAATAGAATCAGTTTTCTGGTAACCTTGGGAACCTGTGGTATAAATCCGTTAAGTAAAGCGATCGCTGGAGATTGATGTATTGTATATCCTGTGATTTTTCGTATAATATTGAAGATTTTATTCCAAAATCCTCGGATTTTGGGACATTCCCACCAAATATGAATCATAGATCCTAATCCCTGACAACCTCTAAAACAGAGAGGGGATGAGGTGGGATTCATAGCAGCTACTCTTGTAGGAACTAGGTACCATCTATTAAAGATTTTAACATTTGCTTCTATAAGTGAAGCATTAAGAATGCCTTTTATTGATCTAATAAAATTTCCACACCAGTCCTTCAGATCCCAATCACTTTGGAGGTCCTTCTCCCAAGCCAGCATATGAGGCAGTTTAATATCGTTGGAAGCAAGCGACTTATATATAACAGAAATCCCACCTCTCCTATTAATAGCCTGTTCACATCTAACTTCATATGGCGTAGGTTCTCTTTATCCAGGATTATTTTCCCATAATTTATTAGTAAAATTAGAGATTTGAAGAAATCTTGATCTTTCAGTAGAAGGAAAATCAAGATTATCAATGAAATATTGTATAGAGAGAGGGCCTGATCTTGAGAAAAAACGTCCAATGCGGCACACCCCCTTATCATGCCACCACTTAAAGGAACCAACATCCCCTTTTGAGATAAATAATGGATTCTGAAACAGATCAGCCAATGGTTGCAGCTTAGAGACCAAAGAGGGGAGATTCCTAAGCGAGTCCCACAAAGCTAAAGATTGTGATAGAGCAGGAGATAAAATAGAAGGTCTGTTTTTGGGAGGACACCACAATAAAATTTCCAAAGAAAATTTAGGGGAACCCAATTCTTCTATACGAATCCAGTCAGGTTGTTCATTTTTGTGGTATATATCAGACAACTGTGCCAGTCTAGCAGCTTGGTAATACCACCAAAGGTTCGGAAGTCCCAAGCCTCCCTGCTCAGTGAGATTATACAGGCTGCGGGAAGAAAGGCGTGGACCTTTTCTGTTCCAAATAAATTTAAGGATTTTGCTTTGGAAGGCTTTTAGGTGAATTTTTTTAATTGGAATAGGGAGCGAGCGAAAAAGATGCAACAATCTGGGTAGGAGGGTCATCTTGATCGAATTAAGTCTGCCAATCCAACCAATATTGTGTGTTCTCCAGTTGCTAAGATCAGCCTCAAGTTTCCTATACATAGGTGGATAATTAGCCTGATATAAATCTTCAAATTTGGAAGTGAGATTAATACCTAAGTATTTAAGGGAGCAAGTACTTCAACTGAATTTGTATTTATTTTGTATGTAGGAAACCACAGAGTCTGAAAGAGACACATTGAGGGCTTTAGATTTGGCCATATTAACCTTGAGACCTGATATTTTGGAGAATTTTTGAAGCAGAGAGTAAATTTCAGATAAAGAAGACGTTGGGGAAGTAATAAACAACAACAGCTCATCTGCAAATAATTCACATTTATGATTTTCTTTTTCACACTGGATCCCCCTGATATTCGGATTATTCCGGATTGCAATTGCTAATGTTTCCATCATAACAGCGAATATCAGGGGAGATAAAGGGCAACCTTGCCTAGTACCTCTATAAATCTTAATGGAGTCAGAGAATAGCCCCTGTAATCTGACTTTAGCTTCAGGTGTAGAATATAGAGCAGATAAAATGCCTAAAACTTTCGAACCAAAACCCCAGCGCTTCATGACCTCAAACATGTATGGCCATGAAACTGAATCGAAGGCCTTTTGCAGGTCCAACGATAGGAGCATACCTTCCTGTTTTTGTTTACCTACCCATTGGGTTTGCAATATTGACACCAAATCTACCGCTCTCCTCACCTGATCTGAACCATGTCTACCAGGGATAAATCCCACCTGATCTTTATGGATATGTTGCCCAATGAAGGAAGATAACCTATTAGAGAGAATTTTGGTTAATATTTTTAAGTCATTGTTAATCAAAGAAATTGGCCTGTAATTTTCGACTAGGCTGGAGTCCTTATCAGGTTTTGGAATAACGGATATATATGCCATGTTGAGCTGTTTACCTATTGGATGACCTTCTGTCAGAAAATTAAAAAATCGTGTAAGATAGGGTGTCAGGGTCTCTAAGAATTTTTTATAGTAAGTAGGAGAAAAACCATCAGGTCCGGGAGCTTTATTAGTTTTCAATGTTCTAATAACTTCTGAAACTTCTGTCATAGATATGGGAGCTTCTAATTCCTCTCTATGTATATCTGCCAACTTGGGTAATTGTAAGCCATCTAGGAACTCCTCTATTCTATTGGAGGTAGATTGTCCTTCAAAACTATATAAATCAGAATAGAAATCTTGAAAGGCTGTCATTATACGCTGGGGGTTTAGTGTAAGAGAGCCATCAGCTAATCTGATCTTGGGAAGAACTCTAGATTTGAATCTAGGGGATAATTTATGAGCTAATATGGGACCTATCTTATCCCTCATTTGATAAAATTTGTCCCCAGACCACTTAACAGAACTATCTGCCTTCACCGTGAGAGCCAGATTCAGAGCAGCCCCAGCAGCATCTAATTTGGAGGCAGGAATACCACATGGATCCTTTTTATGTTGTTTACTCAATGTTACAAAGTCTCTTTTTAGTCTTTCCACCTCCAAAGTCTTCAATTTTTTTTGTCTAGCTGCAATCTGTATCAATTTGCCTCTGACGGTAACTTTGTGTGCCGCCCACAGAATTTAGGGAGAAACTTCCGCCCTGTCATTATGTTCAAAATATTCCTTAATTCCACGTTCAATTTCTGTGGCAATAACAGGATCCTTTAGTAACGATTGATTAAGAGTCCAATGGGGAGAGTGCGCATGCGCGGAGTCTCCAAGATGGCCGCTTGAGCCGGAGCTCTGTCACACCTAGCTCTAGCGCCGCTCACAGCACCGCACAGAGGGATCACCAACGAGCCACAACGGGCGATCCGGACCCCCAGTTCACCAGGGAATCCCGCCGCATGAGTGGAAGCCAGGTACGGAGAGATCTCGGGCCGCAATTTGACCGGGTTCAGCCGCCTGGGTGTACCAAGATGGCCTCTGCGGCCCAGCTACACGCTGCAAACATGGAGGGACATGCAGAGCAGAGGCAAGTGATAGCGCCCGCCACCCTGTCATACACCCCAGCTAGTCAAAGCCTGCTCATGCAACAAATGACCCCATCCCCAGCATCTACTGAATCGCTACTTAGCAGACACTTTGGGGACAATGCCGTCCCTTTAGCCGGGACACCCTTTTATGCACATCAAGGGGGCCCCTACCTTACATCCCCGACTAATGAAGAAAGTCCCCATCACGATGATCTATTCCAGAAGTTATCAACTTTACTGGAGAGGGGACTTGCCAATACAGCAGCCAAGATTACTGGCGATATAAAAGCTGACTTCCAGAACCTGGGATCCAGGATGGAAGCCATAGAGAACAAGCTGGATTTAACAGTAGCAACCACTAACCAGAATTCTAGCCACATCCAGACACTTCAAGATAGGCTCGACTCAGCCCTACTAAGAATCGATGAACTCGAAGATAGATCCAGAAGATACAACTTCAGAATCAGGGGTCTGCCTGAAACCTTTACAGAGGTCTCACAAGCGACACAAGAAATAATTAAATCACTGATCCCTAACATACCGCAACACCGCCTGGAATTGGACAGGGTTCATAGAGCCCTGGGCCCTCCTAAAAAAGATGGTTCCCCCCAGGGATGTAATCGCTAAACCTCACTTTTACCAGGTAAAAGAGGAAAAAATGAAGCAATCCAGAGCAGCGAAACAGATCTCACATCAAGGTCACCCTATCCAAATTTTTGCTGACCTATCCCCCTCCACGATCCAGAGAAGAAGGGCCCTGAAACCTCTCTTAGGGATCCTGGCCCAGAAGGACATCAAATACTGGTGGACATTAGGGATGAGCTTCGAGTTCGAGTCGAACTCATGTTCGACTTGAACATTGCCTGTTCGCCCGTTCGCCGAACAGCGAACAAATTGGGGTGTTCGCGGCAAATTCGAAAAATCTATGGGAGAAATCTAAAGTGTTAATTATAAAGGCTAACATGCAAGTTATTGTCCTAAAAAGTGTTTGGGGACCGGGGTCCTGCCCCAGGGGACATGTATCAATGCAAAAAGAAGTTTTAAAAACGGCCGTTTTTTCGGGAGCAGTGATTTTAATAATGTTTAAAATGAAAAAATAAAAGTGAAATATTCCTTTAAATTTCGTACCTGGGGGGTGTGTATGATATGCATGTGAAGTGGCGCATGTTTCCCGTGCTTAGAACTGTCCCTGCAAAAAATGTCATTTTTGAAAGAAAAAAAGTCTTTTAAAACTGACTCGCGGCTATTAATGAATTGTCGGCTCCCGGCAATACATACAAAAGTCATTGATAAAAATAAAAAAAAAGCGTGGGGGTTCCCCAGAATTCAATTACCAGGCCCTTCAGGTCTGGAATGGATATTAAGGGGAACCCCGCCGCAAATTAAAAAAAAATTGACGTGGGGTTCCCCCAAATATCCATTCCAGGCCCTTCAGATCTGGCATGGATTTTAAGGGGAACTCCACCCCAAATTTAAAAAAAAAATGGCGTGGAGTCCCCCTAAAAATCCATACCAGACCCCTTACTTGAGCACGCAACCTGGCCGGCCGCAGGGGAAAAGGGGGGGACGAGAGAGCGGCCCCCCCTCCCTCCTGAACCGTACCAAGCCACATGCCCTCAACATGGGGAGGATGTCCCCATGTTGATGGGGACAAGGGCCTCATCCCCACCCACAACCCTTGCCCGGTGGTTGTGGGGGTCTGCGGGCGGGGGGCTTATCGGAATCTGGAAGACCCCTTTAACAAAGGGGACCCCCAGATCCCGGCCCCCCCCTATGTGAATTGGTAAGGGGTACGTTGTACCCCTACCATTTCACGAAGAAAGCGTAAAAAAAATGTTTAAAAAAACACACAAACACCTTGAAAAGGTCCTTTATTAAAAAAAAAAAAAAAAAACAACATTCCAGCGGTGAAATCCAGTGTCCCGCGGCGATCCCGATGTCCAGCGCTGTCCTTCATTGGTTGTGCCTGAGCGGACCTGATGGGGAACTCCCTCTCAGTATTTTAAATGTATAGACCCGCCCCTTCTAAAGTTCCCCATCAGGTCCGCTCCCTCGGTACGTCGGACCCGCCTACGTCATTAGCTTGAGCGGGGAACTTCCTTCACTGTGTAATTTAAATTTACATAGTGAAGGAAGTTCCCCGCTCAAGCCAATGACGTAGGCGGGTCTGACATACCGAGGGGGCGGACCTGATGGGGGACTGCTCTCACTTTGGTAATACATGTATAGACCCGCCCCTTCTCATGTTCCGCATCTGGTCCGCTGAGCGGACCTGATGGGGAACTTTAGAAGGGGCGGGTCTATACATTTAAAATACTGAGAGGGAGTTCCCCATCAGGTCCGCTCAGGCACAACCAATGAAGGACAGCGCTGGACATCGGGATCGCCGTGGGACACTGGATTTCACCGCTGGAATGTTTTTTTTTTTTTAAATAAAGGACTTTTTCAAGGTGTTTGTGTGTTTTTTTAAACATTTTTTTACGCTTTCTTCGTGAAATGGTAGGGGTACAATGTACCCCTTACCAATTCACATAGGGGGGGCCGGGATCTGGGGGTCCCCTTTGTTAAAGGGGTCTTCCAGATTCCGATAAGCCCCCCGCCCGCAGACCCCCACAACCACCGGGCAAGGGTTGTGGGGATGAGGCCCTTGTCCCCATCAACATGGGGACATCCTCCCCATGTTGAGGGCATGTGGCCTGGTACGGTTCAGGAGGGAGGGGGGGCCGCTCTCTCGTCCCCCCCTTTTCCCCTGCGGCCGGCCAGGTTGCGTGCTCGGATAAGGGGTCTGGTATGGATTTTTAGGGGGACTCCACGCCATTTTTTTTTTAAATTTGGGGTGGAGTTCCCCTTAAAATCCATGCCAGATCTGAAGGGCCTGGAATGGATATTTGGGGGAACCCCACGTCAATTTTTTTTTTAATTTGCGGCAGGGTACCCCTTAATATCCATTCCAGACCTGAAGGGCCTGGTAATTGAATTCTGGGGAACACCCACGCTTTTTTTTTTTTTTTTATCAATGACTTTTGTATGTATTGCCGGGAGCCGACAATTCATTAATAGCCGCGAGTCAGTTTTAAATGCATTTTTTTCTTTCAAAAATGACATTTTTTGCAGGGACAGTTCTAAGCACGGGAAACATGCGCCACTTCACATGCATATCATACACACCCCCCAGGTACGAAATTTAAAGGAATATTTCACTTTTATTTTTTCATTTTAAGCATTATTAAAATCACTGCTCCCAAAAAAACGGCCGTTTTTAAAACTTCTTTTTGCATTGATACATGTCCCCTGGGGCAGGACCCGGGTCCCCAAACACTTTTTAGGACAATAACTTGCATATTAGCCTTTATAATTAACACTTTAGATTTCGAACGTTCGAGTCCATTGTATTTAATAGGGTTCTAAAGTTTACACGAACATTTTGTCTGTTCGCAGGTTCTGGTGCGAACCGAACAGGGGGGTGTTCGGCTCATCCCTGGTGGACATTCCCATTTGCCGTTAAATTCATTTTCAAGAGTAAACCCTACTCGTTCTCCAACTTCCAAGACGGAGAGAAGACCCTCCTTTCACTGAAGCTGATCTCGCTAGAATCGGATATGGACACATCAAACCCAGCCAACAACTCTACTAAAAGGCCACCACACGCCAGCCCCCTGACGCCCCTGTGGAACAACCCGAAATCGAAGAAAGCGAAAGACATTCGCCCGACCTGAGTATTGCCGGCAATTAATTTTATTTTTCTATTTCCTACTCTCTGCCTTTGCTCCCAAAGGGAGTACTCGTCAGAGACTTCCTCTTCTTCTGAAAGGGGCAATTGCCCCCCCAAATTCTATTGAACAAACTTTTTTCATATTCAGTCTATTAAGATATTGATCCGATCTCGGGTATCCCCCAATTGATCTTGCCTATAGTCCTGGTTAAGGCTTTAAACGAACCTGTTGGCTCATTATTACCATCTGTTAGAAGACAGAAACCTTATGTTTCTCATTTTGTAGTTTCTATGAGTTGGGCTCATAGTGGCCCCCTAATGTTAGTAGGTTAGTTACTGAACTAAATGTTTCCCCTCAATTATAATAGATAGTAGCTCTAAGATGTTCACCACATTGCCTGCTCTGAGAAGGGGCGGGTGAGGGGTAGTTATCCAGATGCTCATCCCAGGGGACTGGAGGTCCTTCCCTTATGGGACTTTAAACCCTCTGTGCTAGTTATTTCTAAATGAACAAAAGTTAGTTGGGCACCGTGGAGCTGGGTGCTCAGCATGTGCCTCCGCCTATCCCTCAGTCTCTCGGAGATTTGTGGGGTGGGTTGTCTGCCCACAGTGGTGCAGACGCTTTTTGTAAGGTCTGGCCCGGGGGAAGGGTTATTTCCCCAGGGAGCTGACCGTCTTTCTCTGAAGAGGCTGTCTATGGTCTTTTCCTCTCTATTTCCTATCTTGCTCTTTCTGTATCCCCCTTCCCTCTCCCTCCTCCCCTCCCCCTTCTACGTACTAAGATGCTTAACAATTGTGTGTCTCTCAGAATCCATCCAGGTTATCACTGAGGTTCCTAATCAAACTAAACCATCTCACAGAAGATCCATACAGAAGACAACTAGAGGTCTGGCTCACCTAAAGGTAAGTGACGCAGAGATAGACAGCACACACTCAACTCCTCTCCATGGCTAATGCACCAAAACCTATGCTTAAAATAGCTACCCACAACGCCCAGGGTCTTAATTCTCCAATAAAAAGGAGAAAAATGTTTGACAGCTACAAATCCCTCAAACTAGATGTGGTATTGATTCAAGAAACCCACTTCCCTAAACGGTACAGCCCTACCTTTTTACACCATCACTTCCCAGTTTTTTATTTGGCAAAGGCGGAAGACAAATCAAAAGGAGTTGCAATTTTATTTTCAAAATCTTGCAATTTCTCTTGGCAAGCTGAGTACAAAGACCCAGAAGGCAGGTTTCTCTTAGTGAAAGGCTTAATTGAGGGACACGTTTTCTCCTTTATTTCATACTATGCTCCAAATAAAGGGCAACTGAGGTTTTTTCAATCAATGATGTCAACCCTGAGCCCTATGTTGGAGGGGACTCCCATCTTTGGGGGTGACTCCAACATGGCGCTTGATCGTGGGCTAGATAAGTCCAACCCAGCCAAACCCATCCTAACTCGCCCCACCAGGGCCAGCCTAAAATTTGCTAGACTACTCCATGCTCAAGGTTTGGCGGACGTTTGGCGTGAACAGAACCCAACGACAAGAGATTATACCCATTTCTCTAACCCCCATCAATCCTACGCCAGGATAGATCACATTCTCATCCCCTCACATCATCTTCCACATGTCAATGATGCCCGGATTATAGACACGTCACTCTCGGATCACTCTATTGTGTCAGCATCTCTCGACTCACTATCACACAGACCCAAGCATTTCCAGTGGAGGCTGATTGAGTCAATTTTGTCAGACCCCATTAACGTGATCGAAGTTAATAAAGCACTAACCGAATACTTCTCTTTAAATAATGATGGGGAGGTATCCGCAGAAGTACTCTGGGCAGCCCATAAAGTAACCGTCAGAGGTAAACTTATCCAACTCGCATCCAAAATCAAAAGAGAAAGAATGGCTGATATAGTTAGATTGGAAAGAATGTACGCTTCCCTCAGAGCCCAACATAAAAAAGATCCGACCAGAATTAGCATGACACAAATAGACTCCGTCAGACTGCAACTTAACTTAGCCCTAACAACACGAGCTGAAAAATTGATCCGATGGAGCGGAGCTAAATTTTATACCCAGAAGGACAAATTAGGCAAGATGCTGGCCAATAAACTCACCCCCAGGGCGAGGCTAAACACAATCCCTAGGATCAAATCTCATAATCAGACCACAACTTCTGATCCCTCCAAAATCCTTACAGCTTTCAGAGAGTTCTATGACAAGCTTTATAGTGCTGGTCAGCAGGTCTCCGCTAGTTCCATCTCACATTTTCTAGACACCCTTCCTATTCCTAAACTCTCTGATGAACACAAATCCATCATGGAGGATCCAATTTCAGTGGAAGAATCCATGGAGGTTATCAAAAACCTAAAGGGGGGAACAGCTCCAGGTCCGGATGGTCTATCGGTCCCCTACTATAAAACCTTCTCAGCGATAATAGCGCCCTTTATGACAAAATTTTTTTACGAAAAAACCTCCAGTTGCCCCCTAAAACCTGACCTAAACACAGCATACATTACTGTTATCCCAAAGCCCGATAAAAATCCAGACGAGGTAGCTAACTACAGACCAATATCGTTGATTAATAACGATTTAAAGATCCTCACCAAAATCCTAGCAAACAGACTAAACTCATTCATCAGCTCCTATATACACAAAGACCAAGTGGGATTTATCCCAGGTAGACAGGGCCCTGACCAAACTAGAAGAGCTATTGATATAGTCTCGATCTTACAGTCTAACTGGCCAGGTGGACCTAAGCAACAGGGAATGCTACTTTCCCTGGACATACAAAAAGCATTTGACACTGTGTCCTGGCAGTACATCTTTGCCCTGTCAGAGCATTGCGGCTTTGGGAATCAATTTATCGGAACCTTGAAAGCACTATACTCCACGCCCACGGCGCGTATTCGAATTCAAGGACATTACTCCTCCCCGATCCACATAGCAAGGGGAACAAGGCAAGGTTGCCCGCTATCACCCGTAATCTTTGCATTGGCCATAGAGACATTGGCGATAGCTATACGAGAGAATCCTGGCGTAAAGGGGGTTTCTTGTGGGCCCCAAATGCACAAATGTGGGTTGTTTGCGGATGACTTAATACTCTTTATTACCTCCCCTCTAACCTCCCTACCTAATTTGAATAAAATTCTTTCCTCTTTTGCGACAGTAACAGGTTTGCAGGTTAATTTTGCCAAATCCCAAGCCCTAAACATCTCTCTTAACCCCGAGATGGTCTCCCTACTTAAAATGAATTTTTAATTTGCCTGGAATGAATCCGATATCAAATATTTGGGTATCTCCCTTACTTCTAAATTTGAGTCCCTGTACGCTAAAAACTTCCCTCCCATGTACCACAAGTTAGATCAAGACCTAAAGCTATGGTCAAAACAAAATTTATCTTGGTTGGGAAGAATAAATGCTGTCAAGATGACACTATTGCCTAGATTGCTCTACCTCTTCCGAGCTCTCCCCATCCCACTGAGGAGGGACCATCTCAAGTCGCTCCAGAGCAAAATTATACAATTTATTTGGGGGGGTTCGGGCTACAGGATCAATCAACAGACTCTTTACCACTCTAGAAAACGAGGAGGACTGGGTGTGCCAAACTTGTATAGATATTTCTTAGCATCAAGACTGTCCCAGTTCTCCACTGTATATACTAAAGGGAGAAAACCAGATTGGATACAAATCGAACGTCAGGCGGTTCCACATCATACCCTGGATTACCTATTGTGGTGTTCACCTAAAAATAGACCCCCTATTTTGGCCCCCACTCTCTCACACTCCTTTGCTTTGTGGGATAAACTGAAATTGAATCCTAACCTTACCTCAGCCATGCAACCCCTCTCACACCTATTCCGTAACCCGAGTTTCCCCCCAGGGATAAACATAAAGGCCTTTCAATGGTGGCTGGACAGAGGGCTGTACCGTATAGGCCATTTCTTCACGTCTAGAGGCCCACTCTCTCTGGCTTACTGCGTAAGCAATCTTGACCTTCCTCAGTCTGAGAGATTTTGGTTTCAGCAAATAAGCCACTTCTTGCATAGAATATGGCCCGAAAAGCCTAATCCTCCCAAATTTTCAAATTATGAACTCCGGTGCAGTCAATCCATGGAGCAGAGGGGAGGCATTTCAGTCATCTATGCGTCACTTTCCCAACCGACTGATAAATCCCCTTACATGTTAGCCTGGGAGGGAGACTTCCAGTTTCAGTGGAGCTTGGAGACCTGGCAATCTGCTCTAGCCACAGCGTATAAAGGAATCATCAATACATCTCTCATGGAAGCAAATTTTAAAATTATGCCTAGATGGTATATGACACCAACACGACTGGCCAAGGTTTTTCCAACAGCTGACCCGTTATGCTTCCGGGATGTCATCTGAGGGGCACAATCGCCCATGTGTGGTGGGAATGCCCTAGAATCAGGTCCTTCTGGAGAAAGATATTAACTCTCATTAAAAGAGTCACAGGTTGCGAGATTCCCAGGTCTCCGGAAACCATTTTACTAAATGCTCATATTCCCAAGATATCCAAACACGATCGTATACTAATCCACTATATATTGTTAGGAGCCAAAATTACACTAGCCAAGGCGTGGAAGCACCCAAATGTCTCCACTAAAGCAGCGATCAGGAAAGTATCTTGGATCATGGCCCAGGAAAAGCTTGCCAGTATCATTAACGATTCAACATGTAAATTTGAGATGGTTTGGGAACCCTGGGCTCAGTTCCTGGGTATTTCTCTAGTTCCTGGATTAGCTCACAATCAAAACCTGGATTAAATTAAGCAATTAGTGAACCTTGCTTCCCTTCCCTACCTCCACCCTAACCTAATCCCCATCTTCCCTCCCTTTCTTCTTTCTGACTACCTCTCCTTTCTTCTAACAGGGTAACGAATTACTATTAATGGTACAACAATGGAGGTCCTCTTAGGAGTGAGTCAGTCCCATCTGGGGTTCCCCCCTGGGGGGGGAGGGGGGTTCCCTCCCTTTGGCACAGCGTGTTCCCTTTTGGGGTGCCGGAGGGCGGGAGCTCCGTGGCACCTTCCCTGCCCCGGATGTGGGGGACTGAAAGAGAGAATTTAGGACCCCAGGCTCTGTTGCTAAGGCGAGTACGGGAGGAAGTGTATCTATAATTAAACTCTGTATGGCAGGTGATATGATTAATTACTTGACAGAATTGTTTACGATTACAGACCTTGCTCAATTTTTGCACTTGCGCTGTGTATTTCTTCAGCCCGCCCATGCTATTGGCCAAAAACTTTTACCTTTTATATTGCTATCGTGATTGTTACTCTGTATTTACCTATTTGAAAATAAAATACTTTGAAAGTAAAAAAAGAGTCCAATGGGATACCCTTTGAACCATACTATCACGTTTCAAAGACAGTAGAACCATAGAGTGGTCTGACCATGCCACGTCTATAATAGAGGAAGGAGGCAATGGCAGAAGGGATATGTTGAGTAGAAACCATTATGTGATCTATACGTGAGTATGATTGGTGAGGATTTGAAAAGTGAGTAAAATCTTTTGTTTTTGGATTCAGCTCCCTCCATATATCCGTCAATCTGGATCTATGAAGTAGGCGAGAAATTTGTGTACTAGCCCTGGTTGGATGGATCATTTTAGTCTTCAATGGTTTAGATTTATCTAGCCCTGTATCAAATGCTATGTTGGAATCTCCTCCCATAATGATAACTCCATCCATAAATGGCTGAAGAGTTTCAAACATTTGGTTAAAGAATTTCTTTTGTCCCCTATTAGGAGCATAATATGATATTAAAGTATACAACCTCCCATCTATGGTACCTTTCACCAACAGGAATCTCCCCTCTGGGTCTCCACATTCCTTCTGTAAATTAAACTTGCAGTGTTTAGAAAATAAAATTGCTACTCCCCTAGTCTTATTTTCAGCATTGGCTAGATGAAACCCTGGGAAGTGGGCATGTAAAAAAGTGGGGGTGTACCGCTGTGGGAAATTGGTTTCCTGTAAAAAAAACGACATCGATGTGATGAGACCTATATTCCTGAAAGGCCTTCCGTCTCTTAATTGGGGAGTTCAACACCTGTGTGTTATGAGTAATAACCCGAAGAGGAAAATAAATATTATTAGTGGCAGCCATGAAAAAATAGAGTAAGATCAAGCAATTGGCTGTCCCAAATAATACTCAATCTAATATAAATCCTTAATAAGAAATAATTATTCACCAAGGTTGGATTATCAAACTTCAAACATCCCTCCAAAAAACCTCTCATTGGCAGGTAGGCTAAGAGAAAGAAGAAGACAGTAAAGAAAGAAAAGAAAAAAACAAAATCAAATTCACTCAGAAGTGATACATAGTATATCAAAAGGCCAAATAATGGCCCAGAATGAAGGGAGGAATAAGACTTCCTTCCTTCATTCAAAAAATACTCAGTAGCATAGCCCATAAGAAGGGCTAAGTACCCTCCTCTCAGATCGGTAAAAAACAACCGATCCAAGAAGTGGGTGGAGGCCCAATGCCTCAACACCGGCCAGTGACAGCCTCTCAAAAAGTGTGAAAACATCAAACTAAAAGCGGATTTATCTTAGATAAACCGAAAGTCCATAACAGACTATATTTTGTTTTCTAAAACACAAAAAAAAAAAAAAAAATTTTTTTTTTCAATTGCCACCTGAGATATCAGGTAGAGAAGATAAAGTCAAAAAGGAACTTATCATCTCCTCAGGTAACAAGATTATCTTTAACTCTCCTATGTTTGACTTTGTTCCAATTAGAAGAGGTTTGGCTTATAGGAGATTGACCTTTGATAGAGCCTTGTTGGGCAGGTGTAGTGTCCATGTCCGGTTCCATAGAGATAATCTTCAGGTCCAGCAAAAGATGTTCACCTTCTTGGAAATTATGAACTGCATAGTGTTTTCCATTAAAGGAGAATTTTAGAGCAAAAGGAAAAGCCCATCTGTATTTTATGTCTTTTTTGATAAGGGCCGCCAATAGAGGTTTTAGGGATCTTCTTCTTCGAATAGTATAAGGAGAAATATCAGAAAAAATTTGAATAGTGGCTCCCTGGTATTGTAATAGTTCCTGTTGGTGAGATTTCTTCATTATGTCCTCTTTTATAGAATAATAATGTGGTTTAACTTCCACATCCCTTGGTAAACTGTCCTTTCTAAGTAATCCCAGTGACCTATGAGCCCGGTCCAATTCCAACTTGTGAGCAGGAATAGATGGTAATAGGATTTTTATGACATCCTGTATAGCAGCAGGTACTGTACATCAATGATATTTTCTGGCAAACCCCTGACCCTAAAATTGTCTCTCCTGGAACGGTTCTCAAGGTCATCAATTCGTGCCTGTGCTGTTTCCAGCTGGTCCTGCATGAATTGCAAATGTTCAGTATTCTGGTCAGTTTTTGCCACAGTGATGTCTAACTTGTGCTCAATATTTTCAATTCTACTACCAAGGGACTGAAAGTCAGCTTTAATTTCACCAGTAATTCTTTCAGCATTTAGTGCTAATCCTTTATCCAGCATTTCTGATATTCTCGTGAATAATTCAGATACATTGAAAGTTACATCAAGAGCCTGTTCAGCCTGTGTATGTACTGGGATAGGAGCTAGTGTAGAGACCTCTATTGGGGATAAATGGATAAATTCCACAGGGTTCTCCTGTTCCGTGTATTCAGGAGAAGTGATAGAAGGACAAACTACAGAATTAGAAGTCTGAGAAATAAAAGATATAGATGAAGGAGCCAAAACTTGCTTAATAGCATTGGAGGCCTCAGCAGCTTTCTGTGTGCATGTCTGAGGTACGGCGGCCATCTTGGAATAATGCAGTTTCTCCTTTTAAAAAGTTTCTTGCCTCTTTTAGAATATTTACCCGGCATAGACAGGTGCTCTGAAGCTTCCGCTAGCGTTACCCGTTATTCTCAGGCAACAAGGGAGCTTGTATCTCTGCTGTATGGCCGGCGGTGAGCGGAGCTCCGGTCCTAAGCTGCCATCTTAGGAGCTCCCGCCCCCTTTTTTTAGAAGTGTAATTTTATGCAATGTCCAAGTCAATCACCTGACCTAAATCCGATTGAGCATGCATTTCACTTGCTGAAGACAAAACGGAAGGGAAAATGCCCCAAGAGCAGGAACTGAAGACAGTTGCAATAGAGGCCTGGCAGAGCATCACCAGGGATGAAACCCAGCATCTGGTGATGTCGATGCGTTCCAGACTTCAGGCTGTAATTGACTGCAAAGGATTTGCAACCAAGTATTAAAAAGTGAAAGTTTGATTTATGATTGTTAATCTGACCCATTACTTTTGGTCCCTTAAAAAGTGGGAGGCACATATACAAACTGTTGTAATTCCTACACCGTTCACCTGATTTGGATGTAAATACCCTCAAATTAAAGCTGAAAGTCTGCAGTTAAAGCACATCTTGTTCCTTTAATTTCAAATCCATTGTGATGGTGTATAGAGCCAAAAAGATTAGAATTGTGTTGATGTCCCAATATTTATGGACCTGACTGTGTGTGTGTATATATATATATATATATATATATATATATATATATACACACATGCCTGGATGTGTGTGTGTGTATATATATATATATATATATATATATATATATATATATATATATATATATATACTAAATACACTGCAGCTAACTGAATAACCTGCCTGCCTGCTCAATCTAAATGACACTCTCTCTCGGTCCACACCAGCAACACACTACACAGGGCCGACGTTCAGGCGGCCTTATATAGTGTGGGGCGTGGTCTTAGTCCCCCTGAGCCATAAATGGCCAAAGGCACCCTACCTTTGGCCAATTATGGCTCTCTTTGCTGACGGCGCTGGGATTGGCCAAAGCATGAGGGCCATATTGGCCAACGCGCCACAAGGCAAACCATAGCTGCGCAGTTCGTGGGTGGGGAGAAGGAAAAGCCTCCAAACAGATGCAGAGTGTGGGAGGAGTCTGGCCATGTGGAAGGACACACGTGGAGATTCCGGCGCGAAGGGGTCGGTGCGCATTGGAGCAGCAAACAGTCAGGATGACTTCAAATACCCCGTGGATTTCTGCTTCTTCCATCACGGAGATGACTGCTTTTGCTGCCCAGATTACGGATACAGGAAAAAGACTAAGGCCCCGTGGGCGGTTGGCTCTGTATACCTGCAGAGACATAGAGGCCCTCGGTGTGATCTGTCCCGGCTGTTCGGGACTGGTGGTCCATTTGAAGCCATTCGGGCGATGTGAGGTCTGCAAAGAGTTCCTCTTTGAGGTGGAGCCATCCACAGAAAGGCCTCGCGCCTTCCACCTCAACTACCTCACAGGTACTGCCACTCCGGAGAGAGAGATCGATGCCTATGCATTTCCTGTGCGTGCTGACCAGGGCGACGTGACAGCCCAAGCGGAGACAAAGAGAGAGAAATCCGAGGATGCTGCCTGGGTCACCACAAGCTCCCTGCTCCCACCGCCGAAGAGGAAAGTTGGCCTGGTGATGGCATCCTGTGGTCATGGAAGAGCTTCGCCCCTTCACTTGCCTGGCCTGGATGGATCCGGAGGGAAGAGCCCTGGACATCCCTGTTCTTCAAAAGGCCCAGGTAAACCAGGGGTTGGGACTGTGTGTGTGGTTGGAGGTGTCGGGAGCCCAGAGTCGGTGGAGCCCATTGAGGGGGGTGATTCCGTGTCTATGGGGAATTACCTGCCCACAGAGTGTTATGACACCTCCGACCTAGAGTCGCTATCTGATGATGGGGAGATAGATGAAATCTACCACAGGAAGGGATGGGACAAGATGAAGTTACTCTCGTCCCGTGTCTTAAGGCACCCACCTATGTCCATTGGGGATAGTACACCCCGGGTGGAGGCCTCGGAGCCTAGGGAGGAATCTGGTTCCCTGTCTGTGATCCCACTTCTTGAGCCAGCGTCTGTTTCACCTGCTCCTGTTGCGGGAGTGCAACGGGCATTACTGCGGGCTCCTAGGCCCAAATCTGCAGAGGTGGTGAATGTACCTCAAGAAAAAAGAAAACAGGAGGGCGCACCGACCTAGTGCATTACCACTTACAGGTTTATTAAAATATAATTAAAAAGCAATAGTCCTACTCACAGACAGAGCTTTATATAAAAGCTTATCGGAAACAATAGCTGGAGATCTTGACAATCACGGACAGGACCTGACGACAAAGAGGGTCAAACGATACCCCAAAAAACATATCCAGATGGCTGACGCGTTTCAGGGGCGCACCCCTTTCATCAGAGCCTAAGTGGTTCATATGAACACCCATTGTTCTGAGGAGGGCTGCAAGATTTTAGACTTTGCCACTAGACAGAACTACGCCACCTATGTTTTGACGATACACCGAGAGCGCAGGAGATTTTTGTTTTGGTGACTGTACCTCGCCATCCGGAGTCCATTGTTCTACCTGGAGTAGGAGACCGTGCCACAATGCCATCTCTGGCTAGGCTGCAGCGTCTCTTTTGTCAGAAAGTTGCCCGAGAGTATGGGTGGGAATACCCATATCTACCCCGAGAATTGCTCTACGAGGTGGAAGTTTTTCGGCAGCGGTGGTACAATGATTTTGTCTGGACAAAGCTGAAAGTACCTCATGCGCACCAATACCTCTCATGCTCACCTACAGTCACCAAAAAGTTCAAGGACTGTAAGGTGGAGTGGATGGTGGGAAGGCACATTCATGCGGACAAGGTGGTAATTTGTCAGAAGGATGGAGGGAACATTGAGTACAATGTGGAGGCTTTTGACCAGCACTTAACGCCTTTGTTCTTGCCGGATCCCAAGTTCTATTTGTAGGAGAAAGAGACTCCTTTCCATTTTTTTTTTTGCTAAATTACAGGGACTGTGCTCTGATTTTTTTCTTTTGGGATGTTTTGCTCTTTGGATAAATGGGAGCTGTTGTTGTTTTGTTCTCCCTCCTTCTCCTCCCATCACGGAAGGGAAATCAGTGACTTTGGGGCTTAGCCAGTATAGGGTCACAGCACAGAGAAGCAGAAGTTCATCTGGATCTGACAAGTGCCTTTACCAGGTGGCGGTGTTGCGCAACGATTGTTTGCTTCACACTCTGCACTATATTTATTGGAGCGAATGGGTTTCTTTACGGATAGACCCATTCCTTCCAAGAAAACACATACATTATGCTAGGATGTGTGTTTCTTTGTTTTTCCCCTCTGCAGGAGATTTCATCTATCAAGGCTGCAGAGAATGGGGTGGTCCTTAGATAGTGAGAAGGGGAATTTCAATGTGTAAAGTGATTTAAAGTTTTTGATACCAAGTTCATTGTTTTATATTCCTGTTTCCCTTTCCCATTTTAGGTCCTGGCACAATTCATGACTAAATTGTTGAGTTTGGTCTCTGGGTCGAACTTATGTTACCACTCCTTGGGAGACATGGGTTTGCACCAGACACTGGGGACCAGTGTCAAATTACCAGGGGGAGAGTGTAGCAGGTGTTTGAACTTAGGGGAGGCATCTGGGTGGTAGTGTAACCCAGATGCATTGATTGTCAGGGAATCTGAGACTCTTTTGTGGTTCTTGGAGGACTCTGGTGGTGTGAGGTTCCCTGCTGCCTGCAGGTGGCGCTGTCGCCCTGGGCCGGAGTTGAACACTCACCGCAAGACTGCTTCCCTTTTTGTCCTTTCCTGGCGCTGGTACAGGGGGGCGGGGAACCTGCTGTGACGCAAAGGGAGAGGAGATAAAAAGGGCGGACGCCCTGACCTCGGGGTTCAAAGTCGGAGGACGCAGCCGCGCCCAGGCACCTTCAGCCTGGGTGCTGGCGTTCCGGAGTTCCGGGCCCAGGTGCCCTTGACCTGGCTGGAGCGGGAGATGGATTCCATCTCAGGCACCTTTAGCCTGGGGTGAGGTACTATGGCGGAGGCCTGGAGCTCAGTACCTTCGACTGAGTTCCGCGAGGGTGGAGGAATCCGAGGGGGCCCTAACTCCTTGGGTGCCCGTGTCTGAGACGAGGAGGCCGGTGAGCGGAACTTCTCCGGAGAGTCCAGCGCAGCATTGCTGGTGATGGAGAGGCCTCCGGTAACTGTCTTGGACGGATGTCCTTCCCCTGATAGGGGCTACGTTAGCGAAGGTAATCCATGTTCTGTTTAATATAGTCAGTGGCAGTGACTATTCGCCATTGGTGACACCACAGTGGTTAGCTCTATCTAAAGGAATTGTGCCTTGGCCTACTCCCCACAAATACTGAAGTGGTATATGGGTTTCAACCTGTCTGTGCTGTATGACTATTTATTGAGAAGAATAAAATACGAGTTGGACCTTTTCAGTGTGTGGAACTCGGTTACTAGGAGCACAGGGGAGTCAATCCGAGGAGAGGATTTGACTCTGGGACACATACACAAAACCCGATAGTTCTGGCTTTCACCTCTACACATTGGAGGACATGGGCCGTGGTGTATCTCATCCTTCCCCCCAGTGCTAACCCCTAGACGAGACAGACCAGCCGTGAATGAGAAGGGGTGAGAGGGGTGAGGTCGCTACACCTGTATGGAAAACCATTCCCTTCCTTGGTAAGTTGGTCTATAGGGACATATATATATATATTGGTGTCCTCTCTTTTGGTACCCTAGGACTATATATATATATATATATATATATATATATATATATATATATATGTGTGTAGCGATACCCTCAGCTTAAGAGGCCTGCTGGTTTGCTTGGGCCCTGTAATGCACTGCTACCAACCCCTGGCAATCAGCTCTGACTTCTCTCTGACACAGGGAAAGGGAGGATGGTGCAATTGTATTATCTCTCTATACTATTATACAGTACAACCCCCTGCATATACCAGCACAGTAATTGACACTCACCACCAAATTACTTAACTATAACTCTTTACTGAAAGTAGAAAGATAACAGTAATTTGTACAAAATATTCTATGCAGATCCCTGCAATATAGGTGTGCACATTAAAAGCGTATGACAGTCAATAATGCAATAACACATCAACCCCGCTGCTGCAATCCTCCCTCGTGAGCATAAAATGGCGCCCAGCAATGTCCTAAACTACCCAGTCAGGCCTGACTATTACTTAGAGTATAGTTTGCTGGAGAATCTGCGCTAGCAACTGTCGGTGGTGCACATGTAGAAACCCATTTGTAATCCAGTAAAAGATGTAACAGATATTCGCCAACCAGGCAAAGTTGGAGAGACTGGCAAACTCAGTTCAGCACTAACAGTCTAACTGTGTTCAATAATGGGCCTGGGCAAAGTTAATAGGCACAAAGTTATTGATATGGTTCTGAGCTGGCACTCTCTCACCCAGACCGGACCGACTCCTGTCCGGTTCCTCCGCTACTGTGAGTGGCGTCACAGTGCCCACGATACATCGAGTCCTTGGTCCTTCAGAAGATGATGGCACCTCAGGTGGATAGGATGCCTCACAGACTCCCCAGCGGAACGGAAGGCTCTCTGGAACAAAAGCGCGACGCCCAGGCTTCAGGCCTAGTGCGCGCAGCAGGTGAGTTCAGGGGATCCTCTTGCAAGGAGGGCGGCGTTCAGAGAGACTGAGCCAGCCCCGCCTCTCCCCTTTTAAAGTCCACCCCAGCAGTCCCTGCACGGGGAATGGCACCCTGGGTGCCACAAAGCGTGCTGGGAAACGTAGTCCTGCGGGTAAAATGATACCTCGCTACATATATATATATTTATATATATATATATATATATATATATATATATATATATATATATATATATATTACACACACACACTTTTTAGATGTTTCGTTTTAATTATTTGGATAGATATTACTTTGTTCACACACCATTGTGGCATAGTTTCTTGCATCCACCCTCCATTGTATCCATCAGTTTGGGTTGAGTATCCCAGCAGCTTACGTGCTCTAGTCTTTTCTGGCCTTATCCCTTTTTCCTTTTCCAGAGTTGCTCTCTGAAGTTTTTTTCCTGTATTTTTATGTATGCTATGTTTTTTTTTTTTGTTTCTAATTTTTTACTTCCCAATTTGTAATGTATTATTTGTAGGTTGTATTATGTTAATATATCGTACTGTTTGTATTATTCATTAGTCAAAATGCTGTGAATCACAAAGTGGATTCTGAAGAAGCCCAACCTGGGCGAAACACTTCAATCCTATCTTTACCGCCTGCTATGTTGGTTGTATAACAGACTTGGCAGCTTGTATTATATGATTTTAATTGTACTTTCAGATTTTAATGGTGTTCATTAAATATGTCTGTTTTTAAAAATATTGCTTTTTCAATATAAGCATATTTCGAGGCACAGAAAAAATCCCCCACGAACCCGTGTCCTCCCTACTGGATACTCTACTTTTTCTATTGACTTTTTGGGGATTGTGCTTTTTTTTCTGGGTACAAGCTCTCCCACCCGATATTTCTATTGACAAAATAAACTTAACTTACTTGACTTACAAAATAAACTTGGCTTTTTTATAAAGTTAATCTAGCCACCAGTTTTTTGCCTAATATGACTTTTGTATTGCACTGAAAGACAGCGTAAACTAAAGGTGACATTTTTTTTCTGGGATACAACAGAGGAAAGTTAGAACATCTGTCACTTTTTTCTTGCTGTCTGTGCCCTGTTAGAGGTTCCCTCTCTCCATTTCTACTGTTTGCCCTTATCCGTGACAGTAAAAGGACTGTAAAAACCTACATTTTGTTTTGTCATCCAAACAATAGAGGGTGAATCTCACCAATGGGACCCAGATGGCACAAGCAGACTGTCAGGGGTTCTAACACTCATTACTGTATCCAAAATGAAAAAAATAAATCAGTTTTGCCCTAAGGCCCCTTTCACACTGAGGCGTTGCAGTAACGCGCTAAAAACTATTAGCGTTTTTACCACGTTTTTACCGCAGTAGCGCTAAAAATAGCGCTAACGCCTATTCGTTTTTAGCGCGTTAGCATAGGCGTTAGTGCTATTTTTAAAAATATCGCTAACGCCTATGCGTTTTTACCGCGTTTTTACCATCATTCATTTCAATGGGGATAGGCGTTTTTACAGCGCTTATTTATGCACCCCAAAGATGCTCCAAAAAAGCCGTTTTCAGGATTTTTTCCAATGCACAGCCAGCACAACACCTCAGTGTGAAAGCCCTGAGAGCTTTCACATTGAGAATGCTGGGGCAGGATTATTTCAGGCGTTTGTACAGCACTATTTTTAGCGCTAAAACGCCTGAAAAACGCCTCAGTGTGAAAGGGGCCTAACACCTAGTAGCTGATTGGTTACTAGGCCAAGCTGTGCAAGATTGTGTGCGCTGCAGTTTTAGTACATCTCCATCATTGTCATTCTAGACAATGTTGAACCTAGTTCTTTGAACCTAAACTGCTCCTCATCATTAAGATGATGAGATGTTTAGCAGTGTGCATCAAAGTGGGATGGGACACCTACGTTCCTTAAGTATATACTTCATGACTTGAAAATACGATAATAATAATAATAATAATTTCAAAGCTACATTACAATGGACAATAATCTGCATGTTAGCAGGCTGTAACCGATGGGTACTTAGAGATATGAATACCTATAGAAAACTGTCTCTGGGACATAATCATAACCAAAGTGAGATCCCAGAAACCACTCCTCGGACACTTAGTTGGTCAGATGGCCTCTGTTAACACCCCTTTGATCCCCCCAAAAAAAGGAATGCCAGGACAGTTTGACAGTTCTCATGTACCACTAACCAAGGGACATCTGTCAAGTTATGAGAGCCACGAACACCTTGCTCATTGATTGAACTCTGCTGAAACCAGGACACTGCAAGTATTCGTCCTTTTGTATTTCACTGTTGTTTTATTGTCTCTTTATTTCCTTGTAACACCCTTTTTCTGTATATATTTTATTTACACCATTTTTGACCTTTTCATTATTTAACCCTATTTTAAAAAGTGTTAACCTTGTCTTTAAAAGCTTTAATGCAAACTAAAAGGAATCTGTGTTTCTTAAAGAGCGCTACTGTAAAGTACAAATTTATGAACATACCTGTCTGTGGTGACAGTGTGTGTTACAGATGTTTATTCTAAAATCATAGTTGGTATTGCTAAGTGCTTTTGTGTCTGAGTTTCCTACTTCTCTGTCAAAAGGGGTGGTGGTAGCTTAAAGGGTTATTGCTTAATTAACGTAGCCCATTGACAATCACTCACAGACTGCTGGCACCTAGATGGGGTCCCGCAAGCTGTTAAATCTTTGGGCACGGTGCAGCTGAGAGTGGCATTGTTACGTAAGTGACAGCCCAGTGGGAGATTGGCCAGTCCTTTGTCATGAGATGATGCGAATTGCAGGGGTCTGATATCCGCTTTCGTAACAGGTAGGTGTATGCATTACTGGCAAAGAGGTACCCCTGAAGATGACTGTAAAGTACCTGACACCTAATTATCAATGTTGGCCAGCTTTTGCTGGGGTCCTTCTGTTGGTGATGCACATGTAACTATCCTTTTAAGACTTACACAAAGGTTGGCTGATGGGAAGTTAAATAGGGCCAGTCTCAGTAGGCTGTAACTGTGGGCGACAAGGGGTTAAACTCTGTAGTTCCACACACCTTTCCGCCAAAGAAGTCTTAGTCCTAATAGTTGGCTCCTCATGATCCTAGGACACAATGACGCTTTATGGCTCAGTCTCTCATCTCATGCAGTGCACGGGGCCCCAGCGACAGGTCTGCACTGTTTCCTTCCCAGTGCTGGTCTCTCAGTCTCTGCTGATTTGCCCAGGAAAAGTTCTGGTCTCTCCTCCTCTATATACATACTGTGGGAAGAGAAGTCAAAAGTTAATCCATCATCTATTGACTTTTATTAAGCAGTGTTACTTTAAGGACTTCAAATCCCAGAACCCTAAGTGTCTACATAGCAAGTCCTCTCCCTGCCTGTAATTAGTTGGAGCTCTCCTGCTCCCTGATTGACTCTTCGCTGAAATCAAAAGGGAGGGGGAAAGCCGGGGTAAGCAAATAACACTCAGCTGGCAGCACAGCCACTCACTGTACTGCGAGGAGGGGGTGAGCTGGGGATTTTTTCACAGAGCCAGCTCTGCCTCCTGTCCACAGCCACTCTGTCAGCAGCAGTGAGGAAAGAAGTTGGCTCTAGTGCACACAGCCTGGTGCTTCTCACACACATACAAAACCTACTTGCGGAGGAGGCAAATGGGGATTTCTAAAGCTGGTGGGCACTCGGCTACACAATCTTTTTGTTTGTGGGTACATACTCAAGGTAAAATAGCAAAAAAAGTTATTTGTGGGAAAATGTAATGTTGCATTTTAAACTTTGATTATAAGCGCTAGCGAGCAGGGCCTTCTGATTCCTCTTGTACCAAATTGTAATGTTAGGCTCCATGTACACAGAAGCTCAAAAACGGCCGTTTTTAAAGCAGCAGAAAAAGCTAGCTTTTATCAGTGTTTTTTTTACTAGCTTTTATTAGCGTTTTTCAGTGTAGCTTTTTTTAGCTTTAAAAAAAAAAAAAAAAAAAAATTTCAATGGACCAAAAAACGCTCGCGGCCAGCGTTTGAGCGTTTTTGAGCGTTTATGAGCGTTTTTCGGCGTTTTGCGTTTTTTTCTGCCGAAAAACGGCACTTTGAACGCAAATTTCCTGCGTTCAGAAAAAAGCCCATTAACTCCACTGCTCATTAAAGCTAAAAAACGTTATGTGTACATGAACACATAGGCTAACATAGAGTGCAGTTAATGGGCTTTTAAAAAAACCGCCAAAACGCCCATTAACTGCAGTTTATCAGCTTCTGTGTACATGGAGCCTAATTGTAATGTCTGCCTTCTTTTTGTTAAGTGCTGAGCAAACTGTTGGCGCTATATAAATCCTGTATAATAATAATGTAGCGCCCTCCTCACTCCCCTCTTTGCATCAGCTTGTGTCTCTTCTTGTCTAGGGGTATCTTAGAGGGGAGGGAGCGGGGTCACCACGTGTCCGTGTGGTGTAAGCAAAGTTCCTTCTCTACCTTTGGGTCAGTGTGTGCGCCTGGAGTTACCTTGAACAATGTCCACCAGAAAAGAGCCCCACACCATTAAAGTCCAACACTCCTTTATTCTTCTCTTGTGAACAGCATAATCAGTTAGACTCCCTTAGAGAACAGAACAAACAAGGAGGTGTGGATGCGAGTAGGCCCAGACACAATGAACTCTCCACTTTCCTTCCTGAAAGTGGGCTAAGGTCTCCTAGCGAGGGGGGATTTTCCTTCCAGGCGGTCTCCGATGGGAGGCTCACCTGTCACTGGCAATCTGCTGCCCCCGGTCTTCAAGTGAGGAGCTCCCCCCCGGTCCATTATGCCTTCTGGATTCGGGTACCCAATCCCTGGGTTCCCTAGGACCTCCTTCCCTCGCGGAACTCAGTGTTGGGCACTGAGCTCCAGACCTCCATCCGAGTACCTCACCCCAGGCTAAAGGTGCCTGGGATGGAACACGATCTCCGGACTTCCTCTAGGCCTAGGCCGCCTAGAGGACCGACACGAACCACACGCCCTCAGGCTGAAGGTGCCTGGGACTCGACCCTGTAACAAAGATGGCCGGCCTCTTTATACCCTCTCCCAGCAAGCACGGCGGGTTCCCCGCCCCACCATACCGCTGCCGAGGGAGGACAAAAAGGAGGCACAGCACACAATGATGGTTCAACCCCAGCCTGAGGCGACAGCGTCACCCACTGGACCGCAAGGAACTGCACATCACTGGTGTCTCTGCCAGTTTGAATTACACCCGGGAAAGTACATACCCGCTACACTCTCCCCCTGGTAATTTGACACTGGTCCCCAGTGTCTGGAACAAATCATACCATCAGGGGCTGGCATGCTCCAATCCAGAGACAAACTACCAATTGTCCAAAAATATAAAACTTTTGAAAAACTTGACCTTCTAAAGCAATTGTGTCTGAGCCCTAATAAAAGGGAAGGGAAACAACAACATTTAACCATAACTTTTTTTGAATCACATATTCACATTATACTTTTCCCACCCATCCTGACTAAGACCCACCCCATACTCAGTGGTCTTGATGGGATGCTCTCCTGCAGAGGGAAAATAAAGAAAATTACCACACATAAACCCTGACACATATATTCGTGTGAGAGAAAAGAAACTTCTCCGGGAAGAAATCCCTTTTCTCCAAGGAGTGAGTGTGTGAAAAGTGTTTAACATTGTGCAACACTGCCACCTGGTGACAGCATCGAGCATCGAGGTAACTGCACTCGTGGTACTTCTTTTCCTCTTCTCTTTAGCCCTATCTACCCCAGAGTCTGTGATCTCTTGCTGGAAAGTGAAGAACAAAACAGGAACAGTCCTTCTTCCTCCAGGCCCCAGAAAGTTCAGCAGCATATAACATAAACTGAGTCTTTCTCTCCTACAGGTAGAAGCGGGGATGCGGCAGAACAAGTGGCTTCAAGTGCTGGTCCATGGTCTCCAGATGATATTCTACATCTTCTCCTTCCTTGCGCCGGATCAGCACTTTGTCTGCATGGATGTGCCGTCCCAACATCCACTCTGCCTTGCAGTCCTTAAAACGCTGAGAGGCCTTGGGAGAGCATGCCAGGTACCTGCGTGCGTGTGGAATCTGAAGGTGAGTCCACACAAAGTCATTGTACCAGCGCTCCCGACACACTTCCACTTCATAGAGCAGCTCCTTGGAAAATTATGGATACTCCCATCCGTACTCCGCAGCAACCTTCTGGCCAAATAGGCATTGTAGTCTAGCCAGAGGAGGCATAGTAGCTCTGTCCCCTTCGCCAGGCAAAACTATCGAGTCTGGGTGGCGAGGGACCTTGACCACATCTGATCTTGGCATTGGTGCCCGCAACAGCAGTCTCTTTTCCCCGGTCTTCGGTACAGATGGTACCGGGGATGTAGAGGCAGGCCGGGGACGGGACCCCTCTTTAGGCTCCTGGTGCCTCCACCCGGGGTGTACTTTCCCCTGTAGACATGGGTGGATCCCTGGTTCTGCGGGATGAAGCGAGAGGTACTTTGTCCCAGCCCTTTTCTGCAAACAGTTCGTCTATAGCAACGTCGTCTCCCATGTCTGAGAGTGACTCCAGGTCAGAGGTGTCACACTCCTCCGCGGGTAGGTATCCTGTAGTGGAGACTGAGTTTTCACCTCTTCCCACACACCAAATCTCTCCGCCTGGCTTACCTCGGCCTTTACTTGAACCGGGACGTCCGGCATTCTTGCCGACGGATCCATCCCGGCCGGGTGTAAGCGAGCGAAACGGTCCACCACAACCGCTGGTCGGGGCTACCATGCCGGTCTTTCTCTTTGGTGGTGGATGCTGCGAGATCGTGGTGACCGAGTCAGCATCCTCGGATTCCTCCCGTTGAGTTTTCACGACCTCCTCCGCGGTCGCTGCAGTGTGCGCAGGGATGGCTGTCAAAGCAGTGATTCCTCCTCTCTGAGTGGTGTTGCCTGTAGCCCGGCCAGGGTAAATGGTTCTCGGCTTCTCAACCACTGGATCCACTTCAAATAGAAACTCCCCACAGGCCTCGCATCGCCCGAACGGCTTCAGTTGGCACACCAGTCCCGAACAGCCGGGACAAATCACACCCAGGGCCTCAACGTCCATGCATGAGTACAGGGCGAATCGACCCCTTGGCTTTAGCCGGATCCCCGTATCTGTTACCGGAGCAGCAGCAGTCAGTGTCATGGTAGAAGGGTGAACCGGAATCCACGATGTATGTCCGAACATGGTGACCTGTTGCTGATCCATCGCACACTGCCAAGTTTTTTTCGCCAACGTCCCACGTGTAGTCCTTCACATGAATCGGACTCCTCCCCTTTGCTCCAGTTCGCTGGCTTTTCTTCTTTTTTGTTTCTGAGTCACACCCATGAACTAAGCGGTGGGGGTGTGCCTGGTGGCGCAGTGCAAATAGAAGCCCCCACGTGTAGACCTTCACACGGCTGAGCTTCCCCCTTTTCTCGCTCTCTTCTGCGCGGGCCTTTCCCTTCATTGGGTCATGTCCACGACATCAAGTAGGGATGCACTTCGGCCAATGAAGGCCTGCCTACTCGTAACTCCTCCGGGCAGACACGTTCAATTCCGTAGTACACAAACACTATACCGGACCCGAGCCCCCACGTGTAGCGCCCTCCTCACTCCCCTCTTTGCATCAGCTCGTTTCTCTTCTTGTCTAGGGGTATCTTAGAGGGGAGGGAGCGGGGTCACCACGCCAAGCCTTCACCACATGTGTTCGTGTGGTGTAAGCAAAGTTCCTTCTCTACCTTCGGGTCAGTGTTGTGCGCCTGGAGTTACCTTGAACAATGTCCACCAGAAAAGAGCCCCACACCATTAAAGTCCAACACTCCTTTATTCTTCTCTTGTGAACAGCATAATCAGTTAGACTCCCTTAGAGAACAGAACAAACAAGGAGGTGTGGATGCGAGTAGGCCCAGACACAATGAACTCTCCACTTTCCTTCCTGAAAGTGGGATGAGGTCTCCTAGCGAGGGGGGATTTTCCTTCCAGGCGGTCTCCGATGGGAGGCTCACCTGTCACTGGCAATCTGCTGCACCGGGTCTTAAAGTGAGGAGCTCCCCCCCGGTCCATTATGCCTTCTGGATTTGGGTACCCAATCCCTGGGTTCCCAAGGACCTCCTTCCCTCGCAGAACTCAGTGTTGGGCACTGAGCTCCAGACCTCCATCCGAGTACCTCACCCCAGGCTAAAGGTGCCTGGGATGGAACACGATCTTCGACGTCCTCTAGGCCTAGGCCGCCTAGAGGACCGTCACGAACCACACGCCCTCAGGCTGAAGGTGCCTGGGACTCGACCCCATGACAAAGATGGCCGGCCCCTTTATACCCTCTCCCAGCAAGCACGGCGGGTTCCCCGCCCCACCATACCGCTGCCGAGGGAGGACAAAAAGGAGGCACAGCACACAATGATGGTTCAACCCCAGCCCGAGGCGACAGCGCCACCCACTGGACCGCAAGGAACTGCACATCACTGGTGTCTCTGCCAGTTTGAATTACACCCGGGAAAGTGCATACCCACTACAATAATAATAATAATAATAATAAACAGCTTTTGATTTACCTTTTTTTTTTTTTTTTCCATAAATAATTTTATTGGAAGAAAAATAAGGTTACATGTACATACAAGCTCATGAACATTACAAGAATAACCAACATTTAAACAGGGCAATGACCGGTAACTGAAGGGGAGAAGGTAAACCTGCGTAATGCCCCATACACACGATCGTTTTTCATGCCGTTAAAAATGCAATTTTTAAAAATTGGCATTAAAACCGATCGTGTGTATGCTCCAGAGCATTTTTAACGACGTGAAAAACGGCCATTAAAAATTTCGAACATGCTCTATTTTTTCACGTCGTTTTTCATGTTGTTTTTTTCTAACGACGTGAAAAACGATGGTGTGTATGCTTTGACGAGGTGAAAAAAAAACGCGCATGCTCAGAATCAAGTATGAGATGGGAGCGCACGTTCTGGTAAAACTAGCATTTGTAATGGAGATAGCACATTCGTCACGCTGTAACGGACTGAAAAGCAGGAGACTGAAAAGCGCAAATCGTCGCTCAACAAACTTTACTAACATGAAGGGTGGCACCATCCGAACGGAACTTCTCCTTTATAGTGCCGTCGTACGTGTTGTACGTCACTGCGCTTTGCTTGAACGTTTTTTTAAATAATCGTGTGTACGCAAGACAGGCTTGAGAGGAAACATGAAAAAAAGACACGAAAAACGTTGGTTTAAAAAATGGCATGAAAAACGATCGTGTGTACGCCGCATAAGAGTGCAAAGACCCACTGTAGGCCAATATCAGCAGGCCTATCCGGGGTCATGGTTAAATTTCTGGAATCGGAAATTGCAATGATCGTATAGGTGTTGGGAGCCCCTAGCAAGGCTCCAAGTTATCGTTTGGTCGGTTTCTTCACAATCGGGAAAGATAAAAAGAGTAAAATAATAATAATACACATGTCAAGGGGAAAAAAATAAAAAATAAAACAGCAAGGGGGGGGAGGGGGGGTAGGAGTAAACAGAAAAGAGGTTTACATTGACAATGGGAAAGGAGTAGAAGAAGAAGAGGAAAGGTAAGTAAGGGATAGCAGTCAAGAATAGAGAGTGGTAGGGAGAAGGGAGAAGTGGGAGATGGGAGGTGGGGGCCGCTCTCCATCTCTGGCCCCCGTACCAGTTCAAAACGCAGGAAAGAATGCAGTGAAGACTGTATATACTTCAAATATTTTAGGACAGCGTTCTAGAAAAAGGATTTATAGCAATCCGTGGTCCTAAAATGCGTCCAACAGGACCAGGTCAGACTAAACTTCTGTAAGCGATCATGGGCTGTATGTATCAATTCCTCCATCTCCTCAATCTTAGCTACTCTGATTAACCATTCTCGAATGGTCGGGATATCCTTTGAACACCAATGTGTAGGGACGCAGAGCCTGGCTGCATTAACCATATGCATAGCCAATGATTTTTGGTAATTTCGTTTGGGTAGAGAAGTATGGTGTAGGAGGTATTGAGCAGGAGTGTAGTCTAGGGTGAAAGTGGTGACCTGCGTAATGATGGAGTGAACCTCCCTCCAAAAAGGCTGGAGCAAGGTACACTCCCACCAAATGTGGATCATGGATCCTACTTCTTCGGTACACCTCCAACATGTATTCGGAATAGAGGGTGAGAATTTATGTAGACGAGATGGGGTTCTATACCATTTAGTGATAATTTTATAACCGTTTTCTTGGATTGCAACGTTCATCGAGCCTTTATGTGCAAGAGTGAATATGGATTCCCAGTCAGCGTCCCCAAGTGTGATTTGCATGTCCCTTTCCCAAGAAGCACGTACATTCTGCATCGCGGGAGTATCAGGGACGTCCTGCATTAGGGCGTAAATGTATGACACGAGGTGTCGTTGTGGTGAATTGCGTGAGCAAAGAGCTTCAAATGGTGTAAGTTGTCTATCCCACGTGACCTTCCCATCTTTAGAGGTAAGAAAGTGAGTCAGCTGTCTAAAAGACCAAAAAGGAAAAGTGTTAGTATGTGATTCGGAGGTAAGCTCCTCATAGGATCGTCTACGGCCTTTGTGAAAGAAATGACACGCCAGAACCTCCTCGTGTGGCCATTCCTTGTAAAGGAATGTGTTTGAATCTCCCGGAGGGAACTCAGGGTTGCCTCTCAGAGAGGTTAGCGGACCCGGTTGTGAGGATAGGTTAAAGAGAGCGACTGCTTTCCTAAAGGCCGATAGGGAGGGTGCAATGAGCGGGTGTGTCTTGAGGGTCAGGGGCCAGAATTGAGGTGACAGCCAAGGTAATGTGGCAATCGGAGTTCGCGTGAGAGAGTTTTCCAGCATCACCCATGCTTTCCTGAGTTTGTGAAGTTTCCAGTCCACCACTCTAGTTAGGTGGCAAGCCAGATAATATTTATAAAGATCTGGTAAACCAATGCCACCTGTTGCTTTGTAGCATGTCAACCGTGAGTATTTAATTTGTGGGGCATTATTCTTCCATATAAAGCTAGTGCAGGCTTTTTTAAATGCCACAAAGAATGAGGGGGGTAAATTAATCGGTATCGCCTGCATTAAATATAACAGGCGGGGGAGAACCACCATCTTAATGAGGGCCGAGCGCCCAAACCAAGAAACGTTGAGGTTGGCCCAATCCTTCAAATTTGCCTGGAGCTTAGAGAGGGCATGGAGGAAGTTTTGGCTGTAAAGATCCGCTACGTTCTTAGTGACCTGGATGCCTAAATAGGTAATTGGTCTTCTGCCAATGAAAGGGAAAAGATTCCTGGCAATGTGTGACTTCTTGGGGGGTAAGGGATACATTTAGGGCATGTGATTTGGAATAATTGATTTTGAGATTTGATAACTCGCCGAAGTGTTTTATGTCTTTCAAAAGATTGGGTAACGATATCCGAGGGGATTGTAAGGATAATAAGATATCGTCAGCAAAGGCCGATACTTTGAATTCTCTATGGGCAATGGAGATTCCTTTGATATCCGTGTTGGACCTCAGTCTGTTCAGGAGGGGCTCTAGAGTCAAAACAAAGATCAGGGGGCATAACGGGCAACCCTGACGGGTGCCATTGCTTATTGAGAAGGCGTCTGACAGGAGGCCATTAGCCCTCACCCTTGCGGAGGGGTTAGTATTGATTTAACATTTTACCTTGTTGCTATGATACAAAAGAGAGCTGCCATGCCACCAGATTGTCTTGCCATGCTACCAGAGAGCCACACTTGCACAGAGATTACTATTAAAGTTGCACATTAACAGAATACAGTGGAGAACACTAAAAGACAGTGGTGGTCAAGTTGAAAATAATAGAGAGCCGCAAATGCAGTCCCCAAATCTTAAGAACTGCACAATAGCAGTGCACTTTCATCCACTGAGGTGCATTGCATCAATGTAGCCAGCCTATTCAAAATTAACGAGTTGTAATGCATTTTAATGACAGAAAATATTGGTGCTACTTCATTTTTTGCTGTGTACGCACCAAAGTTGAGTGCAATAAGGTCCATCATTAGTGTCAGTTGCTGCTATCAAAATCCCCAGCATTGGTGTAGGTGAATGCAATAATAATTCCCATCATTGGTTTCCTTGGACGTAATGATAACCCCCAACATGGACGTCAGTGAATACAATAATAAACCCCCAAATTGGTTTCAGTAGATCAAATAATGCCCCCTAGCACTGGTGTCATTGGATGCAATAATAATCCCCAGGATTGGTGTCAGCGGATGCAGTAATAACTCCCAGTATTGATGTCAGTGGATGTAATAATAACCCCCAGCATTGGTGTCAGAGATCACAATAATAAAACCAACAATGGTGCTCAGTAGCAGTACTATTTAACTTGTGGTTATTATTGGCAGCAAAGTTAGCTACTCCCCACTGGTGGTAAGTGACAGAAAAGTTTAAACCCCCTCCCTCGTTGTTGGTCAGTGACAGTGTTTATTTAACACATCGCTCCTCGCTGATAGTTTGTGTCCAACACTCTCCCTCACTGGTGGTTGGAGGCAGGAATTTTAACCCCCTCTCCTCATTGGTGATTTGTGGCAGTAGAGTTTACCCCTCTCATTGGTGGTCAGAGACAGCATGTATTTAACACCCCCCCCCCGGTAGTGGCCAGTGACAGTGTTTATTTAACACCCCCCCAGAAACAGATAGTGTCAGGAAAGTTTAAGCCCCTTCAGCATTGGTGATCATACAGTTCCATGTCACTTTCTCTTCCCACCACTCCACCAGAAAGTACAATTTATTTAATCGTTAGGGCTGGAACACAGAGAGTTCTGCTACTCTGGTTTCCACCAGGTGAAGGACAAAGCCAAACACATAGCGGGCCACACACAAAAAGGAAGTGAGATGCATGTGGCCCAGAAGCCAAAGGTTGGGCACCAGGGCTATAAGAGAATCATATTACAAGAAGGCTCCAAGGTGGCCAGACAGATTTTCACAAGCAGCATTTGTGGAATGAACAATGAATGATATTGCCACTGCCCAATGCAGATATCTTATTCAGAAAATTCTGCCAATCTACACAACTTTTCTATAAATTTTCCAGTGACCACTGAAAGACTTGGAGTTCTTCAAGTGGTACATAAGGTGCAGAGTCGTTTTCAGACCTTCCTGAAAATCCTTAGTGATGGTGAACTTAAGATTGACCATTATGGCCCAGGTGCTTTCCCCCTCATTACTCACAAAATGCTGCCTGAGTCCATAATCTAATCTCAAACCTTTACAAAGTGCCTGTTTGTGTGTTCATACAATATATAAATATTATTTTTTCTTCCTTTCAAAAGGACCAATGCTTCCTGAGTAAAAACACCAGCACCGTCAGGATTGTCACACAAAATGTCCCTTGTGGTAACATGGGTGCAACCTGCTCTAAATCTATTAAGGTTTTCCTGGAGGTGAGCAAAAACCTACAATAAAACCTACAATAATCATTTTAAATCAAAGAAATAACTTTACTATTACTGCTTTCAAGCTGTTTGATGGCTTTGGCTATTTTGCTTAAACGTTTTTGACCCCTGTTTGCAGGATTATGAACTTATCCTTGTTGATGATCATCTTAACGTAGCACAAAGTGGTACAGGCTCTGAAGTTCCATACAGAGTGCGATTAATGGGCATCTACTTGGTTATTGAGACCAAAAAAGGCTTGCTGATTTTCTGGGACAAGAAATCTAGCATTTTTATTAAAGTTACTAGCGAATACAAAGTAAGTAAACCTGAAATGACATGCAGCATGTTATAGTATTACAATTATTAATTAGTAGATATTACTTTGGTCTGCTTTACTAATAAAGAACAAACATTTCAAAGAATGTTGCTGTATTTTCAGTACACCAATGTTGACTAATTGTTCACTTATTTAGATTTATATTTTTTTCATTATTTTATTTTGTATTTAAAATTGTATTTAAAATTTCAAAAGAGTACAATCATGGAAATATGTTACCAGGTAATAGTGTGCTACAATCAACCTCCTAGTAAAGCACATATTTTTTGCTTCAATTAAATATATATATATATACAGTGGGGCAAAAAAGTATTTAGTCAGCCACTAATTGTGCAACAGGGATGAGCCGAACACCCCCCTGTTCGGTTCGCACCAGAACCTGCGAACAGACAAAATGTTCGTGTGAACTTTAGAACCCTATAAAATACAATGGACTCGAACGTTCGAAATCTAAAGTGTTAATTATAAAGGCTAATATGCAAGTTATTGTCCTAAAAAGTGTTTGGGGACCTGGGTCCTGCCCCAGGGGACATGTATCAATGCAAAAAAAAGTTTTAAAAACGGCCGTTTTTTCGGGAGCAGTGATTTTAATAATGCTTAAAATGAAAAAATAAAAGTGAAATATTCCTTTAAATTTCGTACCTGGGGGGTGTGTATGATATGCATGTGAAGTGGCGCATGTTTCCCGTGCTTAGAACTGTCCCTGCAAAAAATGTCATTTTTGAAAGAAAAAAAGGCATTTAAAACTGACTCGCGGCTCCCGGCAATACATTCAAAAGTCATTGATAAAAAAAAAAAAAAAAGCGTGGGGGTTCCCCAGAATTCAATTACCAGGCTCTTCAGGTCTGGAATGGATATTAAGGGGAACCCCGCCGCAAATTTTAAAAAAAAATTGACGTGGGGTTCCCCCAAATATCCATTCCAGGCCCTTCAGATCTGGCATGGATTTTAAGGGGAACTCCACCCCAAATTAAAAAAAAATGGCGTGGAGTCCCCCTAAAAATCCATACCAGACCCCTTATCCGAGCACGCAACCTGGCAGGCCGCAGGGGAAAAGGGGGGACGAGAGAGCGGCCCCCCCTCCCTCCTGAACACATGCCCTCAACATGGGGAGGATGTCCCCATGTTGATGGGGACAAGGGCCTCATCCCCACAACCCTTGCCCGGTGGTTGTGGGGGTCTGCGGGCGGGGGGCTTATCGGAATCTGGAAGACCCCTTTAACAAAGGGGACCCCCAGATCCCGCCCCCCTATGGGAATTGGACATCCTCCCCATGTTGAGGGCATGTGGCCTGGTACGGTTCAGGAGGGAGGGGGGGCCGCTCTCTCGTCCCCCCCTTTTCCCCTGCGGCCGGCCAGGTTGCGTGCTCGGATAAGGGGTCTGGTATGGATTTTTAGGGGGACTCCACGCCATTTTTTTTAAAATTTGGGGTGGAGTTCCCCTTAAAATCCATGCCAGATCTGAAGGGCCTGGAATGGATATTTGGGGGAACCCCACGTCAATTTTTTTTTTAATTTGCGGCGGGGTTCCCCTTAATATCCATTCCAGACCTGAAGGGCCTGGTAATTGAATTCTGGGGAACCCCCACACTTTTTATTTTTATTTTTTATCAATGACTTTTGTATGTATTGCCGGGAGCCGACAATTCATTAATAGCCGCGAGTCAGTTTTAAATGACTTTTTTTCTTTCAAAAATGACATTTTTTGCAGGGACAGTTCTAAGCACGGGAAACATGCGCCACTTCACATGCATATCATACACACCCCCCAGGTACGAAATTTAAAGGAATATTTCACTTTTATTTTTTCATTTTAAGCATTATTAAAATCACTGCTCCCGAAAAAACGGCCGTTTTTAAAACTTTTTTTTGCATTGATACATGTCCCCTGGGGCAGGACCCGGGTCCCCAAACACTTTTTAGGACAATAACTTGCATATAAGCCTTTATAATTAGCACTTTAGATTTCTCCCATAGATTTTTCGAATTTGCCGCGAACACCCCAATTTGTTCGCTGTTCGGCGAACGGGCGAACAGGCAATGTTCGAGTCGAACATGAGTTCGACTCGAACTCAAAGCTCATCCCTATTGTGCAAGTTCTCCCACTTAAAAAGATGAGAGAGGCCTGTAATTGTCATCATAGGTATACCTCAACTATGAGAGACAAAATGTGGAAACAAATCCAGACAATCACACTGTCTGATTTGGAAAGAATTTTTTTTGCAAATTATGGTGGAAAATAAGTATTTGGTCAATATCAAAAGTTCATCTCAATACTTTGTTATATATCCTTTGTTGGCAATGAAAGAGGTCAAACGTTTTCTGTAAGTCTTCACAAGGTTGTCACACACTGTTGCTGGTATGTTGGCCCATTCCTCCATGCAGATCTCCTCTAGAGCAGTGATGTTTTGGGGCTGTCGCTGGGCAACACGGACTTTCAACTCCCTCCAAAGGTTTTCTATGGGGTCGAAATCTGGAGACTGGCTAGGCCACTTCAGGACCTTGAAATGCTTCTTAGGAAGCCACTCCTTCATTGCCAGAGCGGTGTGTTTGGGATCATTGTCATGCTGAAAGACCCAGCCACATTTCATCTTCAATGCCCTTGCTGATGGGAGGAGGTTTGCACTCAAAATCTCACGATACATGGCCCCATTCATTTTTTCATGTACACGGATCAGTCGTCCTGTTGCCTTTGCAGAGAAACAGCCCCAAAGCATGATGTTGCCACCCCCATGCTTCACAGTAGGTATAGTGTTCTTTGGTTGCAACTCAGCATTCTCTCTCCTCCAAACACGACGAGTTGTGTTTCTACCAAACAGTTCTACTTTGGTTTCATCTGACCATTAGACATTCTTCCAATCCTCTTCTGGATCATCCAAATGCTCTCTAGCAAACCTCAGACGGGCCCGGACATGTACTGGCTTAAGCAGGGGGACACATCTGGCACTGCAGGATCTGGCGGCGTAGTGTGTTACTGATGGTAGCCTTTGTTACGTTGGTCCCAGCTCTCTGCAGGTCATTCACTAGGTCCCCCCGTGTGGTTCTGGGATTTTTGCTCACCGTTCCTAAGATCATTTTGACCCCACGGGGTGAGATCTTGCGCGGAGCCCCAGATCGAGGGAGATTATCAGTGGTCTTGTATGTCTTCCATTTTCTAATTATTGCTCCCACAGTTGATTTCTTCACACCAAGCTGCTTGCCTATTGCAGATTCAGTCTTTCCAGCCTGGTGCAGGTCTACAATTTTGTTTCTGGTGTCCTTCGACAGCTCTTTGGTCTTCACCATAGTGGAGTTTGGAGTGTGACTGTTTGAGGTTGTGGACAGGTGTCTTTTATACTGATAACAAGTTCAAACAGGTGCCATTAATACAGGTAATGAGTGGAGGACAGAGGAGCCTCTTAAAGAAGAAGATACAGGTCTGTGAGAGCCAGAAATCTTGCTTGTTTGTAGGTGACCAAATACTTATTTTCCACCATAATTTGCAAAAAAAATTCTTTCCAAATCAGACAACGTGATTGTCTGGATTTGTTTCCACATTTTGTCTCTCATAGTTGAGGTATACCTATGATGACAATTACAGGCCTCTCTCATCTTTTTAAGTAGGAGAACTTGCACAATTGGTGGCTGACTAAATACTTTTTTGCCCCACTGTATATATATATATATATATATATATATATATATATATATATATATATACTGACACGCAATTATATAAATATATAAATATTATAAATAATATAAAAAACTCCAAAGCAATAGTGACAAAAAGTAGCTTCCCAATGTGCACAATAGTTACCACCTATTTAAATTGATTAGCCTGTTCAGTTAATGAAACTATAAGTTCTCTGTTGTTTTTCTCATATAGAGCAATCCTGCCCGCAATCAGTTCATTGATTTGTATTCATGTGATTTCTCATGTTTTCCTCTGGGTTTCCTTGTGTATATTGGTTCTCAAATAAAACAAGAGAAATACATCATTGCGCAGTATTTAAACTGATATTGGGTCTGGGGTACAAATGATTTGACTCACATTTGTTTAAACAACCAGTGCGTGTTACAAACGATCAGATGCATATAGCGAATATCCTCCTCACTCCGCATCTACTGTGCTCAAACACGATAGATGTCGCCACTGGCTCCTTCCGACACGTTGTGTCACATGTCACGTGACTTTCTCAAGGGTCATGGAATCATGACCCCTGAGAATACAATCATGGAAAGCAGAGCCAATGCTCTACTTTAGATCATGACATCCGAAAAAAAAAAAGAGAGACAGATACAGAAAGTGTCAAGCTGAGCCAATGAACATTATGCATCGTATAGAGGGGATAGGCTGGAGCAAAGCTCAACACTCTCTCGTCTACAGACAAAATGTAAAAAAAAGACTGGAAAATACAATTATATTTTATACATATTAGTGATAACCAGAGGGGAGGGAATGATGTCATACAGGGTCTGGACAGAATTAAGGGGTATGGTCAGTGGAGAGAGGCGTAGTTCCTGTATTCTGGACATAAATAAATGTTTGATCTGTAGAATAGTGCAGGTGGGCAGGGGGGATGCTTGGAAGTGCGTAAATCATCAAAAGAGCATAGTTTACAGGTCATAGGATTAATGAAGTGATGTAATTGAAAAATTGCAGCCTTGGTCCAAGGCACTGTGCAACCGTAAGATAAGCTGTCTAGGAGTGATTGGTTGAAAAGGATATTAAAGCGAAGCTCCACCCTAAAGTGGAACTTCCGCTCATCGGATTTCCCCCCCCCCCTCCGGTGCCACAATTGGCACCTTTTAGGGGGGAGGGGGGTGCAGATACCTGTCTAAGACAGGTATTTGCACCCACTTCTGGGCATAGACTCTGTGGGGACCTGCGGGCAGTGCGTCAGTTCCCACCCCCCCACCCCCCGTTGTGTTCTGGGAAACACACGGCTCCCAGAACACAGCGGGGAACAGTGAGGACGGCGCAGCGCAACTCACGCATGCGCAGTAGGGAACCGGGCAGTGAAGCCGCAACGCTTCACTTCCTGATTCCCTCACCGGTTGCTCGTCTTCTGCTGCCGACGTCGCTGGACTCCAGGACAGGTAAGTGTCCCTTTATTAAAAGTCAGCAGCTGCAAAGGTGAAGAGAGAATACAGAGTGTTACAGAGTGTTACATTTATTCCAAATCAACATTTTAAGCCCATTTATCCAACTAAGTGATTAAATATAGAGTGTAAGAACACCACTGGTTGTGAAAATTTGATTGTAGGGTAGCAAACATAGGAGTTAGAATATGGAGTTATAAGGCCTCTGTCTTTGTGCTGTTTATTTTGTATCCCGAAAGGGAACCAAAGGTAGTCGATAGTTTATAAAATGTCAGCAGGAAGTTGTGAAGATTTGTTAACCACTTCAGCCCCGGACCATTTGGCTGCCAAATGACCGGACCACTTTTTGCGATTCGGCACTGCGTCGCTTTAACTGACAATTGCGCAGTCGTGCATCAAAATTGATGCCCTTTTTTCCCCACAAATAGAGATTTCTTTTGGTGGTATTTGATCATCTCTGCGATTTTTATTGTTGTTTGCGCTATAAACAAAAGAAGAGTGACAATTTTGAAAAAAAAACCACAATGGGGGTTATTTACTAAAGGAAAATCCACTTTGCACTACAAGTGCAAACTATAAGTGCAAAGTGCACTTGAAATTGCATTTGGAAGTGCAGTCGCTGTAAATCTGAGGGGTAGATCTGAAATGAGGGGAAGCTCTGCTGATTTTACCATCCAATCATGTGCAAGCTAAAATGCTTTTTTTTATTTTCCTTGCATGTCCCCCTCAGATCTGCACTTTGCACTTGTAGTGCAAAGTGGAGTTACCTTTAGTAAATAACCCCCAATATCTTTACTTTTTGCTATAATAAATATCCCCATTTAAAAAAAACAAATTTTTTCCTCAGTTTTGGCCGTTATGTATTCTTCTACATATTATTGTTAAAAAAAAAATCGCAATAAGCGCATATTGATTGGTTTGCGCAAAAGTTATAGCGTCTACAAAATAGGGGGTAGTTTTATGGCATTTTTATTATTTTTATTATTTTTTTACTAGTAATGGCGGCAATCTGAGATTTTTATCGTGACTGCGACTTTATGGCGGACACATCAGACACTTTTGACACATTTTTGCCACCATTGTCATTTATACAGCGATCAGTGCTATAAAAATGCACTGATTACTGTGAAAATGACACTGGCAGGGAATGGGTTAACCACTAGGGGGCGCTGACGGGGTTAAGTGTGTCCTAGGGAGTGATTCTAACTGTGAGTGGGCGTGGCTACGAGTAACACATCAGTGATCTCTGCTCCTGTGTTTACATCGGCATCTCCCAGTTCTTCCTCTCCCGACCGCAATCGCGGGCCTCCCGGGAACATCGAGTTCACGGGCGCACTCACGAGGCACGCGCCCACTGGGCGGCAAATTTAAAGGGATGTACAGGTATGCCCATTTGCCTGCCCGTGCCATTCTGCCAACGTATATCGGCGTGCGGCGGTCGCAAAGCGGTTAAAGATAACAGTATAAAAAAAAGGGAAAGTTTATCTTCTTTATGGTGTATGTGCACTCCGTGGATGTCTGGGTTCAACTTCATATCTTCAGCTAGAGGTTCTAGGCACAGATGGATATCAATGGCAACAAGCCATAGCCTTGTCTAGTGCCATTGCTCATCTGGAATATATGGGAAAAAGTAAAGGACATTTTAACCTGGGACACAGAGGTGTAAAATATACACTTCCAGTCCAGGCCTTTCTAGAGTCTTTTTTTTACATGTAACAATCAGTATTTTTTTGCTAGAAAACACTATATACATTTTTTAAAGCAAAGGACCTAGAGAATAAAATGTTGGGTTTTGCAATTTTTTATGTCACACGGTATATGTGCAGCAGTTTTTCAAACGCAATTTTTTTTGTGTGGGACAATTGCTGTGTGTGTGCAGGACCGACGCACAAGCACAGGGGGGTGGGGGGACTTTAATCTTCTTTTTAATGATTATTATTATTTATTTTTTTTACTACTGCTTTAAAGTAGAATTTCAGGCTGAACCTAACTAGTCTTAAAAATGCTCTCACCCCCCTCCTAACATCTATGTTGACTAACCTATGTACGAAAGATTTTCATACCCAAGTATTTTTCACCTGCTCCAGTCCAGTCACGTGATCCTGTGTGTCAGTCAGCGGTGACTGCAGGGGAGAAGAGGGAGAACTTGATAATGGCAGGTAAAGCCTGAAGTGATTATGTCACCCATAGGCTCCTATGGCCCATCCGTGGTCTTACTCCTCTCCGCTGCAGCCACCACTGACTTACACAGGGGAGATGGATCACCTGACCTGATCACAGCGGAATGAAAATCGGTACATACAGTGGGTACGGAAAGTATTCAGACCCCCTTAATATTTTCACTCTTTGTTATATTGCAGCCATTTGCTAATATCATTTAAGTTCATTTTTTTTCCTCATTAATGCACACACACACAGCACCCCATATTGACAGAAAACACAGAATTGTTGACATTTTTGCAGATTTATTAAAAAAGAAAAACTGAAATATCACATGGTCCTAAGTATTCAGACCCTTTGCTGTGACACTCATATATTTAACTACACCTTCATTTGTTTGATTATACTGATTGGACTTGATTAGGAATGCCACACACCTGTCTATATAAGACCTTACAGCTCACAGTGCATGTCAGAGCAAATGAGAATCATGAGGTCAAAGGAACTGCCTGAAGAGCTCAGAGACAGAATTGTGGCAAGGCACAGATCTGGCCAAGGTTACAAAAAAAATTCTGCTGCACTTAAGGTTCCTAAGAGCACAGTGGCCTCCATAATCCTTAAATGGAAGATGTTTGGGGCGACCAGAACCCTTCCTAGAGCTGGCCGTCCGGCCAAACTGAGCTATCGGGGGAGAAGAGCCTTGGTGAGAGAGGTAAAGAAGAACCCAAAGATCACTGTGGCTGAGCTCCAGAGATGCAGTCGGTAGATGGGAGAAAGTTGTAGAAAGTCAACCATCACTGCAGCCCTCCACCAGTCGGGGCTTTATGGCAGAGTGGCCCAACGGAAGCCTCTCCTCAGTGTAAGACACATGAAAGCCCACATGGAGTTTGCTAAAAAAAAAACCTGAAGGACTCCAAGATGGTGAGAAATAAGATTCTCTGGTCTGATGAGACAAAGATAGAACTTTTTGGCCTTAATTCTAAGCTGTATGTGTGGAGAAAACCAGGCACTGCTCATCACCTGTCAATACAGTCCCAACAGTGAAGCATGGTGGTGGCAGCATCATGCTGTGGGGGTGTTTTTCAACTGCAGGGACAGGACGACTGGTTGCAATAGAGGGAAAGATGAATGCGGCCAAGTACAGGGATATCCTGGACGAAAACCTTCTCCAGAGTGCTCAGGACCTCAGACTGGGCAAAAGGTTTACCTTCCAACAAGACAATGACCCTAAGCACACAGCTAAAATAACGAAGGAGTGGCTTCACAACAACTCCGTGACTGTTCTTGAATGGCCCAGCCAAAGCCCTGACTTAAACCCAATTGAGCATCTCTGGAGAGACCTAATAATGGCTGTCCAATAATGTTTACCATCCAACCTGACAGAACTGGAGAGGATCTGCAAGGAGGAATGGCAGAGGATCCCCAAATCCAGGTGTGAAAAACTTGTTGCATCTTTCCCAAAAAGACTCATGGCTGTATTAGATCAAAAGGGTGCTTCTACTAAATACTGAGCAAAGGGTCTGAATACTTAGGACCATGTGACATTTCAGTTTTTATTTTTTAATAAATCTGCAAAAATTTCAACAATTCTGTGTATTTCTGTCAATATGGGGTGCTGTGTGTACATTAATAAGGAAAAAAAATGAACTTAAATGATTTTAGCAAATGGCTGTAATATAACAAAGAGTGAAAAATGTATATACATCTTTTTTACACAGGCTAGTCAGCATTGGTGTTAGGAGAGGGGAGGGAGCATTTTTAAGACTAGATAAATTTATCCTGGAATTCTACTTAACCTCCCTAGAGGAATTCCCGAGTGTGGCTCGGGGTGAGATTTCAGTACCTAAAGCGGTAACCCCAAGCCACAATCGGGATTGCCTCGCTGGATCCTGGAAGAGGTGACTTACCTTGTCTCTGGGATCCCGCGATGCATTCCTGCAGTGTACGGCGGCCGGATCTTCCGCCCGATGCACTATGTGCCCTGGATTCCCTTCCCTGCGAGCGTCGCGACGCAGGGGGGCGGAACCGGCGGCAAATTCAAAATGTATAAAACACAAAACACACTGATACAATGTAATCCTATTGGATTACAATAAAAAAATTAATAAATTGACCTTAGATTGCCCCCCAGTGCTTTCTCCAGTGCCCTTGTCTGCAGTTTTACTGTACTTAGTATCTGGAAACTGCACAGCGACCATGGCATCCAAAAAATGTGCCTCCACCTCAAAGTCGCTATATGACCTGCTGGAAGTCAGCAACAGCGACTCAGAATGGGTTGCAGAGGAGTTGAGCGACAGCGATTCATGGGGAAGCTCTTCATCGGACGCAGAAAGTGATTTTAGCGACGATTTTGCGACTGTGCCCAGCGATGTGCGGACTTGGTGCTCAATTGATTGCGGTACGAAGCACGCAGCGCTCCCCAGATTTCCATTTACAGGAGCACCTGGGATGAAAGTTGAAGTTGAGGACAATAACCCCTTGGCATACCTCGAGCTCTTTCTGACAGATGAAGTTATTTCCAAAATTGTTTTGGAGACGAATCGCTATCAGGAGCAACAAGCTGCTACCCATCATCGCTTTTCAAGGAGCAGAAAATGGGAGCCAGTAACCAGAGAGGACATATGGAACTTTTTGGGCCTTATAATTCTACAAGGAGTGGTGGGGAAACCCCTGCAGAAGTGGTATTGGACCACCAACAGATTGCTGGCCACGCCTTTTTTTGGCACAGTTATGTCCGAATATAAATTTTCTCTTATCATGAAATATTTGCATTTTGCAAATAATGATGACTTTGATGAGAGTTCTCATCCAGCTCCTAAGCTGAAAAAAATTTGGGAGATTTACCAACTTATTCTGTCGAATTTCCAGCAGACCTATGTGCCGGACAGAGATATAAGTATCGACGAAAGTCTTATGGCCTACAAAGGTAGACTAAGCTGTATACAGTTCATAGCATCAAAGCAAGCTCGTTTTGGCATGAAGTAATTTATGCTGTGTGAATCCAGCTCTGGGTACATCTGGAATTCGGTCCTGTACACCGGGAAAGGGACCAAATTCAGCGATCGATTCAGACGTTTTGGAATGGCAACCGCTTCGGTTCTCTCTTTGACTGAGCCATTGCTGAATCAGGGCTACTGTGTCACGACAGACAATTTTTACATGTCCCCAGAACTCTTTGAGTTCCTTATCCTGAACAAAACGGATGCCTATGGGACCTTTAGGCCTAACCGGCGTGACATGCCGCCAACCTTTGCCCAAAAAAAGCTTGGGGCAGGAGAAATAGTTGCCTGGCAGAAAGGCAAAATGATGGCACTGAAATGGCAGGACAAAAAAAAGTGTGCCTTCTGAGTACCATCCACAACACTTCTACTGTAATGGTACATACCAAAGGTGGAAAAGATGTCATGAAGCCACAGGTCGTGTTGGATTACAACAACACCATGGGAGGTGTGGACAGGGCTGACCAGGCCATGACCTTTTATCCTGCGATGAGAAAGCAACAGAAGAAATATTATAAAAAAATATTCAGGCATCTTCTGGAACAGTGCCTGTGGAATGCTTTCATTCTTCTGAAAAAAAATAGTGACAGGCCTATGATCCATGCGGACTTTGTGTGGAAGGTTGCCAAACTAATTTTTCTAAAGCACCAGACGCCAACGACTGTAAGCAGATCTGGACGTCGGGCTGCTGGCGTTGTGAACCCGGAACGCCTGACTGGTCGTAACTTTATGGACCACATTCCACCTACTGAAAGGAAGTCAGCACCCACAAGGATGTGTGTGGTTTGCTGCTCCAAGCGTGACGACACCGGAAGGAAAATCCGTAAAGAAATGCGGTTCGATTGTCCCGATTGCGATGTAGGACTTTGTGCTGTACCTTGTTTTAAAAATTTTCATACCCGAGACGCATACTGAAGCAATATGACTTCTAATATTGCACCCTTGTTTGAACAAAAAAAATTCAGTGTTTTTGATTATATTATTTACTAAAATTTATTGAATAAAAAGTATTATTATTAAATTATTATTTGTTATTATTTTTATATTATAATTTATGATTTTGTGTTTAAAACTTTATCATACCCGAGATGTCTACTAGACTCTGGTTTGGACAGATTTAGGTGAGTTATTACTAAGAATTACAGGCCTACAATGTAAAATGCCAAATTTCCATGCAAAATAATGGTACCGCTTTCAGCACCTAAAATCTTCCAGAATCATACCGCCAGGGAGGGTAAAATGGTTCCTGAATAAAAGGGTGCCTTCTAATGGTTTCCCCAAAACAAACAAACATATGTACCTTTTTAGTGTTCTTTCAGCAGTCAGCCTTTTCAAACAGCAATGAGTTCCCACAGCAGAAAGAGTGAGAGAGAGCCTTATGCCTTGTACACACAATCGGAACTTACGATGAAAAAAATCTGACGGAATTTTTACATCGGATATTCCGACCGTGTGTGTGCCCCATCTGTCCTTTTTCTGTCGGAAGCATTGAAGAGAACTAATGCTTCTGTCGGAAGCATTAGTTCTCTTTTTTTCCGACGGAATTCCGTTCGTCTGTAGAGAACTCAGACGGAGAAAAAAACACGCATGCTCAGAATCAAGTCGACACATGCTCGGAAGCATTGAACTTGATTTTTCTTGACTCGTCGTAGTGTTGTACATCACCGCGTTCTTGACGGTCGGAATTTGGTGTGACAGTGTGTATGCAAGACCGCTTGAACTTAATTCCGTCAGAAAAATCCATTGGAGTTTATCCCGACAGAAAATACGATCGCGTGTACAAGGCATTAGGCATCTGTTATCTTGTATATATCAACTCCTGTGTGTAGCTACAAGGTAAGATGTGGACTTAGAAGGAGGCTTTATCCCATTCAAAGCTCTACAAACTCTATGTCCTTTGGGACCCACTAAAAGACATTAGGATTCTGAGAAGACAAAAGGTTTGCTTTCTCCACTTTAATGCAATCACTAACTGGTACAGTATCTCAGCTTCTGGTAAATGGTGTAAATTTATACCTACCGCTTTTATGTATCTTTAATAAATTCCAGTAGAGAGATTTCAGAGTTGACTAACCTAGAAAGATAGGGACAGTAGACTGCCCTTATACAGTATCTCACAAAAGTAAGTACACCCCACACATTTTTGTAAATATTTTATTGTATCTTTTTATGTGACAACACTGAAGAAATTACATTTTGCTACAATGTAAAGTAGTGAGTGTACAGCTTGTCTAACAGTGTAAATTTTCTGTCCATTAAAAATAACTCAACACACAGCCATTAATGTCTAAACTGCTGGCAATAAAAGTGAGTACACCCCTAAGTAAAAAGGTCCAAATTGGGCCCAATTAGCCATTTTTCCCTCCCCAGTGTCATGTGACTTGTTAGTGTTACAAGGTCTCAGGTGTGAATGGGGAGCAGGTGTGTTAAATTTGGTCATATCGCTCTCACTCTCCCATAATGGTCACTGGAATTTCAAAATGGCACCTCATGGCAAACAGCTCTCTGAGGATCTAAAAAAAAAGAATTGTTGCTCTACATAAAGATGGCCTAGGCTATAAGAAGATTGGCAAGATCCTGAAACTGAGCTGCAGCATGGTGGTCAAGACCATACAACAGTTTAACAGGACAGGTTCCACTCAGAACAGGCCTCGCCATGGTCGACCAAAGAAGTTAAGTGCACATGCTCAGCGTCATATCCAAAGGTTGTCTTTGGGAAATAGAAGTATGAGTGCTGCCAGCATTGCTGCAGAGGTTGAAGGGGTGGGGGGTCAGCCTGTCAGTGCTCAGACCATACGCCACCCACTGCATAAAATTGGTCTGCATGGCTGTCTTCTAAAGGTGATACACAAGAAAGCCTGCAAACAATTTGCAGAAGACAAGCAGACTAAGGACATGGATTACTGGAACCGTGTCCTATGGTCTGATGAGATCAAGATAAACTTATTTGGTTCAGATGGTGTCAAGCGTGTGTGACGGCAACCAGGTGAGGAGTACAAAGACAAGTGTGTCTTGCCTACAGTCAAGCATGGTGGTGGGAGTGTCCTGGTCTGGGGCTGCATGAGTGCTGCCGGAACTGGGAAGCTACAGTTCATTGAGGGAACCAAGAATGACAACATGTACTGTGACATACTGAAGCACAGCATGATCCCTTCCCTTCGGAGACTGGGCCGCAGGGCAGTATTCCAACATGATAATGACCCCAAACACACCTCCAAGACAACCACGGCCTTGCTAAAGAAGCTGAGGGTAAAGGTGATGGACTGGCCAAGCATGTCTCCAGACCTAAACCTATTGAGCATCTGTGGGGCATCCTCAAACAGAAGGTGGAGGAGCGAAAGGTCTCTAACATACACCAGCTTTGTGATGTCATCATGGAGAAGTGGAAGAGAATTCCAGTGTCAACCTGTGAAGCTCTGGTGAACTCCATGCCCTAGAGGGTTAATGCCCGGTACACACAATGAGATTATCGGACGAATGATCGTCATCTTTTTTTGCATGCTAATTTCAGATCGAATCTGATGAGTTTACTAAAGTCAAAAATTTGCATACGACAGAATAAAAATTCGGAAGTGATGTCATGTGTTATAATGCATTTGTATTGCATTTTCGAACGACAGCTGTACTGATTAAACGAAAATCGATCTGGCATGATGTCCGATCAAATAATATTGGATGAATTGTCCTGATCAGCTCTCAAAAGCTCTGTACTAATGATCAGATTATTGTACGATCGTTCCGAAATCTGTATTTTTCAAAAAAATTCTGATCGTGTGTACAGGGCATTAGGCAGTGCTGGAAAATAATGGTGGCCACACAAAATATTGACACTTTGGACCCAATTTGGGCATTTTCCCTTAGGGGTGTACTCACTTTTGTTGCCAGCGATTTAGACATTAATGGCTGTGTGTTGAGGTTTTTTGAGGGGACAGCAAATTTACACTCATATACAAGCTGTACACTCACTACTTTACATTGTAGAAAAGTGTAATTTATTCAGTGTTGTCACATGAAAAGATATAATATTTTTTTTTCAAAAATGTGAGGGGTATACTTACTTTTGCGAGATACTGTGTGTAGCTTGTGTATCACTTTGAGTCACCCTGTCCTGTACTTAAGCGCTTCCGGACCAGCCGCTGCAGTTATATTGCGGCAGGTTGGATCCCCTGCGCGAGCCGTCCAAAGCGTGTCCCCGAACCCGATGCGAGTGCTCGTCGGGCGCGATGACTGCCGGGCAACCACGATCGCTCGTGACAGAGCGAGAACCGGAATCTGTGTGTGTAAACACACAAATTCCGGTTCTCTCAGGGGAGAGGAGAGAGATTGGGGGTTATTTACGAAAGGCAAAACCATGTTGCACTACAAGTTCAAGCTACAAGTGCAAAGTGTACTTAAAATTGCACTGAAAGTGCACTTGGAAGTGCAGTCACTGTAAAGCTGAGGGGTAGATCTGAAATGAGGGGAACCTCTGCTGATTTTATTATCCAATCATGTGCAAGCTAAAATGCTGTTTTTTTCTTTTCCTTGCATTTCCCCCTCGAATCTACAGCTACTGCACTTCCAAGTGCACTTTTAGTGCAATTTCAAGTGCACTTTGCACTTGTAGTTTGCACTTGTAGTGCAAAGTGGATTTGCCTTTCGTAAATAACCCCCATGTCTGCTGCAAATGAAGTTAATTACCAATAAGAAGGCAAAGCTTTGGGCATTCCCGTCTCTTTGTGTATTTGTGTATGGGAAGTTGAAAGGCAGATATTGTATGTGCCTAATGAAATAGACATTTTTTTACCACTGCTTAATTTTTGTCTTTATTTCACAGGGGACACTTTGTGGGTTATGCGGAACCTACGATGAAAATCGAAATAATGATTTCACTACACGCAACAATGCTGTTGTTGCAAATACAGAAGAGTTTGCAAACAGTTGGAGGTTGTCTCCCACTTGTGCTGATGGCAAAGTCTACCGAGATGCTTGCTCACTAAATCCATACAGAAATGCTTGGGCAAATAAAAAATGCAGTATCATAAACAGTGAGGTCTTCTTAACTTGCCACACTCACGTAAGTTACTGTAGTGCTCTGACATTTCTCTTCCCTTGGTTCTCATAATATGACTAGTGATGACCAAATCTGCCCAAATTAGGATTATCAAGGGTTCAGCGAATCATGTTTGAAAGTTTGTGAACCCAAACTTTGCAGAGGAGAAACCCATTAAGGTCAAAGCAGGACAAATCTTGTTAAATTTTGGCCATTTTCAGAGCTAATAGGCAAACTACTTTAGCAAAAGACAAGGGAAGTTGCACACTGCTATGGGAAATATGTACCAAAACAAAAAATGTTTTTAGAAATCAAAACAGCAGAGAGAGAACCTTTTCATGTGGCTCCAAGGGAAACATTGACAACACAAATCCTTTAAATATAATACTTAGATCATGCCTTTAATCTGTGCATGTTGTTATGGAACAGTACAATTTTAACAGGAAGTCTCAGTGACAGTGTACACTGGCAACATATACTGTATTTTGCTGTGAAAATATTTTTTTCTTTTACAATTAGCTTGGTTAACATACAGCAGTAGCACCCTAATCTTTTTTTTTTCTGTTAAAAGTAATTTTTTTGGTATTCCATGCTATTAACACCAGCTTTAGGTCCTGCGGTGTGTCCATCCTGATCTCTAAGTGGACCCCATTACTACTACTGGAACAACTAGATCAAACTCTAGCCTCATGTAGGCTTTGGTCCTACACAATACCTGGTGGACCCTCCACCATTCTGACTGTGACTTCACATTCCTCTCAAAGCACCTAGATTACAGAACTCTCTTGCCTACAGGAGGCAATCATCAACAACATAATTCTATCAGATTACCAGCCTATCACCTTCACTTTGATGTTTCTTGAGACAGAAACACACACTAGGATTAACAGACTTGACTCCTTGCCTTTAAATGACCTCATCTACCTGGATCACGTTTGCCACTCCCTCATGGAGTATTTTACTAACAGTGAGACTCCCAAAGTATCCCCATTACTCCAATAGGAAACCTATAAATGCACAATGCGGGGAGTTCTCCTGGACCTAGCTGCATACCGTAAAAGAGAATCCCAGGCCATGGTTCGCCGGCTCTCGGCCCATATAGCAGAGCTGGAACTGCAATACAAATGGTCCCAAACCAACCCCATCTCCCAAGAGCTCCAGCAAGGTAGGGCCCAGATATTGGAGAAACAAGATAAGTAAACTAAATGAAAGTTATTTTATGAGCATGGAAACAAAATTGGTAGGTTCCTGGCTAGAGCCCTGCAACAACAAAAGGCTTCAGCAATGATACATAAAATCCGTGATCCGACAGGCATTCTCTACTCTAAAAATTAAAACATAGCTCTTCAATTTGTGTTCTCCACCGAGATGATACCATGCCGCTAAACAAGCACAGGACTAAACTCATTCAGGGCCTCTTGGAACAATATAGTCACTCTTCTATTTCCTCCATGGTGGCTAAAACCTTGGAGGTCCCTCTTTCACCACAGGAACTTAGCGTTAAAACAGATGAAACCTGACAAAAGCCTGGGACCTGACAGGTGCACGGTCCAATACTATAAGTAATTTACTGATCTCTTAGCTACACATTTCCTAATGGCCTTTAAAGCGGAGCGCCACCCAAAAGGGGAAGCTCCGCTTATCTGCCCCCCTTTCTGCTGCTACATTTGGCACCTTTTAGGATGAAGGGGGGAGCAGGTACCCACTTCCAGCTGAATTCGTTCTCCCTCCTCCTTCCCCAGCTGGTCCAATTAGAGAGCGCAGCACGCTTCACGCATGCACAGAAAAATCAGCTCTGGTGAAGACACTGCTGGATTCCTGGACAGGCAAGTGTCCTAATATTAAAAGTCAGCAGCTACAGTTTTTGTAGCTGCTGACTTTACGTTTTTTCTGCAGGAGCCTGGAGCTCCTCTTTAACTTTTACAATATTGAGACCTTCCTCGGAGGGTCTCCTGGAAGCTTTCATTGCAGACAGGAAGGGAAAGAACCGGCCCTGGTATAACCAACTACCAGGCCTATCTTGCGCCTAAATGTCTCCTAAAAATCTTTGCGAAAATACCTGACCCCATTCCAGCATTCCTGGATCTCTCTGGACCAGGTAAACCCCGTTCCTAGCTGAGATGCCAGAGACAACACAGTCAAAGCCCTTAACCCCCACTGGCTTACCTCCCACTGCCACAAGGGCCTTTTTTTGTCCTCTGATAAGACTTTTAAAGGCATTTAAGAGTGACCTGGGACTACATGTTTGTGTTATTACAGACCCTGGGGCTCAGACAAGTTATGAGCAATTTTATCATGTTGCTATATGTTAATCCCCATGCCATAGTTAAAGAAAACAGGCACCTATCCCATGCCTTCCTCATCATTAATAGGACCAGACAGGGGTGCACTCTGTCCCCCATAATATATGTGCTGACATTAGAGCCCTTTCTACGATGTCTGCTGATGAACTTGAACATCAAAATATTTCTAATCTTAAAGTCAATTACTTGAAGTCCTGTGCTCTTAGCGTTTATTTCTCCTCTGAGATGGTCCAACACTGTTGAGTTTTCCTTTCCTATGGAAATCAAATGCTATCAACCTGGGGATCCATGTCCCATCTGACCTATCTGAACTAATTTCCTTCCAGAACTACAATGTGATCTCTGCTCTGGAATAAATCTTGCTTTCCTTGGTTTTGTCCTGCCGCCATCCTGAAAATGACAGTTCTCCCGTGGTTTCTATACAAACTGCAGATGATCCTCATCATAAAGCTATCCTCTTTCTTTGTAACTTACAAGAAGATGTGTACTACATTTTTTGGCAGTGGAAAACTCCTCAGATCAGTTGGGCATAGTTGGTGTCACCTAAATCATTAGTGGTATTGGTCTTCCCAACCTTAGAAAATATTTCTGTGCATGTTAGCTCTCCAGGGTGGTGGACTAGAAGCTCCATGATAACCTGAAGGATTGGGACACCTTAGAAAGTTTTCTTCCCCTTGCCACTGGCCATTACACCCTGGATATTACCACAATTTATTCCTACCATCATACTGAAGCATCCAACTATAGGCTCAATGCTCCACAGTTTCAGTGCCTGTTGTAGGGTCCCGTCAATATTGACCCAATTCATTCCCCTTACTCTGGTCAAGTACAACCTGACCTTCCCATCTGGGCATGTACCGAGCATTCATGGCCACAGAATGGTCTCACTTTACGATGCATACGAAGCAGTTCTTTCACATGGGATGATTTCTGAACCTAGCAACACTTGCCCAGAGCTTGAACACAAAGACCTTCCCATTCTGCTCCTACTTTTAGATTTGGCATGTATGAAACACTTTGGGCTCCCGCCGCTTTTTCTTGTGCCACCCTAAGCCTTTTGAATCCCTTTGCTCTGCAAAGGCATTACAGCAACACCTCATATCCTCCATCTTCAGATTTAAATTTGAATCCCAGCTGGCAAACTTAGGACCGGAGTGCAAGGCACGGGGGAAGGACCTAGTCAGGGATCTTTCTCAGAGGAGGATTGGTCTTCCATAAATCAGAGAGTGCATAAAGGGTCCCTGACTGTCATAGTCGGCTACAAAGTTAGGTCAAGGTAGTACAGGATGCCAACCTTGCTCCATAAAATCTCCTCATAAAATTCCTGACTGTGCTGGAGATGAGAAAAAGAAGAGGGCTCACTGATCCACATATGATGGTCCTGTCCCAAGATTCAAAATTTTTGGTAGGTGGTTCACAAAACAGTCATGGTGGTATCTACATCCCAGGTGGAATATTCCCCTGGGTCTTATCTAGCAGTGCTTATTATTATTATTATTATTATACAGGATTTATATAGCGCCAACAGTTTGCGCAGCACTTTACAACATTAGGGAAGACAGTACAATCACAATACAATTCAATACAGAGGGATCAGATGGCCCTGCTCGATAGAGCTTACAGTCTAGAAGGGAGGGTCACGTGCTTATGATAATGTCATGTCTGACTTGCAGTTAGGCTTTGTGTGCTGATGTTTGGGTGAAACGTATTCCATCCATGAGAGCGTGGCTTGAGAAAACTCCCAATATAGCTGAGATGGAAGAATAGAGTTGGGCCGAACACCCCCCAGTTCAATTTGCACTAGAACTCCCAAACATGTGAAAAGTTTGGACCCAAACCGCAAATCCTATTTAAGTCTATGGGACTCAAACTTGGACAATCAAAAGTCCCCATTTTGAAGGCTTATATGCAAGTTATTGGCCATTAAAAAGATATGGGGGCCCAGGTACTTTTTAAAAAAAAAATATTGTTTTTACAAGAGCAGTGATTTTAATGATGCTTAAAGTGAAACAACAACAAATTAAAAATGTCTTTAAATATAGTGCCTGGGAGGTCCCCTTAGTCTGTCTGTACCATGTATAGAACCTGCTACAGCAAAACTGACATTTATAAAGAAAAAAAATGACAATTAAATGGCCGGAAATATAATACCATTGCCGGCAATAGAAAAATGTTAAAAAAAAGGTGTGGGGGTGCCCTCCCAATCCAATCCTTTGGCTCTGGTATGTATTTAAAGGGGAACCCCATGCCAAAAAAATGGCATGGGTTCCCCTCAAAATCTATACCAGACCCTTATCCGAGCATGCAGCCTGCCAGGCCAGGAAAGGGGTGGGGGCCCAAATCCTGCCCCCCCCCCATGTGAATGAGTATGGGGTACATAGTACTCCAACCCATTCACCAAAATAGTGTCAAAAAGAAATAAACACACACACACACACACACACAGTTTTTGACAATTCCTTTATAAAAAAAAAAAAATGTAGATCCATCATCAATCACGATGCCTGCCGCCACCATCGGACCTGAAAAAAAAAAAAAAGGTTCGGTCACGACAAAGGCTAACTGCCAACTGCAGGCTCTGCTGACTGCAGGCTCCGCTGTTTGAAAGTTCTTATATAGGTAAGGGGCGGGCCACCTGGCGACATCACCTGGTGGCACCACCCCATGTGATGTCACCAACCGGTGCATGCTGCCTCAGAGCACCTCCCTGAGGGCATATGGCCTGGTATGGTTCAGGATGGGGGGGGGCACTCGCTCATCCCCTCCTTTCCTGTCATCCATTGTTAAGGACCCTGGCTTCCCAGCCTGCTCCTTAACAACCAGCTATTCACTGTGCCCTGATTTGGCAAAGATTTGCCCGATCAGGACTTAGAATGCACTGTGCAGCGTGCAGTGCATTGTGGGGCGTTCAGCAGGCGAAAATCCTGTCGAGCGTCTTGAAAATTTGTGTGTTCACTAAACAGACAATGTTTTTGCTTTGCTTGAACTGTTCACCCAACTCTATGGAAAAACTGATCCATATACCCCAAGCCATTCTCCCTGTCTAAAATTATATATCCCCCCACCCCTTTTTTTTTCCCTTTCTCTTCTTCCACGCTGATTATTTCCCTCAGGCTCAGGGGGCCCCAGCATAATGTTATTTGAACCAATCTGCTCTCCCTTGAAAAAACACGCATGCTCAGAATTAAGTATGAGGCGGGAGCGTTCCTTCTGGTAAAACTAGCGTTCGTAATGGAGATAGCACATTCGTCACACTGTAACGAATTGAAAGCACGAAGACTGAAAAGCGCGAATCTTCTCTCCCAAAACTTTTACTAACACGCGGTAACACGAGATCACCAAAAGCAGCCCAAGGGGTGGCGCCATTGGAATCAAACTTCATCTTTATACTGCCATCGTACGTTTTGTACGTAACCGCGCTTTACAACGACGAGATTTAGAATTGACAGTGTGTATGCAAGGAAAGCTTGACAAGAATCTCGTTGAGAAAAACAATTCTCGGCCTTGTGTACTAGGCTTAACTCTCAGATATGTTGCCTATTTTCCAACGTGGCCATTTTTTCTGCTGTTCCTGATTGTCGATTTTATGCTGTTATGTTATTCATACTTCATCTGTATTGTAACCTTATTTTGTGTTTATAGTATTGGCTGTTTTTCTATGCCAGGCATGTATGGTATTCTTGATCGATCTATGCCTGAACTGTATCTTTGTGAAGTTATTTAAAACTTTTATGGAATTTAAAAAAAAATAAAAAAATTGTGTAGTTTTAGTAGCAACACATTATTTTTCACCTAGAGGTAATAGGCCTGATGTGACTAGAAGATAGAAGTTGTCCATTCTCTCATTAGGATTTAAGAGACTGCAGGAAGGTAAAGCAGTTGCCAGCAATAGGACATTTTTAATGAGGGATAATTAGCTGAAATCTACTAAAGAAAACGAGCACACATAGGTGTTCTACTACAAGAATTAAAAGACTGCAGATGAGACAGCGATGTGTAAAATTGGCCCCATATAAAAGGAAGCTGTGCAGTACAAAAGTTTGGTAGGAATGAGACAACAGCTAAGAGTGACTGCTAACCTTAAATCAACCACAAAATAAAATGAAAGACAGCAATGTCCCCAATAGTAAGCAAAAAGGCAGCAATAATTTCTCAAGGGCTAGCAATCAGAATTAAAGTACAGTTTTGTTACTGACCCCAATCTGTATCTATGTAGTTAGTCAGAGTTCTTTTTCTACAACAGCTTCTAATTCACTGACACTTTGGTTGCCCTATGCCACCCTATTTTATAATGTGAAGGGTGGCTCATCCGAAAACCTCATTATTAGACCTTCTATGTCTGCTGGCTATGCAGTATGGTTTAAAAAAATTCTCCTGCACGGATCTGTACAATGATTCACTGTCGACCTTGAATCTGCAGGATTCACCTCAAGCCCATGGTAGCAGGTAGCAGCAAACCCTTACCTCATTCCCAAAAATGACATACCCACAATTACATTTTCCCCATTTATCTGTATATTGATAAGGTTTGGATTACTGGACATATAAAACTGAGAATATAGCAAAATATGCATAATTAGAGGCTATCTGTACTGCATATTATAGCAATGAATGTATAGGAAATACAGCGCACCTAATAACTATCCACTTCACCTCTCGTTGAGTTTCCCATGTCAGCAAAATTCATCCAAAGATGGTTCATCTCCCCAGGTTATCACTTGAAATTCAAGTGATACTAAAGTCTCATTTATTTTATATATATATATAAAAATAGCAAACATGTTATACTTACCTGCTCTGTGAAGTGGTTTTGCACAGATCAGCCCAGATCCTCCTCTTCTCTGGTCCCTCCAGCGCTCCTGGGCCCTCCCTCCTGCCGAGTGCCCTTATTGCAAAAAAATCACATCACAAAAGTGCAACGTTTCGGAGTCACGCAGGACCCATATCACATGCCTGACGAAGGGGTCCTGCGTGACTCCGAAACGTTGCACTTTTGTGATGTGATTCTTTTGCAATAAGACCTTTTTGGACGCAATTGGACGATCCTTGGTGTGCTGGCGAATATGTTCGGTTGCCTGTGGATATAGGCTGCCTCAAATCCTTCTCTCTCTTCATGTAATCCAGTGGTTCTCAACTCCAGTCCTCAGGGCCCACCAACAGGCCAGGTTTGCAAGATAACTGAAATGCATCACAGGTGATATAATTTGCTGCTCAGGGATTGCAGTATTCTAGTCTGCATCTCACCAAGGTAATACTTAAAATCTGGCCTGTTAGTGGGTCCTGAGGACAGGAGTTGAGAACCACTGATGTAATCCCAGAAAGACTCGATGGTGTTGAGATCAGGGCTCTGTGGGGACCAAACCATCACTTCCGGGTCTCCCCATTCTTTTTTACGCTGAAGATAGTTCTTAATGACATTGGCTGTATGTTTGGGGTTGTTATCCTGCTGCAGAATAAATTTGGGGCCAACTACATGCCTCCCTGATGGTATGGCATGAAGTATAATTATATGCCTGTATTTTTCAGCATTAAGGACATCATTGATCCTGCCAAGTCTCCAACTCCATTTACAGAAATGCAGCCCAAAACTTGCAAGGAACCTCCACAATGCATCACTGTTGCCTGTAGACACATTATTGTACCACTCTCCAGCCCTTTGGCGAACAATCTGACTTCTGCTACAGCCAGATATCTCCCATTTTGGCTCATCAATCCAGAGCACCTGCTGCTATTTTTCTGCACCCCCTTTCCGCTCATAGTTGAATCACTTAGCGTTGTTTCCATGTCTGAGGTATCGCTTTTCGGCCACAGTTTTTCCATGAAGAACACTTATGGTCAGACTTCTCCAGACAGTTGATGGGTGTGCCTGAATCCCACTGGTTTCTGCCAGTTCTGTGCTGATGGCACTGCTGGACATCTTCCGATGACGAAGGGAAGTAAGAATAATTTGTCTTTCATCTGCTGCATTAAGTTTCCTTGGCCAACCACTGTGTTAATGGTCCTCAACATTGTACGATCAATGGTGTCCTTAATACTGGGAAATACAGACGGATACATCCTATAAGTATACAATGTTTAAATATCTAAACATATTTCTGTAAAACAAAACACTTGTTTCTTACCAAACCTCAAGCAAAGCATGCTATATGTGTTTTGTATTACCGTCTTATGCCGCGTACACATCGGTTTTTCACGCCGTTAAAAATGCCATTTTTTAAATTGGGCATTAAAAACGATCGTGTGTAGGCTCCAGAGCATTTTTAACGACGTGAAAAATGGCCTAAAAAAATGAGAACCTGCTCCATTTTTTTCACGTCGTTTTTTTTAACGACGTGAAAAACGGTAGTGTGTATGCTTTTACAAGGGGGAAAAAATCGCGCATGCTCAGAATGAAGTATGGGACGGGAGCGCTCATTCTGGTAAAACTAGCATTTGTAATGGAGATAGCGCATTTGTCACGCTGTAACGGACTGAAAAGCACGAGGCTGAAAAGCGCGAATCCTCGCTCAACAAACTTTACTAACATGAAGGGTGGCGCCATTCGAATGGAACTTCCCCTTTATAGTGCCGTCATACGTGTTGTACGTCACTGCGCTTTGCTCGAGCGGTTTTTTAAATGAACGTGTGTATGCAAGACAGGCTTGAGAGGAAACAAGAAAAATCACGTAGAGAAAAACGTTGTTTTTGAAAATGACATTAAAAACGATCGTGTGTACGCGGCATCAGGTTATGTATTTTATGTACATCTTTACAATATCCTAAAAAAAATAAAAAATAAAACAAGCACTGCTTATTTTGTTTGGCCTGAATGGGAACAGCCAACATTTTTAGTCTTTCTGTTGTTGTAGGTTGATCCGTCAAATTATTTTCATGCCTGTGTCTCAGACTCGTGTGCTTGTAACACTGGAGGGGACTGTGAGTGCTTTTGCACAGCTGTTGCTGCCTATGCCCAAGCATGTGGAGAATACAATATATGTGTTCCCTGGAGAAGTCCAACTATCTGCCGTGAGTTGTTATTGATAAAAAATTCTCAATAATTATTGCAAAGAAGTTTACAATATAAAGTATAGAAGACTGATGTCTGTAGCTCCTGGGCCCATATTACGAGGGGACCTTTGGGAATGCTAACTTACAGTGGATATTAAAAGTCTACACACCCCTGTCAAAATGACAGGTTTCTGTGATGTAAAAAAAAAATAGACAAAGATTAATCATTTCAGAAAGTTTTCCATCTTTAATGTGACCTATAAACTGTACAACTCAGTTAAACAACAAACTGAAATCTTTTAGGTGGAGGGAAATAAAAAAATAAAAAAAAAATAATATGTTTGCATAAGTGTACACACCCATAAACTAATACTTTGTTGAAGCGCCTTTTGATATTATTACAGCACTCAGTCTTTTTGGGTATGAGTCTATCAGCATGGCACATTTTGACTTGGCAATCTTTGCCCACTCTTCTTTGCAAAAACACTCCAAATCTGTCAGATTGCGAGGGCATCTCCTGTGCACAGCCCCCTTCAGATCGCCCCACAGATTTTTAATCGGGTTCAGGTCTGGGCCCTGGCTGGGCCATTCCAAAACTTTAATCTTCTTCTGGTGAAGCCATTCTTTTGTTGATTTGGATGTATGCATTACGTTGTCGTGATGCTGAAAGATTAAGTTTTGTGCCAATATTGACTGGTAATTGGAACTGTTCATAATTCCCTTTCCCTTGACTAAGGCCTCTGTTTCAGCTGAGTAAAAACAACTCCAAAGCACAATGCTGCCACCACCATGCTTTACGGCGGGTATGGTGTTCTTTTGGTGATGTGCAGTGTTGTTTTTGTGCTAAACATATCTTTTGGAATTATGGCCAAAAAGTTCAACCTTGGTTTCATCAGACCATAACACATTTTCCCACATGCTTTTGGGAGACTTCAGATGTGTTTTTTGCAAAAATTAGCCGGGCTTGGATGTTTTTCTTCATAAGAAAAGGCTTCCGTCTTGCCACTCTACCCCATAGCCCAGACATATAAAGAATACAGGAGATTGTTGTCACATGTAACACACAGCAAGTATTTTCCAGATATTCCTGCAGCTCCTTTAATGTTCCTGTAGGTCTCTTTGCAGCCTCCCTGTCCAGTTTTCTTCTCGTCTTTTCATCAATTTTGGAGGGACGTCCAGTTCTTGGTAATGTCACTGTTGTGACATATTTTCTCCACTTGATGATGAATGTCTTCACTCTGTTCCATGGTATATCAAATGCCTTGGAAATTCTTTTGCACCCTTCTCCTGACTTATACCTTTTAACAATGAGATCCCTCAGATGCTTTGGAAGCTCTCTGCAGACCGTGGCTTTTGCTGTAGGATGTGGCTAAGAAAATGTCAGGAAAGACCTACTAGAACAGCTGAACTTTATTTTAGGTTATTCAGAGGCACTTTAAATGATGGCAGGTGTGTACTGACTCCTATTTAACATGTGTTTGAATGTGATTGCTTAATTCTGAATACAGCTACATCCTCAGTTATAAGAGGGTGTGCACACTTATGCAACCACATTATTGATTTTTTTAATTTTTTGCTCCCCGCCATAAAAGATTTCAGTTTGTTTTGCAATTGAGTTGTGCAGTTTATAGATCACATTAAAAGGTGGAAAAAGTTCTGAAATGATTTACTGTATATACTTGAGTATAAGCCGAGTTTTTCAGCACATTTTTTTGTGCTGAAAATGCCCCCCTCGGCTTATACTCGAGTCACTTTTTTGCGCCTGATCTCCCGGACTTTGGGGACCCGGTACCGGGCGTCCGTAGGTCCCCTGGACCCCAAACTTTGCACACATGTAGCAAGTGTGCAAAGATTGTTGACCGGGGGACCTACGGCCGGGGAGCAACGATTTTTCAAAGCCAGGCACCCCTTCCATAGACTCCCATGTTAAACGGTAATTTCTATGGTGATTTTGGGGACCCGGTACCGGCCGGCCGTAGGTCCCCTGGACCCCAAACTTGGCACACATGTAGCCACACTCTTCATCTACAAGTGTGCAACGTTTGTTGTCCGGGGGACCTACGGCCGTGGAGCACCGATTTTTCAAATCCGGGCACTCCTTCCATAGACTCCCATGTTAAACGTCTGTCTAGTCATCGGCACACAGTGAGGCATGGGCACAGTGAGGCACAGTGAGGCATGCAGATGGACACCCTAGGCTTATAATCGAGTCAATAAGTTTTCCCAGTTTTTTGTGGTAAAATTAGGTGCCTCGGCTTATATTCGGGTCGGCTTATACTCGAGTATATACAGTATCTGTTTCTCATTTTTTTACATCAGAGAAACCTGACATTTTAACAGGGGTGTGTTGACTTTTTATATCCACTGTATATCTGCCATTGCATATCTACAAGGAATAGTGGATACTTCCATACATGAGCTGAGGGCCTATGCTTACTCCCACAATGGTTCAGTATATGAGCTGATCAGGGATAATAAGCATTTTCTTACACATGTTAAACATAGTTTATTGTTATTTAGTTGCCCTAGGATAGACAAACTTATTTAGAAGACAATATACATCCCAATGTTTATTGAAACCCACGGTACTTTAATTTGTTCATAAACGACCTGGAGGATGGGGTAAACAGTTCAATCTCTGTATTTGTGGATGATACTTAGCTAAGCAGGACAATAACTTCTCCTCAGGATGTGGAAACCTTGCAAGAAGATCTGAACAAATTAATAGGGTGGGCAACTACATGGCAAATGAGGTTTAATGTAGAAAAATGTAAAATTATGCATTTGGGTGGCAAAAATATGAATGCAATCTATACACTAGGGGGTAAACCTCTGGGGGAATCTAGGATGTAAAAGGACCTGGGGGTCCTAGTATATGATAGGCTCAGCAATGGTATGCAATGCCAAGCTGCTGCTAACAAAGCAAACAGAATATTGGCATGCATTAAAAAAGGGATTAACTTCAGGGATAAAGCGATAATTCTCCCACTACAAGACTCTGGTCCGGCCGCACCTGGAGTATGCTGTCCAGTTCTGGGCACCAGTCCTCAGGAAGGATGTACTGGAAGAGAAGTACAAAGAAGGGCAACAAAGCTAATAAAGGGTCTGGAGGATATTAGTTATGAAGAAAGGTTGTGAGCACTGAACTTATTCTCTCTGGAGAAGAGACGCTTGAGAGGGGATATGATTTTAATTCACAAATACCATACAGGTGACTAGGGATGAGCTGAACACCCCCCTGTTCGGTTCGCACCAGAAATGCAAACAGGCAAATAATTTGTTCGAACACGCAAACATCATTAAAGTCTATGGGACACGAACATGAAAAATCAAAAGTGCTAAATTTAAAGGCTAATATGCAAGTTATTGTCATAAAAAGTGTTAGGGGACCCGGGTCCTGCTCCAGGGGACATGTATCAATGCAAAAAAAAGTTTTAAAAACTAACGTTTTTTCGGGAGCAGTGATTTTAATAATGCTTAAAGTGAAACAATAAAAGTGAAATATTCCTTTAAATTTCGTACCTGGGGGGTGTCTAGAGTATGCCTGTAAAGTCGCGCATGTTTCCCGTGTTTAGAATTGTCCCTGCGCAAAATGTAATTTCTGAAGGAAAAAAAGTCATTTAAAACCACTCGCGGCTATAATGAATTGTCGGCTCCCTGGCAATACAGATCAGTCCCCAAACACTTTTTATGACAATAACTTGCATATTAATCTTTAAAATTAGCACTTTTGATTTCTCCCATAGACTTTTAACGGTGTTCCGCGGCTTTTCGAATTTGCCGCGAACACCCCAAATTGTTCGCTGTTTGCCGAATGGGCGAACAGCCAATGTTCGAGTCAAACTCATGTTCGACTCGAACATAAAGCTCATGCCTACTGGTGACCCCACAATAGGAATACAACTTTTTTGCAGGAGGGAGTTTAACAAGACACGTGGCCACTCATTAAAATTAGAAGAAAAGAGGTTTAACCTTAAACTACATTTTAAGGTTAAACTATGTTCGATGGGAGCTTGTTGTCGGAAATTCGGACCGTGTGTAGGCTCCATCGAACATTTGCGGTCGGAAATTCTGGCAACAAAAATTTGAGAGCTGGTTCTCAAATTTTCCGACAACAAAACGTTTTGTCGGAAATTCCGACCGTGTGTACACAATTCCGACGCTCAAAATTCCACGCATGCTCGGAATCAAGCAGAAGAGCCGCACTGGCTATTGAACTTAATTTTTCTCGGCTCGTTGTACGTCACCGCGTTCTTGACGTTCGTAATTTCTGACAACAATTGGGTGACCGTGTGTATGCAAGACAAGTTTGAGCCAACATCCGTCGAAACAAAATCCACGGTTTTGTTGTCGGAATGTCCGATCGTCTGTATGCGGCATAAGAGCGGCAAGGATGTGGAATTCCCTTTCATAGGCGGTGGTCTCAGTGGGGGGCATTGATCGTTTCAAAAAACTATTAGAGAAGCATCTGAACGACCGCAACATACGGGGATATACAATGTAATACTGACATATAATCACACACATAGGTTGGACTTGATGGACTTGTGTATTTTTTCAACCTCACCTACTATGTAACTATGTAACTGTATACTAACAATTACACAACAAAGGGGCAAAAAGGGGAACATGGTTGGATTATACCATAGAAATGAACATATACATATAATTAGAATATAAATTATTTTATATCCAGTTTCTCTCAAGCATCAGTACATTTAGTTGGGTGTATTTAGTTTATATTAAGGCCCCTTTCACACTGGGGCGGTTTGCAGGTGCTATTGTGCTAAAAATAGCGCCTGCAAACCGTGCCTAAACAGCGGCTGCTGTCTCTCCAATGTGAAAGCCCGAGGGCTTTCACCCTGGAGCGGTGCGCTAACAGGACGTGAAAAAAAGTCCTGCTAGCCGCATCTTTGGAGCGGTGAGAGGAGCGGTGTGTTTACCGCTCCTTCCCATTGAAATGAATGGGACACCGCGGTAATACCGCCCGCAAACTGCGGCTGTAGCCGCGGTTTGCAGGTGGTATTAACCCTTTTTCGACCGCTAGCAGGGGTTAAAACCGCACCGCTAGCAGCCGAATACCTCAGCAATTCCGACGGTATAGCGCCGCTAAAAATAGCGGCGCTATACCGCCACCGCACCCACCGCCCCAGTGTGAAACCAGCCTAAGGCAACACAAAGGTGTTTCTAGATAGTAACAAAGTCCTATTTTATGTGTAATTTACTGCATTCAGTCAGTTCCTGTTTGTCACTAGTTTAAATGGTGTACTTTTTTAAACTGTATCTGTTCTGATTATTTTCCACCAGCTCTCTTTTGTGATTACTACAACTCCATTAGTGGTCAGGACTGCGAGTGGCATTATAGGCCCTGTGGTGCTCCCTGCTTGAAGACTTGCAGGAACCCAATGGGGACATGTTATTATGAAATACGAGGTTTAGAAGGTAAAATAGTATTTTTTCTAGATTGTAACTTGTTTTATTGATCTAAAAAATGATACATATTTTCCCTTTCATACTTCTTATAGGTTGTTACCCAAAATGCCCAAAGGACAGGCCATATTTTGATGAGGATGAAATGAAATGTGTTGTAGCATGTGGCTGCTATGATAAAGACAGAAAACACTACCATTTAGGAGCCTATGTTCCTAGTGTGAAAAACTGTGATTATTGGTAAGATATGTTTCTGTTTATTTGCAAATTTATTATTTCTCTATAATAGTACTGATTAGGATTTGGAATGATACAATTATATCATAATGCAGTTTGATGTTGGATATAATAAAATGCTTATTGATTTTATAACATGGAGAGCCAATCAGCTTATGGTGAAGGCAGGCCGAAAAGGTATTTCAGAGCCATTCATCTAAAGCAGTGGCGATCAATTTACTTGATAAAAGAAGCCTTATGCCCCATACACACGATCGTTTTTCATGCCGTTAAAAATTCCATTTTTAAAAATGGGCATTAAAACCGATCGTGTGTATGCTCCAGAGCATTTTTAACGACGTGAAAAACGGCCATTAAAAATTTCGAACATGGTCTATTTTTTCACGTCGTTTTTCATGTCGTTTTTTTTAATGATGTGAAAAACGATGGTGTGTATGCTTTGACGAGGTGAAAAAAAAACGCGCATGCTCAGAATCAAGTATGAGATGGGAGCGCACGTTCTGGTAAAACTAGCATTTGTAATGGAGATAGCACATTCGTCACGCTGTAACGGACTGAAAAGCAGGAGGCTGAAAAGCGCGAATCGTCGCTCAACAAACTTTACTAACATGAAGGGTGGCACCATCCGAACGGAACTTCCCCTTTATAGTGCCGTCGTACGTGTTTTACGTCACTGTGCTTTGCTTGAACGTTTTTTAAATTAAGTTTAAATTAAGTGCAGCCCCTGACATCACCGAAAGACCATACATAAAATTTAGGCCATGTAATGCTACAGTAAGCTGTCAGAGATTGCAGACATGCTACATGATATGATTTGAGACTGCGTAAATGCTATAAGAATCGTTGAAGACTTGGAACATGCTTCAGGAGAATGTCTGGGACTACTGGAGATCACTGCTCTTACTGTCCCTTTACAAATCAATGCCCCTTTATTTGAGCTCCATACTTAAAGGGGTTGTAAAACCTCAAGGTTTTTCACCTTAATGAATTCTATGCATTAAAGGGGTTGTAAAGGTTCGTTTTTTATTTTCTAAATAGGTTCCTTTAAGCTAGTGCATTGTTTTCCTTTGATTTCCCTTCTAAATATTTGTTTTCTTTGTTTTCTTTGTCTGAATTTCTCACTTCCTGTTCCTCCTCAGTAAGCTGTTCAGTAAGCTGTTCTGGCTGACTAAACACCACTCGGATGATGGTGTGAAGTTTAGTGAGGAGAAACAGGAAGTGAGAAATTCAGACAAGGAAAAAAAACATTTAGAAGGTAAATCAAAGGAAAAGGTAAGTGAACCAACAATGCACTAGCTTAAAGGAACCTATTTAGAAAAAAAAAACGAACCTTTACAACCCCTTTAAGGTGAAAAACCTTCTGTAGTGCAGCAGTCCCCTGCCTCAAGGCGCCCCAACAGGTCATGTTTTCAGGATTTCCCTCAGATGACACAGCTGTGGTAATTACTAAGGCAGTAAAACTGATCAAATCACCTGTGTAAAATAATGGAAAGCCTGAAAACAAGACCTGCTGGGGTGCCTTGAGGACTAGAGTTGAGAAACACTGCCCTAGAGCCCCTCTTTTACTTACCTGAACCTAATCTTTCCAGCGATGAGAACAAGCCCAGCAGGTCCAGATGTTGTCTCGGGTCCTCATTGGACAGATTGATAGCAGCAGGAGCTATTGGCTCCCGCTGGTGTCAATCAAATCCAGTGAGACGAGAGTCGGGGGCGGGGCCGAGTCCTGCTGCCTGTATTTTTTTTGCACTCTCACTGCTTCATATTTAGCTCATATATATTTAATGCATTTGCCCCTGAAGCGTGTATTAAATCCACCAAACGCGTAGGCCTTATTCGATGCATCTCATCTTCATTGGATGGTTTAACCAGTTTGATATATACCGATTTTATCTTTATACTGTTTTTGAGGTGGTCCGTGTCATCTAGGATGGCTGTTATATATTTGGGGAAATGTTCTTCCATTGTACAAGTACCCTAAAATGTATTATCTTAATGCAGCGGTCATATATTTATTATATAATGTATCATTTATTGTTGTTGCCAGTTTTTTTACATAGTGTTTGCTACATGTTGTCATTATAGACACAAACCTATGAATGGATTTTTCTAATATGTTATGTAATCATTATTTAGCAATAAACATTGTGTTTTTCTATTGACTGCTTTTCTGTTGGCGCACATACCCCATATAAAGTCCCATTTTATTTCCTTTTTGTTTCTACTGCTGCCTGTGTCAATGGATGCAGCAGCAGGACTTGGGAGCGTGCCCGCACAAGTGTCCCCTTGGAAAGTGGGTCTCCAAGGGGGCACTTGATGTGGGGAGGAGCCAGGAGTGCCGCTGGGGGACCCCAGAAGAGGAGGATTGGGGCCACTTTGTGCAAAAACCCTTTACAATCCCTTTAATAATTACTTGTGCTACATTTAAATTGGTTCTAAAGGCTGACGTTTTTTTACCTTCATGCATTCTGGGCATGAAGGTAAAAAAACTTCTGTTTCCCCCCCGAGGCTTCCCCTTATACTAAGCCCCATTGCGATCCAGTGATGTGCATGTGAGCAGCATCTCTTTCTGCTCTGTCCCTCCTCACAGGGCAGATCCATAGCAGTGGGGGGCTATTGGCTCCTGCTGCAGTCAATCAAACTCTGTGATGAGGGAACAGGGGGCTGACTGTGTCTATGGACGTAGGCAGTGGGGCTCAGGAGCGAGTGTGCATGAGTTCCTCCATAGTTAGCGGCTTCCTATGGGGGTACTGGATGAAGTGGAGGAGCCAGGAGCACCAGCGGGGACCTGAGAAGAGGAGGATTGGGGCTGCTCTGTGCAAAACCATTGCACAAAGAAAGTAAGTATGACATGTTTTTTATTTTTGTAAAAAAAAAAATTACCTTTAGAAACATGTTGTTATTCCTCTGAGCAAGATGTATAAAAAATCTAAACAAAGAAAAGTGGTGGACAGCACAGAAAAAGCGACATAATGTCGAATACTGTAAGTAAAGCTGCCAAAACTGGAGAGTACAAAAATCTGGTGCAGCAGTGCATGGCAGCCAATCAGCTTCCAACTTTAGCACCAGATTTTGCACTCTCCAGTAACTCAACCCCAACCCCAAAACATGCCAATTTGTTGAATGTTGCCCTCACACCACAGGCTGCTCACCACCAGCACTCCCAGGCATTCAGTTTATTGCTCTGCAGTCCTAATCGTTTGTGTCAGATGGTGTCACCGGTAACAATGGAAGAATGACATAACATCATGCCTTATCTGGCAGCGTTTAAAGATTGACTGCTCAGACCTCTGCACTGCATTTTGGGAAGATGTCACATGCTACCCATACTAGGGTTGCCACCTTTTCTTCAAGTCAAACCCGAACACTTTAGCGGCGCACAGCTATTTTTTTATAGTATAAACTATACATATATTTTGCTATTAAATAACATTTCTAATCATATGAAGTTAATAACAAGAGTCCCCCTTTACATCAGAGTCCACAGAGTTCCCCTTTTACATCTGAACTCGCAGAGTTCCCTTTCAATGTAAGGGGGGACTCGGCAGACTCTGATGTAAGGGAGAACTCTGACATAAGGAATGCTCTGGGAACCCTGATCTAAGGGGGAGCACTGAGAACTCTGATATACGGAGAGGACTCTGATGTAGGGGGGAACACTGTGGCCTCTGGTGAAAAGGCGAACTCTGATGTAAGGGGCGCTCTGAGAACCCTAATTTACCTTAGCGTACTCACTCAGAGGCAGGAGAGAGGAGGGGGGAGACTTCAGTCACAGACAGGGATGGATGGTGAGCTCACTCACCCCTTAGCTGTCAGCACCTCTCATCCAGATGTATCTGAGGCTGCTGGACTTCAAATTTCCAGCCCCCACTTTCCTTTTCTGAGCCACAGTGCTGAGGATTGGAGTGTGGGCAGATACAGAGGGGTAGGGGCGGGAAGAAGAGGTGCAGATCGAGCCCTCTCTCCTCTCTTATCTGTGTGTGTGTTGGGGGGGGGGTTGTTAGTGCTGGCTTTGGGCAGCATAAGAGAGAGTGTAACAGATACTCTCAGCTTAGACACCTGCAGCCAGCAACCCTGCAGGGAAGCCATAGTCCAGTCTGAATAATGTGTCCAGGTTTCAGGCAGTCTGAAACCTGGACGCATGATTCCAAACCCGAACTGTCCGGGTGAATCTCGGACAGGTGGCAACCCTGTCTCATACCCAAGTATGGCACCAAGTAGTTTGAGTATCAGGGAAGTGCAGCAAAGGTGAGCAAGTATAAGTGTGTCAATAGGTGGGCATTGAGGTGCCCATTTAGGGCAAAGTAACAGAGAACCTTTAAAGATGTTTTCATGTCAAACTATATGTTTTGAAAGCAGCCTAGCAAGTGACAAGCATTATTGTTCCCTATGGTTTTTGTTGATGTGCATCCTTGACAGCACGGGGTGTTTAATGATATAATGTTGCAGTTTATTAAAAAGTAGTGGTTGACATCTAGTTTAATTTAAACACACCTTCTCCCTGCCATTATAACAACTACTCAGATCTGCCCTTTAAAACAATGTTCATATATTTGAAAACAGCAGATTTATTTCACTTGCACTCCCATTATAGCTTTAGCCCAGCCTTACTTGTGCACCACAATTTTAAAAGATGTGTATGCTTTAAATCAAAAGCCCCCCAATGCCCTTATCATGCTCTGGCAGGCTATAATTATTCTCTTGTCCTTACTGTGAAACATACACTGGACTACATGTTTAGAGTTTAGCATTGGCTAAGTACAGGCAATGTCAGCTCTTAACATATCTAAGGCATGCATTATTGTGGAAGCTGTGGGAGGGAAATTAATGGTCATTTGAGATAGACTGTGCTTTTTCAACCATGGGTTGAAGGAAAGAAAATTGCTTGATTTCACCACCAACAACAGTCAGCATTGGTGAGGGAAACACTCCTGCAGTGCTATTGTATTCTGACAGCGAGAGGTTTCCCAGCCATCAAAATATATAGACGTAGACAATGATCCCACAATAAAAAGCCAACAGGCTGGTTGTACTGAAGTTGATCAATAGATTGACTAAGGTACAACCAGCCTGCCCATAGGCAAATTTAAATTCAGCTGGTCCCTGCTGAACTGGCCACATTTAGATCCATCTGTGGCCTTATGCCCTGTACACACAATAGGATTTTCTATTAAAAAAAGTTGTATGTGAGCTTTTGGTCGGATATTCCGACCGTGTGTATGCTCCATCCAACATTTTCTGTCAGAATTTCCGCCAGCAAAAGTTCTCTATTTTTTAGACGGAAAAAGTTCTTGTCGGAAATTCCGCTCGTCTGTACACGCAAAATATCACACATGCTCAGAATCAAGCAGAAGAGCTGAACTGCCTATTGAACTTCATTGATCTCGGCTCGTCGTACGTCTTGTACGTCACCGCATTCTTGATGGTCGGAATTTCAGACAAGATTTCTGTGTGTATGAAACACAAGTTTGAGCCAACATTCCGTCGGAAAAAAATCCAAGGTTTTCTTGTCGGAATTTTCGATCGTGTGTATGGGGCATTAGGCCCTCCACTCCATGTGTAGACAAGCTAATGTGTGTTCATGCAAGAGCATTGTCATGTACTAGTGAAAGCTTTTATTAGCTGGTTGGGCTACTAAAGTTGGGCTACTAAAGTGATATTAAAGTCAAGTTCTATTTTAAAATATACAAATGTCATACCAGCTCTGTGCAAAGATTTTACACAGAGCATCTCGGATCCTCCTCTTCTTGGGTCCCCCGCCAGTGCTCCTGACTCCACCCTCCTGCCAAGTGCCCCCACAACAAACAGCTTCCTGGGGGGCAATGGAACAGGCTCACTCCCAAGCCACTGCTCTGTGTGTCCATTTAGACATGGAGCAGTGGCTAGGCCCCACCACCTCTCTCTTCCTATTGGCTCACTGGCTGTGATTGACAGCAGCGGGAGTCAACGGCTCCCACTGCTGACTAGGGATGAGCCGAACAGCCGATGAGCCAGTTCGGTTCGCACCAGAACATGCGAACAGGCAAAAAATTTATTCGAACGCGCGAACACCGTCAAAGTCTATGGGACACGAACATGAAAAAACAAAAGTGCTCATTTTAAAGGTTAATATGCAAGTTATTGTCATAAAAAGTGTTTGGGGACCCGGGTCCTGCCCCAAGGGACATGTATCAATGCAAAAAAAGTTTTAAAAACTAAAGTTTTTTCGGGAGCAGTGATTTTAATAATGCTTAAAGTGAAACAAAAAAAAGTGAAATATTCCTTTAATTTTCGTACCTGGGGGGTGTGTATAGTATGCCTGTAAAGTAGCGCATGTTTCCCGTGCTTAGAACTGTCCCTGCACAAAATTTCATTTTTAAAGGAAAAAAACTCATTTAAAGCTACTCGCGGCTATTCATGAATTTCCGGGTCCCGGCAATACAGATCAAAGTCATTGAAAAAAATGGCAGGGGTCCCCCCCAGTCCATTACCAGGCCCTTTGGGTCTGGTATGAATATTAAGGGGAACCCCGAACCAAAAAAAAAAGCGTGGGGGTCCCCCCCAAATTCCATATCAGTCCCTTTAGGTCTGATATGGATATTAAGGGGAACCCCGTGCCATTTTTTTTTAAATGGCGTGGGGTTCCCCCAAAAATGTATACCGGACCCTTCAGGTCTGGTATGGATTTTAAGGGGAACCCCGCTCCCGGAGAAATCCGGGGCTAACCCAATCATGGGGGTTTCGTTCCTCGCTGGAGAATGAGTGGAGACTGCAGCGTCGCTGGAGAATGGATCATCGTTGGACATCGGAGAGACGGGATTACATCGCTGGAAATTCATTTTTTTTTTTAAATAAAGGACTTGTCCAGCTGTGTCTGTGTGTTTTTTACACTTTCTTTGTGAAATGGTAGGGTACAATGTACCCTGTTACCAATTCACATAGGGTGGGGTCCGGGATCTGGAGTTCCCCTTTGTTACAGGAGGCTTCCAGATTTCGATAAGCTCCCCATCCGCAGACCCCCACAACCACCGGGCAAGGGTTGTGGGGATGAGGCACTTCTCCCCATCAACATGGTGACATCCTCCCCATGTTGAGGGCATGTGGCCTTGTACGGTTCAGGAGGGGGGGCGCTCTCTCGTCCCCCCTCTTTTCCTGTGTCCTGCCAGGTTGCCTGCTGGGATAAGGGTCTGGTATGGATTTTTGGGGGGACCCCACTCCATTTTTTTTTTTATTTTGGTGCGGGGTTCCCTTTAAAATCCATACCAGACCTAAAGGGTCTGGTATGGATTTTTGGGGGAACCCCACGCCATTTTTGGGGGAACCCCACGCCATTTAAAAAAAAGGCGCGGGGTTCCCCTTAATATCCATACTAGACCTGAAGGGCCTTATATGGAATTGGGGGGACCCCCACACTTTTTTTTTTTGGTTCGGGGTTCCCCTTAACATTTATACCAGACCCAAAGGGCCTGGTAATGGACTGGGGGGGACCCCTGCGTTTTTTTTTTAATGACTTTGATCTGTATTGCCGGGACCCGACAATTCATGAATAGCCGCGAGCAGTTTTAAATGACTTTTTTCCTTTAGAAATGACATTTTGTGCAGGGACAGTTCTAAGCACGGGAAACATGCGCTACTTTACAGGCATACTATACACACCCCCAGGTACGAATATTCAAGGAATTTTTCACTTTTATTGTTTCACTTTAAGCATTATTAAAATCACTGCTCCTGAAAAAAACGGCTGTTTTTAAAACTTTTTTTTGCATTGATACATGTCCCCTGGGGCAGGACCCGGGTCCCCAAACACATTTTATGACAATAACTTGCATATTAACCTTGAAAATGAACACTTTTGATTTCTCCCATAGACTTTTAACGGTGTTCCGCAGCTTTTCGAATTTGCCGCGAACACCCCAAATTGTTCGCTGTTCTCCGAACGGCCGAACAGCCAATGTTCGAGTCAAACTCATGTTCTAATCGAACATAAAGCTCATCACTACTGCTGACTCAGCCAATGAGGAGGGAGAGTCCATGGAGAGACGAGACTCTTGTACACATATCTGAATTGAGATGGGGCTCAGGTGAGTATTGGAGGGGCTGGGGGCTGCTGCACATTAAACATTGAGCCTTTAGAACCATTTTAAGAGATCCTCTCTGGTCAATGGTTGCCAATTGTAGGGTAATGTAGAGTAAAACAGATTGTATACCAATATTGCCTCATGCTTGATTCGGTATCTATCTGCTGATTTTGTTTTATGCCTGGGTTAGGAATTTCCTGGACTTTACCTTGGGCTTACTATCTGACCCTACATTGTTTTACTCTGAAACTGTCATTTCTTCAATTACACTTTGCCTGATCCCACACTTGTCAATACCTTACTAGCTTAATCTGACTACCCATACCTAGCCCCTATTAGGATGATGATATTGATAAGAATTTATTGATAGTCTAGTGCAGCCTTTCTCAACCAGTGTGCCGCAGCACGCTGGTGTGCCGTCAGAGGTTTTCAGGTGTGCTGCGGGATCAGGGGAGAGAAGGGCTGTCAGATAAGCTTGATCTCCCGATCCCCTGCCGAACGATACATCGGCACTATGAGAAGCTCCGTCAGCCTCAAAATCGAAAGTAAAGAGCAGGGGAGTGTGCTGTGCTCTCTGCTTTCCCCTAGAGTGCAGTACCCGGCTTAATGAGGAAACTGAAAAGGTACTGTGCTAAGAGCTAGATTTGTTTTAAAAAAGGCTTTATACATGTGTCTGTGTGTGAGTGTATGTGTGTACATGTGTCTATATGTGTGTGTGTGTATACATGTCTGTATGTGTGTGTGTACACATGTCTGTATGTGTCTGTATGCATATGTGTCTGTATTTGTGTGACTGTGTCTATGTGTGTGTGTGCATGTGTCTGTATGTGTGTCTGTACACGTGTCTATGTGTCTGTGTGTGTGTGTGTGTGTGTGTGCATGTATGCTACTTTTAATCCTGAGCCCCCCCCCCCTCCAATTCCTATACCATCAGAACTGCTTTTGTAGGCTTGTTTTTGATAGCAGCAAGGAATGCTACTCCTCTGAAAAGCAATTTATGTACAGATCGCTTTTCAGAGGCATTTGACAGTTGGTAAAGAGGCATTATGTTGCCTCCTCACCACCTTTTTTAAGACCGTACATGCAGCATCACTACACCGCAACCCCATGCAATGCACAATGTTGGGGGTGGTTGCAGTACAGCCCCATTCACCCTGGGTATACCTCCAGCTGCAGCCACAGCATGTGTACACCCCCAGCTGCTGCCTCTGCAGCTAAAGGGGGAGAAGTTGGGGTTGATAAAAACAGCTCAACCATGTGGTTTTACTGCCCCTCCAAACTGACATGAGAACAAGCCCTTGGTTCACATCTGTGTGGCTGCGTGTAGGGCAGCCTATTCATTTCAATGGGGTTTTCTACCCACAAAAATGCAGGGAAAGAAGTCCCCGACCTTTTTTTTTAAATTGCACTGCACCAAAAACACCCCACGTTTTCCAATGCGTGGGGTACCATTAAGAATGAATTGCACCCCTAAAGAGCAGAGTGCGATTTTGCGCGTGTTCCGCAACACACAGTAACGTGAACCAAGCCTTGGACTGGGGTGCCTCAAGAATGAAAATACTTTTTAAGGGAGCCCCGACTGGAAAAAGGTTGAGAAACACTGGTCTAGTGTGGAGAAGCCTGTGGGAAACTGCAAAGGAACAAGCGTTATACTTGTTCCCAGGAGTGTCCATGACCTCCGGGTCCTCCGATGACAGCGGCCCTTTACCACGTGATTGCTCTGTCCAATGACGGAGCAATTACTTGTCAACAAACTGGAGCATATCAGTTTCAGCTCTCTCCTCTCCTCACATGCAATCGGTAAAGCGTGTGAGGAGAGGAGGGAGCCGGAGCAGCAGCGCTCTGGGCTGGATCTGAAGTGCCCACATCGCTGATCTGTGCCCATTCATGCCTCATCCATGCCTGATACATGTCCATCCATGCCTGATACATGTCTATCCATGCCTGATACATGTCCATCCCAGCCTCATACATGCCAATCCCGCATAAAAAAATAAAAAATCGTAATTTTGCAAAGAATTGTGGGAAGAAAATTACAACTTCAAAAAACTCACCATGCCCCTTACTAAATACCTTGGAATGTCTACTTTTCAAAAAGAGGTCATTTGGGTTTTTTTTTGTGTACTTTCCTGGCTTGTTAGTGTCTCAAGAAATGAGATAGGCTGTCAGTACATCAGATGTGATCAATTTTAAGTGATTGGCACACTGGGGCTGCGGGAGTGAAGCCATGCGAGTTCAGCTGAACTTGCACGATTTCACTCCCACTGGCAGTCCCGATTTCAGCCGCGATTACAAAGACATCTAACACAGATGTCAATGTAAATCGCGGCCCAAATCGCAAAAAGTAGTACAGAAACTACTTTTTGAAATCGGTGCAGCGCAGCAGATGCGGCGTCGCACCGATTAGGACGGTGCCATTGCCGGGAATTTGCAGCAAATATCGCCGATTTGACATGCGATTTGACATGCCAAATCGCATTTCAAATCGCACCAGTGTGAACCAGGGCTTATTTGTTTTTTTTTTACCAAAGATATGTAACATCATAAATTTTGGCCAAAATTTTTGAAGACAAATTACTAATTTGCTAAATTTTATAGCAGAAACTAAAAAGAATTTTTATTTTTTTTTTACAAAATGTTCAGTCTTTTTTCATTTATTGCACAAAAAAAAATAAAACCCAGAGGTGATTAAATACCACCAAAGGAAAGCTCTATTTGTGTGAAAAAAGGACAAAAATTTAATTCACTGGGTACAGTGTTACATGAGTAATTGTTATTCAAAATGGGATAGCACTGAAAGCTGAAAATTGGCCTGGTTAGGAAGTATAACTGCCCAGTGGTTAATGGAGCCCTAGTAATACAAAAAAATGGCACTTAAAGTAAAATGAAATAAAGTGAACTGGTGATAGTAATTACTGCAGCTGCTGCGCAAAAAGTGGTACAACTTCAAACGTGAAAAAATAAATATTATGGTGCAGCACCAGCAGTTAGCGTGGTAGCTAAAAAATCAAGGTGTGATCATATATGAAATAGAAATAGAAATATGAAATAGAAGCAAATATTTGCTAAAAAAGAGACACAACGATGCCTAATGGCAGAACATTATAGTTCATCAAAAAACATGTGCTGCAAGTGCTAGAGTGCAACAAATGAATTGAAATAAAAAGATGAATTGAAATAGTGACAAATCTTTAATAAGTCCAAGCATCAAACGGATAAGCTGATCCCCCTTCAGAGACCCCACTCACCAAATGATGCTGATCCACAGCTTCTCAGTCTGGGATCGTAAAGGCATAAACAGTTTCTCTGGCTTTCCTTGGAATAGATTGCTTGATAGATGCTTGATGGAAGTTGCCACCGAAAAAAGCAAGGAGAACAGAAATGGTGAAGTACTGCTGGGCAAGCCCTAATCAGCGCGGACTAGGCGCTACTTACGATATGTATGGCAGAGACAGGCAATCAGAAAAAACACTTCAGCGAATGCCGCTGGAATCGCGTGCGCTCCACGGAGGCAGGAAATTGCGTCACTGGTTTGCCGCAAAACGGAAGTTACGTCAACGCGTTTCGCCCCTCCTCCAGGGCGTTATCAAAGGTATGTCCTTTGATGACGCCCTGGAGGAGGGGTGAAACGTGTTGACATAACTTCCGTTTGATGCTTGGACTTATTGAAGATATGACACTATTTCAATTCATCTTTTTATTTCAATTCATTTGTTGCACTCTAGCACTTGCAGCACATGTTTTTTGATGAACTATATTGTTTTGCCATTAGGCATTGTTGGGTCTCTTTTTTAGCAAATAATGGAGCCCTAGATCGCAGTAAAAATCTTACCAATGTTTCGACTAGCTTACTAGGTTCTATCCAAGCCAAGATTTAATAATGTTTTTGTTTTCCTCCACAGTAACTGTACCATGGACGGCATTACATGCCGGTATGTTGTTGAAGGTAAGTTTGAAGTTTGCATTTTTATCTTACATGTATCAATGCTTTCGTTTTTATCAAACCCAAAAATATGGAACAATGGAGTATTATTGTTGGGACAGACTTTACCAAGTACAGAGTATGTGAATAGTTTGTTCATGGTAGAATTTTAGAGCTGTCATAAAATTTGTAAGAGATTGGTTCTTCCTTCTGATGACTTACTTTTATAAACATGATTCTATCAATTTTGAAACTTCAGAATATTTAGACAAAGCAGCAATACATTTTGCAAATGATCAAAGGATGCGTAATAAGCCGTATGATCAGAGATTAACTGGTAATGTGCAGTTTACTAAACAGGTGCAAACTTCAAAGCAATAATGTAAATCAGTGTCTGAAGTGCATTAGACATGTACAGAATGAAAAAAATTGTTTAGTCTTGCTCTATTACGGTATTTACATAAATTCATTTAATTTGTTTAATTTGTTTTCGGAATTTGAATCTATTCTAATTTTTCGAAATTGGTCAAATTAAAAAAATTCTAATCGTTTTGAATTTCATTCAAATTCAAAATCAAATTCCATTCTAATCCCATTCCAAATCAAATTTATTCTATTTGAAATTTGGAAGATGGCTATAATCTTTCTATTCCATTATTTTCTATTGTTTTTTCTATTCTTTTCTATTCTGTTATTTATTTTTTTTTCTAATATGTTCTATTATTTTCTTTACTATTTGAAATTAGAATTTCAGAAAACAATTATGTTGCTATATTCTTCCTATTCTTTTCAATTGTTTATTCTATTTTATTCTATTTTATGTTCTATTCGTTTATTTTCTGTTCTATTCTTTTCTATTTTATTCAAATTTATTCTATTCGAAATCCGAATTTCAGAAGATGTTTTATTGTTTTTTACTATTCTATTCTATTATTTTCTAGTCTATTATTTTATTTTCTATTCTATTCTAATCTATTCTATTCTAGTCAAATTTGAATTTATTTTATTAGAATTTTGTGAAATGGTTATATTCTTTTTTTTTTCTATTCTATTGTTTTTTTAATTCTATTCTATTCTATTCTAATTTGAATTTATTCTATTTGAAATTCGAATTTCGGAAGAAGGTATATTGTTTCTACTGTATTCTATTCTAGTAGTTATTTACTTTCGAAATTTCATTTCGTTATTTTGGATTCATTTAAATTAGTTACTATTGTCATCAGATAGATACGAATTTCCGAATAACAAAAAATGTGTCCAAATTTAAATTCGGAATGAAATGAACCGCACATATCTAAGGGGCATGCATACGAAATAATACAAAACAAATAATGAAAGCTACACAGACAAACTCTTCAAAGCAATGTCTGTGTGGCTCAATCGGGGTAACATATAGGTGCATAGAATAGTTTCTATAAAGCCGGATATATCGATTCAAACCATGTATGGGCAGGCTGATTGTACCAAAGTTGATCGATCGATCATCTTATGTACAACTGGCCTGCTGAATTTTACATGCGATTATTGCAAATGGCTGTTATAGATGCTAGCAATAATCATGGTGTTCTCCATATGGGGACTGCTTTCCCCACCGGAAAAACACAATGGCTTGGCAGGAGAGAGTCCCCTGTCAACACTGTCTCTGTTGATGGGGGAATCTAGCAAATTGCTTTCCTGCAACCTATGGGTGCAGAAAAGCAATTTGCTCTATCTATGGCCGGCCTTAGACTTCATAGCAAAAGACAGTCAAGCTGAGAATCACTACTTCAGCAAAACAGTTCAGAGCACAGATTTTGTGATTATCCTTATCTAGATCCTTAGCATCCTATCCTAGACAGCATCCCTCACAGTGTCCAGAATAGCTTTGGCAATATAGGCAAACAGCTTGAGGAATTCTAATGCCGCAAACACGATCGGAATTTCGGACAACAAATGTTCGATGTGAGCTTTTGGTCGGATATTCCGACCGTGTGTAGGCTCCATCGGTCATTTGCTGTCGGAATTTCGGACAACAAATGTTTGAGAGCTGGTTTTCAATTTTTTTCGACAACAAAAGTTCTTGTCGGAAATTCCGATTGCGTGCATCCAATTCCGACACACAAAAATCCTATGCTTGCTCGGAATCAATTTGATGCATGCTCGGAATCATTCAACTTAATTTCACGGCTCTTTGTAGTGTTGTACATCACACCACGTTCTTGCCGATCGGATTTTCCGACAACATTTGTGTGACTGTGTGTATGCAAGACAAGTTTGAGCGAACATCCGTTGGAAAAAAATCCACGGTTTTGTTGTCGGAATGTCTGATCGTGTGTACGCGGCAATAGACAAATTTCCACCCCACCGGAACTAGAGTACACCGGTAGCAACCACCCGCACAAGTGTGAACCTAATCTTAGAGAAGATCTGAACTTAAACAGAGAATATTTGCTATGTTATAGATATAGCGGCCTCACCCCCTACTCCCTTGATATAATACGGCTGGCTTGTCTAGGTGTTTGAGGGAGGAGGGTGAGGAACACTAATATCAGTTCTCACCTCATGTGTGTGTGAGGTTTGAGCTAAGTTCAAGTTTACCTTTGGGTCTGCGTTCCGTACGGAGCCTCTGCTTCTCCTGTGGAGGTTGATTTGCCACCGCTAGAGACGGAGCATTTTTTGCTGCCAGTAATAGAGTTCCACACCATGAACAGTCCAACACTTATTTATTTATCTTGTAGCAATGAACAGTACCGGTTGAACTTGACACAAACAGACAGAGTGTGGGTACGAGTAGGTCCAGGCACAAGCTCTCTCCTATTCCATACAGTGCAAATAGGCTTGGCGCACAATCGCTGCCACCGATTGTGAATTTGGTTCCTGCCACAAACCTTGGTGAACATTAAGGACTCTGCCACAGACCTGAGTGTAGGTCTCTGCCACAGACCTGGGTTTAATTGGGTCGCTGCCACCGACCATAGGCATGTGAACTACCTTCCTTGAGAGAATAGCCCCTGTCAGGGAAGACATCCATCCGGACGGTCTCCAGAGGCCCCCCCGTCACCGGCAATATGCTGCAACGGGTCTTCGGGAGGGACACATCTCCGGTCCCTTACGCCCTGGATTCAGGCACCCATACCTGGGGCACCTTAGGTATGTTCCATCCCTCGCGGGACCCAGTGGAAGGTACTGGGCCCCAGGCCTTCTGTAAAGTACCTCACCCCAGACTTAAGGTGTCTGGGATGGAACTTGAACTCCACGTGTCCAGGCCAAGGGCGCCTGGACACCGACTGCAGACAGCAGCCCACAGGCTGAAGGTGCCTGGGACTTCGACCTCATGCGCAAGATGTCCGCCCCCTTTATCCCCCCTCCCAGCAAGCACGGCGGGTTCCCCGCCCCGCTGTACAACTGCTGCGAGAGGTCACAAAGGGTACGGCACTGCAGTGGTGGTTCAACCCCGGCCCAAGTTGACAGCGCCACCCACTGGTCCGCAGGGAACTGACACCACTAATATCTTCACACAAATAAATAGCATTACTCTAACAATCAGTGCATCTGGGTCATGCTACCACCCAGATGCTGCCCCTAAATGTATATACCCGCTACATAGATAACATTCAAGAAATGTTATTGTGTATAAGAACTACCTTAAAAAATATACATACCTTTTTTTGGGGGGAATTCCTCTTGATAAATAACAATGCACTTCCTTTTAGGCATAAGCAAACCAAGCAAGGTTCTGTAAACCTAGCAGGAGGTCCACAAACACTAAATTTACCCCCAAACCCTATTAAAGTTTATGGGAGACCATTTTTGATAGCTGTTGTTTAACAAACCAGCTGGGGATGCTGGCTGACATCATAGACTAAATATGAGGGGGGGTATCTGGGGGGCCCCTTTTATTAAAGAAACTTCTGGATTCTGATAAGTCCGCAACCAAAAACCTCTATATAGGTGTAGGTTGTGGTGTGAACATAAAAAAGTGACAGCCCCAATTTGACTGCGTTCAGACCAATTCTCTGTAACACTGCCGTGTTGCGCAATAAAGTGTGTTGTGGGTATGCATTACCCCACCCCAAACCAGTACAGCGTGAACAGGCTCTTATAATCTTCTGCTTGGACTGAATATGTTCTCTCATTGGCAATGGGTGCTTTGAGTGTTGTAAAGCAAAACTGACATTCCAGTTGTCTTGAACATTTGAAAAGTCTATAATATGTTTGTAGCAATGCCATGATTTATAACTTTGTCTATGTTTTTCTTTTAGAGTGTAAATGTGAATACCATGGTCACATGTATAACTATAATGAAACCATACACAATGCAACAGATAGTGGAACTGGTTGCCAAATAGCTATATGCAAGGAAAATGGAACCATCTATTTCAACCAGTGTTTTTCCAGTACAATAAAGCCCACATCTACTACAGGTAATTACAGGAACAAAATTATCAATTGATGGAAAAGACTGCATAAGAGTTCAGTTTGCATCTCAATTTTCTATCATTGACATTTATTTGCCAATAAGAAGTCAAGGACAACATATATGAAAGATGAGATAGGACAGTAAAACATTGTCAACATAAATTAAGATGAAGTAATTCTAATAGGACCTATAGAAACAGATGCAATGTCTGGTTTATTACAGCCTCTCCAAAAGTAAAAAAACCTTATTTGAGTTTTATATTTCTTTTTTTTTCTTTTTTTTTTTTTACGGTAAAATTGTTATTGTAAAATTCACAAAAGTAGCAACTGTACAATTCTGAAAATAGTATAGCATTTTAACATGTACTGAGCATGGCAAATTCAGGAGTAGGTATTACAAATCATAACCATTTAGTTTCATAGTATGATCCTCCAATCGAAGTGGAATCTTAATAGTTCAGATACGTTTAAAGAGAAAAGTACGACATCTAAATGAAACATCAAAAACAGTGCAGCGATCAGCCGAGAGTTTTATATTTCTAAGTATGGGTAAATAAATAAAGATTAACAGGAGGACACATACAGGTAGGTACAAAAAGACAATGAGCAGGGACAGTAAAGGGGTCAAAAGAAGAAAATGTTTTAAGAAAAGACAGTGAGTGACATAAAATGTTGGCAGGTATCACAAGGTCAAAGACACCACCACAACAACGCACTGTTATCCATAAGTGTGTAATCATACTAAATGTGGGATGACAGCGACATAATCCTTTATGCCTCGTACACACGGCCGGTTTTCCTGACATGCCAAAAACCTACGTTTTTCCCGACGTGATTCCTCTCAAGCCTGCCTTGCATACACACGTTCAGGCAAAAAACTGCTCGACCAAAGTGCGGTGACATACAACACATTCCACGACACTATAAAGGGGAAGTTCCATTCAAATGGCGCCACCCTTTGGGCTACTTTTGCTGATCCTCGTGTTAGTAAAAGTTTGGTGAGAGACAATTCACGCTTTTCAGCCTCGTGCTTTTCAGTCCGTTACAGCGTGATGAATGTGCTATCTCCATTAAGAACGCTAGTTTTACCAGAACGAGTGCTCCCATCTCATACTTGATTCTGAGCATGCGCATTTTTTTTCACGTCGTTAAAGCCTACACACGGCCGTTTTTCATGACGAGAAAAACGACGAGGTGAAAAACGACGAGAAAAATTAGAGCATGTTCCAATTTTTTCATGCCTGTTTTTCACATCGTGAAAAATGCTCTGAAGCCCACACACGATAATTTTTAATGACCATTTAAAAAAAAAATTCTCTTCATTAAAAACGGTTGTGTGTATGCAGCATCATTATAAGAAATTCCCAAGCATTTTGACCCCTCATCTGGTCAAAGCCTTTGGTCCAAAAGAGTGTCCACCAAGAGTTGCGTTAGATACCTTAACTGAGATAATATGTACAGGTGATACTCGAAAAGTTAGAATATTGTGCATTTATTTCACTAATGCCGCATACACACGATCGATTTTTTCGATGGTGAAAACACCGTTGAGAAAATCGACGTGAAAAACGAGGAACAGCTTTTTCCCCCCCACACACGGGCGTTTTAAATGACATTTTTTTTTGGTCTAAAAAAACGACCGTGTGTGGTCTAAAAAAACGACGGGAATCACGACGAGAAAAATTAGAGCATGTTCTAATTTTTCTCGTCGTGATTAATGCCGTTTTTCCCGTCGAGAAAAACAACAAAAAGCCCACAGACGATCGTTTTTCTCGTCCAAAGGAAAAAAATAGGATTTTTATAACAGCTTACCTGTAAAATCCTTTTCTTAGGGTACATCACGGGACACAGAGCGACATAGTCATTACTAATGGGTTATATAGATACCTTCAGGTGCTGGCACTGGCAACTTCCAAAACCGGAAGTACCCTCCCCTATATAAGCCCCTCCCATCCGGGAGCACCTCAGTTTTGTAGCAAAGCAATAAGTGTCCCCAAAGAGGGGTGGGAGCTCTGTGTCCCGTGATGTACTCCAAGAAAAGGATTTTACAGGTAAGCTGTTATAAAAATCCTATTTTCTTTCTCGTACATCACGGGACACAGAGCGACATAGTCATTACTAATGGGATGTCCTAAAGCAATGCCCAACGAGGGGGGGGGATACACCATATATAAGCTGAGCGCTATCAGACATGAGGATCTTTTGCGGCCTGCAACACACTGCGCCCAAAGGCGACATCCTCCTGACTTCTAACGTCCACCTGGTAGAACCTAGTAAACGTGTGTACTGAAGACCATGTTGCGGCCTTACAGATTTGAGCCAGGGAGGCCTGGTGATGCACTGCCCATGAAGTTCCAACTGCTCTCGTGGAGTGCGCCCTAACTTTGAACGGAGGCGGTCTCCTTCTCAAGCCATAGGCTTGCATTATGACCTGTCGAATCCACTTGGCTAAAGTAGATTTTGACGCTGCCTGACCCCTTCTGGGGCCTTCCGGCAGAATAAACAAAGTATCCGTTCTGCGAATCTGAGCAGTGGCTTTTAGATAAGCTTTAACTGCTCTTACTACATCCAAAGAATGCAATAACTTTTCCTCTACCGAAGTAGGTTTGGGGAAAAAAGAAGGAAGAACCACATCTTGGTTCAAATGAAACCTCGATACCACCTTAGGAAGAAAGGCTGGATGAGGACATAACACTACTCTGTCCTTATGGATAACCAGATATGGCTCCCTACAGGACATAGCTGCTAATTCCGACACTCTTTTAGCCGAACAAATGGCTACTAGAAAAATCAATTTCCTGGTGAGAAGAACCAGGGAAATATGCTGTAATGGTTCAAATGGTTGTTTCTGTAGAACCGACAGAACCAAGTTTAGATCCCATGGACATATGGGAATATTAACCGGAGGACTAATACGCATCACTCCTTGTATAAAGGCTTTGACTAGTGAATGCGAAGCCAAGGGCCTTTGAAAAAATATTGACAAGGCCGAAATCTGACCCTTGATAGTACTCAAGGCAAGCTTCCTATCTACAGCCCATTGTAGGAAGTCCAGAATCCTACCTATTACGTATTTACGTGGATGCCATTTCTTGGCCTCACACCAGGCGATGTACGCCTTCCAGATTCTATAGTAGATCTGCCTGGATACCGGCTTCCTGGCATTGATCATGGTAGATACCACAGCATTAAAGAGCCCTCTCTTTTTTAGAATGTGGGCTTCAATAGCCAGGCCGTCAAACCTAGGGCTGGTAAGGAAGGGTGGTATATCGGTCCTTGCGAAAGCAGGTCCGGACGATGTGGGAGGGTCCAAGGACTCCCCACAGACATCTTTACAATCTCCGCGTACCATGCTCTTCGGGGCCACGCTGGAGCCACCAGAATCACTGGTTTCTTTTCTACCCTGATTCTGCGGAGTAATCGAGGTAACAATTGTGGCGGTGGGAATGCATATATCAGCTTGAACTGATCCCAAGGGAACACTAGGGCATCCGAGCCGCAAGCTAGGGGATCCCTTGTCCAAGAGACAAACCTGTCCACTTTTGCGTTGAATCTGGATGCTAGCAGATCTACATCCGGTGTTCCCCACCGCTGACATATTGTCCGGAAAACCTCGGGATGAAGGGACCATTCCCCTGGGCATAATTGTTGGCGACTTAGAAAGTCCGCCTTCCAATTCTACACTCCTGGAATGAATACCGCAGATATGGCTGGGACATATCTTTCTGCCCATCTCAGGATGTAATTTACTTCCCTCTGGGCTGCACGACTCCTGGTGCCCCCCTGATGATTGATATATGCCACTGCTGTGGCATTGTCTGATTGAATTCTGACAGGGGACCCTTGAAGTTTGGATGTCCATGCTACTAGGGCATACCGGGCTGCTCGTATCTCTAAGAGATTGATGGGCAGGGCCTTTTCCGCATCCGACCATCTGCCCTGGAGAGACCATTGCTCCAGTACTGCTCCCCAGCCTATAAGGCTGGCATCTGTAGTGACCACCTTCCAAGAAATCGGACTGAAGGATTTCCCTCTTTCCAGATTCTGGGGAACCAACCACCAGCGGAGGCTCTTGTGAACGGAAGGGGACAAGGACATTGGTAAGTCCAGAGCCTGAACTTTTTTGTTCCAGGCTGACAGTATGGCCCTTTGCAAATTCCTTGAATGGAATTGACCGTAGGGTACGGCTTCGAATGATGCCCCCATTTTTCCCAGCAGCCTCATGCACAGGCGTATGGATGGCTGTCTTTTTGAACCCACTAAGTGGATCAAATCTCTCAAAGACGACCCCTTTTCTTGAGGCAAGAAAATTTTTCTCTGGTCTGAATCCAGCCTTAGCCCCAAGTATTCCAGACTTTTGACTGGTTTTAGGGCTGACTTGTCTCGGTTGATAATCCAACCGTGATATTCCAGATACTTGATTGTCTCGTGAACAACCACTTCTAGTTTTTCCACTGAGTGGTCTATCAGCAACAAGTCGTCTAGATATGCCATTATCGTTACACCTCGTGTTCTTAGATTGGCCAATAATGGGGCCAGAATTTTTGTGAACACTCGTGGTGCTGTGGCCAGACCGAAGGGTAAGGCTCTGAACTGAAAATGGCGCCCTTCTACCGCAAAACGTAGAAATTTTTGGTGGGCTGGAAAGATGGGAATGTGCAAATAAGCATCTTTGATGTCGATCGAGGCTAACCATTCCTCCCCTTGTAGGGCAGTGGCCACCGACCGGATCGACTCCATCCGGAAAGTCCTGATATGTAGGAATTTGTTTAGCCCTTTTAGATTTAATATGGGCCTCACGTCCCCGTTTGGCTTCGGGACTGTAAAGAGGTTTGAGTAAAACCCGAACCCCCATTCTTCCAGGGGAACCTCTATAATTACTGCTTGGAGCAATAATTGTTCTAGTGCCAACAGGAGAGATCCTCTCTTCTGGGGATCCCTTGGCACGTTTGACCTTATAAAGTGGGAAGGAGGGGAGTCTTTTAACTCCAATTTGTATCCCAGATTTACTGCGGAGAGCACCCATCTGTCTCTGATCGTGTCCCGCCAGGTCTCTGCGAACAACTGAAGTCTTCCCCCCCACCCGATTGAGTGGGGGCAACCCTTCATGCATTTGACTTTGGGGGAGGTTTTGTACCTCTCCTGCTCCAGGGCTTCTTGTTACCCTGCAATTGTCCCTGATTTTTACCTCCGGGATTTGACCGAGGAGGCCGTCGGAACTGTTTCACAGCTGATGTCCTAGGGACTGGAGAAGCAGGCCTCTTAAAAGAGGGACCTCTAACTCTGTTTTTAACCGGCAAAAGTGTACTTTTACCGCTGGAAATTCTCTGGATATATTTGTCCAGGTCTTCCCCGAATAAGCGTTCACCATGAAATGGGAAGCTGACCAGCAATTTTTTACAGGGAGCTTCAGCAGACCAGTTTTTGAGCCATAAAAGCCTGCGCATATGTACTACAGACAGCCTAAGGCGGGAGGCCTGATGGATTGAATCCTTTATAGCGTCCACCGCAAAGCATAAGGCTCTAGGTAGATCAGCTAGGGCAAGAGCCTGCTGATCTGGCAAGTCCTTTAAGACCTCTTTCAACTGATCCTTCACTGCTTGGCAGACCCCAATAGCTGCCACTGCTGGTTGTGTCACCAATCCTGCTGTAGAAAAAGCAGATTTTAATAAGGACTCTAATTTTTTATCTATTGGGTCCTTGAACATTTGGACATTATCCACTGGACATGTCAGTGATTTATTCACACAAGAGATGGCTGCGTCCACTGTAGGGACCCTCCATTTTTTGATGAACTTATCCTCCATGGGATAGACCACTTGAAATCTCTTGGGAGGAGTAAATATTTTATCAGGATGCTCCCAATCCTGGTAAATGAGCCCTTCCAGTAAAGGATGGATCGGAAAGGAACAAACAGTCTGGGGAGCTTTTAGCGACCCCAACGAGGAGACAGAAGTGGATGATGGCTCCGCAAGGGGCATTTTAAATGCTGATCGGACCATATTAGTCAGGGACTGAACCCATAACCTTTCAGCATGTGATGCTGAGAATGGCTCTTCCACTGTTGATTCCTCTACAACAGAATCAACCTCATCCTGATCCCCTTCAGGCAGGTCGATCCCTGTATGGGACTGTTGCTCTGCTAACAGGCACTCTGAGGGAGGAGACGGAGATCGAGCGCTTTTTTCCTGTGACAGGGAAGCAGCGATCAATGCTGACAATCTCTCTTCCAGCCCTCCCAGAGCTGAGGAAAAAACCTCCTCTGTTACATACACAGGAGCAGGTGAACTGAGGACAGCCACAGTACCAGGTACTCCTGAGGGTGCTCTACGGTCACTAACCTCTGATTCTTCAGGGGAGACTGGTGCAGCCGAAGCATGCCCAAGATCCTCAGAGCCCAATGGAGACCCCCTATGCTTCCTGGAATTTTTAGTCCCGGAGTTTTTTGACGGCATTATTCCTAAGCCCAAAGCTGAGGTATTCCAGCCGAAATACACCACTTACTGACAATAGTCTAGCACAAATGCTGCTATAAAACCAGTTGGTGTCTACTAATGTGCCTTTCTATGGGGATGCCTGCATCAACCGCTTGCTGTATGCCTTTTTTTAAATGTTGCCAGCTCTGTCTCTGCACTCCATAGCCAGCTCACAACACATAATTGTGGTTTTTTAACATGCTGGGACGCCCGCACATGCGCAGAAGCGCTGCGGCGCGCACAGAGCATCATCCCCCAAGCTCCGCCCCCTTTTCCGGCTCACCTCTATATATAGAGGCTCGTGCACGCGCGCGGCCACGTGCGCCTTCGGCGCTAATTTTGAAAAGGAAACCAGGGACAAGAGCCAGGGCCCCTTTTGCCGCAGGCCGGGGGGTGGACGAGCATTGCAACATGGCAGAGGAAGCAGTTTCCCACGAGAGAACTCACCATCTGCCTGGACTTGCTCTGATAAAAAGAAACTAGTCCACATGACAAGAAACATTCCACAGCGGCCTCTAGTGGATTAACACAGGTACCGCAGTCTAATATATTAAATATATATATATATATATATATATTTTTTTTTTTTTTCTTGACCACTATTAAAATTATTAAATTTTTTAGTAGTTACAGGCATGCACAGATATTAGCGGGAATACCGTTAGGTAACAGACAGAAAGACAAATTAGGCTTGGGGGTCCCCCAATAGAACCAAGTTCCTGGGGGCCCCCACTTACCTGTTCCCCGCCGCAGGACTTTGTTTGGTCCACAGAAGCCCAAACTTCACCTATCACGGCAGGCATTGTAATTAAACCTTCAGGGACCGGGTTCCCAAGGATTCCACTCCCCTGGACCTGTATAGCACCCTGCACAGAAAACATCTTGGTCATGGGTATGACCAGAGCTCTGGATCCCAGGGTCCAGCTCTCCTAAGAGAAGCATTACAGGCAAAACCTTGCTCTTCTCTGCAAGGCCCGGGTACCGACCGTTTAGCTATGAAGCTTTTTTGGTCGGATCCGGAATAGCTTACTGAGGCCCAAAAGAACCTGTACGCAAGCTCAGTGAAAAACACATGTTTCTTCTTGGCCAACACCTTAGACACTGGCAAAAAACTGAGGTGCTCCCGGATGGGAGGGGCTTATATAGGGGAGGGTACTTCCGGTTTTGGAAGTTGCCAGTGCCAGCACCTGAAGGTATCTATATAACCCATTAGTAATGACTATGTCGCTCTGTGTCCCGTGATGTACGAGAAAGAAATTAAATTTTTCTCGACGGGAAAAACGGTCGTGTGTACGCGGCATAATGAAACTTAAAAGGTGAAACGAATATATGAGATAGACTCATTACACGCAAAGAAAGATAGTTCAAGCCATGATTTGTCATAATTGTGATGATTATGGCTTACAGCTCATGAAAACCCCAAATCCACAATCTCAAAAAATTAGAATATTACATGCAATTAATAAAAAAACGGATTGTACATAGAACAATATCGGACCTCTGAGAAGTATAAGCATGCATATGTACTCAGTACTTGGTTTGGGCCCCTTTTGCAGCAATTACTGCCTCAATGCGGCGTGGCATGGAAGCCATCAGCCTGTGGCACTGCTGAGGTGTTATGGAAGACCAGGATGCTTCAATAGCGGCATTCAGCTCTTCTGCATTGTTCAGTCTCATGTCTCTCATCTTTCTCTTGGCAATGCCCCATAGATTCTCTATGGGTTTCAGGTCAGGCGAGTTTGCTGGCCAATCAATCACAGTAATCCCACAGTCATTGAACCAGGTTTTGGTGCTTTTGGCAGTGTGGGCAGGTGCCAAGTCCTGCTGGAAAATGAAGTCAGCATCCCCATAAGGCTCGTCTGCGGAAGGAAGCATGAAGTGCTCCAAAATCTCCTGGTAGACGGCTGTGTTGACCCTGGACTTAATGAAGCACAGTGGACCAACACCAGCAGATGACATGGCTCCCCAAATCAACACAGACTGTGGAAACTTCACACCGGTAACCCACAAAGCGCCTGCTTTAAATTCTGAAATGCCTCCTCGGCTTCGGGATTCCACTTGACCATGACCGACCCTCTACCCTTCGTCAGGTCGGTCAGAGGGGCAGCCAATGTGGCAAAGTTGGGTATGAACCGTCTGCAATACCCCGTAATGCCCAGGAAGGCCCTCACTTGTTTTTTATTAATCGGTTGGGGCCATTTTTGACTTGCCTCCACTCTATTGGTCTGCGGCTTGACCACTCCCCGGCCAATAATGTACCCAAGGTATTTGGCCTCCTCCAGGCCTATGGCACATTTTTTTGGGTTGGCCCTGAGACCTGCTTTCCTAAGGGTATCTATCACCGCTTGTACATGGAGCAGGTGTGATTCCCAATCTGGGCTGTGGATGACCGCATCGTCCAAATACGCAGCTGCATACGGGCGATGTGGTCTCAAGGCTTTGTCCATCATTCGCTGGATTGAAGCAGGGGCTCCGTGCAGACCAAATGGCATCCTCTTATACTGAAACAAGCCCTCAGGAGTGGAAAAGGCAGTCTTCTCCTTGGCCGATTCAGTTAGTGGTATTTGCCAATAGCCTTTCGTTAGGTCTAGGGTCGTTATGTAGCAAGCCTGTCCTAACCTGTCCACGAGTTCCTCGACCCAGGGTATCGGGTACGCATCAAACTTGGACACACTGTTGAGTTTCCTAAAGTCGTTACAAAACCTGATAGTGCCATCAGGTTTTGGGACCAGCACTATGGGGCTCGACCACTCACTGTGGGACTCTTCTATCACGTCCAACTCTAACATATTTTTTATTTCCTAGGCGAGAGGCAGTCGTCTGGGATCTATACGGCTTTAAATTTACGCGAACCCCTGGTTCCGTCACTATGTCATGTTGGATCATGTTGGTCAGTACAGGTAAGGGGGAGAAAAAGTCTCTATTTTTATGCACAAACGCCCTAACATCACTTTATTGTGCCACGGACAGGGAATCCGTGATGGGGACGTCAGGTGTCATGGGTACCCAGTCTGTTGGAGGCGGGGATGTGACCAGTAAAGTCTCTCGGTCCTTCCAGGGCTTTAAGAGATTCACATGGTAAATTTGGTGTGGTTTCCTTTTCCCTGGCTGGTAGACTTTGTAGTTTACCTCCCCAACCCTTTCGACAACCTCAAAGGGACCCTGTCACTTGGCAAGGAACTTATTTTCCACCGTGGGAACCAGTACCAACACTCTGTCCCCGGGGCTGAAAGTATGGACCCTGGCACCCCAGTCATAGACCCTCCTCTGGGCCTCCTGTGCTCGTTCCATAGGTTCTCGCACCAGGGGCAAGACAGCTGCGATGCGATCCTGCATCAAGGAGACATGCTCTATGATGCTTCTATATGGGGTGGCCTCTCCTTCCCACGTTTCCTTGGCGACATCTAGCAGCCCCCTGGGATGCCTACCATACAAAAGCTCAAAGGGGGGAATAGCCTGTGAATGCCTGTGGAACCTCAGGTATTGCAAACATGAGATATGGTAGCAAAAAATCCCAGTTTCTCCCATCTTTGTCGACCACCTTTTTCAGCATACTTTTCAAAGTTTTATTAAATCTTTCGACCAGACCATCTGTTTGGGGGTGGTAGACAGAGGTACGGAGATGGGAGATTTTGTATAATCTACACAGTTCCTTGGTAACCCTGGACATAAATGGGGTGCCCTGATCGGTTGAGATCTCTTTTGGGAACCCGACTCGACTAAACACTTGGACCAATTCCTTGGTGATAGCCTTAGCGGAGGTGTTACGCAAGGGTATGGCCTCAGGATAGCAAGTCGCATAGTCCAGGATCACCAGAATATGCTTGTGACCTCGGGCAGATTTCACAACCGGCCCCACCAGGTCCACGCCAATCTTCTCAAAGGGGACCTCGATTATTGGTAGAGGGACAAGGGGGCTGTGAAAATGGCGCAACGGTGCCGACATTTGGCACTTCGGGCACGATTCGCAGTACTCCTTGACATCTGCATGCAACCTGGGCCAGGAAAATCTCTGGCTGATTCTCTCGCTGGTTTTTTTCGATACCGAGATGTCCCCCCATTACATGATCATGGGCCAGGTCTAGCACCACCCTATGGAAGGGTTTGGGAACCAGTAGCTGTTCTACCTCGTTCTCTCCATGTTTTATCACATGATAAAATAAATTGTTTTTAATGGCCATGTAGGAGAAAGACACCACCCAATTAGGATCCACCGGTTCCCCATCCAACATCTTAACGTTTTCCCTGGCTCTCATGAGGGTGGTCTCTCGCAGTTGCTCGGTACAGAAATCTTCTCTCCTGACCTCTAAGTCGGGTACCACATTTTGGCTACTCTCAATGTCAGGGTCAGAGGGGGTCTCATGTTCGTTACCCTCAGGTTGGGAGCTAGCTTCCAGGTCCTCCGGCTCCCCAGCCATGACAGGGAAAGGAAGAGGATCTCCAGCTTCCTCGATCCCACCAACAGCATCCCCTTCCCTTTGGCAAAAAGGGTCTGGTGAGAGTTCCCGTGCTTCCCCAGCATGGGGAGCTCTATCTACCAGTCTCCCTTTGCTCTCCCATAAACTCCAGAAATGGGGAAAATCTCTCCCCACTAAAGCTTCATGAAGCAGTGAAGGTACCACCCCCAATGTGTTACACTGCCCCAGGGGGTATTAACCTCACCCACCGCTGTCTGGTAGTCCCGAGTGTCCCCATGGATGCAAATTACCCCAATAGTACTGGGGTGTAGTTTTGTGGGGTTTATACAATCATTCCTGACTAGGGTCACCACACTACCAGAGTCTAGCAGGGCTGTCAGTGGCGTTTCATCCACTGAAATAACACACATCTGTTTTTCCATGCGACTCTGACACGATGCAGTACATGCGACCTGTGCAAACCGAGAAATGCACTGTTTCATATAAGCATAATCGCATTGCATAGGTTCATCATTTATAGGACAGTCCGCAGCAATATGCCCTAAGGCATGGCAATCAGGGATGAGCCGAACACCCCCCTGTTCGGTTCGCACCAGAACCTGCGAACAGACAAAATGTTCGTGTGAACTTTAGAACCCTATTAAATACAATGGACTCGAACGTTCGAAATCTAAAGTGTTAATTATAAAGGCTAATATGCAAGTTATTGTCCTAAAAAGTGTTTGGGGACCTGGGTCCTGCCCCAGGGGACATGTATCAATGCAAAAATAGTTTTAAAAACGGCCGTTTTTTCGGGAGCAGTGATTTTAATAATGCTTAAAATGAAAAAAATAAAAGTGAAATATTCCTTTAAATTTCGTACCTGGGGGGTGTGTATGATATGCATGTGAAGTGGCGCATGTTTCCCGTAATTAGAACTGTCCCTGCAAAAAATGTCATTTTTGAAAGAAAAAAAGTCATTTAAAACTCACTCGCGGCTATTAATGAATTGTCGGCTCCCGGCAATACATTCAAAAGTCATTGATAAAAAAAAAAAAAAAAAGCGTGGGGGTTCCCCAGAATTCAATTACCAGGCCCTTCAGGTCTGGAATGGATATTAAGGGGAACCCCGCCGCAAATTTAAAAAAAAAAATTGACGTGGGGTTCCCCCAAATATCCATTCCAGGCCCTTCAGATCTGGCATGGATTTTAAGGGGAACTCCACCCCAAATTAAAAAAAAATGGCGTGGAGTCCCCCTAAAAATCCATACCAGACCCCTTATCCGAGCACGCAACCTGGCCGGCCGCAGGGGAAGAGGGGGGGACGAGAGAGCGGCCCCCCCTCCCTCCTGAACCGTACCAGGCCACATGCCCTCAACATGGGGAGGATGTCCCCATGTTGATGGGGACAAGGGCCTCATCCCCACAACCCTTGCCCGGTGGTTGTGGGGGGTCTGCGGGCGGGGGGCTTATCGGAATCTGGAAGATCCCTTTAACAAAGGGGACCCCCAGATCCCGCCCCCCCTATGTGAATTGGTAAGGGGTACATTGTACCCCTACCATTTCACGAAGAAAGCGTAAAAAAAATGTTTAAAAAAACACACAAACACCTTGAAAAAGTCCTTTATTTAAAAAAAACCAAAAACATTCCAGCGGTGAAATCCAGTGTCCCGCGGCGATCCCGATGTCCAGCGCTGTCCTTCATTGGTTGTGCCTGAGCGGACCTGATGGGGAACTCCCTCTCAGTGTTTTAAATGTATAGACCCGCCCCTTCCGCTCAGCGGACCAGATGCAGAACATGAGAAGGGGCGGGTCTATACATGTATTACCAAAGTGAGAGCAGTTCCCAATCAGGTCCGCCCCCTCGGTATGTCGGACCCGCCTACGTCATTGGCTTGAGCGGGGAACTTCCTTCACTATGTAAATTTAAATTACACAGTGAAGGAAGTTCCCCGCTCAAGCCAATGACGTAGGCGGGTCCGACATACCGAGGGGGCGGACCTGATGGGGAACTGCTCTCACTTTGGTAATACATGTATAGACCCGCCCCTTCTCATGTTCCGCATCTGGTCCGCTGAGCGGACCTGATGGGGAACTTTAGAAGGGGCTGGTCTATACATTTAAAATACTGAGAGGGAGTTCCCCCATCAGGTCCGCTCAGGCACAACCAATGAAGGAAGAGGAAAAAAGCAGCGCCTTCTAAGCGTAGTAGTATCAGAGATTTATTAAAGAAATTTATAATACAGCAGCAATCTCTGATACTACTACGCTTAGAAGGCGCTGCTTTTTTCCTCTTCCTGTCATATTTCAGATTACTTCTATCTGCAAGCTGGCAGCCTTCCTTGCGGATAGTCTCCAAGCTATTCCACACATGGACTAATTGACATGGACTTTAAATGTGTGTCTTTATACAGCCTATTGAAGTTCCCATTCCTATCCTGTCAGCCCCTTTATATGTTTAGTTTTCTTGTATATCCTAATCCAGAGTGCGCTCAATCCATTTATTGTTTATGTTACAACCAATGAAGGACAGCGCTGGACATCGGGATCGCCGCGGGACACTGGATTTCACCGCTGGAATGTTTTTTTTTTTTAAAATAAAGGACTTTTTCAAGGTGTTTGTGTGTTTTTTTTAAACATTTTTTTACGCTTTCTTCGTGAAATGGTAGGGGTACAATGTACCCCTTACCAATTCACATAGGGGGGGGCCGGGATCTGGGGGTCCCCTTTGTTAAAGGGATCTTCCAGATTCCGATAAGCCCCCCGCCCGCAGACCCCCACAACCACCGGGCAAGGGTTGTGGGGATGAGGCCCTTGTCCCCATCAACATGGGGACATCCTCCCCATGTTGAGGGCATGTGGCCTGGTACGGTTCAGGAGGGAGGGGGGGCCGCTCTCTCGTCCCCCCCTCTTCCCCTGCGGCCGGCCAGGTTGCGTGCTCGGATAAGGGGTCTGGTATGGATTTTTAGGGGGACTCCACGCCATTTTTTAAAAAAATTGGGGTGGAGTTCCCCTTAAAATCCATGCCAGATCTGAAGGGCCTGGAATGGATATTTGGGGGAACCCCACGTCAATTTTTTTTTAAATTTGCGGCGGGGTTCCCCTTAATATCCATTCCAGACCTGAAGGGCCTGGTAATTGAATTCCGGGGAACCCCCACGCTTTTTTTTTATCAATGACTTTTGTATGTATTGCCGGGAGCTGACAATTTATTAATAGCCGCGAGTGAGTTTTAAATGACTTTTTTTCTTTCAAAAATGACATTTTTTGCAGGGACAGTTCTAAGCACGGGAAACATGCACCACTTTACATGCATATCATACACACCCCCCCAGGTACGAAATTTAAAATAATATTTCACTTTTATTTTTTCATTTTAAGCATTATTAAAATCACTGCTCCCGAAAAAACGGCCATTTTTAAAACTTCTTTTTGCATTGATACATGTCCCCTGGGGCAGGACCCGGGTCCCCAAACACTTTTTAGGACAATAACTTGCATATAAGCCTTTATAATTAGCACTTTAGATTTCTCCCATAGATTTTTCGAATTTGCCGCGAACACCCCAATTTGTTCGCTGTTTGGCGAACGGGCGAACAGGCAATGTTCGAGTCGAACATGAGTTCGACTCGAACTCGAAGCTCATCCCTAATGGCAATGAAAACATTGTATATGCTCTACCGCCAGTCCTCTTAATGGTCCCAAAGACCTTCCTGGCTTCTTTGGCCAGTCTCCAGGTCTAGGACCCACAGTCTCATCAGCTGTAACAACAGTCTTATCAAATTTCCCCAAGCTCTTGAACCCCGGAACAGTCTTACCAGAACCGTTGGGAGATCTTGCACCCCTAGACACACCAAAGTGGGGCGTAGATGGGTTCACCAAGTCCTCAGTAGCACTGTACCTCTCCACTAGGTCCACCAGTTGGGCTGCAGTTTTGGGGTCCCCCTGTCCGACCCACTTCCTCAGAGCAGCAGGAAGTGCACGCAGGTACCGGTCCATTACCATGTGTTCCACGATCTGCGGGCTTGTCAAGGTCTCTGGCTGCAACCACTTCCTGGTAAGGTGGACCAGGTCAAACTTTTGTGAGCGGGGTGGTTGGTTGCTGGAGTAGGTCCACTGATGCACGCACCCAAGCGTGCGAGTATCTCCGTCTCTAGAGTCTCATAGTCCTGGGCCTTATCTGGTTCTAGGTCAAAATAGGCCTTTTGAGGTACTCCTGTTAGGAATGAGGCCAACAGACCCCCCCCACTGCTCTTTTGGCCATCCTTTGCGGACAGCGACTCTCTCGAAAGTCGCAATGTATGCCTCAACATCATCCGCGGGTGTCATCTTTTGCAGGTGGTAGGAGGCACGTACCATCTTTGGTTCCGCTGACACAGGAGGTGTAAACTCCTTTTTCAATTCCAGCAGGGCCTCTGCATACTGCCGGTTCATCTCCTGCTGGGCCGCCTGTTGTGCTGCAGCGACCTCCTGTTGTGCTACAGCGGCCTCTGCGACCTGGCGGTTGGTTTCGCGCTGGGCTGCATTGGCCTGTAGCAGGGCCTTTAACACTTCCTCCATCTTCAGAAAAGTGCCCGCTGAATCCACCACGTGTGGGAGATTAGCTTGTGGGGATCACCTTTTCTGAATGAGGTTTGCAGGTAAAAATAAACAAAACAGTCAATTAAATCCTTGCCGTCCGACGCTAAACTAAACAAATAGTCTCCTTTCTATACAGTGCGGGGCTGGTCCCCGTCACCCACAAAACATGCGGTAAAGCAAACCTTTTCTTTTTTAATCCACTCTAACAGAGCTCCTCTCACTCAGGTTCCCTCCTGAGTCTCCAAACCAGAGCCCTGCTGTGCTCTCTTCCTGGTCTTTTAAATTCCACCTGAGTGGGGACTCAAGTGGACCAGAACATCAGGACCGGAATCCAGCCTGCCACAGAGACTGGAAAAACCCGGGTCGGATTCTGGTTCATTCCCTTACAATAGAGAGAATGCAAGGTGAAATGTACCTATTATCGTGTATCTCACCTTGCATACGGTCACAACAGTTACCGGTAATATCTTCATTATAGGAGTTCTTTTGTTACCTGTCCACTTGTAAACTCAATAAACAATTTGAACAAGAAAAGGGAAGACTGTAGATAAACAGGTATAACTTATGTAGGAGGATTTGTTTCATCTCTGTGTATCACCTAGGGTTGCAACCTTTTCTTCAAGCCAAACCCGAACACTTTAGCAGAACACAGCAATTTGTATTTTTTTAAGGGGAAACACTGTGGACTCTGGTGTACAGGGTAACTTTGATGTTGGGGGGGATGTTTGCTCATCAATGCCCCCACTTAGAGACATAATAAGCCCTCACTTACAGCAAAGTTCCCCGCATTTCCCCTAAATCAGGGTTCCCAAAGCCCCCCCCCTTACATCAAAATCCACAGAGCACTCCTAACATCTGATTCCCCCTTATCTTACTGTACTCACTCACTCAGAGGCAGGAGAGAGGCTTCAGTTATAAATGAACAGAGTGAGTGATCGGTACCGATCACTCACGTGGTTGATTTACTAAAGTTGTTCCATAACTTTGTAAATGAGGGGTTTCCTGGGCAGTAGTGGGAATCTGCACCACACGGGGTGATTAGGGTGCTCCCAGGCAGTGCATCCCTATGTTGGGGAGCCAAAATACAATCTGAATAATGTAATAATGTGTCCAGGTTCCAGACAGTCTGTACTGTCTGGGTAAATCCCGGACAGATAGCAAGCCTAGTATCACCTGAGGCCAGTCACTTTACTGGGTATATGTAAGGGTTTACAACCACTTTAATGCATTCCCTGCATAAGGGTAAGAAATGTCCCAGTAGTTGTATCGCCCCACCTCCCTATATACTTATAGCTAAAACAAACAAAATAATGGAGGACCATCCACTCTGGAATACCTTCTGGAGTTTATTGAAATATGGTTCAGTAAAAGCAAACGGCTAACATGTATCAGCAACTCTAGCCTTGATCACAGCACATTTAAGACAGAAAAAACAACATATATATATATATATATATATATATATATATATATATATGTAGCGACCTCACCCCTCTCACCCCTTCTCATTCTCGGCTTGTTGGTCTTGTCTAGGGGGGTTAGTACTGGGGGGGATGGATGTGATACACCACGGCCCATGTCCTCCAGAGAGACTGGAGGTGAAAGCCAAAACTATCGGGTTTTGTGTGTATGTCTCAGAGTCAAATCCTTTCTCCGAAATGACTCCCCTTGCTCCCAGTAACCAGAGTTCCACACACTGAAAAGGTCCAACTCGTATTTATTCTCTTCCAGCAATAAATAGTTATACAGCACAGACAGGTTGAGACCCAGAAAACACTTCAGTATTTGTGGGGAGTAGGTCAAGGTACAATCCTTTAAGTAGAGCTAACCACTGTGGTGTCACCAATGGTTATGATGTATAGTCACTGCCACCGACTATATAGAACAAGAGCATGAATTACCTTCACTATCACAGCCCCTGTCAGAGGGAAGACATCCGTCCAAGAGAGTTACCGGAGGCCTCTCCGTCACCGGCAAATGCTGTGCCGGACTTTCCGGAGAAGTTCCGCTCACCAGCCTCCTCATCTCAGACACGGGCACCCAAGGCGTTAGGGCCCCCTCGGATTCCTCCACCCTCGCGGAACCCAGTCGAAGGTACTGAGTCCCAGGCTTCTGCATTAGTACGTCACCCCAGGCTAAAGGTGCCTGGGATGGACTCCATCTCCCGCTCCGGCCAGGTCAAGGGCACCTGGGCCCGGAACTCCGGAACGCCAGCACCCAGGCTGAAGGTGCCTGGGCGCGGCTGTGTCCTCCGACTCTGAACCCCAAGGTCAGGGTGTCCGCCCCTTTTATCTCCTCTCCCTTTGCGTCACAGCAGGTTCCCCGCCCTGCCGTACCAGCGCCAGGAAAGGACAAAAAGGGATGCAGTCTTGCGGTGAGTTTTCAGCTCCGGCCCAGGGCGACAGCGCCACCTGCAGGCCGCAGGGAACCTCAGACCACCAGAGTCCTCCAAGAACCATAAAAGGATCTCAGATTCCCTAACAATCAGTGCATAGTTACACTACCACCCATATGCCTCCCCTAAATTCAAATACCCGCTACACTCTCCCCCTGGTGATTTGACACTGGTCCCCAGTGTCTGGTGCAAACCTATGTCTCCCAAAGTGTGGTAACATAAGTTTGACCCAGAGAACAAACTACACATAGAATCCAACCTCACAATTTAGTCATGAATTGTGCCAGGACCTAAAACGGGAAAGGCAATGCCCCGGTCAAGACACTTATCAAATCCAGATGAACTTTTCTCTCTTCTTTTTTTTTTTCTGTACTGTGACCCTATACTAGCTATGCCCCAAAGTCACTGATTTATTTTCTTGATGAAAGGAGAAAGAAGGAGAACAAAACAACCATAACAGCTCCCATTTCTCCAAAGAGCAAAAACACCCAAAAAAATATAGGGCACAGTCCCTGTGTTCCAGCAAATACTCTGGAAGTCTAAAGTCTTAACCCCCAGTTAAGAGGGCTGCTGGTATGATTTTGGGCCCTGTAGTGCACCTCTGTCAACCCCTGGCAATCGGCTCTAACCTCCCTTGGCACAGTTAGTAGGGGTTGATAGGACTGTGAGGCCTGTAACTCACAGCGGCACAGTCCTATGACAAGAACACACAGCAATATATTAAAACTTCCTTTAACTGTCTCTTCTGCAAAGTAAAAGACACAGACACCAATATACTTAACCCTTGTATATTTACTTAGACTAGTGGGTAAGCAATAAAACAGGAATGTACATGTCATGTGCAGAGCCCTGCAATAAACAGTGTTTAAATGAGCAGACAAGTATATAATGCTACACAACTCTAACAGTCCCCTTTGCAGCTATTTCCCCTCGTGGACAAAATGGCGCCAGGAAAGTCTACGCTACACAGTCAGGCCTGACTGAACTAAGTGGAAGTTCTGTTGGGAAAATCTTCGCTAGCAACGGTGGTGCACTTGAAGAATAGAATTTGTAATCCACCAATGTAACAGGGATACTGTGTCTGTCTATGAGCAAGTGCTCTCTCACCCAACCGGACCAGTCCACATCCGTTTCTTCTGCTGCTGTGTCTTAGTACACAGATCCCTCAACATCCCGGTCTTCGGTCCTCCTGGCAATGGTGCAGTAACAAAGGAGAGACGTCCCTCAGGTTCCTCGGTGTGAGCGGAAGGCTCTTTGGAGAAAGGCCCAGGTATTGGGCCTAAAGTCACAGGAGCTCAAGCAGTAGTTCAACCTGCTGGGCGGGCGGTGTCCAAAGAGAAAGACTGGGCTCCGCCTCTCTCTTATAAAGTCCACCCCAGCAGTCCTTGTGCGGGGCAATGCACCCTGGGTGCCTTAAAGTGTACTGGGTAATGTAGTCTCTAAAAGATTAAAGGACAATACCCCGCTACACACTCCCCCCACTTAAAATCTTTGGTCCCCAAAGATAACGTAAGCATTATTTAACAGTAATGCAATTGACCAAGGCAAAAGAACTTGGCAGGGGAACCTCCCACCAAACTTGGTATGGGAGGTTGCTCTGACCACAGGCCACATTAGCAGAAGTGACCTGCCTAATTGTGCCAAAAAGTGAGCTGGGGTTGCCCTCCACCAAATGCACAGTGGAGGGACCAGGCTTTTGAATTGTCCTTCTTGCGGTAGTCACTGTGTCCTCGGAGCTTTCTCTCATCTGAGTGTATGTCAACTTCCGAGGAGGGCGGATAATTCTTTTCACCCTTTGCTCCCTGGGAGTTATGGGTTCTGGCTCTAAGGGTGTTTCCACTAAGACAAGTACAATGGGACCTTCTTCTTCAAGGACATCCGATTCAGGTGCAAGAAGGTATAGAGAGTTCCTTGGATCTTCATCCGGGACTGATTCTAGTGCATCTTCCCATTCATCACTCTGGGCATTAGAAGGAATAAACTCTGCAGCTTCTGCATTCAAAATGTAATTTATCGGGGATTCGGGTAACAAAGGATCCACTATCAGGGATTCAGGTGCCTGGGGCGGCCACAGCCAACTGAGCTCTGCAACCTCTTCTGCGCTTTGGTCTGAAGTTTCTTCCTCCCTTAATAGAGTTGTCTGAGACCTGGTGTTGGGTCTAGGAGTACGAGGAGCGGAAGTTAACTCAGAGGAATCCAGAGTAGGGGGCATCCTGACTGCTTCAGAAAGGGGCAGCAGATGGTTTCTGTGCCAGGTCTTTAGTGGCCCTGCTCTTCCTTCAGGCTTTAACTGGTACACGGGCAACCCAGGCAGCTTCTTACAAATTACTTAAGGTTCTGACTCCCATCTGTCTGCCAGCTTGTGTTTCCCTGGGACGTCTAAATTCCTCAGCAACACTCTGTCTCCAGGCTGTAAATCTTGAATACGGACCCTAAGGTCAAAGTTCCGTTTGTTCCGGGCTCCTCTCTGATCAGAAGTTGATTGGGCCTTCTCATAGGCCAGCCTTAAGCTCTTCCGGAGTCTGTCCACGTATCCTTTGTGTGAGGCGACAGATGTATGGTCCATGGAGGTGCCAAAGGCCAAGTCCACTGGTAGTCTGGCCTCTCTTCCAAACATAAGTCTGTAAGGGGAATACCCTGTGGCATCACTGGTTGTGCTATTGTAGGCGTGCACTATGGCAGCTATGTGCTTGCCCCAATGTTGCTTCTCCTCACTGTTCAGCATCCCCAACATATTTAACAGAGACCTGTTGAATCTTTATGGTTGGGCATCACCTTGGGGGTGATAAGGGGTAGTACGAGTTTTTTTTATGCCTAAAGAGTCCAGCAACTTCCGAATCAGTCGGCTCTCAAAGTCTCTCCCTTGGTCTGAGTGAAGGCGTTGAGGTAACCCGTAATGCACAAAGTACTTCTCCACCAAGATTTTGGCTACAGTGGAGGCCTTCTGATCTTTAGTTGGAAAAGCCGGGGCATAACGGGTGAAATGGTCGGTTATCACCAGAACATTTCCGTGTCCACTCAAGTCAGGTTCCAGACAGAGAAAGTCGATGCATACCAAGTCCAAGGGCCCTTGACTCTGCAGATGGCCCATTGGGGCAGCTTGACGTGGCAATGTCTTCCTCTGTATGCAGTGAGCACATGAGAGACAATACTCCTCCACTTCAGCTCGCATACAAGGCCAGTAGAATCTATTCCTTACAAGCTGGAAGGTTCGTTCAGCCCCTAAGTGCCCATGGTTGTCATGTAGGGCAGCTAAGACAGTCTTTCTGTGTTTTTCTGGCAGAAACAATTGCCACTTCTCTTCTAGGTCATCAGAGGGGCCCCTTCGGTAGACCACCCCTTGATGCACCTGCAACTTGTCCCATTCTTTGTGGATTAATCGAGCCTCCTTTAAGAGATCTTGCAAGAGCCTGTCTGGATCCTGGTCTTCCACAGCTTCCAAAGCCAATCTTCCCCAGGGGTCTTCCAACTGATCTCTTCTTATGTCCTTCTTGGATAGTTTTGGCAAGTCGTCTTCGCCAATCTGGGTTACGTCACAATAGCATTTGGGCACCCCCACTACCGAAACTCCAATTTCTTCTGCCCTGGATCCGCCACTAGCTTGAAGTTGTGCTCCTTGACACAAAGCCCGCACCCCATCTGGGGTTACCTGGGTCCAGTCTTCTGTATGGTAAGTGGGAGCATGAGACCTTCTGGATAATGCATCAGCATCTCTGTTTTCAGTTCCTGGCCTATACTTGAGGCTAAAGTTGAATCCAGAGAGGGCCGCCAACCAACGGTGGCATTCAGCTTGGCTGTGGTGAAAAGGTAGGTGAGTGGGTTATTGTCTGTCTTTACTATAAAGTCAGCTCCATACAGGTAGTCTTTGAGTTTATCCACAACTGCCCACTTTAGGGCCAGGAACTCCAATTTGTGGGTGGGGTAATTCTTTTCCGCTGGTGTTAGACTCCTACTTACATAGGCGACTGGCCTTAGCTGTCCTTCATACTCCTGGTACAGTACACCTTGTAACGCCGAGCGCTCCGGGTGTCCCATCCTTCCCGGAGCGCTCGCGGCGTCGGTCCCCCTGCAGCGCTCCGGTCAGCCCCCCTGGCCGTGGGCGCTGCTCTGTTACCGGCGGGGATGCGATCCACACGGCGGCACATCTCCGTCCGCGGATCGCATCCCATCCTACTCACCATCCCCCTCCTGCTCCTTCCCGGCGCGCGCGGCCCCGCTGCGCTCTAGGGCGCGCGCGCGCCGGCCTTCTGAGATTTAAAGGGCCAGCGCACCATTGATTGGTGCCTGGCCCAATTACTGTGTGCACACCCAAATCTGATATAAACCCACTTCCCCTTCCTGTCCTTGCCGGATCTTGTTGTCTTAGTACCCTGTGGAAGCGTTTTGTGAGTTGCCTTGCCTGTGTATCTGACCTGCTGCCATTGTCTCAGACTACCAACCATTGCCGCCTGCCCTGACCCTCTGCTACGTCTGACCTTGCCTCTGCCTAGTCCTTTTGTACCATGCCTATGTCAGCCGCCAGAGAGGTGGAGTCGCTACTGGAGGACACAACCTGGTTGCTACCGCCGCAGCAAGTCCATCCCGCTTTGCGGCGGGCTCTGGTGAAAACCGGTAGCTGCTTAGAACCGGTCCCTCAGTACGACCCGTGCCATCTCCTCTCTGGTACAGAGGATCCACCTCCTGTATCCCCACTAGCCGTCAGTCCGGCTCGTGACAGTAGATCCGGCCATGGATCCCGCTGACCAGGGATGAGCCGAACACCCCCCTGTTCGGTTCGCACCAGAACCTGCGAACAGACAAAATGTTCGTGTAAACTTTAGAACCCTATTAAATACAATGGACTCGAGCGTTAGAAATCTAAAGTGTTAATTATAAAGGCTAATATGCAAGTTATTGTCCTAAAAAGTGTTTGGGGACCTGGGTCCTGCCCCAGGGGACATGTATCAATGCAAAAAGAAGTTTTAAAAACGGCCGTTTTTTCGGGAGCAGTGATTTTAATAATGCTTAAAATGAAAAAATAAAAATGAAATATTCCTTTAAATTTCATACCTGGGGGATGTGTATGATATGCATGTAAAGTGGCGCATGTTTCCCGTGCTTAGAACTGTCCCTGCACAAAGTGTCATTTTTGAAAGAAAAAAATGCATTTAAAACTGACTCGCGGCTATTAATGAATTGTCGGCTCCCGGCAATACATACAAAAGTCATTAAAAAAAAAAAAAAAAAGCGTGGGGGTTCCCCAGAATTCAATTACCAGGCCCTTCAGGTCTGGAATGGATTTTAAGGGGAACTCCACCCCAAATTTAAAAAAAAAATGGCGTGGAGTCCCCCTAAAAATCCATACCAGACCCCTTATCCGAGCACGCAACCTGGCCGGCCGCAGGGGAAAAGGGGGGGACGAGAGAGCGGCCCCCCCTCCCTCCTGAACCGTACCAAGCCACATGCCCTCAACATGGGGAGGATGTCCCCATGTTGATGGGGACAAGGGCCTCATCCCCACAACCCTTGCCCGGTGGTTGTGAGGGTCTGCGGGCGGGGGGCTTATCGGAATCTGGAAGACCCCTTTAACAAAGGGGACCCCCAGATCCCGGCCCCCCCCTATGTGAATTGGTAAGGGGTACATTGTACCCCTACCATTTCACAAAGAAAGCGTAATTTTTTTTTTTAAAAAAACACACAAACACCTTGAAAAAGTCCTTTATTTAAAAAAAAAAAAAAAAACATTCCAGCGGTGAAATCCAGTGTCCCGCGGCGATCCCGATGTCCAGCGCTGTCCTTCGTTGGTTGTGCCTGAGCGGACCTGATGGGGAACTCCCTCTCAGTATTTTAAATGTATAGACCAGCCCCTTCTAAAGTTCCCCATCAGGTCCGCTCAGCGGACCAGATGCGGAGCATGAGAAGGGGCGGGTCTATACATGTATTACCAAAGTGAGAGCAGTTCCCCATCAGGTCCGCCCCCTCGGTATGTCGGACCCGCCTACGTCATTGGCTTGAGCGGGGAACTTCCTTCACTATGTAAATTTAAATTACACAGTGAAGGAAGTTCCCCGCTCAAGCCAATGACGTAGGCGGGTCCGACATACCGAGGGGGCGGACCTGATGGGGAACTGCTCTCACTTTGGTAATACATGTATAGACCCGCCCCTTCTCATGTTCCGCATCTGGTCCGTTGAGCGGACCTGATGGGGAACTTGAGAAGGGGCGGGTCTATACATTTAAAATACTGAGAGGGAGTTCCCCATCAGGTCCGCTCAGGCACAACCAACGAAGGACAGCGCTGGACATCGGGATCGCCGCGGGACACTGGATTTCACCGCTGGAATGTTTTTTTGTTTTTTTTTAAATAAAGGACTTTTTCAAGGTGTTTGTGTGTTTTTTTAAACATTTTTTTATGCTTTCTTCGTGAAATGGTAGGGGTACAATGTACCCCTTACCAATTCACATAGGGGGGGGCCGGGATCTGGGGGTCCCCTTTGTTAAAGGGGTCTTCCAGATTCCGATAAGCCCCCCGCCCGCAGACCCCCACAACCACCGGGCAAGGGTTGTGGGGATGAGGCCCTTGTCCCCATCAACATGGGGACATCCTCCCCATGTTGAGGGCATGTGGCCTGGTACGGTTCAGGAGGGAGGGGGGGCCGCTCTCTCGTCCCCCCCTTTTCCCCTGCGGCCGGCCAGGTTGCGTGCTCGGATAAGGGGTCTGGTATGGATTTTTAGGGGGACTCCACGCCATTTTTTTTTAAAATTTGGGGTGGAGTTCCCCTTAAAATCCATGCCAGATCTGAAGGGCCTGGAATGGATATTTGGGGGAACCCCACGTCAATTTTTTTTTTAATTTGCGGCGGGGTTCCCCTTAATATCCATTCCAGACCTGAAGGGCCTGGTAATTGAATTCTGGGGAACCCCCACGCTTTTTTTTTTTTTTTTATCAATGACTTTTGTATGTATTGCCGGGAGCCGACAATTCATTAATAGCCGCGAGTCAGTTTTAAATGCATTTTTTTTCTTTCAAAAATGACATTTTTTGCAGGAACAGTTCTAAGCACGGGAAACATGCGCCACTTTACATGCATATCATACACACCCCCCAGGTATGAAATTTAAAGGAATATTTCACTTTTATTTTTTCATTTTAAGCATTATTAAAATCACTGCTCCCGAAAAAATGGCCGTTTTTAAAACTTCTTTTTGCATTGATACATGTCCCCTGGGGCAGGACCCCGGTCCCCAAACACTTTTTAGGACAATAACTTGCATATAAGCCTTTATAATTAGCACTTTAGATTTCTCCCATAGATTTTTCGAATTTGCCGCGAACACCCCAATTTGTTCGCTGTTCGGCGAACGGGCGAACAGGCAATGTTCGAGTCGAACATGAGTTCGACTCGAACTCGAAGCTCATCCCTACCGCTGACGTGCCGCTGCCTAGTCTCGCTGATCTCACTACCGTGGTTGCCCAGCAGTCGCAATTGATTGCCCAACAAGGACAGCAGCTGTCGCAGTTGACCGCCATGTTCCAGCAGTGTCTGCTGCCACAAGCTCCAGCATCTTCCCCTCTCCGAGCTGCCGCTACTACCTCGAAGATCCGCTTGTCTCTTCCGGAGAAATTTGACGGGGATCCTAGGATGTGCCAGGGATTCTTGTCCCAATGTTCCCTGCATCTTGAGATGATGTCAGACCAGTTTTCCACAGAACGATCTAAGGTGGCATTCGTGGTCTGTCTGTTGTCTGGGAAGGCCTTGGCCTGGGCCATGCCACTCTGGGACCGCAATGACCCTGCTACAGCCACCGTTCAGTCCTTCCTTGCTGAGGTTCGTAGCGTTTTTGAGGAACCAGCCCGAGCCTCATCCGCTGAAACCGCCCTGCTTAACCTTGTCCAAGGAAACTCCTCTGTGGGCGAATATGCCATACAGTTCCGCACACTGGCCTCAGAGCTAGCCTGGAATAATGAGGCTCTCTGCGCGACCTTCAAGAAAGGTTTATCCAGCCACATCAAGGATTGTCTGGCCGCACGAGAGATACCCTCCTCCCTGACGGAGCTCATCCACTTAGCTACCCGCATTAACATACGCTACGTTGAAAGACGCCAAGAGCTTCGCCAGGAGAAAGATCTTGTTCGCACCAGGCGTTATCCGCGCCTGGCTCCTCTCTTCCTGAATCCAATGCATCCTGATACTATGCCTTCCGTCGAGGAGGCTATGCAGGTGGACCGATCTCGCCTGACCCTACAAGAGAGGAATCGCCGTAGGAATGAGAACTTATGCCTTTATTGTGCGAGCTCTGAACATTTCCTAAAGGACTGCCCTATTCGTCCTCTACGTCAGGGAAACGCCCGCACCTAGTGAACGTGGGAGAGGCGTTACTAGGTGTGAATTCTTCCTCTCCACGTCTGACTATTCCTGTGCGGATTTCCCCTTCTGCTGGCTCCCCCTTCTCTGCGGTGGCCTTCCTGGACTCTGGTTCTGCAGGAAACTTTATTGAAGCCTCTTTCATCAACAGGTTCAACGTTCCTGTTATCCGTCTCATCAAACCCTTCTTCATTTCCTCTGTAAATGGAGAGAATCTGGATTGTACCGTGCGTTACCGCACCGAACCCCTGCTCATGTCCGTTGGTGTTCTTCACCAAGAAAAATTTGAATTCTTTGTTTTGCCGAACTGTACTTCTGACATCCTTCTTGGCCTACCCTGGCTCCAGCGCCATTCTCCTACCCTCGACTGGACCACTGGGGACATCAAATCCTGGGGCTACTCCTGCCACAAGCATTGTCTTAAGTCTGTACCCCCCAGTCAAGTTCCCATCGCTACTCCTTTGCCCGGCCTTCCCAAGGCATATCAGGACTTTTCTGATGTCTTTTGCAAAAAACAGGCGGAGGTCTTACCACCACATAGACACTACGACTGCCCCATTGACTTGCTCCCAGGTACTACACCACCCCGTGGCAGAATTTACCCTCTCTCCTCTCCTGAAACCAAGGCCATGACTGATTACATACAGGAGAACCTCAAGAGAGGTTTTATTAGGAAATCATCTTCTCCAGCCGGAGCGGGGTTCTTCTTCGTTGCCAAGAAGGACGGATCACTACGCCCTTGCATAGACTATCGTGGTCTCAATAAAATCACTATTAAAAATTGCTCCCCCTGCCTCTCATCTCGGAGCTCTTTGACCGTCTGCGCGGAGCAAAAGTTTTTTCGAAATTGGACCTCAGGGGCGCTTATAACCTCATCAGAATCCGTGAAGGAGATGAATGGAAAACCGCATTTAACACCAGAGATGGTCACTTTGAATATCTCGTCATGCCTTTCGGACTTTGCAACGCTCCTGCAGTCTTTCAGGATTTTGTCAATGAAATCTTTCGGGACGTACTGTATAGGGATGAGCTTCGAGTTCGAGTCGAACTCATGTTCGACTCGAACATTGCCTGTTCGCCCGTTCGCCGAACAGCGAACAAATTGGGGTGTTCGCGGCAAATTCGAAAAATCTATGGGAGAAATCTAAAGTGCTAATTATAAAGGCTTATATGCAAGTTATTGTCCTAAAAAGTGTTTGGGGACCCGGGTCCTGCCCCAGGGGACATGTATCAATGCAAAAAAAAGTTTTAAAAACGGCCGTTTTTTCGGGAGCAGTGATTTTAATAATGCTTAAAATGAAAAAATAAAAGTGAAATATTCCTTTAAATTTCGTACCTGGGGGGTGTGTATGATATGCATGTAAAGTGGCGCATGTTTCCCGTGCTTAGAACTGTCCCTGCAAAAAGTGTCATTTTTGAAAGAAAAAAATGCATTTAAAACTGACTCGCGGCTATTAATGAATTGTCGGCTCCCGGCAATACATACAAAAGTCATTGATAAAAAAAAAAAAAAAAAGCGTGGGGGTTCCCCAGAATTCAATTACCAGGCCCTTCAGGTCTGGAATGGATATTAAGGGGAACCCCGCCGCAAATAAAAAAAAAATTGACGTGGGGTTCCCCCAAATATCCATTCCAGGCCCTTCAGATCTGGCATGGATTTTAAGGGGAACTCCACCCCAAATTAAAAAAAAAATGGCGTGGAGTCCCCCTAAAAATCCATACCAGACCCCTTATCCGAGCATGCAACCTGGCCGGCCGCAGGGGAAAAGGGGGGGACGAGAGAGCGGCCCCCCCTCCCTCCTGAACCGTACCAAGCCACATGCCCTCAACATGGGGAGGATGTCCCCATGTTGATGGGGACAAGGGCCTCATCCCCACAACCCTTGCCCGGTGGTTGTGGGGGTCTGCGGGCGGGGGGCTTATCGGAATCTGGAAGACCCCTTTAACAAAGAGGACCCCCAGATCCCGGCCCCCCCCCTATGTGAATTGGTAAGGGGTACATTGTACCCCTACCATTTCACGAAGAAAGCGTAAAAAAATGTTTAAAAAAACACACAAACACCTTGAAAAAGTCCTTTATTTAAAAAAACAAAAACAAAACATTCCAGCGGTGAAATCCAGTGTCCCGCGGCGATCCCGATGTCCAGCGCTGTCCGTCATTGGTTGTGCCTGAGCGGACCTGATGGGGAACTCCCTCTCAGTATTTTAAATGTATAGACCCGCCCCTTCTAAAGTTCCCCATCAGGTCCGCTCAGCGGACGAGATGCGGAACATGAGAAGGGGCGGGTCTATACATGTATTACCAAAGTGAGAGCAGTTCCCCATCAGGTCCGCCTCCTCGGTATGTCAGACCCGCCTACGTCATTGGCTTGAGCGGGGAACTTCCTTCACTATGTAAATTTAAATTTACATAGTGAAGGAAGTTCCCCGCTCAAGCCAATGACGTAGGCGGGTCTGACATACCGAGGGGGCGGACCTGATGGGGAACTGCTCTCACTTTGGTAATACATGTATAGACCCGCCCCTTCTCATGTTCCGCATCTCGTCCGCTGAGCGGACCTGATGGGGAACTTTAGAAGGGGCGGGTCTATACATTTAAAATACTGAGAGGGAGTTCCCCATCAGGTCCGCTCAGGCACAACCAATGACGGACAGCGCTGGACATCGGGATCGCCGCGGGACACTGGATTTCACCGCTGGAATGTTTATTTATTTATTTTTTTAAATAAAGGACTTTTTCAAGGTGTTTGTGTGTTTTTTTAAACATTTTTTTTACGCTTTCTTCGTGAAATGGTAGGGGTACAATGTACCCGTTACCAATTCACATAGGGGGGGGGCGGGATCTGGGGGTCCCCTTTGTTAAAGGGGTCTTCCAGATTCCGATAAGCCCCCCGCCCGCAGACCCCCACAACCACCGGCAAGGGTTGTGGGGATGAGGCCCTTGTCCCCATCAACATGGGGACATCCTCCCCATGTTGAGGGCATGTGGCTTGGTACGGTTCAGGAGGGAGGGGGGGCCGCTCTCTCGTCCCCCCCTTTTCCCCTGCGGCCGGCCAGGTTGCGTGCTCGGATAAGGGGTCTGGTATGGATTTTTAGGGGGACTCCACGCCATTTTTTTTTTAAACTTGGGGTGGAGTTCCCCTTAAAATCCATGCCAGATCTGAAGGGCCTGGTAATTGAATTCTGGGGAACCCCCACGCTTTTTTTTTTTTTTTTTCTCAATGACTTTTGTATGTATTGCCGGGAGCCGACAATTCATTAATAGCCGCGAGTCAGTTTTAAATGCATTTTTTTTCTTTCAAAAATGACACTTTTTGCAGGGACAGTTCTAAGCACGGGAAACATGCGCCACTTCACATGCATATCATACACACCCCCCAGGTACGAAATTTAAAGGAATATTTCACTTTTATTTTTTCATTTTAAGCATTATTAAAATCACTGCTCCCGAAAAAACGGCCGTTTTTAAAACTTCTTTTTGCATTGATACATATCCCCTGGGGCAGGACCCAGGTCCCCAAACACTTTTTAGGACAATAACTTGCATATTAGCCTTTATAATTAACACTTTAGATTTCGAACGTTCGAGTCCATTGTATTTAATAGGGTTCTAAAGTTTACACGAACATTTTGTCTGTTCGCAGGTTCTGGTGCGAACCGAACAGGGGGGTGTTCGGCTCATCCCTGGTACTGTATACCTGTGTGGTTGTCTATCTTGACGACATCCTAATCTTCTCTACCAACCTTGAGGAACATCGGCTCCATGTCCGTCAAGTGCTCCAGCGCCTCCGCGTAAATCATCTTTACGCTGAATTTGAAAAATGCCTTTTTGAGCGCAGCAGCCTTCCTTTCCTAGGTTATCTGGTTTCAGGACAAGGCCTTCAAATGGACCCTGACAAGCTCTCCGCAGTCTTGGATTGGCCACGCCCCTCTGGACTCCGTGCTATCCAACGCTTCCTTGGATTCGCCAACTACTATCGTCAGTTCATACCCCACTTCTCCACCATTGTTGCTCCTAAAGGGGCACTGACTAAGAAAAACGCGAATCCAAGGTCCTGGCCGCCTCAAGCGGAAGAAGCCTTTACTCGCCTTAAGACCGCCTTCTCCTCTGCACCTGTCCTGTCTCGACCAGACCCCATAAAGCCGTTCTTCCTTGAAGTTGACGCCTCCTCGGTAGGAGCCGGAGCTGTTCTTCTTCAAAAAAACGCTAAAGGAGGGAACGTCACGTGTGTTTTTTTCTCTAAAACCTTCTCCCCTCCTGAAAAAAACGATTCCATAGGTGACCGTGAACTGTTGGCCATCAAGCTGGCATTAGAAGAGTGGAGACATCTCCTGGAAGGATCCCTTCACCCTATCTCCATCTACACTGACCATAAAAATTTGTCCTACCTTCAGTCCGCTCAGCGCTTAAATCCTCGCCAGGCCAGGTGGTCATTGTTCTTTGCCCGGTTCAATTTCCAGATCCATTTTCGTCCCGCAGACAAGAATGTCAGGGCTGATGCCTTGTCCCGTTCCTCCGATGCCTCTGAAACCGGGACTCCCCCTCAACACATCGTACCCCCTGAGTGTCTGATTTCCTCTGCTCCTGCTTCTCTGGTGCCAGTTCCTCCAGGAAAAACTTTTGTTCCTCCATGCCTTCGTCTCCAGATACTCAGGTGGGGCCATTCCTCCCATCTAGCCGGTCACGCTGGGATCAAAAAATCCATACAATTGATGGCCAGACACTATTGGTGGCCTACCCAGGAAAAAGATATGACTGACTTTGTACGGGCCTGCACTATCTGTGCACGTGACAAGACTCCACGCCAGAAGCCTGCAGGTCTTCTCCTTCCTCTACCTGTGCCTGAACAACCATGGTCCCACATTGCCATGGATTTCATCACGGAACTTCCTTTGTCTATAGTAACACTGTCATCTGGGTGGTCGTTGACCGCTTTTCGAAAATGGCTCATTTTGTCCCGCTTCCTGGTCTGCCTACTGCACCTCAGTTGGCGAAGCATTTTTTTCTTCAAATTTTCCGTCTCCATGGGCTACCCTCACATATCGTCTCTGATAGAGGCGTTCAATTCATCTCAAAATTTTGGAGAGCTCTCTGTACTCAACTAAAGATTAAGTTGAATTTTTCTTCCGCTTATCACCCGCAATCCAATGGACAGGTGGAGAGAGTTAACCAGGTCCTTGGTGACTACTTACGACATTTTGTCTCCGCCCGTCAAGACGATTGGGTCGACCTATTACCCTGGGCAGAATTCTCATACAATTTCAAGAACTCTGAATCGTCCTCCAAATCACCTTTCTTTGTGGTCTACGGCCGTCACCCATTGCCCCCCCTCCCCATCCCCACTTCTTCTGGAGTTCCTGCCGTGGATGAATTAACTCAAGACTTCACCTCTATCTGGAAAGAGACTCAAAAGTCGCTATCACTGGCCTCTGCCCGCATGAAGAGACATGCAGATAAAAAAAGAAGAATTCCTCCTGTCTATGTCCCTGGTGACAAAGTGTGGCTCTCCTCCAAATATGTTCGGTTTCGGGTACCTAGCTACAAGCTGGGCCCTCGTTACCTCGGACCTTTTAAAATCAAAAACCAAATCAATTCTGTCTCTTACAAACTCCATCTTCCTCCTTCTCTTCGTATCCCCAATTCTTATCATGTGTCTCTTCTCAAACCCCTCATTCTTAACCGATTTTCCCCCAAGGTCACTGCTCCTGCTCCTGTCTCTGGTTCTTCCGATGTCTTCTCGGTGAAAGAAATCCTCGCCTCCAAGGTCATCCGAGGTAAAATATTTTTTTTAATTGATTGGGAGAACTGTGGTCCTGAAGAGAGATCCTGGGAGCCTGAGACCAACATTTTAGACAAGGAGCTCATCCGTAGATTATTGGGTTCCAAGAAAAGGGGGAGACCTAAGGGGGGGTACTGTAACGCCGAGCGCTCCGGGTGTCCCATCCTTCCTGGAGCGCTCGCGGCGTCGGTCCCCCTGCAGCGCTCCGGTCAGCCCCCCTGGCTGTGGGCGCTGCTCTGTTACCGGCGGGGATGCGATCCACACGGCGGCACATCTCCGTCCGCGGATCGCATCCCATCCTACTCACCATCCCCCTCCTGCTCCTTCCCGGCGCGCGCGGCCCCGCTGCGCTCTAGGGCGCGCGCGCGCCGGCCTTCTGAGATTTAAAGGGCCAGCGCACCATTGATTGGTGCCTGGCCCAATTACTGTGTGCACACCCAAATCTGATATAAACCCACTTCCCCTTCCTGTCCTTGCCGGATCTTGTTGTCTTAGTACCCTGTGGAAGCGTTTTGTGAGTTGCCTTGCCTGTGTATCTGACCTGCTGCCATTGTCTCAGACTACGAACCATTGCCGCCTGCCCTGACCCTCTGCTACGTCTGACCTTGCCTCTGCCTAGTCATTTTGTACCGCGCCTAGTTCAGCCACCAGAGAGGTGGAGTCGCTACTGGAGGACACGACCTGGTTGCTACCGCCGCAGCAAGTCCATCCCGCTTTGCGGCGGGCTCTGGTGAAAACCGGTAGCTGCTTAGAACCGGTCCCTCAGTACGACCCATGCCATCTCCTCTCTGGTACAAAGGATCCACCTCCTGTATCCCCACTAGCCGTCAGTCCGGCTTGTGACACACCTCCAAGACCATCATGGCTGGCATCCACATGTAGTTCATATGGTCTCTTGGTGTCAGCATAGGCCAAGACCGGTGCAGTGGTCAGACTTTTATTCAGAATTTTGAAGGCCTCTTCACACTTCTCTGTCCACTGGTCTTCCACGGACTCTCCGGGCTTCCTGGGGCCAGTATCATCCTCCTCTCCTTCTGTCTTCAGTAACTCATTCAGAGGTTTGCGGTAGTAGGAGCAGAACCCCAGGAAGGATCTGAGCTCAGTCACTGTAGTTGGTCGGGGCCAGGAGGTAACTGCTTCCAGTTTGTCAGGGTCTGTAGACACTCCCTCTTCAGACACTATGTGTCCCAGATAGTGGACTGAGGACAGGTAAAAAGGGACACTTCTCCCTGACACTATCCACCAATGTAACAGGGATACTGTGTCTGTCTATGAGCAAGTGCTTTCTCACCCAACCGGACCAGTCCGCGTCCGTTTCTTCCGCTGCAGTGTCTAAGTACACAGATCCCTCGACATCCGGGTCTTCGGTCCTCCTGGCAATGGTGCAGTAACAAAGGAGAGATGTCCCTCAGGTTCCTCAGTGTGAGCAAAAGACTCTTTGGAGAAAGGCCCAGGCTTTGGGCCTAAAGTCACAGGAGCTCAAACAGTAGTTCAACCTGCTGGGCGGGCGGTGTCCAAAGAGAAAGACTGGGCTCCGCCTCTCCCTTATAAAGTCCACCCCAGCAGTCCTTGTGCGGGGCAATGCACCCTGGTTGCCTTAAAGTGTACTGGGTAATGTAGTCTCTGAGAGATTAAAGGGCAATACCCCGCTATATATATAAGTGATCAGAGAGTCCCCTCCGATTAATCAATTGCCATCATTCCATTAGAGTAAATTGGAAGCACCGCTGTAAGAGTGCAAATTCTGGTTGGGAAATTTTCTCTGAGTATATCAAAATTGTTTAAAATCAATGATGTGGACAATCGATCTAGATGAGGGAATGCATGGAAAAATAAATATGATGTATAGAAAATGTGTATAAAATAATACACATATTAAATCAATAGGCACATACCTGTCCCTTCATGTACAATATCCGGTTATTACAGCAAAGAATAAAAGCTAATAAAGAAAAAACAGAAATAAAAATAAAAACAAAAAATGAAAAAATATAAAAGTGTATATGAGGTATGTAAAAATGTTTTGTGTTGTATCCCTATATACAGTATCTCACAAAAGTGAGTACACCCCTCACATTTTTGTAAATATTTTATTATATCTTTTCATGTGACAACACTGAAGAAATGACACGTTGCTACAATGTAAAGGAGTGAGTGCACAGCTTGTATACCAGTGTAAATTTGCTGTCCCCTCAAAATAATTCAACACACAGTCATTAATGTCTAACTCGCTGGCAACAAAAGTGAGTACACCCCTAAGTGAAAATGTCCGAATTGGGCCCAAATTATCTTCCCACATGATGGCCACATGAAAGGAACCAAAATGTTGACTGATGCAATCAAATCAAAACACTTGACACAGAGAATAGGTGGGGTACTCTTACCACAACAAGTGGACTCAGCTGTCTTATGATAGTGAGTCAGATAGTCTTGAGGTCTCAATGAGCAAGGGTGATGGAACAGGATGCCGTGGATGTCTTGAACCTTCCTGAAGAGGGTAATCCGGTGTACTGATTGGCAAGTACAAACTTCTCCAGCATACGAGCTCCAGGGAATCAAATGAAAAAAATATAGAGACAAAAAAAAGGGAAAGGCTCCCAGTGGTGCAGGTCAATAAAACCGTATCAGGGTTTATTTATAAAATTGCCATACAAAGGTTTGACAAAGCATTAAAAAAGTGATCACAAAAATAAAAGCAATGTGGGGTGCAGCAAGGCAAAACCTTTTTGCCTTGCTGCACCCCACATTGCTTTTATTTTTCTTCATATGAGTTATATTTTGGACTATTCACATTCACTTGTGTTTTTATTTCATGGTAACTGTGAGTGTGTGGACTTCTTCCATATAGAAATACCCACACCACACTCATTTCATTTGTTTTGTATATACCACTGTGATATTTTCACCTCATGTTTAATTATCACTTTTTAATTAGTGATTTCTCAGTACAGCGCCACACTACCCATTTTGCATTTCTATTTACTTTGTTTGTTTGAGTGCTGGCAGCTTGACACTTGTTATTTTGGATTCTAGCACAGTTTTTACCCCTTATCAATAAGTATATCTTGGTCTCATCAGACCGCAGGACATGGTTCCAGTAATCCATGTCCTTAGTCTGCTTGTCTTCAGCAAACTGTTTGCGGGCTTTCTTGTACATCATCTTTAGAAGAGGCTTCCTTCTGGGACGACAGCCATGCAGACCAATATGATGCAGTGAAGGGCGTATGGTCTGAGCATTGACAGGCTGACCCCCCACCCGTTTAACCTCTGCACAGTAATGCTGGCAGCACTCATATGTCTATTTCCCAAAGACAACCTTTGGATATGACGCTGAGCACATGTACTTAACTTCTTTGGTCGATCATGGCGAGGCTTGTTCTGAGTGGAACCTGTCCTGTTAAACTACTGTATGGTCTTGGCCACCGTGCTGCAGTTCAGTTTCAGGGTCTTGGCGATCTTCTTTAAGCCTAGGCCATCTTTATGTAGCGCAACAATTCTTTTTTCAGATCCTCAGAGAGTTCTTTGCCATGAGGTGCCATGTTGAACTTCCAGTGACCAGTATGAGAGAGTGAGAACGATAACACCAAATTTTACACACCTGCTCACCATTCACACCTGAGACCTTGTAACACTAACGAGTCACATGACACAGAGGAGGGAAAATGTCTAATTAGCCCAATTTGGACATTTTCACTTAGGGGTGTACTCACTTTTGTTGCCAGCGGTTTAGACATTAATGGCTGTGTGTTGAGTTACTTTGAGGAGACAGCAATTTACACTGTTATACAAGCTGTACACTTAAAATTGTAGCAAACGGTCATTTCTTCTGTGTTGTCACCTGAAAACATATAATAAAATATTTACCAACATGTGAGGGGTGTACTCATATTTGTGAGATAATGTACTTACCCAAGTCCTATCTCGATCCAGCGCTGTGCTCGTCTGCAGTGGTGCTGGTCTCTGTTCCTCTCTTCACAGGACACAGAGGCAGTAGGGGGAGTCATTGGTGCCTCCTGCTGTCATTTAAATCCTGTGAGGAGGGAGCAGGGAGTTGGGCCGAGCCGCACTGTGTGTGTCTTTTGAACGCATACAGCCCCGCTCAAGATCGAGCCTAGACATGTGCCGCCATAGCAAGTGGCTTGCTTTGGGGCATACAGAAGCAGAGGAACGGAGAGCTCAAGCATCAGCTCCACTCCAGATGCTTAATATTACACTGAGCTAGCTGCTAATTTTGGTTCACTGTAGTAAGAAAATTGTTTGCTCTCGGAATTCTATTGCTGGCTTTGGTGCCAAGATAATAATTTAATAACGGATTACCTATTAATCTAGCAGTACAGCAATTTTGAAATATTGTAGTCATTTTCCCATAATCCAGGTAAAACAGTTTTTGCTAGACTATTTAAACTCCAGCAGGGGCTGCAAGGCCCAAATAAATGGTCAAATTCAGTACTTGCTAATTACCTCCTTTGCCCAGGTCCAAACTAATTGGATTACCAGATGGTTTAAAAAAATGCAACCCCTATTTCAAGGTAGGCCACAGGGCAATGAAGAGGTGCTAAGGAAGAGACAATAGAACCTAACAAGAGGCTTGCATACATGTTATAATCTGACCATAAAATCAATTTTAGATTTTCCAAAACAATGTAATATGAGGACCTACCTAAACTATCCAATCAATTTGAAAGTTACAACAATTTTACAATATGGAAAGAGAACAGTAAATGCACAGGTCTTTATGTTGTTTGTTACAATATAACAAACCATTATGTGATATCCTATGACATAGCAGCCCTGGTTCACGCTGGTGCGATTTGTACCACTGATTACCTTGCGACTTGCGATTTTGTTTAACAGAAGTCGCAATGAAATGGGGGAAAAAGTAGCGCAGGAACCTTTTTAAAAGTCGCTGCGACATGAGTCGTAGCAATTTGAATGGTTCCATTGCCGACAATGGCGTGTGACTTGTCATGCAATTTGGAACTGACAAATCACAGGAGTGTGAACAAGGGCTTAAAGGGGTTCTAAACTCAAAATTTTATTTTACCTTATCACATTCACTGCATTAAGATGAAAAAGCGCCCCACTAGTTGTTCTAACCCATTTCCCCCCACCCCAAACACTGATTTCTCTTACCAATCTGTGTGGTTCCAGCTGCAGCAGAGCTCCTCACTTCCTGGTCTCACAAGGGACACAGAGCAGTGGGAGCCATAGGCTCCTGTGCTGTCAAAGTCTTGTGAGGAGGGAGGCTTAGGAATGTGTGAGGACAGGTGCCCACTTGGCACCTCCCTTGCTAAGGAGGCACCTGGATCGGTGAGAAGCAGACTGCACCAGCGGGGGAAGTATAAAACCTTTTTTTATTTTAAGACAAAAAAATAATAATATCACTTTAAGGGACTGGCTGTCTCTCTTACCTGAGGCCAGATGTCTCCTGACCTCCTCACGCAATTACTGGATTACTGGAAGATGTATATAACTTCAAATGATCCACTTCCATGATTGAGGTGATGCTAGGCTGCTGATTCTGACCTCTCCAAACTTTTATGCCGCGTACACACGACCGTTTTTTATGACGAGAAAAATTGCATTTTTTAAATTGGTCATTAAAAATGATCGTGTGGGGGCTCCAGAGCATTTTTTGCGACGTGAAAAATGGCCATTAAAAATTTCGAACATGCTCTATTTTTTCTCATCGTTTTTCATGTCGTCGTTTTTCTCGTCATGAAAAACGGTCGTGTGTAGGCTTTAACGACGTGAAAAAATGTTATGAGATGGGAGCGCTTGTTCTGGTAAAACTAGCGTTCATAATGGAGATAGCACATTTGTCACGCTGTAACGGACTGAAGAGCACGAGGCTGAAAAGCGCGAATGGGCTCTCACCAAACTTTACCAACACGAGGATCAGCAAAAGCAGCCCAAAGGGTGGCGCCATCCGAATGGAACTTCCCCTTTATAGTGCCGTTGTACGTGTTGCTTTGCTCGAGCATTTTTTTTCATGATAGTGTGTAGGCAAGGCAGGCTTGAGAAGAATCACGTCGAGAAAAACGTTGTTTTTTTCAATGACATTAAAAATGTCCGTGTGTACGCGGCATAAGAACATGAAGCTGTGCACTCCTTTGTATTTCTAGAGCTCTCCTTTCGTACGCAGATCTCCCCAGGCTACTGTGTTTCTAGATCATCAGCCCATAACTCCTATGGCTGCCTAGTGCAGCCAAATCACCTTCCATAAATGACCAGTATGTTAATTATATAAATAATATGCATATGTGTATCATTAAATGTACTTCTACATATTAAATGGGTCATTAAATAATTCCATGATGGATTTTCCCACTTTACCCCTTGCTGAAAATTTAAGAGTACAGAAGTACTCAAATGAATGTATACAGTAGTTTATAGTTTGGTCCCTGTAAAAATCATTTTGTTTCTTTTTCATTCCTCCTGAACTCTGTAATGCAAATAACATGAAATGTGCAATTCGCAGAACCAGGCTCGAGGGTGGACAAATTACCTGTGCAGCTTTAATGAAAAGCTTGGTACCATTACCCTTCTTTTGGTGAACATTTATACCCAGTTGCATTGAACAAGAGACTATTCCTGGCAACATCCTGACAAGAGGACACTGAAGCAGGAGTCATGCATTGTTGTTTTACTTCTGCACCACTGTGGGCCATTGTAGCCCATGTCCAGTGTTAAGCCGCATACACACAATCAAATTTTCCATGGACAAAGCCTCGGAATTGTGTCTGAAGGGTGTTGGCCAGTAACTGGTATTGCATACAAATGGCAACAAATTGTTGGCCAACAAACACAAAACAACATGTTTTTTCAGCTCTTTAGCGCCACCCTTTGGGAAACTTCTGTTGTGTTATGGTTAGTATTGCTTCTGAGCATGCGTGTTTGTACTTTGGATTTTTTTCAGATGGACTTGTGTACACATGATCGGATAATCCGACAACACACATTTGTTGGCGGACAATTTTACTTTCAAAATATTTTATTTTCAGAAGAAGATAAATAATACAGAACATTACATCATGTTAGAGAAAAATAAAGAAAAATAAAGAAAAAAGTTTATGTTTTGGAATAAACAAAATCATTAGTCAATAAATGGATAAATTAATAAAACATCCTAGAAAAAATAATAGATTAATGTAAGCTATCAGAGAAACATGAACTTAAAATGATAAGCAATTAAATGAAGGGTGTGATCCCTAAAACTAAAGCAATCAAAAGTTTGTCAGGGGGAGATCTCTTCATCCTTATAATATAATGGAAGGGAGATAGGAAACCCTCTCTCCTTGGTAACCTGGAGCCCCTTATCGGGAACTAACTGCTGTTGGCGGACAATTTTAAAGCATGCTAGCCCACATTTGTTGTCCGATAGAGCATACAAACGGTCGGATTTTCCGACAAAGGCCTGCCATCACACAATTCCAATCTGATCGTGTGTACGAGGCTTTAGTATGGCTGTATTTATTGTGCAGTTTTTTTAAGCCTCCACAACTACACCCTGTGCCTATGGCATTACATGTGAGATAAGAACTTTGGCTCCTAGATGGTATTTCTATTAGCAGGTCCTAGGACCATGTTCTGTAAATTACAGATTATGACTGGTACACAGTGCTACTGCTACCTTTGCTTAGAAGTCACAGTGACCTTGTTTAATCTGTCTAATAAAACTATAGTCTAAAATTAATGTGCATGGCTTGACATTACAAAGCTGGTACACACATTGAGTTTTTCCTTTCATTCAACCAGTATGATGAATGAAAATAAAATTCAGATTCCTCCATCCCCATAAGCGTTGTGAATGCAGGAATATCCCTCGCTACACTATTGTATTCTAACAACGGTGACTCCCCCCATCAGAATACACTGATTAGCACTGATCAGCACTGCAGCCATAATGCTGACCAGAATGTTGACTTTCCAGGAGGACCAATCAACAGACACCAATCTAAAGGCCCGTACCCATGATCAGATATTCCGTCAACAATTGTCCGACGGACGTGTTTTGTAGGATAAACCGACCGTCTGTAAGCTCCATCGGACAATTGTTGTTGGAATTTCCGACAACAAATTTTGGCTGTGCATGCTCTCAAATTGTCCGACAACAAATGTTTTACGTTGGATTATCCAATCGTGTGTACACAAATCCATCGGACTAAAATCCAAAGTAGAAACACGCATGCTCCGAACCAATACTAAACATCAGACAACAATAGCAGAAGTTGCCCAAAGGGTGGCGGTAAAGAGCTGAAAAAAAACGTGGTTTGGTGTATGTTGGCTGAAAATTTTGCCGTCTATATGAAGAACAAGTTCACGGACAACGCCCTTCAGACAAAAATCCACGGATTTGCCTGATGGAAGTGTGATCGTGTGTACGAGGCTTAACAATTGGCTTCTGTTAAACAGACAAGGCTACACACAGATGAAAATTCAGCCAGTTCATGCTGAGCCAGCCGAATTTCAATACATGTGTACCCAGATTCCCAGCTTAATTCTCAGTGGTATAGTCTTATATATCAGTGCTTAAGCCTTATCACTGTTAGAAGAGCCAATAAGACATTGCAATATTGCTCATAGCCCACAGGCTGATGGTTGTTCTTACCAAAATGACTGTGTATCTTAGCTAACTTCAACACTTCAACAGACATTTAAGCCCTGTACACACAATCGGATTTCCTATGGATTTTAAACCAATGGATTTTTCCATCGGAAATCCGATGAAGCTGACTTCCATCAGTCTTGCCTACACACCATCAGTCAAAAAAACGTCCCAAACGCTATGACGTAAAACACTGCGACGAGCCAAGAAAAATGAAGTTCTATGCTTCTGAGCATGCGTCGACTTGATTCTGAGCATGCGTGGGTTTTTTAACCAATGGAGTTCCCCACAGACGATAGTAATTTGCTATTGTTTTTTTTTTCCATCGGATAAATTTAAAGCATGTTCTATTTTTTAACACTGATGGAAAAAAGACTGATGGGGCCCATACACGATCGGTTTGTCTGATGAAAAAAGTCCATCGGACTGTTTTCATCGGTAAAACCAATTGTGTGTACAGGGCTTTAGACAACATCAAAATAGAAATTTCATAGTCATGATGATGCTGCATGCATCACTATATTTGGATGTGATCCAGTATTGATATTATTGTTAATCATATTTTCTGCTTCTGGCACAGTATTGAAAACTACTACCAAGATATTTACTTTACAAAAAACATCAACAAGTATCCCAACAACAAGAACAACCTCAACTCGGTTAACAACACCCTGTATACCACATTGCAACTGGACAGATTGGTTTGATGGACACCATGCTACTTCTGGACGTGATCTTGGGGGTGACTTTGAATCTCATCTAGCCATTATTAAGACTGGAAAAAATATCTGCTACAATCCTGTGCAAATTGAGTGCAGAGCAAAAGACAAACCAACTAAAACACTTAAGGAATTACAACAAAACGTTCAGTGCAAAGTTCCTGAAGGACTAGTGTGCTACAATAAAGATCAAGTTACCAATGGAGGCCGGTGCTACAACTACATGGTCAAATTCCTTTGTTGTGAAACTATTTGCCAACCCACAACTACAAAACTACAGTCCCTAACAACCCGCAATGGTACTAGCTATCCTGTCACGTGCACACCTAAATGTGTGTGGACTCAGTGGTTCAATACACATTTCCCAACATTTGGAAATGAAGGAGGCGATAAAGAAAATATTCAAAGGATAAAACAATTGCGCTATAAAATATGTGATAAGGCCTATGGTATTGATTGCAGAGCAAAAGAATATCCTGATACCAGTCTAACGGATTTAGAACAAAATGTCACCTGCGATTTAGAAGAGGGGCTTAACTGTCGTAATTCTGAACAACCTATTGGAATGTGCTTTGACTACGAGATACGCTATCTGTGTTGTGATGACCAAAGTCACTGTGAAACTCCAACTACATCATCTACAACATCTACATCATCTACAACATCTACAACATCTACAACATCTACAACATTTACATCATCTACAACATCTACACCATCTACAACATCTACATCATCTACAACATCTACACCATCTACAACATCTACATCATCTACAACATCTACACCATCCACATCATCTACAGTCTGTCGATGTACTTTCAAAGACTCTGTTTTCTTGCCTAGTAAGTAACAGTTTTTTTAACAGGTAAAGCTAAACTCAAGGTACAGTACAAGTAATATAACACCAATGAAAGTAGCTATATATTAAACTATTTTAAATGCCTTTACACGCACATGAACTTCAATGGCATCCCAGTCTTTTGTCTGTAGAGTCCAATATTGAGTTGGCCCACCCTTTGCATCTATAACAGCTTCAACTCTTCTGGGAAGGCCGTCCACAAGGTTTAGGAGCGTGTCTATGGGAATGTTTGACCATTCTTCCAGAAGTGCATTTGTGAGGTCAGACACTGATGTTGGACGAGAAGGCCTGGCTCGCAGTCTCCACTCTAATTCACCCCAAAGGTGTTCTTTGTGCAGAACTCTGTGCAGGCCAGTCAAGATTCCTCAACCCCAAACTTGTTAGTCCATGTCTTTATGGACCTTGCTTTGTGCGCTGGTGCGCAGTCATGTTGGAACAGGGAGGGGCCATCCTCAAACGGTTCCCACAAAGTTACCACCAAAAGAAAGCTCTATTTGTGGGGAAAAAAGGACGTCAATTTTGTTTGGGTACAGCGTCGCACGACCGCGCAATTGTCAATAAAAGCGACGCAGTGTCGTATCGCAAAAAATGGCCTGGTCATTAAGAGGGCAAATCCTTCTGGGACTGAAGTAGTTAAAGCTGTTATAGCTGCAAAGGGAGGGCCAACTCAATATTGAACCCTACGAACTAAGGCTGGGTTCACACTAGTGCGACACGACATCTGTCCTACTTTGGATCCGACTTTGCCCTGCGACATGAAGCCGACATATGTCCGACTTTCAATGAACGGGGATCCGACTTGGATCCCCGCCAATATCAGGCACTGTGTTTGGTATGAATCTTGAGGGGGAACTCCAGGCCAAATTTTAAATAAAAAAACCGGCGTGGGTTCCCCTCCAGAGGCATACCAGGCCCTTGGGTCTGGTCTGGATTTGAACAGGCGCCCCTACGCCGAAAAAACGGCGTGGGGGTGCCCCCAAAATCCAAACCAGACCCTTATCCGAGCACACAACCTGGCAGGCCGCAGGGGAAGCGGGGGGGACGAGAGAGCGGCCCCCCCTCCCTCCTGAACCGTACCAGGCCGCATGCCCTCAACATGGGGGGGTTTGGTGCTCTGGGGCAGGGGGGCGACCTGCGGCCCCCCCACCCCAGAGCACCCTGCCCCCATGTTGATGAGGACAGGGCCTCTTCCCGACAACCCTGGCCGTTGGTTGTCGGGGTCTGCGGGTGGGGAGGCTTATCGGAATCCGGGAGCCCCCTTCAATAAGGGGGCCCCCGGATCCCGGCCCCCCCACCCTATGTGAATGAGTATGGGGTACATCGTACCCCTACCCATTCACCTGGTGGACAAAAAATTGCAATAAAAAACCACACAGCTTTTTAAAGTATTTTATTGCACAGCTCCGGGGGTCTTCTTCCGACTTCGGGGGTCTCCGGTGTCGTCCCCGCGCTCTCCGGTTCTTTCTTCCGCCGGGCCTCCGCTAACTTCTTTTTAGCTCTTTTGCTAACGGAGGCCCGGTCTTCTCTGTCGCCTTCTTCTTCTCCCGCTCTCCGGTTCTTTCTTCTGCCGGCCCCTCCACTAACTTCTTTAGTTCTTTCGCTAGTGGAGGGGCACGGTCTTCCCGTCGTCGCCGTCGGCGTCTTCTTCCCTCTTCTCCTCCTCGATGTTGACGTGTCGCTTCCTCCCGCTGTAATACTGGCTCTCCGCTCCGCTCCGCATTAATATAGGCTTCTCATGACGTCACAGTCACATGTTCCGGGGCACATGGCCCCGGAGCATGTGACTGTGACGTCATGGGAACATGTGACTGTGACGTCATGGGAAGCCTATATTAATGCGGAGCGGAGCAGAGAGCCAGTATTACAGCGGGAGGAAGCGACGCGTCAACATCGAGGAGGAGAAGAGGGAAGAAGACGGCGACGGGAAGACCGCGCCCCTCCACTAGTGAAAGAGCTAAAGAAGTTAGTGGAGGGGCCGGCAGAAGAAAGAACCGGAGAGCGGGAGAAGAAGAAGGCGACGGAGAAGACCGGGCCTCCGTTAGCAAAAGAGCTAAAAAGAAGTTAGCGGAGGCCCGGCGGAAGAAAGAACCGGAGAGCGCGGCGACGACACCGGAGACCCCCGAAGTCGGAAGAAGACCCCCGGAGCTGTGCAATAAAATACTTTAAAAAGCTGTGTTTTTTTTTATTGCAATTTTTTGTCCAGAAGGTGAATGGGTAGGGGTACGATGTACCCCATACTCATTCACATAGGGTGGGGGGGCCGGGATCCGGGGGCCCCCTTATTGAAGGGGGCTCCCGGATTCCGATAAACCCCCCGCCCGCAGACCCTGACAACCAACGGCCAGGGTTGTCGGGAAGAGGCCCTGTCCTCATCAACATGAGGGCAGGGTGCTCTGGGGTGGGGGGCCGCAGGTCGCCCCCCTGCCCCAGAGCACCAAACCCCCCATGTTGAGGGTATGCGGCCTGGTACGGTTCAGGAGGGAGGGGGGGCTGCTCTCTCGTCCCCCCCTCTTCCCCTGCGGCCGGCCAGGTTGTGTGCTCGGATAAGGGTCTGGTTTGGATTTTGGGGGGACCCCCCACGCCGTTTTTTCGGCGTAGGGGTGCCCGTTCAAATCCAGACCAGACCGAGGGGCCTGGTATGCTCCTGGAGGGGGAACCCATGCCGGTTCTTTATTTAAAATTTGGCCTGGAGTTCCCCCTCAAGAGCAGTACAGCACAAGTCGCATGCCAAAGTCGGATCATGCAAGACTGCGGTCCGACTTTGATCCGACTTCAATGATAGTCAATGGGCTGAAGTCGGATCAAAGTCGGACCAAAGTAGTACAGGGAGCATTCTCAAAGTCGGACCGACATGTGTCGGACCAGTTAAGATGGCTCTCATAGGGAAACATTGATTTTCACACGTCATGCGACATGAGCTCCCAATGTCGAAGCGTTTGTCGCCCCAGTGTGAACCAGGCCTAAGACTGGGATGATCAGAATTTGATTGATTCCAGCCTCTTGTAATCCCTTGTGCAGACTTGATAAAGGAGGTGTAGTATTTGAAACCAATCAGATGTCTTGCATTTACATGTGCTCACATGGAAGATGAGGGCAGGAAGAAACAGCAGAAAGTTCACCCCATCAATTTGCTGCTGCTCCTTCTAATTCATAGTATAAGTTTCTCACTGATGGTGATCACCTTATATGCCAACCATATCTGTGCACTGGTTCTACAGGCTCATTAAAACTGTAAAAAAAAGTGAACCTCCCTCCAGATTTTAAACATTCCAAACATTTCAATCTGAAAAATCAATAAAACCACTTTGATGTTCATGCTTGACTGTAAGTTTATTGTAGAAGCTGGCATGCACAAATGTACAGATATCAACAAGGGAACACAACCTTAGCACCAGGGCAAGGAAGGGCAGAAGGGGGAACGTGCCCTGGGTGCAATTTTATCATGTGGGGGGGAGGGTAGTGGGAGCTTTCTGCAAAGCACCCTTCCTTCCTTCCTTATGGATCGCCACCACCTTGCCTGTTAACACTAAAGCTGGCCATAGATGGAGTGATTTTCTTTCCTGCAACAACGGGTTGCAGGAAAGAAAATAGCTTGATTCCCTCACCAACACAGTCAGGAATCCCTTTCACGGAGCCATTTTGTTCTCCTGGCGGGGGGGCAGGGGAAGCCGTCTCCACCTGGAGTACACACTGATTATTGCTAGTGGCTATAACACACATTTAAAGTCTGGCAGGCTGGTTGTACCCAAGTTCATTGATCAATCAACTTGGGTACATCCAGCCTGCCTATACAGATGCACCAGCGGAGATTCAAAATGTCTATGGTTGACTTAACATCTCATTTAGAATATTAGCCCTTGCATGACCAGGTTAATTGATGTCTAGATGCCTATGCCAGATTTAATTTGTGCCAGCATGCATCAGTAACATCAGTAAACTTGATAATAACTCTATAACTAATTTGGACAAGTAAGTATTTAAAAAAAAAAAGTATACGTTTTTGTTAGGACAGAAGAGGTTTTTCTTTGGTACACCATTTTAATACAAAATTGTACAGATAAAACTTTTTGCCTTTTGTTTTTAGTTAGTTAATTAATTTTGTTAATAGTGTAACAGTATCTGGCTGCTATTTTACTAAATGGATGGTGCTGCAGATTAGCACTGCTGCCAGAGGTTGTTATTGTTCATCTGCAGGCTGAACGTTTAAATTTTTGTCATTGTTCCCTTCAGCAACCCATGATCCATGAATGCCATAGTAATTACATGATCTGGAAGCACCCTGATTCTGGATTATTGGTAGCGACTCTGGCTCTCACTGACAGATGGGATTAGGAGCTTGACTATAGTATATATATAACAGTTGTACCTACTATACTACCACCAATCCCAAAATCCCTCTCATCAGTCCCTGTTTCCCTAGTCATGCCAGTCCTCCACCCATGCATTTTATTTCTTTTTGCTCCGGGCTTCTCTTGACTATAGTATAACAGATGTACCTACTATACTACCCCTTATTTACCTTCTTACTTATGACTAAGTAAACAAGACCACACCGAGAGTTGGAGAAAACATAGGCCGTAGCAGCCTTATTTATTAAACACTGTATAACTTTAACAATGACCATAAACTCTGTCCTAAAAAGGACCCTCAGTAAATTACTGGTGTTGATCTCTGCAGGAACCTCGATTAACATCTGTACATTATTGTACTGCGGTACTTCCAAAAATCCGCTAATAGGCCTCAACCCGACATGCTGGCTCAGAGACAACCATGACCGCAGTGCACCCGTTCCCAATGCTTCCAGCTAAACCTCCTTTAACTGTAAGCCCACCATCAGGACCCATACAAACGACAGGTCCTGAACCCTTCTTTCCGAGGTATCATCCTTCCCCTGCAAAGACCAGACACCCGCCACAGCACCCGAATGTAAAACCTTACAATTGGGTGCCCCTCCACACCCTGAGAGCCCTCTGGATACCATCCTGTAACCCCAACGCCCACAGGTCTATACCCACATCATTGAGGTGTACCCCATCACCCCGAAGGTACCGCCATGTCTCCAACTCCAACTCAAAATGACGTATCACCAACCCCCCATTCTTAACCATGAACCTGGCCACATCCCGATTAACTTTCCTCCGGGCCCTATTAATGCCTTCCAAAGATCTAGCCGTCCGCCATGAGGTACGAGCCACCATGTCGGACCACACTATCGCCATGTCCGGGAATGCCATGCACAGACAAAGAATATCAAATTTGATATCCTTCATCACATCCAGCATAGATCTAACACCCAAGTCATTCCCGCCTATGCGCAGAACTAAAACGTCAGGCGGGCGGTCCAGACGCGCATACCGATGCACCTCAGGAACCATTCTACTCCACAACATTCCCAGAAATCCCAGCCAGCGAACCCGGGCTTCCTGCCTTGGAAACCCCAATTGCCGACCTTCCGGCCTAGCCTCAGCCCTACCCCCCAGTACACGTAAGAGTGCCCCAGTATCCAGACCAGCGCTGGCGCCAAACCTGAAAGAGAAAAAACATGTATCCACCGTAACCACAGCAAACCCCATCACGTATCACCTTGTTTTTTTCCTTAACAAAACCATTACCAGCCCCCCCCACTTATGCTTACACCCCTAACACCAATTGAGGGCAAATGTAAGTCCGAAATCTACTTGATTCCCATCTACCAATGCGATTCACAGACTCCGCATCCAACCGACTTCGAGCCGCTTCCGTAGCCGCCCCAATTCTGAACGATTGTGACGAAAATTCTTTCGCCTCTAAGCCTAGGTACCCCAAACATTTACGGAGCACCGAAATGAACTGAAATTTGGATGACAGAAACCCATCAGCATGTATCAAAAAAGAACCCTCCTTTTCTGGGCGCACTGCCAGAAAACCTCGCACTGCCCCCACAGGACAGAGCGGGGACCCTGGCAATGAAAAAATCTGCACTCTCTTGCCCTTCCCTTTCTGAACCGTTTTTGATCTACGCAACCACAAAAACACACTATCCTCATGGCAGCGCACCTCAGAAACCCATATCCCCCCCGTGAACCTTCTTAGATGGGCTAACCAGCTTACCAATCCTAAATGCCCCAAAAAATGCCCAAAAAATGCAACGTGGAACAATGAGGCCTCGTATACCGAGGCGCAAACCTCCGGTAACTTAGCTAAAACACCCAGCAGGAACCCAAACGACACTGGTCGTCTGGTGTCCTTGAAAGGTCTGGCCCGCCTATAACCTTTGAGCGCTTGTCGCACCCAGAAATCTTTAGTAAAATCTGGCAAACACTGCCATTTGAACAAAAAAGCCAAACCAGCAACCTTCCTACCCAGCGTCGATACCGACACCCCTGCTTCCATGCACCTGGAGATAAAGTACAAGACTAGCAACCTCACCTCCGACCGGGCAATATCCACTCCCACCATGCGACCCAAATCCACCCATTCTTGCCATACTTTATGATATGCGGCCCACGTCGTCTCACTCACCGACCTTATGATCCAACCGGAGACTACTCCAACGCAATCTTCCACAGCCAGTCGGGACAAGGTACCCCTCGTTGCTCTGCTTCCGGCGCCAACTCTCAGAACCTGTCCCACTGAAAGTGAGACAAAGCATCAGCCAAAACGTTGTCCACCCCAGGAAGGTGAACAGCATATATAAAGACATTCAACTGCAGGCATCTCAACACCAGCTGTTGTAGCAGGCAAACCACCTGCGGTGATGAAGCTGACGCTCTGTTAATCACCTGTACCCATGTTGTCGATGTGGAAACGCACCTTCCGATCCCGGAAAGCCTCGCCCCACAACTCCACTGCCAATACCACCGGAAAGAGCTCCAGCAGCACCATATTCTTCGTGAAGCCTGCCTCCACCCAATACTGTGGCCACGGACCAGCACTCCACCGGCCTTGGAAAAAAGCTCCAAAACCAGCTGAGCCCGCAGCGTCCGTGAACAGATCCATATCAAAGTTACTGACCGGGCCCGACATCCACAGTGCCCTACCATTGAAGGACTCCAAGAATGTATGCCAGACCTGCAGATCAGCCCTGTGGAACCGTACTAGACGAACAAAATGTTGCGGCGACTGTACCCCAGCCGTACTTGCCGACAGCCATCGGCAAAACGCTCTCCCCATTGGCAAAATGCGACAGGCGAAGTTATGCTTCCCCAACAAGGACTGCAACGTCCGCAGCTGTACCTTGTGTAAACCTAACATCACCTTAATATCCCCTTGCAGAGCCGTAAGCTTGTCCTCCGGCAAACGGCATTCCATGGCGTCTGAGTCCAACGTTATCCCCAATAACGTAATGACCGTTCTAGGCCCCTCCGTCTTGTCTGGTGCCAACGGGACACCAAAACGATCCGCCATATGCTCCAGCGTAGACAAAAGAATCACACAGCACCTGGAGGAAGCCGGGCCCACGCAGAGGAAGTCATCCAGATAATGTATGACTGAATTCTCCCCCGCCACGTCCCTGAAAACCCATTCCAGGAAGGAGCTAAACTTCTCAAACAGCACATACGATATGGAACAGCCCATTGGCAGGCACCGGTCCACATAAAACTCCCCATTCCAGTGACACCCCAATAACCGGAAACTATCGGGGTGCACCGGAAGAAGCCGAAAGGCCGCCTCCACGTCCGATTTTGCCATGAGAGCCCCCTGGCCATAATGACGGACCCAAAAAACCTCTGTATCGAACGACGTATAACTCACTGTGCAAGTATCAGGCTCAATAGCATCATTCACCTACCCCCCTTTGGGGAAAGAAAGGTGGTGAATGAGCCGGAATTTATTTGGCTCCTTTTTTGGCACCACCCCCAGAGGAGAGACCACCAAATCATCTAAAGGAGGCACCGTAAAAGGGCCAACCATGCGACCCAGCGCAACTTCCTTCAGCAGCTTCTCAAAAACTATGTCCGAATGCTGCAACGCCGATCGCAAATTGCGCGGCACTGGGGGAACCTCCCTCAAAGAGCACGGAATATGAAAACCCTCAGTAAAACCACCTTCCAACAACCGAGCAGCCGCCCTGTCGGGATACCTACCAAAAACGCCCGCATCCTTTCCACCATCACCGGCGTCCTCCCTCTTATTCGCAGGCTCTCCGGAACGGTTCTTCCCCTGCTTAAAGCATCTGGACAAGGGGTGGGAACCCCCGCAGCCGGAACACTCATGTTTGAAATGGCACGAACCTCCGAACTTGCATGTACCCAAATTAAATTGCCAACAGACCCCTTTTGCCTTACCGGCCGGTTGTCCAGGGGAAGATGATCCACCGCCCCCCCCCCCCCCCCCCGAAAAAACTGGTTCGGAGCCCTCGCCGAAGACATCAATCACATCCACAAACTGATATCCTTGTGATCCCACCTCAACTCCGGACGAACCGCCATCCTCTGCCGGAATTGTTCATCGTACCTCAGCCAAGCCGTGCCGCCGTAGACCCTATATGCCTCCCCCACCGCATCCTGGTAGCAAAACAGGGCAGAGCAGAACTCCGGCTTCTTTACCCCTATCACACTCGCCAGAATGGCAAATGCCTGCAGCCAATTTGTAAATGTCCGTGGGATCAGCCGATACCTACGCTTCTCCTCATCTTCCTTCTTGGAATCGTCCGGCTTGACCCTATCCAAATTGAACTTCTCTAACGGCAGCAGTGAAAATATCTCCACGTACTCACCTTTCCAAATCTTTTCACGTATTTCTCCTTTCAAGTGCGCTCCCAGCGGCCCCTCAAAGCAGATATAAACCTCGCACTTGGCCGCGTCTGCCAGCCTCACCAGGTCCTGCCTGCCTGCCTCCCCCACCGCCATTGCCTTAGTGACCGCCGCCCCCCCTTGCGGAGGGCTGTCCACCACCACCGGCTGTGACACTGTAGCCACTGCCGCTGCCACCCCGCTCCTGCCATCACCCCTCACCGGAGGAACCCATGCCACTGCCGGGCTTTGCGACCCACCCGCCGCATTCTCAAACCTGCCCACCAGCTCCTTGATCCCTGCTAAAAACCCCAGCATACCCGTATCCATCCCCACTGCCGACCTCTGACCCTGGCCTGCCATATCACCACTCCGAGCTGGGGCCCGCATCACCGCAGTCCCAGCACCACCCCCCGCTAAGGTACCACTGCAACCCCCATCTCCCAGCACCCCTGACCAACCCAGGGAAGATAAAGGAAAAACAAACTTACCGGGCTGCCTAGGAAGAGACCCACCAGCCGACCGTCCCATCTCCATCGCCGCCGATCGTCTAGGAAGCTCCCGATCATCCTCTGAATCCGACACTTCCCCTTCTGACCTCTGCTCCACCAGGTCCTCTTCGCAGGATGACAGCCCTCCAGGGGAGAGATCCCTGGATGCCGAGGGTCCCACTGCACTCTGCCCACCAGACCTGCCATGCGATTTCCTTGCCAATTTCCCCGGACCGGGGGGGCTCCGTCCTGCCCTGACGCCTCCGTCATCAGCCGCCTGCTCTGGCCTCTGCTCCGTCCCCTGCTCCGCCTGCACAAGGTCCCCGGCCGCGGAGGAAGAAGGCCCGGCCACCGCCATGCTCGATTTCCCTCGCCGAGGCGCCGACCCCGGTGACATCACTCTGGGGGCGGGGCCCGCTAGTTCCGATTCCAGCCGCCGTGCGGGCCTAGTGGCCACTCCGGAACTCCCGGACTGGCCGCCCGCGGAGCTCCGTCTGTGCTGGGGATTCCTTCCGGCGTCCATCCCAGCGATAGCAGCCGCACGCTTCGTGGGAGGACCCGAAGGGGCCTGCGAATGGGGACTCCCTAATTGACGGCGAGCTCCGGAGGAGAGGTCAGGGGAGAAGCGCTCCGGCGGCCTAGACCGCCGAGCTCGCGCTGACTCCCTCCCCCTAACAGTGTCCTTTTCAGCCGGACGCACCAGCATCGGCCCAAGATTCTCCTGAACCCACTCCGGGCCTCGCGCTGCAGCCTCAGCCCGCAATTGGGCCAGGAGCTTGTCCACACCAGCCATGCTAAACTTTTCCTTGCGCCGTGTGTTACCCGAGGGGGGCGGAGTCACTCCTTTATACCCGCTGTGCCCCCTCCCACACAAATTAACCCACCAATCCCAAAATCCCTCTCATCAGTCCCTGTTTCCCTAGTCATGCCAGCCCTCCGCCCATGCATTTTATTTCTTTTTGCTCTGGGCTTCTCTAAGTGGTGCAACTGCAGGCTCTGAATGGGGAGGATATTTATTATTGTTCCCTTAGCATGCGTCATCGTATCAGGAAACCTTAATATACAGATTGCAGACAGGACAGGGTTACAAAGCATCCACTCCCACATAAAAATGTTTTCTTAACTACTTCCTGCCCAGCCATCATTTTACAAAAGGGAGCACTGTTGTTCTGGGAGGACGTCCTCCCAGAATCGCGCTTCGGACATGGCCGATGACCTGATCACTGTACTGGCCCGCTGCCAGTACCATGTGACCACTGTTGCCAATCACAGCAGATCACATGACATTTGTACACAATGAAAGGCTTTGTTACATTCCTTTCATTGTGTACTATTGTGATGAACTCTGTGATTTGTCACAGTCATCACATGGTACAGACAGGGCCAATCATAGCCCATCTGTTCCAATCACAGCTAATCACAACAGTAAACAATGAATGAGTAGTTTTCATTCAGTAAAAATGGTTTCTTGTAACTGTAAAACTGTAAAATGCACAGTTATAAGCAATTATAGTGTGTAAAAAAAAAAAAACCCGATCACCTCCCCAGAGCAGTAGTACAGTGTTTCTATGGTAACACTGTATGCAAAAAAAAAATAGTAAAAAAAAAAGAAAATAGATAAATAATATATATACCGTATTTATCGGCGTGTAACACGCGACGGCGTATAACACGCACCCCAAGTTTAGGAGGGAATTTTAGGGAAAAAAACTTTTAGGAGGGAAGTTTAAGGAAAAAAAAATACATTTAAATGCAGCCTTACCAGTGTCCATTGCAGCCTTGTCAGTGCAGCCTTGCCCCAGTGTCCATTGCAGCCTTGTCAGTGCAGCCTTGCCAGCAGTGTCCATTGCAGCCTTGTCAGTGCAGCCTTTCCAGCAGTGTCCATTGCAGCCTTTCCCCAGTGTCCAGTGCAGCCTTGCCCCAGTGTCCAGTGCAGTCTTGCCCCAGTGTCCAGTGCAGCCTTGCCCCAGTGTCTAGTGCAGCCTTGTCCGAAATTCAAAATTGGCGTCGCCGAGATCGCCGCAGGGCAGAGCGGGCGAACGCCGCCGAGAACGCATGGACTGGGCGGAGCCGAGATACACATAGCCGAGTGTACTCGGCTCTAGTCGGCTCTTCTCGGCTCCGCTCACAGTCACGCCGAGTCCCGCCCTATGATGGACATAACACAGGTCCAATGGCGGGACTGGGCGTGACTGTGAGCGGAGCCGAGAAAAGCCGAGTACACTCGGCTATGTGTATCTCTGCGGCGATCGTTGCGCTCCACTCAGTCAGCGGAGATCGCCAGGATCAGTGAGTATCGGCGTATAACACGCACCCACGATTTTCCCCTGATTTTAAGGGGGAAAAAGTGCGTGTTATACGCTGATAAATACGGTACATATAATATATATATATATATATATATATATATATATATATATATATATATATATATATAGTAAGAGTAAAAGGGACGTTGACTCCAATTATATTTCAAAGATTTCTTCTTTATTGGTCGATCATTTGCAGACAAAGCATTATATAAACGGCAGCGGCAGCCACTGTACAGTTCCGAGCATCCCTGCTCTTCCTCAGGCTATCAGGCTAGATGTGAAACTAAAATCTAGAAAGGATTTAAATTTATCCCCACACCTGCGGACGTCAATCCACAGGTGTGTCCCATATTTCCAGATCAAGTAAACAGTCTAACGAGAAGTCGGAAACCTCATTAACCCCATATGAGTAAAGGAACAAAAAAAAAAAAAGTTTATATACCTAAAATTTCTCTCCTGCATATGGCCAACAACACAAGTTACAATATAACATTAATAACACAAAAGTAGCCTCGAAAATTGATAGTTCCGTATAAAGATGCACAAAAATGATACATGATATATGTTAGTTGCTTCAGAAATAAATCAACAATCTGTCAATACATTTTCTCTTAAAGAAAAACTTCCAATCTCTTATAATAGAAGTGAGTATTCCTCAAGCAAAAAGATAATTTCCTTAATTTCTTTCCCAATCCAGACCAGACACGATTTGATCATCATCTATGAAAAAAATATATACATGTATATATATATATATAGAAAAATCTAAAATCCAAAATCATCAATTTCATGTTACAAAAATAAAAATAGGTCATAGTCCCTGTTCATCCCATCCGGATGCAGAGACTGTAGCCTATTAATCCACCAAACCTCCCGCTGCTTTAGTCGTAGTATCCGATCACCCCCTCGTTTATCTTGTGGGATTTCTTCCAAGATCATAAACCTTAGATCAGAATCTCGGTGTCCCTTCTCCAAAAAATGTTTGGAGACAGGCAACCCAGGTTGTTTATGCCTTATAATGCTTCGATGTTGAGCAATTCTGTCCTTAATTTTTTGAGTAGTCTCCCCGACATAAATCATATTGCATGGACAGATAAGGATATATATAACATAAGAGGACTGACAAGTAAGGAAATTGTTTATCATAATTCTCTCCCTATTAATCAGATTAATAAAATAATTACCCTTGGCCATAAGACTAGATTGAATACAGTTTAAACAGGGATAACATCCTTTCCTTTTCCTTCCCAAGAAGGTGGTCCTTATTTCCTGTTCTCTAGATTTGTATTCAGATTTTACTAAGGAATCACGCAAAGTTTTATTCCTTCTATAGGCTTTAATGGGAGTCTGCTGGAAGACCTCAATCTGGGGATATGCACGCCTCAAAAGGGGCCAGTGCTTATTAATTATTTTAGATATATTATTACTATAACTGTGAAACTGCATGGAAAAGGGTAATTGTACCAATGGTGTTTTATTACAATATGTTTTTTTCTCATTGTGTTGTATTTTATTTAATTCCTGAAGAATTATTTTTTTAGGGTACCCCCGTTCACGAAATTTAGAACACATTTCTTTAATTCTTATCTCCTTTATAGTCTCCTTGCTGACTATGCGTTTTACTTGTAACAGTTGGCTCTTAATAATAGATCTAAATACATGCGGGGGATGAAAACTATCAAACAATAGTAACTGATTTCTATCAGTTGGTTTGATGTACAAGTCTGATTCTAAACGACCCTGTTCAAGATATATCCTAGTATCCAAAAAAGGAACTGACATGCCCCCAACATTAATTTGAAAATTTATGTCAGGACAAAAATTGCTCAACATGATGTCAAATGTATTTAATGATTGCATGTCGCCTCGCCAGATTGCAAACACGTCATCTATGAAGCGCCACCATGTAACGCAATGTTTCTGAAATAGATCATTAGAAAAAATATATTTGTGTTCGAATTCATTCATAAATGTGCATGCATATGGCGGTGCGACATTGGAGCCCATCGCAACTCCCATCAGTTGTATAAAGAAATGGTCCTTAAACAAAAAATAATTGTTACACAATAACAACTGAAATAGCATTTCAAAGAGCGAGATCTGCGATTCCGAATACTGATGACTACTCCTAATTAAGTTAATAGCGGCATGAATGCCCGCTTGATGGGGAATGGATGTATACAAACTTGTAACATCCCATGTAACCAAAATTTCGTCCCCTTTACATTGTCGGTGTATTTTAATTTTTTGCAAAAAATCATCAGTATCCCTAATGTACAATCTCATCTCTTTGACAAGGGGGATACATTTTTTTCCAAAAATTGAGCAATAGGAACAAAAATTTAGTCCCGTCCCGATACTATCGGACGACCTGGTGGAGAACAACTGTCTTTATGGATTTTGGGCAAAGTATATAAAACAGGGATACGTGTATGGGCAGGTAAAAGAAATTCAAAAAGATCACGGCGATCACCCCATCTTTTAATGCTGGCTTCAAAATGTTTTCCAACTGTTTTCTTATTTGCCAAGTGGGATCCAAAGATACTTTTTTATACACAGATATATCTCCCAACTGACGAAGGATTTCCTCCTCATATAGTTGGGGATCCATCACCACCACTTTGCCCCCTTTGTCCGCTGGTTTAAGTATCACATCATTCCTACGGCTGAGATTTTTAAGGGCAATCCTCTCTTCACGGGACAGATTATTGGGGATGTGATCCCTATAATCTATATGAGATACCAGCTGTTTAATCTCCTGGGTCACCGTCTGTACGAATGTTTCAACCGGGGCATATGTGGTGGGTGGCACCGATTTGGTTTTCACCCATAAACCTAAAGATTTACAATTGAGTGCACCCTCGGTGGGATCCTCCTCAATAAACGGTTTATGTGTAAAATGAACCCTCCATCTAATGTTACGAAACAATCGATAAAGGTCCTGATCAAGTTCAAATACATTCAAATGGCTCTTAGGGCAAAAAGATAAACCTCGATTGATCAGTCTTGCCTCCTCCGGGGATAAAACGTGCCGTGAGATGTTGTGGATTAAGTCAGGCGGGCTCGACCCCGATATCCCCGAGAGGGGGCGATATCGGTCCGATCCGGGCGCCTCGTCCCTGTTGGTCCGGGATCGCGTCTCCATCCGCGAGTATCCTCCAATCCGTATCAGTGTTAGCAGAGGAATTGTCGGATCCATCTCTATGGGTTCCACCATAGTCAGGACGACCCCGTCTGTTGTACTGGCGCGGCCAGCGATATACTTGATTCCTCTCGTAATCTTCAACATCCCGATCAAATTTATTGCGCTTTCTTATCTCAAGATCTGCTCGATGTTTATTCACAATCCCATCGACTGATTCTTTTAGTTTAACCAATTCTTCCGAAGAAATAGAGGTTTTTAGATCCTGCTCCACTTTAGAAAGTTGCTCCGATACAACAGCCAGTTCTTTATGAATGTATGAAATAGTTAGTGTCATTAGATCAAAGGAACATTTATTGAGAATCTGCATAAAAGTAGCCTTGTATTCCTCATTATCACTGAATAGTGTAGGGGTCAATCTTACCCGAAGGCCTCGAGGGATTCTCTGTACCCGATGGTATTCGGCAAGAGTAAGTCCATGTAATTCCAATGATGTATGTTTCTTATGTAATTTTTCCCATGTTCTGGTATTGTGCGTCGGTGAATTCCCGATTAGAAAGTTCCTCGATCCAGAGATCTGAGACATGATATGCGTGGCTTCCTCCTGTGTAAACGAGAAAGTAGATCCACTGGCTTCCATTTCAATGAAAGTAACTTACTCACAAGGAGCTGATATACGAAACTTTGGGTTGGTTACTTCCCTTTCTTTTCTTCTAGGAATAAAGTGGAGAGCTGTCAGGGTGGACTCTCAAATTCCACCGTCAATAAATAGTAAGAGTAAAAGGGACGTTGACTCCAATTATATTTCAAAGATTTCTTCTTTATTGGTCGATCATTTGCAGACAAAGCATTATATAAACGGCAGCGGCAGCCACTGTACAGTTCTGAGCATCCCTGCTCTTTCTCAGGCTATCAGGCTAGATGTGAAACTAAAATCTAGAAAGGATTTCAATTTATCCCCACAACTGCGGACGTCAATCCACAGGTGTGTCCCATATTTCCAGATCAAGTAAACAGTCTAACGAGAAGTCGGAAACCTCATTAACCCCAAGTGGTGGTGATGGATCCCCAACTATATGAGGAGGAAATCCTTCGTCAGTTGGGAGATACATCTGTGTATAAAAAAGTATCTTTGGATCCCACTTGGCAAATAAGAAAACAGTTGGAAAACATTTTGAAGCCAGCATTAAAAGATGGGGTGATCGCCCGTGACCTTTTTGAATTTCTTTTACCTGCCCATACACGTATCCCTGTTTTATATACCGTACTTTGCCCAAAATCCATAAAGACAGTTGTTCTCCACCAGGTCGTCCGATAGTATCGGGACGGGACTCAATTTTTGTTCCTATTGCTCAATTTTTGGAAAAAATGTTATCCCCCCTTGTCAAAGAGACGAGATCGTACATTAGGGATACTGATGATTTTTTGCAAAAAATTAAAATACACCGACAATGTAAAGGGGACGAAATTTGGGTTACATGGGATGTTACAAGTTTGTATACATCCATTCCCCATCAAGCGGGCATTCATGCCGCTATTAACTTAATTAGGAGTAGTCATCAGTATTCGGAATCGCAGATCTCGCTCTTTGAAATGCTATTTCAGTTGTTATTGTGTAACAATTATTTTTTGTTTAAGGACCATTTCTTTATACAACTGATGGGAGTTGCGATGGGCTCCAATGTCGCACCGCCATATGCATGCACATTTATGAATGAATTCGAACACAAATATATTTTTTCTAATGATCTATTTCAGAAACATTGCGTTACATGGTGGCGCTTCATAGATGACGTGTTTGCAATCTGGCGAGGTGACATGCAATCATTAAATACATTTGACATCATGTTGAGCAATTTTTGTCCTGACATAAAATTTCAAATTAATGATGGGGGCATGTCAGTTCCTTTTTTGGATACTAGGATATATCTTGAACAGGGTCGTTTAGAATCAGACTTGTACATCAAACCAACTGATAGAAATCAGTTACTATTGTTTGATAGTTTTCATCCCCGCATGTATTTAGATCTATTATTAAGAGCCAACTGTTACGAGTAAAACGCATAGTCAGCAAGGAGACTATAAAGGAGATAAGAATTAAAGAAATGTGTTCTAAATTTCGTGAACGGGGGTACCCTAAAAAAATAATTCTTCAGGAATTAAATAAAATACAACACAATGAGAAAAAAACATATTGTAATAAAACACCATTGGTACGATTATCCTTTTCCATGCAGTTTCACAGTTATAGTAATAATATATCTAAAATAATTAATAAGCACTGGCCCCTTTTGAGGCGTGCATATCCCCAGATTGAGGTCTTCCAGCAGACTCCCATTAAAGTCTATAGAAGGAATAAAACTTTGCGTGATTCCTTAGTAAAATCTGAATACAAATCTAGAGAACAGGAAATAAGGACCACCTTCTTGGGAAGGAAAAGGAAAGGATGTTATCCCTGTTTAAACTGTATTCAATGTAGTCTTATGGCCAAGGGTAATCATTTTATTAATCCCATTAATAGGGAGAGAATTATGATAAACAATTTCCTTACTTGTCAGTCCTCTTATGTTATATATATCCTTATCTGTCCATGCAATATGATTTATGTCGGGGAGACTACTCAAAAAATTAAGGACAGAATTGCTCAACATCGAAGCACTATAAGGCATAAACAACCTGGGTTGCCTGTCTCCAAACATTTTTTGGAGAAGGGACACCGAGATTCTGATCTAAGGTTTATGATCTTGGAAGAAATCCCACGAGATAAACGAGTTGGTGATCGGATACTATGACTAAAGCAGCGGGAGGTTTGGTGGATTAATAGGCTACAGTCTCTGCATCCGGATGGGATGAACAGGGACTATGACCTATATTTATTTTTGTAACATGAAATTGATGATTTTGGATTTTAGATTTTTCTATATATATATATATATATATACATGTATATATTTTTTTCATAGATGATGATCAAATCGTGTCTGGTCTGGATTGGGAAAGAAATTAAGGAAATTATCTTTTTGCTTGAGGAATACTCACTTCTATTATAAGAGATTGGAAGTTTTTCTTTAAGAGAAAATGTATTGACGGATTGTTGATTTATTTCTGAAGCAACAAACCTATATCATGTATCATTTTTGTGCATCTTTATACGGAACTATCAATTTTGGAGGCTACTTTTGTGTTATTAATGTTATATTGTAACTTGTGTTGTTGGCCATATGCAGGAGAGAAATTTTAGGTATATAAACTTTTTTTTTTTTTGTTCCTTTACTCATATGGGGTTAATGAGGTTTCCGACTTCTCGTTAGACTGTTTACTTGATCTGGAAATATGGGACACACCTGTGGATTGACGTCCGCAGGTGTGGGGATAAATTGAAATCCTTTCTAGATTTTAGTTTCACATCTAGCCTGATAGCCTGATGAAGAGTAGGGATGCTCGGAACTGTACAGTGGCTGCCGCTGCCGTTTATATAATGCTTTGTCTGCAAATGATCGACCAATAAAGAAGAAATCTTTGAAATATAATTGGAGTCAACGTCCCTTTTACTCTTACTATTTATTGACGGTGGAATTTGGGAGTCCACCCTGACGGCTCTCCACTTTATTCCTAGAAGAAAAGAAAGGGAAGTAACCAACCCAAAGTTTCGTATATATATATATATATATATATATATATATATATATTTATACATATATATATATATATATTTATACAGTATCTCACAAAAGTGAGTACACCCCTCACATTTTTGTAAATATTTTATTAAACCTTTTCATGTGACAACACAGAAAAAAAGACACTTAGCTACAATGTAAAGTAGTGAGTGTACAGCTTCTATAAGAGCCCATTCACACAGGGGCAACTTTGGATCCGACTTCAAGTCGCCCCTAGTCGCCTCAAGTCGCGCTGCATGAGAAAATCAATGTAAGTGAATGGAGCCGTCTTAATGCACACTACTGCAGTCGCTCCGACTTCAAAAAAGGTTCCTGTACTACTTCAATCCGACTTCTAGGTGACCTGTACCCATTGATTTCAATGGAAGTCACCTCAGAAGTCAAATCACTGTCTTAACAGAAGCAACTTTCCAGGAAGAGAACATACATTTCTCAGGCAAACCTCTCCCTCCCACAGAGCTGATTCTTGTTTGATTGGCCACTGGAATGTCTCCTGTCCTGGAGGCAACTTGAAGTTGCCTTGTAAGTAGCTTCATGTCGCGCTGTGATTCATACTCAAGTCGTGTCCAAGTTGCCTCCCAAAGTCGCGCTGGAAGTCGTGTTGCCCCTGTGTGAATGGAGTCTAACAGTGTAAATTTGCTGTCCCCTCAAAATAACTCAACACACAGTCATTAATGTCTAAACCGCTGGCAACAAAAGTGAGTACACCCAGGCCTGCTGTTAGAAATCATGGGGCCCCATACAGTGTACCTGACGGGGCCCCATTGGCCCGCCAACAACCCCACCCCTGCAGAGGCGCACTAAGTGGGGGGCGGGGGGCGGGCCGCCCCGGGTACCACACACTGGGGGGGTGTCAGGCCGGCATCCCCCTCCGCGATTTTACTACACCCGCAGCGCCGTGGGTTTAGGCAGAGCCGCAGCGGCAGTGACAGGCATAGTGCAAGAGACTAGTGCCGATTGCCGAATCGCGATGCAGGGAGGGAGGGGGGGTACAGCGTGACACCGCTGCACCTACCATCCCCTCCTCTCGCGGCCGTGGGCTGTGTCTGTGTGATCCCGGATGTCACACACAGGCACAGCCGAGCACGAGCAGCAGAGTGAAGCCGCCTCCCCCTCTCTGTTTATGTGTAATCAGGGGGAGGAGGGGACCTGCTGTGCATGTGCCGCCGCGGCGCCGCGTTGATCTGAGGTACTGAAGGGGGGCTGCACTGAACGGGGGCTACACAGGAGGGGGGTCTGCAGTGAACAGGGGGCTACACTAAAGGGGGGCTGCACTGAACGGGGGTGTCTGCACTCACTGTATGGGGGCTACACAGGAGGGGGGTCTGCAGTGAACAGGGGGCTACACTAAAGGGGGGCTGCACTGAACGGGGGTGTCTGCACTGTATGGGGGCTACACAGAAGGGGGGGTCTGCAATGAACGGGGGGGCTACACTGAACAGGGGTGTCTGCACTGTACGGGGGCTACACAGAAGAGGGGCTGCACTGAACGGGGGCATCTGCACTGAACGGGGGGCTACACTGAACGGGGGTGTCTGCACTGTACGGGGGCTACTCACTGTATGGGGGCTACACAGGAGGAGGGTCTGCAGTGAACAGGGGGCTACACTAAAGGGGGGCTGCACTGAACGGGGGTGTCTGCACTCACTGTATGGGGGCTACACAGGAGGTGGGTCTGCAGTGAACAGGGGGCTACACTAAAGGGGGGGCTGCACTGAACGGGAGTGTCTGCACTCACTGTATGGGGGCTACACAGGAGGGGGGTCTGCAGTGAATAGGGGGCTACACTAATGGGGGCTGCACTGAACGGAGGTGTCTGCACTGTTTGGGGGCTACACAGAAGGGGGGGTCTGCAATGAATGGGGGGGCTACACTGAACAGGGGTGTCTGCACTGTACGGGGGCTACACAGAAGAGGGGCTGCACTGAACGGGGGCGTCTGCACTGAACGGGGGGCTACACTGAACGGGGGTGTCTGCACTGTACGGGGGCTACACAGAAGGGGGGTCTGCACTGAATAGGGGGGCTACACTGAACGGGGGTGTCGGCACTGTACGAGGGCTACACAGAAGGGGGGTCTGCACTGAACGGGGGGGCTACACTGAACGGGGGTGTCTGCACTGTACGGGGGCTACACAGAAGGGGGGTCTGCACTGAACGGGGGGGCTACACTGAACGGGGATGTCTGTACTGTACGGGGCTACAGAGAAGGGGGGTCTGCACTGAACAGGGGGCGTCTGCACTGAACGGGGGGCTACACAGAAGGGGGGTCTGCACTGAACGGGGGGCGTCTGCACTGAACGGGGGGGCTACACTGAACGGGGGTGTCTGCACTGTACGGGGGCTACACAGAAGGGGGTCTGCACTGAACGGGGGGGCTACACTGAACGGGGGTGTCGGCACTGTACGGGGGCTACACAGAAGGGGGGTCTGCACTGAACGGGGGGCTACACTGAACGGGGGTGTCTGCACTGTACGGGGGCTACACAGAAGGGGGGCTGCACTGAACGGGGGTGTCTGCACTGTACGGGGGCTACACAGAAGGGGGGCTGCACTGAACGGGGGGCGTCTGCACTGTACGGGGGCTACACAGAAGGGGGGTCTGCACTGAACGGGGGGGCTACACTGAACGGGGGTGTCTGCACTGTACGGGGCTACAGAGAAGGGGGGTCTGCACTGAACGGGGGCGTCTACACAGAAGGGGGGTCTGCACTGAACGGGGGGCGTCTGCACTGAACGGGGGGCTACACTGAACGGGGGTGTCTGCACTGTATGGGGGCTACACAGAAGGGGGGTCTGCACTTAACAGGGGTCTGCAATGAACAGGGGGCTACACTGAAGGGGGCCTGCACTGAACGGGGGGCTACACTGAAGGGGGGTCTGCACTGAAAGGGGGATACACTGAAGGGGGTCTGTGTAACATGCAGGGGGTCCAGAGCTGCAGGGTGCTGTGTAATGTAAAGGGGTCCAGAGAAGCAGGGTGCTGTGTAATGTAAAGGGGTCCAGAGAAGCAGGGTGCTGTGTAATGTAAAGGGGTCCAGAGGTGCAGGGGAATGTGTAATTTAAAGGGGCGCAGAGATGCAGGGTGCTGCGTAATGTAAAGGGGTGCAGGGGGCTGTATAATGTAAAGGGGTCCAGAGGTGCAGGATGCTGTGTAATGTAAAGGGGTCCAGAGATGCAGGGTGCTGTGTAAGGTAAAGGGGTCCAGAGAAGCAGGGTGCTGTGTAATGTAAAGGGGTCCAGAGATGCAGGATGCTGTGTAATGTAAAGGGGCCCAGAGGTGCAAGGGACTGTGTAATTTAAAGGGGCCCAGAGATGCAGGGTGCTGTGTAATGTAAAGGGGTGCAGGGGGCTGTGTAATGTAAAGGGGTCAAGAGGTGCAGGGGGCTGTGTAATGTAAAGGGGACCAGAGATGCAGGGTGATGTGTAATGTAAAGGGGTGCAGGGGGCTGTGTAATGTAAAGGGGTCCAGTGGTGCAGGGGGCTGTGTAATGTAAAGGGGTCCAGAGATGCAGGGTGCTTTGTAATGTAAAGTGGTCCAGAGGTGCAGGGGACTGTGTAATTTAAAGGGGCCCAGAGGTGCAAGGGACTGTGTAATTTAAAGGGGCCCAGAGATGCAGGGGGCTGTATAATGTAAAGGGGTCCAGAGGTGCAGGGTGCTGTGTAATGTAAAGGGGTCCAGGGTGCTGTGTAATGTAAAGGGGTCCAGTGATGCAGGGTGCTGTGTAATGTAAAGGGGTCCAGAGGTGCATGGGGCTGTATAATGTAAAGGGGTCCATCGGTGCAGTTGTGGAGAAGGGGTACACAGTAGTGACAAAGAGATATTGAAGGATACAGGGGGCACAGTTGGGTGTTTTTACATTTTAATGTGGGGGCGGGTGCCAGATATAGGATCCGCCCCGGGTGCCAAATGCTCTAGGTACGCCCCTGCACCCCTGACCCCACGCTGTCACGAAATCTGGGGGAATGGTGACAGGAGCTGAAACATGTAACATGTACCAAAAGGTAAACCTTTAATAACCATTATTATTCTAAACGTTTTACACTATCATAAAGCAGCAGAGATGTCTTATTTTAGAAGTTTTTTGACAACAACTAATTAGCTGGGTTGAGCTCAGGCGTGTTCGGACCGTAGTCTGAACCCACCTTAGCTATACAACCAGGAAGCTTTACAGCGCCCCACCAATTATAACTGGATCTGAATAGATTTTGACACATTTTGACATCTGTGCCCGCTCAGTTTGTGTCCACATACAGTACACCACAGACATACCTCCCAACCTGCATGGATTCTGCGGGACTTTCCCGCATAGCCACTGTCTTCCCCGCAGTCCCGCGATAGACACATTTTTCCCGCACAAGAGAGGAGCCAGTGGAGGCAGCACGGAAGAGGGAGGAGGTAAGAAGAGGTAAGAAGATGTCACCCTCACCCAGCGGTCGGCTTGGGTGACAGGTGAAATAATGTTTGCCGTCCCACGGCAGCACCCCCAAACTACCCCCAACGCTCAACGCTTTGGTGTGATGTAAAAAAAAAAAAATCCGTCCCGCTGAAGCGCCACCCCCCGCCCCCCCGCTCAACAACTTGGGTGTCAGGTGAAATTATTATTTTCGGCGTCCCGCAGCAGCACAAGCCCCCCCCCCCCCAGTGAAAATGTCACATGAATTTCCCGCAGTTGACTTTTGAAAAGTTGGGATGTATGTGTCCATTTACATCAGGCTACCTCTGATCTGTCACATTAAGGTCTGGAAAAATAGAAAAGGATGTTCTTTTGCATTTTTTTTTTTTTTTACCTGAATGGACACGGAGGTAGGCGGATCTAATTGCACACAAGTCAATTCATATCAGGACTCCTGTAGACCTACATGGAGCTTTCAATCAGGTCTGCATGAAAAACTGACAGGCGGACCTGATTGCAAAGTTTGAATGAAAAGTTCTCAAAGGGGAGTGGTTTTGGGGTGGTAAAAAATGCAGCTTGGCTGTGTGTTTTTACTGTCCCTTCCCCCAACACGTGTGTAAAGTAGCATCTCATTGTGTACTCATGGTCATTATCATTATGATGAGAGCACAGCAGGTGCTGTATGGCTCTGTCAATATAACATGCTGTGTGGTGCTGACTTTCTTAATATATGGTTGTGCTGTGTTATAGTCTGTAACACACAGTACAGCCATATATTAAGAAAGTCAGAACCACACAGCATGTTACACTGACAGAGCCATACAGCACCTGTTGTGCTCTCATCATAATGATAATGACCATGAGCACACAATGGGGAGTCTGGGCACTGAGTCTCAGCCTGTGTGATGTGTCAGTGTGTGTGAAGGGGGATTGCTTGCCTGTGGACCGGTGTCGGGATTACTCTTTCTGCACTCTCAGCCTCCTAAGTGATAAGTCTCTCCCTCAGGCTGCAGCATGGCACTTACTGAGGGAAGGGAGATGCATTACAATTGAATCCATCCACCATGGAAAGCATACAGTGAGCACAAGGTACACTGATGCAGAGCAGGGATTGTATACCTGCGCCCGAAAATGAAGAAAAAGTCCCTCTTCTGCTCTCACCTCCTGGGCCCCTCTGTTAACCTGATGGCTGCCCAGGAAGGTACTATATACCTTGCTAATCAAGTAGGTGCAGGTTAATAAAGTTATTTAGCTAATTTGTTTTTTTATCTAGAAACTAACTAAAAAGCTGCTTGGGCCCCCCCTGCTGGCCGGGCCCTGTACAACGGGGCTGGTTGCACTGCCCTATCAGCGGCCCTGAGTACACCCCTAAGTGAAAATGTCCAAATTGGGCCCAAAGTGTCAATATTTTGTGTGGCCACTATTATTTTCCAGCACTGCCTTAACTCTCTTGGTCATAGAGTTCACCAGAGCTTCACAGGTTGCCAATGGAGTCCTCTTCCACTCCTCCATGACGATATCACGGAGCTGGTGGATGTTAGAGACCTTGCACTCCTCCACCTTCCATTTGAGAATGCCCCACAGATGCTCAATAGGGTTTAGGTCTGGAGACATGCTTGGCCAGTACATCACCTTTACCATCAACTTCTTTAGCAAGGCAGTGGTCGTCTTGGAGGTGTGTTTGGGTCATTATCATGTTGGAATACTGCCCTGCGGCCCAGTCCCTCTCATGCTCTGCTTCAGTATGTCACAGTATATGTTGGCATTCATGAATCCCTCAATGAACTGTAGCTCCCCAGTTCCGGCAGCACTCATGCAGTCCCAGACCATGACACAACCAACACCATGCTTCAATGTAGGCAAGACACACTTGTCTTTGCACTCCTCACCTGGTCGCCGCCACAAACGCTTGACACCATCTGAACCAAATAAGTTCATCTTGGTCTCATCAGACGACAGGACATGGTTCCAGTAATCCATGTCCTTAGTCTTCTTGTCTTCAGCAAACTGTTTGCGGGCTTTCTTGTGCATCATCTTTAGAAGAGGCTTCCTTCTGGGACGATAGCCATGCAGACCAATTTGATGCAGTGTGTGGCGTATGGTCTCAGCACTGACAGGCTGACCCCTCACCCGTTTAACCTCTGCAGCAATGCTAGCAGCACTCATACGTCTCTTTGCTAACGAAAACCTCTGGATATGACGCTGAGCACGTGCACTCACCTCTTTGGTCGACCATGGGGAGGCCTGTTCTGAGTGGAACCTGTCCTGGTAAATAGGGATGAGCTTCGAGTTCGAGTCGAACTCATGTTCGACTCGAACATTGCCTGTTCGCCCCGTTCGCCCGTTCGCCGGTGGATGTCCCCATGTTGATGGGGACAAGGGCCTCATCCCCATAACTCTTGCCCAGTGGTTGTGGGGGTCTGCGGGCAGGGGGCTTATCGGAATCTGGAAGACCCCTTTAACAAAGGGGACCCCCATATCCCGGCCCCCCCATGTGAATTGGTAAGGGGTACATTGCACCCCTACCATTTCACAAAGAAAGTGTAAAAAAAAAACAAAAAAAAAACACACAGACACCTTGGAAAAGTCCTTAATTAAAAAAAAATAAAATAAAATAAAACATTCCAGCGATGAAATCCAGTGTCCCGCGGCGATCCGATGTCCAGCGCTGTCCACACGAAACATCATTGGCTGAGCCTGAGAGGACCTGATGGGGAACTTCCTCTGCAGTGTATTAAATGAATAGACCCGCCCCTTCTAAAGTTCCCCATCAGGTCCGCTCAGCCAATGACGTAGGCGGGGTCTGACATACAAGGGGGTGGACCTGATGGGGAACTTCCTCCACAGTGTAATAAATGAATAGACCTGCCCCTTCTCACGTTCCGCATCTGGTCCGCTTAGCCTTACACCTACGTCATTGGCTGAGCAGACCTGATGGGAACTTTAGAAGGGGTGGGTCTATTAATTTAATACACTGGGGAGGAAGTTCCCCATCAGGTCCGCTCAGGCTCAGCCAATGACGTTTCGTGTAAACAGTGCTGGACATCGGATCGCCGCGGGACACTGGATTTCATCGCTGGAATGGGTTTTTTATTTTTAATAAAGGACTTTTCCAAGGTGTGTTTTTTTTTTTTTTTTTTTTACACTTTCTTCGTGAAATGGTAGGGGTACAATGTACCCCTTACCAATTCACATAGGGGGGGCGGAATCTGGGGCCCCCTTTGTTAAAGGGGTCTTCCAGATTCCGATAAGCCCCCTGCCCGCAGACCCCCAGAACCACCGGGCAAGGGTTGTGGGGATGAGGCCCTTGTCACATCCACATCCTCCCCATGTTGAGGGCATGTGGCCTGGTACGGTTCAGGAGGGGGGGGGAGCTCTCTCGTCCAGGTTGCGTGCTCGGATAAAGGGTCTGGTATGGATATTTGGGGGAACTCCACACATTTTTTTTTTTAATTTGTGGCAGGGTTCCCCTTAATATCCATACCAGACCTGAAGGGCCTGGTAGTTGAATTTGGGGGGACCCCCACGCTTTTTTTTTTTTTTTTTTATCAATGACTTTTCTATGTATTGCCGGGAGCCGACAATCCATTATAACCCGCGAGTGAGTTTTAAATGACTTTTTTTCCATCAGAAATGGCATTTTGTGCAGGGACAGTTCTAAGCACGGGAAACAAGCGCGACTTTACATGCATATTATACACACCCAGCAGGTACGAAATTTAAAGGAATTTTTCACTTTTATTGTTTCACTTTAAGCATTATTATTTCACTTTTTATGATAATAACTTGCATATAAGCCTTTATAATTAGCACTTTAGATTTCTCCCATAGACTTTTCGAATTTGCCGCGAACACCCCAAATTGTTTGCTGTTCGGCGAACGGGCGAACAGGCAATGTTCGAGTCGAACATGAGTTCGACTCGAACATGAGTTCGACTCGAACTCGAAGCTCATCCCTAGAGAATATATATGCATCCTAGGTGTTGTATATATATTTATACACTGTATGCAGTTTAGCTAGATCCGTTCCTGGCTTTCTATATACTGTGACAGGCAGGCAGGTGATTGTGCTAGCTGCAGACAGTCAGTGTTTCACTTAGTGTACTGTGTGCTTTGCATAGCGTTCAGTTCTAAGCAAGGGAAACAAGCGTGACTTTACAGGCATACTATACACACACCCCAGGTATGAAATTTAAAGGAATATTTCACTTTTATTGTTTCACTTTAAGCATTATTAAAATCACTGCTCCCGAAAAAACTGACGTTTTAAAACTTTTTTTTTGCATTGATACATTTCCCCTGGAGCAGGACCCGGGCCCCCAAACACTTTTTAGGACAATAACTTGCATATTAGCCTTTATAATTCGCACTCTTGATTTTGAACGTTCGAGTCCATTGTATTTAATAGGGTTCTAAAGTTCACGCGAACATTCTGGCTGTTCGCAGGTTCTGGTGCGAACCGAACAGGGGGGTGTTTGGCTCATCCCTACTGGTAAACCGCTGTATGGTCTTGGCCACCGTGCTGCAGCTCAGTTTCAGGGTCTTGGCAATCTTCTTATAGCCTAGGCCATCTTTATGTGGAGCAACAATTCTCTTTTTTCAGATCCTCAGAGAGGTCTTTGCCATGAGGTGCCATGTTGAACTTTCAGTGACCAGTATGAGAGAGTGAGAGCGATTACACCAAATTTAACATACCTGCTGCACACCTGAAACCTTGCAACCTTGTAACACAAACTAGTCACATGACACTGGGTGGAAAACTGGCTAATTGGACCGAATTTGGACATTTTCACTTAGGGGTGTTCTCACTTTTGTTGCCAGCGGTTTAGACATTAATGGCTGTGTGTTGAGTTATTTTAAAGGGGGCAGAAAATGTACACTGTTATACAAGCTGTACACTCACTACTTTACATTGTAGCAAAGTGTAATTTCTTCAGTGTTGTCACATGAAAAGATATAATATAATATTTACAAAAATGTGAGGGGTGTACTCACTTTTGTGAGATACGGTACATACTGCGACTCTCCAGCAGTCTTTGTGATTACTTTCATGATGGCTGTATATCTCCAACAGTCCTCCTCATGCATAAAAGTGTGGGTCAGCAAGTCTCTTCCTACCCCCCTTTCCTCCCTGATGGAGACTGAGTGACTCTTTGTAGGCCATCCTTCCTTTATGATCATCTCCCGGTCTTTGTGGATTGCTCTCCCCAGCCGCCATTCACGCCGAATGTCCTCATATTGGGCCCAGGTCTCCTCACAATCTGGCACCCGCAAATGCTTGGGGTTGTGCAAATACTCCCAAACCAAGTCATCCTCCCACTCTCCCCGGGAGTTCTCAATGATGTCCATGGTCTCGGGAGGGACATAAGGATAGTCCAGACCCCACTCCAGAGCAACTCTGCACTGAACCTCCCTCTGGCAGTTCTTTGGGCTTTCCTTTTCCAGGGACCTCTTGACCCACTGCCTGTATCCAGATGCTCTGGTATGGGTGGTGGAAGATCTGTTGTAGAAAAGTTGTCTGCTAGTGATGGGGGTTCCTGCAGCTTCTTCGGTGTTCCCAGCAAAGTCTGGCTCTTCTCCTCCCTCGGACTGGACCTCCAGTACCTGGGAACCTCTTGTCTCCCATTCCTCTTCCGAGTTGCTACCAGGAGATGACCACTCTGCTAATCTCTCCAGGGACCAAAACCAAAACTATGCTAGCAGTCTGGGGTATCGCCAATCTATGGCCTGACCCTCGCATTCCCCTTCTGGCTCACCTTAGGGCGCACTTCCCTCCAACACTGGCTCCTTCCAGATAGGGATAGCAAGGGACATAGAAGCAGCCAGCATTTCAGGGACATTATCTGGGTCCTGCGTGGTAGTACTTACAGTTACCAGGTCCCCAACCAGGCCACAGGCTACAGCAGACTCCTCTTTCCTTATGTCACTTGTTTTCGCCGGGGAGTCACCAGGCTCAGACTCCACCCCGCCTTTCTGCGATTACTCCAGGCCCGATCCGGCCTTCCGGGAGTTCCGTGGCTGAAAGCAACACAGTCCAGAGCGCAAGTCCATGTGTAGTTCTGTGGCTCCTGCTGGCTGGATGCGAGCTGGGTGAGCGGTTCGCCACAATAACCGCACCTGATCCAGGCACTGACCACCGTGGTTGGTATCCGGCATTCTAAAACTGCAGGCACAGAGGCTCCATCCCATCAATCATCCCGAGGGAGAATCCCCCATGATGCTCCAACCGGACATCGGTGTCCACCAATGTCAGCTCCTGCAGATCAGACAACCAGGTCAGCGCTGGGTATACACGAACCCCATCATCTTGCTCCTCTGCCTTGTGATTGCTGCTAGCAGGGAACGGTGGGTCTCTTCTAGGGCGTAGCAGCGCCCCCTTGCTTCCAGACAGGCTGACATCTGTGAAACTGATAGGCAGCCCCTCCCCTGGGATGCTTCTGTAACCCCTTGTTAGACAAACTGAAGTTTGCAGGCATGCTGAAACTAACAGAACTTGTCCAGGCATGTCGCTCGGCACCGGCTGTGCTCGAGCAACTGGGAGTAGATGACCACTGGCTTTTCCGGTGGTTGTCGGTAGCAACAATAAAGTTTGTAGCTCATGCCTCACTGAAAGGAACACTTCTAGCACAGTCCTGCCCGCAGGCTGACTCAGATAAGCCTGGGTAACAGTCATAGGCGTGCGCACAGGGTGTGCCAGGTATGCCTGGGCACACTCTAATCACCCTGTGCTGGGAAGATTCCCTCTGCTGCTTGGTTGCAAGAAAGAGACTGGGGAATCTCTGTCCCCAGTCCCTTTCTTTGTCTCAAAAGTAAGACATCAGGGGCCTGTTTAGACCCCTGATATTTCACCAAAGCCCCCAATGGGGCACCTAAAAAAATTGTAAAAAAACAATAAAAATTATTGTATAAAATATTATAATAAAGAATGCAATTATAAAAATGTAATAAAAAAAAAAAAATAAACTACTGATATCAACCTCTGCCCTACTGACATCAACCTCTGCCCTACTGACATCGTCCACTGCTCTACTGACACTGTCCATTGCCCTATATATTTATAGGACATGTGTGTTTGAGCTTTGGGGTGCACACCCTTGAAAGGTTCTGGTTCTGTTTGGTTCTGTTGGACCTTCTTGGCTCGAGCTGGACTCTGGATCTGTGGAAGTCTCTCTGACCGGTCGGATATTCAAGACACCAATAAACAGTGAATGGGTATACTAGAATATGTTGTTTAATGGTTACATGTCCTTTTTTATACACAGCGAGAAAAGTTGCCTCCCTCCTATGGACCTATCAGCAATAAGCAAAAATCTCATGAGTTAGACAAAAATAAATTCTAACAGGTTTTTTTACTTCTGCAAAAGCGGTCAGTTAACATACGTCAATTGTGGTCAAACTAGACATGTTCTGGACATTTGAAACAGGAAGATAAGAAACGCCAGATGTCAGTGTGGTCAATCTGTCAGTTAAAAAGCAGAAGTGAGATAAACTTTTTCCCGGAAAAGGCCTAACCACAAAGTCACATTTCAACCTAAATATACATGCTTGTCAGTTACACAGAAGAAAGATTAGCCTGACTACAAAAGTCACATCTTGTTCATACTCATGTCAGAGAAACATTATTGTAAAATATATATATATTTGAGGAGAACTCTAACCATGAATATTGGTTCATGATCTTCTTATACCTTACAACCCCTCCTTATGATCATGGCTTCAAGAATTGAAGCCCATCGATCATTGGATTATTAAGGACGACAGGTGGTGTGCCATTTTAGGAGAGGGGTGAAGTTTAGAGGTACTGCCATTAGGGGGATCCTAGCAGTGCTAGGATGGAGTTTACTACATATCCAACATTTTTCATATCCTGATTTTTGAGCATAAGCATACTTAAATTTAAACAGCAGCATTTTACCACTAAAATTGTCTTCCATACTTCTTTTTGGTCTGTTAGAATTATCTGACCAACACTGTCCTACGATTATGAGCATTAAAATAAACAATGTAATCATTAAGGAAAAAATAAAAAGTTTTGCCGAAGTGACCCCTCCTTTTTGACCATTAGTGTCTATGGGTATGGAACTCTGAGTTTCTTGTTTTTTATGGTCCACTAGGGAGTATTTTCCAGATCCTTTTCTGGAATACTCTCCAGAACAGAGGTCTTTGCCTTCTCCTTCACCTTCTTCCAGTTTCCCTTCGGAAATGTCTTTAGTCTGGATGCATGGATCCATTGTGGTCCTTGATCTGTAAGAACAGCTGTTCTGGCAACCTTCAGAATTTCAAATGGTCCTTGGAAGATAGGGCCTGGTTGTTTCCGGACGGCAAGTTGTTTTATCAATACTTTGTCTCCTGGGATATACGGATGTGTAGGCTCTGTGGAGAGAGGAGGAAAAGTGACAGCAACCTTGTCCTCTGTTTCACTAAGGCTACTTACCAGATGTTTCACGTACTCTTCCTGTAAAGAATAAAGATTAACCTCCTCTCCCTCATCAGGTTTCCTCTGTGCTGGCCTACCCATAAGTATCTCAAAAGGAGATATTCCTGTTCTGTGGGGGGTAGTCCTGATTTGATATAAGACTGCTGGCAAGTAATCTAACCAGTTTTTCATTGTGCTACCTGTTGCTTTTTTCAATTTGTCTTTTATGGTTCTGTTCATTCTTTCCTCTACTCCTGAACTCTGTGGGTGGTAGGGAATGTGCAGCTTCCATTGGATGCCTAGAATTTTTACTAGCTCCTTCACTAAGGCCGAGGTAAATGCTGGACCTTGATCTGACCATATAGTGGCCGGAAGGCCAAACCTACAGATCCACTGATTTATTAGTACTCTAGCTGTCTCTCCTGTGGTAGGGATTGCTTCTACCCATCCTGTAAATCTGTCAACTATAACCAAAAGATATTCTAAATTGCCCTTCTGTGTGGGGACTTGTGTGTAATCTAGGGATTCTATCATGTGGTGCACCCCTTTTATTCCCTATTATTCCCTCCTTGGTTGACCAAAGTCCAGTAGGATCTTTTGTCAACCCGTGTACCCATATCTGCTGTCAGTGTAAATGTTTACATCTTTTCCTTCAAAAATCTGACAAACCATAGTTATAGCAATGAGTTCTGCAATCTGGACTGAACTAGCATTCAGAGATTTGGCTTCAATCATTAGATCTGGCAATTGAACAATGGCATAACCAGTTTGATAAGTTTTGTCATCAGGTCGGGAGCAGCTGCCATCTACATAAACATTTTCCGCATTTGGATACGGAACATCTGTGAGGTCTGGTCTAGGGAGGGTAGTTTCTGCAAGTACCTCAGTGCAATCGTGTTCCTGAATGTAAAAACCTAATGGGCTTTGAGGTTTCTGAACATGATTTTATGGTTAGATTATGTGTTTTTAGCAAGATAATCTCATAGCCGCTGCACCTTTGCATTGTCATGTGTTTGTGTGTTCATGTTTGTCATGAGGTGTGTAGTATACAGTGTGAGGTCATGTTCCAGAACCACCTTTGAAGCCTCTTGTACTGCCATTGCACAGGCTGCTACGGCCTGTAAGCAATGTGGCATACCTTGAACTTGATCTGGAAGTTTCTTTGAGATGTATGATACGGGTCTCAGAGAATTCCCATGTGATTGTGCTAGGACCGCTGCAACCGTAGGTCCAGATACCACACAGTACAATGAAAAAGGCCCTGCGCACTCTATAAGTCCCAATGCAGGGGCTTGCCTTAGAGAGCTGATTAATGCTGTGAAAGCCTTAACCCTCTCTGTTGTCCAATCAATAAACTTTGGGGCATCCTGCAGGGTAGCAGACCTTAGGATAGAATCATAATAAGAGCAATCAGGTATCCACTGCCTGCAGTATATTATGGACCCTAGGAAAGAGAGAAGCGCTGACTTGTCTCTTGGTGGACTCCAGGAGGACAGTGCCTTGACTCGAGCTGGTGACACCAAACGTTCGGTTCGGATTATACACCCCAAGTACTCAACCTGCGACCTGCACCACTGGATCTCTTTGCGAGACACCAAGTGACCTTTTGAGGCGAGGTGAGTTAGTAGGTGCTCTGAGTCCTCCGCACAGCTGACCTCATTTTCATTACACAGCAATAGGACATCCACATACTGAAGCAACACTGAGCCTTCTTTTGGTACCCAATCGCTCAAAGATCGATTCAAGACCATGGAGCACGCTGCAGGACTGTTCGCAAAGCCTTGCGGGAGCCTAGCCCAGGTCTAAAGTAATTTTGGGCTTCCTCTGCAACAGGTATGGAAGAGAACGCGATACTTAAATCAATGACCATGTAGATCTTGGACGTTGCCGGTATCTCACAAAATATTGTAGCAATATCCGCAACAAAAGGTGGAAGGGGGACAATAGCTTTGTTCAGGGCCCTTTGGTCCTGTGCAAAGCGCCATTCACCACTGGCTTTGACTGGGTGAATGAGGGTGTTACAGGGACTGATTGTATGTTTCAGTATTCCTTCTGCTAAATATTGCTTTATTTGTGGTGCTATGCCTGCAATTTTTCCTTCTGACAGGGGATATTGTTTTTGGTAATGTACTACTGCTCCTTCCCCAATGATGGGCTTGTATGGTGTACAATGTATGCAGTGCCCATATAGGGTGTGCTTCAAGGTGTGCCGGTAGTAACATAAAGTACCCTCTAAAATCCTGTCTTTTTTTTTTTTTTTTGGTTAGACAAATCACAGATTTCTGATGTAGCTAGCAGGCCCCCATCTTTTGTAAATTTGATGTGAATGTTTAAACTTGACATTAAGTCTCTTCCCAGAGGAAGTGGTCAGTCAGAATGGTAAAACTCATTTAAAAAGATGTTGGTCATGAACTGTACCAACGGGCAATCTGCCTCTTCCCATATTACCCCTGCGGTTAGCTGCCCTACTTGTTCCTCTCCTAAGGGGGCATTCTGACTTCCAATGTCCCATGACCCTGAATGTGAAACAACCCTGCTGGTTATCCTGGGGATATGCTTGGTATTGTACTTTTTGGGATTGTTGGGGAACTGGTTGTGTATAAGGGACAACCATTTGTGCAGCAGCTAACTGCGGGCTTTCTATCTGTTCGGGGTTAAATGAGGGAAATACCCCTCCTTTTGTAGTGAATAAGCCCGAGGATGCACGCTTTTTTAATGTCTTTAAAAAAGGCATCAGGTTTTAATGTTGACCAATTGGGGGTAATTAATTTAAGTAACTGTGTTGTTTTGGGATCTCCCCCGGACATGACTGTGCTCACATACAGTTCAGGGTTCTCCATTCCTGTATCTTTGTATAACTGGTGTACCCGTTTACAAAATTAATAAAAGTTTTCTCCCGGTTCCTGCTTTGCAGTGCACATTATCTGCAAAGCACTCTCTCCTTTGTAACTTTTCTGCCAAACAGCTGCCACAGCTGCCCAAAATGATTCCCATCCCTTTGCATTTTTAAAGGGGTCATTATCAGCAAATAATGTCTTAACTTCTACATCGCAGATAGGATCTGGATCCACTGTCTGTATTATTATTTCACAGTCATCGGCATTCATGCCAGTGCCCACGCAATGTCTCTGTAAGTACAGAGCTGCCTCTCTGGGGTGTTTGCGTGGTCAAGCCACCCACTGCCTCATCATCCTTATCCTCCTCAGCTTTCCTTCTATCACTTTTTCTTCATCTTCCTCTTTTTTTAATACACTGTTCTTCCTCCTTTACTAATTGACTTAAACGTTCCTGTATCTGTCTTCTATCTTCCCCCTCCCGTAACCAATTAGTTCCCTTTTGTTTAGCTATGGTTAATACTCCTGCTATAACATTTGGATCTAATGAGAGGTATATTTTCTTTGGGACAAGGGATTCATCTTTTACCATAGCATATGGAGGGGGTTTTTCTTGATAAAAATTAGGGGGAGCTGATGGACTTCCTATTGCGTCTTCTAATTGCTCTTTCTTTTCCATTTTTACACTTGTATATTTCTTTCTATATTCCTTCATACCCTTTGCCCAAATCTTACAACATTTAGTCATGTAATCTTTGTCAAGGTCTTTTATGGGATAATTATACTGTTTATGTTGGCCACATATTCTGGTTACTTCCTCCCACTCTCTTCCTCGGAACATGGTCCGTATTCCCCCAAACATGGCACTTCTAACTGATGTGCTCTTTTTAAAACTAGTGACCAAAAAGGATCAGTATAATTTTTCCCATAATTGACTTTAATGTAATCAATCGGAGAGGGTTGGTGCTGCTTACCTTCAGCTTCCTTTCCTGCTTGATTACCCATTATAGCAAACAATAATACTTATACTTTAAAATTAAAAAATTTCTGTCTTGCTTTCTCTATTTTGTTCCAGGGGCGGAAATGTCCTTAAACTTATGACAATTTATAGATTTATGACAAGGAACCCAGTGTTCTCCTTTTTTTTGGTATATAATTAGACACTGGATTTCAGCCACACTTAGGCCCTCGAGTGTCAAACTATATGATACAGAATTATGTATATTAAATCTTAACATATGTTGTTTTGATCCCTGGAACATAGGACCCTTGCCAATTTTGACATGATACCCCCCTGGAACAATTGCCACTAATGACGTGGTCTTCCCTTTATAAGCAAACAATAAACCAGTTTTACATTCAGGACAACAATATACAGTCGACATTTAAAAAGGTAACCCTTTTTGTGTACACCTTTTAGATATAGAGTTTCCACAGATCCGTCCTATGTAGAGAAGAATTTAAGATTCTATCTCAATCTAATAACCTGGTCTGGCCAACCTAGCGAGACCCTCTGTATCTATTCTAAATCTACCTTTCAATCTTAACAGAGTCCCAGAAAACTTGTAGTTTTCTCGAGATTCTACTTTATGGTGAACCAATTGACAAGGCAAGACTGTTGTTCCCAATAATAATTAAAGGGGGTCTTACCTGTTCAATTGGATCACCCCACTTCTGGTACCACTGAAAGGTTCTGGTTCTGTTTGGTTCTGTTGGACCTTCTTGGCTCGAGCTGGACTCAGGATCTGTGGAAGTCTCTGACCGGTCGGATATTCAAGACACCAATAAACAGTGAATGGGTATACTAGAATATGTCGTTTAATGGTTACATGTCCTTTTTTATACACAGCGAGAAAAGTTGCCTCCCTCCTATGGACCTATCAGCAATAAGCAAAAACCTCATGAGTTAGACAAAAATAAATTCTAACAGGTTTTTTGACTTCTGCAAAAGCGGTCAGTTAACATACGTCAATTGTGGTCAAACTAGACATGTTCTGACATTTGAAACAGGAAGATAAGAAACGCCAGATGTCAGTGTGGTCAATCTGTCAGTTAAAAAGCAGAAGTGAGATAAACTTTTTCTCGGAAAAGGCCTAACCACAAAGTCACATTTCAACCTAAATATACATGCTTGTCAGTTACACAGAAGAAAGATTAGCCTGACTACAAAAGTCACATCTTGTTCATACTCATGTCAGAGAAACATTATTGTAAAATATATATATATTTGAGGAGAACTCTAACCATGAATATTGGTTCATGATCTTCTTATACCTTACAACCCTAATGCAATAGGCTGCGCACACCTATGGTAACAGAAGACATTTCCAGGCACAATTTACTGTTTAAAGCAGGAGTTTGAAGCACAAGTTCAGGGTATCCATCATTGGCAGAACGCTGGACACATTTGTAATCCAAATTGAGTCGTCCAACAATAGCAGGAATGCTGGACGTATTTGTAATCTTGATCTCCCGCCGTGGTTGTTGCGATGACAGCACATGGTAAAAGTTACTGAATTGTAGGTTTAGAACATAAGTGTCCATCCCAGTCAACTGGGGCAACTGGGTAAGCAGGTAGCTTGAACTTGAAAGCACCTCTCGTTGGTTGCTATGGGCAACAGCACTCAATGCTGTAGTACTGAATGCAGGCAGAGCACATCAGTCCTTCCCCAGAGTTCAGTCCCTCAATTGGTGGAACAAAGTGCAGTTCCCCGGCTCGGTCAACTTCAGTTGTCTAGGGGCAAGAGCTGGCAGGTTACCTGTGAACAGATGATCCGGGACGAGCCCCCAAATGTAGCGGTACCCCTGTCGCAGCTGCTGAGTATTGTGGTCCGTCTGTCACCCTGCCCCAGCCAGGCACACACTTGTCATTCATGCCGAGACATTAAAGCAGTCCTTGCACTTGTTTTTGTTTGTTTTTTATTTGAGGGAGATTAAACTTGGATAGGGATGGGAACTTATGAGATGCCCAGGTAACCAAACATTGCAAAACTCCTACTGCACATCACTTCCTTTCTTCCACTCTCCAGACTAACTAGCACTGATTTGGTAGGCCTGACACTGGCTCAGCCAGGCTTAAAGCAAAAGCCCTTTACAGGCAGGGACCGCAGGCCCCTATGGTGTAGCAAAATATTGAAAAGTCCCAGTGCTAGCTGTCCCTGTGGCTACTGCTCCCAGTACCACCTCTTCAGGCACTGCCAGCCCTCCTGGCTGCAGCTGCCTCGCTCCACTCCCCGGGACACCACCATCCATCCCAGACTCCTGCATCTCAGTCAGGCCTCCGAGTCCTATTAAAAAGAAAAAAGAAAGACCTCGAACCTGATGAATATTGAATGAATGGGGGTACGACCACGAATAAAGGCAGGGTGTGTACATTAGATAAACTTCCACAAAAAAGAAAAAAAATATATAATTTGCACACCCAAGGGTCACCTCATAGCTAGTTTATTGCTATAAAGAACAGCATCACATGCTATAGCTCTCCAGAAATAGCCTCTTCTCCCCCATGCCCCATGTATCTCCCAATGACCAGTGACGCCTTACCCTCCTTCCCCCTATGTATAGTGATGGGGCTGCGGGAGACCTTCCCTCAGAGCTGAAACCAGGAGACTGTGTAAGCTACCCCCCAAGATGGTGCCCCTAATGAATGCACCTGCAGCCAAGAAACCACTGCAAATGATTCAAGTGGGTTGTCCTCCCAAAACCCTAAATGGAGAGCTCAACACCTTATGGCCACAATGGGTGAATGCAGTAGCAACTTCCATCACAGGTAAATCTGGGAAAAAATCCCATTGGTCGGTGGCCATCTCTGTTACCGTTCCTCTTATGGCAGATCACATAGTCTAATCCCACAGTCCTCCCAACGGTGTACTCACTCACCAGCCCTCTTGGCTGCCTCTGTGGAACTCCTGGAGACTTGCCCAGCAGTGTTCTCCCATTGTCCTCTCTTGCTCCTCCTGTGCCTCCTGTCCAGGACACCTCCATGTTTTCTTAGAGGGCCCCGTCTGCACCCGAGCCCAAGCCCAAGGTCACCCCCCCCCAGACTGGGGAGCTCCTGCAAAGGCGCCAACAGCCTAAAACTCCATCTCGATTCTTCCATTCGATCAACTCCTACCCAGCTGGGCTGACTCTGGGTATTTAAGGAGGCCTGCCCCCTGCCAATCCAAGTTGGCGATTGGTCAGGGCTCCCTAGAATACCCCAGATGGCTCCACCTGCCCTCCAGCCTCTCTTTCCAGAAAACACTGGAAGATTCTAGAAGTAGGAGGTCCTAGTGTTGCCCCCTGTGAGTCACCCAGCACTACTCTGAGTCACTCCCAACAATAAACAGTATATGTGAGAGAGGTGTCCACCACACGGTCTAGCAAGGTTCAGTGTGACATGTCACATGACTGGAGAGAGGAAGGAGAAGATGCCTCACACTGTGATCTGTGAGTACAAGGGTCAAGAGGGAGGGGCTCCAGACCTCCTCTCTCCTTCTCAGAACTCCCAGACCTCCCCTCTCCTCCTCAGATTATTCCCTCTCTACTTCCTCCCGGACCTCCATTTTCTCCTCAGGTCCTCCCTCTCCTCTTCGGGTTTTCCCTTTCCACCTTAGGGCCTGCCTCTCTTCCTTAGACTCTTCCTCTTCTCCTCAGACCTCCCCAGACCTTCCCTCTCTTCTCCTCAGACCCCCCAGATCTTCCTCTCCTTCTCAGACCCCCCCAGATCTCCACTCTCCTTCTCAGACCTCCTTCTCCTCCTCAGACACCCCCAGTCCTCCCACCTATAATCCTCAGACCCCCACCTCTCCTGGGGCCCCAAAACCTCCTTCTCCTCCTTAGACCCCCCAGACCCCCCTCTCCTCCTCAGACTCCCATCTCCTATTCAGAACCCACCCAGACCTCCTCTCTCCTCATCAGACCCCTCCTCTCCTCTTCAGGCCCTCCAGACCTCCCCTTTTCTCCTTCAGATCTCTCCTCTCCTCCTCAAACCCCCCAGACCTCCCCTCTCTTCTTCAGACCCCTCATCTCCTCCTCAGGCCCCTCAGATACCCCCCTCTTCTCCTCAAGACTCCCAGGTCTCACCTTTCTACTTCTCATATCCCTCCTCTCCTCCTTAGACCCCTCTGAACTTCTTAAGTCCCCTTTTACACTGCCTGCTGCAGTTTCCTCACAACGCAGAAGCTAATGGGGGGAAATCTGTATTTATAACTTCAAGGGAGGGCATGTGAGACATCAGGGGTCTAAAAGACTAGTGATGTTTCATCAAAGAGAACCTATCATAACATCATATCACATAGGGGACTTTCGTTTTAGTGGAAAAATTTAAAAGAGAGTCAAAAGATTGTTATATGCAATTACTTTAAAACCTCCTAAAAATATTTTGAGCCATCCCCCCTCCCAATGTACGTGAATGTAAAAAGTAACACACCCGTTAGGGGCACCTAATTATGAAAACATTGCATTCATGAATAAGAGCAATAATTCTAGGCCCATTATTCACAATTCACTCTAAACATGTAGGGCCATGCCCCATATATTTAGCGCAATTTAAACAATTTTCGCCATGGCCGTTTTCTTTTCCATTTTTGTCTAGGGTCCAACTTATGATCCTGCACACAGGCCCACAGATTTCATAAAATGCCCCTGCCTGGATGTCACAAGATTTAGTGTCCCCCATTGGAAAATTTCCCCTCTGTTACTTTTGTGGTGACAACCCAAAATTTGGGGATTTTCTTTTACTTTCACTTTCACTTTCAATGATAACAGTAAACAGCAAAAGTAGACAGAGTGAATCTTCTTGGGTCACAGCAACAAAAACTGGCAGATGTTCTAATCCCACTTAATTTTTTCCAAAACAAAATGCAGCACTACCCCGTAGGAGCCACTGATTAGGATGGGTCATCTGTTCTTTGCATCAGCCCTTTCCAAAAAAAACTCAGCCCCTCTAAAGCCTCGTACACGCGACCGAGAATCTCGTCGGAAAGAAAACGACGTTTTTCTCGACGGGTTTCTTGTCAAGCTTGACGAGATTTTTGTAAAGCTTTCCTTGCATACACACTGTGAATCCAAAATCTCGTCGGTCTAAAAGCGTGGTGACGTACAACACGTACGACGGCAGTATAAAGGGGAAGTTCAATTCTCATGGGGCCCCCTTTGGGCTGCTTTTGCCAATCTCGTGTTACTGCGTGTTAGTAAAAGTTTGGGAAGAGACGATTCGCGCTTTTCAGACTTTGTGCTTTCAGTTCGTTACAGTGTGACGAATGTGCTATCTCCATTAAGAACGCTAATTTTACAAGAATGTACGCTCCCGTCTCATACTTGTGTCTGACCATGCACGGTTTTTGAAGACTCGGAAAAGCATACACACGAACGGTTTTCTCGTCCAAAAACAGTCTGACGAGAATCACGCCGAGAAAAACTGAGATTCCGACGAGAGAAAAGGCCGCAGGTCGTCTTTTTTCTCATCGAGATTTTGGACAGTTTTCTCGACGAGAAAGCATACACACAAAAGGGTTTTCTCGGCAAGAAAGCTCTCCCAACAGTTTTCTTGTAGTTTCTTGCTGAGAAAACCGGTCGTGTGTACGCGGCTTGACACATCAGGTTGAGTGCACAAACATACAATATCACAGGGAATCACTGAAGGTAATACTTTTTTTATTTTATTTAAATATTCTTTATTATTTTCTCCAATACAAAACATCTGATTAAAATATAACATCCGTGTAATACATACATCGCATTGTATTAGCTTTAATGTGCCCTCTTTTCCCATTACCCTCCCCTACCCTCCCCCACCCCCCCCTATATATTAACTATTCACACAAATGTCCTACGACCAGCACCATCACCGTTTTCTATTCTCCAGGGGGGCTACTATTCCTTATTTATTTACTACTACTCCCTCTCTCTTCCTCTCCTCATAACTTGTGAGACTGAGGCTACTTTCACACTGAGGCGCTGGATGCGCTGACGGTATAGCAACGCTATTTTTAGCGCCGCTATACCGTCGTTTTTGCCACGATTTGCGGGCGCTAGCGGCGTGATTTTAACCCCCGCTGGCGGCCGAAAAAGGGTTAAAAATGGCTGCAATAACGCCTTTTTGCGGCGTTTTGCGGGCGTTTTGGAGGCGCTACCCCATTGATTTCAATGAGCAAGGGCGCGATAGGAGCAGTATTTTTACCGCTCCTATCGCGCCTCAAAGATGCGGCTTGCAGGAGTTTTTTGAAGCTCCTGCAAGCGTAACGCTCCAGTGTGAAAGCCCTCTGCATTGCAGGCGCTATTTTTAGCCTCAGTGTGAAAGGGGCCTAACTTCCAACTACTACTCTAGGCTTTTCTCCCCACCCCTAAGGTGGAAATCCCGCTCTACTCAGCCAGGGCTCCCACAATGTTATAAATGTATTAAAGTTACCTTGTCTAGTGAGGACTACCTTTTCTTTCCACACTGTCGTATTTTTTACGTTCACCCATTCTGGCGATGTCGGTAGTTTCAATGATTGCCAATTTTGTGCTATCAATTTTCTGGCCTGATACAGGCACCTCAAAACAGCTACTCTAGTATAGAAAAAAGAGAGGACGTGGGATTATAGCGGTGCTGAGGTATCACAATATCAAAATATGTTGGATTTTAATACATTTATTAAAATATCAATTCGAATAGATTTGATACAAAGCATATAATACATAAGAGAATATTGATAAAAACTATTTAATCAAACATATAGCATAGCTTTGTGGAACGCTGGTATTCCCAATTAGAGTGAAGGGGTGGTCGGGTAGGATGTAATGTCCCAATATATTTCGCCAATCTTTGGCTTCCTCAGGGGAATACACTATGACCACCAAACTTTATACAGCCAGCTCTATCAGAGAATCACAAAAAGAAAAGAAAAAAAGGGTAACAATTACACATAGCATATATACATATGTAAAAAAGTGCACTGCCAAAGTCACCTAGAGGAACCAACCTTTACTCAGTCCAGGCAAGAGGAACCTACATGTGGGGCCCCACATGGAGTGTGTAGAAAGTTCCAAACACTTGGGGTCATGCAGAGAGCATAATTCAGCTGTAGGGGGCAAAACCAGGACCCAGCTCTAAGGAACAGAGAACCTAATGAATGCTGAGTTCCAAATACAAAGTCATTTGAAAAATAAAATAAAACACCTGAAAATGGGAGACCGAGGGCTCACAAAGGACTTACTATGTTCAAAATTGTTTGAATAATGTAAAGACGGGGGCGAGCAATTTGTATGATATGTATGCCACAAGATGATTGGCCGTGAGTCAAACTGATAGATTGGCAAGCACTAAAAAATAGATACAAATAGGGATTTAATATGCAGGAAATGACAGGGTAGAGCAAAAATAAGATATAAGGAAGACAAATGTAACCCATGTCTGGCATCCCATTATAAATACAGCATAAATTAATCAGCAATGAATATAATTAAATTAAAATCAATTATCCATTTTCAAGCTTAAAATTATCATTAAATGGAATGAAAGATGCCAGGCATGGTGAAACACATGCAAATAACTACTATTGAACAGACTATTGTAGGAAGGTAGTCTAACCGGGTAAGGTAAATGATAAGTAAAAGGTCTTATAACGAGTATACCCCATAAATAAAGTAGATTACCTGTATCAAGGTAGCATAAGGTTGCCCCCGTGTTCCAGCTAGATCGAAACGATGGAGTGCTGGCCATTTAAACCACCCGCTCGCTCGGTTGTATGACGTCACCGAGCGAGCACGGACACAGAAGGTGCACCACTGCACATGTGTCAGTTGGTAATACGCCTGGGGCCTACAAACCCCATAGTGCTGAGCGACATGGTGACGTCAATAAAGAACGTCCGACGCTGATAACATATGCAAGCCGCCGAGTGGAATGGGCGAGGACAGATAAGGCGAGTGACGCCCTGAGACAGCACAAGAGGTGCGGCAGAGATGTAAAGGGCGGACCAAAGTGGTGTAAAGGCTGGACAAGTGCATTGTAGCACGGATCGGGCTATAGAGAAATTTACTCTCTAGTACTTGTTTGCTCATCCATGCATCCCAGTAAGCATATTTTAGCCTCCAGTTCCAGTGTGGTCCCAAAGGTTGCATTTATAGTGTCCAATACCTCAGCCCAATACCTATATAATTTTGGACATTTCCACATCATATGTATGAGGTCTCCTGTTTCTTGACACCTGGGGCACTTATCGTCTGGTCTCCTTCCAAACATATACAGTCTCTTTGGGGTATAGTAAACTCTGTGCACTAAAAATAAATTAGATACCCTCTGCGATGGGGAGAGTGACACCAATGGCCCTAGCTCTAATATCCATACCCGCTGTTCAGCTGTTATAACACCTATATCCTTCTCCCATTTCCCTTTGTTTTTTCCTACCCTCTCCCCAGTTATAATCCTACCACCAATCTGCATATATAGTTCTGAGATGAGGCCTTTAAGAGTTACGGTCTTGATTAACCTTTGGAGATGGGGAATTTTTTGCCATACCAATGGATGTGTTTTGAATTGGGCATGTCTGATCTGTAGATACCTGTAAAATAAGGTATTGGGTTTACCATACTCTCTACTTAGTTCTAAAAAAGATTTCAATATAGTGCCCTCATATAATTGAGCCAATCTGGTTATGACAGCTTTTCCCATTCCTTGATCTTCCCCATGGCTTGAATTTCTTGCAGGTATTAATTATCCCAAAGGGGAGAGTATTTCGTTAACCCCTTATACTCCAGTACTCTCTTAACTGACTGCCATATTCTTGTAACCATCTTTAATGTTGGGTTCTTGACAGGAAAGGAATCGGCTTCCAAGGTTTCTATTATAGTCTTATGTGTGGCCCCCAGTAGCATAATTTTGCTACTGGCATTCCAACCTCCTGCTATATTGCAACCCCGCAGGTGCTGTAACTGGGCCGCCAAGAAGTAGCTATGAGGGTGTGGGAGAGGGTGTAATGTTTGGAGACTAATCCTCGCTTTACCCTTCTTCCAAATTAGTTCCCTAAAGAGGGCCTCTATTTTATTAAACCATTAATTTCCTATCCAAACTGGAGAGTTGTGGAGCACATAAAGTAATTGTGGCATCCAGATCATTTTGATAAGGTTGCTCCGTCCTGCCACCGATAAGGGGAGTCATCCCCAGATTTCGGCTTTTCGCTTAAATTTAACTAATAGTTAGGTAATACTTAGTACTAGTGTTGGGCGATTGTTTCGGCCAAAGCATGAGTTCGGGCCAAACATTGGCTGTTCGCCCCGTTCGGGGTACACCTGAATTTGCTGGGTGTTCAGCGATTGTTTGCCCCGCCGAACGCCCTACAATACACCGCATGCTGCACAGTGCATTTTGCGCCCTGATTGGGTTAAGCTTTGCCCAATCAGGGAGCAATAAAAGCTGGTTGTTAAGGAGCGGGGTTGGGAAGTCGGCTGCAACATCCTTAACAACTGATGAGTCATTAGCTGTCAATGGGCTTGGTGTCCTGCTCTCTGTGGCTTAGTCCTTGCTTGCAGTATCATTCATGGGCAAATAGCCCTCTCACCAGTCCCCAGGATGCTGTGGTAACCTAATTTTGTAGAAGCTGTAGAAGCTGTAGAAGGAAGGCCCCCTCAGTTTCTCCCCGAAAGCCTCAGGTAATTGGCGGTGGGAAGTAGGAAGTGAGTGGACGCTCTAGTCAGTCTCCCTGTGGCAGCAGTGCAGATGCTTTGATGTGGGCAGTGATGCACTGCCCTTGGGTGTCCTCACTCTTAGTCTCAGGCTCAAACAGAGGTGCTCTCTCCAGCTCCATTGTTACCAAGAGGAAGAACTTTCCCAAGCAGTTAAAGTGGGAGTAAACTCCCTTGGACAATTTTTACCTCTAGGTAGGCTTATAATAAGGCTTACCTATAGGAAAAATAAATATCTCCTAAACGTGCACTGTTTAGGAGAAATTTACTTGTGAAGCCGCCAATAATGTCACCGGCGTCTGCGCTCTGAAGGAACGGCATACTGTGACGTTCCTTCAGAGCCCTGTGCCATGAAGTGTCCAAGCACAGGCATGACGTCATCGCGGCTTGCCCAAAGGGCCGGAGCCTGCCAACTCGGAAGGATGACCGAGTGAAGATGTAAGCCCTGTTAGCGGTGACAGCGCACCACTGGAGGGCTTTGTGTTAAGGCAAGTTTCACATAATGTGCTAGTATGCAATGCATACTAGCACATTATAACTTTGCCTTGCAGGTTTACCCACTTCAGCTCCAGAAGGTTTTACCCCCTTCATGACCAGGCCATTTTTTGAGATTTTTGAGATTTGGCACTGCGTTACTTTAACTGACAACTACGCGGTTGTGCGACGCTGTACCCAAATAAAATGTATGACTTTTTTTCCACAAATAGAGCTTTCTATTTGTGGTATTTGATCACCTCTGTGTTTTTTATTTTTTGCGCTATAAAATAGAAAGATTGACAATTTTGAAAAAAAAAATAATATTTTTTACTTTCTCCTATAAAAACACATCCAATAAAATAAAACAATAAAAAATGTAATTTCTTCATCAATTTAGGCTAATATGTATTCTACTACATATTTTTGGTAAAAAAATCCCAGTAAGGGTATATTGGGTATAATGCCGCGTACACACAATCGTGATTCACGGCGGTGAAAACACCGCCGTTAATCACGACAGGAAAGACGAGGGAACGGCTTGTTCCCCCACACACGGTTGTTTTTCCCGTCATTTTTTCTCTTGACGAGAAAAACAACCGTGTGTAGGCTCCGCGGCAGTGTTTCCTTATGGGAAAACTGCCGCGGAAAAAAATGACAGGAATCACGACGAGAAAAATTAGAGCATGTTCTAATTTTTCTCGTCGTGATTAATGCCGTTTTTCCCATCGGGAAAAACGGCAGAAAGCCCACAGACGATCGTTTTTCTCGTCCAAAGGGAAAAATTTCATTTTTCCAGACGGATCGGGAGAATGCTGACAGTGGATTTCACAGACTGTGATATGCCGACCGCTCTGACATGTGTGAGTGCAATGCAAATTGTTTGTTTTTAAACATTTAATTAAAGTAAAAATTACTGCACCAGCGCCTACCTGGCGATTTTCTCTCCCCCAGTTTGTTTCCTATGTAATTGTCCCCTGCCCGGCCGCTACAATCCCCCTGCTGTCCAGCCCCCTGTCAGCAGCCCTGGTGTCCGGGTCTGAGGCAGAGGGAAACACCCTATTTCCATCTCCAAATTGCTTTAGCTCTTAGCTCAGCACCTGGCTACATAAAAAGAACATTTTGACTTTAGTCACACTTTAAAGCTGGGTACACGCTATAAGAAAACAAGGTGATCACCTGGTTTCCCTCAATGTTTCCCAGCAAGTTAAAACTGAAGATAGTACTAATTGTACGAAAATTCTCGTACGACTAAGGCATTTTTTATTGTTTTTTTTGTTTCTTATCATGTGCAGTCTTTTGTATTCGATTTTTAAACAAAAAACGTTAGTTCTGTTTACGCTCGAGAATTTTTTTGGAGTTTGTCCCTTTGGAAATTTTTGTTTGGGAAGTCTGAATCGGATGTCGAAAATTGTATATACACTAAATATAGAAAAACAAATGCGCTACAATGTGAGTAATTAACCGATAATAAAGCCAGTTAAGTGAAATCCACAAACACACTGATGAATATTAAAGTCCATAATGTGATGACAGGTGAACAAAGTGAAATGTGACGTGTGTCAGTGAATAAAAAGTTCCATCAGGGCCAAAGATGGGGAGAGATCGTGGGGGAATAGGCAGTTATAAACTTGATGAATGGTGCATGCAACACCTGTGTCCACCACCAACGATATAAACTGCTTACCAGAAGTAAGAAACATATGAGCCCATCTGCAATCCCAGAAAATGGTCCAATGAAGTCCAATAGACGGCTTAAATCACAGCAGACATTCCCAAAAAGACAGAAGGAGCTCGATAGTGCATTACCCAATATCAAATTTATTAAGAAAAGGGTTAAAAACACTTACAATTAGAATGTAGTAAATAGACAAATCGACCGGCCGGTCCGCCGTAACCTGTCCCGTAGTAATGACGTCAGCACGCACACCTCCCGACGTACGTTTCATGTTCCTACACGTCGTCAATGGGGATCCGCTCATCGGAACCCTCCCCCCCTCCGGTGCCACAATTGACACCTTTCAGGGGGGAGGGGGTGCAGATACCTGTCTAAGAGAGGTATTTGCACCCACTTCCGGGAGTCCTCTCTGCGGGAAATTTGCGGGAAGTACGTCACTTCCCGCAGAATACCCGTTGTGTTCTGGGAGACACTCGGCTCCCAGAACACACGGGGACCAGTCAGAACGGCGCAGCTCAACTCGCGCATGCGCCATAGGGAACCGCCGCAAGGTTTCACTTCCTGGTTCCCTCACCGAGGATGGCGGTGGGGGCAGCAGAGTGACGAGCGATTGCTCGTCCTCTGCTGCGGACGTCGCTGGACTCCAGGACAGGTAAGTGTCCTAATATTAAAAGTCAGCAGCTGCAGTATTTGTAGCTGCTGGCGTTTAATATTTATTTTTTGGCGGAGCTCCACTTTAAAGGTTGCCCTTTAGAGGTTGTCCTTTAAAGGTTGTTATATTAGGGTTGTCCCGATACCGATACTAGTATCGGTATCAGGACCGATACCAAGCACTTGCGGGCGGAGCCTGGCTGGAGAGGGCGGACAGAGTCTGTGGAAGTAGAGTGCAGGCGGAGTTTGGCTGCAGAGGGGGTGGGCAGAGTCTGTGAAGGAAAGTGCGGGCAGAGTCTGGCTGGAGAGGGCGGGCACAGTCGGTGGACAGAGTCGGCAGGTGGAGAGCGAGTCCCTCACCTGCAGTTGAACTTGGTAAGCTGGCAGGGGTGCAGGGCGCAGCCGCATCAGGATCGGTGACCGGTGCTGTCACATTTGGTCGCTGTTAGCGGCTGAACGTCCCCATGCCCATCTTGGTACACCCTGTACTCGGCTGCAGTAAGCAGCAGCAGACATCTTGTTACACCCAGCCTGAGCTATATGGGCTGGGTGTAACAAGATGTCTGCTGCTGCTTACTGCAGCCGAGTGCAGGGTGTACCAAGATGGGTGTTGCAGCAGTTTTTTTTTTTATAAATCCTGTGTCATTTTTCGCAGCATTTCAGTGCCAGCCACCTATCAGTGCCATCTATCAGTGCCCACAAGTGCTACCTATCAGTGCAATCAGTGCCATCTATTAGTGCCCACAAGTGCCACCTATCAGTGCAATCAGTGCCACTATCAGTGCTATCAGTGCCACCTATCAGTGCCCACAAGTGCCACCTATCAGTGCCACCTATCAGTGCCCACAAGTGCCCCCTATCAGTGCCACCTATCAGTGCCCACAAGTGCCACCTATCAGTGTCCACAAGTGCCACCAGTCAGTGCCATCTATCAGTGCCACCTATCAGTGCCTACAAGTGCCACCTATCAGTGCTACCAGTGCCCATAAGTGCCACCTATCAGTGCCATCTATCAGTGCCAGCCACCTATTAGTGCCCATCAGCGCCAGTCACCAGTCAGTGCCCATAAGTGCCGCCTATCAGTGCCAGCCACCTGTCAGTGCCACCTATCAGTCCCCATCTTTCAAACTGTCACATGACATTGAAAAAAAAGTATCGTAATCGGTATCGGCGAGTACTTGGAAAAAAGCATCGGTACTTGTACTTAAAAAAGTGGTATCGGGACAACCCTAATATATATATATATATATATATATATATATATATATATATACTGTATATATATATATATATATATATATATATACTGTATATATTTGAGATCAGCAGCAAATAGAGCTCTTGTGAGAAACTTGTCTGCATGCCAGGTTCTAGAGCTTTTTGCTTTTTTTATAAAATTAGTACAGCAATCTCACACGGGCTGTGTCAGCCAGTTCAATAGAAACTGGGGCTGACATTCGGCAGCCAGGCCGACAGAAGCCGGTTGAACATCCAGCTTCTGTCAAAGGGGTATGACCAAAAAAGGTCTGCCAATCGGCTTCCGATCAGTGCTCTCAGCCAATGATTGAGAGCTCTGAACGGTGTGCTCTTGGGGGGGCAGTTCCTCTGTCTGAACACAATAGCTCAGCAGGGGACAGTGATGGATAAGTACCTGTAGAAAATATACAGTATATATATTCAGTTTATATGTATATTTTTTTTTACCAAAGGCCGCAGAGAATAACATGGTGGCAATTGGCACATGGTATTTGTGCAGCGATTTTTAAAACACATTTTTTTTTTTTAAATACACTTTAATTAATTTTAATGCAAAAAAACACAATATATAACTATTTTTTTTTGTAATATATAAAAGATTTTGTTACACCAAGTAAATTGATAAATAACATGTTGTGCTTCAAAATTGCACATGCTCATGTATTGACAACAAACTACAATACTTAAAAATCTCCATAGGCGATGCTTTAAAAAAAAAATTTTTTTGCTTACAAACGGTTTATTATAGAAAAAGTCTCAATACACGTTAATTGTACCGTGGTAATCATGAGTATAAGGAATGTGATACACATATAATAATAAGCAACAGAACAATGAGGGAAATTACAAATATAGGGATGAATACTTGAACTATAATTAGTGCATTGTAAAGGAATATAAATCCTATGATCAATTTAAGACAGCATAGTACTGATAGGATCTTACTATAACGCATCATTCTAGCAAGGATAGTTCCCATGGTTTCCATTTTTTTTTTCGTAAATGTGCATAGTATCAAATGATGTGTGGTGAATATGTTCTGATAATTTGATGGACAGCATGCGGTTCATAACTTGAGTCCAAGGCACAGTGGAAGAGCGCCAATTGAATGCTATGGCCCAGTGAATAGAGCTAAATAATGTATGTATTAGCCTGGAGTGAGCTATGGGTATATTTGGTATAGGAGAGAAAAGGAGGCATATTTGTGATGTTAGCACTATTCTCCTACCTATTATTTTTTCTATTTTGTTATTTGACTTTTGCCATGTAGATTTAAGGTGAGTGCAGTCCCAGAATGTGTGTAGTAGGGAACCTTGTGTGGGGCACCCTCTGAAGCATAGGGGGATGCTGTTGGGTAGAATGAGTTAATTTTATCCAGGTTAAGGTACCATCTATAATGTAGCTTAATGGCTGATTCTCTGATGGAAGCTGTTTTGGTGCATTTTTGTAAATTGTTTATCATAATATCCCATTGTTCTGCTGAGAAGGATTAGTTTAGATCTGATTCCCATTGAGTCATTGGGTGAGTTTTGTCTGGTGTATTATGTTCATTTAAGCTTTTGTAAATTCTAGATATTAAACCCCTGTCACGTGGTGAAGTGAGACATATTTGTTCAAAAAGCATGAAAGGGGTTTGGAGGGTGAGTGAAAAGTACTTTTGGTAGAAAAGTTTGATTTTATTATACCGTATTTTCCGGCGTATAAGACGACCTTTTACACCGGAATCACACCGCCAAAAACTGGGGGTCATCTTATACGCCGGGTGAAGCAGCTGCCCAATGGATATCAGCCCGCCGGGTGCTCTTTAAAGCTGTATGTAATTCAGTACATGCTCTGCTCAGCCATTCCTGGTGGGCGATGCACTCTGTTTATGACTAGAGCCTGCTAAGCCTGTTCGGATTGGAGTAACAACCTCTGCCAATCCGAGCAGGCTACATAATGTAGCCTGCTCGGATTGGCAGAGGTTGTTACTCCAATCCGAACAGGCTTAGCAGGCTCTGTAGTCATCAACAGAGTGCATCGCCCGACGGGGTTGGCTGAGCCGCGTATATACTGAATTACATACAGCTTTACAGAGCACCCGGCGGGCTGCGGCCTCTTCATTTTTGAACGGTATTACCGCACAAGGGGGACGCACAAGGTCGTCGTCTTATACGGTGAGTAGAGCACAAAACCACAATTTTAAACGGAATATTAGGGGGTCATCTTATGTGCCCAGCCACCTTATACGCCGGCAAATACGGTAGTCTGATTGTTCAGTATCTGTGAAATTATATTCTGTTTGTAGATCTGAGAATGAACGGAATGTGTTGTTTTTGGTAAAGGATTTCAGGTTAGTTAGCTTATGAAGTTGCCATATAGTTGGGAGATTTGAGTTTTGATCAAGGGAAGAATAAAGTGGGTCACCTATGAAAGATACTAAGGGGGGATATCTGATGACATATTACATTTATGATTGTGTCGGTGCCATAGTAATAACGTTTGATGTACTACTTTGTTGAGGGGACTGATTTTTTGAGGTTTGATGGATTTAGAACACAAAAGGCCTTGTAGGTGGTATGGTTGGATAGACTGCTCCTCAAATAAAAGCCAGGGAATTTGTATGGGGGCGATGCATACCATTATGCGAGTTGAGTATATCTAGCTGAGAGATAATATAGCCAAAGGTTCGGGATGCTTAGCCCCCCTTTTGATTAAGGTCTGAACATTAAAGCATATCCAAATCTGGATTTTTTATTTTGCCAGATTAACTTGTTAATGTCTCTCTGGATAGAATCCAGGGTGCCTTTAGGTATTAAAAGAGGGAGTGCTCTAAAAAAAATAAGAGCTTTGGTAGTATAACCATTTTTGTGGCAACTATTCTATCCATAAATGAAATATGATATGTTGACCATAATTTGAGTACGTTTTTGATGTTTTGGAATAATCTAGGGTAATTAGTATGAAATAAGGTTTTATATGATGAAGTGATATGAATACCTAGATATCTAAATGATTCCGAACACCATTGAAATGGAAATTTCTCTTTTAATATTGCAGTCAATTCCGGTGGGCTATTAATGGGTAGGGCTGAGCATTTGGAGAGATTTATGCTTAATCCTGTAAGGTTATGGAATGTGTCCAATATTTTTATAAGGTTTGGTAGAGAAATTAGAGGTTCAGTGAGAAACAAGAGAACGTCATCTGAATAAAGGTTTAGTTTAAATTCTTTGGATCCTTTTGTGTATCCTTTAATGTTTATTATGTTGTTATGGATGGCGCATGCAAGGGGCTCAATGGCGAGAGCAAAAAGGAGAGGGGACAATGGACAGCCTTGTCTTGTGCCTTTACTTAATGGGAAAAAATCAGAGTTATTACCAGGGAGCTTGATACATATATGTGGATCATGGTATAAAGCCTTAAAGCCATGTAGAAATTCATTGCAAATACCAAACCTAGGGAGCAGTGAATCTAAATAGGGCCAGCTGACACTATCAAAAGCTTTGTGTATGTCCAAACTGAGTAATAGTGTAGTTCTAGAGTGTATGTTGGAGTCTTGGATGATATTTGTTGCTAATCTTATGTTGTCAGTTATTTGTCTATCTGGTATAAATCCTGATTGGTCTGGAAAGATTAAGGGTGAAATGACTGAGGCCAATCTGTCTGCTAACAATCGACCAAATATTTTGAGGTCACTATCTTTGACTGAGATTGGGCAATAATTCTGTGGGGTGGAGTGATCTTTGTTGAGTTTTGGTAAAAGGGACATATTTGCTAGTAGCATTTCAGATGGGAATCGGTTGCCTTGTAGAATATGGTTAAATAGTTTGGAGAGGTGGGGAGTTAAAATGGGAGCAAATTTTTTATAATATGATGTGGAGTAGCCATCAGGGCCTGGAGCCGTGGAGGTTTTTAGGGAGCCTATTTTTCTGTTTATTTCTGTTTCTGAACAAGGAACATTCAGTGCCACAATATTTTGGTTAGATAAGGTGGGTAGAGGAATTTCATCAAGCCACTTTAATGAGGATTGCTTAGGTGAGTTCTGAGGAGTGGACAGAAGTTTTTTTATAAAAGCTCAGAAAAATCTCCATAACTCCCTCCGGGTGGGAGATTAAGTTGCCTGCGTTGTTTCTTAGTTTATATGTATGCGGGGGCTTCAGGGATTGGTTAAATTTTCGGGCAAACATAGTGGAGGAAGTGTTACTGTATAGTAAAAATCTTGCCTTGGACCATCTAAGGGCCTTTTCTGTGTCTGATGTTAGTAAGGTATCTAGAGCCATGCATTTTTCTTGAATTTGTTTTAGTATGTCACCAAAGGGGATTGATTGTGTTTATGATATAGTTGGTCTAAATCTCTAGTTAATGTTTTAATATCTGCTAGTTTTGTTTTGTTCTTGGTTGACACCATCTTAATTAGATGACCTCTCATGACTGCCTTGTGGGCCATCCACAGTGATGAAGGAAGACTATCGGGAGATGAATTAAGTGCAAAGTATTCTTCCAAGTGGGATGATAGCTGTTGTATATTTAGATGATCTGTTAATAATGCATCATTTATATGCCATTTATGTGGTGTAGGGGCAAGACCTATGTTTGAAGTTGTAAAGGAAACAATATGGTGGTCTGACCAGGGGCAAGAATGAATATCTGCTTTTGAGGAATTAGCTAATAAAATTGGGGTGCAGAAAATGTAATCTAATTGAGCGAAACTATCGTGTGGATGTGAGTAGAAAGTGTAAGCTTTAATGCCCACCTTGTGTGCTCTCCAAGTGTCTACAAGTTGGTGGTTGTGTAACGTGCGGTTCAGTGTTTTGGGAAATGCTTTGGATGAGGGTACTACTCTGCTCCTGTCTAGGGTTGAATGTGCTGCTAAGTTGAAATCTCCGCCCACTATCAAGTGGGGAGAGATGTATTTATCTAGTGTGTCAAAGAACTTTGTAAAAAAGGATGCATGAGTTTAGTTGGGTGCGTTTATAGAGGCAATTGTAATCATGCGTCCACCTATAGTACCTTTTAATATCAAATAGCGACTCTTTGGGTCTTTAAAGACGCTGTGGGTTTCAAACACTACTGAGTTTTTAATAAAGATAGCTGTTCCTCTTGTTTTAGAATTATAGGTTGTACAGAAAAAAAAGGCTGTATGATTTGTCAAAGAATTTGGGGTGTTTGGTTGTGGAAAAGTGTGTGATATATATGATACCCTTATGTTGTTCCTACACATGAAAGTTCTACAAGACCAATTTCCAAACTTACACTTGTAGGAGTGGTATATTCAATTGTCTGTGTGAGACTTGAGTACATTTAAACACAATAAACATAACCGTAACATTACTATTCCAAAATTGATAGCGTAACTGAACCAGTTACCTAACCTGTAATAAATCTGAAACAATCGAAAACAAAATAAGAAGGGGTCAAGCTGAAAAAAACAGTTTGACTGAAAAACAAAATCCTGTGGACTGAAATGTCCATAACTCACTCCAGGAGCCATGCAGAAAAGGGCTGCTATGTGGAGGACCAAGAGCGCAAAAATCTACACCAGGGATATGCAATTACCGGACCTCCAGCTGTTGCAGAATTACAAATCCCATGAGGCATAGCAAGACTCTGACAGCAGCAAGCATGACACCCAGAGGCAGAGGCATGATGGGACTTGTAGTTTTGCAACAGCTGGAGGTCCACTAATTGCATATCCCTGATCTACACTGTTAGATCCATGTATAGACTCCAAAAGTGAGAGGGGGTCAATAAAGCGGAGGCAGAGAGGATAAGCAACTCTCCATTTTTTATCCAATTTTGAGCTGAAAATAGCGTGCATGTGGTGTCATGTCTCTAACCTATACCATGTAAAATTTATATGATTATGAGGAATTTTTGAACAACATATATAAGATAAGTGCAAGAGTTACTAGAACAAAAAACTCTTAATATATATATATATATATATATATATATATATATATATATATATTAGAAAAAAAAGTGGGTTCTCATTTAATTCTCAGTAGTGAATTCTGACTTCCTCCATTAAGACTTTATTTTCAATGAACTTTAAGCACCATAAAGTGGTGTGTCCAACCGTGTCAGAATAGAATCAAAAATATCATAAAGTAAAAATTAAGGTGAAATAAAGAGTTTAGACTTGCTTGAAGCGTCTTTCAAGGATTAGCAAATAGGATAGATGATCTCATTCTTTGATCACGTCTCAAAGAAGGGGTGGCCCAGATGGGTGATGAATGCGGTATAGATGGAGGTCTCAGGTTTGCTTCCGATTCCAACAATCCTAATTTAATCAATAGTTCTTTGCCTTCTGCGACATTCACAACAGAATACGTGGTGCCATTATGGGGTACAGTTAGTCCGAATGGGAAACCCCACCTGTATCTGATATGGGCAGATTGTAGGATTGCTGTTATTTCCTTCATCTTGCGTCTTCTTTCAATATTGTGTGAGTTTCTGGAAGCCCTTAGTATATTCTCCTCTGTAATAAAATCCTTCACACATAGGATAATGTTACGTGGTGGCTTGTCTGCTGGAGGTTTGGGTCGCAGAGCCCTGTGAATCCTGACACATGTGAAAGACTTTAGTGGGTTATCAGGGAGGAGATACTGAAATAGTTTGGAGACAGCAGGCATCAATTCTGTCACAGACTCTGGAACCCCACGGATTCTCAAGTTGTTCCTTCGATTTCTGTTGTCCAAATCTTCCACATGTGTTTGGAGATAGGAATAGTTTTAAGCTAATAGCTCAAAATCCTTTCTCAGGTCATTGTGGGCTAAAGACAACTCGTCATGCTTTGTTTCTAAAATGTCTGTGCGCCCTCCCAGGGAAGCTATCTCCTGCTTTAATGCGCTGGTGGATGATTGCAGCTCTGTGTGAAACTTGTCTGCCAGTTTATCATATATGATTGTTAGGCTAGCATCCAGAGCAGCTTTAGTGAGCTGTGCAGGCCGGGTATTTACTTACTTGCTGTGCTAAAGCTTTCCCCTGAGAAGCACACAAGGCTGCAGGTGATGTTTGAGGAGAGGGACGGGCGCCATCTTGAGCCATCTTGTACTTTTCCTTAGAACGGAGTAAATGGTGGGTTAGAGAAGGCTGAGACCGGCGACCGCGTGCCTTTTTGCTTGTAGGTGTTCTGCAGGGTTGCTGGTATAATTTGTGCGGGTATGGTGAGGTTAATCCCTGTGGACTGGCTGTTTTCCTCCATGACCGTCGGAGCTGTTAAGGAGAGCTGCCATCCTGCATCGCGCCGCGCATGCGCCCCGATGCTTTAAAAATTTTGACAGGTTACCAGTTTAGAGGTACAAAGAGCTAGAATTGTTGCTTTTGGATTTGATTCTATTGGTGGAGATGGAAGATAGTGTTACTACCCATACCCCCTCTCCATTGTCCTGTACTTTCCTTCCCCCCTCTTTTTTTTCTTTCTTCTTCTATCCTCTCCCACCTTCTCCCCCTCCCCCCCCATTTTTTTCTTTTTTGTTTTCCCACCTTCTGTCTCACATTTAGGTTGGGTTCAGACAAGAGGCCCCCTCACTGGAGACAGTCTGTCTTTACCCATGACTTCTCTCCAGACTAATATTTTATTTTCTTACTCTCAGACACTTAGAATCTTTCTTTTATTTACCAGGTTTTCCATCCTCCTTGTCCCTCTCTTCCTGTGTGTTTTTGGCTCCCGTGAGCCCTGACTTGCTGTTTCTGATCAACGGTGAACAGGCTTAAAGCCAGCTAATGAAACAGTTCTTGTGAGACTTTTCTCACTTTGTTCCAAGAGAATTCAGCAACAACATCCTCCAAAGAGCCCAGTATTTATTACTCTCCAAGGTATGAGTGTGTATATTCCACACTCCCTTGGTCTATAAGTAAACATTTGCAATAATGCTGTGCATCCTACATTTGTAAGGAACACCTGATTTGTAAGTACATACTAAATATATTTTTGTGACATACATGTCTGCTTTTGTTTTTTGTCTTTTCTCATTTTTCTTCTCTTTTGTTTTTCTATTTTCTTCTTCTTTTTCTTTCCTTCCTTTTTTTTTCTCCTTTTCTTTCCTTTTCCTTTCTTTTCCTTTTCTTTTTTTTTATCCCTATTGGTTGGGATTTTCATTACCATATAACTACTTTGTTTACTTATTTGTGTATATTTATATTTATATTTATTTCTATAGAAATATACCAGCAAGCTCGCACTCAATTACCCTGAAGAAGGAAGTATACCCATCATAATAGGAACAATATGCCTTTTATGCTTTTCTGAAACATGTAGGGTTGTTGCCGTAATCACTATATTGTGTATTGCGACTATTGAGCGGCTGTATTCTTGTATCATGTTGTGTATTTCATGAATGTTTTTATCATATATCTCTTTATATATATTTTTTCTTATTAAAATTCTAAAATTCTACTTTTATACACATTTTTCACCTTCTGTTATCCTGTTTTGGCTTCCTGCCCGTACAATCCCCTGGGGCCTTCCTCTTTCTTTCTACAATTCAGGATGTGGTAGGAAATCACAGGATTAACTCAAACTCATTATAGTTTCTCCTATACAAATTTTTTCTACCCCTTTCTTTCTATGGTTCCCTTGGTGTCGGGGGATTAGGTTATCCGACCTTGGATCTTGCGAGACTTTGATACTTAATTGTCTGTTTTTCTGTGTATTGTTCATTTTGATTTGTTTGCTCAAAAGTTTGTTTTAATATAAATTGTCCAGGGTCGCACTTTCAGATCTAAGTCACATTACCTGACGTAAATCACGTTTTTATATTTTGTATATTCCTCCTTGCTTTCTTGCGGGAAATGGTGATGCAGCATTGTGTATCTACTTTGCAATGTTTGTCCTGTACCTGGAATATTTGCATGGTATTCTCTTGTTTCCTCATTAAAACATTTATGCAATAGAATTAATACCCTTGCGATAGCGTTCATGGCGATACCTTGCATGTGTGGTGCAAACATCGTTTTCATGCGTGCATGACCTATGTATGCGTTTGCCTCTGCATGTGAGTATAGAGGGGACTGAGGAGCTTTACATTTTTTCATTATTTATTTTATTCACATTTCTTTATTTTTACACTGTCCCATTATTATTTTTTTTATCACTTTTATTGCTGTCGAAAGAAATGTAAACTTACTTTGTGATAGCAATAAAGCATGAAATGTCCTCTATTTCTATATGGAGACATCTGGGTCCCCAGGTCTCTCCTCTACCCTTGACAGCATGAGTTAAAAAACAAAAAAAACATTGATGTCATGCTTTTAAAAATAAATAAATAAAAAGGCTCCGTTTACATCTGCCCTAACCAGTGAAGAAATGCTTGCCACTTCTGGTCTCATAGACCAAAGAGATGATCGGAGATGTTCTGGTCTCCGAGTAGCTCTATGATCAGCTGACAGGACTGCCAGATTGGATGCCAGGTTTCCTGATCGCTCCGGTGAGCCTGGAGCATCATCGGGGAGAGGATAGAGGGGAGAGGGATTAGAACCATGGGCGTCCACAGAAATTTTTTCAGGGGGGCATAATTTTAAGGTCACCCATGCTCCGCCCCTTTTCAAAAATGTCATGAAGGGGAGGGGAGGGGATTAGTCATTATCACATAAAGCTCAGGCATGTGACCATCAAATGCAGCCTCACTGTGCCCATCAAATGTGGCCTGTACAGTACGGAGGGTGTACAGTATGTGTATATAGAGGGGGTGGATGGTATTAGTATTCACAGGAAGGAAGGTGGGTGTATATAGCTGTATACAGGACAGATGATGTATATCTGCAGTCAGTAATGATGGAGGAAGGTCTCTATATACAGGAAGGAAGATGGGTATATACAGCTACCTGTATATAGAGACCTTCCTCCATCATCACTGACTGCAGATATACATAATCTGTCCTGTATACAGCTATATACACAGGACAGATGGTGCATATCTGCAGTCAGTGATGATGGAGGAATACATGAAGGAAGATGGGTGTATATAGCTGTATACAGGACAGGACAGATGATATGATCTTTCCTATATCTGGAACCCCCTTCACTGATCATACCTGTATGCACTTAGCTGTCCCTCTGATCTGTATATATGTCAGGCCCCCACACACACACACATCTGTAAGCACACACACACAGCTCTGCCCCCCCTGTACACAAACAGCCTCCTCCCTTCCCTTGTACTCACAGCCCCTACTTGTAAGGTGGTCTTCCTTCTCCCAAGTCCTGTTTCCACATGTCCCTGTAAAAATACATTACAGGCAGCAAAGCAAACACGAGGGGCGCACATACAGGAAGCAGCCAGAGGTGGCAGAGGTGGCAGTAAAGCGCTCTGTAAGCTCAATGACACAGATCTGTAGCAGCTGTGGAGCCGACTCACACAAACCCAGAGAGCCAGCACAGCTACAGTTGTGGCTATGGCGGACCCTTGCAGATTCCATTGGGGGGTCACTCGCCCCCAATTGCTTCTACCTGCGGACACCCATGATTAGAACACCTGTCAGTTTTTATTGCTATCTGTGCCCCCATTAGGAAGATTCACCCTCTCTATTTGTTCTGTTCACCAACAAAAGTGACAGTAATAGAGAATCCCAAATTTTGGATTTACATCAGAACAATAATAGAGAGGAAATCTTCCAATGAGGACAATAGTTCTGGTGGCCCTGATGACATAACTGGATTTACTCACTGCGGAGGGATTTCCTCTCATACCCTGTTTTAGCTATGGGACAGGAAGAGAAGGTAATTCTCCTCAAAGGGACACAGATGGAAAAAAAACTGACAGGGTTTAAAGCCCTTCCTTAATCTATCCAAAATGAATTAAAAAAGTTTTGCCTTTAGTTACACTTTAAGCCTCTTGGCTGTTCTTTAGGCTGTTTGGTCTACTCCCAGTCTCAGACCGTTCAAATTTTTATCCACCTTCCCACTACTACAATATACTACTAAACAGCCATGGTAGGGAGCCAACCAGTTTACTAAATACAATTTAAAAGTCCGCGTGACCCAAAAACTGCACAAGTATACATTTTAAGTATTTTGTGAATGGTTTACAGAATGCAAAGCCTACTGTGAATTGACAAGGAAAGAGGGGGCAAATTAACACTGCAGCTTTCTTGTATGAGAGTCACAGTTCTCAAAACCGCAGCGTGCCAAATGTATAGCGAGCACTACACTATCCGGTCTGAATGGAAGAGTAAATATTAAAGAAATGGCAATCCTAAGACAGTGGTATACAGCTAATAAGGGTCAACTTGTTTTGTACTGCATTTTAATAAAAATGTTTTGCTTTAATAAACATTGTATTAAATACTGATAACTGCGTTTCTGAACTCCAATTTAGGATGCGCTCAAAGCATGGCTTCTGCAGTGAATATGCCAATTCATAAGGGACAAAACTTTTAGTAAATCATTTAAGGCATTAATACTTTTGCAATTGCTGCTTCTATAGATATATTATAGGGGTCTATGTATAAAAAATCACTTTGCAGAGGTCTCCTTCATATTATTTCTTCTTATGGTTGAGTGTTTTTAGCCTATAGTGTTAAGCCTAGTACACATTTTTAGAAAATCGGACAAACAACCTTCCGCTTTCCTCCAAATGTTTGTATCTTGCTGAAATAGAGAATGTCATTAATGATAGTAGAATTCAGAAATTACAGAGGAAAACTTCAAATGCACCTAGCTACGTTATTGCATAGGTCATCGTTTCTGATCATGCATGGTCTTTGCTCATTTGATTTTTTTTTGGATTTTTTTTATTGAGGTTTTGAACATACAAAGTAAAAGTATAAAGACAAACATAATCTGCAATAGTTCCTGTAATACAGTTGTACCTGGATATTATGGCAGTAGGCATGCATAGTCAAACGTGTGTCAAACATTGGTTTGGGCCTGACGCCCGAACATGCAGCAAGGATATTGCTCCCCTCCCAAATACCCCAAATGGGAGCAAACTATGTATTGGGGTAGGAAGCAATAGTGCTTGCCTCAGTCAGAACGCAGGCTGCGTTATTTATCATAGTCCAAAAAATTTTGGATTTTATATGATGGTGGCCAACATTAACAGGAATTAGAATGAATAGCCTCTACAAGGTAGACTCATAATCAGATCAAGTGTTACTCTATAATAAAGATAATAAAAAATCAAGCTGCACAAAATCGTGAAATAAATCTATATAAATATAAGACCAGTGAGTCCAATCACTGATGCATATTATGCTGCACACAAGGAAGAGGATTGCATGTACAACTGACTAGCATGGGCTAAAAAAAAACAAAAGTACCCTCCTATGCGACCAAATCGCATAAAAAGTGCATCAGTGCATATAAAGTCCATATATCAGCTCACATTTAAATTGATGTAAAAATAAGTAGTCTGTAGGTGCCCCTGGACGACGACAAGTGTGTCGAAACGACGTAGGGAGGAGCGGCGTGCTGACGTCATCACATTTCCAACTCAGAGTCACGGAAGGACGGGCTGTGGAAGCCGGCCGCCTACACTATATATTTTTACACGCCTAATAATCTACACAACATAAGTGCGATTATTTTATTTTAATTAATTTGTTTTTACTGTATCACGCTATGGTAGATTTTTCTTTTTCTGCCATGACGCATATGATGAGCTAAGAGGGATTGGAGGTCCATCTACTACACTGGTAGAGGCAGCTGATCGCGCCAATTGGAGACCCTGGCAGGGGTAACAGCCGCAGGTTTAGACTGATCTCTTTCAGGGATCAGTGGCTCTGGTAAGCGGCAGTCTTATTGGAGGTGGTGGACTTTTTTTTGTACTGGAATACAGCACTTTTTCTCTGGTGTTTTATCGTTTGAAGTCACAGATGCATGTTTAGAAGATATCTCGATCAACTGAATATCAATGCTAATTTTGCAGACTACTTATCTTTACATCAATTTAAATGTGAGCTGATATATGGACTTTATATGCACTGATGCACTTTTTATGCGATTTGGTCACATAGGAGGGTAATTTTGTTTTTTTTAGCCCATGCTAGTCAGTTGTACATGCAATCCTCTTCCTTGTGTGCAGCATAATATGCATCAGTGATTTGACTCACTGGTCTTATATTTATATAGATTTATTTCACGATTTTGCGCAGCTTGATTTTTTATTATCTTTGTCTATTGTGTGTGTGTGTCACATATTTAAGTTGCAGCATTTTTTATTTTAGTGTAATTTATAATGTTCAATATTCATATATAGACAGCGCAGTATATACACTTTATTTTACTCTATAATAAGGTTGTACAGCTTGAAGGGTCCTTGCTTATTAACATCAAGGGAAACTGGATAACAAAACTAGATAGTTGCCGTCTGGTGCTCAAGGATAATAAGTAAACTATAAGAAAATGACATTGGTAACATTAGCGTCCAAGCAAGAACAGCAGAAACAAAGAGTCACCCTTAGGTGGCCCTTGCACTCACCTACCGATGTAGCATAGGTAGGAGCTGCGCTAGAAATATTTTGGTAGGCGATGTGGAGGGCTCTCTCCAGGGGGAAGTTAGGTTGTTCAGACATCGCCTACATTGAGTACCTGCAGGGATTATTCCTGGAGGTCCATAAGATTAGATAGGATTTCTCCAGCAAGTCATGTTGTCGGTAGTCGGTCTTGTTGACCCAGTCCCGAGGGTCCATAACCTCCAGACCCTGAGTACGGAGCCCACAAGCCCCAAGGATCATGGTCCATGACCAGGAACCAAAAGCTGTAGTTATAAAATCAGAACATTAGCCTTTAAAGGCTATTTGGTCTGGCTAGTAGGGATGGGCCGAATGGAACCCTGTTCGGTTCGCACACAAACTTTCGAACACCGCGAACGTTCGGACCCGAATAACGAACCCCATTAAAGTCAATGGGACCCGAACGTCAAATATCAAAAGTGCCCATTTTGAAGGCTTAAATGCAAGTAATTGGGCATACAATGGTTATAGGGGTCCGGGTCCTGCCCTGGGGGACATGTATCAATAAAAAAAAAGTTTGTGAAAAAACTTCATTTTTAAAGGAGCAGTGATTTTTTGATTTTTAAAGTGAAAGCCTAAAAATGAAAAATCCCTTCCAATATAGTGCCTGGGGGGTCCCCTTAGTCTAACTGTAAAGTGGCAGATCTGTACCATGTGTAAAATCTGCTGCAGCAATAATTGAATTTATAAAGCCAAAAAAAAAATGAACATTTTCCTGCAAGCTGCCTTTATTTTGCTCAGCAATAGTGATGAGCCGAACACCCCCGGGTGTTCAAACCCTATTAAATACCCTATTAAATACAATGGATGCGAACGTTCGAAATCTAAAGTGCTAATTATAACGACTATTATGCATGTTATTGTCCTAAAAAGGGTTTGGGAACCCGGGTTCTGCACCAGGGGACATGTATCAATCCAAAAAAAAGTTTTAAAAACTGCCGTTTTTCGGGAGCAGTCATTTTAATGATGCATAAAGTGAAAAAAAAAAAGTCAAATATTCCTTTAAATATTGTACCTGGGGGGTGTCTAAAGTATGCCTGTGAAGTGCCACGTGTTTCCCGTGTTTAGAACTGTCCCTGCACAAAATTACATTTCTAAAGGAAAAAAAGCCATTTAAAACTGCTTGCGGTTTTAATGTAATGTCTGGTCCCAGTAATATGGATGAAAATCTTTAAGAAAAATGGCATAGCTACCCCATCACCCCCCCCCCCCCCCCTACAACAGCCCATTACCAGCCCCTTTGGGTCTTGTATGGATATTAAGGGGAACCCCGCACACAAAATAAAAAAGGCCCTATATACTCTGAACAGCCATATACAGGCGGTGCATACAAGACAGGGACTGTAGGTTTGTTCTTATGTAGAATCTGTTTGTCATTTTGAACAGGTACATTGTTTAAGTGTAGCTCCAGCCAAGAAATCTATTTTTAAGCTTTTTGGAAAACATAGGGAAGGGTTATCACCCCTGTAACATTTGTTTTGCTGTCTGTGCAGTGTGCACCTGTTCAGAACAGTTCACCTCACTTTCCGTCGTAATGACAAATGTTTTTTGAAAATTTGGGGTTTTTATTGAAACAAGAATTGGTGATAAAGCATCAGTGGAGAGGAGACACTTTTTTCCCCATATTAACTCTTACAGGAGAGAATTTGCCTTCCTAGGGATAGATTTCCTCTCACTTCCTGTTGTATCCTTCCGTTTGCAAGGAGGAGTCGTTGAAAGTAGGGGCCTGCCGTATATACTCAGCTGAAATTTTCCCCTTACATGTTGGTGTTGCCACAACACTGTGAGCCCTCACAGTTACTCTTGGTGGGAGCATGAATGGGCCCTGCTGTGAATTATTAGAACAAGAATTGTAATTGCATGCCCCTGTTGAACAGGGGCTGAAAAATTGGGCCTTTGGTGGTGGTGGTGGTGACACAACACTGTAAGGCCTCACAGTTACTCTTGGTGGGCGCAGGAATGGGCCCTGCTGTGAATTATTAGATCAAGAATTGTAATTGCATGCCCCTGTTGAACAGGGGCTGAAAAATTGGGCCTTTGGTGGTGGTGGTGGTGGTGTTGACACAACACTGTAAGGCCTCACAGTTACTCTTGGTGGGCGCAGGAATGGGCCCTGCTGTGAATTATTAGATCAAGAATTGTAATTACATGCCCCTGTTAAACAGGGGCAGAAAAATTGGGCCTTAGGCACTGGTGCCACAACACTGCAACCCCTCACAGATACTGTACTTGGAGCACAGCAATGAGCCCTGTTGCAAAGTATTGCATCAAAAATTGTAATTACACGCCCCTGTTAAACAGGGGCTTGAAAATTGGGCCTTAGCCACTGGTGCTGGTGCCACGACACTGCAACCTCTCCCAGATACTCTAGTTGGAGCGCAGGAATGAGCCATGCTGCAAAGCATTGCATAAACAAATTGTAATTACATGCCCCTGTTAAACAGGGGCTGAAAAATTGTGCCTTAGCCACTGGTGGCGGCACCCAGAAACAAAAATGTTCTTCCAAGCTATCATCATCAATCGGATCATTGAGGAGGAGGAGGATAGTCAGTCAACATAACAGGACAGTCTCTCAGCATCAGCATCAGTCTTGAAGGGATGTGACATTTGAAAATAAATTAGTCTGTTATATCAGCTTCAGGTGTTTGGTAGCTGGTGGTGATCCAAGACTGGTTCATCTTTATGAAGGTCAGTCGATCAACAGAGTCGGTGGACAGGCGCACCCTGTGATCCGTGACAAATCCTCCAGCAGCACTGAATGTGCGTTCTGAAAGAACGCTGGATGCAGGACAGGCCAGTAGCTCAATTGCATACTGTGCAAGCTCTGGCCAGTGATCCATCCTCAAGACCCAGTAAGCCAGAGGATTTTCAGTGGGGAAGGTGTCCAAGTCTGACCTTGCCCCTAGGTATTCCTGCACCATGTATATCAGACGCTGGCGATGGTTGCTGGAACCGATCATACCTTGGGGCTGCGCACTAAAGAATTGTCTGAACGCATCGGTCAGACGGCCACCTTCCCCACCGCTCCTTCTTTGACTGACCGAAGCCTCAGCAACTCGTTGTCCAGGACCAGGAGTTTGTAACCTCCCAGTCTCTGGGAACGCGTTGCACAGACCTTTCTGCAAGGCCTCCCGGAGTTGTCTCATCCTCTGCTCCCTCTGCGACGGTAAGATAAGGTCTGCAACCTTACCCTTGTACCGTGGATCAAGGAGAGTGGCCAGCCAGTAATGGTCCCTCTCCTTGATCCGAAGAATACGAGGATCCTTCCGCAGACTTTGCAGGATCAGGGAGGCCATGCAGCATAGGTTAGCTGAGGCATTCGGTCCGGAGTCCTCTGGGTCACTAAGGACGACATGATCCGCAGCCACCTCCTCCCAGCCACGTACAAGTCCACTGGTTTCTTGGGACTGTAAATCATCTCTAAAAGACTGCTGATGATGATGCTGAGTGCCAGGCTCCACCTCCATGCTGACACAATCCTCCTCCTCCTCCTCTTCTTCCTGTGCGATGGGTGGGACAGAAGGAACACTGTCTGGGTAAAGGGGGCCTTGAGAGGCAAGGAAGTCCTCCTCTTCCTGCCTCTGTTCTGCCTCAAGTGCCCTGTCCATTATTTCAGGCAGCGTATGTTCCAACAGGTGGACAAGAGGTACAGTGTCACTGATGCATGCACTGTCACTGCTCACCATCCTCGTGGCCTCCTCAAATGGTGCCAGGACAGTGCATGCATCCCTGATCATGCCCCACTGGCGTAGTGAAAAAAACCCGAGCTCCCCTGACCCTGTCCTGGTGCCGTAGTCGCACAGGTACTCATTGATGGCCCTCTGCTGTGTGTGCAGCCGCTGCAGCATGGCCAACGTTGAGTTCCACCTGGTGGGCATGTCACATATAAGGCGGTTCTTGGGCAGGTTCAACTCCTTTTGCAGCTCAGCCAGGCGAGCACTGGCATTATAAGATCTGCGGAAATGCACACAGACTTTCCTGGCCTGCCTCAGGACATCCTGTAAGCCCGGGTACCTGCCCAAGAACCGCTGCACCACCTGGTTAAGGACGTGAGCCACACAGGGCACATGGGTCAGTTGTCCCTTTCGGAGAGCGGAGAGGAGGTTGGTGCCATTGTCGCAAACTACCATTCCTGGCTTAAGCTGGCGTGGCGTCAACCACCTCTCGGCCTGCCCCTGCAGAGCAGACAGAACCTATGCCCCAGTGTGGCTCCTGTCCCCCAAACACACCAGCGCAAGCACGGCATAACATGTTTTTGCCTGCGTACTTGCGTAGCCCCTTGAACGCCTACGGAGCACCGCTGGTTCCGAGGACAAAGCACAGGAAGAGGCCATGGAGGAAGAAGAAGAGGAGGGGGTGGAGGACAGAGGTGTGTCACAACCAGTAGTAGCATTTTGGAGGCGTGGCGGTGGAACAACCTCCAACACTACTGCACCTTGTCCTGCATCCTTCCCAGCTGCCAAAAGAGTGACCCAATGGGCCGTGAAAGAAAGGTAACGTCCCTGTCCATGCCTGCTGGACCAAGAGTCAGCGGTAATATGCACCTTACCGCTGACCGCCCTGTCCAGCGAGGCCAAGACATTGCCTCCCACATGCCGGTAGAGAGCCGGAATTGCCTTCCGTGAGAAAAAGTGGCGTTTGGGAACCTGCCACTGAGGAACCGCACATTGCACAAACTCACGGAAGGGGGCCGAGTCTACCAACTGAAAAGGCAGCAGTTGAAGCGCTAGCAATTTAGCCAAGCTAGCATTCAACCGCTGGGCATGTGGATGGCTGGGAGTGAAGTTCTTTAGACGGTCCAGCAGCTGGGGCAGGGAAATTTGCCTGCTAGAATCGGACGTCGGTGTACTGCTAGCAGAGTGCCCGCAAGTACTTGGCTGTGACACACCTAATTCTACACCTTCATTCCTCTCAGTGCAGGTTTCAGAGAGGACTGAAGGTATAGTGGGGTTGGAGATCCCAGCTGATGCGGTGCAAGGAGAGGTCCGCTTTGTTCTTTGGTGTGGGTCTTTAAGGTAGGCTTGCCAACGAGCTGCATGGCAGGTCAACATATGTCTGGTCAAGCATGTGGTGCCCAAGCGGGTGATGTTTTGGCCACACGATATACGCTTGAGACATATGTTGCAAACAGCAGCAGTGCGATCTGATGCACTCGACTCAAAAAAGGCCCACACCAAAGAACTTTTTGAATAACGGGCAGAGGCAGCGCCCTGCACAGGCGGAGCTCTGCGGTGTGATTCCGTCGGTGTGCTGCCCTTAACGCTGGCCCCCCGAGGGCATCCTGCCTCGTTGGAGATGTGCCTCCTCCTCCTCCTCTCTCCTATTAGGCACCCACGTGGAGTCAGTGACCTCATCATCCCCTCCCTCCTCATCACTGGAGCCAATCTGGCAGTATGCTGCAGCTGCTGTAACATGACTGCCAGATTGGTGTCCTTCTTGAGCATCCCCTCTCTCTGCTCTCACGCTACTGCCTTCCTCTAGCTGGGTATCATCATCAGACCCTTCGAAACGCTGGGCATCCTCCTGGAGCATGTACCCAACACTGTGCTCAAACAGTTCGGGGGACTCCTCAGGAGGAGTGGTTGGTCTAGGGAAGGAGTGACTGATGATGACATTGATACCAGGGAAGAGGACGCTTTGGCAGCTGCTTTGCCAGTACCCTGAGCCTGGGTGAGAGAGGATGAGGAGGATGAGGAGGGCTTGGTCATCCACTCTACCAAGTCTTCGGCATGATGCGGCTCAACACGTCCAGCTGCCGAAAAGAAGGACAAGCGTGTCCCATGGCCACGTGCTGATGGCGATGCACCGCGTCCACGACCAGCACTGTTGTCTCTAGACACAGAGCCTGCTTGCCCTCTTTTATTGGCTCCTGACTGTCTGCCTCTCCTTGTTTACCTTCCAGACATTCTAATGGCCTGCAGGGAAATGGGAAAACCAGCAATAAGGCCTAGCTTCAGGAGTATATTTTGCAGGAATCACACTACGCCTGCTGTAGGTGCTGCAAATGCCTGTTGGTGTAACACACCAGGAAAAAGCAGCAATACAGGCTAACTTCAGGTGTAATATGATCAGGAGGCACACTCCGCCCGCTGTAAGTGCTGCAAATGCCTGTTGGTGTAATACACCAGGAAAAAGCAGCAATACAGGCTAACTTCAGGTGTAATATGATCAGGAGGCACACTCCGCCCGCTGTAAGTGCTGCAAATGCCTGTTGGTGTAACACACCAGGAAAAAGCAGCAATACAGGCTAACTTAAGGTGTAATATGATCAGAAGGCACACTCCGGCCGCTGTAAGTGCCGCAAATGCCTGTTGGTGTAACACACCAGGAAAAAGCAGCAATATAGGCTAACTTCAGGTGTAATATGATCAGGAGGCACACTCCGCCCTCTGTAAGTGCCGCAAATGCCTGTTGGTGTAACACACCAGGAAAAAGCAGCAATACGGGCTAACTTCAGGTGTATAATGTGCAGGAGGCTTAGCAACAATGACACTGACACTGTCCCCTGCCTATCCTTCTCTCTCCCTGCACACAAGGTTTATCAAAGTATATGACACTGACACTGTCCCCTGCCTATCCTTCTCTCTCCCTGCACACAAGGTTTATCAAAGTATGACACTGACACTCTCCCTGCCTATCCTTCTCTCTCCCTGCACACAAGGTTTAGCAAAGAATGTGACACTGACACTGGTCCCCTGCCTATCCTTCTCTCTCCCTGCACACAAGGTTTAGCAAAGAATATGACACTGACACTGTCCCCTGCCTATCCTTCTCTCTCCCTGCACACAAGGTTTATCAAAGTATATGACACTGACACTCTGCCTGCCTATCCTTCTCTCTCCCTGCACACAAGGTTTAGCAAAGAATGTGACACTGACACTGTCCCCTGCCTATCCTTCTCTCTCCCTGCACACAAGGTTTAGTAAAGAATATGACACTGACACTCTCCCTGCCTACCCTTCTCTCTCCCTACACACAAGTTTGAGGTACAAATAGCACTGACACTGTCCCTGCCTATGTAACTCTTTCCCTGCGCCGGAACATACTACACAAGGCCACCGCGCTGGCGGCCTTTTATAGTGTGGGGCGTGTGCTAAACCCCCTGAGCTATAATTGGCCACAGGCAACCTGCCTGTGGCCAATTATGGCTCTCCTAGCTGCCGGCGCTGTGATTGGCCAAGCATGCGGGGTCACAGTGCATGCTTGGCCAATCACAGCGCCGGGATTGCACTGCGATGGCGCAGTGTATTGTGGGCCATTCGCGTCACTCGAATTTGGCGCGAACGGCCCAAATCGTTCGATGTTCGCTGAACGGTCGAACAGCAGATGTTCGAGTCGAACTCATGTTCGACTCGAACACCGAGCTCATCCCTACTCAGCAATAGCTGGGGAGCCAGTGTGTATGATGAGGCCACAATGTAGTGCACTGGGAACAAGATTAAAGATTTTTTGGATACATTCTGGTGTCACTTTGACTTTAGATAGAAGTAACGGGTGCGTTAAAATTGGTCTTTGTGTGTCGTGGCCCCTTTCCACCGTAACCCTATAGAGATGATCTTGATGTTAGCAAGAATTTGCCTTGCTGTAAAAAATTGCAATGATATGCACCTGTCAGACAGGTGCAGAAAAATTGGTCTTTGAGTGTCAGTGGCGCCTTCCCACTGTAACACTATAGAGATAATCTTGATGTTAGCAAGAATTTGGCTTGCTGTAAAAAATTGCAATGATATGCATCTGTCAGACAGGTGCAGAAAAATCGGTCTTTGGGTGTCGGTGGTGGCTTCCCACCGTAACTCTATAGAGGTACTCTTGATGAAAGCAAGAATTTTCCTTGCTGTAAAAAATTGCAATGATATGCACCTGTCAGACAGGTGCAGAAAATTGGTCTTTGAGTGTCGGTGGTGGCTTCCCACCATAACCCTATAAAGGTATTCTTGTTGTAAGCAAGAATTTGGCTTGCTGTAAAAAATTGCAATGATATGCACCTGTCAGACAGGTGCAGAAAAATCGGTCTTTGGGTGTCGGTGGTGGCTTCCCACCGTAACCCTATAGAGGTACTCTTGATGAAAGCAAGAATTTTCCTTGCTGTAAAAAATTGCAATGATATGCACCTGTCAAACAGGTGCTGAAAAATTGGTCTTTGGGTGTCGTGGCACCTTCCCACCGTAACCCTATAGAGATAATCTTGATGTTTTTTTTTAAATAAATTTATGTTTATTAAAGCATTTTTATAAGACATACAAACGAAGAATAGGGTGGCCTTGGCAAGCCGCCAGGCCCCACTATGACCAACATGGTCAACAAACCACATATAGTACATTCTACCTAACATAGGCAGCTGACTACGTGCATTAACTAAGAAAAACACTCCCACTACCAACTAACCCCACCCTCTCCCCCCCACCCCCCCACCCCCCAACCACCCAAAACCTCAGTTTACCACATTTTCAGTCAACAAGTACCCAATAATAGGGGGATACAGAGTTCCGCCAACCACGGGTCTCCATTCAAGAGTTATAAAATAAAATAGCAGATACATGACAGTACACTACCATCATCAGCAGGATTATACCATTACCATAGGACTGACCAACACGTACAGATACCACCCCTCAGTGTGTCAGGACAGTATCAGCGAACACTCAATATCCTATCCAGGGGTCCGACCACCCAATGCAGGTAAATCAACTATCTTGGCTAGCCAACAGTAGTGTCAGAGTTGAACCATGCCTGCCAAACTTTGTCAAACTTGGCAACACACCCCCTGGAGAGATACTCCGCCTTGTAATATGACAGCATGGAGTTCACAAGCCCCTTCCAGAGACCAATCTCCGGGGGGCAGGCGATCTCCATTTCAGCAAAATGGCCTTCCTCCCATAAAAAAATAAAATGTTCAGTAACGTCCTTAGGGCTCTGGAGGGGACCACCTCCTCTACCAGACCCAAAAGACACACCCGGACCGACAAAGGAACAGGCACCCTCAAAATGCCTTCTATGCAGGAAACGACCCCCTCCCAGAATACCTTAATCTGAGGGCATCCCCAGAAGATGTGAGTAGCATCAGCCGGGGAAAAGGAGCATCTCCAGCACTCCGAGGAGGCAGACGGGTATATTACTGAAAGCCTAGCAGGGGTAAAGTAAATCCGGTGCAGAAATTTAAAGTGGATCAGTCTATCTCTTGCGGAGACCAAGTGCCTAAAGGGGTGTTCCCACATATCATCCCAATCCTCACCATCTATCCCAGGGACGTCCTTCTCCCACCGCTCCCTGCATTTAGTCAAGGAGTTATTCTGGTAACTTAGGATTCCCCCACAGCGGAGTCTGTGGCGAGAAACCCAAGTAACTCGGACAAGCCAACCCAACCGCCTCCTCCCACGCTTTAATAGTCGCCTTCATTGACAACGTCAGCTGCAACTCAGACTTCACCCCTCTGTGTATAGCCAAACGAAGGGTCTCATATGACCCCAAATGAGCCGCCTCCACCACTGTGGCAGAGTCCCCCGCCTCAGAGGTCAACCATCTGTGGGCAAATACCATTTGACTGGCAAGATAATATTTCCGCCAATCAGGCAAAGCCAGTCCCCCCTGTCCCCAGGGTTCCTGAAGTACTTTAAGGCCTATGCGTGGCATTTTTGGGGCCCAAAGGAACGAACTTGTGATACCATCTAATTGCTTAAAAAAGGATTTAGGGACTCGAACCGGGGCATGCCGCAGGATGTAGAGAATAACTGGAAGGATTTTCATCTTTTGCAGACTTATTCTTCCTATGAGTGACAGCGGAAGCCTTTGCCAGGCCAGGGCCCGCTGTTTAAAGAAGGTTAACAGAGGCAAAAGATTAAGCGTTACATATTCATTACTGTCCGCCGTAATTTTGACTCCTAAATATGTGATGGAAGAAACCCATTTTAAAAGGCATATTAGGATCAGCCCTCTCCCTGGCCCTCGCGTCCAAAGGCAGAACAGAGGATTTGCTCCAATTTACCTTCAAGCCCGAGAATGTGGTGAAATCGTTGAGTATCCTCAAGGCCACCTGAAGCGAGGACCCAGGATCCTCAAGGAATAAAAGCATGTCATCAGCATATAATGCCAGACATTCCCTTATAGTGATGAGCCGAAAACCCCCGGGTTCGGTTCGCACCAGAACCCGCGAACGGACCGAAAGTTCGTACGAACATTAGAATCCTATTAAATACAATGGATGCGAACGTTCGAATTCTAAAGTGCTAATTATAACAACTATTATGCATGTTATTGTCCTAAAAAGGGTTTGGGAACCCGGGTTGTGCACCAGGGGACATGTATCAATGCAAAAAGAAGTTTTAAAAACGGTCGTTTTTCGGGAGCAGTCATTTTAATGATGCATAAAGTGAAAAAAAAAAAGTCAAATATTCCTTTAAATATCGTACCTGGGGGGTGTCTAAAGTATGCCTGTGAAGTGCCACGTGTTTCCCGTGTTTAGAACTGTCCCTGCACAAAATGACACTTCTAAAGGAAAAAAAAGCCATTTAAAACTGCTTGCGGCTTTAATGTAATGTCTGGTCCCGGTAATATGGATGAAAATCTTTAAGAAAAATGGCATAGCTACCCCATGACCCCCCCCCCCCACCCCAGCCCATTACCAGCCCCTTTGGGTCTTGTATGGATATTAAGGGGAACCCCGCACATAAAATAAAAAAGGCCCTATATACTCTGAACAGCCGTATACAGGCGGTGCATACAAGACAGGGACTGTAGGTTTGTTCTTATGTAGAATCTGTTTGTAATTTTGAACAGGTACATTGTTGAAGTGTAGCTCCAGCCCAAAAATCTATTTTTAAACTTTTTGGAAAACATAGGTAAGGGTTATCACCCCTGTAACATTTGTTTTGCTGTCTGTGCCCCTGTTCAGAACATTTCACCTCACTTTCCGTCCCAATGACAACTGTTTTTGAAATGTGGTGTTTTTCTTGAAACAAGGATTGCTGATAAAGCATCAGTACAGAGGAGACACCTTTCTCCCATATTTATTCTTACAGGAGAGAATTTTCCTTCCTAGTGGTAGATTTCCTCTCACTTCCTGTTGTCTTCTTGCGTTTGCAAGTAGGAGTCGTTTGTAAGTTGGATGTTTGAAAGTAGGGACCTGCCGTATATACTCTGCAGAAATAGGCCCCTTAGTTGTTGGTGTTGGCACAACACTGTAAGCACTCACAGTTACTCTTGGTTGGTGCTGGAACGCCCTGCTGTCAACTATTATATCAGGAATTTTAATTACATATAATTGTTGAACAGTGGTAGTAAAAATTGGGCCTTTGATGGTGGTGCTGGTGCCACAACACTGTAAGCCCTGACAGTTACTCTTGGTGGGTGCAGCAATGGGCCCTGCTGTGAATTATTAGATCAAGAATTGTAATTGCATGCCCCTGTTGAACAGGGGCTGAAAAATTGGGCCTTTCGTGGTGGTGGTGGTGGTGGTGGTGTTGCCACAACACTGTAAGCCCTCAGAGTTACTCTTGGTGGGTGCAGGAATGGGCCCTGCTGTGAATTATTAGATCAAGAATTGTAATTGCATGCCCCTGTTGAACAGGGGCTGAAAAATTGGGCCTTTCGTGGTGGTGGTGGTGGTGGTGGTGGTGTTGCCACAACACTGTAAGCCCTCAGAGTTACTCTTGGTGGGTGCAGGAATGGGCCCTGCTGTGAATTATTAGATCAAGAATTGTAATTGCATGCCCCTGTTAAACAGGGGCTGAAAAATTGGGCCTTTCGTGGTGGTGGTGGTGGTGGTGGTTGTAGTTGCCACAACACTGTAAGCCCTCAGAGTTACTCTTGGTGGGTGCAGGAATGGGCCCTGCTGTGAATTATTAGATCAAGAATTGTAATTACATGCCCCTTTTGAACAGGGGCTGAAAAATTGGGCCTTTCGTGGTGGTGGTGGTGGTGGTGTTGCCACAACACTGTAAGCCCTCAGAGTTACTCTTGGTGGGTGCAGCAATGGGCCCTGCTGTGAATTATTAGATCAAGAATTGTAATTGCATGCCCCTGTTGAACAGGGGCTGAAAAATTGGGCCTTAGGCACTGGTGGCACAACACTACAACCCCTCACAGATACTGTACTTGGAGCACAGCAATGAGCCCTGTTGCAAAGTATTGCTTCAAAAATTGTAATGACACGCCCCTGTTAAACAGGGGCTGAAAAATTGGGCCTTAGGCACTGGTGCCACAACACTCGAACCCCTCACAGATACTGTACTTGGAGCACAGCAATGAGCCCTATGGCAAATTATTGCTAAAAAAACTGTAATTACACGCCCCTGTAAAACAGGGGCTGAAAAATTGGGCCTTAGCCACTGGTGGCGGCACCCATAAACAAAAATGATCTTCCAAGCTATCATCATCAATCGTATCATTGAGGACTCGGAGGAGGAGGATAGCCAGTCAACATAACAGCACAGGCACTCAGCATCAGCATCAGTCTTGAAGGGATGTGACATGTTAAAATCAATTAGTCTGTTATATCAGCATCAGGTGTGTGGTAGCTGGTGGTGATCCAAGACTGGTTCATCTTGATGAAAGTCAGTCGATCAACCGAGTCGGTGGACAGGCGCACCCTGTGATCCGTGACAAATCCTCCAGCAGCACTGAATGTGCGTTCCGAAAGAACGCTGGATGCAGGACAGGCCAGTAGCTCAATTGCATACTGTGCAAGCTCTGGCCAGTGATCCATCCTCAAGACCCAGTAAGCCAGAGGATTTTCGGTGGGGAAGGTGTCCAAGTCTGACCTTGTCCCTAGATATTCCTGCACCATGTTTATCAGACGCTGGCGATGGTTGCTGGAACCGATCATACTTTGGGGCTGCGGACTAAAGAATTGTCTGAACGCATCGGTCAGACGGCCACCTTCCCCACCGCTCCTTCTTTGACTGGCCGAAGCCTCAGCAACTCGTTGTCCAGGACCAGGAGTTTGTAACCTCCCAGTCTCTGGGAACGCGTTGCACAGACCTTTCTGCAAGGCCTCCCGGAGTTGTCTCATCCTCTGCTCCCTCTGCGACGGTAACATAAGGTCCGCAACCTTACCCTTGTACCGCGGATCAAGGAGAGTGGCCAGCCAGTAATGGTCCCTCTCCTTGATCCGAAGAATACGAGGATCCTTCCGCAGACTTTGCAGGATCAGGGAGGCCATGCAGCGTAGGTTTGCTGAGGCATTCGCTCCGGAGTCCTCTGGGTCACTAAGGACGACATGATCCGCAGCCACCTCCTCCCAGCCACGTACAAGTCCACTGGTTTCTTGGGACTGTAAATCATCCCTAAAAGACTGCTGCTGATGATGCTGAGTGCCAGCCTCCACCTCCATGCTGACACAATCCTCCTCCTCCTCCTCCTCCTCCTCCTCCTCTTCCTGTGCGATGGGTGGGACAGAAGGAACACTGTCTGGGTAAAGGGGGCCTTGAGAGGCAAGGAAGTCCTCCTCTTCCTGCCTCTGTTCTGCCTCAAGTGCCCTGTCCATTATTCTACGCAGCGTGTGCTCCAACAGGTGGACAAGAGGTACAGTGTCACTGATGCATGCACTGTCACTGCTCACCATCCTCGTGGCCTCCTCAAATGGTGCCAGGACAGTGCATGCATCCCTGATCATGCCCCACTGGCGTGGAGAAAAAAAACCAAGCTCCCCTGACCCTGTCCTGGTGCCGTAGTCGCACAGGTACTCATTGATGGCCCTCTGCTGCGTGTGCAGCCGCTGCAGCATGGCCAACGTTGAGTTCCACCTGGTGGGCATGTCACATATAAGGCGGTTCTTGGGCAGGTTCAACTCCTTTTGCAGCTCAGCCAGGCGAGCACTGGCATTATAAGATCTGCGGAAATGCACACAGACTTTCCTGGCCTGCCTCAGGACATCCTGTAAGCCCGGGTACCTGCCCAAGAACCGCTGCACCACCAGGTTAAGGACGTGAGCCACACAGGGCACATGGGTCAGTTGTCCCTGTCGGAGGGCGGAGAGGAGGTTGGTGCCATTGTCGCAAACCACCATTCCTGGCTTAAGCTGGCGTGGCGTCAACCACCTCTCGGCCTGGCCCTGCAGAGCAGACAGGACCTCTGCCCCAGTGTGGCTTCTGTCCCCCAAACACACCAGCGCAAGCACGGCATGGCATCTTTTTGCCTGTGTACTTGCGTAGCCCCTTGAACGCCTACGGAGCACCGCTGGTTCCGAGGACAAACCACAGGAAGAGGCCATGGAGGAAGAAGAAGAGGAGGGGGTGGAGGAGAGAGGTGTGTCACAACCAGTAGTAGCATTTTGGAGGCGTGGCGGTGGAACAACCTCCAACACTACTGCACCTTGTCCTGCATCCTTCCCAGCTGCCAAAAGAGTGACCCAATGGGCCGTGAAAGAAAGGTAACGTCCCTGTCCATGCCTGCTGGACCATGAGTCAGCGGTAATATGCACCTTACCGCTGACCGCCCTGTCCAGCGAGGCCAAGACATTGCCTTCCACATGCCGGTAGAGAGCCGGAATAACCTTCCGTGAGAAAAAGTGGCGTTTGGGAACCTGCCACTGAGGAACCGCACATTGCACAAACTCACGGAAGGGGGCCGAGTCTACCAACTGAAAAGGCAGCAGTTGAAGCGCTAGCAATTTAGCCAAGCTAGCATTCAACCGCTGGGCATGTGGATGGCTGGGAGTGAACTTCTTTCGACGGTCCAGCAGCTGGGGCAGGGAAATTTGCCTGCTAGAATCGGACGTCGGTGTACTGCTAGCAGAGTGGCCGCAAGTACTTGGCTGTGACACACCTAATTCTACACCTTCATTCCTCTCAGTGCATGTTTCAGAGAGGACTGAAGTTATAGTGGGGTTGGAGATCCCAGCTGATGCGGTGCAAGGAGAGGTCCGCTTTGTTCTTTGGTGTGGGTCTTTGAGGTAGGCTTGCCAACGAGCTGCATGGCAGGTCAACATATGTCTGGTCAGGCATGTGGTACCCAAGCGGCTGATGTTTTGGCCACGCGATATACGCTTGAGACATATGTTGCAAACAGCAGCTGTGCGATCTGATGCACTAGCCTCAAAAAAGGCCCACACCAAAGAACTTTTTCAATGACGGGCAGAGGCAGCGCCCTGCACAGGCGGAGCTCTGTGGTGTGATTCCGTCGGTGTACTGCCCTTACGCTGGCCACCAAAGGGCATCCTGCCTCGTTGGAGATGTGCCTCCTCCTCATCCTCCTCCTCCTCCTCTCTCCTATTAGGCACCCACGTGGAGTCAGTGACCTCATCATCACCTCCCTCCTCATCACTGGAGCCAATCTGGCAGTATGCTGCAGCTGCTGGAACATGACTGCCAGATTGGTGTCCTTCTTGAGCATCCCCTCTGTCTGCTCTCACGCTACTGCCTTCCTCTAGCTGGGTTTCATCATCAGACCCTTCGAAACGCTGGGCATCCTCCTGGAGCATGTACCCAACACTGTGCTCAAACAGTTCGGGGGACTCCTCAGGAGGAGGACATGGTGGGTCTAGGGAAGGAGTGACTGATGATGAGTCTGACATTGATACCAGGGAAGAGGACGCTTTGGCAGCTGCTTTTCCAGTACCCTGAGCCTGGGTGAGAGAGGATGAGGAGGAGGAGGAGGGCTTGGTCATCCACTCTACCAAGTCTTCGGCATGATGTGGCTCAACATGTCCAGCTGCCGAAAAGAAGGACAAGCGTGTCCCATGGCCATGTGCTGATGACAATGCACCGCGTCCACGACCAGCACTGTTGCCCCCAGACACAGAGCCTGCTTGCCCTCTTTTATTGCCTCCTGACTGTCTGCCTCTCCTTGTTTGCCTTCCAGACATTCTAATAGATGGCCTGCAGGGAGATGGGAAAAAAGCAATAAGGGCTACCTTCAGGTGTCCTTCTCTGTCCCTTTACTTAAGGATTTCTAAATATGGTTGAGGATGATTGCTTTTGCACAGAATAGCACAACGACAATTTCCCTGACTGTCCAAAAAAACAAGGATTTCAAAGATGGTTGATGAGGAATGCTTTAGCACACTATAGCACAAGGAGAATTCCCTCACTGTCCTTCCCTGTTCCTAGAAACAAGGATTCGCACAGTAAAAGACACTGACACTCTCCCTACCTATAGTTTTCTGTCCCTAGAAAAAATGTTTTTTTAAAGCACACTATAGCACAAGGAGAATTCCCTCACTGTCCTTCTTTGTCCCTAGAAACAAGGATTATCACAGTGAAAGAAACTGACACTCTTCCTTCCTATAGTTTTCTGTCCCTAGAAAAAATGTTTTTTTAAAGCACACTATAGCACAAGGAGAATTCCCTCACTGTCCTTCCCTGTCCCTAGAAACAAGGATTCGCACAGTAAAACACACTGACACTCTCCCTACCTATAGTTTTCTGTCCCTAGAAAAAATGTTTTTTTAAAGCACACTATAGCACAAGGAGAATTCCCTCACTGTCCTTCTTTGTCCCTAGAAACAAGGATTATCACAGTGAAAGAAACTGACACTCTTCCTTCCTATAGTTTTCTGTCCCTAGAAAAAATGTTTTTTTAAAGCATACTATAGCACAAGGAGAATTCCCTCACTGTCCTTCCCTGTCCCTAGAAACAAGGATTCGCACAGTAAAACACACTGACACTCTCCCTACCTATAGTTTTCTGTCCCTAGAAAAAATGTTTTTTTAAAGCACACTATAGCACAAGGAGAATTCCCTCACTGTCCTTCTTTGTCCCTAGAAACAAGGATTATCACAGTGAAAGAAACTGACACTCTTCCTTCCTATAGTTTTCTGTCCCTAGAAAAAATGTTTTTTTAAAGCACACTATAGCACAAGGAGAATTCCCTCACTGTCCTTCCCTGTCCCTAGAAACAAGGATTCGCACAGTAAAAGACACTGACACTCTCCCTACCTATAGTTTTCTGTCCCTAGAAAAAATGTTTTTTTAAAGCACACTATAGCACAAGGAGAATTCCCTCACTGTCCTTCTTTGTCCCTAGAAACAAGGATTATCACAGTGAAAGAAACTGACACTCTTCCTTCCTATAGTTTTCTGTCCCTAGAAAAAATGTTTTTTTAAAGCACACTATAGCACAAGGAGAATTCCCTCACTGTCCTTCCCTGTCCCTAGAAACAAGGATTCGCACAGTAAAACACACTGACACTCTCCCTACCTATAGTTTTCTGTCCCTAGAAAAAATGTTTTTTTAAAGCACACTATAGCACAAGGAGAATTCCCTCACTGTCCTTCTTTGTCCCTAGAAACAAGGATTATCACAGTGAAAGAAACTGACACTCTTCCTTCCTATAGTTTTCTGTCCCTAGAAAAAATGTTTTTTTAAAGCACACTATAGCACAAGGAGAATTCCCTCACTGTCCTTCCCTGTCCCTAGAAACAAGGATTCGCACAGTAAAACACACTGACACTCTCCCTACCTATAGTTTTCTGTCCCTAGAAAAAATGTTTTTTTAAAGCACACTATAGCACAAGGAGAATTCCCTCACTGTCCTTCTTTGTCCCTAGAAACAAGGATTATCACAGTGAAAGAAACTGACACTCTTCCTTCCTATAGTTTTCTGTCCCTAGAAAAAATGTTTTTTTAAAGCACACTATAGCACAAGGAGAATTCCCTCACTGTCCTTCCCTGTCCCTAGAAACAAGGATTCGCACAGTAAAAGACACTGACACTCTCCCTACCTATAGTTTTCTGTCCCTAGAAAAAATGTTTTTTTAAAGCACACTATAGCACAAGGAGAATTTCACTCACTTTCCTTCTTTGCCCTAGAAACAAGGATTATCACAGTGAAAGAAACTGACACTCTTCCTTCCTATAGTTTTCTGTCCCTAGAAAAAATGTTTTTTTAAAGCACACTATAGCACAAGGAGAATTCCCTCACTGTCCTTCCCTGTCCCTAGAAACAAGGATTCGCACAGTAAAACACACTGACACTCTCCCTACCTATAGTTTTCTGTCCCTAGAAAAAATGTTTTTTTAAAGCACACTATAGCACCAGGAGAATTCCCTCACTGTCCTTCTTTGTCCCTAGAAACAAGGATTATCACAGTGAAAGAAACTGACACTCTTCCTTCCTATAGTTTTCTGTCCCTAGAAAAAATGTTTTTTTAAAGCACACTATAGCACAAGGAGAATTCCCTCACTGTCCTTCCCTGTCCCTAGAAACAAGGATTCGCACAGTAAAACACACTGACACTCTCCCTACCTATAGTTTTCTGTCCCTAGAAAAAATGTTTTTTTAAAGCACACTATAGCACAAAGAGAATTTCCCTCACTTTCCTTCTTTGTCCCTAGAAACAAGGATTATCACAGTGAAAGAAACTGACACTCTTCCTACCTATAGTTTTCTGTCCCTAGAAAAAAATGTTTTTTTAAAGCACACTATAGCACAAGGAGAATTCCCTCACTGTCCTTCCCTGTCCCTAGAAACAAGGATTCGCACAGTAAAACACACTGACACTCTCCCTACCTATAGTTTTCTGTCCCTAGAAAAAATGTTTTTTTAAAGCACACTATAGCACAAGGAGAATTCCCTCACTGTCCTTCCCTGTCCCTAGAAACAAGGATTCGCACAGTAAAACACACTGACACTCTCCCTACCTATAGTTTTCTGTCCCTAGAAAAAATGTTTTTTTAAAGCACACTATAGCACAAGGAGAATTCCCTCACTGTCCTTCCCTGTCCCTAGAAACAAGGATTCGCACAGTAAAACACACTGACACTCTCCCTACCTATAGTTTTCTGTCCCTAGAAAAAATGTTTTTTTAAAGCACACTATAGCACAAGGAGAATTCCCTCACTGTCCTTCTTTGACCCTAGAAACAAGGATTATCACAGTGAAAGAAACTGACACTCTTCCTTCCTATAGTTTTCTGTCCCTAGAAAAAATGTTTTTTTAAAGCACACTATAGCACAAGGAGAATTCCCTCACTGTCCTTCCCTGTCCCTAGAAACAAGGATTCGCACAGTAAAACACACTGACACTCTCCCTACCTATAGTTTTCTGTCCCTAGAAAAAATGTTTTTTTAAAGCACACTATAGCACAAGGAGAATTCCCTCACTGTCCTTCTTTGTCCCTAGAAACAAGGATTATCACAGTGAAAGAAACTGACACTCTTCATTCCTATAGTTTTCTGTCCCTAGAAAAAATGTTTTTTTAAAGCACACTATAGCACAAGGAGAATTCCCTCACTGTCCTTCCCTGTCCCTAGAAACAAGGATTCGCACAGTAAAAGACACTGACACTCTCCCTACCTATAGTTTTCTGTCCCTAGAAAAAATGTTTTTTTAAAGCACACTATAGCACAAGGAGAATTTCCCTCACTTTCCTTCTTTGTCCCTAGAAACAAGGATTATCACAGTGAAAGAAACTGACACTCTTCCTACCTATAGTTTTCTGTCCCTAGAAAAAATGTTTTTTTAAAGCACACTATAGCACAAGGAGAATTCCCTCACTGTCCTTCCCCTTCCCTAGAAACAAGGATTCGCACAGTAAAACACACTGACACTCTCCCTACCTATAGTTTTCTGTCCCTAGAAAAAATGTTTTTTTAAAGCACACTATAGCACAAGGAGAATTCCCTCACTGTCCTTCCCTGTCCCTAGAAACAAGGATTCGCACAGTAAAACACACTGACACTCTCCCTACCTATAGTTTTCTGTCCCTAGAAAAAATGTTTTTTTAAAGCACACTATAGCACAAGGAGAATTCCCTCACAGCCGATGTTCGAGTCGAACGTATGTTCGACTCGAACACGAAGCTCATCCCTATTCCCTTATAGACCCCAATTTAATAGCCTTAACTTCACTAGACGATCGGAGTGCCACAGCAAGGGGTTCTATCATAAGTGCGAATATAAACGGGGATAAAGGGCACCCCTGTCTAGTACCCCGACCCACGGAAAAAAAAGAAGAAGTGGCCCTACCAAGCCTAATTGCCACCCTGGGATTACCGTATATACTCGAGTATAAGCCGACTCGAGTATAAGCCGAGGTACCTACTTTTACCACAAAAAACTGGGAAATGTATTGACTCGAGTATAAGCCGAGGGGGGGGGGATGTGCCCATTGCCCAACCTTACTGTGCCCATTGCCATCTCACTCTGCCACCTCACTGCCCATTGTCACCTCACTGTGCCCATTGTCGTCTCACTGTGCCCCCTTACTGTGCCCATTGCCATCTCACTGCCCATTGTCACCTCACTGTGCCCCCTTACTGTGTCCATTGCAGCCTCCCTGTGCCCGAGTCAGTGTACCTCAAAATCTTGTAATTCCGCGGCCGGCGTCCATTGTTCAAATCTCGCGCCGTTCTCCCTGTCCCTTCCGTGATAGGCGTTTCCAGCAAACACTGTGTTGAGTTGCGTTGAGTTGCGTTGTGTTGGTCCTGGAGCTTTATGAGTGGGAAAGTCAAAAATAGCCGCCGTTATCTCTTTATTTGTGATCTCAGCATCCAAAGCCAACCGATCTCCATCAGTCAACCTCGGCAGGGCCAAGCCCTCCAATAGGGCCTCTAATGCTGCAGGATCATAATCCGGAATAGGGGCATACAGGGTAGCAAAAAAAAATTGAAATTCAGTCAGTATCTCCGAGGGATCACTAATTAGATTACCAGCCCTACCCCGAATCACCGGAATATTTGTAATCTGGTTGTCTACCGCCACCAATCTCGCCAACGACTTCCCGTTCTTATCCCCTTCCGAGAAAATAGAATTTGCCCCATGTTTGGCCTCTGTATGAGCCTGATCCGAGAAATGCAAGGAGAGAAGACGCCTAGCCTCCATCAGAGCCGAATATGAGGCATCAGTAGGACAGCCGGCGTGTCCCTCCGCACATTCCTTTTCAGTGTCCTGCAATCCCTGAATTTCCGCATTATGTGCCACCCGTTCAGTTTTAATAGCAGCTATGCACTCAACCCTAATCACTGCCTTGATGGCATCCCATACCACCTGCTGGTCTGCAGTCTCCTCATTGATTGACCAATAGGAGGCAATCGCCTCTCTCAAGCGGGAGGACACCTGTTCATTCTGCAACCAACCTGGAGACAGCCTCCAACCCCCCCTCCCCCCCCAGCAGATAAGCTGAGAGTAAGGGACAAGGGGCAATGATCGAATATGCCCCCGGCCATATACTCTACATCATGGAAAAATGGCAACAGGGTCTGGTTGCCAAACGCCATATCAATCCTGGCTGATGAGCGATGAGTCACCGAGACGTGGGAATAGGCCCTGCGGAGGGAATTTTTAGATCTCCATAAGTCAGTCAGCCCAGTCACCGAGGCCCAGGAGAGAAGATCTACCGATCCCTGCCTCCCCGGATTGGACGATTCCAACGCGTCCAAGATAGCGTTGAAGTCACCCATCAGTAGAAGAGGGAAACAAATCATACAACACTTGTATATTAACAGGAGGAGGTAAGTACACATTCACCAAGAACATTTTGTGTTGAAAAATGTTTAACAGCACCGCCACATATCGCCCCTCCGGGTCCGAAAACACCTGGTGTATAGTGCATGGCAGGGCCCTACTAATAAGAATCAACACCTCCCTTGCAAACGTGGAATATGTTGCATGAAACGACTTTTGAACCCAAGGCCTGCGCATCGCCAGGACCCTGCTACCATCCAGGTGTGTCTCTTGCAGAAAAGCGATATGCGGCTTGGATTGCTTAAGATACTGAAACACTGATGCCCATTTGAACTTATTATTCAGTCCTCTCACATTCCACGATACAATTTGGATACGGTCAGCCATTACTCAGCTGGGAAAAGTCTAAATCCCAGAAACCGGGATGCATCATTTTATACAGTCTAGATGTGGAGTCAGAGACCCCGTACCAATGCCACACATATTTAAAACTGTTTCCCCCCTGTAAGTGGTCAACTGAGTGAAAACAACCCTCCCCTGCCATTATACCAGAACAAAAAAACAAACAAACAAACACTGGTATGCAGCTTAGTCCCAAACTCCCCCCCCCCCCCCCCGAAAAAAAAAAGGGAGACAACAAAAAGTAGAATAGGAAGTCCCCAACCTTGTGACGAATTGTTCAGCAAGTTAAATGATATTCTTGGTTGTTCTCATGGAGCCCCACATGCACGGAGCAAGGAGCTATGAGCGAACCACACTGCGAATAATAACCGAGCACAGTCAGTGATCTATCTGGACCCTCTAGTGGCCCCACAGGTAATAGCAGTGTGAAAAAAAAAAACCCAAGCATGGGCAACAGAGCTTATGTAGTATAGACAGGAGAAAAAAACAAATAACAACTGCCCCACACATCACAAAGATCCAAAATGTCAGGGCTGTGTGAAAAACAGGAACAAAACAGGCCTTCAATCTGGCAGACTCAGGGATTTCTGTCAAGCCACTTACAGGCCTCCCTCGGGTTATCAAAGAACTTAACTGCCCCATTATGTTGTACCCGGAGCCTGCTGGGATAGAGCATGCTATACTGTATCTCCTTTTCTCTCAGCCTCTTACGGATGTCATTAAAGGATCGCCTCAGCCGAGAAGTCAGGGAAGAACATCACCTTGGTGTTGTCAAAGCATAATTCCTGATGCTTTCTAGATTCGCGCAGGATCATGTCTCGGTCCCTATAGTTGAGGAACCTGACTAGGAAAGGCCGGGGGAACGCACCAGGGGGGCGGACACCCACGGGCACTCTGTGGGCACGCTCCACCACATAAGTGGGGGGTAAATCCCCCAATTGCAGGATCTGTTTAAAAAATTGTGGTGGTCTTATCCCCCTCGGCCCTCTCAGGCAGACCCACCACCCTGACATTGTTCCTCCTTTGGCGGTCCTCTGCGTCGTCAGCTCTTTTCTGGAGGGATCTTACCAGGTCCTGCAGCTCTGTGAGCTGTGCCCCATGCTAGTGGGACACATCCTCCACCTCAGAGATCCGGTCCTCTGCTGTAGTGAGCCTCCCACGGATCTTATCAAGGTCATGCCTGATGAGTGTGCACTCCGTGGCAAGATGGTCAATTCTCACCATCACTGCGGCCTTGCTGGCGTCTATGGCCTCCAGAATGGGTCTGGTGATCGCATCTGAGGCCATCCCCTGCTCCTGAGAGTCCTGGGAGTCCGGTGAGAGGTCCTCCGGACCGCGACCCGCAGCAGCAGCCCCCTTCTCCATCAGTTTGTCCTTCTTCCCGGTGTGTCTGAAAGATTGACTAGGAGGCAAGATGGCCGCGGCGGCTCCTTGATCAGTGCCTCGTGCTGAGTGGGTCTGACGCTGTGAGTGCTGTGATGTTTGCCCGTGCCTGCGCCCTGTCTTTCTCATGTCCAGGACTCCACAATCACTGTCCGATTGCTTAGAGACAGGAAAGAGGGTGAGAAAAGCCCCGAAAAACGGATAAAGGTCAGGATAGACGTGGAGCTCCAGAGAAACACTTGCTGCCTCGTTCACATCCGGCCACGCCCCTAGATAATCTTGATGTTAGCAAGAATTTGGCTTGCAGTAAAAAATTGCAATGATATGCACCTGTCAAACAGGGGCTGAAAAATTGGTCTTTGGGTGTTAATTGTGCCCATGAAACCTATACCAAAAACATTCTTCCAGATGAAATGATTGAACACCCTCAAAGCTAGGCAGCCTCGAAGTCCTGCAGAGAATCCACATCCCAAAAAGACTTAATCAGTGACATCGGCATCAGGGGCTTCATAGCTGGTAATCCAGGACTGATTCATTTTTATAAAAATCAAACGGTCCACGGAGTCTGTGGACAGATGCGTTCTTTGATCAGTAACAAAACCTCCTGCAGCACTGAATGCCCGTTCTGAAAGCACACTGGATGCAGGGCAGCTCAACAACTCAATAGCATACTGGGCAAGTTCTGGACAGTGGTCTAATCTCATTAACCCAATAAGCCAGTGGATCGTCAGCTGGAAAGCTCTTCATCTCTGATTTGGCCCCGAGGTAATCGTCCACCATGTGATGCAGACGCTGCCAATGGGATGTGGAAGCTGACAGCCCTGGGTGTCGAGGACTAAAAAAAATCCGAAATGCCTTACTTAGGCGGACGCCTTCTCCAACGCTCCTTTCTTGACCAACGGAAGACTCAAAACGACGTTTTCCACCACACTGTAACCTGCTAGAGTCAGGAAAAACATTTAATAAAACTTTCTTTAATGTGTCCTCAAGAGATTTTATCATCTGCACTCTCTGTGGGGACGGAATGAGTTCAGAGACCTTCCTCTTATAACGGTGGTCAAGGAGGGTTGCCAACCAGTAATCATCCTTCTCCTTTATGCCACGTATTCTTGGGTCCTTTCTCAGGCTTTGAAGCATGAGGTTGCCCATGCGCCTCAAATTTGCAGAGGCTTGAGAAGCAGACTCCTCTGGGTCACTCAGGATGACAGCATCTGGAATTTCCTACTCCCAGCCACGCACTACTCCCAAGGGTCCTGGGGTTGGAAAGCCATCACTTACAGATTGACACATGTCTTACTCTTCTTCAAAGCCTATTAAAGTGCCAGAATCCTCCTCCTCATCCTCCTCCCCTCTCTTCTCCTGTGTGTTCGGTGACATAGGAATGATGGCGTCTGGATAAAGTGGGCCCTGAGAGGAAAGGAAGTCCTTCTCTTCCTCCTGCTGCTCTGCCTCCAGTGCCCTGTCCATAATGCCATGCAGAGTGTGCTCCAGCAGGAACACAACAGGGATTGTGTCACTGATGCATGCACTGTCACTGCTCACCATCCTTGTGGCCTCCTCAAGCGGTGACAATACAGTGCATGCATCCTTAATGATCAGCCATTGGCATGGGAAAAAAGCCGAGGCGGCCTGAGCCTGTCGTCGTGCCGTACTGACACACGGCCCTCTGCTGCATGTATAGCCGCTGCAGCATTCCCAAAGTTGAGTTCCACCTGGTGGGCATGTCACAAATCAGGCGGTTTACGGGCAGGTGGAATTCCTGCTGAATTTCAGCCAACCGAGCACTGGCTGTGTATGACCACCTGAAATGGCTACAGACTCTTCTGGTCTGCTTTAGTACATCTTGCAACCCTGGGTACGTACTTAGGAAACGCTGCACCACCAAATTGAGGACATTTGCCAGGCATGGCACATGTGTCAACTTTCCCTGTCTAAGGGCGGACAGGAGGTTTGAGCCATTATCAGACACGACCATTCCTGGCTCCAGCTGACGTTGTGTGAACCACCTCTGGGCCTGTCCTTGAAGAGCTGCAAGAATATCTGCTCCGGTGTGTTTCCTGTCCCCTAAACACACCAGCTGAAGCACTGCATGGCACCTTTTAGCCTGATTCTGGGAAAAGCCCTTTGAACGCTTAGGGGGTACCTGATGTTCATAGGACAATTCTGCAGAGGAGGGCATGGAGGTGGCGGAGGAGGAGGAGCAGGTCTGGCATCATCACCACCAGCTGTATGGAGACGTTGGGGCACAACAAGCTGCAGCACTGAGCCCTGTCCTGCATCCTTTCAAGGTGCAAGCAGCGTTACCCAGTGTGCTGTGAACTAAATATATCGTCCCTGCCCATGCTTGCTGGACCACGTGTCAGCAGTAAGGTGGATTTTACGGCTGACTGCCTTGCCCAACGATGCCAGAACATTCCCTTCCACGTGATGGTAGAGGGATGGAACGGCCTTACGTGAAAAGTAGTATCGACTGGGAACCTGCCATTGTGGTACAGCACATTGTGCAAATTCACGGAAGGGGGCAGAATCTACCAGGCTGAAAGGCAGAAGTTGGAAGGCCAACAGCTTTGACAAGTTTGCATTCAGGCGTTGGGCATGTGGGTGGCAGGGACTGTATTTTTTTTTATCCGCTGAAGAAGATGGGGCAGAGAAATTTGCCGGCTACAGTCTACAGATACTGGTGTGCTGCTGGCAGATGAGCTGCTAGGACCTTGGACACCCTGTGCTATACCATCATCCCTGTCAGTGGAGGCTGCTGAAAGGTAATGACTTGGTATCACAGGGGCAGACTGAAGTGGGTAAGGAGGAGTAGAAGGAGGAGGGACAGATTTGTGCCCCTTTTGTGTGGCTTTTAGGTGCTCTTGCCAACGGGCTGAGTGTTTGGACGTTAAATGCCTTGTTAGGCATGTGGTACCCAAATAGTTTGTGTTTTTGCCACGTTTGATGTGCCTGTGACACAGTTTGCAGATAGCAACAGTGCGATCTGCTGCAGATGTGCTGAAAAAGGCCCAGACAGCTGAGCTGTGGGGAGTGGGCCGGGAGATAACAGCTACAGAACGTGATGGAATAGTGTGGCTGCTCCCTACTCTTTCTTGATGTCGACCTCCTTGGGGTTTCTGCCGCCTCACCTTTAGTTTCCTGCTCTGCTCTATCTGGTACCCAAGTCGCATCAGTGACCTCATCATCATCATCATCATCATCATCATCTCCATCTCCATCTCCTCCATCTTCATCATTACCACTGGAGACAACTTGGCAAAACACTGCGGCTTGGGGAACATGAATGCCAATTTGTCTACCAATGTTCCTCCCTCTCTCTGGGCTCATGTTCCTGTCATTCTCAACCTCAGAACCAGCATCTGAATCCAGTAATGGTTGGGCATCATCAAGGAGCAAGAGGCTGACGCTGTGGTCAAATAACTCAGCTGTCTCCTCAATGGCTGATGTTAGGGCTATGGCAGGAATAGATGTGGACAATGAGACAGGTTTATCCACTCTGGCAACTGCAGAGGACTGCACACTTGTCTCTGCTTGTGTGACAGAGGATGAGGAGGATGAGGAAGGTTTAGTAAGCCAGTCCACCACCTCCTCTGCATGCTGTGGCTGGATAGCACGGGCAAACTCACTAAACAGAGGAAGTGATGCCCTGCCTGAGGACTGACCACCACGTCCACCTTTGCCTGTGGACACATTTGTTGCTGGCCCACTTACAGTGCCAAGGGAACGTCTGCCTCTCCTTGTTGTCCTCCCAGACATTATTGGGAGGGAGGGGCGGTGCTTATAAACAAATGTAAAGGAGAAGTTGAAATCTGTACGTGGATGCACTTTAATCAATGTAAAGAGGTGTTTGGTGCCCTTTAATTTGAGTACTCACACTACACAGACACACTCCACGGATACAAATATAATATACTGCAATATAATGCGCCAAACTGGCAGTAACGCACACAGAACTATATAGCGTTAAACTGGCAGTAACGCACACAGAACTATATAGCGTTAAACTGGCAGTAACGCACACAGTACTATATGGCGTTAAACTGGCAGTAACGCACACAGTACTATATGGCGTTAAACTGACAGTAACGCACGCAAAACTATATGGCGTTAAACTGGCAGTAACGCACACAGAACTATATGGCGTTAAACTGGCAATAACGCACGCAAAACTATATGGCGTTAAACTGGCAGAAACGCATGCAGAACTATATGGCGTTAAACTGGCAGAAACGCACGCAAAACAATATGGCGTTAAACTGGCAGTAACGCACGCAAAACTATGTGGCGTTAAACTGGCAGTAATGCACGTGAAACGATATGGCGGTAAACTGTCAGTAACGCACGCAAAGCGATATGGCGTTAAACTGGCAGTAACGCATGCAAAACGATATGGCGTTAAACTGGCAGTAACGCACACAGAACTATATGGTATTAAACTGGCAGTAACGCACGCAAAACGATATGCCGTTAAACTGGCAGTAACGCACGCAAAACAATATGGTGCTAAACTGCCAGTAACGCACGCAAAACTATATGCCGTTAAACTCGCAGAAACGCACGCAAAACTATATGGCAGTAACGCAATCAAATAGACGATGTTCAACCGTCACTACACTGACGCTATCTAAACTGTCCCTACTCTAGCTGTACACTAATGTCAAGATTACTGACACGGTCTCACTACACTACACTACAGTGAAACTATCTGAGCTGTCCCTACTCTACACTAATGTATGTATAAATGACACGGTCTCACTACACTACAGTGAAACTATCTGAGCTGTCCCTATTCTAGCTGCACACTATGCAAAGCTGAATGATGGTCCTCCTCACTACACTCACACTATCCCTAGTCTGACACTAAACTAATATTCTACACTGACACTGACAATTGAAGCAAAATAGCACAGTATAGCACAGCACACTAACTAACTAATAGCACTGAACAGAGCCCTGTTCTATCTCTCTCCACGCCAAAATCACACTGAAAATGGCTTCCATTGAAAGAATACTTTTATACTGTGGGGCGGGAATGAGCCATGATTGGATAAAGTCATGATGACAGTGTACAATCATGACTCTGACAGTGCTCTGTGCAGTGATTGGCTGAAGCTTTCACTGCTTCAGCCAGTCAGGGCTTGCAATGCACTGTTCATCGCTGCGATGCATTGTGGCCAGTTCGGGGGGCCGAACAAACGGTCGAACGGCCCGTTAGTTTGGCTGTTTCCTGAACGACCGAACAGCGAAAATTCGGCCCGAACTTATGCTCGGAGCGAACCGTTCGCCCATCCCTACTGGCTAGTACAAGAGAAGAAGTGAGGTCAGGTGGAAAAAAGGAAAGAGGTTCATATAGGGGTGAAGAGCATTGGAAGGGGTAGAGGGGCAGAGAAGAACCCACATGGAGAGCTAATGGTGCAGGTGCCTGGGGGGGGGGCAAGTTTAGGCTACTCCCTGCTCGGGTTATAGAGTTATTCTGACATATTAAGCCCAAGGTTCCCATATCAGTTCAAATTTCTCTGAAATGTCAAGGATGATACTGGAGATTTTTTCCTGGGACATGATCCAGGATATTTTTGGTTTGGCCAAATGGAAAGAAACCGAGGGAGATTTCCGGGCTTGTGTGATTGTTAGTGTGGCCCCCAAGATTATATAGAAGATTAGGGTTTGGGAATATTTGGAGATTCTGGAATGCTTTGATTAAGAAGCGCAATTGATGGATCTTGGTTCACGGCCACCCCAGTGGTTTTGCGGATTAGATTAAAGATTTTGTTCCAGTAGCCCCTTTTTCTAGGGCACTGCCAAAAGGTATGGAATAGAGTGGCCCAGGTGTCCTCTGAAGCAGAAGGGGGAAGACTGTAAAATTTGGCAAGGCGGGTAGGGACAAGGTACCAGCGAGACATGACTTTAAGATTAGCTTTGATCAAGGAGATATTATGAATCCCCTTAAACGATCTAGAGAAGCAGGAGTGCCATGTGTTCAAGTCCCATTCAATCTCGAGATCCTATTCCCAACTCAGCATGTAGGATGCTTTCTCTATCGGTTCAGCCAGGGCTGAGTATATCAGCGAAATTCCCCCCCTCATGTCCATGACTTTTGAGGACCAGAGTTCATATGAGGTGACTGTTAGAGGGTTTGGTTTATGAGTCCAGATTGAGTTTAAGAAATGTGAGATTTGGGAAAAACTGAATTTTTCAGAAGGGGGCATTTCTAATTTTTTAATGCAATGGGTTAATTTGAGGGGTCCACTAGAGTTGAAGAAGTGCCCTATTCGGAACATTCCTTTGTTCAGCCACCACTGAAAGGGATTGATATCCATCCCTGGGGTGACCGCCTGCCTTTCCATCTCTATCCGGTTTGGTTTAGGGCCTCTAGAGTAGACGTTAGAAATTTGGGCCAGCTGTGCCGCCTGATAATACCACCAGGGGTTAGGTAGGCCTAACTTCCCTTTCAGTCTGGGTCTATGCAATATGTGTTTATAGAGGCGGCATCCTTTTTTACCCCAGATAAAACTAATGATAGCTGATTGTAATTTATTTATATGTAGCTTAGTTACGGGAATAGGGAGGGAGCATAATAAATAAAGAATTTGCGGAGGGCTGGACCAGCCAAGTCCTGCTCTGAATCCCTAAAATGTGTGGGGTTCGGTGTAAGGACAACCTACATGGAGGTTGCTGTCCCGATGTCACCAGAGGTGGTTTATGCCTTGATTCAAAGCAGGAGGAGTGGCAAGCTAAACTAGCCCGGCCACAGGGCCCCCAGGTAATTCAGTGAGAATTAGGGACCTATGGATAGGGGGAACAGAAGTAAACCAAAGATAAAACATGTTAACACAATGCACATAAATTGACCATGTAAAACAAATGCATCTGTAATAGATCCTGTAAAAAAAAAAAAAAAAAAAAAGAGGGGGTGGTGTAGGAGCCCACGACTGAAGACGAGAACTTAACCCCCAGGGAAATGCAATTCAGTGCAGCCAACATCACTAGTCAGCCTGGTCACCCCTGTGTGTCCGAAGGGCAAAAAAACTAAGATCAAATGTAACTCATGGAAGAAACTTAATCCAGGAATGCAAACTGGGGATTACTGGGACAGGGTAAGGAAAAAGGGAATTGTCCTGTGGGCTAGACAGAGTACAGAGGAAGTGTAGGTGGGTCCACTACACAGTCGGAAGGCTTGACTGTTTGAGGGAGTACCAACAACGATCCCTGTTGGGTAAATCAGCATAGGGTCCCATCACGGGGAGATGGAGTCTCGTGACTCTTCGTTTGTTGTTTGTTCCATAGTGGAGTCAAAGGGCTTCCTGGAGGGGGTCTTCTGGAGGAGCTTGGATGATCGGTCGCTTGTTGGAGTTGTAAATCTTGGGAGATAAATCCAAGCTGGAGGAGAAGTCGTTCACCCTCCTGGACGTTTGCGAATCCATAAGATTTATTTTGGTACTGGAACTGCAGGAGTTAGAGAAAGGACCACCGGAATTTCATCGCTTTTTGGGATAGGATTCCCAGGAGAGGTTTGAGGGATTTTCGCCTGTGGATTGTGGTGGGGGACAGGTCCGCAAAAATGTGAACTTTATGTCCTTGTATAGTGAGATTATCAGATTCCCTGGAATTCCTCATTATTTCTTCCTTCACTGCATAAAAGTGGGGTTTTACCAAAATGTCCCGTGACAGCCCGTCTTGGCGGGGTGGTTGTAACGCTCTGTGGGCTTTGGCTAGTTCAAGCCTAATGCCGCGTACACACGCTCGGAATTTCCGAAAAAAATGTTCGATGGGAGCATGTTGTCGGAAATTCGGACCGTGTGTAGGCTCCATCGGACATTTGCAGTAGGAATTTCCGACAACAAAAATTTGAGAGCTGGTTCTCAAATTTTCCGACAACAAAACTTGTTTTCGGAAATTCCGAGCGTGTTTACACAATTCCACGCATGCTCGGAATCAAGCAGAAGCAAGCAGAAGCTATTGAAATAATTTTTTCTCGGCTCGTCGTACATGGTGTACGTCACTGCTTTCTTGACGTTTGCAATTTCGGACAACATTTGTGTGACCGTGTGTATGCAAGACAAGTTTGAGCCAACATCGGAAAAAAATCCACGGTTTTGTCGGAATGTCTGATCGTCTGTACACGGCATAAGATTGGGGATGTCAGGTATGATGTTCTTAAAAAAAGATTTGACCGATCCCTAGACATCTAGAACCGATTTGGGTAATCCTCTGATGCGGAAATTGTAACGTCTGCTCTTATTTTCTAAACCATCAATTTTGCTAAGAGTGATGTCAAGTTGGTCTTGAAGCTTTTGTATGCAGGTTGTATTCTGGATAGCTCATGCAGTAGTGTGTTCTACGGCTTGTTCAATGGCGTCTATCCGAACGCCCAGGCTGTGCAGGTCTACTTTAATTGAGGAGATGATTTGCTTATTATTCTGTGTCAGTCCTGCAGCTAGCATTTCAGAGAATCTGTTAAGTAACTGGGCCATGTCGGGGAAATGGCTTTGGGGCATAGGAGATGCATGTTGTGAAACAGGGGGTGAATTGAGTGCACTATGGATAAGGGTGTATAGAACAACTAGTATATAGAAGGGATTAGGAATGGATGTTCAACAGAGATATATATGTACACATTATAGTCCATGACAATTAGTCCATATGTTAGCTCAAAAACTAGCTGTCCGCAGAGATGGCTGCCAGCTTGCAGATAGAAGTGATCTGAAATATAGCAGGAGGGGAAAAAAAGCAGCGCCTTCTAAGCGTAGCAGTGTAACAAGTTTTATTTTTAAAAATACACAATAGTAACAGATACACTCACAAACGAGCAAAATATAAGGGCTTATCTGTGAACGGGATCATCCGCTATTCCTGGGGGCTGTTAGTCCTGGTGTTAAGGGATGAGGTCTCAGGGTGTCCTCTCAGATGTCGGCAGTGGTAGGCGGAACCCAGCACTCATGGCAACGGGGACAGGAGACAGTGTTCCCTGGAACACAGCCGCAGATGTTGTCACTTCCGGGTATGAGGTCAGCGTGCTTCTTCATCAGGCTCTATAGGGGCCATCTTGGACTGGGGCAATTTATACCAGACTTATTGCAATCTTATTGGCTAACCCTGTCACCATGGAAACTGGTACAAACCGCGGCTGTATGAAACTATCCTAGCGCTGACAATGCTAATAGATGGTATGTAAAAAATTATTAAAAATCAACATAACACTGAATAAGATATATATATATAGAGGATCATGCTAAAGATGAGAGGGAGGGAAGGGGGGGAGGGGAAAAAGGAAGAGAATAATAGCACAATTAGGAATAATCTATCAATATATAAAAGACAAATCAGACATGTCTATATGGGGATTGGAACATTAATTTAAAAGGACGAGCATATACTGCCAACCAGCACACATGTATAGGTCACATGTATAGGTCCATGGTGCCATGTAAAAGTACCATATGATGTACAAAAAACATGTAACATGTATACATGTATGCGCAAGTGCATGAGCCTACACGCATGCATACATGTACATGAGTGCAATATAATATAAAAATAATTATATAACAGATATATAAAAATATATTAAAAAAATGAACATATATAGTCTATACCAATATTAAAACGTGTGATGTAGACATGTAATATAAACAAATATACGCGTGGGGAACCATACACGCATAGATACGCATGCTTACATAAATATTTTAACAAAAAAATTTGTCTAAAGAAAGAGCACGCACAAGGATTATGCTCATATCCAGACTAAAGAAGGAACAGGAACCACAAAACTTGATAGGGCCAAAACGTAAGGTAGCATAAGGTTACAAATACATGATAGATCTGGTAAAATAGGGGGACTATGTGTTTATGTGTCAAGACAATAATACACGTAGTGAGGAAATTATAAGAGAATATTGATTTCAATGCCCCCGTTTAGGCCCCCAGGCGAGAGGCTATCCAGGGTATAGATCGAGTAATTTTCCCTCTCGCATAACCTCTTATGACGTTCTGCTTTGGGCAGATGTTTGGAGATGGCCTCTATAACTCAAACACGTAGCCCCAAAGAGGACTGCTGATGGAATTCTTTGACATGCCTAGCGACACTATATTTGTTGCGGCCTTTCTCTACAAAGTTGCGATGCTCCACAAACCTTTTGCGGAGGGTACGAATGGTGTGGCCAACATAAAGTAGGCCGCAAGGGCATGTTAGGCAATAAACCACATACTCGGAAGAGCATGTAAAAAAGTCGGGTACGGTATATTGCTTACCTTTACACATGAAATCTTTTTGTCTGTGGGTGACATGTTTACACATGAGGCATAGGGCTTTCTTACATTGGTACATTCCCTTCATGTTGAAGAATGTCAGAGGCACAGGCAATGGACCCTGATGATTTGATTTTGCTTGGGGCTATTTTAGCCTTAAGATTTTCGGCTCTTCTATAGCTAACTATTGGTCGATCTGTGAGTGTTGGTTTGAGGTGGGGATCCTCACTCAATAATGACCAATGCTTTACCAGGATCCTTTCCATTTTTCTAAATTGACTATGGAATTGGGTAACGAAGCAAACTGGTTGCATGTTATCGTCTGTTCTGGTAGTTCTGTCACTCCTGACATCAGTGTTGAGATAGTGTTGGAAGGCTCCCTCCACCAGCTCATCTGGGTAACCCTTTTCTAGAAAATTCGTTTTTAGTGTTAGGCCATGGGTAGTGTAATCTTGTAGCTGAGTGCAGTTGTGTCGGAGTCTACAGAACTGGCTCTTAGGTATATTGTTCACCCAACGTGGGTGATGGCAGCTCCCATAATGCAAGAAGGAATTGCCCGAAGTGGGCTTGGTATAATTCTGAGCATATATAATGTGATCATCATGAAACAGTTCCAAATCCAAGAAATCAAGTTTGTTCTCATCTGTTACTGCAGTGAAAGACAGACCCATGGTGTTGGAAGTACAATATTGCAGAAATCCTGAAATTAAAGTGTCGGGCCCATCCCAAATAATAACTACATCATCTATGTAGCGCCGTAAAATACCAAATGTGATGCATAGGGGTTATTCTGCCAAATATCAAAATGTTCCCAGTAACCCATTGTAAGGTTTGCGTAACTGGGGGCAAAATTGGCCCCCATAGCTGTACTATGAATTTGAATGTAGAACTCACCATTCTTTTTAAAATAATTGTGGGTAAGACAGTATTCTAACATATCCAAAAGAAAATGTACTTGTCGGGCATTAAGTACTAGATCTTCATTAAGGTAGTATTGCGTAGCTTGTAGACCTACTTTATGGGGAATTGACGTATAGAGGGAGACTACGTCTAGCGGGAGCCAACGGTATGAGGGCTCCCATTGATATTGTTGTAACATTTTTAGAAGTTGTATACTGTCTTTAATATACGAAGGGAGATTATTGACTAGGGGCTGTAGGAAGTGATCAATGTAGATGGAAAAATAACTGGTGACACTTTCCATGGCCGCCACGATGGGTCTCCCTGGCGGGTTAATCAAATCTTTGTGGACTTTAGGAAGGTGGTAAAAGTATGGTCTCTTATAGAAATCATGCAACAAGAAAGCGACCTCTGTTTTAGTAACAAGTCCCTCAGTTTTGGCTTTGTTGACAAGATCGTGAGCTTCCTTAGAGAACCTGGGTAATGGGTCACAGGGGAGTTTTAGGTATGTGGTGCCATCGGAAAGCAGCCGAGAGCTTTCCAACTGGTAGTCTACAAGATTTTGAACTACTATACCTCCCCCTTTATCAGCTGATCTAATGATGAGCTGTTTGTTCTCTGTAAGCTGTTTTAGAGCAATGGTTTCAGCTGTCAAGAGGTTGGATGATGATTTATGTATTGGGGTTTGTTGACACATACATAGGATTTCTGGGTAAACTACCTGGTAAATGCTTTGGCTATAAGGCCCTTTAGCGAAGGTGGGATAAAATATAGACTTGGGACAGAATTTAGTCTGCTGGATAGGTGGAGAGATGTTGAGTGAGTAACTCAATGTAATCATCCGAATCATCGGTGTATAAGAGTTCTAAATGATCCGGGGCCATGCATTCTGGAACGCTGCAATCTTGGAAATTGTCTGTAAGTGGGCCGGTGTCAACAGGACTATCAGCCAAATCCTTCTCGACATTGGAGTCTTTATTGGCTTTGATATTGAAATACCGCTTGACAGTGATATTTCTAATAAATATGTTTAGATCCTAAAATTTCTGTGTTTGCTTCGTCCCCCTCTCCTGCCTCTGTGACAAGCTTTCTCTTTGGGCAGGGGAGGGGGGCGACCATTAAAAAAGAAGAAAAGGGAGAAAGGGAACCTGAAGGTTGCTGATCCATCAGTATGTGCCCTAGTGGTCGTATTAACAGATGGTGATGATGGGTCCAGTACGATGACTGGAGTACTAGGGGTTGCCGTGGGGCCATTAGGCATCTCCAAGGGGTAATGGGGAATCTCGGATGGAGAAAAAATTCTAGAGTCAGGATTGGAGGACAGGAGACAAGATGCAGTAGTTGCGCTACTGGATATCATGTTAGGGGGTGTGGTGGGAATGAGGGTAGGTGAAGGTATGGGAGGTGTGATGTTTGTTTTCTTACTGGTTAGTGAAGCTAAAGGTTCAATGGGAGATGGATCATTAATATATGCATGAGCAACTCGGTTGTTGTTGTTAGTTCTCACGATGGGACGTGATATAAGCCTGGGGGGTGATGTCCATATTTGGTCATAGAGGGGCGAAGTGGATTCGGAAGCAGTCTGATGGTGGGCCTGGGTAGACACTCTATAAGGGGTATAGGGCCATCTGACCCAACTTGACCTAGATCTTCATGATTCGGGCTAGGCGAATGTGTGTAAGGGGTTCTGGGGTTTTTCCAACAAAAGACTCTGTTGGTGTTGTAATCATCAAAATCTCTACGAATTTTATGTAGTTTGATTCCAATAAGGGAATCTTCTTGGAATTTGGTGTTTAATTTTAATTTTCTCAACCATGAAATGGGTAATAATGTAGTATGTAATTGAAGGGATCGAATAAGATCTGATATTTTTGAAAGACAATGAGTGTATTGAATGTCCCTCTGTTTGGCGATAATTTCCATCCATTTCTGGGTGCAGAACTCAAAGATGTTGGCCCATTCAAGGGCTAGGTCGACACCCAGAAAGGAACATGTTTTTGTGTTTCTGAGCCCTCTGGGAAAGATTTTGTATTTTAGATATTGGTCCAGAAAAAACTAATCCCATCATTGTTGGTTGGCTGCTATAATATTGTCTTCTATTTTACGGAATTTAGCACATGTTAATCTATAAATGGATCTGGAGACTGCTGTGGAGGCTAGAAAGAAATTATCAGGAAACATAGCATATATTTCATCAAGAATTACATATTTAGCCGATTCGATTTCCAATATGATCTCCATGACGTCAAGAATATACTAGAGCAGAACACACTATTAAGATTCAATAGTGTACAAAGTTATAACAACAATGATAATATAGTACACATAAGAGAATAAATGGCAAGTTAGAAGTAGATAAAAACGCCAATGTCCAGCGGCTGCTCAAAAAATACTTCAAAGACAAGAACATACAAAACAGGGGGTGAATTGAGTGCACTCTGGATAAAGGTGTATAGAACAACTCAGGGCCGATCCTAGGCAGGGTGCGTGGGGTGCTCTGCACCCAGGCGCCACAGAGGTGGGGGCGCCGAAGCTCCAGAGTGCTCCCCTCCCTCCTCCTTGTCTGTGTCCAGAGGCGGAGCGCATGTAGCGGGTGCTGCGGTTCCCCATCCCGCTTGCTCTCTCTGCTGGCAGCTGACAAGAGCGCATACCTCCCGCTGTCACCGGAATCTGGGCTGGGTACCGGTCCACTAACTATTCTGTCCGGTGCGCGTGGAGCAGTCTCCTGTCTGCCCCGCCCCCTCTGCGTGTGTCCACTCTTCTCCCAGAGGCGGTGTGATGAGAGGCTTCTGGGTTGGCCGGAGCTGCTGCCAATCATCCCATGCACTCCCAGAAATGCTCTCTGAGTGCCACCCTCTTAGTAACCAAACATGCAACGTATGCCCCCCCCTGTAATGTGCTTCTGCTCCCAGCCCGAGCTACAGGGATCAATTGGACAGGTACTGATCTATGGGGACACCTTCTGTGGGGGGGCTCTGGAGGAGACACCTGCTGTGGGAGGCTCTGAAGGGGACACCTGCTGTGGGGGGGCTCTGATGGGGGACACCTGCTGTGGGGGGTTTTTATGCGGGACACCTGCTGTGGGGGGACTCTGATGGGGGACACCTGCTGTGGGGGGACTCTGATGGGGGACACCTGCGGCGGAGGGCTCTGGTGGGAGACACCTGCTGTGGGGGGCTCTGATGTGGGACACTGTGGGGGGGCTCTGATGGGGGACACCTGCTGTGGGGGACTTTGATGGGGGACACCTGCTGTGGGGGCTCTGATGGGGGGACACCTGCTGTGGGGGGCTCTGATGGGGGACACCTGTGGGGGGCTCTGATGGGGACACCTGTGGGGGGGCTCTGATGGTGGACACCTACTGTGGGGGGCTCTGATGGGGAACACCTGCTGTGGGGGGCTCTGATGGGGACACCTGCTGTGGGGGGGCTCTGATGGGGACACCTGCTGTGGGGGGACTCTGATGGGGGACACCTGTTGTGGGGGGACTCTGAAGGGGGACACCTGTTGTGGGGGGACTCTGATGGGGGACACCTGCTGTGGGGGGACTCTGATGGGAACCCTGATGTAAGGAGGGACTCTGATGGGGACTTTGATATAAGCTGCGAGTGCCGCAGGTCACTCTCTCCCCAGAATGTCCCTCATTCTCAATTTTAAAAGTTGGAAGGTATGCAGGAGCGGATCAGGGGAGGAGAGACTGTGCCACCGCCACCCCTGTTATCAACGGGAAGAGGGCTCTCTGTGTTTACTGCCCATCCCCCTCCCTCCTCCTGTCAGAGGAGGAGAGCGAAGCAGCCAGAGATCGGAGCGCCCATGTCTGAGTGGAGAGAGGGCAGCCAAGGGCTCTTAGACCCCTCTTCTCCTTGCATTGCTGTACTAGTGAGCGGCGCTTGCCAGGACAGCTGCCAGCTATGTTTCTTCTCCCTCCTTCATATTGGCCAAGGAGAGGAATACAATAAAAAAAGGAGCAGAGAAGAGGATTGTGGGACATTTAGTCCTGAGGACCCGGAAACTGCAGCCCACACAGCATGCCCAGCTGAATGGAAGGGGGGATGAGAGAGAGCCAGGAGCCTGGGAAAGCTTTTGGGGAAGTGCACCCAGAACTCCAGGGAGACGACAGTGCTGAGGGAACACCATCAGAGAGAGAACCTTGCTGCCATGCGCCACCAGAGGGAAAGCCGCACAGCCTGGCACCATCCCTGGTGAAGAAAGGAATAGAGTCTTTGCCAGAATACAGATATGAGCACTACCCAGCGGAGTCGCCACGGGCAACCCAGAGTGAGCTGACTCCTGATCAGAGGAACCGATGTTGCTGTATTGCCAGGTCTGGTGAGAGGGCCGGTTGGCCATTATCTAATGCCATCCATAGGAGCTGCAGCCTCCTGTAGTGTGTCTGCAGTCCCTGACCATCTCCTGTAGTATGTCTGCAGTCTCTGATCATCTCCTGTAGTATGTCTGCAGTCTCTGATCATCTCCTGTAGTATGTCTGCAGTTTCTGACCATCCCCTGTAGTATGTCTGCAGTCTCTGATCATCTCCTGTAGTATGTCTGCAGTCTCTGACCATCTTCTGTAGTATGTCTGCAGTCTCTGATCATTTCCTGTAGTATGTCTGCAGTCTCTGACCATCTCCTGTAGTATGTCTGCAGTCTCTGACCATCTCCTGTACTATGTCTGCAGTCTCTGACCATCTTTTGTAGTATGTCTGCAGTCTCTGACCATCTCCTGTACTATGTCTACAGTCTCTGACCATCTCCTGTACTATGTCTGCAGTCTCTGACCATCTCCTGTAGTATGTCTGCAGTCTCTGACCATCTCCTGTAGTATGTCTGCAGTCTCTGACCATCTCCTGTAGTATGTCTGCAGTCTCTGACCATCTCTTGTAGTATCTCTGCAGTCTCTGACCATTTCTTATATCGTGTCTGCAGTCTCTGATCATCTCCTGTAGCAGGTCTGGAGTCTCTGACCATCTCTTGTATCATGTCTGCAGTCTATGACCATATCCTGTACTATGTCTGCAGTCTCTGACCATCTCTTATATCATGTCTGCAGTCTCTGACCATCTCCTGTACTATGTCTACAGTCTCTGACCATCTCCTGTACTATGTCTGCAGTCTCTGACCATCTCCTGTAGTATGTCTGCAGTCTCTGACCATCTCCTGTAGTATGTCTGCAGTCTCTGACCATCTCTTGTAGTATCTCTGCAGTCTCTGACCATTTCTTATATCATGTCTGCAGTCTCTGATCATCTCCTGTAGCAGGTCTGGAGTCTCTGACCATCTCTTGTATCATGTCTGCAGTCTATGACCATATCCTGTACTATGTCTGCAGTCTCTGACCATCTCTTATATCATGTCTGCAGTCTCTGACCATCTCCTGAATCATGTCTGCAGTATGTCTGGGGGCTCTTTCTAACAGACTCTCTGTGTTTGAGTTGTAGCCATAGAAACATGTGTAAAGGGGAGGAGTTAGTAAGATGACCACGCCCATGTGGGGGCGCCAGAAATATTTCTGCACCCAGGCGTCTGTGACCCTAGGATCGGCCCTGGAACAACTAGTATATAGAAGGGATTAGGAATGGATGTTCAACAGAGATATATATGTACACATTATAGTCCATGACAATTAGTCCATATGTTAGCTCAAAAACTAGCTGTCCGCAGAGATGGCTGTCAGCTTGCAGATAGAAGTGATCTGAAATATAGCAGGAGGGGAAAAAAAGCAGCGCCTTCTAAGCGTAGCAGTGTAACAAGTTTTATTTAAAAAAATACACAATAGTAGGAGATACACTCACAAACGAGCAAAACATAAGGGCTTATCTGTGAACGGGATCATCCGCTATTCCTGGGGGCTGTTAGTCCTGGTGTTAAGGGATGAGGTCTCAGGGTGTCCTCTCAGATGTCGGCAGCGGTAGGTGGAACCCAGCACTCACGGCAACGGGGACAGGAGACAGTGTTCACTTCCGGGTATGAGGTCAGCGGGGAGATGCGCACGTTCGAAGCATGCGTGCTTCTTCATCAGGCTCTATAGGGGCCATCTCGGACTGGGACAATTTATACCAGACTGATTGCAATCTTATTGGCTAACCCTGTCACCATGGAAACTGGTACAGACCGCTGCTGTATGAAACTATCCTAGCGCTGACAATGGACAATGCGACAATCTGACAATGCAAAGCAATGCGAAGCATGTTGTGAGCCTGTCTTTTTTGGTTGGCTCACCTCCTTTTTGGGTTGATCTCCTGACATGTGGGCAGGTGTTCTTTGATGTCCGGTACCCAGGCAGGTCAGTTACTAAGGTCCCACTTTCGTTTGCTGGGGTGGGGGGGCTTCTATAAGGCCTGAGCTGGTCGGGGCTTCCGGTCACAGCGTCTTCCCGGAAGTCCCGCGCATGCGTACTTATGCTCATTTGATTTTTTAATATTGAATATTGTACTAATTAAACAAAAAACAATAATTCTGATAACTAAAAAAAAAATAAAAAAATCCAGCATGCCCCTTTGGAAACTTTTGTTCGAACAGTTGACATGGGCTCTCAAAAGGTATATACCAACAAACAGAAAAACAAATGATCGTTCCGAATAAGGATATTTTCATTTGATTTTCTAATAACCTAGGCTTTAAGTTACTTTCTCTATTGTTTGAATGTTCTTTATTTATTCTTGGCAAATGCTCTCATGGCTTATATCCCTCAGGATCGAATGTTTCCAAATGTTACATTTGCTTGGTGAAAGTCAACAAATATAAACATACACAGTGAAAAATATCTGCGCTAGTGGTCCGAATAAAATATATATATAAATGTAAATGAATAAATAGCAGCTAGCACAGTCTGTAGATAGCAAACACAAATAATAAAGTCCAAAATGCAGCGCTATATAAAAAAGTGAAAAAAATCCAAAAAATAGAAGCCAATAAATATTGGATAAACGTGAAAATGATGTAGTCCCGCCACCAAACTTCAGTGTGCAAAAAGGATTTTAAAGCACACCACACCAACGTGCTCACAATCTGCTTACCAGAAAGTGGAAATAAGTAGACAATGTATTCAACTGATGTAGAGGGTCAAACGATGACAGCAGAAACTCCAGATCAGGTAATCATAAGAAAGGCCAACATCAAGGTAATTTCCAAATCTCAGCAGGCGAATATAGATGTTTGAGCAAATCTCAGCCTCAGCGAGTGGACCCCTGAACTAGTCAGTCAGGTCACTTAAGCAGTTCCCCCTCCGGGAGAAAAAGAGACATCCAGGCTATACTGAATCCACATCAGGTAGACAAGGTGTAATTAGAGCGCTGATCAGTCTCACAGCCAGTAATCCAGACAATCAGATCCAGGAGGCCAGATATAAAATGAAAAGCAAAGAAATCTAGTGCTCTCCGTGTAAAAGGATTTAATGATCATAAAAACAAGAAATAAACTTACAAAATTAGCACTGTGCCTCAGTGCGGAGGATGTGCAGCATGTCAAAGTATATCCAACGGATGTCAGCATGGGACGCGGGTGACGTCACGCAGGATCACGTCGTTCCGCACGCGTTACGTCCAGGGGGCGCGACTTCATCAGCGGTAACGTTACATCAACAGCATCAACCACTCGCTCTACCACTTCCCCTACATCAACAGCATCAACAACTCTCTCTACCACTTCCCCTACATCAACAGCCTCAACCACTCTCTCTACCACTTCCCCTACATCAACAGCATCAACCACTCGCTCTACCACTTCCCCTACATCAACAGCATCAACCACTCTCTCTACCACTTCCCCTACATCAACAGCCTCAACCACTCGCTCTACCACTTCCCCTACATCAACAGAATCAACCAACGTTACCGCTGATGAAGTCCCGCCCCCTGGACGTAACGCGTGCGGAACGACGTGATCCTGCGTGACGTCACCCGCGTCCCATGCTGACATCCGTTGGATATACTTTGACATGCTGCACATCCTCCGCACTGAGGCACAGTGCTAATTTTGTAAGTTTATTTCTTGTTTTTATGATCATTAAATCCTTTTACACGGAGAGCACTAGATTTCTTTGCTTTTCATTTTATATCTGGCCTCCTGGATCTGATTGTCTGGATTACTGGCTGTGAGACTGATCAGCGCTCTAATTACACCTTGTCTACCTGATGTGGATTCAGTATAGCCTGGATGTCTCTTTTTCTCCCGGAGGGGGAACTGCTTAAGTGACCTGACTGACTAGTTCAGGGGTCCACTCGCTGAGGCTGAGATTTACTCAAACATCTATATTCGCCTGCTGAGATTTGGAAATTACCTTGATGTTGGCCTTTCCTATGATTACATGATCTGGAGTTTCTGCTGTCATCGTTTGACCCTCTACATCAGTTGAATACATTGTCTACTTATTTCCACTTTCTGGGAAGCAGATTGTGAGCACGTTGGTGTGGTGTGCTTTAAAATCCTTTTTGCACACTGAAGTTTGGTGGCGGGACTACATCATTTTCACGTTTATCCAATATTGATTGGCTTCTATTTTTTGGATTTTTTTCACTTTTTTATATAGCGCTGCATTTTGGACTTTAAAATATAAACATACATATTACAAATAATACGGGTATTATACGTAGCTTTTGTGTGAGACATTTTGCTGAAACATTCACAAAGAACGTTTTTATGCCTAGGCCACTAGCTGTAGGATCTAAAAAGCATAAATATTTATAAACCTCATTAACCAGTTATTTTCTTCTTTTTACAGACACAATTATTTCCAAAATTACAGATACATTTGGATGCACTGTAATAACTGTTTGCAATGAAAAATGTGTTATTGAGGAACATCGACAAGGAAATTGCCCTGTATCTTCCACCACAGCACCAACTACTCGCTCTACAACTTCCCCTACATCAACAGCATCAACTACTCGCTCTACCACTTCCCCTACATCAACAGCATCAACCACTCGCTCTACCACTTCCCCTACATCAACAGCATCAACTACTCGCTTTACCATTTCCCCTACATCAAAAACATCAACCACTCATTCTACCACTTCCCCTACATCAACAGCATCAACTACTCACTCTACCACTTCCCCTACATCAACAGCATCAACCACTTCTTCTACCACTTCCCCTACATCAACAGCATCAACTACTCACTCTACCACTTCCCCTACATCAACAGCATCAACCACTTCTTCTACCACTTCCCCTACGTCAACAGCATCAACCATTCACTCTACCACTTCCCCTACATCAACAGCATCAACCACTCGTTCTACCACTTCCCCTACAACTACAGCATCAACTACTCACTCTACCACTTCCCCTACATCAACAGCATCAACCACTCGCTCTACCACTTCCCCTACATCAACAGCATCAACCACTCGCTCTACCACTTCCCCGACATCAACAGCATCAACCACTCTCTCTACCACTTCCCCTACATCAACGGCATCAACCACTCTCTCTACCACTTCCCCTACATCAACGGCATCAACCACTCTCTCTACCACTTCCTCTACATCAACAGCATCAACCACTCTCTCTACCACTTCCCCTACATCAACAGCATCAACTACGCGCTCTACCACTTCCCCTACATCAACAGCATCAACCACTCGCTCTACCACTTCCCCTACATCAACAGCCTCAACCACTCTCTCTACCACTTCCCCTACATCAACAGCATCAACCACTCTCTCTACCACTTCCCCTACATCAACAGCATCAACCACTCTCTCTACCACTTCCCCTACATCAACAGCCTCAACCACTCGCTCTACCACTTCCCCTACATCAACAGAATCAACCACTCTCTCTACCACTTCCCCTACATCAACAGCCTCAACCACTCTCTCTACCACTTCACCTACATCAACAGCATCAACCACTCTCTCTACCACTTCCCCTACATCAACAGCCTCAACCACTAGCTCTACCACTTCCCCTACATCAACAGAATCAACCACTCTCTCTACCACTTCCCCTACATCAACAGCATCAACCACTCTCTCTACCACTTCCCCTACATCAACAGCCTCAACCACTCGCTCTACCACTTCCCCTACATCAACAGCATCAACCACTCTCTCTACCACTTCCCCTACATCAACAGCATCAACCACTCTTTCTACCACTTCCCCTACATCAACAGCCTCAACCACTCGCTCTACCACTTCCCCTACATCAACAGCATCAACCACTTTATCTACCACTTCCCCTACATCAACAGCATCAACCACTCTTTATACCACTTCCCCTACATCAACAGCCTCAACTACTCTCTCTACCACTTCCCCTACTTCAACAGCATCATCCACTCTCTCTACCACTTTCCCTACATCAACAGCCTCAACCACTCGCTCTACCACTTCCCCTACATCAACAGCATCAACCACTCTCTCTACCACTTCCCCTACATCAACAGCATCAACCACTCTCTCTACCACTTTCCCTACATCAACAACATCAACCACTCTCTCTACCACTTCCCCTACATCAACAGCATCAACCACTCGCTCTACCACTTCCCCTACATCAACAGCCTCAACCACTCGTTCTACCACTTCCCCTACATCAACAGCCTCAACCACTCACTCTACCACTTCCCCTACATCAACAGCATCAACCACTCACTCTACCACTTCCCTTACATCCACAGCATCAACCACTCACTCTACCACTTCCCCTACATCAACAGCATCAACTACGCGCTCTACCACTTCCCATACATCAACAGCATCAACTACGCGCTCTACCACTTCCCCTACATCAACAGTATCAACAACTCTCTCTACCACTTCCCCTACATCAACAGCCTTAACCACTCGCTCTACCACTTCACCTACATCAACAGCATCAACCACTCTCTCTACCACTTTCCCTACATCAACAGCCTCAACCACTCGCTCTACCACTTCCCCTACATCAACAGCATCAACCACTCTCTCTACCACTTCACCTACATCAACAGCATCAACCACTCTCTCTACCACTTCCCCTACATCAACAGCATCAACCACTCTCTCTACCACTTCCCCTACATCAACAGCATCAACCACTCTCTCTACCCCTTCCCCTACATCAACAGCAACAACCACTCTCTCTACCACTTCCCCTACATCAACAGCATCAACCACTCGCTCTACCATTTCCCCTACATCAACAGCATCAACCACTCTCTCTACCACTTCCCCTACATCAACAGCATCAACTACTCTCTCTACCACTTCCCCTTCATCAACAGCATCAACCACTCTCTCTACCCCTTCCCCTACATCAACAGCATCAACCACTCTCTCTACCACTTCCCCTACATCAACAGCATCAACCACTCTCTCTACCACTTCCCCTACATCAACAGCATCAACCACTCTCTCTACCACTTCCCCTACATCAACAGCATCAACCACTCTTTCTACCACTTCCCCTACATCAACAGCATCAACCACTTTCTCTACCACTTCCCCTACATCAACAGCCTCAACCACTCTCTCTACCACTTCCCCTACATCAACAGCATCAACCACTCTCTCTACCACTTCCCCTACATCAACAGCATCAACCACTCTCTCTACCACTTCCCCTACATCAACAGCATCAACCACTCTCTCTACCACTTCCCCTACATCAACAGCCTCAACCACTCTCTCTACCACTTCCCCTACATCAACAGCATCAACCACTCGCCTTACCACTTCCCCTACATCAACAGCATCAACCACTCTCTCTACCACTTTCCCTACATCAACAGCATCAACCACTCTCTCTACCACTTCCCCTACATCAACAGCATCAACCTCTCTCTCTACCACTTACCTTACATCAACAGCATCAACCACTCTCTCTACCACTTCCCCTACATCAACAGCCTCAACCACTCGCTCTACCACTTCCCCTACATCAACAGAATCAACCACTCTCTCTACCACTTCCCCTACAACAACAGCATCAACCACTCGCTCTACCACTTCCCCTACATCAACAGCATCAACAACTCTCTCTACCACTTCCCCTACATCAACAGCCTCAACCACTCTCTCTACCACTTCCCCTACATCAACAGCATCAACCACTCGCTCTACCACTTCCCCTACATCAACAGCATCAACCACTCTCTCTACCACTTCCCCTACATCAACAGCATCAACCACTCGCTCTACCACTTCCCCTACATCAACAGCATCAACCACTCTCTCTACCACTTCACCTACATCAACAGCATCAACCACTCTCTCTACCACTTCCCCTACATCAACAGCATCAACCACTCTCTCTACCACTTCCCCTACATCAACAGCCTCAACCACTCGCTCTACCACTTCCCCTACATCAACAGAATCAACCACTCTCTCTACCACTTCCCCTACATCAACAGCATCAACCACTCTCTCTACCACTTACCTTATATCAACAGCATCAACCACTCTCTCTACCACTTCCCCTACATCAACAGCCTCAACCACTCGCTCTACCACTTCCCATACATCAACAGAATCAACCACTCTCTCTACCACTTCCCCTACATCAACAGCATCAACCACTCGCTCTACCACTTCCCCTACATCAACAGCATCAACAACTCTCTCTACCACTTACCCTACATCAACAGCATCAACTACTCTCTCTACCACTTCCCCTACATCAACAGCCTCAACCACTCGCTCTACCACTTCCCCTACATCAACAGCCTCAACCACTCTCTCTACCACTTCTCCTACATCAACAGCATCAACCGCAAGCACTGTTCCAACAACAACAGCAGAAGTCTGCCTTTCGAGAAAGGTACTTATAGCTTATAAAATTTGGTACTCTTTAATTTTGGTGAGGTCCACTTTTTTGGAGCTCTGATTGGTGGTTAATATTTATCACTGAATATATACAAATATAATATAAATCTATATACTGTGAGGCCCTCACTGGCTGGCAGGGTTGTGGATGATGTATATCTTTCATCTATGTTTCTCATCTAACCATGCTGAGGGGCTCCAGGATTTGTGTCTGTTATGGAGATGACAAACGTTTTTGTTTTCTCAGATTTTAACAAATTCTCGTCTGAATCCTGAAGCCCAGAGGCTTTATAGTGTTTTGAGTGAGATAAAGCATCCATTCTTCGGTCCACATTTTACCTGTTAGCCAGAACTTACTTAGTTCTCTTCACAGGCCTACAGTATATGTGAGCTGTCTAATGTTTAAGCTTAGTACACACAATGAGAAAATCAGACAATAATCTGATCGTTAGTACATAGCTTTCGAAAGCCAATCATACCAGTTTATCCAAAATAATCCGAAGGGACAAACATGAAATTTTTTCTTGTTTGATACCAGATCGTGTGATTTTTGTGTAATCAGTACAGTTTTTGTGCGAAAACGAAAGAATACATTATAGTACAATACATTACATTGCATCACTTCCAAAGTTGTAACCTGTTGTACGAGAATTTTCGTAAGTTGAGTAGTTTCTTCATTTTTGATATGAGACTAGTATGCAAAAAATAGGACAATAGTCTCATAAGTGTCTCATAAGGTTTAAGTGGAACTTTCTTGGTCACTCTCTCTACTATGCGAGTGTCTGCTGCTGAATATTGAAAGGCTGACTACTGACAACACCAAAAATTCAGATGTGCTTTTTGTTTTGGGAAACCTATTAGGGAGCACCCTGTTAGTGAACTGAAATATGTTCAGTTAGTGCTTTGGACAGGGAGCTATTTTGTTTGTTTTATGCTATGGGTGTCCTATAGAAAGCCTTCATGCATTGAACTGTGTGTTTACTGCCTTTCTGAATAAATAGTGCAGAATAAATATGCTTGGACTGTTCCTGAGTGTCCTTGTCTTGTACAAGGGTAGCACTGCCACTACCAGTTCAGTGTGTCTGCCTTACAACTTGGTGCTTGAATATGAGCAGCACCTTCAACGTGCTACATGGACCTTTGCCAATCCCTTCCAGACTATAACAACCCTCAAGTTTATCGGCTGGTCCTTGTGATATCTTCATGGGATTGGTCCGGATTTTTCTGACTTTAGAAGTAGCCTGATCTGATTACCAAATTTTATCTATGGTTTTATAAATGTCTTTCTACGTATTTATGTAATCTAAATAAAATGTATTGTTTTAATGTAGCACCCTCTAGTGTGTGCTAGAAAATGTATAGTTTAACTCAGGGCTACGCCTGAGCTATGGAATCTGGGTCAGGGTTTACTAAGGTCCAGGACTGGGTGACTCATCCAGGCAGTCCTCTGGTGCCTCCCCCTGGTCTAGGAGGTTGGAACATCTTCTAGAATTAGTGGGTGGAGGTTAGAAAGAGCTGCCTTGAATATTTATGGAGCCTCAGCCAATCCTCAGAGGTAGGCTGGCAGGGGACTGAAACCACTTCATAAACAGACATGGGTCATGCCAGCAGGGGTAATCGGTGGAAGATGGAGATACAGTGCTGAGGAGGCTGTCAGTGGCCCTCAGGTGTGCCCCCTAGTCTGGGAGGGGGGGTATCCTGCCTTGGGTTGGGGCTCAGGTGCTGGAAGGATCCTGCTAAAACACACAGGAGGAGTATTTCCTGGAGGCAAGGGAGCAAGAAAGAGGACAGAGTGAGTAGTCAACACCATGGAGACTAACATGGGGGGGGAGACTGCCACATGTACCTGGACTCCCTTAACCACTTAAGGACTGCCGCACGACGATGTACATCGACAGAATGGCACGGCTGGGCACAAGGGCGTACAGGTACGTCCCCTTTAAGATCCCAGCCGTGGGTCACGCGCGCGCCGGCGGCGGCGTGCTCACGACCCGATCCTGAGCTCAGTGACCGTGCCCACGGGACACGCGGACCCAATCGCCACCGGTGTCCCGCGATCGGGTCACAGAGCTGAAGAACGGGGAGAGGTAAGTGTAAACAAACCTTTCCACGTTCTTCCTAGTGGCAGTGTCAGTGATCGGCTGTTCCCTGTCATAGGGAATGACAATCAGTGACATCACATGCCAAGCCACGACCCCACACAGTAAGAATCACTCGTTAGGTCACACTTAACCCCTTCAGCGCCCCTACATGTTAACCCCTTCACTGCCAGTGTAATTTTTACAATAATCAGTGCATATTTATAGCACTGATCGCTGTAAAAATTACAATGGTCCCAAAATGGTGTCAAAAGTGTCCGATGTGTCTGCCATAATGTCGCAGTCACGATAAAAATCGCTGATCCCGCCATTACTAGTAAAAAAAAAAAAATATTAATAAAAATGCCATAAAACTATCCCCTATTTTGTAGACGCTATAACTTTTGCGCAAACCAATCAATAAACACTTATTGCGTTTTTTTTTACCAAAAAAATGTAGAAGAATACATATCGGCCTAAACTGGGGAAAAAAAAAGTTTTTTTATATATTTTTTAGGGATATTTATTATAGCAAAAAGTAAAAAATATTGCATTTATTTCAAAATTGTCGCTCTATTTTTGTTTATAGCGCAAAAAATAAAAACCGCAAAGGTGATCAAATACTACCAAAATAAATCTTTATTTGTGGGAAAAAAAGGACGCCAATTTTGTTTGGGAGCCACGACGCACGACTGCGCAATTTCAGTTAAAGCGACGCAGTGCCGAATCGCAAAAAGTGGCCTGGTCCTTTACCTACAAAATGGTCCGGGGCTTAAGTGGTTAAAGACAGTGGTGTGCTTACTGTAAGTCTTCAGCCTTTCCCTAGAAATCTCCTGAGAGTCATCCGGGTGGGCTGGTGAAGAGTCAGTCTGGTGGATTGGTGTGGAGAGTTAGACTGGAGGGCTAGTGAAAGCTGCAGCTGCGAGCCAGGTGTATGTACAGTGCCTGAAGAGGTGGTACTGGGATCAATGACAAAGGAGAAGTTACAAGATGTTCCACCGCAACTGTGCTACACAAAGAGGGGCTATGAGTTCCTGCCTGTAATGGGCTATTGCTAATCTGACTGTGATTCAGCTGGAGCAAACAAGTGTGTGCAGGAGGAAATTGAAGGAGACTGTACAGTGCTGTGAAAAAGTGTTTGACCCCTTCCTGATTTTACATTTTTTTGCATATTTCTCACACTTAAATGATTCAGATCATCATACAAATTTTAATATTATACAAAGATAACCTGAGTAAATCCTAGATGTAGTTTTTAAATTACTATTTCATTTATTAAGGGAAAAAAGCTGTTCAAACCTGCCCAACCTTATGTGAAAAAAGTAATTGTCCCCTCCCATGCTGAATCACGAATGAACTGTAATTAAAGTGGAGTTCCACCCCAAACAAAAAAAAAAAGTAATTAATGTGCATGAAATAAATAAATAAAAAACATTTGGTTATTTATTACATTTTTACTCACCTTTAAATGGCTGTTGCTATGCGGTCCCTTTGAAATCTTCCTCCTTCATCGCCAAGTCTCCTTTCGTCACTTACCTCGGCGCCTCCGCTCGCTACTGCTCCTGGGAGATGTGTGTCATAATTTCCTAGGAGTCAGTTGGGCAGCGCCGAGGGCTAGGTTGCCATAACAATGGGGCGGGCACTTCCGATGACACCGCCTGTTGTTATGGCAACCTGTATACTTTACAGCGCCGCTACGGCGCATTACTGTGCATGCGTGAGAACGGGGAGAGAACGGGCGGTGCATGCTGGTCCAGCAGCAGCACCGTGTCCCCGGAACTGGATGCTTGTGGGCTTCACATGCCCCCAAGCAAAATGAAAACGGACAGGACACAATTATACAACTTAATTTTTTATATTACAGTGGACATCGGGGGAAGAAATCTTCTAGACAAGTGAGTGTTATATTGTAATGTTCTGACCTTTAGAAGTGTTTAAAAAAATAATAATTAACATGTAGTTGGAACTCCACTTTAACTACAATATTTTCTAAAGCTGAGTTAACGTTCACTTGCCATATCCAGGCCTGATTACTGCCAGACCTGTTGAAATCACATAAATTGAAGCTGTCTGACAAAGTGAAGCACGCTAACAGATCACATAAAGCCACACATCATGCCACAATCTAAAAAAAATCAAGAAGAGGTTACAGAAAAAGTAATGTATCAGTCTAGGAAGGGTTTTAAAGCCATTTCTAATGCCCCGTACACACGATCGTTTTTAATGTCATTTTTTAAACCGACGCTTTTCTCCTCGTTTTTTTTCATGTTTCCTCTCAAGCCTGCCTTGCGTACACACCATCATTAAAAAAAACGATCAAGCAAAGCGCAGTGACGTTCAACACGTACGACGGCACTATAAAGGGGAAGTTCCGTTCGAATGGCGCCACCCTTCATGTTAGTAAAGTTTGTTGAGCGACGATTCGCGCTTTTCAGTCCGTTACTGTGTAATGAATGTGCTATCTCCATTACGATTGCTAGTTTTACCAGAACGAGCGCTCCCGTCTCATACTTGATTCTGAGCATGCGCGTTTTTTTTCACGTCGTTAAAGCATACACACTATCGTTTTTCACGTCGTTAAAAAAAACGACATGAAAAACGACGTGAAAAAAGAGAGCATGTCCGGAATTTTTAATGGCCGTTTTTCACGTCGTTAAAAATGCTCTGGAGCATACACACGATCATTTTTCAGGGCCATTTTTTAAAATGGCAGTTTTAACGGCATGAAAAACGATCGTGTGTACGGGGCATAAGGCTTTAAAACTCTAGAGAACCATGGGGAGAGCCATTATCCACAAATGGAGATAACTTGGAACAGTGGTGAACCTTCCCAGGAGTGGCCAGCCTACAAAACTTACTCCAAGAGCATGACGACGACTCATCCAGGAGGTCATAAAAGAACCCAGAACAACATCTAAAGAACTGCAGGCCTCACTTTCCTCAGGTAAGATCAGTGTTCATGATTCAACAATAAGAAACAGACTGGGCAAAAATGTCATCCATGGGAGAGTTCCAAGGCCAAAGCCACTGCCGACCAAAAAGAACACAAAGGCTCATCTCACATTTACCAAAAAACATCTTGATTATCCCCAGAGGCGTTGCTAGGGGGGTGCGGGGGGTGCGGTCCGCCCCCGGGTGACACCCGCTAGAGGGGTGACACCCTCCCTTTTTATTTTTTATTTTTTTTACAGCTGACCCATTCATTGATTAATTTCACCCCGCTGGGCTGGAAGCCTGGAACAACACCTCCAGCGCCGCGGCCGCGCCTGGTGTGTGTCCTCCGGCTCCTTATTCTTCCTATTCCTAAATTCCAATCCTCCTCCCTACCCTACAGAGCCAGCGAGCGACTCAGCCTGTCACATCATCACACTGCACTGTGATGATGTGACGACACGTCACTGCAGCACACACACAACTTTCTCCGCCCGGGCGGCGCGGCTGCTGTGTGTGACGGTCGCTGCCCACAGTGCCCAGCCCTCCTCCTCTCCACTCTCCAGGAGTACAGACTGTCTGAGACTCCAGCTGGCGGCGGCGCGGCGCACAGAATAAGAACAGGTGGGGGGGGGGTTCTCCACCGTCGGCCCGCCGGAGCACAAGATGAGGTGTGTGTATGGGGGGGGGGGGTTGCCTTTGTAAGAGAGCTAGTGTGGGACAGTGGGAGGACTCAGTTTCAGTGTCTGGCGCCCTGCCCCTGACGGCCTGTATATGATATGATAAGGAAGGGGGGGGGATTCAAGGTGGTCTGCTGCTAGACACAGCTATAGATTTTATATAAGTATATATATATATATATATATATATACTATGTAATATAGCTGGTCCAGCCGCCCCTCCCCCCACCAGACCAGCTAACTCCTGTGCTACTGTGCCTATTATATGTAATATAATATATCTGTGTCCAGCAGCCCCCCCCCCATTATCAGACAGCCAACACTCACAATATAATTTATATTAGCTGACTGAGACACCCCCAGCCTGAGCTGGTCTGATGATGATGATGATGGGGGGGGGGGAATGCTGCTGGCCACAGATATATTATATTAGATATAGGCACAGTAGCTGAGTGACACACCTACCCACCCTGAGCAAGCTGGTCTCATGGGGGGGGGGGGTGCTCTGTGTCACCAGGTATGATAGCTGAGCGGAGCCACCCTAATCTGGCCTGATAAGGGGGGGGGTGTCCAGAGACCGCAGCACAGGTGTAGGCAGACAGTGACCCACACCCACATCAGATCCATCCAGCAAGCAGAAGGTCACAGCAGCATCTTCTCGTCTTCTCTGTGGCCATCAGATCCGGTCCAAGCAAGCAACACGCCTTGTTGTCAGCAGGTCACAGCATCTTCTCGTCTTCTCTGCGGCCATCAGATCCAGTCCAAGCAAGCAACACGCCTTGTTGTCAGCAGGTCACAGCATCTTCTCGTCTTCTCTGTGGCCATCAGATCTGGTCCAAGCAAGCAACACGCCTTGTTGTCAGCAGGTCACAGCATCTTCTCGTCTTCTCTGCGGCCATCAGATCCGGTCCAAGCAAGCAACACGCCTTGTTGTCAGCATGTCACAGCATCTTCTCGTCTTCTCTGCGGCCATCAGATCCGGTCCAAGCAAGCAACACGCCTTGTTGTCAGCAGATTACAGCATCTTCTCGTCTTCTCTGCGGCCATCAGAACCGGTCCAAGCAAGCAACACGCCTTGTTGTCAGCAGATTACAGCATCTTCTCTGCAGCCATCAGATCCGGTCCAGCAAACAACACACCGTTTCAGCAGGTCAGTTCCAAAATCCAAATCATGCCAATGATGCCATTATCTGCTGTCCCCAGGGACAGATCCGATCCAGAGATCACCATACAGTGGGATCTCTGGATTGGATCTGTCCCTGGGGACAGCAGATAATGAAAAGTGTGGGGGCAGAGCTGCGATGAAGTCACTCATCGTGTTGGAGCCCTCGGTTAAGCCCCTTTTACACTGGGGCAGTTGGTGCGTCGGCGGCGCTTTACCATCAATTTCACGGCGCTTTTAACCCCCGCCAGCGTCCGAAAAAGGGTTAAAATCACACACAAAGCGCCGCTGCAGCAGCGCTTTTCCGGTGGTATAGCCGCAGTGCCCATTCATTTCATGGGGCAGGAGCGGTGGAGAAGCGGTATACACACCGCTCCTTCACCGCTCCAAAGATGCTGCTAGCAGGACTTTTTTTAGCATCCGGCCAACGCACCGCTCCAGTGTGCGGAGCGGCTCTTTTAGGGTGCTTTGCAGGCGCTATTTTTTGCGTTATATCGCCTGCAAAGTGCCTCAGTGTGAAAGGGGTCTTACAGCACAATACTCTGAAAGTCCGGCGCGGTATGCTGGACCTTCAGAGTGCATACGCCAGTGACGTTGCCGGATGCATCTAGTATGAATATGTCCTAAACGGTGCCCGTTTAGGATATATTCATTTTACCTACAGGTAAGCTTTATTATAGGCTTACCTGTAGGTAAAAATCACACAGCGGTCTTTACTAGGCTCCCTTTCTTTAGTACTGCACTGTTTTTTATCTTTAAAATGTTATATCTTATATTGTTTTCCAGCAATATTGTGTCAGCAGCTTTACTAAGTTGAATTTTAGGTAACCCTAGTGCAACCTAATTTGTGTATTATATAATTGCCACTGGGATTGATTACAGTAAAATATTATAAATAGGGATGAGCTTCGTGTTCGAGTCGAACATATGTTCGACTCGAACATCGGCTGTTCGATCGTTCGACGAAGATCGAACGATTTGGGCCGTTCGCGCCAAATTCGAGTGACGCGAACGGCCCACAATGCACTACGCCATCGCAGTGTCATCCAGGCGCTGTGATTGGCCAAGCATGCACTGTGACCCCGCATGCTTGGCCAATCACAGCGCCGGCAGCGAGGAGAGCAATGATTGGCCACAGGCAGGATGCCTGTGGCCAATTATTGCTGAGGGTGTTTAGTACACGCCCCACACTATAAAAGGCCGCCAGCACGGCGGCCTAGTGTAGTGTGTTCCGGAGCAGGGATAGAGCAGCATAGGCAGGGACAGTGACTGTTATTTCTTTCTTGCTTAACCTGGATTCCTTTAGTTTAGGGAAAGAGAAGGATAGGTAGGGAGAGTGTCAGTGTGTTTTGTGCTTGTGCTATAGTGTGCTTAAAAAAAACATTTATTCTAGGGACAGAAAACTGTAGGTAGGGACAGTGTCAGTTTCTTTCACTCTGCAAGTCCTTGTTTCCAGGGACCTGGAAGGACAGTGAGTGAATTGTCCTTGTGCTATATTGTGCTTAAAAAAACATTTATTCTAGGGACAGAAAACTGTAGGTAGGGAGAGTGTCAGTTTCTTTCACTCTGCAAGTCCTTGTTTCCAGGGACCTGTAAGGACAGTGAGTGAATTGTCCTTGTGCTATATTGTGATTAAAAAAAAACATTTTTTCTAGGGACAGAAAACTGTAGGTAGGGAGAGTGTTTTTTTTTTTTCACTCTGCAAGTCCTTGTTTCCAGGGACCTGTAAGGACAGTGAGTGAATTGTCCTTGTGCTATATTGTGCTTAAAAAAAACATTTATTCTAGGGACAGAAAACTGTAGGTAGGGAGAGTGTCAGTTTATTTCACTCTGCAAGTCCTTGTTTCCAGGGACCTGTAAGGACAGTGAGTGAATTGTCCTTGTGCTATATTGTGCTTAAAAAAAACATTTATTCTAGGGACAGAAAACTGTAGGTAGGGAGAGTGTCAGTTTATTTCACTCTGCAAGTCCTTGTTTCCAGGGACCTGTAAGGACAGTGAGTGAATTGTCCTTGTGCTATATTGTGATTAAAAAAAACATTTTTTCTAGGGACAGAAAACTGTAGGTAGGGAGAGTGTTTTTTTTCTTTCACTCTGCAAGTCCTTGTTTCCAGGGACCTGTAAGGACAGTGAGTGAATTGTCCTTGTGCTATATTGTGCTTAAAAAAAACATTTATTCTAGGGACAGAAAACTGTAGGTAGGGAGAGTGTCAGTTTATTTCACTCTGCAAGTCCTTGTTTCCAGGGACCTGTAAGGACAGTGAGTGAATTGTCCTTGTGCTATATTGTGATTAAAAAAAAACATTTTTTCTAGGGACAGAAAACTGTAGGTAGGGAGAGTGTTTTTTTTCTTTCACTCTGCAAGTCCTTGTTTCCAGGGACCTGGAAGGACAGTGAGTGAATTGTCCTTGTGCTATATTGTGCTTAAAAAAAAACATTTTTTCTAGGGACAGAAAACTGTAGGTAGGGAGAGTGTTTTTTTTTTTCACTCTGCAAGTCCTTGTTTCCAGGGACCTGTAAGGACAGTGAGTGAATTGTCCTTGTGCTATATTGTGCTTAAAAAAAACATTTATTCTAGGGACAGAAAACTGTAGGTAGGGAGAGTGTCAGTTTATTTCACTCTGCAAGTCCTTGTTTCCAGGGACCTGTAAGGACAGTGAGTGAATTGTCCTTGTGCTATATTGTGATTAAAAAAAACATTTTTTCTAGGGACAGAAAACTGTAGGTAGGGAGAGTGTTTTTTTTCTTTCACTCTGCAAGTCCTTGTTTCCAGGGACCTGGAAGGACAGTGAGTGAATTGTCCTTGTGCTATATTGTGCTTAAAAAAAACATTTATTCTAGGGACAGAAAACTGTAGGTAGGGAGAGTGTTTATTTTCTTTCACTCTGCAAGTCCTTGTTTCCAGGGACCTGTAAGGACAGTGAGTGAATTGTCCTTGTGCTATATTGTGATTAAAAAAAACATTTATTCTAGGGACAGAAAACTGTAGGTAGGGAGAGTGTCAGTTTATTTCACTCTGCAAGTCCTTGTTTCCAGGGACCTGTAAGGACAGTGAGTGAATTGTTCTTGTGCTATATTGTGATTAAAAAAAACATTTTTTCTAGGGACAGAAAACTGTAGGTAGGGAGAGTGTTTTTTTTCTTTCACTCTGCAAGTCCTTGTTTCCAGGGACCTGTAAGGACAGTGAGTGAATTGTCCTTGTGCTATATTGTGCTTAAAAAAAACATTTATTCTAGGGACAGAAAACTGTAGGTAGGGAGAGTGTCAGTTTCTTTCACTGTGAAAGTCCTTGTTTCAAGGGACAGAGAAGGACACCTGAAGGTAGCCCTTATTGCTTTTTTCCCATCTCCCTGCAGGCCATCTATTAGAATGTCTGGAAGGCAAACAAGGAGAGGCAGACAGTCAGGAGGCAATAAAAGAGGGCAAGCAGGCTCTGTGTCTGGGGGCAACAGTGCTGGTCGTGGACGCGGTGCATTGTCATCAGCACATGGCCATGGGACACGCTTGTCCTTCTTTTCGGCAGCTGGACATGTTGAGCCACATCATGCCGAAGACTTGGTAGAGTGGATGACCAAGCCCTCCTCCTCCTCCTCATCCTCTCTCACCCAGGCTCAGGGTACTGGAAAAGCAGCTGCCAAAGCGTCGTCTTCCCTGGTATCAATGTCAGACAAATCATCAGTCACTCCTTCCCTAGACCCACCATGTCCTCCTCCTGAGGAGTCCCCCGAACTGTTTCAGCACAGTGTTGGGTACATGCTCCAGGAGGATGCCCAGCGTTTCGAAGGGTCTGATGATGAAACCCAGCTAGAGGAAGGCAGTAGCGTGAGAGCAGACAGAGGGGATGCTCAAGAAGGACACCAATCTGGCAGTCATGTTCCAGCAGCTGCAGCATACTGCCAGATTGGCTCCAGTGATGAGGAGGGAGGGGATGATGAGGTCACTGACTCCACGTGGGTGCCTAATAGGAGAGAGGAGGAGGAGGAGGATGAGGAGGAGGCACATCTCCAACGAGGCAGGATGCCCTTTGGTGGCCAGCGTAAGGGCAGTACACCGACGGAATCACACCGCAGAGCTCCGCCTGTGCAGGGCGCTGCCTCTGCCCGTCATTCAAAAAGTTCTTTGGTGTGGGCCTTTTTTGAGGCTAGTGCATCAGATCGCACAGCTGCTGTTTGCAACATATGTCTCAAGCGTATATCGCGTGGCCAAAACATCAGCCGCTTGGGTACCACATGCCTGACCAGACATATGTTGACCTGCCATGCAGCTCGTTGGCAAGCCTACCTCAAAGACCCACACCAAAGAACAAAGCGGACCTCTCCTTGCACCGCATCAGCTGGGATCTCCAACCCCACTATAACTTCAGTCCTCTCTGAAACATGCACTGAGAGGAATGAAGGTGTAGAATTAGGTGTGTCACAGCCAAGTACTTGCGGCCACTCTGCTAGCAGTACACCGACGTCCGATTCTAGCAGGCAAATTTCCCTGCCCCAGCTGCTGGACCGTCGAAAGAAGTTCACTCCCAGCCATCCACATGCCCAGCGGTTGAATGCTAGCTTGGCTAAATTGCTAGCTCTTCAACTGCTGCCTTTTCAGTTGGTAGACTCGGCCCCCTTCCGTGAGTTTGTGCAATGTGCGGTTCCTCAGTGGCAGGTTCCCAAACGCCACTTTTTCTCACGGAAGGCTATTCCGGCTCTCTACCGGCATGTGGAAGGCAATGTCTTGGCCTCGCTGGACAGGGCGGTCAGCGGTAAGGTGCATATTACCGCTGACTCATGGTCCAGCAGGCATGGACAGGGACGTTACCTTTCTTTCACGGCCCATTGGGTCACTCTTTTGGCAGCTGGGAAGGATGCAGGACAAGGTGCAGTAGTGTTGGAGGTTGTCCCACCGCCACGCCTCCAAAATGCTACTACTGGTTGTGACACACCTCTCTCCTCCACCCCCTCCTCTTCTTCTTCCTCCATGGCCTCTTCCTGTGGTTTGTCCTATGAACCAGCGGTGCTCCGTAGCCGTTCACGGGGCTACGCAAGTACGCAGGCAAAAAGATGCCATGCCGTGCTTGCGCTGGTGTGTTTGGGGGACAGAAGCCACACTGGGGCAGAGGTCCTGTCTGCTCTGCAGGGCCAGGCCGAGAGGTGGTTGACGCCACGCCAGCTTAAGCCAGGAATGGTGGTTTGCGACAATGGCACCAACCTCCTCTCCGCCCTCCGACAGGGACAACTGACCCATGTGTCCTGTGTGGCTCACGTCCTTAACCTGGTGGTGCAGCGGTTCTTGGGCAGGTACCCGGGCTTACAGGATGTCCTGAGGCAGGCCAGGAAAGTCTGTGTGCATTTCCGCAGATCTTATAATGCCAGTGCTCGCCTGGCTGAGCTGCAAAAGGAGTTGAACCTGCCCAAGAACCGCCTTATATGTGACATGCCCACCAGGTGGAACTCAACGTTGGCCATGCTGCAGCGGCTGCACACGCAGCAGAGGGCCATCAATGAGTACCTGTGCGACTACGGCACCAGGACAGGGTCAGGGGAGCTTGTTTTTTTTTCTCCACGCCAGTGGGGCATGATCAGGGATGCATGCACTGTCCTGGCACCATTTGAGGAGGCCACGAGGATGGTGAGCAGTGACAGTGCATGCATCAGTGACACTGTACCTCTTGTCCACCTGTTGGAGCACACGCTGCGTGGAATAATGGACAGGGCACTTGAGGCAGAACAGAGGCAGGAAGAGGAGGACTTCCTTGCCTCTCAAGGCCCCCTTTACCCAGACAGTGTTCCTTCTGTCCCACCCATCGCACAGGAAGAGGAGGAGGAGGAGGAGGAGGAGGAGGAGGATTGTGTCAGCATGGAGGTGGAGGCTGGCACTCAGCATCATCAGCAGCAGTCTTTTAGGGATGATTTACAGTCCCAAGAAACCAGTGGACTTGTACGTGGCTGGGAGGAGGTGGCTGCGGATCATGTCGTCCTTAGTGACCCAGAGGACTCCGGAGCGAATGCCTCAGCAAACCTACGCTGCATGGCCTCCCTGATCCTGCAAAGTCTGCGGAAGGATCCTCGTATTCTTCGGATCAAGGAGAGGGACCATTACTGGCTGGCCACTCTCCTTGATCCACGGTACAAGGGTAAGGTTGCGGACCTTATGTTACCGTCGCAGAGGGAGCAGAGGATGAGACAACTCCGGGAGGCCTTGCAGAAAGGTCTGTGCAACGCGTTCCCAGAGACTGGGAGGTTACAAACTCCTGGTCCTGGACAACGAGTTGCTGAGGCTTCGGCCAGTCAAAGAAGGAGCGGTGGGGAAGGTGGCCGTCTGACCGATGCGTTCAGACAATTCTTTAGTCCGCAGCCCCAAAGTATGATCGGTTCCAGCAACCATCGCCAGCGTCTGATAAACATGGTGCAGGAATATCTAGGGGCAAGCTCAGACTTGGACACCTTTCCCACCGAAAATCCTCTGGCTTACTGGGTCTTGAGGATGGATCACTGGCCAGAGCTTGCACAGTATGCAATTGAGCTACTGGCCTGTCCTGCATCCAGCGTTCTTTCGGAACGCACATTCAGTGCTGCTGGAGGATTTGTCACGGATCACAGGGTGCGCCTGTCCACCGACTCGGTTGATCGACTGACTTTCATCAAGATGAACCAGTCTTGGATCACCACCAGCTACCACACACCTGATGCTGATATAACAGACTAATTGATTTTAACATGTCACATTCCTTCAAGACTGATGCTGATGCTGAGTGCCTGTGCTGTTATGTTGACTGGCTATCCTCCTCCTCCGAGTCCTCAATGATACGATTGATGATGATAGCTTGGAAGATCATTTTTGTTTATGGGTGCCGCCACCAGTGGCTAAGGCCCAATTTTTCAGCCCCTGTTTTACAGGGGCGTGTAATTACAATTTTTTTAGCAATAATTTGCCATAGGGCTCATTGCTGTGCTCCAAGTACAGTATCTGTGAGGGGTTGGAGTGTTGTGGCACCAGTGCCTAAGGCCCAATTTTTCAGCCCCTGTTTAACAGGGGCGTGTCATTACAATTTTTGAAGCAATACTTTGCAACAGGGCTCATTGCTGTGCTCCAAGTACAGTATCTGTGAGGGGTTGTAGTGTTGTGCCACCAGTGCCTAAGGCCCAATTTTTCAGCCCCTGTTCAACAGGGGCATGCAATTACAATTCTTGATCTAATAATTCACAGCAGGGTCCATTGCTGCACCCACCAAGAGTAACTCTGAGGGCTTACAGTCTTGTGGCAATGCCACCACCACCACCACCACGAAAGGCCCAATTTTTCAGCCCCTGTTCAAAAGGGGCATGTAATTACAATTCTTGATCTAATAATTCACAGCAGGGGCCATTGCTGCACCCACCAAGAGTAACTGTCAGGGCTTACAGTGTTGTGGCACCAGCACCACCATCAAAGCCCCAATTTTTACTACCACTGTTCAACAATTATATGTAATTAAAATTCCTGATATAATAGTTGACAGCAGGGCGTTCCAGCACCAACCAAGAGTAACTGAGTGCTTACAGTGTTGTGCCAACACCAACAACTAAGGGGCCTATTTCTGCAGAGTATATACGGCAGGTCCCTACTTTCAAACATCCAACTTACAAACGACTCCTACTTGCAAACGAAAGAAGACAACAGGAAGTGAGAGGAAATCTACCCCTAGAAAGGAAAATTCTCTCCTGTAAGAATAAATATGGGAGAAAGGGGTCTCATCTGTACTGATGCTTTATCAGCAATCCTTGTTTCAAGAAAAACACCACATTTCAAAAACAGTTGTCATTGGGACGGAAAGTGAGGTGAAATGTTCTGAACAGGGGCACAGACAGCAAAACAAATGTTACAGGGGTGATAACCCTTACCTATGTTTCCCAAAAAGTTTAAAAATAGATTTTTGGGCTGGAGCTACACTTCAACAATGTACCTGTTCAAAATTACAAACACATTCTACATAAGAACAAACCTACAGTCCCTGTCTTGTATGCACCGCCTGTATACGGCTGTTCAGAGTATATAGGGCCTTTTTTATTTTATGTGCGGGGTTCCCCTTAATATCCATACAAGACCCAAAGGGGCTGGTAATGGGCTGGGGTAGGGGGGGGGGGGGGTCATGGGGTAGCTATGCCATTTTTCTTAAAGAATTTCATCCATATTACCGGGACCAGACATTACATTAAAGCCGCAAGCAGTTTTAAATGGCTTTTTTTTTCCTTTAGAAGTGTCATTTTGTGCAGGGACAGTTCTAAACACGGGAAACACGTGGCACTTCACAGGCATACTTTAGACACCCCCCAGGTACGATATTTAAAGGAATATTTGACTTTTTTTTTTTCACTTTATGCATCATTAAAATGACTGCTCCCGAAAAACGACCGTTTTTAAAACTTCTTTTTGCATTGATACATGTCCCCTGGTGCACAACCCGGGTTCCCAAACCCTATTTATGACAATAACATGCATAATAGTTGTTATAATTAGCACTTTAGAATTCGAACGTTCGCATCCATTGTATTTAATAGGGTTCTAATGTTCGTTCGAACTTTCGGTCCGTTCGCGGGTTCTGGTGCGAACCGAACCCGGGGGTGTTCGGCTCATCACTAATTATAAATAAGAAATTATGGCTACACATTCATCACACATGATTAAATTACACAGTGCAGACATTTTTTTTCATACATTCAATGTGTAATGGGACCATCCAAAAAGGATGTGTGAAAAAATTCTGTGCACTTTAATAATTAGCCATAATATATTATAGTTTACTTATGATATGTACTAATGTGTAGCCAAAATGTATTATATATAATATTTTATTGTAAGCAATTCCAGTAGCAGTGTCTAGGCCTGTCACTCAGCTCACTGGAATTGATTACGCTAAAATTGTTATATATAATTATACTCTTACTAAATACATCAGACTTTCTACTTTACAAAAAGGTCATTTGGGGGGTATTTGGACTGTCCTGGTGTTTTCGGGTCTCAAGAAATGAAATAGGCCGACAATACATCAGGATTGATCAATTTTTACATAAATTCCATAGATTGTGGACTATAACTTTTCACAGACTAAATAATATACTCTGTTTTGGGTTATTTATTTTCACCAAGAAAATGTGGTCATGATGCAAATCTCCCGGTCACATCCCAAAGGGTCTCTATTGGATGAGATGTGGTGAGTGTGGAGTCCATTGGAGTACAGTGACCTCATTGTCCAGTGGTGAGATGATAGGAGCTTTGTGACATGGTGCATTATCCTGCTGGAAGGAGCCATCAGAAGATGGGGACACTGTAGTCATAAAAGGATGGACATGGTCAGCAACAATACTCAGGTAGGCCGTGGTGTTTAAACAATGCTAAATTGGCACTAAGGGTCCCAAAGTGTGCCAAGAAAATACCCACCCACACCATTACACCACCAGCCTGAACCAGTGATACAAGGCAGGAAGGATTAATGCGCCAAATTCTGACCCCACCATCTGAATGTCGCAGATGAAATTGAGACTTATCAGACCAGGCAACGTTTTTCCAGTCTTTTATTGTCCAATTTTGGTGAGCCTGTGCAAATTGTAGCCTAAGTTTCCTGTTCTTAGCTGAGAGGAGTAGCACCTAGTGTGGTCTTCTGCTGCTGTAGCCCATCTGCTTCAAGGTTCAAGGTCTACCCATTCTCCTCTGACATCACCAAGGCATTTTCCTCCAAACAACTGCTGCTCACTGGATATTTTCTCTTTCCCACCATTCTCTGTAAACCGGAGAGATGTTGTGCATGAAAATCCCAGCTGATCAGCAGTTTAAAAAAAATATTTAGACCAGCCCATCTGGCACCAACAACCGTGTCACGTTCAAAGACACTTAAATTCCTTTTCTTCCCAATTCTGATGCTCAGTTTGAACTTCAACAATTCATCTTCACCACGTCTAGATGCCTAAATGCATTGAGTTGCTACCATGTGATTGGCTGATTAGCAATTTGTGTTACCAAGAAATTGAACAAGTGTACCTAATAGAGTGGCCAGTGAGTATATCATACTTTATTGTAATCACATTGCTGAGATTGACAAGGCAGGCCATAGGGCATATAGCCTGGTTAATGACACTGGGTCTTCTCAGGCATAATCTGAAATACAGAATATATATCTGAACAGAATATGTTGATATTTACAGCAGGAATGCCACATGGAGTACACAAGTCAAAGAGACAAAGTGGATACCAGCAAAGGAAAGCAAAGGAGGCAAAAATGAAATCGATAAAAACACTTGCGGGATCCATGCTTCAATATGTGAAAAGACCAGATGATGGGCAGGGTTCATCAAAAGACCCTGCTTGTCAGTCTCCACTTGAAGCTGATTCTTCTGATGCTTTTGCTAGCATGCATTCTGCAGAAGAGCAAGAAGTGGAAATGGCAGAATCTGATGCAGAAGTGCAAGAAATGGAAATGGCAGAATCTGAAGCAGAAGAGAGTTCTGAGAGTGACTCTAGCCACAGTCATGATACTGTAAAGGAGATGAGTGCCATTCAGAAGAAAGATTTCCAAATGTTATCTGATGTTTCTTTCTGGGAGATACCAGTTCAAGATCATGTTCGTGTTGAAATAATCAAACAGGGAAGTGCTTCTTTCCAGAACAAGGAGGGCCCTTTCAGTGTTGCAAAAAGGCAAGATACAAAAGCTGCAACAAAGGGACACGTGCGGCAACTTTCAAAAGAGTGGTTTTACAAGGTGATGCCAAATGGTGAAAAAATTTTGCGGTCATGGATGGTTTACTCACCTGTCAGTGAGAATTTATATTGTTTTTGCTGCCGACTGTTTGCCATTTGTACTCTAGATACAGCATCCAAATTTGTGACTGGGTTTCAAAAATGGTGGAAGCTAAGCCCGAAAGTACACAATCACGAGACCTCCGAAGAACACCTAAACTGCCTTGAAAAATGAAAAACCTTGGCAGCAGGACTTAGGCTGCACCAAACTATTGATGCTGGAGCTATTACTGTGATGGAGAATGAGAAGAAAAAGTGGAGGGATATCTTACACAGATTGCTTGACATCACATTGTTTCTTGCCAAGCAGAACCTAGCATTCCGTGGCCACAAGGAAGATGAGTGCTCATTTAATAAAGGGAACTTTCTTGAGATGGTTGAAATGCTATCAAAATATGATTCAGTACTCAAAGAACACCTAATTAGATTGAAGCGGAGCACCTGTAAACTTAAAGTATCGGTCTCATATCTTTCTCCACAAACTCAGAATGAGTTTATAAGTGTCCTGGCAAATCACGTGAAGGAGAAGATTGTCATGGACATAAAGTCTGCAAAGTACTTTGGAATCATGTTTGATAGCACACCCGACATATCACATACTGACCAGATGTCCGAAGTGATCAGATATGTGAACATCAAGAATAGGAAAGTTGAAGTAAAAGAAGTGTTTCTAGGATTTTTCCCTTTAAAGGGGAAAAAAGCTGCTGATCTCAGTGTGGATATCTTTAAAAAATTAGAGAGTGATGGACTGGACATAATGATGTGTCATGCTCAGGGTTATGATAATGCTGCTACTATGGCTGGAATTCATGGAGGTGTACAATCCATTATTAGGGAAAAAAACAAAAAAGCGATTTTTAATGGCTGTGTGGACCATTCACTGAACTTGTGCGGTCAGCACTCTTTTGCTGAGAATGCTTCATGTGTGACATTTTTTGGAACACTTCAGTCAATGTTTTCTTTTTTTGCTGCTTCCACCCATTGATGGGATGTGTTAATTCACCATACTGGAGTGTCAGTGAAAAGATTATCAACAACACGCTGGAGTGCTCATCATGCTGCAGTTAAGCCAGTAAAAGAAAAATTGAATATGTTTGTGTCTGCAATCGAAGCGCTTTGTGATCCTTCTGAAAATATGGACACAAGAAGAGCAGCAGAATGTCTACTGCCTGCTGTCTGTGATTTTACGTTTTTGTGCTACCTATACTTCTGGGGTGATGTACTTCAAGAAGTTGATGTTACACAACAGTACCTGCAGACCAAAGGCTTAAGTCTGGACAAGGTGGTGACAAAGCTAGAGTCACTAAGACTTTTTCTGTTTGAAGAGCGCAGTCACCTAGTGGAACATGCAATTAAGCAGGCACATTTAAAATCTAAAGAATATGGAATTGCCGTAGAGAGAAGAGCCAGGTTTAAGAAGAGGATGGCAGGGGAACAGGCACGTGATGCTGGAGGCATAAGTCTACAAGACGAGAACAAGAGGGCAATGCTTGAGTGCATTGATCGCTTCCATTCTGAACTCCAGATCAGATTAAGAGCCATCATGGAAGTTGCAGCCATGTTTGAGGCTGTTCAAGCAAAGAGTCTCATATATGAAACTGAAGAAACATTAAAGGTGTCCATTCCAAAACTGACCACTTTTTATGACGAAATATCTGAGAGTGAGCTGTTAATGGAAATACCCAGACTGAGGAGACATCTCAAAGCAGCCAAGATCAACCTAGAAGAAGTCAAAGATTGGTCGGCTTTACAAGTTTTGACCTTCATAGCAGAATGGGACTTCATTGAATCTCTTCCAACCCTTTCACTATGTCTAAAAATATTTCTGACAATCTGTGTGTCTGTGGCTTCATGTGAGAGGAGCTTTTCAAAGTTGAAGCTGATAAAAAACTATTTGCGTTCAACGATGGGACAGGCAAGGCTTTCTGATCTTGCAATATTATCAGTTGAAAGTGAACTAGCGAAATGTATTGATTTTGATGATGTTGTTCACAATTTTGCAGCTGTCAAGGCTAGAAAAGCAAAGTTTTGATTTAGATGTTAACTAAATGCTTTCATATTTGTTCCTGTTTTTGTGTTATTTATTTATTAATTCAGTAAAGTTTAAAGTTAAAATAAATACAGTTCTTTAACAGTTTAAGCTTTGATTTCTATTATTTTCATATGATTTTGTTATTCAAATTTGCTAGTTGATTGATAGTTATTAACGGCACTACTGTTGCCAATATATGCAGTGTTATTAGGGTGAAAAAAATTATTGGGGGGGGGTGACAACATGTTATACCGCACCAGGTGACACCAACCCTAGTGACGCCACTGATTATCCCCAAGACTTTTAGGCAAATATTCTGTGGACTGATGAGAAAAAAATTTAACTTTTTGGAAGGTGTGCATCCCATTACATCTGGAATAAAACTAATATAGCATTTCATAACAAGAACATCATACCAACAGTCAGACATGGTGGTGGTAGCGTGATGATCTGGGTCTGCTTTGCAGCTTCAGGACCTGGAGGACTTACCATAATTGATGGAACCATGAATTCTGAACTCTACGAGAAAATCCTAAAGGAGAATGTCAGGCCATCAGTTTGTGACCTCCAGCTCAAGTGTACTTGGGTTATGCAGCAGGACAATGATCCGAAACACAACAGCAAGTCCACCTCCAAATGGTTCAAACAAAGCAAAATTTAGGTTTTGGAGTGGCTTAGTCAAAGCCCAGACCTAAATCCAATTGAGATGCTGTATCATGAACTTACACAGGTCATTCATGATGGAAAACCGTCCAATGTGGCTAAATTAAAACAATTCTGCAAAGAAGAGTGGGCCAAAATTGCTCCACAGCAATGTGAAATAGTCATTACTAGTTATCGCAAATGCAAACGATTGCAGTTGTTTCCGCCAAGGGTGTCACAACCAGTTATTAGATTTAGGGGCAATTACTTTTTTACATAAAGCCAGGCAGGTTTGGACAGCTTTTTTGCCTTAATAAATGAAACCATCATTGAAAAACGTATTATTGTTTTTACTCTGGTTATCTTTGTGTAATAATAAAATTTGTTTGATGGTCATTTAACCACTTAACCACTTAAGCCCCGGACCATTTGGTAGCTAAAGGACCAGAGGTGAATTCAGAATTTTGCACTGCGCTGATTTAACTGTAAATTGTGCGGACATGCAATGTTGTACCCGAACAAAATTTGCGTCCTTTTCTTCCCACAAATAGAGCTTTCTTTTAATGGTATTTGATTGCCTCTGCGATTTTTATTTTTTGCGATATAAACGGAAAAAGACCGAAAATTTGGAAAAAAAATGATATTTTCTAAGTTTTGTTATAAGAAAAATCGAATAAACTCAATTTTAGTCATACATTTAGGCCAAAATGTATTCAGCCACATGTCTTTAGTAAAAAAAATGTCAATAAGTGTATATTTATTGGTTTGCGCAAAAGTTATAGTGTTTACAAACTAGGGTAAATTTTCTGGAATTTACACAGCTTTAAATTTATGACTGCCTATCTCATTTCTTGAGGTGCTAAAATGGCAGGGCAGTACAAAACCCCCCCAAATGACCCCATTTTGGAAAGTAGACACCCCAAGGAAATTGCTGAGAGGCATGTTGAGCCCATTGAATATTTTTTTTTTTGTTCCAAGTGATTGAATAATGACAAAAAAAAAAAAAATTACAAAAAGTTGTCACTAAATGATATATTGCTCACACATGCCATAGTTATATGTGGAATTGCACCCCAAAATACATTCTGCTGCTTCTCCTGAGCACGGGGATACCACATGTGTGGGACTTTTTAGGAGCCTAGCCACGTACGGGACCCCGGAAACCACGCACCGCCTTCAGGATTTCTAAGGGCGCAAATTTTTGATTTCACTCCTCACTACCTATCACAGTTTTGAAGGCCATAAAATGCCAAAATAGCACAAAACCCCCCCCAAATGACCCCATTTTAGAAAGTAGACACCCCAAGGAAATTGCTGAGAGGCCTGTTGAGCCCATTGAATATTTTTTTTTTTGTCCCAAGTGATTGAATAATGACAAAAAAAAATAAAAAATTACAAAAAGTTGTCACTAAATGATATATTGCTCACACATGCCATGGTTATATGTGGAATTGCACCCCAAAATACATTTTGCTGCTTCTCCTGAGTACGGGGATACCACATGTGTGGGACTTTTTAGGAGCCTAGCCGCGTACGGGACCCCGAAAACCAATCACCGCCTTCAGGATTTCTAGGCACAAATTTTTGATTTGACTCCTCACTACCTATCACAGTTTCGAAGGCCATAAAATGCCAAAATAGCACAAAACCCCCCCAAATGACCCCATTTTGGAAAGTAGACACCCCAAGCTGTTTGCTGAGAGGCATGGTGAGTATTTTACAGCTCTCATTTGTTTTTGAAAATGAAGAAAGACATTTTTTTTTTCTTTTTTTTTTTTCAATTTTCAAAACTTTGTGACAAAAAGCGAGATCTGCAAAATACTCACAATACCTCTCAGCAAATAGCTTGGGGTGTCTACTTTCCAAAATGGGGTCATTTGGGGGGGGTTTGTGCCATCTGGGCATTCCATGGCCTCCGAAACTGTGATAGGCAGTGAGAAGTGAAATCAAAAATTTACACCCTTAGAAAGCCTGAAGGCGGTGATTGGTTTTTGGGGTCCCGTACGCGGCTAGGCTCCCAAAAAGTCTCACACATGTGGTATCCCCGTACTCAGGAGAAGCAACAGAATGTATTTTGGGGTGTAATTCCACATATGCCCATGGCATGTTTGAGCAATATATCATTTAGTGACAACTTTGTGCAAAAAAAAAAAAAAAATTGTCTTTTTTCCGCAACTTGTGTCAACATATAAAATATTCCATTGACTCGACATGCCTCTCAGTATATAGCTTGGGGTGTCTACTTTCCAAAATGGGGTCATTGGGGGGGTTTTGAACTGTTCTGGCATTTTATACACAACATTAGGAAGCTTAAATCCACTCTTCTATCTAACCACTTGAAGACAAAGCCCTTTTTGACACTTTTTGTTTACATGAAAACATATTTTTTTTGCAAGAAAATTATGTTGAACCCCCAAACATTATATATATTTTTAAAGCAAAGGCCCTACAGAATAAAATGGTGGGTGTTGCATTTTTTTTCTACACAGTATTTGCGCAAGCGATTTTTCAAACGCATTTTTTGGGGAAAAAATACACTTTTTTTTTAATTTTAATGCACTAAAACACACTATATTGCCCAAATGTTTGATGAAATAAAAAAGATGATCTTAGGCCGAGTACATAGATACCAAACACGACATGTTTTAAAATTTTGCACAAACGCGCATTGGCGACAAACTACATACATTTTTAAAAGCCTTTAAAAGCCTTTACAGGTTACCCCGTTAGATTTACAGAGGAGGTCTACTGCTAAAATTACTGCCCTCGATCTGATCTTCGCGGTGATACCTCACATGCATGGTGCAATTGCTGTTTACATATGACGCCAGACCGACGCTTGCGTTCGCCATTGGGCAAGACCAGGGCAGGACAGGGGTGTTTTTTTTTTATTATTAATTTTGCTTTTTTATTTTATTTTTAAATTGTTCCTTCCATATTTTTTTTTTATCATTTTTATTGTTATCTCAGGGAATGTAAATATCCCCTATGATAGCAATAGGTAGTGACAGGTACTCTTTTTTTGAAAAAACTGGGGTCTAGACCCTAGATCTTTCCTCTGCCCTCAAAGCATCTGACCACACCAAGATCGGTGTGATAAAATGCTTTCCCAATTTCCCAATGGTGCTTTTTATATCTGGGGGGGGGGGACATTCCCTCCCACTGCTTGTAAAAGCAGTCCAGAGGCTAATTAGCCACTAGGATTGCTTTTACATGAAAGCCGGCCGCTGGCTGAAAAGAATGATACCAAGATGATACCTAAACCCGCAGGCATCAATCTGGTATAACCATTCAAAGTCCAGCAACATACCAGTACGTTGCTGGTCCTTGTTGGACATGTATTGTAATCTTTTTTTTTCATGCAGCCAGGTGGCTGAACAAAAAAAGAGATTGATCGGTGGGTATGCCCACCATTAGAATACCGCCCTTCATCCACCCACTTCTAATGATGGGCATACATGCACCATTTATATATGCCGAAGCATGGGGGCATCCTCCCGCAAAAAAGTTATGCCGCACACACATGGTCGGACTTTTCCACGGGCAAGCCTCCGTCGGAATTTCGACCATATGTATGCGGCATTAGGAGCAAAATCACTCCTCCGCCCCTGCTGCCCCAATGCTTCGGCATATTTGCTTTTTTTTTTTTAACTGTGGTGGTGAAATCACCTCCTACAGCACTGGAGTCTCTGCGAACGCTGCAGTTATGTGTGTTGTGTTTTGTAAGTGACAGTGATCGATCGATACTGCACTTGGGTGGCCTGGGCTGGACAGAGGGGCAAAACGCAGGTGCTAGCAGGTATCTGGGCTGATCCCGCTAACACTGCGTTTTTGGGAACCCTAAACTGCTGGGGACGCTAGTATAGATCTGATCAGATCAGATATTGATCTGTTCAGATACTATACCACTAAGGGAGGTGTATGCTTCACGCGTGGGTGTTAGCGTTACTGGCACTAACCTGACGCTGCCTGGGGTGTGACGCAGACCCTCTCTGACGCTAAAACCTAATTGATATCACCCACCGGGCGATCAGGGGGTTAAACCTTTATTGGGTTATATACGGCGGGTGCCCTGACACTATAAAAAGCAAACTAACTAACCAGCGTCACCTGTAACACTTATATGATGATCACTGGTGAAAGGGTTAACTAGGGGCAATTAGGGGGTTAAAACCTTTATTAGATAATATATGGGGGTACCTGACGCTATAAAAACCTGCGGCGAACCTAAAAAAAATTACTGGCTACCGATCTGCATCACCGACGCTAAGACAGCGATCAGAAAAATGATCGCTTAGCGACAGTGGTGATAGGGGGTGAAAGGGTTACCTGGGGGCGATCAAGGGGGTTAAACCTTTATTAGATCATTTATGGGGGTACCTGACGCTATAAAAACCTGCGGCGAACCTAAAAAAAATTACTGGCTACCGATCTGCATCACCGACGCTAAGACAGCGTTCAGAAAAATTATCGCTTAGCGACAGTGGTGATAGGGGGTGAAAGGGTTACCTGGGGGGCGATCAAGGGGGTTAAACCTTTATTAGATACCGTATTTATCGGCGTATAACACGCACCGGCGTATAACACGCACCCCAAGTTTAGGAGGGAATTTTAGGGAAAAAAACTTTTAGGAGGGAAGTTTAAGGAGAAAAAAAAACTTACATTTAAATGCAGTCTTACCAGTGTCCGTTGCAGCCTTGTCAGTGCAGCCTTGCCAGCAGTGTCCAGTGCAGCCTTTGCCCAGTGTCCAGTGCAGCCTTTGCCCAGTGTCCAGTGCAGCCTTTGCCCAGTGCAGCTTTACCAAGTGTCCAGTGCAGCCTTTGCCCAGTGCAGCCTTTGCCCAGTGTAGCTTTGCCCAGTGTCCAGTGCAGCTTTACCCAGTGTCCAGTGCAGCCTTTGCCCAGTGCAGCCTTTGCCCAGTGTAGCTTTTCCCAGTGCCCAGTGCAGCTTTACCCAGTGTCCAGTGCAGCCTTTGCCCAGTGCAGCCTTTGCCCAGTGTCCAGTGCAGCTTTGTCCAGTGCAGCCTTTGCCCAGTGTCCAGTGCAGCCTTTGCTAAGTGCAGCCTTTGCCCAGTGTCCAGTGCAGCCTTGCCCCAGTTTTCAAAATTGGCGCCGCCGAGATCGCCGCAGAGACTGGGCGGAGCGGGGCGAACGCCGCCGAGAACGCAGGGACTGGGCGGAGCCGAGATACACATAGCCGAGTGTACTCGGCTATACTCGGCTTTTCTCGGCTTCGCTCACAGTCACGCCGAGTCCCGCCCTATGATGGACATATCACAGGTCCAATGGCGGGACTGGGCGTGACTGTGAGCAGAGCCGAGAAAAGCCGAGTATAGCCGAGTACACTCGGCTATGTGTATCTCGGCGGCGATCGCTGCGCTCCGCTCAGTCAGCGGAGATCGCCGGGATCAGTGGGTATCGGCGTATAACACGCACCCACGATTTTCCCCTGATTTTAAGGGGAAAAAGTGTGTGTTATACGCCGATAAATACGGTAATTTCTGGGGGTACCTGACGCTATAAAAACCTGCGGCGAACCTAAAAAAAAAATACTGACTACCGATCTGAATCACCGACGCTAAGACATCGATCAGAAAAATGATCACTTAGCGACAGTGGTGATAGGGGGTGAAAGGGTTACCTGGGGGGCGATCAAGGGGGTTAAACCTTTATTAGATCATTTATGGGGGTACCTGACGCTATAAAAACCTGCGGCGAACCTAAAAAAAATTACTGGCTACCGATCTGCATCACCGACGCTAAGACAGCGATCAGAAAAATGATCGCTTAGCGACAGTGGTGATAGGGGGTGAAAGGGTTACCTGGGGGCGATCAAGGGGGTTAAACCTTTATTAGATCATTTATGGGGGTACCTGACGCTATAAAAACCTGCGGCGAACCTAAAAAAAATTACTGGCTACCGATCTGCATCACCGACGCTAAGACAGCGATCAGAAAAATGATCGCTTAGCGACAGTGGTGATAGGGGGTGAAAGGGTTACCTGGGGGGCGATCAAGGGGGTTAAACCTTTATTAGATACCGTATTTATCGGCGTATAACACGCACCGGCGTATAACACGCACCCCAAGTTTAGGAGGGAATTTTAGGGAAAAAAACTTTTAGGAGGGAAGTTTAAGGAGAAAAAAAAACTTACATTTAAATGCAGCCTTACCAGTGTCCGTTGCAGCCTTGTCAGTGCAGCCTTGCCAGCAGTGTCCAGTGCAGCCTTTGCCCAGTGTCCAGTGCAGCCTTTGCCCAGTGTCCAGTGCAGCCTTTGCCCAGTGCAGCTTTACCAAGTGTCCAGTGCAGCCTTTGCCCAGTGCAGCCTTTGCCCAGTGTAGCTTTGCCCAGTGTCCAGTGCAGCTTTACCCAGTGTCCAGTGCAGCCTTTGCCCAGTGCAGCCTTTGCAAAGTGTAGCTTTGCCCAGTGCCCAGTGCAGCTTTACCCAGTGTCCAGTGCAGCCTTTGCCCAGTGCAGCCTTTGCCCAGTGTCCAGTGCAGCTTTGTCCAGTGCAGCCTTTGCCCAGTGTCCAGTGCAGCCTTTGCTAAGTGCAGCCTTTGCCCAGTGTCCAGTGCAGCCTTGCCCCAGTTTTCAAAATTGGCGCCGCCGAGATCGCCGCAGAGACTGGGCGGAGCGGGGCGAATGCCGCCGAGAACGCAGGGACTGGGCGGAGCCGAGATACACATAGCCGAGTGTACTCGGCTATACTCGGCTTTTCTCGGCTTCGCTCACAGTCACGCCGAGTCCCGCCCTATGATGGACATATCACAGGTCCAATGGCGGGACTGGGCGTGACTGTGAGCAGAGCCGAGAAAAGCCGAGTATAGCCGAGTACACTCGGCTATGTGTATCTCGGCGGCGATCGCTGCGCTCCGCTCAGTCAGCGGAGATCGCCGGGATCAGTGGGTATCGGCGTATAACACGCACCCACGATTTTCCCCTGATTTTAAGGGGAAAAAAGTGCGTGTTATACGCCGATAAATACGGTAATTTATGGGGGTACCTGACGCTATAAAAACCTGCGGCGAACCTAAAAAAAAAATACTGACTACCGATCTGCATCACCGACGCTAAGACATCGATCAGAAAAATGATCACTTAGCGACAGTGGTGATAGGGGGTGAAAGGGTTACCTGGAGGGCGATCAAGGGGGTTAAACCTTTATTAGATAATTTATGTGGGTACCTGACGCTATAAAAACCTGCGGCGAACCTAAAAAAAATTACTGGCTACCGATCTGCATCACCGACGCTAAGACAGCGATCAGAAAAATGATCGCTTAGCGACGGCGGTGATAGGGGGTGAAAGGGTTATCTGGGGGGTGATCAAGGGGTTAAACCTTTATTAGGGGGGGGGTTAGGGGGCTACACTGGACCTAAAACTAAATGTAGTGACACTTTTATAGTCACAAATGTCACTGATTGCAGTGATCAGTAAATAAATGGTCACTGCAATCAGTGACACTGTGACTGGGGGCTGGGGGGTGATCTGGGGGGGCCTGGGGGGGCGATTTATGTGCCTATGTGTGCTGGTGTTAGTGTAGTGTTTGTGCACTAACCTTGATGTTTTCTCTTGTACGGCGCTCGGTATATGTGAGCGCCGCACAAGAGATGACATCACTTCCTCCTGCTTCCTCTGCCTGTGTGTACATTCCACAGACAGAGAGGGCATTCTCATTCGCCGGGAGCGATCGCGGGGGGGGTGGCCGGAATCGAACGGCCGTCCCCTCATGTCGGATCGCTCCCCAACGAATAACGACTGCTCACTGTACAGAAGGGGGGTCCGATTGGACCCCCCAACTGTACAAAGGCAATCACGTACACTCTACGTGATTGTGCCTGTCGGTGCCATTGTGCCGACGTATATATACAGTGAGCGGTCGTTAAGTGGTTAAGGACCAAGCCTCTTTCTGAGATTTGGTGTTTAAATGTTAAAAACTGTTTTTTTTTTTGCTAGAAAATTACTTAGAACCCCCAAACATTATGTATTTTTTTCTAACACCCTAGAGAATAAAATGGCGGTAGTTGCAATACTTTTTGTCACACCGTATTTGCGGTCTTACAATCGCACTATTTTTTTTAAAGAAATCACTTTTTCTAATTAAAAAATAAGAGAACAGTAAAGTTAGCCCAATTTTTTTTTGAGTTGTGAAAGATAATGTTACGCCGAGTAAATTGATACCCAACATGTCACGCTTCAAAGTTGCGCCCGCTCGTGGAATGGCAACAAACTTTTACCCTTAAAAATCTCCATAGGCGACGTTTAAAAAATTCTACAGGTTGCATGTTCTGAGTTATAGAGGAGGTCTACTGCCATAATTATTGCTCTTGCTTTAACAATCGCGGCGATACCTCACATGTGTGGCTTGAACACCATTTTCATATGCGGGCGCTGCTCACGTATGTGTTCGCTTCTGTGCGCAAGCTCGTCGGGACGGGGAGCTTTAAAAAAAAATGTCAAAAAAAATCTTATTATTTTACTTTATTTTCTTTATTTTGACACTGTTTTTTAAAAAAAAAAATACATTTTGGGTCACTTTTATTTCTATTACAAGGAATGTAAACATCCCTTGTAATAGAAAAAAGCATGACAGGTCCTCTTAAATATGAGATCTGGGGTCAACAAGACCTCAGATCTCATATATAGACTAAAATTCAATAAAATAAATAAAATAAATCTATGTCTAAAAACAAAAACAAAAAAAAAATGTCCCTTTAAGAGCTATGGGCGGAAGTGAAGTTTTGACATTGCTTCCGCCCTGCAGTGATATGGAGACAGGTGGGGGCCATCTTCCCCTCACTCGTCTCCATACACAGGCCGGGACAGGATCCGATCACCTCCGCCGCTGCCGACGGCTCTGGAGGGCACCAGAGAGTGGCAGGGAGGGGGCCCTATTCCGCCGCCGATAAAAGTATCCGACGCAAAGACCACTTTTATCTTGTAGCGGACCGCCCGCTGAAGAAGAGAATACCAGGGTTATGGTAGCTATCTGCTATCATCACAATGGTATTCCTCTTCAAAAAGCCGACGTATTCCTGCGGCGGGCGGTCCGTAAGTGGTTAAGTGTGACAAATATGCAAAAAAATCAAACATCAAAAAAGGGGGCAAATACTTTTTCACAGCATTGTAAATATGTGTAGATAGGAAGATGTCCCTGTAGTTTTTCTGAAAGTTTTGCTTCCATCAGGGGTGGGCTGGACCGGGGGGCAGAGTGGCAATTTCCCCCCGGGCCATTCTGACTCCATGTAAAAGGGCCGCTGTGCAGCCAGCTAAGAACGGTGCATGTGCAGTTTCCGGACCCGGCCGAGTGCTATGGCTCTGGCAGTTCCAGCGTGGGGGTTAACAGGGCTTGATCATGGATTAGAACACACTGATCCCTCTATCCTGTGCTGCAGCTGTGATGTGTCCTGTGGCAGGGATGTTAGCTGCACCTGTCACAGCGCTGAGAGTGTGTGTGTTCTGTCTACAGTACACTAATGGGAGAAAAATCAGCTCTGCCTCCTCCCGCCACTCTCTCCCTGTGCCCACCCACACTCGATGTAGCCGATGTGTTGTGGGAAGGGGATATGCAGGCGAGAAACTTTAAAGTCAGCAGCCACAACGTCCCATCCTAAACATGAAGACGCTGACTGAGCCAATGAGGCTGCTGCTGGGACTGTGCATTGTGCAAGTGAGTGAGCTGTGACCAGACTCTCCCCTCCTCCCTCTCTTCCTTCCTACTCCGTCTCTCCCTCAGCCTTATCATTTAACCTCTTGCCTGCCACCAGGCACTTTCAGCCTCTTCCTGCCCAGGACAATTTACAGCTTTCAGTGCTCTCACATTAAACCCAGGTTCACATTGGAGCAATTTGGAATGCGATTTGACATGTCAAATTGCATGCCAAATCGGTGGCAATTGCGGGCGATGGCACCATCCAAATCGGTGCAACGCTGCATCGATTCCATTTGCGGTGTTGCACCGATTCCCAAAAGTAGTTTCTGTACTACTTTTGGCAACTTCGGGGTGCGATTTCAATAGACATCTGTACAGGAACCCGCACAGATGTCTCTGAAATCGCACCCCAAAGTCGGGACTGACATGCGAGTATGAAATCGTTCAGTAGTTCAGCTGAACTCGCTCGATTTCATTCCCGTTGTCAGTGTGAACCTGGGCTCTGAATGACAATTGCGCGGTCAAGCAACACTGTACCCATATTACATCGTTGTCCTTTTTTTCACACAAATAGAGTTTTCGTTTTGGTGGTATTTGATCACAACTGGGGGTTTTTATTTTTTGCTAAAATATGAAAAAAGACAGATTTTTTTTTTAAAAAAGCGTATTTTTTTTTTGTAAATACAGTGCCTTGAAAAAGTATTCACACCCCTTGAAATTTTCCACATTTTGTCATGTTACAACCAAGAATGTAAATTTATTTTATTGATGATTTTATGTGATAGACCAACACAAAGTGGCACATAATTGTGAAGTGGAAGGAAAATAATAAATGATTTTCAACATTTTTTTTTTCAAATAAATATGTGAAAAGTGTGCCATGCATTTGTAGTCAGCCCCCTTTACTCTGATAACCCTAACTAAAATCTAGTGGAACCAATTGCCTTCAGAAGTCACCTAATTAGTAAATAGAGTCCACCTGTGTTTTAATCTCAGTATAAATACAGCTGTTCTGTGAAGCCCTCAGAGGATTGTTAGCAAACCTTAGTGAACAAACAGCATCATGAAGGCCAAGGAACACACCAGACAGGTCAGGGATAAAGTTGTGGAGAAGTTTAAAGCAGGGTTAGGTTATAAAAAAATATCCCAAGCTTTGAACATCTCACGGAGCACTGTTCAATCCATCATCCGAAAATGGAAAGAGTATGGCACAACTGCAAACCTACCAAGACATGGCCGTCCACCTAAACTGACAGGCTCGGCAAGGAGAGCATTAATCAGAGAAGCAGCCAAGAGGCCCATGGTAACTCTGGAGGAGCTGCAGAGATTTACAGCTCAGGTGGGAGAATCTGTCCACAGGACAACTATTAGTTGTGCTATCCACAAATCTGCCCTTTATGGAAGAGTGACAAGAAGAAAGCTATTGTTGAAAGAAAGCCATAAGAATTCCTGTTTGCAGTTTGGGAGACGCCATGTGAGGGACACAGCAAACATGTGGAAGAAGGTGCTCTGGTCAGATGAGACCAAAATAAAACTTTTTGGCCTAAAAAGTAAAATGCTATGTGTCAGAAAACGAACACTGCACATCACCCTACACACCATCCCCACCGTGAAACGTGGTGGTAGCATCATGATGTGGGGATGCTTTTATTCAGCAGGGACAGGGAAGCTGATCAGAGTTGATGGGAAGATGAATGAGCCAAATACAGGGCAATCTTAGAAGAAAACCTGTTAGAGTCTGCGACTTGAGACTGGGATGGAGGTTCACCTTCCAGCAGGACAATGACTCTAAACATACAGCCAGAGCTACAATGGAATGGTTTACATAAAAGCATATTCATGTTTTAGAATGGCCCAGACAAAGTCCAGACCTAAATCCCATTGAGAATCTGTGGCAAGACTTGAAAATTTCTGTTTACAGACACTCTCCATCCAATCTGACAGAGCTTAAGATATTTTGCAAAGAAGAATGGGCAAAAATGTCACTCTCAAATCTGGTAGAGACATCCCCAAAAAGACTTGTGTCATGGATATGCAGTAATGTTTTTCAGCTTACCTTCCTCCTCATGTGTTCACCTTAGAGGCCAGACTCTCTAACCTGGCTGCTTTTATAATCTCTCCTCCCAGCCTGGCTTCACCCCAGGCCCTATCATATTAACCTGTGCACTGCAAGTCTGCCTTGCTGATCAACGTGTTTGTTAAGCATTGTGTGTTTGGGTTCCTGCCTGCCGTGTGCTACATCTGTCTCTGTGTTAAGATATTGGCTTGTTCTCGACTATCCCTGTCTGCTTGTGACCTTGACCTTCGACTTGTCCTTCGTTTATCCTTGTCTGCTTGTTGCCCTGACCTTGGCTTATCCCCTCACTATTTCTTGTATCCCGAGCTGCTGCTTCCCCTCTATCCTCTATACCCTACGGAGCCTGAGCTAGGGGACTCTGGGGGCTGCAACCTGGATCCAGCTGCAGTGTAGGCCATCCTCACCACTAGAGGCTCTGGTGAACACCTGCTGGATCTTAGACTCCGCGCCCTGGGGAATCTTGGGCTCTAGCTCCCTGTGGATCCCTGTTGTGCTCCACTGGTCCTGCTTTCCACAACCACCCAGTGTCCCATCCGCAGCAGTCAGCCATAGGGTTCACTACCTTGTGGTGCACTCCTAACACCCAACGGTGTGCATCTGTCATGTGGTCACAGGTGACCTGACAACTTGCAGCTGTAATTGCAGTGAAAGGTGGTTCTACAAAGTATTGACTCCGGGGGGCGCCATACAAATGCTCCCCACACTTTTCACATATCTATTTGTATCATTTATCATTTTCCTTCCACATCACAATTATGTGCCACTTTGTGTTGGTCTATCTCATAAAACCCCAATAAAATACATTTACGTTTTTGGCTGTAACATGACAAAATGTGGAAAATTTCAAGGGGTATGAATACTTTTTCAAGGCACTGTAAGTAATTTTTCTCCTTCACTGAAGTTCACTGATGGGTGGCACTGATGGGCACTGAAAGGCAGCACTGATTGATGTCACTGATGGGCACTGATTGGTGTCACTGATGGGCAATGCTAGGTCTGCACTGTAATCGGTGCCCTAATTATCTCTACTGTCTCCCCTCCGAGGCTTTGAGAAAGCGCAGGCGTGTGAAACATGTAAGCCAAGGTCTCCACGGCAACACTGAGCTCGCGTACCGCCCAGAATCTGTGTCCCCCTTGCCCCAGCTTCAATTCCTGCTTCTGGCTTTCGGACCTAGTGCGCGTCATCCAAAGCGCCTCCCGGAACACCACCATCCAGCTCGCCTGATCAGCTTGTCAGATCGTGGATACCCGGTCAGCGCGGTTCTCAATATCCTCCTCTGGAGCCATACCAGCTTGGTATCTCGCCATCCAGCCACTAGTTGCATTGCGGGGAGCGGTGTCCCCCCACCCTCCAGCCGGTTTGCATACTACAACATTGGATCAGCTGTATTAAATCAGGACCTGGAGCACACTTGCTGACATTAACCCCTTGGCTCTGGAGTTATGGCGGTATCGTATTATATGCGTTTTGAAGCTTTTCAACCATGATGATGAGTTATTGTGTTGTTGTTGTGGCACCAGCACCAGTGCCTAAGGCCCAATTTACCAGCCCCTGTTTAACAGGGGCGTGTAATTACAATTTTTGATGCAATACTCTGCAGCAGGGCTCATTCCTGCGCTCCAACTAGAGTATCTGTGAGGGGTTGCAGTGTTGTGGCACCAGTGCCTAAGGCCCAATTTTTATGCCCCTGTTCAACAGGGGCATGTAATTACAATTCTTGATGTAATATTTCACAGCAGGGCCCATTCCTGCGCCCACCTAGAGTAACTGTGAGGGCTTACAGTGTTGTGGCAACACCTCCACCAAAGGCCCAATTTTTCTGCCCCTGTTCAACAGGGGCATGTAATTACAATTCTTGATCTAATATTTCACAGATGGGCCCATTCCTGCGCCCACCAAGAGTAACTATGAGGATTTACAGTGTTGTGGCACCAGCACCACCACCAAAGGTCCAATTTTTCCTACCACTGTTCAACAATGGCATGTAATTACAATTCTTGATATAATAGTTCACAGCAAGGCGTTCCAGCACCCACCAAGAGTAACTGTGAGGGCTTACAGTGTTGTGGCAACACCAACACCTAAGGGCCAAATTTCTGCAGAGTATTTACGGCAGGCCCCTACTTTCAAACATCCAACTTACAAACGACTCCTACTTGCAAACGGAAGGAGACAACAGGAAGTGAGAGGAAATCTACCCCTAGGAAGGTAAATTCTTGCCTGTAAGAGTTAATATGGGAAAAAGGTGTCTCCTCTCCTCTGATGCTTTATCACCAATCTTTGTTTTAATAAAAACACCAAATTTTCCAAAAACATTTGTCATTGGGACGGAAAGTGAGGTGAAATGTTCTGAACAGGTGCACAGACAGCAAAACAAATGTTACAGGGGTGATAACCCTTCCCTATGTTTTCCAAAAAGCTTAAAAACAGATTTTTTGGCTGGAGCTACACTTTAAAAATGTACCAGTTCAAAATTACAAAAAGATTCTATGTAACAACAAACCTACAGTCCCTGTCTTGTTTGCACTGCCTGTATACTGCTGTTCAGAGTATATAGGGCCTGGTCCTTTTTTTAATTTGGGTGCGGGGTTCCCCTTAATATCAATACAAGACCCAAAGGGGCTGGTAATGGGCTGGGGGGGGTACCCATGCCATTTTTCTCAATGATTTTCATCCGTATTGCCGGGACCAAACATTACATTAACTACTTCCCACCCGGCCACTGTACATATACGGCCGGGTGGGCGCTCTGTCCTTCTGAGTGGATGTTCAGGAACGTTCCTCAGAAGGAGGGGGAACGCCCGCGCGCGTTCCCGCACAGCGGCGCGATCCCGATGCACCGTATCACCCGGACACGGCGCATCTCGATTCGGCAGGAGGGCTCTGTGATTGGCCCCCCGTGTCCAATCACAGCCGTCATGTGATGTAAACAGAGAGCCGGTTGCTAGGCAATCGGCTCTCCTCACACAGAAGTCATCGGTGAGGAGAGGAGAGCGGATCGCTGCAGCTGGCTGGTGATCAGTGAGTATGAGCTGTTTTTTTCAGCTTTTTACTCACTGATCACCAGCCTTGTGTCCCCACACAGTGTAAACACATAAAGTAAACAAACATGTCCCCAAAATACATGTCCCCAAAATACATGTCCCCATACACACATGTCCCCACATAGTAAAAACACCTGTCCCCCACATATGTGACAGTAAAATCATATGTCCCAATGATCATTTGCACACATATGTACGTGATCACCTGCGCACATCTGTACATGATCATTTGCGTACATATGTCTGTGATCACACGAACCAATTATTATACACTTAACAATTTTTTTTTTACCAAAAACATGTAGTAGAATACATTTTGGCTTAAATTTATGACAAAATTCGATATTATTGGATTTTTTTTAAAATAGAAAGACGAAAATATATATTTTTTTTAAATTTCCGCTCTTTTTTTGCTTATATCGAAAAAAATAAAAAACGTAGTCGTGAATAAATACCACCAAAAGAAAGCTCTATTTGTGTGAACAAAATTATAAAAATTTCATTTGGGTACAGTGTAGCATGACCGCGCAATTGTCATTGAAAATGCGAGAGCGCTGAAAGCTGAAAATTGGTCTGGAAAGGAAGGGGGCTAAAGTGCCCAGTATTGATGTGGTTAAAGCCGCAATCAGTTTTAAATGCCTTTTTTTCCTTTACAAATGTCATTTTGTGCAGGGACAGTTCTAAACACGGGAAACACATGCCACTTCACAGGCATACATTAGACACCCCCAGGTATGATATTTAAAGGAATATTTCACTTTTTTTTTTTCACTTTAAGCATCATTAACCACTTGACAACCACTTAATACCCAGACCAACTTTCAGCTTTCGGTGCTCTCACATTTTGAATGACAATTACTCAGTCATACCACACTGTACCCAAATGAAAATGTTGTCCTTTTTTTCACACAAATAGAGCTTTCTTTTGGTGGTATTTGATCACCTCTTTTTTATTTTTTGCCCTAGAAAAGAAAAAAGACTGAAAATTCTGTAAAAAAATTAATTTTTCTTAGTTTCTGTTATAAAATTTAGCAAATTAGTAATTGTTCTTTATAAATTTTGGCCAAAATTTATACTGCTACATATCTTTGGTAAAAATAAGTACAAATTGGTGTATATTATTTGGTCTTTGGGAAAGTTATAGAGTCCACAAGCTATGGTGCCAATATCTGAAAATGTATCACACCTGAAGTACTGATGGCCTATCTCATTTCTTGAGACCCTAACATGCCAGAAAAGTATAAATACCCCCCAAATGACCCCTTTTTGGAAAGAAGACATTCCAAGGTATTTATAAAGAGGCATGTTGTAATTTTTTCCCACAATTCTTTGCAAAATCAAGATTTTTTTTTTTTTCACAAAATTGTCATATTAGCAGTTTATTTCTCACACACAGCATATGCATACCACAAATTACCCCCCAAAACACATTCTGCTATTACTCTTGAGTATGGCGATACCACATGTGTGAGACTTTTACACAGCGTGGCCACATACAGAGGCCCAACATGCAGGGAGCACCTTCAGGCGTTCTGGAGCACCCAGGCCAATGCTGACATTTCTCTCCTACATGTAAAAATCTAAATGTATTTGCTAGAAAATTACATAGAACCCCAAAACATTATATATGTTTTTTTAGCAAAGACCCTAGAGAATACAATGGTGGTCATTGCAACTTTTTATCTCACATGGTATTTGCGCAGCAATTTTTCGAACGTGTTTTAAAAAAAAACAGTTTTGTGCTTAAAAAAAACAAACAGTAAAGTTAGCCCAATGTTTTTGCATAATGTGAAAGATGAAGTTACGCCGAGTAAATAGATACCTAACATGTCACCCTTCAAAATTGGGTCTAGGGCCAAAATTATTGCTCTCGCTCTAACGTTCGCAGCGATACCTCACATGTGTGGTTTGAACACCGTTTTCATATGTGGGCGGGACTTACATATGCGTTCGCTTCTGTATGCAAACAGACGGGGACAGGGGCGCTTTAAATTTATTTTTATTTTTTATTGTTCATTTTACTTTATTTATTTTAGTTTGACACGTTTTTCCCCAAAAATTATTTTTTTGATCACTTTTATTCCTATTTCAAGGAATGTAAACATCCCTTGTAATAGGAATATGGCATGACAGGTCCTCTTTACAGTGAGATATGGGGTCAATAAGACCCCACATCTCACCTCTAGGCTGGGAAGCCTGAAATAATAATAATAAAAAAAACGATCCTGGCTTCGATCGTAGCGGTGAGTCGGTAGAAGCACCGGAGGGCGGCGGGAGGGGGGACATCCCCTCTCGCCTCCCGTAAGAATGATCAAGCGGCGGAATAGCCACTATGATCATTCTTATGGTGTAGAAAATCGCCGGCTGAAAAAGCTGATATCTGAATGATGCCTGTAACTGCAGGCATCATTCAGATATCCCCGCAGAAAGTCAAGGACGTCATATGATGAAAGGTGGGCGGGAAGTGGTTAAAACTTTTTTTTTTTTTTTTTTAACACAAAGTTGTCCATTTATGCAATATTTCTAACACATAGCATGTACATACCAAAAATGACACCCCAAAATAGATTCTCCTACTCCTCCTGAGTACAGCGATACCACATGTGTGAGACTTCCACAGCCTGGCCACATAAAGAGGCAGAGTACAGCCGAGTATTGCAGAGTATAGAGTATGGCTGGGTATTGCAGAGTATGGCTGGGTATTGCAGAGTATGGCTGGGTATTGCAGAGTATGGCTGGGTATTGACGAGTATGGCTGGGTATTGACGAGTATGGCTGGGTATTGACGAGTATGGCTGGGTATTGACGAGTATGGCTGGGTATTGACGAGTATGGCTGGGTATTGCAGAGTATGGCTGGGTATTGCCGGCTATGGCTGGGTATTGCCGAGTATGGCTGGGTATTGCACAGTATGGCTGGGTATTGCACAGTATGGCAGGGTATTGCAGAGTGTGGCAGGGTATTGCAGAGTGTGGCAGGGTATTGCAGAGTGTGGCAGGGTATTGCAGAGTATTGCAGAGTATTTCAGGGTATTTTAGGGTATTGCAGAGTATTGCAGGGTATTGCAGAGTATTGCAGGATATTGCAGAGTATGGCTTGTTTATTGCAGAGTATGGCTGGGTATTTCAGAGTATGGATGGGTATTGCCGGGTATGGCTGGGTATTGCACAGTATGGCTGGGTATTGCAGAGTATGGCTGGGTATTGCAGAGTATAGCTGAGTATTGCAGAGTGTTGCAGAGTGTTGCAGAGTTAAGGAACCACCCTGCCACCTTTATTCGGCGGTGGGCGGTGGTTAAGTGCTTAAAATCACTGCTCCCGAAAAAACTGGAGTTTTTAAAACTTTTTTTTGCATTGATACATGTCCCCTGGGGCAGGACCCAGGTCCCCAAACCCTTTTTAGGACAATAACTTGCATATTAGCCTTTATAATTAGCACTTTTGATTTCGAACGTTCGAGTCCCATAGACTTTAACAGGGTTATAAAGTTTGCGAGAACTTTCGGTCCGTTCGCAGGTTTTGGTGCGAACCGAACCAGGGGATGTTCAGCTCATCCCTAATCACTATTTGACAAGCTGGTTCTTGCAACACACTTAAAGTGTTTGTAATCCTCTAAACTGTACAAATCTGGCTGATCTTGCCACTTCCTGCGTCCCCCTCTGTGAGCTGACCACGATAATCATAGCTGCTGAGCCCTGACTACTGTGGTCAGCTTACGTCCTTCCATCTTTCACAGCTCTCTTCTGTCCTCCTCACCCCCTCCCTCTCTGCCTGTCAGCTCCTGTGTCTGTGTGAGCAGTCTTCACCACCACCCCCTCCTGTTGCTATTCTTAGTAAAAAAAAACTTTACAAAATATCCTGGCAGCCCCTCTCCTTTATCTGGTCCTGATCCTTCCAGTCTAAGATCTTAAAGTGGTTGTAACCCTAAAATACCCTAAGATACTACGATCCAGGGCTACAGTGGGAGGTGCCGAGTGGCCAGTACAGCGGTCATGTGACCTCCTAACCGACATTCAGAGGGCTTGGTTCCTCCTGCTGTAGCCTTGGATCGTAGTAGCAGAGCAGCTTGGAGTCATGTGACTGGCCTGAATGTAACTGGAAAAGGTATTTGGAAGCATCTATTTAAACAAACACTTACACAGTGTGTTATGGCTAGATAAAGGAGAGGGGCTGCCAGTGAAAAGGGTTTTTAGGGTTACAACCACTTTAGGATGTAAGACTCGAAGGATCAGGAAGCTTTCTTATCAAAAATTGATCCTAACATGACACCACCAAAAGCTATAACAGAGGTTAGAATGTCAGAGACCCTGACTCCTATTCAGATTTAGAATGGAAGGCTGTTCTTGCAGAAAAAGCTAAAGGTGTTTTCAGAATTACCCAGCTGAACTAACATAAGTTACCATAACATTCTTACTGAGCCTCACTCAGTAAAACTAAGACCCTATTGGGTACCTGAGAACTAAGGAAAAGCCATTTTAGAAGATGTACAGAAAATATTGTCAGGGACCCAGAAAGAAGTTGCTGTTAGACTGTCACACATCTATAGTATGTTGGCAAATTGCGCTTCTTCTCACAGGTCTGAGCAGAGGGCAAGAATATGTGAAGCACTGGGTAACAAGGTGGTGGACAGTGTGTATGTGTCACCTGGGTTTCTAACCTACACATGTGAGGGGCTCCTGGACATTGGCCTGGGTCCTGGAGTCCAGAGGCCTGGGTCCTGGAGTCCAGAGACTTTCTACAGTTTTGGGGGGATAAAGGATCCAGTCCTAGATCCATATTTTACCTGTTTGTCAGACCTTACTAATAAGTCAGCTCTGCAATATCTCTATCACTCTCTCTAGTCTCTACTATGTGAGGGCCTGCTGAAAAGGCAGAGTGAAAGGCGGACTACCAACGGAATGATAAAAAGCTCCATGTGCAATTTGTTTTTGGCAGCCCCGTGAGGAGCACCTTGTTACTTTAGTAGTTTGGACATGCAAATGTTTTGTTTGTTTTATGCAATGGACTTGCTGTACAAAGCCTCTCTGAATTTAGCTGTGTATGTTTACTGCCTTGCTGAATAAAAGTGTAGGACAAACTTGCTTGGGCTGTTCCTAGATGTCCCTGTCTTGTGCATGATAACCACAGCCGTTACCTGGTAAGCCTGTCCTCCTAACAAAACACATTTTCTCTTTCTCTCTTTCTCCTTCAGCCAAGGTTTCCTCAATAGTTATAAAGCTTCAGAATGAGCAAACAAAAAAGGAAATAAGCTTTTAAGCCGGCTATAGATGATGCGATTTTCTTTTCTGCAATCATGGGTTGCAGGAAAGAAAATAACTTGATGTCCAGATAAGACAGAGTTAGTGGAGTCAGGCTGCACATGTTCAGTTTGGTGTGTATTGCGAGAGAGTTTTTTTTTTTTTCTTGGGAGAGTGCATGTGATCAGCACAGGGCCAATTATCACTGTCCAGACATGTCCAGACAGAGGGTCAGGGGTCCTGCATCCTGATAGGGCAGTTAGTGCAGTATGAAAACTCATCTTACAAGCTTTAACCAGGCACAAGACTGCTAAATACTGCTGATGAGAAAAGGTATTTAGCAGTTTATATTTACTTAAAATAATTACAATTCCATGTTCTGTGTACTGTGGGAGACCAGTTAGAGTGAATGCAGGCTCCTGGGTTTAGTAACACTTTAAGCTCAGTATAGTAAAGAAAAGTAAGAGCTCAAAACTATAGTAAACATTTTTGATTTAATTGATCACATTAGTGAGAACATGTTTTTTCACACTTATCCCCCTTCATCAAGAGTGAAAAGACAACACATGATAAATCAAATAATTTATTGCCCCTACGGCATTATTCTGTTCAGCGCTGAACAAGGCTCTATGTACTCTAATTTTGGTCCTGATTAAAGGGTTTTGGCGAAGCCCCCAAAATGCACTAACTATCCTTTCTTAACAGCCATATCAATACATCAGAGCCGGGTTTGGTGAACTTCAGAAAAGTTTGGATCCCAAACCCAAACTCCATTGAAGCCTAATTTGTCAAATAAAAATGGCAATTTACTGGGCTAATTGGCAAAGTGTTGTCAAAAAATAGCAGTGGAGGGTGGGTGCCATTTTTTTTTTTTAAATAGAATTCAGCCAGGGGCTGTGATTTTTTTAAAATACATAATGTGAAACATTATAAACATTGAATTCCCTTGAAGTAAAACTATAGGCAAAACTTTTTTTAAAATTTTGGATAGAGTAAGAGAGGGTTATAAAAAAACAAAAAGTAACCAATGAAGATAAGGTACTAGCAGTGCTGTGTTTACATTCTAGAAATAAATATACATTCAAAGAAAATAAATTCATTCAAAGCAATCCATATATAATGTGAACATATTTGTGTTAGTCAAAAAATATTAGAGTCCTCAAAACAACATTGTGTATCTTTGAGTCCAATAAACATGAAAAGTTCAAATGTAAATCAAGATATCTTCTTCCACCACACCAATGGTGATAGATCTGTGCAAACTCCTTATCTCAATAAAGGTAGAACACTCACCAAATGGAATTGCTTGTCATTTCACAGACAAGCACTATGCGCTTCATACAATAAATCTACACACCTCTTCTTATGCCCCTTTCACACGATCGGACCGACCGGGTCCGTCTGTCAGGTGGGCCCGATCGGACCACCCATTGTCCTTTATGGGACGTCGGATGTCAGCAGACCCACTGGGCATCCGTTCCGACAAAATCAGCTGAAAACAGACGTGTGGTGATACATTCGCCATCCATCTAGCGGGTCGGATCGAATGACAATCGGATGGAAAAGGACATGCAGTCCATTTCCATTCCACCACCCCATAGAGGAGAGTGTGCTCTGTCCTTGTCTGCTCTGCATAGCGGAGCAGACACAGACCTGTCATCCGCCTGCTCAGCGGGGATCAGCCGAGAGATCCCCCACTGAGCAGGCAGATTCCGCTCAGACAGATCCTCCCCATGTTAAAGGGGCCTTAACGAACCTTGTTCGATCTTTACTCCACTCCACAACTCTAAAGCAGGTGTTGTTAAGTAGGGATCACATGCAAAGAAAAAGTGCTACACATAGTGCAAAATAATTTGAGTAAAACTACTTTAAGATCGGGCCTTTTTCGGACATTTGTTGTTTAACTATACTAAAAATCTGTATTTTTTGCTAGAAAATTACTGAGAACCCCCAAACATTATATATATATATATATATATATATATATATATATATATATATATACATATATATATTTTTAGCAGAGACCATAGAGAATAAATTGGTGGACGTTGCAATATTTTATGTCACACTGTATTTGCGCAGCAGTCTTTCAAGCGCAATTTTTGGGGAAAAAATACGCTTTAATGAAGTTAAAACATTAAAGTTAGCACAATTTTTTTTTCCGTATAAAGTGAAAGATGATGTTATGTTGAGTAAATAGATACCTAACATGTCATGCTTTAAAATTGTGCATTATTATAAACAAGAAAGTGCACTGCAAAAGGTAATAAAAAATTATAATAAATAAAGTCCAATGAAAACTGATGAACCACAAGTCCCAGAAAGCTGAGTGAAAATCAGCGGACATAATTTGTTGATGACAGGCCCTCCACCTCCAAGCTTATCGCTTCACTCACCTCAAAGCATGGACCTCTGAACCAACAGGCAAGTCATGCTAGCAGGTCCCACACAATTGGTAGGCATCAGCAATGACCAGTGAATCCTCTACTCCAATGCGATACCGCCAATGAGAGCACCAAAACCAAATAAATAAAGACGGTGAGATCTAAGTGCTCACTGTACAAAATCTGAAGTTTATTAAAACAAAGATATCTTACTCACATGTTAAAATTGATCAACGAGCATGTAGCACAAACAACGTGCTGTGTAAACTTAGGATGGCAGCGGGTAACGTCATCCAAACGTGTCTCCTCCCTGTAGACATTACGTTCATCAGAACTTCCTCAGCGGGGCACTTGGATCTCCTCTTCTTTATTTATGTATGGTTTTGGTGCTAAACAACTCTAATAATGTTTGACTAACACAAATATGTTCACATAATATGGATTGATTTATATGAATTTATTTTCTTTGAATGTATATATATTTTTGAGTGTAAATACAGCGCTGCTAGTAACTTATCTTCATTGGTTAATTTTTGTTTTTGTATTAGGGATTGATAGTGGTATTATAAATAATCTTACTTTAACACATTTAATATTTTATTTCAACAAATTTTTGGGATAACCTTAGCGCGGAGTAGGGGTTGTTGTTTTTTTTTGTTACAAGAGAGGGTTATAACCTCTGTCAGTTTTTTTTTTGCCAGCAGTGTCCCATTGGGAAGATCTACCTTCCTGTCCCATAACCAAAACAAGAAGTAAAAGGAAATATCTCAATCACTTTTGTGGAGACAACCAAAAATTTGGGATTTTCTTTACCTTTCACTTTCGATGATAATGATAGACAGGACTAATCGAGAGGGTGAATCTCTCTAACAGGGGCACGGGCAGCAATAAAAACCAGACAGGTGTTCTAATCCCCCTCAACTGTATCCAAAACTAAAAAACAAATTTTGCCTCTAGTTATACTTTAAAGTGGATGTAAACCTGATTCATGAAATTTGAGCTGAGCACATACATCTGCAGGGTTTTGTTATCTTTCTTCAAAGCATAAGTCCTGTGGCTTTCTCCTGCTTCGTTCTTCTGTTATCAGCATGATAACTTCTGACAATTTCTCTGTCAACTGAGATAAAACCAGGCTGAATTTTGTGTCAGGGAGGTTGCTATAAATAGATTAGCAGAAAGCTGAACTATTCGCAGAACAACTCTGAAGCCTCGTACACACAAACGAGTTTCTCGGCAAAAACCAGCAAGAAACTTGCTGGCAGAGATTTTTTGCCGAGAAATTCGTTCGTGTGTATGGTTTCTCGTCATGAAAAGCGACAAGTATCTCGACGAGAAAATAGAGATCCTGCTCTCTATTTTCTCGTCGAGATTCTCGTCGGCATGTTTCTCGACGAGAAAAGTGAGTGTGTGTACACTTACCTGTCCTCCCGGAAGCCCGCGCATGTTCGAAATGAATTCGACGCATGCGCGGTAGCTTCCTAGGCATACGTAGGGTATACCAAGATGGCGGCGACGGCATCGAATGTGGCGAGCGCATGCTCGTCATAGTCGATGACGTCACCGCGTACGCTCCATTCAAAGAGCCGCGGATTCTTTGAATCGAGCGTGTGTACACTCGGCCGGGACAAGTTTCTTGTCCAAGAATCTCGTCGAAAAAAACGACATTTTTTTTTTACGAGAATCTCGGCCGTGTGTACGAGGCCTGAGAGTCTCTAGCTATGTGAAGAGGGGGTGTGTGCCTTTCCTACAATAAGCTGTCTTGGCTGTATGCCCAGACTTCACACTCAGTGCTGAACAGGAAGAGAAAATCTCTAACACAATGTGAACTTTCTAAAGAATATATAAAGCCGAAGACAGCAGATATACAAGTAATGCCGGGTACACACGACCATTTTTCTCGTTGGGAAAACTGTCATTTTTTCACTTGGATGAGAAAAACGCCCGTGTGTAGGTTCTCCAGCAGTTTTCCTGACGAGAAAACCGCAGAGAATCACGACGAGAAAAATTAGAACATTCACTAATTTTTATCGTTGCGAATCGTGGCATTTTTTTCCTTGGCAGTTTTTCCATAGGGAAACACTGCTAGGGAGCCTACACACGGCCGGTTTTCTCGACCAAGAGAAAACATGTCGTGAAAAACGGCCATGTGTAGACTGATAAAAGGGGACCAAGCCGGTCCTCGTTTTTCCCCGTCGGGTTTCACGGATGTGTTTTCACCGCTGAGAAACTCGGTCGTGTGTACGCAGCATTAGACTTATGTAGGGAGATTTGTTTCATCTCTGTGTATCATCTAAGGCTGTTGGGTATATGTAAGGGTTTACATACACTTTAAATAACATACCTAGGAGGTGTGCTAATCCTGCCAGTGAATGAGGTGCATCGCTGTGATGGACAGAAAATGCTGCAGCTGTACTGACATTTAAAAAAGAAAACATGTTTTAAATGGCTGGCTAATGGAATTTCATTACTGAGGGTCTACTATGTATTTTGGAGGACCTTTGGATAAGTCTGTGTGCTGTTGTCATTTGCCAACAATTTAAACTGTATATATTTGTTTTGTGTTAAAGTGGAGTTCCACCCATTTAAAAGTCAGCGGCTACAAAAAGTGTAGCCGCTGACTTTTAATAATCAGACACTCACCTGTCCCACGGTACAAGCTGTGTCACTCTACTTTTCTACATTCATGGGGGCTGTGAGTCCCTGCCTGTAATGGGCCATTGCTAGAGACTGTCAAATCATCACAGAGTGGCATAGCTGGACCAAGCAAGTGTGTGCTGGAGGAAAAAGTTGGAGCTGTTTATAGAGACTGTATGGTATATAGGAAGAATGTCCCAGAAGTTTTTCTGAAGTTGAAATCCCATAACTTCCCATCCCTATCCAAGTTATTAACCCTCAATAAAGTGTGGTGGATCCAGTTAATCTGTGGCTCTCTAGGTGTTGCGCTACATTTGTAAATGTCAAATTTTCTATTGTAGTTTGTGTACAGATACACCACTTAGCATGCAGATTAGGGGCAATCCCCAGGTATTTTGTTTAGAGATGTTTGCCATTTTTAATATTTTACTTTAAATATTATTAATGGTCCCTGCCAAACTGAATGTAAAACATTTATTTATTTTTTTGCTTTGGTACAAGGCAATGCCAAAGTGAAGTTTAATCCAGTCACAGCTGTCACTGAAAGATATGTCCCCACTGGAAAGCCTCGTACACACGATTGGATTTTTTGACAACAAATGTGTGATGGCAGGGTTTTGTCGGATAATCCGACCGTTTGTACGCTCCATCGAACAATTTCCGACAACAAATGTTTTATAGCATGCTTTCAAATTTTCCGACAACAAATGTGTCTTGTCGGATTATCCGTGTGTACACAAGTCCGTCGGAAAAAAATCCAAAGTACAAACACACATGCTCCAAACCAATGCTAACCATAAGACAACATTAGCAGAAGTTGCCCAAAGGGTGGCGCTAAAGAGCTAAAAAAAAAACACGTAGTTTCGTGTATGTTGGCTGAAAAAGTTCTGCCATCTGTATGCATACCAAGTTCACAGCCAATGCCCTTCGCACGAAGTTTCATGGATTTGTCCGATGGAAATCCGATCGTATGTACGAGGCTGAAGACTTACCCTCTACTCCAGTTCTTGTAACAAAATTATAGATATCCTGTTACTTTCTGCCCATGAAAAATGGTCACCTGGACAAATAGAGGGGTTATTGTCCTGTAGTATGTAGTTTTGTAAAACTGGATTTCAGCAGTTTCACAAAATGACAAAGCTTCCAAATGTTACATATTAAAAATATTAATTATAATGTATCAGGATGATGAAACAATGGCAACTTTGACAGGTACAGTAGCTTTTCCAATAATGCCAGAAGGCTGAGTTCATACTGTTGTGCCGTGACAACTGGAATGCTTGAAAATGTGTTATGCGCGTTAGTGCACTGGGTTGCCATTACTGTGTGCTATGGTGCACTATGCTACAAAAATAGTGCATTTACCTTTTCTGGTGTGTTTTGGTGCATCAGGCAACCCATTCGAATGAGTGTTATGCACCTACATCCAGCCTTTTTAGTGACCTTAACAAATTGCCAGCAATATTAGATCACTTTAATCAAATATTTATTTACTTTGATACTGATGGGTTGCTGATCATGTAATATAGTCTGGTCCAACAGGCAATCAAGAATCTACATATCCTGAATTGCATTTGGGCAGGATAAAGTCTTGATTCTGATGGTGGAGGGTATTATAAAATATAGCTCAAATTTATATACAGTGTTGTACTTATATATTTGTGCTTACTCTTTACAGCCTGGAGAGTACTGGATTCAAGACTGCAAAAACTGTACCTGTGATTTTATGTCACTGAGAGTAATCTGCGTACCAGTCACATGTCCACCCCCTGAAGTCCCACCTGGCATGAAGGAAGGCTTTGTTTTAGTGGATGTACCAGATCCAAATAATCCTTGCTGTATGAAGAAAGAGTATTGTAAGTTAGACTTAGGTTTGCTGTCAGTAAATGTTTTTCTATTCACTTTCCTTGACATAAAATGCACTTACATGAACTTTAAAGTTTTGAAATAAATACAGCTTTAGAAAATACACTTACACAGTGGTGGCTGGTGTTTTTTTCTTTGGGGGGGGGGGGTGGCAAACAACCACCCCCCCCGGTTGGTCAGCCGGCTAGTCGGTCGGTCAGGTCACCCCGCCCCCCCCCACAGGGTTGATCGGTAGGTCATACAGCCTCACACTTACCCCATCTAGGTTGCGGGCTGGCAGCGCTCCTACGGGCGGTGGCTTCCATCACGTCCCACCCTCCTCGGCTTCCGCCGTGCGTCTCCACCCTCCTCCTCCTAGGCATCCAATAGGATCGCCTGTCCTTTCAGCCAATCGGGTCTCGGCAACGGCTTCCTGATTGGCCGGGAGGAGAATCAATGTGACAATAGTGAATATTCGTTCACTATTGTCACACAAGTGGGTGTGCTCGGAGCACAGTGCTCGGAGCCCCAAGCCCACCCTTTTTTGAAGCCTATTAGAGCCTCTGGCTCTATTGACATGCTTAAAAAAAAAACAAAAAAAAAAAACATTGGAATCCATGTGTCCGTCACCCTGCATGTAGATTAGGGGGCCGGACGCATGGATGGCGGGTGGCGCCCCTGGGCCCCTTGCAGACGGGCTGCGGCTGCAGGTGCTGGGCTATAGCAATATAGAGAAGGAGACATTGCCTTTTTTCTTCTATCCCTGTACTTGGTTACTAATGTTATTCTGCGCCATGCTCATCCGGCCAGTAGGGGGAGAGCTAAAGCTTCTGCATTTATACCACATTTTACCAAACCTTTACCACATCTGAACCACATCTACCTTGCACCTGTACTGAGACTATATCGTGCCTACAGTATACTGTACTTATACTGCATGCAGGTTAACTGGGACTGTTGTTAAGTCACTGACGCTCTCAATGAGCCCCAACAATAGTCAGCATAGGAACATCTCAAAGGACTGCCCCTCCCATAATTATTATTTTGCAAGACCCCTTTGTTCCTCTGCCCTCTCCGCTACCATCCTTCTTTTCTTTTGGACAGTGCATACCCAGTCAGTCTATAATTGGCATCAAATGCACTCTGAGAGTATAGTTCTAGAATTCGGTAGATTAAACTTTACTACTGCTCACTGCTGCACTTGAGGTGGCCATGCTACTGTTTATGCTGATTTGGATGCAAAATGTCATCTTATGCCTATTCCCTACTATTCATTTCTTTGTGTGCTAAATTGTGTTATTACGATTGTTAATCCATGTTATGCTTGCCTAGTTACCAACCATATTGGGTGACAATATAATAAGTTTGCCTTTACTGCTTGGTTTGGTGCCTATTTTCTTTGATATACCACTACTATTTGGTACTAAGTATTACTTATGTGATTTTATGTTTGTACACTCCTGATGTGTCAGAGGGGCAGAGGCTTATGAGAAAGTTAAAGCAAAGAACAGAGGACCCATCCTTACCAGCGACTCGTATGGCGGTAGTGCTACACTTAGAATAGGTATGCGTAGGTGCAGTGGTAGCGAGCGCAGAGGTGGACTGCAATTGAGAGTGAAGTGGGTGCATGTGGGAGAGGTGGTGAGAGCTGTGGGAGGGGATCCGGAGGCAAGAGCAATGGTTAGAGTAGGGATTGGTGTTCAGGTGTGGTGAGTGGAGAGGAGGATGGCCAACTGCTGTGGAGAGAGTGCAGGGAGGAGGTGGTGTGATGACACAGTGGTGGGTAGGTTTCAGGCATAGTGGTAAAGAAGGGGAGGGTCGTTATAGTGGTCATAGGGGAAAGGGTGAGAATACTGACACCATGGGTAAGCTTTTTATTTAAAATACAGAACCACTAATTATAAATCCTCCCTCCTAAACTATTGAAACGTCTACATTATTATTTTGATCATTCAAAAAGTAAAAAAAAAATCACTTCTTGTATTCTTCTTTTCCATTAGATATAGGATATCAAGTTACATAATGGGGTTACTAAAATAAAATAGACTGTTAATTTTAATTTTGCAAGGGGATTTTCCCCAGAGGTTAGTGCATGAGGTGAAGCTCTGCTAATTTCCATCATCGGGCCACGACAAACAGCAAAATTGCTGTTTTTTTTTCCTTGCACACTATTGGGTATTCTTTGCAACCACATTGACTAAGCGCTGAGGCAAATCACTTTTCGGAAATTTGGAAATTAGGAAATTCGAAATTTCGGAAATTTGAAAATTCTAAGATTTAGAAATTTGAAAATCCGAAAATAAAAATGAAAATCTTAAAAATCAAAAGAATGAAAATTCGGAAATCTTAAATAATAACTAACTAATAATAAATTAACTATTACTAACTATTAAATTATAGGTATTGGAATTTCCTTTCAAATTTGTCTGTTAGTGAATGTAAAGCCTCGTACACACGGTCGGACTTCAAACAAACTTTTCCGTGGATTTTTGTCTGAAGGGAGTTGGCCGGGCACACCCATAGCATACACACGGCAGGACTTTTCTGCAAACTTTCCCAAAACTTTCCGAACATCACGTGGGTTTTTCTGCTCTTTACCGCCACCCTTTGGTCAACTTCTGCTATTGTTGGTTGATTTTAACATTGGTTCTGGGCATTCGTATTTGGACTTCGGACAAAAGTCCGATGGATTTCTGTACACACTTTGCACCGTAGGACTTTTGTTTTTTTGTTGAAAAGTTTGTCCGTTTGCAGAGTGAACTTTTGTCCGATGAAAACCAAAAAAGTTTGTCCGATGGAGCGTACACACGGTAGGATTTTTTTTAAAACTTGCTCATTTTGAAGTTTATTGTCAAAAAGTCCTACCGTGTGTATGGGGCTTTACAAATACAAATTTATCCAAAGTTACGACTTATCTGAAATAACGAATGCCATATCTAAACAAATGGAATGTAACGATCTAATAATAATGAATAAAGATAATAAAAACTTTTCTTTATTATTATTATTATTTTTTTTATTTTTTTTTATTAATTTGTTCCATTGCATTTTGTTTAGATGCAGCATTCCTTATTTTGGATAATTCGTAACTTCAGATAAATTTGTATTCGTTACGTTCACTAACAGACAAATTTGAAAGGAAATTCCAATACCTTTAATTTAACAGTTAGTTATTATTAGTTAGTTAATATTTAAAATTTTACAGATTTTTCTTTCTTTTCAGATTTTTGGATTTTCGAATTTTCAAATTCCGAATTTCAAAAAATTCAAATTTTCGAATGCGGAAATTTTTGAAAATACTGAAATTTTCGAAAATACGAAATTGGAAAATTTGAAAACTGGGAAAGATTACATCACCTATCAGTTTTTATTTCTGCCTGTTCACCCTTTCTATTTGTCCTGTTTACGCTTATCGGTGAAATTGAAATTAAAAGTAAATCCCAAATTCTAGGTGTCCACAGAAAAGTAAAATCTTTCAATGGGGACATTCGAAATCGGAAATTCAAAATCGGAAATTCGAAAATTCGGAAATTTGAAAATTCGAACTTCGGAAATTCGAAATTTGAAAATTTAAAGATTCGGAAATCTGAAGATTCGAAAATCCAAACATTTTGAAAATCCAATTTTTGGATTTTCTAATTTCCTAATTTTCGTATTTCAGAATTTCTGAAAAAAGCAAAAAACCGAAAACTAACACATTTTTTGTCAGTGCACATGTCTACAGCAGAAGGTCAGACTGCAGCCATTGTGCAAATGATGTAACAGCCAATCAGTTTTCAAAAATGATGTGCAGTAACCTCTAGCAACCAGTCAGTGAGTGGTAATAATATGCCAAAGCCTTTGGAAACCAATAAAATGCTTGTCCAGGGTCCAATCAATGTTAAAGACAGGCCTGAGTTTTGTGCACAGGAGCATAGTTATGCTGAAACCGAAAATAGCCTTTCTCAAACTGCTGCCACAAGATTAGAAGTGCACATCTGTCTAAAATTATTTGCACTGTGTGCTGTAACATGAAGTACCCTTCCCTGGAAACACATGAGATCAAGAATTTAAAAGGGTGTCTTTGACCATATAGTGGAAGCCATTTAATGTACCGGTGTGCTTATGGATTGGAAGGCTTGCATACAGTAAGTGAACATTAAAATAGAACTATAGGCAAAACTTTTTTTTTGTGGATAGAGTAAGGGAGGATTATAACAGCTGTAAGGTTTATTTTTGCCACCTGTGTCCCATTGGGAAGATTTACATTAATTCCCTGTCCTATAGCCAAAACAGGAAGTGAGAGGAAATCCCTGTAAATTAAAGGAATCTCTTGGGGCCTCCCAGGTCACCAGAACTAGTGTCCCCATTGGAAGATTTAACTTTTCTGTGGACACCTAAAATTTGGAATTTACTTTTAATTTCAATTTCACTGGTAAGCGTAAACAGGACAAATAGAAAGGGTGAACAGGCAGCAATAAAAACTGACAGGTGATCAAATTTTTCTCTCCTCTATCCAAAACGAGAAAAAAAAATGTTGCCTTTAAGTTTGCTATGTGAACAGTCTCCACTTTTTTGGTAAATCAATGGCAGCAGAAACTGATCATGGCGAAAAGTTTTGAGAATGACACAAATATGGATTTTTACAAAATCTGCTGCAATTTGCATATATTCCAGAATGTTATGAAGCGTGATCAGATGAATTGCAATTAATTGCAAGGTCCATCTTTGCCTCAAAAATGAACTTAATCCCATAAAAACATTCCCAATGCATTTGTAAAGAAGGCTTCAGGGCGCCCAAGAAAGTCCAGCAAGCGCCAGGACCATTTCTTATGCCGCATACACACGACCGTTTTTCATGACGAGAAAACTGCCTTTTTTTAGATTGGTCGTGAAAACCGGTCGTGTGTATGCTCCATAGCAGTTTTCTCGACTGCCCGCAAAAAAATTAGAACCTGCTCTATTTTTTCTTGTAGTTTTTCCCGTTGTTCTTTTTCTCGTTGCGAAAACCGCTCGTGTGTTTGCTTTTCCGAGGGGAAAAAAACGCGCATGCTCAGAATCAGGTATGAGACGCGGGCGCTCGTTCTGGTAAAACTAGCGTTCAGAATGGAGATAGCACATTCATCAGGCTGTAACGTACTGAAAAAAAACAAGGCTGAAAAGCGCAAATCGTCTCTCACCAAACTTTACTAACACAAGATCAGCAAAAGCAGCCCAAAGGGTGGCGCCATTCAAATAGAACTTCCCTTTATAGTGTGGTTGTACGTGTTGTACGTCACTGCGCTTTGCTCAAGAGTTTTTTTTCCTGAACGTGTGTATGCAAGGCAGGCATGAGAGTAATCACGATAAATCACGTCGAGAAACACATCGGCTTTTTACATGACAGGAAAAACGCTTGTGTGTACGCAGCATAACAGTTGATTCAGCTGTTGGATCGGGGCACCACCAGTGCAAACCTCAGGAATGGCAGCAAGTAGGTGAGAGTACATCTGCACACACACAGTGAGGACTTTTGGAGGATGGCCTGGTGTCAAGAAGAGCAGAAAAGAAGTCACTTCTCTCCAGGAAAAACTTCAGGGACAGACTGATATTCTCTAAAAGGTACAGGGATTGGACTGTTGAGGACTGGGGTAAAGTCATTTTCTCCTATGAATCCCCTTTCCGACTGTTTGGGGCATCTGGAAAAAACCTTGTATAGAGAAGAAAGGGTGAGCGCTACCATCAGTCATGTGTCATGCCAACAGTAAACATCCTAATGCCATTCATGCATAGGGTTGCTTCTCAGCCAAGGAAGAGGACTCACTCACAATTTTGCCAAAGAACACAGCTATGAATAAAGAATGGTACAAAAACATCCTCCAGAGCAACTTCTCCTAACCATCCAAGAACAGTTTGGTGATGAACAATGCCCTTTCCAGCATGATGGAGCACCTTGCTATAAGGCCAAAGTGATAATTAAGTGGCTTGGGGAACAAAACATCAAAATTTTGGGTTCATTGCCAGGAAACTCCCCAGACCTTAATCCCATTGAGAACTTGTGCTCAATCCTCAAGAGGCGGGTTAACAAAAACACACCCACAAAAACACCAAAAAACACCCCCACAAATTCTGACAAACTCCAAGCATTGATTATGCAAGAATTTGCTGCCATCGGTCAAGATTTGGCCCAGAAGTTGATTGACAGCATGCCAGGGTGAATTACAGAGGTCTTGAAAAAGAAGGGTCAACACTGCAAATATTGACTCTTTGCATATAACTTAAAGGGGTTGTAAAAGAAAAGTTTTTTTCACCTTAATGCATCCTATGCATTAAGGTGAAAAAAACTTTCGAGACAGAGCCCTCGAAAGTCCCGCGCTCGCCCCGACATCCTCCTCTTTTCTCTGCCTGGCTGTTGATTGGCTACACTGGATGGATTGAAAGCAGCGCAGCCATAGGCTCGCGCTGCTGTCAATCACATCCAATGATGCGGCATGCCGGGGGGCGGGGCCGAGCGATACAGCTGTATCACGGGAGCGCGCCTGCAAGAACTCATCACCATGTGAGCTCGAGAAGCAGGGAGAAGCAGAGACAGCCGCCGAGGGACCCCAGAAGACGCCGTTTGGGGCCACTCTGTGAAAAACGAGCTGCACAGTGGAGGTAAGTATGGCATGTTTATTATTTAAAAAAAAAAAATCTTTACAACCCCTTTAATATGATTGTCAATAAAAGCCTCTGACATTAATAAAATGCTTGTAATTATACTTCAGTATACCATAATAACATCTGACAAAAAGATCTAAAAACACTGAAGCTGCAGACTTTGTGCAAATTAATATTTGTGTCATTCTCAAAATTTTTGGCCAGGGCTGTAGGAAAAGAGAGGCAGCCAGATAGTTACATAGTGTCACTGTTGAAAACAAACTAAGGCAGGTCTGTAAGGGGCCCTTTCACACCCACGGATCCAGTGAGGATCCGTTCCTTATACACCCGCTTGCTCAGCGGGGATCGTTCCGTTGATCCCCGCTGAGCCAGCAGATGACAGGGCGGTCCCTGCACACTGTGCAGGGACCGCCCTGTCAGATCTCTGCTCTCCTCTATGGGGGGATCGGATGAACACGGACCGTCTGTCCGTGTTCATCCAATCCGCAGACGGATGGAAAAATAGGATTTTCTCTGTCTGCAGAAACGGAGCACAGCAGACACTGATGAGATCGGGTGTCAGCGGATGTTCATCCACTGACACCCGCTTTCTAGGGTGCCCACGTGTCCTGGATTGCCCGGGATTGTCCCGCAATTTGCATTTGTGTCCCGTGTCCCGGGCACCTTCATTCCGGGACAATACATTGTCCCCAAATGAAATGAGGACACACAGCCACCCTAATAGACAATTGCCAAACTGGTTGCTAGGGCCGCCCCACCTGGCGTCTAGCAACCAGTGACATCACATTCGCAGAGTCTCTCAGAGCGAGGCCAAGAGGAGCAAGGCTTTTACCCGGTGCCTCACTCCTCCCGTCCTGACTCCCACAGCGCATTGCCCGAGCCGCCCGACTGCCTGGGGGGGCCCCCCAGCCTGGACCAGGGAACTGGTGCTCAACCACCCACCAGACCAGTCCAGATTAGAAGGTGAGCAAATGAAACCTGATTGGAGCAGGTCAGGTGACAAGTCGGAGCACTGGGGCTGGGAACAGTACAGTAATAAATGAGGCTTACCAAGTGGGACCCTGCCCTGAGGGGCAATAAAAAATTAGGCTGACAAGTGGGGGGCAGTAAAAAAATGAAGCTGACAAGTGGGGGCAATAAAAAAAATATATTTAAAAAATATATATCACCTGTCTAAACTGGTGACCACTGTTTGCTTTTGTTTTTCCAAAAACTGGCAAAAAAAAGTATCAAAAATCATCTTTTTTGGCGCAAGGGCGTGCACAGGGGGTGGGTGTGTCCCTGAATGGCAGTTCAGAAATGTGGTCACCCTACCGCTATCCCATAGGGATACATGTATGTCCGTTTTTCATCCGAAAAGGCCCTTAAACAAGATGCTGTATATGCAATTTTACAGCAGCCAATAACTTAAAACTCTGCCACTTTGTAAAAGCTGTCAGGAGCCGTTACAGTACGAGGCAGAGGGGGCAGGTATTCAGCACACCCAAAAAAGGTTGGAAATCCAAGTTTGCTATTCTTCCACCATGATTAGTACCGCTATTCTTGCTGCTCATTGTTACATCACAGAGGCAAATTCACCTTCTGCTCTACAGAACACGATATGCAGAATGTTGTACCATGAGGCCTAACTAGGTTTGGAGATAGTTCAGCATAGTAATGCGAGAAGCATTGGTGGGGCAGTATCTTCCAGCTCAAGGAAGGACCTGCCTTTGCAGGCATGGGCCATATCATTTCAAGGTGGGAGTACACAAAGACAAAACTTCTAGAATCTGTGAATGCAACATTGTTTTGACAGGTTCCCTTTAAAGTAGACAACTTCAGCAAATTTGTTACAAAGACATGTGAATTACTGCAAAGTATTAAAGCATTAATAAACCAAAAAGCAAACATTTATTAAAATGCAGCTTACTAATTCTTAGATGGAATGGCTGCATTCGTTTCCTTTTTAGGCTTTCCTTCTTCTATTTTCATCTGGTGATCCAGCCAGTAAGTCTGTTTGTTTTGGTTTTTTTTAACAGAAAAGCTCTCCCGCATTTGCAGGGATGAGACAGACCATTTAACACTGGCAGGGGTGCTTATAATGATCAGCTTTTATTTATTTATGTAAAAGCTTTATCCCAGAAGAAAAATATTTCTGTAGCTGATTACAAAGTATTACCTGGAGTTCAGCTTCAATTTGTTGCAGTTGTAGCGGGTATTTGAATTTAGGGAGGCATCTAGGTGGTAGTGTAACCCTGATGCACTGATTGTTAGGGAATTTGGGACCATTTGTTGTTCCTGGAGGACTCTGGTGGTGTGAGGTTCCCTTCGGCCTGTGGGTGGCGCTGTCGCACCGGGCCGGGGTTGAACCCTCACTGCAGTACTGTGCCCTTTTTGTCCTCTTCCGGCAGTTGTACCGCGGGGTGGGGAACCAGCGGGGATGCTGGGGAGAGGAGATAAAAGGGGGCGAATGCCCTGAACACGGGGGTCAGAGTCGGAGGTCAGAGTCGCGCCCAGGCACCTTCAGCCTGGGTGCCGGAGTTCCGGGCCCAGGTGCCCTTGACCTGGCCGGAGTGGGAGATAGAGTCCATCCCAGGCACCTTTAGCCTGGGGTGAGGTACTATTGAGGAGGCCTGGGGCCCGGTACTTTTTCGACTGGGTCCCGCAAGGGTGGAGGAATCCGAGGGGGCCCTAAAGCTTTGGGTGCCCGAGTCTGAGATGAGGAGGCCAGGGAGCGTAACCCATCCGAACAGTCCGGTGCAGCATTGCTGGTGACGGCGGGGCCTCTGGTAACTCTCTTGGACGGATGTCTTCCCTCTGACAGGGGCTGCGCTTAGCGAAGGTAATTCACTCTCTGTTCTACACAGTCGGTGGCAGCGACTGTGCGCCATAACCGTTAGTGACACCACAATGGTTGGTTCTATCTAGGGATTGTTCCTCGACCTACTCCCCACCTATACTGAACTGTTCTTTGGTCACAACCTGTCTGTGCTAAGTGACGATTTATTGCTATTGGAGAATAAATACGAGTTGGACCTTTTCAGTGGTGTGGAACTCCAGTTACTGGGAGCAGAGGGGGTCATTTACAGAAAAGACTTGGCTCTGGGTTATACACACGACCCGATGGTAAAATAGGTTCTGGCCTTCACCTCTATCCAAAAGAGGACATGGGCCATGGTGTATCTCATCCCTCCTCCCATACTCCCCCCTAGACGAGACAACAAGCCGAGAAGAAGAAGGGGTGAGAGGGGTGAGGTCCCTACACAGTATTCAAATATGCTAGTACTTCTCATGCCTTGTACACACGATCGGAATTTCCGATGGACTTTTTTCATCGGAAATTCCGATCGTGTGTGGGCCCCATCAAACTTTTTTCCGTCTGTGTTTAGAAATAGAACATGTTTTATTTTTTTCCAATGGAAAAAAAACGATAGGAAATTCCTATCGTCTGTGTGGAACTCCGACGGAGAAAAAACCCACGCATGCCCAGAATCAAGTCGACGCATGCTCAGAAGCATTGAACTTCATTTTTCCCGGCTCGTCGTAGTGTTTTACGTCAACACGTTTTGGATGGTCGGAATTGGTCTGACAGTGAGTATGCAAGACAGCTTGAACGGAATTCAGACGGAAAATTCCATCGGATTTTATCCCATCGGAAATTCCAATCGTGTGTACAGGGCATAACACTCCCCTCCCCCCAGACTGACAATGCTGCTGTCCAAATCTGCCCCCTGTGCTCATTCATCCAGAGTGGTGTCTGTAAAATACAGGAGGTGTGTTACTGGCCAGATCACCAGGGGAAAACAGAGGGAAAGGCTTAAAAAAAAGAAATCTAAAACAGCCATTACAGCTAATGATTGGTAAGTTGCAATATAATATATTTTTGGTTTTGGGTTTAATACCACTTTAAGGTGCTTTTTTTGACATTTGACGTGATTTGTATTCTAAATCTGCATACAGTTGATGAATCTGGTATGTAACCAGCAGGTTATTTTCAGTTCTTGAACATATTTTTTTTTACCTTACAGATATAAAACCATGTGCCAAATACATTACGTCCAGCATTATTGCTCACCAAAACTGCACATCCTTTGAACCTGTGGAAATATCATATTGTAAAGGAGGTTGCTTGTCTTCATCAAGGTGAGAACTACTGCAATTCATCATTTTTTCCACAATAATTCTGGCATGTTTCATAGAACTAGTAATGATATAACATTTGCTATCAGATATAAAAAGTATTCTGGAAGTTACTTAACGTGAACTTGTCTCAAACCTGGGTAATTCAAACTGAGTATATGATAAAAAAAACTACATACAGTAACTAGAGGATACACAGTTATATAGTCAGGTTGAACAAAGACACATATCCATCAAGTGCAGCCAAATGATAAAAAAAATAAAAATAAGTATGTGGCCATACTTCTCTTGTGGGTCCCAGGAGTGCACTTACTTTCCTGTGACCCAGAATCAGCCAACAGTTGGCTAAAGTCTGATGTTGGCTGATGTCACAGTGCTGGTACAGGCTCTGGAAGAATCACAACAATAGTGTTGGGATCCACCCAGATGCCTGATCAGCAGCTGGCTCAGCCTCTCAGCATGCCAATGAGAGCCTGCGCCAGCCACTCTGGTCCTTCTCCTGTATTGAGCTCCACATAGCACTCTGCTCTGCTCAGTGGTCATGTGATCGATCAGTTCTCAGAGTCAGGTTTGGTGTTGACAGGGACAGCTGCAGCATAGAGGTGAGTATGGATGTTTTTTTTGTTTTTTTGTTTTTTATAACCCCATATATCTCTTTTAATTACCAATGTGTAAATGTGCATCCTTAGAACCCTTAAAGTGGAAGTAAACCCATTGATTTAACAGTTTCAAAAAGCAGTTACATTCCCAGCATGCCGGGAATGCCAACTGTCACATTGGTTGTGCTCTCAACCAAACTGTCAAACCATCCAATGGCTGGTGTCATAACTGATCACATGTGCAGCATCATGGCAGTTGAATATTAAACAGAGGCCAAGATGGCAGCTTCCTTGCCTGAAAATGATAGGAGGGTTTACTTCCACCTGTAGCTCATCCAAAGAAAGGGAAAACGCCCTCATAAAATTAAGTTCACACTTTGTCTCGGGGTGCATTGTATTAACAAGAATATTTTTCAGTATTAACATATGCTGGGTTAGGCAACCCTTTCAAAATGAATGTGTTGGCAATGCACCTCAACACCACAGAAATGGAAAATGCTGGCAACACACCATAGCACTGTGCTGCAATGTACTGTATGTCCATTGGCAGGGTAGGTTGGAGTGCCGTCCAGAATGAATGCCGCTGCATCACTCCAATGCAAGTGGCATGTGATGCCTCACATTAACCACTTAAAGCGGGGCTCCACCCTAAAGTGGAACTTCCACTCATCGGAACCCTCCCGCCCTCCGGTGTCACAATTGACACCTTTCAGGGGGAGGGGGGTGCAGATACCTGTCTAAGACAGGTATTTGCACCCACTTCCGGGAGTCCTCTCTGCAGGAAATCTGCGGTAAGCATGTCACTTCCCGCAGAATACCCGTAGTGTTCTGGGAGACACTCGGCTCCCAGAACACAGGATGACCAGTCAGAACGGCGCAGTGCGACTGGCGCATGCGCCGTAGGAAACCGGGCAGTGAAGCCGCAAGGCTTCACTTCCTGGTTCCCTCACCGAGGATGGCGGTGGGGGCAGCAGAGTGACGAGCGATTGCTCGTCCTCTGCTGCGGGCATCGCTGGACTCCAGGACAGGTAAGTGTCCTAATATTAAAAGTCAGCAGCTGCATTATGTGTAGCTGCTGGCTTTTAAGATTTTTTTTTCGGTGAAGCTCTGCTTTAACACCAAATCACATACATTTAGATCATTTGAGCTTAATTGGTTATACCAGGATAATGCCTGCAGCTACAGGCATCATCCCTGTATTGTTATTTTAAGCCAGCGGCTGGCTTTTATGTAAGAGTTAACCTATCAGGATGGCTTTTACAGTCGGCGGGAGGAGACGCCTCCCCCTCCCTCTGCCTGCCGGTGCTTCTCCAGGCTTTATTGTCCCACCGGCAAGCCCGTAATGAAAGCTGGTGCTTCAGCCGGCTTACCACAGAGATCGTTGAAGAACAGAAGGTCCCGAATGGTATAGGTAACTGGAAGCGCTGAGCATTTTTGTCACTTCCAGTTTCCCGGGTGTAAACAGCACCATTTTTTAATAGGTAAAGCATTTGATCACACCGATCTTGGTGTGATCAGATGCTTGTAAGGGCAAAGGAGACATCTGGGGTCTAATAGACCCAATATCTCTCCATAGAGAGTACCTGCCACTGCCTATTACTGTCACAAGGGATGTTTGCATTCCTTGTGACAGCAATAAAAGGTTAAAAAAAAAAAAGAAACAGTGTAAATCTAAAAAAATAAATAAATGTAATAATAAAAAAATATATATTTTTTTGAAGTTCCCCTGTCCCCCTATGCTTACACGCAAAGGCGAAGAACGCATGTGTTGGTCCCGAACGCATACATAAATTGCCATCGTACCACACATGTAAGGTGTTGCCGAGAACATTAGAGCGAGAGCAATAATTCTAGCACCAGACCTCCTCTGTAACTTTAAACTGGTAAATTGTAAAGTCTTTTAAAGCATCATCTATGGCGACGTAGTTAGTCACCATTCCACAAGCGTGCACAATTTTAAAGCATGACATGTTAGGTATCTCTTTACTTGGCGTAATTTTTATTGAAAATTTGCAGTAGTACAAAAATGCACAAACAATGTCCAGAATAAATTTATGAACAAAAGACACTGACCATTAGTATGTGACAGTACAGATTACCCAATAACAGTGGGTTATCTAGAGGTATCCATCCCCTTCACCACCCGCACCCCGTCTGAGATCATGCTGTGCAGGAAGTATCTAGGTCGGGTCACCCACAGAGTAAAACCAAAAAACAATAAGTGCTTCAAGAAATATAGCAGAGATGTGGTCAGGGATTCAGGCACTTGTAAAACAAAGTTCTGGACCATCAATGCCAACAGCTTTAAGAGTAAGCTACCCTCTGAGCCCAGGTAGGAGAGGAAATTCAATCCCACTCTGGCTCAAGTGATCAGTATTGTATAAACAAGGAAAAAAAACCAATAGAACCTCAGCCGAGGAACAACATATTAAATGCCTGTGGAGGTTCGTGCCTGCACCAAGTGTAGGTGCAGATCAAAAATTAGAAAGGAGGAAAAAGAGAAAGAAAGAGGCGGGGGGGGAACAGAAGAGGAAGAGAGGGGTAAGAGAGGAGGGAGTACACGGAAGGCTAGTGACCAAGGGGAGTGCAGACATGACAATGGGAAGGTAGGTGTCCTGCGTACTACATACCAGGGTCAAATAGGGACCCCGATATGTGTGGTCCAGGGTTCCCAGGTGAGTTTAAATTTGTTAACTGTGTCGAGAATGGTGTTGGAGATCTTTTCCTGGGACATTATCCATGAGATTTTTTTTTTAGTTAGTCAATAGGAAACTGTTGGAGATTTCCAGACCCGGGCAATAGTAATTTTGGTACCTAACAGAATGAAGCGAATCAGAGTCTGAGTTGGTTTGGGTTTTTTAGGGTTTAGTTTGTTGAGTAAAGCAATAGTAGGGTCTCGCTTAATCGCAGATCCAGTGATTTTTGCGGATGAGATTGAAAATTTTGTTCCAATAAACTCAGATTTTCTTTTAGATTTTACCCAAAAATGGGTATTTCATTGTGTTTGTTTGCATTCAAATTTATTTAAATGTATGCTTTCCAAAACAATTGTGTTTGAAAAACCGCTGCGCAAATACCATGTGACATAAAAAAGTGTAAAACCCACCATTTTATTCTCTAGGGCCTCTGTTAAATGTATGTGTGTGTATATGTATATAAATACATAAATACTGTTTGGGGGTTCTAAGTATCTTTTGTAGCAAGTGAAGTGTCTTCAAATGGTTTTGGTGCTAAACCTAAAGCAAGATAGAAAGTGAGATCGTCCAAGGCAGGGGTCGTCAACCACCGGGCTGTAGCCTCTCTGCTGCGGGAGCAGGCGGCCAGCATTAGACACCTGGGCGGGCGGCATGAGAGAGACTTGGGCCGCCGGCATAAGAGAGCCGGGTGTATGAGAGAAGGGAGTGGGCAACAAGCAGAGATTACATCATCTCTCTCTGCCCCCTGCATCACCGCTCTTCCACCCTCACAGTCGGTGTTCTGTCAGCCTCAATGTCGGGGAGCAGAGAGATGACTCATCTCTGACCGACCGCCCGCCCCACATCACCGCTCTCTTGCCTTCACTCAGAACCCATCACTGCACAGAGGCCTGCCTCTGTGGTAAAAGGATCACTGCTGCCACCAATGCAGTGACAATTCACATCTGGTGGCAGGCAGCGTGGCAAGTGACATTCTGCATCTGGTGATAGGCAACGTGGCAGGTGACGTGGCAAGTGACATTCCACATCTGGTGACAGGCAACGTGGCAGATGGCGTGGCAGATGACGTGGCAAGTGACATTCCGCATCTGGTGAAAGGCAACGTGGCAAGTGACATTCCACATCTGGTGACAGGCAACGTGGCGGATGACGTGGAAAGTGACATTCCGCATCTGGTGAAAGGAAACGTGGCAGGTGACGTGGCAAGTGACAATCTACATTTGGTGGCAGGCAGCATGGCAAGTGACAATCCACATCTTGTGGCAGGCATAGTGGCAAATGACAATTCACATCTGGTGGCAGGCAACGTGGCAAGTAACAATCCACATCTGGTGGCAAGTGACATTCCGCATCTGGTGCCAGGTGACGTGGCAAGTCACATGCTGCATCTGGTGGCAGGCAAACAGGGGCAAGTGACACGCTCACCTGATGCTTTATCTGCATTAAATTGGCAACAGAACCTGTGTAATTCATATGTGTTCGGGTTTAAAGGGATGAGGTGGCAACCCTACACCACAGGGACACACAGTGCCCCATTCACGCTGTAACGCATCCTTCCACTGTGCTGAAGTGTCCTGCGGTAAAATTGCATTTTATCGCAGCATACTGGCCCAAATTGCACTGCATTGAACGAAGTAAGCACTACAATAGTGTGAAACGCGTTAGCCAGATGTGATCAGTTTGCTGTGTCGTGCAGTGTGTTTTGTTTCCTGAACCTTTTGGAATAAAGGCTTTTTAATCGGAGTGCTGCTTCCAGAAGTCACTTTCTTTTCCTTTTGATTGAACGAAGTGTACATTTTGTACACTTCAAATAAAGCTTCTACAAGATGGAAAAAAAGGGAGCCATGAGATGCATTGAATCACTCATCACACTGCCCCTACCACAGCTTGTAACACAAAGCAGCCAGAGATGTGAATCACTCTGGCTGCTCTGCGCTGCAGTTTGAATTCACCCTATATAAGGCTAAATTATGACCTGTGATAAAATTCAGGGAAAATGTACCAGTTTTATGTACATTTTAGGACAAATTCACACTGCGACACAAAGCGGCAGGAGCGATTCACTGCTATAGCTGCTCTGCTTTTCTGGCTGCACTCGGGGGCAGTGTGGTGCATGATTTAGCACATCACACGGCTCCCTTTTTTTCCCATCTTGTAGAAGCTTTATTGCAAGTGTACAAAATGTACATTTGTTCACTGCAGTGCAATTCAGACCAGTGTGCTTCGATAAAATGCAACATATCTGCATTTTACCGCAGCACACTTCAGCACAGTGCAAGGATGCATTACAGTGTGAATGGGGCACTTAGGAAACAATTGTTTTCTATGTGTCCCTGTGGTGTAGGGTTGCCACCTCATCCCTTTGTATCCAAACACATATGAATTACACAGGTTCTGAGGCTAATTTAATGCAGATAAGGCACCAAGTGTGTTCAATTACCACCTTAATCAGCCACAGAACCTGTGTGATTAATATGTGTTCGGTTTTAAAGTAATAAGGTGGTAACCGTACGGTGGTGAAAGATGTTTTACCACATGCTAAAATGTCTGTCACTGCACATATTGTGAATTGGCCCTTAATGTGCATTGACTTGCGTTGATCTGTGTTTTACTGCACTTGTAAAATGCAGGTCAATTCATAAAGTGAGAGAATTGGAAATATCTCAGATCACAAGATCCACTGAACAAGTCTGTAAAAGCCTGAGCGGAGCTTTTTTTCAGGTTCACAGGTCAACGTGTAGCACAAGGACCCTTTTCCCTACCTTTGGCTCACTTGCAGGAAAAGGACACACCGTACTATATGCCCGTACCCTCCTGGTTGAGGAGGTTGAGCGGTGTCATGTATTTGGGTCCCACAGCTAAGTTCTCCATCAGTTGGTTCTCATCTCCTAGGATATAGGGACAAGTCTCTGTTTTCCCCCTAAGTAATTCCAATGTCCACACCACTTTAAACTCCAACGTTGAGTTTATTTTTCTTCAATGTTCAGCAGATAGGAAAGGGTGGATAAGAGACAGGACAGCAAGGTTTGGGAGGTCAGTCCAGGTACAAGTAGATATTACAATCGCTACTCTAGCCCAGAGTAGGTTCAGCTCACCCGGATAGTCTCCTGTAAAAGTGGATCCTAGAAGCCGCAGTGATGCTCGGACGCTTAATTAGGTTATTTTCCTAGATACGATCAGGAGACTCTCTGCCACAGAATCTATCAGACCCCAAACTTCTTAGCTTTTGGTACATAAGGACAGGTGCCAGCAGCAGCACATTACTAGGCCCTTGGTGGATAGATGAATCCCTCCAGAAAGTTACCGGGCCCCTTCCTTCACGTGAACTCTCACCGGTCCGTCAGAAAGGTCCTCCCTCTGCCTCCTCTTCTTAGAAGCGGGCTCCCCCGTGAGGGACACCCTGGGATTCCTCTTCCCAGAAGTGGGCTCCAGCTAAGGGTGCTGGGCCCAGTGTTGAAGATGCAGCCCCAGGACTAAAGGTGCCTTCTCCAATACTGCATATGTTATGAAGTTCTGATGTTTCGCAGATTGCTTGCTTTATGGCATCACATATCACATATCCGTGATATTACTTTCCCAGAACAGAGTATGGTGTAGGAAAGGGGACATTTTAACAAAGTAACCTATCCATCCATATGGTAGGTTCAAAAACAGGTTGGTCTCTTTAATAACCACATGACCTCTGGAAGATTTACCCCCTTCATGACCAGGCCATTTTTTTTGCTATACTGCACTACGTTACTTTAACTAACAATTATACAGTCATGCAACACTGTACATAAATACAATTTATGTCATTTTTTCCCACAAATAGAGCTTTCTTTTGGTGATATTTGATCACCACTGGGTTTTTTATTTTTTGCACTATAAACAAAAAAACAGACAAATTTAGGCCAATATGTATCCTGTGTGGCAGAGCGAGGCTCTGTCCCAATGAAAGTGATGATAAAAGGGACACAGGGTTTGCATATCTGCAGACTGCAGGACTACAGAGTGTAGAATTTAAATGGAGGAAAATGCTCTGTCAGTTTTCTCCAGGTTTTCCTACTTTAGTATGGGACTCGGTAGTTTGGACATCCCTAAGAGACTTGGGTGGGACGGGATCTCCAACCCTGTGTCCGGGTCTTGTGGACAGCCAGCATGGTGTGTTCTCAGGTGCACACAACCAATATAATGAGGGGCTGGTGAGAGCAGAGAGTGGAGGATGGTGGAGAGTGAGCAGCTTGCTAACTGCAGTGGCTGCTAGTGAGTGTCTCTGTGTGAGGATAAACGCTGTGTGCGTTGAAGGGCTTTAAAGCTGTGTGTGTCCAAGGAGCCAGAAGCTGTGTGCATTAAGGGACTTCAAGCTGTGTGCGTTTAAGAAGCCCAAAGCTGCGTGCATCCAAGACTGGAAGATCTGGTGGTTTAAGGTATCAGTACCTAAAGCAAACAGAGGAACTGCTGACAAGAGAGCCAGGTGGCTTGGTATGTTTTCCTTATTTTTGGACTGCTAAATGAAGTTAAACCCCTGCGTGGGAATCCTGAATGGACATTTTGCTTTTGTTTTTCTGTTTAAATAAACGTGGGCTACCAGGCCCTTAACTAGAATGCCTGTCTGATATGGACTCACTGCATAAAAATGCATCTATCCACTTGAGCTAAAACACCCCAATATCACACCTGCTACATACAGTATTTATGGTTTAAAAAAATCCCAATAAGCATATATTGTCTGGTTTGCACAAAAAAGTTATAGCGTCTACAAATGTGTGTGTGTGTGTGTGTGTGTATATATATATATTGGAATTTTTTTTTATACTCGTAATACCAGTGCTTAGTGACTTCTAGTGGAACTATGATATTGTGTTGGACAATCTGACAGTAACTGACACTGGAAACCAGTGACACTAATACAGTGATCAGTGCTAAAAATATGCACTGTCACTGTACTAATGACCCTGGCTGGGAACGGGTTAAACATCTAGGGCAATCAAAGGGTTAACTGTGTGCCTATCCAGTGTTTTAATGTACACTGTGTGGTGCATGTACTAGGGGATGATGGAATTTATTAACTAGTGTTTTTGTGTTTAATTTCAGGTGCTTTTACTAAGGCTACTTTCACACTGAAGTGCTGGCGTTATAGCGGCGCTATTTTTAGAGCCGCTCTACAATCGTTTTTGCTGCAATTTGCGGGCACTAGTGGGGTGATTTTAACCCCCGCTCACGGCTGAAAAAGGGTTAAAAACGCCCGCAATAAGGGCCTCTTTGCGGTGTTTTGTGGGCATTTTGGAGGCGCTACCCCATTGATTTCAATGGGCAGGGCGCTATAGGAGCAGTATTTTTACCGCTCCTATCGCGCTTCAAAGATGCGGCTTGCAAGAGTTTTTTTTTTTTTTTTTTTTTTTTTTTTTCCTCCTGCCAGCGCACCGCTCCAGTGTGAAAGCCCTTTGGCTTTCACATTGGATACAAAGTAGCGGCTTTTTCAGGGTGCTTTGCAGGCGCTATTTTTAGCGCAATAGCACCTGCAAAGCGCCTCAGTGTGAAAGGGGCCTAAGATTGCTGGATTTTACTTCCCGCACATCCCCGCTGACAGGACGGAGCTCTGAATTGTTTACATATGCAGAGCTCCATCCAGTGTGTCTCCTCGCTGATCAGCGGGTGCTGGGGGGACATCTATTGGCCAGCACTGACTAATCACAGCAGAAGCGGTGCGCTTTTGGAGCACGCGCGCCCCCTACCCGAGAGTGCAGATTGTAAATTAGCAATTAAAAATACGAGTATTGCACTCACAGACATATGATGTGTATTCCCATATACAGCTCGATTCAAGCCTCCTCTCCTGGTCTATATAGGTCACTTGGCTCACAAGACAGCGGTGTTGTGTGGAGATGTTGGTGTATAAGCTAGGAGTCTGCTTCAGACCTGAAGAAGGAGCTCACGCCTCCGAAACATGTTGTCATAGCAACCGTGTGTACGTGTTGTTGCAGGAGACAGCACATCCACCACGACTCCCTCTCCAGGCCACGAGTGACGTCATGCTGAGCCGGCTGCAATCGCTGAACAGCACATGAGATGAGGAAGCAGACTCCTAGCTTATACACCAACATCTCCACACAACACTGCTGCCTTGTGAGCCAATCGATCTATATAGACCAGGAGAGGAGGCTTGAATTGAGCTGTATATGTGAATACACATCATATGTCTGTGAGTTCAATCCTCGTATTTTTAATTGCTAATTTACAATAAAAACAGTGTTACACTAGGTAGCCTTTGCGCTCTCTCTCTCTTTGTATTGTTTCAGCTTCATGTCCTCCATCCAGTGGATTTGTGAGAGAGCTGCAGCACCTAGGACAAGAGAACTTTTCATCTAGACTTTCATATAGACTGTAATTGGTGTAGAAGCGTGTATGGGGACAGCGCTGTTTTAGTTTTTTTTGTGTGTTTGGACTGGTAAAAATATAAACTTTATTCATGTTCGTTTGCTAGTTTCTCCGATAACCTAAAACATAACAATTTTTTTTCTTTTCTTTTTTTTACCCATTTGCAGGTTCTCCTTTGAAAGTGAAATGATGGAAGAGGACTGTACATGTTGCAGGCCTTTTAGGAGCACAAACAGAACTGTTGAAATGACGTGTTTAGATAACACTATAATATCGTATTCATACATGTATGTGGAGCAGTGTAGCTGCCAAATACCTGAATGTGAATTTCTTACATCAACCACTATGCTTCCGGAAAATATTTAACTTCAGCTTAACATTCACATGTTACTTTCATGAACCTTAATGTAATTGCTTTTCTTGCTAGTGTGTTGCAATGTAGACGGTTAAATAGTATTGGGTTCAAAAACTCAAATATGAATTATTTACAAAAAAGATCAGGGATGTAGTAACTGTATAGATTGTATTACCTATAAAAAAAATATAAAGCTTTATCATTTCTATGACATGTTTCATAATCAGCTATTTAATGTGTAAAATGTTTTGGAGATTTTACTTCCTTATACAGAGGCAATAATTGTAAAATTAACAAATATGCTATTCTATTTACGCAAACTCAAACAAAGGATAATATTCAAGAATAAACAATGAGAGTTGTCAGTTGTGCAAGATTATATTTATTTGTACCAAACTTACATCACTTAGCCACTTTGTGGCCCAATGGGAGTAAAACAGATCAGTAAAATATCACATTCTTCCACTCCACGCTAGTTTGATATTTTGTACTTCAAAAAGATATCAGAAAACTCATAGGGGTTGATTTACTAAAGGAAAATCCACTTTGCACTTGAAAGTGCAGATGCTGTACATCTGAGGGGGACATGCAAGGAAAATTAAAAAACAGCATTTTAGCTTGCACATGATTGGATGATAAAATCAGCAGAGCTTCCCCTAATTTCAGAGCTTCCCCTCAGATTTACAGCGACTGCACTTCCATGTGCACTTTCAAGTGCAAAGTGGATTTTCCTTTAGTAAATCAACCCCATAATGTTAAATCCCTGCTCCAGACAAAACATTTTTTTTTGTGGAGTGTATTGACAAGAGTTAGAACATCAGAAGTGTTTATTTTTTGTCTGCAGCTTCATATAATAAGTTCCTTTCGCTTCCTGTTCCTGTGATACCAGGACAAAAAAAAAAATTGAGGAACAGGCATCACCATATCAGGAAGACACCAAGAACAGTAACAATGAAACAGAGGTTCTAACTTCTCCCCAATCTACTAAAACATAGACCTGTGCACACTGACATATTTTGTTTCGGAATTTTGGATTCGTCCGGAAAATGTATTTAGTTAGTTACTCCCGAATCTCGTTTTAATTTTGTTTCGTTAAAAAATGCATTTGTATGAAAATCCAAATAAATTAAGGTTGAATCTGTCAAATGAAGGTTTATGGTGTCTGTCAGATGTTCTAAGAAGATTCAACAGAGCAGCTAAACTGTACAACGTCACGGTCGTACATTTTCGGTCGAATGCTTAGCTATAGTTCTAATGTTGTTTGACTAGTAATAATAATAATTATAATTATTACTAATCAAACAACATTAGAATTCTTCTATAGCTTATGGGCAGAGCATTTGACCTTAAATGTCCGTTTGTGGCGATCGTATGTTTTTAGCTGCTACGTCAAATCTTCATGTCGAAGCAGCGACCACAAACAGCTATTTTACTCTTATCTCTATAATGTGGAATCTTTTCTCTCTATGTCAAATAATCTTGGACTAATAGAGCTAGATTAGGCACATTCAACCACAGGTTCGATAGACACAGATCGCTATTGTCACCGTCATGTCGAATCTTCTATCTATATTGAACTGTTGTCGCAACGATACAAAAATATAATGGATTTGAAAATAAAGCATTTTTTTATTTTGGATCTTTCAGATTTCGAATCCTGCGCGTTCGTTATCGTTTTGTTAAAACGCACACAGAAATCCCCGAAATTCGGACGAATATGCATTCGGACGATAACGAATGCACATGTCCACTAAAACAGGGGTATTGAATAAAAAATTCATAGAGGTCTAACCAGTAACATTTTCTTCCAGCAGAGGTCTGAATCACTTTTTGTGCAATGGCTCATTACTTTCACATCACAGCCCTCTCCTCCTATATTAAAATCTTGTTTTTACATTAGTCTCCTCAGCCCCCGCCTCCACATATCCTCTGCCCCTTTCATATCACAACCCCCCCTCCTCCCCCGCCCACAGTACTGTCCTCTGCCTCCTTCACATCACTGCCCCATTCACATTCCTCCGACAGCACTGCCCCCGTTCACATCTCCCCCCTCCAGTAGTGTCCTCTGCCCCCTTCAGATCAACTCCTGCCCCCTCATCCTTCACGGACATGTTCTCTGCCCCCTTTCACTCTTCTACCTTACAAAGAGCGGAGCGCAGGACAATTCTGGATGGAGGGCTAGAGGCAGAGAAGCTCTGAATGGAGGGCGGGAGCTGGAGGTGCCGGGGTTAACTTTTCATATTAACAAGTTGGTGACTGGTTGCTAAGAAGTCCTGCATCCTAGCAATCAATCACTTCAAAAGTTAACCTTGTCAGTTTCCGCTCCCATCCTCTGTTTAGTGCTGCTGTGCCTCCAACCAGAATTGTCGTGAATCCTGCTTATTGCTCTACTGTGATAATAATAGCGGCAGAGGCTGAAGGAAAGAAGCTGCTCCTAAATGGCACGACCATGGCCGTCTGGAAGAGACATCAGCTCGGTCCAGATCCGGGGCGCTGTCTACCATTTAGTGATGCCTGTACTAAAAGAAAGTATTTTTTGTTGCCATCACTGCCCTCACTATAGAGATTTCCCACCTCTTCCTGTCCCTATGACACCATGTCCTTAGGACAGGAAATTAGAAAATACTTTAAATTGGGACAACAACAGGAAAAAAAAATCTGAAGGATGTTTTTTATTTTTCCATCTGTTACCATTTTTTGTGGCTTTCCCTGCAGTGGAATTTTCCTTTTACTTCTAAGTAGGGTTGAGCGAATTGGGTTGGCCAGTCCCAGATGCATGGTAAATCAGATGCCTGGCATGAATTATACAATCTTTTCCATGAGTCCTTTAGATCCCTTAGCAGTTCACCTCCTTTTCCCAGTGGATTCTGAGGACAAAGCTCACTTGTAAGGCTATCTACTGCAGCCTCGGCATAACATGCTATGTTCACCCATCCACTCTGAATGGGTGGAAGATACATGGCCCCAAACTGTGATGGTAAGAAATGATAGAGATTTTGTTTAATGGAGGTGAACTGTTAAGGGGTCCAAAGGATCCTCTTACCAGTTCACTTACTGACAGCTATCTTTGGTAGATAATTCCACTTGTGCAGCAGATCACAGCTTTGTTGGCTTACTAAAAGGGTCACCACTGCAACATACATCCTTATCTTCCGTCACTGATCTTTATTGTTGCTAAAGATGCACATACATGGGGGCTTTTGGTCACTGCATCAGGAACCTTTTTCCTTTATAACCCAAAATTCACTTCCGCTGAATAGAACACGGAGAGTAAACTGCCAATGTAGTTGAACATGACATCTTTAACTCCTACCAGATGCTTTAAAATTAAACTAAAAAAGTTAATTCTATCTGAATAAGGCTTTGAAATTCATTGAGAAAGGATAAGGGAAACTAAAGGTCCTAAAAGAAAGCAAGGCTACTGATGAAAGTGTCAGCTTTACCCATATTCTCTTTTGCCATTTTTTTGCATTTTGAAAGCCGACTATGTTAAGCTTTAAGAACCAATGAAGGTTGATTTAGAATTCTATATATTGCCATATGTTGTATATGTATGTTCCTATTGCTATTTTATTGCAATGTTTGTTTCGTTGATGTCATTTTTATCATAGCTCATGTTTGTTTTCTATCACTAGCAAATGCTGCATGCATAAGGTAACCCACATGAATCAAAATAAACATTTGATCCTTTCAACAAGAATTTTTCCTTTCTCTTATATACAGTATTGTATGGGGTGTACCAGTGAGGTAGAGATAGACCTTGTGTGAGATGGTTGGATCTATGACAATGTATGTGAAGATTGTGGCAGTGTGTAAATAGTGCTGTGCGAGAATCAAAAGTCTTGAAGCTCATCCTTCTTAAGGGCTAATACTAGGGAAAAAATTGTGAGTGAATTCTGAATAGAGGTACAATTATAAAGAATTTCATCATCCAATGATATGGTTTAGTGAGAGAATTAAAGAAGTAATACATTATAGCCAGGGTAGAAAACCCTTTAAGCATAGTGTGGCAAACAATGTTTTCAAAGAAAGTGAGAGTGCCAGCAATATTAAAGTAAATGGTATAAACAACTTGAATAATAGTAAGAAATGAACCCCGCCTCCCTTGGACACTCGTGCAGTCCGGCCTGTCAAGTCCCTTTCCAACCCCTATTTTTGCACAAATGTGTGGCCTTTGGCTGCTGAGTCCATTCCACTCCTGCAGCCCTGAGCGCTAAGTCACTCCCCCCAAACATGTGTGTGGCTCAGCCTGCCAAGTTGCCACGCCCCACCCTGCACGGGCGTCTGGCCTTGCCTCCTGAGTCCATACCTACAAGACCCCCCCCCCACAGACTCATGTGGCATTGCATGTTGAGTCCCTCTCCCAACCCCCACCCAGTGTTACCAAACCCCCCCCCCCCCCAAGTGAAATTTACTGACAGGATGCCAAAATTTATAAACAGCACAACATTTTTACTGTCAAAAATCATGGCATTTACTAACAGAGCCCCATTTTTTACTGGCACTGCAAAAAAGTACAGACAAATAGCCATTTGCAGTGCTAAACAGTGCAAATATCAATATTTAAACTATAAACATATAGCTAGTGCTAATAGCAATGTGTTTATGTTAAACATAAGTCAAAACCCATATTTATCCATTTACATGAAGGTCAGGTTATTATAACCCAGCCGGCACAGAGTTCCCCCATATATCAGAGTCTGCAGGATTCCCCTTTGCAGTGCAAGGGAACTTTGACGTAAAGGGGAACGCTGCAGATCATGATCTAAGGGGGAACTGTGATGTAAGGGGGGGGCTTTATGACTAGAGACCACCTTATATCAGAGTCCACTGTGTTCTCATTAACATCAGTGTTCCCATCGTGGTCTGCAGCATTGCCCTTTACATCAGAGTTCCCCTTTACATCAGGGTCCAAAGAGTTCCCCCTTGGATTGTAAGGGGGAATCCTGCAGACTCTAATGTAATGGGGAATGCCGAAAACTCTGATGTAGGGGGACTCTGGTGACACTAAGGTAAGGGGGGGTTACTGATATAAGGGGGAACTTTATATCAGTGCCCCCTTACATTATTGTATTCACTCCCCCCTTACATCAGTGACCCCCCTCACACTGGCTTGGGGGCGCTGTCACTGACCTCCTCTGAGGTGCACCGTGCAGGGCTCAGTCAGATGGCTCCAGCTTGGTAGCTCTGGTTTTACCCTATAGTCTCCTGTCCACAGTCCACACACGTCTGACTCCTCCCATGACCCCCATTCCATCGGCACTCCCACTCTTGACTCCTCTTCAGACTCCCCCTTAGAGACTGCAGACATGATAAAAGACAAGAGATGGTCAGAGATTGCGAACATGATACAAGAGATTGTTAGAGGCTGCGGACATGATACAGGAGGTGGTTAGAAGGTGGTAAGTGGCTGCAGACATGATACAGGAGGTGGTCAGAGGATGCGGACATGGTACAGGAGATAGCAAGAGATTGTGAACATCTGTGGTTTTGTAAAATATCACCACTGCCATTCTTGTCTGGTAACTGCTGTGCTTCTTCAGTCCTTATATAGCCATGGATGGATGTTGCAACTTGCAGGGGGTTCGGTGGTGGGAGTCTCCTGCAATCAAGGATCATGGATGGTGCCTGATGGTCCCCACAGGTTCCTCCAGCCATGGTGAGGTTCGGGGTCCGGTCTCATGCCTGCTGATGTGGCGAGGTGCCACGCCAAGACCGAGCGTCTTCCATGGGACCATGCTGCGCCATTATGTCACTGCACATGCGCCCGCCCAACCTACTCTCAGGTGCACCATGCAGGGCTCAATCAGACGGCTCCAGATTGGTGGCTCTGGTTTTACCCTATAGTCTCCTAACCACAGTCCACACACGTCTGACTCCTCCCGTGACCCCCATCCCGGTGGTTCTCCAACTCTTGACTCCACTCCAGACACCCCCTCAGAGACTGCAGACATGATAAAAGACAAGAGATGGTCAGAGATTGCAAACATGATACAAGAGATGGTTAGAGGCTGCAGACATGATACATGAGGTGGTTAGGAGGTGGTCAGAGGCTGCAGACATGATACAGTAGGTGGTCAGAGGCTGCAGACATGGTACAGGAGGTGGTCAGAGGCTATAGACATGACACAGGAGGTGGTCAGAGGCTGAGGATAGGATACAGGAGGTGGTCAGAGGCTGCACACATGGAACAGGACGTGGTCAGAGGCTGCAGACATTGAACAGGAGATGGTAAGAGGTTACCGACATGGAAGAGGAGGTGCTCAAAGGCTGTGCACATGGTACAAGAGATGGTTAGAGGATACGGACATGGTAAAAGAGATGGTTACAGGATGTGGACACGGTACAGGAGATAGCAAGAGATTGTGAACATCTGTGATTTTGTAAAATATCACCACTGCCATTCTTGTCTGGTACTGCTGTGCCTCCTCAGTCCTTATATAGCCATGGATGGATGTTGCATCTTGCAGGGGGTTCGGTGGTGGGAGTCCACAGCAGCCAAGGATCATGTATGGTGCAGGGGTACAGTGTGGTGGTGGTGGTGGTAGTCCCCACATGCTCCTCTAATCATGGTGAGGTCCCGAGTCTGGTCTTGTACCTGCTGATGTGGCGAGGCACCACCGCCGAGACGAGTGTCTTTCATGGGGCCAGGCGGACGCCATTACGTCACTGCAAATGCGCCCGGCCGAAAATGGCAGAACGTGCACATGCTTTTCCGAGTCCAGCAGGCTTTGGGATGGCACATGCGCAGTGCTGTTGCTGCACGTAACGGACATTTAGGGACAGCCCGAAAATGGGCTGAAATGTACGGGCTGCCTGTAAATTAATGGGCGGTTGGCAACACTGCCCCCACCACGCACACTCATGCAACTCCTTCTACAGACTTGTGCAGCCTTGCCTGCTGAGTCACCCCCAAAACCCCACCTCCCTTGCACACTCGTGCAGTCTGGCCTGTCAAATTTATTTCCAAGCCGCACACTCATGAGTCTATTCCACTCACACTGCCCAGAGTGCCAAGTCACCCCACCTTCCAAACATTTGTGTGGCAAGGACCGCCTAGTCCCCCACCATGCACACTCATGCAACTTGGCCTGCCAAGTCCTCTCTTCTACAGACCCTGAGTGCCGAGTCATCCCCCCTGAAACATTTGTGTGGCTCAAACTGCTGACTCCCTCACCTGCACACTTGTGCTGTCCGTCCTGCCAAGTCACCCTGCCCCACCCTGGACACTTATGCAGCCTTGCCTGCTGAGTCCCCCCCCCCCAAAACCCCAAATCCCTTATACACTTATATGGCCCAGCCTGCTGAGTCCCTCTCCCAATCTGCATACTTGTGCAACTCTGCCTGCCAAGTCCCCCTCTACAGACTTGTGCGGCCCCCTACAGACTTGGGCGGCCCCCCTCCCTCAATATAATTGTGTGATCTGGCTTGCCAAGTCTCCCCCCCCCACACGCAGACACAAACTCTTGCAGCCTTGCATACTGAGTCAATTCCACCTGTACGGTCCTGAACGTGGAATCCCCCCACCCCACTCATGTGGCTGTAAAAAAGGGTGGGGGAAAGGGGGGACACTTGTAAAATCTATTAGTGTCTTCTTTCTAGGCGTTTCGTTACAAAATTCAATAGAGCCAGGTTATCTTCAACAACGTGTGAGTTTATTCTTCAGAAAGACAAGCAAAAGACAATGCTTACATAATAACAGCTGATAACACATGGTAAGATGGTTGCTTCAGAAGGAGGAATGAGGTGTCAGATGGTATGATAGTATATCTTCGAGCAGGGTCCCCTGACCTTACATAGTGAAGGGTCACTTCTCCACCATCTTCCTGCAACGGGTCCCTTCGCCCGACCTTCCTAACTCATGTTCACTTGTGAGGCATTATTATACTGCTAGTAGAGCAAAGCTAAGCATAATTTACATTTAGCATCGCTCCAAGGAAGGTGATGCTACTGTCTCACAGAAGTAACACCCACTTTGTGTATATTAAAGTGACATAACTCCACCCATTGTCCTGACATAGTTCCTCAAAAATAGATGTTACATACACAGCAAATGTCCTTTCTCTGTCCTCAGCAACCTTCAAAATTAACATGTTTCAATAAAGATTAAATAAACTTTTATCACTTAAAATAGTAATAAATTCAAAATCTAACAATTCCCCCTCAATGCACTATAATTAACAAACAAAATAAGTGCATTCATCTTAAATAATAAATGTTTCTGATCCTCTTTTTTTTTTCCCAATACATACAATACAATAAACATTCATACAATTTGGTGTTTCAGATATTGTACATAAGCTTATTCCAAAACTCTGAGATATTCCTGTGAAATATTTAACCATTTCATTCCATCAAGAAACTATAAATTATTATATTATTTATTAATTTTAATGTATTCTCCATCTAAAATATGTAATATTAAAAATTTTCTTCCTTCGCCTTCATGAATTTAATTTCTTATAACTTTAACCATATCATATAACTATTTTAACATAACGAAGAAATACATATCTTTGATATATCAAATAATATTGCTTTGTAATATAAATTATTAATTAATAAATACAATTTCTTCCATTCTTTGAACTTTCAATAACTAAATAATTTCTTAAATATAAGTTTTTATACATTATCCTTGGCACTAAATAATTATAAACATAATACCTAATCTACTCGTCTGTGGATACATAAAAAACATAACTTTCCCATTATTTGATTGTTATATTTTTATATATTCTATCTTTCTATTTATTTTCCTATCTATTTCTCTATCTATTTATCTATCTATTTATCTATCTATTTATCTATCTATCCATGACCAACAAGCAACTCTTTCTATCCCTCTTTTTTTTTTTCAACGTTCCATATTATTTAATTCAACAGTAACTCTGTTTAGACACATTAAAATCCTTTTCTTTCACACAAGCCTGCAGGGATGAGCCGAACACCCCCTGTTCGGTTCGCACCAGAACCTGCGAACAGACAAAATGTTCGTGTGAACTTTAGAACCCTATTAAATACAATGGACTCAAACGTTCGAAATCTAAAGTGCTAATTGTAAAGGCTTATATGCAAGTTATTGTCCTAAAAAGTGTTTGGGGACCCGGGTCCTGCCCCAGGGGACATGTATCAATGCAAAAAAAAGTTTTAAAAACGGCAGTTTTTTCGGGAGCAGTGATTTTAATAATGCTTAAAATGAAAAAATAAAAGTGAAATATTCCTTTAAATTTCGTACCTGGGGGGTGTGTATGATATGCATGTAAAGTGGCGCATGTTTCCCGTGCTTAGAACTGTCCCTGCAAAAAATGTCATTTTTGAAAGAAAAAAAGTCATTTAAAACTCACTCGCGGCTATTAATGAATTGTCGGCTCCCGGCAATACATACAAAAGTCATTGATAAAAAAAAAAAGCGTGGGGGTTCCCCAGAATTCAATTACCAGGCCCTTCAGGTCTGGAATGGATATTAAGGGGAACCCCGCCGCAAATTTAAAAAAAAAAATGACGTGGGGTTCCCCCAAATATCCATACCAGGCCCTTCAGATCTGGCATGGATTTTAAGGGGAACTCCACCCCAAATTTTAAAAAAATGGCGTGGTGTCCCCCTAAAAATCCATACCAGACCCTTATCCGAGCACGCAACCTGGCCGGCCGCAGGGGAAGAGGGGGGGACAAGAGAGCGGCCCCCCTCCCTCCTGAACCGTACCAGGCCACATGCCCTCAACATGGGGAGGATGTCCCCATGTTGATGGGGACAAGGGCCTCATCCCCACAACCCTTGCCCGGTGGTTGTGGGGGTCTGCGGGCGGGGGGCTTATCGGAATCTGGAAGCCCCCTTTAACAAAGGGGACCCCAGATCCCGCCCCCCCTATGTGAATTGGTAAGGGGTACATTGTACCCCTACCATTTCACGAAGAAAGCGTAAAAAAATGTTAAAAAAAACCACACAAACACCTTGAAAAAGTCCTTTATTAAAAAAAAACAAAAAAAAAAAACATTCCAGCGGTGAAATCCAGTGTCCCGCGGCGATCCCGATGTCCAGCGCTGGCCGTCATTGGTTGTGCCTGAGCGGACCTGATGGGGAACTTCCTCCTCAGTGTTTTAAATGTATAGACCCGCCCCTTCTAAAGTTCCCCATCAGGTCCGCTCAGCGGACCAGATGCGGAACATGACAAGGGGCGGGTCTATACATGTATTACCAAAGTGAGAGAAGTTCCCCATCAGGTCCGCCCCCTCGGTATGTCGGACCCGCCTACGTCATTGGCCTGAGCGGGGATCTTCCTTCACTGTGTAATTTAAATTTCATTAGCTTAAACAAAAATTAATAAATCAATTAGTCAGTCAGTCAGGTACATGGATATGCAAAAATAAATATTTTCATTTAAAAATAACTCTATCCATTATTGTTGGAATCAATTATTTATACAATAACTTTTATCTCCATTATCAGTCTATACTGATTCTAACTAAGACAAAATTTCATCGTCCCCCTCTTTATCCTGTAACTAAATAAAATTTCGTAAAAGTAATAATCTTACCAGATTATTGTATTTTTCTTTTACTACACTTTCACTTATAACTGCTTTAATTTTGCAAAAGAACATTCAATTAGGTTGGGCTTTCCTAAATATTCTATTTCTGAAAGAAACTTGATCATGTTGAAGTACTATTTTTCAGAACCAATCATACAGTATGAATGAATTAACCCCACGTGCTCCGTCACTCTGACTGCTAAACAAACACATGGCAGTCTAAAGCTCACCTTTCAGTGCAGACACATATACAGAAAGTTCCATTGTGCCAATATATGTCCACTAAAAGTTGATAAAGTAACTTTTGCATGATTACCTTACACTTCAACTGTGGCTTTGTCACACTGCATCTTTTTAGTCATGATGTATTTATATCTCACTTCAACTGACCTTTCTTTTTAACATCCAATTGTCCATAAACAAAGCTTAGTCAAAGCTGTGTGTATTGACACCTCCTGTTTTCCTACAAATAACACCTTAAACAAATGGTGCAAAACCCACGTGTTTTTTCAAAACAATTACTTTAGTAAGTAATAATACCTTTAAAAATATATGTTTTCTCATCCATGAACCCTCTTCCAGGTTTCTGAAAGATTTTAACACAAAGATGTTGTTCTCAGATCCACAGAAGTGAAAATTGTCATGGCATGTCTGAGGCTGTGTAAACCGATCTGCATTTCTCTGTTGACAGTACATTTCTTTACCTGCCACACTCTTCAGAGGAAGATCTGTTACATGTTAGCTACCATGCTTTGCATCCCCTTCATTGTACAATTCGGTAACAATCTCATTTATCATTATAATTTGTAACCTTTTTTAAAAAAGTTTAAACATATTTTGTTTGTACATCTGTCAAAAATCATGTACACTATGTTATAATATGACCTTCCTGGTTATAATAATGACAAAAAATTGTTTAGAGGACAATCTCGTGAAGCTCACAGATTGGTTCCTGCCCATGAACTGCGATTGGCCATTTCTCCGAGAAAAATTCCTCCCCCAACCAAAGTCTTTACTTTTATCAGAAATACTCAACTACAAAAACTTTTAACAATAGTTTTTTTACAATTTGTGATAATTTTTAGATTGAACAAAACTTTCATATTTTAATATTTCCCTGGGTATCGTTAAGTAAATTAGAACAATCTACTATTTTTAATTTAATATCCAAATCCTAGTTTGGAATATTTTGTAAAAATTGCTCAATTCTTAACTTATTATTTCCTGCAACCAAATCTGTAAGTTTTGTTAAACACTAAATACCACGTTGTTTTTCACAATCTTAATCAATAGTTTTTTCTTAAAACTTTGTTCTGCCCCTTGTTTGTGCTTGAATGACCACATGTAATAACACATTTTCTGTTGTTTAGGGCTTAAATATTCATAAACAGTTACATGCAGCATTAAACTTAGTTTCCTTATTAAAGAACTTCTTCACACTCTGGCATTAATTACTGTAATTAATTACCCTACTACTGCTACATGCCTGTATTCCATATATATGGAATATATCAATTCCCGATAGTACAGGGATATACTTCTGAGCTTTGAGATGTTAACCATTCCATGTTATCCACTCACTTATATAAACAAACATATTTACCCCTTGTTTAGAATGATTTACACTTAAAAAAAAACAAGAGATGACTAATGTCCTTTAGCTTTGTCTGTTGTTCGTTTCTTTCATTTGTTGCTTTGTCTTTGTTCGTTGCTTTTATTCGTTGCTTTTTCTTGGAAGAAAATTGTCCCTATCTTTTTCTTTGAAAAATAGTTTTCTTGTAGCTTTTGCCTTGTTCCTTGACTCGTGTTTATGTAGTGTTTATGTAATGTTTCTGTAGGCTGTAAATAGGCCTAAAGTAAAAAAAAATTAAGGATGCATGTGTATTGAAAATGTCTTTTCTCCTTCTGTGTTTGCTGAAGGAATGAGATGTGTATGTGTAGTGTAGTGTTTGCCTGTTCTTGGACGGTCCAAAACATCAAAATCCGACTCTTTTAGCTCACCCAAAGAGTACATCTGCCTGTTGTATCTACAATGGTGGCCTTTATAACGTGAAACCTTAGTTCCCATTTCAACACTTCTTCTGTGAGACTTTTCTCACCTTTTTTTTAGGAACTTCCTTTGGCAGAAATCTTCACTTACGTAAACATTTAGCTTTTTCACAATCAGAAAGTCCTCACTGGATTTCCTATGATATCTTGAACACATACTGTCCAAAAGACTTTGTCAATCAACCTCGTAAGTTGAGTCTTAGTTTTTTTTTGTTTTTTTCTTCTGCTTGCAAGTTTACAAGCGATCTGTAGGAGAGAAAATTCACCCTTGTGCTTTGAACAAAAATATCAAGATCAATAATTGTCTTTGTTTCACGGCCGAAATTCTTCTCGTCTTTAGCTGGCTCAGTTTCCTTGGACCTTCTGTCCACATCTGATAGAACACAAACGCCTTTTTCTTTCTAAGTTCTTTGGTTGTTTTTTTCCCAAGACTTGATCAATTGTTTTCGTCTCGTCTCTTCATCTGAGTCTCTCCTGTTGTCAAGTAGTGAGGAAAAAAAAATTCTGGGGCTCGCCAATGTAAAAAGGATGGGGGAAAGGGGGGACACTTGTTAAATCTATTCTATCTTTCTAGGCGTTTTGTTCCAAAATTCAATAGAGCCAGGTTATCTTCAACAACGTGTGAGTTTATTCTTCAGAAAGACAAGCAAAAGACAATGCTTACATAATGACAGCTGGTAACACATGGTAAGATGGTTGCTTCAGAAGGAGGAACGAGGTGTCAGATGGTATGATGGTATATCTTCGAGCAGGGTCCCCTGACCTTACATAGTGAAGGGTCACTTCTCCACCATCTTCCTGCAACGGGTCCCTTCGCCCGACCTTCCTAACTCATGTTCACTTGTGAGGCATTATTATACTGCTAGTAGAGCAAAGCTAAGCATAATTTACATTTAGCATCGCTCCAAGGAAGGTAATGCTACTGTCTCACAGAAGTAACACCCACTTTGTGTATATTAAAGTAACATAACTCCACCCATTGTCCTGACATAGTTCCTCAAAAATAGATGTTACATACACAGCAAATGTCCTTTCTCTGTCCTCAGCAACCTTCAAAATTAACATGTTTCAATAAAGATTAAATAAACTTTTATCACTTAAAATAGTAATAAATTCAAAATCTAACAGTGTCCTTCCCTTCTTAGTTCACTCTACTCATGTGGCGCTGAGTGTCAACTGTCCTTCACCAAACTCCTGTACTCTCTTGTGGTCCGACCTACTGAGTCCTACACCAACCCGCGCCCCGCACATTCATGTGAAGCTGCATTCCAAGCCTCCCGTAACCCCCTTCCCCACATACTCTATACCCCATAAGTCCCCACGCAGACTAGCCTGATGATTATTTCTCCCAATCCCCACCAGGCACACTGTCAGAAATCAGATATGATCAGAAATGTGTGGACTGCAACAGAGGAAACCGCAAACAGAAATAGGTGAAGTAAAATAGTTTATTTAAGTAAATAGAAATGTGAACACACCACCAGTACAAGTGAACAACTACGATTATGGGGAACCATAATCGTAGTCAAGCCAGGCCAGAGTCATTAACGGGAGGTCAGCAGATGGGGGGCCAGGAGTGGACAGACAGGGACAAGCAGGGAGCAGAGCAAGGATCCAAGGATCCAGGGATAAGGAGCAGAACAACAGGTTCAGGGTTCAGGGATCAGGTATCAGGTTAGGGCACGAGGACAATACCAGGGCGGTGTGTGTATGCACCTGCCGGGTATTTATACCTGCTAACAGGCTCAGGTGATTCCTAATTGCAGGAGGAGATACCTGCTCCATCCTGCCAGGATCCACCCACTGGTGGACGCCAGTACTGCGGCCCAAGGATCACATAACACCAGCAGGGAAAGGCTCTCCTGACAGTTCCAAACTGCCAGGAGACACCTGCTGGTGGACATCAGTACTGCACGCCAAATATCAGATGGTATTACCAGCGAGTGGAACCTTTCCTGACACACACTCATGCAACTTGGCCTGCCATGTCCTACCCTGTACAGACTCGTGCAGCCTTGCCTGCTGAGTCACCCCTGAAACCACCACCTCCCTTGCACACTCATGCAGTCCGGCATGTTGAATCCCTTTCTAAACCCCACTACACACACTCATGCGGCCTTGCCTGCTGAATCCATTTCACTTGTACAGTCCTGAGTGCTGAGTCAACCCCCCACCCATACATTTGTGTGCCACAAAGTGCCAAACTCTCACCTGCACACTCGTTTGGCCCAGCCTGCCAAGTCGCGTTGCCCCACCCTGTAGACGTGTGGGGCCTTGCCTGTTGAGTCCATACCCCCCCACAAACTCCTATGGCCTGGCCTGCTAAATCCCTCTCCCAACCCCCAACTTGCAAACTCATGCAACTTGGCCTGCCAAGTGCTCTCTTCTATAGACTGATGCGGCCTTGCTTGCTGAGTCCCCTCGCCAAAACCTCCATATCCCTTGCACACTCATGCGGTCTGGCCTGTCGAATCCCTTTCCATCCCGCACACTCGTCTGCTGAGTCCATTTATTTTGTGTAGCCCAGAGTTCTGAGTTCCCCCCTCCAAAAATTTATGTGGCAAGGACTGCCGAGACCAAAACCTGCACACTCGTGTGGCCTGGCCTGCCAAATCGTCATGCTCAACCCTGCACACTTGTGCAGCTTTGCCTGTTGAGTCCATACCCCAAAAGACTTCCCTTTCTTACAGACCTGTCTGCTGAGTCCCTCTCCCAACCCTCACCACACACACTTATGCAACTCGGCCTGCCATGTCTTCCCCCTACAGACTCATGCAGCCTTGTCTGCCTAGTCCCCCCCAAAACCCCCATCTCCTTGCAAACTTGTGCAGTCCAGCCTATCAAATTCCTTTCCAAACTCACACACTTGTGCGGCCTTGCCTGCTAAAGACAAGTTGCATGAGTGTGCAAGGTGGGAGCTGGGAGATGGACTTGACAGGCAAGACTGTACAAGTCTATGGGGGGGGGGACTTGTTGGGTATGGACTCAGAGGGCAAGGCCGCATAAGTGTGTCGGTTGGAAAGGGACTCGACAGGCCAGACCGCATGAGTGTGCAAGGGAGGTGGGGGTTTTGGGGGGACTCAGCAGGTAAGGCCGCACAAGCCTGTAGGAGGGAGGACTTGGCAGGCCGAGTGAGGTGTGAATAGGGGGTTGGGAGAGGGACTTAGCAGGTCAGGCCACACAAGTTTGCAGGTGAGGAACTCGGCAGTCTGGGCCGCACAAATGTTTCGGGGGGTTGACTCAGCACTCAGCCAATGGCTGAGAGTACTGATCGGAGTCTTCTGGCGGGGGGGGCAGTCCCCCTGTCATAACACAATAGAACAGCAGGGGAGATTGCTGTATTAACATTGGATTGTTAGTACATAGGCTCTCACCTGTGATGTCAGTTTTTTTCATTCAGCCCCCTGGGTTGAAAAAAAAACAAACTTGGGGGGTTTATTTACAAAAGGCAAAGCCACTGGGGGGGACATGCAAGGAAAATAAAAAAACAGAATTTTTGCTTGCATATGATTGGATAATAGACATCAGCAGAGCTTCCCCTTATTTCAGAGCTTTCCCTCAGATCTACAACGATTGCACTTCCAAGTGCACAGTGGATTTGCTGTTAGTAAATCAACCCCTATATCGTGTGTACTAGGCGTCACTGTTTTTAGCCAGGCAGTGAAAGTGAATAGCTGTTTTATTGCTATGGTGAATAATTACTTGTGTTAAAGTGACAAAAGTTGTACAAGGTTTGTCTGCATACGAGACACAGTGTGGACTTACCTCCCTTGTCCCCCCAACCTGATCAGTGAAGAGCCAGAGCATTGAGAAACATCTGGTATTTTCATGTAAGGGGGAAATGTGACACTTTTGCCTACCACAATACAGTGCTTGGTGCCTGAGGGCTCAATTAACCCTATTTTACTAGAGATGGGTCAACTGTTTGGGCCAAGCATTGATTTGGCTCCAAACAGCACCTGTTCGCGTGTTCACCGAACACTCAAATTTGCGGGGTGCTCGACACGATGTTCACCAGCCAAGCGCCTCGCAATGTACTGCGTTCTGCACAGTGCATTCTAGGGCTCTGATTGGCTAAAGCAATGCACCTGGTCAGGTGAAAGTCTTTGCCCAAACAAGGCACAGGGCACAGTGAATAGCTTGTCGTTAAGGAGCAGGCCGGGAAGCCAACCACCACATCCTTAAAAACTGATGAGTCATCAGCTGTCAGTGGGCTTTCCCACTGACAGCTAAATGAAAAAAAAAAACATTGCCAGCAATACAAAAATCTGAAAAAAAATGGTGTGGGGGTCCCCCCCCAATCCATACCAGGCCTTTTGAGTCTGGTATGGATTTTAAGGAGAACCCCACACCAAAAAAAAAAGGTGTGGGGTCTCCCCTAAAATCCATACCAGACCCTTATCTGATCATGCAGCCTGGCAGGGCAGGAAGGGGGGGACAAGTGAGCGCCCCCCCTCCTGAACCACCATTCTCTCAACATGGGGGGCATTTCGGGGAAGGGGGGTTCTTCTACTCATTCACCAAAAAAGGTGTAAAAAAAAAAGCACACACAGTTTTTTACAATTCCTTTATTAAAAAAAAAAAGTCACCTGGACCCGAAAAAAGGAAAAAAAAAGACCTGCCGTTAATGGAGGCTCCCCGCTGTCTGACAGTTCTTAAATAGGTAAGGGGCGGAGCCACCTGGCAACATCACCTGGTGGCACCACTAACAACTAATCAAGTCATTGGTTGTTAAGGACGCTTCCTGGCCTGCTCTTTACAGTGACAACCAGCTAATTTTCACACAGAATTAGAATCAGTGAATCAATTTTCGACCGATTCGAATTCCAATCGTTCTAAAAATTTAGAATTCGTTAGTAAATATAATTTTGTCTTTTTTTTCTTTATATATGTCAGTTTTGCTTCAGCAGGTTCTATACACAGTACAGATGTGCCACTTTACAGGCAGACTAAGGGGACCCCCCAGGCACTATTAGTGTTGGGCAAATGGTTCGGTCCAAGCATGAGTTCAGGGAACACCAGAATTTTCAGGGTGTTCGGTGGGTGTTTGCCCCATGCCAAACACCCTGCAATTCACTATGTGTTGCACAGTGCATTATGCGCCCTGAATGGGCAAAGCTTGCCCATCAGGGCACAGTGAATAGCTGGTTGTTAATGAACAGGGCTGGGAAGTTGAGTCATCAGCTGTCAGTGGGCTTCCCCACTGACAGCTTAAAAAAAAAATTGCCCGCATTAAAAACAAAAACGGCGTGGGGCCCCCCAAAATCCATACCAGACCCTTATCCGAGCACACAGCCTGACAGGCCAGGAAAGGGGGGATGAGTGAGCGTTCCTCCTCCTGGACTCCTGGACCATACCAGGCCACATGCTCTCAACACGGGGGGTGGGTGCTCTGGGGCAGGAAGGCTCTGCACCCCCCACCCCAAATCACTGTGTCCCAATGTTGATGGGGACAAGGTCCTCTTTCCCACAACCCTGGGTGGTAGTTTTGGGGTCTGTGGCTTATGTCCCCCATGTAGATCCAACGTCAATCACGACCCCGCCGGACCCAAAAATAAAATAAAAACCCTCTGCCCGCAAACACGGCTGACCGTCGAATGCCTCTTCCACCGGCTCACGTTTATTAAATAAGTAAAGGGTGGGGCACCCGGTGACATCACCTGATGACCCCGCCCCCTTGTGATGTCACTGATCGCTGCATGCTGGGTCAGTGACATCACAAGGGGGCGAGGCCACCAGGTGACATCACTGGGTTGCCCAGCCCCTTATCTATTTAAGAAATATCACCTGGCAGAGGAGGCATTCGGCATCATGTGGCATCGTGATTGACATAGGTTCTACATAATTTTTTTTTTTTTGCATTTTTTGAAATAAAGACTTGTCAAAAACCGGCTGCTGTCATATTTTTGGACACTTTTTTGGTTAATAAGTAGCGGTACAATATACCCTATACTCATTCACATGGGGGGCAAGAGATCTGGGGGCCCTCTTGATAAAGGGGGTTTCCAGATTCTGATAAGCTGGCCAGGGTTGTGAGGAAACGGTGCTTTGGGGCGGTTCAGACCACTCCCTGCCCCAATGCACCCCCCCCCCACATGTTGCCTATTGTGGTCCAGAAGGGGGGGCGCTCACTCACTCCCCCCTTTTCTGGCCTGCCAGGCTGCGTGCTTAGATAAGGGTCTGGTATGGATTCTGGGGGGGAGACCACACACGTGTTTTATTTTTAGGCGTGGGTTTCCCCTTAAAAACCATACCAGACCTAGGGGTCTGGTATGGATTTTGGGGGGACCCCGCGCTGTTTTTTTTTTTATATTGCCGGTTCGCAATTGCAACCGCAAGTACATTTAAATTGGATCTGGCTTGTTTATTTTTATTTTTGCTGCAGCATGTTCTATATATGCTACAGATGCGCATCTTTACAGGCAGACTAATGTCGAGTACACACGACCGTTTTTCATGACGAGAAACATGCCATTTTTTTTAAATTGGTCGTGAAAAACGGTCGTGTGTAGGCTCCAGAGCATTTTTCTTGACAAGAAAAATAGGCATTAAAAATTTAGAACCTGACGGCGTATGTGGATGGCTGCCTGAATCCACAGCTCTGCAGTAGAACCAGCTCCAGCGACCCCACAGCGACTCCAAAGAAGGACAAAAACTCTCCACAAGCTGCCTAAACATCCAGGCACATTGCACAGCTATGCTAAAGCGGAGGAAGACGACTTCACTCCCCAGAAAACTGACGGATTTCTATCCCTCAGCGACTCTGACAAACAGCCAAAATGGCGCCGGCATAAGCTGGGATACAACAGCGCGGCTCTCCTCCTCTCCTCACAACCTGAGCACTGTGATGTCTCCAGGAACACAGCGGTACTCCGACACCCAGGGTGAGTGCTCTCCTCCTAACTCTCCCATGACATCCAGCCCTGCCAAGTCTAGACTCAGAACGAATGAGCCTGAGCAGATGCAGCATGTCAAGTCACCATGCCTGTTCTCCCTTCCCCCACCGCAGCAATCTTCTGTATTAGATGCGTTCCCAGCCTCTGACCAGCCTCTATCAGAAAGTACAATGAAAAGCATGCTTCTCTCACTGAGGCAAACATTATATACAGACCTATCCTCTGCTGTCTCCTCTCTATCTGTAACAGTGACTCAGCATGACCAAGCCATAGCCCACATGGAAACAAAAATGGGAGACATACTTACTGCCCATAATGAGCTAGTGGATGGCTTTGCAGATCATGAAGATGAGCTTCAATTAATTAATTTGAAGCTCGCGGATTTAGAGGACCGTTCCAGAAGGAACAATATTAAATTTCGCAATGTCCCTGAGTCGATCCAACCGTCAGATCTGATGCAATTTCTGCAATCCCTGATGCTAGCCCTTGTACCTGATCTGACATCCCGGGACTTGGAAATTGACAGGGCACACAGGCTCCCCAAGCCGTCTCACCTCCCTCCCTCCACCCCTAGGGATGTTCTGGCCCGAATCCACTTTTTTACAGTGAAAGAGAGAGTCATCTATGCAGCCAAAAGAGCTCCGGGGCTCCCTGACCCTTTTACCAACATCGCACTATATGCTGATTTATCTAAGGCAACTATGGAAAATTGCAGACAGCTGGTGACTATAACCAAAGCGCTACAGAATCATAGAATCCCCTATAAATGGGGCTTCCCCACAAAGCTGCTCATTACATACCAGAACAAAACCCATGCAGTGCGCACTCTCCCTATGGGACTCACGCTCCTAAGAAACTGGCGCATCATTCCAGCAGAAACACCTTGCCCTCCTGCCACCACTTCAACCCTTATGGAGACTGGGGGAGATACCCCAATTGCCTGACCATCACGTCATGAATCCTTCTCTACATGCATTAAATAGCTGGAAAGCTGCAGTACCTTTTTCCAACAACTGCCTGTCTGTTGAGAGATCCCTGTCCCACATTGCGGACACAAGATCTCTTTCCCCCACTCTCTGTTTGCAGTAGTTTCTGCACATTGAACCCAGGCCCTTAGTTGCTGGGCTCTCCCTTTTTACACCAAAACCCTCCACCCACCCTCGGCACCAGCTAATCTCCGTTCACCTCCATATCATCCCACATCCGGAACTCTATTCTGCGGGCTAAACAACGTCCTTATTGCTTTCAACTGGACTAAGGAATTACCCCTCGTCTTCCATTCATCAGCTCCGCTTACAGTCCATACGCCCTACCTCTAATCTTACACAATGGCTTTCAAAATAGTTTCTATTAATGCCAGGGGCCTGAACTCCCCTCAGAAAAGATCTGCACTATCCAGGGAAGCCAACACCCAAAAAACTGATATCCTCTTAGTGCAAGAGACTCATTTTGCTTCAAACAAGACTCCAAGATTTACCCTAAAAAACTATGATCAAGTCTTTTCAGCCTCATGCCAAAGAAAGAAAAATGGAGTCCTTACTGCCATACGGAACACGCTACAATTTCAGCTTCATCAATCCATCGAGGACCCCCACGGACGTTTCCTGATTCTAATCTGCGACATCAACCAAGTCACCTACACCCTGGTCAATGTCTATGGGCCGAACACACAGCAACTGTGATTCCTCAAACTGCTATACAAGAAAATAACACGACTCCGGAAAGGAAGGCTTCTTATGGGCGGCGACTTTAACATAATAGAAGATTCCACTCTGGATACTACATCTGCAGCAAAAACACCTCGATCTATCTACCCCTTTTTACACATTAATGATCTCTTTGATCCGTGGAGATGTCAACACAGTAATGAACGAGACTTTTCATACTTCTCCTCCTCTCAACTTTCATATTCTCGAATTGACTTCTTCTTAGTTGACAAAATCACCCTTCAGGACGTGACGAAATCTGACATCGGAACCATCACATGGACGGACCATGCACCTGTTTCCCTTTCGGTGGGAAATTGTAGACCAAAGACAACCCGGGTTTGGAAGCTTGACTCGTCCCTCCTCTCCGACCCAAAAATTGTTTGAGATCTCAATACTGACCACCACTTCTATTTTCAAATGAACAATCAACCGGACACTGATAGGTTTGTACTTTGGTCAGCATATAAAGCTTACATGCGTGGCATTCTAATTAAGCTTCATAGTAATATTAGGAAACAGAGGTCTAGGCAAATTGAAGAGGTTCTCTCCCTAATCACCCTATTAGAATACCAGAATAAAATAACTCCCTCTCAACATTTAGCAACTGACCTTTTAGAACAACGACACAAACTCCGCTCACTTCTACTCGTTAAATTTGAGAAAAACCTTAAACTAACCAAAGCCAAATACTATGCCCTAGGCAATAAAGCTGGAGCATTACTGGCCCGACAAGTTAAGACTCAACGCATTAGAAACAAAATAGCTTCCCTTTATCACCCCACCACTAAGCAACTCCTGACTAACCCGCAGGATATAGCCAATGCTTTTAGCGACTATTACTCCTCTCTTTATAACCTCTCAAATGACACAGCTACTCATCAACCAAATGATCAAACCATACAAAATTTTCTAACCAATATTGATCTCCCGATTATAACCCACTCACAGTTGAGTGTCCTTTCCCAACCGTTCTCGGAAGACGAAGTCCTAGAGGCCATCAAATCGCTTCCTCTCCACAAATCCCCTGGTGAAGATGGCTACACTAATGAATACTACAAAACATTTGTCAAACTAGTCACCCCACACCTTACTGACCTCTTCAACTCTGCCGCCACCTCTGGTTCTCTACCGCTTGATATGTTACGATCAACTATTACCACAATCCCTAAACCTGAGAAAGATCCTACTTCTACAACTAACTACAGGCCTATATCGCTCCTCAACACAGACGTAAAGATTTACGCTAAAGTCATTGCTTCTAGGTTATTGAAATGTCTCCCCTCCTTAGTACATCCAGACCAAGTCGGCTTTATGCCGAACAGGCAAGCCCCAGACGCTACTAGAAGAGTTATTGATCTGATCCACCAGACCGCCCAGTCGTGAACGCCTTCTCTGCTGCTATCCTTGGATGCAGAGAAGGCGTTCGACAGAGTGCACTGGGGATTCCTGAAAGCAGTACTCACTAAATTTGGAATTACGGGTTGGTTCCAATCAGCTATACTCGCGCTCTATTCACAACCCTCTGCATCGGTATTAACTGACGGATCCCTCTCTAAACCCTTTAGGATATCCAACGGCACCCGCCAAGGATGCCCGCTCTCCCCTCTCATCTTTGCTCTAATAATGGAGCCACTGGCAGCAAAGATCAGAGGTGACAAACGCATCGAACACAATGACATGGAGCATAAAATAAGCCTTTATGCTGATGATGTCATACTTCTAGTCACAAAACCAACGCACTCCATGCCTGCAATCCAAGAAATCTTAACTCAATTTAGTATGGCCTCCCTCTACAAAATTAACTCCTCTAAATCCCTGATTCTCCCGCTTAACCTGACACACGACCATCGATCCCACCTGAAGGGCACTCTCCCTTATTCCTGGACGACACAGTCTATTCCTTACCTAGGAATAAAACTAGCCCCCTCGCTGTCTCAACTTTATGACCTCAACTACCGCACTTTCCAAAAACAACTTCCCCAACTATTATGTCAACTGCGCTCTACAGGTCTCTCTAGACTAGGGCGAATTGCCTACTTTAAGATGCTAATCCTCCCTAAACTACTATACCTATTTTGCACGGTAATTCTACCTATACCGAATTCCTTTTTCACCTCCATACAAAAACAACTTTCCAGATTTATATGGGAAAATAAACCACCCAGATGCGCTCAATACATTTTAACAAGACACCATAAGAGAGTGAGTCTCCCCCACATTCAAAGCTACTATTATGCGGCAATACTAGACCAGCTATATTACTGGTGGCACCCAACACCCGATAAGACCTGGTCAATCATAGAATCTTGAGTCTTTAAACCACATACTCTACGGGATGTGCTCCTTGCCACATCGATGGACCCTCTCTCAAATAGACTGACCAATCCCCCGTCGATTACGGCTTCACTGTTAGCTTGGAAGAAACTCGCCCAAACAATATCTAACCATCCGTCTCACAGACTACAAATCCCCCTTAGTACTCTGATGATACACATACCGGACTTAAGCCTAAAAAAATGGCAAACACAAATGATAACTAACGTCTCAGATCTCTACAACACTAACGACACTCTGAAAACCTTTACAAGTCTCCAAAATGAATGTAACCTCCCCCACACGGAAATTTTCACATACATGAGGATCTCTCATTATCTTTGAAAATCCAAATTCTCTACTGTAGCCAAAATTCCTGAACCTATACACAATTTCTACACACACACGACATACCCGAAACGTGGCATCTCTACGATATTTTCTACACTCAACGACGACCGTCCCTATTCCCAAATACTATCCCTTTCGAAATGGGTAGAAGAACTGAACATTACTATTGACCCCGACATGTGGGCACGTGCCTTTCAGCACACCTTTACGGCCTCCCATTGCTCTAATCATTGGGAATCATACCAAAAAACGATTCATAGGTGGTATCTCACACCCTATCGCCTCTGCAAATTCTTCCCTGGCCATCCTCCTACCTGTTGGCGATCTTGTGGAAGCACTGGTACCATAGCACATATATTATGGTATTGTAAAACCCTAAGCTCCTTCTGGAAACAAATTTTTGCCCTAATCTCCACCATTTCACAGATTGCAACACCACCTAATCCCTCGCTAGCATTACTACACCTTGGAATAGACAAATTCCCACCCAAGTCACGAGTGGTGATAATTCACCTACTGCTCGCGGCAAAAATGAACATCACAAAACTCTGGAAAACCACTGACTCACCAGCCATTGCAAACGCAATAACCGATTTGAATCATCAATGTGAAATGGAGAGACTACTTGCTAGAAAAAACCTAAATATGAAAAAGTTTTTATATAACTGCCAGGTCTGGCTCACACATCCAAAATGTACTGTAACCTCCTGATGTATTATTTGTATTGCAATCCTCTCTCATTCGAGTAATTCCTTCTATCATCCTAACCCCCCTTCTGTAAGGTAACAATTTCGTTTCTTGACGAAAAAAACGGTCGTGTGTACGAGGCTTAAGACAATGTTTTGGCTTCACATACACTTTAACTTAAATATAAGGCATTGATTGCATTTGGCTAATTGAGTTGTGCATATTGAGTACTTCATCTGTCATTTCCTTTGATATTAAGAGTTTTTTTTATACTTATAGGGCATTACCTGTAATGTGACTAGGGACTAGGGACTTATGTGACTAGGGACTACTCAAGGCAAGAAGAATCCTGTCTTGCAAATAGCAAGCAACTTCCTGGTGACTAGCTCTAGTCTGTCCTCTTACATCTCATGCTCTATAATATTTCATATTAAGGTTACCCATCAAAATGGGACAATAATAAAGGGAAGACCAGAGCTGAAAAACAGTAGCTGCAGTGCTTCTTATGACTCAGTTATAGCGGTGTCAGGAAGGTCAGACACATGGCCATGCCCCAAGATCTGTGTATTTGCATATAGGAGAAGGTATTGGACAGTAGATGTAAAGGAAGCCATCTCTCATCTCAGCCTTCACCAGAGATGTTTTAAACAGTTAGCATATAAGGTGTAGCTGAGTGCAACTTATAGATAGCACCCATCTTTATGCTTCATTTATCTGATTACCCATTTGTTACTCTCCAAGTACTTTTGTAAGATCATTATCACCTTGTCCTGAGGTTCTCTCATAAACCTCCACAGACAATCATAATCTATTTAAAAAAAATAAGGCATCTACAGAGTGCCATAGACGGTTCAAATCTTCAGCAGAACCCATCTGAGATTTTAAACATGTATGGGCAGGATGAATGTACCCAAGCTGATTAATCAATCAACTTGGGTACAACCATTCTGCCAGATTTTACATGCAATTATTGCAAGTGGCTGTTATAGCTGCTAGCAATAATCACTGTCTTCTCCCGGCAGGGACCCCTTCCCCCGCCATCCGTCGGGAGAAGACAATGGCTCAGCAGGAGGGATTCCCACATAACAATGTCTGTGTTGATGGTGGAATCAAATTTCTTTCCTGCAACTCATGCTTGCAGGAAGGAAATTCGCTCTGTCTATGGCCAGCCTTACTGGAGTTACTGAGATTGTAAATTAAAAGAAACAAACAAAAAAAAAAACAGTTGTATTCAATCTGCAATACATATTTTTAAATGTTTCCTTTTTCAAATATTTATGCTTATCATATGCGCTTATGTTTGTATCGCTGTTTAATTCTTAGGACAAAAATCGAAAAAATAGAAAGATGAACTAGACAGTTTTTGTAAGTGCACATTCTACATGATTTTTTATTAGATTAAATGCACATTATAGCCTTTTGATTGTATGCGCTCACCAGTGGGAAGAATATTCTGATAATTATGGAAACAAATCAAATAGGTAAATGCTTATATATATAGGTAATGTTCTTATCACAGTGTATTCATTAACCAAAGCTATGTAACTTGGTTTCATATTAACATTGCTGAGGCTTGAGCAAGAGTTTAGCACACAAATGATATAGACACTTGAAGATAATATAGTAAGTAACATGAGATAAAGTGTAATTTTATATTAGCAAAAATAGATCTTTTCTAAACAGTAAATATAGCATAGTTAAAGTGACAGCCCATTATTCAATGATCTTATTTTACACTGGCGGTTCATTCTGTGAATACACAGGCTGCTTTCCTACAGGAGCATTTTATGACATCAGTATAGTTGTAGCCAATCTTCCTTCCATTATTACACTCCAGTTGGATGTTCTTGGGAACGGTTTCGGTTGCCTGGCAGCAGGTGCAGTCATGTTTCTGCATTTTTGGAAAGTTGGGGTGTCTGAAAAAATATATATCATTTTATTTAAAAGTCTATTTTATTATGAACAATATACAGTTATGATACTCAAATATGAAAGGGCTAGGTCTTGCTTAGAACAGCCACAATGACGGTCTGACATCAATGACCCCCACCATATGTATACTTCATGACTCTGTGGTCCTTACCAGCTTTAAACAGTTCTTTACATTACTGGAACATGCAAGATAATCAGTGTGAATTAATTTAGTTTATGAAACTACCATAGCCTTATTGGTTTTAACAGTTATTGTGAAAAAAATAATTATTGTAATGGTTATACTAATTTCATAGCTTTGTACTCCGCATTTCTTTGGGAATTTCCTTATATGTGAGGATGGCAAGGGATCACCCACAACCTGAATGGTTTGGCCCGAGCATGAGTTCGGGCAAAACACTGGCTGTCAGACATTGTTCCTCCATCACCCGAATTTGCAGGGTGTTCAGCGGGTGTTCGCCCCTCTGAATGCCCTGCAATGCACTACGCGCTGCACAGTGCATTTGACACCCTGATTGGGCAAAGCCTTGCCCAATCAGGGTACAGTATAAGCTGGTTGTTAAGAAGCAGGGCCGTATAAGAGTCTGATATGAATTTTGGGGGGACCCCATGCTGTTTTAAAAAAAAAACATTGGCGTGGTATGGACTGGGGGAAAGGGCCAGGCCATTTATTTCTTTATTTTTTCAATAGCCGGTTGCCACGCAATTGCAACCGCAAGACATTTTTTTTTAAATTCTCTTTATTGATTTTTAATAGATGTACAAAAACAGAGCCTTGGGGCATTCTCCGGCTCAAAAAGTACCATGTAAATCGGTACCTAACAACAGGTTATCTGCCTAAACAGTGCTGTTAGCGACAGAAAAACAAACAAAAAAAAACAAAAAAACAAAGATACGAACAACAAAACATCACTGCTCAGCCACTCCATTTGGAGAAATTATGAAATGAGAATGTGCAACTCGTCTGCGATAGAGGTGAGGTTTCCCAAGAGGGAACTCTGGTACTAGGCCTAGAATACTAAGGGTTCAACTATAGGGGTGGCAGGTAGGTCTTAGCAGGTGTTAGCACGGAAGGAGTAGTTAATGTGTATCAGATAAACCCTCTATTCTAGAGCAGCATAAGTGGAGGCAAAGTCAACCCATAGTTTCCACACTTTGTCAAATTTAGCAATACACCCACAGGAGTGATATGTGGCTTTATATAATGGTATTGTAGAATTGACCAGGGCTTTACAAGAGTTCAGAGAGGGTGCATCTGATTGTTTCCATTTTAGTCATTTGGCTTTACGGGCATAAAAGAGCAAAAGTCCTATGAGGGTCTTAATTGTTGTGCGGTGCTCTAAAGAGCCAACCAGGCCCAGCAAGCAGACTGGTACAGTCTGCTGGATTGGGATTGTTAACAGCGAGGCTATAAATTGCGTCACCTCTACCCAGAAAGAGTGCACTTTGGGACAGGACCACAACATATGACAGAAACCGGTCTCTAGATTACTACATTTCCAACAGCTAGGATAGACCCCAGGATAAATTATGTTCAGCCATTGCGGCATTAAATACACCCGGTGTAAAATCCTAAATTGAATTAAGCGATCCTTTACTGCCATCAATTGGAGAAAAGGGTTTTCCCACATATCCTCCCAATCCTCTGTGTCTAGTTCAGGAAAGTCCACCCTCCATTTAGCTTGGAGAGTTTCAAGCCCAAAATGCATTGATGGTAGTAGTGCCTTGTATATAGTGGAGAGGGTTTTACCAGCTCATCGTTCCGGAGGAGGAATTCTAGAGTGGAGTGAAGGAGTAATAATGGTTGAGACCCAAATTGGGAAGAGAAGGCATGCCTGAGCTGCAGATATCTAAAGAAGTAACTATTGGGTAAGTCATGGTTCTGTTTGAGAGTGTTAAAAAGCAGGATAGTCCCGTCATCACAAATATGGTGGAGTACCTTAATGCCCCTTGTTGCCCATAAGCTTGGATCAGGTATAGTATGGAACTCAGCGAGGAGCGGGTTGAGCCATAAGGGGGTATCCGGGGACCATCTGTTTGGTTCTGCCTTATGTTTACAAATTTGCAATTGCCACACCTTTATCACTGATTTCATAGAGTGTGTGAGAGTCACAGGTGCCCGGGGTCCTCTCTATAGTGCATTTCTCAGTGATTCAAAGGACCCCAGCGATGCAGCCTCCAGCACCACTGAGGCGTTCGTATCATCAGAAATCACCCAATTATGTGCATGGACAAGTAGGGCTGCGAATAAATATTTTTGGAGGTATGGACAGGCCAGACCCCCCTCCGTCCAGGGTCTACGGAGGATAGATTTACTAAACCTGGGGGTTTTAGAATTCCATAGGAAAGAAGAGATGATGGAATATAATTGTGTAAAAAAAAAATTGGGTATCCATACTTGAGTGTCCCTGATGACATATAGAAAAATAGGAAGGCACTTCATTTTGAATAGGTTAATTCTGCCTATAAGAGATAGGGGCAAATTGTCCCAAGCTCTTAATTTGGATTGAAGGGTTGATAATAGGAGAGTGAGGTTCAAGGCAATAAAATCTGTCACATTGGGGGTGATGTTGATCCCCAGGTAACGGATTGTCGAGGCCTAGGACAGGGGTAATGAGGGGTCTGCTGCCTGGTCAGCCGCTGAGTCGATAGGTAGTAGTTGGGATTTTTCCCAGTTGACTTTCAGTCCAGATAAAATTGTAAAATAGGAAAAAATATTAAGAGCCTCTCGGAGGGAGGGCCCAGGGTCGTTAAGAAAAATCACTAAGTCATCTGCGTATAAAGCCAATTTTTCAATGATGGAGCCCATCCGTATGCCCACCACAGCATTAGAGTGTCGGATGGCAGTGGCTAGGGGCTCCATCACCGGGGCGAACAAAAAAGGGGAAAATGGGCATCCCTGACTAGTTCCCTGTTGTATCTGGAACTGTTTTGAGAGCATGCCCCCTAGTTTAATTTGTGCTGTTGGGGATTTATACAAGATGGTGATCCATTTACAAAAGGTGGGGCCGAATCCGAAGGCTTGTAGTACTATAAGCATGTAATCCCAAATGACGGTGCCAAAAGCCTTCTCCACATCCAAGGCCACCAAGACCCTAGTCTGGGAGGAGGTTGGAGGAAGTTGCAAACGTGTCAACACACGTCTAACCGCAAAACATTTTAAATGGGATTTGACTCTTCTTTTTATTTTAGAAATGTCATTTTTGCTGCAGCATGTTCTATTTATGTTCCATAAATATGTAGACCACTGCACTGCACCACTACAGGTAGACTAAGGGGACCTCCCAGGCACTATATTTTAAGGAATTTTTCATTTTTATTGTTGCACTGAAAAAATGATTGCTTTTAAAAATAATTTTGATACATCTCCCCCAGGGCAGTACCAAGACCCTTGTACCCCTTTTATGGCCAATTACTTGCATACAAGCCTTGAAGATTGGCACTTTTTTCCTGTTTGGCTCCCATAGACTTTAATGGGAATCGTGTTAGAACTTTTCCCCTGTTTGGGAGTTCTGCTGCAATCCAAACAGGGGGGTGTTCGGCCCATCTCAAGGGGAGAAGAAAGCCAGAGCCCACAGGAGCAAGGAGTAAGGTAAATATTACATCTTAGCCATCATTCCCTAGAAGTAATGTGCATTTAACCCACTATAAGGTTAGTTAGTTTTTTTTTATTCCTTGAGTTGGGATTTAACATGGGAAAGAAAGAATTATGTAATTCACTTTGAAACCTTGACTCAAACTGTGATCCAATAAAGGAAGATGTGTGCCGCTCAGGCGGCAAGAAATAATGATCCTGTACCCACTGCTATGAGTGCTGGCCAGGGAAGGAGCTTGTCAGAAGAGCCGCACATCAATGCAGATGTGAATGACAATCTCAACCGGGACTTCTGCCAGGCCACGCCCCTCTACTCATGGCCTGATGGTAACTCAGGCTGAGACTGCCATTCACTTTACCACAAGCGCGTCTGCATTGATGTGAGGCTCTTGGGACATACCCTCTGTTACATTATCATTTGGAGCTTCGACTCTTAGCCTCATGTCAAATTTTCGAATCAACTGCCATATCATTCTAACAATATTTCTGTGATTACCTCTGCAGTTTGCAATGCTTAGATACTTAGGACTCAAAAAAGAAATTACTTCTTTTTACAAAAAGATATGCCACTGATACCTTCATCAGGCAACATTTTAAGGAGCAGTTTGGAGTAGACAAAAAATCAAACATCTACGGAGAATTGAATATCTAACTGCCACTGTACAAGACAATAGTTCTCAATTCAATAAGATTTGGGAACCATGGGATTGTTCGGAATATGGGACACTCCTGCCGACCGCTACACCTGAAAGTGTCCCTTTCCCCTGAGCATTCTTCCTAGTCTCATTCTTGTTAATACTTACTGGATGGTTCCCCTATGAAAACTCCCTCATCGTACCTATTTTTACTAAGTTTGCTTTTGTGTTTATGTTAGACCTCACCTTCTCATCCTGTCTTGCCTACGAGTTGTCTGCCTTTATTTTTGTGCTATGCAGTTCACTCTTGTGTTCTGTTTACGTGGACATTTTTCATGTAATATTGTAACCCTTGTCACTCTTGAGAGCCGGTTCACACTGGGGCGGCACGACTTTGGGGGCGACTCGGCAAGGCGATCTCAAGACGACTTGAGAGGCGACTTGCAAAATGACTTCTGTATTGTAAGTCAATGCAAGTCAGCCCGAGTCGCCCCCAAAGTCTTACAAGAACCTTTTTCTAAGTCGGAAAGACTTGCGTCGCTCCTATTAGAACGGTTCCATTGAATAGAGTGGAGCGCGACTTGTCAGGCAGCTGAGTCGCCTGACGAGTCGCCCCTGTGTGAACCAGCTCTTACTGTTTATATTCTGTAATGTTGTCTTTTTTTGAAATACAAAATAAATAAAAAATACAATAAAAACAAAACAAACAAACATCTATACTCCCCTCCATGCTGCAGCATCACTGTGATGCTGCAGCTGTCCCCTGTCAGCTCTAAATTCAAGAACTAAGAGATAACATGACTGCTAATCACTCAGTTCTCAAGCAGCTCTGAGCAAAGAATGATGATTATCAGTCACTGTCTCTGCTCTGTCCCTCCAGTGCTCACTGGAGTTCAAGGCTGGTGAGGGGCGGGAGCATCTTGCTCCAGAGCCAGCTATCAATCAGGCAGCTGGGTGGATCCTGACAATATGGCTGGGATTCTTCCAAAGCCTAGAGGGGCTCTGTGATGCTAAAGCCTGCTGTTGGCTGATTCTTGGTCACAGTGCAAAAGTAAGTGTACTCCTATGACCCAAAAAGAGAAATATGATCAAAAAAGCTTTGGCCATGCTTCTCTTTTAATTTAAGTACCTATTGGTTTGGAACAGTAAAGCTCTTCCCATGCTCTATGAAGACAGAACTACTATTGCTACTACTATTGTTAATTCACAACACATCTCAGTTCCCATTTCAAAGTTATCATAGGATTTTGATAGAAATGTCTTTACAGGGCCTGCTGACCTCATCTGCCACTTTGAGCCCAACCTTTACAAATAAAACAGATTGGTCACTAGACTATTGTTCTCTTGTATTAGAGACATTGGGTCTGATTTACTAAAGGCAAATAGTTTGTTCACTTTGCAAAGGGTTTTCCCTTTGTCTAGTAAATGTGATGAGAATTCACTTTGAAAAGAATACCCCACCACGTGCAAGGAAATATAAAAAATAAAAATAAAAAAAGTAAACAAAAACTGTATTTTTTGCTTGTAAATGATTGGATGGTGGAAGTCAGCACAGCTTCTCCACATTCAATAAGATACGAGATAATACCTTTCAAAGTGCAAAGTGAAAATTCTCATGCAAAGTGAACAGGCCAATTGTCAAAAAAAGGATAAAAGTACAAGCATGCTCATTGACAAGAAGTAGGGAAATGTCTTTCAGAGACTGGGTATTATGAGATATCATTGTACAATCTGAAGTCTATGAATGTCTAAAGGTATATAGACTGGAAGGAGAAAATACTTTTATTAGTGCTGTCTATTATCCCACTGGAGAAATTACAAATCCCTTTCTGTCCCTGTGATAGCAGGGCAAAAAATTAGGTGATTGTCCTTGGGAAAAGAATATTATCCTATACATGCATTCAACAGCCAACACAAAATATGGGATCCAAAATATTCTGTGAATTAGCCCAATGTTTAAAAAATGCATTTCCTAAAGGTTTAAAAGAAATGCCATACACTTTCCTTTCACCACTATAAAAAGGCTTATATAATTTTCATTATGTGCAATGCATGACTTCATCCACAGCCTATTCCCATAACAGACATAACAAATCATTAAGTGCCCAAATGGTGTACTGGATATATTGGCTTATGAAATTTGTTCTCAACTGTATTTAATAAATGCATCATATTTAGAGTTGAGCGGACACCTGGATGTTCGGGTTCGGCCGAACTTTGGAAAAAAGTTTGAGTTAGGGACCGAAGATTAGCCGAACTTGACCCCGAACCTGATGTCAATGGGGACCCGAACTTCTGAGGACTAAAGTGGCTCTAAAAAAGTAATGGAAAGGACTAGAGGGCTGCAAATGGCAGCCAAATATTGTTAAGAGCATGGCAAGTGCTCTGCAAACAAATGTGGATAGGGAAATAACTTAAAATAACATAAAAAATAACAAAATAAAAAATAATATGCTGGAGGCCCCCTTCTCAGCAGAAGAGGTACAGGAAGTCATTAAGAACCTCAGAAACTCAACGGCACGATACCACACATATGGTGGGAATTCCCCAGAATACGCCCTTTTTGGCAATTTTTTTTTCAATTTAATGGATAAGCTAGTGGGAAAATAAAATACTTTGAAATTAAAAAAAATAAAAATTATAATCTTGACCTAGGAGGACGAGGTCCATATGGAGTAGGAGGTTGAGGTGGCGGTGGATGTGGCTGTGTAGGTGGAAGCGGCGGTGGAGGAGGATGAGGTAGCCAACACTGGTTCAAAAATACAACAATGGCTGGGTAAGGCCGTTGATGTGTCGAATTCTGTCCCCCGTCGGATAGTGTCCGCCCTGTACTGTGCTTGCTCAGTACGTAGGACAAGGGGATTTCGAAAATCTCCGAAGACGAATGGCGCCTGCGCGGTGAGTCCAGGTTCAAGCCATACCATCCGAGGTTTAAGCCGAGCCAACGAGGCTGTATCCGAAGAGTGGCGAGCAAAGCGAGCCCGTGAGGGGCCCTGTTACTATGTTCTACCGTATGTCCATTTGGATGGTGGGGCTTGAACCTGCACTCACAGCGCAGGCGCCGTTCATCTTCAGAGATTTTGTGAATCTCCTTGTCCTCCGAACTGCGCAAGCGCTGCGCCTGCGCAGTATGGGCCGGACACTATCCGATGGCCGGACAGTTTTTGGCAAAACACTGGTATACATGTCTATTCTGCACAAGGTACGGACAAGTCCTGTGGGATCCATGCCTGGTTCATTTTAATGAATGTGAGCTTGTCCACATTGGCTCTGGACAGGCGGCTGCGCTTGTCTGTGATAACGCCCCCTGCCGTGCTAAATACACATCCAGATAATACACTGGCTGCAGGACAAGCCAGCACTTCCAAGGCGTAAAGGTCAAGCTCAGGCCATGTGCCCAATTTGGAGACCCAGAAGTTGAAGGGGGCAGACCCGTCATTCAGTACGTGTAGGCGTGTGCACACATACTGCTCCACCATGTTGGTGAAATGCTGCCTCCTGCTAAGACGTTCCATCTCAGCTGGTGGTGCTGGTTGTTGTGGCGTGCTGACAAAGATTTTCCACATTTCAGCCATGCTAACCCTGCCTTCTGAGATGCTGGCGGTGCCCCGGCTGCGTTGGCGACCTCTTCCTCCTCCTCCTCCTCTGCCTTCGCCTTGTGCTTCCACCGTACCCCCGCTGTCAGGTGGGAATGCCACCAGCAGCGCGTCTACCAGCGTGCGCTTGTACTTACGCATCTTATGATCCCGCTCCAGTGAGGGAATTAAGGATGGTACGTTGTCCTTGTAACGGGGATCCAGCAGGGTGGCCCCCCAGTAATCAGCACCAGTTAGAATGTGGGCAACTCGGCGGTCGTTGCGGAGACACTGCAGCATGTAATCGCTCATGTGTGCCAGGCTGCCCAGAGGCAATGAAAAGCTGTCCTCTGTGGGAGGTGTATCGTCTGTGTCCTCTGTATCCCCCCAACCATGCACCAGTGATGGCCATGAGCTGGTCTGGATGCCACCCTGCTGTGAACATGGTTCCTCCATCTCCTCCTCATCCTCCACCTCGTCATCCTCCAGAACTGTGCCCTTGCTGCCGGACAATTGTGTACCTGGCGTTTGTTGGTGCAGGAACCCACCCTCGTAGCCACTTGTGAAAGACTGCCCTGAAAGCCATTGAAATGATCCGGGTTCCTCCTCCTGTGCCACATCCTCTTCCATCATCGCCTGAAGCGTTTTTTCAAGGAGGCATAGAACTGGGATAGTAACACTGAGAACGGCGTCATCGGCACTAGCCATGTTGGTGGAGTACTCGAAACAGCGCAACAAGGCACACAGGTCTCGCATGGAGGCCCAGTTATTGGTGGTGAAGTGGTGCTGTTCCGCAGAGTGACTCACGCGTGATTGCTGAAGCTGAAACTCCACTATCACCTGCTGCTGCTCGCACAGTCTGGCCAGAATGTGCAAGGTGGAGTTCCACCTTGTGGGCACGTCACATATGAGGCGGTGAGCGGGAAGGCCGAAGTTAGGCTGTAGCGCTGACAGGCGAGCAGCAGCAGGGTGAGAACGCCGAAAATGCGCACAGACGGCCTGCACTTTCTGCAGCAGCTCTGTCATATTGGGGTAATTTTTCAGGAACCTCTGGACCACCAAGTTCAGCACATGCGCCAGGCAAGGGATGTGCATCAAACCGGCTAGGCCCAGAGCTGCTACGAGATTTCGCCCATTATCGCACACCACCAGGCCGGGCTTGAGGCTCACTGCCACCAACCACTCATCGATCTGTTGTTCCATGTCCCTCCACAACTCCTGTGCGGTGTGAGGTTTTTCCCCCAAACAGGAAAGTTTTAAAACTGCCTGCTGTCGTTTACCCCTGGCTGTGCTGAAGTTGGTGGTGAAGGTGTTACGCCGACTGGATGAGGAGGCGGTAGAGGATGAGGAAGCGGAGTAGGAGGAGTTAGCAAAAGGAGGCAAACTGAAGAGCCCTGCAATCCTCGGTGGTGGAAGGACATGCGCCAAACTGCTATCTGCCTCAGGCCCAGCCGCCACTGCATTTACCCAGTGTGCTGTTAGGGAGATATAACGTCCCTGACCGTGCTTACTGGTCCACGCATCCGTAGTTAGGTGGACCTTGCCACAGATGGCGTTGCACAGTGCATACCTGATTTTGTCCCCCACTTGGTTGTGCAGGGAAGGGATGGCTCGCCTGGAAAAGTAGCTGGGCACGACATACTGTGGGACAGCCAATGCCATCAGGCTTTTAAAACTCTGCGTCTCCACCAGACGGAATGACAGCATTTCAAAGGTGAGGAATTTTGAAATGCTGGCATTCAGGGCCAGGGATCACGGGTGGCTAGGGGGGTACTTCCTCTTCCGCTCCAGTGTTTGGGAGATAGAGAGCTGAACGCTTCCATGGGACATTGTGGAGATGGTTGGTGACCCAGGTGGTAGTGTTGCTGGCAGATGCTCTGTTTGCGGGTTGGCAGGTGCTACTGTCACTAAAGAGGTGGATGAAGAGGCCGAGACTGCAGCAGAAGAGAAAGCAGGAGGAGCCAGAGACCTTTCTTTGTTTTTGAGGTGTCTACTCCACTGCAGCTCGTGCTTTGCACTTAGATGCCTGGTCATGCAGGTTGTGTTCAGGTTGAGAACGTTTATGCCTTTCTTCAGGCTCTGATTGCAAACCACTTGTGTCTTGTCATCAGCACATTGTCTGAAGAACTGCCACGCTAGGAAACACCTTGGACCTGGCTTTGGTGTGCTCGGTCCCTTGCTGTGTTGGGCAGTAGCAGACGTACTGTCTAGGGGAGGGACGCTCTGCTTTTGCACCCTGCTCCCTCTTCTGCTGTGCTGGTGGCTCTGTGTGACCACCGCCTCTTCCGAACTACACTGGTCACCTGCATAAGGTTGATTCCATGTGGGGTCGAGGACCTCATCGTCCTCCACATCATCTTCCACCCAGTCTTCACCCCTGTCCTCCTTGTCGGTCTGCACAATTGCGAAAGCAGCAGCAGTTGGCACCTGTGTTTCGTCATCATTCGAGACGTGCTGCGATGGTCCTCCCATGTACTCATTATGAAACATATGTGGTTGGGCATCGGTGCACTCAATCTCTTCCACTTCTGGGGCAGGGCTAGGTGGATGGCCCTGGGAAACCCTGCTAACAGAGTCATGGAAAAGCAGAAGAGACTGCTGCATGATTTGGGGCTCAGACTGCTTGGCTGATTTGCAAGGGGGTGCGGTGAAAGACTGATGGACATCGGCTGCAGGTGTCAACTCTGATCTTTCATCAGAAGACTGGGTGGGAGACAATGTGAAGGAACCGGAGGCACTGTCAGCAACCCAATCTACTATCACCTGTACTTGTCCTAGCCTCAACATTCGTACAGCCTCATTAGGCATGACAAAATACCTCTGCAGGCTCTGTCGCCTACTCGCACCTGAGGAAGGTGTTTCACTTGTGCGTGTAGCTGGCACAGGTCGACCATGTCCTCTCCCTGCAACAGGAGCTCCACCAGCAGCACCACGACCAGGGCCATGTCCCTTTGATGTTCTCCTCATAATTTCCAAATTTAGGATCTTGCCCCTAAAATTTTTTTTAGAATAGCACAATAGAAGAAAAATATATAAATTGTTTATCTCACACACCTCCAGATATGCAGAAAACACTGCAAAATATTTTTTGTGGCCCTAAATGAGTGTTTTTGGAAGAGCAGAATACACCCACTGTATGTAAACGGTGTATCTCACACCTACAGGACTGCAGAAAATGCTATTCAAAAAAAATGTTTTTGTCCTAAAATTATTTTTTTAGAATAGCACAATAGAAGAAAAATATATAAATTGTTTATCTCACACACCTCCAGATATGCCGAAAATACTGCTAAATATTTTTTGTGGCCCTAAATGGGTGTTTCTGGAAGAGCAGAATACACCCACAGTATGTAAATTGTGTATCTCACACCTACAGGACTGCAGAAAATGCTATTCAAAAAAAATGTTTTTGTCCTAATATTATTTTTTTAGAATAGCACAATAGGAGAACAATATATAAATTGTTTATCTCACACACCTACAGATATGCAGAAAACACTGCAAAATATTTTTTTTGGCCCTAAATGGGTGTTTTTGGAAGAGCAGAATACACCCACAGTATGTAAACGGTGTATCTCACACCTACAGAACTGCAGAAAATGCTATTAAAAAAAAGTTTTTTGTCCTAAAATTATTTTTTAAGAATAGCACAATAGAAGAAAAATATATAAATTGTTTATCTCACACCTGCATATATGCAGAAAACACTGCAAATTTTTTTTATTGATTTTTTTGCCCTAAATGGGTGTTTTTGGAAGAGCAGAATACACCCACAGTATGTACAGGGTGTATCTCAACGTAACATATGCAGTGCTGGTGCACTGAGCTTGCAGATAAAAGTTCGATTTTCTCTGGCACTGGGCTCATGGCAGTGTAAAAAGACTGTGCACTGCAACCCAACCAGATAAATCTATGCAGATCGCTGAGTTATTAGATCTCTGAATCTGGACTCCTAGATACATCTCTCTCCCTGAAAGCAGCAACAGGAACTTTGCCCTACACTGTCTCTATCTTTTCTCTCAGTAGATTGCAGAATCAGGACTAACTCCTATAATTTCATTCTCTCCCTCACAGCAACAGCAGCCAGGATCCTTTCCCTATACTGTCTAAAGCAGAGTGACGTGCTGTGCTGTGTACCTCTAGCTTATATAGAGACTGGGTCACATACTGCACTGGCCAATCACAGCCATGCCATTAGTAGGCATGGCTGTGTTGGCTTCTAAGGGCACACCAGTTAAACAAAAGTTTATTGGCTGCCCTGTAGCTTTTAAAAATGCGCCATTACATCGCCGAACACCGGACCCAAACCCGAACATACAGTCAATTGTTCGTGTTCGGGTTCCGGGACCCAAAAATCCAAAAGTCCGGTATGAACCCGAACTTAACAGTTCGGGTTCGCTCAACCCTAATCATATTAAATGATAGACTGATAGAATTGACAGGTTCCACAAGGGCATGGAGTGGCACAAGTGGCTTTCTGGTCAATTTGGGGGAAATGTAGCTAGGCAGAAGACACTGTTCTTGTAAGTGATGGGGATACACCACCCTGGATGATGGCAGGCCACAGTCTGGTCACTGGAACAGTAGGCAGATGTGTCAGCTGCACGCAAATAACTGGTCACAGAAACAGAAGGAAGGTGCTTCACTGGCAGGCAGATGACTGGTCACAGGTACAGCAAAAAGACACACAGACTAGATACTAGATGTGCATAGACTACATACAGCCATCAATAGGTGAGCAGATGTAGCATAGACACAGCAGACTTATGTGAAGTCGAGGTACAAGCTGGGACATATTCAGCTACAAATACGGCATCAGATACATAGTCAGAGTTCAGGTGAGGGTTATTAATGAGCAGTGAAAAAATTGGGGTGGGAGGGACAAGGGTGTCCCAGGAAAGCAAATAGAGGCAGGTCAACTACGGCTTGTGGTACAAAAATATGTATAAAAGGCTTTATTTGGGGTGGGGGTACATATACATTAAATTTAAGGTACATGTGAGGGATACAGTGTGTCCGAATCAACACAGTGCAGCTCACTATACCTAACCATCTAAGTAAAAAAATATATGCTGCAGCAAATAGACATTAAAAATGCAGAGCGCTCTGACAGGTACCAAAAATGACAAAGTCCATTTATACAGAGGAAGAGGGAGTCATAACTATAGCGGTCCTGAAAAAAAGCTGTAGAGTGAATATGGGATCTCGTGTGTTATTGGAATTAAAACAGGGCACATATGCACATCCACCGTATTGATGTTGTGCACAGATAGAGTTAGTACTTTTGCAAAAAATGCTCATGGAATCTATGAGACAGATATAGTCCAGAATTCAAATGCACAGATCCACTAATCACTGTAGATAATAAAAACAGCATTTCAAACATATACACTTCAGCGATATACTGTAAGCCACTTGTTGCTGTAATTCAGTGTTCCAAACACAGAATGTGTTACACTCATGGAGCATGTATAGCGCCTAGAGAGACTTTAAATGTCACTGAAAATTCACTTTGACCAGTACAAATGAACTGAACACACTTTGTGTTCAGGCTACACAGTCTCATCAAGCCTCCATTATACAGATGAAAAAGCAGGCATGTGGGAGAGAGGTATTGCAAATAGGGAATGGCTTGGGATTTGCCCAATTGGGCTCTCACCAGATCCTTGCAGGGTATGCTCCTTCCCGAGGACAGTATAAATCTATGTCAGGTCACTGCTCGGCTTGTAGGTGGCTGTGTGGCGACTCCAGGCTCACTTCAGGGCGGCAGCGCGCCGCTGAACTCTCCAGTGAGTTCTCCAGGAGGAAGTCCCACGTGGTGTCCAGGTCCAGGTCCTCATAATGATCCCTTATCCAGCAATGCTAAAGACTTTCTACCAGTAATTGATTAGACCTGGATCACCGCTATCTGCGGTCCACTTCCGGCCTCACTGGTCCAGTACTGCGTTTCAAGACCTTTCATTCACACACCTGATAGGTCACATGACTACACACCACGTGGGACTTCCTCCTGGAGAACTCACTGGACAGTTCAGCGGCACGCTGCCGCCCTGAAGTGAGCCTGGAGTCGCCACACAGCCACCTACAAGCCGAGCAGTGACCTGACAGAGATTTATACTGTCCTTGGGAAGGAGCATACCCTGCAAGGATCTGGTGAGAGCCCAATTGGGCAAACCCCCCGCCATTCCCTATTTGCAATACCTCTCTCCCACATGCCTGCTCTTTCATCTGTATAATGGAGGCTTGATGAGACTGTGTAGCCTGACCACAAAGTGTATTCAGTTCATTTGTACTGGTCAAAGTGAATTTTCAGTGACATTTAAAGTCTCTCTAGGTGCTATACATGCTCCATGAGTGTAACACATTCTGTGTTTGGAACACTGAATTACAGCAACAAGTGGCTTATATCGCTGAAGTGTATATGTTTGAAATCATAGGTGTGCACAGCCTATTGCATTAGGGTGTGCACCCCAAAGTTTAAACACACATGAATGCCACTTGCAGTCACAGGGAGGAGGCTCTGGTGGTGGGAGACAGTTGGAACCTAGCCTTTAATATAATGGGGGCATTTACACTGGCCACTGACACCCCCAACCACCCACCTGGTGCCGCCCCTGGATAATGCTAATGTACATGGGGTGATTAGGGTGTGCCCAGGCACACCCGGCACATCCTGTGCGCACGCCTATGTTTGAAATGCTGTTTTGATTATCTACAGTGATTAGTGGATCTGTGCATTTGAATTCTGGACTATATCTGTCTCATAGATTCCATGAGCATTTTTTTGCAAACGGACTAACTCTATCTGTACACAACATCAATACGGTGGATGTGCATATGTGCCCTGTTTCAATTCCAATAACACACAAGATCCCATATTCACTCTACAGCTTTTTTTTTCGGCCCGCTATAGTTGTGGCTCCCTCTTCCTCTGGATAAATGGACTTTGTCATTTTTGGTACCTGTCAGAGCGCTCTGCATTTTTAATGTCTATTTGCTGCAGCATATATTTTTTTACTTAGATGGTTAGGTATAGTGAGCTGCACTGTGTTGATTCGGACAAACTGTATCCCTCACATGTACCTTAAATTTAATGTATATGTACCCCCACCCCAAATAAAGCCTTTTATACATATTTTTGTACCACAAGCCGTAGTTGACCTGCCTTAATTTGCTTTCCTGGGACTCCCTTGTCCCTCCCACCCCAATTTTAAATAGTTTCTTGAGCTACATATGGCAGGTATCCCGTCTAGCACCTGACGTATCAGCTGGTACACAAAATAGTTAGACTTTCTGTGGATGTGTGGATTCCAGGATTCTTTTATTTTTCTATTGCCTTATTAATGATCAGGCAGATTAGGTACAGTAGTCAGATGTATAGTCAAGGTATGAGCCATGGTCAGCTACAGGAGAATAAGTGGCACCAGGTAAAGAAGAAGCTGGGTCGGTAACAGGTGGACAATCAGGAAATGCAGGTCACAGATCACAGGTATTGCTAATGACAAGTCAGCACTGAGCCAATGCAGATGCCTTGCTTAAATGGCCTGCTTGGCACTAATGAGCATACATGGATGCTTGCACACACATAGCGAAGTGTGCAGGCAGATGGGTACACCCCTGCATATACTTGGTCAACTAGCAGCAACCCTGCACAAGAGGCTGAGGATCAAACGATGCACGTGAACAAGTACTCATGTGGACATGTCATCTTGTAGTCTGACATGACCTTCCTGACAGGAAGTAAGGGAAAAAAACCCTAATAGGACCACAAGCAAAAAAATGACAGAGGTCCTAGTTCTTATCTACTCTGTCTAAGACTAAATGTATTTGCTGAAGTTAAAAGGATGGAATGGAATTTGGGTTTTTTGCAGATTTATACTTGCCTAGGTGGATGCAGTATCAGTCTGATGAGGCATCTGTATCCCGTTTGCTCTAAGGCTTAGAACCGAGCGATCTAACAGCGCAGGGAGCTGGGGACTGTCAGTCTCCGCTCACTGCTCTGCACCCTCCTTGCTCACTGGATCGCTGGGCTGTGGAGGAGGCGGAAGCTGCTGACTCAGGCTCTCCGTGGCTCACTGAGAGGCTGAGCGTGGTTTCAGTCCAGGCATGTGGGAGGATGAGTGTGGTGTTCTTGCCCGAGCCTGGACCAGCCCTGTGACATCAGCAGACACCATAGGAGTAGTATAGCCAAACAAGCTTTGGCTGTACTTCTCCTTTAATTCGCAACAGGTTTTCAGAAACCTGTTGTGGGAATGTCTGTCTAAGATGGGAATTCCCTTAACTTTGAGAAATTTCCACTACCGTAACTTGCTGTTGTGTCTTAGGGGCAGGAAATAAAAGGAAACTCTTCCAATGGTACACAGATAGCAAGAAATAAACTGGCTATCTGTACTCTCAAAAAAAAAAATTGGCTACATATACAATTTAAAGAGTTGCATGGCCAGAGCCATTGTGCTGCACAGTATAATGTAGAATCTGCTCCACACCAAGAAACTATGAATTCAGATCCTCCCATTCATACTCAGCTCAGAGATTGTGCTTTATTCTTATACATTAATTTTCTTAAATGCACATATCCATACCTAGAAACAGAGCTACAGTATCCTCCACAGTTAGTAAGAGTCACATTGGTCTTACAACCACCACTTGCAATGAGCTTCCATGACTTCATTACATCACACTTGCCTGTATCAAGGAAAAACAATGGAAAATGGCATTATATATTCTGTATTCAAAAGACACTATCCATAAATTGCATACAGTAGTTTTCAATATTTGATTCCAGAAAAGAGCCTGTGTGAAAAGGAATATTGAAGCTGCCATTACTGTCTTTGCTGATTTGTTTTTAAAGGTGCAGACTTTATTCTGTTATTCTGATCCAGTGTTCACTATCTAATATAATACTGTAATGCCGCGTACACACGGTCGGAATTTCCGACAGAAAAAGTCAGATGGGAGCTTTTCATCGGATATTCCAACCTGAATTATTACAAAGAAATTAGCAAGTCACATCCTTTACTTCTGTTGTCACTCATTTGCCTTTGAAGAGTTTCAAACTACGGTATATATTTAGTATTCTATAAATGTCTTCTATTTATTTAGAAAAGATTCAGTTAATGTCGCTTTGTATTTTGCAGAGTGTATACAGCTTGAAAATACATTTAGCTTTAACACCTAGTTATTCAGTTAAGATCACCTAAGTGCATTCCAGGAACATCATAACAAGGATGTTTAAAATCTTTCAGTTAATTTCCTTTAAAAATCAGCCACAGTCCAAGTAGAGAAGCCTGTTTGCTGCCAACATGCTGCAGAGAATGACCCTTGTTTTCTGAGTGGAAGCAGTGGTCTCTCCGTAGAGGTCCAAAACATCCCCTGTTTGGTCTGCTTTCTGCAGAAAAACAAACTTTGCGCATCTTTTGTTGTGATAGACCTGGAAAGGTATTTATGTGATTTAATGTGAAAGTTAAAGCGGAGTTCCACTTGTTTTTCTGTTTATTAACCTCCCTGGCAGTATGATTCTGTCAGATTTTAGGTGCTGAAAGCGGGTACCATTATTTTGCATGGAAATTTGGCATTTTATATTGTAGGCCTGCAATTCTTAGGAATAACACACCTAAATCTGTCCAAACAAGAGTCTAGTAGACATCCCGGGTATGATAAAGTTCAAAAAACAAAATCATAAATTATAATATAATAAATAACTATAAAATAATTATAACAAATAATAATATAATAATAAAAGTGTTTTTCAGTGTTTGATGTCGAATTTCCCCACAAATCACTATCGCTCAATTCTGCAAGTGATTCTAATTTATTATTGCTGTTTTCTAGCTGGTCAAAAATCACTTTTGATGAAAAGGGACACTTTTTGGTTGCTATGGACAATCTCCAGTTTCCAGGCAGAAAGAACAGTTTTTATAATATAAAAGTGCATGTAGGACACTGGACAGGCCACTAGGGACAAAGGGGACGTGTTATTATTTGATACAGTACTGTAATCTGTAAGATTACAGTATACTGTATGTGTATTGTGTGTTTCACTTTTTGCAACGTCGCAGGGAAAGGAGCTCGGCGGCATTCGGCAGTGTGAATCGAGCGAGATGACATCTCGCTCACACAGCGGGTTCACATTGCAGGATCCAGGGAACAAGGTAAGTAACTTCCCCTGTATCCTGCGATGCGATCCCGAGTCTGGCACGGGGTTACCGCTTTAGGTACTGAAATTCCACCCCAAACCAGACTCGGGAATACCGCTAGGTGGGTTAAAAGTCAGCAGCTACAAAAAGTGTAGCTGCTGACTTTTAATAAACAGACACTCACCGTCCAGCGATGCGGCCACCCGAAGCCTTGCTTCTCTCCCCCACCTGTCTGTGGCACCGGAATTGCAAGTGTGGGCACTAGGGATGAGCCAAACACCCCCCGGTTTGGTTCACACCAGAACCTGCGAACGGACCGAAAAGCTTGCGCAAACTTTAGAAGCATTTTAAATTCTATGGGACTCGAACGTTCGAAATCAAAAGTGCTAATTATGAAGGCTAATATGTGAGTTATTGTCCTAAAAAGGGTTTGGGGACCGGGGTCCTGCCCCAGGGGACATGTATCAATGCAAAAAAAAGTTTTAAAAACGGACGTTTTTTCAGGAGCAGAGGGCGCCCTCTGAAGACGTGAACCAATCACGAAACGCGTCAGGGCGTGACCACGTGACTCATCTGTCCATACAGGCGATCATCTTCCCAGGACTCTCTCGAGCAAGCCACCGATTGGCAGGATCTCTGGTTTCGAGTGAGCATGATGTATCAACAGTATGAGACATGTTTTAATATTTTTTAATCTTGTAAGCATGCTTGTAAACGGGGGGTCTATCTATTTACAATAAAAAGGGTTTTACACTATGTTCGGTTTCCCCTTACATTTTATATGCCCGCATTGCTGCACGCTGAAATCCACTGATCAGGGACACCGCTCATCCTAGGAGAAACCTTCTCTATGAAGAGCTCACAACCACCCATTTAGAGGAGTGACTAAGGCTATCTGTGTTTGGAAGTCTGGTGAGTAGATCTCCTAAGGGAGCTGCATTGCATCTAATGGTGAAGTGTCCTTTCAAGCTACAGTTGCTGGGTTCCTCTGAGATGAATCTGTTGCACACTCATAGTGAATGAACTGTTGAACTGATAGTGTGTTTCCCCAATCCCCATATAAGGAGCCAGAGCAACAACATATATAGTGTTAATACCGGCAGATGAGAGGATTGGAGAAGTGGACTCTCTCTCTCTCTCTCTTTTTTTCAATTATTCCAATTTCATGCATTGGACTTATATGTGTTTACATGTTGCATAGTATACTACTGTACGATAAGAATCCTTATCACCCACAGGTTTTCACCTAACCTGCGAAGCGCTGTTAATGTTTGATGCATAGTTGTTTACAATTATTTATTGAGCATATTTTGTATGAATTTTTATGATGTTATAATAGCTGCTGCATTACAGAAGAATTTAGATTTTTTGTCCATTGAGCGCTAGGATCAGAGGCACCTTAGGGAGTTTTTCTGATATTTATTATCAATTACATTTTTTAAGTGTAGCTCCAACCAAAAAATCTATTTTTAAGCTTTTTGGAAAACATAGGGAAGGGTTATCACCTCTGTAACATTTGTTTTGCTGTCTGTGCCCCTGTTCAGAACATTTCACCTCACTTTCTGTCCCAATGGCAAATGTTTTTTGAAAATTTGGTTTTTTTATTGAAACAAGGATTGGTGATAAAGCATCAGTGGAGAGGAGACACCTTTTTCCCATATTAACTCTTACAGGAGAGAATTTCACTTCCTAGGGGTAGATTTCCTCTCACTTCCTGTTGTCTCCTTCCGTTTGCAAGTAGGAGTCGTTTGTAAGTTGGATGTTTGAAAGTAGGGGCCTGCGGTATATACTCTGCAGAAATATGGCCCTTAGGTGTTGGTGTTGCCACAACACTGTAAGCCCTCACAGTTACTCTTGGTGGCCGCTGGAACGCCCTGCTGTGAACTATTATATCAAGAATTGTAATTACATGCCATTGTTGAACAGTGGTAGGAAAAATTGGGCCTTTGGTGGTGGTAGTGGTGCTGGTGCCACAACACTGTAAGTCCTCACAGTTACTCTTGGTGGGCGCAGGAATGGGCCCTGTTGTGAATTATTAGATCAAGAATTGTAATTACATGCTCCTGTTGAACAGGAGCATAAAAATTGTGCCTTAGGCACTGGTGCCACAACACTGCACACGTCCCTGTTAAACAGGGGCTGAAAAATTGGGCCTTAGGCACTGGTGCTGGTGCCACAACACTGCAACCCTTCACAGATACTGTAGTTGGAGTGCAGCAATGAGCCCTGCTGCAAAGTATTGCATCAAAAATTGTAATTACACGCCCCTGTTAAACAGGAGCTGAAAAATTGGGCCTTAGCCACTGGTGGCGATGCCCAGAAACAAAAAATTTCTTACATGCTATCAGCAAGATCATTGAGAAGGAAGAGGATAGTCACTCAGCATAACATGATAATCACTCTGCATCAGCATAGGCAGTCTTGAAGGGATCTGACATTTCAAAGAAAAGTATTCTGTTACATCAGCATCAGGTGCTTGGTAGCTGGTGGTGATCCAAGACTTATTCATTTTAATGAAGGTCGGTCGATCGACCGAGTCGGTGGACAGGCGCACCCTGTGATCGGTTACAAAGCCTCCAGCAGCACTGCATGAGCGTTCCGAAAGAACGCTGGATGCAGGACAAGCCAGTAGCTCAATTGCATACTGTATAAGCTCTGGCCAGTGATCCATCCTCAAGACCCAGTAACCCAGAGGATTTTCGGTGGGGTGGGAAAGGTGTCCAAGTCTGATCTTGCCCCTAGGTATTCCTGCACCATGTAAACCAGACGCTGGCGATGGTTGCTGGAACCAATCATACCTTGGGGCTGGGGACTAAAAAATTGTCTGAACGCATCGGTCAGACGGCCACCTTCTCCACCGCAACTTCTTTGACTGACCGAAGCCTCAGCAACATGTTGTCCAGGACCAGGAATTTGTAACCTACCAGTCTCTGGGAACGCATTGCACAGACCTTTTTGCAAGGCCTCCCGAAGATGCTTCATCCTCTGCTCCCTCTACGATGGCAAGATAAGGTCTGCAACCTTACCCTTGTAACGTGGATAAAGGAGGGTTGCCAGCAAGTAATGATCCCTCTTCTTGATAGCACGAATACGAGAATCCTTCCGCAAGCTTTGCAGGATCAGGGAGGCCATGCAGCATAGGTTTGCTGAGGCATTTGGTCCGGAGTCCTCTGGGTCACTCAGGACAGCCACCTCCTCCCAGCCACGTACAAGTCCATGGGTGTCTTGGGACTGTAATTGATCCCTTGAAGAATGCTGCTGATGCTGAGTGCTAGGCTCCACCTCCATGCTGACACAATCCTCCTCCTCCTCCTCCTCCTCTTCCTGTGTGATAGGCGGGCCAGCAGGAACACTGTCTGGATAAAGGGGGCCTTGAGAGGTAAGGAAGTCCTCCTCTTCCTCCCTCTGTTCTGCCTCAAGTGCCCTGTCCATTATTTCACGCAGCGTGTGCTCCAACAGGTGGACAAGAGGGACAGTGCCACTGATGCATGCACTGTCACTGCTCATCATCCTTGTGGCCTCCTCAAATGGTGCCATGACAGTGCATGCATCCTTGATCATGGCCCACTGGCGTGGGGAAAAAAATCCAAGCTCCCCTGACCCTGTCCTGGTGCCATATTGCAATAGATACTCATTGATGGCCCTCTGCTGCGTGTGCAGCTGCTGCAGCATGGCCAACGCAGAGTTCCACCTGGTGGGCATGTCACAGATTAGGCGGTTCTTGGGCAGGTTGTATTCCTTTTGCAGGTCAGCCAGCCGAGCACTGGCATTATATGACCATTGGAAATGCCTACAGAGTTTCCTGGCCTGCTTTAGGACCTCCTGTAAGCCCAGGTACCTGCCCAAGAACCGCTGCACCACCAAGTTAAGGACGTGAGCCAAACAGGGCACATGGGTCAGTTGTCCCTGTCGGAGATTAGAGAGGAGGTTGGTGCCATTGTCTGAAACCACTATTTCTGGCTTAAGCTGGCGTGGCATCATCCACCTCTGAGCCTGCCCCTGCAGAGCTGACAGAATCTCTGCCCCAGTGTGGCTCCTGTCCCCCAAGCACACCAGCTCAAGCACTGCATGGCATCTTTTTGCCTGCGTACTTGCGTAGCCTCTTGAACGCCTACGGAGCACCGCTGGTTCCGAGAACAAAGCACAGGAAGAGGCCATGGAGGAAGAAGAAGAGGACGGGGTGGAGGAGAGAGGTGTGTCAGAAAAACCAGTAGTAGCATTTTGGAAGTGTGGTGGCGGAACAACCTCCAACACTACTGCACCTTGTCCTGCATCCTTCCTAGCTGCCAGCAGAATCACCCAATGCGCCGTGAAAGAAAGGTAACGTCCCTGTCCATGCCTGCTGGACCATGAGTCAGCGGTAATATACACCTTACCACTGACCGCCCTGTCCAGCGAGGCCAAGACATTGCCTTCCACATGCCAGTAGAGAGCCGGAATTGCCTTCCATGAGAAAAAGTGGCGTTTGGGAACCTGCCACTGAGGTACCGCACATTCCACAAACTCACGGAAGGGGGCAGAGTCTACCAACTGAAAAGGCAGCAGTTGAAGTGCTAGCAATTTAGCCAAACTAGCATTCAACCGCTGGGCATGTGGATGGCTGGGAGCGAACTTCATTCGGTGGTGCAGCAGCTGGGGCAGGGAAATTTGCCTGGTACAATCTGACGTTGGTGTACTGATAGCAGATTGCCCACAAGTACTTGGCTGTGACAAACCTAATTCTACACCTTTATTCCTCTCAGTGCAGGTTTCAGAGAGGGCTGAAGGTATAGTGGGGTTGGAGATCCCAGCTGATGAGGAGCAAGGAGAGGTCCACTTTGTTCTTTGGTGTGGGTCTTTTTTGTATGCTTGCCAACGGACTGCATGGCAGGTCGACATATGTCTGGTCAAGCACGTGGTGCCCAAACGGCTCATTTTTTGGCAACGGTGCGATCTGCTGCACACGTCTCAAAAAAGGCCCACACCAAAGAACTTTTGGAATAACGCGCAGAGACAGCAGCGCCCTGAACATGCGGAACACTGCGGTGTGATGCAGTCGGTTGGCTGTCCTTAAGCTGGCCCCTGGAGGGCATCCTGCCTCGTTGGAGATGTGCTTCCTCCTCCTCCTCTCTCCTATCAGGCACCCACGTAAAGTCAGTGACCTCATCATCCCCTCCCTCCTCATCACTGGAGAAAATCTGGCAGCTGGAGGAACATGACTGCCAGATTGCTGTCCTTGTTGGGCACCCCCTCTCTCTGGGCTCACGTTACTGCCTTCCTCTAGCTGGGTACCATCATTGGAGCCTTCAAAACACTGGGCATCCTCCTGGAGCATGTACCCAACACTGTGGTCAAACAGTTTGGGGGACTCCTCAGGAGGACATGGTGGGGCTAGGGATGGAGTGACTGATGCCATTGAGCCGAGGGAAGAGGCAGCTGCTTTGCCAGGCAAAGTACCCTGAGCCTGGGTGAGAGAGGATGAGAACGGCTTGGTCATCCACTCTACCAAGTCTTCGGCATGTTGCGGCTCAACATGGCCAGCTGCCAAAAAGAATGACAAGCGTGTCCCACGGCCACGTGCTGATGAGGATGCACCGTGTCCACGACCAGCACTGTTGCCTTTAGACGCAGAGTCTGCTTGCCCTCTTTTATTGGCTCGTGACTGTCTGCCTCTCCTTGTTTGCCTTCCAGACATAATAATGGCCTGCAGGGAGATGTATCTGCACAAATCTGGGATATATGTATATACTGATTATACTGCAGCTAGCAGAATCAACTGCCTGCCTGTAGTATTAGTATGAGAACACGAGCAATTGTCTTCACTTAGCTTTAGTTGCACACTGTGCAGAGGACACAGTACACTAACTGAAAATACTGCAGCTCCCTGCCTGTGGTATTTGTATGAGAACACCAGCAATTGTATTGAGGTAAGCTTTAGGTGCACACTGTGCAAAGGACACTAAAGCAAAATACTGCAGATCCCTGCCTGTATTTGTATCAGAACAGCAGCAATTGTAGAGGTAAGCTTAAGGTGCACACTGTGCAAAGGACACTAAAGGACACTAAAGCAAAATACTGCAGATCCCTGCCTGTATTTGTATCAGAACACCAGCAATAGTAGAGGTAAGCTTTAGGTGCACACTGTGCAAAGGACACTAAAGCAAAATACTGCAGATCCCTGCCTGTATTTGTATCAGAACACCAGCAATAGTAGAGGTAAGCTTTAGGTGCACATCGTGCAAAGGACACTAAAGAAAAATACTGCAGATCCCTGCCTGTATTTGCATTAGAACACCAGCAATTGTAGAGGTAAGCTTTAGGTGCACACTGTGCAAAGGACACTGAAGCAAAATACTGCAGATCCCTGCCTGTATTTGGATCAGAACACCAGCAATAGTAGAGGTAAGCTTTATGTGCACACTGTGCAAAGGACACTAAAGCAAAATACTGCAGATTCCTGACTGTATTTGTATCAGAACACCAGCAACAATAGAGGAAAGCTTTATGTGCACACTGTGCAAAGGACACTAAAGAAAAATACTGCAGATCCCTGCCTATATTTGTATCAGAACACCAGCAATAGTAGAGGTAAGTTTTAGGTGCACACTGTGCAAAGGACACTAAAGGAAAATACTGCAGATCCCTGCCTGTATTTGTATGAGAACAGCAGCAATTGTAGAGGTAAGCTTTAGGTGCACACTGTGCAAAGGACACTGAAGAAAAATACTGCAGATCCCTGCCTGTATTTGTATCAGAACACGAGCAATAGTAGAGGTAAGCTTTAGGTGCACACTGTGCAAAGGACACTAAAGCAAAATACTGCAGATCCCTGCCTGTATTTGTATCAGAACACCAGCAATAGTAGAGGTAAGCTTTAGGTGCACACTGTGCAAAGGACACTAAAGCAAAATACTGCAGATCACTGCCTGTATTTGTATCAGAACACCAGCAATAGTAGAGGTAAGCTTTAGGTGCACACTGTGCAAAGGACACTAAAGCAAAATACTGCAGAACCCTGCCTGTATTTGTATAAGAACACCAGCAATAGTAGAGGTAAGCTTTAGGTGCACACTGTGCAAAGGAAACTAAAGCAAAATACTGCAGATCCCTGCCTGTATTTGTATCAGAACAGCAGCAATTGTATTCAGGTAAGCTTAAGGTCCATACTGTGCAAAGGATACTAAAGCAAAATACTGCAGCTCCCTGCCTGTATTTGTATCAGTACACCAGCAAATGTATTCAGGTAAGCTTTTGGTGCACACTGTGCAAAGGACACAGTACACTAAGTGAAACACTGCAGCTAGCACAATCACCTGCCTGCCTGTCAGTATAGAGAATAACAGGAACGGATCTAGCTAAACTGAATACAGTGTATAAATATATATACAACACCTAGGATGCTATATATCCTCTACACACTGTAACTGCAGCTAACTGACTCGCCTGCCTGCTCTATCTAACTCAAATCAAATTACACTGTCTCTCTCTCTCTCTCTTTAACCTCTCTCTTTAACCACTGCAACACACTACACAAGGCCATCACGGAGGCGGCCTTATATAGTGTGGGGCATGTACTAAACCCCCTGAGACATAATTGGCCAAAGCCACCCTGGCTTTGGCCAATTATGGCTCTCCGTTTTTTGCACGCTGTGATTGGCCAAAGCATGCGGGTCATAGTGCATGCTTGGCCAATCATCAGCCAGCAATGCACTGCGATGCCGCAGTGAATTATGGGCCGTGACACGCCACTCAAATTTGGTGCGAACGGCCCATAATGTTCGAAATTCAGCGAACAGCCGAACAGGCGATGTTCGAGTCGAACATGGGTTCAACTCGAACTCAAAGCTCATCCCTAGTGGGCACCCAGCTGTGACAGCTTGCATTTTCAAAGTTGGGTACACACTGCGCATGCGTGAGTTGCGCTGCATGTGCTGAATGGCCGGGCAATTTTCTGGGACCTGTGACGTGTCCCAGAAGATTGCAGGGAGGGAGGGGGAGAGGAGGAGTCGCCTAGGCGGCCGAGCGGAAGTGGGAGTTGGGTACCTGTTAAAACCGGGTACCCACCCCCCCTCCAAAAAAAATAACATGCCAAATGTCCTTAAAGTGGAAGTTCCACTTTTGGGTGGAACTCCGTTTTAAATTGAGCTTTAATACTTCAAAGTTTTTTATTACTCTGAAATTAGTATCTCAATTTCCAGTTACTGAAGCACCAACCTGTTTCCCTGGTGCTAGGTTCTTTCCGTTTGCCTGCCAGTTTATTTTATTCGTTTGTATATGGGTGGATAAAAGGAAGTGCAGAGCTGATGTTACAGATAGACAAAGTCTGGTAAAAGATGAACAAAAGAGGTGCAAAACAATCAAAATTATTCAGATAAGTCCATAAAGTCCTTAGATGGATTGTAAATGGTGCTCATAAAGAAATGTGACGTAGAGACTTTCCTCATCAAACCACATGGACAGCCTCTTACCAATTAAATTTGACTTTACATTCAGAAAGTGCAGACTGATATTAACCTTCAGAAATGGAACACCTCTCAAGATCTCTCTTAGGCATTGATTCTTGTTCCTGTTGTTCCTATCCTGGTGACCATCGGGACTTCCAATAGGTAATAGTAAAAAAGAAAGGTAGAACTATCTCATAGTGCAGTAGGTTTGTTAAAAGTAACCATTTATTTCAAGTAAAAATTATGCACTCATTTAAAACCATAGAAAATTTCATAGGAATGTTTCCAACCAACAAGATGACTGCTGCGTCTATTGCGCAATGATGTCACCCACCAAGACTCAACCATACACGTTTTGCCATCAATGACATTGTGGAGTCATGGCAGGTGATGTCATTGCACACTTTTCTATGGTTTTAAATGTGAGTGCATCATTTTTACTTAGAATAAATGGTTACTTTTAACAAACCTACTGCACTATGAGATACTTCTATCTTTCTTTTTGACTATCACCTATTGTAAATCCTGATGGTCATCAGGATAGGAACAACTATCGTATTTGTTACCCAAGGGAGATTGCGGGAAGTGTTCCATTTCTGAAGAGAGATGTTTAATTGATAAAAGGCTGTTCATGTGGTTTGATGTCACATTTATTGAAGAGCACGGTTTACAATCCATCTGAGGACTTTATGGACTTATCTGAACTGAACTGACCTTATCTGCACCTCTTTTGTACATCTTTAACCAGATTTTGTCTATCTGTAACATTAGCTCTGCACTTGCTTTTATCCAACTTTGTCTATATTGTCACCTGCAATATTGTGTCAGCTACTTGTTTTTTGTCAGTTGGGTCTTAGCGCAAGTATTATTTGTGATGTATTATTTGTATAGGGCTGACACTTTTTCAAAGCATTAAATTATTTTCTGTATCTTTGGGGCTCACAACCTTGAAGTACGCTTAGATCTGCTCATGAACTATGCTCTAGTCGTTTACTTGGCCTACTATACTGTTCATGCATATATTTCTAGTCTTTTATATTTTCTATGCAGTAACATTAGAACAGTAGAAAGTCAACATTAACTTACGTGGCTCACAGAACTGTATTGTACAACATCCATCAGAACTTGTAAAATTAACCAAAATACCCTGAGAAAAAAAAAAAAAAACATAATCCCATAATTTTTTTTATCAGTAGTGCAAGCTAAAATATAATCATCACATGCTATCTTTCAAGTTAGAATGAGTGGTAAGAATTTCAAACCAAAAGACCCAATGGTACACCGCGGATGTGGCACTAGTAGCACAGATATCAACAGGTGTTACCTGTATTTTGTTACACAGGAGGTTACGCATCAAGAGATATTAGTTATGAATAAAGGTTACTAGCACTGAACTTATTCTCTCTGGAGAAGAGACGCTTGAGAGGGGATATGATTTCAACTTACAAATACCATACTGGTGACTAGTGATGAGCCGAACACCCCCGGGTTCGGTTCACACCAGAACCCGCGAACAGACCGAAAGTTCGCACAAACTTTAGAACCCTATTAAATACAATGGATGCGAACATTCGAAATCTAAAGTGCTAATTATAACGACTATTATGCATGTTATTTTCCTAAAAAGGGTTTGGGAACCCGGGTTCTGCACCAGGGGACATGTATCAATCCAAAAAAAAGTTTTAAAACAGCAGTTTTTCGGGAGCAGTCATTTTAATGATGCATAAAGTTAAAAAAAAAAGTCAAATATTCCTTTAAATATCGTACCTGGGGGGTGTCTAAAGTATGCCTGTGAAGTGCCACGTGTTTCCCGTTTTTAGAACTGTCCCTGCACAAAATTACATTTCTAAAGGAAAAAAAGCCATTTAAAACTGCTTGCGGCTTTAATGTAATGTCTGGTCCCGGTAATATGGATGAAAATCTTTAAGAAAAATGGCATAGCTACCCCATCACACACCCCCCCCTACCCCAGCCCATTACCAGCCCCTTTGGGTCTTGTATGGATATTAAGGGGAACCCCGCACACAAAATAAAAAAGGCCCTCTATACTCTGAACAGCCGTATACAGGCGGTGCATACAAGACAGGGACTGTAGGTTTGTTCTTATGTAGAATCTGTTTGTAATTTTGAACAGGTACATTGTTTAAGAGTAGCTCCAGGCAAAAAAATGTATTTTTAAGCTTTTTGGAAAACATAGGGAAGGGTTATCACCCCTGTAACATTTGTTTTGCTGTCTGTGCAGTGTGCACCTGTTCAGAACAGTTCACCTCACTTTCCGTCCTAATGACAAATGTTTTTTGAAAATTTGGTGTTTTTATTGAAACAAGAATTGGTGATAAAGCATCAGTGGAGAGGAGACATTTTTTTCCCATATTAACTCTTGCAGGAGAGAATTTGCTTTCCTAGGGGTAGATTTCCTCTCACTTCCTGTTTTATCCTTCCGTTTGCAAGGAGGAGTCGTTTGTAAGTTGGATGTTTGAAAGTAGGGGCCTGCCGTATATACTCAGCTGAAATTTGCCCCTTACATGTTGGTGTTGCCACAACACTGTGAGCCCTCACAGTTACTCTTGGTGGGCGCATGAATGGGCCCTGCTGTGAATTATTAGATCAAGAATTGTAATTGCATGCCCCTGTTGAACAGGGGCTGAAAAATTGGGCCTTTGGTGGTGGTGGTGGTGGTGTTGACACAACACTGTAAGGCCTCACAGTTACTCTTGGTGGGTGCAGGAATGGGCCCTGCTGTGAATTATTAGATCAAGAATTGTAATTGCATGCCCCTGTTGAACAGGGGCTGAAAAATTGGGCCTTTGGTGGTGGTGGTGGTGGTGTTGACACAACACTGTGAGCCCTCACAGTTACTCTTGGTGGGCGCAGGAATGGGCCCTGCTGTGAATTATTAGATCAATAATTGTAATTACATGCCCCTGTTAAACAGGGGCAGAAAAATTGGGCCTTAGGCACTGGTGCCACAACACTGCAATCCCTCACAGATACTGTACTTGGAGCACAGCAATGAGCCCTGTTGCAAAGTATTGCATCAAAAATTGTAATTACACACCCCTGTTAAACAGGGGCTGAAAAACTGGGCCTTAGCTACTGGTGCTCGTGCCACGACACTGCAACCTCTCCCAGATACTCTAGTTGGAGTGCAGGAATGAGCCCTGCTGCAAAGCATTGCATAAAAAATTGTAATAACACGCCCCTGTTAAACAGGGGCTGAAAAATTGGGCCTTAGCCACTGGTGCTGGTGCCACGACACTGCAACCTCTCCCAGATACTCTAGTTGGAGTGCAGGAATGAGCCATGCTGCAAAGCATTGCATAAAAAAATTGTAATTACATGCCCCTGTTAAACAGGGGCTGAAAAATTGGGCCTTAGCCACTGGTGGCGGCACCCAGAAACAAAAATGTTCTTCCAAGCTATCATCATCAATCATCAATCGGATCATTGAGGAGGAGGAGGATAGTCAGTCAACATAACAGGACAGTCTCTCAGCATCAGCATCAGTCTTGAAGGGATGTGACATTTGAAAATACATTAGTCTGTTATATCAGTTTCAGGTGTTTGGTAGCTGGTGGTGATCCAAGACTGGTTCATCTTTATGAAGGTCAGTCGATCAACAGAGTCGGTGGACAGGCGCACCCTGTGATCCGTGACAAATCCTCCAGCAGCACTGAATGTGCGTTCTGAAAGAACGCTGGATGCAGGACAGGCCAGTAGCTCAATTGCATACTGTGCAAGCTCTGGCCAGTGATCCATCCTCAAGACCCAGTAAGCCAGAGGATTTTCGGTGGGGAAGGTGTCCAAGTCTGACCTTGCCCCTAGGTATTCCTGCACCATGTATATCAGACGCTGGCGATGGTTGCTGGAACCGATCATACCTTGGGGCTGCGGACTAAAGAATTGTCTGAACGCATCGGTCAGACAGCCACCTTCCCCACCGCTCCTTCTTTGACTGACTGAAGCCTCAGCAACTCGTTGTCCAGGACCAGGAGTTTGTAACCTCCCAGTCTCTGGGAACGCGTTGCACAGACCTTTCTGCAAGGCCTCCCGGAGTTGTCTCATCCTCTGCTCCCTCTGCGACGGTAAGATAAGGTCCGCAACCTTACCCTTGTACCGTGGATCAAGGAGAGTGGCCAGCCAGTAATGGTCCCTCTCCTTGATCCGAAGAATACGAGGATCCTTCCGCAGACTTTGCAGGATCAGGGAAGCCATGCAGCGTAGGTTAGCTGAGGCATTCGGTCCGGAGTCCTCTGGGTCACTAAGGACGACATGATCTGCAGCCACCTCCTCCCAGCCACGTACAAGTCCACTGGTTTCTTGGGACTGTAAATCATCCCTAAAAGACTGCTGATGATGATGCTGAGTGTCAGGCTCCACCTCCATGCTGACACAATCCTCCTCCTCCTCTTCTTCCTGTGCGATGGGTGGGACAGAAGGAACACTGTCTGGGTAAAGGGGGCCTTGAGAGGCAAGGAAGTCCTCCTCTTCCTGCCTCTGTTCTGCCTCAAGTGCCCTGTCCATTATTCCACGCAGCGTATGTTCCAACAGGTGGACAAGAGGTACAGTGTCACTGATGCATGCACTGTCACTGCTCACCATCCTCGTGGCCTCCTCAAATGGTGCCAGGACAGTGCATGCATCCCTGATCATGCCCCACTGGCGTGGTGAAAAAAACCCGAGCTCCCCTGACCCTGTCCTGGTGCCGTAGTCGCACAGGTACTCATTGATGGCCCTCTGCTGCGTGTGCAGCCGCTGCAGCATGGCCAACGTTGAGTTCCACCTGTTGGGCATGTCACATATAAGGCGGTTCTTGGGCAGGTTCAACTCCTTTTGCAGCTCAGCCAGGCGAGCACTGCCATTATAAGATCTGCGGAAATGCACACAGACTTTCCTGGCCTGCCTCAGGACATCCTGTAAGCCCGGGTACCTGCCCAAGAACCGCTGCACCACCAGGTTAAGGACGTGAGCCACACAGGGCACATGGGTCAGTTGTCCCTGTCGGAGAGCGGAGAGGAGGTTGGTGCCATTGTCGCAAACTACCATTCCTGGCTTAAGCTGGCGTGGCGTCAACCACCTCTCGGCCTGCCCCTGCAGAGCAGACAGAACCTCTGCCCCAGTGTGGCTCCTGTCCCCCAAACACACCAGCGCAAGCACGGCATGGCATCTTTTTGCCTGCGTACTTGCGTAGCCCCTTGAACGCCTACGGAGCACCGCTGGTTCCGAGGACAAAGCACAGGAAGAGGACACGGAAGAAGAAGAGGAGGGGGTGGAGGACAGAGGTGTGTCACAACCAGTAGTAGCATTTTGGAGGCGTGGCGGGGGAACAACCTCCAACACTACTGCATCTTGTCCTGCATCCTTCCCAGCTGCCAAAAGAGTGACCCAATGGGCCGTGAAAGAAAGGTAACGTCCCTGTCCATGCCTGCTGGACCATGAGTCAGCGGTAATATGCACCTTACCGCTGACCGCCTTGTCCAGCGAGGCCAAGACATTGCCTTCCACATGCCGGTAGAGAGCCGGAATCGCCTTCCGTGAGAAAAAGTGGCGTTTGGGAACCTGCCACTGAGGAACCGCACATTGCACAAACTCACGGAAGGGGGCCGAGTCTACCAACTGAAAAGGCAGCAGTTGAAGTGCTAGCAATTTAGCCAAGCTAGCATTCAACCGCTGGGCATGTGGATGGCTGGGAGTGAACTTCTTTCGACGGTCCAGCAGCTGGGGCAGGGAAATTTGCCTGCTAGAATCGGACGTCGGTGTACTGCTAGCAGAGTGCCCACAAGTACTTGGCTGTGACACACCTAATTCTACACCTTCATTCCTCTCAGAGCAGGTTTCAGAGAGGACTGAAGGTATAGTGGGGTTGGAGATCCCAGCTGATGCGGTGCAAGAAGAGGTCAGCTTTGTTCTTTGGTGTGGGTCTTTAAGGTAGGCTTGCCAACGAGCTGCATGGCAGGTCAACATATGTCTGGTCAAGCATGTGGTGCCCAAGCGGGTGATGTTTTGGCCACGCGATATACGCTTGAGACATATGTTGCAAACAGCAGCTGTGCGATCTGATGCACTCGACTCAAAAAAGGCCCACACCAAAGAACTTTTTGAATAACGGGCAGAGGCAGCGCCCTGCACAGGCGGAGCTCTGCGGTGTGATTCCGTGGTGTGCTGCCCTTACGCTGGCCCCCCGAGGGCATCCTGTCTCATTGGAGATGTGCCTCCTCCTCATCCTCCTCCTCCTCCTCCTCCTCTCTCCTATTAGGCACCCACGTGGAGTCAGTGACCTCATCATCCCCTCCCTCCTCATCACTGGAGCCAATCTGGCAGTATGCTGCAGCTGCTGGAACATGACTGCCAGATTGGTGTCCTTCTTGAGCATCCCCTCTCTCTGCTCTCACGCTACTGCCTTCCTCTATCTGGGTATCATCATCAGACCCTTCGAAACGCTGGGCATCCTCCTGGAGCATGTACCCAACACTGTGCTCAAACAGTTCGGGGGACTCCTCAGGAGGACATGGTTGGTCTAGGGAAGGAGTGACTGATGATGACATTGATACCAGGGAAGAGGACGCTTTGGCAGCTGCTTTGCCAGTACCCTGAGCCTGGGTGAGAGAGGATGAGGAGGATGAGGAGGGCTTGGTCATCCACTCTACCAAGTCTTCGGCATGATGCGGCTCAACACGTCCAGCTGCCGAAAAGAAGGACAAGCGTGTCCCATGGCTACGTGCTGATGGCGATGCACCGCGTCCACGACCAGCACTGTTGTCTCTAGACACAGAGCCTGCTTGCCCTCTTTTATTGGCTCCTGACTGTCTGCCTCTCCTTGTTTGCCTTCCAGACATTCTAATTGCCTGCAGGGAAATGGGAAAACCAGCAATACAGGCTAAGTTCAGGTGTAATATGGTCAGGAGGCACACTCCGCCCGCTGTAAGTGCCGCAAAATCCTGTTGGTGTAACACACCAGGAAAAAGCAGCAATACAGGCTAAGTTCAGGTGTAATATGGTCAGAAGGCACACTCCGCCCGCTGTAAGTGCCGCAAAATCCTGTTGGTGTAACACACCAGGAAAAAGCAGCAATACAGGCTAAGTTCAGGTGTAATATGGTCAGGAGGCACACTCCGCCCGCTGTAAGTGCCGCAAAATCCTGTTGGTGTAACACACCAGGAAAAAGCAGCAATACAGGCTAAGTTCAGGTGTAATATGGTCAGGAGGCACACTCCGCCCGCTGTAAGTGCCGCAAAATCCTGTTGGTGTAACACACCAGGAAAAAGCAGCAATACAGGCTAAGTTCAGGTGTAATATGGTCAGGAGGCACACTCCGCCCGCTGTAAGTGCCGCAAAATACTGTTGGTGTAACACACCAGGAAAAAGCAGCAATACGGGCTAACTTCAGGTGTATAATGTGCAGGAGGCTTAACAACAATGACACTGACACTGTCCCCTGCCTATCCTTCTCTCTTCCTGCACACAAGGTTTAGCAAAGTATATGACACTGACACTCTCCCTGCCTATCCTTCTCTCTCCCTGCACACAAGGTTTAGCAAAGAATATGACACTGACACTGTCCCCTGCCTATCCTTCTCTCTCCCTGCACACAAGGTTTATCAAAGTATATGACACTGACACTCTCCCTGCCTATCCTTCTCTCTCCCTATACACAAGGTTTAGCAAATATTATGACACTGACACTCTCCCTGCCTATCCTTCTCTGTCCCTACACACAAGGTTTAGCAAAGAATGGATTTGACACTGTCCCTGCCTATCCTTCACTTTCCCTGCTCCGGAACACACTACACGAGGCCGCCGCGCTGGCGGCCTTTTATAGTGTGGGGCGTGTACTAAACCCCCTCAGCTATAATTGGCCACAGGCATCCTGCCTGTGGCCAATCATTGCTCTCCTCGCTGCCGGCGCTGTGATTGGCCAAGCATGCAGGGTCACAGTGCATGCTTGGCCAATCACAGCGCTGGGATTACACTGCGATGGCGCAGTGTATTGTGGGCCGTTCGCGTCACTCGAATTTGGCGCGAACGGCCCAAATCGTTCGTTGTTCGCCGAACGCTGCGAACAGCTGATGTTCGAGTCGAACCTATGTTCGACTCGAACACCGAGCTCATCCCTACTGGTGACCCCACAATAGGGATAAAACTTTTCTGTGGAAGGGATTTTAATAAGACATGTGGCCACTCATTAAGATTAGAAGAAAAGAGGTTTAACCTTAGACTGTGTAGAGGGTTCTTTACTGTAATGCGGCGTACAAACGATCGTTTTTCATGCCATTTTTTAAACCAACGTTTTTCACGTCGTTTTTTTTTCATATTTCCTCTCAAGCCTGTCTTGCGTACACACGATCATTTTAAAAAATGTTCAAGCAAAGCGCAGTGACGTACAAGACGTACGACGGCACTATAAAGGGGAAGTTCCGTTCGAATGGCGCCACCCTTCATGTTAGTAAAGTTTGTTGAGCGACGATTCGCGCTTTTCAGCCTCGTGCTTTTCAGTCCGTTACTGCGTGACGAATGTGCTATCTCCATTACGAACGCTAGTTTTACCAGAACGAACACTCCCGTCTCATACTTGATTCTGAGCATGCGCGTTTTTTTTCACGTCGTTAAAGCATACACACTATCGTTTTTCACGTCGTTAAAAAAAACGACATGAAAAACGACGTGAAAAAATAGAGCATGTTCGAAATTTTTAATGGCCGTTTTTCACGCCGTTAAAAATGCTCTGGAGCATACACACGATCGGTTTTAATGCCCATCTTTAAAAATGGCATTTTTAACGGCATGAAAAACGATCGTGTGTATGGGGCATAAGAGCGGCAAGGATATGGAATTCACTTCCACAGGCGGTGGTTGAAGAGAAGCTTCAGAATGGCAAAGATGTTTTTATTATAAATTATGTGAGCAGACTGCAGTTCCTCTTTAACCACATGCTGACCGTACAATTACATATACAGCGGCAGAGTGGCTCTCCTGCACTGGATCACGTACATAGTACGTGATCCGGGTGTTCGGGCAGGGGGCGCTCACGTGGCCACTGGCCTGGCTGTGCTGTGATTCCTTACAGCACATTTCGATCACCGGGTCCCAGCCAATGATTGACTGCCAGGACCTGGTGATCGGCACTGAACAGAGCTCTGTCATTGTAAACAATACAGACCTGTGTTTCCAAAAAGGGGATCTTGTTGTTTTTTTCATTTCCTGCTAAGCAGGGGAAAAAAAACAACATGATCCTTGGTAAAAGCAGCACATTACACATAGTTAGGCACACAGTTAACCCCTTGATCGCCCTAGAAGATGTTACCCCTTCTTACCCAGAGTCATTATTACAGTGATAGTGTATTTTATTAGCACTGATCATTCTATCAATGTCACTGGTGATGTCAGTTCCCCCTCCAGTGTCAGTTAGTAACAGATTGGCTGCTGTACAATCGCAGCCCCGTTATGAGTCACTGATCATTGCAATTAGGATTATAAAAAAAAAAAAAATACAATTTGCCGTAATATATCCCATAGTATGTAGACACTATAACTTTCACTCAAACCAATTAATACACACTTATTGGGGGGCAGTTTAACCAAAAACATGTAGCAGAATCCATTTTAGACAAAATTTATGAAGAGATTTGATTTTCACATTTTTTATTGGATATGTTTTATAAGAGAAAGTTGAAAATAGTTCAAAATTGTCAGTGTTTTTTTTTTGTTTATATCGCAACAAAATAAAAAAACCCAGAGGTGATCAAATATCCCCATAAGAAATCTCTATTTGTGTGAAAAAAATATATACAAATTTTGTTTGGGTACAGCACCGCATGACCGCGCAATAGCCAGTTAGAGTACTGCAGTGGCAAATAGCAAAGAATGAACTGGTCAGGATAAAATCTTCCAGCAGTCATGTGGTTAAAGGAGAGTTATACAAAAGAAAAAAAAGATTAGTTAAACTCACACTTAAACTCACAAGTGCTTTTTACCACTACTTTTCCTTTATACTGGCTGTTGAAATTTACAAATGCAGCAATTTAGAAGTTGATGAAATGTTTAGTGCTTTTTGATAAATAGTGCATTTTATATACAACTATATAGATCAGACCGAAATGAGGGACAAATAAGGAGAAAAGAGGGAAAAAAGATGAAACAGCTGTGGTAATTGCTAAGGCAGTGAAGCTGATCAAATCACCTGTGCAAAATAATGGAAAGCCTGAAAACATGACGTGTTGGGGGTACTTGGGGACTGGAGTTGAGAAACATTACTCTATACCAGGGGTCTCCAAAACTTTTAAACAATGGGCCAGTTTACTGTCTTTCAGACTTCAGGGGGTCCGAACTAGGGCCAGTGGGAGTAGAAAATGTACTGGCATCCAGTGGAAGCAAACAATGCCCTATCTTTGGTGTCAGTGGCAGGGATAGTGCCCTTACATTGGTATCAATGGAAGGAATTATACCCCATTGTTGGTATCAAGGGAAGGAATTATGCCCCATCATTGGTGTCAATGGAAGGAATTGTGCCCCACCATTTGTGTCAGTGGGAGAAATTGTGCCCCATTGATGGTGTCAGCAACAGGAATTATTTCCAATTGTTGGTGTCAGTGAATGGAATAGTACCCCAAGGGCAGGATAAAAGCAAACAAAGGGCCGCATCTGGCCCCCGGGCTGCAGTTTGGAGACCGCTGCTCTATACCATAATAGATGAGTAACTGCCACATTTTTATTTATTGCATCTATACACATTGCAGAATAAGAGATAGGACAAGTCTGACTGGGTCAATTAGAGAGTACTGGAAAGTGTGGTTAAACTCTGGTGCCTACAGGACCATGGAGTCATATTTAGATATACTACACAACTGCTATAACAAGATATTGTGCAATGTCTATCTGACTGAATATTTATTTCTGTGACTTTGATTGAGCTTTAATTTTTAAAATGTCGGACATTTCTGCATTTTGAAAAGATTGTTTGATAAATCAGCACAGAATCCTAATTTACCTTCATATTTTAAGAACAATGAAAGCATACTATACATAAGAGACTAGAATACCATACCTTGTCACAGTCTAGAGGCTTTTGCCGTGGGCATGACATGACCTTTTTGACAACCATAAATGTGTCCGGTTCACAATCATAACTTGTGCAGTTGTCTCCTGGAGGGTTCCAGAAACTTCCAGGCTATAAGAAAAAAATGTTTAATTTGAGTAATACAATGCTTAAAAAGACCAGAATTGTTTAATTAAACATAATAGATAGAAATTTAGCCTAAGGGCCACCTCACTCTAGAAATACCTCACCAGCAGCAAAATGGCCATGGGGCAACTAACACTTTCCCTAATGGGTGTCGCAAGGTAGTAGCAACTCGAGATGTCTACTTGGTTCAAATAACAAGACAGCAGAGCCATAGATGGTAAGCCTCAGATCTCTGGTGTGACATCATGATTATTTAATAAAAAGATACATTTTTACAGTAAATTGTGAAGAGAGAACCCTATACTTGCTCTTTTGTACATTTTGTTCCCTCTCTGTTTTGGATTTCTATTATGCATCTCTTATTGCTGGCCTTTGCTCCAGAATCCCTAGATGCAAACAGTAGCCTATACAAGTTTGAACTTTACTGCCAAGTAACAAAAACCAGTGGACCCAACCTATTAACCTTTTGTGAAAGCAATTTCACAAAATCAAATGAATGATGGTCAGTACAGTAGTTGAATTTCAATATATTGATTCAAAATACGACTTGCAGTAGCTTGCTGAAAATCTGAGGCCTCACAACAACCACATATGTGGGACTAATATGACACAACTAGTGGTGGCATGGTTCACTTAGTATCTGCAAATATCAGCCTTCAACATATTACTCCCCTGTGAGCTGAGACATTCAGTACAATCGTTTTTTGATCCACATCATGCCTACTAGTTTAAAAACCTAATCAGCATCATGCAGGAGTGAACACTTTCAGCCCTGGTTCACACTGGTGCGTTTTGACATGCGATTTGGCATGTCAAATCGCATGTCAAAATGCCGATATTTGCCGCAAATTGTGGTTAATGACACCGTCCTAATCAGTGCGACGCTGTACCGATTTCAAAAAGTAGTTTCTGTACTACTTCTTGCGATTTCGGCCGTGATTTACATTGACATCTGTGTCAGATGTCTTTGTAATCCTGGCTGAAATCGGGGCTGCCAGCGAGAGTGAAATCGTGCGAGTTCAGCTGAACTCCGACGGCTTCACTCCCGGAGCCCAGTGTGAACCTGGGCTAAAACAGTTTTCTGTGTTATAGGTAGCTAATCTGAACAGTTCACAAACATTTTGCTCTCATGGTATCCGTTTAATAAACAGAGAAGTTTTTTCTCAGTTCAGTTCTCGACAGTTCTCAGAGGAAAATGATCTCCTCTGCAACCGGTTTAATAAACTGAGAACTTCAGTTCTCAGAGGGAGAACACAGGAGAAGTGTTTCCTCTGAAAACGGCCGAGATCTGTGTAAAAGTGGGTGGGCTGCCTGTAATCTCGTTAAATATTGTGAGATTACAGTGCAGCCGAGTTCAAAAAGTGAAACTAAAGTTTAAAAGAACGTGTAATTACATGTGTAGCGGGTAGGTACCTTTCAGTATGCTGATTCGGGTGGAGACATCAGTGATGTTTAGTTCCCTGCAGCCCAGCAGGTGGTGCTGTCACTTTGGGCCGGGGTTGAACCATCACTGGAGTGCCGTACCCTATTTGGTCTCTCGCGGCTGTTGTGCGGCGGGGCGGGGAACCCGCTGTGCTGGCTGGGAGAGGCTATAAAAGGGGCAGACGTCTTCGCCACGAGGTCCGAGTCCCAGGCACCTTTAGCCTGAGGGCTGCTGTCCAGTGGTCAGTGTCCAGGCGGCCTAGGCCTGGACACGTGGAGTTCGGGAGTCACCCCAGACACCCTCAGTCTGGGGTGAGATGCATCATTCAGGCCTGGGGCCCAGCTTCTTCCACTGGGAACCGCCTGGGAGGAATCGTCCTAAGACACCCACAGAATCGGGTGTCTGAATCCAAGCGTAAGGGACCACGCAGGTGACCTTCCCGTAGATCTGGGGCAGCAGATTGCCAGTGCCGGGACAGGGCCTCCGGAGACCGTCGGGATGGATGTCCTCGCCAAACAGGGGCCATATTCATACGGAAGGTGGTCCATGTTCTAAGGTCTGTGGCAGAGACCGCTACTCAGGCCTGTGGCAGGGGCCCCAACTAGTTCACCCGCTGGGTGGCAGCTTCTAACTTCACGGTCTGTGGTAGAGACCGTGTGCCAGGCCTATCCGCACGAGAAAGGGATAGGAGAGTTCATTGTGCCTGGGCCTACTCGTATCCACACCCCTGTCTGTCTGTTATGGAAGTTCAACTGAGTATGTTCATTCTGGTATTGAAGAAATAAAGGAGTGTTGAACTTTTAAATGGTGTGGGACTCTATTACTGGCAGACACACCTCCACGGAAGAAGCGGAGGCTCCATATGCAGAATGCAGACCCGAAGGTAATCTAGAGACTTTGCTCAAACCTCATATACATTTAAGGTGAAAGCTGGGCGTAGTGTCCTGCACCCCTAGACAACAGCCAAGAACAACAGATACAAGAGAGGGAGAGAGTGAGGCCGCTACACATGTTTTCAGACATGTGATAGCTATATATATAAATCCATGTATATATACACATGTGTGTGTTTATATATATGTATACACACACATATGCATAGCTCCCAACTTTAAAAAAAGCATTTGCGGAACAAAGTTATGGGGGGGGGGGCGGTCTGCCGCCGATCGCCCGACAGTGCAGATATAACAGGGGGCCGCAGTGTGAAATCTTCCTACCTCCTTCTTCTCCAGTCCTGCCAGGCTGCCTCCTCTGCCTCTCTTCCTGTGCGGGAATATGAGCTTGATCGCGGGAATGCGGGAAGTAAGTGGCAGTGCGGGAAAGTCCCGCAGAATCCGTACAGGTTGGAAGGTATGCATATATACAGTATATATGTATATATACAGAAACACATGAATATATATATTCATGTGTTTGTGTATACAGCGTATATGTGTGTGTGTGTGTATACATATATGTAAATACTGTATATATGTGTGTGTGTATACATATATATATAAATACTGTATATATGTGTGTGTGTGTATATGTGTATATATACGTGTATATGTGTATATATATATATATATATACTGTATATGTGTGTGTATATATATATATGTATATATATATATATACTGTATATGTGTGTATATATATATATATATATATATATATATATATATATATATATATATATATATATATATATATATGTAGCAGGGTCTCCTTTAAGGCCCCGGGACTACGTTACCCAGAACCCCGTTCGGCACCCAGAGTACAGTAGCCACCGCAGAGACTCATGGGACTCATGGGAGGGGTTATTTAAGGAGGAGGCGAGGCGGAGATCGGTCTCTTTGGACACCGTGCTGCAAGCAAGAGTTTCTTTCTGTGCGGATCTGCTGCAGTGCAAGGCCTGAAGCCTGGGCCTTGCGCAACTTCCAAAGAGCCTTCCACCCCACCGCGGAGCCTGGGTGGCATCTGACTTGTTGAGTGAGGACATCATTTGGATGGGGGACCCGATCGTTGCAGACGCTGTGTGTGGAGACACAGCAGGTGGAAGTCCCGGGCTGGGATCGCGCCCAGAGTGGTGAGCGAGCACTTGCTCAATCCAATAGACTTTACTGATTCTAGGCCTATAGACTGCCATGGCTCACCGATTGTTTGCTTGTTGTTCCACTGGGGGACCGGTAGCAGGACAGAGTTGAAGTGTCCCCCCAGCATAGTGTTCTTTGATTGCCAGTTGTGGATTACAAATACCATTCATCAAGTGCACCACCGAGAGTTTGCATGCAAAGAAATCCCTATAGAAAGGACTAAGATTTATTCTGGGTCAGGCCTGGCCAGGGTGGGGAGATAGGATATTGTTTAGTGTGCCACAGGGCGTGTATACCATAATAGCTACGCGTGGTGGATTACCGTGCAGCGCCATTATTGTGTGCTATATTGATTGCTGCAGGGTTCTGCAAGTCAGTTGTGTGTATTATATCCTGTTTAAACCTTTTCTTTTACAACCAAAGTAAACTGTTATACTTAATCTTTAACATTGGTGTGTTGTCTTACTGTAAAGAGGGTGCCTTTACCATACCCATTGATTATGATAAAAATATAACCCCTAGACTAGCTGTGCGAGAGTGGGTCGAGCAGATTGCCGGGGGTTGGTGGTGCTGCACACAGGGGCCAAAAACAAATCCAGCGGCTCTCTTAAGTGGGGGTAGCGCTACACGTGGGGGCTCTCGAGTCCGGGATCCTGTTGCAGCAAGTAACGCGCCAAAAGTACCAGCATGGACCCACTAGAAGTAGGACAGTGGTGTAAAACGGTCGGCACAGATCCAGCCGGGATAGTAGTCATAGAACTCCCAGGGATCTGGCAAGAAGAAGCAGTGAAGCAGCTAGTGATGTCACTGTCACCGTATCAGAAAGCATTTGTGGTGGATGTCAGGACGAATTCCTCACTGACCCACGCATTAGTAGAGTGGAAGGACGGAGTCCCAGAACATTTCAAGAATGCAAGTGTAGAAGCTATAGATGATCAGACTTATAGCCTAATACACGCGCTGCCGCTCAAGCCAGGAGGACGGTTTCAGACACCGAAACTATCTCCATCACCCACCCCAAAAGTAGAAAGACAGGTGAAAAGGGAAAGTCCCGGGTCGCCGTCTGCCACCCTCGGCGCAGAGTTGTGCGCGGTCCTGGGGGAACTTGTGGCACAGTGTAAGAAAGATCCTACAGATTACCAGATGTCAGGATACAGGAAACTTAGAATATTCTCAGGAAGGAGACCTGTACCTTCGGGTGAAGAGGGGTTTGAGGAGTGGTTAGACGGTGCCACTCAGGCCCTAGAAGAATGGGAAGTCCCAGACCACAGAAAGAAGCAGAGAATTGCTGAGAGTTTGAAGGGGCCTGCTCTAGAGGCCATACGCAACCTCAAGATGAGTAAGACAGACTGTAATGCACAGGACTATCTGGACATTCTGCAGAATGTGTTCGGTGGAACAGAAAAAATCACTGAGCTCACTTATCAGCTGGAGCACTGCTACCAGAAGACAGGAGAGAAGCTGTCAGAATTCATGAGGCGCCTGGATAAGATCCTGCATAAGATGATTCTTAAGAAGGGGATTGACCCACGGAAGGTGGATGAGGCCCGTGTTCAACAGGTGATGAGAGGATCTCAGCCCCTGGACCCCATCGCATTGGCGCTACGCGCAAGACAGGACGGGAAGAGCCTGGAGTACCCTGACTTGATTCGAGTGGTCAGAGAGGAAGAAGCTATGCTGGAGGAGAAGAAGAGGAGCCTACCAGTGGATTCGGTAAATCCTCCTCCAGTGATGGTCAGGACGGCCATGACCCTGGAAAGAGACTCAGAGGTGGATACCTTGAAGTCACAGATGTCCCAAGTATTGGGGATGCTGACCTCCCTGATGGAAAAGAAGTCAAGGGAACCAGAGAGGGAAAGTCAGAGGAAGGAGCTGTTTCCCAACACCTCAGCGCCCGCATCCCTGGAAGATTGGGGGGATGTGATTTGTTTCAATTGTGGAGGAGCTAGCCATTTCGCCAAAGTGTGTGCCAGCCCAAAGAAAAAAAAGATGAATAACCGCAAGCCGCCGGAAAACTTCAGCGGGCCCCGGTGAAGGAGTCAACCGGGTGCCCATCATCTCCAGTGAGCTCCAAACTGAATGAGAAGCACATGAAAAGAGTGGAGAAGACTCCTCAGAAGGAACGCACCCCAAAGAAAGAGAGTAGTGTCCCTCAGCGGGTAGTTACACCCACCAAAAGGAGGGAGATCAATGCATACCAGGCCCAAGAGAGACTTAAGTCCAAAGAGAAATGGAAGAAAGAAAGTCAAAAGGGAAAATGCAAAGATCAAAAGAAAGAGACCCCCTTGAAGCGATATCCAGAGAAGCTGGTAGGTCCCTCCCCGATAGTACCAGTTCAAGTGGAGGGAGTCTACACAAGAGCCATATTGGATACTGGGGCGCAAGTGACCCTGTTGTACCGGGACTTTCATGACAAGCATTTAAGTCACCTACCCATCCAGAAGATTGAAGAGTTGGAGATATGGGGAATTGGGACAGAGAGTTTCCCTTATGATGGCTATCTGCCTATAAAACGGACTTTTGACCCGTCCATAGCCGGAAAGGCTGAAGTGTTCGACACCTGTGGTGTGCCCCCGACCGCCTGGAGCTAACAAGAGTTCCCTGATAATAGGGACGAACACGGATCTGGTCTGAAGACTCTTGGCCCCTCTGACAAGAAGGAAAGACCCCACAGTCACTGAGATCCACCCAATGTTGAAGACAGCCTACCAACGACTGATCTTGGAACAGAAGGCCACGGAAGAGGGGGTAGGGAAGGTCTGGAGGCTGGGAAGAAGGGGAATAGTGTTGCAGCCCGGTGAAGTGACCTGCTTGAAAGCCACAGTGAAACTCACTTGGGAGCAGCCTGGCCCTTTTGTCATGTTGGAACCCGACCCAAGGGAAGAACATTCGGGCTTAGAAGTAGTCCCAGAAGTGATCCCTGTGAGGGCCCTGAAGAAGGCTCATTGTAAAGTGCCTGTGAGCGTCAGAAATACCACGGATGGTCCCATGGAAATCCCAGCAAGGCTGTTACTGGGCCGGGTGAGCCCAGCTACCCCAGTTGCTTCACCAGATGTGGAGAGGACAGATGGAGAAAGTACTGTGTGGGAGAAACTTTCCATGGAGAATCCAAATCTGCCCAGGGCTTGGAAAGAGAGAGCCAAGGCCCAGTTGACCAGGTGGGAAAGGATCTTTTCTCAAGATGAATTCGATGTGGGGTGTGCTAGGAGTGCTACCCATCGAATCCGCCTCCAGGAAGACAAGCCCTTCAGGGAGAGGGTTAGGCGGGTTCCATTAGCAGACCTCGAAGACTTGAGGGAGCAGCTCGCCGAGCTCAAGCGAACAGGGGTGATTCGAGAATCTAGAAGTCCCTACGCCTCCCTTATAGTGGTGGTCCGGAAGAAGAATGGGTCACTGAGGCTGTGCATAGACTATAGGACCCTCAACAGGAGAACCATACCGGATCAATATACCACTCCAAGGATAGAGGATGCCCTACAGAGCTTGTCTGGAGCCAAGTGGTTCAGTGTTATGGACCTCAAGAGTGGGTACTATCAGATCCCAATGCATCCAGAAGACAAAGAGAAGATGGCTTTCATAACCCCGGTAGGGTTCTTTGAATTCAACCGAATGCCTCAAGGTCTGTCTGGAGCTCCAGCCACCTTCCAACGTCTCATGGAGAAGACTGTGGGAGATATGAACCTCATCAAAGTCCTTGTATACTTGGATGATATCATTGTCTTCGGAAGAACCTTGGAAGAGCATGAAGAGAGGCTGGAGAAAGTTTTGAAGAGACTGAGTGAGGAAGGACTCAAGCTCTCACCTGAAAAATGACAATTCTATCAGTCATCAGTTAACTATCTGGGGCACATAGTGTCTGAAGATGGGGTAGCCACAGACCCTGAAAAATTGGAGGCAGTCACCTCCTGGCCCAGGCCCACCACTGTGACAGAGCTCAGATCCTTTCTGGGGTTCTGTTCCTATTACAGGAGGTTTGTGGAGGGGTTTGCTCGGATAGCCAGGCCTCTGAATGAGCTGCTAAAGACAGAGGGGGAAGAGGATGACACAGGCCCCAGAAAGCCAGGGGAGTCAGTCAAGGACCAGTGGAACGAGAAGTGTGAGAATGCCTTCCAGATGTTGAAGAATACATTAACCACTGCCCCTGTCCTGGCCTACGCAGACCCTAAGAAGCCTTATGAACTTCATGTAGATGCTAGTCATGATGGTTTGGGAGGAGTGCTGTACCAGGAGCATGAAGAGCAACTGAGGCCTGTTGCGTATGTGAGCAGAAGTCTGACTCCCTCCGAAAAGAACTATCCCACCCATAAGTTGGAGTTCCTGGCCCTTAAGTGGGTGGTAGTTGACAAACTCAGAGACTATTTGTATGGGGTGGAATTCACAGTGAAAACCGACAACAACCCCCTCACCTATCTTTTCACCACAGCAAAGTTGGATGCCACAGGACATAGGTGGCTGATGGCGCTGTCTGCCTTCAATTTCGGCCTGAAGTACATACCTGGGGCTGGAAACCGAGACGCAGGCGCTTTGTCTAGAAGATCTCATGTCCCCACTTGCAGTACAGAAGACTGGACCCAAGTGGCACCCGACAGGGTGCGGGCCCTCTGCCAAGGGGCTGAACTCCAAGCTAGTGGCGGCTCAAGAGCAGAAGAGATAGGGGTTACCATAGTAGGAGTTCCCAAGCAATACTGTGGAGTAACCCAACTGGGGGAAGATAACTTGCCAAAACTGTCCAAGAAGGAGCTGAGATCCGACCAATTGGAAGACCCCATGGGGACATTGGTCCTAGAGGCCCTGGAGAATCAGGACCCGAATAGACTCTTACGCAACCCTTCAAAGGAGGCTCGCCTATTGAAGAAGGCGTGGGACAGGTTGCAGGTGCATCAGGGAGTGGTCTACCGAAGGGGCCCCTCTGATGACCTAGAAGACAAATGGCAATTGTTCTTGCCTGAGAAGCACCGAGAGACAGTTCTGGTTGCTCTGCACGACAACCATGGCCACCTAGGGGCGGAAAGGACCTTCCAACTCGTTAGGGACCGTTTCTATTGGCCCTGCATGAGGGCTGAAGTTGAAGAATACTGCCACTCATGTGCACGATGCATCCAGAGAAAGACTTTACCTCATCAAGCTGCCCCAATGGGCCATCTGCAAAGTCAAAGCCCACTTGATCTGGTATGCATTGATTTTCTCTGCCTCGAACCCGACCTGAGTGGACTAGGAAATATTCTGGTAGTAACCGACCATTTCACCCAGTATGCCCAGGCCTTTCCAACCAAGGACCAGAAGGCTTCCACCGTGGCCAAAGTGCTGATGGAGAAATACTTTGTACATTATGGGCTACCACAACGGCTCCATTCAGACCAGGGAAGGGATTTTGAAAGTCGACTGATCCGGAAGCTCCTGGATTCTTTGGGGATCAAGAAGACAAGAACTACCCCCTATCATCCACAAGGTGATGCTCAGCCGGAGAGGTTCAACCGAACCCTGCTTAACATGCTGGGGACCCTAAGCAGTGAAAAGAAACAGCATTGAAGCAACCACATAGCGGCAGTTGTGCATGCATACAACAGCACCACCAGTGATGCTACAGGGTACTCACCCTATCGACTTATGTTCGGGAGAGAAGCAAGACTACCCGTAGATCTGGCCTTTGGCACTTCCATAGACCATTATTCTGCTACTTCCGACAAGGGATATGTCAATAGGCTCAGACGTAATTTGAAATTGGCCTATGAACAGGCCCAGGCGGCCTCGGAGCAAAGGGGGGCCCACAACAAGAAAAATTTTGACCTGAAAGTTAGGATTCAGGATTTGCAACCAGGAGACAGAGTGCTATTACGGAACTTGGGGGTCCCTGGAAAACACAAGCTTGCAGACAGATGGAGACCTGAACCTTATGTTGTTTGCAAAAGGCTACTGGGCCTTCCCGTTTACAGACTTAAACCAGAAGGGAAGGTGGGACCTTTGAAGACCTGGCATCGGAACCACCTACTCCCACTAGCGGAGGCAGTTCGGATACCCCCTGTGACGGATTCCCCTGAGTCAACTTCCATCCTGGATACTCCCAGACCGAACACTCGGTTTCAGACCCCTCAGATTGGGGATACAGAGACCTCGGAGATGAGTGAAGATGAGGGAGAAGAACTTGACTGGCTTTGGCCTTCACAGGCCCCAGGAACCTCTGCTATTGATCTTCCACCTGAAGAAGACACCATAGATCAGACGCTGAATGCAGAAGCTACTGAGCTCATCCCGTCTAGTCCTTGGTCAGATTCTTGGGAGAGTGCCTGTGACTTACTCCCAGAAGAAGATCCAAGGGAGTCTCTGTACCTCCCTGCCCCGGAGTCCAGTGCTCCCGAACCAGAAGTAATTCCTGAGTTGGTTCCAGAGGAGGGGCCTGTTCTAACAGAGAGCCCAAGAGGACAGAGGAAGCGAAGAGCCATAAAGCCTCCCAGAAGATTAACTTACCCACAGATGGGGAGAAGTGCGGAAGACACTGTGGTTACTGCCAGAAGGAGTACGGAAGACCCTGACCCTCAAACTGTTCATTTAGTGGGGGGCAACCCCAGCTCACTCTCTGGCACAGTTAGGCAGGACACTAGTGATGGTGTGACCTGTGGGCAGGGGAGTTCACCGCCTCGGTTTTGGTGGGAATTTCCTCTGCCAACATCATACGAAACTTTGATTGATGTTGTACGTTCTGTGATTAAAGCTCATGTTATCTTTGGGGACCAAAGAGTTTAAGTGGGGGGAGTGTGTAGCGGGGTCTCCTTTAAGGCCCCGGGACTACGTTACCCAGAACCCCGTTCGGCACCCAGAATGCAGTAGCCACCGCAGAGACTCATGGGAGGGGTTATTTAAGGAGGAGGCGAGGCGGCGCTCGGTCTCTTTGGACACCGCGCTGCAAGCAAGAGTTTCTTCCTGTGCGGATCTGCTGCAGTGCAAGGCCTGAAGCCTGGGCCTTGCACAACTTCTAAAGAGCCTTCCACCCCACCGCGGAGCCTGGGTGGCATCTGACTTGTCGAGTGAGGACATCAGTTGGATCGGGGACCCGATCGTTGCAGACACTGTGTGTGGAGACACAGCAGGTGGAAGTCCCAGGCTGGGATCGCGCCCGGAGTGGTGAGCGAGCACTTGCTCAATCCAATAGACTTTACTGATTCTAGGCCTATAGACTGCCATGGCTCACCGATTGTTTGCTTGTTGTTCCACTGGGGGACCGGTAGCAGGACAGAGTTGAAGTGTCCCCCCCCCTCCATCATAGTGTTCTTAGTGATTGCCAGTTGTGGATTACAAATACCATTCATCAAGTGCACCACCGAGAGTTTGCATGCGAAGAAATCCCTATAGAAAGGACTGAGATTTATTCTGGGTCAGGCCTGGCCAGGGTGGGGAGATAGGATATTGTTTAGTGCGCCACAGGGCGTGTATACCATAATAGCTACGCGTGGTGGATTACCGCGCAGCACCATTATTGTGTGCTATATTGATTGCTGTAGGGCTCTGCAAGTCAGTTGTGTGTATTATATCCTGTTTAAACCTTTTCTTTTACAACCAAAGTAAACTGTTATACTTAATCTTTAACATTGGTGTGTTGTCTTACTGTAAAGAGGGTGCCTTTACCATACCCATTGATTATGATAAAAATATAACCCCTAGACTAGCTGTGCCAGAGTGGGTCGAGCAGATTGCCGGGGGTTGGTGGTGCTGTACACAGGGCCCGAAAACAAATCCAGTGGCTCTCTTAAGTGGGGATAGCGCTACATATGTATATATATATATATATATATATATATATATATACACACATGTATATATACTGTATATATATATATATACAGTATCTATATACACACACACGTGTGTGTGTGTGTGTGTGTATATATATATATATATAGATATATATATTTATGGTCGGAGCCCTCTGTCTGAAGAGATATGGATCACATAAACACGTCACAAGACTAACAACACAAATAAGACCTGAAGTGTGGCATGGCCTGCTGGACGGTATGCCAAGAGAAGGGGCCATACCTTAAGATAGAAATAATGGATAATTCTGTTGAGAATTGTTTAGAGAGGAGTGCCCTAAAAAGGGGATATGGGTGGGTGGGTACCGCGCACTAGAGCCGACACTGACCATCGTGGATGGTCTGCTTAAGTATCCCTCGAACTCCTCCCATAATTTCAGGCCAGCATACTGGCCTTCCTATATATATAATGTTGTTAATATAAATTTTTAACCCACTGTTGCTGATATTAGGAAGAAATAAGCCTCTTTCCTCTAATCACACCAGCTTCTCTCCCAGATTCTCCACCTCTGAGTTGGTGAATCTGGAAGGGAGATATTTCAGTGGAAAGGCTGTGAGATCTTCAGATCTCACTTTATTAAACTGGCTGTTTGTGACAAAACGGTCATGTGCTGTGATGAGAAGCGGAGAACATGTTCTCTGCTCCTTATCTCAGCTTATTAAACCGGCAATGCTCTGAGATAAGCGTTGATCATCATGATCTCGGCTTATCACGGTTTATTAAACGTACACCATTGTACCAAACATAATTGAAATATGATCAAAACATACCTTAATTTGCACAGTGTTATTTAGCACACAAAATTCCTGGACACACTTGCCGCAGCACTGTCCTTTTACTTTATTGTATGTATACCCCTGAAAAAAAGAGATAAAATTAACTGTTAATTGCCGGTTCCTAATTTAAAATATTAATAGAACAAGAATGTAGTAGTATGTTTTTCAACTTCTTTAAAGTGGCACTCCAGGAAGAGCTTAGGGTAAAACTGTCACTACAAATAAGGTAAATAATATAAGCAACACCATGTCAAAATTGTTTACAGGAGGTTTGCCTTCACTTCACTTTAGGAAGCGCTGAGCATTTCCCACAGAAAAGCTACCGTAATTATAGAATTGCACTGGAAGCATCCCTGAATTTTGAGGGCATGCTGCAAGAATGGGTTTTTAAGTGAGTCATACATCTGGGTACATGGTGATGCCTTGATTGCACAAATGACCCTCTTTCTACCTGTCACCTATGGTGACAGGTTTGAATAAATCATGTTTTGTGATGTGGGATCCTTAATTGCATGCTATATTGTTTTCAGAGTGTTTTCTCCAAGTCCATTAATCAATCTGGGTATTCTCGTGTTACATATTACCAATAATAGAACTTTAGATGTCACCACACACTCTACTTTGGACTTCTGTGTATACCAGAGCTAATGTACTGGAGGTGGCATTAATAGGTAGTTAGACCTTGGTTCCAGCTTGACTAACTCCAAGGTATTTGGAGAGTTGGACTGTTTATAACAACAACAACCCTATGTATAAAAATGTTTTGAGCCTTAAAGAACAAAACGGACACTCTAGAACAGGGGTGTCGAACTTAATTTAATCGTGGGCCACATCAGCATTATGATTGCCCTCAAAAGGGCCGGTTGTATCTGTAAGATTAGATGTCCAGTGCATCCCCTCCCCTCCCCTTTACATTAGATGTCAAGACCCATCCCACCATCAGAAGTTAAGTCCCCCACTCTCACTTACATCGCAGTGCAATCCCCTTTCCTTATGCTGCTGCTGGGAAGAAGCTGGATGCATTGCTTGAAAGCAGAAAGTAAGGTTCTGGAGTAGGACCAGTGGAGGGCTGGAGCTCTCCTGCAGCTACAGGAGAGGTGCGAGGGCCACATGAAATGGCCTGGAGGGCCGGATTCGGCCCACGGGCCTTGTGTTTGACACCTGTGCTCTAGAAGATATGGTTGGGCAAATTAACACATGTGAGATACCTGTGATCTGAAAGCTCTACTGTGATCCTTCCATCTGGCCAGAGGTTCTCATACTGAGATCAAAGTTGACTTCCCATTTTGACTGAACTTCCTTCTGTGAATTACATTTTTATCCAACTAGGTGGGATCCTGTTTTAAAGCTGCTTCAGCACAAGAGGATCTGGACATTTTTGGACATAGTTTACAAGATCAATGAGAGAGGCAGTTCAGTGCAATTTGTATATTGCATCGGATTGTTTGTTGGGATTCATCAATCACATGGAAGATTTTTTTTTCTTGGAAGGGTTGACAAATAACACACCTAAATATTATCACTAATTTAAAGAGATTTTGTCACCAGAACATTTATTTTAACAAATAGCTTCTCGTGAAATTATATGTGCATTTAGTGCATTTTTAATTTGTGTTATTTACCTGTAAAAGCTTCCCTGGAACTGCTGTTTGGCAGACTAAAGCCTCGTACACACGGCCGTTTTTCTCGGCAAGAAAACTGCTGGGAGAGCTTTTTGCAGAGAAAACCGGTCGTGTGTATGGTTTCTCATCGGGAAAACTGCCGGGAATCTCGATTAGAAAAAGAGAGAACCTGCTCTGTATTTTCTCGTCGGGATTCTCGTCGGCCTGTTTCCCGACGAGAAAACTGTGAGTGTGTATGTTTACCTGTCCATGGTAAACCCGCGCATGCTCGAAAAGACTTTGACGCATGCGCGGTAGCATACAAAGGTAGTGTAGGGTGTAGCAAGATGGCGGCGACGGCATCGAAAGTGATGAGCGCAGGCTAGTCTTGTCGATGACGTCACTGCGTTCTTGCCATTCAAAAGAACGGCGGTTCTTTTGAATGGCCGTGTGTACACTTGGCGAGCAAGGCTAGCTTGCCGAGAATCTCGTCGGGAAAACCAATGTTTTTTTTCCCCACGAGATTCCCGCCCGTGTGTACGAGGCTTAAGAGCTGAAACTCAGGTGATACTCTATAATATCCACCTTCACTTTTGAAACCACAGACACAAAAAACCTTATGTAGAAAAGTGGATGGAGGGTCTAAGATGCTGGGCCAGCATTAGACACTTGCAGAAAAGGAGAGGACTATTACATGCTGGAGAGAGCTGTGCTAGGGAAAACACTCTCATGGAGTAGTCAAATTTTCTGGAAAGTTTAAGGGCATGTTGCAAGTGAATATAAAAATCATGTAAAGAAAAAAACTGTCAGCATTGAAAATGCGTAATTTGTCTATGCTTTTACCTGCATTTTTTAAGTTAGTGACAGGGTTTCTTTAAGCAGATAGTGCCTACACTGAATGATAAGACATGCTCATATTCTATACTCTTCATAGTGCTGAAAGTACTACAAATACAGAATGGTGCTCAGTATTATAGGGTTCTGCAAAAGTGAATGCAACTTGTTTAGGGAAAATTTACTTTAAACTTCCATGGCACATTACCTGACACAGGGATTGTTCAAAAATGTTTTCTTTATGGTTGTATCACTTAGGCCCCTTTCACACTGAGGCGTTTTTACTGCGTTTTCGTGGTAAAAATAGCGCTGTAATAACGCCTGAAATAATCCTGCCCCAGCATTCTCAATGTGAAATCTCTAAAGGGCTTTCACATTGAGGCGTTGTGCTGGCTGGGCATAGAAAAAAATCCTGCAAACAGCTTTTTTAGAGCAACTTTTGTGTGCATAAAATAACGCTGTAAAAACGCCTATCCCCATTGAAATTAATGGGAAACGCGGTAAAAACGCATAGGCATAAGCGTTATTTTAAAAAATAACGCTAACGCGTAGGTGTTTTTACCGCGTTCGCGTTAAAAATATCGTGTACGCGCTAAAAACGCGGTAAAAACGCATACGCGTTAGCGCTATTTTTACCGTGAACGTGGTAAAAACACGGTAAAATCGCGGTACAAAATCTCATAATTTTTTTGCGTTTTTTCAACGCCTCATTGTCATCTATAAGCTTACTGTGTGTAATACTGATTTTCTTTTTAAGCTTCTTGGAACAAACTGCACTCGTGTGATCCCCATAAGAAGTATAACCCCAAAAATTTTTGACTATACTTCTTTTTTAATATATTTGCGATTGTGGGACATTTTGTTACAGTGTATATGAATGCATTTTTATTCAAAGTTTTTCCACCATTTTATATTTATTGAGACATTATGTATTTTGGTTATCAATTACATTTTTGTTGGTTCATAAATATTTAAAGAGCAACAAGTTTTATGTACCGTATATACTCGAGTATAAGCCAACCCGAATATAAGCCGAGGCACCTAATTTTACTACAAAAAACTGGGAAAACTTATTGACTCGAGTATAAGCCTAGGATGAGAATGCAGCAGCTACTGTAAGTGAAAAAGAAGGTCAACAATGCCCATTTGCACGCCTCACTGTGCCCATTGCATGCCTCCCATCGAGAATGTAAAGAGCAAAGCTCTTATCAATATCAGTTTGGGATTTCTGCAGTGATATACTGTAAGTAATTGTATCAGCAATAAGTATCATGGCATTATTGCATTAACATAAAATCATAAAGCCAGCATATTAAAGCATATTAAATGGCATTATTGCCTCACCTCACTGTGCCCATTGCAGCCTCACCTCAATGTGCCCATTGCAGCCTCACTTCACTGTGCCCATTGCAGCCTCACTTTGCCAATCTCCATACCTAATTATCCATGAAGTCTCATACACACGACCGGTTTTCCCGTCGGATAAAAAACCAATGGTTTTCCCGACGGAATTCCTCTCAAGCCTGCCTTGCATACACACGGCATACACACTGCCAAGAACGCGGTGACGTAAAAGACTACGACGAGCCGACAAAATAAAGGTCTATGCTTCCGAGCATGGGTCGAATTGTTTCCGAGCATGCACGTTTTATTCCTGTTGGAAAAGCATACAGACAAAACGGTTTTCCCGCTAGGATTTTTTCGTGATGGGAAAAAAGAGATCCTGCTCTTTTTTTTTCCGGCAGTTTTCCTGTCAGAAAAACTGCGATGGAGCAGTTTTTCAGACGGGAAACGTGTGTACGAGGCATGATATGCAGAGTCAGACTGCGGGCGTCCAGTGTTAAAAAGTCGCGCCTCCTCCTCGTCCTGTTTCGTAATAGGCGGAACACTCAGTTTCCCAGCAGACACTGTGTTCAGTGTTCCGACTATCACAGACGTCCTCTCAGTTTTTCTTCAAGAATTTTATTAGGATTTTTTTTCAAAAACGTTTTCCAAGATTACAACAAAAATGTCAATATGGTAAATATTTCAAATTCTCAATTTTTTATATACAATTAAAAGAAAAGACACCTTATTGCGAATATTCAACAGTATCAGTATTGTCGTATCAAAAAAAATGTAACCAACAAAACTGCACAAATAAAATAATGTGTACTTCAAACTTAAATAGATGTCTTGTAATATCTGTCGTGCACATCTGGTATTAAAATTGTACGCATGTGTCTGAGTTTGTACTTCGATGTCGAGATCTAATTTTTTTATTTTTTTATTTTTATATTTTGGTCATCTTCAACTAGCTCAGATTTATTTTGTTTATCTATACACATAAGTATATACGCCAATACGTTACGGCTCCATTCATATTCCATGGAAAGTATAAGAAACTAAATCAAACGTAACCTTCAGTTCATGATTTAATATACCCTTTTTGGGAACAGGACTAACATAACAGAAAAGCACTTGGTAACTAGGGATGAGCTTCGAGTTCGAGTCGAACATCGGCTGTTCGATTGTTCGCCGAATTTCGAACATTATGGGGGCCATTTGCGCCAGATTTGAGTGTCGCGTCACGGCCCATAATTCACTGCGTCATCGCAGTGCATTGCTGGCTGATGATTGGCCAAGCATGCACTATGACCCACATGCTTTGGCCAATCACAGCGCCGTCAGCACAGAGAGCCATAATTGGCCAAAGTCAGGGTGCCTTTGGCCAATCATGGCTCAGGGGAGTAGGTACACGCCCCACACTATATAAGGCCACCTGTGCGACGGCCTTGTGTAGTGTGATCCGGCGGCGTTCAGAGAGAGAGATTGTCGTTTTATTTCAGCTAGCTAGATTGAGCAGGCAGTTGATTTACAGTAGCTAGTTAGACCAGTATATATATGCATTGCACGCTTTGTATATATATATATATATATATATATATATGTAGCGGGTATATGCTTTTCTCTCATGTTTGAATTTGGTGGGGATATCTGTGATGTGTGGTTCCCTGGGGCCCAGCAGGTGGCGCTGTCACTTTGGGCCCGGGGTTGAGCCATCGTTGCAGTGGCATACCCTTTTTGGCCTCTCGCAGCATGAATACAGCGGGGCGGGGGCTCCGCTGGGCTTGCTGGGGGAGGGTATAAAGGGGTCGGCCATTTTGGTCACGGGATCGTCGAGTCCCAGGCACCTTCAGCCTGAGGGCTGTAGTTCGTGGTCGGTGTCCAGGCGGCCTAGGCCTGGACACCGGGAGCTCGTGTTCCACCCCAGGCACCTTCAGCCTGGGGTGAGGTACTCGGTTGGAGGTCCATGAGGGAAGGATATCCTAGGGGACCTCGGGAGTGGGGTACCCAAATCCAGAGGCGTAAGGGACCGGAGGAGCTACTCACCTGAAGACCTGGTGCAGCAGATTGCCGTTGCCGGGTGAGCCTCAGGAGACCGCCCGGAGGGGTATCTTCCCAAACAGGGGCCGAGAGCAGTCAGGAGGAAGGTTCACCGTTCATCCGGTTGGTGGCAGCGACCAAGATTCTCAACAGGTGGCATAGATCATGTGCCAAACCTATTCGATGATAGAGGAATAGGAGAGCTCATTGTGCCTGGGCCTACTCATATCCACACCCCCTGTCTGTTCGTTGAGGGAGTCCAACTGATTGTGTTTCATCCTGACATTGAAGAATAAAGGAGTGTTGGACTTTTATTGGTGTGGGGCTCAATTACTGGCAGACACTGTTCCACAGAAGAGGCGGAGGCACCAAACTCAGAACACCGACTCGAAGGTAAAGGAACTTTGCTTAAACCACACAAACATCTGCGGTGGGGGCTTGGCATGGTGACCCCGCACTCTCTCCTCCAAGGTACCCCTAGACAAGCAGAAACAAGCCAGCAGTGGAGTGAGAGAGTGGAGGCCGCTACATATATATATAGCGGGGGTACCAAATTTAGGGACTGCTATGATAAATTTAAGGGTGATTTCAGTGGTAGTTTCAATTTGCTGGACTCTGCCTTGCTGTTGTTTTGTCTGGTGTGCAGTTCCCCTTAGAAATGTGGGTGGCGCTGTCACCTATGCTCGGGGTTGAACCACAGGTAATAGGGCAGCGATTTGGTGTTCTCTCTCGGCAGCCATACAGTGGGTGTGGTGGACCTGCTGGGCATGCCGGGAGAGGATACATAAGGGGCAGACACCGCCTGGGAGGGGTCTTCTGTTCGTTCTTGGTTCCAGAGTCGGAGTCCTGGTGCGTGGCGCGTGGCCCTCCAGGCCATGGGGCCACGTGCACTTCAGTCCGAGGCACCTTTAGTCCTGGGGCTGCAACTTCATCCCTGGGCCCAGCACCTTTAGCTGGAGCCCACTTCAGGAGGAGGAATCCCAGGGTGCCGCCTTGCGAGGGGACCCGTTTCTAGAAGAGGAGGCTGGGGGAGGACCGTTCCGAAGGACTGGTGAGGGATCACAGTGAAGGAAGGGGCCCAGTAACTCTCTGGAGAGATGTCATCCACCCGGAAAAAGGGATCTAACCAAAAGGACCAGTAGGAGGTTTGGGGCACCATAGATCCTGTGGCAGAGGATCTCCTGAACGCATCCATTAGGGAATCAAATAGACTGTTCGAGTTACACGCCGGCTGCTAGTGCCTTTGGGTGACTATCCGGGTGAGCTATACCCACTCGGGATCGAGTGGCGAAGAAACAAGAGTGCCTGAACTGATCTGTCTTCCTAATACCTTTCTCTTCTCCTTATTTGTGGATGTTCGTGCATAAAGAAATAAACTCTATGTTGGAGTTGATGCTGGTGTGGACCTTGGAGTTACTTGGGGAATAGAGACTTTTGTTCTTACACTACAGGGACAGAAGCCAACCCAGGGGGCCTGCTGCAAAGACCCGTAAGTGAAACTAAGTGTGCTTAACCTCTGAAATCCAGGGGGTACGGGAATGGTGGAGACTATGCGCCTTCCTCTCTAGTGAACGGGCCAAAGAGTGGAGAAGGAGGGTGGCGTGGTTGCTACATATATATATACACACTGTATACAGTTTAGCTAGATTTTACTGCAGAGTGTTCCTGTTATTCTCGCTGCAGTATATTTAGTCAGTGTACTGTATACTGGGCACAGTGTGAAGGAAAAGCTGAATGCAGACCTTCCCTGTTCTCTTCCTAATAATACAGGCAGGCAGTTGATTGAGCTAAGCTGCAGTGGATTAAATCAGTGTACTGTATACTGGGCACAGTGTGCAGGTAAAGCTGACTGCAGACCATTCCTGTTCTCTTACTAGGGATGAGCTTCGTGTTCGAGTCGAACATACGTTCGACTCGAACATCGGCTGTTCGATCGTTCGACGAAGATCGAACGATTTGGGCCGTTCGCGCCAAATTCGAGTGACGCGAACGGCCCACAATGCACTACGCCATCGCAGTGTCATCCAGGCGCTGTGATTGGCCAAGCATGCACTGTGACCCCGCATGCTTGGCCAATCACAGCGCCGGCAGCGAGGAGAGCAATGATTGGCCACAGGCAGGATGCCTGTGGCCAATTATTGCTGAGGGGGTTTAGTACACGCCCCACACTATAAAAGGCCGCCAGCACGGCGGCCTAGTGTAGTGTGTTCCGGAGCAGGGATAGAGCAGCATAGGCAGGGACAGTGACTTTTATTTCTTTCTTGCTTAACCTGGATTCCTTTAGTTTAGGGAAAGAGAAGGATAGGTAGGGAGAGTGTCAGTGTGTTTTGTGCTTGTGCTATATTGTGCTTAAAAAAAACATTTTTTCTAGGGACAGAAAACTGTAGGTAGGGAGAGTGTGTCAGTTTCTTTCACTGTCAAAGTCCTTGTTTCCAGGGACCTGGAAGGACTGTGAGTGAATTCTCCTTGTGCTATATTGTGCTTAAAAAAAACATTTTTTCTAGGGACAGAAAACTGTAGGTAGGGAGAGTGTGTCAGTTTCTTTCACTGTCAAAGTCCTTGTTTCCAGGGACCTGGAAGGACAGTGAGGTAATTCTCCTTGTGCTAAATTGTGCTTAAAAAAAACATTTTTTCTAGGGACAGAAAACTGTAGGTAGGGAGAGTGTGTCAGTTTCTTTCACTGTCAAAGTCCTTGTTTCCAGGGACCTGGAAGGACAGTGAGGTAATTCTCCTTGTGCTAAATTGTGCTTAAAAAAAACATTTTTTCTAGGGACAGAAAACTGTAGGTAGGGAGAGTGTGTCAGTTTCTTTCACTGTCAAAGTCCTTGTTTCCAGGGACCTGGAAGGACAGTGAGGTAATTCTCCTTGTGCTAAATTGTGCTTAAAAAAAAACATTTTTTCTAGGGACAGAAAACTGTAGGTAGGGAGAGTGTGTCAGTTTCTTTCACTGTCAAAGTCCTTGTTTCCAGGGACCTGGAAGGACAGTGAGGTAATTCTCCTTGTGCTAAATTGTGCTTAAAAAAAACATTTTTTCTAGGGACAGAAAACTGTAGGTAGGGAGAGTGTGTCAGTTTCTTTCACTGTCAAAGTCCTTGTTTCCAGGGACCTGGAAGGACAGTGAGGTAATTCTCCTTGTGCTAAATTGTGCTTAAAAAAAACATTTTTTCTAGGGACAGAAAACTGTAGGTAGGGAGAGTGTGTCAGTTTCTTTCACTGTCAAAGTCCTTGTTTCCAGGGACCTGGAAGGACAGTGAGGTAATTCTCCTTTTGCTAAATTGTGCTTAAAAAACACATTTTTTCTAGGGACAGAAAACTGTAGGTAGGGAGAGTGTGTCAGTTTCTTTCACTGTCAAAGTCCTTGTTTCCAGGGACCTGGAAGGACAGTGAGGTAATTCTCCTTGTGCTAAATTGTGCTTAAAAAAAACATTTTTTCTAGGGACAGAAAACTGTAGGTAGGGAGAGTGTGTCAGTTTCTTTCACTGTCAAAGTCCTTGTTTCCAGGGACCTGGAAGGACAGTGAGGTAATTCTCCTTGTGCTAAATTGTGCTTAAAAAAAACATTTTTTCTAGGGACAGAAAACTGTAGGTAGGGAGAGTGTGTCAGTTTCTTTCACTGTCAAAGTCCTTGTTTCCAGGGACCTGGAAGGACAGTGAGTGAATTCTCCTTGTGCTATATTGTGCTTAAAAAAAACATTTTTTCTAGGGACAGAAAACTGTAGGTAGGGAGAGTGTGTCAGTTTCTTTCACTGTCAAAGTCCTTGTTTCCAGGGACCTGGAAGGACAGTGAGGTAATTCTCCTTGTGCTAAATTGTGCTTAAAAAAAACATTTTTTCTAGGGACAGAAAACTGTAGGTAGGGAGAGTGTGTCAGTTTCTTTCACTGTCAAAGTCCTTGTTTCCAGGGACCTGGAAGGACAGTGAGGTAATTCTCCTTGTGCTAAATTGTGCTTAAAAAAAACATTTTTTCTAGGGACAGAAAACTGTAGGTAGGGAGAGTGTGTCAGTTTCTTTCACTGTCAAAGTCCTTGTTTCCAGGGACCTGGAAGGACAGTGAGGTAATTCTCCTTGTGCTAAATTGTGCTTAAAAAAAAACATTTTTTCTAGGGACAGAAAACTGTAGGTAGGGAGAGTGTGTCAGTTTCTTTCACTGTCAAAGTCCTTGTTTCCAGGGACCTGGAAGGACAGTGAGGTAATTCTCCTTGTGCTAAATTGTGCTTAAAAAAAAACATTTTTTCTAGGGACAGAAAACTGTAGGTAGGGAGAGTGTGTCAGTTTCTTTCACTGTCAAAGTCCTTGTTTCCAGGGACCTGGAAGGACAGTGAGGTAATTCTCCTTGTGCTAAATTGTGCTTAAAAAAAACATTTTTTCTAGGGACAGAAAACTGTAGGTAGGGAGAGTGTGTCAGTTTCTTTCACTGTCAAAGTCCTTGTTTCCAGGGACCTGGAAGGACAGTGAGGTAATTCTCCTTGTGCTAAATTGTGCTTAAAAAACACATTTTTTCTAGGGACAGAAAACTGTAGGTAGGGAGAGTGTGTCAGTTTCTTTCACTGTCAAAGTCCTTGTTTCCAGGGACCTGGAAGGACAGTGAGGTAATTCTCCTTGTGCTAAATTGTGCTTAAAAAAAAACATTTTTTCTAGGGACAGAAAACTGTAGGTAGGGAGAGTGTGTCAGTTTCTTTCACTGTCAAAGTCCTTGTTTCCAGGGACCTGGAAGGACAGTGAGGTAATTCTCCTTGTGCTAAATTGTGCTTAAAAAAAACATTTTTTCTAGGGACAGAAAACTGTAGGTAGGGAGAGTGTGTCAGTTTCTTTCACTGTCAAAGTCCTTGTTTCCAGGGACCTGGAAGGACAGTGAGTGAATTCTCCTTGTGCTATATTGTGCTTAAAAAAAACATTTTTTCTAGGGACAGAAAACTGTAGGTAGGGAGAGTGTGTCAGTTTCTTTCACTGTCAAAGTCCTTGTTTCCAGGGACCTGGAAGGACAGTGAGGTAATTCTCCTTGTGCTAAATTGTGCTTAAAAAAAACATTTTTTCTAGGGACAGAAAACTGTAGGTAGGGAGAGTGTGTCAGTTTCTTTCACTGTCAAAGTCCTTGTTTCCAGGGACCTGGAAGGACAGTGAGGTAATTCTCCTTGTGCTAAATTGTGCTTAAAAAAAAATTTTTTCTAGGGACAGAAAACTGTAGGTAGGGAGAGTGTGTCAGTTTCTTTCACTGTCAAAGTCCTTGTTTCCAGGGACCTGGAAGGACAGTGAGGTAATTCTCCTTGTGCTAAATTGTGCTTAAAAAACACATTTTTTCTAGGGACAGAAAACTGTAGGTAGGGAGAGTGTGTCAGTTTCTTTCACTGTCAAAGTCCTTGTTTCCAGGGACCTGGAAGGACAGTGAGGTAATTCTCCTTGTGCTAAATTGTGCTTAAAAAAAACATTTTTTCTAGGGACAGAAAACTGTAGGTAGGGAGAGTGTGTCAGTTTCTTTCACTGTCAAAGTCCTTGTTTCCAGGGACCTGGAAGGACAGTGAGGTAATTCTCCTTGTGCTAAATTGTGCTTAAAAAACACATTTTTTCTAGGGACAGAAAACTGTAGGTAGGGAGAGTGTGTCAGTTTCTTTCACTGTCAAAGTCCTTGTTTCCAGGGACCTGGAAGGACAGTGAGGTAATTCTCCTTGTGCTAAATTGTGCTTAAAAAAAACATTTTTTCTAGGGACAGAAAACTGTAGGTAGGGAGAGTGTGTCAGTTTCTTTCACTGTCAAAGTCCTTGTTTCCAGGGACCTGGAAGGACAGTGAGGTAATTCTCCTTGTGCTAAATTGTGCTTAAAAAAAACATTTTTTCTAGGGACAGAAAACTGTAGGTAGGGAGAGTGTGTCAGTTTCTTTCACTGTCAAAGTCCTTGTTTCCAGGGACCTGGAAGGACAGTGAGGTAATTCTCCTTGTGCTAAATTGTGCTTAAAAAAAAACATTTTTTCTAGGGACAGAAAACTGTAGGTAGGGAGAGTGTGTCAGTTTCTTTCACTGTCAAAGTCCTTGTTTCCAGGGACCTGGAAGGACAGTGAGGTAATTCTCCTTGTGCTAAATTGTGCTTAAAAAAAACATTTTTTCTAGGGACAGAAAACTGTAGGTAGGGAGAGTGTGTCAGTTTCTTTCACTGTCAAAGTCCTTGTTTCCAGGGACCTGGAAGGACAGTGAGTGAATTCTCCTTGTGCTATATTGTGCTTAAAAAAAACATTTTTTCTAGGGACAGAAAACTGTAGGTAGGGAGAGTGTGTCAGTTTCTTTCACTGTCAAAGTCCTTGTTTCCAGGGACCTGGAAGGACAGTGAGGTAATTCTCCTTGTGCTAAATTGTGCTTAAAAAAAATTTTTTTCTAGGGACAGAAAACTGTAGGTAGGGAGAGTGTGTCAGTTTCTTTCACTGTCAAAGTCCTTGTTTCCAGGGACCTGGAAGGACAGTGAGTGAATTCTCCTTGTGCTATATTGTGCTTAAAAAAAACATTTTTTCTAGGGACAGAAAACTGTAGGTAGGGAGAGTGTGTCAGTTTCTTTCACTGTCAAAGTCCTTGTTTCCAGGGACCTGGAAGGACAGTGAGGTAATTCTCCTTGTGCTAAATTGTGCTTAAAAAAAAACATTTTTTCTAGGGACAGAAAACTGTAGGTAGGGAAAGTGTGTCAGTTTCTTTCACTGTCAAAGTCCTTGTTTCCAGGGACCTGGAAGGACAGTGAGGTAATTCTCCTTGTGCTAAATTGTGCTTAAAAAAAACATTTTTTCTAGGGACAGAAAACTGTAGGTAGGGAGAGTGTGTCAGTTTCTTTCACTGTCAAAGTCCTTGTTTCAAGGGACAGAGAAGGACACCTGAAGGTAGCCCTTATTGCTTTTTTCCCATCTCCCTGCAGGCCATCTATTAGAATGTCTGGAAGGCAAACAAGGAGAGGCAGACAGTCAGGAGGCAATAAAAGAGGTCAAGCAGGCTCTGTGTCTGGGGGCAACAGTGCTGGTCGTGGACGCGGTGCATTGTCATCAGCACATGGCCATGGGACACGCTTGTCCTTCTTTTCGGCAGCTGGACATGTTGAGCCACATCATGCCGAAGACTTGGTAGAGTGGATGACCAAGCCCTCCTCCTCCTCCTCATCCTCTCTCACCCAGGCTCAGGGTACTGGAAAAGCAGCTGCCAAAGCGTCCTCTTCCCTGGTATCAATGTCAGACTCATCATCAGTTACTCCTTCCCTAGACCCACCATGTCCTCCTCCTGAGGAGTCCCCCGAACTGTTTCAGCACAGTGTTGGGTACATGCTCCAGGAGGATGCCCAGCGTTTCGAAGGGTCTGATGATGAAACCCAGCTAGAGGAAGGCAGTAGCGTGAGAGCAGACAGAGGGGATGCTCAAGAAGGACACCAATCTGGCAGTCATGTTCCAGCAGCTGCAGCATACTGCCAGATTGCCTCCAGTGATGAGGAGGGAGGTGATGATGAGGTCACTGACTCCACGTGGGTGCCTAATAGGAGAGAGGAGGAGGAGGAGGATGAGGAGGAGGCACATCTCCAACGAGGCAGGATGCCCTTTGGTGGCCAGCGTAAGGGCAGTACACCGACGGAATCACACCGCAGAGCTCCGCCTGTGCAGGGCGCTGCCTCTGCCCGTCATTCAAAAAGTTCTTTGGTGTGGGCCTTTTTTGAGGCTAGTGCATCAGATCGCACAGCTGCTGTTTGCAACATATGTCTCAAGCGTATATCGCGTGGCCAAAACATCAGCCGCTTGGGTACCACATGCCTGACCAGACATATGTTGACCTGCCATGCAGCTCGTTGGCAAGCCTACCTCAAAGACCCACACCAAAGAACAAAGCGGACCTCTCCTTGCACCGCATCAGCTGGGATCTCCAACCCCACTATAACTTCAGTCCTCTCTGAAACATGCACTGAGAGGAATGAAGGTGTAGAATTAGGTGTGTCACAGCCAAGTACTTGCGGCCACTCTGCTAGCAGTACACCGACGTCCGATTCTAGCAGGCAAATTTCCCTGCCCCAGCTGCTGGACCGTCGAAAGAAGTTCACTCCCAGCCATCCACATGCCCAGCGGTTGAATGCTAGCTTGGCTAAATTGCTAGCGCTTCAACTGCTGCCTTTTCAGTTGGTAGACTCGGCCCCCTTCCGTGAGTTTGTGCAATGTGCGGTTCCTCAGTGGCAGGTTCCCAAACGCCACTTTTTCTCACGGAAGGCTATTCCGGCTCTCTACCGGCATGTGGAAGGCAATGTCTTGGCCTCGCTGGACAGGGCGGTCAGCGGTAAGGTGCATATTACCGCTGACTCATGGTCCAGCAGGCATGGACAGGGACGTTACCTTTCTTTCACGGCCCATTGGGTCACTCTTTTGGCAGCTGGGAAGGATGCAGGACAAGGTGCAGTAGTGTTGGAGGTTGTCCCACCGCCACGCCTCCAAAATGCTACTACTGGTTGTGACACACCTCTCTCCTCCACCCCCTCCTCTTCTTCTTCCTCCATGGCCTCTTCCTGTGGTTTGTCCTATGAACCAGCGGTGCTCCGTAGCCGTTCACGGGGCTACGCAAGTACGCAGGCAAAAAGATGCCATGCCGTGCTTGCGCTGGTGTGTTTGGGGGACAGAAGCCACACTGGGGCAGAGGTCCTGTCTGCTCTGCAGGGCCAGGCCGAGAGGTGGTTGACGCCACGCCAGCTTAAGCCAGGAATGGTGGTTTGCGACAATGGCACCAACCTCCTCTCCGCCCTCCGACAGGGACAACTGACCCATGTGCCCTGTGTGGCTCACGTCCTTAACCTGGTGGTGCAGCGGTTCTTGGGCAGGTACCCGGGCTTACAGGATGTCCTGAGGCAGGCCAGGAAAGTCTGTGTGCATTTCCGCAGATCTTATAATGCCAGTGCTCGCCTGGCTGAGCTGCAAAAGGAGTTGAACCTGCCCAAGAACCGCCTTATATGTGACATGCCCACCAGGTGGAACTCAACGTTGGCCATGCTGCAGCGGCTGCACACGCAGCAGAGGGCCATCAATGAGTACCTGTGCGACTACGGCACCAGGACAGGGTCAGGGGAGCTTGGTTTTTTTTCTCCACGCCAGTGGGGCATGATCAGGGATGCATGCACTGTCCTGGCACCATTTGAGGAGGCCACGAGGATGGTGAGCAGTGACAGTGCATGCATCAGTGACACTGTACCTCTTGTCCACCTGTTGGAGCACACGCTGCGTGGAATAATGGACAGGGCACTTGAGGCAGAACAGAGGCAGGAAGAGGAGGACTTCCTTGCCTCTCAAGGCCCCCTTTACCCAGACAGTGTTCCTTCTGTCCCACCCATCGCACAGGAAGAGGAGGAGGAGGAGGAGGAGGAGGATTGTGTCAGCATGGAGGTGGAGGCTGGCACTCAGCATCATCAGCAGCAGTCTTTTAGGGATGATTTACAGTCCCAAGAAACCAGTGGACTTGTACGTGGCTGGGAGGAGGTGGCTGCGGATCATGTCGTCCTTAGTGACCCAGAGGACTCCGGAGCGAATGCCTCAGCAAACCTACGCTGCATGGCCTCCCTGATCCTGCAAAGTCTGCGGAAGGATCCTCGTATTCTTCGGTTCAAGGAGAGGGACCATTACTGGCTGGCCACTCTCCTTGATCCACAGTACAAGGGTAAGGTTGCGGACCTTATGTTACCGTCGCAGAGGGAGCAGAGGATGAGACAACTCCGGGAGGCCTTGCAGAAAGGTCTGTGCAACGCGTTCCCAGAGACTGGGAGGTTACAAACTCCTGGTCCTGGACAACGAGTTGCTGAGGCTTCGGCCAGTCAAAGAAGGAGCGGTGGGGAAGGTGGCCGTCTGACCGATGCGTTCAGACAATTCTTTAGTCCGCAGCCCCAAAGTATGATCGGTTCCAGCAACCATCGCCAGCGTCTGATAAACATGGTGCAGGAATATCTAGGGGCAAGGTCAGACTTGGACACCTTCCCCACCGAAAATCCTCTGGCTTACTGGGTCTTGAGGATGGATCACTGGCCAGAGCTTGCACAGTATGCAATTGAGCTACTGGCCTGTCCTGCATCCAGCGTTCTTTCGGAACGCACATTCAGTGCTGCTGGAGGATTTGTCACGGATCACAGGGTGCGCCTGTCCACCGACTCGGTTGATCGACTGACTTTCATCAAGATGAACCAGTCTTGGATCACCACCAGCTACCACACACCTGATGCTGATATAACAGACTAATTGATTTTAACATGTCACATCCCTTCAAGACTGATGCTGATGCTGAGTGCCTGTGCTGTTATGTTGACTGGCTATCCTCCTCCTCCGAGTCCTCAATGATACGATTGATGATGATAGCTTGGAAGATCATTTTTGTTTATGGGTGCCGCCACCAGTGGCTAAGGCCCAATTTTTCAGCCCCTGTTTTACAGGGGCGTGTAATTACAATTTTTTTAGCAATAATTTGCCATAGGGCTCATTGCTGTGCTCCAAGTACAGTATCTGTGAGGGGTTGGAGTGTTGTGGCACCAGTGCCTAAGGCCCAATTTTTCAGCCCCTGTTTAACAGGGGCGTGTCATTACAATTTTTGAAGCAATACTTTGCAACAGGGCTCATTGCTGTGCTCCAAGTACAGTATCTGTGAGGGGTTGTAGTGTTGTGCCACCAGTGCCTAAGGCCCAATTTTTCAGCCCCTGTTCAACAGGGGCATGCAATTACAATTCTTGATCTAATAATTCACAGCAGGGTCCATTGCTGCACCCACCAAGAGTAACTCTGAGGGCTTACAGTCTTGTGGCAACGCCACCACCACCACCACCACGAAAGGCCCAATTTTTCAGCCCCTGTTCAAAAGGGGCATGTAATTACAATTCTTGATCTAATAATTCACAGCAGGGCCCATTGCTGCACCCACCAAGAGTAACTGTCAGGGCTTACAGTGTTGTGGCACCAGCACCACCATCAAAGCCCCAATTTTTACTACCACTGTTCAACAATTATATGTAATTAAAATTCCTGATATAATAGTTGACAGCAGGGCGTTCCAGCACCAACCAAGAGTAACTGAGTGCTTACAGTGTTGTGCCAACACCAACAACTAAGGGGCCTATTTCTGCAGAGTATATACGGCAGGTCCCTACTTTCAAACATCCAACTTACAAACGACTCCTACTTGCAAACGAAAGAAGACAACAGGAAGTGAGAGGAAATCTACCCCTAGAAAGGAAAATTCTCTCCTGTAAGAATAAATATGGGAGAAAGGGGTCTCATCTGTACTGATGCTTTATCAGCAATCCTTGTTTCAAGAAAAACACCACATTTCAAAAACAGTTGTCATTGGGACGGAAAGTGAGGTGAAATGTTCTGAACAGGGGCACAGACAGCAAAACAAATGTTACAGGGGTGATAACCCTTACCTATGTTTCCCAAAAAGTTTAAAAATAGATTTTTGGGCTGGAGCTACACTTCAACAATGTACCTGTTCAAAATTACAAACAGATTCTACATAAGAACAAACCTACAGTCCCTGTCTTGTATGCACCGCCTGTATACGGCTGTTCAGAGTATATAGGGCCTTTTTTATTTTATGTGCGGGGTTCCCCTTAATATCCATACAAGACCCAAAGGGGCTGGTAATGGGCTGGGGTAGGGGGGGGTCATGGGGTAGCTATGCCATTTTTCTTAAAGAATTTCATCCATATTACCGGGACCAGACATTACATTAAAGCCGCAAGCAGTTTTAAATGGCTTTTTTTTCCTTTAGAAGTGTCATTTTGTGCAGGGACAGTTCTAAACACGGGAAACACGTGGCACTTCACAGGCATACTTTAGACACCCCCCAGGTACGATATTTAAAGGAATATTTGACTTTTTTTTTTTCACTTTATGCATCATTAAAATGACTGCTCCCGAAAAACGACCGTTTTTAAAACTTCTTTTTGCATTGATACATGTCCCCTGGTGCACAACCCGGGTTCCCAAACCCTATTTATGACAATAACATGCATAATAGTTGTTATAATTAGCACTTTAGAATTCGAACGTTCGCATCCATTGTATTTAATAGGGTTCTAATGTTCGTTCGAACTTTCGGTCCGTTCGCGGGTTCTGGTGCGAACCGAACCCGGGGGTGTTCGGCTCATCACTATCTCTTACTAATATACTACAGGAAGGCAGTTGATTCAGTTAGCTGCAGTATAATGAGTATATATATACATCCCAGCTTTGTGCAGCTACATCTCACTGCAGGCCATTCCTTGTGTACCTATTACAATACATCAAATACAGTATGTCTGGAAGGCCAACAAAGAGAGGCAGACACTCACAGGCCAATAAAAGAGGGCAAGCAGGCTCTGTGTCTAGAAGCAACAGTGCTGGTTGTGGACACAGTGCATCCTCATCAGCACGTGGCAGTGGGGCACTAGGGATGAGCCGAACATCCCCCTGTTCGGTTCGCACCAGAACCTGTGAACAGCCAGAATGTTCGTGTGATATTTAGAACCCTATTAAATACAATGGACTCGAACGTTCGAAATCAAAAGTGCTAATTATAAAAGCTAATATGCAAGTTATTGTCCTAAAAAGTGTTTGGGGACCCGGATCCTGCCCCAGGGGACATGTATCAATGCAAAAAAAAGTTTTAAAAACAGAAGTTTTTTCGGGAGCAGTGATTTTAATAATGCTTAAAGTGAAACAATAAAATTGAAATATGCCTGTAAAGTCGCGCTTGTTTCCCTTGCTTAGAACTGTCCCTGCACAAAGTGTTATTTCTGAAGGAAAAAAAGTCATTTAAAACTCACTCGCGGCTATAATGAATTGTCGGCTCCCGGCAATACATAGAAAAGTCATTGATAAAAAAAACAAAAAAAAGTGGGGGTCCCCCCAAATTCAATTACTAGGCCCTTCAGGTCTGGTATGGATTTTAAGGGGAACTCCACCCCAAATAAAAAAAAATGGCGTGGAGTTCCCCCAAAAATCCATACCAGACCCTTTATCCGAGCACGCAACCTGGCAGGCCGCAGGAAAAGAGGGGGGGACGAGAGAGCACCCCCCCTCCTGAACCGTATCAGACCACATGCCCTCAACATGGGGAGGACAAGGGCCTCATCCTCACAACCCTTGCCCAGTGGTTGTGGTGGTCTGCGGGTAGGGGGCTTATCGGAATCTGGAAGACCCCTTTAACAAAGGGGACCCCCAGATCTCAGCCCCACCCCTATGTGAATTGGTAAGGGGTACATTGTACCCCTACCATTTCACGAAGAAAGTGTAAAAAAAAAAAAAAAAAAACCACACAGACACCTTGAAAAAGTCCTTTATTAAAAATAAACAAAAAATAAAAACATTCCAGCGATGAAATCCAGTGTCCGGCGGCGATCCGATGTCCAGCGCTGTCCACACGAAACGTCATTGGCTGAGCCTGAGCGGACCTGATGGGGAACTTCCTCCGCAGCGTTTTAAATGAATAGACCTGCCCCTTCAAAAGTTCCCCATCAGGTCCGCTCAGCCAATGACATAGGTGTAAGGCTAAGCGGACCAGATGCGGAACGTGAGAAGGGGCGGGTCTATTCATTAATGGAATGGTTTTTTTTATTTTTTATTTTTATTTTTATTTTTTTAATAAAGGACTTTTCCAAGGTGTCTGTGTGTTTTTTTTACATCTTTTTACACTTTCTTTGTGAAATGGTAGGGGTACAATGTACCCCTTACCAATTCACATAGGGGGGTGGCCGGGATCTGGGGGTCCCCTTTGTTAAAGGAGTCTTCCAGATTCCAATAAGCCCACTGCCCGCAGACCCCCACATCCACCGGGCAAGGGTTGTGGGGATGAGGCCCTTGTCCCCATCAACATGGGGACATCCTCCCCATGTTGAGGGCATGTGGCCTGGTACGGTTCAGGAGGGGGGGCGCTCTCTCGTCCCCCCCTCTTTTCCTGCAGCCTGCCAGGTTGCGTGCTCGGATAAAGGGTCTGGTATGGATTTTTGGGGAACTCCACGCCATTTTTTTTTTAATTTGGGGTAGAGTTCCCCTTAAAATCCATACCAGACCTGAAGGGCCTGGTATGGATATTTGGGGGAACCCCACGCATTTTTTTTTTAAATTTGCGGCAGGGTTCCCCTTAATATCCATACCAGACCTGAAGAACCTGGTAATTGAATTTGGGGGGACCCCCACGCTTTTTTTTTTTTATCAATGACTTTTCTATGTATTGCTGCGAGCCGACAATTCATTATAGCCGCGAGTGAGTTTTAAATGACTTTTTTTCCTTCAGAAATGACACTTTGTGCAGGGACAGTTCTAAGCACGGGAAACATGCGCCACTTTACATGCATACTATACACACACCCTAGGTACGAAATTTGAAGGAATATTTCACTTTTATTGTTTCACTTTAAGCATTATTAAAATTACTGCTCCCGAAAAAACTTCAGTTTTTAAAACTTTTTTTTGCATTGATACATGTCCCCTGGGGCAGGACCCGGGTCCCCAAACACTTTTTATGACAATTACTTGCATATAAGCCTTTAAAATTAGCACTTTAGATTTCTCCCATAGACTTTTCGAATTTGCCGCAAACACCTCAAATTGTTCGCTGTTCGGCGAACGGGCGAACAGGCAATGTTCGGGTCGAACATGAGTTCGACTCGAACTCGAAGCTCATCCCTATGGGGCATGCTTGTCCTTTTTTTCGGCAGCTGGCTGTGATGAGACGCAGCATGCAGAAGAGTTGGTAGAGTGGATGACCAAGCTGTCCTCATCCTCCTAATCCTGTGTCACCCATGCTACCTTGGCTGCCAATGCAGGTGCCAAAGCGGCCTGTTCCATCGGATCATCAGTTACTCCTTCCCTAGCCCCACCATCATGCACGGAGTCCCCCGAACTGTTCGACCACAGTGTCGGGTACATGCTGCAGGAGGATGCGCAGTGTTTTGAAGGCTCAGATGATGGTACCCAGCTTGAGGAAGGCAGGACGCGAGCCCAGAGAGAGGGGGTGCCCAAAAAGGACAACAAACTGGCAGTCATGTTCCCCCAGCTGCAGCATACTGCCAGGTTTGCTCCAGTGACGAGGAGGGAGGGGATAATGAGGTCACTGACTCTACGTGGGTGCCTGATAGGAGAGAGGAGGAGGAGGAGGCACATCTCCAATGAGGCAGGATGCCCTCCAGGGGCCAGCTTAAGGGCAGCCAACCGACTGCATCACACTGCAGAGCTCTGCATGTTCTTTGGTGTGGGCCTTTTTTCAGACATGTGCAGCAGATCACACCATTGCTATTTGCAACATATGTCTGAAGCGTATCAAGCGTGGCCAAAACTGCAGCCGCTTTGGCACCACATGCTTGACCAGACATATGTCGACCTGCCATGCAGTCTGTTGGCAAGCGTACATAAAAGACCCACACCAAAGAACAAAGCGGACCTCTCCTTGCTCCTCATCAGCTGGGATCTCCAACCCCACTATACCTTCAGTCCTCTCAGAAACCTGCACTGAGAGGCATGAAGGTGTAGAATTAGGTGTGTCACTGCCAAGTACTTGCGGGCAATCTGCTGTCGGTACACCAACGTCCGATTGTACCAGGCAAATTTCCCTGCCCCAGTTGCTACACCGGCAAAATAAATTCGCTCCCAGCCATCCACATGCCCAGCGGTTGAATGCTAGCTTGGCTAAATTGCTAGCACTTTGACTGCTGCCTTTTCAGTTTGTAGACTCTGCCCCTTCCCTAAGTTTTTGGAATGTGTGGTACCTCAGTGGCAGGTTCCCAAACACCTTTTTTCACGGAAGGCAATTCCGGCTCTCTACCGGCATGTGAAAGGCAATGTCTTGGCCTTGCTGGACAGGGCGGTCAGCGGTAAGGCGCATATTACCGCTGACTCATGGTCCAGCAGGCATGGACAGGGACATTACCTATCTTTCACGGTGCACTGGGTGACTTTGCTGGCAGCTGGGAAGGATGCAGTACAGGGTGCAGTAGTGTTGGAGGTTGTTCCGCCACCACGTCTCCAAAATGCTACTAGTGGTGATTCTGATACCCCTCTCTCCTCCACCCCCCTCTTCTTCTTCCTTCATGGCCTCTTCCTCTGCTGATTTGTCCTTGGAACCAGCGGTGCTCCATAGGCGTTTAAGGGGCTATGCCAGTACGCACAAAAAAAGATGCCATGCGGTGCTTGAGCTGGTGTGCTTGGGGGACAGGAGCCACACTGGGGCAGAGATTCTGTCAGCTCTGCAGGGGCAGGCTCAGAGGTGGTTGACGCCACGCCAGCTTAAGCCAGGTATTGTGGTTTGCGACAATGGCACCAACCTCCTTTCCGCCCTCCGACAGGGACAGCTGACCCATGTTTGGCCCTGTTTGGCTCACGTCCTTAACTTGGTGGTGCAGCGGTTTTTGGGCAGGTACCCGGGCTTACAGGATGTCCTGAGGCAGGCCAGTAAAGTCTGTGTGCATTTCCGCCGGTCATATAATGCCAGTGCTCAGCTGGCTGACCTCCAAAAGGAATTTAACCTGCCCAAGAACCGCCTAATCTGTGACATGCCCACCAGGTGGAACTCAACTTTGGCCATGCTGCAGCGGCTGCACACGCAGCAGAGGGCCATCAATGAGTACCTGTGTGACTACGGCACCAGGACAGGGTCAGGGGAGCTTGTTTTTTTTTTGCCACGCCAGTGGGTCATGATCAGGGATGCATGATGCATGTACTGTCCTGTCACCATTTGAGGAGGCCATGAGGATGGTGAGCAGTGACAGTGCATGCATCAGTGATACTGTCCCTCTTGTCCATCTGTTGGAGCACACGCTGCGTGGAATAATGAACAGGGCACTTGAGGCAGAACAGAGGGAGGAAGAGGAGGACTTCCTTACCTCTCAAGGCCCCCTTTATCCAGACAGTGTTCCTGCGATCACACAGGAAGAGGACTAGGAGGAGGAGGATTGTGTCAGCATGGAGGTGGAGCCTAGCACTAAGCATCAGCAGCAGTCTTCAAGGGATCATTTACAGTCCCCAGAAACCCATGCACTTGTACGTGGCTAGGAGGAGGTGGCTGCGGATCATGTCGTCCTTAGTGACCTAGAGGACTCCAGTCTGAATGCCTCAGCAAACCTACGCTGCATGGCCTCCCTGATTCTGCAAAGTCTGCGAAAGGATCCTCGTATTCGTGGTATCAAGAAGAGGGAACATTACTGGCTGGCAACCCTCCTTGATCCATCCAGCCGTCACAGAGGGAGCAGAGGATGAAAAATTTTTGGGAGGCCTTGCAGAAAGGTTTGTGCAACGCGTTTCCAGAACCTGGGAAATTACAAATTCCTGGTCCTGGACAATGTGTTGCTGAGGCTTCGGTCAGTCACAGAAGGAGCGGTGGAGAAGGTGGCCGTCTGACCAATGCGTTCAGACAATTTTTTAGGCCCCTTTCACACGGAGGTCCGTTCAGGTCCGCCTGTCAGTTTTTTAGGCGGACCTGAAACGGATCCTCCATGTACCCCTATGGAGGCACGGATGTCAGCGGAGACATGTCCGCTGACATCCGACCCGCTCCGCTCCGCCAAAGTGTGACGGAGGAAAACCCTATTTTTCCTTCCGTCGGCGGAGCGGATCGGATGACAACGGACTCTACGGTCCGTCGTCATCCGATTCCCCATAGGGGAGAGCGGCGCTCTGACAGGGCGGTCCCTGCACAGTGTGCGGGGACCGCCCAGTCATCCGTCGGCTCAGCGGGGATCAACGGAGCGATCCCCGCTGAGCAAGCGGAGCTTCACGGGGCGGATCTTCACGGATCCGCCCCGTGTGAAAGAGCCCTTAGTCTGCAGCCCCAAGGTATGATCGGTTCCAGCAACCATCGCCATAGTCTGATTCACATGGTAAAGGAATACCTAGGGGTAAGTTCACACTTGGACACCTTTCCCACCGAAAATCCTCTGGGTTACTGGGTCTTGAGGATGGATCACTGGCCAGAGCTTGCACAGTATGCAATTGAGCTACTGGCCTGTCCTGCATCCAGCGTTCTTTCGGAACGCACATTCAGTGCTGCTGGAGGCTTTGTAACTGATCACAGGGTGCGCCTGTCCACCGACTCGGTCGATCGGCTGACCTTCATAAAAATTAATCAGTCTTGGATCATCAGCTACCAAGCACCTGATGCTAATGTAACCGAATATTTTTTTTGGAATGTGAGATCCCTTTAAGACTGCCTATGCTGATGCTGAGTGTCTATCCTGTTATGCTGAGTGACTATCCTCTTCCTCCTCAATGTTCATGTTGATACCTTGTGAGAAAATTTTTGGTTCTGGGCCCAATTTTTCTGTCCCTGTTTAACAGGGGCGTGCAATTACAATTTTTGATGCAATACTTTGCAGCAGGGTTCATTCCTGCGCTCCAACTAGAGTATCTGTGAGGGGTTTCAGTGTTGTGGCACCAGCCCCAGTGCCTAAGGCCCAATTTTTCTGCCCCTGTTCAACAGGGGCGTGTAATTACAATTTTTGCTGTAATACTTTGCAGCAGGGCTCATTCCTGCGCTCCAACTATAGTATCTGTGAGGGGTTTCAGTGTTGTGGCACCAGTGCCTAAGGCCCAATTTTTCTGCCCCTGTTCAACAGGGGCATGTAATTACAATTCTTGATCTAATATTTCACAGCAGGGCCTGTTCCTGCGCCCACCAAGAGTAACTGTGTGGGCTTACAGTGTTGTGGCAACACCACCACCAAAGGCCCCATTTTTCTGCCCCTGTTCAACAGGGGCATGTAATTACAATTCTTGATATAATATTTAATCGCCGCCACCGCCATGTCCCCTCGGAGCATCTTCCTTGTATCGCTGCTCCGACGCTGTGATTGGCCGGAGCGGCGAAGACGGCGAATACGCGTGGGAGCTGTCAAAGCCGGCATTGCCGGTTTTATGAATGGCTATTCTCAGTGCGCCTGCGCCGTTGTCTACAGCGCGCATGCGCCGTAGACATCGATGCAGTGTTTTCTGCAAATATTTCCTTAACCGTGTAGGTTAAGGAGATATTTATTGCACCTACAGGTAAGCCTTAATCTAGGCCATACCTGTAGGTGCAAGTTGTCTGGTTGGGTTTACAACCATTTTAAAAAGGGTGTGTGTATGGGTGTGTGAGTAGTCCCAAATACAAAGTCTTCTTACACCACACACCTTCCCTATGGTCCAACCACAGACACTTAATCACAGTTAAAGTGGAGTTCCACTGGTTGTTGAGTTTATTAAAAGTCACCAGATACAAAAAGTATAGCTGCTGACTTTTAATAAACAGCCACTCACCTGTCCCATGGTCCAGCGATGCGGCCGGCCGAAGCTTCCATTCTTTCCCACTCCTCTTCGCGGTGGCGGCATTGTAAGTGAGGGCACCTGGCTGTGACAGTTTGCGGTTTCACAGCCGGGCGCGCATTGCGCATGTGCGAGTTGCGCTGCGCTCTGTCAATGGCCAGGCAATCTTCTGGGAAATGTGACATGTCCCAAAAGATTGCCGGGAGGGAGGTGCCGCCTAGGGGGAGAGTAGGAGTCGCCTAGGCAGCCAGAAGTCGGAAGGAGAAAGTGGGACAGGAAGTCCCACTCAAAACCAGGTACCCACTCCCCCCCCCCAAAAAAAATGACATGCCAATTGTGGCATGTCAGGGGGCGAGGAGTAATTAAAGCGGAAGTCTCACTTTTGGGTGGAACTCCGCTTTAAAGCAAGGCATATAGTGGAAACTACCACAGAAAACTACCACAGGCCACATCAGTGCCCTACCTTACACCATTATAATAGTCTTCTATAGTCTGTCTTCTATAGGTGTGGTAATAGCCCTTCTTCTTGCTTTCATGTTAAGAAAGATTTTCTAGGGGCAATAATTGCAAAACATAATCGTGCTGAAGCTCTAGAAAAACCCGTTTTCTCTTTCTGTGAGGCTCAGCTAGATAGATGGAAGGTATTCTTACCAGCTGACAGTCTGTATTACACGTTACTGGTTTACATTTTATTTCAGCATAATTCTTCTTAGTTGCAGTGCACTTGCATTTCTGACAACTTCCATATGGCTGCGGAATAGGGGAGCCCACCTAGATGCACAAAAACAAGAATTACATGTGAGATTTGCTTTGTCCAGATTAGTGATAATAACATCAGAAAATGACAAAACTAAAGCCATCCAAATTCTGAACATAGCAGTCTACTCCTGTTTGTCCCCTGCAACTCACAAGCCTGTAAATTAATACCAAAATCTTAATCTGATAGCTCAGTTCTAGTCAAGTCAGTTTTCTTTAGTTTTGAATAAAGCAGGGAAAAGCATAGATACCGTTTTTAATTCTTTGTGCAGGAGAGCTAATTTTACTTCTCCAATGGGAATAAAAACAAAAACACATTAGCATATTTAGTGAGTGGGAAAGGAGTTACAATGTAAGAAAATGGTAATATTAGTGTTTGTGTCTTCCTGTCCCAAGCAATGACTAAACCCCTCATGTCTTGTACAGGTGTTACAGCAGTGGTGGATGGCTGCATAGGGACTCTGAGGTTATAGGCCCTGCCTCTGCCTTTAATAGGCCCCTTAATCTTAAGGCTAGATTAAATGAAAGAATCCTGGCTGGGTTTCGGGTGATACCTGATGGTAAGTTTTAACTCCATTGAAGAGGGTGCAGTATTCAGCGTGTCCAAAGGAGCCCCTTTTTAGGAGAAAAGTAACCACTGACCACCAATGAACGAAGGCCCTTATAAACCATCAATATAAATAATAATATATAAACCCCAAATACCGATGTAGCTGGGAAATTAATGCTGACTTCCAAAATGTATTCTGACTGATGCTGAACAGCACTGGGTCTTTATTGGGGGAGGGTCTAATTCTGAGCTCTGCGAGCAGCGGATTGGATGTTCGGGGTCTGTGAGACATGAAGATACTTTATGGGATGTCATAGACCACATCACTCCATGCTAGACCACAAAGACAAATTGTTTAGCTTATGAATAACGTGGCCTGGAGATATCAATGGTTATATATACTAATCTCAGAGTCAAAGCGCATTTTGACAAACATGACAGTGAGGCAAATACATCTGGTGAGTGAGTTTTCTATTGGGAGGTGGTGACAGTGAAGCACGAGGTGTGGTGTGAAGATTAGTAGAAAAAACCAGACAGCGCAAAACCTATCCTAACAAAATGCAGCTGAACACTGAAGGTCAAAATATAAATCCTTAAATGTAACATGTATAGAAAAGCAGTGCAGCGCTAAATACGTATATAACACAAAAAGAGTCCATAGGTGTATAATTCAGAAAAATAGATGTTCTCCAAAGCACCAACAGGGGGATAGAAGGATCCTCTAGCTGTGAAACAGAGTGCTTGTATATGATCACAAGTGCAACCACTTCCGTGTAATTCCACCACCAAGTGTACAGGCCGCTCACCTCAAAATGTGGACCTCTGTTTTACCAGAAGGTCACATAAGCAGTCCCTTTAACAAGGGTAATGTAAAAGATGAGAGGGCTGTCTTCATACGGCACTTCAACCGAAATCCTCAATCACTCTATACTCCCAGTAATGAACTCATATGTTTGACGTGGTTACATGAAAAATGTCAAAAAAGAAATACATAGTGCTCTCCATAGAAAAAAAACACTTGATTTATTGGTATAAAAAGTTACTCACAAACAAAGCACAGATACCCTGTGCTCGGATGGCAGTCATGTGACATAGATGTAACATAGATGTGGAACCAGGTAGATGGCTGTCCTGACGTCGTGTAGCCCCTCGCACGCGTATCGTCCGTGGGTAAGGACTTCCTCAGCGATATTTAAATGGGGACAACATGTCAGTTCGTTTATATAGGCCATATTCCTGGTGTGTGCTGTGTATGGGAAAGAAATCCCGCCCCCCCCATACTTAGGGGACCATGTATCAAGCGCCCTCATAGGTAGCTGAAAGCCATGCCAAAATGACAGACCAGCGGTCATTGGCTAAAGAAGTATAGTGGTCAAAGAGTTTCCGGGTCATGACCCTTACCTCTTGTATTACTGCTCCCATTGGCGGCGGACTCACAGGAGGTACTGCCTCCCGGTCTATGACCTTCCGGGTCGGCGCTCCCCACGTGATCCGTCGTCATGACGACGGAAGTAAATATGCCTACAGAGCGCTCAGTTCTCCGCATCCACGTAAATCCGTGGGCGGAGCCGAGCGGTCACATGACACCAAGTGTCAACAAAGCACACTAGGACTGATCCTCACTGTGCTAAGCATATAAAACCTCCGGATAACCTATATCAGATCCACCATTTCTAAACCCTGGTCTTATTTCTGGTATGGTGGGCAATTCTTTTTACAAACTAGAGGGGTAGCTATGGGGGCTCGGTTCGCTCCCAGTGTTGCCAACTTATTTATGGCGCACTGGGAGGAAAAGGCCGTGTTTAAGAACAAACCCCCACAGTTACTTTGCTACCAGAGGTATATTGATGACCTTATTATGATTTGGGATGGTGACCGAGCAAGCTTTGATGAGTTTGCATCTAAACTGAATTCTAATAGTTTGAACATTGTTCTGACATGGAATATCAGTCTGGACAGATTGGTCTTCTTGGATCTTGATCTAACCAAGAATGGGGATAGGATTAATATGATTACTCATTTTAAGGCTACAGACCGTAACGCCTTTATCCCCATTGAAAGCTGTCACCATTCCAAGTGGCTGTGTAATATACCGAGAGGGCAATTTATACGCCTGAGGCGTAATTGCACCAATGTAGGTGATTTCATCTCACAGTCACAGGTATTAACCTCAAGATTCGTTGAAAAAGGTTATGATAAAAATAGCTTAGGTACTGAAATGGAAAATGTCCGCAGTCTGGACAGACAAGCACTTGTGTCAAATGTCCCTAAGGTTGATCGTAATGACCCTACAAGGACACGAATGATCTTAGACTATAACATTCAATATAGGAAGTTTGAGCGAATTGTACAGAAGCATTGGCCAATCCTTAAGCATGATAGGATTTTAGGCCCCCTACTTTCTGACCGTCCGCAATTTATTTATAAAAAAGCACCTTCCTTAAGGGACACACTAGCCCCTGGAGTGATTGACCCTCCTACCCATTCTGAGAACAGAATTTTTGATTTTCTGACTGGCTTTCACAAATGTGGTCGTTGCCCACCATGTCGACAGGCCAGAAAGAATTTAAAAAAGCGGAAGGAGTTTGTGGCATCAGCAACGGGAAAAAATTACAAGATCAAGGATTTTATCACTTGTGATACCACAGGGGTTGTATACATGCTACAGTGTGAGTGTGGTTTGAAATATGTCGGTAGGACATCTAGGCCCCTTCATGTAAGGATAGGGGAGCATGTCAATAATATTAAAAAGGGGTTGGTTACTCACAACGTTTCGAAGCACTTCCGACTCCACCATAACCGTAGCCCACTTGGGTTGCAGTTCTGGGGGATAGAGAAGGTGACGAACCATTGGAGAGGAGGACACTTCATTCGGCAGCTCAGCCGACGTGAGTCATTTTGGGTATATGAATTGAAGGTGGGGGTCCCGTTGGGGTTGAACGTTGAGTTCGATCTCAATTGTTTTATATCAGACCGTTAAGATTTACGTTTTTTCTTTGTTATAGGGTTAATAGTTTACTATGTATTTAGTATGTGATATTTGTTTAACAGGTTAGATGGTTGTGCTGACGTCTATATTAATCTCACAGGTCCATTTATGACTGTTTGATTACCTTTATGCATCTCTGGCCCCTGTCTAGTGTCAAGATTGCTATTGTTATTAGGACCCATTGGGCCCACAAATTTATAATAAGAAGGGGGGTGCTGGAATAAGTCTATGCACATAGTGACCATTGTGCCCTTTATATGGTCAGATCTGTTGATCTGTGCATATGCGACTCCAGCAAGCGTATATGCATTTTTGCATTTTTGAGTTTGCTTGGTACCCTTCTATATATCTTTCATTGAGATAGTGGGATCACTGGTGCGGTTTTAACTTTATTTTATAAATTTACATTTTATATTGTATTTTATTCCATTCTTTTTACTTTTTTGAAATCCTGTATGACATGCATTACAGGTATCTGCCACTGTGTGGCACTCTATGGGGTACAGCGGTTGCTGTGCAACATTAAAAATATTGCCTGTTATCATTGCCATATGTTATTATTTTTGACAACCATGTATTAGCCAGGAGGGATGGGTTTAGAAATGGTGGATCTGATATAGGTTATCCGGAGGTTTTATATGCTTAGCACAGTGAGGATCAGTCCTAGCGTGCTTTGTTGACACTTGGTGTCATGTGACCGCTCGGCTCCGCCCACGGATTTACGTGGATGCGGAGAACTGAGCGCTCTGTAGGCATATTTACTTCCGTCGTCATGACGACGGATCACGTGGGGAGCGCCGACCCGGAAGGTCATAGACCGGGAGGCAGTACCTCCTGTGAGTCCGCCGCCAATGGGAGCAGTAATACAAGAGGTAAGGGTCATGACCCGGAAACTCTTTGACCACTATACTTCTTTAGCCAATGACCGCTGGTCTGTCATTTTGGCATGGCTTTCAGCTACCTATGAGGGCGCTTGATACATGGTCCCCTAAGTATGGGGGGGCGGGATTTCTTTCCCATACACAGCACACACCAGGAATATGGCCTATATAAACGAACTGACATGTTGTCCCCATTTAAATATCGCTGAGGAAGTCCTTACCCACGGACGATACGCGTGCGAGGGGCTACACGACGTCAGGACAGCCATCTACCTGGTTCCACATCTATGTTACATCTATGTCACATGACTGCCATCCGAGCACAGGGTATCTGTGCTTTGTTTGTGAGTAACTTTTTATACCAATAAATCAAGTGTTTTTTTTCTATGGAGAGCACTAAGTATTTCTTTTTTGACATTTTTCATGTAACCACGTCAAACATATGAGTTCATTACTGGGAGTATAGAGTGATTGAGGTTTTCGGTTGAAGTGCCGTATGAAGACAGCCCTCTCATCTTTTACATTACCCTTGTTAAAGGGACTGCTTATGTGACCTTCTGGTAAAACAGAGGTCCACATTTTGAGGTGAGCGGCCTGTACACTTGGTGGTGGAATTACACGGAAGTGGTTGCACTTGTGATCATATACAAGCACTCTGTTTCACAGCTAGAGGATCCTTCTATCCCCCTGTTGGTGCTTTGGAGAACATCTATTTTTCTGAATTATACACCTATGGACTCTTTTTGTGTTATATACGTATTTAGCGCTGCACTGCTTTTCTATACGTGGTGTGAAGATTGAACATTATATAGAAGATTTACACAGATTTTTTAAAATTGACTTTTATATGGCCTTTTTGGTTATGAATATTTTTCCACATTAATATAATACTAGACTTAAACGAAATGAGAGGAATGTGTCTCAAAGCAGAAGTCCCATACACACCCACCCTGCTAGGCCAACAGTGGAATCTCAGCAATACATCAAAGAGTAAGAAGAATCCTAGACGGCCGCACACCAATGAAACACCTTTATTGTATTAAAAGATACATTCCATACAGTCAGTCCATACAGTGCAGAGGCATGGGAATATAGCTTGACGCGTTTCACACCATAGGTCGGTGCTTAATCATAGCTGATGTGACATAGTTTGTCTGTGCATATATATAGGAGTGAAAAAAGGTCAATCAAAAAATGACTCACCTAAAACACCCCCACATGCAATCAAATCAGAACAAGGAACACATGAAGCAGAACTCCAAAGGAGATGAAACACCACAGGGTATTCAGTCAAGGAAATAGCCTATGACCCGCATCCCCACCGTAGAATATCCAACATAAACAACAAAATTACAGTACATATAATAGTGTGGTGAAAAATAAAGAAAATTAATGTAAAATTTAATTAAATTGAAATTAAAATTAATGACGATAATTCAAAACATGACAGTATATATAAAATAATTGATACAAAATTATAAATCACAAATAAATAACATCATGTATTAAAACAATTATATTATATATATCTGCACTGTATGGACTGACTGTATGGATTGTATCTTTTAATACAATAAAGGTGTTGCATCAGTGTGCGGGCCGTCCTGGATTCTTCTTACTCTTTAATATAATACTTATTTACGTTTTTTTTTTCTCTTTTTTCCTTTGTAAATTTACGATTGTTTTATTTTATTATTTTTACTGGCTATTTGAAAGATTTTTTTGTTGTGTTTAAGATAGTGCCACTATTTACCCTGTTGTTAGTAGATATGTGTACCTTTTAAAAAAACTAAGAAAATGGACTTTAACGGTTGCCAACTGTAAAAAATAATTAGGAAATAAAGGAGTACTACAATTCTATAAAAATCTACAGGGTTTATTAAGACAACATAGAAAAATCACATAATCAACATGTTACAAAAGACATGTGCAATCTATAAAACATTCTCCCATTAGGCTGATTGGCTAATATGATGTGTACATAAGTGGGAAAAAAAAAACTGTCTAGTTAGCCCATTAAAGTGGTTGTAAACCCACTTAGACAACTTGCACCCACAGGTAAGCCTAGATTAAGGCTTACCTGTAGGTGCAAGAAATATCTCCTTAACCTACACGGTTAAGGAGATATTTGCTGAAAAACACAGCACCGATGATGTCACACGCATGCGCACTAGCGGGCCGGCATCATTGCCGGTTTTCTGAATGGGATCTTGCCGGTCCGAGCGCGCATGCGTGTAACGTCATCGCCGCTCTGGCCAATCACAGCCCCGTAGCGGCAATAACAGGAAGTCACTCCGGGACAACATGTCAGCGGCCGGAGGGGGAGACGTGGACCGCTGCGGGGGCTTCGATCGGAGGTAAGTAAAACATAATCAGCTAGTATGCTTTGCATACTAGCTGATTATGCCTTTGTCTTGCAGGATCTTTATTTTTTTCATTTTTGAACGGAAGGTTTACTTCCTCTTTAAAGAGTATCTAAAGTAGAATAGATAGACATCTTCCTTGTATAGGGCCAATCACAGGGGTCAATGTACCATCATCAGTAGTAATCGCTACGCGTTTCGCTAAGGGCTTCTTCAGAGAATCCTATTGGTACTGGGAGATGTGTTATTATAATTAATATACAAACGTACATAGTTTTAGGTACATAGACAATATTGTATTATATTATATTATATTGTTTATGTGCCTAAAACTATATAATTTTGTATATTAATTATAACACATCTCCCAGTACCATTAGGATTCCCTGAAGAAGCCCTTGGCAAAACGTGTAGAAGTTCCTATTGGTGATGGTACGTTGACCCTGTGATTGGCCCCATACAAGGAAAAAGTCTCTCATCTGACTCTCTATTATACTTTAGATACTCTTTAATGGGCCAACTAGACAGGTTTTTTTTTTTTTTTGCTTATGTACACATTATATTAGCCAATCAGCCTATGGGAAAAGGTTTTATAGATTGCACATGTCTTTTGTGACATGTTTATTATGTGTTTTTACTATGTTGTCTTAGTAAACTTTTTATATTTTTATAGACTTGTAGTAATCATTTTCTTCCTAATTGGGATTACAGTTGGCAACTGTTAGGCCCCGTTCACACCTATGCAAATTGGTGCCGCATCCAATTCGCATAACATTTTAAAATACATTGATTTCAATGAGGCTGGTTCACATATGTGCGATGCATTCGCACTGCGCATTGCCCAAAAAACGTGTGCGTTTTCTAGGCATTGAGGTGCGAATTGTCTGCCCATTATGTTCTATGGGAACGTATCTGATTCGCAGATGTGTTGCGTTCTGAACACAGTACGTATGAATCATGAGGGGGAACTCCATGCCAAATTTTTAATAAAACACCGGCATGGGTTCCCCTCCAGGAGCATACCAGGCCCTTAGGTCTGGTATGGATTTTAAGGGGAACCCCCTATGCCGAAAAAACAGCGTGGGGGTCTCCCCAAAATCCATACCAGACCCTTATCCGAGCACACAGCCCGGCCGGTCAGGAAAGGGGGTGGGGACGAGCGAGCGCCCCCCTCCTGAACCGTACCAGGCCGCATTCCCTCAACATGGGGGGGTGGGTGCTTTGGGGCAGGGAGGATTTGGGAAGAGTGAGGATTTAAGATGGGGATGGGGAGAACAAAGATTTGTGCTGAGAGGGGAGATTTCAGCAGGTGACAGGTTTTTACTGGGAGGAGGGGGGATTTATGTTTAGGGGGTCTGCATGCAGTTTAGTGCTTAATTCGTTTTTTTGGGGGGGGGAGGATTTTTGCTAACAAATAATGCTCATACATCTTGTGGGTGTGCACAGTTTGGTATGTTTACCCTGGGCTCTAGAGGACCTTGTCCCAGCACTGCATGAACCGCACAGATCATTAAGTAGCATCCAAATTTGTTTTGAATAAAAACAAGGAAAGGGGCACCTCTGAGTATATATCATAAAAATAATTTATTAAACAGCAATATCCACTCACATGGAAGAAAGAGGAGTTGCATTCAGATCCGTTTCCTGGGCTGAAGAGATGGGATGGGTGAGCGCAGCGCGGTCTCCTTCAGTTATCCAGACTTTTGCATATCACAGTCAGGTGGGGTCAGAAAAAGTCCATCAGACAAGGATATGGGTTCTGAGGGTGGTGAGTGGGGGAGGACAGATGCCAGTGCTACTGGTTGGCCGCGCCGTGGCTCCACAATGTTCGCTCTGCCTCTGTAGTATGGAGAAAAACACGGCTGTGTGATCGGGACCAGAACAAGGCTTGGGGAGCAAACACAGCACGGCGCCCAGCAATGAGTTAGCATGCAATGGCATGCTGACTCTGAAACACATTGCATAGTTGTGACGTCATTGCTGGGCGCCTTGCTGTGTTTGCTCCCCATGCCTCATTCTGGTCCCGATCACACGGCCGTGTTTTTCACCATACTACAGAGGCAGAGCGAACATTGTGGAGCCACGGCGCGGCCAACCAGTAGCACGGGCGTCTGTCCTCCCCCACTCACCACCCTTGGAACCCATATCCTTGTCTGATGGACTTTTTCTGACCCCACCTGACTGTGATATGCAAAATTCTGGATAACTGAAGGAGACCGCGTTGCACTCAGCCATCCCACCCTATCCTGCCTGGATCTGATGTGGTGCCTGCCTTTCAGGATCTGCTGTGACTTGCAGTCCCATCCCATCTCTTCAGCCCAGCAAACGGATCTGAATGCAACTCCTCTTTCTTCCATGTGAGTGGATATTGCTGTTTAATAAATTACTTTTATGATATATACTCAGAGGCGCCCCTTTCCTTGTTTTTATTCTAGCCTACTGGAACCCGCTTCTGGTTTTCTTGGTGGCCGCCCTGACTGACCCATTGCCATATATATTTACGGGTGTATATATGTGTATATATACACATCCTCTTATCTCTGCCCTTGGACTATTGGGTACTACATTTTGAGGTATCTGTGCATTGCGCCTTTTTACTTGTTTAGTAAATTTTTTTTGAAGAATGATCACATCACAGCGGACAAAGTGCAACATTGCAACATATCAGAGCCATGCAAGACCCTTTCGTCAGGCATGTGAGATAATCCCTGGTGTCAATTAGGAATTCCCTCACTTTAGAGGAATTTTTCTCACACTTAAGCCCTGTACACACGATCGGTTTTACCAATGAAAACAGTCCGATGGACTTTTTTCATCAGACAAACCGATCGTGTATGGGACCCATCAGTCTTTTTTCCATCCGTTTTAAAAAATAGAACATGTTTTAAATTTTTCCGATGGATCAAAAACCGATAGCAAATTCCGATCGTCTATGGGCAAGTCCATCGGATAAAAAACCCACGCATGCTCAGAATCAAGTCGACGCATGCTCAGAAGCATTAAACTTAATTTTTCTCGGCTCATCGGAGTGTTTTACGTCACCGCGTTTGGAACGGTCGGTTTTTTGACTGATGGTGTGTAGGCAAGACTGATGGAAGTCAGCTTCATCGGATTTCCGATGGAAAAAAACATCGGATTAGAATCCATAGGATATCCGATCGTGTGCACAAGGCTTTACTGTTTTGGCTATGGGACAAGAAGTGAAGGAAAATCTTCTTAAAGTGGAAGTAAACCCTCCTATCATTTTCAGGCAAGGAAGCTGCCATCTTGGCCTCTGTTTAATCTTCAACTGCCATGATGCTGCACATGTGATCAGTTATGACACCAGCCATTGGATGGTTTGACAGTTTGGTTGAGAGCACAACCAATGTGACAGTCGGCATGCCGGGAATGTAACTGCTTTTTGAAACTGTTAAATCGATGGGTTTACTTCCGATTTAATGAGACTCAGATGGCAAAAAAATAAAAAAAACTTACAAGGGTCGTATAGCCCTCTCTTGCTCTACTGCAGTTGGAAAAAAAAAGTTTTGATTTTAGTTTTACATTCAGCACAATAGTATTATGTTCCATATCCTTATAATATTTCATGCTATATATTGTTCAATCTAAAACACATTTAGATAAATTACTCACCTTATATATTGAGCCCCCATAAGAACAATCACGTGGTTCTGCTGGGAAACATATACATTTCTAAGTAATTCACAGAAGTGACCATGAATGAAGGCAGACTAGTGCTACTAAGAGAGACACATATAAAGAACAGTGGAGTAAACAATTGTCAATGTCAATGATAAAAACCTAATGAAGAGTTATTAGGTGTGGTGGGGCTAAATTAAAATTGCTAGATCGTTACTACTGTCTGCTCAATGTACCAATTATTCCTCTCCTAATCATAGCATGTCTGTAAAATGTCTGCTGACTATTTTTGTCACCTGCCCAAAATCCTCCACAATTTTCTATGAACAATCCACAAGAGGGCACAGGTTACAGAAATGTTCCATCCTCTGCCTTCTAGAGAATTATCTGTAGGACTGTATGAAGAATTAATGCTGACTAGTGACAATAGTTTTTACAGCCAAACCTAAGGCAGACAAATTACTTTCCTGGCATTTATCCCTGAACATCCCCTTGGTCCCCTGGGGACCTAAAGACCACTAGGTACAATATTCTGCCCTGTTCATCTGAAGCCTTCCAGAAACGTTGACAGGTGTCTGGTAGCAAGGCCAGATGCTGTACCCCTCCCTCCCAGGCACATTCAAATGCATAGTAGCTAGGTGGCCATGTGTGCAAGGGACCTAAAGTGCACTTTTGCCAGGACTTTGGACAATAAAGTAGTTTGTTATTCTTGACAGGTGGTAAAACAGCTTAAATCATGCCATTCCTGACTATTCATTTCTTTTACTGTAAATTCTGGTTTCAATCAGTTTGCAACAGCTTAGAAACTTGTGTTGTAGTTATATTAGAAGTCTGACAGGCTGCCAAGATTCTGGTGCAATAGAAAGCAATAACAAGAGCTAGGTTGGGTTCACACCATGCCTTACACATTAGTGTGCTGCTATACAATTCATTCTGAATGGCACCGAATGCACCTTACAATGTACTTTTGTTACAGCATACCACAATGCTGTTACTGGTCTTCTGCTGCCACCAAACTCTTGATCTCTCAAGAAGGGGGTACACAAAACCCTGGAAACATGTTGGCAGCCTTTTACTTTAACACAAAGTCTCATGACTCTTTGTCAAGGGCGCACCTAACCCTCCATGGATCAAGACCAGTTTTGCTGAGAACCAGATCCCCACCTGATAAGTCCTATGACCAAGATCCATCACACACCCACCTTCCAAACCCTGTAACTTTGATTCACAGCCACCTGATAACACCTCAAGAAAGAGTCCAGCACCATCCAACACACCTAAGTTTTGTCAGTAGTAAACACTAAGTGCAATAATGTTATACACAGAAAAAAGACAATATGGTAATGTCCATCAGTCAGACATAAAGGCAGGAGTGTGATGGTCTTAAAATGTATCATTATCACAGATGGTACTCACAGCATTCCTGCTAGTACTTAAAGAGGTCCCTAAAAAAAAAACCTAGGTATGTCCTCTGACCAAAAGGTTATTTAAGCTCTGGCCTTTGAGGTGGCTAGTGCTGTGACCTATCACCAGCTATCCTTTGTGCAAAAGAGTTATTATACTTCACTGCCTTGCTTTTTTCTGATCTGAATTGACCTAACTACTCTCTTTCCTGATACCTGACCATGACCTCTGCTGGACCCGATGACTCTCTTGCTTGCCACCTGCCCAAAGACTCTGCCGGGACCTGACTATTCTTCTGCCTAGGATTTACATTCCACACACCGTAGCTGTTTTGTTGCGGATACCCTACTGGTGGAAAGATCCTGAGAGCCATGCCACGGTGTCAGCTTGAAGTGAGGAAAACCAATACCAGAAGGGTTTCTGGTCCATCACCACATTCAGAAACTCTGGCAAAGACTCACTGTCACTGAGACTTGAGCCTCGGTTGAGGCTGTGTCACCTGCCAGGGGGTGCCATAACAAAACATAATAGATTAAGCTGATGTGCAAAGGGGTCATGCAACCGGTCAATGTAAAAAACAACAACAAATCAACACAGTTAAAAAAAAAATACATTTAAATAATAGTTTAAAAAGCCTGACTCAAAAAGGGTGGAAAAGTTTAAACTGAATACAATATTGATATTCTGTATTTTTAATATTATTTAATTAAATTAAGAAACCCTTTTTGACATACAGTAAGAATATCATATATTATAACCAACTGAAACACAGATGAGGAAAAACACTAGTAACAAAAGTATTAAAAAAGCAGTACATACTTGTAACTGTGCTTTTTTCAGATGGTGTGGTTGTTGTCAAAGAAGAAAAAAACGTGGGAGGCTTTACGCTTGCGGACAATGACCAACTTGTCATTAAAGATGTTGATATTCTGGGAAAGACACTTGGAGTAGTTAAAGGGCTGGATAGGGTGTTTGGGGTGGCTGATGATACAGTGGATGAAATAGGAGAGATTTTAGTTGTTGGTGAAGTGCTAGTTGGTATTGTGGTTATAGAAACAGAACTCTTAGAGCCTATGCTTGTTGTCTCAGTGGAGACATAAGGGGTAGACTGTGTTACACTTGAGGTGGATGTTGGATTTGCTGTTGTAGACTCTGATGTTGATTGTGATGTAGAAGTAGCTGTAGTAGCTGTGGAAGTAGGGCATTTCTGTTTTTCACAACAGTAGAATCTTACTTTGTAATCATAGCACATGTTAAATGGTCCCGGATTATCTTCATTCCTGCATATCAAGCCTGATTTGACACTGCATGTAGCATTTTGTTTTAAATCTTTAAAGCCCTTTCCAGAGTATGAACTAGCTTCACACTGAATATCCTGCACATGTGATTTATCCCTGCACTCTGAGTATCCTTTAGATTTCACTATCTCATAGCTTTCATGATCTCCTGATTCGGCCTTTGATGTTGGATAATTTTCATTATACCACTTTGTCCAAAAACAATAATAGCAAGAAGTTGTGGTTGGACCTGTAGATGATGGTGAAGGACTAGATGTTGTAGGTTTGATTGTAACAGTTGGAAGACTGTATGGGGTGTTTGGTGTGGCTGATGATACAAAAGCTGTAGTTGTAGAGGAAGTAGTTTGTTTAACAGAGGTTGCAGTGGGAGAAATTGTAGTTGTTGGAGAAAAAGAGGTGCTAGTTGGTATTGTGGATGTAGAAACAGAACTCTTAGAGCCTATGCTTGTTGTCTCAGTGGAGACATAAGGGGTCGACTGTGTTACACTTGAGGTGGATGTTGGATTTGCTGTTGTAGACTCTGATGTTGATTGTGATGTAGAAGTAGATGTTGTGGTTGTTGTCAAAGAAGAAAAAAACGTGGGAGGCTTTACGCTTGCGGACAATGACCAACTTGTCATTAAAGATGTTGATATTCTGGGAAAGACACTTGGAGTAGTTAAAGGGCTGGATAGGGTGTTTGGGGTGGCTGATGATACAATGGTTGAAATGGGAGATATTTTAGTTGTTGGTGAAGTGCTAGTTGGTATTGTGGATGTAGAAACAGAACTCTTAGAGCCTATGCTTGTTGTCTCAGTGGAGACATAAGGGGTAGACTGTGTTACACTTGAGGTGGATGTTGGATTTGCTGTTGTAGACTCTGATGTTGATTGTGATGTAGAAGTAGCTGTAGTAGCTGTGGAAGTAGGGCATTTCTGTTTTTCACAACAGTAGAATCTTACTTTGTAATCATAGCACATGTTAAATGGTCCCGGATTATCTTCATTCCTGCATATCAAGCCTGATTTGACACTGCATGTAGCATTTTGTTTTAAATCTTTAAAGCCCTTTCCAGAGTATGAACTAGCTTCACACTGAATATCCTGCACATGCGATTTATCCCTGCACTCTGAGTATCCTTTAGATTTCACTATCTCATAGCTTTCATGATCTCCTGATTCGGTCTTTGATGTTGGATAATTTTCATTATACCACTTTGTCCAAAAACAATAATAGCAAGAAGTTGTGGTTGGACCTGTAGATGATGGTGAAGGACTAGATGTTGTAGGTTTGATTGTAACAGTTGGAAGACTGTATGGGGTGTTTGGTGTGGCTGATGATACAAAAGCTGTAGTTGTAGAGGAAGTAGTTTGTTTAACAGAGGTTGCAGTGGGAGAAATTGTAGTTGTTGGAGAAAAAGAGGTGCTAGTTGGTATTGTGGATGTAGAAACAGAACTCTTAGAGCCTATGCTTGTTGTCTCAGTGGAGACATAAGGGGTCGACTGTGTTACACTTGAGGTGGATGTTGGATTTGCTGTTGTAGACTCTGATGTTGATTGTGATGTAGAAGTAGATGTTGTGGTTGTTGTCAAAGAAGAAAAAAACGTGGGAGGCTTTACGCTTGCGGACAATGACCAACTTGTCATTAAAGATGTTGATATTCTGGGAAAGACACTTGGAGTAGTTAAAGGGCTGGATAGGGTGTTTGGGGTGGCTGATGATACAGTGGATGAAATAGGAGAGATTTTAGTTGTTGGTGAAGTGCTAGTTGGTATTGTGGTTATAGAAACAGAACTCTTAGAGCCTATGCTTGTTGTCTCAGTGGAGACATAAGGGGTAGACTGTGTTACACTTGAGGTGGATGTTGGATTTGCTGTTGTAGACTCTGATGTTGATTGTGATGTAGAAGTAGCTGTAGTAGCTGTGGAAGTAGGGCATTTCTGTTTTTCACAACAGTAGAATCTTACTTTGTAATCATAGCACATGTTAAATGGTCCCGGATTATCTTCATTCCTGCATATCAAGCCTGATTTGACACTGCATGTAGCATTTTGTTTTAAATCTTTAAAGCCCTTTCCAGAGTATGAACTAGCTTCACACTGAATATCCTGCACATGTGATTTATCCCTGCACTCTGAGTATCCTTTAGATTTCACTATCTCATAGCTTTCATGATCTCCTGATTCGGCCTTTGATGTTGGATAATTTTCATTATACCACTTTGTCCAAAAACAATAATAGCAAGAAGTTGTGGTTGGACCTGTAGATGATGGTGAAGGACTAGATGTTGTAGGTTTGATTGTAACAGTTGGAAGACTGTATGGGGTGTTTGGTGTGGCTGATGATACAAAAGCTGTAGTTGTAGAGGAAGTAGTTTGTTTAACAGAGGTTGCAGTGGGAGAAATTGTAGTTGTTGGAGAAAAAGAGGTGCTAGTTGGTATTGTGGATGTAGAAACAGAACTCTTAGAGCCTATGCTTGTTGTCTCAGTGGAGACATAAGGGGTCGACTGTGTTACACTTGAGGTGGATGTTGGATTTGCTGTTGTAGACTCTGATGTTGATTGTGATGTAGAAGTAGATGTTGTGGTTGTTGTCAAAGAAGAAAAAAACGTGGGAGGCTTTACGCTTGCGGACAATGACCAACTTGTCATTAAAGATGTTGATATTCTGGGAAAGACACTTGGAGTAGTTAAAGGGCTGGATAGGGTGTTTGGGGTGGCTGATGATACAATGGTTGAAATGGGAGATATTTTAGTTGTTGGTGAAGTGCTAGTTGGTATTGTGGATGTAGAAACAGAACTCTTAGAGCCTATGCTTGTTGTCTCAGTGGAGACATAAGGGGTAGACTGTGTTACACTTGAGGTGGATGTTGGATTTTCTGTTGTAGACTCTGATGTTGATTGTGATGTAGAAGTAGCTGTAGTAGCTGTGGAAGTAGGGCATTTCTGTTTTTCACAACAGTAGAATCTTACTTTGTAATCATAGCACATGTTAAATGGTCCCGGATTATCTTCATTCCTGCATATCAAGCCTGATTTGACACTGCATGTAGCATTTTGTTTTAAATCTTTAAAGCCCTTTCCAGAGTATGAACTAGCTTCACACTGAATATCCTGCACATGCGATTTATCCCTGCACTCTGAGTATCCTTTAGATTTCACTATCTCATAGCTTTCATGATCTCCTGATTCGGCCTTTGATGTTGGATAATTTTCATTATACCACTTTGTCCAAAAACAATAATAGCAAGAAGTTGTGGTTGGACCTGTAGATGATGGTGAAGGACTAGATGTTGTAGGTTTGATTGTAACAGTTGGAAGACTGTATGGGGTGTTTGGTGTGGCTGATGATACAAAAGCTGTAGTTGTAGAGGAAGTAGTTTGTTTAACAGAGGTTGCAGTGGGAGAAATTGTAGTTGTTGGAGAAAAAGAGGTGCTAGTTGGTATTGTGGATGTAGAAACAGAACTCTTAGAGCCTATGCTTGTTGTCTCAGTGGAGACATAAGGGGTCGACTGTGTTACACTTGAGCTGGATGTTGGATTTGCTGTTGTAGACTCTGATGTTGATTGTGATGTAGAAGTAGATGTTGTGGTTGTTGTCAAAGAAGAAAAAAACGTGGGAGGCTTTACGCTTGCGGACAATGACCAACTTGTCATTAAAGATGTTGATATTCTGGGAAAGACACTTGGAGTAGTTAAAGGGCTGGATAGGGTGTTTGGGGTGGCTGATGATACAGTGGTTGAAATGGGAGATATTTTAGTTGTTGGTGAAGTGCTAGTTGGTATTGTGGATGTAGAAACAGAACTCTTAGAGCCTATGCTTGTTGTCTCAGTGGAGACATAAGGGGTAGACTGTGTTACACTTGAGGTGGATGTTGGATTTGCTGTTGTAGACTCTGATGTTGATTGTGATGTAGAAGTAGCTGTAGTAGCTGTGGAAGTAGGGCATTTCTGTTTTTCACAACAGTAGAATCTTACTTTGTAATCATAGCACATGTTAAATGGTCCCGGATTATCTTCATTCCTGCATATGAAGCCTGATTTAACACTGCATGTAGCATTTTGTTTTAAATCTTTAAAGCCCTTTCCAGAGTACGAACTAGCTTCACACTGAATATCCTGCACATGCGATTTATCCCTGCACTCTGAGTATCCTTTAGATTTCACTATCTCATAGCTTTCATGATCTCCTGATTCGGCCTTTGATGTTGGATAATTTTCATTATACCACTTTGTCCAAAAACAATAATAGCAAGAAGTTGTGGTTGGACCTGTAGATGATGGTGAAGGACTAGATGTTGTAGGTTTGATTGTAACAGTTGGAAGACTGGATGGGGTGTTTGGTGTGGCTGATGATACAAAAGCTGTAGTTGTAGAGGAAGTAGTTTGTTTAACAGAGGTTGCAGTGGGAGAAATTGTAGCTGTTGGAGAAAAAGAGGTGCTAGTTGGTATTGTGGGTGTAGAAACAGAACTCTTAGAGCCTATGCTTGTTGTCTCAGTGGAGACATAAGGGGTCGACTGTGTTACACTTGAGGTGGATGTTGGATTTGCTGTTGTAGACTCTGATGTTGATTGTGATGTAGAAGTAGATGTTGTGGTTGTTGTCAAAGAAGAAAAAAACGTGGGAGGCTTTACGCTTGCGGACAATGACCAACTTGTCATTAAAGATGTTGATATTCTGGGAAAGACACTTGGAGTAGTTAAAGGGCTGGATAGGGTGTTTGGGGTGGCTGATGATACAGTGGTTGAAATGGGAGATATTTTAGTTGTTGGTGAAGTGCTAGTTGGTATTGTGGATGTAGAAACAGAACTCTTAGAGCCTATGCTTGTTGTCTCAGTGGAGACATAAGGGGTAGACTGTGTTACACTTGAGGTGGATGTTGGATTTGCTGTTGTAGACTCTGATGTTGATTGTGATGTAAAAGTAGCTGTAGTAGCTGTGGAAGTAGGGCATTTCTGTTTTTCACAACAGTAGAATCTTACTTTGTAATCATAGCACATGTTAAATGGTCCCGGATTATCTTCATTCCTGCATATCAAGCCTGATTTGACACTGCATGTAGCATTTTGTTTTAAATCTTTAAAGCCCTTTCCAGAGTATGAACTAGCTTCACACTGAATATCCTGCACATGCGATTTATCCCTGCACTCTGAGTATCCTTTAGATTTCACTATCTCATAGCTTTCATGATCTCCTGATTTGGCCTTTGATGTTGGATAATTTTCATTATACCACTTTGTCCAAAAACAATAATAGCAAGAAGTTGTGGTTGGACCTGTAGATGATGGTGAAGGACTAGATGTTGTAGGTTTGATTGTAACAGTTGGAAGACTGTATGGGGTGTTTGGTGTGGCTGATGATACAAAAGCTGTAGTTGTAGAGGAAGTAGTTTGTTTAACAGAGGTTGCAGTGGGAGAAATTGTAGTTGTTGGAGAAAAAGAGGTGCTAGTTGGTATTGTGGGTGTAGAAACAGAACTCTTAGAGCCTATGCTTGTTGTCTCAGTGGAGACATAAGGGGTCGACTGTGTTACACTTGAGGTGGATGTTGGATTTGCTGTTGTAGACTCTGATGTTGATTGTGATGTAGAAGTAGATGTTGTGGTTGTTGTCAAAGAAGAAAAAAACGTGGGAGGCTTTACGCTTGCGGACAATGACCAACTTGTCATTAAAGATGTTGATATTCTGGGAAAGACACTTGGAGTAGTTAAAGGGCTGGATAGGGTGTTTGGGGTGGCTGATGATACAGTGGTTGAAATGGGAGATATTTTAGTTGTTGGTGAAGTGCTAGTTGGTATTGTGGATGTAGAAACAGAACTCTTAGAGCCTATGCTTGTTGTCTCAGTGGAGACATAAGGGGTAGACTGTGTTACACTTGAGGTGGATGTTGGATTTGCTGTTGTAGACTCTGATGTTGATTGTGATGTAGAAGTAGCTGTAGTAGCTGTGGAAGTAGGGCATTTCTGTTTTTCACAACAGTAGAATCTTACTTTGTAATCATAGCACATGTTAAATGGTCCCGGATTATCTTCATTCCTGCATATCAAGCCTGATTTGACACTGCATGTAGCATTTTGTTTTAAATCTTTAAAGCCCTTTCCAGAGTATGAACTAGCTTCACACTGAATATCCTGCACATGCGATTTATCCCTGCACTCTGAGTATCCTTTAGATTTCACTATCTCATAGCTTTCATGATCTCCTGATTTGGCCTTTGATGTTGGATAATTTTCATTATACCACTTTGTCCAAAAACAATAATAGCAAGAAGTTGTGGTTGGACCTGTAGATGATGGTGAAGGACTAGATGTTGTAGGTTTGATTGTAACAGTTGGAAGACTGGATGGGGTGTTTGGTGTGGCTGATGATACAAAAGCTGTAGTTGTAGAGGAAGTAGTTTGTTTAACAGAGGTTGCAGTGGGAGAAATTGTAGTTGTTGGAGAAAAAGAGGTGCTAGTTGGTATTGTGGATGTAGAAACAGAACTCTTAGAGCCTATGCTTGTTGTCTCAGTGGAGACATAAGGGGTCGACTGTGTTACACTTGAGGTGGATGTTGGATTTGCTGTTGTAGACTCTGATGTTGATTGTAATGTAGAAGTAGATGTTGTGGTTGTTGTCAAAGAAGAAAAAAACGTGGGAGGCTTTACGCTTGCGGACAATGACCAACTTGTCATTAAAGATGTTGATATTCTGGGAAAGACACTTGGAGTAGTTAAAGGGCTGGATAGGGTGTTTGGGGTGGCTGATGATACAGTGGTTGAAATGGGAGATATTTTAGTTGTTGGTGAAGTGCTAGTTGGTATTGTGGATGTAGAAACAGAACTCTTAGAGCCTATGCTTGTTGTCTCAGTGGAGACATAAAGGGTAGACTGTGTTACACTTGAGGTGGATGTTGGATTTGCTGTTGTAGACTCTGATGTTGATTGTAATGTAGAAGTAGCTGTAGTAGCTGTGGAAGTAGGGCATTTCTGTGTTTCACAACAGTAGAATCTTACTTTGTAATCATAGCACATGTTAAATGGTCCCGGATTATCTTCATTCCTGCATATGAAGCCTGATTTAACACTGCATGTAGCATTCTGTTTTAAATCTTTAAAGCCCATTCCAGAGTATGAACTAGCTTCACACTGAATATCCTGCACATGTGATTTATCCCTGCACTCTGAGTATCCTTTAGATTTCACTATCTCATAGCTTTCATGATCTCCTGATTCGGCCTTTGATGTTGGATAATTTTCATTATACCACTTTGTCCAAAAACAATTATAGCAAGAATTTGTGGTTGGACCTGTAGATGTTGTAGATTTGTTTGAAGCAGGTCCAGGGCTGGAATGTGTGTTTGGTTTTGATGTTGATACAGAAACTGTAGTTTTAGAGGAGATAGGTTGTTTAACAGAGGTCGCAGTGGGGGAAGCTTTAGTTGTTGTAGAAATAAAACTAGTTAGTATTGTGGTTGTAGAAACAGAACTCTCAGAGGGTCTGCTTCTTGTCTCAGGGGGGACATAAGGGGTAGATTGTGTTACACTTGAGGTGGTTGAGGGATTTGCGGCTGTAGATTCTAATGTTGATTTTGATGGAGAAGTAGCTGTAGTTGTTTTTGGAGATAGTTTAGTCGTTGGAGAAAAAAAAGTACTAGTTGGCATTGTAGTTGTAGAAACTGAACTCTCAGAGGGTCTGCTTCTTGTCTCAGGGGGAACATAAGGGGTAGATTGTGTTACACTTGAGGTGGTTGAGGGATTTGCGGCTGTAGATTCTGATGTTGATTTTGATGGAGAAGTAGCTGTAGTAGTTGTGACAGACGAAATTGTAGGAGTGGAGAACACAGTATGTGTAGTAGTGGATGTGCTGAGAGTAATTTTAGGAAGTTTAGTAGGAACTGTAGATAATGATGGGAAATTTGATATTCCTGTTGATTTTACAGGTGTTTGTTTTCCAGGTAAGCTTGTTACTTTAGTTGATAAAAATGAAGTCGATTTTGTAGTTGGAACATCAGCCAAACAAAGTGAGAAATCATCACAGCACAAAAAGCGTATTTCCAAATTTCTGCACGCTTTCATGGGCCCATCCTGGTTACTGTTAATACATACTGATTTATTTGTTACATTACAAATGGAATGTACTCTCTGCATTGAACTGGGCAGATCACTGCTAGAATCTGCAAGTCTACATTCTATCTTGTGAGCATAGAATTCATCTTTGCAGAATTCTTTTCTATTGGTTGTGATTGTGTCATTAATTTCACTATCACTTTTTTCGTTTTCTAAAAGTTTGGACTCATTATACCATTGTGTCCAGCGACACTGAGGCCTACATGGTGGTGTTGTTGTTGTTGTGTTTTTCTGTTCTCCTTTTTTGGGTGTAGTAGGATTGAGTGTAGTAGAGCATAAATTACTGAGAGTGACAATGGTTCCATTGACATCACACTTCATTTGCTTGCAGCTTCCATCTTTATCACTTGAAATTGTTTCTGAGATATGGTACAATTTTCCTTCATGTTCACAGCGACAAGCTGAGTGAGAAAAAAAATTGAAAAGTAACCCCTCATGCTACTTCTGTTAGCCTTTTTAGAATGTTTTTTTTTTTAATATTAATGTAGTAATTCCACTTAATCTATTACTTATTACACAGATAAATGACTGCAGTACTGCATGTTCATAATACTTAGGAGTCTTGCAAATGTCCTATCATTTGGGCAAAAGTCACAAAAAATACCCATAATGTTTATAATACAGTGGGTAAAATAAGTATTGAACACATCAGCATTTTATAGGTAAATATATTTCTAAAGGTGCTATTGACACAAAATGTTCACCACATGTCGGTAACAACCCATGCAATCCATACATACAAAGAAACAAAATCAAATACGTTCATAAATTTAGTTATGTGTAATAAAATGGAATGACACAGGGAAAATGTATTGAACACATGAAGATAGGGAGATGCAAAAAGGCATGGAGAGTCAAGACACCAGCTGGAATCTATCAGAAATTAGAAAGCAATCCCTCCCCTTGTCAGTGCAAATTATTATCAACTGCTTCAATCTCAACTGATGGCCTATAAAAAGGTGTCTCATTACCAAGGTGTCCCACAAGAAATATCTCATGATGGGTTAAAGCAAAGAGCTGTCCCAAGACCTTTGCAACCTTATTGTTACAAAGCATACGGATGGCATTGGTTACAGAAAGATTTCTAAACTTCTGAATGTTCCAGTGAGCACTGTTGGGGCCATATCCTGGAAGTGGAAAGAACATCATTTACCCGGCCTGGTGTTACTCGCAAGATTTCCGACAGAGGATTGAAAAGAATTATCAGAAGAGTTGTCCAAGAGTCAAGGTCAACTTGAGAAGAGCTTTACAAAGACCTGTAATTAGCAGGTACAATTGTTTCAAAGAAAACAATTAGTAATGCACTAAACCGCCATGGCCTGTATGCATGCTTATTAAGCAAGACTCCATCACTGAACAAAAAGCATGTTGAAGCTCTGCTAAAGCTTGCTGCACAACATTTAGACAAGCCTTTGAAATACTGGGAGAATATAGCCTGGTCAGACGAGACCAAAATTTAACTCTTTGGATGCCATAGTATACACCATGGTTGGAGGTCAAATGGCACTGCACATCACCCCAAAAACACCATCCCAACACTGAAGTTTGGAGGTGTGACATTAAGGTGCGGGGCTGTTTTTCAACATACGGTACTGGCAAACTTAATTTCAATAAACAAAAGATGACTGGAAAAATGTACCGAGACATTCTTGATAAAAATCTGCTGTCATCTCCCAGGATGATGAAGATGAAACAAGGGTGGACATTTCAGCAAGACAATGATCCCAAACAGAAAGCCAAGGAAACTCTCATTTGGATTCAAAGAAAGTAAAGAAAGCTGCTAGAATGGCCCAGCCAATCACCTGACTTATCTAATAGAAAATCTATGAAAAGAACGAAAGATCAGAGTTCATAGAAAAGGGCCCACGGACCCTTCAAGATTTGAAGACTGTTTGTGTTAAAGAATGGCCCAAAATTACACCTGAACAATGCATGCGCCCAGTTTTTCCATACAAGAGGCGTCTCAAAGCTGTCATTAACGAAGAATTTTGCACCAAGTATTAAATACATTTCAGTTGGCATGTTCAATACTTTTTCCCTGTGTCATTCCATTTTATTACACATAACTTAAATTTCTGACCTTATTTGTTTTGGTGTCTATGTATATATGTATGTATTGCATGGGTTGTTACTGACATGTAGTGAAAATGTAAAGGTGATAACACCTTTAAAAATATATTTACCTAGAAAAATAGTGACGTGTTCAATCCTTATTTTACCCACTGTTTGTGTGAAATGTCAATATCTATTTGTTGCCTTTCGCAGAGTGAAAGAAACCTTTCCTAGCATTCTATCCCTGAGAAAATAGCTTTAAGAGGATTCAACCAGAAGACTTAAAGAACATTTTTGACCAATAGAGAAAATATACAAAAGGATAAATGTGAACTGTCAGCGCACACACTGGTATTACTGAACACTTAAAAACGGCAATGCATATGTCTAAAAAAACAGTCACAGTTCAATAGTCCATATGGTGGTACAAATGACCAGTCCTAAAAAGGAAGGGGATGATGAGTATGGTGGGCGGCAGCTGTCCTCAGAGAACAGCCAACTCTGTTAAGGAAAGATAAGGGGACAAAAAAAGGAAGCGCCACCTAAGTGCAATATGTCAGATAAAAATGTTTAATCTCAAAGGAAATGCACTTACAGGACACAAGTACAAACAGGGCACACCACAGTCTCATAAAAACGCGGTGCGGTCCGGTCTCAGGTCCATCTGGATCGACGGGGTCTGCGGGCAAAAAAGATAGTCCATCCTGTGGCCACCAGGAAACAGCCAGAATTCGGCGTGGAGCACAGATGATGACGTCACAGGAAACCAGAACCAAGGAGAGCACCGGAAGGAAGGTGAGACAGAAAACAACAGGCTACGTGCTCGGAGACTAGCTCCTTCTACAGGCCTACTGGAATACTGCGGGTGTGATGCTATTTATGTACTGCGGTTGCCAGGGAACCAGCAAACCACAGCACACCAGAAGCATGTATTCACTATAACAAAGGTCTAATCGTGAATGGGCCAATATTAGTTAAATAGCTGAATGCAATCTAATGGCTGGCAAGGGAATAAAACCCCCCCCGCACTGGAGCATAAAAACACATGAATAATCTACGGGGATCTCATAGATATACAACATCACCAATAAAATGCATATTAAAACAATAAAAAGACTAAAGTAGTCTATTATGTCTAAAAAAGGGGGGGGGGTATTTTCTATACATACAAAAATATACATATATATATGTAGCGGCCTTACTCTCTCTCTCTCTCTTGTATTGGTTGTTTGTGGCTGTTGTCTAGGGGTACTCTGGAGGAGAGAGTGCAGGACACTACGCCAAGCTCTCACCCTCCGTGTATGTGAGGTTTGAGAAGAGTCTTTTCTAAATTACCTTTGGGTCTGCATCCTGCATATGGAGCCTCCGCTTCTTCCGTGGAGGTGTATCTGCCAGTAATAGAGCCCCACACCATTAAAAGTTCAACACTCCTTTATTTCTTCAATGCCAGAATGAACATAATCAGTTGAACTTCCATACCAGACAGACAGGGGTGTGGATACGAGTAGGCCCAGGCACAATGAACTCTCCTATCCCTTTCTCGTGTGGATAGGCCTGGCGCACGGTCTCTGCCACCCACCGTGAAGTTGGTAGCTGCCACCTGCCGGGTGAACTGTTTGGAGCCCCTGTTACAGGCCTAAGTAACGGTCTCTGTCACGGACCTTAGAATAACGGTCTCTGCCACCGACCTTAGAATAACGGTCTCTGCCACCGACCTTAGAACATGGACCACCTTCCGTGTGAATATGGCCCCTGTTTGGCGAGGACATCCATCCCGACAGTCTCCGGAGGCCTTATCCCAGCACTGGCAATCTGCTGCACCAGATCTACGGGAAGGTCACCTGCACGGTCCCTTACGCCCCGATTCTGTGGGTGTCTTAGGATGGTTCCTCCCGGGCGGATCCCAGTGGAAGAAGCTGGGCCCCAGGCCTGAACGATGCATCTCACCCCAGACTGAGGGTGTCTGGGGTGACTCCCGAACTCCATGTGTCCAGGCCTAGGCCGCCTGGACACCGACCGCTGGACAGCAGCCCTCAGGCTAAAGGTGCCTGGGACTCAGACCTCGTGGCGAAGATGTCCTCCCCCTTTATAGCCTCTCCCAGCTAGCACAGCGGGTTCCCCGCCCCGCCGTACAACCGCTGCGAGAGACCAAAAAGGGCACGGCACTCCAGTGATGGTTCAACCCCGGCCCAAAGTGACAGCGCCACCTGCTGGGCCGCAGGGAACTGGACATCACTGATGTCTCCACCCGAATCAACATACTGAAAAGTACCTACCCGCTACATATATATATATATATATATATATACACAAAAAAAAAAAAACTAACATGTCTACATACATATAATGGAACATACATACATATATAAAAGATAAAAAGAAAAAAAGAAAAACATATGTAGCGGGTATATGCTTTCTATTTTTGAATCTGGTGGGGAAACTGTGATGTATGGTTCCCTGGGGCCCACCGGGTGGCGCTGTCGCTTTGGGCCCGGGGTTGAGCCATTGTTGCGGTGGCGTACCTCTTTTGGTCTCTCTCAGCGGTTGTATGGTGGGGCGGGGAACCCGCCGTGCTTGCTGGGAGGGGGTATAAAGGGGGCGGACATTTTCGGTGGCGGGAGTCGAGTCCCGGGCACCTTCAGCCTGAGGGCGGTGGTTCGTGTCAGTCCCCTAGGCGGCCTAGGCCTAGACGACGTTCGGAGGTCGTGTTCCATCCCAGGCACCTTTAGCCTGGGGTGAGGTCCTCGGGAGGAGGTCTGGAGCTCAGTGCCCACCACTGAGTTCCACGAGGAAAGGAGGTCCTAGGGAACCCCAGGAGTGGGTACCCGAATCCGGAAGGCATAATGGACCGGTGGGAGATACTTGCTTGAAGACCCGGTGCAGCATATTGCCAGTGACAGGTAAGCCTCCCATCGGAGACCGCCTGGAAGGAAATTCCCCCTCGCTCGGAGACGGCAACCCACTTCCAGGAAGGAAAGTGGAGAGTTCATTGTGTCTGGGCCTACTCGCATCCACACCTCCTTGTCTGTTCTGTTCTCTAAGGGCGTCCAACTGATTGTGTTCACTTTGAAGAATAAAGGAGTGTTGGACTTTAATGGTGTGGGGCTCATTGTCTGGCAGACATTGTTCAAGGTAACTCTCTTTGGAGGTTCCAGGTGCAGAACACTGACCCAAAGGTAAAACCAGAACTTTGCTTCCACCACACAAACATCTGCGGTGAGGGCTTGGAGTGGTGACCCCGCTCTCTCTCCTCTAAAGTACCCCTAGACAAGAGACAGATGAGCTGATAGAAGAGAGGGGAGAGAGGAGGCCGCTACACATATATGTAAGAAGGTGGATTCTAGCCTAATTTGTATTGTTCCACATGTATGGTCAAGCAACCATCAGGTGCAAAGACCAAAATATTGCATGGGATAAGCTACCTAATTACAAAGCATATACGCCAAAGAAAATAAATAACACAAATTCTTACCAATATTTATGTATATATATATATATATATATATATATATATGTGGGTATGGACTACTTACTATGAGTAAAGAGCCCATTACAGACAAAAGAGGGGGGGGGAGGTGAGCCATAAAGGGGTCTGCTTTAAGAAAAAGAACATATGACATGTTATGTAGGGCATTCCCCAGGCCTTTGTTGTTATCTGCTTTAGCCTTCCAATGCTGCTTACTGTTATGGCCAGCTATAGATGAGGGCGGTGGACATGTTTTTGTTTTCACCTGTGGTGCTTGTATTGGTCCAGCAGTGCACCAACACCTTTGCTGCCATTGTGCTATGCTGGGTGTTTGGTGTGCTCCTGTACCTTTAAGGAGGGGTGGCTCCCCTTCAGTCCACCTGTCCTCATCTAACCATCAGAATGCATGTGCCTCCATTGTGGGGACACTCACAGTTAGTGTAGGACCACAGATTCCAGGGGGCCTTGGCGTGGCTCTGTGGCTCACGCATGCGTTTGCAAATGCGTGCGGACAAACCCCTGTTTTTAACGCATACTGTTAGACAGGTTAATTGGTTGTCAGCTAGCTGGTCGGTAAGTATGCTTGGTTTTTTCCTGGGCATTCCCCAGGCCTTTGATGTTATGTAGGGTACCCCCACACGAAATGCATGGCGTAGATAAAGTGTAGCATACTCTTATAATTTTATAATTGACACTTTACAGGAGGGTATGGACTTCTATTTCTGCGTTTAACCCTCCAAAAACCGTCCACACGGTTTGTCAACCTATTTCATGCCAGACACAAAAATATGGAAAAAATTCTAGCTAGTCATTGGTCTATATTACTTGAGGACCCACACCTCAAGTCCAGTATAGCCACCCACCCTAAGATTACATATCGCAAGGCCCGCAATATCAAGAGCAAAATCGCTCGTAGTAAAATCGCATTTAACAAACAAATCTCTCCTTTGGTAATGGTCCCTCTTCTTGGCATGTTTCAGTGTAGAAAAGAACTTTGCCTGACATGTCAATTTGTCCAGCATGGACAAAAGTATTTTTTAGCAAAAGGTAAAACATATATTTTTAAAGATTTTTACAACTGCTCCACTGATTATGTTATTTATTGTCTTACCTGCCCATACTCTTTTTTTTTTTAACATTTCACGTTTATTGAAACACATCATAAAGTTGACAAGTGTGAGCCATCATATGTAGGTGCAACTGCAGATGTAAGTAACATAGTAACTCATACAAAGTATCACATAACAGGTATTTTAGCAAACTAGAACGTTTAAATCGGGCCATCAGCTTCCAACCGCACAAAAAAAAAAAAAAAAATATATATATATATATATATAAACGGTGCAGTCTATTCCGCTGGAAGCACTTTTCTGCCCTGTGGTAGTACACATTGATTACATCAATTCTTTACTGTCATCCCCCTAAGGGTGACCCGCTACGTGAAATTACTAAATACATAGTGGCGACTTGCAACTGTAAATAGAACTGTGAAGAATAAGTAGAATATAGATAATGACAAAGAAAAAGAACAGTCTAGATATCTGGAAAATTAGAGTGAAGTTCTAAAGAAAAGAGAAAAGAGAAGAGAAAGCAGCAATAGAAGGTGCCCAATCCGTGGCTGCTCGCGCCCTAGCCTCCCATTATATCGAAGGATGATCTCTAAGGTACTATGTCTGTAAAGGCAGCTGAGTACTTAAAAAGTATCCAAGGTTGCCATGTTTTGTGGAATTTGTCCACTATGTCATTCGTTTGAGTCAGGGTCTCTTCCATTTTATGCATTTCTGAGACCCTGTTCAGCCAATCCGCCACGGACGGAACCCTCTGGGACCTCCAGTGTAGCGGGATAAGGGACTTGGCCGCATTCAGTAGATGTCTCGTCAAGGATCCCTTATAGGTCCCCATCGAGACATCAGTGATGTGGAGCAGGCAGGCAGCAGCATTCAGGGTGATTCTGGTGTCAGTGATGTGTTTAATCAGAGAGACCACTTTGTCCCAAAATCCAATAATTAGTGGGCACTGCCACCAAATGTGGAGTAGAGTGCCCCCATCTCCCTGGCATCGCCAGCAAGTGTCCGGTATCGAGGGGTTCCATCCGTGTATCTTGGCCGGGGTATTGTACCAATGTGTCATGAGTTTGTAGGCCGTTTCCTGAGTTTTAGTGCTTATAGAGCATTTATGTGCCAGGATACATGCCTGTCTCCATTGTTTAGTGGTGATCTCCATCTGTAGCCCCTCGGACCACCTCACTCTGAGTCCATCCGATTCCCGACCCCCAGAGCCCTGCAGCCACCCATAAGCCAAGGAGGTGGTTTTAAGACAACGCGTGCCCTCCAAACAAATAGATTCCAGAGCCGTGAGGGGTCTGTGAAGGTTGTTCCTATCAGTCTGTCTCCCCAGATAACTGCGTATTTGGAAGTAGGTCCAAAAGGGTAAGTGCAAATCGTTAATTTGGTTCCTGAGAGTAGACCATTCCATTACCCTCCCATCAGAGAAACAGTCTCTCACCAGAAGCGGGCCCGGGTGATTCCCAGATTGAAGGCTACGATTACGCATACCGGGTGTAAAGTCCGGGTTGTCCCTCAATGGCGTCAGAGGGCCTGGTTGGGAAGAGATATTTGTGGACCTTGAGAGTTTGTGGAAGATTTCTAGCGTACACCCAGTTATGTGTTGCCGTCTAAGACTGGATGGGTGACTCCCCCACGGAATCCAGGGGGCAAACCTCAGGGGGATTGGGCTCATAGCTTCCTCTAGAAAGACCCAGTCTTTCGCTGTGCCATGGCAGTGCCAGTCCACTATTCTGGTCAGGTGGGTAGCTTGATAATAGGCTTTAAAGTCTGGTATCCCCATACCTCCTAGTTCCTTGGGCTTCATCAAGAGGGAATATCTAATCCTGGGTTTTTGTTCGTTCCAAAGGAACTTAAGTAGGATTGATTTGAGCGTAGTGAAAAAGGATGCAGGGATTTTAATGGGAAGAGCATGTAGTAGATAGAGCAATCTAGGTAGAAGTGTCATTTTGATTATGGCTGCTCGACCAAACCAGGAAAAATAGCCTGAACGCCATCTGGCCAGGTCCTCCCTGGCAGTCGCGAGGAATCTGGGAAAGTTGCAAGCGAATATATCTGAAAGTCTCGGTGTGAGCCAAACTCCCAGGTACGTTAAGGCCTTAGGCTCCCATCTAAATGAAGTGGTCACCTTGACCTGGTCAAGAAGTGTCTCCGGCAAAGAGACATTCAGGGCTTCCGACTTGGTGTAGTTTATCTTTAGGTTAGACATATAACCATAAAGGTCAAATTCCCTCATCAGGTTGGGTAATGAGATAATTGGGTTAGTCAGGAAAAAGAGTAAGTCATCTGCATAAGCAGCAACTTTGTATTCCTTGTTTGAAACCATGAAGCCCCGAATGTCCGTGTTCGCCTTGACAATCCTAATGAAGGGCTCTAGGGACAGGATGAACAGGAGGGGGGACAGTGGACATCCCTGTCTCGTGCCATTGGCTATGAGGACCTTTTCCGATAGCGTACCATTAATCTTAAGGTTCGCTGTGGGTGACTGGTATAGTGCGGATATCCTGGCCAACATGTGCGGCCCCAATCCCACCTTAGCGCAGACAGCCATCATGTAGTCCCATGCCACCCTGTCGAAGGCCTTCTCCGCATCCGTGGAGAGGAGAAGGCCTTCCAAGTTCCCCACACTAGCCGCCTGAGTCAGTAACAAGGCCTTTATGACATTATCCTTAGCTTCACGACCCGGCATAAAACCTACCTGGTCTGGTCCGATCAGGGCCGACAACAAGGGACTCAATCTGGACGCCAGTATCTTAGCATAGATCTTGGCGTCCAGGTTCAATAGGGAGATGGGGCGATAACTGGCGCAATCAGCGGGGTCTTTTCCCGCTTTGTGTATTACTGTAATATGAGCAGACAGAAAGTCTGGGGTGACCTTCCTGGGTACTGACATGGAATCCAATGCAGCTCTGAGGGGGTCTGCCAGAATGTGGGCAAATGTCTTATAATAGATAGAGGTATACCCATCGGGGCCTGGACTCTTCCCAGATTTAAGTTGTTTAATGGCCAATTTAATTTCTGCACTAGTCAACGGTTCCTCCAGAAGCGAAGCGTCTGAGTCCAGCAGGGCAGGCAAGCCGCTTCTGTTAAGGTAGTCCCGTATGATCTGTGACCTCTCACCTCCCATATCCGCCGACTTGTGACGGGGTGGAAGGTTATAGAGTTTCGTGTAAAATTCATGGAAATGTTTAGAAATTGCCTCTACCGAGACCTCCATTTTGCCATCCGTCCCCCTGACGCCATGAATAAAATTTTTTGCCGACTGTTCCTTCAGGGCCCTGGCTAGTAGTTTACCAGTCTTATTGCCGGATTCATAATAAATCCTTTTCTTAAAAAACAAAAGCCTCCTTGATTTATCCTCAAAGAGCTGTTGAAGGGCCTTCCTTTTTTCTATAAGTTCGGTTGCCGTTTGAACGCTGAGGGATTGTTTATGTAGGTTTTCTAGGTATCTTATTCGTTCCGAAAGGTTTTTAATATTTTTGTTCCTTTCCCTCTTGCGATGGGCACCCAGTCTGATAAGTTCTCCCCTCAATGTACATTTATGTGCCTCCCAAATTGCCATAGGGTCTACATCTGGGGTCGTGTTACGATGAAAGAAATCGGTCAGGAAGGAGGTCAAGGTGGGCAACAGCAGGGGATCAGTCAGGAGTGACGCATTCAGTCTCCATGATCCAGTGTAAGATCTAGGAGGGGCAACCTTCAGGGATAGGGAGATCGGGGCGTGGTCCGAGAAGGATTGTATGCCTATGTGAGCCTCAGTAACAAACGTCAGGTCTCGTTGCGAGATAAATAGATAGTCAATGCGGGAGTGCCTATTATGTGGAGGTGAGAAGAAAGTATAGTCTCGGTCCTCAGGATGTTTGAACCGCCATGTATCTATCACTTGCAGGGAGTGGAACATGGATTTAAGTTTTTTCAGTATCCTATATGACAGGCAAGTCTTCCCATTAGACGTATCAGCTATGGGGTTTAGGGGTACGTTGAAGTCCCCCCCAAGGATCAGGCAACCTGACATGAAACCCATTAATTCCTGCGTCATACGTTGGCAGAAAGATATGTGGGCTCTATTGGGAAAGTAGACGTTGGCCACTGTCAGTGGGGTATTATGGTAGATGCCTTTCAGAAAAACAAATCTGCCTTTAGGATCTAAAAGCTTCTCCTGCAGAGCAAAAGGAGCTTCTTTGCTGATTAAAGTGGACACCCCCCTAGCTCTGGAATCATCACAGGTTGCATGATGGGCCTCTGTAAAGAAGGCGTCTGTCAGCTTAGGCACATGGTGTGTCTTAAAGTGGGTTTCCTGTAGGAACACAAAGTGCGGCCTACCTTTTTTTAATTCTCTCAACAACGTTGAGCGTCTTTCAGGTACGTTCAAACCCCTGACATTATGGGAGATCACGGAGGGACCCCGGCCGAGGTCTGAATAAGCCATGATAAGGACCCAGAGCGAGATAATCCAGAGGGCACCTATAAAACAAAACTGTGCAAAGGACGTGAGAATCAAATCGTTTACAACCACAGGAGGGCACTCAAGATTATAAAGAGAAAAGGATAGGTAAAGATAAAGAGGAAAAGATATCGGAGACAACAATAGAAATCCCTCACCAGGTACAACTATGTATCCTGGTTAAGGAGTAGTTCCGTGCATCCACCCCCAATGAACAGGGACAGATGCACTAATCTGTGGGGGTAGAGGGAGGCGACTAACAACCGATAAACAGATAGTCACTAGCCTCTTCCAAATGTAATTAGTAGTGAAGTGCAACACAACACACACACAGCCTGCACTCGGAAGCTTATGTAATCTGAACAGATAAACATCCTAACTCATATTAACTCGTAAGTAGGCCCCTGATGTACAATTACTATGATAGACATGACCTTTTCTTCTACAGGAAGGGTATCCCCCTTCCCTTCCAGATCCCTGTTTAGGAGGTACGGGAGGAACATCCTCCAACCAGCGCATGTTCCCAGCCTCTCATATTAACATCTCATGATAGCATGTCTCTCATTTAGAGTCCATTCTCATGGTGGGATTTGTAGCCCACTTCCGTTCACGATCCCCAATGCTTCCACTGTCCAATGCTGTTGAGAGCTAAGAGGCACATTTTGAAAAGCTAATCAACAAAAAAAAAAAAAAAAAAAAAAAAAAAAAAAAAAAAGTGGAAGGATGTGGAGGAGAGCTGAGGAGAGTGGATCTCTCATCTAGGGTCATAGAAGCCTCCTTTAGATCATTAGGGCGGGGGGGAGAAAGGGAGGGGGGGAAAAGGAAGGGGGGAGTGGGAAGGGAGGGGGAGGCAAGACAAGAAGGTGGGGGGGGATGAGAGAGGATAGGGAGGTGGAATGGGAAAGGTGGAGGGGAGTACATGAAAGTAGGGGGGGAGAGAAAAGGTAGGGGATTGGGGGAGTAGGGGGAAGGGGTGTGGAAGGGGGGGGAAGGGGGGGGTTGTGTAGCAGCGAACATGGATAACCCCGGTTCACATCAGAGTTGGAGCGATATGGCCCCAAAGATCCTGTCAAACCTATCGCATAGCCAGACCGAAACTGATCGGACCCAACAGGTAAAAAAAAAAAAAAAAAAAAAGTTAACAGTTAAGTCAGCATCTTAGCCGGTCTATTTAGATCCATGTCAATCTGCAGCTGATCCTCTGCGGTCATCTCTGGCGGATCGTGGTGTTCCCACTTTTGAACCTCCTGCGCGGTATGGCTTTTGCTTCTTGGAGGGTCGTTTATCAGGAGTGGAGAAAGGGGAATTCGGAGGTGATCCATCTCTCGTTGGGTCTTGGAATTCTGCGTACCAATCCGGGACAAGAACACGCTCAAGGTCTAGGGCATCACAGAAGTCTGGAAGATCATCAGGTTCACGCAGTACATGCTGGCGTCCATTGTGTGTCACTGTCAGCGCAAAGGGAAATCTCCAGGTGTATCGCAGCTCCCTTTCCCTTAGTTTGTCCAGCAAGGGGCGCAAGGCTCTGCGATTCTTCAAAGTAATTTGGGAGAGATCCTGAAAGAGCATAATGATAGCTCCATTGAAAACAATCTGATCGTTTCCCCTTGCTCTGCGCATAATGTCTTCCTTGAGAGGGAAGCTCTGAAGGCAGCATATAATGTCCCGTGGGGGTGCATTGTCGGGTCCCTTCGGTCTGAGTGCTCTGTGAGCCCTGACGAATTCTATCTCCATATCCTCCTGTCTCTCAAGCAGGGTATTAAACAGCCTCCTCAGGGCCGGGATGATCTGGATGGGCTCGACCGACTCAGGGATACCCCTCACACGTATATTATTCCTCCTCCCCCTGTTATCCAAATCTTCCAGACGTCGATTCACTTCAATAAAGTGGCTGTTATGCGACATACTAGCAGTCTCTAGTCTGCGGATGGCTTTATCCCTATTCCTGCCCGCTGCCTCTGTCACCGCCATCTTTTCATTAAGGGCCAGCAGATTAGATTTTAGGTCCGTAATGGCGGTGGAAAACGTGGATTTAATGTCCGCCGCTATCACCGACATGTCCGCAAATGTAAGGGGATGGTCAGCTCTGTCTTTCCCCTTACCTGAGTCCTCCGGGGCAGACTGGGAGTCCTCACTGTATTCCTCCTCATGGTGTAACGGCGCCATCTTGGATTTCTCCCCGCTACCGCGGCTTCCGGATTTAGGATTAAAGAGGTCAGCTATATTCCCCGAGGAGGCAGCAGTGGATCCTCTCCTCGTACGCGGGTGTGGGGTGTTATATAGCCGCTTGCCCGGCATCTGAGATCGCTGAGTCGGATGTTTAAGCAGGTGCAGGCCGTGTGTGTCTCAGAGCTCACTCAGCAAGCGTCCATACCCGTTGCGTGCCAAGCCACGCCCCCCCTGCCCATACTCTTTTATGTAGGGAGGACCATCAGGACTCTAAGGGCCCGCTTTGGTGAGCACAGAAGATTCATTGAGAAGGGACGGGACCACCATAGTGTCCCCAAACATTTTCTGTGCCACCATAAAAAATCAACCATAGGCCTTAAAGTTTGGGTATTGGAAGCCATCCCTGGTACCTTACCTGCCGCAGAGCGTTTTAAACGTCTATGTCAGCAGGAATCATTCTGGATATATTCTTTGGGGACCTTGGCCCCAGGAGGGTTAAATGAAGAAATAGAAGTCCATACCCTCCTGTAAAGTGTAAATTATAAAATTATAAGAGTATTCTACACTTTATCTACACCATACATTTTGTGTGGGGGTACCCTACATAACATATCATATGTTCTTTTTCTTAAAGCAGACCCCTTTATGGCTCACCCCCCCCCTCCTCTTTTGTCTCTAATGGGCTCTTTACTCATAGTAAGTAGTCCATACCCCCCCTTTTTTAGACATAATAGACTACTTTAGTCTTTTTATTGTTTTAATATGCATTTTATTGGTGATGCATATCTATGAGATCCCCGTAGATTATTCATGTGTTTTTATGCTTCAGTGTGGGGGTTTTTTATTCCCTTGCCAGCCATTAGATTGCATTCAGCTATTTAACTAATATTGGCCCATTCACGATTAGACTTTTGTTATAGTGATTACATGCTGCTGGTGTGCTGTGGTTTGCTGGTTCCCTGGCAACCGCAGTACATAAATAGCATCACACCCGCAGTATTCCAGTAGGCCTGTAGAAGGAGCTAGTCTCCGAGCGCGTAGCCTGTTGTTTCCTGTCTCACCTTCCTTCCGGTGTTCTCATTGGTTCTGGTTTCCTGTGACGTCATCATCTGTGCTCCATGCTGAATTCTGGCTGTTTCCTGGTGGCCACAGGATGGACTATCTTTTTTGCCTGCAGACCCGTGGATCTAGATGGACCTGAGACCGTTCCGCACCGCATTTTATGAGACCGTGATGTGCCATGTTTGTACTTGTGTCCTGTAAGTGCATTTCCTTTGAGATTAAACATTTTTATCTGACATATTGCACTTAGGTGGAGCTTCCTTTTTTTGTCCCAATGGAGAAAATAGCCTAACACTGTAGGCTAAAACATTCGACCAGAAGAGGAAATAAAAATGAGAGAGACCTCTGCGCTGTGTACAAAGTGTATGGAAATCTGTACCTTATTCAAGAGGTTCAGCAAACAGCCAAACAAACATTCAGCTGCTGCTGGAAGTCAAATATTTAGCTATGGTATTATTACCACTGCTAAATGTAACAGTTTTCTGCTCTGGGCTCTTGGTTGTTAGGGATCTGGCGGTGACAGCCCTGGGAAAGGCACCTTGCCACCATGTTGAGGACAAGTGCCTCTTCCTTACAACCCTGGCCCAGTAGCTGTGGAGGTCTGTGTGCTTGTGGATTAGAAGGATCTGGAAGCCCCCTTTACAATAGGAAGCCCCACTTGCTACACAAGCTTAAATGTAGGTTTGTGGAACAAAGAAACAAGCATTCTGTAGAGACTCTATAAGATAACAACATTTGTTCTCATTGAATTTTTTTAGTTACAATAAATCACCCTTCTAAACTCAGAAAATTTGACTATTCAACCTCTTGCCGACTGTATAACTTACATATACAATGGGAAGGCGGCTCTACTGCACTGGATCACGTAACTAGTCCGTCATCCAGCACTAACGGGTTCGGGGTGCGCAGCAGGAGACGATCAGTGGGTACCGCAGACTCAATGTCCACAGGCGCCTGCCAATTGTTCATTACACAGGCAGAACAGCAGTCTGCCTACGTAAACAAGACAGATTGCCGTTCTTTCAGCGGGGAAGGCATTGATCCTGTGTTCCTGCAAAGCAGGGACATGGATCTATTCCTTCCCCTAGTAAAAGCACCTCCCCCACAGTACACAAGCACCAGCTAGGCACACAGTTAACCCTTTGTATTTGTGAGAAAAAAACATCATACATTTAATTTGGGTACATCGTCGCACGACCGCAAAATTGTCAGTTAAAATAATGCAGCACATCGTCCTATCTCGTTTATTAATAACAATATTAAAATCATGACCAAGATCCTTGCAAATAGAGTTGAAAGTTTCATCTCTTTATACATCCACAAATATCAGGTGGCCTTCATCCTTGGGAGACAGGACAAGCACTAGCTAGGCACACAGTTAACCCTTTGTATTTGTGAGAAAAAAACATCATACATTTAATTTGGGTACATCGTCGCACGACCGCAAAATTGTCAGTTAAAATAATGCAGCACATCGTCCTATCTCGTTTATTAATAACAATATTAAAATCATGACCAAGATCCTTGCAAATAGAGTGGAAAGTTTCATCTCTTTATACATCCACAAATATCAGGTGGCCTTCATCCTTGGGAGACGGACCATTGACGTTATTTCACTTCTCAAATTGCAGTGGTATGGGGGACCCCCTCAAAAAGGTTTTTTACTCTCAATAGACCTCCACAAGGCTTTTGATTCGGTAGATTGGGCATACCTGTCTGATATCCTGGGCAGATGGGGCTTTGGCCCGTATTTCCTAAACTTAAACCAATCGCTTTATTCAAACCCCACTGCACAGGTACGCCTAATGGGCAGATACTCTGACTCCTTCTCCATAGGCAAGGGTACCAGACAGGGATGCCCGCTCTTCCCCCTCCTCTTCGTGATGGCCATCAAAACGTTGGTCATAGCACTTAGATCGAATCCTGACATTAAAGGGGTGACTTGTGGGACCCAGGAGTATAAATGCACGCTATATGCTGATGACCTACTCCTCTATATCACCTCTCCTCTAACTTCCACTCCTATGATACATAAGATATTACGGGCATTCAGTGAGGTTTCGGGCTTGCGAGTTAATATGAACAAATCAATTAAACATTACCGTCCCCCCGGATCTGCTTAAACAACTTTCAAGTAATTCTGCCTTCACTTGGGCACCCGCGTCAATTCCATACCTAGGTATCAAACTAACGCCAGATATCAATAACCTTTTTAAAGAAAACTACTACCCTATGCTACACAAATGTAGTGGTGATATGGAAAGGTGGTCGAAATGTGGTCTGTCCTGGTTGGGCAGGGTCCATGGAGTTAAGATGACCCTTCTCCCCCGTCTTTTATACTTATTCCGCTCCCTCCCAATCCCGATTAGGAAACAGTTCCTCAGTAAGTTCTAGTCGGATATAGTTCACTTTGTGTGGAGTAATAAAGGGTATAGATGCCCCTCGGGAATCCTTTTCAGCCTGAAATCACAGGGCGGTCTGGGTCTTCCAAACCTATGGGGTTACTATCAGGCAGCACAACTTACGCAAATTTCAATGGTTTTCTCTAGGGGCCCGAAGCCTGATTGTCTCTCCATGGAAAGACAAGCTATCCCCTTGAATACCATTGATCACCTTCTTTGGTGTGACCCCCAAAATTAGGCCAGCTATAATGTCCCCCACTCTCTCTCACTCCAAGCTTTACCAACAACACACCCTGATATCCCCCCCTAAAGCCACTAGCACTTTTGTTTCATAATGCTGCTTTCTCACCGGGGATGAACATTGAGACGTTTCGATGGTGGACAGATAGAACTCTATCGAATTGGTCACTTCCTCTCTCCTGTCACATTGCAGGAAGAAACTAGAAACTAGACATGCCCGACTCTGAACTTTTTAGATTCTCCCAAATCTCCCATTTCCTACACTCCATCTGGACCAACAGAACAGTACCCCCCTCAATAACCCCCTATGAACATTGGTGCTCAAACACAGTGGATCAAAGGGGAGGTATCTCATTGATCTATACGGCACTGGCGACAAATTTGGACAAGCCGACCTATGCTCGGGCCTGGGAGAAGGACACGAGCAGCACGTGGACCACCGCGGACTGGTTCTGCTCATCAAATCGAGCTTACAAAGGTATTCTCAATATTTCCCTCATTGAAGCAAGCCTAAAAGTACTAACTAGGTGGTACTATGTCCCTTCCAGGCTGGCAAAGATCTATCCAGGGACCTCACCACTATGTTTTAGGGGATGTGAGCTGGAGGGCAATATGCTCCACATATGGTGGTCCTGCCCTTGCATTAGATCCTTCTTGCAGAAAGTCTTCCGCACCATTAGCTCCTTGACAAAGAAAATGGTATCTCCTAACCCCAGCATAGCGCTACTAAACCACTACATCCCTGACCTTACTAAGAACTCTCAGGCACTGTCCTTTTTCATTTTATTAGGAGCCAAAATAACATTAGCCAAGGCCTGGAAGAAATCCACTGTCTCCTTCCAAGGGTTCAGGAGGAAAGTCTCTTGGATAATGGCTCAAGAACAAATAGTAGCAAAACTTAATGATAAAATTGAGAGGTTTAATGCCACATGGAAACCTTGGGCCACGTCCTGCAATATATCTCTCCTTCCCGGAATAACGCCTGGAACCATGAATGCTCCTATCCCTTCGTGAACATATCTCTTCACAACTCTCTGCTCCTCTCCCACGTTTCTGTTCTTTCCTTTCATGGACACCCTGGTCCCTCTTTTCTTTTATGTTAGGCAAGATATGACGCCTCCCCCGAAGGGGGTTAAGTTGTTATTTTTCTTTTGTGATGGGACGGACTGCCTGGGTTTGGTCTCTCGTATTTTTTTGCACAGTTGACAATCTGCCACAGTTGCGCTGATCATTGTTCTGGTGGGCTCCGTTTTATAGCCTTTACCGGAGGACCAGTGGCCAGTGCAGGATAGGGGTGGGACATAGGTTCCTGGGGAGCACCGCTCATATCCACAGTGAGTTCCCAAAGGGGAGGTGTGGGTGGAGCCTCTCAGGGGGACCGGCAGTCACCCGCAGGTTGATTTCTATGTTTCACGATGTTAATCTTCCTGTTTTAGTGAGACAGGATTGGAGACTAGCCCGTTTGGAGAGATAGAAGTCCCCTTAGACTTTACCATACCTTATCTCTTGAGCTGGCTAATCACATTTCTATGTTTTGAAGTTTCTCATTTGCCTTTATTGTATTACCAGCATTATTTGTAATACTGGGAATATATGCTACTTGATGTAATATACACTGTTATGCACTTTTACCACTGTTATGTACAAAATCTTTTCCTTCCAATAAAAATATTTTAAACTTAAATAAATGTATGGGTAAAATAATAATAATAATAATGCAGCGCCGTATCGCAAAAAATGGCCTGGTCATGAAGGGGGTAAAACTTCCAGAGGTCAAGTGGTTAAAGCTCTCTCTCTTTTTCATGACCACTCTTTTGTAATCCTTATATAACAGTTATATGCTCAGCTTCTAGAGTCTAATTTGCATTTCCGTGTTCAATTGACCTGGGTGAGATCGAGGTTCTAAATCAAGCATGATCTTTAACCACTTCAGCCCTGGAAGGTTTACCCCCCTTCATGACCAGGCCATTTTTTGCGATACGGCACTGCGTTACTTTAACTGACAATTGTGTGGCCGTGCGACGTTGTACCCAAATAAAATTGATCTTTTTCCCCCCCTCAAATAGAGCTTTCTTTTGGTGGTATTTGATCACCTCTGCAGTTTTTATTTTTTGTGCTATAAACCAAAAAAGAGCGACAATTTTGAAAAATAACGATATTTTTAACTTTTTGCTAGAAAACACATTCAATAAAAAAATAAATGTCTTCATCAATTTAGGTCAATATGTATTCTGCTACATATTTTTGGTAAAAAAATTCCAATAAGCGAATATTGATTGGTTTGCACAAAAATTATAGAGTCTACAAACTATGGGATAGATTTATGGCATTTTTATTTATTTATTTTTTAACTAGTAATGGCGGCGATCAGCGATTTTTAGCTGGACTGCGACATTACGGTGGACAAATCGGACACCTGACACTTTTGACACTTTTTGGGAACCAGTGACATTATTACAGTTATCAGTGCTATAAATATGCACTGCTACTGTACTAATGACACTGGCAGGAAAGGGGTTAACATAAGGGGCAACCAAAGGGTTGAGTGTGTCCCTAGGGGGTGCTTGCTAACTGTGTGGGGGATGGTCTGACTGGATGAAGACAGAGATCGGTATTGCTGCTTAGCAGGAACACAAGATCTCTATCTTCTTCCCTGTCAGAACGGCGATCTGCCTTGTTTACATAGACAGATCGCCGTTCTGCATCTCTGGGGAACGATCGTGGGTGGCCGGCGGACATCGGGTCCGCCGGACCCACTGTTTGGCTCCCCCTCTGTCCAATCAGGGCGTGTGCACCCCCAGTGTCCATTGCACAAATTAACATACAGGTACGTCGTTTCGCGCAATAGAGTCAACCTGCCGCAGTATAACTGCGGAAGGCGGTCGGCAAGTGGTTAACATTGATTGTCTGTCAACCATTTTTTAACCCTTTCCATTTTTGGAATCCTTTGCCTTCAATTCTACAAAAAAATATTTTATCACAAACCCTGGCATAGACATTTTTATGACTTTTCTGGGGTATGCCTTAAGTTGTTTGTAGCCATCACTCCCCAGTGTTGGATTAAGAGGAATCTTTTGTTTTTGTTCTTTTGCACAACACCATCCCTGCTGTTTTGTTTCCCCTCTAGCTGCAGAGGGTTAACATTCATTACACAGACTGCCATATGTTGGTTCTCCAAACAGCGCCTGAACTTTTTAGGAGTACATTTGCACTGTAAGGCAACAGCTTTTTTTATTTTTTATTTTTCTGCATTGGAATAAGTGATATTGATATGAGTGAAATATATCAATATACATATATCAATATTCTTTATGCGCTTCACTTTATTATACATTATCTGGTGTGCCCAGTGTTGAGTTATGTCAGCTGCAGGCTTGTATATTGTGAACTAGCAGCAATTTTTTCCTCTCTTTTTTTTTAAACATTCTCCCATTTGAGAGCCAGCAGCTGACACTTCCTGCAACTGCTGGCTCTCAACCTTAGCTGACATTGACAGCCAGTGTCCTCACAAATGGCCGGGAATCAAAGTGATTCCAGCTCATGTGACCACTATGCAGTAGAATCTAAATAACTGTGTGCACGCTAATCACTGCTAGACTGAAGGTGGCAGCAGAGATCTTCTGCTTTACATGTGATCATTATGTTAGTTCTGATAAATAATCATGTGCAGACCAGGTGCTTCACTGATAGAAATGAAAGCCTTCAACACTGGCACCCTCAGGCTAATTCATTCATCCTCCCCCCAAAACCCAATCCCCCCGTGCAACCTCCTGGAACACGTCAAAAGGCCCAGGAGGCTGCGGGAATATTCACAGATCACAGCGCAGCTTGCACATGTGCAGCTGGAATCTAGCTGTGAAGCCGCAGGAAGTCACAGCCAGCTTCCCACAATTAGCCTAGTGGCACCAGAGACCCAAAGACCAGCAAAAAACTGGCCCGGGTTAGGACAGCATTGGATCCCTGGACAGGTAGGTGTCTCTTTTTTTTTAAAGTCAGCAACTACAGTATTTGTTTTGCTGACATGTAATTAAAAAAAAAAACAACAACTGAAGATCCTCTTTAAAGGGGTTGTAAAGGTTCGTTTTTTTTCACCTTAATGCATCCTATGTATTAAGGTGAAAAAAACCCTGGCAATGACGCCCCCCTACCTGCCCCCCCGTTTTACTTACTTGAGCCCCGAACCTGCTGTGCGTGTCCCCCGGCGTCCTCTTCTCCTCGGAGTCTGGCCGTCTATTGGCTAGATTGATAGCAGCGCAGCCATTGGCTCGCGCTGCTGTCAATCACATGCAATGACGCGGCACGCCGGGGGGTGGGGCCGTGTGATTCAGTCGGCTGCTATGGCCGCCGGCTGTATCACGGGAGCGTGCCCGCAAGCTAACCCCCTTGGGCGAGTGCTTCCCATGAAGGGGGTTAGCTGATGCGGGGAGGAGCCGAGACAGCCGCCGAGTAGGGTGACCACATTTCCAAACTACCATTCAGGGACACCCTCCCTTCCCAAAAATCAGCTTTTGCTGTAACGAACCACAGCACAGTGATTGGACACAAGATGCGGGATTTATGATTTCTCCAATCACAAGCAGGGGGCGGGATTGTGCTCCTCCAGGCATTCCTAGTCAGGGCAAGTACTGTCAGTGAGTAAAGCAGTGATGTGGCAGCCTTTTTTGGGGGCATCAGATTGGCCCGGGGGATGGCTGTGTCAGTTTAATTCCGGGACACTGTATTGTCCTGGAATGAAGGTGCCCGGGACAGACCTGCAAAATGCGGGACTGTCCCGGGCAATCTGGGACACGTGGTCACCCTACCGCCGAGGGACCCCAGAAGACCAGGATCAAGGCCACTTGGTGCAAAACGAGCTGCACAGTGGAGGTAAGTATAACATGTTTGTTTTTTGTTTTTTTTTAAACGGGAATCGTTTGTGTCCCTTTAAGATAACTGATGTGCTGGCGCTGGTAAATTTGGAAAGGACATCTACACATCAAAACCTTCTGGTCATGAAAAGCTTTACTAACTACACAAGCATTGATATTAACACAGATATATGACAGTTTGCATACCTGAGTCATCATACTGGCATGATATACCTTTTGTTGAACACTCACTAAAAAAGAAAAAAAGAAAAGGAAAACATATTTTATCCAGCTGAAGACCTGTTTTATGACAACTGAAATGAAGAAGATTGAGGAGTCCAGCAATGCAGTCCCAGTTATTATGGCATGGTGCATCGCAATCCAAATACTTTGCCTAAAGCTTGAGTACTGTATATTGAGCTGTTTAGCTTAGGTGTAAGGGAATACATGACAAGCAGAGACAATAGAAAATAGCAAATAGACTGTTCATTTTGCAAGGGATGTTGCACTTTGCAAGGGAATTTTTCCCAAAGCTTAGTGAATGAGGTGAAGCTCTGCTGACTTTCATCATCCAAACCTGTTCAATGAAAAATTCAGCTTTTTTTATTTTTCCTTGCAGATAGATACATAGTAGGTGAAGTTGAAAAAAGACCAAGTTCCATCAAGTCCAACCTATGTGTGTGATTTTATGTCAGCATTACATTGTATATCCCTGTATGTTGTGGTCGTTAAGGTTCTTTAATTTATAGTTTTTTTAAACTATTGATGCTCCCCGCTGAGACCACCGCCTGTGGAAGGGAATTTCACATCCTTGCTGCTCTTACAGTAAAGAACCCTCCACACAGTTTAAGGTTAAACCTCTTTTCTTCTAATTTTAATGAGTGGCCTTGTGTCTTATTAAACTCCCTTCTGCAAAAAAAGTTTTATCCCTATTGTGGGGTCACCAGTATGGTATTTGTAAATTGAAATCATATCCCCTCTCAAGCGTCTCTTCTCCAGAGAGAATAAGTTCAGTGCTCACAACCTTTCCTCATAATAAAGGTCCTCCAGACCCTTTATTAGCTTTGTTGCCCTTCTTTGCACTCGCTCCATGTCCAGTACATCCTTCCTGAGGACTGGTGCCCAGAACTGGGCAGCATACTCCAGGTGCGGCCGGACCAGAGTCTTGTAGAGCGGAAGAATTATCGCTTTATCTCTGGAGTTGGCATTTCAAAGTGGCAGTTGTGGCCCGTCAATAGGGGTGCAAAAATGAAAAGCCAGTAGCTGTACATACTGCAGCTGCTGACTTTTAATAATCGAACACTTATCTGTCCTGGAGTCCAGCGATGTCGGCACCACAGCTGATGTTTCCATCAGCTTTCGGGTGCTGCCTCCGCCATTGCAAATAAGGGAACCCGGCGTTCATGCACGAGGCTCTGCTCCTCTCTCCTACTGTCCCGGCGGCCGGGGAAGGAAGAGGGAGCCCGGGTGGTGACGTCAATACCCGCGGCTGAGACTCATGGAAGTGGGAACAGGATACCTGTGAAAGACAGGTATCCTGTCCCCCCCCCCGAAACGTGCCAAATGTGGCACCGGAGGGGGGGAGGAGTACGAGTGGAAGTTCCATTTTTAGGTGGAACTCCGCTTTAAGAGCATCGGACACTGAGTGTTTACACTCTATTTCACACTGCCCAAAGCCAGCACTAACAATTACCCCTCCCCCACACAGATGGGAGAAGAGAAAGGGCTTGGTCTGCTCCTCTTCCTCCCACCCCTACCCCTCTGTGTCTGCCCACACTCCAGCAGCCTCAGTTACAACTGAATGAGAGGTGCTGACTGCCAAGGGGTGAGTGAGCTCACCATCCATCCCTGTCTGTGACTGAAATCTACCCCCTTCTCTCTCCTGCCTCTGAGTGAGTACACTAAGGTAAATCAGGGTTATCAGAGTTCACCCTTACATCAGAGTCCTCTCTGTACATCAGAGTTCTCAGTGTTCCCCCTTAGATCAGGGTTCCCAGAGCATCCCTTATGTTAGAGTCCCCAGAGTTCTCCCTTACATCAGAGTCTGCAGAGTCCCCCCCTTACAGTGAAAGGGAACTCTGCGAGTTCAGAAGTAAAAGGGCAATTCTGAGGACTCTGATGAAAAAGGGGAACTCTTGTGATTAACTTCATTTGATTAGAAATGTTATTTAATTGCAAAATATGCGCCGTTAAAGTGTTCGGGTTTGACTTGAAGAAAAGGTGACAACCCTACCTTGGATGCTGAATTACACAAACACATAATTCCAATTTTCCAATCTACATCAGATCTTACCATGAATAACAGTTTTCTTTAGGTGGAACTTTTTCTCCATAGTTATAAAAGTTGCCATTTTCATCATTACAGCCACACTTAGACACACACTTCATATTATCTTCATTTAAATATGGCGAAGATGCAGGGCAGCTGGGATAACAGCCTACAGATCATTTAGAACAAGAGGAAAATACATATTATATGTTACATTTTATACAATGGAACAATTTCAAAATCACACAGTCACCATAAGCTGCAAATGTTTATTTTTTTTTCTGGAAAGCCATCCTATGTATAAAACCTATAAGATACAAAGGGAAGCCCAAAAATTGGAAATCATGTCTGTAAATGCATACCTCCCAACCTTTTGAGATGGGAATGAGAGACACCTATTAGCAAAAGTATGTAGGCATAGGACACACCCATGCCACACCCCCTTAAAGAAGAACTATACAGAAAAAATAATTGTTAACCGGTAGCCGACCACCTGCCGCAGTTATACTGCGGCAGGTTGGCACGGCTGCAAAAATCGCCGTAGGTGTACGTCGCTCCTTTAGGACGATCTAGCTGGCGCGCGCACACCCGCCGCGTGTCCCCAGAGCCAATGCCTAGGGAACACAGTTAACCCCTTGATCGCCCCCTAGTGTTAACCCCTTCCCTGCCAGTATCATTTATACAATAATCAGTGGCTTTTTTTTTTTTAGCTCTGTTCGCTGTATAAATGTCAATGGTCCCAAAAAAGTGTCAAAAGTGTCCAATCTGTCCGCCGCAATGTCGCAGTCCTGATAAAAATTGCAGATCGTCGCCATTACTAGTAAAAAAAAAATAATAATAATAAAAATGCCATAAATCTATCCCCTATTTTGTAGACGTTATAACTTTTGCGCAAACCAATCAATATACGCTTATTGCGATATTTTTTTTACCAAAAATATGTAGAAGAATACATATCGGCCTAAACTGATGAAGACATTTTTTGGGGGATATTTATTATAGCAAAAAGTACAAAATATTGATTTTTTTTTCAAAACTGTCACTCTTTTTTTGTTTATAGCGCAAAAAATAAAAAACACAAAAGGTGATCAAATACCACCAGCTCTATTTGTGGGGAAAAAAGGAAATACATTTTGTTTGAATACAACGTAGAACAACCGCGCAATTGTCAGTTAAATCGACGCAGTACCGTATTGCAAAAAATGGCCTGGTCAGGAAGGGGGCAAATGCAGCAGCAGAACTCGGGGACGTGCCTGCACAGGTGTCCCCTTGGAATGTGGGTCTTCGAGGGGGCACTTGATGCAGGGAGGAGCCAGGAGCACCGCTGGGGGACCCCAGATAAGGAGGATCGAGGCCACTCTGTGCAAAACCCTTGCAGAGAGGAGGTAAGTATGACATGTTTGTTCTAAAAATATAAAAAATAAATTATAACCCCTTTAAGTTGATTAGCTTTACAAGCTTGTTCCTTCAGTCTGCTCCAGATTGTATGCAACAGTACTACCCTTGATGAGGGCTGTAGGAAAGAAGACTTACCTTCAAGACCTGACAGTTCATATAGGCACTCTCCTTTGGGGTTCCTGCAGGTCTTCATACACTTGTCCCCACAAGGTTTGTAGTGCCATGCACATTCTCCAGCATCATTGTAGTAATCACAGAACATAGCTAGGGATTACAAGTACGGGTAAGGTTTATTATTTTAAACTGTCAGCATATAACCATAAATAAGCAAAAAAGATACTCAGCATGATTTTAATCTTAGGCTCCATGCACACTGGCTTAAAATACGTTGCTTCTACAGGAGTTTTGTGTTCTGCCTGTAGAACCAGCTCAATGTTATCCTATATGTCCATGCACATTAGAATTATTACAGGCATATGTTGAGCTCAACATTTAGAGGCAGAAAAAAAAACCTTCTGGTTCGCATTTCTGATTGGAGCTTTCTGGCAGAAAAACACAAAAATCTCCTAAACTCGTCTAAACTTTGTACAAAAAATGCTCTATATGAGTTTTTTGTACTGTCAAGAGAACAGACGTTTTTTTAAGCCCAGTGTGCATGGAGCCTAAATATGAGCGATAATTTATCTTGAAGACTCAGTTAAAGTGGTTTTAAATCTCAGATATGAAATATGAACAAAGCATATCCCTCTCTGGTGTGTATTTTCAATCTAGAACACTAAGTCTTATTTCTGTCTGCTGCCTCCTTCCTCTGCTATCTTCAAAAGTCACTTCTGCCAGGTTTTCCTGACATCAAGAGATAAAAAGCTGAAGGGGAGGGAACTCTAGCACACATCCTGTGATTGACAGCCTCAGCGCTGTTCTTATGTGCTGTGTAAAATGGGGTGTGTCCCTTCCCTCCAATCAGTTCTCAGAGCTCTCCTCACTGATATCTACAGAGTATAACTTCAGCCCCCCCCCCCCGGCTTTCTGAAAGCACAGACAGGCTGTATAAATTCTGGACTTTGAACAGCTGTAGAGAAGAGAACACTGCAGATAGACAGATACAACTTATGTAGGAGTATTTGTTTGTTCTCTGTGTATCACCTGAGGCCAGTCACTTCACTCGGTTTACTGGTAAGGTTTACAGCCACTTTAACCTCCCTGGTGGTATGATTATGTCAGCTTTTTGAATGTCAAAGCGGTACATTGTTTTGCACAGAAATTTGGGGTTTTATATTGTAGGCATGGGCATAGCATAAGGGGTTGCAGGGGTCACAATCGCAACCCCGCCCCTAGCTCCAGGGGGCCCCAGCATCCTCCCTGTCATATTATCATGACCTCCACAAAGTCCAGCTCCGATCTGCCCTAGGGCTGGGGAGAAGCTGTGAGGCATTTCCTGAATGGAGAGGAGCACGAGGTGAGAACAGCCCAGGATGGGGAAGTGTCTGTACTGTGTGCTGGCAACATGGAATGGTAACCGTGCTTAGTGAGGCAAGAGGAGGAGAGTGCCACGTGGGACCGATGTCACTGGTGAAGTTCAGTGTCTCCTAGTCACCAGCTGGAATTCTCTGTACCCCCCCCTGGGGATGTCCACTTACCCCACTTCCCTGACAACTGGGCAAAAGACACACACCTCCAGGAGGTGACCTTTCACCAACACCTGCCAACACTGACAGAGAAACCTTCAGAAATTGCTAAAACAAATCCCTTAACACCTCCTCAGGGGGTCCCTGAAGGGCTGCAGGCTCCAGATTTTGTGTCACATGGCTTTGCCCTCCTAGATCTAATTTGAACCCCCCCCCCCCCAAAGCCCCCTGACAACCCCCTCTGCCCCAGATACTATGCTCGGGTGATGAGCTCCTTTCCCATTACAGCACTCTATACTGTTCCTCTTTGCAGGGCTGAAATCACATTCCTTTACAACACAGCCAGTTAGCCATTATCTGCACAGGGTGTATCTGCCTACTGCAACTACACTGCCATTCTGACCAGAGAATTTCACAGGTCAGAAGGGCAACATAAAACCCTGTGAAGACTGACAGACTGTGTGTAAAGGAATGTAAATTCAGCCCTGTGTAGTGTGGGTGGGCGGGAGGAGCTGTATACAGTGCTGGGATGGAAAAGGAGCTCTGCCAAGTGACCTGCCAGGGGTCCCTGTCCTCTGATTCTCCAGCTGTGATCCTTGTCCTCTGATTCTCCAGCGGTAATCCCTGTCCTCTTATGTAAAGAGGAACTCTGGGAACTAAAAACTCTTAAGCCACTTTGAGTATCTTGGCATGCGGAGGATGTATCTCCATGCACGGTGGAAGTGGTGGGTGGTAATGGGGGGCCCAAGTCAACTTTTGCATCGGGGGGCCCACAAGCTTCAAGCTATGCCTCTGATTGTAGGCCTGCAATTCTTAGGAAAAACTCACTTAAATCTGTCCAAACAAGAGTCTAGTAGACATTGCGGGTATGATAAAGTTGGAAACACAAAATCATAAGTTATAATATAATAAATAACTATAAATAATTATAAAAAATAATAATATAATAATAAAATGTATTAAATAATGTAATCAAATCAAAAACACTGAAATTTGCTCAGTCACAGAAATGTCGCTGTCGTCACTTTCAGTGTTTGATGGCGAATTTCCCCACTAATCACTATCGCTCAATTCTGCAAGTGATTCTAATTTAATATTGCTGTTTTCTAGTTGGTCTAAAACAGCTTTTGACGTAAAGGGACACTTTTTGGTTGCCATGGACGTTCTCAAGTTTCCAGGCAGAAAGAACAATATATATAATATAAAACTGCATGCAGGGCACTGGACAAAGCACTAGGGACTAGGGATGAGCCGAACACCCCAGGTTCAGTTCGCAGCAGAACATGCGAACAGGCAACAAATTTGTTCGAACAAGCGAACACCGTTAAAGTCTATGGGACACGAACATGAAAAATAAAAAGTGCTCAATTTAAAGGTTAATATGCAAATTATTGTCAAAAAAAGTGTTTGGGGACCCGGGTCCTGCCCCAGGGGACATGTATCAATGCAAAAAAAAGTTTTAAAAACTGCAGTTTTTTTGGGAGCAGTGATTTTAATAATGCTTAAAGTGAAACCATAAAAGTGAAATATTCCTTTACATTTCGTACCTGGGGGGTGTCTATAGTATGCCTGTAAAGTAGCTCATGTTTCCCGTGTTTATAACAGTCCCTGCACAAAATGACATTTCTAAAGGAAAAAAGTCATTTAAAACTACTCGCGGCTATAATGAATTGTCGGGTCCCGGCAATACAGATAAAAGCCATTGAAAAAAACGGCATGGGTTCCCCCCCAAGCCATTACCAGGCCCTTTGGGTCTGGTATGAATATTAAGGGGAACCACAAACCAAAATGTAAAAAAAAATCAATATCAGGCCATTCAGGGGTGGTATGGATATTAAGGGGAATCCTGCGCCATTTTTTTTTTAATGGCGTAGGGGTCTCCCTCAAAATCCATACCAGACCATTCAGGTCTGGTATGGATTTTGAGGGGAACACCGTGCCAAAATGAAAAAAAAATGGCGTGGGGTTCCCCCCAAAAATCCATACCAGACCCTTCATATGATGTCTTTTCTTCCCGGCCGTCTAGGGGGCGCGCCCGCGGCACCGCTCGTGACCCAGTGCGCGTGCCCGGCGGCTGCCCGCGATTGCCCGCGATCACGGCAGGAGTGTGGATCTGTGTGTGTAAACACACAGATCCACCTCCTGTCAGAGGTGAGGAGATCGATGTGTGTTCCCAGTACAGAGGAACACACATCGGTCTCCTCCCCTTGTGAGTCCCCTCCCCCTACAGTTAGAATCACTCAATAGGAAACATATTAACCCCTTCAGCGCCCCCCTAGTGTTAGCCCCTTCCCTGACAGTCACATTTACACAGTAATCAATGCATTTTTATAGCACTAATCGCTGTATAAATGTGAATGGTCCCAAAAACGTGTCAAAAGTGTCCGATATGTCCGCTGCACAGTCACAATAAAAATCGCAGATCGCCGCCATTACTAGTAAAAAATAAATAAATAAAAATGCCATAAATCTATCCCCTATTTTGTAGACGCTATAACTTTTGCGTAAACCAATCAATATACGCTTATTGCGTTTTCTTTTTCGTACATCACGGGACACAGAGCGACTTAGTCATTACTAATGGGTTATATAGATTACCTTCAGGTGTTGGCACTGGCCAATTCCAAACCGGAAGTACCCTCCCCTATATAAGCCCCTCCCACCCGGGAGCACCTCAGTTTTTTGCCAGTGTCTAAGGTGTTGGCCAAAGAGTAACATGTGTTTTCACTGGGCTTGCGTACAGGTTCTTTTGGGCCTTAGTAAGCTGTTCCGGATCCCACCAAAAAAGCTTCATAGCTAAACGGTCGGTACCCGGGCCTTGCAGCAGAAGAGCAAGGTTTTGCCTGTAATGCTTCTCTTAGGAGGGCTGGACCCTGGGATCCAGAGCTCTGGTCATACCCACGACCAAGGTGTTGTCTGTGCAGGGTGCTATACAGGTCCAGGGGAGTGGAATCCTTGGGAACCCGGTCCCTGAAGGTTTAATTACAATGCCTGCCGTGATAGGTGAAGTTTGGACTTCTGTGGACCAAACAAAGTCCTGCGGCGGGGATCAGGTAAGTGGGGGCCCCCAGGAACTTGGTTCTATTGGGGGACCCCCAAGCCTAATTTGTCTTTCTGTCTGTTACCTAACGGTATTCCCGCTAAATATCTGTGTTTGCCTATAACTACTGAAAATTTAAAATTTTAATAGTAGTCAAGAAAAAAAAAAAAAAAAAAACAGGGACCGCGGTACCTGTGTTAAACCACTAGAGGCCGCTGTAGTCCATTTTTCTTGTCATGTGGATCTTTGGTTTTCTCAAGTCAAAAGATCCAGGCAGCTGGTAAGTTTCTCTGTGGGAATCCACTTCCTCTGCCCTGTTGCTGCGCTCATCCACCGCACAGGCCCTCCGGCAAAAAGGGCCCTGGCTCCTAGTCCCCTGTTTGATTTCGAAAAGGGCGCCAATGGCGCACGGGCGCGCGCGCGGGCGCGTGCACGCGCCTCCTATGAAAAAAAAGGGGCGGGGCGGGTGGATGACGCTCGATGCGCGCCGCGGCGCTTCTGCGCATGTGCGGGCGTCCCAGCATGGTTAAAAGACACAGTACAAGTGTCAGCTGCATGCAAACAGAGCTAGCAACAAACAGTGGCACACAGAGGCGGTTGATGCAGGCATCCCCATAGAAAGGCACTTTAGTGGACACCAGCTGGTATATAGCAGCACCTGTGTTAGACTATTACCAGCAAAATTGGTGTATGACGACGGGAATACCTCAGCTTTGTGCTTAAAGGATATGTCGTCCAGACGCTCCGGAAATAGATCTTCCAGGAAGCCAAAGGGGTCTCCATCGGGCTCTGAGGATATTGGGCATGCTTGTACTGCACCAATCTCCCCTGAGAATTCAGAGGTCAGTAGCCGTAGAAACCCCGCAGGAATGCCTGGTGCTGCGGCTGTCCCCAGTCCACCTGCTCCTGTATAGGGATGAGCTTCGTGTTCGAGTCGAACATACGTTCGACTCGAACATCGGCTGTTCGATCGTTCGACGAAGATCGAACGATTTGGGCCGTTCGCGCCAAATTCGAGTGACGCGAACGGCCCACAATGCACTACGCCATCGCAGTGTCATCCAGGCGCTGTGATTGGCCAAGCATGCACTGTGACCCCGCATGCTTGGCCAATCACAGCGCCGGCAGCGAGGAGAGCAATGATTGGCCACAGGCAGGATGCCTGTGGCCAATTATTGCTGAGGGTGTTTAGTACACGCCCCACACTATAAAAGGCCGCCAGCACGGCGGCCTAGTGTAGTGTGTTCCGGAGCAGGGATAGAGCAGCATAGGCAGGGACAGTGACTTTTATTTCTTTCTTGCTTAACCTGGATTCCTTTAGTTTAGGGAAAGAGAAGGATAGGTAGGGAGAGTGTCAGTGTGTTTTGTGCTTGTGCTATATTGTGCTTAAAAAAAACATTTTTTCTAGGGACAGAAAACTGTAGGTAGGGAGAGTGTCAGTTTCTTTCACTGTCAAAGTCCTTGTTTCCAGGGACCTGGAAGGACAGTGAGTGAATTCTCCTTGTGCTAAATTGTGCTTAAAAAAAACATTTTTTCTAGGGACAGAAAACTGTAGGTAGGGAGAGTGTCAGTTTCTTTCACTGTCAAAGTCCTTGTTTCCAGGGACCTGGAAGGACAGTGAGTGAATTCTCCTTGTGCTAAATTGTGCTTAAAAAAAACATTTTTTCTAGGGACAGAAAACTGTAGGTAGGGAGAGTGTCAGTTTCTTTCACTGTGAAAGTCCTTGTTTCCAGGGACCTGGAAGGACAGTGAGTGAATTCTCCTTGTGCTAAATTGTGCTTAAAAAAAACATTTTTTCTAGGGACAGAAAACTGTAGGTAGGGAGAGTGTCAGTTTCTTTCACTGTCAAAGTCCTTGTTTCCAGGGACCTGGAAGGACAGTGAGTGAATTCTCCTTGTGCTAAATTGTGCTTAAAAAAAACATTTTTTCTAGGGACAGAAAACTGTAGGTAGGGAGAGTGTCAGTTTCTTTCACTGTCAAAGTCCTTGTTTCCAGGGACCTGGAAGGACAGTGAGTGAATTCTCCTTGTGCTAAATTGTGCTTAAAAAAAACATTTTTTCTAGGGACAGAAAACTGTAGGTAGGGAGAGTGTCAGTTTCTTTCACTGTGAAAGTCCTTGTTTCCAGGGACCTGGAAGGACAGTGAGTGAATTCTCCTTGTGCTAAATTGTGCTTAAAAAAAACATTTTTTCTAGGGACAGAAAACTGTAGGTAGGGAGAGTGTCAGTTTCTTTCACTGTCAAAGTCCTTGTTTCCAGGGACCTGGAAGGACAGTGAGTGAATTCTCCTTGTGCTAAATTGTGCTTAAAAAAAACATTTTTTCTAGGGACAGAAAACTGTAGGTAGGGAGAGTGTCAGTTTCTTTCACTGTGAAAGTCCTTGTTTCCAGGGACCTGGAAGGACAGTGAGTGAATTCTCCTTGTGCTAAATTGTGCTTAAAAAAAACATTTTTTCTAGGGACAGAAAACTGTAGGTAGGGAGAGTGTCAGTTTCTTTCACTGTCAAAGTCCTTGTTTCCAGGGACCTGGAAGGACAGTGAGTGAATTCTCCTTGTGCTAAATTGTGCTTAAAAAAAACATTTTTTCTAGGGACAGAAAACTGTAGGTAGGGAGAGTGTCAGTTTCTTTCACTGTGAAAGTCCTTGTTTCCAGGGACCTGGAAGGACAGTGAGTGAATTCTCCTTGTGCTAAATTGTGCTTAAAAAAAACATTTTTTCTAGGGACAGAAAACTGTAGGTAGGGAGAGTGTCAGTTTCTTTCACTGTCAAAGTCCTTGTTTCAAGGGACAGAGAAGGACACCTGAAGGTAGCCCTTATTGCTTTTTTCCCATCTCTCTGCAGGCCATCTATTAGAATGTCAGGAAGGCAAACAAGGAGAGGCAGACAGTCAGGAGGCAATAAAAGAGGGCAAGCAGGCTCTGTGTCTGGGGGCAACAGTGCTGGTCGTGGACGCGGTGCATTGTCATCAGCACATGGCCATGGGACACGCTTGTCCTTCTTTTCGGCAGCTGGACATGTTGAGCCACATCATGCCGAAGACTTGGTAGAGTGGATGACCAAGCCCTCCTCCTCCTCCTCATCCTCTCTCACCCAGGCTCAGGGTACTGGAAAAGCAGCTGCCAAAGCGTCCTCTTCCCTGGTATCAATGTCAGACTCATCATCAGTCACTCCTTCCCTAGACCCACCATGTCCTCCTCCTGAGGAGTCCCCCGAACTGTTTCAGCACAGTGTTGGGTACATGCTCCAGGAGGATGCCCAGCGTTTCGAAGGGTCTGATGATGAAACCCAGCTAGAGGAAGGCAGTAGCGTGAGAGCAGACAGAGGGGATGCTCAAGAAGGACACCAATCTGGCAGTCATGTTCCAGCAGCTGCAGCATACTGCCAGATTGGCTCCAGTGATGAGGAGGGAGGTGATGATGAGGTCACTGACTCCACGTGGGTGCCTAATAGGAGAGAGGAGGAGGAGGAGGATGAGGAGGAGGCACATCTCCAACGAGGCAGGATGCCCTTTGGTGGCCAGCGTAAGGGCAGTACACCGACGGAATCACACCGCAGAGCTCCGCCTGTGCAGGGCGCTGCCTCTGCCCGTCATTCAAAAAGTTCTTTGGTGTGGGCCTTTTTTGAGGCTAGTGCATCAGATCGCACAGCTGCTGTTTGCAACATATGTCTCAAGCGTATATCGCGTGGCCAAAACATCAGCCGCTTGGGTACCACATGCCTGACCAGACATATGTTGACCTGCCATGCAGCTCGTTGGCAAGCCTACCTCAAAGACCCACACCAAAGAACAAAGCGGACCTCTCCTTGCACCGCATCAGCTGGGATCTCCAACCCCACTATAACTTCAGTCCTGTCTGAAACATGCACTGAGAGGAATGAAGGTGTAGATTTAGGTGTGTCACAGCCAAGTACTTGCGGCCACTCTGCTAGCAGTACACCGACGTCCGATTCTAGCAGGCAAATTTCCCTGCCCCAGCTGCTGGACCGTCGAAAGAAGTTCACTCCCAGCCATCCACATGCCCAGCGGTTGAATGCTAGCTTGGCTAAATTGCTAGCGCTTCAACTGCTGCCTTTTCAGTTGGTAGACTCGGCCCCCTTCCGTGAGTTTGTGCAATGTGCGGTTCCTCAGTGGCAGGTTCCCAAACGCCACTTTTTCTCACGGAAGGCTATTCCGGCTCTCTACCGGCATGTGGAAGGCAATGTCTTGGCCTCGCTGGACAGGGCGGCGGTCAGCGGTAAGGTGCATATTACCGCTGACTCATGGTCCAGCAGGCATGGACAGGGACGTTACCTTTCTTTCACGGCCCATTGGGTCACTCTTTTGGCAGCTGGGAAGGATGCAGGACAAGGTGCAGTAGTGTTGGAGGTTGTCCCACCGCCACGCCTCCAAAATGCTACTACTGGTTGTGACACACCTCTCTCCTCCACCCCCTCCTCTTCTTCTTCCTCCATGGCCTCTTCCTGTGGTTTGTCCTATGAACCAGCGGTGCTCCGTAGCCGTTCACGGGGCTACGCAAGTACGCAGGCAAAAAGATGCCATGCCGTGCTTGCGCTGGTGTGTTTGGGGGACAGAAGCCACACTGGGGCAGAGGTCCTGTCTGCTCTGCAGGGCCAGGCCGAGAGGTGGTTGACGCCACGCCAGCTTAAGCCAGGAATGGTGGTTTGCGACAATGGCACCAACCTCCTCTCCGCCCTCCGACAGGGACAACTGACCCATGTGCCCTGTGTGGCTCACGTCCTTAACCTGGTGGTGCAGCGGTTCTTGGGCAGGTACCCGGGCTTACAGGATGTCCTGAGGCAGGCCAGGAAAGTCTGTGTGCATTTCCGCAGATCTTATAATGCCAGTGCTCGCCTGGCTGAGCTGCAAAAGGAGTTGAACCTGCCCAAGAACCGCCTTATATGTGACATGCCCACCAGGTGGAACTCAACGTTGGCCATGCTGCAGCGGCTGCACACGCAGCAGAGGGCCATCAATGAGTACCTGTGCGACTACGGCACCAGGACAGGGTCAGGGGAGCTTGGTTTTTTTTCTCCACGCCAGTGGGGCATGATCAGGGATGCATGCACTGTCCTGGCACCATTTGAGGAGGCCACGAGGATGGTGAGCAGTGACAGTGCATGCATCAGTGACACTGTACCTCTTGTCCACCTGTTGGAGCACACGCTGCGTGGAATAATGGACAGGGCACTTGAGGCAGAACAGAGGCAGGAAGAGGAGGATTTCCTTGCCTCTCAAGGCCCCCTTTACCCAGACAGTGTTCCTTCTGTCCCACCCATCGCACAGGAAGAGGAGGAGGAGGAGGAGGAGGATTGTGTCAGCATGGAGGTGGAGGCTGGCACTCAGCATCATCAGCAGCAGTCTTTTAGGGATGATTTACAGTCCCAAGAAACCAGTGGACTTGTACGTGGCTGGGAGGAGGTGGCTGCGGATCATGTCGTCCTTAGTGACCCAGAGGACTCCGGAGCGAATGCCTCAGCAAACCTACGCTGCATGGCCTCCCTGATCCTGCAAAGTCTGCGGAAGGATCCTCGTATTCTTCGGATCAAGGAGAGGGACCATTACTGGCTGGCCACTCTCCTTGATCCACGGTACAAGGGTAAGGTTGCGGACCTTATGTTACCGTCGCAGAGGGAGCAGAGGATGAGACAACTCCGGGAGGCCTTGCAGAAAGGTCTGTGCAACGCGTTCCCAGAGACTGGGAGGTTACAAACTCCTGGTCCTGGACAACGAGTTGCTGAGGCTTCGGCCAGTCAAAGAAGGAGCGGTGGGGAAGGTGGCCGTCTGACCGATGCGTTCAGACAATTCTTTAGTCCGCAGCCCCAAAGTATGATCGGTTCCAGCAACCATCGCCAGCGTCTGATAAACATGGTGCAGGAATATCTAGGGGCAAGGTCAGACTTGGACACCTTCCCCACCGAAAATCCTCTGGCTTACTGGGTCTTGAGGATGGATCACTGGCCAGAGCTTGCACAGTATGCAATTGAGCTACTGGCCTGTCCTGCATCCAGCGTTCTTTCGGAACGCACATTCAGTGCTGCTGGAGGATTTGTCACGGATCACAGGGTGCGCCTGTCCACCGACTCGGTTGATCGACTGACTTTCATCAAGATGAACCAGTCTTGGATCACCACCAGCTACCACACACCTGATGCTGATATAACAGACTAATTGATTTTAACATGTCACATCCCTTCAAGACTGATGCTGATGCTGAGTGCCTGTGCTGTTATGTTGACTGGCTATCCTCCTCCTCCGAGTCCTCAATGATACGATTGATGATGATAGCTTGGAAGATCATTTTTGTTTATGGGTGCCGCCACCAGTGGCTAAGGCCCAATTTTTCAGCCCCTGTTTTACAGGGGCGTGTAATTACAATTTTTTTAGCAATAATTTGCCATAGGGCTCATTGCTGTGCTCCAAGTACAGTATCTGTGAGGGGTTGGAGTGTTGTGGCACCAGTGCCTAAGGCCCAATTTTTCAGCCCCTGTTTAACAGGGGCGTGTCATTACAATTTTTGAAGCAATACTTTGCAACAGGGCTCATTGCTGTGCTCCAAGTACAGTATCTGTGAGGGGTTGTAGTGTTGTGCCACCAGTGCCTAAGGCCCAATTTTTCAGCCCCTGTTCAACAGGGGCATGCAATTACAATTCTTGATCTAATAATTCACAGCAGGGCCCATTGCTGCACCCACCAAGAGTAACTCTGAGGGCTTACAGTGTTGTGGCAACGCCACCACCACCACCACCACGAAAGGCCCAATTTTTCAGCCCCTGTTCAAAAGGGGCATGTAATTACAATTCTTGATCTAATAATTCACAGCAGGGCCCATTGCTGCACCCACCAAGAGTAACTGTCAGGGCTTACAGTGTTGTGGCACCAGCACCACCATCAAAGCCCCAATTTTTACTACCACTGTTCAACAATTATATGTAATTAAAATTCCTGATATAATAGTTGACAGCAGGGCGTTCCAGCACCAACCAAGAGTAACTGAGTGCTTACAGTGTTGTGCCAACACCAACAACTAAGGGGCCTATTTCTGCAGAGTATATACGACAGGTCCCTACTTTCAAACATCCAACTTACAAACGACTCCTACTTGCAAACGAAAGAAGACAACAGGAAGTGAGAGGAAATCTACCCCTAGAAAGGAAAATTCTCTCCTGTAAGAATAAATATGGGAGAAAGGGGTCTCATCTGTACTGATGCTTTATCAGCAATCCTTGTTTCAAGAAAAACACCACATTTCAAAAACAGTTGTCATTGGGACGGAAAGTGAGGTGAAATGTTCTGAACAGGGGCACAGACAGCAAAACAAATGTTACAGGGGTGATAACCCTTACCTATGTTTCCCAAAAAGTTTAAAAATAGATTTTTGGGCTGGAGCTACACTTCAACAATGTACCTGTTCAAAATTACAAACACATTCTACATAAGAACAAACCTACAGTCCCTGTCTTGTATGCACCGCCTGTATACGGCTGTTCAGAGTATATAGGGCCTTTTTTATTTTATGTGCGGGGTTCCCCTTAATATCCATACAAGACCCAAAGGGGCTGGTAATGGGCTGGGGTAGGGGGGGGGGGTGTTGATGGGGTAGCTATGCCATTTTTCCTAAAGATTTTCATCCATATTACCGGGACCAGACATTGCATTAAAGCCGCAAGCAGTTTTAAATGACTTTTTTCCCTTTAGAAATGTTATTTTGTGCAGGGACAGTTCTAAACACGGGAAACACGTGGCACTTCACAGGCATACTTTAGACACCCCCCAGGTACGATATTTAAAGGAATATTTGACTTTTTTTTTTCACTTTATGCATCATTAAAATGACTGCTCCCGAAAAACGACCGTTTTTAAAACTTCTTTTTGCATTGATACATGTCCCCTGGTGCAGAACCCGGGTTCCCAAACCCTTTTTAGGACAATAACATGCATAATAGTTGTTATAATTAGCACTTTAGAATTCGAACGTTCGCATCCATTGTATTTAATAGGGTTCTAATGTTCGTTCGAACTTTCGGTCCGTTCGCGGGTTCTGGTGCGAACCGAACCCGGGGGTGTTCGGCTCATCACTACTCCTGTATATATAACAGAGGAGGTTTTATCCTCAACTCTGGGAGGATTGGAAGAGAGATTAACAGCATTGATCGCTGCTTCCCTGTCTCAGGAAAAGCGCGTCCGATCTCCGTCTCCTCCTTCAGAGTGCCTGTTAGTGGAGGAACAGCCCCACACAGAGATCGACCTACCTGAAGGGGATCAGGATGAGGTTGATTCAGTTATGGAGGAATCAACAGTGGAAGAACCTTTCTCAGCTTCTCAGGCTGAAAGATTATGGGTTCAGTCTCTGACTAATATGGTCCGATCAGCATTTAAAATGCCTCTGGCGGAACCACCATCCACTACGGTTTCCTCGCTGGGGTCGCTAAAAGCTCCCCAGGCTGTCTGTTCCTTCCCAATCCACCCTTTATTAGAAGGGCTTATTTACCAGGATTGGGAGCATCCTGATAAAATATTTGCTCCCCCCAAGAGATTTCCGGTGATCTATCCCATGGAGGATAAGTTCATAAGAAAATGGAGGGTCCCTACAGTGGACGCAGCCATCTCTTCTGTTAACAAATCACTGACATGTCCAGTAGATAATGTTCCAATGTTCAAAGACCCAGTAGATAAAAAATTGGAGTCTTTACTAAAATCTGATTTCTCTACAGCAAGTTTGGTGACACAACCTGCGGTAGCAGCGATTGGAGTCTGCCAAGCAGTGAAAGATCAGTTGAAACAAGTCTTAAGGGACTTACCAGATCAGCAGGCTCTTGCCCTAGCTGACCTGCCTAGAGCCTTGTGTTTTGCGGTGGACGCCATAAAGGATACAATCCAACAGGCCTCCCGCTTTACGCTGTCTATAGTACATATGCGTAGGCTTCTGTGGCTCAAAAACTGGTCTGCTGAAGCTCCCTGTAAAAAACTGCTGGTTAGCTTCCCATTTCATGGAGAACGCTTATTTGGAGAAGATCTGGACAAATATATCCAGAAAATTTCTGCCGGTAAAAGTTCACTCTTACCGGTTAAGAACAAGGGTAGAAGTCCTTCTTTTAAGAGGCCTACTTCTCCAGTCCCAGGCACATCGGCTGTGAAGCAGTTCCGACGGCCTCCGCGGTCAAATTCAGGGGGCAGAAATCAGGGACAATCACAGGGTAACAAGAAGCCCTGGATCAAGAGAGGTACAAAACCTCCCCCCAAGGCATGAAGCGTTGCCCCCACTCAATCGGGTGGGGGGAAGACTTCAGTTGTTCACAGAGACCTGGCGGGACACCATCAGAGACAGATGGGTGCTCTCCGCAGTAAGTCTGGGATACAAGCTGGAGTTAAAAGGCACTCCTCCTGCCCAATTTATGAGGTCAAACGTGCCAAGAGATCCCCAAAAGAGAGGATCCCTCCTTCTGGCACTAGAACAACTATTGCTCCAAGGTGTAATCATGAAGGTTCCCCTGGAAGAAAGCGGATTCGGGTTTTACTCGAACCTTTTCACAGTCCCCAAACCAAATGGGGACGTGAGGCCCATATTAAATCTAAAAGGGCTAAACAAGTTCCTAAATATCAGGACTTTTCGGATGGAGTCGATCCGATCGGTGGCCACCGCCCTACAAGGGCAGGAATGGCTAGCCTCGATCGACATAAAGGATGCTTATTTGCATATTCCCATCTTTCCGGCCCACCAGAAATTTCTACGCTTTGCAGTAGAAGGGCGCCATTTTCAGTTCAGAGCCTTACCTTTCGGTCTGGCCACAGCACCACGAGTGTTCACAAAAATTCTGGCCCCATTATTGGCCAATCTAAGAACACAGGGTGTAACGATAATGGCATATCTAGACGACCTGCTACTAATAGACCACTCAGTGGAAAAGCTGGAAGTAGCTATTCACAAGACAATCGAGTATCTGGAATATCACGGTTGGATTATCAACCGGGACAAGTCAGCTCTAAGACCAGTCAAAAGTCTGGAATACTTAGGGCTAAGGCTGGATTCAAATCAGAGAAAGATTTTCTTACCTCCAGAGAAGGTGTCGTCTTTAAAAGATTTGACCCACTTAGTGGGTACAAAAAGAAAACCATCCATACGCCTCTGCATGAGGCTGCTGGGAAAGATGGTGGCTTCATTCGAAGCGGTACCCTACGGTCAATTCCATTCAAGGAATTTGCAAAGGGCCATACTGTCAGCCTGGAACAAAAAAGTTCAGGCTTTAGACTTACCAATGTCCCTGTCCCCTTCCGTTCGCAAGAGCCTCCATTGGTGGTTGGTGCCCCAGAATCTGGAAAGAGGGAAACCCTTCAGTCCGGTTTCTTGGAAGGTAGTCACTACAGATGCCAGCCTCATAGGCTGGGGGGCAGTACTGGAGCAATGGTCTCTCCAGGGCAAGTGGTCAGAAGCAGAAAAGGCCCTGCCCATCAATCTCTTAGAGATACGAGCAGCCCGGTATGCCCTAGTAGCATGGACATCCAAACTCCAAGGGTCCCCTGTCAGAATTCAATCAGACAATGCCACGGCAGTGGCATATATCAATCACCAGGGTGGCACCAAGAGTCGTGCAGCCCAGAGGGAAGCAAATTGCATCCTGGAGTGGGCAGAAAAATATGTCCCAGCCATATCCGCGGTTTTCATCCCAGGAGTGGAAAATTGGAGAGCGGACTTTCTAAGTCGCCAACAATTATGCCCAGGGGAATGGTCTCTTCACCCCGAGGTTTTCCAGGCAATATGCCAGCGGTGGGGAACACCGGATGTAGATCTGCTAGCATCCAGATTCAACGCAAAGGTGGACAGATTTGTGTCTCGCACAAGGGATCCCCTAGCTTGCGGCTCGGATGCCCTAGTGTTCCCTTGGGATCAGTTCAAGCTGATATATGCATTCCCACCGCCACAATTGTTACCGCGATTACTCCGCAGAATCAGGGTAGAAAAGAAACCAGTGATTCTGGTGGCTCCAGCGTGGCCCCGAAGGGCATGGTACGCGGAGATTGTAAAAATGTCAGTGAGGAGTCCTTGGACCCTCCCACATCGTCCGGACCTGCTGTCGCAGGGACCGATATACCACCCTTCCTTACCAGCCCTAGGTTTGACGGCCTGGCTATTGAAGCCCACATTCTGAAAAAGAGAGGGCTCTCTAATTCTGTGGTATCTACCATGATCAATGCCAGGAAACCGGTATCCAGGCAGATCTATTATAGGATCTGGAAAGCATACATTACGTGGTGTGAGGCCAAGAAATGGCATCCACGTAAGTACGTGATAGGGAGGATTTTGGACTTCCTACAGTGGGCTGTAGATAGGAAGCTTGCCTTGAGTACTATCAAGGGTCAGATTTCGGCCTTGTCAATATTTTTTCAAAGGCCCTTGGCTTCGCATTCACTAGTCAAAGCCTTTATACAAGCAGTGATGCGTATTAGCCCTCCGGTTAGTATTCCCATATGTCCTTGGGACCTAAACCTGGTTCTGTCGGTTCTACAGAAACAACCGTTTGAACCATTACAACACATTTCCTTGGTTCTTCTCACCAGGAAATTGATTTTCTTAGTAGCCGTTTGTTCGGCTAAAAGAGTATCGGAATTAGCCGCCTTGTCCTGTAAGGAGCCATATCTGGTTGTCCATAATGACAGAGTAGTATTACGTCCTCATCCAGCCTTTCTTCCTAAGGTGGTATCGAGGTTTCATTTGAACCAAGATGTGGTTCTTCCTTCTTTTTTCCCCAAACCTAGCTCGGTAGAGGAAAAGTTATTACATTCTTTGGATGTAGTAAGAGCAGTTAAAGCTTATCTAAAAGCCACTGCTCAGATTCGCAGAACGGATTCTTTATTTGTTCTGCCGGAAGGCCCCAGAAAGGGTCAGGCAGCATCAAAATCTACTTTAGCCAAGTGGATTCGACAGGTCATAATACAAGCCTATGGCTTGAGAAAGAGACCGCCTCCGTTCAAAGTTAGGGCGCACTCCACAAGAGCAGTTGGAACTTCATGGGCAGTGCATCACCAGGCCTCCCTGGCTCAAGTATGTAAGGCCGCAACATGGTCTTCGGTACACACGTTTACTAGGTTCTACCAGGTAGACGTTAGAAGTCAGGAGGATGTCGCCTTTGGGCGCAGTGTGTTGCAGGCCGCAAAAGATCCTCATGCCTGATGGCGCCCAGCTTATGTATCCCTCCCCTCATTTGGCATTGCTTTGGGACGTCCCATTAGTAATGACTAAGTCGCTCTGTGTCCCGTGATGTACGAAAAAGAAAAAGGGATTTTTATAACAGCTTACCTGTAAAATCCTTTTCTTGGAGTACATCACGGGACACAGAGCTCCCACCCCTCTTTTTGGGACACTTATTGCTTGGCTACAAAACTGAGGTGCTCCCGGGTGGGAGGGGCTTATATAGGGGAGGGTACTTCCGGTTTGGAATTGGCCAGTGCCAACACCTGAAGGTAATCTATATAACCCATTAGTAATGACTAAGTCGCTCTGTGTCCCGTGATGTACTCCAAGAAAAGGATTTTACAGGTAAGCTGTTATAAAAATCCCTTTTTTTTTTTTACCAAAAATATGTAGAAGAATACATATTGGTCTAAACTGAGGAAAAATTGTATTTATTTTTTTAAATTGTGATATATATTAAATCAAAAAGTAAAAAACATTGTGTTTTTTTCAAAATTGTCGCTCTTCTTTTGTTTATAGAGCAAAAAATAAAAACCGCAGAGATGATGAAATACCACCAAACTAAAGCTCTATTTGTGGGGGAAAATAAATAAAAGATTTAATTTGGGTACAGTGTTGTATGACCGCGCAATTGTCATTCAAAGTGCAACAGCGCTGAAAACTAAAAATTGGTCTGGGCAGGAAGGGGGTGAAAATGCCCTGTATGGAAATGGTTAAAAAGAAAAAAAAAAAGAGAAAAAAAAATTCCAGGGATGTAATCCATTCTCGATCTCCAGCGATGATACAAAGAAAAAAAAAATGACGCCGACACGATCCTGCCTTCATGGGAGGCAGCCGACCAATGACGATCTCCAGCCTGACAGAGGTTAAATAGCTGAGGGCGGGGCCACCCGTCATGTGCGCGGGTGACCCCGCCCCCTCTGACGCAACGGGGAAACACTGGGGTTACCCAGTGACATGTACGGGTGACCCCGCCCCCCTCTGACGCCCCTTTGTTAAAGGGGGCTTCCAGATTCCGATAAGCCCCCCGCCCGCAGACCCCCACAACCACCGAGCAAGGGTTGTGGGGATGAGGCCCTTGTTGTGGGCATGTGGCCTGGTATATTTCAGGAGGGGGGCACTCTCTCATCCCCCCGCTTTTCCTCCGGCCTGCAAGGTTGCGTGCTCGGATTAGGGTCTGGTATGGATTTTTGGGGGGAACCCCACGCCATTTTTTTTTTTTTTTTTGGCGCGGGGTTCCCATTAAAATCCATACCAGACCTGAAGGGTCTCGCAGTGCATTGACAATCTTGCAGTGCATTATGGAGCGTTCCGCGGGCGCTCAAATTTCCTGTTAAAGCCCCATAATGTTCTACATTCGGCCCTTACGTTCGACTCAAACCACAGGCTCATGCCTACTGGCTTCCATTGTGTGCCGGAGTGAGTGTTGTTATAGAGGTCACGATTATTTTCTATAGTACCTACTTGAAGCTCCTGAAGAAGCACGTAAGTGCAAAACATATGTAGAGCATTGAGCTCTTCGACCCCTAACATCAACCTACACCAGGTCCATTTTTGACATCAATGAATTTATCTATATAAGTTTTATGTTGAGTTACAGTTTGGCCTAAGGGTGGTTGTGGTGATGTGTATGTGGTAGCTTCTCTAGCATATAATGCTAGGAATTTTAAATTGCACTTTGTTTGTCAATGTTATATATTTGTGTATCAATTAACTATTATATTTTTAGATGACTGTGTATATTGTGGTGCCTAAAAAGTCCATCTAGAGTTCACTTTCCCAATTTACATTCAATTAAGGACGTGGCGCCTGTTTTTCTGTCTTGATACCTCCCTTCTAAATTCAACAAGAACATTTTTTGGACTGATGTCATCCCTTTCCAGTTGTAAAACTACTAAATCACTCCCACTCTCCTAATCTCTGCAACATAGACTAATTGTTGTTTAATGCAAAATAGGGCTAATTACCCTTCTCGAGTTAACAGAGGAAATGTGCACAAGACTCAGGAAAACAGATAAATTCTAAAATGATCAACAGGTATTTATGCACTTGAACATGAACAGATAGAAAAAAATCTTTCAATGCTATATTATTAGAATAAAAAGGAGCAAATGGGAGAAATTTATTGTTGGAGTTTATATACACTTAAAATATGCAAGAAAGCTGCAACATGGTGGGTTTATACTTACTAATAGCAAAAAGTTTATTTCCTTAGCAAAGTGAATTTTCACTTTGCAAGGGACTTTTCCTTTTGCTAAGTGAATTAGGTGAAACTCTGCTGACTTTCACCATCCAATTAAGTACAAGCAAAAATACTTTCGTTTTTTTTTTCCTTGCATATGATTCTTTGCGTTTTCACTACATTCGCTAAGGAATAATTCCCTTGCAAAGGGAAAATTCACTTTTCAAAATGAACATGCGCTACTCCTTTACTAAATCAACCCAGTAGAATCATTTTTCATTGGAACAATGGTGTGCAGAAATTAAGCAACTGACTCCACCTATAGGTACCATATGGTAACACACTATTTTCATAGAAGCACATTTGAACAATAATAAAGGCTTATAACTATCAAAATGTGAATGATATTTTGTAAACTACAACAATCTGCAAGTTATCTCTAGATAATACTGGACAAAGTTTGAGATCTGGCCTGGAACAGGGCGATCGGGAACTGAAAGCGATTTCAGGTTTTTTTTTGGGCAAAAAAAAAAGGTCAGTTCCCAAAAATAAAAAAAAACAGCTTTACCTGCTATAGGGTGCATTCACACTTGCTAATGTACCTTGTGTGTGATCAGATGTGAGGACCTCAGTTGGGCTGCCCATGATTAGCTGCGAGTAGGCAGCCCCATTAAAGGCAATGGAAGGCTACTGGCTCTCATAGCTAATGGCACCAAACTCACATGTTATCGTTCATGCAGTAATCACATGCAGACTGCCTGGGTTCAGGAATGATCACTGGCATGTGATTGCTACTTGAAAGATGTGATTGGCATGAATAGCTGCGAGAGCTGGCAACCTCCTATTGCTTTCAATGGGGCTGCCTACTCGCAGCTAATTACAGGAACTCCTGCTGAGGTTCTCACAGCTGGTTCCACATAGGGTGCATTTGCAAGTGTGAGTGGACCCATAGTCATCTACTCTATGACACTGTTCTCCATAGACTTTGCTGCAATGCTTCTCTTCTGAGTTGAATGATGTCCAGCATCATGCACCCAATGCTGAAACCTAATATGTACTCATGGCTCTATACCATAAATATGAAATAAGATACAAGACCAATGAAAAATGATGGCGTACAGTATGTATTATTTTCAGAAGCACTATGGAAACTGAACATAGTTAACTATGTTCTGCGCATAACATGTTGCTGATTTGGTATGGCTTTGAATGACCTTTTATACCACTTTTTGAATGAACAGTTGAGATCAGCCTTCCTCCACACCTATCAATAAATGTAATACACAGAACTATATGGTAATACTTACGACATATAGTTGGCGTTCTCCATCTTATGCACACTCCATTCTCACTACAGGCCTGAGCATACGCTGCAACCGCAGTACAGAAGCATTCACAATCTCCACCAGAAACACAAGAACATGAGTCACTGATGCAAGAGTCATAATACATGGTAGGGTCCACCTAGGTGTAGAAATACACAGGTAGAATATGATTTTCACTTATTGTAAGATCCTATTATCTGTATAATGCAAAAGGAGCACCTTTGTGCTCTGCCTGCGCTGACCCTGATTGTTGTACACCTTGTTCTTCTTATTCTCCTGTTTTCCTGTTATTCTTCTTATTCTTATACCAGCGTGCTTAAAAAAGCTATGGAAGTCTATAGGTAGGATGCTTATTATAGGCCAAGTGAAATGAAGGGCAATAGATAAACATGTTATAATAGTTTAGAAATCATGGTTAGTAGAACAATCAATTGCTGTTTAGAAGACCTCTCCTGGAATCTTTTTCACAGCTGAAAACAATTAAATGTAATTTTCAGCTCCCCAAAGATTAATAACATCAAGATTTTTGCTCAAAATGCTGGTGTTCAGTCCCAACTACAATGTGTTTGGTAATGCATTGAACTGTATCTAATTTGTTCTGATTTATGTTGACGTATATGAGGGGTGCTGATAAGTATTGCGCCTTACCCAGAAAAAATTGAGCTAGGAAACTGTAAATTGCAATTTGGTGCAAAAATCATCTACCTATGATTTTAATTTATCTTCCTTTTTCACGTCCACAGTGAACATGGCAGCACCTCCACAAAAATTCAATGTGGAAGAGTATAGGACCATAATTAAGTTCCTGTTTCTCCAAGGGAAAGGTACAAAGCAGATCCATGATGAAATGCAGTGGCGGCTGGTGTTTTTTTTTGCCGTGGCTTCCGCCGTGCGTCTCTTCCCGTCCTCCCAAGCGTGCAATAGGATCGCCTGCCCTTTCAGCTTTAAGACCCGCTTCCTGATTACTTCATTTGCTATTGTAACACACCTGGGTGGGCACGGTTCGTAGTGCTCTGCACCCCAGGCCCAACCTATTTTTAAACCTATTAGAACCTCTGGCTCTAATTAGGTGCTTTAACCACTTAAGCCCCGGACCATTTGGTAGCTAAAGGACCAGAGGTGAATTCAGAATTTTGCACTGCGCTGCTTTAACTGTAAATTGTGCGGACATGCAATGTTGTACCCAAACTAAATTTGCGTCCTTTTCTTCCCACAAATAGAGCTTTCTTTTAATGGTATTTGATTGCCTCTGCGATTTTTATTTTTTGCGATATAAACGAAAAAAGACCGAAAATTTTGAAAAAAAATGATATTTTCTACTTTTTGTTATAAGAAAAATCGAATAAACTCAATTATAGTCATACATTTAGGCCAAAATGTATTCAGCCACATGTCTTTAGTAAAAAAAATGTCAATAAGTGTATATTTATTGGTTTGCGCAAAAGTCATAGCGTTTACAAACTAGGGTACATTTTCTGGAATTTACACAGCTTTAAATTTATGACTGCCTATCTCATTTCTTGAGGTGCTAAAATGGCAGGGCAGTACAAACCCCCCCCAAATGACCCCATTTTGGAAAGTAGACACCCCAAGGAAATTGCTGAGAGGCATGTTGAGCCCATTGAATATTTTTTTTTTTGTCCCAAGTGATTGAATAATGACAAAAAAAAAAAAATTACAAAAAGTTGTCACTAAATGATATATTGCTCACATATGCCATGGTTATATGTGGAATTGCACCCCAAAATACATTCTGCTGCTTCTCCTGAGTACGGGGATACCACATGTGTGGGACTTTTTAGGAGCCTAGCCACGTACGGGACCCCGAAAACCAATCACCGCCTTCAGGATTTCTAAGGGCGCAAATTTTTGATTTCACTCCTCACTACCTATCACAGTTTTGAAGGCCATAAAATGCCAAAATAGCACAAAACCCCCCCCAAATGACCCCATTTTGGAAAGTAGACACCCCAAGGAAATTGCTGAGAGGCCTGTTGAGCCCATTGAATATTTTTTTTTTGTCCCAAGTGATTGAATAATGACAAAAAAAAATAAAAAATTACAAAAAGTTGTCACTAAATGATATATTGCTCACACATGCCATGGTTATATGTGGAATTGCACCCCAAAATACATTTTGCTGCTTCTCCTGAGTACGGGGATACCACATGTGTGGGACTTTTTAGGAGCCTAGCCGCGTACGGGACCCCGAAAACCAATCACCGCCTTCAGGATTTCTAGGCACAAATTTTTGATTTGACTCCTCACTACCTATCACAGTTTCGAAGGCCATAAAATGCCAAAATAGCACAAAACCCCCCCAAATGACCCCATTTTGGAAAGTAGACACCCCAAGCTGTTTGCTGAGAGGCATGGTGAGTATTTTACAGCTCTCATTTGTTTTTGAAAATGAAGAAAGAAATTTTTTTTTTCTTTTTTTTTTTCAATTTTCAAAACTTTGTGACAAAAAGCGAGATCTGCAAAATACTCACAATACCTCTCAGCAAATAGCTTGGGGTGTCTACTTTCCAAAATGGGGTCATTTGGGGGGTTTTGTGCCATCTGGGCATTCCATGGCCTCCGAAACTGTGATAGGCAGTGAGAAGTGAAATCAAAAATTTACACCCTTAGAAAGCCTGAAGGCGGTGATTGGTTTTTGGGGTCCCGTACGCGGCTAGGCTCCCAAAAAGTCTCACACATGTGGTATCCCCGTACTCAGGAGAAGCAACAGAATGTATTTTGGGGTGTAATTCCACATATGCCCATGGCATGTTTGAGCAATATATCATTTAGTGACAACTTTGTGCAAAAAAAAAAAAAAACATTTTCTTTTTTCCGCAACTTGTGTCAACATATAAAATATTCCATGGACTGGACATGCCTCTCAGTATATAGCTTAGGGTGTCTACTTTCCAAAATGGGGTCATTTTGGGGGGGGGGGGGGGTTTGAACTGTTCTGGCATTTTATACACAACATTAGGAATCTTACATCCACTCTTCTAACCACTTGAAGACAAAGCCCTTTTTGACACTTTTTGTTTACATGAAAACATATTTTTTTTGCAGGAAAATTATGTTGAACCCCCAAACATTATATATATTTTTAAAGCAAAGGCCCTACAGAATAAAATGGTGGGTGTTGCATTTTTTTTTTCTACACAGTATTTGCGCAGCGATTTTTCAAACACATTTTTTGGGGAAAAAATACACTTTTTTTAATTTTAATGCACTAAAACACACTATATTGCCCAAATGTTTGATGAAATAAAAAAGATGATCTTAGGCCGAGTACATAGATACCAAACACGACATGCTTTAAAATTTCGCACAAACGCGCATTGGCGACAAACTATATACATTTTTAAAAGCCTTTAAAAGCCTTTACAGGTTACCCCGTTAGATTTACAGAGGAGGTCTACTGCTAAAATTACTGCCATCGATCTGACCTTCGCGGTGATACCTCACATGCATGGTGCAATTGCTGTTTACATATGACGCCAGACCGACGCTTGCGTTCGCCATTGGGCAAGAGCAGGGCAGGACAGGGGTGCTTTTTTTTTTTTTTTTTTTTTTTTTATTATTAATTTTGCTTTTTTATTTTATTTTTAAATTGTTCCTTCCATATTTTTATTTTTTTTATCATTTTTATTGTTATCTCAGGGAATGTAAATATCCCCTATGATAGCAATAGGTAGTGACAGGTACTCTTTTTTTGAAAAAACTGGGGTCTATTGGACCCTAGATCTTTCCTCTGCCCTCAAAGCATCTGACCACACCAAGATCGGTGTGATAAAATGCTTTCCCAATTTCCCAATGGCGCTTTTTATATCCGGGGGGGGGACATTCCCTCCCACTGCTTGTAAAAGCAGTCCAGAGGCTAATTAGCCACTAGGATAGCTTTTACATGAAAGCCGGCCGCTGGCTGAAAAGAATGATACCAAGATGATACCTAAACCCGCAGGCATCCATCTGGTATAACCATTCAAAGTCCAGCAACATACCAGTACGTTGCTGGTCCTTGTTGGACATGTATTGTAATCTTTTTTTTCATGCAGCCAGGTGGCTGAACGAAAAAAGAGATTGATCGGTGGGTATGCCCACCATTAGAATACCGCCCTTCATCCATCCACTTCTAATGATGGGCATACATGCACCATTTATATATGCCGAAGCATGGGGGCATCCTCCCGCAAAAAAGTTATGCCGCACACACATGGTCGGACTTTTCCACGGGCAAGCCTCCGTCGGAATTTCGACCATATGTACGCGGCATTAGGAGCAAAATCACTCCTCCGCCCCTGCTGCCCCAATGCTTCGGCATATTTGCTCTTTTTTTTTTAACTGTGGTGGTGAAATCACCTCCTACAGCACTGGAGTCGCAGGGATCAGGCCTGTCTCTGCGAATGCTGCAGTTATGTGTGTTGTGTTTTGTAAGTGACAGTGATCGATCGATACTGCACTTGGGTGGCCTGGGCTGGACGGAGGGGCAAAACGCAGGTGCTAGCAGGTATCTGGGCTGATCCCGCTAACACTGCGTTTTTGGAAACCCTAAACTGCTGGGGACGCTAGTATAGATCTGATCAGATCAGTTATTGATCTGTTCAGATACTATACCACTAAGGGAGGTGTATGCTTCACGCATGGGTGTTAGCGTTACTGGCACTAACCTGACGCTGCCTGGGGTGTGACGCAGACCCTCTCTGACGCTAAAACCTAATTGATATCACCCGCCGGGCGATCAGGGGGTTAAACCTTTATTGGGTTATATATACGGCGGGTGCCCTGACACTATAAAAAGCAAACTAACTAACCAGCGTCACCCGTAACACTTATATGATGACCACTGGTGAAAGGGTTAACTAGGGGCAATTAGGTGGTTAAAACCTTTATTAGATTAGCTTAGCGACAGTGGTGATAGGGGGTGAAAGGGTTACCTGGGGGGCGATCAAGGGGGTTAAACCTTTATTAGATCATTTATGGGGGTACCTGACGCTATAAAAACCTGCGGCGAACCTAAAAAAAATTACTGGTTACCGATCTGCATCACCGACGCTAAGACAGTGATCAGAAAAATGATCGCTTAGCGACAGTGGTGATAGGGGGTGAAAGGGTTACCTGGGGGGCGATCAAGGGGGTTAAACCTTTATTAGATAATTTATGGGGGTACCCGACGCTATAAAAACCTGCGGCGAACCTAAAAAAAAATACTGGCTACCGATCTGCATCACCGACGCTAAGACATCGATCAGAAAAATGATCGCTTAGCGACAGTGGTGATATGGGGTGAAAGGGTTACCTGGGGGGCGATCAAGGGGGTTAAACCTTTATTAGATAATTTATGGGGGTACCCGACGCTATAAAAACCTGCGGCGAACCTAAAAAAAAATACTGGCTACCGATCTGCATCACCGACGCTAAGACATCGATCAGAAAAATGATCGCTTAGCGACAGTGGTGATAGGGGGTGAAAGGGTTACCTGGGGGGTGATCAAGAGGGTTAAACCTTTATTAGATAATTTATGGGGGTACCCGACGCTATAAAAACCTGCGGCGAACCTAAAAAAAAAATACTGGCTACCGATCTGCATCACCGACGCTAAGACATCGATCAGAAAAATGATCGCTTAGCGACAGTGGTGATAGGGGGTGAAAGGGTTACCTGGGGGGCGATCAAGGGGGTTAAACCTTTATTAGATAATTTATGGGGGTACCCGACGCTATAAAAACCTGCGGCGAACCTAAAAAAAATTACTGGGTACCGATCTGCATCACCGACGCTAAGACAGCGATCAGAAAAATGATCGCTTAGCGACGGCGGTGCTAGGGGGTGAAAGGGTTATCTGGGGGGTGATCAAGGGGTTAAACCTTTATTGGGGGGGGTTAGGGGGCTACACTGGACCTAAAACTAAATGTAGTGACACTTTTACAGTCACAAATGTCACTGATTGCAGTGATCAGTAAATAAATGGTCACTGCAATCAGTGACACTGTGACTGGGGGCTGGGGGGTGATCTGGGGGGGCTTGGGGGGGGCGATTTATGTGCCTATGTGTGCTGGTGTTAGTGTAGTGTTTGTGCACTAACCTGTGTGTCTTCTCTTGTATGGCGCTCGGTATGTGTGAGCGCCGCACAGGAGATGACATCACTTCCTCGTGCTTTCTCTGTCTGTGTGTACATTCCACAGACAGAGGGGGTATTTCCATTCGCCGGGAGCGATCACGGGGGGTGGCCGGAATCGAACGGCCGTCCCCTCATGTCGGATCGCTCCCCAACGAATTCCAACCGCTCACTGTACAGAAGGGGGGTCCGATCGGACCCCCCAACTGTACAAAGGCAATCACGTATGCTCTACGTGATTGTGCCTGTCGGTGCCATTGTGCCGACGTATATATACAGTGAGCGGTCATTAAGTGGTTAAACCCCCCCCCCCCATTGGAATCCATGCATCCGGCATCCTGCAAGGGCCGGACGCATAGATAGGGGGGCGGCGCCCATGCACCCTCAATGGAAGGGCCATCCCTGATGAAATGTCACAAACTTTGTGTGACAGTGGTCCTTCATATGCAACAGTTAAACGTTGGGTTGTCAATTTTAAAACTGGCTATTTCGGTGTTGAAAATTAGAAACCCAGTGGAGGGCCTGTTTCTGTCTCTGTGCCTGCAAATGTGAAAGCCATCCATGACATGATCAGGGAGGACCACCGAATTTCAGCCAAAAGTATTGCTCCATATCTGGGAATATCACATGAGAGAGTTGATGCCATTATCCACAATGACTTGGAAAAAAGAAAGCTTGCAGCGAAGTGGATCCCAAAACTTTTGACAACCGAACAAAAGAGGAAACGTGTGGAGACATCGGTGGCTGTTTGGGAACATTTTGTAAGAAATTTGTCAGATTTCCTGGACAAACTGGTAACTGGTGATGAGACATGGATCTACTGTTATAATCCTGAGACAAAGGAACAGCCTAAGGAATGGAGGCACAGTGGTTTTCCCAGGCCAAAGAAGTTCCATGTCCAAAGGTTAGTGCAGAAGAAAATGGCAACTGTTTTTTTGGGATAAGAAGGGAGTTCTGCTGGTGAACTACCTCCAAAAGGGTTTAACCATCAATGCAACATATTACTATGCTTTATTGACAAAGTTGAGGCGTTCCAAAGGTGTAATCCTGTTGCATGACAACGCCTCGTCACACACTGCAGGTGAAACAATGGCAAAACTGACCTCCTTAGGCTTTCAAGTGATGCCCCATCCACCCTATTCACCCAACCTGGCTTCTTCTGACTATGATCTGTTCCCCAATCTCAAAAAACAGTTAAAAGGACAATGATTTGGGAGTGTTCCGGAGGAAACTAATGCTGCAAATAAGGGGTTGCACCAGAAGTCGGAAGAATTTTATTTAAAAGACTTAAAGCCGAGTACCGACAAAAAAAATAAAAATAAAAGTCAACAGCTACAAATACTGCAGCTGCTGACTTTTAAAATAAGGACACTTACCTGTCCAGGGTGCCCACGATGTCCTCACCCTAAGCCAACCTGTCCCTCGGCTCCCGGGTGGAGGCGCCGGCATCTTCAATAAGGGAATCAGGAAGTGAAGCCTTGCGGCTTCGCAGCCTGGTTCGCTACTGCGCATGCGCGAATTGCGCTGCGCGTTTTGAGTGGTCATTGCTGTCTTCTGGGACCTGTGTGTCTCCCAGAAGACAGTGAGGGGGACAGAGGAGGGGCCGAACATGGCATAGATCTCCGTGGATACTGCGGCGATCTTTCGCTGGAAGTGGGAGCAAATACCTGTATTAGACAGGTATCTGCTCCCCCCTGAAAGGTGCCAAATGTGACACCGGAGGGGGGAGGAATCCGGACAGCCGAAGTTCCATTTTTGGGTGGAACTCCACTTTAAGAAGCTGCAGGACAGATGTCACAAGTACATTGACTTCCTGGGGAAATATGTAGTATAGTGTGGCAGTTACAGCTTCCTAGCTCAATTTTTTCTTTGTAAGGCTCAATACTTATTAGCACCCCCTCGTAGCTGTGTTTTCGGGCCACTACAACTTACACAACATATGTGATTTGGTATCTCTCTCTGTCCTCCCTTCCTGTTCAGTGCTAGTTAGTTCAGCTCTTGCTATGCCCTTCCTATTTCTTTCATGTTCCCTCAGTCAGTGTTAGTTCTTCTCAGAGACCAGTTTTAGGAATGTTTTTGTCTTCTTACACTTCATAAGACCGAGAAACAGCCTCTCTACTGCACTTACCTGAAATAAAATTGCATTGGATTCAGCTTCTTTTGGAAGACTTAAAGTGGGAGTAAACTCCCATGTATGATTTTTACCTATAATAAGGCTTACCTATAGGTACAGTAAATATCTCCTAAACGTGCACCGATTAGGAGATATTTACTTTAGATGGAGCTGGCGACCTTCAGAACTGTGCCATAAACAGCGACTCCCATGCACAGGAGTGACATCATCGCTAACTCGGCCATTGATATCGCTGAAGCCGGAAAGAAGATCGGGTAAGGATGGAAGCACCTTTAGCAGTGATGGCACACCGCTGGAGGGCTTTGTTTTCAGATAAGTCTGTCATAATGTGCTAGTATACAATGCATCTAGCACATTATGACCTAAACAGCCTGGGGGTCCATTTTTTTAAATTTTGTTTTATGTGGTTTACTGCCGCTTTATGCTGCCTGTAGATACTTACTATCTACTACCTGGACCATACTGGACATGCTAAAGCTGGCCAAAGATGAATCAAATCTTGGCCAGTTCAGCAGGGACCAGCCAAGTCTCGATCCATCTATAGTCAGGCTGCTTGTACTGAAGTTGATCCATCCTATAGCTGCTAGCAGTGATCATTGTGTTCTGCCGGCAGGGAAGACAGGGAAAGTAAGGCGGGAGAGATTCCCCTGTCAACACTGACTGTGTAGATGGGAAAATAAAGCAATTTTCTTTCCTTTCACCTGTGGTGGAAGGAAAGAAAATTGCATCATTTATGGCCTGCCTTATTCTATTGAGGTATGTCAATGAAGAAAGCAGTACTTTAACCACTTAACGACCGCCCACCGCCGATTTACGTCGGCAGAATGGCACGGACAGGCAGAATCACGTAGATCTACGTGATCGCCTTTGTGCAGTTGGGGGGTCCATCCGGACCCCCCTTCACTGCAGTGAGCGGCCGTTAAGTGTTCGGGAGCGATCAGGCATGAGGGGGCGGCCGCTCGATTCCGCCCCCCCCTCGCGATCGCTCCCGGCCAATGAAATTGCTTCCTCCGCCATGTGATGTAAACACAGGCTGGAGGAAGTGATGTCATCTCCCTCGCCGCGGTCTTTTCGTTCCCGGCGCCGAGGAGTGAAGACAGAGGTTAGTGCTCCAACAGTCCACTGACACGTAGGTACACATAGGCACACAAATCACCCCCCAGTCACCCCCAGATCACCCCCCAGGTCACCCCAAAGCCCCCAATCACAGTGTCACTGATTGCAGTGATCATTTATTTTACTGATCACTGCATTTAGTGTCATCTGTGATTGTAAAAAGTTGCAAGGCAGTTAGGATTAGGCCCCTTTAGGTCCAGGGTAGCCCCCTAACCCCCCCTAATAAAGGTTTAACCCCTTGATCACCCCCCAGGTAACCCTTTCACCCCCTAACTTCAGCGTCACTAAGCGATTGTTTTTCCGATCGCTGTATTCGTGTCGCTGGTGTTTTAGATAGGCAGTTATTTTTTTTTTAGGTTCGCCGCAGGTTTTTATTGGTGTCAGGTACCCCCATATTTAACCTAATAAAGGTTTTAACCCCCTGATTGCCCCTAGTTAACCCTTTCACCAGTGATCACCATATAAAGGTTACGGGTGACGCTGGTTGATTAGTTTGCTTTTTATAGCATCAGGGCACCCGCCGTATATAACCCAATAAAGGTTTAACCCCCCTGATCGCCCGGTGGGTGAGATCAATTAGGTTTTAGCGCCAGAGAGGGTCTGCGTCGCCCCAGGCAGTGTTAGGTTAGTGCCAGTAACGCTAACACCCACGCGCAAAGCATACACCCCCCTTAGTGGTATAGTATCTGATCAGATCTATACTAGCATCCCCAGCGGTTTAGGGTTCCCAAAAACGCAGTGTTAGCGGGATCAGCCCAGATACCTGCTAGTACCTGCGTTTAGCCCCTCCGCCCAGCCCAGCCCAGCCCACCCAAGTGCAGTATCGATCGATCACTGTCACTTACCAAACACAACACACATAACTGCAGCGTTCGCAGAGACAGGCCTGATCCCTGCGATCGCTAACAGTTTTTTTGTAGCGTTTGATATATTTGCTGACGACAGTCAGGTGCTTTTTTTCCTGTGAATCTTACTAGTGTACCCCTAAATTTAGAGCCCAAAATGGCAAGTCGAAGGTACACTAGTAAAGAGGCCTACGAGATTCTGAGCATGACAGATAGTGAAGAGGAGGTCACGTATCTGTCAGATTCAGGCTCAGAATATCTTCCCGTAGAAGACAGTGACGTCAGCGGGCCCACGTCAGATAGCTCTGACGACGAAGTTGAGGTCCCTGCTAAGGTCAGGCGTACCCGATCCCGATCTTCTGAGGTTGTTGAGGAGCAAGAACCGCAGGTCTCTCGTATCATGGAGCAGAGTAGTACTAGCGCCGCTATTCCTTCTGGTGAACTGGCAAGCACCAGCGGCCTAGTACAGCCTGGACGTACATCCAGCACTGCAGTAACACTTGGTGACGTGGCGAGTCCCATAAGTGCAGTTCAAGCTGGCGAGGTGGCAAGCACAAGTAGTGTCCCACGATACATAAGTTGGTATCATTCTTTTCAGCCAGCAGCCGGCTTTCATGTAAAAGCAATTCTAGCAGATAATTAGCCTCTAGACTGCTTTTACAAGCAGTGGGAGGGAATGTCCCCCCCCCCGGATATAAAAAGCGCCATTGGGAAATTGGGAAAGCATTTTATCACACCGATCTTGGTGTGGTCAGATGCTTTGAGGGCAGAGGAAAGATCTAGGGTCTAACCCCCCAATTTTTTTCAAAAAAAGAGTACCTGTCACTACCTATTGCTATCATAGGGGATATTTACATTCCCTGAGATAACGATAAAAATGGTAAAAAAATAAAATATGGAAGGCACAGTTTAAAAATAAAATAAAAAAGCCAAATAAATAATAAAAAAAAAAAAAAAAAAAAAAAAAAAAAGCACCGCTGTCCCCCCCTGCTATTGCGCAAAGGCGAACGCAAGCGTCGGTCTAGCGTCATATGTAAACAGCAATTGCATCATGCATGTGAGGTATCACCGCGAAGGTCAGATCGAGGGCAGTCATTTTAGCAGTAGACCTCCTCTGTAAATCTAACGTGGTAACCTGTAAAGGCTTTTAAATGCTTTTAAAAATGAATGTAGTTTTGTCGCCGCTGCGCGTTTGTGTGCAATTTTAAAGCATGTCGTGTTTGGTATCCATGTACTCGGCCTATGATCATCTTTTTTATTTCATCAAACATTTGGGCAATATAGTGTTTTTTAGTGCATTAAAAATAAAAAAAGTGTGTTTTTCCCCCAAAAAATGCGTTTGAAAAATCGCTGCGCAAATACTGTGTGGAAAAAAAAAATGCAACACCCACTATTTTAATCTGTAGGGCCTTTGCTTTAAAAAAATATATAATGTTTGGGGGTTCAACATAATTTTCTTGCAAAAAAAAATTTTCTTTCATGTAAACAAAAAGTGTCAGAAAGGGCTTTGTCTTCAAGTGGTTAGAAGAGTGGATGATGTGTGACATAAGCTTCCTAATGTTGTGCATAAAATGCCAGGACAGTTCAAAACCCCCCCAAATGACCCCATTTTGTAAAGTAGACACCTCAAGCTATTTGCTGAGAGGCATGTTGAGCCCATTGAATATTTTTTTTTTTTTGTCCCAAGTGATTGAATAATGACCAAAAAAAAAATGTACAAAAAGTTGTCACTAAATTATATATTGCTCAAACATGCCATGGGCATATGTGGAATTACACCCCAAAATACATTCTGTTGCTTCTCCTGAGTACGGGGATACCACATGTGTGGGACTTTTTGGGAGCCTAGTCGCGTACGGGACCCCAAAAACCAAGCACCGCCTTCAGGATTTCTATGGGTGTAAATTTTTGATTTCACTCCTCACTGCCTATCACAGTTTCGGAGGCCATGGAATGCCCAGATGGCACAAAACCCCCCCAAATGACCCCATTTTGGAAAGTAGACACCCCAAGCTATTTGCTGAGAGGTATGTTGAGTATTTTGCAGATCTCGCTTTTTGTCACAAAGTTTTGAAAATGTAAAAAAAGAAAAAAAAAAAGAAAAAAAAATGTCTTTCTTAATTTTCAAAAACAAATGAGAGCTGTAAAATACTCACCATGCCTCTCAGCAAATAGCTTGGGGTGTCTACTTTCCAAAATGGGGTCATTTGTGGGGGTTTTGGGCTATTTTGACATTTTATGGCCTTCAAAACTGTGATAGGTAGTGAGGAGTGAAATCAAAAATTTATGCCCTTAGAAACCTTGAAGGCGGTGCTTGGTTTTTGGGGTCCCGTACGCGGCTAGGCTCCCAAAAAGTCCCACACATGTGGTATCCCCGTACTCAGGAGAAGCAGCAGAATGTATTTTGGGGTGTAATTTCACATATAACCATGGCATGTGTGAGCAATATATCATTTAGTGACAACTTTTTGTACATTTTTTTTTTTTTTTTCTTTTTGTCATTATTCAATCATTTGGGACAAAAAAAAAAAATATTCAATGGGCTCAACATGCCTCTCAGCAAATAGCTTGGGGTGTCTACTTTCCAAAATGGGGTCATTTGGGGGGGTTTTGTGCCATCTTGGCATTTTATGGCCTTCAAAACTGTGATAGGTAGTGAGGAGCGAAATCAAAAATTTATGCCCTTAGAAACCTTGAAGGCGGTGCTTGGTTTTTGGGGTCCCGTACGCGGCTAGGCTCCCAAAAAGTCCCATACATGTGGTATCCCCGTACTCAGGAGAAGCAGCAGAATGTATTTTGGGGTGTAATTTCACATATGCCCATGGCATGTGTGAGCAATATATCATTTAGTGACAACTTTGTGCAAAAAAAAAACAGTTTGTCATATTCCCGCAACCTGTGGCAAAATATAAAATATTCCATGGACTCAACATGCCTCTCAGCAAATAGCTTGGGGTGTCTACTTTCCAAAATGGGGTAATTTGGGGGGGTTTTGTGCTATTTTGGCATTTTATGGCCTTCAAAACTGTGATAGGTAGTGAGGAGTGAAATCAAAAATTTACGCCCTTAGAAATCCTGAAGGCGGTGCTTGGTTTTTGGGGCCCTGTACGCGGCTAGGCTCCCAAAAAGTCCCACACATGTGGTATCCCCGTACTCAGGAAAAGCAGCAGAATGTATTTTGGGGTGAAATTCCACATATAACCATGGCATGTGTGAGCAATATATCATTTAGTGACAACTTTTTGTACATTTTTTTTTTTTTCTTTTTGTCATTATTCAATCATTTGGGACAAAAAAAAAATAGTCAATGGGGTCAACATGCCTCTCAGCAAATAGCTTGGGGTGTCTACTTTCCAAAATGGGGTCATTTGGGGGGGTTTTGTGCCATCTTGGCATTTTATGGCCTTCAAAACTGTGATAGGTAGTGAGGAGTGAAATCAAAAATTTATGCCCTTAGAAACCTTGAAGGCGGTGCTTGGTTTTTTTGGGTCCCGTACGCGGCTAGGCTCCCAAAAAGTCCCACACATGTGGTATCCCCGTACTCAGGAGAAGCAGCAGAATGTATTTTGGGGTGTAATTTCACATATGCCCATGGCATGTGTGAGCAATATATCATTTAGTGACAACTTTGTGCAAAAAAAAAAAAGTTTGTCATATTCCCGCAACTTGTGGCAAAATATAAAATATTCCATGGACTGAACATGCCTCTCAGTAAATAGCTTGGGGTGTCTACTTTCCAAAATGGGGTCATTTGGGGGGGTTTTGTGCTATTTTGGCATTTTATGGCCTTCGAAACTGTGATAGGTAGTGAGGAGTGAATTCAAAAATTTGCGCCCTTAGAAATCCTGAAGGCGGTGCTTGGTTTCCGGGGTCCCGTACGTGGCTAGGCTCCTAAAAAGTCCCACACATGTGGTATCCCCGTACTCAGGAGAAGCAGCAGAATGTATTTTGGGGTGCAATTCCACATATAACCATGGCATGTGTGAGCAATATATCATTTAGTGACAACTTTTTGTAATTTTTTATTTTTATTTTTTTTTTTGTCATTATTCAATCACTTGGGACGAAAAAAATAAATATTCAATGGGCTCAACATGCCTCTCAGCAATTTCCTTGGGGTGTCTACTTTCCAAAATGGGGTCATTTGGGGGGGTTTTGTACTGCCCTGCCATTTTAGCACCTCAAGAAATGAGATAGGCAGTCATAAATTTAAAGCTGTGTAAATTTCAGAAAATGTACCCTAGTTTGTAAACGCTATAACTTTTGCGCAAACCAATAAATATACGCTTATTGACATTTTTTTTACTAAAGACATGTGGCTGAATACATTTTGGCCTAAATGTATGACTAAAATTGAGTTTATTCGATTTTTCTTATAACAAAAAGTAGAAAATATCATTTTTTTTCAAAATTTTCGGTATTTTTCTGTTTATATCGCAAAAAATAAAAATCGCAGAGGCAATCAAATACCATTAAAAGAAAGCTCTATTTGTGGGAAGAAAAGGACGCAAATTTCATTTGGGTACAACATTGCATGTCCGCACAATTTACAGTTAAAGCAGCGCAGTGCCGAATCCCAAAAACAGGCTTGGTCCTAATGGCCCGAAATGGTCCGGGGCTTAAGTGGTTAAAAAGAACAGCTTCTGTATATTTTTAAATATTTATATTTTTTATATAAATAAATATACATTTTTTTAAATATTAAGGACATTGTTACTATAATCTTGCTTTTACCAAACTATTCCTATCACCGGGAAAGCAGGCAATCTCAGGCGGTGCCCTGTAGATGCAGTATGACATTTGTTCAAAGTTCTCTTATGCCCTGTACACACGATCGGTTTTACCGATTGAAAACAGTCCGATGGACTTTTTTCATCGGACAAACTGATCGTGTATGGGCCCCATCGGTCTTTTTTCCATCGGTGAGAAAAAATAGAACATGTTTTAAATTAGCAAATTAGCAAATTCCGATCGTCTGTGTGGAACTCCATCTGAGAAAAAACCCATGCATGCTCAGAATCAAGTCGACGCATGCTCAGAAGCATTGAACTTCATTTTTCTCGGCTCGTCGGAGAGCTTTATGTCGCGGCGTTTGGGACGGTCGGATTTTTGACTGATGGTGTGTAGGCAAGACTGATGGAAGTCAGCTTCATCGGAATTCCGATGGAAAAATCCATCGGATTAGAATCCATAGGAAATCCGATCGTGTGTACAGGGCTTAAGATGCCTACTATAATAAACATTATGGAAATAACATTGTATTGCTTCCCAGCACCAAAAGTATAACAAAAGGCTGGGATTGTATCTTAGCACCAAAGGTCAGTAATGACATTTTAAGGTGCACATGTCATATTGGCTTTTCAATCTTTAGATGACATACAAATATTGTATGACCTGCAATAGCACCCATATCTTTGTAAATCCGATATCTTAAGGGTTACATGCCTTTTATCTGTTCATTAATAAAATATGACTAATAAAATCTTTGTTGCAGATACAAATTTGAAACTGGAAAACTCTGAGAAGATGTAGGTTTGAGAGGAGGTAAGGGTCACCCACCGACCACTTCCTTTCATGGCATATTACCCACTGATGCTATAGCACAAAATGGAATCTCGGAGTAATGAAGCTGCACCTTCTGAATACTTTTGGGAGACAAAGGGTAACATTTAACTCTAAATTGGGATAATATTGAAAAATAAATGATAGAAAGACAGCTAGATAAATAGACTCTGAATACACTATAATCACCTAGGTTGCAAGCTTTACTGGTAGTGATTTCTGTACTGCTTATTTCTGTACCCCTTACTGCTATTAGCTTATAATATTTGGGAGCATGATTAAACACAATTCAATGACAAAGGATGATACAAATAAAAAGTAATTTACCTGAGAGTGACAAGGTTGAAAGACGTTGCTGGTAATAATAGCACATTGCTTTGTTGCCCAGGCTTTTCTATATGGGTTGATGGAGCAAGGATTCTTGACATGGTGCACATCTGGGCATTTTGGGTCTGTTTTCCAGCTGTTATAGAATTCCATCAAGTTCTCTACCACTGAATAACTCCTTGTAGTGAAGTCATTATTTGCATTCCCATCATAGTTTCCACAGATGCCACATACCTTTCTCTATATTATGAGGCAAACAGATATAGAAAACAATATTGAATCTGAAGCCAGGACACTTATACATTAATACACTTGAAGTAATGTGCAACACGGTTTGTGTTAATGGGTCACAAACTGTCAAAGCTGAGGACCCGTTCCTGATTATCTGATGAAACAACAGAGGTAGGCCAATGGTGAGATGCCCCTTTAATGGTGATAGGAAGCTTGCCTGACATGAATGTGACAATGGCAGTCTCCAGTTCCACCACTGTCACCAAGCGCCAACAGACTGACAGTGACTGTCACTGAGGTTGGTTAACGCTGATGTAACTCTTTACACACAAATAGTAGCTGCCACCATGTCCTCTAAAAGAAAACTATGGGCTTTAGAAAAAAAAAATATATATATACTCGCCTAGGTGGATTCAGCATCAATCCGATGTTGTATGTCTCAGCCACCGGCTCTGCTCAGAGAACTGAGCAATCAAAAACTGTGATTACTCAGTTCTCCCCCTCCACTCTAAGCAGTCAATCACCAGCTCTCTGCTCTGCCCCTCCAGTGCTCACTGGAGCACTAAATTGTGCAGGGGCGGGAGCGACTGGCTCAGGTTCTCAGCCGCTTATTGAGAGGCTGAGCCAGCTGTCGGTCTACCCTTCTAGGTGGATTCCAACCATGTGGTTTTCAGAGCCTGGACCAGTTATGAGATGTCGCCGACAGCCCGCTTCAGCTCACTTTTGGCTGAAAATAGGTGACAGGAGTGCAGTTGGTTCTGCATATGGCTGGAATCCAGAGATCTAAGGGGAATATGTTGGGGACTGTGTGTAATTATCTGCCGGCGGAGGAGCTGAGAGATTCGGAGATAGACTCTTTGTCAGACATCATTGCTGGGGATGATGATTTTTTTGAGACTATGTCGCAGGAGCTGTTGTGGGCAAATAGCGATGATGTCGCCTCAGCTTTTACTTTCTCCGATTACGCAGCTATGGACTCGGGGGAGACAACACCCAGAGTGGAACCCCCAATTGTTACTGATGAAATCCTGGCCCGGGGTACCAGTTCGCTGGGTTCAGGAAAACTGTTTGCAAATGTTATGGTACACAAGTCTACATATGCGTGTGTACCTCCTGGATATGGAAGTACCAGGTCCCTGCCCAGGCTTGCCCGGTCACAAAGGTTACTCAACTAGCGGGTGGCCTAAGAATATGGACTGGAATTTCCCTATGTTCCCAGGGAAATTATGCAAGAAATTGAGTCTCGCAGAGAACAGTGGTACAACGAGGCTGTTTGGGACTATCTTTCAGTGCCAAAACTGTTCTGGAAAATGGGCTATTCCCTTGCCATGGATGAACGCTTCAAGGGGTGTCTGCTACACTGGAAATATGGTAGACACATTCACGCAGACAAAGTGGTTATTTGCCGACCAGGGAAGGACGATGTGGTCTATTTTGTCACTACCTTTGATAAGCAGGGAAAACCTCTAACCTTACCTGATCCTCAGTTTTACTGGTGATAAGTTACGGTGACTGTCCTGGTTCTTTGTTTTCCACTTTGCCAAAAAAAGAGAAGAAGATTTTTTCTTTTTTTTAAAAGGACTGTGGGTATGTAGCTAGGTAGTGCTAGGTTACCAGAAGATGTTGGAGTCAAGATCTCTTCTATGGGTCCAGTACCTACAACTGAGGACTTTGTCATGTTATATTCTGCCACTAGATGGTGGGAGTTTACTCAGCAAAACTGGACTCTTATATTTTCAACCTTAGCTACCTACACCTAGTAATGTATATATGTAGAGAAAGAGAGGCTCATTTCTCCAGGAAGTGAGGCTTTGCTTTCCAAGAGACATTCTATTATTGCTATGTCTGTTTTGTTTTGTTCTCTTTCAGGTGCATTGGAACCTTTTATCAAAACCACCGAAGAGTGGGTGGGTTAGATAGAGAGATAGGAATACTGTAATGTATATTGATGTGATTTTATTGTGTATGCATGTCAAACATATGTTTTCTTGTACTGTTTTGTCCCCCTCCCTTCCTGTCCAAGTTTTTGTGGGGTTCAGGTACTGACTTCTCATTAGTGAGAGTCATATTTTTTTTCTCGACGATGAGGACATCGTCTTTTTGCGGTGGGGGAAGTGTGTATCGCCATGCTCCTGTTGGGTAGGTGCTATGTGTTAAATTTAGTTATCTGAGCTGTAATTTAGCTCAGAAGGATTAAGCTAAATTGTTGGCTCTGTTTCAGTCCAGCTGGGTTGCATGGTTTTCCCCTTGACAGTAGATGTCACTGTCACCACGGGTCAAGGTTGGAAATGCAGCGGGCTGGGTGTATTAGGTATTCCTTTCCCAGAAGTGGCTCAGGGGGCGTGGGCAACCCGCTGTACATTAAGGGACAGAGACCGCGCTTTCGGGGGTTCGTTGGCCAGATCCTGATCTGAGGGCCCTCCTGGCCTCAGGGATGTGCGAGCTGTTTCTCGGCCTTGGGGCCTGCTGGGCCGAGGCTCTGCAACTGAGAGTAGGCCCAGGAGTTTCTGGGGCCTACTAGTCCAGGGATAGTCCTACGCGGTCTTGCCTGCGGGAAGAAGCAGAACAATTGAAGGACGCATCCTGGTCAATTTACCTCACGGTGCTGCTGGCTGGCTGAAAGATTCTGGCACCGTGAGCTGTGTACTTTCTGAAGTTCGAAAGTACACACAAAGTGTCAGTGTGGTTGCACTATCTTGTGGCGGAAGATTGTGAAACGACTCTAGGGCACTGATCAAGTCTGTGGCAGAGACTTTGAACGAGCTTCGCACCGGTTGCTAGGCCAGTTGTGTAGGCCTATCCGGTGGTTGCTGAATCCAGTGTGGAGCCGAATTGTCCTCTGGATCTAAGATTGTGCCTGATCCGCAAAGCAAGGTACCTGAACCTCCCCTATCCCTCTAACCCTCTGTCGGAACTGTTTAATAAAACTCTTGAAGAAAAAGTAACCAAGTGTTGGTGTGGACATTCATGAAAGCTCTTCAAGAGGGACCCCTAAGACGAGTGTGGTGAACAGAAAGGTAATGGCAGGCCCAAATCTAAACCAGCGGCCCTTTCGGGGGTATTGCTACACAAATAATTATTATATATTGTTTTTTAGGTAATTTACTATATTTGTTATGAGTGCCACTGGGAAGGAGAACCACTCTCTCAATCAATATTGACTATTTTGAATCCTTATTCTGCTAGCATTATTAAATAGATGGGAAAGTATATAATATTTACTTGTTTGAAACAGTTTTTTACATTTCTATAGTTACTTCCTGTTTTTCATTCCTAGGCAAATGATGTCATACATCCCAGGATTCTTTAGGAGGGAAGTAGGGGTTTACTAAGCTAAGCACACCCTCCTGCCTGTATGCCTGAGCTAAGTGCAGATGGATTCCAGGAAAAAAAGACTACATGAATCATCTGTCCTTACTAAAGATGGTCACAGCCAGGAATGCTAGGGGGATGTTTTTCAAAGTGATTTCTCAATAAAATAAAGCATGGAGACTTGGATAGATGGAGAAGTTTGTGCTGAATATTAAAAATAAATTGAATAGAGCTTTTGGTTTGTGGTGCTCGGATACAGTGTAGTTCCGCTTTAAATGATCTGCATATTCTGAAATCTGCCCATTAGTCTTCTTCTATTCTGTTCTAGTTGTTCTTTGACAAACAGTTATAGGAAAATTACATTTTAGTAGTTATCTTTTTAAATAACCTCCTCCCCCCGAATTCTATGCTTACCTGTCTCCACTCCTTTTTCACCGTGCTGCTTTCCGGGATCCACACTGCCTCCTCACTTAAGTTGACAAGGATACTAACTAACCTTGGGACAACTGGTATAAAGGTGTTTCAGTTGGGGGGTGCCACTTTTTATGAAGTGGAGTGATTCTTAAACAGAGGGTCCCATGCTTCCAATTTAGTAGAAGCTCAGCTTATTGTGTTGCCAAACAGGCGATACAGCACAAAAATGTAATCAAAAGTTGTACCTTAAAGTCAGAGCTGAGCTTTACGTGGATGGTGGCCTTGGTATCCCAAATGATGAAAAGTCCATTAACACTTTTTAAAATGAGGTACATTCCTTTACGAATTAATTCATACTGAATACTGTTCGTTTCTCCTCTCTTTACAATCTCGATCTTCTCTTTGTCAAAGCTAAGTTCTTCTCCCTGACACACACAACAAAATGTACACACCAGACAAGTTATTAAACACACTTATAAAATGGCAAGTGAATAAGGATGGTACTATTTCTACAGTAGGTGCCTGGACATTACAATCCCCCAAAAAATTTGAGTGCAAAACTAAGGAGCTTAATTATAAAACATCAAATCCAATTTGTGAACTTTTTTTTTCACTAGACTAGTCTAAAGCTCTCCAATCAGCAGGGAGCATGATGTTTAGTGAATGGAGATCTATAGAATTGACTTAGCAAGGGGTGTATAAAACGAGAGACCACTACTTCCACACAAAGGGAGTAAAGTTCTTTCTCTGCAGCATGCTGGCAAGAGAGAGGATTTTCTCTAAGACTTTGCACACCTTTTGTTTTGGTGCACCTGGAGATAATTTAGCTGATTTAAACTAAAAATGTAATTGTACTTTAACTCTTTTACTGACACCCGCCATATGCCACAGGTCAGTGGCGGTAGGGGGCTTACACACACTCCAAATTGATGTATGTAAATCTGACAATCTGACTTTCTCACACCCCTGTGAGTGCCCCCTGGGCTTTCCAGGCTCTGTGAGCCCATTGGCAGACCCAAGGCGGGCATGGTGGGTGCCGCCAGATAGAGGGGAGGGAGATCAGCGAACATCCATGCACTCATCTCCCCTGCCTTCTAATAACCTGAAAGTGATGTTTAAAATGTTACTTTCATGTCCTAGTGTCACTTTCCCCATATAGTATGGTTGGGAAAGCGAATGGGGCACAGTCTGTGCTTCATTAGGTTTATTGTAGGTCAGATGAGACACTAGGGGTTTTAAGACTCCTAATGTCTTATTAAAGAGAACTTGTTACCAAAAATATCACGTAAAAAATGACATCCAAGCACTTAAAACCCCCGCAAAATGTATTTGAGATTCCCGCACCTCCACATACACATTTGTATGAACACAAATAATACATACATTAGGGGCACCTATGCACAAAAATGTTGATTGTGATACACATGCTACATTTTGCCATGCACAGTGGAGTGACAGCAATAATTCTACGCCCATTATTCATTGTTAACTCCAAATTGATGACCTATAGGGGCTTTTAAAATATCGAGTACTAAAGTTTGTTGTTGTTTCTTGGGCTCACACAATTTAAAGCCTTGACATATTGGGTACCTATTTACTTGGCGGAATCTCAGCTTTGATATTTTACTAAAAGATTGGGTAACATATTGTGTTTATATTGTGTTTTTGCCCTAAGATTAACTTTAGTGTATTTTTTACTGAAATTTTGTGTTTCATAAATGCGCTAATATTGTGATATAAAAATCGGATCTACCACTATTTTATTCTCTAGTGTGTTTGCTTTGGGGATTTACCTAATCATAAGGCCTAAAATTATTTTTTAAACATGTGTGCAAAAGCAAAAAACAGCTCTAGCAGTGAAAGGTTTAAAGGCCCTTTGTTGACTGGGCTAATCTAAATGTTTGTTCATTTGGTAAATATCTGGAATTCCAGGTCACAGTACAATTGGCACTATTTATGAATATGCCCAATGTTACACTTACTGACTTTAATGACTTTTTAAAACTTAAATTTTTTGTAATTATTATTATTATACACGATTTCTATAGCGCTAACAGTTTACACAGCACTTTACAATTTAGAGTGGGGACAGCCCAATTACAGTACAGTTCAATACAGAAGAGACTGGAGGGCTCTGCTTGTAAAGCTTACATTCTAAAGGTAGGGGGTGGTGGTACAAAAGGTAATAGCTGCGGGGGATGATTTGATAGGGGTGGCTCGGGTACAGTTCTTAGGTGGGTGTGGGATAGGCTTCCCTGAATAAATGAGTTTTCAGGGATCTCCTAAAGGTGGACAGGTTAGGGGCTGATCCAGGGGAGGGAGTTCCAGAGGATGGGAGAGGCTCTGAAGAAGTCCTGAAGCTGAGCATGGGAGGAGGTAACAAGGGAGCTAGAGAGCAGGAGGTCCTGGGAAGAACAGGGGGATGATTTGGGCGATATCTGCAGATGAGGTTGGTGATGTAGCTGGGGGCAATGTTGTGCATTGTCTTGTATGATGTGGTTAGTATTTAGAATTTTATACGGTGGGGTAAGGGAAGCCAGTGAAGGGATTGACAGAGAGGAGCAGCCGGCACGGATCGGTTAGTGAGGTGTATTAGTCTAGCAGCAGCATTCATAATAGACTGAAGGGGGGTAGGCCATTAAGGAGAGTAAGGAGAGAGTTGCAGTAGTCGAGACGAGAAATAACCAAGGAGTGAATAAGTTGCTTTGTGGTGACATTAGTCAGGAAGGGTCGAATTTGGGAGATGTTGCAGAGGTTAAAGCGGCAAGATTTAGCCAGTGATTGGATGTGGGGGCTGAAGGAGAGGTCAGAGTCAAGGATTACACCCAGCACCCTTGCATGTGTGGAGGGACCAATGGTTGTGCTGTTGATCATAATGGTAAAGTCATGGGGGGGGGGGGGGGGGGGGAAGGAGGAAATATAACAAGCTCAGTTTTAGAAATATTGAGTTTGAGAAAGTGGTGTGACATCCATACCAATATGTCATTCAGTAAGTTTGAGATCTGTGAGGAGATCGAGGGGGTGAATTGAGGAGTGGAGAGATAGATCTGGGTGTCGTCAGCGTAGAGGTGGTATTGGAAGCCATGAGAGGTTATCAACTGGCCCAAGAAAAAGGTATAGAGAGAGAAAAGGAGGGGCCCAAGGAAGGAGCGTTGGGGTACCCCAACAGAAGAGGAAGAGGAGCGGAGGAGATGGAGTTGTAAGTGACACTGAAAGTGCGCAGAGATAGGTAGGAGGAGAACCAGGATAAAGCAGAATCACAGAGGCCAATGGAGTGGAGTTTTCTGAGGAGGAGCAGGTGGTCAACTGTGTTGAAGGCAGCAGGGAGGTCCAAGCGTATGAGTATGGAGTACATGCCATTGGTTCTAGCACTTAGTAAGTCATTGGAGATTTTTAGCAGGGCAGTTTCAGTGGAATGTTGTGGGCTAAAGCCGGACTGTAGGGGGCCGAGAAGGTTGTCAGTGAGGTAGCAACTCATTCGGTCATGGACAAGGTGTTTGATGAGCTTGGAGGCAAACGGGAGCAGGGAGATGGGTCTTAAGTTAAATGCTAAATCTTTAAAAAAAATGTATCTTTCAATGCATTCAATGCCTTTTTTTTTTCAATCCAATTACTTACCCCAAAAAAGATATTGATAGTTTTGGAACATATAGTGCCATTATAGCCACACTGGACATTCTGCATGATAACTCTAAAGGAGCTTTGGCCTCCTTCCTCACCACAGTTGTCCTTAGGAGGAAAAAGATTTTCAAAATGAATACTGAAGTAGTCACTTCATAGTGATTAAACTCTTTACAAGAAGAACATTTTCTTGAAAGCTAATATAAATAGCAGTCAATATAATTCTATAAATTAAAAAAAAAAAAAAATCTGCAATTGGACATCAATGACCTCATTCAATAAAGACACATTCTTTAGCATTCTTTAGACTTAGCATCAGATAATAGATTTTTATAACAGCTTACCTGTAAAATCCTTTTCTTGGAGTACATCACGGGACACAGAGCGACATAGTCATTACTAATGGGTTATATAGATACCGTCAGGTGCTGGCACTGGCAACTTCCAAAACCGGAAGTACCCTCCCCTATATAAGCCCCTCCATCCGGGAGCACCTCAGTTTTGTAGCAAAGCAATAAGTGTCCCCAAAGAGGGGCGGGAGCTCTGTGTCCCGTGATGTACTCCAAGAAAAGGATTTTACAGGTAAGCTGTTATAAAAATCCTATTTTCTTTCTCGTACATCACGGGACACAGAGCGACATAGTCATTACTAATGGGATGTCCTAAAGCAATGCCAAATGAGGGGGGGGATACACCATATATAAGCTGAGCGCTATCAGACATGAGGATCTTTTGCGGCCTGCAACACACTGCGCCCAAAGGCGACATCCTCCTGACTTCTAACGTCCACCTGGTAGAACCTAGTAAACGTGTGACTGAAGACCATGTTGCGGCCTTACAGATTTGAGCCAGGGAGGCCTGGTGATGCACTGCCCATGAAGTCCCAACTGCTCTCGTGGAGTGCGCTCTAACTTTGACGGAGGCGGTCTCCTTCTCAAGCCATAGGCTTGTATTATGACCTGTCGAATCCACTTGGCTAAAGTAGATTTTGACGCTGCCTGACCCTTTCTGGGGCCTTCCGGCAGAATAAACAAAGTATCCGTTCTGCGAATCTGAGCAGTGGCTTTTAGATAAGCTTTAACTGCTCTTACTACATCCAAAGAATGCAATAACTTTTCCTCTACCGAAGTAGGTTTGGGGAAAAAAGAAGGAAGAACCACATCTTGGTTCAAATGAAACCTCGATACCACCTTAGGAAGAAAGGCTGGATGAGGACGTAACACTACTCTGTCCTTATGGATAACCAGATATGGCTCCTTACAGGACATAGCTGCTAATTCCGACACTCTTTTAGCCGAACAAATGGCTACTAGAAAAATCAATTTCCTGGTGAGAAGAACCAAAGAAATATGCTGTAATGGTTCAAATGGTTGTTTCTGTAGAACCGACAGAACCAAGTTTAGATCCCATGGACATATGGGAATATTAACCGGAGGACTAATACGCATCACTCCTTGTATAAAGGCTTTGACTAGTGAATGCGAAGCCAAGGGCCTTTGAAAAAATATTGACAAGGCCGAAATCTGACCCTTGATAGTACTCAAGGCAAGCTTCCTATCTACAGTCCATTGTAGGAAGTCCAGAATCCTACCTATTACGTTTTTACGTGGATGCCATTTCTTGGCCTCACACCAGGCGATGTACGCCTTCCAGATTCTATAGTAGATCTGCCTGGATACCGGCTTCCTGGCATTGATCATGGTAGATACCACAGAATTAGAGAGCCCTCTCTTTTTTAGAATGTGGGCTTCAATAGCCAGGCCGTCAAACCTAGGGCTGGTAAGGAAGGGTGGTATATCGGTCCTTGCGAAAGCAGGTCCGGACGACGTGGGAGAGTCCAAGGACTCCCCACTGATATTTTACAATCTCCGCGTACCATGCTCTTCGGGGCCACGCTGGAGCCACCAGAATCACTGGTTTCTTTTCTACCCTGATTCTGCGGAGTAATCGAGGTAACAATTGTGGCGGTGGAAATGCATATATCAGCTTGAACTGATCCCAAGGGAACACTAGGGCATCCGAGCCGCAAGCTAGGGGATCCCTTGTCCGAGAGACAAACCTGTCCACCTTTGCGTTGAATCTGGATGCTAGAAGATCTACATCCGATGTTCCCCACCGCTGACATATTGTCCAGAAAACCTCGGGGTGAAGGGACCCTTCCTCTGGGCATAATTGCTGGCGACTTAGAAAGTCCGCCTTCCAATTCTCCACTCCTGGAATGAATACCGCAGATATGGCTGGGACATATCTTTCTGCCCATTTCAGGATGTAATTTACTTCCCTCTGGGCTGCACGACTCCTGGTGCCCCCCTGATGATTGATATATGCCACTGCTGTGGCATTGTCTGATTGAATTCTGACAGGGGACCCTTGGAGTTTGGATGTCCATGCTACTAGGGCATACCGGGCTCTCGTATCTCTAAGAGATTGATGGGCAGGGCCTTTTCTGCATCCGACCATCTGCCCTGGAGAGACTATTGCTCCAGTACAGCTCCCCAGCCTATAAGGCTGGCATCTGTAGTGACCACCTTCCAAGAAATCGGACTGAAGGATTTCCCTTTTTCCAGATTCTGGGGAACCAACCACCAACGGAGGCTCTTGCGAACGGAAGGGGACAAGGACATTGTAAGTCTAGGGCCTGAACTTTTTTGTTCCAGGCTGACAGTATGGCCCCTTGCAAATTCCTTGAATGGAATTGACCGTAGGGTACTGCTATGAATGATGCCACCATTTTTTCCCAGCAGCCTTATGCACAGGCGTATGGACGGCTGTCTTTTTTGTACCCACTAAGTGGATCAAATCTTTCAAAGACAACACCTTTCCTCGAGGCAAGAATATTTTTCTCTGGCCTGAATCCAACCTTAGCCCCAAGTATTCCAGACTTTTGACTGGTTTTAGGGCTGACTTGTCTCGGTTGATAATCCAACCGTGATATTCCAGATACTTGATTGTCTCGTGAACAACCACTTCTAGTTTTTTCACTGAGTGGTCTATCAGCAACAAGTCATCTAGATATGCCATTATCATTACACCTTGTGTTCTTAGATTGGCCAATAAAGGGCCAGAATTTTTGTAAACACTCGTGGTGCTGTGGCCAAACCGAAGGGTAAGGCTCTGAACTGAAAATGGCGCCCTTCTACTGCAAAGCGTAGAAATTTTTGGTGGACTGGAAAGATGGGAATGTGCAAATAAGCATCTTTGATGTCGATCGCGGCTAACCAATCCTCCCCTTGTAGGGCAGTGGCCACCGATCGGATCGACTCCATCAGAAAGTCCTGATATACAGGAATTTGTATAGCCCTTTTAGAATTAATATGGGCCTCCCGTCCGCGTTTGCTTCGGGACTGTAAAGAGGTTTGAGTAAAACCCGAACCCTCATTCTTCCAGGGGAACCTCCATAATTACTCCTTGGAGCAATAGTTGTTCTAGTGCCACAGGAGGGACGCTCTCTTCCGGGGATCCCTTGGCACGTTTGACCTCAAAAAATGGGAAGGAGGAGAGTCTTTTAACTCCAAACTGTATCCCAAACATACCGCGGAGAGCACCTATCTGTCTTGATCGTGTCCCGCCAGGTCTCTTGCGAACAACTGGAGTCCTCCCCCCACCCGACTGAGTGGGGGCAACCCTTCAATGAATTTAACTTTGGGGGAGGTTTTGTACCTCCCCTGACCCAGGGTTTCTCATTACCCTGCTATTGTCCCTGTTTTTTACCCCCGGGAATTGACCGAGGAGGCCGTCGGAACTGTTACACAGCCGATGCCTCAGGGACTGGAGAAGCATTCCTCTTAAAGAGGGACCTCTAACTCTGTTTTTAACCGGCAAGAGCGTATTTACCGCTGGAAATTTTCTGGATATATTTGTCCAGGTTTTCCCTGAATAAGCGTTCACCATGAAATGGGACGCTAACCAGCCATTCTTTACAGGGAGCTTCAGCAGACCAGTTTTTGAGCCATAGAAGCCTACTCATATGTACTATAGACAGCGTAAGGCGGGAGGCCTGATGGACTGAATCCTTTATGGCGTCAACCGCAAAGCCTAAGGCTCTAGGTAGATCAGCTAGGTCAAAGCCTGCTGATCTGTCAAGTCCCTCAAGACCTGTTTCAACTGATCCTCTGCTTAGCAGACCCCAATAGCTGCTACTGCTGGTTGTGTCACCAAGCTTGCTGTAGAAAGAAGCAGACTTTCATAAGGACTCCAATCTTTTATCTATTGGGTTCTTGAACATTTGGACATTATCCACTGGACATGTCAGTGATTTATACATACAAGAGATGGCTGCGTCCACTGTAGGGACCTTCCATTTTTTTTTTTTTTTGATGAACTTATCCTCCATGTGATAGACCACCGGAAATCTCTTGGGGGAATAAATATTTTCTCAGGACGTTCCCAATCCTGGTAAATAAGCCCTTTCAGTAAAGGGTGAAGTGGAAAAGAACAGACAGTCTGGGGGCTTCTAGCGACCCCAACGAGGATACAGTAGTGGTTGATGGTTCCGCAAGGTGCATTTTTAAATGCTGATCGGACCATGTTAGTCAGAGACTGAACCCATAATCTTTCAGCTTGAGATGCTGAGAAAAGGTTCCCCCACTGTTGACTCCTCTATAACAGAATCAACCTTATCCTGATCCCCTTCAGGCAGGTCGATCCCTGTATGGGACTGTTGCTCTGCTAACAGGCACTCTGAAGGAGGAGACGGAGATCGGGCGTGCTTTCCCTGACAGGGAGGCAGCGATCAATGTTGACAATCTCTCTCTAATCCTCCCAGAGCTGAGGAAAAAACCTCCTCTGTTACATACACAGGAGCAGGTGAACTGAGGACAGCCACAGTACCAAGTACCCCTGCGGGGTCTCTACGGTCACTTACCTCTGAACTTCAGGGGAGACTGGTGCAGCAGAAGTATGCCCAAGATCCTCAGAGCCCGATGAGACCCCCTTCGCTTCCTGGAAGATTCAGTTCCGGAGCTTCTGGACGGCATATTCCTAAGCCTAAAGCTGAGGTATTCCAGCCGTAATACACCACTTTTACTGAGAATAGTCTAGCACAATTGCTGCTATATCACAGTTGGTGTCTACTAAAGTGCCTTTCTAGGGGATGCCTGCATCAACCGCCTCTGTGTGCCTTTATATTGTTGCTAGCTCTGTCTGTGCACTTCAACAGCCAGCTATAATGTGCTTTAAAACACACTGGACGCCCGCACATGCGCAGTAGCGCCGCGGCGCACACCTGAGCGTCATCCACCCGCTCCGCCCCTTCCAGATCGCCTCTATGAATAGAGGCGCGTGCACGCGCACACGTGCGGGCACGTGCGCCTTCGGCGCCTTTTTTGAAAACAACAAGGAGCTAGATGGGAGCCAGGGTCCCTTTGCCGCAGGGCCCGGGGATGGATGAGCGCAGCAACAGGGCAGAGGAGACAGCTTCCCAGGAGAGAACATACCAACTGCCTGGATTTGATTCTGGAAGAAAAAAATCCACATTACAAGAAAAAAGAACCATAGCGGCCTCTAGTGTCTAACACAGGTACCGCGGTCTTACACATTTTTTTTTTTTTTTTCTTGCCTACTATTAAAATTTTTACATTTTCTCAGTAGTAACAGGCATACACAGAATATTAGCGGGAATACCTTAGGTAACAGGCAGAAAGACAAAATAGGCTTGGGGGTCCCTCAATAGAACCAAGTTCCCGAGGGCCCCCACTTACCTTTTCCTCGCCGCAGGACTCTGTTTGGTCCACAGAAGCCCAAACTTCACCTATCACGGCAGGCATTGTAATCAAACCTTCAGGGACCGGGTTCCCAAGGATTCCACTCCCCTGGACCTGTATAGCACCCTGCACAGAAAACATCTTGGTCGTGGGTATGACCAGAGCTCTGGATCCCAGGGTCCAGCTCTCCTAAGAGAAGCATTACAGGCAAAACCTTGCTCTTCTCTGCAAGGCCCGGGTACCGACCGTTTAGCTATGAAGCTTTTTTGGTCAGATCCGGAATAGCTTACTGAGGCCCAAAAGAACCTGTACGCAAGCTCAGTGAAAAACACATGTTTCTTCTTGGCCAACACCTTAGACACTGGCAAAAAACTGAGGTGCTCCCGGATGGGAGGGGCTTATATAGGGGAGGGTACTTCCGGTTTTGGAAGTTGCCAGTGCCAGCACCTGACGGTATCTATATAACCCATTAGTAATGACTATGTCGCTCTGTGTCCCGTGATGTACGAGAAAGAAATATGTTTGTTGTGAATACATGTATACAATGTGAAAATGTAATATTTAAAGATATTTATTACCTCTCACAGAGATCACGATACTCCCCCTAACAATGTTATCTTCCAATTTTTTAACCCAGGAGGACAGAGCTATCTTTGTTCAGATATTATCTAGGATCAGCATCTAATTCATGGACTAAGATGGTGGCTCAGATCTGACACAATATCTGTCCAACTTGTAAAGTTATTTAAAGGTTCACTTTAAGGGCAGTAAACCCATAGCGACTAATCAGATTCCATTTTATACTTGTCAGGTTTCAAAAGAATGAATTCTTGTTCAAATTTGAATAACACCACAAATCTAAAGGATATTATGAAATTATAAAATTTGAAGAAAAATGAAAAAAATACTCATCTTACATTGCCGCTTCCTGTAGCTGAGGGTAGCATCACTGGGCCTTCTCTCGAGATCCTAAGGAGTCCAAACCTCATGAAAAGATCCTCCAGTGCTGTGTAAGTTTGGCTTCTTGGGAGATTTGGACTCCTCAGCTTTTCCAGGATTCTGGCAGAAGCCCCAGTGATGTCACCCTTACTTAGGAGAGCTCACCAGAAGATGGCGTGTTAGTGTTTCTTCGAGGTGGTTGTAGGGGAATGCTTTAACAGGATTCAATAACTGTGTTAGCAGTTCAGATACAATTATTATCGACATAACAAAAACCCTTTCATTCTGTATTAAGAAAAAAGCAGTAAATCTTTACCTGAACCAATGTGTATTCACAGGCTCCATTAAAGGTGAAATGTTTGTTATCAAAAGATTTGTGATGGCCATCTCCATAAACGGAACAGCTCCCCAGACACTGTTCATGGGTACACTGCCACTTCCTGTTCTTGCAGGTGCTAAACAAGTGAAGCAGATAAAAGTACCATCAACTTTTGACCAGATATATATTTTTCATACTTTGCCTTGCTAGATAATATGAAGATGAATGTTGACTTTTTCACTGAAGGTAGTGGACAATGCTGACTTTTTATTACTGAGACAAGTCTTATTTGATTGTTATTATTTTTTTTTTATTATATATAATATTTTTTAATAGGGCTGTGGAAATTAACTATTAATTCCTCGATTAATCGATTAATTGTTTTGATCGATCAAAATTCTTTGGGCTTGCCGTGTCCATCTGAAGGGCTCCTTTGCTGTGCCTTCATATCTGCATGCTGGCGGGACCTTACTATCTGCCACACGCAAGGGCTGTTATACTTCCCTCTATCACTTCCCTCTATCAACCTGGAATTCTACAGCCATCCACTGGCAGTTGTGATAGTCTCCTTCACGGGACATGTACATGCCAACGGACTGATGTTAGCCCCTCCTCATCTGGATTCAGCAGTGGTATCGCTGTACACATTTTTATACCAGTATCATACTTAACTACATGTTTTTATGACGGCTTTTGCTACCGTTTGGTATTACTCGCACCATTTTTACAGTTTATGTAGCTACATCGATTTTATCTGCAGTGCAATATTTATTTTGTTACCTACTTGAAGACTATAAAAGTTTTAATGCTATTCCCATCGAGCGCTGCCTTTGTGTGTTTTTTGTATCCTGCTATCCATTTTTCCAGTGGTTGGTAGCTGCACTGGGAATCGGCCTGCAAGGAGATCAGCTAAAAGTAGTTGGATCTATGTGCGTTATAATTAATCGAAATTAGTCGATTAATCGATTAAAAAAAATCGATTAATCGAACACGAAAATTTTAATCAGTAACAGCCCTATTTTTTAATAAGTATACTGTATGTAACCATAATAATTGTAATGTAATTCCAAAAGTAATTTTACATATACAGTATGTACACCCCAACTACAGGAATTGGAAAAAAAATCTAACCTGACAGTGGCCTTGCCATTCTCCCCTACGCCTGCTCAGCTAGGATTAAATGCTCATTATGTCCAGAGGGTAGAGGAACAGCAGGATTTCTTACTCCATCCTCCACTCTGGCTGGCTCTGTGCTGCCCCACTGCCTGTAGGCATATGAAATAAGGTAAGTATTTCTCCTTATTCTGGTACCCTGTATCATATTGACCATTTAACCCCTGCAGTGCAGAGGGTCCAGCTGCAAGGATAGAGGTTTTTTATTTTCTAATTCCTGATGTTGCATTTAAGTTTAAAGTTTCCCTTAAAATAATATCAGGTGATCCTGCCAAGAAGGTGATGGTGTCTACCTGTTGTGTTTTTAGGGCATTCAGTGTTCTTGTGGAAACATAGCTTTTGTATTCTAGGATTATTCAATTTTGGATAGGATATGTGAGTCTGCCATTCCACACACTCTCACTTGTTCAAAAAAAATAATTGAGCATTTAAGGGACATTTAATCAGGGCAGTAGAAAAAGCTTCAATTACAGCATTCTCCATAGACAAAATTAAAATGTTGTACCAAGTATTGCAAGCGACGGAGATGGTGGTGCCTGGGCTGTATGCAGCTTCATTGTGGATACATGAACATTGTTCTTCAGGGATACAGTCTCCTAATCCATCAAAAACCAAACCTTTAGGACAAGCGCAACCTGAAATGCACTGGGAGCTGTACTGTGGAGGAACAAAAGAGAATTTCATTTAAATCGAGAAAAAGAAATATGCTGAAGAGATAATAATAATAATAATAATAATAATAATGATAATAATAATAGTTCCTGCTGAACTGTAAGTCTCTACCTTCTGAATGGAACAGTATTGCGTGTAATTGCTATCATATTGTCTAATTTTCAAAAGCAAAACGTTGTCTGCAATAGGCTTTAGTTCTTGCTATACAAACAAATTTACAAAGCAAGCATCAGTGAATACCCATTTGCATATTTATGACTAAATATTGTGTTTTGCCATGAGTTCTATAAATGAAAGGAGGATCACAAGTTGCAAATGGTCACCAAAGACTTATGATCTGTAAGTCGAAAGGTGGAATAAATACTTCTGACAAAAAAGTCATTGCCATATTTACTTACACAGTCCATGTCGAGTGTGTCACAGCTCTTCTGACACTCCACACCTCTACTTCCCTTGGTGCAATTAAGATAAATCAGCGGAGGGGTGCACACTGTAAAAGGAAATAAAAATAATCCATAAGATTATCTTTAATTATTTTGTAACTGGCATGCAAATTGAATTATCAAAAAATTTACCTGTAATCAGAGTTTTTATTAAAATAAATACATAAATTAGGCATTATAACAATAAAGTGGAAATCCAGAACACACTTTTTCAGTTTTGGATAGATTGGTAAAGTATTAGAACTGTAAAGTTTTTATAATAACATTGGTTTTTAGCATTGAGAGATGTATTTTGGTAGGTTGTAGTGCAGGGATTTTGCACCGAGAACAACTATGTAAAAAAAATGTCCTCTGCACAAGTCATGACGCCTAAGATTAGAATTACTTTTAGTTTGATATCAGTTACAGCAGATCTCCCACCATCCATTCCATAACACTTAAAGCGTTTGTTAACCCCCCACAAAAAAAAGATCCTGTTCCTTTAAAGCATTTTATACAGCACAGTGCTTGTGCTGTGTCATTTGGCCCCCTGTAACACCTGTAATACCTGGCTGATCCTGCCTGGTTCTGACCTCCCCTGTACGCTGACTTCGAAACATCAGGGCTGCTGAGTCCTGACACCAGAGTCATCCATCCGTATGTGCCTCTGTCATCCACAGCCTGCTATCCGTCTCCTCTGTGCTCTCTCCCCCTCCCCTCTCTGCCTGTCAGCTTGTGACAGTGCCTGCCCCCTCAACTCCTGCTGCTCAAATAACTTTCACATCTTCATACCATCCCCTCTGTGTTCTAATCCTGTGTGCCCCTGTGTGAGTGATTTATAAAAAAAAGCCAGCTATAAGACATGTGCATTCGTTTTCGTTCGAATGCATTTTCGTCCGAATTTCAGGTATTTTCGTTATCGTTTTAACAAACGAAAACGAAAATGCAGAATCCGAAAACCGAAAGATCCGACATAAACAAATGCTTAATTTTCGTTTTCGTTGCAACAACAGTTCGATATAGATAGGAGATTCGACATGAGGCTGACAATAACAATCTGTGTCCATCGAACCTGTGGTCGAATGTGCCTAACCTTAACTCTATTAGTCCAAGATTATTCTACATAGAGAGAAAAGATTTGACATTATAGAGAGAAAAGATTCGACATTATAGAGAGAAAAGATTCGACATAGAGAGAAAAGATCACTGCTGGAATTGGGTGGGGGAAGTAAAATAAAAAAATGATGATGATGAATGTTATTGGCTGATTGTAACCAAAGAGGAGGAGCAGTAAAATAGCTAGAACTAACTTGACAATTCGACATGAACGACGAAGATTCAACGAAGCATCGAAAAACATACAAACGTTGAATCTGTCATTGAAGGCTTATGGTGTCTGTTGAAAGTTCTAAGAAGATTCTACGGAGCAGATAAACTGTATGACGCTGCAATCGTACATTTCCGGTCAAATGCTCGGCCCATAGGCTATAGAAGAATTCTAATGTTGGTTGACTAGTAGGGATGAGCTTCGAGTTCGAGTCGAACTCATGTTCGACTCGAACATTGCCTGTTCGCCCGTTCGCCGAACAGCGAACAAATTGGGGTGTTCGCGGCAAATTCGAAAAATCTATGGGAGAAATCTAAAGTGCTAATTATAAAGGCTTATATGCAAGTTATTGTCCTAAAAAGTGTTTGGGGACCCGGGTCCTGCCCCAGGGGACATGTATCAATGCAAAAAAAGAAGTTTTAAAAACGGCCGTTTTTTCGGGAGCAGTGATTTTAACCTCCCTGGCGGTATGATTCTTTCTGGAATTATGTACCAAAAGCGGTACAATTATTTTGCATGAAAATTTGGTGTTATGTATTATAGGCCTGCGATTCTTAGTAATTACTTACTTAAACCTGAGCAAACCAGAGTTTAGTAAACATCCCGGGTATGATAAATATGAAACACAAAATTATAAATTATAATATAATGAATAACTATAAAAAATTATAAAAAATAGTAATCTAATTATAATAAAAATTATTCAATAATGTAATCAAATCAAAAACACTGAAATTTGCTCAGTTGCAGAATTGTCGCTGTCATTAGATTTAGTGTTTGATGACGAATTTCCCCACAAATCGCTATCGCTCAATTCTGCGAGTGATTCTAATTTATTATCGCTGCTTTCTAGCTGGTCTAAAACCACTTTTGACATAAAGGGACACTTTTTAGTTGCTATGGACAATCTCCAGTTTACAGGCAGAAAGAACGATTTTTATTATATAAAAGTGCATGCAGGACACTGGGCAGACCACTAGGGACAAAGGGGGTGTGTAATTATTACATACAGTACTGTAATCAGTAAGATTACAGTATACTGTATGTATACTGTGTGTTTACCTTTTTGAATTTGCCGCCCAGTTCCGCTCCCATGCGCCGCTGCGGCTCGCAGGGAACGGAACTAGGAAGTCAGATGGGGACGAAAGTGCCGACACTCGCCGGAGATCTCGCTGGCGATCACAGCAGAGGACATCATCGCTGGATCGCCAGGAGAAGGTAAGGAAACTCCGCTGCGAGCTCTGCAATGTCTACCCCGAGCGTGACTCGGGGTTACCGATCCTAGCATAAAAAAACAACCCCGAGTCACGCTCGGGATTACCGCTAGGGAGGTTAATAATGCTTAAAATGAAAAAATAAAAGTGAAATATTCCTTTAAATTTCGTACCTGGGGGGTGTGTATGATATGCATGTGAAGTGGCGCATGTTTCCCGTGCTTAGAACTGTCCCTGCAAATAATGTCATTTTTGAAAGAAAAAAAGTCATTTAAAACTCATTAATGAATTGTCGGCTCCCGGCAATACATACAAAAGTCATTGATAAAAAAAAAAAAAAAAAGCGTGGGGGTTCCCCAGAATTCAATTACCAGGCCCTTCAGGTCTGGAATGGATATTAAGGGGAACCCCGCCGCAAATTGACGTGGGGTTCCCCCAAATATCCATTCCAGGCCTTTCAGATCTGGCATGGATTTTAAGGGGAACTCCACCCCAAATTTTAAAAAAATGGCGTGGAGTCCCCCTAAAAATCCATACCATACCCCTTATCCGAGCACGCAACCTGGCCGGCCGCAGGGGAAAAGGGGGGGACGAGAGAGCGTCCCCCCCTCCCTCCTGAACCGTACCAGGCCACATGCCCTCAACATGGGGAGGATGTCCCCATGTTGATGGGGACAAGGGCCTCATCCCCACAACCCTTGCCCGGTGGTTGTGGGGGTCTGCGGGCGGGGGGCTTATCGGAATCTGGAAGACCCCTTTAACAAAGGGGACCCCCAGATCCCGGCCCCCCCCCTATGTGAATTGGTAAGGGGTACATTGTACCCCTACCATTTCACGAAGAAAGCATAAAAAAATGTTTAAAAAACACACAAACACCTTGAAAAAGTCCTTTATTTAAAAAAAAAAAAAACATTCCAGCGGTGAAATCCAGTGTCCCACGGCGATCCCGATGTCCAGCGCTGTCCTTCATTGGTTGTGCCTGAGCGGACCTGATGGGGAACTCCCACTCAGTATTTTAAATGTATAGACCCGCCCCTTCTAAAGTTCCCCATCAGGTCCGCTCAGCGGACCAGATGCGGAACATGAGAGGGGGCGGGTCTATACATGTATTACCAAAGTGAGAGCAGTTCCCCATCAGGTCCGCCCCCTCGGTATGTCGGACCCGCCTACATCATTGGCTTGAGCGGGGAACTTCCTTCACTGTGTAATTTAAATTTACATAGTGAAGGAAGTTCCCCGCTCAAGCCAATGACGTAGGCGGGTCCGACATACCGAGGGGGCGGACCTGATGGGGAACTGCTCTCACTTTGGTAATACATGTATAGACCCGCCCCTTCTCATGTTCCGCATCTGGTCCGCTGAGCGGACCTGATGGGGAACTTTAGAAGGGGCGGGTCTATACATTTAAAACACTGAGAGGGAGTTCCCCATCAGGTCCGCTCAGGCACAACCAATGAAGGACAGCGCTGGACATCGGGATCGCCGCGGGACACTGGATTTCACCGCTGGAATGTTTTTGGTTTTTTTTAAATAAAGGACTTTTTCAAGGTGTTTGTGTGTTTTTTTAAACATTTGTTTACGCTTTCTTCGTGAAATGGTAGGGGTACAATGTACCCTTACCAATTCACATAGGGGGGGCCGGGATCTGGGGGTCCCCTTTGTTAAAGGGGTCTTCCAGATTCCGATAAGCCCCCCGCCCGCAGACCCCCACAACCACCGGGCAAGGGTTGTGGGGATGAGGCCCTTGTCCCCATCAACATGGGGACATCCTCCCCATGTTGAGGGCATGTGGCCTGGTACGGTTCAGGAGGGGGGGGGGCGCTCTCTCGTCCCCCCCTCTTTTCCTGCGGCCGGCCAGGTTGCGTGCTCGGATAAGGGGTCTAGTATGGATTTTTAGGGGGACTCCACGCCATTTTTTTTTAAATTTGGGGTGGAGTTCCCCTTAAAATCCATGCCAGATCTGAAGGGCCTGGAATGGATATTTGGGGGAACCCTACGTCAATTTTTTTTAATTTGCGGCGGGGTTCCCCTTAATATCCATTCCAGACCTGAAGGGCCTGGTAATTGAATTCTGGGGAACCCCCACGCTTTTTTTTTTTTTTTTTTATCAATGACTTTTGTATGTATTGCCGGGAGCCGACAATTCATTAATAGCCGCGAGTCAGTTTTAAATGACTTTTTTTCTTTCAAAAATGACATTTTTTGCAGGGACAGTTCTAAGCATGGGAAACATGCGCCACTTCACATGCATATCATACACACCCCCCAGGTACGAAATTTAAAGGAATATTTCACTTTTATTTTTTCATTTTAAGCATTATTAAAATCACTGCTCCCGAAAAAACGGCCGTTTTTAAAACTTTTTTTTGCATTGATACATGTCCCCTGGGGCAGGACCCGGGTCCCCAAACACTTTTTATGACAATAACTTGCATATTAACCTTTATAATTAACACTTTAGATTTCGAACGTTCGAGTCCATTGTATTTAATAGGGTTCTAAAGTTCACACTAACATTTTGTCTGTTCGCAGGTTCTGGTGCGAACCGAAAAGGGGGGTGTTCGGCTCATCCCTGTTGACTAGTAATAGTAATTAAAAAATATAATTATTATTAGTCATACAATAGAATTCATCTATAGCTTGTAAGCGGAACATTCGACCGGAAATGTACGATTGCAGCGTCGTACAGTTTCGCTGCTCCGTCGAATCTTCTTTGAACATTCGACAGACACCATAAGCCTTCAATGACAGATTCGACCTTAATTAATTCAGATTTTCGGACGAATGCAATTTCTAACGAAAAACGAAATAAATAAAAACGAATTTCGGGAGTAACTAAATAAATTTTATTTTCTAACGAAAACGAAATTCCGAAACGAAATATGTCAGTGTGCACATGTCTACCAGCTATACCTTATTTCACAGCTCTTCTCAGCTTTCACATGATTGGCTGGCTCTCTCTCCTCGCCTCCTCCGATTGATGTCAGTGGGGGAATCTCGGCCCCGCCCGCTGCATCTATCAGACGGGGAGAGAGGAAATCCAGCTGATATTGTGATCGCTGAGAAGAGCTGTAAAATGAGGTATAGCAGGCTTTTCTTTTTTATAAATCACTCACACAGGGGCACACAGGATTAGAACACAGGGGGGGATGGTATGAAGATGTGGAAGTGGCTTAACAACCACTTTAACCACTTAAGGACCAGCCGCCGCAGTTGTACTGTGGCAGGTTGGCTCCCCTAGGTGAATCGCCGCCATGGTACATCGGCCGCTTTAAGAGCTCTAGGGGGCCTGCAACGTGGCTGGTGGGCTGCGATCACTCCTGACAGAGACAGACCTGTCAATTTAAACAGACAGATCTCCGTTCTGTCAGGGGAGGAGAGACAGATCCTCTGTTCCTACTAATTAGCAACAGCGATCGGTCTCCTCCTCCAGGCAGTCCCATCCTCCCACAGTTAAAAACACTCCCTAGGTAACACATTTAACCCCTTGATCGCCCCTCCTAGTGTTAACCCCTTCCCTGCCAGTGACATTTATACAATAATCAGTGGCTATTTTTAGCTCTGATCACTGTATAAAAAAAGTGTCAAAAGTGTCCGATCTGTATGTCGCAATGTCGCAGTCATGCTAAAATTCGCTGATCGTCACCATTACTAGAAAAAAATATATAGTAATAATAAAAATGCCATAAATATATCCTCTAAAAATATGAAGAAGAATACATATTGGCCTAAACTGATGACATTTTTTTTTTTTTTTTTTACGTTTTTGGATATGTATTATAGCAAAAAGTAAAAAATAATGTTTTTTTTCAAATTTTTTTGTTTATAGCGCAAACAATAAAAAGTGCAGAGGTGATTAAATACCACCAAAAAAAAGCTCAATTTGTGGGGAAAAAAAGGGCGTCAATTTTATTTGGGTATAATATCGAATGACTACACAATTGTCAGTTAAAGCGACGCAGTGTCGTATCGCAAAAAATTGCCTGGTCATTAAGGGGGCAAATTCTTCCGGTCCTTAAGTGTTTAATGAATTCTTACAGTTCAGAAAACTTTAGAAAGCAACCACAACCTGAAGCAGAAAAGTATTTTCCCTGCCAGCATGCTGGAGGAATGAATTATTGTTCTCTATGAGGAAACAATGTTCCCTCTGCAGTAAGGTGACCAGATTTTTAAAATTAAATCTGGGGACATATTTTTTTTAGTAGTAATGGCGGCGATCAGCGACTCTTAGTGGGACTGCAATATTGCGGCGGACAAATCGGACACTAAGTGACACTTTGTGGGAACCGGTGACACTAATACAGTGATCAGTGCTAAAAATATGCACTGTCACTGTAGTCATGACACTGGCTGGGAAGGGGATAACATCTAGGGTAATCAAAGAGTTAAATGTGTGCCTAACAAGTGTTTTTTCACTGTGGGGGATGTGCTTTTACTAAGGGAAGGCATAGATCCCTGTACCTGCTTTGCAGGAACACAGATCAATGTCTTCCATACTGACAGAACGGCGATCTGCCTTGTTTACATAGACAGACCACCATTCTGCCTTTGTACAAAAAGATCAGTGGGTACCGCTGGACATCGAGTCAACCAGAGCCACTGATTGGCTCCCATACCCAGAAATGCAGGATCATGTATATATGTGATCCTGCGCAGCACGACCGCCCTGTAGCAATAAATCTGGCGATCAGCAACTGGTTAACATCATCAGCATTATGATAACTCACAGGCAGCAGGCACTCTATCGTGGCTCTGGCTGGCTCTGTCACAGTATGTCACATAACTTATAATTTAATCAGCATCTAGCAGCCATGTTATGTGACACGCTGTGACAGAGCCAGCCAGAGCCATGATAGAGTGCCTGCTGCCTGTGAGTTATGATACCATCCATTATTCCAGAGAGACAAACAAAGTGCAATGTAGTCTATTCACAGACACCCCCAAAGCACACCTGTATTAAAGCCTTGAAGGCACTGGCAGCCCCACTGGCTGCCTCTCTCTGCCCATCGCTGCCGCCGCCCACCTCACAGTCTCTAAAGCCTCACTCCAGACCCCTACTACTGAGTGGGGAGTGGAGGAAGATCACTCCGCCAGGGAATTTAACCACTTAAGCCCCGGACCAATACTGGCCATTATGACCAGGCCCCTTTTTTGCGATTCGGCACTGCGTCGCTTTAACTGACAATTGCGCGGTCGTGCGACGTGGCTCCCAAACAAAATTGGCTTCCTTTTTTTCCCACAAATAGAGCTTTCTTTTGGTGGTATTTGATCTCCTCTGCCATTTTTATTTTTTGCGCTATAAACAAAAATAGAGCGAAAATTTTGAAAAAATTAACATATTTTTTACATTTTTCTATAATAAATATCCCCAAAAAATATATTTTTTTTCCCTCAGTTTAGGCCGATACGTATTCTTCTACATATTTTTGGTAAAAAAAATCGCAATTGGTGTTTATTGATTGGTTTGCGCAGAAATTATAGCGTTTACAAAACAGGGTATAGTTTTAAGGCATTTTTATAATTTTTTTTTTTTTTACTAGTAATGGCGGCGATCAGCGATTTTTTTCGTCACTGCGACATTATGGCGGACACATCGGACACTTTTGACACATTGTTGGGACCATTGTCATTTTCACAGCGATCAGTGCAATAAAAATGCACTGGTTACTGTGAAAATGACACTGGCGGTGAAGGGGTTAACCACTAGGGGCGCTAAAGGAGTTAAGTGTGCCTAGGGGAGTGTTTACTACTGTGTGGGGGCGTGGTTACAACTGACACGTCACCGATCTCTGCTCTGATTACACAGAGCGGAGATCGCTGACATTGTCAGTAGAGGAGCGGGGAGATGTTGTGTTTACACACACATCTCCCGCTCCGAGCCTCCGTGTGACGATCGCGGGGATCCCCGCGGCGATCGAGTCCACGGGACCCGCGGTCCCACTCACGGGGAAGGCAGGGGGGTTGAGAGCGCGCCACCGGCGGCGTGCGCGCGACCCCGACGTCGGCAGTTAAAGGGCCACGTACAGGTACGTGATTGTGCCTGTACGAGCCATTCTGCCGACGTATATATACCGTGAGCGGTCGGTAAGTGGTTAAGGAGATAAACAGGCAGGCGGCTGGCCGGAACTTGAGCCAAGACAGAAGAACATGCGAGCGGAGCTGAATGGACATGCGCCCGAAACGGAATAAATGGTCCCTCCACTCTGACCAGCACATGATCATCAGAAAGGAGCACAGATAATGAAAAAAATACACCCCCTAAGCTAGTACAGTAGGTTCGGCGGAGCAGGGGGTGTGTAATTCAGAATTTTATTCTGCACTAACTGTCTTTGAAATTGCCCCAGCCCCTGTTCAAATCCCATCCAGGGACAAAACCGGGGACGGTGTCCTCAATCTGGGGACTGTACCCGGAAACCGGGGATGTCTGGTCACCCTACTCTGCAGAGGTCCAACATACACCATGCTGACCTAAATCTCTGAAGTTTGTGCTCAGTGCTTATTAAGCCCCGTACACACGGTCAGACTTTTTGGCAACAAACTTCATTTTGAGCAAGTTTTGCCAAAAAATCCGACCGTGTGTACGCTCCATCGGACAAACTTTTTTGGTTTTCATCGGACAAAAGTTCGATGGAGCAAAGTCCGACCGTGTGTACAGACTTTTGTCAGATGGACAAAACAAATAATGTTAAAATCAACCAACAATAGCAGAAGTTGACCAAGGGGTGGCGGTAAAGAGCAGAAAAACCACGTGATGTTGGAAAAAGTTTTGGGAAAGTTTGCAGAAAAGTCCTGTGGTGTGTATGCTATGGGTGTGCCCGGCCAACTCCGTTCGAACAAAAATCCACGGAAAAGTCCGATGGAAGTCCGACCGTGTGTACAAGGCTTTAGAGAGCTATGACTTAGCTATGGTAAAAATGTAAGCTGTATGTACTGTTTTTTTTCAGCACACACCAACACAGCACATTGGTGTGGACTGAAACCATAGTAAATAAGGCAATGTAACTGTCCTTGCATTTCGATTTCATTGGACAATATAGCCCAACATTTGTTGTGAAAAAACAAGGAGCATGTAATATAGAATTACCTGGTTTCTTGAGTTCACCCATACAGTTTAGATGGCCTTTGTCACATGTGCTGTATGAAAAAAAAAAAACAGATACACATTTCAGTTATATGATTTGTTATTAAAATCTAAAGTAAATATTGGTCACAAAATGTACAAGCTCTACATGTCTTCATTAAAAAGTCAGACCTCTCCTGTCAAACTCCCTCAATGGATACGTCTTTGTTTTCTGACGACATATCGGGTTATCCTGAAAGCCTGGATATCATCTTCCACTCCCTCAATTGTCACATTTAAAAAGAAGCTGAAAAGTCTCCTATATATTGAAAAACTAGATACCGTTATCCAGAACTTTGGGCCTACCAAACGTTTCTTCAGTAGCTGGAAGTCATTCATGGAACATTTTCTTCTGAGCTCCAAAATCCATCTTCTTATGAAATCGTTTCAATATACGGAATGGTATATCAAGGCAAACTTTACTAACTTTCCCAGCAGACTGAAATTACCTGAAGATAACGTACCAGTGTCCTCTCATCCTGAAGGTGTTCTATCCGATGCCAACACATACTTATATATGTTCTGCCTTTTACCATGTCCCCTCTATGGAGGTAGAGTATTTAATCATATGTGTTACTTAATAGACCTCCGCGTATTACAGTTCCTGCCTTGATTTATGTATGCAGCCATCTGTTGCCTTAGGTTCTTCCCATGTTAATGCAAAATGTATGGTATATTCTGTAATCACACTTTTTTCTCAAAAAAATAAAAATAAAAAAAGGCAGATTTAAAATTTAAGACAATATTGGGAAGAGCTCTTAACCACTTAAGGACCGCTGCACGCAGATTTACGTTGACAGAAAGGAACGGACAGGCAAATGGGCGTATATATATGTCCCCTTTAATTTGCCGGCGTGTGGTCTTGCACGCCACCGCCGGCGCGCACACGACCCTGTCGTGAGCTCCGTGAACGTGCCCGCGGAACCCGCGGACTCGATGTCCGCTGGTGTCCCGCGATTGGGTCACAGAGCTGAAGAACGGGGAGATGTTAGTGTAAACACAACATCTCCCCGTTCTTCCTAGTGACATGTCAGTGATCGTCTGTCCCCTGTCATCGGGAACAGCGATCAGCGACATGTCACGGCAAGCCACGCCCCCTAACAGTTAGAAGCACTCCCTAGGTCACACTTAACCCCATCAGCGCCCCCTACAGGTTAACCCCTTCACTGCCAGTGTCATTTTTACAGTAATCAGTGCATTTTTATAGCACTGATCGCAGTAAAAATGACAATGGTCCCAAAATGGTGTCAAAAGTGTCCGATGTGCCCGCCATAAATTAACGATAAAAATCGCTAATCACTGCCATCACAAAAAAAAAAAAGGACGTCAATTTTGTTTGGGAGCCACGTCCCACGACCGCACAATTGTCAGTTAAAGTGACGAAGTGCAGAATCGCAAAAAGTGTCACATGACACTGATCTCCGCTACGAGTACATGGAGCCGAGATCAGTGTCATTGTCACTAGTCAGAGCAGGGAGATGCTTGTTTACACAAGCATCTCCCCGCTCTATACCTCCGTGAGATGATCTTACGTGGAAGGCGGCAGGGTCGCGAGCACGCCACTGGCGGGGCGCTCGCGACCACGGCAGGCATTTAACCCCCCTGGCGGTATTCCCGAGTCTGGCTCGGGGTTAAATTTAGCACCAAAAGCGGTAACCCCGAGCCAGACTCGGGCTGCATCGCAGTAATCCAGGCAGAGTTACTTACCTTCTCCCCTGGATCCTGCGATGCCTCCCCGCTGTGTGATCGAGCTGTCTCTTCGCTCAATTCACACAGTGCCCGAGTGCCGCCGAGCTCCGTTCCCTGCGACGTTACGACGCACGGGGACGGAGATCGGCACCAAATTCAAAAAAGTTAAAACAATACACATACAGTACACTGTAATCTTACAGATTACAGTACTGCATAAAAAAATTACACACCCCCTTTGTCCCTAGTGGTCTGCCCAGTGTCCTGCATGCACTTTTATATAATAAAAACTGTTCTTTCTGCCTGGAATTTGGAGATTGTACATAGCAACTAAAAAGTGTCCCTTTACATCAAAAGTGGTTTTAGACCAGCTAGAAAACAGCGATAATAAATTAGAATCACTCGCAGAATTGAGCGATAGCGATTTGTGGGGAAATTCGTCATCAAACACTGAAAAACACTTTTATTATTATTATATTATTATTTGTTATAATTATTTTATAGTTATTTATTATATTATAATTTATGATTTTTTTTTTTTTTTACTTTATCATACCCGGGATGTCTACTAGACTCTTGTTTGGACAGATTTAAGTGAGTTATTCCTAAGAATTACAGGCCTACAATATAAAACGTCAAATTTCCATGCAGAATAATGGTACCGCTTTCAGCATCTAAAATCTGCCAGAATCATACCGCCAGGGAGGTTAAAGGGCCACGTATAGGTACGTGATTATGCCTGTCTGTGCCATTCTGCCGAAGTATATATACAGTGGGCGGTCCACAAGTGGTTAAACTGCAATGTATAAAAAGCAAACAGATCTTATATGTTTCTCATTTGATAGCAGTAAAGTGTAATTTGGTTGGTTGCTATGGATTTCTACAATTTTTAGATACTGCTGTTAAAAAGTTTATCAGATCAAAAAGAATAAAAAATAACTACATGTATTTGTTATGTTTTCAAATATTTTAGAGAGAAAAGTAGAAAGGTCTGAAAAAATACATAATGGTGTAATTTAGACAACTGGTTTAAAGGGATATGTATGTGATGTTTAAAGCTTGAACTGTAGTCAAAGGTTTTACATGCACATATTGGTATTTTTCAAAAACAAAACAAAAGGGGGTTATTTACTAAAGGCAAATCCACTGTGCACTACATGTGCACTGCAAGTGCACTTGGAAGTGCATTGCAAGTGCACTTGGCACGGCCATTTTTAAGGCAGGGCAAAAGGGGAAGCTGCCCTGGGCCCATCATTGTTGTGGGGCCTAAAGCAGCTGCCTCATACTTGCCAACTACCCCAGTTTAAATTCCCTTGTCCCTTGAAGTGTTAGTCCCATGCTGTGTCCTGATATCTCAGTGTGAAGTTATGTTACTAATGCTGCCCAGCTCTGCCCTATTGCCATGTACAGATGACTTACCTGCAGACCCTGTGTTTACATGTAAATAACGTGCATTGATATGCAAATAGAGACAGCATTAATATGCAAATAGCCGTGGGTCGGCAGCATTGATTTGTAAATAGCGGTGGAATTAATATGTAAATAGCCGCAGACTGGCAGTAACCTCTAGCAACCAATCAGTGAGCAGTAATAATGTGTAGCAACCTCTAGCAACCACTTAGTGAGTGGTAAGGATGTCCAGTAACCTCTAGCAACCAATCAGTGAGCAGTTTTGATGTACAGTAATCTCTAGCAATCAATCAACAAGCAAAAGTCATGTGCTGTAACCTCTAGCAAATAATCAGTGAGACATAATTTGTGCTGCAACCTATAGCAGCCGCCAGTGAGCAGTAATGATACCTCTGGCAACCAATCGCAATCACTGCCTGATCTGATTCAGTAAACTGATTTTGAGTCTAGCTGATATTTATTGTATGTCTCAGAGCAGGTGGAGAGTGAAATTGCATGGGGGGGGGGGGGAGAAAATGTTTGCCCAGGGTCCAGTCAATATTAAAGACTGCCCTGGCACTTGGAGGTGCAGTTTCTGTAGATCAGAGGGGAAGATCTGAAATGAGGGGAAGCTCTGCTGATTACTATCATCCAATCATGTGCAGGCAAAAATGCTTTTTTTTATTGTCCTTGCCCTTGCATGTCCCCCTCGGATCTACAGCGACTGCACTTCCAAGTGCACTTGGAGTGCACAGTGGATTTGCCTTTAGTAAACCAACCCCAATGTGCGTCAAAGTATGCTGCAAAACGATACTCCTTCTTGAGTTTTGCAGCCAGTGTGTACCTCAGCAACAAGGCTTGCGAAGGGCCTGCAACTTCTGAAATAATAAAGTAGAGAGAGAGCTATATAACTGGTCACGGACCTTCACTGGCCTCAAACAGGGTTGTGTGGAGCACTTCAGAGGTCTGTCCAGTCCCTCCCAGAACCACTTTGTATCCACCCACTGCACTTGATTGACTGCTTTGTCTGCTCTGCAGTGTAGTCTGGTGGGGAAAGTTGACTTTCCCTTTATGTTACCAGTGCCTTCAGTCAAGTTAATTTCCCTGAATATTGAAAATTACAGTGGGTAGCCAAGATGGCAGATGGTGGGATTTTTAAGTGTTTTTATTGTACCAGAACTCAGTAAATGTTAGCATAAGTAGGTGATATATGGCTACATATAATGTTAGAGATGCAGAATTTAATATAATATAATTTTCCTTGAAGTTAAACTATTAAAAAAAAAACAAGCTTAGTTGTTTTACTCAAGATGGTCGTGGCTAGAAATCCTGGGGGGGGGGGGGTTCAAAGTGATTTCTCAAAAAAGCATGATGACATGGATGGATGGGGGAGCTTTCTTTGAATATTAAAAATGAAATAAATAAGTGTTTAGTTCTGCTTTAGGAAATTTCTGATCTTAGTCTGTTTCCACACTGAATATTTACTGTCTCCTAACAAAACGGTTTGCACAAAATGTGGCCCTATGTGGCTTTAAACTGGCAGGAACGCACACAAAACTATATGGCGTTAAACTGGCAGGAACGCACACAAAACTCTATGGCGTTAAACTGGCAGTAACGCACACAAAACTATATGGCGTTAAACTGGCAGTAACGCACACAAAAGTAAGGTGGCAGTTTAGTTCCACTTTAGGAAATGTCTGAGCTTAGCCTGTTTCCACGCTGAATATTTACTGTCTCCTAACAAAACGGTTTGCACAAAATTTGGCACTATATGGCAGTAAACTGGCAAACATTTGGCCCTGGTTCACTTGTATGAGGCTCTATGTGCCACGGGGGAGTGGGCACAGCAGCCTATTCATTAAAATGAGTTGCTGTGCCTGCCTTTTCTGCATTGAAAAGGTTCTTGCATGTGTCTGCACGGAAATCGCATGGTGCTTCTTCAGCATGTGATTTTCATGTGCGGGAAACCATACCACAGTTTTCAGTGTGTGAGTGTGCCATTAAGAATTAATGACACCCCCGTGCATTTTCTGTGCAGGACCACATTTTGTGTGCGGCTGCAAGAGGGGGCAATAATGCATGCAATTTACACACACTCCCGCATCTGCATATTTGTGAATGTAGCCTAAATGTACAACTAATAGCTCCTGTATGGCGGTATAAACAAATACCAAAGTTTTGTGGTTCACAAACCTCCTAAAGTAAATCAAAAACTTCCTTTACCTTCCCTGACTGAGTTAAATCCCCCTTGATCTGTGTTTCACAACTAGGGATGAGCTTCGAGTTCGAGTCGAACTCATGTTCGACTCGAACATTGCCTGTTCGCCCATTCGCCGAACAGCGAACAAATTGGGGTGTTCGCGTCAAATTTGAAAAGTCTATGGGAGAAATCTAAAGTGCTAATTATAAAGGCTAATATGCAAGTTATTGTCCTAAAAAGTGTTTGGGGACCCGGGTCCTGCTCCAGGGGACATGTATCAATGCAAAAAAAAGTTTTAAAAACGGCCGTTCTTTTGGGAGCAGTGATTTTAATAATGCTTAAAGTGAAACAATAAAAATGAAATATTCCTTTAAATTCCGTACCTAGGGGGTGTGTATGATATGCATGTGAAGTGGCGCATATTTCCCATGCTTAGAACTGTCCCTGCATAAAGTGTCATTTTTGAAGGAAAAAAAGTCATTTAAAACTCAATCGCGGCTATTAATGAATTGTCGGCTCCCGGCAATACATAGAAAAGTCATTGATAAAAATAAACCATGGGGGTCCCCCAGAATTCAATTACCAGGCCCATTTTAAGCATTATTAAAATCACTGCTCCCAAAAAAACTGACGTTTTTAAAACTTCTTTTTGCATTGATACATGTCCCCTGGAGCAGGACCCGGGTCCCCAATCCCTTTTTAGGACAATAACTTGCATATAAGCCTTTATAATTAGCACTTTAGATTTCGAACGTTCGAGTCCATTGTAGCTCACAGTAGGGGGTTTCAGTAACAGAGGAAATGTTGTTAATCCAAAGAGAAGTGGGCAAGACTAGACATGTGCGGTTCATTTTGTTCCAAATTGAAATCCGGACTAATTTTCGATGTATCCAAATTCCCGAATTACAATAGTTCAGAATTTAAACAAATCTGAAATAATGAAAAAAAATTGGACGAAATTCGAATTTGAATACTTTTAGAATTCGAATAGTTTTCAAATTTGAAAAGTTTTCAAATTTGAAAAGTTTTCAAATTCAACTAGTTCTCAAAATTGAATTTGAAAAGTTTTCGAATTCAAATTGTTTTCAAATTTGAATAGTTTTCAAATTCGATTCGTTTTTGAATAGTTTTCAAATTTGAATAGTTTTCGAATTTCCAAAGAGAATAAAACAGAATAAAAAATAAAGGAATAGAACAAAAAAAAAATAATAGAATCAAAAAGAATATAACAGAAAATAAAAGAATATAATAGAATAGAGTAAAACAGAACAAAATACAATAGAGAATAAAAGAACAGAATAGGCTAAAATATAATAGAAACAAATTGAATAGAATAAAATAACATAGAAAGAATATAACCATTGTCTGAAATTCGAATTTCAAATAGAATAAATTAGAATTTGAATACATAAGAAAATAATAGAATAGAAAAGATCAGAATAGAAAAAAAAGAATAGAGTAGAATAGACTATAATAGAATACAAAAGAAAAGAATTAAAAAAAACAATAGAATAGAAAGAATATAACAATTTCCCAAAATTCAAATATAATCAATTTGAATTTGAATAGAATACAAAGAATATATTAGAAAATAATAGAAAATAACAGAATAGTATAGAGAAAAACAGCAGAATAGAATAGAAAGAATATAACCATCTTCCGAAATTCAATTTCCGTATAGAATAAATATGAAAAGAAAGAATAGAATAGAATAGAAAATAAAATAATAGAATAGAATAGAAAAGAACAGAAAAATAATACAAAAAAAACAATATAATTGAATATAATAGAAAGAATATAACACTTTCCCAAAATGCAAATAGAATCAATTAGAATTTGAATAGAATAGAAAAGAATAGATTAGAATAGGAAGATGGTCATATTCTTTCTTTTTTTTTCTTTTTTAAATTCTTTATTTATTTATTTTCAACAATAGGGTTTACACACACATACCTCCATCTTAAACTGTAGGTTAATCAAGAAAAAGAAATTAAATTCAAAGCCTATTTCTTCACATCACATCTTTCAAAAATGAAATCTGTACATTATCCGTAATATATTAATTTTATATATATATATATATATATATATATATACATATATATATATATATATATATATATATATATATATATATATATACATATATATATATATATATATATATATATATATATATATATATAAATATATATACATGCATACATATACATATACACATATATACATACATACACATACATACACATATATATACATACATACACATACATAAACACACACATATATATACATAATTTCAGCCAGACCCTATTTATTCACCTCATACAATCTTACTTTCTATATTGATTCCTTAATCTCTTATCTACATATTCTCATCTTCCCCTGTTATCTTCCATTTTATCCCAAACTCATCCCAATATCCCTATACCCATTTCCCATTCCCTTCAATCTCCATATTCCTCCTCCCCCAAAGAGAAAAAAGAAGAAGAAGAAGAAAAAAAAAAGAGATTCTCTCCTCCTTAACCCTTCCATTGTGACACTTATCTATCTTTTCACTCTCCTAATAGCCTTTTACCTTCTTCTGATTGTATATATACCTCCCATGGAGCCCAGATTTCTTTAATTTGTTCCTTTCTATTAGGGATGAGCTTCGAGTTCAAGTCGAACTCATGTTCGACTCGAACATTGCCTGTTCGCCCGTTCGCCGAACAGCGAACAAATTGGGGTGTTCGCGGCAAATTCGAAAAATCTATGGGAGAAATCTAAAGTGCTAATTATAAAGGCTGATATGCAAGTTATTGTCCTAAAAAGTGTTTGGGGACCCGGGTCCTGCCCCAGGGGACATGTATCAATGCAAAAAGAAGTTTTAAAAACGGACGTTTTTTCGGGAGCAGTGATTTTAATAATGCTTAAAATGAAAAAATAAAAGTGAAATATTCCTTTAAATTTCGTACCTGGGGGGTGTGTATGATATGCATGTGAAGTGGCGCATGTTTCCCGTGCTTAGAACTGTCCCTGCAAAAAGTGTCATTTTTGAAAGAAAAAAATGCATTTAAAACTGACTCGCGGCTATTAATGAATTGTCGGCTCCCGAGTCCCGGCAATACATACAAAAGTCATTGATAAAAAAAAAAAAAAAAGCGTGGGGGTTCCCCAGAATTCAATTACCAGGCCCTTCAGGTCTGGAATGGATATTAAGGGGAACCCCGCCGCAAATAAAAAAAAAATTGACGTGGGGTTCCCCCAAATATCCATTCCAGGCCCTTCAGATCTGGCATGGATTTTAAGGGGAACTCCACCCCAAATTAAAAAAAAAATGGCGTGGAGTCCCCCTAAAAATCCATACCAGACCCCTTATCCGAGCATGCAACCTGGCCGGCCGCAGGGGAAAAGGGGGGGACGAGAGAGCGGCCCCCCCTCCCTCCTGAACCGTACCAAGCCACATGCCCTCAACATGGGGAGGATGTCCCCATGTTGATGGGGACAAGGGCCTCATCCCCACAACCCTTGCCCGGTGGTTGTGGGGGTCTGCGGGCGGGGGGCTTATCGGAATCTGGAAGACCCCTTTAACAAAGAGGACCCCCAGATCCCGGCCCCCCCCCCTATGTGAATTGGTAAGGGGTACATTGTACCCCTACCATTTCACGAAGAAAGCGTAAAAAAATGTTTAAAAAAACACACAAACACCTTGAAAAAGTCCTTTATTTAAAAAAAAAAAACATTCCAGCGGTGAAATCCAGTGTCCCGCGGCGATCCCGATGTCCAGCGCTGTCCGTCATTGGTTGTGCCTGAGCGGACCTGATGGGGAACTCCCTCTCAGTATTTTAAATGTATAGACCCGCCCCTTCTAAAGTTCCCCATCAGGTCCGCTCAGCGGACCAGATGCGGAACATGAGAAGGGGCGGGTCTATACATGTATTACCAAAGTGAGAGCAGTTCCCCATCAGGTCCGCCTCCTCGGTATGTCGGACCCGCCTACGTCATTGGCTTGAGCGGGGAACTTCCTTCACTATGTAAATTTAAATTTACATAGTGAAGGAAGTTTCCCGCTCAAGCCAATGACGTAGGCGGGTCTGACATACCGAGGGGGCGGACCTGATGGGGAACTGCTCTCACTTTGGTAATACATGTATAGACCCGCCCCTTCTCATGTTCTGCATCTCGTCCGCTGAGCGGACCTGATGGGGAACATTAGAAGGGGCGGGTCTATACATTTAAAATACTGAGAGGGAGTTCCCCATCAGGTCCGCTCAGGCACAACCAATGAAGGACAGCGCTGGACATCGGGATCGCCGCGGGACACTGGATTTCACCGCTGGAATGTTTATTTATTTATTTTTTTAAATAAAGGACTTTTTCAAGGTGTTTGTGTGTTTTTTTAAACATTTTTTTACGCTTTCTTCGTGAAATGGTAGGGGTACAATGTACCCGTTACCAATTCACATAGGGGGGGGCGGGATCTGGGGGTCCCCTTTGTTAAAGGGGTCTTCCAGATTCCGATAAGCCCCCCGCCCGCAGACCCCCACAACCACCGGGCAAGGGTTGTGGGGATGAGGCCCTTGTCCCCATCAACATGGGGACATCCTCCCCATGTTGAGGGCATGTGGCTTGGTACGGTTCAGGAGGGAGGGGGGGCCGCTCTCTCGTCCCCCCCTTTTCCCCTGCGGCCGGCCAGGTTGCATGCTCGGATAAGGGGTCTGGTATGGATTTTTAGGGGGACTCCACGCCATTTTTTTTTTAAACTTGGGGTGGAGTTCCCCTTAAAATCCATGCCAGATCTGAAGGGCCTGGTAATTGAATTCTGGGGAACCCCCACGCTTTTTTTTTTTTTCTCAATGACTTTTGTATGTATTGCCGGGAGCCGACAATTCATTAATAGCCGCAAGTCAGTTTTAAATGCATTTTTTTTCTTTCAAAAATGACATTTTTTGCAGGGACAGTTCTAAGCACGGGAAACATGCGCCACTTCACATGCATATCATACACACCCCCCAGGTACGAAATTTAAAGGAATATTTCACTTTTATTTTTTCATTTTAAGCATTATTAAAATCACTGCTCCCGAAAAAACGGCCGTTTTTAAAACTTCTTTTTGCATTGATACATGTCCCCTGGGGCAGGACCCCGGTCCCCAAACACTTTTTAGGACAATAACTTGCATATTAGCCTTTATAATTAACACTTTAGATTTCGAACGTTCGAGTCCATTGTATTTAATAGGGTTCTAAAGTTTACACGAACATTTTGTCTGTTCGCAGGTTCTGGTGCGAACCGAACAGGGGGGTGTTCGGCTCATCCCTGCTTTCTATCTAATGTTATAGGTAACAATTTCTCCATTATTCCTATCCTCCTAACTTTCTTAAGCCACTCCGAAACCGCCGGGGCTTTTGTGTCCTTCCAATTTTTTGCAATACAACTTTTTGCTGCGTTTATTAGGTGGCACAAAATTGAGTTAACATATCCTTTAGGTGGAATTTTTGTATTATGTAACAAAAAGAAATCGGGTTCCTGTGGGATTAAATATTCAGTAAATGTCTGTGTAATTCTATGTACTGTCTCCCAGAATTGTCTAATTACTGGGCACGACCAAAATAAATGTATCATTGTCCCTCTTTCATCACATCCCCTCCAGCACCTGTCAGGAAATTCTGGAAAAAATGTATTTAAGGCCACAGGCGTATAATACCAACGTGTTAAAATTTTTAAATTTAATTCTTGTGTTTTAATACACCTTGATGATTTTAAAGACAGATCTATTATGTTCTGACATTGTGCTGGAGAGAAGGTATGACCTATATCTCTCTCCCATTTACCCAAGCATTCCATTTTAAAGTCATCTGGGGGTGCAATCAGCAGTGCATACATTTTAGATATCACATGTGAAAGGGGTTCCCCTCTCTCACAGTAATCCTCAAATCTTGTCCGTGCCATCTATATGTTCCTACTGGTCCCAAGTTTTCTAAATAATGTCGGATCTGCCGAGCTTGCTATATCGGGATTTCATATTTCCCTCCTTGTTTTGTGAGCATGTCTATTGTTACCCATCCCCTTTCTCCTACGAAATCAGACGCTTGGAAAATGCCCTTTTCCCTCAATTTCTTAAATATTAGTGATTCTATCCCAGATAAGAAATCTGGGTTTCCTATTATTGGATATAAGGGTGATTTTTTATTTGTAAGTTTAGATTTCTGACATGTTTTATTTCCTATCCATAACGTCGTTCCAATCTTCCAATCGTGGGATGGGATTTTACCAAGGGGGGTAGGGCTGTGTAGCACCATAGTGCTCTATTTAGGGGGATTGAATTTATTTGCTGCTCCATATTTGTCCATAATTTGTAATCCCTATGTCTGCTCCAATCTACTAACCTCCCTAGATGTGCTGCCTGATAATATTTATATATATCTGGTGCAGATATACCTCCTACTCTCTTTGGTAAGGTTAGAAGTTTTCTACCTATTCTTGGCCTTCTACTAGCCCAGATGAATTTCATGAACAGAGTTTGGACTTGACTAAAGAAAGACTTAGGAATTCTTATTGGTAATGCAAGAAATAGGTAAAGAAATTTTGGCATCACACTCATTTTAAGGATAATACATCTCCCGAACCATGAGTGCATACCTTTATTCCAACCTTCCAGTAATGTTCTTACCGTTCTAATTAATGGTTCAAAATTTAGTTTGAAGGTTTTCGTTAAGTTTGCGGGCATCTGTGTACCTAAATAATTTAAAGCTTTCCTCGTCCACTTAAATTTAAAACTTTGTTCTAATACATTTTTAATGGAGCCTGGTAGTGCCACCCCCATCACCTCTGATTTACCATAGTTTATTTTAAGGTTCGACATAGTCCCATATAATTCTACTTCTTTCATAAGGTTGGGTAAGGAAATTTGTGGTCTTGATAGTGAAAAAAGCATATCATCTGCGTAAGCTGACACTTTGTATTCCTTTTCCCCAAATTCAATACCCCTAATATCCGGGTTCTGTCGAATTTTATTTAAGAAGGGTTCTAATGTCAAGGCATATAAAAGAGGCGAAAGGGGACAGCCCTGTCGTGTTCCATTTGTAATTATGAAAGGCTTAGAGTAAACCCCATTTACTTTTACCAAGGCCCGAGGACTCTCATACACTCCTGCTATCCATTGTACCATCCTTTCTCCTATGCCCATTTGTTTTAATACCTCAAACATACATTTCCAATTTACTCTATCGAATGCTTTTTCTGCATCCGTATTCAAAAAAACACTCGATATCTTTTTTTGGTTAACTTGATGAATCAAGTTTAGCACTTTAATAGTACCATCCCTTGCTTCTCTTGTAGGGATAAACCCTACTTGATCCAGATGTACTAGTTGCGATTGATGGGGCTGTATACAATGTGCTAAAATTTTTGTCAAAATTTTTAAATCAACATTTAACCACTTGTCCCCCGCCCACTGTCAATTGACGGCGGGCGGAGGATACTCTCGTTCTGGGAGGACGTCATATGACGTCCTCCCTTTAAAACGAGCTAGGAGGCGCGCGCGCGCCCGCCGCGTTCACAAAGCCCCGGTGCGCGTGCCCGGCGGCCACGATTGCCGCCGGGCACCCGCGATTGCCCGGGAAACGAGCAGGAAAGTGGATCTCTGTGTGTAAACACAGAGATCCACGTCCTGTGAGGGAGAGGGGGCCGATGGTGTGTCCCTTGTACATAGGGACAACCATCGGTCACCTCCCCCAGTCAGTCCCCTCCCCCCACAGTAAGAACACTTTGAGGGAACATATTTAACCCCTTCCCGCCCCCTAGTGGTTAACCCCTTCCCTGCCAATCACATTTATACAGTAATCAATGCATTTTTATAGCAGGGATCGCTGTATAAATGTGAATGGTTCCAAAAATGTGTCAAAAGTGTCCGATGTGTCCGCCGCAATATCGTAGTCACAATAAAAAATCGCAGATCGCCGCCATTACTAATAAAAAAACTAAAACTAAAAATGCTATAAATCTATCCCCTATTTTGTAGACGCTATAACTTTTGCGCAAACCAATCAATACGCGCTTATTGCGATTTTTTTTTTTTTTACCAAAAATATGTAGAAGAATACGTATCGGCCTAAACTGAGGAAAATGTTATTTAAAAAAAAAAATGGGTATTTATTATAGCAAAAAGTAAAAAATAGTGTTTTTTTTCCAAACTGGACGCTCTTCTTTTGTTTATAGCGCAAAAAATAAAAACCGCAGAGGTGATCAAATACCACCAAAAGAAAGCTCTATTTGTGGGAAAAAAAGGACACAAATTTCGTTTGGGAGCCACGTCGCACGACCGCGCAATTGTCATTCAAAGTGTGACAGCGCTGAAAGCTGAAAAATGGCTTGGGCAGGAAGGGGGTTTTCGTGCACAGTAGAGAAGTGGTTAATAAAGATATTGGTCTATAGCTGCTACATATCTCGGGATCTTTCCCCTCTTTTGGTATCAAAGTAATATGAGCAGCTACAGACTCAGGGGGTAGCACCAATGTTTGTCCAACTGCATTAAATACCTTAATCATATATGGCCCTAATTGTATAATACATAAATTTTTTGTAATATTGTATGGTAAAACCGTCTGGGCCTGGTGCTTTGCCATGTTCAATTGTCTTCATTATTGATTGCACTTCCTCCATGGTAATTGGCCCTTCTAATTTCCTTCGATCTGGTGATAATAATCTGGGCAAACATGTCGAAGTCACATATTTCCTTATAGTCCCAAGAGAAGCTCCTGTTTCTGGAAGATTATATAAAGCAGAATAATATTCTCGAAACTCTTGTGCTATCTCTTTTGGAAGTGACTTTTTCAGATCTGCTTTTCCTTTAATAATTGGGATATAAGACCGTATCAATTGTTTTTTTATTTTTTTTGCTAATAGCTTACCGCATTTATCTCCTGAATTGTACATCTCTTTCCTCCCATATTGTAGGGCCGCTTCAGCCTTATATCGAAGTAAGTCTGCTATTTGTCTCCTTAAATGCGCTACCTCATTTCCTAATTCTCTTTCTGTTGTCTTCTTGTGTTGTATCTCTAATCCCTGTAACTTTTCTAATAAATATTTTAACTGTTCTTCTCTGGCCTTTTTTATTTGAGAACCATGTTTAATTAAAATACCTCTAATCACCGATTTATGGGCTTCCCAAACTATTCCCGGATCGCTTTCTCCGTTGTCATTTATCTGAAAATACCACGTAATTTCTTTAATTAAATCTTCCATAATTTGGGGGTTTTGTAAAAAACTTTAGTTTAACCACCATCTCCATTCCGATGAATGGCTCCCCCCCACCAAAGTCAACTCAATCGTGACAGGTGCATGATCTGTCCATGTTATGTTTCCTATTGAGATGTCACGTATTGAGTGTAACAATTGATGGGGGACTAGGAAAAGATCTATTCTTGAGTAACTTTGGTGAGGGTTTGAAAAAAAGGTATAGTCTCTCTCCCCTGGGTGTATAGTCCGCCATCCATCTACTAGTTGTAATTCATGTAGTTTCCGTAAAATACACTTTCTAATTCCGTTAGGTACTGATGAAGTCCCATTGGAGGTATCTACTCTTGGGTCCAATGGGATATTTAAATCTCCTCCACATATCAGTTTTCCTTCACTAAAATCCATTAATTTTGACAACAGTTTAACCAAAAAACTATCTTGATGTGAATTTGGGGCATAAATAGTGGCCAAAGTTACTTTTTCCCTGCCTATCGCTCCTTTAAGAAAAAGGTATCTTTCCCCTGGATCCGAGCATTTATCTGTAAGTTTCCAAGGTATTTTATTTGAAATCAGAATGGCTACTCCCAAAGGGGTTATATTCTTTCTATTCTATTCTATTCAGTTTTTTTCCTATACTAGTGTGTTATTTTCTATTCTATTTTACTCTATTCTTTTCTATTATATTCAAATTGATTCTATTTGAATTTTGGAAAGTGGTTATAGTATTTATATTCTATTATTTTCTATTGCTTTTTTTTAATTCCATTCTTTATTATTCTATTAAAATTTCAGAAGATGGGTATAATCTTTCTATTTAATTCTATTATTTTTAAATTCTATTCTATTCCCTTCTATTCTATTGTATTCTATTCTGTTCTTTAAAATTATATCCTATTCTGTTAGGGTTTACTCTACTATATTCTATTCTTTTATTTTATATTTTATATTTTTTTCTATTTATTTTTCTATTCTATTTCTTTATTTTCTATTCTATTTTATTCTCTTTGGAAATTGGAAAACGATTTGAATCGATTCCATTACGAATAAGCTAAACTAATTCTAAAAACAAATTAAACGGATTAAACTAATCAAACTAAACAAATTTAAATAAATAAAATAAATACTTAATTTAACCACAAATTCTTACCAAGCTACCCCATTTTCCTCTACCATTTCTCCAGACTGCATGACATTTCCTTGGTAATAACAGGGGCAGGAACTGGCCTCTACACAGTCTCCATTATCATTCATATAGGTGCCATCTCTGCACACACAGCCATCCACAGGGTCAAGCTCAGTGTATCTTGTAGCATCTGCCTCACTCAGGGATCGGCATGTAGGCTGGAACTCATTAACATGATAGCGGTATATCTGGGATGCTTTGCAGCTCTGTGTGTAATTTTCTGGAAAAGGCAACAGATAGAATGAACGATAATACAATAAAGCTACACATTTTTACCATTTAGGCCTCATGTACACTGCAGCTGGTAACAGACGTTTAGGAGCAGTTGGGTGTTTTTTTCAGCTGCCCCTGAACTCTCCTCTGTGTTATCTTATCAGTCCATACACACATGGTTGTTTACAGTTTTTTCAAGCAGCTGAGTTTAGAGGAATTTTTTGGAACGCAAAAAAATACATTCAGAAGCTGAGCTTAGAGGCATTTCAAGCGCCAAACGCTTCTAAACACGGCTAAATGCGGTAACTTGCATTTTGTTTACAGGCGTTTTTCATTTTTGGCTATAAAAAAACAAACATATTTTTTAAACGCTTCTAAACGCAAACGTGGCGAAATGCATCATGTAAACGCGGACGTTTTAAATGTGGGCTACTATCTGTCAAGTTAAATCGTTCAGTAGAGGTTGTAAAAACGTCCCGTGTGCATGAAGCCATATGCCTCATACACACAATCGGATTATCCAATGGGAATTGTGTGTAGCACACCCCCGTAGGAGCTGCTGGTTTAGATTTGGGCCTTGCACGTTACCTCACTGTTCGTTGTCTAGGGGATGAGAGTCTATAGAAACTTCAATGTCCACACAAGTATGAATCCTTTTCGTCGGGCTTTATTTCCAAACAAACTTGCATAGGTAGAGGGATGGAGGGTTAGGGGAAGGTTCAGGCACACACAACAGATCACTGGGGAAACTTCCAAGCTTCAAAAGTCACACTCACCACTCTCCTTCAAGTGGGTATTGCTCACCCGTATAAGCCCCTCTCACCTGGCCTAGCAGCCGGGATGATGCACAAACAAATAAAGAAATAACAGTCTCTGCCACAGACTTTTAGGACGACTAAGATGAACTGTTCAGTGATCCTCTGCCACAGGATTTTAGTATCCGGATATCCAGCCCAGTGTTTCTCAACTCCAGTCCTCAAGGCGCCCCAACAGGTCATGTTTTCAGGATTTCCCTCAGATGAAACAGCTGTGGTAATTACAAGGCAGTGAAACTGATCAAATCACCTGCGCAAAATAATGGAAAGCCTGAAAACATGACCTGTTGGGGCGCCTTGAGGACTGGAGTTGAGAAACCCTGATCCAGCCTTACAGTTTAAGAGCCTTTAAGCCAACCCGGCACACTGTAAGGTAACATTAGCTATGGTGCATCCTCCAATAGGGTTGGCTTCCTCCCGCAGGACAGACAGCACAGGATCACCTTCAAAGTATAGACCCCAGTCAGGACAACTGGGCCTACCTGGCATAGATGCAGCCTCGGGCCAACATGGCTCTGCGGCTGAAATTCCAGTATCACATACCTCGAGCCAGGAGGGCCACGAGGCAAATAGAGCCCTGAGAAATGGCGTCTGCCCCTTAAGTACCCTTCTCCAGCATGCTCAGCGGGGAGACCACTCCCACTGAGCTGTTCCCGGGGAAAAATACCCAATACACTTTGGCCTGCTTGTGTTCCAACATTGGCCTGGGGTGGCCAATACAAATACTGCAGCTGCTGACTTTTAAAATAAGGACACTTACCTGTCCTAGGCGCACGCTATGCCCTCACCCAAAGACGACCTGTCCCCTCGGCACCGGGTGGAGGCTCCGGCTTCTTGAGTAAGGGAATCAGGAAGTGAAGCATTGAGGCTTCACAACCTGTTTCCCTACTGCGCATGCGCGAGTCGCGCTGTGCATTCTGAATGGTCCTTGCTGTCTTCTGGGACCTGTGTGTCTCCCTGAAGACAGCGGAGGGCACATAGGGGGGTGGCCGGACATGGCATAGATCACCGCAGATTCTACAGCGATCTATCGCCAGAAGTGGGAGCAAATACCTGTATTAGACAGGTACCTACTCCCCCCCCCCCCCCCCCCCAAATGTGACACCGGAGGAGGAAGGACAGTATAAGCAGAAGTTAAATTATTGGGTGGAACTCCACTTTAAGAAGCAGTTGAGGTCAGAAGCATTTTTTTGAAAGCAGATAAATTGCGTTCAGGACGGTAGTTTAGTGGCATTTGAAATGCTTGTAACAGCGTGTAAACACAGATAAACGTGGTAACCCGCTTTTTTAAGCGTTTTTGTTTAGAGGCGTTTTCAATGGGGAAGAATTCCTGACCATTTAAATACAGACTTTCCAGAACTCTTGTTGTTGTCTGCAAATGTGGGGGGGGGGGGGGGGATGGGAGGTAGAGAGAAAGAGAGAGAGATTTCTCTCACAGAATGGGTGAAATAGTTAATAATACTTATTTTTCCTGCATTGTGGGCATTTGGGAGAGTCTACTGAGGTTATCTGCAAAAAAAACACTTCTAAACGCAGACGCTCATAAACGCTGCTAAACACACCATGTAAAAGTGCCAAAACGGAAGTTTTTAACCGTCGGTTACTAGCTGTCAAAGTTCCAACGTTCAGGAGAGGTTTTCAAACGTCCTGTGTACATGAAGCCTTAGACTAGGAGGGAATATTGTCATGAACAAAGAACAGAAATGGGAATGCATCAAATTGACTGTAAGCAAACACACTGCAAAATATTTTCCCACAGGCAATAGGTTTAAAATAAAAACTATGTGGCTCACGTCCAACGTTAAAAAAAACTATAAATAATAAGAAAAGAGGAAAGAAATATACAAAAATAAAGGAACATTTAAACGTTACAAAGTATATAACAGAAGAGTGTACACAAATACAATTTACTGTATGTCCTTTTCCCACAAATAAAGCTTTATTTTGGGTGAATTTGATAACCTCTGCATTTATTTATTTTTGCGCTGTAAACAAAATAAGACCGCCAGTTTAAAAAAAAAAAGAAAAATAATAAAATAAAATGAAAAAAAAATAACTTTTTCACAAATTTTGGCCAATACGTATTCTGCTACATTTTTTTGGTAAAAAATCCCAATAACCATATATTGATTAGTTTGCGCAAAAGTTATAGTGTCTACAAACTATGGTATATTTACTGGAATTCTTATTTATTTACTTTTTCTTTTTACCAGTAATGGCGGCGATCAGTGACTTATATCGTTACTGCGATATTGCAGCGGACATTAACTGACACTTTTGAAACTTTTTGGGAACCAATGACACTAATACAGTGATCAGTGCTAAATACAGTTGTGCTCAGACATTTGCATACCCTGGCAGAAATTGTGACATTTTGGCATTTAGATTGAAAATATGACTGATCATGACAAAAAACTGTCTTTTTATTTATAGATAGTGATCACATGAAGCCATTTATTATCACATAGTTTTTCGGATCCTTTTTAAATCATAATGATAACAGAAATCACCCAAATGGTCCTGATAAAAGTTTACATACCCTGGAATGTTTGGCCTTGGTACAGACACAGAAGGTGGCACACACAGGTTAAAATGGCAATTAAAGGTTCATTTTTCACATTTGTGGCTTTTTAAATCACAATTAGTGTCTGTGTATAAATAGTCAATGAGTTTGTTAGCTCTCACATGGATGCTCTAAGCAGGCTAGACACCGAGCCATGAGGAGGTAGAAAAGAACAATCAAAAAACCTGCGTAACAAAGTAATGAAACTTTATAAAGATAGAAAAGGATATAAAAAGATACCCAAAGCCTTGAATATGCCAGTCAGTACTGTTTAATCCCTTATTAAGAAGTGGAAAATTCGGGGCTCTTTTAATACCAAGCCAAGGTCAGGTAGACCAAGAAATACTGCAGCCACAACTGCCAGAATAATTGCCCAGGATACAAAGAAAAACCCACAGGTAACGGCAGGAGAAATACAGGCTGCTCTCCAAAACGACGGTGTGGTTGTTTTTAAGAAGTACAATTCAACGATACTTGAACAAAAAAGATCTGCATGGTTGAGCTGCCAGAAGGAAGCCTTTACTGCGCAAATGCCACAAAAAAGCCAATGAGGCATGTCAAGGTGTTGTTGGGCATATTGTAACTAGGCTTTTTTGTGGAACTTGTACAGTAAAGGCTTCTTTCTGGCAACTTGACCATGCAGCTCTTTTTTGTTCAAGTATCAGCGTATTGTGCTCCTTAAAAACAACCACACCATCTTTTTCCAGAGCAGCCTGTATTTCTCCTGAGGTTACCTGTGGGTTTTTCTTTGTATCCCGAACAATTCCTGTGGTAGTTGTGGCTGAAATCTTTCTTGATCTACATGACCATGGCTTGTTATCAAGAGATCCCCAAATTTTCCACTTCTTATTAAATGATTGAACAGTACTGACTGGCATATTCAATGCTTTGGATATCTTTTTATATCCTTTTCCATTTTTGTAAAGTTTCAATACATTGTTACGCAGGTCTTTTGACTGTTCTTTTCTGCTCCTCATGGCTCAGTGTCTAGCCTGCTTAGTGCATCCATGTGAGAGCTTACAAACTCATTGACTATTTATACACAGACACTAATTGCAATTTAAAAAGCCACAAATGTGGGACATTAACCTTTAACAAACATTTTAACCTGTGTGTGCCACCTTCTGTGTCTGTACCAAGGCCAAACATTCCATGGTATGTAAACTTTTCATTCGGGCCATTTGGGGGATTTCTGTTATCAATATGATTTTAAATAGAGCCCAAAAAGACATAATAAATGGCTTCACGTGATCACTATCCTTGAATAAAAGACAGTTTTTTTGGCATGATTAGTTATATTTTCAATATAAATGCCAAAATGTCGAAATTTCTGCCCGGGTATGCAAACTTTAGAGCACAACTCTATATGCACTGGCTGGGAAGGAGTTAAACAGCTATCGTGATCAAAGGGTTAAATGTGTGCCTAGACAGTCTTTTGGTGTACAATGTGAGGTGCTTTTTCTAAGGAAAGTAATGCATTTTATTCCCTGCTTAGCGGGGAAAGAAAATCTATTACTTCCCCTCTGACAGGACAGAGCTTTACCTTTATATCCTGTGTGTGTGTTCCCGACAATTGGTCATCTATTAGCCGACATCCGCTGATTGGCATCTGCTGTGTATAACCGTGTCGCCAGCGGCGCACGCACACGCCCCCCCTACCTGGAAGCACCGGATCACATACCTGGTATGTGATCTGGCGCAGGAGAACCACTGTGCCACTGTGTATGTTTTACAGTTGGCAAACAGTTAAAGTAAAAGAAGTGATGAGTGTAATACTTACGGCACACGTTGTCTCTCCAGCCAGTGATAAGGACTCCTTTCTTATTACATGCAAAGGCATAAGATGAGAGAGCAGCACACATGCACGCCTCACTGTCCGTACAGCTGCAGGTATCCGACATACAGTTCTAGATACAAGATATAACATCAAATTTAGAGCATAAGTCATAGTGATATAAAAACAACAAGAGCAAAAGGAAGAATCACTTTAAGTCCTGGTTCACACCAGTGTGGCTTTGAAGTTGGTCTACTTCAGCACGACATCAAAGCCTGTCAGTGCGATTTCATACGTGGCTTGCTGACATCTGTGCAACTTCATTTGATAGATGTCAATGCAAGTTGCACTGAAATCGCACAGGAATATTGCAGGAACTTTTTTCAAAGTCGCTGCGACTCAAGTCGCATCAAGTTAAATTTGAACAGTTCCATTACCGCAAATAGGGTGCGACTTGTCATGCGACTTTGACCTGTCAAGTCACATGACAAGTTGCACTGTGAGTGGTAAGCAAAAAAAAAACTTCTCAGACAACTCATTTTTTAGAAAAGTTTTATAATCTGAAAGAGAATAATATTAAATGAGAAATATGAAATAAAATAAAGTTTCATTCTGATATTATTGGTTTGCAGATCACCCAAATAAACAAATGGCACAAAAATTCAATTTAATTATACAGGAAAATGTAAAAACAACTGAGGGCTTAATGAAAAAAAAAAAACAGATCTATCCATTAAATGTACACTAGATGGGTATCTACAGTACCCTGAAAAAGTATTCATACCCCTTGAAATTTTCCACATGTTGTCATGTTACAACCAAAAACGTAAATGTATTTTATTGGGGTTTTATGTGATGGACCAACACAAAGTGGCACATAATTGTGAAGTGGAAGGAAAATGATAAATGTTTTTCAATTTTTTTACAAATAAATATCTGAAAAGTGTGGCGTGCATTTGTATTCAGCCCCCTTTAGGCCAGTTCACACTGGTGCTACAAACGCTCCAACATTAGTAGCTCATGTCGCATGAAGTGTAAAAATCAATGTTTCCCTATGGGAGCCGTCTTAACTGGTCCGACACATGTCGGTCCGACTTTGAAAATGCTCCCTGCACTACTTTGGTCCGACTTTGATACTTCAGCCCATTGAACATCACTGAAGTCGGATCGCCGTCTTGCATGATCCGACTTTGGCATGCGACTTGTGCTCTGATGATCTTGAGGGGGAACTTCACGCCAAATTTTAAATAAAAAAACGGCATGGGTTCCCCCTCCAAGAGCATACCAGGCCCTTCGGTCTGGTATGGATTTTAAGGGGAACCCCCTACGCCAAAAGTGAAGATGATGAGACGGAAAGACTAATAGTTCACAGTGAAGTTTTGTGCAGGAGGAGAGGAGTCCTGGGGAGGCAGAGACTGGGGGAGGCAGAGACGAAGGGGTGCTGTGACTGCTCAGAGAGGCGCAGGATCTGTAGGAGTATTTCTGATCTCTCTGCTGCTGACTGCTGAGATGAGGGTGGGGAGCAGGGGATGAGGGCAGAGATGAGTCTGTCTGTTGCTGCACCGAGAAGTACAGGATCTGGTGAAAAAGTTCTGTCCTCCTCTCTGCTGCCTACTGCTAAGATAAGGTGGGTGAAAAGATGAGGGGGGGGGGGGGGTTCTGCAGTTGCTGGAGAGGCCTGCAGGCCTTGTATTTGACTCAGCAAGTAAGTGATGTGGAAAAATCACTTTCTACAAGAGGCCAGTATCCAAGAAAGTGCTTACATTGTCAAGTGCATTTGTTTTGAGTTTAAAGTGGTGTAAAGTCACAAGTTTTTTTTTTTTATCTTAATGCATGCTATGCATTAAGATAAAAAGGATTCTGCGTGCAGCAGCCCCCTTAATACTTACCTGAGCCCCCTTTAGATCCAGCAATGTTGCAGGAGTGTCTCGAGTGCCCGAGACTCTCCCTCCTCATTGGCTGAGACGGCAGACTGCGCCATTGGCTCCCGCTGCTGTCAATCAAATCCAGTGAGCCAATGGGTGAGAGAGAGGGGGTGAGGCCAGGGTGCAGCTCTGTGTCTGAATAGACACAGGGAGCTGTGGCTCGGGTGCCCCCAAAGCAAGCTGCTTGCTGTGGGGGCACTCGTCATAAGGGAGGGGCCAGGAGCACCAAAGAGGGCCCAGAGAAGAGGAGGACCAGGCTGCTCTGTGCAAAACCACTGCACAGAGCAGGTAAGTATGACATGTCTGTTATTTTTAACCAAAGAAAAACAAGACTTTACAATCAATCAAATTGAATTTGCAGCTAGATACATGCACTATGGATCACTGTTGTCATCACGGATTATAGCTTAACAATCATATTCTCAATCTTTGTGTGCAAATTACCTCAGTGTTGTCTGCTGCAGCTAAATTCACAACAGAGTTTAACAGCAAGCTAGGATGCAAGGCAAAATATCCCCTTGGACTTTCTGATTGTGTACAGTATATGTATCTGCTGGGGAAGGTGGAGTCACACTGTTGGTTTATCTTAAAGCGGAAGTAAACCCATAGATTTAACAGTTTCAAAAAACAGTTACAATTTTGTAATGTAACTGTCACATTGGTTGTGCTCTCAACCAAATTGTCAAACCATCCAATGGCTGGTGTCATAACTGTTCACATTTGCAGCATCATGGCAGGTGAAGATTAAACAGAGGCCAAGATGGCAGCTTCCAGCTTCCTTGGCTGAAAACGATAGGAAGGTTTACTTCTACTTTAAGGAAGACAATTGTGGTCTGCTGTAAACATTCAACACATCCAATGGTCCTGTTGTAATTCACTTTTCAATCATCAGACATTGGGGGTTATTTACGAAAGGCAAATCCACTTTGCACTACAAGTGGAAACTACAAGTGCAAAGTGCACTTGAAATTGTACTGAAAGTGCACTTGGAAGAAGTGCAGTCGCTGTAAATCTGAGGGGTAGTTCTGAAACGAGGGGAAGCTCTGCTGATTTTATCATCCAATCATGTGCAAGCTAAAATGCTGTTTTTTATTTTCCTTACATGTCCCCCTCGGATTCTACAGCGACTGCACTTCCAAGTGCACTTTCAGTGCAATTTCAAGTGCACTTTGCACTTGTAGTTTGCACTTGTAGTGCAAAGTGGATTTGCCTTTCGTAAATAACCCCCATTGTCTGGTAAAGTCCATTGACACCCAGAGACATGAGATTCTTATTTTATTTGACTTGTAGGAATTTTCGCCAGCCGCCTGCACATATAACATTCTTGTACATAAGCTTGATACAATATTGTTTAGGGGTATTACCGTATGATAAATAAGAGGGCTTTCCAAGCTGTGGCACTCAGTGAAAGGTCCAGTTTCCGATGTAAGAAGACCACACCAATGCACTGCATATCTTTCTGCAGAATACAACATTTTTTTTTTAATAGCACATGAGAAAAAAAAAGCATAATATACAACATGTTCACATTGCTATCATGTTTAGGTCACCTTACATGAACGACTTACCCTTCTCCACGCTGAGTGAACATGGGTCCTCATAGCTGTTTTTGATATTCGGACAGGTGGATAAAGTCTTCCAGGTATTAACAAAAGCTGCAGCAGTACCTTCAATGACTCCGCTCAGAGCTTTAAAATCATCACTTTGGATTCTGTTGTAGTTTCCGCATAGACCTTTAACATATAATGATATTAGAAAATATGTTTTCATAGTGCTATAGAATGCTAAACAATCAACGTGGGGACCCCCACAGTCTTTTTTCCCAAAAAATTTCTATTGATGGCAATGTTTTTTTTTTCATTCAGCTGTTAGCGGGGAAGCCCGCTGACAACTGATGACTCATGCGTTGTTAAGGACACGGAGGCTGGCTTCCCATCCGGCTCTTCAACAACTGCCAGCTGTTCACTGTGCGCTCGGTGGGCAAACATCCCGCCGAGCACCCCAAAGATTTGGGTGTTCGCCGAACAGGCGGTGTTCGGCCCGAACTTATGCTCGTCCCGAACTGCTCGCCCAACACTAATTATAAGGTCCCTTTTACATGGACAGACCGATTAGGTCGGCCTGACAGTTTTTTTAGTCTGACCCGATAAGATCATCCATTGCCCTCTATGGAGCAGCAGATGTAAATGGCCGTTTGGCCGTTTAAGGCCTGTACACACGATACAAAAATCTGAAGTAAAATTTTATCCGATGAACGATCTGCTGATTTTCAGATCATTAGTATGGTGCTTTCAACAGCCGATTCCGTTTTTTCATCAGACAAAAGCTGGATGTGCAGACTATACATTTTTTGTCGGATGTCAACTCAACGCCTGAATTTCATTTAATTAGTAAGTTTTTTGTACAAAAAAAATTGTAAGAGCAAGACTACGCATGCTCAGAAATGAAAGAATACATACAAAACTAGTCAACACATTACGTCAGTTCTGAAGTTGTATTTTGTCGTAAGAGAATTTTCATATGGTGAGTAACCTCTTCACTTTCGACATGAGACTAGCATGCAACAAAAAATGGATGAACGGTCGTCCGAAAATCTGATCGTGTGTACGAGGCTTTACACCCGCTGACATCCGATCTGATACTATCTGCTAAAAACAGACAGATGGGGGATCAATTCTGCATACATCTGGCGGATCGGATGTAAATGGAGAGGTGATCTGTTTACATCCAACCACTCATAGATGAAAGTGGGCTGTGTCCTGTTATCCGTCTGCTCAGTGGGAATCAGCGGACAGATCCCCCACTGAACAGGCCGATCCGCTGGCAGAGTCCGCCCGTGTGAAAGAACCCTAACTAGTTGTAACATCTTGAGTCTTCATTGGTGAGAATAAAAATTTCAATCTATGGCCTCATGCATACAGGTCCTCTGAAAAAAAAACCTCTGAACAACAGAACTTTTGGCAGGAAAATGTGTCAATTTTTTTTTCTAAAAGCTGCAGAATGCACACGTTTATGCGCTTAGTGTTTGAGCTTAAACACATTTTACTGGCTAGAATATTAGTTTATTCTATCTATTGGAATGCATTTATACACATACGTTTTAAAGTGGTTGTAAACCCTCCTAAAAATGTTTTTTTTTTTTAACTAGCTGTAAGAGAAAGGCATAATGAGCTATTATAACTAGCATAATAGCTCATTATGCATCACCTACCTTAGATCGGGTCCCCCGAAGCCGTCCTCGTCTCCCTCTTCAGCCGCATCAATCGCTGCAGCGATAGCCGGAAGGTTACTTCCGGGTATCGCCGCTGCAGCCAATCACAGCGCCGCTCCGGCGCTGTTATTGGCCGGAGCGGCGAAGACGTGACTCCGCGCATGCGCGCGTGAGCCGTCGAATTCGGCTACGTCGTCGAATGTTGCGACCTAGCCGAATTTGTGAATGGGGTTAACCCCATGCGCATGCGCGTGACGTCAGCGTCGCCGCATTTAAATGCAAATATCTCCTTAACCGTGTAGGTTAAGGAGATATTTCATGCACCGACAGGTAAGCCTTAATCTAGGCTTACCTGTAGGTCTTTGTTTATAAAGTGGGTTTACAATCACTTTAAGCTTCTAGCATTTATTCACATTGGTCTGTTTTTTTTCTGACGGAACGCTTTTCTCAAGAATGCATGTTTTTTTTGTTTTGTTTTTCTTGCCTGTAAATTCTGCTTTTCCAATATGCCTGTAAATGCCTATATGTGCATGGACACAGGAATCTTACATAGAGAAGCTTTTACAGGCTAAAAAAAAACTAAAAACATTCAATGACTGCATAATTAGCGTTTTTTAAAGCGGAGTTCCACCCGAAATTGGAACTTACGCTTAAACGCTTCCTCTCCCCCCTCCGGTGCCCCTTAAGGGGGAGGGGGAGGAACGGGGACTTGTTTTTCACAGGTCACCTTTCCCACTTCCAGGGCTGCGGTCCAATCTCCCGGAAGTTTTAAGCTCAACGTTTGGAGGCACAAAAAAAAAAACTCTTCTGGTTTGTTTTTTTGACAGGAGTTTTCTGGCAGAAAAAAAAAAAAAAACTAAACATTCCTAAATGCCTGTACAAAAACATTCTATATGAGTGTTTTTTTTTTTTCTGCCAAAAACACTGGCGTTTTTTTCTAGTGTGCATGGACCCTTTATGTACCAGTACCCAGCCAGTGAAATATCAATTTAAAGTGTAAGAATATCTTATATCTTACCACAAGTCTGACGTTCATAAAAATAATCCAAATCAACATAAACCTGCATTACTGGTACGCACTGAACCATGATAGACATTCCAAACGTTTTAATGTTCAGATAAAATGATGTAGGCTGATAAATTGTCAAATTGGCTGTGAAAGAAAACATATTGTTAGTCAGAAATGCAACACTCATCAGGGTTATTAGGAGATGTGGTTATTTTTGTTTGCCTGTAGCCCAAATGATATTAAATAAATTGCTTAAAGAGAACCTGTCTACTAATACAGCAAGCTTTCAGGATGCCTTAAGTCCCGTACACACGATCCGAATATCGTACGGAAAATGTCATCCGAAGAAGAACCGTGCGATAATCGGATCGTTAGTACAGAGCTTTGAGAGCCGATCATTACAGTTCATCCGATATTATTTTATCGGACATGCGCGAAAATTTTCCTCGTACGATACCAGATCATAGGATTTTCGTTTAGTCAGTACAGTTGTCGTCCGAAAATACAATACAAATACATTACAACACATGACATCACTTCCGATTTTTTTTTCTGTCGTACGAGAATTTACGTGACTTTAATAACCTATTAATCTCTACTTTTAAGCGAAAAAAGTCATACGATCTGTCGTACGATATTCGGATCGTGTGTACGGGGCATTAGATCAGTGGTTCTCAACTCCTCAGGACCCACTAACAGGTGGGATTTTATGTATTACCTTGGGGAGATGCAGACTAGAATACTGCAATCACTGAGCAGCAAATGATATCACCTGTTATGTATTTCAGTTATCTTGCAAACCTGGCCTGTTGGTGGGTCCTGAGGACAGGAGTTGAGAACCACTGCCTTAGATCAAGCCTGAGTCTCTATTCACACTTAAGCGTATCGATTTACTGGCGCTTTTAGGGTGTTTTTTTAAGCTTTTTACAAGCTTTTTTTTAACATTTCAGAAGTATATTCCAAGCGTTTTACAGCTCCAGGCGTTTTTGTTTAGCCAATAGAAAGCACTAGGGGGAGGAGAGGAAATTAGGGGTGGAGAGCTGCTATTTGAGCAGAAAACATTTGTTAAACGCTTATAAAATGCTCGTAAAATGCTCGTAAAACACTCAAGTCAGGCGTTTCTATTGAAGTCTATGTAGCCAAAAAAGCTTGTAATCTGCCAAAAATAAGTACATTTTTGAGCTTGAGGCCTCGTACACACAACCGATTTTCTCGGCAAGAACCAGCAAGAAACTTGCTGGCAGAGAGGTGTTGCTGAGTAAATCGGTCGTGTGTACGCTGCTATCGGGTTTCTCGTCGAGAAAACCGGCAAGAAACCTCGACGAGAAAATAGAGAACCTGCTCTCTATTTTCTCGTCGAGATTCTCGTCGGCATGTTTCTCGACGAGAAAAGTGAGTGTGTGTACACTTACCTGTCCTCCCGGAAGCCCGCGCATGTTCGAAATGAATTCGACGCATGCGCGGTAGCTTCCTAGGCATACGTAGGGTATACCAAGATGGCGGCGACGGCATCGAATGTGACGAGCGCATGCTCGACGTAGTCGATGACGTCACCGCGTACGCTCCTTTCAAAGAACCGCGGGTTCTTTGAAACAAGCGTGTGTACACTCGGCCGGGACAAGTTTCTTGTCCAAGAATCTCGTCGAAAAAAACGACATGTTTTTTTCAACGAGAATCTCGGCCGTGTGTACGAGGCCTTAGGCGTTTTGCTTCAGGCGACAGAATGCTCAGATGTGAACAGGGGCCATCAAAATGAATGGGATTAGGCTTGTTGAGAGTTTTAAAGCTACAAGCTTCAAGTACAATATTGCTCAGGTGTGAACGGGGCCTTATACATTTGTATAATTGTAAGAAGCTTGGATCCAAGGATTATACTGTATCTTTATAAACTTTTTAGCAAATAAAATAGATCATTTAAATGCCAAACCTTCTCTTATTAAATGATTTTTATTCACTTTCAATATGTCTTTGAACTTTGTAGCAAATTTTACATATTCAGGAAAAGTCATTCCCTAGCACAACTTCCTCCCTCCTTGCACATCTTAGGCCTTGTATACACGACTGTTTTTCTCTGCAAGAAAACTGCTGGGAGAGCTTTTTGCTGTGAAAAACGTGTGAGTGTATGCTTTCCCGACAGGAAATATAATTTTCTCATCAGGATTCTCAGCAGAGTGTTTCCTGCCGAGAAAAACGGTCGTCTGTATGCTTACCTGTCAGAGGTAAACCCGCGCATGCTCGATAAGACTTTGACTCATGCGCGGTAGCATACAAGGTTAGTGTGGGGTGTAGCAAGATGGCAGCGACAGCATCGAATGTGACGAGCGCTGGCTCGTCTAAGTCGATGACTTCACTGCGTTCTTGCCATTCAAAAGAACGGCGGTTCTTTTGAGTGGCCGTCTGTACACAGGGCTTGGCACGGCAAGCTTGCCAGGAATCCCGTCAGGAAAACCGACGGTTTTCAAATAGACGGGGTTCCCGCCCGTGTGTACCAGGCTATAGTCATCTTCTTTTCTTGAATTAGCAAATTATTGTCAATGCTGGTCAGACAACTAGCAGGTTTTGAGAGGGATGAAACACCCCCCTTGAAAGTTACCTCCTCCACACTGCCAGCACCCCAACCCTCTTCCTTATTGTCTCCTGTGCCTTTTGATGCCTCTATCCTGCTAGCTCTGGGAAAGCATGAAGTCCTCCTCTTTCTTCTCCTGCTTTGCCTCCAGTGACCAGTCTATTACACCATGCAGTGTGTGCTCCAGCAGGAACACCAGCAGCATTGTGTCACTAATCCCCACTTCATTACCTACGATACGGCAGGCAGTTACATAATGCCAGGAATCTCAGTGAACTACCTAGAGAGCCCAACAGCGCCCTCATAGTTCATTAGGAGCTACAAGCTGACAGTTGCAAAGGCTATCTGTACTTGTAGTTTTCACATTCACAGATTTCTATGAATAAATGACGCCATTTTATGTGTGGCTTGTACTTGGCTATGGGAGTTTTTCTTTAAGCATGATCTGTAATACTGCCTGATAGGCTCTACCTCGGTTCAACTACGCTATGCAGCAAGTACTACTTATACCTGGACATGTGCATCCCTTACAATATGTGATGTAAGTGTGGCCTGCTCAATATTAATTATGTAATGGCCTTGAATTTATAAATAATATTGATCCTTGCTGTATATTTTGGCAGCTACATCTTGGATGTATTCAGTCTTTGTCCCCTGAGCAGAGAGCGGGTGACTGTCAGGTGGCATGCTGAGAGGCTGAGCCAGGTTTGGGTCCAGGCATGTGGGCAGATCCCGACCATATGGTCGCGATCTTTCACAAGCCTGGAACGGTTCTGTGATGTCAGTCAACAGTGGGCTTCAGCCCGCTGTCTGCTGAAAATGGGTCACAGGAGTGCAGAATGAACTGCACACCTGTGATCCACAGGAGAGGTAAAGCTATACAAACTTTGGCTGTACTTCTCCTTTAAGCCCCTGGGGTTTTTTTTTCCTTCTTCCTTTCCTAGTGTTGTCTGAGTTGGAGATCATTTAATATTTACAAATGTGTCCATACTTACCAACTGAAACAGGCAGTTGAATGGTCATCCAATTAAGATAGGCGGCACAATTTTCTTTAATATTCACTACCTGCATATAAGAGGAACATGATTGGACATTCAGGCATCAAAACGTTTTCTGAAGAGTGCTTTTTGCAAAGTATTTGTAAAGAAAAAAAAGTTTTTAGGGCTCATTCACAAAATGTTTACATAAATCGGCACCCCACTGCATGGTCTTGCATGTCATTGCACAGCAAATGTAGCGTATGATTGGAGTGTTTATATGCTTCAACAAGAAAAAAAAGAGAGCAGCTGCCACACAGCTCTGCAGTCCAAAATGTTGTGCTGGCAGCAGCGGTTTGGGCAACAGAGCAGTGTGAACAGGCCCTAAGAGTTAATGTGGAGGTAAAACAGTGCTATGACATGATTATTTCTCAAAATCTTTAGGGTTCTTCTACTAAAGGCACATAGGCTGTTCACTTTGTAAAGGAAGTTGCACTTTGCAAGCAATTTTCCCCAGAGTTTAGTGAATGAGGCGAAGCTCTGATGCCTTTAGTAAATTAACCCCTTTTGTGTTAAGATCATCAAACTGCAAGTGTAGCAGCTCTAGTAGTGTGCTAGAGAGGGTATGTAAATGTAAGCAGGCCTGGCTGGTTGCTAGGCCTATTTGTTTTCATTCTGGGCTGGGAGTGGCTCAGGGTAGTGCTGGGTGGCTCACAGGTGGTGTCACCAGGACCTCCCATTTCTTTCCAGAAGCTTCTGGTGCTTTCTGTAAAGAGTGGTTGAAGGGGAGGTGGAGTAACCTGGGGTGTTTGAGGAGCCTTGACCTATTCCCAATCTGGATTGGCAGGGGTAGGACTTCTTAAATACCCAGGGCCAGCCCAGCTGGTGAGGAGTTGTTGGGTGGAGGAGCTGGAGTGAGAGGGTGCCGAGGCTGTCGGTGCCTTTGAAGAAGGTCCCCAGTCTGGGGGGGGGGGGTGACCTTGGGCCTGGGCTCAGGTGCAGTCAAGACAACAAGAATGCATGAAGAGGTCCTGGACCAGAGGCACAAGAGAGAGCAAGGAGAGGACAGTGGGAGAGAGCACTGCTAAGAGACTCCAGGGAGGACAACTGGTCACAGTCAATAGGGCTGGTGAGTGAGGCACAGTCAGGAGGACTGGGGATGCACGCCTGAGAGGACTGGGAGCTTGCAGTCTGAGATGTGTGCAGAACCAGAAGTGTGTACTGTGGTGGAAGGGGCAGTGGAGGAAGGCAGCTGCAGCCAGGAGGGCTGGCAGGGCTAACTGGGATCAGTTAGGGCAGTTAGAACAAGAACTTTTCTGCTACACTACTGAGACCCGCGGTCCCAGCCGGCAATGGGCATTTGCTGAGGCCTGGCTGAGTCAGTGTCAGGCCTAACCAACAAATAGTGCTAGCTGTTCCTGGGGAACCAAGTGATGTGCTGGAGGTGACTAGAAGTAACCGATAGAGATAATTGAGTGCAGCACTAAATAAACATCATGAACTTCAAATAAACATATAAATATAAATATAGAGTGCAACAGTAGTTGAACTAATCCAAAAGAAAAATATCACAAAAGAAAACATATCCATAAGAAATGTTATTCGCAAATGAAAAAATTAAAAAAAAAAAAAAATGCCCAAAACAACCAGAAGATGGCAATAAAATGCAATGTGCTCAATACACCACACAGTGTCCGTATAGTATTCAATCTGTAGTGCAAACAGCGTGACATTCTGTTTTGTGATTTTTGAAGACATTTCATATAGATATAATATCTCCACACTGATCCACTTTTGTGCACATACAAAAATCTTGATGTGCCCTCCACCAGTTGTGCCCTCACCACATAGGCTGCATATATGTGCCTTTGGTAATAATAAATCCTCTGCTTAGCGCCTTCTAATATTTCTCCTTCTTATGGATCTTCCTTATATTCAGACAACCTTTCACCATATGATATACACCTTCTATATAGTTACCCTTGGCCTCCACTCTCCTCTCCGCTCTAATTCATCCCAAAGGTGTCCTATCAGGTTGAGGTCGGAACTCTGCAGGCCAGTCAAGTTTCTCCACCCCAAACTTGCTCACCTATGTCTTTATGGACCTTGCTTTGTGCACTGGTTTGCAATCATGTTGGAACAGGAAGGGGCCATTCCCAAACTGTTCCCACAAAGTTGGGAGCATGAAATTGTCCAAAATGTCTTGGTATGCTGATGCCTTAAGAGTTCCCTCTCACTGGATTTAAGGGGTCAGGCCCAACTCCTGAAAAACAACCCCAAACCATAATGCTCCCCTCCAACAAATGATTGAACCAGTGCAAAAATCAAGGTCCATAAAGACATGAATGAGCGAGTTTGGGGTGGAGGAATTTGACTTGCCTGCACAGAGTCCTGATCTCAACCCGATAGAACACCTTTGTAGTGAATTAGAGCGGAGACTGCCAGGCCTTCTCGTCCAACATCAGTGCCTGACCTCACAAATGCGCTTCTGGGAGAATGGTCAAACATTCCTGTGACAGGGGTCACTTTGGGCACAGGGTGAGCAAGAAAATAATGGACATTAAGAATATGTCTTGGATTGCTTTAAAATGGGACAGTGATATTTTTCCACAATATTCCCCAGGATGTCTGTAAAGAACTATTTACTGTTTGATTATGAACTCAACAGGTTAACTGAAAAGTGACTCCTTCATGATGTTGGGATACATACTGTTAGATGCTAATGTCACCACATCCAGCCCCCACCTGTGTCTGCTAAGATGTCAGATGTGTATTGGGAGACAGTGAGGCTAGCCTAAAGGTCATGTGTCTGAGTCATCACTGTAGTTAATTAGCTCATGTAAATTAGGTCTGGTCAAAGGTGTATTGTCTGAGGAGAATGTAAGAACCTCCTCTCTGTGTGTATAAAACTGGGAGTTTGTCATTAAAGATTGTCAGTCCAGTTGGAAACTTCATACAGGGTGTTTGTCTCGTATGTTTGGAAGGATTAATCCTATGGGAAGCGGTCGCCTGACTGTGGAGGATCGGCAGTGGATGTGTGTCCAGAGAGAGGGAATATCCTAAACGGCGTTAACCCCTTTCATACTTGGGGTGCCGTTATCATAGACATACTCCTAAACCTTGCGGACAGCCTTCCCAGAAGAGTTGAAGCTGTTATACCTGCAAAGGGTGGGCCAACTCAATATTGAACCCTACAGACTAAGACTGGGATGCCATTAAAGTTCATGTGTTTTTTTTAAGTCAGGTATCAAAATACTTTTGACAATATAGTGTAGGTAACAAAGGAAGGTACAACTGACAAAAAAAAGAAACCTTCAAAAAAGAAAATCTGATATTAAAATTAACGTAGAAACAAACTAGGAACTTATACAATCAATGTCTTTACTCCAACCTCAAGTTACTTTCCAACAAATAGATTAATAGAACTTTTATGTCCTGAAAGCTGTATGGCTTAATGGGTATTTATGAAATCCCTATGGTCAGCTTCAGGGGACAGTTTGGAAACAATGGTGTAACGGCACCCCAAGTATGGAATGGGTTAACGCCGTTTAGGATATTCCCTCTCAGAACACACATCCACTACCGCCCCTCCACAGCCAGGCGACCGCTTCCCATAGGATTAATTCTTCCAGAACAAACGAAACAATGCTCCGTGTTGAAGTTCCAAAACAGGGAATGACTTTATTACAAGCACAAGGTAACATATTTCTCTTTAAAACCCTTCCCTCCCATCCTTGGGGAACAGGGCGGGTTAAACTGTCCAATGACAATGGTGATACAGGTCAGGTGTGTTCAAACTTCTCCTTCAGTAAACAGTCTTATAAGGAGGGGTTGAGGGGAGAAGCACAAAAGCGCCACTCTAAGTGCAGTATTAACAATAAAATTTAATGTTAAAAAGAGGGGGGGGAGCATATATGTACTCACAAACGTGAAGTTAGAATAAGCATGTGGATAAAATCAAAGTCTTATCTGTAGGAAGGGATGGTACAAGCCAGATGATGCTGGTGGAAGCCGATATGTTCCAACACTGCACTTCCTAGATTAGGTCTGATGAAGGAGCGCATGCTCCGAAAGCGCTCACCACCCATTGGTTCCCAGCCATACGGATTCTATTGGTCCTTCAACAACCCAGGTGCTCACCGTAAGGTTCGGCCAGCAACTTACCCGGAAGTTGTTCGTGAGTCACGGTTTGCAGCAACATCCATCGCCCGCTGTTGATTCCCCTCATCTCACCTTCCTTTGCATCAGTGGAAGTGCGGTGTTGGAACATATCAGCTTCCACCAGCATCATCTGGCTTGTACCATCCCTTCCTACAGATAAGACTTTGATTTTATCCACATGCTTATTTTAACTTCACGTTTGTGAGTACATATATGCTCCCCCCTCTCTTTTTAACATTACATTTTATTGTTAATACTGCACTTAGAGTGGCACTTTTGTGCTTCTCCCCTCAGCTCTTCCAGGATTTGCTTTTCATCTTCACTGGGCTGCCTTCTACGTGTTTTAAGATGGACTAAAAAAGGACTTTTATAGTCTTATGTGAATTTTTTGTTTAATTCTTTATTAAGCGCCCCCTTTTAATTAGTTTCCCCCAATTTTTATTTTTAGTTTTTACATTGTCTTCAACACCAGCGCCAACTTTTTCCTATATGTGTTAGCAGGAGGGGTGATTCCCCCCCCCCTCCTCACAGAAAGACACTTAGACATCCCATTATAGGCAGCCAGATGGTCTACCAGCTCCAATTCCACATCATCACAGTAGCAGACTTAATTACCACAAGCCACAATAGACAATAGAATGTAATCACACCCCATCCCATCACAGCATTTAGGACACCACAGCCCACACACAATATATACAATGTATATACAGCCTTGAATATGACTATCCCAGATCATGGTGGGGTTCTCATCCCCCCTGTGCCCCAAGTGACCCCTGTCACACATCTCCCCTTTCGGCAGGAGACTAACACAGGAGGAGACCCCAGACGGGTTGACTCCGAGGTTAGTCCATAGTTCCATTCCTCTAGTGCCTGAACAACCCATCAGCATTGCCATTTTGCTTACCGGGTCAGTAGCTGATGGTGCAGTTGTAAGGTTGCAGGACGAATAATGGAATTCAGTTCTGGGACAGTCACTTGCTTTGCTCTCTCAATGGCTCCCAAAACTTGTTGCTGGTGCTCTTGGGAAAGGTAAGGCAAAACCTGGGCGCAAATCCCATTTAACCTTTCGACAATTTCAGCCTGTTTGTGCATTTCAATGTTCAATCCATGGGACATCTCATAATACATGACGTAGTGTCATTGCATCTCTGATTTCTCACTGGCCAACTTGTCACATTCCAATTTTAGACTGTGATATTGTGCCTGATCTAAGGTACATGTCGGGGAAGGTAATCTTACCCCGTTCTCAGCCGCAATCAGGCTGGTTCCAGCAGCATGGGTCTGGGCACAGGTGTATTGTCTGAGGAGAATGTAAGAACCTCCTCTCTGTGTGTATAAAACTGGGAGTTTGTCATTAAAGATTGTCAGTCTAGTTGGAAAGATACAGAGCGTTTGTCTAGTATGTTTGGAAGGATTAATCCTATGGGAAGCGGTCGCCTGACTGTGGAGGATCGGCAGTGGATGTGTGTCCAGAGAGGGAATATCCTAAACGGCGTTAACCCCTTTCATACTTGGGGTGCCGTTACAAATGGTATTGACTTTCATTTTAAAAAAAGTTTTGGAGTTATTTAATGGAAAATACAATGCCTCAAAAATGCACGCATGTGACACCCATCAACTTTTTGGAAATGCTGCAACATGTAGTCATTGTCTTCCACTGTGAAATGTATTTTGCTATCTGCTAGTGATATTTTAGAATCATCTATGTACAGCTGCGCTTTTCACTTTTAAGCTGATAATATGCTGTAAGAGTTCTCTTGTTCAGCTCTGAGGGCTGAATAAGAAAAATCTATTGATTCCCCCATCCATGTCAAACAGCATTAATGGACAAATCCGCAGTCCCGGCTATTGTATTTTGACAGTCGGCACCCAAACAGTGGTTGCACGTAATTGGATGCAACTGCTGTTTGGTCGCCATTTTTTTCTGCCCAGCTCCTCCAAGTTTCAGATTAAAGGATATCGGGCAGGAGGTTGCTAATAGGGCCACCCATCAGGAACCATCTAAAATTCAGCCCAGGTAAGTGATCTTCTCCACTGGCCCCCATGTTAATTATAACACACCAGAGATGTCTGACATGCTAAGGCAGGACACATCTTGCTCAGGCCTTTTATCCAGCATCGGCCTTACTGTGTTATACAGCATCTTCTACGAGATAACTCTCTCATGATCATCCTTATGATCAGTAGTACAATGACCTACTTTAGTGGTACTTCATCCTTGTTGGGATGGGCCTATGTTTCTTTCTGGGTTACAGCTGAAGGCCACCAAAACAAGCTGATATTTCACACTCATACTTACAGTTTCGCCTCCGTTTAATACCAGAACTACACCTCTAAGGCAGGATTTGCTCTTAATGATTCCACATCTCCGTAACTCTCCCAGTAACACAAAGTCATGACCAGTGCTGTGCTGCAATACATGAGAAATTGAGAATTAAAGCTTCATAATGTGCATGAGAATCTGTGTTATTTGCCTTTACAGAATGAAGACTATCCAATGCAAGGATATAAAGTATCAGCCAAAATATATGATGAAGGAGGCTTGGCCGTGCTTCCAAAACGCGTTCTGATAGGCCGATTCCAGTGGTGGGCGGCTCCCTGGTCTACAATTCCGAATCACCCTCATGCCGAGTTATCCAGCCGGCGTCCACCCGAGGTCCCTCGAGGCTCCAGCTCCCCGCTGCCCACTGCGCTCACAGCTCACCATACTAAGGTCATACCGGAGGTTTCTGTTTTCTCCCTGGACTTGGCAAACCCGCATCCACTGAGCACTATGTGACTGCAATCCAATTTTGTCATTGATGATTTTAGATTTTTTGTCTCAAATAAATTTATAGGAAAAAAATGGGACAAATTTTGGGACTTTGAATGAGGCGCGAACAGGAGGTCCACGCCTCAATGAAACGTGAGGAGAAGTTCACGCCTATAAAAATTAATTTATATTGCTCTACTGGGACCTGCCTGGCACTTCTCTACCCTCTCTTGCTTTTATCACCCAAAATATATAACTATTACAGTATCACTTTAGAGACTAATAAAAAGGCCATGGTATCTAGTGAGACCAAATTGAAACTTTTAAAGTGATTCACCCCATGGAGTCTATTGCTGGCTATTCCATGGAATGTTTACATAGGCTCAGCATATTGATGTCACTACAGTTACCCGATAGCAACAATCTTAAAGCATATGTGAACCCTAACAATTAACTTCTCTTATTTGCTCCCTTTTAGTTTATTAAATATACTGTACCATTGCAAGTGTTTTATCAAATCTGGTCAATAAGTGCAAAAAGATCTTGCAATAATCTTGTCAACTAATAATTTTCTGTGCTGTCTGCCTGTGCCACATTCTTATCCATAAAATGATTCCCTACTATCTCTGAGGAGTGGAGAACACTCCCCAATATGTTGCAGAGAAGAGAAGAAGAGGAGGTGTTTGTAGTCCTGTCCTAGACAACACTGTTGTCCCATAGGTACAGTGTGCAAGCATTGTCACCGGGGCCGTCTTTAATGTTGATTGGACCATGGGCAAAAAATGTCTTGCCCCCCCATGCAATTTTGCTCTCCACCTGCTCTGAGACATGCAATAAATATCAGCTAGACTTAAAATCAGTTTACTGTATCAGATCAGGCAGTGATTGCGATTGGTTGCCAGAGGTTACAGCATATCATTACCACTTACTGACTTGTTGCTAGAGGTTACAGCACACATCACGGCTCACTGATTAGTTGCTAGAGGTTACAGCACATGATTTCTTCTTGTTGATTGGTTGCTAGAGATTACTGTACAGTAATACTGCTCATTGATTGGTTGCTAGAGGTTACAGCACATCATCTCTTCACTACATATGAATGCCACCTTAATTTACATATGAATGCCGCCGGCCTCAGCTATATACATATGAATGCCACCACTATTTATATATGAATGCTCCCGTTATTTACATATGAATGACGGTTATGTACATGTAAACACAGGGTCTGCAGTTGAGTCATCTGTACACAACAATAGTAGCAGCACTTCACACTAGATATCAGGACACAGCACAGGACTAAAACGTCAAGGGACAAGGAAATTTAAACTGGGATAGTTAGCAAGTATGAGACAGCTGCTTTGGGCCCTACAACAATGACAGGGCCCCGGGGCAGCTGCCCCTTTTGCCCTGCCTTAAAGACGGCCCTGATTGTCACGCTAGGGCAGGAACAAAATAGGCAAGAAATGCAATTTACATTGTTTGGCTGTCCTATTTATCAACCTCATCCAAAAGAGTACATAAATGAGGACATAGCCCATGCCATATTTTATTTATTACTGATTATTATGTTTCTAGATTATGTTTTCTTTAAATAATATTCTTACCTTTGCCAGGACATAACTGCAGTCCCCATTGGTAGTATAATGGAATCCATCAAAGGTTGTAATATGTGATCCTCCTACAACTGAGCAGGTGCCCTTGCAAGGTAGCTCTTTACATTTCCACTTCCCTCTGGAACATGTGCTGAAGAAAATGCAGTGATGTAAGTCATAATGTATTCTATTATGCAATTACAGTATATTATTTCATTACTGTCAACCAGCTACGATGAGGTCTCATATCTCTGCAGTTTACATGATGATAACCTTGACACAGGGTCATCCACATATCACTGATATTGTTTGTGTCTGACACCTACACAAATCATAATATGCCCATGCATAGAAGAGGATTTTGCACAATACAAACAATGCTGTCTTTGGACTAAGTATTGTATATTGTATATCAAATAAGGGTGGTCAAATACTCATTTGATATTCTCTGCAAAGAGACAGACTGTCTATAACAATATTTTAATGTGTAATTTTTTTATAAAGATGATGGATTTAAAAATTATAATATTCAATATATGTGGCGCTAACCCAATAACTGTGAATACAATTATGCATAAACAAATCAAAAAATCAACTAAATAGATTCCAATTCAAGTCAATATTCAGTGTAAAAAAGTGCATGTGCAATTGATTATATATGTAAACTTCAAGTCCATAAATAAAAATCCAAAATTCATAAACGTGCAGAAATGTGTATGTGCAAACAAAATCTTCAATGTCAGCAAGACGTGCAATAAAAAGTGCAGTGATCAAAATTGCAGACAAGCTTAAATTCTTAAGTTGTAGTCACAATCTCCTCCACCATATCAATTTTATTTTTGGAATGTTCATTCAATTAAATCAAGTACCTAAAAAGCCTTATGCGGCGTACACACGTACGTTTTTATTGCCATTTTTTTATCTGACGTTTTTCTCGTTGTTTTTTTCATGTTTCCTCTCAAGCCTGTCTTGCATCCACACGATCATTAAAAAAAATGCTCAAGCAAAACGCAGTGACGTACAACACGTACTACGGCACTATAAAGGGGAAGTTCCATTCGGATGGCGCCATGTTAGTAAAGTTTGTTGAGCGACGATTTGCGCTTTTCAGCCTTGTGCTTTTCAGTCCGTTACAGCGTGACGAATGTGCTATCTCCATTACGAACGCTAGTTTTACCAGAACGAGCGCTCCCGTCTCATACTTGATTCTGAGCATGCGCGTTTTTTTCCCCTCGTAAAAGCATACACACTATCGTTTTTCACGTCGTTAAAAAAAACGACGTGAAAAACGACGTGAAAAAATAGAGCATGTTCAAAATTTTTAATGGCCGTTTTTCACGCCGTTAAAAATGTTCTGGAGCATACACACGATCGGTTTTAATGGCCATTTTTAAAAATGGCATTTTTAACGGCATGAAAAACGATCGTGTGTACGCCGCATAAGTCAGTCAATATTGGGCATTTTCACTAAGTACTAGGAAATTAGGAGATGTCAGTCTATCACATTTCACACTGCCCCGAAAGGAGAAGTGCTTAAAGTGATTGTAAGTAGGGATGAGTCGAACACCCCCCGGTTCGGTTCGCACCAGAACCTGCGAACGGACCGAAAGTTCGCGCAAACTTTAGAACCCTGTTAAAGTCTACGGGACTCGAACGTTCGGAATCAAAAGTGCCAATTTTAAAGGCTAATATGCAAGTTATTGTCCTAAAAAGGGTTTGGGGACCCGGGTCCTGCCCCAGGGGACATGTATCAATGCAAAAAAAAAAGTTTTAAAAACTGATGTTTTTTCGAGAGCAATGATTTTAATGATGCTTAAAGTGAAAAAAAAAAAAAAAGTGAAATATTCCTTTAACCGCTTGCCGACCACCTCCTGTACTTATATGTCGGCAGAATGGTACAGACAGACATATCAACGTACCTGTACGTTCCCTTTAAATGCCTGTCCATGTGGTCGCGACCCTGCCGTCATCCGGGTCCCACGGACTCGATCGACACGGGGATCCCCGCCATCGTCTCACGGAGGTATTGAGCGGGGAGATGCTTGTGTAAACAAGCATCTGCCGACTCTGCCTAGTGACAATGACACGGATCTCGGCTCCGTGTACTCAGAGCGGAGATCAGTGTCATGTGACACAGAGCCCATCCCCCCTACATTAAGAAACACTATGCAGGGAACACTTAACCCCTACAGCGCCACCTAGTGGTTAACCCCTTCACTGCCAGTGTAATTTTCACAGCGATCAGTGCATTTTTATAGCACTGATCGCTGTGAAAATGACAATGGTCCCAAAAATGTGTCAAAAGTGTCCGATGTGTCCGCCATAATGTCGCTGTCACGAAAAAAATCACTGATCGCCGCCATTACTAGTAAAAAAAAATTTTTTTTTTATAAAAATGCCATAAAACTATCCCCTATTTTGTAAACGCTATAACGTTTGCGCAAACCAATCAATAAATGCTTATTGCGTTTTTTTTTTACCAAAAATATATAGAAGAATACGTATCGGCCTAAGCTGGGGTTATTTATTATAGCAAAAAGTAAAAAATATTGCATTTTTTTCAAAATTGTCGCTCTATTTTTGTTTATAGCGCAAAAAATTAAAACCACAGAGGTGATCAATACCACCAAAAGAAAGTTCTGTTTGTGGGAAAAAAGGACATCAATTTTGTTTGGGAGCAACGTCGCATGACCGCGCAATTGTCAGTTAAAGCGACGCAGTGCCGAATCGAAAAAAGGGGCCTGGTCTTTAACCAGCCAAAATGGTCCGGGGCTGAAGTGGTCTAAAGTATGCATGTGAAGTGGCACGTGTTTCCCGTGTTTAGAACTGTCCCTTCACAAAATGACATTTCTAAAGAAAAAAAGTCATTTAAAACTGCTTGCGGCTTTAATGTAATGCCTGGTCCCGGCAATATGGATGAAAATCATTGAGAAAAATGGCATGGGTCCCCCCCCCAGCCCATTACCAGCCCCTATTGGGTCTTGTATGGATATCAAGGGGAACCCCAAATTAAAAAAAGGAAAGGCGTGGGGCCCCCAGGCCCTATATACTCTGAACAGCAGTATACAGGTGGTGCAAACAAGACAGTGACTGTATGTTTGTTGTTAAGTAGAATCTGTTTGAAATTTTGAACTGGTACATTTTTAAAGTGTAGCTCCAGCCAAAAAATCTATTTTTAAGCTTTTTGGAAAACATAGGGAAGGGTTATCACCCCTGTAACATTTGTTTTGCTGTCTGTGCACCTCTTCAGAAGATTTCACCTCACTTTCTGTCCCAATGACAAATGTTTTTTGAAAATGTGGGGTTTTTAGTAAACCAAGGATTGGTGATAAAGCATAAGTGGAGAGGAGACACGTTTTTTCCCATATTAACTCTTATGCCCCATACACACGATCATTTTTCATGCCGTTAAAAATGCCATTAAAAAAAATGGCCATTAAAAATGATCGTGTGTATGCTCCAGAGCATTTTTAACGACGTGAAAAACGGGCATGAAAAATTTCGGACATGCTCTCTTTTTTCACGTCGTTTTTCATGTCGGTTTTTTTAACGACGTGAAAAACGATAGTGTGTATGCTTTAACGACGTGAAAAAAAATGTGCATGCTCAGAATCAAGTATGAGACGGGAGCGCTCGTTCTGGTAAAACTAGCGTTCGTAATGGAGATAGCACATTCGTCATGCTGTAACGGACTGAAAAGCACTAGACTGAAAAGAGCGAATCGTCTCTCAACAAACTTTACTAACATGAAGGGTGGCGCCATTCGAACGGAACTTCCCCTTTATAGTGCCGTCGTACGTGGTGTACGTCACTGCGCTTTTCTTGAACATTTTTTAAAATGATGGTGTGTACGCAAGACAGGCTTGAGAGGAAACAAGAAAAAAAATGGCGAGAAAAACGTCAGTTTTAAAAATGACATTAAAAATGATCGTGTGTATGGGGCATAACAGGAGAAAATGTCCCTATCTAGGGGTAGATTTCCTCTCACTTCCTGTTGTCTCCTTCTGTTTGCAAGTAGGAGTCATTTGTAAGTTTGATGTTTGAAAGTAGGGGCCTGCCCTATATACTCTGCAGAAATTTGGGCCTTAGGGGTTGGTGTTGCCACAACACTGTAAGCCCTCACAGTTACTCTTGGTGGCCGCTGGAAAGCCCTGCTGTGAACTATTATATCAAGAATTGTAATTACATGCCATTGTTGAACAGTGGTAGAAAAATTGGGCCTTTGGTGGTGGTGGTGGTGGTGCTGGTGCCACAAAACTGTAAGTCCTCACAGTTACTCTTGGTGGGCGCTGGAACGGAACCTGCTGTGAAATATTAGATCAAGATTTGTAATTACATGTCCCTGTTGAACAGGCGCAGAAAAATAGGGCCACTACACTGCAACCCCTCACAGATACTCTATTTGGATCGCAGGAATGTGCCCTGCTGCAAAGTATTGCATCAAAAATTGTAATTTCACACCCCTGTTAAACAGGGGCTGAAAAATTGGGCCTTAGCCACTGGTGCTGGTATCCACAACACTGCAACCTCTCACAGATACTCTAGTTGGAGCGCAGGAATGAGCCCTGCTGCAAAGTATTGCATCAAAATTTTTTATTACACGTCCCTGTTAAACAGGGGCTGAAAAATTGGGCCTTAGGCACTGGTGCTGGTGCAACAACACTGCAACCCCTCACAGATACTCTAGTTGGAGCGCAGGAATGAGCCCTGCTGCAAAGTATTGCATCAAAAAACAGGGGCTGAAAAATTGGGCCTTAAGCCCCGTACACACAGTCGGACTTTTGGCCAACAAACTTCATTTTGAGCAAGTTGGACCAACAATCTGACCGTGTGTACGCTCCATCGGACAAACTTTTTTTTTTTTGTGTTTTCATCGGACAAAAGTTGGGTCTGCAAGCGGACAAACTTTTGGCCAACAAAAGTCCGATGGAGCAAAGTCCGACCGTGTGTACAGAAAACCATAGGACTTTTGTCCGATGGACAAAACAACTAATGTTAAAATCAACCAACAATAGCAGAAGTTGACCAAAGGGTGGCGGTAAAGAGCAGAAAAGAGCTGTAAAACCACGTGATGTTGCAAAAAGTTTTGGGAAAGTTTGCAGAAAAGTCCTGTGGTGTGTATGCTATGGGTGTGCCCGGCCAACTCCGTTCGGACAAAAATCCAGGGAAAAGTCAGATGAAAGTCCGACCGTGTGTATGGGGCTTAAGCCACGGGTGGTGGCGCCCAGAACCAAAAATGTTCTTACAAGCTATCAGCATGATCATTGAGGAGGAAGAGGATAGTCACTCAGCATAACAGGATAGTCACTCAGTATCAGCATAGGCAGTCTTGAAGGGATCTGACATTTCAAAAAAAAATATTCGGTTACATCAGCATCAGGTGCTTGGTAGCTGGTGGTGATCCAAGACTGATTCATTTTTATGAAGGTCAGTTGATCGCCCGAGTCGGTGGACAGGCGCACCCTGTGATCGGTTACAAAGCCTCCAGCAGCACTGAATGTACGTCCCGAAAGAACACTGGATGCAGGACAGGCCATTAGCTCAATTGCATACTGTGCAAGCTCTGGCCAGTGATCCATCCTCAAGACCCAGTAACCCAGAGGATTTTCGGTGGGAAAGGTGTTCAAGTCTGATCTTGCCCCTAGGTATTCCTGCACCATGTAAACCAGATGCTGGCGATGGTTGCTGGAACCGATCATACCTTGGGGCTGCGGACTAAAAAATTGTCTGACGGCCACCTTCTCCACCACTCCTTCTTTGACTGACCGAAGCCTCAGCAACACATTGTCCAGGACCAGGAATTTGTAACCTCCCAGTCTCTGGGAATACATTGCACAGACCTTTCTGCAAGGCCTCCCAAAGATGTTTCATCCTCTGCTCCCTCTGCGAAGGCAAGATAAGGTCTGCAACCTTACCCTTGTAATATGGATCAAGGAGGGTTGCCAGCCAGTAATGATCCCTCTCCTTGATAGCACGAATACGAGGATCCTTCCGCAGGCTTTGCCTCCTCAAATGTTGACAGGACAGTGCATGCATCCGGCACAGTGGTATAGTGGGTAGCACTCTCGCCTAGCAGTAAAAAGGGTCGCTGGTTCGAATCCCAACCACGACACTACCTGCCTGGAGTTTGCATGTTCTCCCTGTGCCTGCGTGGGTTTCCTTCGGGTACTCTGGTTTCCTCCCACACTCCAAAGACATGCTGTATATGAATGTGAGTTAGGGACCTTAGATTGTAAGCTCCTTGAGGGTATAGACCGATGTGAATGTACAATGTATATGTAAAGCGGTGCGTAAAATTCCAAGTTCCACCCGGTGGGCATGTCACAGATTAGGCGGTTCTTGGGCAGGTTGTATTCCTTTTGGAGGTCAGCCAGCCGAGCACTGGCATCATATGACCGACGGAAATGCACACAGAGTTTCCTGGCCTGCCTCAGGACCTCCTGTAAGCCCAGGTACCTGCCCAAGAACCACTGCACCACCAAGTTAAGGACGTGAGCCAAACAGGGCACATGGGTCAGGTGTCCCTGTTGGAGGGCGGAGAGGAGGTTGGTGCTATTGTTGTAAACCACCATTCCTGGCTTAAGCTAGCATGGCGTCAACCACCTCTGAGCTTGCCCCTGCAGAGCTGACAGAATGTCTGCCCCAGTGTGGCTCCTGTCCCCCAAGCACACCAGCTCAAGCACCGCATGGCATCTTTTCGCCTGCGTACTTGCGTAGCCCTTTGAACACCTACGGAGCACCGCTGGTTCTGAGGACAAAGCACAGGAAGAGGCCATGGAGTAAGAAGAGCAGGGGCTGGAGGAGAGAGGTGGGTCAGAATCACCAGTAGTAGCATTTTGGAGGCGTGGTGGCGGAACAACCTCCAACACTACTGCACCTTGTCCTGCATCCTTCCCAGCTGCCAGCAGAGTCACCCAATGCGCCGTGAAAGATGGGTAATGTCCCTGTCCATGCCTTCTGGACCATGAATCAGTGGTAATATACACCTTACCGCTGACCGCCCTGTCCAGCGACGTCAAGACATTGCCTTCCACATGCCGGTAGAGAGCCGGAATCACCTTCCATGAGAAAAAGTGGCGTCTGGGAACCTGCCACTGAGGGACCGCACATTCCACAAACTCACAGAAGGGGGCAGAGTCTACCAACTGAAAAGGCAGCAGTTGAAGTGCTAGCAATTTAGCCAAGCTAGCATTCAACCGCTGGGCATGTGGATAGCTGGGAGCGAACTTCTTTTGGCGGTGCAGCAGCTGGGGCAGAGAAATTTGCCTGGTACAATCTGGCGTTGGTGTACCGATAGCAGATTGCCCGCAAGTACTTGGCTGTGACATACCTAATTCTACACCTTCATTCCTTTCAGTGCAGGTTTCGGAGAGGACTTAAGGTATAGTGGGGTTGGAGATCCCAGCTGATTAGGAGTAGGGATGAGCTTCGAGTTCGAGTTCGTCTGTTCGGCCGTTCGCCGAAATTCAAACATTATGGGCCGTTCGTGCCAAATTCTAGTGGTGCATCACGGCCCATAATTCACTGTGGCATCGCAGTGCATTGCTGGCTGATGATTGGTCAAGCATGCACTATGACCCGCATGCTTTGGCCAATCACAGCGTGGAAAAAACAGAGAGCCATAATTGGCCAAAGCCAGGGTGGCTTTGGCCAATTATGTCTCAGGGGGTTTAGTACACGCCCCACACTATATAAGGCCGCCTGCGTGGCGGCCTTGTGTAGTGTGTTGTTGCGGTGGTTAAAGACAGAGAGAGAGAGATATAGTGTCATTTAATTTGAGTTAGATAGAGCAGGCAGGCGAGTCAGTTAGCTTTAGTTACAGTGTGTAGAGGATATATATGCATCCTAGGTGTTGTATATATATTTATACACTGTATTCAGTTTAGCTAGATCCGTTCCTGTTATTCTCTTCATAATATACTGACAGGAAGGCAGGTGATTGTGCTAGCTGCAGTATTTTTACTTAGTGTACTGTGTCCTTTGCACAGTGTGCACCTAAAGCTTACCTGAATACAATTGCTGGTGTTCTCATACAAATACAGGCAGGGAGCTGCAGTATTTTGTTTTAGTGTCTTTTGCACAGTGTGCACCTAAAGCTTACCTAATTACAATTGCTGGTGTTCTGATACAAATACAGGCAGGGAGCTGCAGTATTTTGCTTTAGTGTCCTTTGCACAGTGTGCACCTAAAGCTTATCTCAATACAATTGCTGGTGTTCTCATACTAATACAGGCAGGGAGCTGCAGTATTTTGCTTTAGTGTCCTTTGCACAGTGTGCACCTAAAGCTTACCTGAATACAATTGCTGGTGTTCTCATAAAAATATAGGCAGGGAGCTGCAGTATTTTGCTTTAGTGTCCTTTGCACAGTGTGCACCTAAAGCTTACCTCAATACAATTGCTAGTGTTCTCATACAAATACAGGCAGGGAGCTGCAGTATTTTGCTTTAGTGTCCTTTGCACAGTGTGCACCTAAAGCTTACCTCAATACAATTGCTGGTGTTCTCATACAAATACAGGCAGGGAGCTGCAGTATTTTGCTTTAGTGTCCTTTGCACAGTGTGCACCTAAAGCTTACATCAATACAATTGCTGGTGTTCTCATACAAATGCAGGCAGGGAGCTGCAGTATTTTGCTTTAGTGTCCTTTGCACAGTGTGCACCTAAAGCTTACCTCAATACAATTACTAGTGTTCTGATACAAATACAGGCAGGGAGCTGCAGTATTTTGCTTTAGTGTCCTTTGCACAGTGTGCACCTAAAGCTTACCTCAATACAATTACTAGTGTTCTGATACAAATACAGGCAGGGAGCTGCAGTATTTTGCTTTAGTGTCCTTTGCACAGTGTGCACCTAAAGCTTACCTCAATACAATTGCTGGTGTTCTAATACAAATACAGGCAGGGAGCTGCAGTATTTTGCTTTAGTGTCCTTTGCACAGTGTGCGCCTAAAGCTTACCTCAATACAATTGCTAGTGTTCTCATACAAATACAGGCAGGGAGTTGCAGTATTTTGCTTTAGTGTCCTTTGCACAGTGTGCACCTAAAGCTTACCTCAATACAATTGCTGGTGTTCTAATACAAAAACAGGCAGGGAGCTGCAGTATTTTGCTTTAGTGTCCTTTGCACAGTGTGCACCTAAAGCTTACCTCAATACAATTGCTAGTGTTCTGATACAAATACAGGCAGGGAGCTGCAGTATTTTGCTTTAGTGTCCTTTGCACAGTGTGCACCTAAAGCTTACCTCATTACAATTGCTGGTGTTCTAATACAAATATCGGCAGGGAGCTGCAGTATTTTGCTTTAATGTCTTTTGCACAGTGTGCACCTAAAGCTTACCTCAATGCAATTGCTGGTGTTCTGGTACAAATACAGACAGGGAGTTGCAGTATTTTGCTTTAGTGTCCTTTGCACAGTGTGCACCTAAAGCTTACCTCAATACAATTGCTGGTGTTCTAATACAAATACAGGCAGGGAGCTGCAGTATTTTGCTTTAGTGTCCTTTGCACAGTGTGCACCTAAAGCTTACCTCAATGCAATTGCTGGTGTTCTGGTACAAATACAGGCAGGGAGTTGCAGTATTTTGTGTTAGTGTCCTTTGCACAGTGTGCACCTAAAGCTTACCTGAATACAATTGCTGGTGTTCTCATACAAATACAGGCAGGGAGCTGCAGTATTTTGCTTTAGTGTCCTTTGCACAGTGTTCACCTAAATCTTACCTCAATACAATTGCTGGTGTTCTCATACAAATACAGGCAGGTGTGTTGCTATGGCAATTTCTATGGTGACTTTATAATAATAATATAGAGTTTAGGTAGTAACAGGATGTGTAAAGAGCCCCTTCCCTCCCCCTCCATTGACTGGAAGTTCTTTGCTGGAAATGGGTGGGAGGGGCCCCTCCCCCTCCATTGATCAGGAAACAGAAAAGGGGGGGGTTTAAAAAAGGTGTTTGGTGGAGAGACATGTGTGTTTGAAACAGTTGGTGTTTGGGAAGGACAAAGGAAGGAGTTGGTGTTTGGGAAGGACAAAGGAAGAGTTGGTGTTTGGAGGGAGAAAGGAAGTAGACATGCCTGCCTGAAGCTGGATAACTTTGAAGACGTTTTTGGGAGTTGGACTGAGCAAGGAACTATGGACATTACATCTTGACCTCTAAGTTGAGTAATTATTTAGTTTACTTAATGTATACGGTACATGTTGTACATGCTTATATATATTTGTAGGCATATATTTTGTAAGCTATAAGTTGCGTTGTATTGTGCATCCTACAGTTGTATGTGCAGATTTTTTCCTTGTTTAGTAAAGCATTGATACACTACAGAAGTTTAAGTTTCCTTGATTTTACCACAAGAACTTTAATAGATAGACGTTAATCAAAACAGCAGGGAGCTGCAGTATTTTGCTTTAGTGTCCTTTGCACAGTGTGCACCTAAAGCTTACCTCAATACAATTGCTGGTGTTCTCATACAAATACAGGCAGGGAGCTGCAGTATTTTGCTTTAGTGTCCTTTGCACAGTGTGCACCTAAAGCTTACCTCAATACAATTGCTGGTGTTTTCATACAAATACAGGCAGGGAGCTGCAGTATTTTGCTTTAGTGTCCTTTGCACAGTGTGCACCTAAAGCTTACCTCAATACAATTGCTGTTGTTCTGATACAAATACAGGCAGGGAGCTGCAGTATTTTGCTTTAGTGTCCTTTGCACAGTGTGCACCTAAAACTTACCTCAATACAATTGCTGGTGTTCTCATACAACGACAGGCAGGGAGCTGCAGTATTTTGCTTTAGTGTCCTTTGCACAGTGTGCACCTAAAGCTTACCTCAATACAATTGCTGGTGTTCTGGTACAAATACAGGCAGGGAGTTGCAGTATTTTTCTTTAGTGACTTTTGCAGAGTGTGCACATAAAGCTTACCTCAACACAATTGCTGGTGTTCTTATACAAATACCACAGGCAGGGAGCTGCAGTATTTTCAGTTAGTGTACTGTGTCCTCTGCACAGTGTGCAAATAAAGCTAACTGAAGACAATTGCTGGTGTTCTCATACTAATAATACTACAGGCAGGCAGTTGATTCTGCTAGCTGCAGTATAATCAGAATAAATATACATCCCAGCTTTGTGCAGCTTCATCTCCCTGCAGGCCATTAGTATGTCTGGAAGGACAACAAGGAGAGGCAGACAGTCACAAGCCAATAAAAGAGGGCAAGCAGGCTCTGTGTCTAGAGGCAACAGTGCTGGTTGTGGACACGGTGCATCCTCATCAGCACGTGGCCGTGGGACACACTTGTCCATTTTTTCGGCTACTGGACGTGTTGAGCCGCAACATGCCCAAGACTTGGTAGAGTGGATGACCAAGCCGTCCTCCACCTCCTCATCCTCTCTCACCCAGGCTCAGGGTACTTTGTCTGGCAAAGCAGCTGCCAAAGCGGCCTCTTCCCTTGGCTCAATGGCATCAGTCACTCCTTCCCTAGCCCCACCATGTCCTCCTGAGGAGTCCCCCGAACTGCTTGACCACAATGTTGGGTACATGCTCCAGGAGGATGCCCAATGTTTTGAAGGCTCCGATGTTGGTACCCAGTTAGAGGAAGGCAGTAACGTGAGCAGTAGCAGTAGCAGTAACGTGAGCCCAGAGAGAGGGGGTGCCCAATCTGACAGCAATCTGGCAGTCATGTTCCCCCAGCTGCAGCATACTGCCAGGTTTGCTACAGTGATGAGGAAGGTGATGATGAGGTCACGGACTCTATGTGGGTGCCTGATAGGAGGGAGGAGGGGGAGGCACATCTCCAACGAGGCAGGATGCACTCCAGGGGCCAGCTTAAGGGCAGCACACCGACAGCATCACACCCGCAGAGCTCCGCATGTGCAGGCCGCTGCTGTCTCTGCGCGTTATTCCAAAAGTTATTTGGTGTGGGCCTTTTTTAAAACGAGTGCATCAGATCGCAGCTCTGCTATTTGCAACATATGTCTCAGGCGTATCTCGCGTGGCCAAAACATCACCCGCTTGGGCACCACATACTTGATCAGACATATGTCGACCTACCATGCAGTTCGTTGGCAAGCACACCTAAAAGACCCACACCAAAGAACAAAGCGGACCTCTCCTTGCTCCTCATCAGCTGGGATCTCCAACCCCACTATACCTTCAGTCCTCTCTGAAACCTGCACTGAGAGGAATGAAGGTGTAGAATTAGGTGTGTCACAGCCAAGTACTTGCGGGCAATCTGCTATTGGTACACCGACGTCAGATTGTACCAGGCAAATTTCCGTGCCCCAGCTGCTGCACCGCCTAAATAAGTTCACTCCCAGACATCCACATGCCCAGCGGTTGAATGCTATCTTGGCTAAATTGCTAGCACTTCAATTGCTGTCTTTTCAGTTGGTAGACTCTGCCCCCTTCCGTGAGTTTGTGGAAGGTGCGGTTCCTCAGTGGCAGGTTCCCAAACGCCACTTTTTCTCACGGAAGGCGATTCCGGCTCTCTACCAACATGTGGAAGGCAATGTCTTGGCCTCGCTGGACAGGGCGGTCAGCGGTAAGGTGCATATTACCGCTGACTCATGGTCCAGCAGGCATGGGCAGGGACGTTACCTAGCTTTCACGGCGCATTGGGTGACTCTGCAGGCAGCTGGGAAGGATGCAGGACAAGGTGCAGTAGTGTTGGAGGTTGTTCCGCCACCACGCCTCCAAAATGCTACTACTGGTGATTCTGACACACCTCTCTCCTCCACCCCCTCCTCTTCTTCTTTCTCCATGGCCTCTTCCTGTGCTTTGTCCTTGGAACCAGCGGTGCTCCGTAGGCGTTCAAGGGGCTATGCAAGTACGCAGGCAAAGAGATGCCATGCGGTGCTTGAGCTGGTGTGCTTGGGGGACAGGAGCCACACTGGGGCAGACATTCTGTCAGCTCTGCAGGGGCAGGCTCAGAGGTGGTTGATGCCATGCCAGCTTAAGCCAGGAATGGTGGTTTCCGACAATGGTACCAACCTCCTCTCCGCCCCCGGCCCTCCGACAGGGACACCTGACCCATGTGCCCTTTTTGCCTCACGTCCTTAACTTCATGGTGCAGCGGTTCTTGGGCAAGTACCCGGGCTTACAGGATGTCCTGAGGCAGGCCAGGAAAGTCTGTGTGCATTTTGGCCGGTCATATAAGGCCAGTGCTCGGCCGGCTGACCTGCAAAAGGAATTTAACCTGCTCAAGAACCGCCTAATCTGTGACATGCCCACAAGGTGGAACGCAACGTTGGCCATGCTGTAGCGGCTGCACAGGCAGCAGAGGGCCATCAATGAGTATCTGTGCCAATATGGCACCAGGACAGGGTCAGGGGAGCTTGGTTTTTTTTGCCACGCCAGTGGGTCATGATCAGGGATGCATGCACTGTCCTGGCACCATTTGAGGAGGCCACGAGGATGGTGAGCAGTGACAGTGTATGCATCAGTGACACTGTCCCTCTTATTCACCTGTTGGAGCACACGCTGTGTGAAATAATGGACAGGGCACTTGAGGCAGAACAGAGGGAGGAAGAGGAGGACTTCCTTACCTCTCAAGGCCCCCTTTATCCAGACAGTGTTCCTGCTGCCCCTCGTATCACACAGGAGGAGGACGAGGAGGAAGAGAAAGAGGAGGAGGATTGTGTTAGCATGGAGGTGGAGCCTAGCACTCAGCATGAGCAGCAGTTTTCAAGGGATCAATTACAATCCCAAGACACCCATAGACTTATACGTGGCTGGGAGGAGGTGGCTGCGGATCATGTCTTTCTGAGTGACCCAGAGGACTCCGGACCAAATGTCTCAGCCGCAGCCCCAAGGTATGATCGGTTCCAGCAACCATCGCCAGCGTCTGCTTTACATGGTGCAGGAATACCTAGGGGCAAGATCAGACTTGGAAACCTTTCCCACCGAAAATCCTCTGGGTTACTGGGTCTTGAGGATGGATCACTGGTCAGAGCTTGCACAGTATGCAATTGAGCTACTGGCCTGTCCTGCATCCAGTGTTCTTTCGGAACGCACATTCAGTGCTGCTGGAGGCTTTGTAACTGATCACAGGGTGCGCCTGTCCACCGACTTTCTTCGATCACCACCAGCTACCAAGCACCTGATGCTGATGTAACTGAATATTTTTTTTGGAAATGTCAGATCCCTTCAAGACTACCTATGCTGATGCTGAGTGACTATCCTGTTATGCTGAGTGACTATCCTCTTCCTCCTCAATGATCATGCTGATAGCTTGTAAGAACATTTTTGGTTCTGGGCACCGCCACCAGTGGCTAAGGCCCAATGTTTAACAGGGGCGTGTAATTACAATTTTTGATGCAATACTTTGCAGCAGGGCTCATTCCTGCGCTCCAACTAGAGTATCTGTGAGGGGTTGCAGTGTTGTGGCACCAGCACCAGTGCCTAAGGCCCAATTTTTCTGCCCCTGTTTAACATGGGCATGTAATTACATTTTTTGATGCAATACTTTGCAGCAGGGCTCATTCCTGTGCTCCAACTACAGTATCTGTGAGGGGTTGCAGTGTTGTGGCACCAGCACCAGTGCATAAGGCACAATTTTTTAGCCCCTGTTTAACAGGGACGTGTAATTACAATTTTTGATGCAATACTTTGCAGCAGGGCTCATTCCTGCGCTCCAACTAGAGTATCTGTGAGGGGTTGCAGTGTTGTGGCACCAGTGCCCAAGGCACAATTTTTATGCCCTTGTTCAACAGGGACATGTAATTACAATTCTTGATCTAATAATTCACAGCAGGGCCCATTCCTGCACCCACCAAGAGTAACTGTGAGGGCTTACAGTGTTGTGGCAACACCACCACCAAAGACCCAATTTTTCTGCCCCTGTTCAACAGGGGCATGTAATTACAATTCTTGATCTAATATTTCACAGCTGGGCCCATTCCTGCGCCCACCAAGTGTAACTGTGAGGACTTACAGTGTTGTGGCACCAGCACCAGCACCACCAAAGTCCCAATTCTTCCTACCACTGTTCAACAATGGCATGAAATTACAATTCTTGATATAATAGTTCACAGGAGGGTGTTTCAGCGCCCACCAAGAGTAACTGTGAGGGCTTACAGTGTTGTGGCACCACCAACACCTAAGGGCCAAATTTCTGTAGAGTATATACGGCAGACCCCTACTTTCAAACATCCAACTTACAAACGACTCCTACTTGCAAACGGAAGGAGACAACAGGAAGTGAGAGGACATCTACCCCTAGGAATCATACCTTAAAGGGGTTGTAAAGGTTTGTTTTTTATTTTCTAAATAGGTTCCTTTAAGCTAGTGCATTGTTGGTTCACTTACCTTTTCCTTCGATTTCCCTTCTAAATGTTTTTTTTCTTTGTCTGAATATCTCACTTCCTGTTCCTCCTCAGTAAGCTTGCCCCCATCATCCAAGTCGTTCTGGCTGGGGGTTAGTCAGTGTGCTCGCCCCCTCCCTTGGGACTACATCCCTGCGGGGAGACGCTGTGTGAACCAACAATGCACTAGCTTAAAGGAACCTATTTAGAAAATAAAAAACAAACCTTTACAACCCCTTTAAGCAAGGCATGCTCAACCTGTGGCTCGCAGGCTAAATGTGACCTGCTGAGCATACTAATGTGGCCTGCCATGTCTGTCAAACCTGAAGCAACCAGCACAGCCTCCTTTGGGTGCACGCTGCTCTACTGAATGATTGCCGATCCTTCTTAATCTATGCAGGTGTCATACACAAGCTGCAGCTGGTTCCCTGTTCTTCTCTTTCTTTCCTAACACATAGACACAGGGAGAGGAGCCTTTAGCCAAGTGTATTACATCTAGTGGCATCCATACAGGGGTTCTGACATTGGATTCTCACAGTTGTATGATGAGGTTGGTGTAATTCCAGGAGCATGTGAGTGCATTATGTGTCATTTTATCTTTGCTTAACAAAGACATTTATCGCACTACTAGGGCATGCAATTCCCTGGTTTGTTGTTTTTTGTTTAGATTGTCCACAGTCCTTATTTTGGCAATCCAAGGAATGGCTGCAAAGACCCTGATATAGTGAAGGCTGCAATGCTGGATTGGATCTTTTTGGGCTGGTCACACCTGAGCACGAGAGTGGAATTAATGGTGATCTGGTTGATAAACAAATGTGATTCTTGTGATTGTGATTAAACAGTGGGTAAAGGGGATATACAGCCTACGCATGTACAGTGGAACCTTGGATTACGAGCATAATCTGTTCCAGGAGAATGCTCGTAATCCAAAGCACTCGCATATCAAAGCGAGTTTCCCCATAGAAGTCAATGGAAACGAAAATAATTTGTTCCGCATTGACTTCTATGGCATGCAATACCGCATGTGGCCAGAGGTGGGGGGCGCCGGAGAGCCTCGGAAGCACTCAGAAATGCCCGGGAACTGAGTATTTCTGAGTTTTTCTGAGCACTTCCGAACGGCTCCGATCGGCTCCGCTCGGCTCTTCTCTGCTCCGGTGACCCCACCCTCGGGTCAAACGCAGTACTGCACACCACTGTGGCTTGAATCCTGCTCGTTTTGCAAGACAATACTCACAAACCGAGCCAGGATTTTTTTTTTTAAATAGTGCTCGTATTGCGAAACGCTCGTTAACCATGTTACTCGCAATCCAAGGTTTCACTGTATTTTCAAATGTGTGCAACTAAACCCCTATTTTTAACGCATACTGTTAAAAAGGTTAATTTGGTTGGTTGCAGACTGGTTGGTAAGTTGAGCTTAAAAATTGGTTTTATTTGACATGCGTTTGCCCTTCCAGTGCTCCTTGCTGTAAAGACCAGTTACAGTACAGGTGGGGGCAGTGACCTTTTTTTGTATTGTTGACATATTGGTCAGGCAACGCACTGACACCTTTGCTGCCATTGTGCAATGTGCTGGGTGTCTACTGTGTTCCTGCACCTTTAAGGAGGGTTGGGCTCCCTCCAGTCATCTGCCCTTCATCTATCCACCAGAACACATGTGCTCCCACTGTGGAGACTCTTTAAATTTAGAGTTAGGGTCTGCAGGATACAGGGTGCCTTGGCGGGCCTGCAGCTTCCACATGTATTTGCAAATGTGTGCAACTAAACCCCTGTTTTTAACGCATACTGTTAGACAGGTTAATTTGGTTGATCGCAGATTGGTTGGTAAATTGAGCTTGAAAATTCTTTGGTTTTATTTGGCATGTGTTTGTCCTTCCAGTGCTCCTTGCTGTGAAGACCAGTTATAGGTGGGGGCAGTGACCTTTTTTTGTATTGTCCCATTAAAAATGATAAGCCTGATTGTTTTAAAAATCTTCATTATGCTATTCAAAATAAAAAAAATTGAAATTTAAAACCATTTAATTTCATTGTGACCCGCTACCGGTTACCAAATCACTGAAGTGGCCTGCGCTCTTCAAAAGGTTAAGCACCCCTGCCTTAAGCAAACCTTTTGCTTTGTCCTGTATGGACAAACACAGGTTCACTTTGAGCATAATAGGCATTGCATTATGGTTCTGTACTTAATCCGATCTCAACATTTATAAAGATAAGACGTTCGACTTTCTTCTTTGACTGTGTTTGCTCTCATCTCTAGAAACACTATTGGGAAGCATCAACAATAGGGGTAAGGATCAGCCTGATATAATGCTGAATAAATAGATCTGCACCCTAGCACATTGTAGTACAAAATGAGACAAAATATTCCTCCAACATTTTAACAACAAACAACTTTTTGTCATGGAGGAAAAGCCTCCAACAAACAAGCAGTACATAATTACCAATATATGACTTGATTTAAAAAGCCATGGAAGTCAATAGAAAATAGGTAGCATTGGCAAAGCCTGAAGATGGACAAGAGTTTATTTTTTCCAAAGGAACAGACATTATACAATAAGGTCCTGTATGTGCTCACTAATACAGTTTCTATTAGTAAAAATTTAAAACTGAATTCTAGAGAGATAAACCACATAAATAATATGTGATATTTAATACATCATCATCAAAAGTATTTTTAACTGCAAACAGTGAAAGCACCTTGATTTGACTTGGTGTTAACCTCTTGCATTCCCTATTTAGCAGGGCTGGAGTATAAGAAGAAGCAGCAGCATAAGAAACCAATCAGTTCTGATCAGTGCTGCCAAGAAGCATGCTGATAAACAATGCAAAGTGACGTAGATGAGCTCATCACTGTGCTGCTTCTCCTTTCACTGTCCAGTCACAAGCTGAGGCTTCCTCTGAGCCCAGGATGACCTAGGTTTAGAGGAAGTGGGTTGAATGATGCTGATATTGCAACAAACGCTGGTTCTGTTATTATCTTTTAACTGTCTGTTTATTTTATCTTGCTATTTTTGACTGGATTTCTGCCTTAACTTACCATGCTCGACATGGGGTACTGTAGTTTGATCCTGGGGAGTAATTTTTACCATTGTAGACACAGAAACAGTTCTCTTGCGGAATACAGCCTGTGTTGTTTATGTCATCAAGCACAGTGTCTGAGAACAAAACATGAAGTCAGTATTTGAGGGAAATAATTGATGTTTGCATACATGAAATATAGTGCAGGATTTGAATTTAAAAAGGAAAAAAAAAATACTGGTCAGTGCGTTACCTTTAGGGCAAAAACATCCATCTATGTTGTGGTCTTCACAAACCATGGACCTTTCTGTATTGGAGCATGTATTGAGACAAGGGGAGCCACACTCCTGGCGTACCATGTTTAAAGGGCATGTCTTTGCTGCAAATACAAATGTGAGCTAAGTATGAGTAAATCAGTACAGACTAAATGTTTGGCATACAGCACCCAACAAACGTTTAGGAAAACATTCCCTTATTTTTGTATTAACTGGACAAAAAAATTTGAAGAGCACTTTATCCTAATAGAAGAGCATATGGGTTCACTTTAAACCATTAGCGGGTCCAGGACTTTTTTGGTAGGCCTGCATATCAATTTTTGCTAGGAATGCTGGACAATTTAAATGGTTATATACCAGTTTACAGATCATTTAACCGCTTAAGGACCACCTCCTGTACTTATACGTCGGCAGAATGGCATAGTCAGGCATATTAACGTACCTGTACGTCCCCTTTAAATGCCTGCCGGTGTGGTCGTGCGTGCGCCGTTGCCGGCGCGCTCGCGACCCTGCCGCCATCCCCGTGAGTCAGACTGCGGGTCCCCCAGACTCGATCGCCGCGGAAATCCCCGCGATCGTCTCACGGAGGTATAGAGCGGGGAGATGCTTGTGTAAACAAGCATCTCCCCACTCTGACTAGTGACAATGACACTGATCTCGGCTCCGTGTACTCGGTGCGGAGATCAGTGTCATGTGACACAGAGCCCACCCCCCCTACAGTAAGAAACACTATGCAGGGAACACTTAACCCCTACAGCGCCACCTAGTGGTTAACCCCTTCACTGCCAGTGTCAATTTCACAGTATTTATTAGTGGATCCCGTCCTTCGGACGAATCACATATTTGGTGTCATTTCCATTCATATACTTTCTAACGTGTTGTGATTCGGAATTTTTATCAAATTTTTTGTAATTTTCACAGTAACCAGTGCATTTTTATAGCACCGATCGCTGTGAAAATGACAATGGTCCCAAAAATGTGTCAAAAGTGTCCGATGTGTCCGCCATAATGTCGCAGTCACGAAAAAAATCACTGATTGCCGCCATTACTAGTAAAAAAAAAAAATAATTATAAAAATGCCATAAAACTATCCCCTATTTTGTAAACACTATAACTTTTGCGAAAACAAATCAATAAACGCTTATTATGATTTTTTTTACCAAAAATATGTAGAAGAATACGTATTGGCCTAAACTGAGGAAAAAAAACGTTTTTTTATATATTTTTTGGGGATGTTTATTATAGCAAAAAGTAAAAAATATTGCATTTTTTTCAAAATTGTCGCTCTATTTTTGTTTATAGCGCAAAAAATAAAAACCGCAGAGGTGATCAAATACCACCAAAAGAAAGCTCTATTTGTGGGAAAAAAAGGACGTCAATTTTGTTTGGGAGTCACGTCGCACGACCACGCAATTGTCAGTTAAGGCGATGCAGTGCCGAATCGCAAAAAGTGGCCTGGTCTTTCAGCTGCAAAATGGTCCGGGGCTTAAGTGGTTAACAAGCCACTGGGCATTTACCATGTAGCAGAGGATGGCAGGAGGATCTTGGAGATATAGAAGGTGATAAATGGGAAATGGCTTTATCCTCAATACTGTATGTATCCTTATCCTCAAAACAACTACCCAACTTTTTATCTACATAGGATCTATAGAACACATGTAAAAAACATGGAGTAGAAGGGAGTCCCTGATTTGCCCTAAATGCTCCTGTGACCAAGGAACTCTCATCCATATGTTATGGAAATGTCCTAAACTAATAAGATAATGGTCAGATATAACTGATACTATATAGTTGATTTACTAAAGGCAAATAGACTGAGCACTTTTACAAGATCTTAGTAAATTAAGTAAAGCTGCACTTTATAAAGAATACCCAATCACATGCAGAGAAAATGAAAAAACAAACAAAAAACATTACATTTGCTTGCACATGATTGGATGATGGAAGCAGAGCTCTCTCTCATTTACTATGCTCTGGAGCAACAGTCTATTTTCCTTTAGTATATCCTCTATGTACACTGTTTTCCTTGCTGCAGTTTCTCTTGTCCCTTTATTATTTTTTCTTGGAATGTTGGATAAGGAGCAATATCAACCAACCACTGTTGTTATATTACAAAGATTATTATTCATAGCATGGAAACTAGTGGGGCATTACTGGTTATCCCCACATTCTTCAAAGAAAGGATTGTGAAGAGGACAGGTCATTGCTTAGATAAAAACTGACCTACCAACAGAGAGGAACATGCAAAAAATGTTTGAAATCATACCAGGACTGGCTGGAAACACTGGGATTAGCCCCACCCCAGCTGATATTGGACCATTTAGGCAACATTAAAAATATTTGAATGGAAAGTATTTTACAAGGCATGTTTACTGTATGCATAAATAATATTCATATTGCCAGAGGATAAGGTAAATACAGTATACTGTATGTGTTAACCACTTGACAACTGGGCACTAAACCCCCTTCGTGCCCGGACCAATTTTTAGCTTTCAGTGCTGACGCACTTTGAATGACAATTGCGCGGTCATACAACGCTGTACCCAAAGGATATTTTTATCATTTTTTCCCCACAAATAGAGCTTTCTTTTGGTGGTATTTGATCACCTCTGCGGTTTTAATTTTTTGACCTATAAACAAAAAAAAGACAGAAAATTTTGAAAAAAAACACAATATTTTTTTTTACTTTTTGTTATAATAATATCCCAATTTTTTTAAAAAAACTTTTTTTTTCTCAGTTTAGGTCGATACGTATTCTTCTATATTTTTTTGGTAAAAAAAAAATGCAATAAGCGTATAGTGATTGGTTTGCGAAAAAGTTATAGCGCCTACAAAATAGGGGATAGAATTATGAAATTTTTATTATATATTTTTTTTTTACTAGTAATGGCGGCGATCTGCGATTTTTGTCAGGCCTGCAATATTGGGGCGGACATATCGGACACTTTTGACACTATTTTGGGACCATTCACATTTATACAGCGAACAGTGCTATAAAAATGCACTGATTACTGTATAAATGTGACTGGCAGGGAAGGGGTTAACACTAGGGGGCGAGGAAGGGGTTAACCATGTTCCCTATTTGTGATTCTTACTGTGTGGGGGAGGGGACTGACAGGGGGAGGAGACCGATCTGTGTCCCTATGTACAAGGGACACAGCATCGGTCTCCTCTCTCCCTGACAGGACATGGATCTCTGTGTTTACACACAGAGATCCACTTCCTGCCTCTGTCACAGCCGATCGCAGGTGCCTGGTGGACTGGTGCCTGGTGGACATCGCAGCCGCCAGGCACGCGCATCGGCATCACGTGACCACGGCGGGCACAGCTGTTCCCCCGCCGCGCGCCCTCGGTGGCGCGCAGGGGGAGAGAAACAGCAGGACATCCATAGACGTCCACTCAGCACTTGAGAGCCGCGCTGCAGGCGTCTTTTGTCTATAGCGCGGGTCTCAAATGGTTAAACACCACAGTATACCTTTACTTGACTATTTGCCTATTTTACCTATTTTACCTTTACTATTGTATATTTTTTCGTGCAATTTCTTCTTTTTATTTAGGGAATATGAGATATTACAATTCAAAAAAATATATAAGAGGTATTTGCAACAAACAATAGTAATATATGTAATGATATAATAAACACAACATGACACGTGAGTACACAAGGAATAATAAAGGATTATAATAACATAAATAAAAAAATTAAAATAACATTTGAAAAAAGAGGGGGGTTAGGGAAAGAAAAAAAAAAAAAGAGGAAAGTGGATTGTACCTTTATTGAAAGAAATATGCTTTTTTTTGTGCAATGTACCAATAAATGGGTCAGGGGAGGGTGGGAAGGGGTATTGTTTTACGTTATGTAAAATGTACTGAAAATTCAAATAAACATTATTTGGTTAAAAAAAAAAAGTCTCACATGTTTTTATCTCTTTATAAACATGTTCCCCTACCCGCTGTAAGACTGTTCTCTCCAACAACAATCTTTTGTATGTGCATTTAAAGGGGTTGTAAAGGTTCGTTTTTTTTTTTTTCTAAATAAGTTCCTTTAAGCTAGTGCATTGTTGGTTCACTTACATTTTCCTTCGATTTCCCTACTAAATGTTTTTTTCTTTGTCTGAATTTCTTACTTCCTGTTTCTCCTCACTAAACTTCACACCATCATCCGAGTGGTGTTGAGTCAGCCAGAACAGCTTATTGAACAGCTTACTGAGGAGGAACAGGAAGTGAGAAATTCAGACAAAGAAAACAAAGAAAAAAATTTTTTTAGAAGGGAAATCAAAGGAAAAGGTAATGACTGAGTGAACAGGGTATGAAATGAGAGGGGAATAATGATTGGCTAATGGAAATATGGAGGGGAGGGGAGAAGGCTAGATAAAAGGGATTCCCTGCCCCTCTGAGTTAACACAGCGCAGGGGAAAGTTTCCAGCAGCATGTCAGCTAGCAGCAGCATGTCTTCTGTAGACAAACTTCTGGCCCAGCTGCGGGCAGAGGCTGCGACATGGGGCGAGGATTGGCTCCAGGAGACCCTGGGGCCGATGCTTTCTAGTCCGGTCGGATCGCAAGGTACCGCGGGGAGAGAGGCTGGGCGAGCTCGGAGGTCCAGGCCCCCATAGCGCTTCTCACCAGGCCCCTCCCCTAGAGCTCAGCGGCAGGTTGGGAGTCCCCCTAGGGCCCCTTCGGGCCCCCCGGCCAAGCGCGCCGCATTGCCCAGGGCGGGGGGTACCGGAAGGAATCCCCCTCAGGTTCGGAGCTCGGCGGGGGGCAGGACCGGGAGTTCCGGAGCGGCCGACAGTCCCGCACGGCGTGTGGAGTCAGAACAGGCGGGCCCGGCCCCCCGGGGGCCCCCGGCGGGTTTGGGGCTCCTGCGTGGGTTTTCGGTGGCCGCGGTGTCCGGGCATCCCCCCCCTCGGCCGGACATCTGGTGCAGGAGGCTGAGCGAGGTGTGGAGCCAGTGAGGGATGACGGCGGTGCGGGTGAGCTGAGACAGCGTGGAGGCAAGTCGGCTAAAAAATCGGCGTGCGGGTCAGGTGCGCGGAGGTGGGACCGATCGGGTCCTGGCCCCTCGGCTTCCAGGGACAAGTCACCTGGTGAGCTGTCGTCCGGTGGTGAAGAGCAGGCTGGTATGCTGTCAGAGGGGGAGGTTGCCAGCTCGGAGGAAGATCGGAGACCCAGACGGTCGGTGGCAGCTGTGGATTCGAGTGGATCGGCTGGTGGGATTTCTTCCAGGCAGCCCGGTAAGTCCCTTTTAATTGATTATGCTGAGAGCCATGCTAGGAATGGTGGCCAGGTGGTTAGGCCTGCTGTGGGTGTGGGTCTAGCGGTACAAGTGTTGGGTCAAGATGATGGGCAGGCAGGGGGGGGGTACGTTCCCGGATGGGGGAGGTGCTCGGATGGTTCGGTTGCAGGGGTTTCTTGCGGGCATCAAGTCCTTGGTCAGCCAATTTGAGAAGGGGGATGGCGGGGGAGTCAGCCCAGCTGCGGCGTGGGTTCTGCCGACAGGGACGGCGGGGCCCGCGGTGGCGGTGGGGGCACCAGTTTTACCTACAGGGAATACCGGGGTGGGTGAAGCCGTAGGGGTGGTTGCTGTAGCTTTAGCCACAAAGGAGGGTGGTGCGGTGGAGCAGGCAGCAAGGCAGGACATTATTAGGTTGGATGATGCTGCAAAATGTGAGATGTATTTGTGTTATGAGGGACCGCTGGGATCTCACCTGAAACCTGAAGTGAGGGAAAAGATATGGAAGGGTGAGTATGTGGAGATGTTCTCACTTCTGCCATTGGAGAAGTTTAACCTGGACAGGGTAAAACTGGATGATTCAAAAAAGGAGGTTGAGGAAAAAAGGAGGTATAGGCTGATCCCTCGGACATTTGCAAACTGGTTGCAAGCGTTCTCTATAATGGCTAGTGTCATAGGTCAAAAGAACCCGGAGCATTGTTCAGCGCTATTTGGATATCAGGACTCTATTGGGGAGGCATACAGAGTGTATGGGGGCACGGGGTGGCTCAGGTATGATGAACAATTCAGGCAGAGGAGAGTGGTGAAGCCAGATCTGCGGTGGGATAATAAGGACATCAGCTTATGGATGCGGTTGATGACTGCGCCGAGGGCGTCTAGTCAGTTTTTACAGGGGGGGGGGGGCGGTGGAACCTCTTCCCCAGGACAATCGGCCGAGAAACAAAAAGGGGTGTGCTGGCAATATCATGAGGGCTCCTGCAAGTTTGGGGGGTCCTGTCGATTCAAGCATGATTGCTCCGGTTGCGGTGGCTCCCATACACAGGCTAGATGCTTTAAGCGAGGTAAGGGTCGGGCCGGGGATGCTGGGCAAAAAAGGGAGGACTCCGGTGATGGTGGAAAGGATGCGGCTGTTTCTCGGTATGTATCCAGACAAGGGGGCGGCAAGGTTGTTGGAGCAAGGGTTTTCAGAAGGGTTTCGCATTCCGTGTTCCTTGCAGGTTATTCCCCCGATCGCGCGCAATCTGCTATCGGCCTTGCAGCAGCCTGCGGTGGTCACAGAAAAGCTGCGCAAGGAGGTTGCTTTGGGCCGAATGGGTGGTCCTTTCCAGTCCCCTCCCCTGGAGAACTTGGTGGTCTCCCCGCTCGGGGTGGTACCCAAGAAGGAGCCCAACAAGTTCCGCCTCATTCACCACCTGTCTTTCCCGAAGGGCAGGTCGGTCAATGACGCGATTGATCCGGAAGCATGTACAGTCAGTTACACTTCCTTTGATGCTGCGGTAGGATGGGTTCGACGATATGGCCAGGGGGCGCTGATGGCAAAAACCGACATAGAGGCGGCTTTTAGATTGTTGCCGGTTCACCCGGATAGTTTTCACCTCCTGGGATGTCAGTGGGACAATGAGTTCTATGTGGATAAGTGCTTGCCTATGGGATGCTCCATATCGTGCGCATTGTTCGAACAGTTCAGCTCGTTTGTGGAATGGGTGGTCAGGGATGTGTCAGGGGTGAATTCAATCATTCACTACTTGGATGATTTTCTTTGCGTGGGTCCGGCCTCATCCAGAATCTGCTCTGTGCTCCTGGCCACATTGGAGCACATTGCAGAGCGGTTTGGGATACCATTGGCACCTGACAAAACGGAGGGACCTCGCACGGTTATCACGTTTTTGGGCATTGTCCTGGACTCGGAGGCCATGGAGTGCCGCCTACCATTGGACAAATTGGAGTCACTCAAGACTGAGCTGAAGGTCATGATGGGGGTAAGGAAGGTGCAGCTTAGGGTGTTACAGTCGCTACTGGGAAAGCTCAATTTTGCGTGTCGCATTCTGCCAATGGGCAGGGTGTTTTGCAGATGGCTGTCGGCTAGCACGGCTGGGGTACGGTCCCCCACGCACTTTGTGAGTTTGGGTAGAGAACACAAGGCGGACTTGCGGGTTTGGCATTCATTCCTGGAGTCTTTCAATGGGAGAGCGTTATGGATGTCTGGCCCTATTAGCAATTTTGATTTAGAACTGTACACAGATGCGGCTGGGGGGTCTGGTTTTAGGGCTTTCTTTCAGGGCAGGTGGAGTGCGGGCCCATGGCCGCAGTCTTGGATTGAGGCTGGTTTCACCAAGAATTTGGTCCTGTTGGAACTGTTCCCGGTTGTGCTGGCGGTGGAGTTGTGGGGGGCGTGTTTCAGGGATCTGAAAGTGCGTTTTCATGGGGACAACCTGGGGGTAGTACAAGTCATCAACAGGGTGTCGGCATCCTCCCCCCCGGTGGTGCGGCTGCTGCGCCATCTGGTGTTGAGATGCTTGCAGCTCAATGTGTTTGTATATGCAGTGCACCTTCCGTGGGTGGACAATGTCATAGCTGATGCGCTGTCTCGCTTTCAGTGGGACAGGTTCCGAGAGTTGGCACCGGAGGCGGAGCAACGTGGGGTCCCTTGTCCAGGCTGGCTGTGGAAGATTCCGTTGGAATAGTGTCAGGTTGGATCAGAAAATCAGTAAGTACAGGCACATGGGTGGCTTATGAGAAGGTGTGGCTGGAATGGAAAGAGATGGTTCGCGAAGCTGGAGCTGACACGGTGGGTCCCAATGTCAGGTTATTGGTGCTGTATTTCCTGGCTAGGAACATGGAGGCCCGTGTGTCCAGGTCCAGTTTGGGTAAGAAGATGGCAGGACTGGCCTTTCTGTTCAAATGGCAGGGTTGTCCTGATTTTACAAAAGATTTTTGGGTGCGTCAGGCACTCAAGGGATACGGTCGGGGGGGTCAGAAACCGGATGGCAGGCGACCTGTATCATTTACTCTATTGGGCGGGATCATGGGGCAGTTGCAGGGCCTATGTTCATCCCCATACGAAGTTCAGTTGTTCACAGTGGCATTCTCACTGGCATTCTTTGGAGCATTCAGGATAGGTGAGTTGGTTAGCCCGTCCAGAACAGTGCACGGGGGATTACGGGCTAGCGAGGTGGGCTGGTCGGAGCAAGGGGTGGCTCTGGTACTGAGGAGGTCTAAGACAGATCAGATGGGCAGAGGTAAGTTGGTCCAGGTCTTTTCGGTCCCGGGTTCCCTGTTGTGCCCGGTAAAGGCTGTTAAAGGGTACTTGGAGGTTCGCCCGTCCTGTGAGGGTTCCTTTTTGGTACACGAGGACGGGATCCCACTTTCAAGGTATCAGTTCATTGCAGTGTTCCGGAGGTCCCTTCGGGCTTTGGGACTCCGGGAAAAAGAGTTTTCCTCGCACTCGTTTAGGATAGGGGCAGCTACGGAGGCGGCCAGATGTGGGATGGATGACGAGGCGGTTAAGAAGATAGGCCGGTGGGAATCCAGGAGGTTCCGGTCATAAGTACGCCCGCAGCTAATGGTGGGTCTGGAATAATGTGGGTATACAAGCCATGGGGTGTTGTTAGGTGTTGTTTGGGGTTCTTTTCGGGCTGCTGTGTGTATATGTATAAGGAAGCTGGGAGATTCTCATGGGGGATTTTGTTCTTATTTCACTTACAGGTCAAATGCAGGCGTTGGTCTGGATAATGGGCCATTTGTTTGTATTCTGGGGGGCTAAGAGAGCCGATGTTCGACATGAGGGTCGGCAATTGGGATTCCCAAGACCGGAGGCATGTGTCCGCTGGCTGGGAGTTCCAGGAATGTTATGGAGTAAGATGGTTCCGGAGGTGCACCGTTTTGCTCGTTTGGACAGGCCACCTGACGTTTTGGTACTGCACGTAGGTGGCAATGACCTGGGCTTTAGGTCCATGTTAGAAGTTCTAAAAGATATGAAATTTGATTTCATTCGGCTCAGGATGTCATTCCCGGACATGATCATTGTCTGGTCAGACATGGTGGCAAGGTCAGAGTGGAGGGGAGCGAGGTCCGTGGATGGCATTAATAGGGCTAGGAGAAAAATTAACCGGGACATGGGCAGGTTTTTGGTATGGAATGGGGGGTTGGTGGTTCGACATTTCGAACTGGAGGTGGATACATGGCGGTATCTACGGAGGGATGGGGTCCACCTGAACGATGTGGGGACTGACTTATGTACTTTGGGTTTGCAGGATGGGATCCAACGAGCCCTTAGGGTTTGGAGGGGCACCAAAGGGTAAAGGTGTTTTCCCTTGGGTGCTGTGGCGGGTGTTTGGTCTTTGCGGGAGAAGGAAGTACCTCAAAAAAGCAAGTGGTCAGGACCTATCGGTGGTATGGGTTCTGAGGGTGGATTCCAGCTAACAGGAGTTTAGCTGGATGAGTTGGATAATGGGGGCACTGCGGTCAGTGGTCGTCTCTGAGTAGCTGATCGGCTTGAGGCCTATGACCATTTTTAAGGTACCGCAGTGTCACGTGGTAATACGATATTAGTATGGTGACTAATATTGGGTTAATATGATTAGGGTAATTTTGAGGTTCCTGCAAAGACCAACACTAGGAGGCAATATTTCGGATATGTTCTGGGTTTAGGTGTTTTGATTGTTAAAGTTTTTGATAAATGATGGAAAAGTAAAAAAAAATAAAGGAGGCTGCTACGGTCATGTTTTACTCCAAACATCAATGTGTGGTCTCTTGATTAAGTATAAGTAAGGTATGGGGGGTAGAATGTGGTGGGCAGACCTGTAATACATCGGTTATACAATAGTCATGCAATTACTTGATTTTTCTGTGCTTATACCTGGGATTTTTTTTTCTTTTCGGTTGGTGACAGGATCTCTTTAATACTGTATATGGTATATATAGTAGCTTATTTTACCAGTTAGTAACTATTTCAGATTCAGTATGTATTAAATATTCTTGCATTTGCTTTATACTTACAGCAAAATTTGGGATTTCTCCAGTTCCCAGGAACACCTCCAGCATGTGTACACTGACGTGAATACTCAGCAAACATATTGCACAGGCAGGGCATTTGGCTCTTGGAACTACACCTGCACAGGTCTTGCACACAGGTGGCTATGTATTCCTTAGGGTCAACAAGCTTGTTACAACTTTTGAAGGCTTCAGATGTCAGGCTTTTTTCACATATTTTATCCTATAACAAACAAATACAGTTATGTTGTGCGGTCCATACACGCTAGAGCTGCACAATTCTGGCTAAAATGAGAATCACAATTTTTTTTCTTAGAAGATAGATCACAATTCTCTCACGATTCTCGCGGCGTAACATCATCTTTCACATTAACCCCCTTGGTGGTATTCCCCGAGTCAGGCTCGGGGTGAGTTTTTAATGCTAAGAGTGGTAACCCCGAGCCAGACTTGGGCTGCATTGCAGTATCCAGGGAAAGTTACTTACCTTGTTCCCTGGATCCTGCAATGTCTCCCCGCAGTGTGTGCGAGCCGTCTCCTCGCTCGATTCACACTGCCGAGTTCCGTTCCCTGCGACGTTGCGGCGCACGGGGACGGAGTTCGGCGCCAAATTCAAAAAGTGAAAAACACACAATACATACAGTATACTGTAATCTTACAGATTACAGTACTGTATCAAATAATTACTCATCCCCTTTGTCCCTAGTGGTCTGCCCAGTGTCCTGCATGTAGTTTTATATTATAAAAACTGTTCTTTCTGCCTGGAAACTGAAGATTGTCCATAGCAAACAAAAAGTGTCCCTTTATGTCAAAAGTGGTTTTAAACCAGCTAAAAACAGCGATAATAAATTAGAATCACTCACAGAATTGAGCGATAGTGATTTGTGGGGAAATTCGTCATCAAACACTAAATCTAATGACAGCGACAATTCTGCAACTGAGCAAATTTCAGTGTTTTTGATTTGATTACATTATTGAATAATTTTTAGTATAATTACATTACTATTTGTTATAATTGTTTATAGTTATTTATTATATTATAATTTATGATTTTGTGTTTCAAACTTTATCATACCCGGGATGTCTACTAGACTCTTGTTTGGTCAGGTTTAAGTAAGTAATTACTAAGAATTACAGGCCTACAATACATAACACCAAATTTACTTGCAAAACAATTGTACCGCTTTTGGTACATAATTCCAGACAGAATCATACCGCCAGGGAGGTTAAAACCAAAAAAAAAATTGGGCTAACTTTTTTTTTTTGTCACTGAAGTGTTTTTTTTCCCAAAAGTTTCATTTGAAAGACCGCTGGGCAAATACAGTGTGACATAAAATATTGCAGCAATTGTTATTTATTCCCTAGGGTCTCTGCTAAAATATATACAGTATAATGTTTGGGGGTTCCAAGTAATTTTCTAACAAAAAATATTGATTTTAACTTAAGAAACAAGTGTCAGAAAAAGATTTGGACTTTAAGAGCCCATTCACACAGGGGCGGCACGACTTGTCCCGCGACTGTGCTGGGCGATCAGAAGACGACTTCAAAGGTGACTTCAAAAATGACTTCTGTATTGAAGTCAATGGAAGTCGCCCTGAAGTCATCTTGAAGTAGTACAGGAACCTTTTTCTAAGTCGGAGCGACTTCAGTCGCTCCGATTATAACGGTTCCATTGTACAGAATGGGACGCGACTTGTCAGGCGGCTGAGTCGCCTGACGAGTCGCCCCTGTGTGAATGGGGTCTAAGTGGTTAAACTTCCTGCATTTACACACAATGTTTCATGTTGTTACAAACTTGGCAGACTGCCCTTTCTTTACACACACATAGAAGTTTATCCCTTTGATCTAAAAAGGAAGCATTAGTTACAATGTTTCCTGTTAAGAACTTGGCAGACTGCCCATATATTTTCTTTTGACAGCTGAGAAAACAGATAAAGTGTCTCCACTTGTTATATGAAAGAATCGTCAAACTCTGCATTGGAGATCTTCAGGGGGGTTGAATCGAGATCACAATTTTTTAACGATTAATTGTGCAGCTCAAATACACCCCCCATCTTTTCTATTCTACAATGCATGTATCTAATAAACAATTTTCAGCAGAATAATTTGAGGCTAACACAAAGTACTAGCTGTTCGCCAACTCCATTTACAAAGGGTCAGATCCTTAAGGAGGATCTTTACCCTAAGAACCAAATAATTAATGTCAGCAGATATAAATAATGTAGCTGCCTACTTCTAATTAAAGTACACTTACCTGGCCAAGGATCCAGCGCCATCCTCACCAGCTTCACAGCTGGCTTTCCATTGCACATGTATGAGTCACATTGCACTTTGTGAATGGTCCTGCAGCCTTCTGGGACTTGTAACATGTCCCAAGAGGCTGCAGGCAGAAGGGAGGCAATTCTTCACTAGGATCGCCTAGGAAGGATCGAGTAAGTATCAAATGTAGGTACCTGATCCCCCCCCCCCTCTCCAAAAATAGAAATGTGCCCAAAGTTGTAGAGGAAGTGGGGAAGAGGGAGAGGCGGAAAGCAAAACTTCCCCTTTTGGGTGAAGTTCCGCTTTAAAGGCAAAATACCATTTTTAAGTAAACAAGTGCTAAAAATTATGTCAGGTTTTTATTATTAATACTGAACTCCAGGTATGGTTTTGATTGCATAGTTACATGTAAGCATTTATAGTTAATACTTATGGAAGCTGATGATCTGTACCTAGTGGATGCCCTTCTGCATAGTGAACAGAGTGGCTCAGCACAGGAACTCACTTGATCACCATGGCCACTATTCGCAGAAAGACTTTTTTCCAGTGAATTCAAGGATTTCTCTGATTGGATGAGGTGGAAAGATGGGGAGTTGGTGTTACAATCTCCACCTCATCCAGTCAGAGAATGCCTTGTATTCACACAAAAAATACAAGGTGTTCTGTGGCAGCCGTGACGACTATGCAGAATGGCAGCTGCTCGGCACAGGACCCAGAAGTCCATGACACTCACTGTAGTTGTGCCAAACACTACACTGATTCACTAGTGTGAACCCAGCCTAACAGATTAGGGAATAAAAGTGCCCACAAAAGTCCAGGTGTTTGCAAATCACTGTGTTTGGGGATTGATCCATTATTCAGGGGTAAATAAAGACAGAAAGATAACATATGAGCTGGAATGCAATATCAAAACTTGGGTATTTTAGCTTGTAGAAAGTTTATTGTTGCTCTGGTTTGGCATTCAGACTTTTATTTTTGTTTCCTCAATAAAATAAATAAAAGCAGAACTTTTCTTTTTTAAGTTTTGGTTAGAGTGGAAAAAGATTAGAGCACATGTCTGTTTTTAATGCTGTCTGTACCCGCGTTATCGAGGTTCACCCTTTGCTCTGATAGTAATTCCATATCTTTTATTAGCACCCTCCTTTTTAGATTGCAAGTTCTCAGGAGCAAAGCCCTTTTAACCCTCTTGTCTTGAATTGTATTGTAACTGTTATGTCTCCTTTCATATGGTAAAGTATTGCATGAAAAGTTGGCGCCAGAGGCGTAGCTTGAAGCTTGTGGGCCCCAATGCAAAAGTTGACATTGGCCCCCCAATAACCATCGCTTTCACCACACACCAGGATACTCCAAGTGGCTAAAGAGTTATTTCAGATCTTTATTTACATACCGAGAGGATAATTCAAAAGATTTTCAAGAAACTGTCATCATTTTGACACACCTCTCCAATTCTTTTGAAAACCCTGGAGTTGGCAACCTTTGAAAGGTAGAGACAATAGGGCAGTGGATGGTGTCAGACAGTAGGGCAGTGGAAGGTGTCAGACAGTAGGGCAGTGGACGGTGTCAGACAGTAGGGCAGTGGAAGGTGTCAGACAGTAGGGTAGTGGATGGTGTCAGACAGTAGGGCAGTGGATGGTGTCAGACAGTAGGGCAGTGTATGGTGTCAGACAGTAGGGCAGTGGACAGTGGCAGACAGTAGGGCAGTGAATGTGTCGGGCAGTAGGACAGTGGATGGTGTCAGACAGTAGGGCAGTGGATGGTGTCAGACAGTAGGGCAGAGGATGGTGTCAGACAGTAGGGCAGTGGACAGTGGCAGACAGTAGGGCAGTGAATGTGTCAGGCAGTAGGGCAGTGGACAGTGTCAGACAGTAGGGCAGTGGATGGTGTCAGACAGTAGGGCAGTGAATGTGTCAGGCAGTAGGGCAGTGGACCATATCAGACAGTAGGGCAGTGGATGGTGTCAGACAGTAGGGCAGTGGATGTGTCAGACAGTAGGGCCGTGGACAGTGTCAGACAGTAGGGCAGTGAATGTGTCAGACAGTAGGGCAGTGGACAGTGGCAGACAGTAGGGCAGTGAATGTGTCAGGCAGTAGGGCAGTGGACAGTGTCAGACAGTAGGGCAGTGGATGGTGTAAGACAGTAGGGCAGTGGACGGTGTCAGACAGTAGGGCAGTGGATGGTGTCAGACAGTAGGGCAGTGGATGGTGTCAGACAGTAGGGCAGTGGACAGTGGCAAACAGTAGGGCAGTGGAAGGTGTCAGACAGTAGGGCAGTGGATGGTGTCAGACAGTAGGGCAGTTTACAGTGGCAGACAGTAGGCCAGTGAATTTGTCAGGCAGTAGGGCAGTGGACAGTGTCAGACAGTAGGGCAGTGGACGGTGTCAGACAGTAGGGCCGTGGATGGTGTCAGACAGTAGGGCAGTGAATGTGTCAGACAGTAGGGCAGTGGACAGTGGCAGACAGTAGGGCAGTGAATGTGTCAGGCAGTAGGGCAGTGGACAGTGTCAGACAGTAGGGCAGTGGATGGTGTCAGACAGTAGGGCAGTGGACGGTGTCAGACAGTAGGGCAGTGGACGGTGTCAGACAGTAGGGCAGTGGATGGTGTCAGACAGTAGGGCAGTGGATGGTGTCAGACAGTAGGACAGTGGACAGTGGCAAACAGTAGGGCAGTGGAAGGTGTCAGACAGTAGGGCAGTGGATGGTGTCAGACAGTAGGGCAGTTTACAGTGGCAGACAGTAGGGCAGTGAATGTATCAGGCAGTAGGGCAGTGGACAGTGTCAGACAGTAGGGCGGTGGACGGTGTCAGACAGTAGGGCAGTGGATGTGTCAGACAGTAGGGCAGTGGACGGTGTCAGACAGTAGGGCCGTGGATGGTGTCAGACAGTAGGGCAGTGGATGTGTCAGGCAGTGGGGCAGAGGACGGTGTCAGACAGTAGGGCACTGGACAGTGTCAGGCAGTAGGGCAGTGGACGGTGTCAGACAGTACATACATTTTTTATTATTTATTTATTTATTTTCACTTAGAGCGGTTGAAAACCCTTACATATACCCAATGAAATGGCTGGCCTTAGGTGATACACAAAGATGAAACAAATCCTCCTACATACACTTTTCTTTTTGAAGGTTTCTTATTTTCATCTGTTCTACCATCCTTTGTTACCTACACTATATTGTCAAAAGTATTGGGATACCTGACTTTACACACACATGAACTTTAATGGCATCCCAATCTTAGTCCGTAGGTTTCAATATTGAGTTGGCCCACTCTTTGTAGTTATAACAGCTTCAACTATACTGGGAAGGCTGTCCACAAGGTTTAGGATTGTGACTATGGGAATGTTTGACCATTCTTGCAGAAGGGCATTTGTGAGGTCAGGCACTGATGTTGGACAAGAAGGCCTGGCTCGCAGTCTCCAATCGAATTCATCCCCAAACTGTTTTATCGGGTCGAGGTCAGGATTCAAGATCCTCCACCGCAAACTTGCTCATCCATGTCTTTATGGATCTTGCCTTGTGCACTGGTCCAAATCATTTGGTGGAGGGGGGATTAGGGTGTGGGGTTGTTTTTCAGGGGTTGGGCTTGGCCCCATAGTTCCAGTGAAGGGAACTCCTAAGACGTCAGCATAGCAAAACATTGTCAGGCATTTTCATGCTCCCAACTTTGTGGGAACAGTTTGGGATGGCCCCTTCCTGTTCCAACATGACTGTCAGAGTCCTGACTTCAACCCAATAGAACACATTTGGGATGAATTAGAGCAGAATCTGTGATCCAGACACTCTCTTCCAACGTCAGTGCCTGATCTCACAAATGTGCTAGTGAAAGAATGGTCAAACATTCCCATAGACACACTCCTAAACCTTGTGGACAGCCTTCCCAGGAGAGTTGAAGCTGTTATAGCTGCAAAGGGTGGGCCAACTCAATATTGAACCCCACTGACTAAGACTGGGATACCATTAAAATTCATGTGCGTGTAAAGGGAGGTGTCCCAATACTTTTGACAATATAGTAGGTTGTACCAGTTTTTCTGCTATCTTTTCTTCTCTACATCCGTTCAAAGTACAGAAACTACACTCTGCAGAGCTCAGTGAGGAGAGCTCTGAGAGCTGATTGGAGGGAAAGGACAGACCCCCTTCACACAGCACACAGGAACACAGTTGAGGCGGTCCATCACAAGCTGTGTACTAGAGCTCCCTCCCCTGTCACCTTTTTTCTCTTAGTGTCAGGAAAACCTGTCAAAAGTGATTCATGCAGATAGCAGAGAAATGAGACAGAAGACAGAAATGACAATTAGTGATCTTAATTGAGACAAGCACAAACAATAGAGGGATATGCTTTGTTTATTTTTCATGTCTGAGGTTTACAACCACGGTAAAGTGAAACCTTTATTCATCTTCCAAAGTTTTTCTATCCTGAATTGTTTTGTTTGTGACAGATTTATTTTAAAAGCATGTATATACAAGGTTTTGAGAACTGTAATATCTGTTTTCACAGAAAAATGGTAGGGCACATTTATGAAACCCATACGACATATAAGCCACACATTCATCCAAACATTACCTTATATTTGACTACAAGCATTTTATTTCCCCCCACCCTTAAGCCCTGTACACACGATCGGTTTTACCAATGAAAACAGTCCGATGGACTTTTTTCATCGGACAAACCGATCGTGTATGGGACCCATCGGTCTTTTTTCCATCGGTTTTAAAAAATAGAACATGTTTTAAATTTTTACGATGGATCAAAAACCGATAGCAAATTCCGATCGTCTATGGGCAAGTCCATCAGATAAAAAACCCACGCATGCTCAGAATCAAGACGACGCATGCTCAGAAGCATTGAACTTCATTTTTCTCGGCTCATCGGAGTGTTTTATGTCACCGCGTTTGGAAGGTCGGTTTTTTGACTGATGGTGTGTAGGCAAGACTGATGGAAGTCAGCTTCAACGGATTTCCGATGGACAAAACCATTGGATTAGAATCCATAGGATATCCGATTGTGTGTACAAGGCTTTAGAATTTTCATTTCTACTGTACAACAAAAATAAAACATTTAAGAGGGATCTATATTTAGGGGTGTGACTGCATTTTGACCCTCTGTGTTTGAGTGAACTGTGCATTTTTTCACATTTACCGCATTTTTGCATTCAGTTGATGTTGGCGGGGAAACATCTGGACAGTCTTCCACTGGTCCGTTCCGTTTCTGCATGTTTCCATACTGCACTGCAGTGGCCTTAATGCCTAAACAGAAATGTATTCTTATGATTATTATTATTGATATATTGATAATTATTTGAAACAAATACATTTTTATAAACCCTCCAAGTAGACGTATTGACTAAGTTGTACCACTTGGGCAGATATGAGATGAGTAATTTACAGCTACTGTATGGTAGGTAGGTATAACATCTTCTGACTTTCCTACATCGTTATGGGAACACCAGCTCTAACAAGGAGATGTAATTATTACCATCTCTTTCCTGAGAATGACATAATGCTTTCTTTTTGATCTTTTTGACCACTTGCCAACGACACTCTAGCCAAAAGATAGCTACAGCATGGTTTTCCAGTTCTTGGAGGGCATCAATAGACGTCCTCTCAGAACCCTGCCCCCAGCGCCCTTCCTGCGGCATGCATCAGGTGCGCACTGTGACCTCTTTGTTCTTTGGACACAGCTGATCACAGATCAGCGTAAAGGGCCAATCACAGTGGCCCTTTTGCATGTGATCTGCTGTGTCCTAACTAAGCTGTGTCTGTGGGAGGAAAGGAGAGCCGTTAACCGGCAAACCTGTCAGCACATGGTTTACAATGATAATCAGATAACCAGTGCCAATCAGTGCCCATTAGTGCAGCATATCAGTGCCCATAGTGCGGCCTATCAGTGCCTCCTTATTAATAGCCATCAGTGCTGACTGTTAGTGCCCATCAGTGCCGCCTATCAGTGTCGCCTATCAGTGCCCATTAGTGCAGCCTATCAGTGCCCATCAGTGCAGCCTATCAGTGCCCATCAGTGATGCCTTTCAGTGCAGCCTCATCAGTGGTCATCAGTTCAGCTTATCAGTGCCCATCAGTGTAGCCTCATCAGCGCACATCAGCAAAGAAGAAAAACTACTTAATTGCAACGTTGTATAACAGAACCTAAGAAAAAAAAAATCCAAAATTTTGTTTAGCAAAAAATAAAAAACCCAGTGGTGATCAAATACCACCAAAAGACAGCTCTATATGTGTTAACCTCTTGCCAACCGCCCGCCATCGTTTGACGGGGCAGAATGGCTCCCCTGCATGAATTGCCGTAGCTGTACAGCAGCCGAATTAAGGGGTATAGGGAGCGCGTGTGCGTCACCACGTCACTGAGGAGCTGATGCGCGTGCCCACGGGGCACCCGTGATCGCTCCTGACAGAGCCAGAATGGAGATGTGTGTGTGTAAACACACACATCCATGTTCTGGCAGGGGAGAGGAGAGAGATTATGTGTTCCTGGTATATAGGAACAATGATCGGTCTCTTCCCCCTGGCAGTCCCATTCCCCTACAGTTAGAACACACTGAGGGAACACATTTAACCCCTTGATCGCCCCCTAGTGTTAACCCCTTCCCTGCCAGTGACATTTATACAGTAATCAGTAAATGTCAATGGTCCCAAAATAGTGTCAAAAATGTCCGATCTGTCCGCCGCAATGTGGCAGTCCCAATAAAAATTGCAGATCGCCGCCGCCATTTCTAGTAAAACTAAAATATAATAAAACAATTATAAAAATAATAAAAAATATTCCCTATTTTGTAGACACTATAACTTTTGTGCAAACCATTCAATATACGCTTATTATTGGGGGTTATTTACTAAAGGCAAATCCACTTTGCACTACAAGTGCACTGCAAGTGCACTTGAAAGTGCACTGAAAGTGCACTTGGAAGTGCAGTCGCTGTAGATCTAAGAGGGGCATGCAAGCAAAATAAAAAACAGCATTTTAGCTTGCACATGATTGGATGATAAAATTAGATCTACAGCGACTCCACTTCCAAGTGCACTTTCAGTCCACTTTCAAGTGAACTTGCAGAGCACTTGTAGTGCAAAGTGGATTTGCCTTTAGTAAATCAACCACATTGTGCAAAATAAAAAACAGCATTTTAGCTTGCACATGATTGGATGATAAAATTAGATCTACAGCGACTCCACTTCCAAGTGCACTTTCAGTCCACTTTCAAGTGAACTTGCAGAGCACTTGTAGTGCAAAGTGGATTTGCCTTTAGTAAATCAACCACATTGTGTTTTTTTCAAAATTGTCGGTCTTTTTTTGTTTATAGCACAAAAAATAAAATCCGCAGAGGTGATCAAAAACCACCAAAAGAAAGCTCTATATGTGGGAAAAAAAGGGACATACATTTTGTTTGGGTACAGCTTTGCAAGACTGTGCAATTGTCATTTAAAGCGACACAGTGCCGTATCGCAAAAAATGGCCCGGTCAGGTAGGGGATAATCCTCCCGGGGCTGAAGTGGTTAAAAAATGATAAAACGTTCATTTGGGTAGAGTGTTGCATGACCGCGCAATTTTCATGCAAAGTGTGACAGCACTGAAAGCTAAAAATTGGCCTAGGACGGAAAGGGGGTGAAGTTGCCTGGTATTGAAGTGGTTAAAAGAAAATGTACCCCTCAGAATTAGACAGAGGTAAGATAAGAATAATTCTAACTTTTTCTTTACGGGTAGCTTTTGCAAATACTTTTAGCAGGCCATTTTTACAGTAAGAGGGGGCCAAATGTTATAAGTGGGTCCTTCAGTGCTCTGCAAGGTCAGTTTTAAGTAGCAATACCCTGTCTAAAAATCTTTGTGTGCTTTTTTTGTTGATAAGCGCTAATATGTTTAACTCAATGATGGGTTTGTTCCAACACATAAGCATATTTTTTAGTTACAATAAATTCTTACCATCGTATTTTAATCCTCTAACGCCATTAAAATCTCCACACATTCCACAAGTCTGATTAGCATATTTATTGCGGTTCAGTTTCAGCTAAATAAAAGAAGGAAGTGTTAATATTTATTTACCTATTAAATGTTGGCCTCAATACAACACATAAAGTAGTTTTTAAAAAAAAAATTGAAGCTACAATTTGTTTCTCAGTCCTACTGTCTAGGATTGATTTTCTAAGTAAATTGTTGAATTTTACTTGATAAAGTGGAGTTTACTTCAATCATTCAGTCAGGATGAGCAAAGGATATTCTTATTTCCACAGGTCAACTTGGCATATGATAAACATACTTCTTTAGCAAATTACCCGAACTGTGTCCAAGACGGTGAGTTGCCATTATAATAGCAGTAATTTTGAGGCCTCAGACATAAACGTAAGTCGAATGCAGCATGCTTTTAAGGATAAATTGCATAAACCTAAGATGATTTTTTTGATATGCTTCTGAATTCTTTCTAAATTTCTTTGTTTCCATTCACATTATCACACATGCAGGAAAAATAGAAGATGCAATAAGACATGCTGTGTATATCAAAACTTTCACCAAAGAAAAATAAATTACAATTTTGCAAAATAAAGACACTTGAAGACCATTCCTTAAAGTGGAACTTTACCCATAACAACTTGATAAAAAATAATGTTCTTTAGAAAGGAACATACATTCCACATTAATATTTATGCTACCAAAATTAGTATGTGCTATAAATTGCCTCCAACAATGTTCCTGTTTCTTCTTGTCGGAGGCTGACATTTTGCTGAAGTCCAGAACCCCTAAGTAGCAGTAAATCTTTAGGAAGTCAGCAGACTGGTCTCTACAATTTTGGCACATTCCCTAAAAATAGAGTACAACTGAGCATGTGCAGAGCAGGGTGAGTCAGTGTATTACTGGATTTTAAACAGTAATGGCACTTACATTTAATATTTTACATAGCTGCCAAAAGGGCCAAAAGGGCCAGCCTGAACTGATCTAGTAGGACTTAATTTTCTGACTAAAGTTCCACTTTTTGATCCAAATAAATTGAAACTCAATTCCCTGCCCTACCTCACAGCTTCAAAAATGCAAAAAACATCTTCAAATTCAAAACCATCAGGAGGTGGATGCAGCTTAGAAGGTAATCAACTACAGTTCAGTGGAAGGGCATGGATGTGGTCTGTTGTAGTTTCTCTAATCGCCCACTGCGTGCCTCCATAGCTTTAGAGATAAATTCAGCTTAGGTGCTGCTTGTGTTAGGTGCCAACCCTGCTCCTATATCAAAGGGGCACCCTGAGTAAGGCCCCTTTCACACAGACCTTCTGTATGTCCGTTTTTCATCCATCCGTTTTCGGATGAAAAACGGACATACATGTATCCCTATGGGATAGCGTATGTCAGCGGATGAACATCCACTGACATCTGACGACATCAGTCTCCGCTATGGTCCGTTTAGCATGACGGAGGAAAATCCTACTTTTCCATCCGTCTGCGGATTGGATCGGATGAAAACGGACAGACGGTCCGTTTTCATCCGATCCCCCCATAGAGGAAAGCAGCGATCCGACCGGTCCATTTCTGCACAGTGTGCAGAGACGGACAAGTCATCCGTCGGCTCAGCAGGGATCAACGGAGCGATCTCCGCTGAGCAAGCGGATAATCACGGGGCGGATCATGACGGGATCCGCCCGTGTGAAAGAGCCCTTAGGATATATTAGGAAGGAGGAGAGATTCCTGAGTTCTCTATTGGGATGACTTCTGGAAAAAAATCTGTTAACAGATACTTGTTAAGCCAGGACATGTTGCCCTGAAGGTGTCTCCACACACAAGGGATAGCAGGTTATTTGCACCCATGATGAAACTTATAAACTTATAGCATTCTCAGTAGCATCTAAAATTGATCTTTAAAGCAAGCTAAATGCTCCAAAAAGCAAGACACATACAGTAGGTCTAGTTACACAAATCAGTAAACAGTTACATACAGTTGCCAGTTGTACCTTGTAGGTCAACATGCTAATCAGCGCTAGAAAATAATGGTTTAGTGAAATTAAAGTAGAAATATAGGCAAAACTTTTTTGTTTTCATTTTGGATAGAGTAATGCCTTGTACACACGATCGGAATCTCCGATGGAAAAAGTCTGACGGAATTTTTTCATCGGATATTCCGACCGTGTGTGTTCCCCATCGGACTTTTTTCTGTCGGAATTTAGAAAGAGAACATGTTCTCTGTTTTCTGATGGAAAAAATTCCTATCGGAAATTACGGTTGTCTGTGTGGAACTCCGACAGAGAAAAAAATCATGCATGCTCAGAATCAAGTCGACGCATGCTCGGAAGCATTGAACTTCATTTTTATCAGCTCGTCGTAATGTTGTACGTCACCGCATTCTTGACGCTCGGAATTTGGTGTGAAAGTGTGTATGCAAGACAGCTTGAACGAAATTCCATTGGAAAAATCTGTCTGAGTTTATCCCGACGGAAAAACCGATCGTGTGTACAAGGCATAAGGGAGATTCATAGTTTTGCTTTGCATATTGAAAGAGCAACAGATTTTTCATTTTAAGAAGATCAAATATGTAACTGATAAAATGTAACTAGATTGTAGGAATATGATAAATGTTTAGTGGCCCCCGCTCAGGCTGACAAGGTTTGATGAATTGGATGCCGCTGACTAGTGAGGGTGCAGGCTGGGAAAAGGTTTGTCCAGACCCAAAGCACGTTGTAGAAATAGTAAGAGATAACCCGGTTGCCTCACCCGATCCAGTGGTTAGCAGGTAAAATCAGCCTCAGCTCAATTAATGATTAAGCCCCAGGGAGGGTGGGGCGAAACTTGTTAGGAGCATGGCTTGTATCAATTAAGCTGAGGCTGCTCTTACCTGCTAACCACTTGGGTCGAGTGAGGGGTGCGGCATCCGGGCTATCACTTCCTATTTCTACAGCATAGATTGTAGGAATAAATGTATTATTATTCATTAATGAATAAAGAGATTGTACAGCTATCTACTGTATAATAAATACAAGTATAATTACCAGTATACTATCTTCTCTATTCCACATAAAGTAAATGTCACTAGAATAGGCAATCTTCACATAATCGCCAATTATGTCAATCAGAACCCCGGACTCATCAACAGGTGTTTCAGTAACCCTGCAAGTACAAATTAATAAATTATCATTTTATTTTTCATTTAACATTTCTGAAAAGCACACTAACTACGAGTAAAGAAATCACTCACAGGTCTCCATCCATTGTAATAGAATTATTAGAAATTTCTATTACTACTTCGTGGATCTTAATGGAAATGTAACGGATGACTGGACCAAGATCTTCTTCAGTGCGTTGGAATAAAATGTTGAAGTCCTCCTGACTCCCTTTACAATGGGAGGCAAAGACATACTTGCACTTGCCCGGGTAGTAGTAAAAGTCACCATCATAGGTCATGAAGTGGTAGTTTCCCCAGGTACTGCAAACCTGCTCACTATGACTTGTGAATTGTGCTGTGTGTCAGAGGAGAAGGGAGATCAGGAAAGTTTAACAGTAGGCAGATCTTTCTTTTACAATAAAAGTATGTTTCTAAACCCCTTGACGCCGGCCGTAGGCATATATGCAACCTCTTGGTGGGTAGACCATAAGGCCAAGCTGCCGCATATATGCAGCCCTGTATTTACAACTTACCTTGCTGAGAGCACGCTCCCTGCGCACTCCCAGCATGATAGCCGGCGGGCATACAATCGATCGGGAGCTTTCCAAACATGTGACAGCTGTGACAGCCAATTACAGTGGTCACATGACCCAAATGCCCGCCTCTGCCCCCTGGCTTTTAGAAATCTTAAAGGGTCAGGAGGTAGTCGGCACAAAGAGGTTAATTTACTTTGTGACAATAATAGATCATGAAAAGAGCTAATTATCAAAGTGTTACTAAAGTCTCATTTGTTTTTTGTTAAAAATAACAAGCATGTCTATACTTACTTGCTCTGTATAGTGGTTTTGCACAGAGCAGCCCAGTTCCTCCTCTTCTCAGGTCCCTCGCCAGCGCTCCTGGCCCCTCCCTCCTGTTGATTTTCCCCACAACAAGCAGCTTGCTATGGGGGCATTCGAGCCGAGCCGCAGCTCCCTGTGTCCATTCAGACATGGAGCCGCGGCTCTGCCCCACCCCCTTTCTCTCACCATTGGCTCACTGACTTTGATTGACAGCAGTGCGAGCTAATGAAGCTTCGCTGCTGTCTCAGCCAATGAGGAGGGAGAGTCCCGGACAGCCGAGTTTCTCGTGCAACATCGCTGGATCGAGATGAGGCTCAGGTAAGTATTTGTGGGGGCTGAGGAGAGCTGATGCACACAGACGTGTTTTTTTTTTTTATTCTAATGCATAGAACACATAAAAAAAAAAAAGTCTGCCTTTACAATCACTTTAAGCTTTTATCCTTGTTGTGTAGTAGAACATTTTCTCTTTTAAGACATCATACATAGAAAACCTCACCCCATGGAATACCCTTGTCAATCAACTCTATTGTTCCAAGTGGCAAGTACAGTATTTGCCCTTAACCAGAGCTCATAACCTGAAATCAAAGAGTTTGGGTTAAGAGTGTGATGTGCCCTTATCAAGAAGTCCGGAGTTTTGCCACTTGGAACAAAAAATATAAGCTGGAACGCTTTGGTTTCCTTTTAGAACAGCTTGCACATTATTTGATGGGACAATCACCTACGTAAGCCACACCTTACACCTGGAATAGTCTCAAGGTGGTGGAGATGTCTTGTATACTGTACATAAACCTTCTAAAGTCTGGGGCCAAGGACAAAAGGCTTTGCAAATGTAGCAGGGTATTGCCTTTTAAACCCCCAGAGACTACAGTACCCAGTGCGCAATGGGACACCAAGGGTGCATTGTCCTGCGCAGAGACTGCTGGGGCGGGTTATTTAACCGAAGTGCGGGGCTGAATTCCGTCTCTTTGGACACCGCCCGCCCAGCAAGTGGAACTCTTTTCCGAGCCTGCTGAGATACAAGGCCTGAAGCCTGGGCCTTTCTCCAAAGAGCTTTCCGCTCTCACAGAGGAACCTGAGGGACGTCTCTCCATACTATTGCTGCATCGTTGCCAGGAGGACCGAAGATTGGATGTCGTGAGACCTTTGTACCGAGACACAGCAGTGGAAGATACGGACACGGACTGGTCCGGTTGGGTGAGAGAGCACCTGCTCAGAGAACTATATAGGATCTCTAGGCCCAATAACTGTTAACCGGAATTATCAATAGGGTTGTGCTGCGCTCCGGAGAGACAGTGCATCGGAGCAACTTTAGAGATTGCCTTTAATTCACCAAGTTATTCAAACCCCTTTTACCCTGTGGATTACAGTTGTTTTCTTCAAAAGTGCACCACCGTTTTGCTAGCGAAGATCTTCCCTTACAGAACTTCTACACAGTACAGTCAGGCCTGACTTAGCGTAGACATTGCTGGGTGCCATTTTTGCCCACGATGGAGAATAGCTGCAGCGGGGACCGTTAAGCCCCGTACACACGATCGGTTTGACTGATGAAAACCATCCGATGGATGGTTTTCATCAGACCAACCGATCGTGTATGGTACCCATCGGTCTTTTTTCCATCGGTTGTAAAAAATAGAACTTGTTTTAAAATTTTCCGAAGGATAAAAAAACGATGGGAATTTCCGATCGTCTATGGGCAAGTCCATCGGTTAAAAAACCCACGCATGCTCAGAATCAAGTCGACGCATGCTCAGAAGCATTAAACTTAATTTTTCTCGGCTCATCGGACTGTTTTACGTCACCGCGTTTGGAACGGTCGGTTTTTTGACTGATGGTGTGTGGCCAAGACTGATGAAAACAGTTTCATCGGATTTCCGATGGACAAATCCATCGGATGAAAATCCATAGGTTATCCGATCGTGTGTACGGGGCTTTAGTGTTATGCACAGTACTGTATATCTATCTGTTTGTTGAGATACTCTTTTATTGCAGGGCTCTGCACATATATGTACACTGTTGATTACCTGCTCACTTAACAAATCTGAGTAAAAGTGCCAAGGTTTAGTATATTGGTGTTGTGTCATTTACTTTGCAGAGGAGATGGGTAAGAATAGCTGTGCTTTATTGCTGTGTGTTTGTGCTATTATAGGATTGTGTCCCAGGGAGTTACAGGCCACGCAATCCTACTCTCCCCTACTAACTGTGCCAAGGGAGGTCAGAGGAATTTGCCTGGGGTTGACAGCGGTGCACTACAGGGCTCAAAAATTATACCAGCGGCCCTCTTAGCTGGGGGTATCGCTACACAAACAATAAAAGATAAGTTTGCCTTTCATAACACGTTACACCCATATTCATATTACACATATTCAAAAATACACCCATAACATGTTACAAATGCACCGGCCTCCGCACCTCCTTGATCCCCGCTGTGCCAGCTAGGGGGGGATCTTTTCCACCCACTAACTGTCAACATTTAAAAAAAAAAACGTGGCCGTGAGTGGCTCCACCCACCCCGGCCACGTCTCTAATTCACAGAGCTCTGTGGAAGGAAAACTACAAGGTCTGGTAGCCTTTGTGTCTGTCGGCTTGTAGTTTTCAATGAACTACCACAGTGGTGTGAGCACTGATGTAGTTCATTCATTCTTCCTATCAGCATGTAATGTACGAGACACAAGGAAGCAGATTCACTGACAGGTCTACAGGAGAACTACATGGCATCAGTGATCTGCTGATCGCTGGTGAAATGCTTTACAGGCTTCTGCAGCAAAAATAATAAATACACCTTTTTTACCTGCAAAAAAAATGTGCATTTATTTTTTTTTCTAAAAAGGTGAACTTATGTTTTAAGATTAGGGCTTGTATACTGTATACATGTAGGAAAGCCTGGGACTGGGGTAACTAATCTGGGAGAGATCACACACGCAGTCCAGGAAGTTGTATAATATTTGTATGTTGTAATAGTGTTAGCAGAGGTATTTTCAGATAGTAACCATAGGCACTGTTATTCAAGTAACAAACCTTAGGATGTTCACACAGTTGCAATATGCACTTATAAGGCACAGTATTGCAGCAGTTTAGTACTCAGTAATGACACTGTATTGCAGCAGCATATTACTCGGCAATGACACAGTATTACAGTAACATAATACCTAAAAATGGCATAGTATCGTAGAATGGCAGTGTTCCAAACTTAAGCTGTTTACCAGAGGGCGGCTTCTGCTGGAGGGATGGGGAGCAGCTGTATAAAGTAGTGACACTATTTTGCTAGAGAGATTATCTGATTTCTGGTCCAAGTACCATAATGACAGCGGGGAACTAGAGGTGTCCCTGTGCTGACCCAAATCGAGCAAGAACCTCTCCTCCCTGTGCTGATAACTCTTTCTGAGAAACAGGATCTCTGTCCCTCACCTATCCACTCGCTCCAGCTGTGCCCAAATGGTGCAGGCATCCTAACTTACAGAGTCCCACAGGTAGGGTGCCCACGTGTCCCGGATTGCCCGGGATTGTCCCGCAATTCGCATTTGTGTCCCATGTCCCGGGCACCTTCATTCAGGGACAAGACATTGTCCCGGAATGAAATGAGGACACACAGCCAACCTAATAGACAATTGCTAAACTGGTTGCTAGGGCCACCCCGCCTGGCATCTAGCAACCAGTGACGTCACATTCGCAGAGTCTCAGAGCGAGGCCGAGAGGAGCAAGGCCTTTACCCAGTGCTGCCCTGCGCTCCGAGTCCACCCACCTCCTCTTCTTTCTCTGACTTTGCAGCAGCACCTCCTGACTCCCCCAGGCTTCAGTGACCTCCCGGCTCCCACAGTGCATTGCCCGACTTCTCCTCCTCCCGCCCAAGGCCCGACTGCCTGAGGGGGGCCTCCCCAGCCTGGACCAGGGAACAAAGACTGGTGCTCAACCGCCCACCATACCAGATCAGTCCAGATTAGAAGGTGAGTAAATGGAACCTGATTGGGGCAGGTCAGGTGACAAGTCGGGGCACTGGGGCTGGGGACAGTACAGTAATAAATGAGGCTGACAAAGTGGGGGGCAATAAAAAATGAAGCTGACAAGCGGGGGCAATAAAATGAGGCTGACAAGTGGGGGCAATAAAAAATGAGGCTGACATGTGGGGGGCAATAAAAAATGAAGCTGACAAGTGGGGGCAATAAAAAATATATATGTAAAAAATGTATACCACCTGTCTAAACTGGTGATCACTGTTTGCTTTTGTTTTTCCAAGAATTGGCAAAAAATTATCAAAACTCATCTTTTTTTGGGCTGGCGCGAGGGCGTGCGCGGGGGGGGGGGGGGTGAGGGCATGTGCGGGGTGCACGGGGGGTGTCCCTGAATGGCAGTTTGGAAATGTGGTCACCCTACCCACAAGACGGTTGCCAGCGGTCATCAGAATTTGCAGCGTCCAATCAGACAGCTACAACCTCTGTGACAACTACAGAATCTCACGAGATAAACATTCTGCTCCATCTGTATAACGACACAGCACCATATTGTACCTGGTTACATACACACAGTTGTTTGCGTCACAGTTGCTTTCTATAAAAGACCATGGGTATGCAAATGCAGGTTCCTCAGCAGGAGGATTTCAGAATCCCAAATGCAAGTTAAAATGCACTTGAAAGTATGCTGCAAGATGCTGAGACAAAAGTAACTGTGTATTCTCAGAACCCAGACTCTATAGCAATGGCAACAGGTCCTTAAGGGGCGCGGTCCCCCTAAATTCCTTCCGGGGCGCTGGGCTCATAGAAACTTTCTATGAGTTTTTTTTTTTGGAAGCACATGATTAGAGCCTGAGGTTCTAATTGGCTTCAAAAAGGTTAGGCTCAGGGAACAGAGCACTGCGCCCCCCTAACCCACCCACTTGTGATATTAGCGATTCAATATTCGCCATTGCCTCCAGTCTTCTCCTCCTGGCCAATCAGGACAGGAGGCGGATCTTAATACCGGATTATTATTATTATACATGATTTATATAGTACCAACAGTTTGCACAGCTCCACATGAGGGCAGACAGTACATTTACAATACAATACAGGAGGAATTAGAGGGCCCTGCTTGTTAGAGCTTACAATCTAGGAGGGAGGGTCAAATGATACAAAAGGTAATAGCTGTGTGGGGTGATCTAATGGAGAAGGTAAAAGTGCAGTTGTTAGGTGAAGGCAGAATAGGCATCTCCGAAGAGAAGGGTTTTCAGAGATAGTCTAAAAGCAAGCAGGGTAAGAGATAGTCGGACAGATTGGGGTAGGGAGTTCCATAGGATAGGGACGTATTTTGGAGATGTTGCGGCGGTTGAGGCAGCAAGATTTTGAAAGTGTTTGGACATGGGGCACAAAAGGATAATTCAGAGTCCAGGATTACACCTAGAACCTTGGCATGCAGAGGCGGGCTGATAGTAGTGCTATTGATCTTGACGGAGAAATCAGGGGAATAGGCACATGGGAGAGGAAATACTATGAGCTCAGTTTTGGATAGATTGAGTTTGAGGAAGTGGTGTGACATCAAGGCTGATATGTCTGTTAGTAAGTTAGTAATACGTGAGGAGACTGAAGGAGTGAGCTAAAGGAGTAGAGAGATATATTTGGGTGTCATTAGCATAGAGATGGTATTGGAAGCCATGGGAGGCTATTACCTGACCGGGGGAGGAGTTGTAGATGGAGAATGGGAGAGGTCCAAGAACAGAACCTTGGGAGACCCCGACAGAGAAAGGGGGAGGAGAGGAGGAAGTAGAGTTGTAAGTGACCATGAAGGTGCGGTTGGACAAATAGGATGAGAAACAGTGAATAGTACAGTCACGGAGACCAAAGGCGTGGAGTTTTTTGAAGAGGAGTGGGTGGTCCACTGTGTCAAAGGCAGCAGAGAGGTCCAGGAGTAGGAGTACAGAATAGCATACATTGGATTTAGCTGTTAGCAGATCATTTGTGAGTTTTAGGACAGCAGTTTCCATGGAGTGTTGAGGGCAGAATCCAGACTGAAGGGGATCAAGAAGATTATTCTTGGCGAGCTGGTCGCTCAGTTGGTTGTAAACCAGTTGTTCAAAGAGTTTGGATAAAAAGGGGAGCAAGGAGATGGTGCGTAGGGTGTTAAGATTCTTAGGCTTTTTAAGAATGGGGGTGATTAATGCATGTTTAGAGAGTTTGGGAAGATGCCAGAAGTAAGGGAGAGAGTCAAGATGTGAGTTAGGGAGTGTAGAATAGAGCCAGGGGGTGAACGTAGCATTTGTGAGGGAACAGGGTCCAGGTGGCAGGTGGTAAGGTGAAAATTTTAGAAAAATTTAGCAACCTTGTCTATAGTGGCGTGGTTTAATGAAGGAAGTAATGATTGTACCTGTGGACATGGGGTGTTAGTTGGAGAAGGCATCTGTACAGTAATAGATTTCCTCACAAATTGTATCAATCTTATGTTTGAAGTGATTGGCGATCTCCTGGGCAGTGAGTGAGTTAGTGGGTGAAGGCAGTGGAGGACGAAGTAGAGAGTTGAAGGTAGAGAAGAGTTGACGGGGACGGGATGATAATTTGTTAATGAGAGTGATAAAAATAGGTCTGCTTGGCAGTGAGGCGGAAGGAATTGTATTTTTGGAGGGCAGATTTATATTGGGTGAAGTCTTTTTGAGGCTTAAGCCTCGTACACACGGCCGGTTTTCTCGTCAAGAAATGACAAGAAAACTGCCGGGAGAGCTTTCTTGCCGAGCAAACCGGCAGTGTGTACGAGGCTTTCAGGTTTCTCGTCAGAAAAACTGGCCAGAATCTCGACGAGAAAAATAGAGAACCTGCTCTCCATTTTCTCGTCCGGATTCTCTTCGGCCTGTTTCCCGACGAGAAACCTGAGAGTGTGTACACTTACCTGTCGCCGTGGAACCGGCGCATGCTCGAAATGACTTTGACGCATGCGCGGTAGCTTCCTAGGCATAGGTAGGGTGTAGCAAGATGGCGGCGACGGCATCAAATGTGACGAGCGCACGCTCGTCGTAGTCGATGACGTCACCGCGTTCATGCCATTCAAAAGAACGGCGGTTCTTTTGAATCGTACGCGTGTACACTCGGCCGGGACAAGATTCTTGTTCAAGGATCTCGTCAGGAAAAACAACATGTTTTTTCCTGACGAGATTCTCGGCCGTGTGTACGAGGCTTATGTCTTACACAACAGGCACACAAGAGCTTCTGACTTCTGACAGTAACATCTGTCTGCCAAGGTTGTGGGGGTCGTGGCCTGATTCTGTATGTAGTAAGGGGTGTGAGCTTGTCTAGAGAGGATGACAATGAAGTGTTGTAGACAGAAGTGGCTGAGTTAGGGCAGGACAGGGATCAGATTTTGTCACAGAGGTGGTAAGTAGCAGAGTGGAGAAGAGAAGGGTTGGGGTGGCAAAGTTTTCTATGGGTTAAGCCTTGTACACATGGCCGGTTTTCTCATCAAGAAACAACAAGAAAACTGCCGGGTGAGTTTTCTTGCCGAGAAAACCGGCCGTGTGTACGAGGCTTTCAGGTTTCTCGTCAGGAAAACTGGCCAGAATCTCGACGAGAAAAATAGAGAACCTCCTCTCTATTTTCTCGTCAGGATTCTCGTCGGCCTGTTTCCCGACGAGAAACCCGAGTGTGTGTACACTTACCTGTCGCCGTGGAAACCCGCGCATGCTCGAAATTACTTTGACGCATGCGCGGTAGCTTCCTAGGCATAGGCAGGGTGTAGCAAGATGGCGGCGACGGCATCGAATGTGACGAGCGCACGCTCGTCGTAGTCGATGACACCACCGCGTTTGTGCCATTCAAAAGAACGGCGGTTCTTTTGAATCGTACGTGTGTACACTCGGCGGGGACAAGATTCTTGTTCAAGAATCTCGTCAGGAAAAACAACGTGTTTATTCCAGATGAGATTCTCGGTCGTGTGTACGAGGCTTAACTGTTAGGCGGTTGGAGGGAGAGGAGGTGGAAGAGAGGGAGAGAGTGAAACTAATAAAGTAGTGGTCAGATAGAGGGAAAGGATAGTTGGAGAGGATGCATGGAGTGCATAGGTGGGAGAAAACAAGGTCAAGTGTTTTTCAGTCAGTGTGAATAGAAGCATGTATCCATTGCTTCAGGTCAAAGGAGCAGGTTAGGCTGAGAAGTTTGGAAGTAGCAGGAGTGGATTAGCCGGGAGGAGAAGCTGGGGAAGCCATGACTGTGGATGCATTGAGTGCAGACCTGGCAGGGGGTTTGTTTGTTGCCCCCCTCCCCACCCAAAAATAATATTAGAGCACCAACCACCACTGCTCCATCGCTAACATCCAATAGTGCTCTTGTTTTAGTGGATGGAAGACTGAAGGTCCTGTTTCCTTTTTATGTTAAAAGGACTCCACCCTTGGCTTTAGTGTTTACATTCCTAAAGAATATGTAAAACCAACATTTCATATTCCTGATATGTGCCTGCTGTACCATGTGCTTGTATGCAGTGCCGAGATAAGGTCACCTAGAGCCAAGAGCGAACATGCCAAACTGTGCCCCCCCCCCCGCCAGATGTATGAGCTTTATGTGATAGCAAAAATCCCCCCACAAAAAAACACTGAGCACTAATCTGCATGCTTACACCCTAAGCATAAATTCCCCCTTCTTCCCCTACAAATTCACCCCCCTGCTGAAATCCTCCCTCTCAGCACAAATCTTTGCCCTCCAATCCCCCCAAATCTCCCCTCCTAGCACACATCTTCTTCTCCCATACAACCTCCAAACACAAATCCCCCTAAATCACCACTATTAGCAACCCCCTCCCCAGATTTCCCCAAGAACAATACTCCCCCACCTGTTACCCCCAAATTCCCCCCTCCAACACAAATCACCTTCTCCCCAATCTCCTTGTGGCACCCTCCCCCACCTCACATGATACCACGGTTCCCACAGCAGCCACCACTCTTACCCACCCCTTGTCCCTTCCCTCCTTGTATAAAAAAGTATCCTATTCTCTTTGTATTGCTTAATTTGTGTGAAATCCCTGGTGTTCCTGACAGTCTTTCTGCTTTCCTATTAAAAACTGGCCACACTAGGCATGAGAAAACAACATGGTCAGTTCTCCAGCTATGCTGAGAACTCATCCTGCTCACCTCCAATTATTCAACTTATCCTGACAGCTCCCCCCCCCCCCCTTATTTCACCGCACACAGCCATTCACTGAAAAGTTCAGTGTGCTGCTGATTCTCCTCTCCAGCTCGTATGCAGCCGAGAACAGAGGGAACGTGATTACTTATAAAAAAAAGGCAAAACATGTATTTATAAAGTATATCTATACACAAATGTTTTGCCTTTCATTTCTATTTTTAATGGAATTTGTTGTTTTACAAGGTGAGTGTTTACATATACTTTAATTATAACATTAATTTTATTGTCTTATTTTTTATTCTCAGCATCATAAAAATGGCTTATACATTATAAATTAAACTGTTAAAAAAATATATATATTTCTCTATAATGTATTGGTGGATGAGAATGAGTTTGTCTCAGATTTATAGGCATAAACTTTTCTGTAATCCAAGCTGAACACAGATCTCTCGGATTTGGCTTGCCTATCTTTATCTGTAATTGATAAGGAAAATTAAAGAAACAAATGTTTTCCCCCTAAAAAGCTACCACCAACATTACTAAACTAAATATTTTCTCCCTGTAAATCCTTCAGTATGTTATCCAGCAAAGTTGACATAAAAACAATGATATAAAAGCACAGAGTTGCACAGTACCAGTAAAGATGTAAAATACTTACGTATAGGAGTTGGTTGTGGTTTTGGCATCATGGAAACAGACCCCAAATGACCTAAAACAGATTATTTTTTTACAGCATATTCTCGCATCCAATTTGGATTGCACCAAAAATAAAACAAAACAAAAAAAACCTCTGGACTTAGCTGCTGACATTATTACAGGACAGGTAATAACAGGTAATCCATAGATCATGTTAATGTTTCTCACTTTAACACTGCACAGTATAAACAGTGGATAGTCTTCCATGTATTCTTGCAATGTACAGTACAGCTGGACTCTGCTTCTCTGTAACACTTGGTTTTGTTTGATACATCCTGCTTCTCCTCCCTCTCAGCTTGGTTACATTTGCTGGCAATTCCTGGCTGTCATTTTGACAGCTGGGACATATTCTCTACCACACATCTTGTAATTATCTTGTGTAAATTGCCTATGAAAGCAGAACTCCATTTTTTTAATATTATATTTGTACTCCCCACTATATTACAAAAAAGTCACAAGTTCTACTTCCCTCTTCACATTCCAGAGCTCACCATAGAATTCACTGTTGTCCAGGGCCACTGGTCCTCTTTGGGGAGAACCATTGCAATCCCCATAAAGGAATGCTGCAAAGTCCAGGAGGAAAGCCTGCCATGGCTGCCACTGGGAAAGGAGGAGATGCTCCAATGACATCACTGTACCAGCAAGAAGACTGCGGTAAAAAGGTACGTATATTTTTTTTTCTAATTTGGGGGCTTCAAGGAAGTAGGCAAGGGGAAAAACTCCATATGCTAAACCTTTGGTATCTCTTGCCAACTGTTTATTTTGATGAAATGTTACTAGTTTTGTTAATTAATGAGTTGATTATTTAAAAGCTTGCAGCAAAAAGTAAACATAAGATTTGTCAAAAAACAAGCTAAGCTCTCTGCGCCACATCCAATTACTCCCCTTGGCCACTGGCATATGCTGAGAGTAGTTACATATAAATGTCATGGGGGGGGCGTGGTCTGGTGCCGTTCCAGGATGGACGTGTAGTGTGCGAGCTCCCGTCCCGAGGTCCAGCAACTTCAGCTTATCAGCTTACCTGCTCCACCGGACATGGTGAGAACCGCTCGCAGTGCCTCGGCAACCCGTTCCCGATCCCCGCTGAACACCGACACCCCGCTGAGTCAGCAAATCCCCGAGATATTCCGGTCACGGCCTACGGCCAGGATGCAGGCCTCGCAAGCAGCCTCCTCCCAAGCGCCACGCGCCCAGAGCTCCAGCCCGCAGCGACCCGAGGAGCAGAGATCCCCAGGTCTGGCAACGGGGATGACTCACCCCCCGGCAGTGAGCCTTAATGACCTGCACAGCGTCGCTACGGATATTAAAAACACCCTCATGGCGGCCATCTTGGACATGAGGTCGGACATACACGCCATGACGCTTAGGGTGGAAGAGGTGGAATACGCTCAAGCCCGCCAAGACACAGCGATTTGTCACGTTCAACAGGTAACAGAGTCGCATGCGATCCACCTCAGGGAGATCAATCGCCACATGGAAGATTTAGATAATCGCGGAAGGCGTCACAACCTTAGAGTGAGGGGTATTCCAGAAATGATCGATGCCAGCCAGCTCCCAGTGGCAGTAACTACCATCTTTAACGATCTACTTGAAAGAGCCCCTGATACCCCGATCGCGTTCGAACGGCTCCACAGGGCACTGCGCCCGCGGGGAAGGGACACAGATCCCCCACGGGATGCAGTCTGCTGCCTCACAGACTTTCCCTTGAAGGAGGAAATATTACGCAAGGCCAGACACCGCAACCAACTGTCTTTCCAGGGAACGGATATCAGAATCTACCAGGACCTATCTAACATCACCCTGCAGCGCAGACGCGAGCTACGTCCCCTCCTGGAAACACTGAGGGCCAGATCCATAATCTACCGATGGAAGTTCCCCTTCTGCCTGACAGCAACTCACCAAGGCCGCACAGCCAATCTAAAAGTCCCGGAGGATTTAGACCACTTCTGCACGGCCATGGAGATACCGTATGTGGAAGTACCAGACTGGTACAGCGACTTCCGTATACCGCCATTCAGAAGAGTCACCTCCATGGAAGGTATCGCAGAAGCAGGCAACTTTAGTATCGGCCGCCGACGCTCTCACCCACCTCCTCCCCACACTCCTTCAAAGGATCAAAGAGCCCCGCGTAATGGTAGCCCGACGGCTTCTCCAGTGCCCCGCAAAGCACGCATCGCCTAACAAGAAACATGAATACCGTCCTTCTGTTTCCACCTCACAGCTGGACTCTGGACCACTCCAATTCGCAGGTAACTTTATACAGCAATCCCTAGGGAACACTGGCAGAACGGTTGGTACCCTCTTTCCCTCTTGGACAACTCCCGAAGGTTTCCCCGGTCGCCCTAACTTCCTTATGTCGGGTCAGAGACTTCCTTCTCCCGCACTGATTGTCTTTTCCTCCTTCTCCTCACACTGTATTCATTCTTGCTCATCGGCTGTACCCTTTTTCTATTGAAGCCTTCTTCCTACATTCTCCTATCTACTCCAATGCAGCTAATGACATGTCGATATATAATCCCCCGATTGCATTATGTGCTGTCTTTCTCCCCACAGGCCCTACTAGCTCCTAGCTCCTGAATTTTCTGCTTTACAGCACTGAGGGTGGTCGGGGATCCGAGGGGGACATGCACAGGTGTGTGGCCTACGTGGATGTCCGGTAGAATCCATTCTCAGGTTTGGGAATGGGCGTGCCCCCCTCGGATTTAGACAGCCTGCCCTTAACCCCTGGGTATGATTTTGTTTACTATGTTTTTGTTTACTATGTTTTGTTTGCTATGTTATCCATATTTGGATTTTTGATGTCAGCCATAACTGCAGATGCATACTTGTTCACGGTAACGCAAGCTGTACGTTCTGTTCTGTTCTGTTTTAACTAATTCACCATGTTACTGACTCTGTTCCCTGCATATTCCTCTAAACCAAAGTATATGCCCCCTATTCTCTGTCATGTGACATCTGAAATTTGAGCAATACACTTAATTTCTTATCCCCCTCTTCCACACAAACCCCCAGATTACACAATGCTAAACATCCTCCTCTAATTGCCGAATAAATGCCCTTACAACTCCACAGCCTTCATGCTTTATGAGAATAAGCCGTTACACACAGCCCTGAAGTCACCTACGAATCACCCTCTCACCATGTCCTTATAGGATGACCTGTCCGTCATCTACACAACAAGATTACTCCTCTGACACCAAAATGAGCCATAGATGACGCTAACAATCAGCAGCGTCTGTTATCCTTAAGACCTCATAGAGAGACGCAGACCTCACCTCTCTCTAGTTGAACTCCACCTACCGCTCTCACACACAGCGGACTCTGGTAGACACCGCTGAACCTCACCGGTACCCCCACTCCTAATTGGTGGGCTTGCAGGTCAAGTCCCACACCCGGTATAATACCCCATCCCCCTACCTGTCCCCTCCTTCCTCCCTGGTTATCTTCCTCCTCAACGTCCTAACCTCACCTACCCCACATCTTCCCTTCTCCCCATCCGCATAACCCCCCCCCCTTTCTTTTCCTCCCGTCTCTGACTTCCCCATATCCTCCCGCCCCCCACTCGCTTAAACCTCTACTACCAACATGAGCCCCGATAATGTCCGAGGCGCCAACCTGTCCCTAAAGGTAGTCTCCCTTAACGCCAAAGGACTGAACATACCTGAAAAGCGAACACAACTCTTTTCCCTCATGCGCAGCATGAAAGCTGACATAATCTTCTTACAGGAAACCCACTTTTGTAAGAAATCAGTTCCCAACATGACTAATCGCCTCTTCCCCCATAGTTTCCATGCCACCTCACCTATCTCGAAATCCAAAGGAGTCTCCATAATCATTTCCAAAAACCTTCCCATCCAAATTACAGACACTCACCTTGACGAACTAGGCAGGTATATCTTCCTAAAAGGGACACTCAGGAACAAACCAATCACTTTGGCTAACATATACAGCCCCAACTCGTCCCAAGTTCCCTTTTTTAGGGCTGTAACAAGACACCTAACCAATTTCCAAGAGGGTATTCTTATACTGGGAGGGGATCTCAATGTACCCCTGAACCCCCTTTTAGACACCTCGTCGGGGAAATCCCACCTACCATACAGGGCGCTCCGACAAATCAGAAAATGTTTCCAAGAACTCTTGCTCCACGACACATGGCGCACCTTACACCCGAACGTAAAGGATTTTACATTCTTCTCCGCCCCACATAACAAATATTCACGACTAGACTACATATTTCTTACCCAACAGGATCTCCCGTCCCTGAAAGCAGCAACCGTCGAACCGATGACCTTCTCGGACCACCACCCTATCTCAATGACCCTCACTTTCCCTGAAAAAGTATACCGCTCGCAAATTTGGAGACTAGACCCTTCCATCCTGACAGACAAAACCAAAGAATTAGAGATTCAAACTTGCCTAAGCAATTATTTCACTGAGAACAACACCCCGGACATTTCTAAACTTACTCAGTGGGCGGCTCACAAATGTGTTGTCCGAGGGAAATTGATTTCCCTGGGGGCCGCAATTAGAAAGGAAAAACGGGCCAAACTGGCTGATCTCTTTTCCAAACTTAATAAACTAGAAGCACTACACAAACGAAACCTGGCCCAGCAAACCCTCGTAGAACTACTAGAGACTCGTACACTCATTCAGGAAGAATTGGGCCATCACCTCAGGAAGAAATACACTCTATCTCAGAAACTTTTTTACGAATTCGGCAACAAAAGTGGCCATCTTCTTGCTCAAGCCTTACGCAAGAAAAGGGCTGCTAATACGATACACCACATACAATCCCCCACGGGTAAGACTCTCACGAATAACAATGACATAGCCAGAGAGTTTGAGAAGTACTACTCGTCCCTATATAATCTAGATAAATCCGAACCCCCTACTACCTTATCGAATGACAGACCCAATGATATTAACTCGTTCTTAGACCAATTTGCTCCAGGAAAGCTCCCCACTGACACCACCACGATTCTGGAATCCCCGATCTCTATTCAGGAATGGAAAAAAGCTTTAAAACAACTTAAGCCTGGTAAGAGCCCGGGACCTGATGGTCTTTCCGCCGTATATTTCAAGACATTCTCAGACCTTCTTCAACAACCCTTCCTTGACGCCTTCAATACACTCTCTCCCACAAATCCTTTCAAAAGCGAAATGTTAGAAGCACATATCGTTGTTATCCCCAAAGAAGATAAGGACCCCACCCAAACGGGAAATTATAGACCAATCTCATTATTGAATGTAGATGTCAAAATCTTTTCTAAGATTTTGGCAAACAGACTCTTACCGCTTCTCCCTTCCTTAATCTCTCATGACCAGACCGGCTTTATCCCTGGACGTGAAGCCAGGGACAACACTGTTAAAGCAATAAACTTACACCACCTTATGACACAGACAACCCAAAAAGGCCTGTTTTTGTCACTCGATGCGGAGAAGGCGTTCGACAGAGTAGCTTGGGACTATATGACAGCGGTTCTGAGGGCCATAGGATTGGGCCCATATATGTTAGGCCTAATCCTGTCACTATACACGGGACCATCTGCTAAGGTACGGGTCAACAATACTCTGTCGGACGCCTTTCCCATCGGAAATGGCACAAGACAGGGCTGCCCCCTGTCCCCCATCCTCTTTGTACTCACACTTGAACCATTCCTCCGTAAACTGACATACAACCCAGATATCCAAGGTATAAGTTCCTCCAAAAGAGAATATAAATACGCTGCTTTCGCAGACGATATTTTGTTGTTCCTGTCGAACCCACTGATCTCCCTACCAAACCTTCTTTCTGAATTTAAACAATTTCAGTTCCTCTCCCACCTTAAAATTAATTTCTCGAAATCCTTTGCCCTTAATATAACATTACCTCAACACATAGTTGATCAATGTAAGGCTAACTTCCCGTTCCAATGGAAACATGATTCCATCACATACCTAGGGATACAACTCCCTTCCAAACTCTCAAACCTCTACGCTAAAAACCATGTTCCTATCCTACACAGAATATCCTCTGATCTTGAAACATGGAACAAACCGCTTTTCTCTTGGTTTGGCAGAGCGGCGATCCTCAAAATGAATGCCCTCCCGAGAATACTCTATATATTGCAGGCGATCCCTATACATATACCTCCGGCCTTTTTTAAATCTTATAGAAACATATGCACTAAATTCTTATGGGGGAACCGTAGACCCAGAATCAGCTTTACGCAGCTCACCCGACCTAAAAGACTTGGGGGCATAGGCCTCCCCAACCTTCTCAATTATTACACTGCTACACACCTTACCAGGATAGTGGACTGGAATACTCAATCTCTCCACAAAGATTGGGTTTCCCTAGAAGCATCTTTTTCTGCTCTCCCTTTGGAGTCTCTCCCATGGTTACTCTCACCCCACGTCCCCTCTGAATTACACGTACACCCACTTATAGGCCCAACCTTGCAATGCTTCAAAAAGCTTTGCTACCGATCACCCATATCTTCGATTCCCGGCCCACTGACACCTGTAAAAATGAACCCTGGGTTCCCACCAGGTATGCACGCAAAGTTTCTTACCGATAACTGGACACAGAGCCCAATTAGATCACATCAGTTCTTCCTCCGGGGCAAACTATTGTCTACATCCCAACTCTCCTCCCAACTAAACAAGCCACCCATTCCCCCTTGGACATATATTTTAATTGCTCATTTTCTAAAATCCCTTAACAAGAATATACAATGCTCCAGAGAACTCACCCCTTTCGAAAAGCTATGTATCCAAACGACACCCCAATCTCATCTAGTTTCTACCACACATGAACTCCTCTTCGCCGAGATGAAAGCTAACGAGACCTTAGCCTGTAAGAACTGGGAGTCAGACCTCTCGGTATCTCTTTCAGCGGAACAATGGGAACTAATTTTCCTCAACATACATAAAGGGTCGACGAATGTGTCGACCCAGGAAAACGGCTTTAAGATCCAATCTAGATGGTACCGCACGCCCACCCTTCTGCATAAATATAATCCCACAATCCCAGAGGTTTGCTGGAGATGTCTCCGGGAAAGGGGAACCCTTCTCCATATCTGGTGGTCCTGTCCATCTCTAAAAGACTTCTGGGAAAAGGTATGCCATATAACCTCTCGAGTCACCTCATATCATTTGGACCTTTCCCCTTCTCAATTCCTTCTACACCATTCACCCCTGTCGCACAATTCCTATCACAAATCCCTAGCAATGCACATGATCAATGCGGCAAAGCAGTGTATCCCTATACACTGGAAATCGACTCACCAACCAACCATAAAAGAATGGTTTAACAGAATATGCAAAATTGAGGAAATGGAAAATCTTATACATATTGCAAGAGAGACTCCGTCATCATTTAGTAAAAAATGGGCCTGCTGGTTACACTATAAAACGACCCCAGAATTTGCAAACTCCCTGAACCCTGACAAAGGATAAATTACTCCTCTGAGAATTGTCATTAAAAATCTACGACGTGCCAGGATCTCCCCTTAACCCTAAACCTTACAAAGACACCTCTCTCCTGCTATATCTCCCCCTATACAGATCCGCCCCTAGTTTCTCATAACACGCCCCTTGAACACCCCAAGGGGTCGGGGAAGTCAGAGACGGACCCCCTGCCAACGCCATCCCTTCCTGCCTCACTCCCCTCCCCTCGATCCCCACCCCACCCCTTCTCCTTCCACCACTTACCCCTCCTACTTTCTCATCCACAAGCTTCTGTACAATACAACCACTAACATAGCTCCAGCCTACACTCCCGCATTCATACACTCTCAACGAAATAAACCTGTTTATAGCTCCTTCCCTCCCTTTCTGCCATATTGCACCTGTTGGCCTTTCCCTCCCACACAGACCAAAAGTCCATAACGGCATCCGTGAACCTACCTAGCTCTAACCTACCAACAAGATCTATCCCCGTCAATGGTAGTGGACTTTGACTAGACCCCACAACTACCTTGAATTAAGGTAGCCCACCCCAACACGGCCTAGTTCATGAAGGATGCACATAGCCATTTCATTTTCACTACCCGCAAGTTGAATTGTATGTGACACATGTTATTCATCCATGTTTTGTGGTTGTATTAATACCTTATTGTACTACTATTGTTCAAGATATCTGTAAATGCTTTTTACATTTCAATAAACTGTTTTTGGAAAAAAAAAAAAAAAAAAAAAATGTCATGGGGTATCTTTGACGTATGGACTGTTATTGACAGCCTGGCTTCACCTTCTGAAAAATCCAATGAGACATTAATAGGATCTCTGGGTATAGACTAGAAAAAACATTGTCTACTGATCTACTAGTGAGGACAGGGTCAATTAAAGTGGAAGTAAACCCTCCTATCATTTTCAGTAAAGGAAGCTGCCATCTTGGCCTCTGTTTAATCTTCAACTGCCATTATGCTGCACATGTGATCAGTTATGACACCAGCCATTGGATGGTTTGGCAGTTTGGTTGAGAGCACAACCAGTGTGACAGTTAGCATTCCCGGCATGCCGGGAATGTAACTGCTTTTTGAAACTGTTAAATCGATGGGTTTACTTCCGCTTTAAGTAAAAAAAAAATTATTAGAGCAACCCCAAGTTTGCCAGTCTAGTTTAAATCATTTATTCTTAAAGTGGAAGTAAACCCATCGATTTAACAGTTTAAATAAACTGTTACATTTGCGGCACATGCTGGGAACGTAACTGTCAAATTAGATGTGCTTTCAACCAAACTACAAACAACCCAATGGCTGGTGTCATAACTGATCACATGTGCAGCATTATGGCAGTTGACGATTAATCCCTTCACGCCAACCTAACACAAATATGCCACCCCACTGTACTGGAATTTTTTTCCATGGGGCTGCATATTTACATATTTCCCTTTGTGCTGGGAGTGCACCTCGGGCCCCGTACTAATGATCGGGACCCAGAACTAACAATTCTAGGTCACCTAATAGCTGTGATAGCTTCTGATTGGGTATCACAGTAATCAGTCACTGTGAAGCCCGTCCCTGTGTTTTCTCTCTGTGATTGGAGGAGAGAGATACATCGATCGTATCTGTCTCTCTCCTTGCAAAGTAAAAGAAAAAAAGTGTGTAAAAAATTTAAAATTAAAATAATAATAATAATACATAAAAAATTAAATAAAATAAAACAATACAAAAAAAAAACTTGAATCAAGGTTGGGTGTTCAGGTCGAGGACAAACGTCAGGGTCCCTATTTTTTTTGCACAGAATTTTTTTTATTTTCTTTCTTTCTTTGTTTTTAACCACTTAAGCCCCGGACCAATACGGGCCATTATGACCAGGCCCCTTTTTGCGATTCGGCACTGCCTCGCTTTAACTGACAATTGCGCGGTCGTGCGACGTGGCTCCCAAACAAAATTGGCGTTCTTTTTTTCCCACAAATAGAGCTTTCTTTTGGTGGTATTTGATCACCTCTGCGGTTTTTATTTTTTGCGCTATAAACAAAAATAGAGCGATTTTTTTTTTTTTAAATTACATATTTTTTACTTTTTGCTATAATAAATATCCCCGAAAAATATATAAAAAAACATTTTTTTTCCTTAGTTTAGGCCGATACGTATTCTTCTACATATTTTTGGTAAAAAAAATTGCAATCAGCGTTTATTGATTGGTTTGCGCAAAAATTATAGCGTTTACAAAATAGGGTATAGTTTTAAGGCATTTTTATTATTTATTTTTTTTTTACTAGTAATGGCAGCGATCAGCGATTTTTTTCGTGACTGCGACATTATGGCGGACACATCGGACACTTTTGACACATTTTTGGGACCATTGTCATTTTCACAGCGAACAGTGCAATAAAAATGCACTGGTTACTGTGAAAATGACACTGGCAGTGAAGGGGTTAACCACTAGGGGCGCTGGAGGGGTTAAGTGTGCCTAGGGGCATGTTACTAACTGAGGGGGGGCGTGGCTATGACTAACACATCACCAATCTCCGCTCTGATTACACAGAGCGGAGATCGCTGACATTGTCAGTAGAGGAGCGGGGAGATGCTGTGTTTACACACACATCTCCCCGCTCCGAGCCTCCGTGAGAGGATCGCGGGGATCCCCGCAGTGATCGAGTCCGCGGGACCCGCGGTCCCACTCACGGGAAGGCAGGGGGGTCACGTACAGGTATGTGATTGTGCCTGTACGAGCCATTCTGCCAACGTATATCGGCGTGAAGAGGTCGTTATGCGGTTAAATTAGTATCAGTGTCAGTGTATTTTAGGTAAGATAAAAAAAAGCAAAATGCGCACTATAGTTTTTGGGCTGTGCTACGGGTACAAACCACAACCTAACATACACATATGTGGTATTGCTGTGATCGTCAGAGGCAGGAGAATTTAATTTGGGTGGAAGGTTATGGTAGTAGCAAGAAATATACAGCTAAATTAAAAAAATTAAAAAAAAGATTTTTTGTTTTACTATTTTGGGCCAGTTTTCCTTTGATAATGAAAAAAATAAATACATCGGGAGATATCCATTACTTATTTACCTACAAATGAAAGCCCACTTTGTCCTGAAAAAATTGGGGTATAATCCACCTGGATGCACAAAGTATTTGTGATGATATGTACAGTTGTACAAACACAATGTCAAATTGCAAAATTGTGCTTAGGAATTAAGATTTGATTTACCCTTAGGCACAAATGGGTTAAACAGAGGCCAAGATGGCAGCTATCTTGGCTGAAATCGATAGAAGGGTTTACTTCCACTTTCAGTAAGCAAAACATATTTTAGTAAGAGCAGCAGCGGTATAAATTTTGATTTGCACGAAAACAGTACTTGTAAATTACTTACTTGCAGGTGCTGGTTTTGGATTTGACCTAAAAGCACCTGAAATAGACTATATTTTATACAGGTATTCTTACATCAAATGACATCAAAGAAGTGCACCACATAAAAAAAAACTCCGGAGTTAGCTACTGAAGACAATTGTCATTGCTACAGGTCTACAGAATGCCTTATATTTCATATCGATCTCTACGATTTTATCATTGTGTAGCGGGGTGTTCCCCTTTAATGCAGAGAGACAAGAAGTTCCAGGTGAGAGGTGAGTCGGGAGGAAGTAAAGAGACATTATGGAAGTGAAAGCAGAGGAGAGAGAGACTACATCTCCCAGTACATCTTGCAGCACCCAGGGTGCATTGCTCCAGAACAGAGACTGCTGGGGGAGACTTTATAAAGGGGAGGCGGAGTTTTGGTCGGTCTTTTTGGACACCCCTCTCCTAGCAAGAGGATGTCTGTGCTGAACTGCTGTGTGCACAAGGCCTGAAGCCTGGGCCGTGTGCTCCTTTCCAAAGAGCCCTCTGCCAGCCTAGCAGAGCCTTAGAGACATCTAATCCTCCTTGCTGCAGTACACCAGAAGGATTGAAGACTTGGATGTCGGTGGATTCCTGTTCCTAGACGAATCGATGGAGGAAACGGACTTTGACTTGCCCGGGTGGTGAGAGCTGTTTAAAGACAGATACCTTTATCTTTACTATTCGTTGGGATTACAAAGTTGTTCTTCAAGTGCACCACCGAAAAGATTGCTAGCGAATATTGTTTCACTGAACTTCCATTTAGATCAGTCAGGCCTGACTGCATAGGTAGACATTGCTGGGTGTTAGTCTACCCATGAGGGGAAGTAGCTGTAAAAGGGCAGCGCTAGAGTTGCATAGCAATACTTTATTATTCTGATTACTCTGTTTATCTTTATTACTGTTTATTGCAGGGATCTGCAACTTGTTATACTGTTGTTTATTACTTGCCCATTAGCCTCAGTAAAATATCTGGGTAAAGTACATTTGGTGTCAGTTCCGCTTACTTTAATAGGAGTTTTAAAGTATATTCTGTGTATGTTTGTTATAGGACTGCGTCACCAACAGTTGCGGTCACGCGGTCCTATCCCTCTATCACCAGCTGTGCCACGGGAGGTTAGAGCCGATTGCCAGGGGTTGACAGCAGTGCACTACAGGGCCCAAATCAATATCAGCGGCTCTCTTAACTGGGGGTAGCGCTACACGTGGGGGCTCGAGTCCGGGATCCTTGTACGTTGCACGCTGCAATCAAGCCGGTCAGAAGTACCAGCATGGACCCGCTGGCAATGTCACAGTGGTGCGCAGCGATTGGCGCCGATCCAACCGCGGCGGTAGTCATTGTACTCCCGGGGGAAAGATGGAAGGAAGAGGAGATAAAACAGCTCGTATTGTTACTGTCTCCGAGCCACAAAGCATGGGTGATGGATTTTAGGCCAGATCCAGTGATCTCGTTTACATACGCACTGGTAGAATGGAAAAACGAAATCCCAGAGCATTTTAAAAGTCAGAGTATACAAGCCATAGATAATCAGATCTATCACTTGATACATACGCTGCCAGTGAAGGAAGAATGGTTTCAGACACCAAAGCCATCACTCCCACAATTATCTCCACCACTATCCCCTAAAGCAGAAAAGCTTAAGGAACTATTAAGCCCGGGATCACCGCTGGCCGCTATAGGGCCTGAATTGTTGAATGCTCTAGGAGACCTTGTAATTAAGTGCCAGAAAAGCAGTACGGTGCATGTGGAGGCCGGTTACCGGAAGCTTAGCACCTTCTCAGGGAAGCTCCCCGTCCCTGCGGGGGAGGAAGATTTTGACACTTGGGTGGAACAGGCATTGCAGGCAGTAGAAGCATGGGAGGTGCCTGAGGCACAGAAGAGACAGCGAGTCTTAGAAAGTCTGAAAGGTGCCGCGGCAGAAGCGGTGAAGAGCTTCCGGTTTGGAAATGAAAACTGTACAGCTCAAGATTGCCTGGCCATGCTGCAGGAAGAGTTTGGTCAGCTGGAGAAGGTGTCAGAGATGATTTATCAAATTGAACACACTCTCCAGCAGCCGAATGAGAAACTGTCAGAATATGTTAGAAGGCTGAACAGGCAGTTATGCAAGATTGTACTGAAGAAGGGAATGCTGCCCAAAGATGCAGATGAAGCACGCATGAAGCAGATCATGAGGGGAGCGCGGCGCTCAGACCCGGTCTGGCTGCACCTGAAAACCTCAGGAGGAGGAATGTCACTAACCTACTCTGATCTAATAAAAATTATTAGGGACGAAGAGGCGCTGGAGGAAGATCAGCAGGTGGCCAAGGCGAATGTCACACCTGTACCAGTGTTGGTCCATTCGGTCAAGAGCCCAGAAAGAGATGCGGAGGTTGACACTCTGAAATCGCAAATGGCCCAAGTGTTGGAGATGCTGACCTCTTTGATGGAGAAAGATCAGAGAAGACGAGAGAAACCAAGCCCAAGAAAGGAGTTGTTCCCGAACACCTCAGCACCGGCCTCCCTACAGGACCGAGAAGAGGTGATTTGCTATAACTGCGGAGGGAGTGGCCACTTTGCTAACGTATGCTCCAGCCCAAAGAAGAAGAGAACAGATAATTGCAAGCCGGCGGGAAACTCCAAAGGGGCCCCGGTGAAGGAGTCAACCGGGTGCCCATCATCTTCAGTGCGCTCCAAACTAAAAAAAAAGGCCAAGAATGGAGGAGACAAAACTCCTAGGAGGAGGTATAGTACACCCCCACCAAGATGTACCCCAGAGGGAGGGGGCAAGACCCCTCAGTGGAAGTACAGCACCCCAAAGAAGGAACATCCACCTAAAAGGAACAATAACATCCCTCAGCGGGTTTGTGCCCCCATTGAGAGGGAGAAAGTCAATGCATGCCAGGCTCAGGAAAAATTAAAGTCCAAAAGGAGCAGGGCAAGGGTCGAAAGCAAAAAAAAAGAGGTGACCCCAGTCCGGCCATACCCAAAGGAACTGGTGGGCCCGTCTCCTACTGTGCCCATTCAAGTGGAAGGAGTCTATACTAAAGCTCTTTTGGACACCGGAGCACAGGTGACTTTACTATACCGGGACTTCTATGATAGGCACTTGAGTCATCTGCCTATCCAGAAGATAGAAGAGCTGGCGATATGGGGACTTGGAACCCAGAGTTTCCCTTATGATGGGTACCTGCCCATAAAGATGACTTTCGACCCATCCGTGGCTGGGAAGGCTGAAGTGTTTGACACCCTGGCAGTTGTGTGTCCCCGGCCGCCTGGAGCCAGCAAGATTTCCCTGATCATTGGGACAAACACGGATCTAGTCAGGAGACTCCTGACCCCTCTAGTGAAAGAGAGAAACCATTCAGCCACCAAAATCCATCCCATGCTAAAGACGGCCTACCAACGACTGGTCTTAGAGCAGAAGACCCCGGGAGAGGGGATAGGGAAGGTGTGGAGACTTGGCAGAGAAGGAGTAGTGCTACAGCCCGGAGAAGTAACCTGTCTTAGGGCCACTGTGAAGCTTTCGTGGGAACAACCTGGCCCCTTTGTCATGCTGGAATCAGACCCAAGGGAAGAGTCCTCAGGCCTGGAAGTGATACCAGAAGTGATTCCGTTCAAGGCCCTGAAGAAGGCCCATGGCAGAGTTCCGGTGAGTGTTAGGAACACTACGGGAGGACCCATGGAGATCCCTGCCAGAGTGTTGCTTGGTCAGGTGAGCCCTGCTGCCCCGGTCACTTGGTCCGAAGTCAAGGGGACGGGTGACGGAGGAGATGTTTGGGAGAAACTGTCCGTGGAAAACCCGAACCTACCCAGGGCTTGGAAAGAAAGAGCCAAGGCCCAGCTGACCAGGTGGGAGAAGATCTTTTCCGAAGATGAATTCGATGTGGGGTGTGCAAGAAGTGCCACCCATCGGATCCGCCTCCAAGAAGATAAGCCCTTCCGAGAGAGGGTCAGGCGGGTCCCCCTGGCAGATCTGGAGGATCTGAGGGAACAACTTGTAGAACTAAAGAAGACTGGTGTTATCCGTGAGTCTAGAAGTCCCTATGCCTCCCCAATCGTGGTGGTCAGAAAGAAGAATGGGTCGTTGAGGCTTTGTATCGATTACAGGACTCTCAACAGGAGAACCATCCCTGACCAATACACCACGCCAAGGATAGAAGATGCCCTACAAAGTTTGTCTGGAGCCAAATGGTTCAGTGTGATGGACCTCAAGAGTGGGTACTATCAAATCCCTATGCACCCAGAAGACAGGGAGAAGACAGCCTTCATAACCCCGGTGGGATTCTTCGAATTCAATAGGATGCCTCAGGGTCTGTCTGGAGCTCCTGCTACCTTTCAACGCCTTATGGAGAAGACTGTTGGAGACATGAATCTTATAGAAGTCCTTGTGTACTTGGACGATGTCATTGTCTTTGGAAGAACCTTGGAAGAACATGAAGCCAGGTTGGAGAAAGTATTGAGAAGACTCAGCGAAGAGGGACTTAAGCTTTCCCCCGAGAAGTGTCGGTTCTACCAGTCTTCTGTGAACTATCTGGGGCACATAGTGTCTGAAGAAGGGGTGGCCACAGATCCTGAGAAGTTGGAAGCAGTCACTTCCTGGCCACGACCCACCACAGTAACAGAGCTCAGATCCTTCCTGGGGTTCTGCTCCTATTATAGGAGGTTTGTGGAGGGGTTTGCTCGGATTGCCCGCCCGTTGAATGAATTGCTAAAGGCAGATGGGGAAGAGGATGACTCAGGGCCCAGGAGGCCTGGTGAGTCAGTTCAAGATCAGTGGAACCCAAGGTGTGAAGAGGCCTTTCATGCTCTGAAGAGGAGCTTAACCACTGCCCCAGTCCTGGCCTACGCCGACCCTACCAGACCTTATGAATTACATGTGGATGCCAGCCATGAGGGTCTAGGTGGTGTACTCTACCAAGAACATGAAGGACAACTGCGACCAGTGGCCTATGTGAGCAGGAGCCTGACCCCCTCAGAAAAGAATTACCCCACTCATAAGCTGGAATTCCTGGCCCTCAAATGGGCGGTAGTAGACAAGCTAAAAGACTACTTGTATGGGGCAGAGTTTACTGTGAAGACAGACAACAACCCCCTGACCTACCTCTTCACCACCGCAAAACTAGATGCCACCGGACACAGGTGGTTGGCCGCATTGTCTGGATTCAACTTCAGTCTGAAGTACAGACCAGGAGCCGGAAATAGGGATGCAGATGCCCTGTCCCGGAGGTCTCATGCCACGACAAATGACTGGGAAGATTGGACCCAAGTGGCACCGGACGGGGTGCGGGCCCTTTGTCAAGGGGCTGAATTCCAAGCCAGAGGAGGCTCCAGAGCAGAAGAAATAGGGGTTACCATGGTAGGAGTCCCCAAACACTATTGTGGGGTAACTCAACTGGAGGAAGACAACCTACCGAGACTGTCCAAGAAGGAGTTGAGGTGTGACCAATTGGAAGACCCCATGGGGAGATTGGTCCTCGAAGCCCTGGAGAATCAGGATCCCAACAAATTCCTACATCACCCCTCAAAGGAGGCTCGCCTGTTGAGGAAGGAATTGGACAGGCTACAGGTACATCAGGGAGTGGTCTACCGAAGGGGCCCCTCTGATGACTCAGAAGATAAGTGGCAGTTATTTCTTCCAGAGAAGCACCGAGAGACTGTACTAATTGCCCTGCATGACCATCATGGTCACCTAGGGGCAGAAAGGACCTTCCAGCTCGTCAGAAATCGGTTCTATTGGCCCTGCATGAGGGCAGAAGTAGAGGAGTATTGCCATTCCTGTGCACGATGCATTCAGAGAAAGACCCTACCCCATCAAGCTGCCCCAATGGGCCACTTACAGAGTCAAGGCCCAATGGATCTGGTATGCATTGACTTTCTCTGCCTCGAACCCGACCTGAGTGGATTGGGGAATGTTCTGGTAATAACCGACCATTTCACCCGCTATGCTCAAGCTTTCCCAACCAAAGACCAGAAGGCATCCACCGTGGCCAAGATACTTATGGAGAAGTATTTTGTCCATTACGGACTACCACAGAGACTCCACTCAGATCAAGGAAGGGACTTTGAGAGTCGGTTGATCCGAAGACTTTTGGATTCATTAGGAATAAAGAAGACCAGAACCACGCCTTACCACCCACAAGGAGATGCTCAGCCGGAGAGATTTAACCGGACCCTGCTCAACATGTTGGGAACCTTAGAAACAGAGAAGAAGCAACACTGGAGTCAGCACATATCAGCCCTAGTACATGCCTATAACTGTACCACAAGTGACGCCACTGGCTACTCCCCTTATCGACTTATGTTTGGGAGAGAAGCAAGGCTACCTGTGGACCTGGCCTTTGGCACTTCTATAGACAATACCTCAGCTACATCCCACAAGGGATACGTGGACAGACTTAGACGTAGCTTGCAGGTGGCCTATGAACAAGCCCAGGCGGCTTCGGATCAAAGGGGGGCCCGCAACAAGAGAAATTTTGATCTGAAGGTTCGAGTGCAAGATCTGCAGCCCGGGGACCGAGTACTGCTACGCAATCTGGGGGTCCCTGGAAAACACAAGCTTGCCGACAGATGGAGATCTGAGCCCTATGTTGTCTGTAGGAAGTTGCCCGGTTTGCCTGTCTACAAACTAAAGCCAGAAGGAAAGGTGGGTCCACTGAAGACGTGGCATCGGAACCACCTGCTCCCACTTGCTGAGGCAGTCAGAATACCTCCCGTGAGAGACTCCCCTGAACCGGCCTCTATCCTGGATATTCCTAGGCCGAACACTCGGTCCCAGACCTCTCGAGCCAAAGATGGGGAGGCCTCCCAATTGAGTACAGAAGAAGGTGGAGAACTGGACTGGCTGTGGCCTCCCTCGACTCTGGGAACGTCCGCCATAGATCTCCCAAATGGAGGGGATACCCCAGATGCAACGCTGAATCCGGAGGCTACTGAATTCATACCCTTCAGTCCCTCAGCTGATTACTGGGAAGATGTTTCTGACACTTGCGCAGAGGAGGACTCTAGAGATTCCATACGTCAGTCGACTTCTGAATCAGAGGTTCCAGAACCAGCAATGTTACCTGAACTTACTCCTGAAGAAGAGCCTGTGGTGCCAGAGTCAGAAGCACCAAGAGAGCAGAGGGCTCGCAGAGTCATCAGGCCTCCCAAGAAACTAACTTACCCCCAAATGGGGACGAGCTCAGAGGACTCTGTTGTAACGGCTAGGAGAAGTGTTGAACAACCTGATCCTTCCACCGTCCATTTGGTGGAGGGCAACCCCAGCTCACTCTCTGGCACAGTTAGGCAGGCCACTCATGGTAGTGTGACCTGTGGGCAAGAGAGTTCCATCCCAAAGTTTTGGTGGGAATTCCCTATGCCAACATCATGCTCGACATTGTCCAAAATGGTAAACAGTATTTGTTGAAGTTTATCTTTGGGGACCAAAGAGTTCAAGTGGGGGGAGTGTGTAGCGGGGTGTTCCCCTTTAATGCAGAGAGACAAGAAGTTCCAGGTGAGAGGTGAGTCGGGAGGAAGTAAAGAGACATTATGGAAGTGAAAGCAGAGGAGAGAGAGACTACATCTCCCAGTACATCTTGCAGCACCCAGGGTGCATTGCTCCAGAACAGAGACTGCTGGGGGAGACTTTATAAAGGGGAGGCGGAGTTTTGGTCGGTCTTTTTGGACACCCCTCTCCTAGCAAGAGGATGTCTGTGCTGAACTGCTGTGTGCACAAGGCCTGAAGCCTGGGCCGTGTGCTCCTTTCCAAAGAGCCCTCTGCCAGCCTAGCAGAGCCTTAGAGACATCTAATCCTCCTTGCTGCAGTACACCAGAAGGATTGAAGACTTGGATGTCGGTGGATTCCTGTTCCTAGACGAATCGATGGAGGAAACGGACTTTGACTTGCCCGGGTGGTGAGAGCTGTTTAAAGACAGATACCTTTATCTTTACTATTCGTTGGGATTACAAAGTTGTTCTTCAAGTGCACCACCGAAAAGATTGCTAGCGAATATTGTTTCACTGAACTTCCATTTAGATCAGTCAGGCCTGACTGCATAGGTAGACATTGCTGGGTGTTAGTCTACCCATGAGGGGAAGTAGCTGTAAAAGGGCAGCGCTAGAGTTGCATAGCAATACTTTATTATTCTGATTACTCTGTTTATCTTTATTACTGTTTATTGCAGGGATCTGCAACTTGTTATACTGTTGTTTATTACTTGCCCATTAGCCTCAGTAAAATATCTGGGTAAAGTACATTTGGTGTCAGTTCCGCTTACTTTAATAGGAGTTTTAAAGTATATTCTGTGTATGTTTGTTATAGGACTGCGTCACCAACATTTGCGGTCACGCGGTCCTATCCCTCTATCACCAGCTGTGCCACGGGAGGTTAGAGTCGATTGCCAGGGGTTGACAGCAGTGCACTACAGGGCCCAAATCAATATCAGCGGCTCTCTTAACTGGGGGTAGCGCTACAATTGCAAAATGTGAATACAGTCAGGTCCATAAATATTGGGACATTGTCACAATTCTAATCTTTTTGGATCTATACACCACCACAATGGATTTGAAATGAAACGAACAAGATGTGCTTTAACTGCAGACTTTCACCTTTAATTTGAGGGTATTTACTTCCAAATAAGGTGAATGGTGTAGGAATTACAACAGTTTGTATATGTGCCTCACACTTTTTAAGGGACCAAAAGTAATGGGACGATTGGCTGCTCAGCTGTTCCATGGCCAGGTGTGTGTTATTCCCTCATTATCCCATTTACAAGGAGCAGATAAAAGGTCCAGAGTTAATTTCAAGTGTGCTATTTGCATTTGGAATCTGTTGCTGTCAACTCTCAATATGAGATCCAAAGAGCTGTCACTATCAGTGAAGCAAGCCATCATTAGGCTGAAAAAAACAAAACAAACCCATCAGAGAGATAACAAAAACATTAGGTGTGGCCAAATCAACTGTTTGGAACATCCTTAAAAAGAAAGAACGCACCGGGAGTTCAGCAACACCAAAAGACCCGGAAGACCATGGAAAACAACTGTGGTGGATGATGAAGAATTATTTCTCTTAAAGGGAAAAAGTCTGCAGTTAAAGCACATCTTGTTAGTTTCATTTCAAATCCATTGTGGTGGTGTATAGAGCAAAAAAAGATTAGAATTGTGTCGATGTCCCAATATTTATGGACCTGACTGTAGTTGATTTTGTGAACTTGTTTTCTTCTATGTGTTCTTCCAACAACCTCAATGTATTACCACGTTTAGGGATGAGCTTCGAGTTCGAGTCGAACTCATGTTCGACTCGAACATTGCCTGTTCGCCCGTTCGCCGAACAGCGAACAAATTGGGGTGTTCGCGGCAAATTCGAAAAGTCTATGGGAGAAATCTAAAGTGCTAATTATAAAGGCTAATATGCAAGTTATTGTCCTAAAAAGTGTTTGGGGACCCGGGTCCTGCCCCAGGGGACATGTATCAATGCAAAAAGAAGTTTTAAAAAAGGCAGTTTTTTCGGGAGCAGTGATTTTAATAATGCTTAAAGTGAAACAATAAAAGTGAAATATTCCTTTAAATTTCGTACCTGGGGGGTGTGTATGATATGCATGTAAAGTGGCGCATGTTTCCCGTGCTTAGAACTGTCCCTGCAAAAAATGTCATTTTTGAAGGAAAAAAAGTCATTTAAAACTCACTCGCGGCTAATAATGAATTGTCGGCTTTTATCAATACATACAAAAGTCATTGATAAAAAAAAAAAAAAAAAAGCTTGGGGGTCCCCCAGAATTCAATTACCAGGCCCTTTAGGTCTGGAATGGATATTAAGGGGAACCCCGCGCAAATAGAAAAAAAAATGGCGTGGGGTTCCCCCAAATATCCATACCAGGCCCTTCAGATCTGGCATGGATTTTAAGGGGAACTCCACCCCAAATTTAAAAAAAACAATGGTGTGGAGTCCCCCCAAAAATCCATACTAGACCCTTATCCGAGCACACAACCTGGCCGGCCGCAGGGGAAGAGGGGGGACGAGAGAGCGGCCCTCCTCCCTCCTGAACCGTACCAGGCCACATGCCCTCAACATGGGGAGAATGTCCCCATGTTGATGGGGACAAGGGCCTCATCCCCACAACCCTTGCCCGGTGGTTGTGGGAGTCTGCGGGCGGGGGGCTTATCGGAATCTGGAAGACCCCTTTAACAAAGGGGACCCCCAGATCCCACCCCCCCCATGTGAATTGGTAAGGGGTACATTGTACCCCTACCATTCCACAAAGAAAGCGTAAAAAAAATGTCAAAAAAAAACACACAAACACCTTGAAAAAGTCCTTTATTAAAAAATAAATAAAAAAAAAAAAAACATTCCAGCGGTGAAATCCAGTGTCCCGTGGCGATCCGATGTCCAGCGCTGTCCGTCACTGGTTTTGCCTGAGCGGACCTGATGGGGAACTTCCTCCTCAGTGTTTTAAATGTATAGACCCGCCCCTTCTAAAGTTCCCCATCAGGTCCGCTCAGCGGACCAGATGCGGAACATGAGAAGGGGCGGGTCTATACATGTATTACCACAGTGAGAGAAGTTCCCCATCAGGTCCGCCCCCTCGGTATGTCGGATCCACCTACGTCATTGGCCTGAGTGGGGAACTTCCTTCACTGTGTAATTTAAATTTACACAGTGAAGGAAGTTTCCCACTCAGGCCAATAACGTAGGCGGGGTCCGACATACCAAGGGGGCGGACCTGATGGGGAACTTCCTTCACTGCGTAATACATGTATAGAGTCTATAGAGTCTATACATGTATTACGCAGTGAAGGAAGTTCCCCATCAGGTCCGCCCCCTCGGTATGTCGGACCCCGCCTACGTCATTGGCTTGAGCGGGGAACTTCCTTCACTGTGTAAATTTAAATTACACAGTGAAGGAAGTTCCCCGCTCAGGCCAATTACGTAGGCGGGTCCGACATACCGAGGGGGCGGACCTGATGGGGAACTTCTCTCACTGTGGTAATACATGTATAGACCCGCCCCTTGTCATGTTCCGCATCTGGTCCGCTGAGCGGACCTGATGGGGAACTTTAGAAGGGGCGGGTCTATACATTTAAAACACTGCGGAGGAAGTTCCCCATCAGGTCCGCTCAGGCACAACCAATGACGGACAGCGCTGGACATCGGATCGCCGCGGGACACTGGATTTCACCGCTGGAATGTTTTTTTTTTTTAATAAAGGACTTTTTCAAGGTGTTTGTTTTTTTTGACATTTTTTTACGCTTTCTTCGTGAAATGGTAGGGGTACAATGTACCCCTTACCAATTCACATAGGGGGGGGCCGGGATCTGGGGGTCCCCTTTGTTAAAGGGGTCTTCCAGATTACAATAAGCCCCCCGCCTGCAGACCCCCACAACCACCGGGCAAGGGTTGTGGGGATGAGGCCCTTGTCCCCATCAACATGGGGACATCCTCCCCATGTTGAGGGCATGTGGCCTGGTACGGTTCAGGAGGGAGGGGGGGCCGCTCTCGTCCCCCCCTTTTCCCCTGCGGCCGGCCAGGTTGTGTGCTCGGATAAGGGTCTGGTATGGATTTTTGGGAGGATTCCACGCCATTTTTTTCAAAATTTGGGGTGGAGTTCCCCTTAAAATCCATGCCAGATCTAAAGGGCCTGGTATGGATATTTAGGGGGAACCCCACGCCATTTTTTTTTAAATTTGCGGCGGGGTTCCCCTTAATATTCATTCCAGACCTGAAGGGCCTGGTAATTGAATTCTGGGGGACCCCCACGCTTTTTTTTTTATCAATGACTTTTGTATGTATTGATAAAAGCCGACAATTCATTATTAGCCGCGAGTGAGTTTTAAATGACTTTTTTTCCTTCAAAAATGACACTTTGTGCAGGGACAGTTGTAAGCACGGGAAACATGCGCCACTTTACATGCATATCATACACACCCCCCAGGTACGAAATTTAAAGGAATATTTCACTTTTATTTTTTAATTTTAAGCATTATTAAAATCACTGCTCCCGAAAAAACGGCCGTTTTTAAAACTTCTTTTTGCATTGATACATGTCCCCTGGGGCAGGACCCGGGTCCCCAAACACTTTTTAGGACAATAACTTGCATATTAGCCTTTATAATTAGCACTTTAGATTTCGAACGTTCGAGTCCATTGTATTTAATAGGGTTCTAAAGTTCACACGAACATTTTGTCTGTTCGCAGGTTCTGGTGCGAACCGAACAGGGGGGTGTTCGGCTCATCCCTGACCACGTTGTTTCTCCCATGCTGATACTAACAAGAACAAACTAAGGAGAAAAGATGATAACCGGTCCATAGATATATACTGTGTATATAAATGTCTAAACCGCTGGCAACAAAAGTGAGTACACCCCTAAGTGAAAATTTCCAAACTGGGCCTAATTTGCAATTTTCCCTCCCCGGTGTCCTGTGAATCATTAGTGTTACAAGGTCTCAGGTGTGAATGGGTAGTAGGTGTGTTAAATTTGGTGTTATTGCTCTTACTCTCTCATACTGGTCACTGGAAGTTCAACATGGCACCTCATGGCAAAGAACTATTTGAGGATCTGAATTTTTTTTTTGCTGCCCTACATAAAGATGGCCTAGGCTATAAGAAGATTGCCAAGACCCTGAAACTGAGCTGCAGCTCGGTGGCTAAGACCATACAACGTTTTAACAGGACAGGTTCCACTCAGAACAGGCCTCGCCATGGTCGACCAAAGAAGTTGAGTGCACATGCTCAGCATCATATCCAGAGGTTGTCTTTGGAAAATAGACGTACGAGTTCCTGATGACGCGCACACGAGCGTGAACTGCATAGAGAGACTGGTGCGCAGCACGCCTGATACAGGAGCATTCTGTCCCATTGAACCAGCCGAGACGCACGCCGTTAGCCTTGTATCACTCGCCAGTGAAAGGTCGGCCCCTGCCTTCCCTCAAGCTGCACCTCTATCCTGCTGTACCTGGCACATGATTTTAACCCTGTAAGTGATTTTACAATAAATAAGATGATATTACACTATCTCTGCTTCCTTGTGGCTCAATATGCTGGAGCCTTAAACTTTGCAGATTGCAGCAATACTAAAGGGGCTTCAGACGGTTTGCATCCAAGAACAGTATTTCACTTTTTGGATTGATGTGGTGTTCGGTCAAGGATTGATCATAGCCTGTGAAAGGCTCGAGAGAGGAAAAGATCCAGAGCTAAGTTTCTCCTATATGCCTGGTGGTCATTTATGGCCTTGGAAATTTGGTGAGCACATTTATTTGGCACTTCGGGTAAAGCACTTTTGAATATGCACGCTGCACTTTATAGGAAGCACGGTGTTGGATGTTAGAAGACCCGAATCAAGCACTGTTTTCACCTTATTATACCATAATACAGACTGTGTTTATTAATCTTTCACTTTTATTCATTTTGTATTAGTACCACTAATTTTGGAGCTGCACTTGTTACTTATTTACATTTATTACACATTGGCGCTGGTTCCTATTCATTTAACACTGCCAGCATTGCTTCAGAGGGCGAAGTGGTGGTGGGGGGGTCAGCCTGTCAGTGCTCAGACCATACACTGAACACTGCATCAAATTTATCTGCATTGCTGTCAACCCAGAAGGAAGTCTCTTCTAAAGATGGTGCACAAGAAAGCCTGCAAACAGTTTGGTAACCATGAATGCCAACATGTACATAGTTGCCAACATTGCAAAAAAAAAATGCGGGACACTTTTCGCATGTAGGCGGAGCCTTGCTATAATACGGGGGCGGGGCATTCGTTTGTAGGTGTGTCATACCTTAGGTGAAAAAATAGCGGGGCGCTGCTAAAAATGGGCGTGGTTTACGCGGGGTAGTGGGAGTGGCTTAAATGGGCGTGGCTCAAATGGGGTGTGGTTAGAGTCTGAGATGAATGAGGGATGGAGGGAGAAAGAAAGAGGGAGGGAAGGAAAGAGAAGGAAGGAAAGAGAAGGAACAATGGAGGGACAGCGGGCCCAGATCCTACACCACAATAGAAATATGTGTATTCCAGAGTTTAACAATCAACAGATAAAGATACCCCAAACATCTGGTGTTAGCTCTTCAATCATCCCGGCACCCTTACATAAGGGCCTGGTTTGGATTTTGGGGGAACCCCCACGCCGTTTTTTCGGCGTAGGGGTTCCCCTTAAAATCCATACCAGACCCAAGGGCCTGGTATGCTCCTGGAGGGGGAACCCATGCCGGTTTTTTATTTAAAATTTGGCCTGGAGTTTCCCCTCAAGATTCATACCAAACACAGTGTCTGGTATTGGCGGGGATCCAAGTCGGATCCCTGTTCATTGAAAGTCGGACATATGTCGGCTTCATGTCGCAGGGCAAAGTCGGATCCAAAGTAGGACAGCTGTCGTGTCGCACAAGTGTGAACCCGGCCTGAGGGACCAATCACCTTATTACCAGGGACCACAGTGAGAAGCTGAGGCAAGTACTTACATCAGGCGTCCCCAGCGGAGTCCCCCCTTACATCAGGCGTCCCCAGCGGAGTCCCCCCTTACATCAGGCGTCCCCAGCGGAGTCCCCCCTTACATCAGGCGTGCCCAGCGGAGTCCCCCCTTACCACAGGCGTCCCCAGCGGAGTCCCCCCTTGCCACAGGCGTCCCCAGCGGAGTCCCCCCTTAACCACAGGCGTCTCCTGTCTCGGCCGCCATTACTGTTTCCCCTTCCCGAGCCAAAACACGGATGTAGTACAATAGAAGATAAAGCTGCTGCGGCGCCGCCCACCCCCGGGGAGGCGCGGGGTGTGGGCGGCGCCGCAGCAGCTTTATTTTCTATTGTACTACATCCGTGTTTTGGTCTTCTTGAAAATGGCGGCCGGCAGAGACATTGTCTCCGCCAGCCGTGGACCTCTAGCGGCGGCGGCCCGCGGCGACCAAATTCGCGGAAAACGGGAAAAACCGGATTGGCCGGGACAAAATAAATCCGGGAAAAGGGTTTGAATCACGGGAATGTCCCGGCCAATCCGTGACTGTTGGCAACTATGCAATCCCATTACCTTCAAGCTGCACTTCTGAGGACAAGACACCCATAATTCAGGCCAGACCCCTAACATAGACCTGTGTTCTACAACTCCTCTGCTGCCAGAATGTATTTCTATTAGGTATGGACGGACTTTTGTGGCTTTCCAAGGAATACAACCCCCATCATCCATGGTCCCATCTAATGTTCTAGGACTTGGCAGGAAGATGATGATCTGTTTCCCCCACCATGATGCCCCATCCAGTCCACACAGTGTTAACACCCCCTTCTCCCATATGAAGAAGTCATTTTTTACCTCATCTTCCCCACTCACATCTCCTGGAAGTAAAGTGCCACCTTGCCTAATCTGACGGAACAACTACCTTCCTCCTGTCTGCGCGCGCACATGTTTCTATAGCAACCAGGCACAACCAGGCAGCTAGGGAGCACGCTGAGGAAACTCGACCACTCAAACTGCCCCTCAGTGAAGCGGCCCCGCCCACCCCTTTCCATTACAGACAGACCTGCAAAGGGGAGGGGCGGGGGGGTGGCCGGCCAGCCAACACACGGATGTAGTACAATAGAAGATAAAGCTGCTGCGGCGCCGCCCACCCCCGGGGAGGCGCGGGGTTTGGGCGGCGCCGCAGCAGCTTTATTTTCTATTGTACTACATCCGTGTTTTAGTCTTCTTGAAAATGGCGGCCGGCGGAGACATTGTCTCCGCCAGCCATGGACCTCTAGCGGCGGCGGCCCGCGGCGACCAAATTCGCGAAAAACTGGAAAAACCGGATTGGCCGGGACATTGGCCGGGACAAAATAAATCCGGGAAAAGGGTTTGAATCCCGGGAATGTCCCGGCCAATCCGTGACTGTTGGCAACTATGCATGTACTGTGACATACTGAAGCAGAGCATGTTACCCTCCCTTTGGAGACTGGGCCGCAGGGCAGTATTTCAACATGATAATGATCCTAAACACACTTCCAAGATGACCAGTGCCCTGCTAAAGAAGCTGAGGGTAAAGGTGATGGACTGGCCAAGCATGTCTCCAGACCTAAACCCTATTAAGCATCTGTGGGGCATCCTCAAAAGGAAGGTGGAGGAGCGCAAGGTCTCCAACATCCACCAGCTCTGTGATGTTGTCATGGAGGAGTGGAAGAGGACTCCAGTGGCAACCTGTGAAGCTCTGGTGAACTCCATGTCCAAGAGGGTAAAGGCAGTGCTGGAAAATAATAGAAAATAATGGTGGCCACACAAAATATTGACACTTTGGGCCCAATTTGGACATTGGGGTGCACTCAGTTTTGTTGCCAGTGGTTTAGACATTAATGGCTGTGAGTTGAGTTTTTTTGAGGGGACAACTAATTTACACTGTTATACAAGCTGTACACTCACTACTTGTATTATTATTATTGTAGCAAAGTGTAATCTCTTCAGTGTTGTCACATGAAAAGATATAATAAAATAATTACAAAAATGTGAAGGGTGTACTCACTTTTGTGAGATACTGTATATATATATATATATATATATATATATATATATATATGCCACGGGCAGGTACAGCTCATGCACAGACTATACCGGGTATTTTTAATTTTATGTTCATTTTTTAAACAGCTGTGGTCTGGGGCATATCCCAGTTGCCCTGGCAAACCTCATCTAATCTCCTCCCCAACACCTCTGTGACTGCATTTATTGGCAAATTCTGGTTGTCATTGTGACAGCCTGAAGTTATTTTCTAACACACATTTTGTGCCCCCCATCTCCCATAATAAAAAAATATTATTACGTTTTATTTACCCTCTTCACATTCCAGCTCTGTCCCCAGTTTCTTCCTTTGTCCAGTGCCACTGGTCCTCTTTGGACAGAACAACAGTCATTTAATTCTGCCCAATACATTAAGGTGACCAGATTTTTAAAATGAAATCCGGGGACATATTTTTTTTTTATTCTGCACTGACTGTCTTTGAAATTGCCCCAGCCCCTGTTCAAATCCAATCCGAGGACAAAACCGGGGAAAGACTTGGTCCAGAGACAGTGTCCTCAATCCGGGGACTGTCCCCGGAAACCGGGGATGTCTGGTCACCCTACATTACATGTGAGCCCAACTGGCTGTTTACATGTCCTCTAGGGATGCATACTTCTGGACTGAGCAGCACTCACACATTTTTACATAAATGCCACTCAGTCCAGAAATGATGCCTGCCCCTGCTGCCAGCAAAAAAGAGGGGAAGCTCCCATGATGTCACTAAACCAGCAAGAAGACTGCAGTTAAAAGGTTTGCATATATTTTTTTTAAAGATGGGGGCTTTGGGGGGAAGGGGGGGGGGGCAATGGAGAGGGGAAAAATATGCATGCTGAAGTTCTACTTAAAATTTCTATGCCTGCACCTTTATGTCTCTTCTCAGCAGTTTAATTTTGGTGAAATGTTGCTAGTTTTGCTAAAGAGTTCATTATGTGAATGCTTATAGTAAAAAGTTAAAACTTTCTAGCACTTCTTTAAATTGAATCTTTTCATTCCCAAACATGTAAACACAAGATAATTTTTTTGAATCCACTCCATCAACTATTTCAGACTCATTGGGGTAGATTTACTAAAACTGGTGCACTCAGAAACCATGCAGCTGTGCATGGTAGCCAATTTGTTTTTTTTCTTGTCAAATTTGTTTATTACATTTTCAAAATTACAAGCTTTTTTTTCAATTAAGCTTTGGCAATAAAACCTGGATGTTGATTGGTTTCTATGCAGAGTTGCACCAGATTTTGCACTCTCTAGTTTTTAGTAAATAGCCCCACTGTTTCTTTCTCCAAATGATTCAGCCTAAGCAGCTGATGCAAAGTTAGAATTAAAAATCAACAGCTAAACTCTCATCTCCATATCTCCCATTGTCACTGACTATATGCTGAGAGCAGTAACATGTGACTGTCAGGGGAACAACAGAGGAGCCTTTGACATACAGTATGGGCTTTGATTGACTGCTTGGCTTTCAGTAAACCCAATGGGTCAATAACCAGGTCTCTGGGTATAAACTTGAAAACGTTTTTGTTCACTGCTTATGCACTAGTGAGTTTAATTGTTCAAATTTGGCCACAGTTTGGCCACATTGGCAAAGTAAACATTTTCTTTAGAGATAACATTTTATAAAGAGTTACCATTCAAGATAAGCTTTGTCTTACCTCTGTAATTGATACCAACACCTGTAAAAAGGAAAAAAAAAAGATTTTTGCTCCCTTACTGATCAATTAAGGCAAACCCAACATTATCAATTATAAATCATTTATCCTTAAGAGCCCTTTCACACTGATGCACTTTTGAATCACTTATGCGCAGTTTATGATCCTTTCACACTTATGTGATTTTAGAGCGCTTTTGATGCGTTCCATTGACTTAAAATGAAAGGTAAACCGTATTTACCCTGTACTTTAAAGTAAATAGTGGCGCTATAAAGGGAAAAAAACGCGCTTGCTGTCAAATTTTAAGTAAATAAAAACTTAAAATTAGGATGAAATAAAATAGAGAGAACTCCTTATAACAGCAATAAAAGTGGGATAAACACAAATAGAAATAAAAAAGAAGAAAATCGCGCTAAAGAATCCTCATGGAAATTAATTATATACTGAATAAAGTCCAATGTGGCAGGCTGGTGTGAAGAAACACAAAAACTCCCAATTCTTAAATGAACCTTGAGAAATTCATGCTTACCAGATAAGTATATAAGTACTTTATTGGCTTACTTATCTGGTAAGCATGAATTTCTCAAGGTTCATTTAAGAATTGGGAGTTTTTGTGTTTCTTCACACCAGCCTGCCAAATAGTGGCGCTATGCCTCAACAATATACACCCAGTGTTGACCACTATAACAATAGTGAATACAATAATAGTATGTGATTAAACAGTCCATAAATAGGCCATAATGGCTCAATGAAGGTTAAATAGGAATTGTGGTCTTCCAAATCTTCCACCACACTGCGTGCATTTAGTTCTTTCACTCCCCTTTAGAAATGAACTCACCAAACTAAGGTGCCTTGCACTCTCATGCTCAGAAAATAAGCATCAGCCCTCACAGGGTTAAATCATCCAACGATATCCAATCGTGTATGAGTATCCATGAGTAAGTCGCAATGACGAAACGCATCGGAGCGTGGCTGTAAGGCAACTAGTTGTGACGTTTGACGCTATACCGGAAGTGACGCTCCGAGGTTGATGATCTCGTATGGGCGAGGTACAGGATACACACGTTGGTTCTGCTGTGACCACAATATGCCAGTTCTTGCTGTGGTAAGTGGATATGACATGCTTTACTTGATTGATTTCATGTGAGTGAAATGTTTGAAGGTTTACTTTTTATTGAATACATTTATCATAACGTTACTGCATTATCCAAGCACTTTATTTTATTTTATGTGGAGAGAATATGACATCTTATACACAATTGGATATTGTTGAATGATTTAACCCTGTGAGGGTTGCTGCTTATTTGCCGAGCATTATGCGGCGTACACACGATCGTTTTTCATGCCATTTTTTTAACCAATGTTTTTCTCGTCGTTTTTTTTTCATGTTCCCTCTCAAGCCTGTCTTGCATCCACACGATCATTAAAAAAAACGCTCAAGCTATCTCCATTACGAACGCTAGTTTTACCAGAACGAGCGCTCCCGTCTCATACTTGATTCTGAGCATGCGCATTTTTTTTCCCCTCGTAAAAGCATACACACTATAGTTTTTCACGTCGTTAAAAAAAACGACATGAAAAACGACGTGAAAAAATAGAGCATGTTCGAAATTTTTAATGGCCGTTTTTCACGCCGTTAAAAATGCTCTGGAGCATACACACGATCGGTTTTAATGGCCATTTAAAAAAATGGCATTTTTAACGGCATGAGAAACGATCGTGTGTATGCCGCATTAGAGTGCAAGGCACCTTCGTTTGGTGAGTGCATTTCTAAAGGGGAGTGAAATCACTAAATGCACGCAGTGTGGTGGAAGGTTTGGAGGACCACAATTCCTATTTAACCTTTATTGACCCATTGTGGCCTATTTATGGACTGTTTAATCGCGGACTATTATTGTATTCACTATTGTTATAGTGACCAACACTTGTCACTGGGTGTATATTGTTTGGGCATAGCGCCACTATTTACTTTAAAGTACAGGGTAAATACGGTTTATATTTATTTAATTTAAAGTGGCAACTTTCTGAATTTTTTATTATATTATTCCTGGCGCAGTGGTGGGACTTCAAGGGTGGGTATGTTAATCTTGTAATCCATCAGTTTTTTTACAATGAAAGGTGCCTTTCTGTTGTGCTTTTGAAAAGTTACACCAAAGATGCAGCACACAGGACTTTTTAGGGTTCATGCACACTGGGCTTAAAAAATGCTACTTCTACAGAAGTTTTGGGTTTTGCCTGTAGAAGCAGCTCAATCAGCGGCGGCCAGTCCATAAGGGGTGCAGGGGCGCCACCCCCCCTAATCTTTGGACGCATGGATTTCTACAAGCTTTTTTTTTTTTTTTTTTGAAGCACGTGATTAGAGCTTGAGGCTCTAATTGGCTTCAAAAGGTTGGGCTAGGGGCACAGAACACTGCCCCCCCTAACCCACCCACTTGTGACATTAGAGAATTAAAATAAGCTATTGTCTTCCTGCTTCACCTCATGGCCAATCAGAAAGCGGGTCTTAAGACCGGATTGGCCAGGAGGAGAAGCAGGGGAAGCCGCCAAAGCCAGGGAAGCAGCCCACAACAGGGGAAGTGCGGACCTGCCGCACACTGGGGGGGGTTTGTTCCCCCCCCCCCACTAAAAAATTGAGCACCAGCCGCCACTGAGCTCAATGTTATCTTATGTGTCCATGTACATTAGGATGTTCAAAGGTATATTTTAACATCAGCATTTAGAGGCAGAAAAAAAAACCTTCTGGATTGCATTTTTGAGATTTTTCAAGCAGAAGAAGATGCCAGGCGTTCCAGTAAAACACTTACCTGCTGGAGATATTTTTTGTTTTACCACAGTTTTTTTCTTTTTGTTTACAGACAGAACAGGACCTGAAACAGGTTACATATTATATAACAATATTATTAAAACCATTTGTTAAACTAAAGCACCAAAAACTTGGGCATTAGCACCTCTAATTAAAGTGGTTCTAAAGGCAGAACTTTTTTTCTACCTTAATGCATTCAGGTAAAAAAAACTTCTGCAAGCAGCCCCCCACAGACCCCCTAAATACTTATTGGTTGGTCTCAAAATACCAACCAAATCGTCCTTTTCGCTCCTCTCAGGACCTCCTGCTCTCTAGCTCCCTTGTCATCTCATCCCATGCTCGCCTCCAGGACTTCTTCCAAGCTTCTCCCATCCTCTGGAATGCTCTACCCCAATCTGTCTGACTATCTCTTATTTTGTCTACTTTCAGACAACCCCTAAAAACTCATCTCCTTAGAGAAGCCTATCTGGCCCCCACCTAACAACTGTACATTTATTTTCTCCATCAGCCCATCCCCCAAAGTTATTACCTCTTGTATGTCTTGACCCTGCCTCTTAGATTGTAAAGCTCTAAGGAGCAGGGCCTTCTGATTCCTACTGTATTTAAGTGTATAGTATTTGTACTGTCTACCCTCAAGTTGTAAATAAGGATGAGCCGAACACGGTTCGGTTCGCACCAGAACTTGCGAACAGGCAAAAAATTTGTTCGAACACCGTTAAAATCTATGGAACACGAACATGAAAAGTCAAAAGTGCTCATTTTAAAAGCTTATATGCAAGTTATTGCCATAAAAAGTGTTTGGGGACCTGGGTCCTGCCTCAGGGGACATGTATCAATGCAAAAAAAAGTTTTAAAAACTGTGTTTTTTTCGGGAGCAGTGATTTTAATAATGCTAAGTGAAACAATAAAAAAGAAATATTCCTTTAAATATCGTGTCTGGGGGTGTCTATAGTATGCCTATAAAGTGGCACAGTTTTCCCGTGTTTAGAACAGTCCCACAGCAAAATGAAATTTCTAAAGAAAGAAAAGTAATTTAAAACTGCTCGCGGCTGTAATGAATTGTCGGTTCCCCATCAATCCATTACTAGGCCCTTTGGGTCTGGTAGGAACCCTGAACCAAAATAAAAAACAAATTGCGTGGGGGTCCCCCCAAAATCCATACCAGGCCGTTAAGGTCTGGTATAGATTTTAAGGGGAACCCTGCGCCAATTTTTTTTTAAAATCCTTATCCGAGCACGCAACCTGGCAGGCTGCAGGAAAAGAGGGGGCGAGAGAGCGCCCCCCCCCCTCCTGAACCGTACCAGGCCACATGCCCTCAACATGGAGAGGGTGCTTTGGGGTCTGACCCCAAAGTACCTTGTCCCCATGTTTATGGGGACAAGGGCCTCATCCCCACAACCCTTTGCCTGGTGGTTGTGGGGGTCTGCGGGCGGGGGCTTATCGGAATCTGGAAGCCCCCTTTAACAAGGGGACCCCCAGATCCTGGCCCCCCTATGTGAATTGTTAATGGGGTACAATGTACCCCTACCATTTCACAATAAAAGTGTCAAAGATTGTATAAAGACAAGAGACAGCTTGGGACAAGTCCTTTATTCCGCCCCCCTCATGTGAATTGGTAACGGGTACATTGTACCCCTACCATTTCACAAAAAAAGTGTAAAAAATGGTAAAAAATAGACAGTTGGGACAAGTCCCTTATTAAAAAATAAAAAGATTAAAATGTCCTGCGATGTAAATCCATGCTGCCCGACGGACCAGAAAAGGAAAAAAACGCAACAGCTCCACCTCCATGGGAGGCTCCCGCCGAGTGACGCTTCTTCTCGATTTGACAGCTGTTATATAGCTGAGGGCGGGGCCACCCGATGACGTAACCGTGTGATACCGCCCCCTCTGACACCACATTTCACTTTTTTTGTGAAATGGTAGGGGTACAATGTACCCGTTACCAATTCACAAAGGGGGGGGCGGGATCAGGGAACCTGCTCTCTATTTTCCCGTCGGAATTCCCAGCAGAGTGTTTCCTGCCGAGAAAACCGGTTGTCTGTATGCTTACCTGAAGGGGAAATAAACCACACATGCTCGATAACAATTCGACGCATGTGCAGTAGCATAGGACGTAATTTAGCCGGCTCGCCGTAGTCTTTGACGTCACCGCGTTCTTGCCATTCAAAAGAACGGTGGGTCTTTTGTGTGGCTGTGTGTATACATGGCTTTTCAAGGCAAGCTTGGCAGGAATCCCGTCGGGAAAACTGACGGTTTTCAAACAGACGGGATTCCTGGCCGTGTGTACAGGGCTTAAGACAGTGTATTTTCCTGTTAAATCATCTCTGCTGCTGCATCTGAGCTCAATGTTATCTTATGTGTCCATGTACATTAGGATATTCAAAGGCATATTTTAGGCTCAGCGTTTATAGGCAAAAAAAAAACCTGGATTGCATTTTTGAGATTTTTTAAGCAGAAGAAAATGCCAGGCGTTCCAGTAAAACACTTACCTACTGGAGATATTTTGTGTTTTACCACTGTTTTTTCCTGTTTGTTTACAGACATAACAGGACCTGAAACAGGTTACATATTATATAATATTATTATTATTTCCATTTGTTAAACTAAAGCACCAAACTCTTGAGCATTAGCATCTGTAATTAAAGTCGTTCTAAAGGCAGTACTTTTTTTTCTACCTTAATGCATTAAGGTAAAAAAAAAGAATATGCAAGCAGCCCCCCCACAGACCCCCTAAATACTTACATGATCCAGAGATATCCATGAGAGCAAGGCACACTTGGCTCTCTCTCCTCATTGGTCTCCTCATTGGTTGGTCTCAAAATACCAACCAAATTGTCCTCTTTGCCCCTCTCAGTACCCCCTGCTCTCTTGCTCCCTTGTCATCTCAACCCATGCTCGCCTCCAGGACTTCTTCTGAGCTTCTCCCATCCTCTGGAATGATCTACCCCAATCTGTCTGACTATCTCCTAGTTTGTCTACTTTCAGACGATCCCTGAAAACTCATCTCTTCAGAGAAACCTATCTGGCCCCCACTTAAAGAGGGGTGGGTTTTACTTCCTCTTTGTTTCCCTGCAAAGGTAAAGCATAATGGGCTACTATGCATCGCATTATGTGTCACTTACCTGAAACCAAAGCCTACAATGTCACCACTGTCCCCTGTTTCACAAAGCGTCCATCTTCCTTCCGGGTATCGCGGTATTGGCTTTGGCCAATTATGTCTCTCCGTTTTTTGCGCGCTATGATTGGCCAAAGCATGCGGGTCATAGTGCATGCTTGGCCAATCATCAGCCAATCATCAGCCAGCAATGCACTGCGATGCCGCAGTAAATTATGGGCCATGCCGCGCCACTCGAATTTGGCGCGAACGGCAAATAATGTTCGAAATTTGGCGAACGATCGAATAGCCGATGTTCGAGTCGAACATGGGTTCGACTCGAACTCGAAGGACATCCCTACTGCTGAGGCGCTTTGCAGGTGCTGCCCATTGATTTCAATGGGCAGGGACGCTTTAGGAGCGGTGTGATCACCGCTCCTACAGCGCCTCAAAGATGCGGCTGGCAGGACTTTTTTTACCGTCCTGCCAGCGCAGCGCTCCAGTGTGAAAGCCCTCAGGCTTTCACACTGGAGTGAAAGGAGCGGCTCATTCATGGCGCTTTGCAGGTGCTATTTTTAGCTCTATAGCGCCTGCAAAGCGCCTCAGTGTGAAAGTAGCCTTAGTGTGATGTGAGAGACTAAAGCTGGCCATAGATTGATCGAGGGGAGGGCATAGCCAGGCAGGATCAGCCTGTTTTTTTAGGGTATACAGGGGTCCAAATGACACAGCACAAGCACTGTGCTGTACAACATGCTTTAAAGGAACAGGATCTGTTTTTTTTGGGGGGTTAACAAACGCTTAAATTATTTTCCTTTAGTGTGATGTGACAGACTAAAGCTGGCCATAGATGGATTGAAATTTGGCCAGCTCAGCAGAAACTAGACAAATTTCGATCCATCTATGGGCAGGCTGATTTATTGACCAACTTCAGTACAACTAGGCTGTTCTTTTGTATGTGTAGCGCCCTGCTCCCAATAAGTGTGCACTATATGTTAAATTATAGTTATCTGAGCAATAGTTTGGATCAGAGGGATTGTGTTATAAATTACACTCTGTTTCAGTTCAGCTGGTTGTGTGATTTCCCTCCTGACAGGGGGTGTCGCTGCCACTGCTGGTCAGGATTGGAAAGGCTACAGGCTGGACGTATTGGGTACCTCTTTCCTAGCAAGTAGCCCAGGGGGCGTGGTGAACCCGCTGTGCATGCTGGGAGGGGGTATTTAAGTAACAGATGCCATTAGGGCAAGGAGAGATTTTGGGGTCATGTCTTCGGTCCCCACCTTGGGGCCCTCATGGCCTCAGGGAAGTGTTGGCAGTTTCCGCCTCAGGGCCACGTTGGCCTGAGGCTTCATTACTGACAGGTAGGCCCAGGAGTTGCTGGGGCCTACTGATCCAGCAATGATCCTGTGTCGCCTTGCCTGCTGGAAGGGACCAAGCAATTGTGGACTCAATTAGAGGATGCACCCGGATCCTAATCTACCTCACAGTGCTGCCGGAATGGCTGAAAGATTCTAACACTGAGAGCTGTATTCTTCATTCAGAAGGTAACCCAAGTAAAGGTTATTCCAAGTTTGTGGCAGAGACTGTTCTAATCATTTAAAGTCTGTGGCAGAGACTGTTCTTTTTGCACCAAGTCTGTGGCAGAGACTATATGTGATTGAGCTGTACATCGGCAGCTAGGCCAGTGAGATTGGGCCTATCCGGTGTTTGCTGAGTCCAGTGTGGAGGCAGTTGTTCCTCTGGACCTAGGAGAATTCTTATGAGTCGCAACTAAGGTACCTGAGTCCTCCCCATCCCTTCATCCCGTCTGTTGGAACTTTATTTCAAATAAACCCTTGAAAGAGACTTTTGTGTTGGTGCAAACTTCTTCTAGACAACTCTTCAAGGAAAACTCCTGAGACGAGCATACGGAACAGTGAGGTAATGTGCAAGGCCCAAAATTATACCAGCGGCCCCTACGGGGGTATTGCTATATATGATTACTGCTGCCAGTAGTAATTATTGTATTCTGATGGCAGATAAACCTCAGCAGGAAGATTTGGTCGGTGTTGATGGGGGAATTGAGCGATTTTCTAATTTCTAATTACAGGTCCCAATACGCCGTCCCCTTACAGGGGTCTTATCCTGTATTTCCCGTATTACCCTGTAATTAGAGCGTATTGGGACCTGAATAGGAAGGTGACAGGATACATTGGAAGGTGGCGGATCACGTGGTGTCTTTGAAGTCGATACATACTGAGGGTTTAAATTATACCGCACACGTGTTTTGCTTTATTTACTTGAACCTGTTGAACTTTATTCAAGCAAGATATCACATACTAAGAGACTTATTACTGGGAAGGGGCTCCTACCACTATTGCTAATTTATTTTTATGTGATTTTTTTCTAATGTATATTTCACTTCTGATCACTAATGTTTTTTCACTATTATTACATTGCTCATGTTTGTGTCTATTTACACATTTGGATTGAGGAGGTTTTCACCACTGTTGCATGTGGACGTGTTCAATTTATAGCATATCAAGTTTCATAAAAATATAATTGTATTCATACACAATATAATTTAAATTTAAACATTTAAAATTGTAATCCCAAAGAATTTGTACAAACTAAACATGTAAGGTACTGCCTTCGTGTTTTCTAAACATATTCTGCTTCTTCAGGACATTTAGGACATTTAGGACATTTATCCGGGCTTAATTTAGCCCAGATAGAATCACATTTGGCTAACATTAATGTTTTTTGTGACAGACCAAACTGGGACACAGGCTTTTGGAGGGGACTAGGGGCAAGCCTCCTAACCACTTATCGTGGCCCCTGGAGGAGAATGTGGTCTTTGTCCACTTCTCCTGGCCAGAGCATGGAAAAGAGCTCACTTCAGCCTCTGATCCCATGGAAAGAGCAGATCATTCTCTAATGATGGACAATGTGATGAACGCTGAGAGCGAGGCTTGGATTTATTCTCTGAATAAGGACAATATCCCTTCTGGAGTGGACGGAAAGGTGGAAAATTAATCTTGTACAGGTTAATAGTCAGAGGAAACACGGTGGCCCTCCTGCAGACTGTGTTGGAGAAGCCTCTCCACTTGGGACAGAATATTTATTAACGATATCACCACTTTTATAAAGTGAATCTTTTCATTCCCAAACATTATAGACTCCTCATTGGGGTAGATTTACTAAAACTGGTGCAATCAGAATCCATGCAGCTGTGCATGGTAGCCAAACAGCTTCCAATTTCAGCTTTTATAACCTCCCTGGCGGTATGATTCTGTCTGGAATTACGTACCAAAAGCGGTACAATTATTTTGCATGTAAATTTGGTGTTATGTATTGTAGGCCTGCGATTCTTAGGAATAACTCACTTAAACCTGACCAAACAAGAGTCTAGTAGACATCCCGGGTATGATAAAGTTTGAAACACAAAATCATAAATTATAATATAATAAATAACTATAAATAATTATAACAAATAATAATGTAATTATAATAAAAATTATTCAATAATGTAATCAAATCAAAAACAATGAAATTTGCTCAGTTGCAGAATTGTCGCTGTCATTAGATTTTTTGGTTGATGATGAATTTCCCCACAAATCGCTATCGCTCAATTCTGCAAGTGATTGTAATTTATTGTCGCTGTTTTTTAGCTGGTCTAAAACCACTTTTGACATAAAGGGACACTTTTTGGTTGCTATGGACAATCTCCAGTTTCCAGGCAGAAATAACAGTTTTTATTATATAAAAGTGCATACAGGGCACGGGACAGACCACTAGGGACAAAGGGGATGTGTAATTATTACATACAGTACTGTAATCAGTAAGATTACAGTATACTGTATGTATACTATGTGTTTACCTTTTTGAATTTGGCGCCGAACTCCGCCCCCGTGCGCCGCAACGTCGCAGGGAACGGAGCTCGGCACTCGGCAGTGAGGATCGAGCGAGACACGGCTCGCACACACTGCGGGAGGACATCGCAGGATCCAGGGAACAAGGTAAGTTACTTCCCCTGGATACTGCGATGCAGCCCGAGTCTGGCTCGGGGTTACCGATTTTAGCATAAAAAAATCACCCCGAGCCCGACTCGGGAATACCGCTAGGGAGGTTAATTAAGCTTTGGAAATAAAACCTGGATGTTGATTGGTTTCCATGCAGAGTTGCACCAGATTTTGCACTCTCTAGTTTTAGTAAATAACCCCACTGTTTCTTTCCCCAAATGATTCAGCCTAAACAACTGATGCAAAGTTAGAATTAAGACCAGCCAAAAATAAACAGCTAAGCTCTCATCTCCATATCTCTCATGGCCACTGACTATATGCTGAGAGCAGTGACATGTGACTGTCACAGGAACAGCAGAGAAGCCTTTGACATATGGACTTCGATTTACTGCTTGGCTTACAGTAAACCCAATGGGTCAATAACCAGGTCTCTGGGTATAAAATAGAAAAAGTTGTTGTTGACTGATTATGCACTAGTGAGTTTAATTGTTCAAATTTGCCCACAGTTTAGCCACATTGGCAAAGTAAACATTTTCTTGAAAGACAAGTTCTTATAAAGAATTATCATTCAAGATAAGCTTTGTCTTACCTCTGTGTTTGCTACCAACACCTGTTAAAAAAAAAAAAAAAAAAAAGATTTTTGCTCCATTGCTGATTGATTAAGGCAAGCCCAACATTATCAATCAAATAATAATCATTTATCCTTACAAGCCCTTTCCCACTGATGTGCTTTTAGCCCACGTTCACATTGGGCTGATTTGGCATGTAATTTGACATGTCAAATCGCATTCTAAATTGGCGGCTATTGCTGGCAATAGCACCATTTGAATTCCCAAAAGTAGCTCCTGTACTACTTTTAGTGACTTCGGGGCCAATTTAACCACTTCAGCCCCGGAAGAATTTACCCCTTCCTGACCAGAGCACTTTTTGTGATTCAACACTGCGTCGTTTTAACTGACAATTGCGCGGTCGTGCGACGTGGTACCCAAACAAAATTTACGTCCTTTTTTTCCCACAAATAGAGCTTTCTTTTGGAGGTATTTGATTACCTCTGCAGTTTTTATTTTTTGTGCTATAAACAAAAATAGAGTGACAATTTTAAAAAAAAAAGCAATATGTTTTACTTTTTGCTATAATAAATATCCCCCAAAAATATATAAAAAAACTATTTTTTTTCTCAGTTGAGGCTGATATGTATTCTACTACATATTTTGCAATAAGTGTATCACAATAAGCGTATATTGATTGGTTTGCACAAAAGTTATAGTGTCTACAAAATAGGGGATAGTTTTATGGCATTTTTAATATTATTATTTTTTTTTTGTAGTAATGGCAGCGATCAGCTATTTTTATCGTGACTGCGACATTATGGCGGACACATCGGGCACTTTTGACACTATTTTGGGACCATTGTCATTTATACAGCGATCAGTGTTATAAAAATGCTCTAATTACTGTGTAAATGACACTGGCAGGGAAGGGGTTAACCACTAGGAGGCGAGGAAGGGGTTAAGTGTGTTCTAGGGAGTGATTCTAACAGTGTGGGGGGTGGGCTACAAGTGACACGACAGTGATCACTGCTCCCGATGACAGGGAGCAGAAGATCAGTGTCCTGTCACTAGGCAGAACAGGGGAAGGCCTTGTTTACATAGGCATCTCCCCGTTCTGCTGCTCCGTGACACGATCGCGGGACACCAACAGACATCGAGTCCACGGGTCCCGCGGGCACGGTCACGGAGCATGCGGCAGGGGCACGCGGCGGCAAATTCAAAGCAACATACAGGTACGTTGCTTTGCGCAGCCGTCCCATTCTGCCGACGTATATCTACAGGAGGTGGTCGGCAAACGGTTAAATAGATATCTGTGCATGAACCCGCACAGATGCCTGTGAAATCGCCCCCAAAGTCGGACTGCATTGCCGGTTAGAAATCGCGTGAGTTCAGCTGAACTTGCATGATTTCTAACCCGCATCAGTGTGAACCTGGGCTTAGAGCGTTTTTGATGAGTTTCCATTGACTTACAATGAAAGGTGCCTTTATGTTGCGCTTTTGAAAAGTTGCACCAAAGATGTATCATGCAGGACTTTTTAGGGTCCATGCACACTGGGCTTAAAAAATGCTGTTTCTACAGGAATTGGGGGTTTTGCCTGTAGAATCAGCTCAATGGCAGCTTATGTGTCCATGAACATTAGGATGTTCAGAGGCATATTTTAAGCTCAGCGTTCAGAGGCAGAAAAAAAAACCTTCTGGATTGCCAAGGAAACAGGTACTGTACATGGACCCTTAAAGTGCAGAGCACCTGCAGTCTGAGCAGTTACATAAGATTTAATGGGGAATAGCTTTCATATTCTTTGTTGCTCTGGAAAAGTGCACCAGTGTGAAAGGGGCCTCAGTAGGCCACCTACATTTTAGTGTAAGCAGCATTGTTAAAAGTAAAGACATACAGTAGCAGTAAAACACTTACCCACTGGAAAGACATACAGTAGCAGTAAAACACTTACCCACTGGAGATACTTTTTTGTTTACCACCGTTTTTTCTTTTTTGTTTCCAGACATAACAGGACCTGAAACAGGTTACATATTATATTACAATATTCTTAAATATAAAACGAAAGCACTAAAAAACTGAGCATTATCTTCTGTAATTAAAATGGTTCTAAAAGCAGAAAGTTTTTTTCTTTTTCGTACATCACGGGACACAGAGCGACTTAGTCATTACTAATGGGTTATATAGTTTACCTTCAGGTGTTGGCACTGGCCAATTCCAAACCGGAAGTACCCTCCCCTATATAAGCCCCTCCCACCCGGGAGCACCTCAGTTTTTTGCCAGTGTCTAAGGTGTTGGCCAAAGAGTAACATGTGTTTTCACTGGGCTTGCGTACAGGTTCTTTTGGGCCTTAGTAAGCTGTTCCGGATCCCACCAAAAAAGCTTCATAGCTAAACGGTCGGTACCCGGGCCTTGCAGCAGAAGAGCAAGGTTTTGCCTGTAATGCTTCTCTTAGGAGGGCTGGACCCTGGGATCCAGAGCTCTGGTCATACCCACGACCAAGACGCTGTCTGTGCAGGGTGCTATACAGGTCCAGGGGAGTGGAATCCTTGGGAACCCGGTCCCTGAAGGTTTAATTACAATGCCTGCCGTGATAGGTGAAGTTTGGACTTTTGTGGACCAAACAAAGTCCTGCGGCGGGGATCAGGTAAGTGGGGGCCCTCAGGAACTTGGTTCTATTGGGGGACCCCCAAGCCTAATTTGTCTTTCTGTCTGTTACCTAACGGTATTCCCGCTAAATATCTGTGTTTGCCTATAACTACTGAAAATGTAAAATTTTAATAGTAGTCAAGAAGAAAAAAAAAAAAAAAACAGGGACCGCGGTACCTGTGTTAAACCACTAGAGGCCGCTGTAGTCCATTTTTCTTGTAATGTGGATCTTTGGTTTTCTCAACTCAAAAGATCCAGGCAGCTGGTAAGTTTCTCTGAGGGAATCCACTTCCTCTGCCCTGTTGCTGCGTTCATCCACCGCACAGGCCCTCCGGCAAAAAGGGCCCTGGCTCCTAGTCCTCTGTTGGTTTTCGAAAAGGGCGCCATTGGCGCACGGGCGCGCGCGCGGGCGCGTGCACGCGCCTCCTATGAAAAAAAAGGGGCGGGGCGGGTGGATGACGCTCGATGCGCGCCGCGGCGCTTCTGCGCATGTGCGGGCGTCCCAGCATGGTTAAAAGACACAGTACAAGTGTCAGCTGCATGCAAACAGAGCTAGCAACAAACAGTGGCACACAGAGGCGGTTGATGCAGGCATCCCCATAGAAAGGCACTTTAGTGGACACCAGCTGGTATATAGCAGCACCTGTGTTAGACTATTACCAGCAAAAATTAGTGTATGACAACGGGAATACCTCAGCTTTGTGCTTAAAGGATATGTCGTCCAGACGCTCCGGAAATAGATCTTCCAGGAAGCCAAAGGGGTCTCCATCGGGCTCTGAGGATATTGGGCATGCTTGCACTGCACCAATCTCCCCTGAGAATGCAGAGGTCAGTAGCCGTAGAAACCCCGCAGGAATGCCTGGTGCTGCGGCTGTCCCCAGTCCACCTGCTCCTGTATATATAACAGAGGAGGTTTTATCCTCAACTCTGGGAGGATTAGAAGAGAGATTAACAGCATTGATCGCTGCTTCCCTATCTCAGGGAAAGCGCGTCCGATCTCCGTCTCCTCCTTCAGAGTGCCTGTTAGTGGAGGAACAGCCCCACACAGAGATCGACCTACCTGAAGGGGATCAGGATGAGGTTGATTCACTTATAGAGGAATCAACAGTGGAAGAACCTTTCTCAGCTTCTCAGGCTGAAAGATTATGGGTTCAGTCTCTGACTAACATGGTCCGATCAGCATTTAAAATGCCTCTGGCGGAACCACCATCCACTACGGTTTCCTCGCTGGGGTCGCTAAAAGCTCCCCAGGCGGTCTGTTCCTTCCCAATCCACCCTTTATTAGAAGGGCTTATTTACCAGGATTGGGAGCATCCTGATAAAATATTTGCTCCCCCCAAGAGATTTCCGGTGATCTATCCCATGGAGGATAAATTCATAAGAAAATGGAGGGTCCCTATAGTGGACGCAGCCATCTCTTCTGTTAACAAATCACTGACATGTCCAGTAGATAATGTTCCAATGTTCAAAGACCCAATAGATAAAAAATTGGAGTCTTTACTAAAATCTGCTTTCTCTACAGCAAGTATGGTGACACAACCTGCGGTAGCAGCGATTGGAGTCTGCCAAGCAGTGAAAGATCAGTTGAAACAAGTCTTAAGGGACTTACCAGATCAGCAGGCTCATGCCCTAGCTGACCTGCCTAGAGCCTTGTGTTTTGCGGTGGACGCCATAAAGGATACAATCCAACAGGCCTCCCGCTTTACGCTGTCTATAGTACATATGCGTAGGCTTCTGTGGCTCAAAAACTGGTCTGCTGAAGCTCCCTGTAAAAAACTGCTGGTTAGCTTCCCATTTCATGGAGAACGCTTATTTGGAGAAGATCTGGACAAATATATCCAGAAAATTTCTGCCGGTAAAAGTTCACTCTTACCGGTTAAGAACAAGGGTAGAAGTCCTTCTTTTAAGAGGCCTACCTCTCCAGTCCCGGGCACATCGGCTGTGAAGCAGTTCCGACGGCCTCCGCGGTCAAATTCAGGGGGCAGAAATCAGGGACAATCACAGGGTAACAAGAAGCCCTGGATCAAGAGAGGTACAAAACCTCCCCCTAAGGCATGAAGTATTGCCCCCGCTCAATCGGGTGGGGGGAAGACTTCAGTTGTTCACAGAGACCTGGCGGGACACCATCAGAGACAGATGGGTGCTCTCCGCAGTAAGTCTGGGATACAAGCTGGAGTTAAAAGGCACTCCTCCTGCCCAATTTATGAGGTCAAACGTGCCAAGAGATCCCCAAAAGAGAGGATCCCTCCTTCTGGCACTAGAACAACTATTGCTCCAAGGGGTAATCATGAAGGTTCCCCTGGAAGAAAGCGGATTCGGGTTTTACTCGAACCTTTTCACAGTCCCCAAACCAAATGGGGACGTGAGGCCCATATTAAATCTAAAAGGGCTAAACAAGTTCCTAAATATCAGGACTTTTCGGATGGAGTCGATCCGATCAGTGGCCACCGCCCTACAAGGGCAGGAATGGCTAGCCTCGATCGACATAAGGGATGCTTATCTGCATATTCCCATCTTTCCGGCCCATCAGAAATTTCTACGCTTTGCAGTAGAAGGGCGCCATTTTCAGTTCAGAGCCTTACCTTTCGGTCTGGCCACAGCACCACGAGTGTTCACAAAAATTCTGGCCCCATTATTGGCCAATCTAAGAACACAGGGTGTAACGATAATGGCATATCTAGACGACCTGCTACTAATAGACCACTCAGTGGAAAAGCTGGAAGTAGCTATTCACAAGACAATCGAGTATCTGGAATATCACGGTTGGATTATCAACCGGGACAAGTCAGCTCTAAGACCAGTCAAAAGTCTGGAATACTTAGGGCTAAGGCTGGATTCAAATCAGAGAAAGATTTTCTTACCTCCAGAGAAGGTGTCGTCTTTAAGAAATTTGACCCACTTAGTGGGTACAAAAAGAAAACCATCCATACGTCTCTGCATGAGGCTGCTGGGAAAGATGGTGGCTTCATTCGAAGCGGTACCCTACGGTCAATTCCATTCAAGGAATTTGCAAAGGGCCATACTGTCAGCCTGGAACAAAAAAAGTTCAGGCTTTAGACTTACCAATGTCCCTGTCCCCTTCCGTTCGCAAGAGCCTCCATTGGTGGTTGGTGCCCCAGAATCTGGAAAGAGGGAAACCCTTCAGTCCGGTTTCTTGGAAGGTGGTCACTACAGATGCCAGCCTCATCGGCTGGGGGGCAGTGCTGGAGCAATGGTCTCTCCAGGGCAGGTGGTCAGAAGCAGAAAAGGCCCTGCCCATCAATCTCTTAGAGATACGAGCAGCCCGGTATGCCCTAGTAGCATGGACATCCAAACTCCAGGGGTCCCCTGTCAGAATTCAATCAGACAATGCCACGGCAGTGGCATATATCAATCATCAGGGTGGCACCAAAAGTCGTGCAGCCCAGAAGGAAGCAAATTGCATCCTGGAGTGGGCAGAAAGATATGTCCCAGCCATATCCGCGGTTTTCATCCCAGGAGTGGAAAATTGGAGAGCGGACTTTCTAAGTCGCCAACAATTATGCCCGGGGGAATGGTCTCTTCACCCCGAGGTTTTCCAGGCAATATGCCAGCGGTGGGGAACACCGGATGTAGATCTGCTAGCATCCAGATTCAACGCAAAGGTGGACAGGTTTGTGTCTCGCACAAGGGATCCCCTAGCTTGCGGCTCGGATGCCCTAGTGTTCCCTTGGGATCGGTTCAAGCTGATATATGCATTCCCACCGCCACAATTGTTACCGCGATTACTTCGCAGAATCAGGGTAGAAAAGAAACCAGTGATTCTGGTGGCTCCAGCGTGGCCCCGAAGGGCATGGTACGCGGAGATTGTAAAAATGTCAGTGAGGAGTCCTTGGACCCTCCCACTTCGTCCGGACCTGCTGTCGCAAGGACCGATATACCACCCTTCCTTACCAGCCCTAGGTTTGTCGGCCTGGCTATTGAAGCCCACTTTCTGAAAAAGAGAGGGCTCTCTAATTCTGTGGTATCTACCATGATCAATGCCAGGAAACCGGTATCCAGGCAGATCTATTATAGGATCTGGAAAGCGTACATTACGTGGTGTGAGACCAAGAAATGGCATCCACGTAAGTACATGATAGGGAGGATTCTGGACTTCCTACAGTGGGCTGTAGATAGGAAGCTGGCCTTGAGTACTATCAAGGGTCAGATTTCGGCCTTGTCAATATTTTTTCAAAGGCCCTTGGCTTCGCATTCACTAGTCAAAGCCTTTATACAAGGAGTGATGCGTATTAGCCCTCCGGTTAGTATTCCCATATGTCCTTGGGACTTAAACCTGGTTCTGTCGGTTCTACAGAAACAACCGTTTGAACCATTACAACACATTTCCTTGGTTCTTCTCACCAGGAAATTGGTTTTCTTAGTAGCCATTTGTTCGGCTAAAAGAGTGTCGGAATTAGCAGCTATGTCCTGTAGGGAGCCATATCTGGTTGTCCATAAGGACAGAGTAGTATTACGTCCTCATCCAGCCTTTCTTCCTAAGGTGGTATCGAGGTTTCATTTGAACCAAGATGTGGTTCTTCCTTCTTTTTTCCCCAAACCTAGCTCGGTAGAGGAAAAGTTATTGCATTCTTTGGATGTGGTAAGAGCAGTTAAAGCTTATCTAAAAGCCACTGCTCAGATTCGCAGAACGGATTCTTTGTTTGTTCTGCCGGAAGGCCCCAGAAGGGGTCAGGCAGCATCAAAATCTACTTTAGCCAAGTGGATTCGACAGGTCATAATACAAGCCTATGGCTTGAGAAAGAGACCGCCTCCGTTCAAAGTTAGGGCGCACTCCACAAGAGCGGTTGGAACTTCATGGGCAGTGCATCACCAGGCCTCCCTGGCTCAAGTATGTAAGGCCGCAACATGGTCTTCGGTACACACGTTTACTAGATTCTATCAGGTAGACGTTAGAAGTCAGGAGGATGTCGCCTTTGGGCGCAGTGTGTTGCAGGCCGCAAAAGATCCTCATGCCTGATGGCGCCCAGCTTATGTACCCCCCCCCTCATTTGGCATTGCTTTGGGACGTCCCATTAGTAATGACTAAGTCGCTCTGTGTCCCGTGATGTACGAAAAAGAAAAAGGGATTTTTATAACAGCTTACCTGTAAAATCCTTTTCTTGGAGTACATCACGGGACACAGAGCTCCCACCCCTCTTTTTGGGACACTTATTGCTTGGCTACAAAACTGAGGTGCTCCCGGGTGGGAGGGGCTTATATAGGGGAGGGTACTTCCGGTTTGGAATTGGCCAGTGCCAACACCTGAAGGTAAACTATATAACCCATTAGTAATGACTAAGTCGCTCTGTGTCCCGTGATGTACTCCAAGAAAAGGATTTTACAGGTAAGCTGTTATAAAAATCCCTTTTTACCTTAATACATACTATGCATTAAGGTGAAAAATAAAAATCTTTTTAAAGCAGCTCCCCCCCTACACAATCACCCTTAAATACTCACCTGATCCTGATCTCAATCCAGAGATATGCACGAGAGCAGAGGCACTCTTGGCTCTCTCTTCTTATTGGTTCAGACTCAGCAGAGGGTATCCATTGCCTCCTGCTGCTGTCAATCAAAGCCAGTGAGGAAGGTGCGGGGGGGGGGGGGGGCGAGCTGCGCTCTGTGTGTCTTATGGAGGCTTGGGAGTGAGAATGCACGATTGCCCTCATAGCAAGCAGCTTGAAATGGGGGCACTTGGCAAGGGGCCAGGAGCACCTACAGAGGACCCTAAAAGAGGAGGATTAGGGCTGCTCTGTGCAAAATCATTGCACAAAGCAGTTAAGTATGACATTTGCTATTTAAAAAAAGAAAACGTTTTCTTTTAGATTTACTTTAATGTCATTGCTACAGTTTTACAGAATGACTTATGGATTATGTGCATGTCTCACACTGTAAATATTGGATTTTATGTACCTGTTTTCTTCAAGGTATTCTTGTATTATACAGCTGGACTCATATCATATCATTAATATTAGGGTTGTGCCGATACCACTTTTTTAAGACCGAGTACAAGTACCGATACTTTTTTTCAAGTACTCGCCGATACCGATTACCGATACTTGTTTTTAATGTCATGTGACAGTTTCTCAAAGCACAATACAGATTAGGTGGCACTGATCTGCAGCACTGATGAGAACTGGTAGGATTAGGTTGCACTGATATGCAGCACTGATAGATGGCTGGGACTGACGGCTGGCAGGCACTGACAGATGGCACTGATGGGTGGCTGGCACTGACAGATGGCACTGATGGCTGTCTGGCACTGACGGCTGGCTGGCACTGACGGCTGGCTGGCACTGACAGATGGCACTGACGGCTGGCTGGCACTGACAGATGGCACTGACAGCTGGCTGGCACTGATAGATGGCACTGACGGCTAGCTGGCACTGACAGATGGGACTGACAGATGGCACTGACGGTTGGCTGGCACTGACAGATGGCACTGATAGATGGCACTGACGGCTGGCTGGCACTGATAGATGGCACTTATGAGCATTGGGCACTGATAGGTGACATTTATGGGCACTGATGGGCAGGCACTAAAATGCCATTAGGGAAGGCTGCCTGCAACGCCCATCCTGGTACTCCTTGCACTCGGCCGCATAAAAGCAACAGCGGCCATCTCGTTACACCCAGCCCAAACTATATGGGCTGGGTGTAACAAGATGTCCACTGCTGGCATACTGTGGCCGAGTGCAGGGTGTACCAAGATGGGCATCAGGATTTTGAAGCACTGACGGCAACACAGAGCATCACTTCCGCAACTGAATGTGACGGCTCCTGTCGCCGATCCCGAAGGATGATGCGGCTGCGCCCTGCACTCTGAACCCCCTGCCAGCTTACCTGCTTGAGGACTCGCTCGCCACTCCGCCCGTTGACTCCGCCCACTGACTTCCCATTTCAGGTATCGGCTAAGGCATTGTGAGCATTTGTACTCACGCAAATGCAAGGTATCGGTCCCGATACCTATACTAGTATCGGTATCGAGACAACCCTAATTAATATGAAACAACCCTACTACAGAAAATGTCAAGGATTTGTTATCTATTACTCTACCTTTAAAAGTAAATCTATCATAAAAATACAGTTTCTAAACTACTAGCATGGATTAATAGCACCTACAGATACCGCCATGTTGTTTTTGATGTGTGCCTTGGCAGACCTGTCACCCAGATCCATCAGTTAGGCAAGTCCTGACTTCTGCTAAGAAAGATAAACTTTGTCCCTCCTCTCCCATCTCCAGAACCTTAAAGTGGTTGTTAACCCACTGCAATAAAATTGTCTCCTCTTTACCATAATAAAAAGCGTCCCTGTGTCTGTGTCATATAAAACATCTTCTGATCTTTACCTATATGTGCTCCACTCGCACTTTCCGGCTCATAGCTGGAGTGAGCGGGCCGAGCACTCCCGCTGACATCAGCTGGGAAGGAGGGGAAGAGAAAAGAGAGAGCGCGCCGACAGTCAGCTGAGCGTCGGGGGCCGTGCTCATATAGGTACAGATCGGAAGAATTTTTACATAACACAGGCACAGGGACACTTATTATGGTACAGAGGAGATAAGATGATTTAGCTGCAGTTATGAGAGCAGCAGGAGCGGTGGGGGCGGCCGCTGGTATGAGCAGACAGGCAAAGAGGGGAGGGGGAGAAGGACAGAGGAGACACAGGAGACAGGAGAGCAGGGCTGCAGATGATGAAATCACGTAAACTGACCACGATGTCAGGGCTCAGCAGCCATGATTATTGTGGTAATTTTGCAGAGTGGAGGGCATAGCCAGGCAGGATCAGCCAGGTTGCTTAGGGTATACAGGGGTCCAAATAACACAGCATAAGCACTGTGCTGTATAACATGCTTTAAAGTAACAGAATCTTTTTTTTTTTGTTTTTGTTTGGGTTAACAAACGCTTTTAAGATTTTCCTTTAGTGTGATGTGACAGACTAAAGCTGCCCATAGCTGGATCGAAATTTGGCCAGCTCAGCAGAAACAAGACAAATTTCGATCTATCTATGGGCAGGCTGGTTGTACTGAAGCTGATTCATTGACCAACTTCAGTACAACCAACCTGTTTGGTTTTATTTGTATGATTACTGCTGCCAGTAGTATTCATTGTATTCTGCAGATAAACCTCAGCGGGAAGGATTCGGTCATCGCTGATGGGGGAACTGAGTGATTTTCTTTCCTTACCTATTTACAGGTCCCAATACACTTTCCCCTTACAGGGGTCTTATCCTGTACTTCGCCTATTATCCTGTAATTATAGCATATTGGGAAGTGTGAATAGGTCTGAAAGGAAGGTGACAGCATACATTGGAAGGTGGCGGATTATGTGGTGTCTTTGAAGTCGATACATACTGAGGGTTTAATTAACACTGCACATGAAGGCCTCTTGAGCCCCTTAGGAAAGGGAGCCTTGACTGATGGGGGCATGGCCAGGTACAGGACAAGGTGGTGGTCACCCAAGGATTGGTTAATTTGGGGAATGGGATGGGCCTGAGCTCAGGTAAAGGATCGCCCCAGGGAATTCTGGGTCCTTTCGGAAAACGTGCTGGGAAGAGCTGCCCACCCTCCCGCCCCTTTTTTCTGTGGTATGTCACAGCTTGCTGCGGTTTTCTTGACCTTGCCAGCATAAAATGGCTGTAATGGGCCATGCCCTTGATGGATATCGGAAGTAGGCGGCCTGTCCAGCACTTATGGTAAGGACAGGCCCCTCCCCTTTTTACCATGGTTCTTAGTGTCAATTATCACACTCGTTTTGTTTTATTTTTATTATAATACATTTTTTTTTTATTATTGAAGTTTTATTACTCAGATAGGTACATTATCTATATGGAAAGGTAGGAAGTCAGAAATCCAATGCTCATTAACAAGAGATGACACTGGTTGGTATCATCCCAAAATCAAGATAATAAGCCAAAGATCAAACAAGTGCAAAAAATGGGACTTTAAATATATCTCACCAGTATTCAATTTATAGCATACCAAGTTTCATAAAAATACAATGTTATTTATACACAATATCATTTAAATTTAAATATTTAAAATTGTAATCCCAAAGAATTTGTACAAACTAAACATGTAAGCTACTGTCTACGTGTTTCCTATATTTATCAACAATATCCCTCAAGAAATCAATTAAGATAAATTAATTTCACTTTGCTGGAACATTGTATGTGTTTTGTCTAATCAAAGAACGGTTTGGACACCTAGGCTTGTTTAAAGCGGACCTTCAGTAATTTATTAATTTTTCCATCTCTTAAAGCGGAGTTCCACCCAAATTTGGAACTTCCGCTTTATCCACTCCTCCCCCCCTTTTTTGGGGGGGAGTGGGGGCTTCAATAGGAGTGGGACTTCCTGTCCCACTTCCTCCATCCGCCCTGGGCTCGCCTAGGCGATACGTCATATCGCCTTCTGGCGGCCCCTCCCTGTAGGCGATCACCTGGGACGTGACAGGTCCCAGGCGATCGCCTGTCCATTCAGAGAGCGTTGCGCCGTTCGCGCATGCGCAGTGAGTGCCCGGCCGTGAAGCCAAAAGCTGTCACGGCCGGGTGCCCACACAATGAATGGAGGTGCTGGCGTAGAAGGGGGGAGAGGAGCAGAGCTCCAGGCGGCGCAGCACTGGACAGTGGAGCAGGTAAGTGTATGTTTATTAAAAGCCAGAAGCTACACTTTTTGTAGCTGCTGACTTTTAATAAACATAGAAAAAGGCTGCAACTCCCCTTTAAATCTTCTGCCCTTGTTGTTTTAACTTTGGATAGTAAAACATTTTTTTTTCTGCCAGTAAATACCTTATACAGCCCACTTCCTGTTTCTTGTCTGGTAAAAAGTCTAGGCTTATGACAACATGCACAGTTCTCTCTCTCTCTCACTCTCCTGAGAGTTTGCCTGGAAGGGGGGGAGTCATAAGAGGGTCAATGAGAGCTCCAGAGCTGGAGGTGTGCCTCTGTGTGTCTGTGTAAATCCAGGAAGTGAACAGGCAGCAGCTTCAGCTGCCCACAGTTAAAATGATTGCAGCCAGACTCAGTGGAGGGAAATTTCTCAGCATTTTTGGCAAGTACAGAATTACAGTATATATAAAATAATATGCAAAGTGGTTGCAGGGAAGCTTTAGAATGGCAAAGATGTTTTTTATTACAAATTATGTGAGCAGACTGCAGTTCCTCTTTAAGTGACTAGTTGTTAATTAGTTAATGATAATTAGATCACGGTCAGCTATTAGTTGCTAGATGTGGATTAGCAATATATTTATGTTGGCTGTTCCTTAGCTATGTTAATTATATTCCTATTTACAGTTTGTATTGTTAGGGTAATGTAATCAGGTCCTACCTGATCTTGTGTGCTATATATTCTGGGTTAATTTACAATAAAGAGTTCCAGTTCAATTTCCAGTTTGCACCTAAGCTAGTCCTGTCTGGATCTGGGGTGCAATATTCAGCTATAATACCTGGTTTCTGGTTCCAGACTGGAGGAAGCTATATCTTGACAGCACCCAGGCTGGGATGTTCCATCACATGTTTGATAATTCATTTTCACAGGAAACATTGTCTCTATGCATTGGACGTGAAAACAGCCACACTAAATGTCCTGAAGAAGCGGAATACATTTGTGAAAAGTGTAGACAGGAGCTTACATGTCTAGTTTGTATTAGTATATCCATTTTTGGGGGGATTAAAATCTTAAATATTGGATTTTATATGGTGTATTAATAAAATTGTAATTTTATAAAACTTGGTGTGATGATGTTGTACATTTAAAACTAGTGAGGTATATTTAAAGCCCCATGTTTTGTACTTATTTGATCATTTGCTTATTACATTATCTATATTGCATGTAAAGTATAACTAAAGGTATTTTTTTGTTGTTGTTTTGGACAGAGTGGAGAGAGATTAGAACATCTGTCAGGATTTTATTGCTTTCTGTGTCCCTGTTATGGAGATTCGCCCTCTGTATTTGTCCTGCTTACCCTTAGCTCCGAGAGAGAAAGTAAATTAAAATCTCAAAGTTGTAATAGAGGGGAAATCTCTCAATTTAGACACAAGTTGTGGTGACCCCTATAATAACCAGAAATCACCTCACTTTGGAGGAATTTCCTCTCATTTCCAAAAACCAAAAAAGAAATGGATATGGGCTCAACCCCTCTTTGTATAATAAAGTTATACTGTATTCAAAACAATTCCTAATACATCTAGAAAGCAATAGTGTTCCAAGAGGGAAGAGAGAGATTAGGCTATACAGTAAAACCTTGGTTTGAGAGTAACTTGGTTTGAGAGTGTTTTGCAAGACAAATGTTTTGATAAAATTTGACTTGATATACAAGCGATGTCTTGATATACAAGTAGCGTCATGTCACAACTGAGTATAAAAGAGAAGAGAGGTGCCTCTAAGTGTAGCAATATGGATACATTTAATGAGCGTACAACATTTAGCAACATATAGCTACACTTAGAGGCACCTCTCTTCTCTTTTATATTCTGTAGCTCCTGCTGGATTTTGCTTTTATTCCCCTGTAGAGGCTTCCATTTGTGGATGGACATTTTATGGTTACACGACCTATCACATTGTTATCATCTTTTTTATGGACTATAAAACTGAAGGACCTATGCATAAATGGTTGTGGAATGAAGCATTTGAGTTTCCATAACTACTTATGGGGAAATTTGCTTTAATATACAAGTTTTTTGGATTACAAGCATGTTTCTGGAACGAATTACGCTCGCAATCCAAGGTTTTACTGTATATGCAAATGCATGACAACTCTCACCCATAGTATTTAATACTGTGCAAACACCAATGGTGCAATAAGCTATGCTATTGATTCACTCCTCTATGGCAATGCATTTAGGTTGATTAAGTGATTAATACAATTTATAAATGCTTAATCATATATGTGTTTGGCTATTTTGAGATAATTAGCTACACCAAAGAGATTTATGAATGGAGCAGGTATAGAAGGATATGTTTTTAATGTAATTTGATGTTTGTGTCATGTGTGTTGTTGATATGTACAATTTATTATTTGATAATAAAGGTGATATGCTTTTATACGAATGGGAGTTGTCATACATTTGCATATATAGCCTAGTCTCTCTCTTCCCTCTTGGAACACTAAAGCTTTCTAGATGTACCATATATACTCGAGTATACAGTAAGCTGAGTTTTTCAGACCATTTTTTTGTGATGAAAATGCCCCCCTTGGCTTATACTCGAGTCCCCTTTTTGTGCCTGATCTCCTGGACATTGGGGACCCTGTACCGGCCGGCCGTAGGTCCCCTGGACCCCAAACTTGGCACACATATAGCCCCTTTTTCTTCCTCTACAAGCGTGCAAAGTTTGTTGTCTGGGGGAACTACGGCCGGGGAGCACCGATTTTTCAAAGCCGGGCACCCCTTTAATAGACTTCCATGTTAAATGGTCATTTCTCTGGTTACTTTGGGGACCAGGTACTGGCCGGTTGTAGGTCCCTTGGACCCGAAACTTGGCACACATGTAGAACCCTTTCTCCTCTATAATTGTGCAAAGTTTGTTGTCTAGGGGACCTACGGCCGGGGAGCACTGATTTTCAAAGCCATTCACCCCTTCCATAGACTCCCATGTTAAATGTCAGTCTAGGCATGGGCACAGTGAGGCATGGGCACAGTGAGGCATGGGCACAGTGAGGCATGCACATGGACACAGTGAGGCAAAGTGAGGCACAGTGAGGCATGCAGATGGACACCCTAGGCTTATACTCGAGTCAATACGTTTTCCCAGTTTTTTGTGGTAAAATTAGGTGCCTCGGCTTATATTCGGGTCGGCTTATACTCACGTATATACGGTATTAGGAACAATTTGCATACAGTATAAATGTATTATACAAAGAGGGGTTAAGTCCATATCCATTTCTTTTTTGTTTTTTGATGGTAGTAATTTTGTGGAGGACTCCCCCCACAAGTGTTTAAACCTTGTAGGACTCTATAGTCTGTTTTATATTTCCCCTCATTTCCTGTTTTGGCCATGGGACAGGAAGTCAAGGGAAATCTCCCCAATTGAAAGCAAATGGCAAAAGTAAAAACTGACCAGGGTTATAACCCCTCCCTTACTTTATCCAAACTGAAAGAAATGTTGTCTTTAGTTCTATCTTAAGAACTAGTATTTCTAATGTGGCTAGACCCCCCAAACAATTTTTTATACATTTCAGCTTATCAGTTTATAGATGTGGTGGCTACATTATTCTAGTTATTTATAGTTTTCACAAGATAGTTGAGAAGGCAGATAACAGTGATTTCAGTGATTTCAGTTCAGAAGGTGTTAAGGACACTGAATTTCTGGTAAGATCAACATGTTTTTTCAGTACTTAAAACAAATGCAGCCACCACAGGTAAGGGTTGGTAAACAGCATAATATTACATTTGTGTTCTTGGGTTTAGAAATCGTTATTGAATGAGGTCATTTGCTTCTGTTGAAGCTTCCACCTTAGGACATTATTACAGTAAATGAAAGCACTGCACACTTTCCCTTTCCCTTTTCCTTTCTTCCATCTCCCAAAACGATTCTTCATTCATCCATTTAATCAGACAGCACCAGCAGGAGCATTTTTTTTAATAGTGGTTCTTATTAAGCACCCTAACAGTCTATCTCCTAGAGAACTGAAATTGCACACCTTTACGGTATTAAACCCAAAAGCAAAAATTTTATATATTGCAGCTTACCAATCATTAGATGTGGTGGCTGCATCAGTTTTCTTTTTTTTAGGCTTTTTTCCCCTCTGTTTTTGCCTGGTGATCTGGCCAGCCACAAACCTCCTGTATTTGAGTGTCCCCACTGTGGATTAAGAAGCACAAGGATACCACTGGACAGCAGCATTGTTATTCTAGGGTAAGGGGAGTGTTAGATGTACTAACCAATTTATATACACTAACCAATCAAAGCAAAACTCCAGTTGACTCTTTTTTTAAGCAGTAGTAAACTGCATAATATAAAAAAATTGGGCCCCGGGCAGTCTAAAAGAGAAGTATGTTTTTTTTTTTTTATGTTTGATTCACACTTGCCTATGTGGATGTAGCACCAGACCGATGCTGTATCTGTCCCCCGGTGTCTTTATCACTGAGAACCGAGCCACGAACATTGCCGATGGCTCGGTTCTCACAGATCCCCGAGAGGAGAGCTGCTGACTGTCAGTTAGCGTCTCTCCTCTCTGCTTCTCCATGCTCATTGGAGCGCTGAGCTGTGGAGGGGCGGAGAGTGGCCATCTCATCAGCTCGCTGAGACGCTGTCAATCAAGGCACCTGGTGGATCCAGACTTGGGAAGTCGTAATGAAGCGCTGCCCCGACTGATCTTGGTGACTTCAGTGGAGAGTGGACTTTAGACCGCTCTCTACTGAAAGTGGTCTCAGGAGTGCAAAACTAATTGCACTCCCGTGACCCAGAGGAGAAGCCCAGCCTAAAAATCTCAGGCTGGACTTCTCCTTTAAGTCATAATGTGCTGGTATGCATCGCCTAAAAACAAAGCCCTCCAGCGACGCGCTGTCACCAGTGAAGGGGCTTCCATCTTCACCTGGTCTTCTTTTTGGGTTCACAAGCTTTGGCGGTATAAATGGCCAAGCTTGCAAAGATGTCACTCCAGCACGCGCACGCAGGAGTCGCTGTTTATGACAAGGGTCTGAAGGAACAGCACAGGGTATGCCGTTCCTTCAGAGCGCATGTGCCAGTGTTTGTTGTCATCGGCTGCATCTAAAGTAAATATCTCCTAAACGCTGCAAGTTTCGGAGATATTTACTATACCTATAGATAAACCTTATTATAGGCTTACCTATAGGTAAACATCATAAATGGGAGTTTACTCCCAATGTAAGCAGTTACAGCAAATAGTTTTTTTCTTTTTTGGATAAAGGTTTTACATGAATGAATAAAATCAGACCATTGTAAGCACCCCTGTCAGTGGTAAATGGTTTAGCTCAAACCTCTAACTATTACAAGCAGGACAGCTTGTTCTGATGAAAAAAAAAAGAGACTTACTTGCAGGATCAACAGGTGAAGATAAAGGAAATAAAGCATAAAAAAGAAAATGTATGCAGCCACCACATCAAAGAATTGCTAAGCTGCAATATACTATATGCAATATAATAAATGTTTGCTTTTGGGCATAATACTGCTTTAAATACACCCACAATGCCTGTTCCCCTCACACCAGAACAACATTGGGTATGCACCTGCAAATCACTCTACAAAATGAGTCTTGGTTTCTTATAAAGCTTTTTAGTCTCTTTGAGACCTGTAGTAAACTTTATCTTCCTCTAAAGTGATCCATGGTGGATCAGGAGGCGATACTGCCTCCTCCTGAACACAAAAAATGAAAAAAAAAAAAAGAAGGCAGGTGTTCAGGATTAGTCAGTACTGTTTCTTGAACGCCTGCTTTTATTTATTTTTTATTTTTTTATTGCTGCATTGCAATTTTACACCGTGGGACTGTTTGTTTCCTATCGAACTCTCCACCCTGAATTTAAAATGCTACAGCTGTGATGTCATAACATGCATATAGCTCTGCAGCCTTGTCCAGCTGTTACATTACCATTTGGGTGGGCCAATAAGGGTGGAGGTGGAGCAGTAAAATAGCGGATCACTTTATATTTATAATAATATAATCTTAAGCCTCATACACACGGTCGGACTTCCATCGTTTTTTGTCCAAACGGAGTTGGTCCGGAACACCCATAGCATACACACGCTCTGAATTTTCTGCAAACTTTCCCAAAACTTTTTGCAACATCACGTGGTTTTTCTGCTCTTTTCCGCCACCCTTTGGTCAACTTCTGCTATTATTGGTTGATTTGAACATTAGTTGTTTTGTCCATCGGACAAAAGTCCGATGGTTTTCTGTACACACGGTCAGACTTTGCTCCATCGGACTTTTGTTGGGCAAAAGTTTGTCCGATGAAAACAAGAAAAAAGCAAAAAAAGTTTGTCCGATGGAGCGTACACACGATCGGATTGTTGGTCCAACTTGCTCAAAATGAAGTTTGTTGGGCAAAAGTCCGACCGTGTGTACGGGGCTTAAGCTAAGCTTTTTACTAACCAATAAAGGGTGTTTTATAACTCCACCTATCTTTTTTTTTATTTTTTTATTTGGAGACAACCGGGAAGGTTTAGAACACCCTGATGCATTTTTTTCTGCTGTCTGCATCTCTGCTAAGTAGAGTCATCCCTCTATTTCGCTTGGTACCATTGTCAAAGACACAGAAAGTAATGGGAAATGCAAAAATGTTGTCACTAAAGCAAAAGGTGAGAGGAGATCTTCCATTGGGAAAGCCTGGTCTGGTGCCAACTGTCTAAATGGGGAATTCCCTTCACTTTGTAGAGATCTTTTTTTCATTTCCTGTTACGTTTCCCAGAAGTGAGGGGCAATCTAACCAGACACAGGCAGCAAAGAAATAAAAAGAAGGGTTTTACGGCCCCTTATGCCCCGTACACACGATCGTTTTTAATGTCATTTTTTAAACCAACGTTTTTCTCCTCGTTTTTTTTTCATGTTTCCTCTCAAGCCTGCCTTGCGTACACACTATCATAAAAAAAAACGATCAAGCAAAGCGCAGTGACGTTCAACACGTACGACGGCACTATAAAGGGGAAGTTCCGTTCGAATGGCGCCACCCTTCATGTTAGTAAAGTTTGTTGAGCGACGATTCGCGCTTTTCAGTCCGTTACTGTGTAATGAATGTGCTATCTCCATTACGAACGCTAGTTTTACCAGAACGAGCGCTCCCGTCTCATACTTGATTCTGAGCATGCGTGTTTTTTTTCACGTCGTGAAAGCATACACACTATCGTTTGTCACGTCGTTAAAAAAAACGACATGAAAAACGACGTGAAAAAAGAGAGCATGTCCGGAATTTTTAATGGCCGTTTTTCACGTCGTTAAAAATGCTCTGGAGCCTACACACGATCATTTTTAATGGCCATTTTTTAAAATGGCATTTTTAACGGCATGAAAAACGATCGTGTGTATGGGGCATTTAGGCTGGATTCACACCTATGCATTTTTAGTGCTTTTTGCATTTTGCAGATTTGCACTACAGAACGTGTTCCATAGAAAACCATGTTAAATGGACTGTAATGCAAATCTGCAAAATGCAAATAGCACAAAAAATGCCTAGGTGTGAATTCAGCCTAACACACGGGGCATGCTCCATTGGAGTGTGCCTGCTCAGCGGGGAATCTGTCTGCTGATCCCCGCTGAGCAGGTGGATGGCTGGTCCATGTCTGCTCCGCTTATACAAAGCGGACACAAACACAGCCCGCTTTCCCCCATGAGCAGTTGGATGTAAACGGACTGCCTGCACATTTACACCCCAGTGACATCTGATCCAATCCGCCAAATGGATGAGGAACGGATCCCCATCTATTTATTACAAGATAAGATCAGATTGGATGTTGGTGGGTGTCATCCGAAACATGTCCGTTGACACCCGCGGCTTCATAGAGGAGACTGGAATGTCTGATCGGGTCTGCCTGAAAAAGTGACAGGTGGACCCGATTGGTTCGCCCGTGAAAAAGGGACCTAACTCTGCCCACTACAGCAAAAAGTTTTGGCTATATGTAATTTACTTTAAATTAAATGGTTTGTATGTCCTGTTTTGTTCTATTAAAGTGGTAGCAAACTCCAACATAATTTTTGAACCTACAGGCAAGCTTATAATTTGTCTTACCTGTAGGTATCTTGAATATCTCCTAAACTTGTGCTTTAGAAGATATTCACATTGGCTCCAACTGATGATGTCACTGCACATGTGCAGTGCACTCTGCATTCAAGGCACACTGAGTGTGTATTGAATGCAGAGAGCACCGGGCCGTGATTCCCACATGCATGCACATTAGTGACATCATTACAGGCTGGCCATTCCAATGGCTGGAGAGCGCAAACCCAGAAGGAAGACAGAAGGAAGACAGAGCGAAGATGGAAGCACCAGGAGTGGTGACAGCTCAATGCTGGAGGGCTCTGCTTGATGGGTAAGCCTGTCATAATATGCTAGTATGCAGTACATGTTAGCACAATATAGCATAAAGCTGCAGGGGCCCATTTAAAAAAGAGGAAAACAAAAATTGGTAGAATTTACTACTGCTTTAAATCTTACTGTACATGATAAGTATGGTTATAATATATATATATATATATATATATATATATATATATATATATATATATAGTAACAAATAACATAAAAATACATATTTGCTTCACAGCAGGCTCTTGCTTACATTTCCCTTAACAAGCGACTTACCATCAATCATATAGCTTACTGCTGTCTCTTTTTACTATTATCTTTTTCAGTATATATATATATATATATATATATATATATATATATATATAGATTGGTGTACAACATCACAAAAGTAGTTAATTAAGCTATATTCATAATGCTTCATAAAGCAGAAATGTGACTTCACCGGTGGCGAATCAGTCACTGTTATTTGAAACACGTGCACCTGAAAGATTCACATGCAGAGAATGTTTGGTGAATGTCAAAATTACTGCTTTATAGCAGGACTGGCACTATTCTGTTCATACATAAAATATATTGTGCAGAATGTGCGCTATATGTTCTATCTGGTACAATAAAATAACATTAGTAATAAGTATAATGATAATAAAGTAGCATAATTAGCTAATTTGCCCTTACCAATAGAGTTCAGGAAAGTGAAAGACAACATTAGAAGCCATAGTTTTGCAAGTCCAGAGAGTATCATGACTGCAGGTAGAAATGTAAGTACAGTACCTGACTTGCTGGCTTGCCTTATATTACCTAATACTTGGCATTATTCCCAAATACACTAATGGCTCATCCTACTTCTATTAAAGTTGCCATGGCATCTAAGCCATTAAAATCCTTTAACCCTTACATGTTGTTAATGGGAAAGTACATTGCTCCCAACTGTCCCTGATTTCAAGGGACTGTCCCTGTTTTGGAACAAAATCCCTCTGTCCCTCATTCCCCGTCATCTGTCCCTCATTTTAATCTGATCTACCATATATTGTTCTATATAAGATGCAATTTTTGTCTTTCAAAACGTGTTTACAAGTGCTGAACCCTTCATCCAATTTCTAAATTGCTGCATTTGTAAATTTCAAAAGCCAGTACAGAGGAATAGTAGTGGTAAAAAAATAATAATAATAAAAGCAATAATAAGCCCTTGTGAGTTTAACCACTTCAGATCTGCGCTATTGCCGAAAGACGGCTGCAGCACGGACCTGAAGTGCCGGGTGGACGTCCCTGGACATCCACTGTATTTCTCCCTCCCTGCGCGCCCCCGCGAGCGCGCATCACGGAAAATCTGTGTTGGCCGTGTCCCTTGGACACAGCCAATCACAGATCGTGCTGAATGGCCAATAACAGAGGCCATTCAGCACTCGATCTCACATCCAATGAGAGATGATCTCAAGTGTAAACATATGAGATCATCTCTCATTGCAGGCTGGACGGGCATTGTTTTCTCCCTCCCCGCTCGCCCCCGCAAGCGTGCATTGGGGAAAATCTGTGTTAGCCGAGGCCATTCAGCACTCGATCTCACTGTCCAATGAGAGATGATCTCAAATGTAAACATATGAGATCATCTCTCATTGCCAGCTCTCCCTCCTCACACAGAGACCGTGTGCGAGGAGGGAGAGAGATCTGTGCTAAAAAAAGTGAGTGTAAAAAAAAAAAACAACACACACCTTACAGTCAAACACAGTGCCCACAGTCCCTGCCAGTGCCATCTGCCGCCAGTGCCACCAGTGCCACCTGCCAGTGCCATCTGCTGCCAGTGCCACCTGCCAGTGCCAGTGCCACCTGTCAGTGCCGTCTGCCACCAGTGCCATCTGCCATCTGCCGCCAGTCCCATCTGCCGCCAGTGCCATCTGCCGCCAGTCCCATCTGCCGCCAGTGCCACCCGTCAGTCCCATCTGCCGCCAGTGCCACCCATCAGTGCCATCTGCCGCCAGTGCCATCTGCCACCAGTCTCATCTGCCATCAGTGCCATCTGTGCCACCTGTCAGTGCCATCTGCCATCAGTGCCACCTGTCAGTGCCACCTGCCATCAGTGCAACCTGTCAGTGCCATCTCATCAGTGCCACCTGTCAGTGCCATCTTTTATTAGCATCTCTAGTGCCACGTATCAGTGTCACGTGTCATCAGTGCCACGTGTCAGTGCTACGTATCAGTGTCATCAGTGTCACCAGTGCCACGTATTAGTGCCATCTGTCAGTGTCACGTGTCATCAGTGCCTTCTGTCATCGCCAACAATGACTAAAAGATTAAATTCAGCCGAAGAGGCATACAATATACTTACGGCCGACGGGAGCAATGGGGAGCTCTCCGATTCACATTCCTCCGCAAATTCAAATTATGAGTCTAACGTGGACTACGAGCCTATGCTTAGCAGTGGATCACTGACAACCTCAGATGAGGAGAAAGAGAAGGAGGAGGAGGGCCCGCCCGCCAGACGAAGGCGTTCTGCTGAGGAGGCAGTGCCATCCACCAGCACCGCAGTACCTGGGCAAGCAAGGCCATGTACCAGTGGGGTGTCACCTCAGTCCCAAAGGGTTAGGTCCCATGCCAGCCTTCCCTATTCCCTTCAGTACCCCTTGTGGCTTCCTCCTAATTCAGAAGAAGCTAACATTCCCCCTTTCAGTGCCCAGCCAGGAGTCCAGGTGGACACAGAAAATTTGCCCCGATTGACTTTTTTCATTTAATTTTTACTGAGGACATGCTTGCATCAATTGTGGCCCAGTGCAACCTTTATGCACAACAATTTATAGCAAGCAACCCAACGTCCTATTATGCCCGTCCCTACGAATGGAGAGCCCTTACAGTGGAGGAGTTTAGAATTTTTTTGGGCCTCACATTCTGTATGGGACTAAACAGAAAAAATCAAGTACGTTCATATTGGTCATTCCGCCCCATCTACCATATGCCCATCTTTTCCTCAGCAATGCCCAAAAGCAGATATCTCATGATTATGAGATTCCTACACTACAACGACAATACCCAGTGCCCTCCCCGAAATGACCCAAATTTTGATAAGCTTTATAAAAGTCGGCCACTACTAAATTATTTTTCTGAAACCTTACCCCAGTTGTTTACCCCAGACCAACACGTATGCGTGGATGAGTCCCCTATAAAATTTTCTGGCAGGCTGGGCATTAAACAATTTATTCCCACCAAAAGGGCCCGCTATGGGGTGAAGCTGTATAAATTGTGTGACCGTGCCACGGGGTATACGTAAGCCTTCATTGTATACAAAGGGAAGGACACCCAGCTGCGCCCCCCTAATTGCCCAGACTACATTGGAACCAGCGGGAAAGTCGTTTGGGAACTCATAAACCCACTCCTGGAGAAAGGCTACCACTTGCATGTGGACAATTTTTATACAAGTTTGCCCCTGTTCCGAAACCTTCACAGAAAGAACACTCCAGCATGCGGCACCGTACGGATGAACCGGAAGGGCTTTCCTCAAAGCCTCGTCAACAAGAAATTAAGAAGAGGGGAGATGGCGAGTTTACGGAATGAGGAAATTCTGGCTGTGAAGTGGAGGGACAGAAGGGATGTCTACGTGCTTTCTTCCACCCACAACAATATATTTGTTGAGATCACCAGGAGGAATGGCTGGATCCAAAAACCAACATGTATCTACGAATACAATAAGTTCATGGGGGGGGGTGTCGACATCAACGACCAAATGCTCGAACCCTACCTTTCCACAAGATGAACATACCAGTGGTATAAAAAAGTTTCAATCTATTTGTTTAATTTGGCCATGTTCAAGACCCAAATCCTTCCTTTTCTTCCAGGAGGAAATCACCACTGTCCTTTTATACCTGAACGACCCACCAGAAAACATTAGATCCGATGTGATTAGCCAACTCTCCGAGCGCCACTTTCCAGATAAAATCCCTCCCAGACCAACAGGCCAAAAACATCAGAAAAAATGCTGGGTATGCTCCAGAGGAGGAGTGAGAAGAGACACCACTTTTTATTGTGCCCAATGTCCTTCCCAACCAGGCCTCTGCATAGTTGGGTGTTTCCGCCGTTACCATACCAAACTCAATTATTAGTTCACTTCCGGCCATTTACCTTCACACCCCTTATGCCTCTGCTTGCTCTGTAACTGACCCTGGCTTGTTATTCGACCACGCTTCTGCCTACCGATTCTGTTTATACCTCTGCCTGATCTGGAACTGACCCTGGACTGTTCTTTGACCACGCTTTTGCCTATCAATTCTGTACATACCTCTGCCTGATCTGGAACTGACCCTGGCTTATTATTCGACCACACTTCTGCCTACCGATTCTGTACATACCTCTGCCTGATCTGGAACTGACCCTGGACTGTTTGACCATGCTTTTTGCTTGCCTCTTGGACTAATCTTTTACCCTGCCAGTGGATTAGTGGGATTCATAGCACAGGGGTCTCACATATGTGAGGGGCTCCAGAATTGTTTTTCTGGATGAAGAAAACAATTGTTTTTGTTTTCTCATTCCCAGATTAGGGTCTGGAGACTTGTAGGCTTCAAAGAGATTTGGGTGGGAGAAGCCTCTACCCCTGTCAACATTCTGTCCTGAACGAGGCCCTACTTCTGCCTGCTGCCTGTAGGACCTATCCCATCATGCCTCTGCCTGTCGCATGAACTGACCACACCACATGGACCTTCCTACTACCAGGACCAATATTTTGGCACTGCTGACAATCTCTGCCTGCACTGACCCTGGACTGTATATGGACAGTATCCCTGCCTGCTGCCTGGACAATTGTGTATGCCGTTGCTGACCAAGTCCCTGCCTGCTGCCTGGACCAGTGCTATCCTCCTGTGGACATCTGCGCTACTAAAACCACAGGTAATCTTTTGTTTACACTTTGCTCGGCATAATGTATTTTGGGGTGTAATTCTTGGTATGTGCATGCTATGTGTCCCTAGAACATCTGATGGTGTTCCTTGCATGTTGGGCCTCTGTATGTGGCCAGGCTGTGTAAAAGTCTCACACATGTGGTATTGTCATACTCAGGAGGAGTAGCAGAATGTATTTTGGGGTGTAATTTTTGCTATGTACATGTTATGTGTTGGCAATATCTTATAAATGGACAACTTTGTGTAAAATAATTGCGTTTTCATTTTTTTCCAAATTTTCCAAAAACTTCTGGAAAAAAATGAACCGTTCAAAAGACTCATTATGCCTCATAGATTATATGTTGGGGTGTTAGCTTTCCAAAATGGGGTCACTTTGTGGGCGTTTTCATTGTTTTGGTGCTCCAGGGCCTTCAAAAGTGTAATAGGTGGTTGAGAAATTAGATGTGTAATTTATGCTTCTAGAATGCCTGAATGTGCTATTTCAATATTGGGCCTCTGTATGTGGACAGGCTGTGTAAAAGTCTCACACATTTGGTATTGCCATACTCAGGAGGAGTAGCAGAATGCATTTTGGGGTGTCATTTTTGCTATGTACATGCTATGTGTTTGCAATATCTTATAAATGGACAACTTTGCGTAAAAAAAATGCGTTTTCATTTTTTTCACACATTTTCCAAAAACTTCTGGAAAAAATGAACCATTCAAAAGACTCATTATGCCTCATAGATTATACGTTGGGGTGTTAGCTTTCCAAAATGTGGTCACTTTGTGGGCGTTTCCATTGTCCTGGTGCTCCAGGGCCTTCAAAAGTTTAATAGGTAGCCAACGAGTTAGATGTGTAATTTATGCTTCTAGAACACCTGATGGTGCTCCCTGCATATTGGGCCTCTCTATGTGGCTAGGCTGTGAAAAAGTCCCACACATGTGGTATCGCCATACTCAGGAGAAGTAGCAGAATGTATTTTCGGGCGTCATTTGTGGTATACACATGCCTGGTGAGAGAAATAACCTATTACAATTATAATTTTGTGGGGGGGGGGGGGGAATAAAAAAATAAAAATCTTCATTTTGCAAAGAATTGTGGGAAAAAATTACAACATAAAAAACCTCACCATGCATCTTACTAAATACCTTGGAATGTCTACTTTCAAAAAGGGGTCATTTGGGGGGTATTTGTACTTTCCTGGCTTGTTCGGGTCGCAAGAAATGAGATAGGCCACCAGTACATCAGGTGTGATCATTTTTTTATGATTTGCACCACAGCTTGTAGACTCTCTAACTTTCACAAAGACCAAATAATATCCACTTATTTGGGTTATTTTTACCAAAGATATGTAGCAGTATAAATTGTGGCCAAAATTTATGAGGAAAAATTTATAATTTGCAAAATTTTATCGCATAAACTAAGAAAGACATTTTTTTTTCCAAATTTTCCGTCTTTTTTCATTTATAGCGCAAAAAATAAAAAATCCAGAGGTGATCAAATACCACCAAAAGAAAGCTCTGTTTGTATGAAAAAAAGGACAAAAAATTAATTTGGGTACAGTATTACATGAGTAATTGTCAGTCAAAGTGTGAGAGCACCGAAAGCTGAAAATTGGTCCGGGTACGAAGGGGGTTTTAGTGCCCAGTAAGCAAGTGGTTAACTAATCAGTTTTTGTTTAATTCTCCTTTAAGGAGGGGGGTCCTGCACCTACATACTTTTGCTAATTGGTGTCCCTCGTTCCCATCTGAGAAAATTGGGAAGTATGGGAACGTATATTACATTTACAAGTGTGCAAATATGTTGCATTATTATTGCAGTGTTTACCTTAGGTACTGTATATGCAAAGCCAAAACTATTAATTTCGGTTTTGGATATAATATGGAAGGGTTAGAACCTAAGTCATTTTTTTGTATTGCTGTCTATGTTCTAGCTGAGTAGATTCACTCTCATTATTGGGCCTGGTGAACATTGTCTCCAATAAAGAAGGCGTTGAAGGTATAAGGTGTTGGGAAATCCACCATTTTTTAATTTGTCATAAGAAACAGGAAATGATAAGAAATATTCTGGCGAGTGGCAGGTGATTGAAGATAGATTTATAAAAAATAACATTTTGGAGGTTTTTTTTATTGTTAGGACTTGTCAAATGTTTGTGTGTCTTAATTTGTAGGTTACATCTTTTTTTGTTATTGAATGAGTAGGAGTACTGTGTACTATTCTCTCACATGAGGGGGAGTGGTATCTAAGGGCCCCCAGATTCCAATATGCCCTCCTCCCGCAGACCCCACAATCACCGGACAGGGTTGAGGTGAAATGATTTGGAAGTTAAAACTCTGTATACAGCCTTAGCATAGAATATAAAGGAAACACCACAAAAAACACAAATGTTTATTTTGAGATTAAGGCCGGGTTCACACTATTGCGAATTGGATGCGAATTTCCCGCATCAAATTCCCAATTGCAGGAGATGTTGATCGTCTCTCTTTGGAGTCGGTTCACATATCTCTGCTGCGGCTCTGGTGCGAATTTGCACAGGAGCCCTGTGTGTCTTTTGGCTCTGTTTCAGGTCCAAATTCAGCCCAAAATTTGGGCTGAAATCGAACCTGAAACACCATACCTGGAATTCCTCTTTACCCACTGCAGCCCGTGCTATAGCCAAAAGACAGCTACAGCGCAAGCTTAAATTGCTGGGAGGGTGACCATAGACACCCTCCTGTTCTCACGCTTCCCGGGGGCCCCCTGGGGCACGCGGGTGGCATGCTCTGTGATCGCTGAGTCAGACCCTTTACCACGTGATCAGCTGTCAGCCAATGACAGCTGATCACGGAAATAAACAGATGCCGGTTATCGTTTTTGTTTTCCTTCACGCTGTCAGCTTGAAGGAAAAAGAAGCAGCGCCTTCTGTTAAAGGGACATTGGTCCCCTTAATGCCCCAAATGTGCCACATATCAGTGCCCATCAGTGTCCACCAGTGCCACCTATCAGTGCCTATCTGTGCTGTCAATCAGTGCCTCATCATCGGTGCTGCCTATCAGTGCCGCCTACCAGTGCCTATTAGTGCCCATCAGTGCCACCTAATAGTGTCCATCAGTGCCACCTATCAGTGCCCATCAGTGCCACCTATCAGTGCCACCTCTTTGTGCCACCTATCGGTGCCCATCAGTGCCACATATCAGTGCCACCCATCAGTGCAACCTTATCAATGCCCACCAGTGCCGCCTCATCAGTGCCCATCAGTGCAACCTATCAGTGCCGCCTCATTAGTGCCCATCAGTGCAGCCTCATAAGCACACATCAGTGAAGGAGAAAAATTACCTGTTTGCAAAATGTTATAACAAAATATGAAAAAACATATATATTTTTTTAATTTGATCTTTTTTATTTGTTTAGCAAAAAATAAAAAACCCAGTGATGATTAAATACCACCAAAAGAAAGCTCTATTTGTGTGAAAAAAATTAATAAAAATGTCATATGTCATAAAGTGTTGCATGACCATGCAATTGTCATTTAAAGTGTGAGAGCTCTGAAAGCTGAAAATTGGCCTGGTCAGGAAGGGGGTATAAGTGCTAAGTAAGCAAGTGGTTAAATAAGGTAAGGAAAGAAATACAGGTTGCCTACATTTTAGTAGTAATGTTAGCCGATACCAGGTTCACTTTATTCAGAGAGAATTCCTCACAAGCTTGGACCTTTTGCATCTCACATTCACAAAATTATTTGTCTTATGTAACGTATGTCCTTTTGTAAGTTATTTACTTTTATCACTAGATACTGGATAACATTACAAAAGACATATGCTACATCGAAAAAGTTGATACTTGAATAGTAGCTTGTAATGCTAAACCTAAGCAAACAGTGGCCTAACCAAATAACTATGTCAGGCTACACTAAGGCCCCATGCACACGAGACGCAGGTGCAAACTCTGCTGAACACACGTTTTTAAACGCTGAAACCGGCGTTTATAAACGCGCGTTTTGCCGCGTTTGCGGCCGCGTTTAGCAGCGTTTAACCGCGTTTGCGTTTATAAGCGTTTCATCATAGACCCTCCCTAAGCTCAAAAAAGAGTAAATTTTAACCATTTCAGCCAGTTTGTGAGACCAGAGTGAGTAGCAGCAGCTGAGAGAGCAGCAGTGTACTTGTATTTAGCGTATCATTTGCCACATCATCTGCCACAAGTTGTGGATTGTCCACTTGCCACGTCACCTGCCACGTCACCTGGCCACATCACCTGGCCACGTCACCTGCCCACTTCACCTGCCACAAGTTGTGGATTGTCCACTTGCCACGTCACCTGGCCAGTGGCCACATCACGTGCCACGTCACCTGCCACAAGTTGTGGATTGTCCACTTGCCACGTTACCTGGCCACGTCACCTGGCCATGTTACCTGCCACGTCACCTGGCCACGTTACCTGCCACGTCAGCTGGCCACGTCACCTGCCACAAGTTGTGGATTGTCCACTTGCCACGTCACCTGCCACGTCACCTGGCCACGTCACCTGCCACAAGTTGTGAATTGTCCACTTGCCACGTCACCTGCCACGTCACCTAGCCATGTTACCTGCCCACATTACCTGCCACGTCATCTAGCCACGTCACCTGCCACAAGTTGTGGATTGTCCACTTTCCACGTCACCTGGCCACATCACGTGCCACGTCACCTGCCACAAGTTGTGGATTGTCCACTTTCCACGTCACCTGGCCACATCACGTGCCACGTCACCTGCCACAAGTTGTGAATTGTCCACTTGCCACATCACCTGCCACGTCACCTGGCCACGTTACCTGCCACGTCACCTGGCCACGTCACCTGCCACGTCACCTGGCCACGTCACCTGCCACAAGCTGTGGATTGTCCACTTGCCACGTCACCTGGCCACGTCACCTGGCCACATCACCTGACACAAGTTGTTGATTGTCCACTTGCCACGTTACCTGCCACAAGTTGTGGATTGTCCACAATGCAATGCAAGCAATTACAGTTTTCTTTTATATTTTTTAATAGTTTTTCATCATTTGCCATCATTTTTGAGATTTCTAATGTTAAAAAATAGGTCACCTTTAAAAACGCTTATAAACGCAAACGCGGCAAAACGCCGGTACCGCGTTTAGCCGCGTTTAGCCGCGTTTAGCAGCGTTTAGCGTCTGAAACGTGGAAAACTTTTGCGTCTGAACCCATTTTTTTGCTTCTGGAAAAACGAGGTTAAACGCAACTGCTTGTAAACGGCAAAAAACGAGAGTGTGTGCATGGACACATAGGATAACATTGAATGGGTTCAGGAGCAGTTGAAAAAAGGGTCCAACTGCCTCTGAACGCGCGTTCAACAGCAAATAACAGCGTCTCGTGTGCATGGGGCCTAAGGGGAAAGGACAGACTTACTCACCCCACGCTCCCCCATTGCTCTATAACTCTGCCATATTTGTATAAGCTTCTATGTTGAGCAATGTCCGAGTTTGCACATAGCCTATTGACCATCTTGGTGATTGGCTGCTTAAAGTAGAACTAGAGGCAAAATCAATTTTGTTCATTTTGTATAGAATAAGAGAGGGATATAACCCCTGTCAACATATTTGCCATCTGTGTGCCATTGGAGAAATTTCCCTTCACTTCCTGGCCCATAGTCAAAACAGGAAGTGGAAGAAAATCCTTTTAATTAAGTTATTCTCTTGGGGCCCCCCAAGTCACCAGAACTAGTGTCCCTACTGAAAGATTTTCCTTGGTGGGTGAAGATGGTGGGTGAAGGAGCCAAAATTCTATATTTCATACTAATCCCCTCTAACGTGAAGGCACTAAGGCTGGGAATAGCCATGGTGCTTATGTCTAGCTATGCTAGGTTCTGAGCTCAAACCCATCTAGGATGCTGTATGCAAGGCCGCTGATAGGCCAGTGCAACTAGCCCTGTTGTACCGGGCCTGGCCAGCAGGGGGGCCCGGGCAACCTGCACAGAGAACTAATTAATGTAGAAAAAAAAAAAAAAAACCTCCATAGTCCTGACCGCACATCGTTGCCAAATCCCCCCCCCCCCATTACCTTTTAATTTTTTTTTTGTTTGTTTTTTTTTGATAGCTTAATACCTGCAGTGTTCATGTAGGTTGCGGCAGGGAGGGACTATTTCTTGTATTTCGGGCGCGGAAGAATGTCTCTTCTCTTCCGCACCCGCTCCTTATGCTGGCTCAAGTCCCGGCCAGCGTGTCCTTTCCTGGCGCCGCCGAGTGATTCCTCTCCCTCCGCTCTTGGCGCTCTGCTCTGTTCTTCACTGGGCTGAGAGAAGAAGCAGTGAGACGAGCTGTGGCTTTGGCTGAAGAAAACAAAGAAGCAGCTGGCATCGAACTGTTTGTTTATGACACAGACTGACACTCCAGTGAGTCCAGGCAGCAGCACTGCAGGATCAGGGAGGAAGTGACACCTGGGGCCCAGCTAACAGGTGGGTGCTTGCTTGGGGGGGATTCAAGATCTACTGAAGCAGCATCTATACATTATGGCATTGGCGGCATGGGTATGGGCCATAACGCATGTGCTGCCTGCAGACAGTGCCACTTATGCCGCCAATGCCGTAATGTGCTGCAGACAGTGCCACCCATGCCGCCAATGCCGTAATGTGCTGCAGACAGTGCCACCCATGCCGCCAATGCCATAACGCATGTGCTGCCTGCAGAGACAGTGCCACCCATGCTGCCAATGGCATTTTGCCATTGGCGGCATGGGTGGCACTGTCTGCAGCACAATATGGCATTGGCAGCATGGGTGGCACTGTTGGCAGGCAGCACATGCATTGTGGCTAGGGTGACCACATTTCCAAACGGCCATTCAGGGACCCCTTCCCAAAAATCAGCTTGTGCTGTAATGAATCACAGCACAGCTGGGGCAGCGGATGCACGCTCTACCCAGAAGAACTGATCATGCCCCCAAAAGTGGCATCGCCACTTTACTCACTGACAGCACTTGTCCTGACTGGACGAGACCCGTTTTACCTTGTTCCAACGCTGGCTTTACACTGCCCTGCTGTGATTAGACACAAGAGGTGGGATTTATGATTTCTCCAATCACAAGCGGGGGGGGGGATTGTGCCTCTCCAGACATTCCTGGCCAGGACAAGTGCTGTCAGTGAGTAAAGCAGCGATGTGGTGGCCTTTTTTGGGGGAAACAGATAATGGGGAGGGGGGGGTGGCTGTGTCAGCTTCATTCCGGGACACTGTATTGTCCTGGAATGAAGGTGCCCGGGACCTGGGACAGACCTGCAAAATGCGGGACTGTCCCGGGCAATCCGGGACACGTGGTCACCCTAGTTGTGGCATTAGCATCATGGGTGGCACTGTCTGCAGCACATTATGGCATTGGCGGCATGGGTGGCACTGTCTGCAGCACATTACAGCATTGGCGGCATGGGTGGCACTGTCTGAAGGTAGCACATGCATTATGGCATTAGCATCATGGGTGGCACTGTCTGCAGCACATTATGGCATTGGCGGCATGGGTGGCACTGTCTGCAGCACAATATGGCATTGGCAGCATGGGAGACACTGTCTGAAGGTAGCACATGCGTTATGGCCCATAACGCATGTGCTACCTGCAGAGACAGTGCCACCCATACCGCCAATGCCGTAATGTGCTGCAGAGACAGTTTCAAGGCGGGGTCTGGGGATGGGCCAGGGGTGGGGCTGAAGGAGGGATCAGGGACGGGACCAGGGGTGGAGCTGAAGGGGGCCCGTCAGGTAGGCTGTATGGGGCCCCATGATTTCTATCAGCGGTCTTGGCTGTATGCTTGGAGTTTTTGTTTACCTTGAGTTTTCTTCCCAACCATGGCCATACTTGCATTGTTGGAGACTTTAGGCAAATAATCTTTACCACCCAAAGCAACACTCCTCTGGTATTTGTAAAAACAATCTGACACTAGCAAGCTTTTACTGAAGTATTAAAGACCAACTACGTTTTTTTTTATGTATTGCTGCAATGCAGCCAGTTTGCATACACAGTAATACATATGCTACTCTTTTAGTTTATTTTTAACTGCTAAGCGCTGCAGCAGGGGTTAAAAAAAAAACTTTATTGATTGATACCCCCTATGCACTGCTCCAATCAACAATCAACATTAATGCTCAGGTAGTATGTACCCTGTAGATTTGAGTGTGTAAAGAGTGGCAAGTCAGACTGTTGTTGTCCGACTCTTCAATGTGCTGCCAGTAGAGACCTGGAGCCACTGCTTGTGTTTGAGATTAACCATCAGACTGTCCTACGCGCTGTCAGCACAGGATATTTTACCATTGCTGCAGCACTTAGCAGCTAAAAAACTATAGAAGAGCAGGATATTTATCACTGTATGAGTGTACATGAGTGCATTAAGCTTTAAGCTTTATGACAATCATTACAGAATGGATTTACATATTTTGCACTTTGGTGCTTAATCATAAGGCCCTCTGGTAATATCATACACACATGTTCTCGTTTTACTGGTCCTAATCAGGTGGCTTAGGTATTGTGACAATGTGTATATAAATATCTGAGATGACAGTAATTCAACCAATGATGGGAACAAATGTTTGGCCAATAGCAATACAAAAATAAATAGCCACCTATAGATGCTTATGTTTAGTTAGATTACTTGGCTGCTCAGTTCAAGGGGAAGGGGTTAATTTTTTTGCTGCCTGCCCATATCATGTCCACAAGCTTTTTGGGGTCTGGCCACCCTTTCCGTGACATATAAAAGGGAAGATGCCCGGAGCCATTCGGGAAAGAGGACAGGAACTTATGCAGAAGCTTGCTGGGATCTGTGGTCCACCTCATCAGGACCCCCGTAACAATGAACACTGCCACGCTGGATTCTCTAACTATGGGCTATATCCAAAAGAGCTTTACCTGCACAGGTACGCTGGGGCTGCTGCAACTAGAGAAGGAATGGGCTCGGACGTGTTCGGAATCCTAGTCCCAACCCATCTGCCCGATCCCGCCAGGAAGCCGACACTGCACACCGCTATTCACAGGCACTAAGACATTTCTCGGTCCGCAGCTCCACAGATCAGGAAATGTCTTACTTTCTGTAATTAGCAGTGTTCACTGTCGGCTTCCTGGAAGGATTGGGCAGGTGCGTTGGGACTAAGATCCTGAACACGCCAGAGCCCATCTCTCATCTTTCGCCTTTCCCCGCAGACCCATCATGTCGGCAGCTCAGTCAGGTATCGCAACTTGGTCCCACTGTGTTCCGGAGTCTGGAGACACCTTTCAAGCAGGATAAGATGGCCAGGAACAGGATCGATTCAAGGTAACATGCAGGAGAGCTCTGTGAGAAAGCAGCTACTCACATGCCGATGCAGGCCACGCCCCCCCAGAGCCCATCTCTAAACTAGAGTTAGTTAAGCAAAGGACGTTTTACTCTGTTGTACATGTTATGCTGAATTTTCTATAAAATTTCTTCAACTGCCATGAGCCCGGTCTGAAGGTATTCTAAAGGGGCGCATGTTGGGTCTTGGCATATTCTCAGACTCCATTCTGTTACTGGGAGTTGGGTAACAGATGTACACTGGACTGGTGGAGTGGGTGAAGGCTCTGCACGTAGGGTTGCCACCTTTTCTTCAAGCCAAACCCGAACACTTTAGCGGCACATGGCATGGTACCCCAATTGTGGCACGATTTTTCCACGATTGTCATCCGACAAATTGCGGGGAAATCACATAAACAGAATTGTGGGATGCCTGTCACCCAAAAAAAGTTTTGCTTCGTGATTGGGGTTCCATTATCCCCAGCCCCTCCTATTACAAGTCTTCTTCCCCTACCAGCACAAATCCTCCTCCCTCCAATACCCCCATGGCAGCCGACAGGGGGTACCATGTGGCCCCAGCACACAGGGGGCCCGGACAGCCGGGGGATCGGAGCGGGGGGGAGGGGGCAATTTCAGAGGAGGGGAAAATACAGAGGAAATAGGGCAATTACAGAGGAGGGGGAGGAGGGGGCAATTACAGAGGAGTCAAAACATAAGGGAGAGAGAGAGGCAACAGGTAGCTGCTGGTGCGGAAGTTTTTAATAAATTAAATGTTTAAAAACAATTCCCTCACTCTCCATGTCAAAGCTGTAGGCATGTTAAGAAAAATGGAAAAAAACGTGCTGACTCAAAACAGGTAAAAAATCAAAGGCAGCAGCTTGAGTGAGATAACCAACACCGCAGTGACTCCATAGACAATCAATATATAAGTGAGAACCCACCACCGAATGTAGAGGCTGCTTACCAAAGGGTAGGCCCAATCTAGCAGTCGGCTGTGACCCAGCCGTGGCCTTTAACCTCCCGGGAAGAGGACACTGATGCGGGCTCACCAAAGGTGTAAGTTCCGGGTTCTAAGCTTCTTACCCTTTGGTAAGCGGCCTCTACATTCGGTGGTGGGTTCTCACTTATATATCGATTGTCTATGGAGTCACTGCGGTGTTGGTTTATCAATACTCAAGGAATCATGATATGATTATAGACTGTTGTTTTGGTATCATACTCTGTCTGGAGTGCAACTACTATAATTTTTTTCTTCTATCATCTGAGGACTTTTCATAGACTTAGTAATTTAGGCGCAGCTTAATTTTTTTCTTACTGTAGGCATGTCAGTCTGTGAACTCCGCAGTCTGTGAGTTCCGACTTCAAAGTAGTCCCTGCACAACTTCGATCCGATTTGATGCCACTTACACAGGCATTCTCTGAAATCGCGGCAAAATCGTGGTAAAATCGTGCGACTTTAAAGTCGCAGTAGTGTGAAAGGGGCCTAATGGGGGCACAGACAGCAATAAAAACTGACAAGCTTTCTAATCCCTCTGCGCTCTATCCAAAACTAAAAAAATAAGTTTTGCCTTTAGTTATACTTTCAGTTAACTACTTCCCACCCGGCCACTGTATATATACAGCCGGGTGGGCACTCTCTCCTTCTGAGTGGACGTTCAGGAACGTCCCTCAGAAGGAGGGGGATCGCACGCACGCGTTCCCGCGCAACGGCGCAATCCCGATGCACGCGTGTCACCCGGACACGGCGCATCTCGATTTGGCAGGAGGGCTCTGTGATTGGCCCTCCTGATCACATGACGGCCGTGTCCAATCACAGCCGTCATGTGATGTAAACAGAGAGCCGGTTGCTAGTGTAGCGGCCTCACCCCATAGTCTCTCTTGTCTAGGGGTATTTCATACACCAGGGTGAGATGCGCTACGGCCCATGTCCTCCCCATAGATGTGGGTGAGGTGAAGGCCAGTATCAGTATTTTCCTCGGGCCAGTGTGCATTAGTTATGAATCCAGTCCTTCTGTGCCAACACTTCCCTTTGCTCCCATTAACCAGAGTTCCACACACCGATCACAGTTCAACTCTTGTTTTATTGCAAAGCTCACAATAAACAGTGCTTCAGTAGCCAACTGGTTGAAACTCAATAACAGTTTGATACGGTGGGATGAGCAGGTCGAGGCACTATCCTGATTGTAAACGAAACCACTGTGGTTTCACCAGCGGTTACAATAGCCTTAGCTAGAGAGAACTTAGCACTTGTGAGTCTCTTCCAGCGACTCAATAGAACATAGATAGGAGTACCTTTGCTGCGTTGCGGCCCCTGTCAGGGGAAGATGTCCCTCCAAGGGAGTTACCAGAGGCCCATCCGTCACCGGGTTGATGCTGCTCCGGACTCTCCGGATGGGTAACCTCCCCGGCCTCCTCACCTCAGACATGGGCCCCGTCCACCTCAGGGACCCTTGGACTTCTCCACCCTCGCGGGACCCAGTCGACGTCACTGGGCCCCAGGCCTCCGATTCAGTACTTCACCCCAGGCTGAAGGTGCCTGGGATGGACTCCAACTCCATTCCAGTCAGGCCTAGGGCGCCTGGGCCGAAACTCCGAACCGCCGCACCCAGGCCTAAGGTGCCTGGGCACGTGATGAAAAGATCCCGAAGACCTCGTGGTTAGGGCGTCTCCCCCTTTTATCCTACTCCCTTCGACACCACGGCAGGTTCCCCGCCCTAGCCGTACCATCTCTGGAAAGGGAAAAAAAGGGTAGCACTGCGGTGGTGATTCTACCTTGAGCCTGCGGGTACCCCGCCACCCACAGGCCAAGGAGAATAATACACCACCTAGTCCTCCACGAATACAAATTGGTCCAAACTCTCATAATTCACACACCTCGGTCACACTACCACCCATGTGTATCCCAACTAAATTTAAAGACCCCGCTACACACTCCCCCCTGTGATTTGATGCTGGTCCCCAGCGTCTGGTGCAAACCCATGCCTCCCATGGAGTGGTGACATAAGCCTGGCCCCAGAGGCTATCCCTCAAAATTTAAATCCTGTTTGTGCCAAGACCTGCTCAAGGGGAAGGGGAAACATAAAACAATAAAACTTTTCCATAAACCCATCTAAACATGTACACATATACAATCCCTCCCTTTACTGTCTAAGAACCACCCCATACTCAGTAGTCTTGACAGACGAATCTCCTGCAGAAGGGAAAAAAAACAACACACAAGAAAAACCACATCCTGACATTCTGTGTTAATTTGGAATGAATGGGTCTATCAGCCGAGAGACCCATTCGCTCCAATAAGTAAAGTGATGCGAGTGTAAAAAACAACAAACAGCCGTTGCGCAACACTGCCACCTGGTGACAGTGCCACGGTAATGACACTTGGTGAAATCTTCATTCTTCCTGCGTCCCTACACTGATTCTACCCCCAAAGTCTCTGTCTTTGAATTGGGAAGGGAGAGAGAACAAACAAAAACCGCTCTCATTCCTCCAAAGAGTAGAAAAAAACAAGAACCCAAACAAAAAAAACAGGGTACAGTTCAGATGCTCCGGCAAGGACACTTCCAGAAAGTTGCAGGAAAACACATGCAAGTGAGTCTCTTCTCACAAGTAAAACTTCGGGTCAGGCAAGAACAAGGGCTTCAGATGTTTATCGAAAACCTCAATCGAATAGTCAGCATCCTCTCCATCTTTCCTGCAGATGCGCACCTTGTCTGCGTGGATATGGCGGCCCCACATCCAGTCTGCTCTGCAGTCTCTGAACTTTTTTCGACACAGGTGGCGAACAGGACAAGTATCGCCGGGCATAAGGCACTTTAAGTTTCTCCCAAACAAACTCATCGTACCACCGCTGCCGCAGAACTTCAACCTCAAACAGTAAGTCCCTGGGCAAGTAAGGATATTCCCATCCGTACTCGTGAGCGACCCTCTGCGAAAAGAGTCGTTGCAATCGGGCCAAGGGAGGCATTGTGGCCCGCTCACCTTCTCCTGGTTGAACAATGGCCTCCGGGTGCCGAGGTACTTTCACTACCTCTGATGGCTTTTCTCTCGGTGCCCGTAGTGATGCTCGCTGTTTCCCCGCCAACAAAACGGGTGATACTGTGGACTGTGGAAGAGCAACCAGAGGACTAGGCTTCCTCGTAGACTCTGGGGCCTCCGCCTGGGACGTGCTATCTCCTATGGACATAGGCGAATCTTGGGGTGCACGTAGCATAGGTAATGGGCGTCTGTCCCAGCCCTTCTGGTGAAACAGTTCATCGATCTCACCGTCATCTCCACAATCTGACAGTGACTCTAGGTCAGAGGTGTCATACATCTCGGCGGGAAGGTAGTCTCTAGTAGACGTGGAACTACCCTCCCTTGCGGGCTCCACCGACTGTGGACCCCCGACACCTCCAACTACCACCACAGTCCCAGCCCCTGGCTCACCTGGACCTTTCGAAGCACTGGGATGTCCAGGACTCTTCCAACCGGATCCATCCAGGCCCGGCAAGCGACGGGGTGAAGCTCGACCACGACCACAGGAGGCCTGCACCAGGCCGACTTTCCTCTTCGGAGGTGGGAGCAGAGAATCTGTGGTGACCGAAGCAGCATCCTCGGATTTTTCCTTCTCAGTCTCTGATTGGGCAGTCACATCGCCCTGGTCAGTGCGTACGGGGACCTCCGCAAAATCCTGGATCTCCCCTTCCGGAGTAGCGGTACCTGTAAGGCTGTTGAGGCGAAGGGCCCGGGGCCTTACTGTGGATGGCTCCACCTCGAACAAGAACTCTTTGCACGCCTCACAACGCCCCAACGGCTTAAGGTGGACCACCAGTCCCGAACATCCGGGACAGATCACGCCGAGGGCCTCCGTGTCTCTGCAGGTGTACAGAGTCAACTGTCCTCGGGGCCTGAGTCTTATCCCCGTGTCTGTAAGGGGAGCAGCAAAGGTAGTCATCTTTGTGGGGTAGGGAACCGGAATCCACGGGGAGCTTGAGGCCATCCTGACTGTCTGCTGCTCCATCACGCACTGACCACGCGCCAAAGTCTCCACGTGAGTTCCTCCACATGGCCAGACTCCTCCCACGACTTGCACGTTTTCGCGGGCTTCCACCAGCCTCCGCCCACGAACTGCGCAGTCACGGGTTGCCTCATGGCGCAGTGCAGCAAAAGCCCCCACATGTAGTACTTCACACGGCTGGACTTCTCCCTCTTCTCACTCTTCAGCATGGGCCTTTCCCGTCTTAGGGTCATGTCCACGACTTCGAGCAGGGACGCACTTTGGCCAGTCACATGGCCAACCCGCTCGGAACTCCTCCGGGCAGCAAAGTCCAGACACAGCCGTTCCAAATTTCAAAGTCAATACACACTTCATCCCGGACGAGCCCCCACATGTAGCGGCCTCACCCCATAGTCTCTCTTGTCTAGGGGTATTTCATACACCAGGGTGAGATGCGCTACGGCCCATGTCCTCCCCATAGCTGTGGGTGAGGTGAAGGCCAGTATCAGTATTTTCCTCGGGCCAGTGTGCATTAGTTATGAATCCAGTCCTTCTGTGCCAACACTTCCCTTTGCTCCCATTAACCAGAGTTCCACACACCGATCACAGTTCAACTCTTGTTTTATTGCAAAGCTCAGAATAAACAGTGCTTCAGTAGCCAACTGGTTGAAACTCAATAACAGTTTGATACGGTGGGATGAGCAGGTCGAGGCACTATCCTGATTGTAAACGAAACCACTGTGGTTTCACCAGCGGTTACAATAGCCTTAGCTAGAGAGAACTTAGCACTTGTGAGTCTCTTCCAGTGACTCAATAGAACATAGATAGGAGTACCTTCGCTGCGTTGCGGCCCCTGTCAGGGGAAGATGTCCCTCCAAGGGAGTTACTAGAGGCCCATCCGTCACTGGGTTGATGCTGCTCCGGACTCTCCGGACGGGTAACCTCCCCGGCCTCCTCACCTCAGACATGGGCCCCGTCCACCTCAGGGACCCTCGGACTTCTCCACCCTCGCGGGACCCAGTCGAAGTCACTGGGCCCCAGGCCTCCGATTCAGTACTTCACGCCAGGCTGAAGGTGCCTGGGATGGACTCCAACTCCATTCCGGTCAGGCCTAGGGCGCCTGGGCCGAAACTCCGAACCGCCCGCACCCAGGCCTAAGGTGCCTGGGCGCGTGATGAAAAGATCCCGAAGACCTCGTGGTTAGGGCGTCTCCCCCTTTTATCCCCTCCCTTCGACACCACGGCAGGTTCCCCGCCCTAGCCGTACCATCTCTGGAAAGGGACAAAAAGGGTAGCACTGCGGTGGTGATTCTACCTTGAGCCTGCGGGTACCCCGCCACCCACAGGCCAAGGAGAATAATACACCACCTAGTCCTCCACGAATACAAATTGGTCCAAACTCTCATAATTCACACACCTGGGTCACACTACCACCCAGGTGTATCCCAACTAAATTTAAAGACCCCGCTACACTAGGCAATCAGCTCTCCTCTCCTCACACAGAAGTCGTCGGTGAGGAGAGGAGAGCGGATCGCTGCAGCTGCCTGGTGATCAGTGAGTATGAGCTGTTTTTTTCAGCTTTTTACTCACTGATCACCAGCTTAGTGTCCCCACACAGTGTAAACACATACATGTCCCCAAAATACATGTCCCCACACACACATGTACCCACACACACACATGTCCCCACATAGTAAAAACACCTGTCCCCCACATATGTGACAGTAAAATCATATGTCCCAATGATCATTTGCGTACATATGTCCGTGATCACACGAACCAATTATTATACACTTAACAGATTTTTTGTTTACCAAAAACATGTAGTAGAATACATTTTGGCTTAAATTTATGACAAAATTCGATTTCATTGGATTTTTTTAAAAATAGAAAGACGAAAATATTTTTTTTTTTCCAAATTTCCGCTCTTTTTCTGCTTATATCACAAAAAATAAAAAACGTAGTCGTGAATAAATACCACCAAAAGAAAGCTCTATTTGTGTGAACAAAATTATAAAAATTTCATTTGGGTACAGTGTAGCATGACCGCGCAATTGTCATTGAAAATGCGAGAGCGCTGAAAGCTGAAAATTGGTCTGGGAAGGAAGGGGGCTAAAGTGCCCAGTATTGATGTGGTTAATAACACCCCAAAATGGTTCCCAAAACGAAGTGCAATTTGCAGAATCGGATTGCATGGATGTGAACACCCACACAATCCGATTCCAGTGCGGCAAAAAAAAAAGGTGCTTGCAAAATGAATGGGCTCAAATCGCACTGTAAAGAATCGTATGTGATTTAAACAGGAATGCGGTGTGATTCCTGTCTGAATCACATGCGGTTTCCTGCACCGCACCAGTGTGAACCTAGGCTGAGACATACATTCCTATATCCTGAAGTCTGCCAATGCTGAAGGAAAAACGTAATTGTGGAGTGGACACTTCCTTGTGAAACAAGCTAAATTCTTCCTGTAGTAGAGCTAGAACAGATGTCTCCTGTATCATTCTGTATCTTCCTGAATAAAGCCAGTTGCCTTAAAGCATTGAATTATCGAGGGGAACAGATCTTTGTCAAGCCGGATATGAGAAGAGGAAGAAGGTGAATATCATTTGTTTGAATTTAATATAATTATCTTGACAACTTTCCACCTTGTGCGTCCCCAGTGTAGGAAATAGCAGTATTTATTTCCTGTATGAAACATAACAGCCTGTGTCAATGTTTTCTGTGACAAATCAATCCAATAATAAAAGGAACAACAGGTACTTTGTAAAAAACAAAGATATTTGCATAGGAAAGAAATAAAAGTTGTAGATGATATATGACATAAAATATTAATAATAAGATAGAGATCACAAACATGTTGGCTACAGAGCATTGTTATAATCTGATAGCTTTGGTCACACATAGTCCACATATACATGTATTAATAAAATTAGTTTAGACCAGGGGTGTCCAAACTTTTTTCAAAGAGGGCCAGATTTAATGAAGTAAACATGCGTGAGGGCCGACCATTTTGCCTGACATTCTTTGAACCATTAAAATGCAGCCTAAAGCCTCGTACACAAAATCTGATTTTTCGCAGACAAAGTGTCAGACTTTTGTCTGAAGGGTGTGTGCCTGCATTTTGTATTGCATACGAACGGCACACAATTGTCGGCCAACAAACACGAACGTAGTGACGCACTAGACATACTACGTGGTTTTTCAGCTCTTGAGCACCACCCTTTGGGCACCTTCTGCTAATGTCGTGTTTGGTGAGCATTGATTCCGAGCATGCGTGTTTGTACTTTGGACTTTTGTCTGATGGACTTGTGTAGACACGATCGGAAAATCTGAAAACAGACCGTTGTCCGCGGAAAATTTTAAAGCCTGCCATCCAACATTTGTCCGCGAAAAATCCGACAACAATTGTCCGATGGAGCGTACAATAGGTCAGATTTTCAGCCAACAGTTTGTCAATACACAATTCCCGTCGGAAAATCCAATCATGTGTACGAGGCTTAAGTGTGTTCGTCCAAACACTAATACACTGCCCAACAAGAATTATCTTGCCTTTGTGGTTGTGTGTGGTGAGGAGATAAGCTTGGGCGTGTTATTTGGATATACCGTATTTATTGGCGTATAACATGCACCTTTACTTTAAGAGGTACGTTTCAGGAAAAAAATTAAATTTTAAATAAAGAACTGTGAAGCAAAATAAGGGTCAGTGCCTGCAGTCTCATGAATGCAGCAGCCCCACCATTGTCATGAATGCAGCAGCACCCCCATTGCCATGAATGCAGCAGCCCCACCATTGCCATGAATGCAGCAGCCCCACCATTGCCATGAATGCAGCAGCCCCAATATTGCCATGGATGCAGCTGCACCCCCATTGCCATGAATGCAGAAGCCCCACCATTGCCATGAATGCAGCAGCCCCACCATTGCCATGAATGCAGCAGCTCCAATATTGCCATTAATGCAGCTGCACCCCCATTGCCATGAATGCAGAAGCCCCACCATTGCCATGAATGCAGCAGCTGCACCATTGCCATGAATGCAGCAGCCCCACCATTGCCATGAATGCAGCAGCCCCACTGTTATGGATGATATAGAATGCAGCATACGTGATTATATACACAAACTGAACTTTGAGATTGTTGATGCCGATCAGAAACCGCTATTATCGGGTTCAACATGTGAGCGCCTTGGACTGATGCTGTTCACCATTCCTGCTAAGCTACATAATGTTGATAATCAGCCTGCAAAATCTCTGACTAGGCCACTGACAAAACAGCAAATTCTTCACGCTTACAGTGATGTGTTTGAGGGCCCGATAGTCTCTGTTCCAGGAGAGGTTTGGTTTGAACTTGATCCTACCATTCAACCTGTACAATGTGTCCCACACAATGTGCCTTTTGCCATTAAGCCAGAGGTTAAAGCTCAACTAGATAAATATGAAGCTGAAGGACATCTAACTTCAGTATCAGAGCCTACAGAGTGGATCAGTAACATGGTTGTTATCAGAAAGCCTGAGAAGATCAGAATATGCATTGATCCCAAGTTTCTAAATATGGCCCTGAAACGGTCACACTACTTAATGCCAACACTCGATGATATTTTGCACAAACTACCTAAAGCACGTGTCTTCACACTTGTTGATGCTAGAGATGCCTTTTTACAGTGCAAACTGGATGAAAAGAGTAGCTACATGACCACATTCTGGACTCCTTGGGGCAGAAAGAGATGGCTCAAACTACCATTTGGAGTCTCCGTAGCACCTGAGGTATACCAGTGAAAGCAGCATGAACTATTAGATGGTCTTCACGGAATTGAGCCAATAGCTGATGACATTGATGAAAAGTTAATAGCGCTACTGGATCATTGTAGGAAGGTGATGCTGAGGCTTAGGCCTCGTACACACGGCCGAGATTCTCGTTGAAAAAAACATGTCGTTTTTTTCGACGAGATTCTTGGACAAGAAACTTGTCCCGGCCGAGTGTACACACGCTCGTTTCAAAGAACCCGCGGTTCTTTGAAAGGAGTGTACGCGGTGACGTCATCGACTACGTCGAGCATGCGCTCGTCACATTCGATGCCGTCGCCGCCATCTTGGTCTACCCTACGTATGCCTAGGAAGCTACCGCGCATGCGTCAAATTCATTTCGAACATGCGCGGGCTTCCGGGAGGACAGGTAAGTGTACACACACTCACTTTTCTCGTCGAGAAACATGCCGAGGAGAATCTCGACGAGAAAATAGAGAGCAGGTTCTCTATTTTCTCGTCGAGGTTTCTTGTCGGTTTTCTCGACGAGAAACCCGATAGCAGCGTACACACGACCGATTTACTCGGCAAGACCTCTCTGCCAGCAAGTTTCTTGCTGGTTCTTGCCGAGAAAATCGGTCGTGTGTACGTCCGAGGCCTTCGTGTAAAGAAATTGCAGTTCAAGGTGGAAGAAGTCAGTTTCCATGGACATATCCTGTCTTCAAAAGGCTTAAAAGCTGACCCAGTTTTATCCCCCAGACTCTTAAAACTATATAGATGTTTTATCCCCCAGACTCTTAAAACTATATAGTGACTGTTTTGACTTAGGGGACCTTCCGGCATCTTTCTATGAGGCGCATGTTGTGTTACTCCCCAAACCCGATAAGGACCCTCTCTGCTGTTCTTCCTATAGACCCATAGCGCTCTTAAACATGGATCTGAAAATCCTCACCAAAATGATAGCTAATAGACTGATGGAAATTATACACCTCTTGGTATCGCCTGACCAGACTGGATTCATGCCCCAGAAAGCCACTGATATAAACCTGAGACGGGTGTTTACTCACACACAGTTGGGGGTTGGGGTGTCTTTGGGGGGGGCTCTGGTGTTCTTTGACCTGGAGAATGCCTTTGACTCCATTGATTGGGGTTATATGACCTATGTCCTGCAACGCATGGGGTTCGGCCCCAGGTTCCTTAAATGGATTTCATTGTTGTATGACCACCCGGTTGCGGCCCTCCGCTTTAATGGAGGGGTGTCTGGGACTTTTCCGGTGTCCAGGGGCACCAGGCAGGGGTGTCCGCTTTCACCCGGCCTGTTTGCTCTCGTCATGGAGCCTCTGGCGATTGCGCTACGTTCTTCCTCCCAAATCCAGGGCATCTGCGTGGGCACACTAACTGAAACCACAGCACTTTATGCGGATGACTTAGTGTTGTTTATCAGAGATACTGGGCCTTCTCTACGGGCGGCGTTGTCACTTTTGGAAAAATTTGCTGCAGTCTCTGGGCTCCGGGTTAACTGGACTAAGTCTAAGATACTTCCCCTGTGTTCCCACCCCGTCCCTGATCGGGCTGATCCTGACGTTCCTTTGCAGTGGGTCCCCAGTGTAGGAAATAGCAGTATTTATTTCCTGTATGAAACATAACAGCCTGTGTCAATGTTTTCTGTGACAAATCAATCCAATAATAAAAGGAACAACAGGTACTTTGTAAAAAACAAAGATATTTGCATAGGAAAGAAATAAAAGTTGTAGATGATATATGACATAAAATATTAATAATAAGATAGAGATCACAAACATGTTGGCTACAGAGCATTGTTATAATCTGATAGCTTTGGTCACACATAGTCCACATATACATGTATTAATAAAATTAGTTTAGACCAGGGGTGTCCAAACTTTTTTCAAAGAGGGCCAGATTTAATGAAGTAAACATGCGTGAGGGCCGACCATTTTGCCTGACATTCTTTGAACCATTAAAATGCAGCCTAAAGCCTCGTACACAAAATCTGATTTTTCGCAGACAAAGTGTCAGACTTTTGTCTGAAGGGTGTGTGCCTGCATTTTGTATTGCATACGAACGGCACACAATTGTCGGCCAACAAACACGAACGTAGTGACGCACTAGACATACTACGTGGTTTTTCAGCTCTTGAGCACCACCCTTTGGGCACCTTCTGCTAATGTCGTGTTTGGTGAGCATTGATTCCGAGCATGCGTGTTTGTACTTTGGACTTTTGTCTGATGGACTTGTGTAGACACGATCGGAAAATCTGAAAACAGACCGTTGTCCGCGGAAAATTTTAAAGCCTGCCATCCAACATTTGTCCGCGAAAAATCCGACAACAATTGTCCGATGGAGCGTACAATAGGTCAGATTTTCAGCCAACAGTTTGTCAATACACAATTCCCGTCGGAAAATCCAATCATGTGTACGAGGCTTAAGTGTGTTCGTCCAAACACTAATACACTGCCCAACAAGAATTATCTTGCCTTTGTGGTTGTGTGTGGTGAGGAGATAAGCTTGGGCGTGTTATTTGGATATACCGTATTTATTGGCGTATAACATGCACCTTTACTTTAAGAGGTACGTTTCAGGAAAAAAATTAAATTTTAAATAAAGAACTGTGAAGCAAAATAAGGGTCAGTGCCTGCAGTCTCATGAATGCAGCAGCCCCACCATTGTCATGAATGCAGCAGCACCCCCATTGCCATGAATGCAGCAGCCCCACCATTGCCATGAATGCAGCAGCCCCACCATTGCCATGAATGCAGCAGCCCCAATATTGCCATGGATGCAGCTGCACCCCCATTGCCATGAATGCAGAAGCCCCACCATTGCCATGAATGCAGCAGCCCCACCATTGCCATGAATGCAGCAGCTCCAATATTGCCATTAATGCAGCTGCACCCCCATTGCCATGAATGCAGAAGCCCCACCATTGCCATGAATGCAGCAGCTGCACCATTGCCATGAATGCAGCAGCCCCACCATTGCCATGAATGCAGCAGCCCCACTGTTATGGATGATATAGAATGCAGCATACGTGATTATATACACAAACTGAACTTTGAGATTGTTGATGCCGATCAGAAACCGCTATTATCGGGTTCAACATGTGAGCGCCTTGGACTGATGCTGTTCACCATTCCTGCTAAGCTACATAATGTTGATAATCAGCCTGCAAAATCTCTGACTAGGCCACTGACAAAACAGCAAATTCTTCACGCTTACAGTGATGTGTTTGAGGGCCCGATAGTCTCTGTTCCAGGAGAGGTTTGGTTTGAACTTGATCCTACCATTCAACCTGTACAATGTGTCCCACACAATGTGCCTTTTGCCATTAAGCCAGAGGTTAAAGCTCAACTAGATAAATATGAAGCTGAAGGACATCTAACTTCAGTATCAGAGCCTACAGAGTGGATCAGTAACATGGTTGTTATCAGAAAGCCTGAGAAGATCAGAATATGCATTGATCCCAAGTTTCTAAATATGGCCCTGAAACGGTCACACTACTTAATGCCAACACTCGATGATATTTTGCACAAACTACCTAAAGCACGTGTCTTCACACTTGTTGATGCTAGAGATGCCTTTTTACAGTGCAAACTGGATGAAAAGAGTAGCTACATGACCACATTCTGGACTCCTTGGGGCAGAAAGAGATGGCTCAAACTACCATTTGGAGTCTCCGTAGCACCTGAGGTATACCAGTGAAAGCAGCATGAACTATTAGATGGTCTTCACGGAATTGAGCCAATAGCTGATGACATTGATGAAAAGTTAATAGCGCTACTGGATCATTGTAGGAAGGTGATGCTGAGGCTTAGGCCTCGTACACACGGCCGAGATTCTCGTTGAAAAAAACATGTCGTTTTTTTCGACGAGATTCTTGGACAAGAAACTTGTCCCGGCCGAGTGTACACACGCTCGTTTCAAAGAACCCGCGGTTCTTTGAAAGGAGTGTACGCGGTGACGTCATCGACTACGTCGAGCATGCGCTCGTCACATTCGATGCCGTCGCCGCCATCTTGGTCTACCCTACGTATGCCTAGGAAGCTACCGCGCATGCGTCAAATTCATTTCGAACATGCGCGGGCTTCCGGGAGGACAGGTAAGTGTACACACACTCACTTTTCTCGTCGAGAAACATGCCGAGGAGAATCTCGACGAGAAAATAGAGAGCAGGTTCTCTATTTTCTCGTCGAGGTTTCTTGTCGGTTTTCTCGACGAGAAACCCGATAGCAGCGTACACACGACCGATTTACTCGGCAAGACCTCTCTGCCAGCAAGTTTCTTGCTGGTTCTTGCCGAGAAAATCGGTCGTGTGTACGTCCGAGGCCTTCGTGTAAAGAAATTGCAGTTCAAGGTGGAAGAAGTCAGTTTCCATGGACATATCCTGTCTTCAAAAGGCTTAAAAGCTGACCCAGTTTTATCCCCCAGACTCTTAAAACTATATAGATGTTTTATCCCCCAGACTCTTAAAACTATATAGTGACTGTTTTGACTTAGGGGACCTTCCGGCATCTTTCTATGAGGCGCATGTTGTGTTACTCCCCAAACCCGATAAGGACCCTCTCTGCTGTTCTTCCTATAGACCCATAGCGCTCTTAAACATGGATCTGAAAATCCTCACCAAAATGATAGCTAATAGACTGATGGAAATTATACACCTCTTGGTATCGCCTGACCAGACTGGATTCATGCCCCAGAAAGCCACTGATATAAACCTGAGACGGGTGTTTACTCACACACAGTTGGGGGTTGGGGTGTCTTTGGGGGGGGCTCTGGTGTTCTTTGACCTGGAGAATGCCTTTGACTCCATTGATTGGGGTTATATGACCTATGTCCTGCAACGCATGGGGTTCGGCCCCAGGTTCCTTAAATGGATTTCATTGTTGTATGACCACCCGGTTGCGGCCCTCCGCTTTAATGGAGGGGTGTCTGGGACTTTTCCGGTGTCCAGGGGCACCAGGCAGGGGTGTCCGCTTTCACCCGGCCTGTTTGCTCTCGTCATGGAGCCTCTGGCGATTGCGCTACGTTCTTCCTCCCAAATCCAGGGCATCTGCGTGGGCACACTAACTGAAACCACAGCACTTTATGCGGATGACTTAGTGTTGTTTATCAGAGATACTGGGCCTTCTCTACGGGCGGCGTTGTCACTTTTGGAAAAATTTGCTGCAGTCTCTGGGCTCCGGGTTAACTGGACTAAGTCTAAGATACTTCCCCTGTGTTCCCACCCCGTCCCTGATCGGGCTGATCCTGACGTTCCTTTGCAGTGGGTCTCCCAAATTAAATACTTAGGGCTTCAGATCACTAACTCTGTGACGGACTTTGTTAATCTCAATATCTCTCCGTTACTCATTGCAATATCTAAAAAATTTCAGGCTTGGAAAAATCTCCCATTGTCCCTCATAGGGAAAATCAATCTGATTAAGATGAAAGTTCTGCCACTATTGCTATATACCCTTAGAAATTCTCCAGTGTGGATTCCCAAGTCCCTTTTTAAATCCATTGATACCATGATTTCCTCCTTTTTGTGGCAGGGAGGCGTCCCTCGCCTTAAATTGGCAATTTTGCAGCAGCCATGTGGGGAGGGAGGGCTTGCAGTCCCTAACTTCCACAAATATTTTTTGGCTGGGCAATTAGCGGTGGCCCACCGCTGGTTAACTGTTCCTCCGGGTGATACGTCTGTATCCCTGGAGGCTGCCTGTGTGGGCTCTTATGAGGCATTGTCTCATTTGGTCTACAGGGGCCTGAGGGCTCCTTACCCTTTGACACACTCCATGCGCTCAGTGATGAGGGCCTGAGCTGTGGTCCAGGGATTGCGGTCACCTAGCTCTACTAGATTATCGCCTAGTCTCCCCTTGTGGAAGAACCCCAACCTACCACATTTTTTCTGCTACCCGGATCCGGCGGTTTGGACGGGGTGTGGAATTAAGCTTTTGGCCCATGTTGTGTCCGATGGTACCCTATTGTCCTTTGATGAACTGAAACAAAAGTATGATTTACCCAACTCCCACTTTTTCAGGTATCTGCAGTTGAGGCATGCCTTTCACTCGCAGTTTGGGGGGACCCTTAGCCTGGAGCCCAGTGATCTTGAGCTATTGGCGCGCAGCGAATCTCTATCAAAACCAGTTTCCAGTTTTTACAAAGACCTGTTCCCGGAAACTACTTTCCTACTCAGACCCTGCAGAGATGCTTGGGAAGCTGTGGCCCCGGGGTTGGACAGAGATGATTGGGATGACATGTGGGGGACGGCTTTTCAATGTTTGGTCTCAAGTAGGGACAGACTGATCCTGTATAAGTTTCTGCACAGAGTTTATCTTACTCCGGCAAGACTGGCAAGGATGTATGGGACGCAGAGCTCTCTCTGCTGGAGATGCTCTGCACCCTTAGCCACCTTTATGCACATCTTTTGGGAGTGTCCTCCAATCAAACACTACTGGCAGGCCGTTGCTGACTGTATTAGGTCGGTCACATCCATATCTATCCCCATGTCTGTTGAGGTTTGTCTCCTACATTTGGTTGAACCCCTGGCCACTACCAGGGCTATACGAACCTTACTCATGCTTTTGTTATACTACGCTAAAAAGCGCATCATCCTATCATGGAAGTGTTCTGTAGCTCCTACTGTTGACGCGTGGAAAGCGTTGGTCAATAAAGCAATACCCTTTTATAAAGCCACTTATTTGAGTAGGGGGGCACTGACTAAATTTGACAAGGTTTGGGGGGGTTGGATGGCTACTATAGATACGGCATCTGATTGATCTATTACAAATTGTAGGGATGGGGTAGTGTCTCCTTTCCTGAGGTCCTGTGTCTGGGTGGGGGGGGTTTGGGGGCGAGGGGGGAACTGTTTTCATAAGCTTTATCCAACTTGTTTTTACAGGGAGCTACTGGACTGTACTTCTCAATCATGGCGGGCCGCCTCTGGTGGCTGGCCCGTGACATCTGTGTTCCTATCTAGGCAAGGGGGGGAGGTATACTTTGTTGGTTTTGGGGGGGGGGGGGGGTTGGGAGTGTCACAGGTTTAATGTGATAATTTGTGTTCTGTTTTATGACTGTATACACCGGCAAATTTTGTGGCTGGCTGTCTCCACGCTGTGTGGAGTGTTGTTTTCTGTACTGTGAAAAAACCAATAAAAACATAATTTACAAAAAAAAAAAAAGCTGACCCAGATAAGATTAAAACCATTGTGTACATGCCACAGCCTGCTGATGCCAAAGCGGTACAGAGATTTATTGGCTTTGTTACAACAACCTAGAAAAATCCCTGCCACACTTATCTGAGGTGTGTGAGTCACTAAGGCGACTTCTGGACAAAGATGCAGTTTGGCACTGGCTTCCCAAGCATGACCGGACAGTAGAGGATATAAAACGCTTGGTCACCTCTGCCCCAGTGTTGAAATACTATGATGTCGCAAAGCCTGTTACGATACAAAGTGACTCCAGTAAAAATGGTCTAGGTTGTTGCCTTTTGCAGAAAGGTCAGCCAGTTGCATATGCATCTGAGCAAAATTATGCTCAAATTGAGACAGAATGTTAAGACCCCTTTCACACTGTCCCGCTCCGAGCATCGTCAGTAAAACGCTGCTACTTTTAGCGGTGCTTTACCGTCAGATTTGCGGCGAATTTTGGTCGCTAGCGGGGCCCTTTTAAGCCTCGCTAGTGCCCGAAAAAGGGTTAAAACCGCCCGCAATGCCTACAGCAGCGTTTTTCCGGCGGTACGGCACTGCTGCCCATTGATTTCAATGGGCAGGAGCGCATTAGGAGCGGTGAGTTCACTGCTCCTAATGTGCTCCAAAGAAGCTGCTGGCAGGACTTTTTCTGACGCCCTGCCAGCGCACCGCTCCAGTGTGAAATCCCTCGGGCTTTCACACTGGAGTGAATGGAGCAGCTTTTTTAGGGCGGTTTGCAGGCGCTATTTTTAACGCTATAGCGCCTGCAAAATGCCCTCAGTGTGAAAGGGGTCTTTAGCATTGTATTTGCTTGCCAGTGTTTCCATCATTATCTTTATGGACGAGATTCAATTACAGCTGAAACTGATCATAAACCTTTGATAGCCATATTCAAAAAGCCCCTTTTGTGTACTCCCAAGCGTTTGCAGAGCATGATGCTTACATTGCAGCATTACAACCTCAATGTTGTCTACAAGCCAGGATGTGAAATGTATATCAGCGATACCCTGAGCAGAGCTACGTCAGATAATGTGGCACCTGGAGGTGAGCATAAGCATCGTACAATTTGTCTGCTGCAACAGGAACAAAACTTCTTTGCTGATATCAATCAAGCAGACTATCTTAATGTCACAGATCAGCGACTACATCAACTCATACAGCACACTGACAGTGATGCAACTTTACAAGCTTTGAAGTCTATAGTTTTTAGTGGGTGGCCAGATGAAAAAGAGGCAGTACCTGGAATGGTAAGGGAATACTGGTCCTTTAGAGATGAGATCAGCATGCAAAATGGTAACTTGTACAAAGGTCCAAGGGTCATTGTGTCGAAGTCACTGAGAGCAGAGATGTTATTACGCATACACTCCAGTGCATGATATAATGCAACCAAGACATTTTAGTCATAAATTAATGAAGGTACATGACATATCAATCAAATATGTAAAAGGTTTTTCAACATAACAATATAAATTCATGTATATACATCTGTTGATTTGGCAGCACAAAAGAACTGTTGGATAAAGAATAACAAAATATTGTAATATGGTAATACTGAGTAACATTGTTTATGGGTATAGATCTATTGAAGCATATAGCTACATCCTATGTGCCCGAAGCATTTCGTGTTCATTAACACTTCCTCAGGGGCGGATGCTATCAAGTATCTAAAAAACAATATATATTTATATAATTAGATTTAATGTTAAAGTATGTAAAGAAAAAGCAAACAAGTTGGTCAGTCCTAAATACTTACATACATGAGAGTATGTGGTATGGGTGAGGCCAGGGTCAGCAAGATAATCTCTCCCGGGAGCTGAGGTGGTATAGGGCCCCAAAACGATAGGGAGCACACGTACCCTCCCCGGACCATAGACATCCAATCTCCATAGTCATCACAAAGTGTAATCGACAAATATTAATGATTGTGGGTGTGGTCTAAAATAAATAAAATATTCATTATGAGAACATTATGCATAGTGGACGTGATGCAGAAATAATGCTCAATGAGAGCATAGAGTGAGTGAGTGATTATTAGGTATTGGTGGAAAACCACCAATCAACCTAGAGGAGGTATAGAAAGAGGTTGTATGAGACCATCACATAGGGAAACAAAACACCACCAAGGAACCATAAAAGGAAATAGGGAAGGATAGTGACCTAAAAGCAGTGGGTGAAATGATGGGATGGTTGCCTTTTGTGCGTTCAATTAAGCACTGGATTTTCATATTGTATAGTATTTGCTCATATGAGATAAAGGAATCTATGTATACATCCATAATCAAAAGAAACAGCCAACCACCAAGGATCCATGGGGGAGAGAGAAGTGAAAAGGTAGTGACACACTGAATAACAGTGTGTGAAGATTTTGTGATAGTTACCTTGAATGCATGCCAACAGCACAAGGATTCCATAGTGTATGGTGTCTACTCGTGTGAAGCAGAGGATGCTATGTCCGGGGGGGCATCTTATATACGCCCAACAATGTCAAGGGGCTACCACAAATGCCACACTAAGCATGGCAATTGCGGGGAGGATCCACCGGGCTTGGCGGCGAACGCCGCCTATACCCGGTGCTACACAGATCCCACTGAGTCGGGAGATGGAAACCTTGTGTGCCTGCCGAGACGCCTGGTGATGACGTCACACGCAGGGCACGGTGTGTGGCGTCGATGCGCTGTAGGCGACCGCCCGGCCCCCCCCAAGAGGAAACCCCTGCCCCTCACAGGGCAGGAGGATGGGGGGAGAGGGGGGACACCCAGAGCGCATCGCAGCTCCCGGCTACAAGACAACAGATGGCCCTGATGCCAAACACCCACCTCTAGCCACCAGAGATAATGGTGTGAGGAAAAATAGTGCCACCAGATGTGGACCTAAATCTAGATGGCAGGGGAACACTGCCAATCTAAATGACAAACACCTCCATCCCTTATGGTAAAATCAAAGACTTTGTCAGTAATTGTCCCACCTGCAATGAATATGCCCAATTACAACAAAAAGAAACTGTGATGTCACATGAGATACCTACACATCCGTGGCAGGTTATCAGTATGTACTTATTCAACTACGCAGGCAAGGAATACCTGCTATTAGTCGATCATTATTCAGATTTCTGGGAAATAGACCTTCTCCCCGACTTATCCAATGAAGCTACAATTAAGAGATGTAGAAATCTTTGACAATGGCCCTCAGTTTGCAAGCCTACAATTCAGAAAATTTGCCAATGAATGGGAGTTTGAGCAAGTTACTTCCTCACCACGTCATCCACAGGCTAATGGCAAAGCTGAATCAGCTGTAAAGATTGTTAAAAATTTATGCAAGAAGGCACAAAGTGATGGTAAACACCCATGGAAGGCCATTTTACATTGGAAACACTTCCGACTGACGGCATGGATAGTAATCCGGCACAAAGACTGATGTCAAGCAGATTAAAGACCTCCTTACCAGCAGGGATGAGCCGAACACCCCCCTGTTCGGTTCGCACCAGAACCTGCGAACAGACAGAATGTTCGTGTGAACTTTAGAACCCTATTAAATACAATGGACTCGAACGTTCGAAATCTAAAGTGCTAATTATAAAGGCTAATATGCAATTTATTGTCCTAAAAAGTGTTTGGGTATCAACATTTAGGAGGTTTGTATAGAACAAATCTGTTGTGATCTAGCCAGCATCCCTAACTATATTGTATAGGAGAGTTTCCCCTCAAAGGCGGGACTTTTTAGGCATAGATTATGACAACCACTTGGGGGTGTATTCTAATAAAAATTGTTTTATTACAAAAAATAAATAACACATAATATGATATAGCTTGATATTACAGGCTGAAACAAAAAATTCCCACAATTGGAAATGTTACTAGATCATATAAGGTACATAACATGTAGGGACAAGGTAACCATACAGATATGTTAACAATATGAACATGTATATAAAACACGCAATTGTATATATATTAGATCCTACGCGTTACAGAGACAAAACTCCTTCTTCAGGGAAGTTCCAATATATAATTGTGATTGTAATCTAAAAAAGGAAAAAACAGATCTTTACACCACAGCATTCATTGCAGAAAAACAAATGACCCATCAGACAGTTGAATGATAGGTCCTAATGAATAAAAAAATAAAAAAAATAATGATAATAAATAAAAAAATATATAAAGATATAAAAATAAAAATAAAATAAATATATAAAGAAAAAGGGGGGTTGGAGAAGTATATATACATATATGCATACATACACATATATATACACACATGTATACATAGATAATTGTATAAAAGGGTTAGGTGGTAGTGTACTTACATGGTCATACATGTTTCAGGCTTGGAATTTAGATATATATTGAACCCTACAGATCATATAGGTAATCAATTGATGTGTGAAAGCCGTAGAGAAAAGAACAATAAAAGAACAAAACCCATTGATGAACGAGCAGGGAGTTCAACGCGAGAGGGCGTCCGAGGGACAATCCAGGACCGCATACGTCTAAAATGGGAATATGGAGGAATATATACCAATAAAGTGAGAACTAGTATATTTAAAAAAAAAAAAGGGGATAACATCCTAAACTAAATGTCATCAAACCTAAATTCAGACCTCTTTTATATATATATGGGGTCAGAAGGTGGTAAAAAGGCATATAAGAATATCTATGTATTTACACATATCTATACATGTGCATATATAGATTGAAGGAAAAAATTATAATAATAAAATATATCTTTCTTACCTCACAAAAGGTGCTGTGTATCTTTGGGGGGAGGAGAAGATTAGAGCAGGGAGTAGAATGTTACATGTGTAGTGGATTCACACATATATCATAAGTTTGTAGATGTGGCCAGATTAGAGCAATCAGGTCAGATAAAATAGTGGACTGGGAGATCAGGATCCAAATTCAAATGGAAGATCCCAGGGTAACATCATTAGTCCAACAATAAAGGTAAATAGATTCACCTCGGAAATCTGTACACACACAAAAATTATATGTATACACTGTGACAGCAGGAAGGTAAAGTCACCTGGTTGCATCCAGGGGGGTAGATATATTTCTCCCAGATTCAGGCTTTATGCCGACTTATACAACTAGGGAGTTGATGAAGCCCAGCTGAGGCTAGTGGGCTCATGAATGACTCATACCTCTAGGGAGAGTGCTGGGCGTCGTGAGGCAGGGAGTTGATGAGACCAGCTGAAGCTTGTCAGCTCATTTAGGCCTCTATAAGAACTCCCAGATTCATTAGGTGTTAGCTCATGCCTGGAACCAGACCTGTGTGGACTGTCTAGGGAGAGTGAACCCCTGTGCGGTGAGGCAAAGCCTGTGTGGCTATTTGTTTGGACTTTTACTAAACCAGGGACTTAGGGACTAGGACAGCACCAGGCTGATTCCAGTTGTTAGTTTAGGAAACCTGCATGTTTAGTCAGAGGTCAAACTGACCAGGATTTATTTTGTTTATGTTTCTTTTTGGCTTTGCTGTGTTTTTGTCACTGTACATAGAGAAATAAACCGCACCTTTTGATTTTGAAAACCACAACCTCCGTCTGCTGGCCCTGTTTTTGTGTGGGGAGCCCAACCAGGGGGTCACACACACCCGCTACCGAGTTAACCCCCTCACAGTTGGTGGAGAACCAGTGGCAGTTTTTTTAAGCCAGCATGGAGGAGATACTGAAACAGCTGGCTCTAGCAAATGCCAATCAACAGCAGACAAATGCAGGTTTGCAAAGGAGCCTTGCAGCCCAGCAGCAAGCTCATCAACAAGCCCAGCAGCAATCTGAGGCCCGCTTCATAGACCTGTTACAGAAGCAAGAGCAGAGACTACAACAAATGGAAGCAGTAATGCAGCAACGTCCGCAGACCAGTGAGGAAAGCCGTCCCACTAATACCGCGTCCTTTGGGGTGAGTCGTTTATTGACAAAAATGACTGGAGAGGATGATCCAGAGGTATTTTTGACCACATTTGAAAGGACTGCTGAAAGAGAAAAGTGGCCTGAGGAGCAGTGGGCTGGACTGGTGGCTCCTCTGTTAACTGGTGAATCGCAGAAGGCTTACTATGACCTAGAGCCTGACCAAGCAAAAGACTATGTGATGCTAAAAGCTGAAATATTGGCAAGGCTGGGTGTCACCCTGGCTGTCCGGGCTCAGCGTGTGCATAACTGGACTTTCCAGCTTGGAAAACCCCCCAGGTCTCAAATGTATGATCTCATTCACCTGAGCAGGAAGTGGCTACAGCCAGAGACTTTGTCCGCACCAGAGATTGTGGAACGTGTTGTAATGGATCGGTTTTTGAGAGCTCTTCCTACTGCCATCCAAAAGTGGGTAAGCCATGGAGACCCAGAGACGGCCGGTGGTCTTGTGGATCGTGTAGAGAAATACTTGGCTACAGAGAACCTGACGGCCTCTTCCAGAGACTCTCGGACTTTCCACCCTAAGACCAGACCATCCCCAGGGGCGGATAAGAGGATTCCAAGGGGTGAGGGTGGAGAGAGTGAGAGGGTGGGAGCTCTGCCCAAAGTTTGGCGAGAACAGCCTGGGAAGTCAGGGGCTCAAGAGGCAGCCAAAAGGATTGTTTGCTACCGCTGCCGGCAAGCGGGACATATTGCAGCAAATTGCCCGGTTGTGGAGGAACCCATGCAATGTGACTTTCTGACGGACAGACGTCAGTCGCTGTGTGCGACAGTCGCATGCACTGCCATTCGGGGAACTGAGAAACATTTATGCAAAATGTGTATTAATGGTAGAAATGTTGTGGTATTGCTGGATTCAGGTAGCCTTGTGACCCTGATAAAGGCTGAATTAGTTAAAACAGAGGTCTCTGGGAATAGCAAGGTAGCTGTTATTTGTGTGCATGGGGACACCCGAGAGTATCCAGTGACTACAGTGTGTTTCGAGACCCCCAAAGGTACCCTCTCTCATCCAGTGGGGTTAGTATCTCAATTACCGCATGATGCCATTGTGGGAAGGGATTTTCCGAAGTTCTGGGAACTGTGGGATGATCCTGAGCCCCCCACTGGTGCCCCTATGTACCAGGAATGTGATAGCCAGAACTCCTCTGAGAGTGGTGAGGACTCTCCAGAATTTCCCTTGTCAGTATTGGCAGGGGAGACTCAAGAAACTGGAGAGGAGCCCACCTCCTCAGACGAAAACCTACCGTCTGTGGAGTTTTCTGATCTGGAGGTTCACAGGGAAAATTTTGCCACAGAACAGTTAAAAGACCCCGCCCTAATAAAGGCACGGGAAAACGTAGTGGAAATAGATGGCGAGTTAGTGAACCCAGATAATACCTGCACTTACCCATACTTCAGCGTAGAGAAGGACCTACTGTATCGGGTGGCAAAAAGGGCAGAAGAAACCGTTGAGCAGCTTGTGGTGCCCAAACCTTACAGGAAGTTGGTGTTGGAGTTGGCCCATGGGCACATTCTTGGAGGTCATCTGGGGACAGAGAAAACCCGAGAGAGGGTATTACAGAGATTCTATTGGCCTGGGGTGATGAAGGACATAGAAAATTATTGTTCCTCCTGCCCTGTGTGTCAGAGGTCGGCCCCGATGCCACATTTCCGTAGCCCGCTGGTCCCTCTACCCATCATTGAGGTCCCGTTTGAGAGAATCGCAATGGATTTGGTAGGTCCTATAATCAAGTCCGCTAGGGGGCACCAGTACATATTGGTTATAATGGACTATGCCACCCGTTATCCAGAAGCGATCCCTCTCAGAAATACCTCGGCCAAAACCATAGCCAAAGAGCTATCTCTTGTTTTTAGCCGGGTGGGTATTTGTAAAGAACTGCTTACGGACCAAGGTACACCCTTTATGTCCCGGGTTATGAAAGAGCTGTGTAAATTGCTCAAAGTGACGCAATTGCGTACATCTGTGTATCACCCCCAAACCGATGGGCTGGTTGAAAGATTCAACAAAACCCTAAAACAAATGTTGAAGAAAGTGGTGGATAGAGATGGAAAGGATTGGGACTGTCTACTTCCTTATTTGATGTTTGCTATTAGGGAGGTGCCCCAATCCTCTACGGGATTCTCCCCCTTTGAGTTACTGTATGGGAGACACCCAAGAGGGCTGTTGGATATTGCCAAGGAAACTTGGGAAAGTGAGAGTTCTCCCCACAGGAGTGTGATTGAGCATGTCGCCCTGATGCAAGATCGAATTGCACAGGTAATGCCCATCGTGAAGGAACATTTGGCCCAAGCGCAGTTGGCACAGCAGAGAGTGTACAACCGTGGAGCAAAGACCCGTACCTTTTCCCCGGGGGATAGGATATTGGTACTTGTCCCTACGGTTGAAAGTAAATTCCTTGCCAAATGGCAAGGCCCCTACGAGATAATGGAAAAAGTGAGCGAAGTGAATTACAAGGTCAGACAACCAGGAAGGCGAAAGCCCGAACAGATATATCACGTTAATCTGTTGAAAGCCTGGAGGGATAGAGAGTCCCTAGTCGCAGAAACTTGGTCACCAGCTCAAACTGGTTGCGTGATCCTGGAGGTTGGAATAGCAGCCACCTTGTCACAACCCCAACAACAGGAGGTTAAGGAGTTTGTGCTTCGCAACAAGGAGGTGTTCTCTGAGCTGCCGGGACAAACATCTGGGGTAGAGCATGATATTATTACCCCTCCCGGTGAAAGGGTGAAGTTAAAACCCTATCGGATCCCAGAGGCCCGACGGGAGGCAATACGGGAGGAAGTACAGAAAATGCTGAACTTAGGGGTGATAGAGGAGTCCCAAAGTGATTGGTCTAGTCCCATTGTGTTGGTGCCTAAACCGGATGGGAGCTGGCGATTTTGTAACGATTTTCGTCAGTTGAACAAAGTTACAAAATTTGACACCTACCCCATGCCACGTATAGATGAGTTGATCGACCGGCTGGGAACAGCCCGATACATGACGACTCTTGACCTCACAAAAGGGTATTGGCAATTTCCCCTGGCCAAGTCGGCCAAAGAGAAAACCGCATTTGTAACCCCAGACGGGGCGTTCCAATATAAGAGAATGCCGTTCGGGTTACAGAATGCGCCGGCCACATTCCAGCGGAAAATGGACCAGATACTGAGGCCCCATCGGAAGTATGCTGCGGCTTACCTGGATGACGTAATTGTCCATAGCACAGATTGGGCCTCACATCTGCCAAAAGTGCAAGCAGTCCTAGACTCTATCCGGGAAGCGGGGTTTACGGCTAACCCCAAGAAGTGTACCATTGGGCAGGAGGAGGCCAAATATCTTGGGTACACCATTGGCAGGGGAGTGATAAAACCCCAACTCAACAAAGTCGAGGCCATCCAGAGTTGGCCACGTCCCAACAGCAAGAAGCAGGTACGGGCCTTTCTGGGAATCGTGGGTTATTATCGGCGCTTCATTCCCCACTTTGCTTCTAAGGCTGTGCCCCTAACCAACCTGACGAAAGGGAAAGGGTCGGTCATGATTAAATGGACCCCCGAGGCTGAGGCAGCATTCCAATTCTTGAAACAAGCCTTATGTAGCCAGCCAGTGTTGTACTCACCCGACTTCTCTAAAGACTTTGTCGTACAAAGTGATGCGTCAGATGTGGGGTTAGGAGCAGTATTGTCCCAGGTCTGGAACGGGGAAGAGCACCCAGTCATTTACCTCAGCAGGAAGTTGAAGTCCCATGAGGTAAATTACGCCACGGTTGAAAAGGAGTGTTTAGCGGTGAAGTGGGCTCTAGATTCCCTTCGGTACTATCTGCTAGGTAGGCACTTTGACATGGTTACGGATCACGCTCCGTTAAAGTGGATGGCTCAAAACAAGGAAACAAATAGAAGAGTGAATAGGTGGTTCCTGGCCCTCCAGGAATTCAACTTCACAGTAAAGCATCGCCCTGGCGTTCAAATGGGGAATGTGGATGCTTTGTCTCGAGTACATGAATGCCTGATTGCTGGTGTTCCAACCCCGAGGTTAGAACAAGAGGGGGGGTATGTGACAGCAGGAAGGTAAAGTCACCTGGTTGCATCCAGGGGGGTAGATATATTTCTCCCAGATTCAGGCTTTATGCCGACTTATACAACTAGGGAGTTGATGAAGCCCAGCTGAGGCTAGTGGGCTCATGAATGACTCATACCTCTAGGGAGAGTGCTGGGCGTCGTGAGGCAGGGAGTTGATGAGACCAGCTGAAGCTTGTCAGCTCATTTAGGCCTCTATAAGAACTCCCAGATTCATTAGGTGTTAGCTCATGCCTGGAACCAGACCTGTGTGGACTGTCTAGGGAGAGTGAACCCCTGTGCGGTGAGGCAAAGCCTGTGTGGCTATTTGTTTGGACTTTTACTAAACCAGGGACTTAGGGACTAGGACAGCACCAGGCTGATCCCAGTTGTTAGTTTAGGAAACCTGCATGTTTAGTCAGAGGTCAAACTGACCAGGATTTATTTTGTTTATGTTTCTTTTTGGCTTTGCTGTGTTTTTGTCACTGTACATAGAGAAATAAACCGCACCTTTTGATTTTGAAAACCACAACCTCCGTCTGCTGGCCCTGTTTTTGTGTGGGGAGCCCAACCAGGGGGTCACACACACCCGCTACCGAGTTAACCCCCTCACAACACATAGCATCAAGGTATAGTATAAACAACCCCCACCTTGGGACAGGAAATAAGCATGTCCCAAAGTGAGGATAGCAAAGAAAAAAGAAGAAAAGAGTTTGTTTCTTCATTACCTGCTCAATGTTAGTAGCGACGTACTCTCTCCCCGCCGGCCACAGCACTAGTGATCCAATACAGGGCCAGTCCCTAAATATGGACTGTGGTCCAATCAGCCAAATTCCCAGCAGCGCGTGTGGCTAAGATTGCAACACACGCTGAATGGGTTAGACAGTGCGGTCCTCCGGGCGCGCGGCGCACAGCGTCATCCCTGCCCATGACAAAAATGGCCACTCGGGGAGAAAGACGTCATGCGTCACGCCCCCACCGGCACGCATGCGCGGCTAACCTAGGGGCCGCGCTTGGGAGCAACAAGGACGACGGAGATGGACTGAACCATATACCGTCAGATGAATCATGTACCAAATGCATACAGACTTGCCTTTATCGCAAATCCACAGCTGGCAACTCACTGCTACATGCTTCCAGTTTTCATCCTCGTCCACTTCTCGCCTCCATGCCATTCAGTCAATATCTTCGAACGAGACGAAACTGTTCGAACATGGAGACTTTTAAAACAGAAGCGAATAAATTGCAAATGCGCCTTCTGGAAAGAGGATACTCCAAAACCTGCCTTAAAAAGGCGTATAAAAAATCTTTAGAAAAATCTCGTTATGAACTTCTTTACTGTCAAAAAACGAAAAAAAGAGTCCCAAAATGACGGTGCAACTAGGTTAATAGTATCTTATTCCAACCAACATAACAAAATTCGGAATATCGTGCAAAAATACTGGCACTTGTTATCCATGGACTCAAGTCTTGGCAAATTTGTCTCCACCAAACCTTTGATCACTTTTAGGAGAGCAACATCCCTTCGGGATTGCATCATTAAAAGTGAATTCAAAGGTGAAAATCAGGGAGACCCCTGTAAAACGAAGGGAACGTATCCATGCGGGGCTGCAAATATTGCCAATACATACACGTGGGACCTACGTGTATGTTACCCAATGGCAATATATTCAGAGCAGCCCACTACGCCAATTGTAACACCAAAGGCGTCGTATATTTATTGCTCTGCGACTGTGGTTCTTTCTATGTTGGGAAGATCAAAGTTGAGCTACGGACGAGAATGATCAAACACGTATGGAGCATGAGGGGGTGCAATCCAGACTTTCCTTTGGGGAGACACGTTATGGCTCTCCATAATGGTCTATTTACAGGGGCCATTTTTGTCATGGGCAGGGATGACGCTGTGCGCCGCGCTCCCGGAGGACAGCACTGTCTAACCCATTCAGCGTGTGTTGCAATCTTAGCCACACGCGCTGCTGGGAATTTGGCTGATTGGACCGCAGTCCGTATTTAGGGACTGGCCCTGTATTGGATCACTAGTGCTGTGGCCGGCGGGGAGAGAGTACGTCGCTACTAACATTGAGCAGGTAATGAAGAAACAAACTCTTTTCTTCTTTTTTCTTTGCTATCCTCACTTTGGGACATGCTTATTTCCTGTCCCAAGGTGGGGGTTGTTTATACTATACCTTGATGCTATGTGTATACATATAATTTTTGTGTGTGTACAGATTTCCGAGGTGAATCTATTTACCTTTATTGTTGGACTAATGATGTTACCCTGGGATCTTCCATTTGAATTTGGATCCTGATCTCCCAGTCCACTATTTTATCTGACCTGATTGCTCTAATCTGGCCACATCTACAAACTTATGATATATGTGTGAATCCACTACACATGTAACATTCTACTTCCTGCTCTAATCTTCTCCTCCCCCCAAAGATACACAGCACCTTTTGTGAGGTAAGAAAGATATATTTTATTATTATAATTTTTTCCTTCAATCTATATATGCACATGTATAGATATGTGTAAATACATAGATATTCTTATATGCCTTTCACCACCTTCTGACCCCATATATATGAAAGAGGTCTGAATTTAGGTTTGATGACATTTAGTTTAGGATGTTATCCCCCTTTTTTTTTTTTTTAAATATACTAGTTCTCACTTTATTGGTATATATTCCTCCATATTCCCATTTTAGACGTATGCGGTCCTGGATTGTCCCTCGGACGCCTTCTCGCGTTGAACTCCCTGCTCGTTCATCAATGGGTTTTGTGCTTTTATTGTTCTTTTCTCTACGGCTTTCACACATCAATTGATTACCTATATGATCTGTAGGGTTCAATATATATCTAAATTCCAAGCCTGAAACATGTATGACCATGTAAGTACACTACCACCTAACCCTTTTATACAATTATCATCTATGTATACATGTGTGTATATATATGTGTATGTATGCATATATGTATATATACTTCTCCAACCCCCCTTTTTCTTTATATATTTATTTTATTTTTATTTTTATATCTTTATATATTTTTTTATTTATTATCATTATTTTTTTTTATTTTTTTTTTCATTAGGACCTATCATTCAACTGTCTGATGGGTCATTTGTTTTTCTGCAATGAATGCTGTGGTGTAAAGATCTGTTTTTTCCTTTTTTAGATTACAATCACAATTATATATTGGAACTTCCCTGAAGAAGGAGTTTTGTCTCTGTAACGCGTAGGATCTAATATATATACAATTGCGTGTTTTATATACATGTTCATATTGTTAACATATCTGTATGGTTACCTTGTCCCTACATGTTATGTACCTTATATGATCTAGTAACATTTCCAATTGTGGGAATTTTTTGTTTAAGCCTGTAATATCAAGCTATATCATATTATGTGTTATTTATTTTTTGTAATAAAACTATTTTTATTAGAATACACCCCCAAGTGGTTGTCATAATCTATGCCTAAAAAGTCCCGCCTTTGAGGGGAAACTCTCCTATACTAAAAAGTGTTTGGGGACCCGGGTCCTGCCCTAGGGGAAATGTATCAATGCAAAAAAAAGGTTTAAAAAATAGACGTTTTTACGGGAGCGGTGATTTTAATAATGCTTAAAATGAAAAAATAAAAGTGAAATATTCCTTTAAATTTCGTACCTGGGGGGGGTGTATGATATGCATGTAAAGTGGCGCATGTTTCCCGTGCTTAGAACTGTCCCTGCACAAAGTGTCATTTTTGAAGGAAAAAAAAGTCATTTAAAACTCACTCGCGGCTATTAATGAATTGTCGGCTTTTATCAATACATAGAAAACTCATTGATAAAAAAAAAGCGTGGGGGTTCCCCCAAATTCAATTACCAGGCCCTTGAGATCTGGCATGGATTTTAAGGGGAACTCCACCCCAAATTTAAAAAAAAATGGCGTGGAGTCCCCCCAAAAATCCATACCAGACCCTTATCCGAGCACGCAACCTGGCTGGCCGCAGGGGAAGAGGGGGGGACGAGAGAGCGCCCCCCCTCCCTCCTGAACCGTACCAGGCCACATGCCCTCAACATGGGGAGGATGTCCCCATGTTGATGGGGACAAGGGCCTCATCCCCACAACCCTTGCCCGGTGGTTGTGGGGGTCTGCGGGCGGGGGGCTTATCGGAATCTGGAAGACCCCTTTAACAAAGGGGACCCCAGATCCCGGCCCCCCCTATGTGAATTGGTAAGGGGTACATTGTACCCCTACCATTTCACGAAGAAAGTGTCAAAAAATTTAAATAAAAACACACACACCTTGGAAAAGTCCTTTATTAAAAAATAAAAAAATAATACATAAAAAAAAACATTCCAGCGATGAAATCCTGTGTCCCGCGGCGATCTCAATGTCCAGCGCTGTCCGTCATTGGTTGTGCCTGTGCGGACCTGATGGGGAACTTCCTCCGCTGTGTTTTAAATGTATAGACCCGCCCCTTCTAAAGTTCCCTATCTGGTCTGCTCAGCGGACCAGATGCGGAACATGAGAAGGGGCGGGTCTATACATGTATTACACAGCGAATGAAGTACCCCATTAGGTCCGCCCCCTCGGTATGTCCGACCCCGCCTACGTCATTGGCCTGAGCGGGGAACTTCCTTCACTGTGTAATTTAAATTTCCACAGTGAAGGAAGTTTCCCGCTCAGGCCAATGACGTAGGCGGGGTCTGACATACCGAGGGGACGGACCTGATGGGGAACTTTGTTCGCTGTGTAATACATGAATAGGCCCGCCCCTTCTCTCGTTCCCCATCAGGTCCGCTCAGCGGACCAGATGCGGCACATGAGAAGGGGCAGGTCTATACATGTATTACACAGCGAATGAAGTTCCCCATCAGGTCCGCCCCCTCGGTATGTCCGACCCCGCCTACGTCATTGGCCTGAGCGGGGAACTTCCTTCACTGTGTAATTTAAATTTACACAGTGAAGGAAGTTTCCCGCTCAGGCCAATGACGTAGGCGGGGTCTGACATACCGAGGGGGCGGACCTGATGGGGAACTTAGTTCGCTGTGTAATACATGTATAGACCCGCCCCTTCTCATGTTCAGCATCTGGTCCGCTGAGCGGACCTGATGGGGAACTTTAGAAGGGGCGGGTCTATACATGTAAAACACAGCGGAGGAAGTTCCCCATCAGGTCCGCACAGGCACGACCAATGACGGACAGCGCTGGACATCGGGATCGCCGTGGGACACTGGATTTCATCGCTGGAATGTTTTTTTTTTTTTTAATAAAGGACTTTTCCAAGGTGTGTGTGTTTTTATTTACATTTTTTGACACTTTCTTCGTGAAATGGTAGGGGTACAATGTACCCCTTACCAATTCACATAGGGGGGGAGCCGGGATCTGGGGGTCCCCTTTGTTAAAGGGGTCTTCCAGATTCCGATAAGCCCCCCGCCCACAGACCCCCACAACCACCGGGCAAGGGTTGTGGGGATGAGGCCCTTGTCCCCATCAACATGGGGACATCCTCCCCATGTTGAGGGCATGTGGCCTGGTACGGTTCAGGAGGGAGGGGGGGCGGCTCTCTCGTCCTCCCCTCTTCCCCTGCGGCTGGCCCGGTTGCATGCTCGGATAAGGGTCTGGTATGGATTTTTGGGGGGACTCCACGCCATTTTTTTTTAAATTTGGGGTGGAGTTCCCCTTAAAATCCATGCCAGATCTCAAGGGCCTGGTATGGATATTTAGGGGGAACCCCACACCATTTTTTTTTTCATTTTTTTTTCATTTTAAGCATTATTAAAATTACTGCTCCTAAAAAAACGGCAGTTTTTAAACTTTTTTTTGCATTGATACATGTCCCCTGGGGCAGGACCCAGGTTCCCAAACACTTTTTAGGACAATAACTTGCATATAAGCCTTTATAATTAGCACTTTAGATTTCTCCAATAGACTTTTCTAATTTGCCGCGAACACCCCAAATTGTTTGTTGTTCGGCGAAGGGCGAACAGGCAATGTTCGAGTCGAACATGAGTTTGACTCGAACTCGAAGCTCATCCCTACTTACCAGTAGCAAATAGGCTGCTTGAACCCTCTGTCACACAAGGTGTTACAGAAAAGTTAAGGATTAAGAGACAAGTGTCAAAGGCACGATATGACACATCGGCCAGAGATTTGCCAGAATTGAATATTGGAGAACAAATCCATATGAAACCATTACCTGGAGACCGAACAGGTCGTTGGAGAAAAGGTACTTGTCTGCAAAAGGTTGCACCATGCTCCTATCTTGTGGACGTTGAAGGAACTCTCTATCGCCGCAATCGAGTGGATTTGAGAGTAGCAGAGCAGCCTGAATCTCAGTATCCTGTTGATAGATCAGACTCATCCAGTATCACAAGGACATACTCACCCATTGACAGTGAGGCATGTACAGAGGCAATGCCTCATACCAACGGCAATGACAGTTCTGGGCAAGCAAGTATACCTGACAGCTGTCAAGCACAGAGCATGCCAGTATGTGATGAGAGGAGCCCAGTAACTTCAGAGAGGGCTAAAGGAATCCTTGCACACGGGCCAGTCTTCACCCGTAGTGGTAGATATTCAAAACCACCTATGATGCCGCGTACACACGACCGCTTTTCTCGACGAGAAAAACTGCATTTTTTTTTTCGCCGAGAAAAACGATCGTCTGTGGGCTTTATGTCGTTTTTCTCGTCTAGAAAAACGGCATAAAAAACGACGAGAAAATTTAGAACATGTTCTAAATTTTCTCATCGTTTTTTCCAGTATTTTTTTCCGCGGCAGTTTTCCCATAGGGAAACACTGCCGCGGAGCCCACAGACGGTCGTTTTTCTCGTCAAGAGAAAAAATGACGGGAAAAACGACCGTGTGTAGGGAACCAAGCGGTTCCCTCATTTTTCCTGTCATTATTCACGGCGGTTTTTTAACCGCCGTGAATAATGATCGTGTGTACGCGGCATGAGACTTATCCTATAGAATGTGTTATTGCTGTGTTTCTTTTGAATTTCACAATGTTCCTTTATTAACACTAAAAGGGGGAGATGTTATGGATGATATGTTTCTTTAAATGCAACTCTATGGTGCATCTCTGTTGTACTTCTTCCTGTGTGGTGTTTCCTGTTTTCTGCAGGGTCTTTCAGTAAACACTGCTTCTGTACAGTAATGGCTTGTGCTGTCTCCTTATGCCGTGTACACACAGCCGTTTTTAATTGGTCATTAAAAACGATTGTGTGTAGGCTCCAGAGCATTTTTCGCGACGTGAAAAATGGCCATTAAAAATTTCGAACATGCTCATTTTTTCTCGTCGTTTTTCACGTTTATCTTGTCATGAAAAACGGTCGTGTGTAGGCTTTAACGACGGGAAAAAAAATGCGCATGCTCAGAAGCAAGTTATGAGACAGGAGCGCTCGTTCTGGTAAAACTAGCGTTCATAATGGAGATAGCACATTAGTCATGCTGTAACGGACTGAAGAGCACAAGGCTGAAAAGCGCAAATTGCCTCTTACCAAACTTTACTAACATGAGGATCAGCAAAAGCAGCCCAAAGGGTGGCACCATTCGAATGGAACTTCCCCTTTATAGTGCCGTTGTACGTGTTGTACGTCACTGCGCTTTGCTCGAGCAATTTTTTTCACGATAGTGTGTAGGCAAGGCAGGCTTGAGAAGAAGCACGTCGAGAAAAACTTTGTTTTTTTCAATGACATTAAAAACGGCCATGTGTACGCGGCATTACATATACTGTATCACAACCAACACCCACCATTGCCATGAATGCAGCAGCCCCACCATTGCCATGAATTCAGACTCACCATTGCCATTAGTGCAGCCTCGGAGGGGATAGGGAGGTGGGCGGGACGAGCGCCAACAGATTACATACAGGAGAAACTCACGGCCTCTTTAATACAAAGTCACACCTCCTTTGATGGACAGAACAGTTGTCCAATGGCAGCGCAGGAGACTGGACTTCCTATTACAGAGGCCGCAAAGTAAACAGGAAATACTTTTGTGGTACCGGTGCTCGGAGATTAGTTGGGGGCCACAAAAGTAGGATTTTTAAAACAGCTTACCTGTAAAATCCTTTTCTTGGAGTACATCACGGGACACAGAGCAGCATAGTCATTACTATGTGGGTTATATAGAATTACCTTTAGGTGCTGGCACTGGCAACTTCCAAAACAGGAAGTACCCTCCCCTATATAAGCCCCTCCCATCCGGGAGTACCTCAGTTTTGTAGCAAAGCAATACGTGTCCCCAAAAGAGGGGTGGGAGCTCTGTGTCCCGTGATGTACTCCAAGAAAAGGATTTTACAGGTAAGCTGTTTTAAAAATCCTACTTTCTTGTTCATACATCACGGGACACAGAGCAGCATAGTCATTACTATGTGGGACGTCCCAAAGCAATGCCACATGAGGGGGGGGATACACCATACATAAGCTGGGCGCCATCAGGCATGAGGATCTTTTGCGGCCTGCAACACACTGCGCCCAAAGGCGACATCCTCCTGACTTCTCACGTCCACCTGGTAGAACCTAGTAAACGTGTGTACTGAAGACCATGTTGCGGCCTTACAAATTTGCGCCAGGGAGGCCTGGTGATGCACTGCCCATGAAGTTCCAACTGCTCTCGTGGAGTGCGCCCTAACTTTGAACGGAGGCGGTCTACTTTTCAAGCCATAGGCTTGTATTATGACCTGTCGAATCCACTTGGCTAAAGTAGATTTTGATGCTGCCTGACCCTTTCTGGGGCATTCCGGCAGAACAAACAGAGAATCCGTTCTACGAATCTGAGCAGTGGCTTTTAGATAAGCTTTAACTGCTCTTACTACATCCAAAGAATGCAATAACTTTTCCTCTACCGAGCTTGGTTTGGGGAAAAAAGAAGGAAGAACCACATCCTGGTTCAAGTGAAACCTCGATACCACCTTAGGAAGAAAGGCTGGGTGAGGACGTAATACTACTCTGTCCTTATGGATAACCAGATATGGCTCTTTACAGGACATGGCGGCTAATTCCGACACTCTTCTAGCCGAGCATATGGCTACTAAAAATATCAATTTCCTGGTGAGTAGAACCAAGGAAATGTGCCGCAAAGGTTCAAATGGCTGCTTCTGCAGAACCGACAGAACCAAAATTAGATCCCATGGGCATATGGGAGCCTTAATCGGTGGAATAACACGAGTCACACCTTGCATAAAGGATTTGACAAGTGAATGCATAGCCAGGGGCCTTTGAAATAGTATTGACAAGGCCAAAACCTGGCCCTTGATAGTACTTAAGGCAAACTTCCTGTCTACAGCCCACTGCAGGAAGTCCAGAATTCTGCCTATAATGTACTTACGTGGATGCCATTTTCTGGCCTCGCACCAAGTGATGTACGCCTTCCAAACTCTATAGTAGATCTGCCTGGATACAGGCTTCCTGGCATTGATTATAGTTGATACCACAGAGTTAGAGAGACCTCTCTTCTTTAGGATGTGGGACTCAATAGCCAGGCCGTTAAACCTAGAGTTAGTAAGGAAGGGTGGTATATCGGTCCTTGCGAAAGCAGGTCCGGACGACGTGGAAGGGTCCAAGGACTCCCCACAGACATTTTGATGATCTCCGCGTACCAGGCCCTTCGGGGCCACGCTGGAGCCACCAGGATCACCGGCTTCTTCTCCAACCTGACTCTGCGAAGGAGTCGAGGCAACAATTGTAGCGGAGGGAATGCATATATCAGTCTGAACTGATCCCAAGGGAACACCAGAGCATCCGAGCCGCAAGCGAGGGGATCCCTTGTCCGGGAGACAAATCTGTCCACCTTTGCGTTGAATCTGGATGCTAGCAGATCTACATCCGGTGTTCCCCACCGCTGACATATTGCTCGGAAGACCTCGGGATGAAGGGACCATTCCCCTGGGCATAACTGTTGGCGACTCAGAAAGTCCGCCTTCCAATTCTCCACCCCTGGAATGAAGACAGCTGATATACATGGGACATGCTTTTCTGCCCATTCCAGGATGTGACTTACTTCCCTCTGGGCTGCACGACTCCTGGTGCCTCCCTGATGATTGATATATGCCACTGCTGTGGCATTGTCTGATTGAATTCTGACAGGGGACCCTTGGAGTCTGGATGTCCAGGCTACTAGGGCGTACCGGGCTGCTCGTATCTCTAAGAGATTGATGGGCAGGGTTTTTACTACATTTGACCATCTGCCCTGGAGAGACCATTGCTCCAGTACTGCCCCCCAGCCTGTAAGGCTGGCATCTGTAGTGACCACCTTCCAAGATATCGGGCTGAAGGGTTTTCCCTTCTGGAGATTCTGGGGGATCAACCACCAGCAGAGACTCTTCCGAACGGAAGGGGACAAAGCCATCGGGAAGTCTAGAGCCTGAACTTTTCCGTTCCAGGCTGACAATATGGCCCTTTGTAAATTCCTTGAGTGGAATTGGGCGTATGGCACAGCTTCGAATGATGCTACCATCTTTCCTAGCAGCCTCATGCACAGGCGTATGGACGGCTGTCTTTTTGCACAAAGCAGACGGACCAAGCCCCTCAAAGAGGATACCTTGTCTAGAGGTAAGAAAATCTTCCTCTGGTCTGAATCCAGCCGTAGCCCTAGATATACCAGGTTTTTCACTGGCTGTAGGGCTGACTTGTCCAGGTTGATGACCCAACCGTGAGATTCTAGATACTTGATTGTATCGACAATTACCACTTCTAGCTTGGCAACTGAGTGGTCCATCAACAACAGGTCGTCTAGGTATGCCATTATCGTTACACCCCGTGTTCTTAGATCGGCCAACAGTGGGGCCAGAATTTTTGTGAACACTCGTGGTGCTGTGGCCAGACCGAATGGTAAGGCTCTGAACTGAAAATGGCGCCCTTTTACTGCAAAGCGTAGGAATTTTTGATGACCTGGAAAGATGGGAACATGCAAGTAAGCATCTTTGATGTCGATCGAGGCTAACCATTCCTCCCCTTGTAGGGCAGCGGTGACCGATCGGATCGACTCCATCCGGAAAGACCGGACGTTTAGAAATTTGTTTAGACTCTTTAGGTCCAATATGGGTCTTATGTCCCCGTTTGGCTTCGGGACTGTGAAAAGGTTTGAGTAGAAACCCAACCCCCACTCTTCCATAGGAACCTCCATAATTACTCCTTGGAGCAATAGTTGTTCTAACGCCAATAGGAGAGACCGTCTTTTCAGAGGGTCTCTTGGCATGCCTGACCACATAAAATGGGACGGAGGAGACTCTTTTAACTCCAACTTGTATTCCAGAGTTACTGCGGAGAGCACGCATCTGTCTTTGATCGTCTCCCGCCAGGTCTCTGCGAACAACTGAAGTCTTCCCCCCACCCGTTTGAGTGGGGGCAGCCCTTCATAGGCTTGACTTGGAGGCTGGTTTAGTACCTCTTCGGATCCAGGGCTTTTTATTACCCTGTGGCTGTCCCTGATTTTTACCTCCTGAGTTTGACCGAGGAGGCCGTCGGAACTGCTTAGTAGCAGACGTTGCAGGGATAGGAGAGGTAGTCCTCTTAAAAGATGGACCCCTAGACCTCTTCTTACTCGGTAAGAGAGTACTTTTACCACTGGAAATCTTCTGGATATACTTATCCAGGTCTTCGCCAAAAAGGCGTTCCCCATGAAATGGGAAGCTAACTAAGAGCTTCTTACAGGGAGCTTCAGCAGACCAGTTTTTGAGCCACAGAAGCCTACGCATATGTACCAAAGACAGCGTGAGGCGGGAGGCCTGATGGATAGAATCCTTGATGGCGTCAACCGCAAAGCATAATGCTCTAGGCAGATCAGCCAGAGCCTGGGCCTGTTGGTCTGGCAAATCCCTCAGGACCATTTTCATTTGATCCTTTAAAGCTTGGCAGACTCCAATAGCTGCCACTGCTGGCTGTGTAACAGCCCCTGCTGTGGAAAAAAGCAGATTTTAATAAAGATTCCAATTTTTTATCCACTGGATCTTTGAACATTTGAACATTATCTACTGGACATGTCAGTGATTTGTTCACAGAAGAAATGGCTGCGTCCACCGTAGGAACATTCCATCTCTGGGTGAACTTTTCCTCCATGGGATAGATCACCGGAAACCTTTTAGGCGGAACAAATAGTTTATCAGGATGTTCCCAATCCTGGTATATAAGTCCTTCCAATAATGGATGTATTGGAAAGGAGCAATTAACCCGGGGAGCTTTTAGCGACCCCAATGAGGAGACAGCAGTAGTTGATGGTTCAACAAGAGGCATTTTAAATGCAGATCGAACCATGTCAGTTAGGGTCTGGACCCACAATCTTTCAGTCTGTGATGCTGAAAATGGTTCATCTACTGTCGATTCCTCAAAAACAGAGCTAACCTCCTCCTGATCCCCTTCAGGTAGGTCGGTCCCTTCCTGGGACTGTTGCTCTGCCAACAGGCACTCTAATGGAGGTGATGGAGATCTGGCGCGCTTTCTTTCCTGTAGAGAAGAAGCGATCAATGCAGCCAATCTCTGCTCCAATCCCTCCAGAGTTGAGGAAAAAACCTCCTCTGTTATATATACAGGAGCAGGTGGACTGAGGACAGCCGCAGTACCTGGCACTCCCGGGGGTTCCTTATGGGTATTAACCTCTGATTTCTCAGGGGAGGAGGGTGCAGATGACTGCTCCAGATCCTCAGAGCCCGATGGAGACCCCCTACACTTCCTGAGAGGTATATCTCGGAGTTTTTTAGGCGGCATATTCCTTAGTTCAAAGCTGAGGTATTCCAGCCGCAATACACCCCTTACTGAAATAGTCTAATGCAATTTGCTGCTATGTACATCAGTGGGTGTCTACTAATGCGTCTTTCTGGGGATGCCTGTATCAACCGCCCGCTGTAAGCCCCTATACCATGCTACCAGCTCCTTTTCATGCTCTGTGTCCATAGCAAGCAGCGTGGACTGAGTCCTTTTATCTTGCTGGGACGCCCGCACATGCGCAGAAGCGCTGGGCGCACAGAGCGCGTCATCCGCCAGGCTCCGCCCCCTTTTTTGAAGCTAAACTTTATAAAAAGAAAGCATGTGTGCACGCGCGCGTGCACGTGTGCGCTCTTGGCGCCATGTAGGGAGAGGAGCCAGGGTCCCTGTTTCACCAGGACTCGGGGATGGAAGGAAACTACTTGGCAGCATGACAGAGGAATGCAGCTTCCCTGATAGAGAGCTCACTCATCTGCCTGGACTTTCACCATGGAAGGAATAGTCCCAAGAAAAAAGACGTTCCACAGCGGCCTCTAGTGGACAAACACAGGTACCGCACTTTTGTCTTTTTTTTTTTTTTTTTAAAACCTCCTTTATGAAAAACATTTCCAGGTTTACAGTTTTTTTAAAACTTCCCTTATGAAAAAACATTTCTAGGATTTCTTAGGCATATACAGCTATTAGCGGGAATACCCTTTAGGTAACAGGCAGAAAGACATATTAGGCTTGGGGGTCCCCTCAATAGAACCAAGTTCCTGAGGGGCCCCCACTTACCTTTTCCCCGCCGCAGGACTTTGTTTGGTCCACAGAAGCCCAAACTTCACCTCTCACGGCAGGCATTGTACTAGACCTTCAGGGACCGGGTTCCCAAGGATTCCACTCCCCTGGACCTGTATAGCACCCTGCACAGATAGCCTCTTGGTTTTGGGTATGACCAGAGCTCTGGATCCCAGGGTCCAGCCCTCCTAAGAGAGGCATTACAGGCAAAACCCTGCTCTTCTCTGCAAGGCCCGGGTACCGACCGTTTAGCTATGAAGCTTTTTTTGGTCGGATCCGGAATAGCTTGCTAAGGCCCAGAGAACCTGTACACAAGCCCAGATGAATACATGTTAACCTTGGCCAACACCTTAGACACTGGCAAAAAACTGAGGTACTCCCGGATGGGAGGGGCTTATATAGGGGAGGGTACTTCCTGTTTTGGAAGTTGCCAGTGCCAGCACCTAAAGGTAATTCTATATAACCCACATAGTAATGACTATGCTGCTCTGTGTCCCGTGATGTATGAACAAGAAAGATATATACTGTATATCCACATTACCAGGCGGGCCTTTCTAAACCGTTCTTTTAAAGGAGTTCTATGGTCACATCACATCACTTTAATTTAATAACATCAGAATTTTAATAGTAATACAAATAATACGGTAGCTATATTTGTTATATTTAACAATCTATTATAAGCTTACTTGAAAAATTTCCTTTCATGCTGTGAGTTTGGCTTGTCTGCTGGTCATCTGTCGCCACAGCTAACCTTACTGGATTCCCTGCAGGTTTTGCAGCTGCTGTTTACTTTCAATTTCTAAGTACTACATATCCCATGGTATCTTGCCACCTGCAAGCAGTAATTGCTGTACTGACTGTGCCACCTAAAACTCCTTCTCCCAGCATCTCTGTAGTTCAGAAGACAGGCTCTATGAAATGTGGGACACAGCAGTGCCACCTTACAGATGATAGTGAATACATGTCACAGAATTCAAGGAAGTAAATGTGTGGGGATCTTCAAAAAGTTAGTTTAGAAACTTCAAAATCATGCAGATTAATAGGAGTAGGCTAGAAATAATTGAAATACAATGTATAAACTAATTTATGATTTTACATTTTGACCTCAGATGCGCATTAACCACTTGCTGACCACGCTATAGCTGAATGACAGCGACAGTGCGGTCGTCTAGTTCTGGGAGGGCGTCTATTGATTTCCTACCAGAACTGCACCCCCTGTTCGCCTACTGCAGCGAGCACCTGGCATGCTCTGTGATCTCTGTGTCCTTTGGACACAGCTGATCATAGATTGGGGTAAAGGGCCAATCACAGCGGCCCTTAACCATGTAATCACAGTGTGAGGAGAGCTGGTAACTGGCAAGTAAGTGTTTAGCGCCACCCCAGCCACTGTAATGGGACCATTTCTCTTTGGGACTACATGTCCCAAGATTCTCTGCTCCTGCTGCCCTTCCACTGTATTGGTCCTCTCTTCTCTGCCAATGAGGAAGCAGGGGAGGGAGCAAAGAAGACAGCTGTCCATGCGAGCACCACTATTCTGTGGTAAGCATCTGAGGGAGGGGGAGAAATTCCCTGCAGCTGTGACAGTCTGTCTCTGTCGGTGTCAGCACTGCTGTGTGTCCTGTGACAGCGGCGGGTGGCAGAGAGGGCTGAGCGTCACCTGCTACACACTCCCCCCACCAAAGAATCTTTCCCCCCTCCAAAGGCGGTAAAGAGGCTATGCCCTATTACAGACTTTGCAAATACATCAGGAAAAAAAAATGGTTAATGCATGCAAGAAAATAAACATATAACATGTGCATAAGAGTCTGGAAGATTATCAATATTATAGGAGGGAAGGTTGTCCTGCCTACAAGCCATATAGGTGACAGTGAGAGTCTCAAGCATATCTAGGAGAGTATAATTGAACCTAACCGGCTGAGGGTCCCCTTGAGGGTGATAGGGAGTGGTTCTAGGAGACTCTTGATGAGGTTTCTTTCACAGTCTCTCCCTTGATTGGAGTGGATATGCTGTGGTAGGTCATAATGTACAAATAACTTTTTCACTAAGATCTTGGACACAGTGGATGCTTGCTTGTCTTTTGTGGGAAATGCCTGGGATCACCTAGTAAAGTGGTCAGTCACCACCAGGATTTTTCCCTGTCCACTCAAGTCAGGCTTCAGGCACAAAAAGTCAATGCACACCAGCTCCATGGGTCCTGTCAGAGAATAAATAGCGTGAGTTCCCTTAAGTTCCCTTGCCGGCCTATAAAAGGCTGTTCAACCCCATGTTTGGTTGCTGGTTTGTCTCTCAGCTTCCTGTGTTCCTTGCTTCTGTATCCTGTTGCCTTGTGACTACCTGTTGGGACCCGTATTGACCGTGACCTGCTCTGATCTTCTTCTGCACCTTACCTCGGCTTGCTTTAAGGACCTCTCTGCTCTACCTGCCTCCTGTGTTTGACCCCCGGCCTGCTTAAAGGACTTTGCTACCTGCCTCCTGTGTTTGACCCCCGGCCTGCTTAAGGGACTTTGCTACCTGCCTCCTGTGTTTGACCGCCGGCTTGCTTTAGGACTCCTCCATCCTTCAACCCCGTTGGGTTAGAATCTCATCCGGGCCTGAAACACTGACCAGTGTCAAGCCTACCTCTGCACGGTTACCAGCTCTCCAGTGATCTTCACGCAAGACCCGTCCAGCCTGCTGGTGACACGTGCCTCTTTGTGCCCTCCACCCTCTGTACCACCTTCAGAGGTGGAGTTCGCTTAGTTGCAAGGGGGAACAGCTCTCGGCATCTCGGCCTCAGTGAGTACCCTTCTGACAGTTTCTGAGGAGAAAGTCCTGGGCTGAAGAAAGGCTTCATCCGTCCATCCTCTTCTCTGGCCGGAGCAGGTATCTTCTTTGTTGAAAAGAAAGACGGCACCTTAAGACCTTGCATAGACTACAGAGAGCTCAACAAAATTACCATTAAGAACCGATACCCGCTTCCGCTTATTCCAGAACCGTTCCAACTATTTCGAACCGCCCGAATCTTTACCAAGTTTGATTTACAGGGTGCTTACAACTCATCCGGATTCGTGCAGGTGACGAGTGGAAGACCGCCTTCAGGTCCAGATTTGGACGCTTCTGCCTCGTACACATGATCGCGATTCCTGAAGAGAAAAGTGCAATGTGAGCTATTTGTCACGAATTCTAACTGTGTGTATGCTCCATCACACTTTTTCTGTGAGAATTCCGGCCAAGAAAAGATTCAGAGCAGGATCTCAATTTTCGTGACAGGAAAAATTCCTATCGGGAATCGCGACCGTCTGTATGCAAGATTATGAGACGGAAGCGCTCTGTCTGGTAAAACTAGCGTTTGTAATGGAGATAGCACATTCGTCACGCTGCAAATTTTTGGATCTTTTCATGCAGCGCATTCTTTTGTTCTTTATAATGCTAGAATAATTAAGTTGTTTTGCTGCTGATATTCACACAGAGTTCTGACAAACTTATTTCTTTATTATTTCTGGTGATCTCCATAATCTTTTTCTTTTTTAAAGCCATATCTCCATAATAATTTTTTGAATTATTTTTTATAGTCATCTTTTTTTCTTATTTTATTTTAATCAAGATGTCCTTTTTTTTTGATTATTTTAAAAATATTTTATAGTGATCTCCATATTTTTTTTTTTTTATTTTTGTGTGTCAAGTTACCACAACATTATTATCTTGTATTTTTTTAAACCTCAAGGAGGTTGGTTGGTGTCCCTTGTTAATTTGACATTGTATTTTTTAAATGTACCTGCCTACTCACAAACAAACTGTCCTTTTAGGGTTGAAAATATATTTATTGGTATTTTAACAGAGTATACATTAAAACAATATGCAAGGTTACAAACCGAAGACATTTACGGGTGAATCGGCGTGATGAGTCAGCAAAATGGCTATCGCCCACAGCTGAGCTCACATTGCCACGTATAACAGTGATAACAACAATGACCGTAAATCAACAAGGTAGAGTTGGCTAAAATAGCCTCGTCAATTATGGTAAGATTATAACCAACAGATGCCGTATAAGGAGGGGATGGCAAAAACAAAAGGAAAGGGTAGGGTGAAACAATAAAAATAAAAATAAATTTGGAATTAGTGGATCAGGTGATGGGGGTGGGGTAGGGTAGGAAGGAACAGAGAGGCGAGGAAAAGACGGAAAAGGAGGAAGAGAAGAGACAGACAGTAGAGAAATGAGAGGGGAGAGAGTAAAGAAAAGTTTAAGAGCTGCTGAGGAGACCGTCCTGGAAGGATGATGGTGTTGTGGGGTGGGGGGGACTCTAAAGTGGAAGCCCAGATCATTTCAGTGGCATGTAACGTGCAAGAATGATCACGTTGGAGCAGTCAACATATTCATGAGAGTATCGGAGGAGGAGAAGCGAAGCCAGATGAGCCACAATAATTTATATTTGTCAAAGGTGTCGTTGTCAAGGGCCAGCATTTCCTCCATTCTCATAGTGTCGTTCATAATCGAGACCCAATGTGACAAGGGAGGAATGGTGGTTGTTTTCCAATAGGATGGGATGAGCTGTCTGGCCGATGACATAAAGAAACGGAGTAGATTCTGTTTCTGTGAGGTGATCGATCCCGGGAGTATAGAGAGAAGGGCAATCTTAGGGGAGGGAGTCAAAGATTCATCATACAGTGTGTTATAGCAATCAATTACCTGATCCCAGAAGGGGCGGATCCTCTCGCATTCCCACCAGACATGGAAGTAGGTCCCCGTAGCGGCAGAACAATGCCAGCAAGACGCTGAGGTGGACGGAAAAATCTTATGTAGTCTGGAGGGGTCTCTGTACCACCTTGACAGTATCTTGTAGTTTTTTTCCTGGGAGTAACAGGAAATTGTGAACTTATGGGTAAAATGGAACAAGGTCTGCCAATCAGGTCGCGGGATGTCCTCACCTAAGTCTGCAGACCACAGCCTGGTGTAAGAAGGTAGATCAGTGTGCGTAAGGGTTTGTAAGAGGCAATATATGGACGAGAGAAGGTGTCTGGGCATCTCCGAGAGGGAACATAGCCGTTCAAACTCAGTTCTAGGTCGATGTATTTGGGATGAAGAATGTAAATGTTTCGTGAGAGTAGACAAGTGTAGTGTGGTGAGCCAATCGCAAGGTCCGGTTGATGTCACAGGTGTCCCTTGTGTCAGGTGTACAAAGGAGTGCGCTTCTGGCCAGTCAGTCCTCTTGTAGGGGCCTATCATCGCTGCCCCTACACCCTGGGGGAAGGCGGGATTATCAAATAGGGGAGACAATGGTGAGGGTTCGGAGGATAGAGTGGAATTCAGTCCCCTATAATACCACAATCTGAGAGAGGCCAATGTCAGAGGGGAGCAAGAGGGAATACGAGTGAGTTCATTTTTGTATCCCCATAGTAATGCTCGGAGATCTACGGGAGCTAAATCCTGTTCTATGGTGACAGAGGCCTTTAAGAAGGGACGAGGGAACCATTCAAGGAGGCGCGCAACGTGGGCGGCCTTATAATAGGACTCAAAGTCAGGGAGGCCCGCTCCACCCTGCATTTTTGGGCGGGTGAGCAAATTACCCCTCACTCTAGGTAACCTCCGGTTCCACATAAATCTAACAGCGAGGGAGTGTAGGGAGGCAAAGAAAGATTTGGGGACCAGGATAGGAACAGTTTGCAGTAGATACAGAAGTTTGGGTAGGGTGTCCATTTTCAGGGTATTGATTCGTCCAAACCATGGTAAAGAAGACCCCCCCCCCCATTCCCCCAGGTCCTTCCACAGATGGGAGAGTAAGGGAACATAGTTTAAAGAAAAGAGATTGGAGAGGTCAGAAGGTATGATGACCCCTAGGTACGAAACACCCTTCGTCTGCCACTGGAAAGAGAAGTTCGCCCTGAGTACAGACATCGTGGTGGGGGGAAGGGAGATATTGAGAGCTTCAGTCTTAGAAATGTTAAGTTTGAAATTGCTGAACGAGCCAAAGCGATGGAATTCTGAGAAAAGGGATGGCAAGGAAATATGGGGGTGTTGTATGTAGACCAGGAGATCATCGGCATAGAGGGACAATTTGTAATGAGAGGAGGGTGTTTGGATACCGTGTATAGAGGTATTTTGTCTAATGGCGCAGGATAGGTGTTCTATAACAATGACAAATAAGAGGAGGGAAAGGGGGCAGCCCTGTCGGGTACCGTTGAAGATATCAAACGGCTCAGAGGCGGTTCTATTGACTAGGACCGAGGCCGAGGGATGGGAGTAAAGAGACAGTACCTTAGAGATAAAGGTCGTGCCCAAGCCTAACTGTTCTAGTGAGAGCTGAAGAAATCTCCAGTTGACCCGATCGAACGCTTTCTCAGCGTCAAAAGAGAGGAGGCAGGCTTTTAGACCTTTGCGCCGAATAAGGGAGATTAGGTGAATAGTCTTGCTGGTGTTGTCCCGCGCCTCACGGCCCGGGACGAATCCCACTTGGTCATTATGGATTACTCCTGGGAGTAGAGGGGATAAGCGATTGGCCAATACCTTTGCGAACAGTTTCAGGTCGACATTGAGCAGAGATATCGGCCGGTAACTGCTACATTGAGATGGATCCTTGCCCTGTTTGGGAATGACGGAGATGTTGGCGGACAGTAAGCTTTTAGGAGGTGGGTTGGATTCATCTATGGCATTGAACGTCTTCGCCAAAAGTGGGGCCAATAGGGGAGCAAAAGTTTTATAAAAACGGGGAGTGTACCCATCCGGGCCCGGGCATTTACCAATCTTCAAGTCTCTGATGGCGCCCATAAATTCGGCCGCGACCAGGGGCCTGTCTAGTTCCTCGACCTCTGGTGAGGCAATGGGGGGTAACGCCATCTCCATAATATAATCTCGCATGTCGTCAGTCGTGGGGGTGGTGCGTGCAGGTGAGGTAGCGGGTTGTAGGTTGTAGAGTCTGGAGTAGTAGTCCCGGAAGGCAGAAGATATGCCGTCCGTGTTAAACGTCTTAGTTTGATCAGAATGTGTAATAAAGGGAATGGAGTATCGGGGAGGTCTAGGATGGAGGACCCTAGCCAGGTGTTTGCCGCATTTATTTGCTAGTGAATAGTGGTAATTGCGTGCCCTATCCCGGGCTATTAAGGAATGTGCGTCTAGTAGCTGAAGTAGGTCTCTGCGAGCGTTCGACAGTCTGACAAAAATGGCGGGGTCTAAGTTTTGTTTGTGGACAGGTTCAAGTTCTGCTATAGTAGAGAGGAGACGGCGGATGTCATCCGTTCGTGTCTTTTTGAGACGTGAGCCGTGCTGTATAAATACGCCACGGACCACGCATTTCAGGGCCTCCCACTGATTGGGAGGAGAGGTAGTATCTGCGGAGTGGTCTGAAATAAAGTTCCGGATGGCCTTAGAGATTTCCGCCACACAGACGGAGTCCCGTAGCAGATTGTCATTAAGTCTCCATTGTGTGCCTCTACGGAAGGCTGGGGGACGTGAAAGGGTCAGGTAAATCGGTGCGTGGTCAGACCAAAGCAGGTGACCCAGCGTCGCCTGAATGGGCGAATCTAGTAATGATTGGGATATGAGGAAGTGGTCAAGTCTGCTATATGAATTGTGTGCAGCTGAGTAATGGCTATAATCTCTGTCTGTGGGATGTTGGACACGCCAAACATCCACTAGGTGGGAGGAATGTAGTAGGGCCTTGATGCGTGCGAGTGTAGAGTGTGGAACAGAGGACTTACCCGAGGAAGAGTCTGCAGACGGGGACATGACGATGTTGAGATCCCCACCAATGATGAAGCATGGGCCCCCAAATGAGGAAGGTCTGGTGAGAACCGACGAGAGGAACCGAGCCTGATCCACATTCGTACATAAATGTTGGCCACTGTGAAGAGAAAACTGTTTAGTTTCAGCTTGAGAAAGATGAATCGGCCATTGACATCAACATAGTTACATAGTTAGTCAGGTTGAAAAAAGACACAAGTCCATCCAGTTCAACCGTAAAAAATAAAAATAAAAAAATAAAAATAAACATATATCGTACAATCCCATATACCCAATTCTATACCCACAGTTGATCCAGAGGAAGGCAAAAAAAACCAGAAGAGCATTATCCAATTTGCTACAGCAGGGGAAAAAATTCCTTCCTGATCCCCCGAGAGGCAATCGGATATTCCCTGGATCAACTTTACCTATAAATGTCAGTACCCAGTTATATTATGTACATTTAAGAAAGAATCCAGGCCCTTCTTAAAGCAATCTACTGAGCTGGCCAGAACCACCTCTGCAGGGAGTCTATTCCACATTTTCACAGCTCTTACTGTGAAAAAACCTTTCCGTATTTGGAGGTGAAATCTCTTTTCCTCTAGACGCAAAGAGTGCCCCCTTGTCCTTTGTGTTGACCGTAAAGTGAATAACTGAACACCAAGTTCACTATATAGACCCCTTATATATTTGTACATGTTGATCATATCCCCCCTTAATCTCCTCTTCTCAAGAGAGAATAAATTCAGTTCCTCTAATCTCTCCTCATAGCTGAGCTCCTCCATGCCTCTTATCAGTTTGGTTGCCCTTCTCTGCACTTTCTCCAGTTCCCCAATATCCTTTTTGAGAACTGGGGCCCAAAACTGAACTGCATATTCCAGATGAGGTCTTACTAATGATTTGAACAGGGGCAAAATGATATCTCTCTCTCTGGAGACCATACCTCTCTTAATACAAGAAAGGACTTTGCTCGCTTTGGAAACCGCAGCTTGGCATTGCATGCCATTATTGAGCTTATGATCTACCAAAACCCCCAGATCCTTCTCCACTACGGATCCCCCCAGTTGTACTCCCCCTAGTATGTATGATGCATTCATATTATTAGCCCCCAAGTGCATAACTTTACATTTATCAACATTAAACCTCATCTGCCACATAGTCGCCCAATTAGACAGAGCATTGAGGTCGGCTTGTAAATTGGCGACATCCTGTAAGGACGTTATTCCACTGCATAGCTTGGTGTCATCTGCAAAGACAGAAATGTTACTTTTGATCTCAGACCCAATATCATTTATAAACATATTAAAAAGTAAGGGTCCCAGCACTGAACCTTGGGGTACACCACTGATAACCTTGGACCATTCAGAGTAAGAATCATTAACCACTACTCTCTGAATTCTGTCTTTTAGCCAGTTTTCTATCCATTTACAAACTGATATTTCCAATCCTGTAGACTTTACCTTACACATGAGCCGTGTGTGGGGAACTGTATCGAACGCTTTTGCAAAATCCAAGTATACCACGTCCACTGCCACCCCTCTGTCCAAGGTCTTACTTACCTCTTCATAAAAAGAAATCAGGTTTGTTTGACAACTTCTGTCTTTCATGAATCCATGCTGTCTGTTGCTTAAATAGTTTTTTTCCAGCAAGAACTCATCTATGTGGTCTTTTATTAATCTCTCCAGTATTTTCCCAACTATAGAAGTTAAACTAACAGGTCTATAGTTACTTGGTAAACACTTAATTCCCTTTTTAAATATAGGCACCACATTGGCCCTGCGCCAATCCAGTGGTACTATTCCTGTCATTAATGAGTCCCTAAAAATTAAATACAATGGCTTTGAAATTACAGAGCTCAATTCTTTTAGGATCCGTGGGTGTATGCCATCTGGTCCAGGTGCTTTATCCACCTTTATTCCATCTAAATATTTCTGGACCATATCACTTTTGAGCCATTGTGGATTTGGGGCTGTGTCACTACCACCCCCATTTTGGACATGAGCTCCCCCATGCTCCTTTGTATACACAGAACTGAAGAAAGTATTTAATAAATTAGCCTTCTCTTTGTCCCCAGTCACCCACTCTAGATTATTTTGTAAAGGGCCTACATGCTCAGACTTGACCTTTTTACTATTAATATATTTGAAGAATTTTTTGGGGTTTGTCCTACTATCTTTTGCAATCTGTCGTTCATTTTGAATTTTTGCATCCTTGATTTCCTTTTTACATATCCTGTTATATTCTTTGTAACATTTAAATGACACTAGTGTTCCCTCATTTTTATATTTTTTAAAAGCTCTTTTCTTATAGTTTATAGCTTTTTTAACTTTGTCAGTGAGCCACATAGGAGTCTAGGACCTCAGGTTTAAATGATTTATGGAAGGCAACGGATACTCCCTTAGATTTGGCTAGGGGGTTAGTACTATGGTACCAATGTGGGTAGTACCTGTTGCGTAGTGCAGGTACGGAATCCGTACGGAAATGCGTTTCCTGTAGCAATAAAATGTTAGAGCGCTTTTTATGAAAGTGGTAAAGAATCTGGCCTCGCTTCTCTGGTGTGTTAAACCCCCTACAATTAAAAGATGCTAAAGCTATCGGGCAAACAGTAGCCATGACATATGCAGGTATGGGGGGTGGGGATAGGGGGAGTAGTTAGATAAAGTAGACATGTCATAGGTCAGCAGCTCATGGGGAGGAGGACAGTGCCACAGAAGGCCCAGAAAAAGAGAGAGAAAGAAGAGAGGTAAGAGAGTAAGAGAGAAAAATGAGGGGACTAGACAGGAGGGAAGAGGGGGGGGTGGCATAAATCAGCAGGATCAGGGGAACATAGTAACACTTGGTATCATTACGGTCATTGTCCCCACCTCCCGTGAAGAGTAACAGAAACATCAAAAAATATTCAAAGAGGGCCAGTGAGGAAGATGACCAACATATCAAGTGCAATAGAAAAAATCGAACAATAACAAAAAAGGCCACAAGGTGGCTCCAAAGGACTGCAGGTGAGAGAAAAAAAATTCACATAGCATGGCATATAACCAAATACCAGTCAGTGTCCATAGTGACACTGATAAAAAGAAAAACCCCGTCAGGGGGGGGGGATGCAGTGGGAATTCGCCGGGCAGGGTAGCTTCCCGGATCCCAGCTCCACGGAAAATCGAACACTAAACAGGACCAATGTATGGGAACCATGGCGTGAAAACAGTGCTACATGAAATTGGTCAAAAACATGTGTAAGGAAACTCGAGGTATAGGCAAACACATATCATGGCGTAGTGGTAATACAGTATAAAATACACAGGTGGGAGGTGACTGCAAAAGACATGCACATCTAGGTTGCAAAGGGTAGTTATTAGTTAATGCATAACAAGAGGTCTGTGTCCTGGGCCAAAGAATATGAGCAACCTGTGGGAAACACAATGGGGTTAACCGGGAGAAAACCACTAGAACAGTACAAGTCTTAGGGTGAATAAACCACGTGAAAGAAACAGTAACTGGATGAGGGCGGCAGAATAGGTCTTAGAAAACAATGGCAGTAACCCAGGTACAGGGGAGGCAGACTGCAATAGCGACTCGTCCGCTCCCGCCCTGTGTCATCTCAGGGGGGGGGGACCCTGAAAAAGCAAAACAAGGGGAGTATCAAATTCAAACAGGGCAATTTCAATCGGCCGAGTCTCGTTGAGGCGGGGGCCTGGAGTAGTGCTTGCGTCCTTGTGTCTGCCATGAAGGGGCAAAGGGTAGGCCAGGAGTAGTCGGCGTGAATGGCCAATCTGGGATAGACACCTGTGGGAGTCCCAGTGTGCTGAGGAAGGACGGCAGGTCTCCAAGCGTGCGAAAGATGGCAGCTTTACCCCCATGATGGACTCGTAGATGGAACGGGAACCGCCATTGGTATTTCATCTGCTTCGACTGTAGGAGCTGCGTGAGCGGCTTCAGTGCTTTTCTCATCGTCAATTTCTGACGGGACAGGTCTGGGAGAAGCATCACGGGGGTATCGTTAAAACGTATGGTGTCCTGCGAGCTAGCAGCTCTCATAATGTCCTCCTTGATTTTGTAGAAATGCACGCGGCACAGGGTGTCTCGGATAAAGGAGGGGTCCGCGGACCGGAAGTTCTGTGGACCCGGTCCAGCTCAATGGGGTCATCTTTAGGGCGCTGCAACAATTGATTAAAGATGGCGGTCACCGCCGCAGGTAGATTTTTGTCGTCCACAGACTCGGGGATTCCGCAGATGCGTATATTATTGCGACGATTACGGTTTTCGATGTCATCCTGCTGGTACGCAAGCTGCTGCATCATAACGGTATGTGCGTTAAGGATCTTCTCATGCGACTGTACTGTGGCGCTAAGACTGTCAGTGGCAGCATCTATGTCCTCAAAGCGTGCACCCACATCTTTCTTGAGGTCAGAGATCTCTTTCTTGTAGGATTTCTCTATCCTGTTAACATAGTGTTCAAAGTCTGCTTTAGTGGGGAGGGACCTGACATAGCTGTGCAGGGAACGGATCTGTGCCTCCATGTCCCAGACCTCACCAGAGCCCAGGGAGGCATTAGAGCGGCTTCTGGTGAGCATAAAGTCAGTTTCCTCAGGGAGGGGATGGCTATTGTGTGTGCTCACCTGAGAGTGCAGGGATGGCTCAGAGCGGGCCGGGGACGGAGGCGCCGGCGCCATCTTGGATTCGGATCGGCGCTGTGCAGCGTTCCGGGATCGGGTGAAAAACACCTCCAGATCACCTCCTTTTCTGCCCCCACCAGTTCCCTTCTGTGCCCGGTATCTGTCTTTCCCCATGTGCTGATGTTTGGGCGAATTTCTGGCGAGTTTCCAACAGTTAGAAGGTCCGTGGAGCTGAAGGATCAGGGAGCTGAGAGAGAACACGTCTCACTGCTCCATGTGTCAAGCCACGCCCCCCACAAACTGTCCTTTTAGAAGAAAAACACATAGGCAAGTATTTCCTGAAATAAAAATAACCATTTGTTCTGGGTCATAACAAAATAAGGAGGGAAGGCAACGATGGATAAACGGCTGGAATTTGTGAAGCCTTTGTACCCCAGGGCAGACATTACATTTTTGGAAAATAAAATTGGTAGCCTGAGAAGTCCATACAATAGGGAGCACAATCTGGTCATGGACTCCCAGAGAACAGGAACAGCAGCAGATGACATTAGGAATGAGCTATCTGTTCGAGTTGAACATGAGTTTGACTCGAACATCAGCTGTTCGATTGTTCAATGAAGATCGAACATTATGGGGCGTTCGCGCCAAATTTGAGCGGCGTGTCACGCCCCACAATGCAGTGCATTGCTGGCTGATGATTGGCCAAGCATGCACCATGACCCTTTGGCCAATTATGGTTCAGGGGGTTAAGTCTACGCCCCACACTATATAAAGCCGCCTGCGCGTCGGCCGTGTGTAGTGTGTTGGTGGCATTAAGAGAGATAGAGTGAGAGAGAGAGAGTGTCATTTCATTTACTTTGAGCAGGCAGGCGATTCAGTTATCTGCAGTGTATTTAGTATATATATGTAGCAAGGGTGTCACTTTGCAACGTAGCTAATAGACTACAGTTTGTGATAACAAAGAACTCAGCTCCCTCCGGTGTTCAATTGTATTATTGCTTCAACGTGTTCAGTTTAATTATATTAGAACAATGCATTATGGACCTTGATATACAGGGAGATAAAAGACTCCATTGCCTTGGGTGGTAAACAGACTACAATAACCACAGTGCTACTGTGCTACCAGAGTGCATTGCAGCAAGCACAGCACTCTGGGAGAGGCTTTTTAAAGGGAGAGGAGGCGGACATCCGGTCTCTTGGGACGCGGCCTTCAATCAAGCAGGAAGCCTGTGCTGGGGCCTGCTACCAGGGTGCGTAGGCCTGAGAAGCCTGGGCCCACCGTCGCCAGATCGCCTAACCTGAGAGGGATCCTTTTCGTAGTGTCTGACCTACGCTCCACAGCAACCAGAGTCGCCCATCCACCGACACCTTGTGACGGACGCACGGAAGACCAGGGACTGCAAGTTGCGGAGAGGCCGAGAACCGGGACACTACAAGCGGAACATACCTGAGAGACAAGGCCTCATTGGGTGAGAGGGCACTTGCCCAACGATATAAATAACTGTATCGCAGGAAGGTGGATCTTATAGACCCAACATTACTGTCTGGAAGTTAACACGCCACGTGCAAAGACAAATTGCATCTTGCAGTGGCAGTGCCTTGAAAGGATTGGCGCTTATGCCGCCAGCACGTTAGATATACTGTGAATGTTCGGTTTCTTCTATACCGGTTGGATTACAAATTATTAATGTGCACCAACTAAAGTTAATGAAGACTACTATTAACCGGAAGGAACACTTACAGGACTCAGTTTGTTTGTTTGAACTAAAGCAGTAGGACACGTATATGGGAGTTGCCTGTTAGAGGGAGCCAAAGAGCATATAGACTACTCATCTACATATATATAATAACTGTTTATGCTAGTTTGTACAGTCATCATTATTACTGAGAGCTGGATGAGGCCTGGTGGAGAGGTACTCCAGTGCTGATCTTATTGCATTGGGGAAATCCCTCCACTGCGTGCTTACTTAGGTCTGACTTCAGCTCATATTGCTAAACCTGTTTTTGAATTCCATGCCATTGACTCTTACAGGGCCCTGTTTGAAGTCAACTGTCATTTGTTAACTTTGTTTCATCCTTCTCTCACAAAGTAAACGCTTTATCCTTGGTTAAACTACACTTGTGTGGAATCTTGTCTGATCCATCACAATTGCAACTGGCAGTTTCATCAGGTTAGAATTTTCAATCAATGTGGAAAAGATATTTTTGGCGGCTTGATCCTGCATGTTTTTGCACCATCTGTTTGCTCTTTTCTTTCTCAACGATGCTCATTCTTCCTTTGTATGCATTTTACCGATCATATTTTTTGTATATTTTATAGATACTTTATTTTCCAATTGAGGTTCGTCCCTGAGGAAAGGGTATAATCCCTGAAACGCGTCAGTCAACCATCCCCATTTGGAAAGAATGAATCTTGCTATTATGTTTTATATATATTTCTACCTGTTTGTTTAAACGCACATTCAGTTGTTACATACCGCCATGTATTTGGCTTCTTAAAACTAATAATTTAATAAAAATTTTGTACTCATATACTCTATTGTCATATTCGTTACCCTTAACCACTTAACGACCGCACACTGTATATATACGTCGGCAGAATGGCACCGACAGGCAAAGTCACGTACTGGTACGTGACTGCCTTTGTATAGTTGGGGGGGTCCCATCGGACCCCCCTTCTATACAGTGAGCGATCGTTAGTTGTTCGGGAGCGATCCGGGATGAGGAGACTGAGAAAGCTTCCTCTGCTGTGTAATGTTTACACAGGCAGAGGAAGTGATGTCATCTTTCATGCGGCCCTCACATATACCGAGCGCCGTACAAGAGAAGACACACAGGTTAGTGCACAAACAGCACACTGACACCAGGACACATAGGAACATAAATCGCCCCCCCAGGCCCCCCAGACACCCCCAGATCACCCCTCAGCCCCCAGCCCCCAGTCACAGTGTCACTGATTGCAGTGACCATTTATTTACTGATCACTGCAATCAGTGACATTTGTGACTGTAAAAGTGTCACTACAGTTTAGTTTTAGGTCCAGTGTAGCCCCCTAATAAAGGTTTAACCCCCTGATCGCCCCCCAGATAACCCTTTCACCCCCTAGCACCACTGTCGCTAAGCAATCGTTTTTCTGATCGCTGTCTTATTGACGGTGATGCCGATAGGTAGCCAGTTATTTTTTTTATGTTCGCCGCAGGTTTTTATAGCGTCAGGTACCCCCATATATTACCTAATAAAGGTTTAACCCCCTTGATCGCCCCCCAGGTAACCCTTTCACCCCCTATCACCACTGTCGCTAAGCGATCGTTTTTCTGATCGCTGTCTTATTGTCGGTGATGCCGATAGGTAGCCAGTTATTTTTTTTAGGTTCGCCGCAGGTTTTTATAGCGTCAGGTACCACCATATATTACCTAATAAAGGTTTAACCCCTTGCTCGCCCCCCCCCCCAGGTAACCCTTTCACCCCCTTTTGCCAGTGTCACTAAGCGATCATTTTTCTGATCGCTGTATTAGTTTTTAGGTTCGCCGCAGGTTTTTATAGCGTCAGGTACCCCCATATATTATCTAATAAAGGTTTTAACCCCCTAATTGCCCCTAGTTAACCCTGCGTCACACCCCAGGCAGCGTCAGGTTAGTGGTTATAAAAAGTAAAAATTCGCGCTAGGTGCAAAGTGATTTAAAAAAATATATAAATGAATATGTCCCTTAAGGAAACCTGCTGCTAAACACCAAAAAAAACTTTGATATAAGGTACAAACAAAATGAGTATACAAAAATAGTGTAGCGCTGGAAAGAACTGTATATATCTATACAGTTAAAATTAAATACGTGAAAAAAGTATCAAAAACACTAATAAAACAATGCAAATAAACCAATCAAGTTCATAAGTGCCCGTGAAGAAAGAAGATTATCAAATAAATGTGTAGAGGATTTCCTCTATATTGATGATAAGAGTTCCACAGAGAAGATATCCGATGAAGCTGGTAAGTGCTATTCCAACAATAAGTGAAGATCCCGCCACCAAAGTGAGAAATGAAGGCTTACCAAACAGCCTGCGACCGCCCTTCTCAGGGGGGTCAAAACAAGCTTAGTAGAGCGATGTTCACTCCATGGAAGGCTGAGAAATTCCAGTGAAGACACTTCATCCACAATAGGCGAGTCTCCAGAGACGTGTCTGCACAGCTGATCCAAATCGGAGATGAAAAACACTCTTGATTGATCAGAGTGAATAATCCTCAGCAGTTAAAACGATGTCCAAAGAGAAGAAAGAAAAACTTTCCATAGTGTAGCATTCATCAGGGAAGTTTTATTAGAAATGAACAGGAGAGAAAACAGCTCTCACATAGGTATAAAAATAATGATAAAACGAGAAAATCCTTGCAAGGAAATAAAAAAGCTCTGAGTTTCTGTCAAAGGCTGATTCGCGCGTGCGCAATGCATGTGCGTGTCACCCTACGCCGTTTCGTCAAATGTGACATCATCAGGGGCACCTTGTGCCCTTGATGATGTCACATTTGACGAAACGGCGTAGGGTGACACGCACATGCATTGCGCACGCGCGAATCAGCCTTTGACAGAAACTCAGAGCTTTTTTATTTCCTTGCAAGGATTTTCTCGTTTTATCATTATTTTTATACCTATGTGAGAGCTGTTTTCTCTCCTGTTCATTTCTAATAAAACTTCCCTGATGAATGCTACACTATGGAAAGTTTTTCTTTCTTCTCTTTGGACATCGTTTTAACTGCTGAGGATTATTCACTCTGGTCAATCAAGAGTGTTTTTCATCTCCGATTTGGATCAGCTGTGCAGACACGTCTCTGGAGACTCGCCTATTGTGGATGAAGTGTCTTCACTGGAATTTCTCTGCCTTCCATGGAGTGAACATCGCTCTACTAAGCTTGTTTTGACCCCCCTGAGAAGGGCGGTCGCAGGCTGTTTGGTAAGCCTTCATTTCTCACTTTGGTGGCGGGATCTTCACTTATTGTTGGAATAGCACTTACCAGCTTCATCGGATATCTTCTCTGTGGAACTCTTATCATCAATATAGAGAAAATCCTCTACACATTTATTTGATAATCTTCTTTCTTCACGGGCACTTATGAACTTGATTGGTTTATTTGCATTGTTTTATTAGTGTTTTTGATACTAGCGTCAGGTTAGTGCCAGTAACGCCAACACCCACGCGTGAAGCATACACCTCCCTTAGTGGTATAGTATCTGAACAGATCAATATCTGATCTGATCAGATCTATACTAGCGTCCCCAGCAGTTTAGGGTTCCCAAAAACGCAGTGTTAGCGGGATCAGCCCAGATACCTGCTAGCACCTGCGTTTTGCCCCTCCGTCCAGCCCAGGCCACCCAAGTGCAGTATCGATCGATCACTGTCACTTACAAAACACAACACACATAACTGCAGCATTCGCAGAGACAGGCCTGATCCCTGCGACTCCAGTGCTGTAGGAGGTGATTTCACCACCACAGTTAAAAAAAAAGCATATATGCCGAAGCATTGGGGCAGCAGGGGCGGAGGAGCGATTTTGCTCCTAATGCTGCGTACATACGGTCGAAATTCCGACGGAGGCTTGCCCGTGGAAAAGTCTGACCATGTGTACGCGGCATAACTTTTGCGGAAAGATGCTCCCATGCTTCGGCATATATAAATGGTGCATGTATGCCCATCATTAAAAGTGGGTGGATGAAGGGCGGTATTCTAATGGTGGGCATACCCACCGATCAATCTTTTTTTCGTTCAGCTGAATGAAAAAAAAGATTACATTACATGTCCAACAAGGACCAGCAACGTACTGGTATGTTGCTGGACTTTGAATGGTATGTTGCTGGACTTTGAATGGTTATACCAGATTGATGCCTGCGGGTTTAGGTATCATCTTGGTATCATTCTTTTCAGCCAGTGGCCGGCTTTCATGTAAAAGCAATCCTAGTGGCTAATTAGCCTCTGGACTGCTTTTACAAGCAGTGGGAGGGAATGTCCCCCCCCCCGCATATAAAAAGCGCCATTGGGAAATTGGGAAAGCATTTTATCACACCGATCTTGGTGTGGTCAGATGCTTTGAGGGCAGAGGAAAGATCTAGGGTCTAATAGACCCCAGTTTTTATTAAAAAAAGAGTACCTGTCACTACCTATTGCTATCATAGGGGATATTTACATTCCCTGAGATAACAATAAAAATGATAAAAAAAAAATATGGAAGGAACAGTTTAAAAATAAAATAAAATAAAAAAGCAAAATGAATAATAAAAAAAAAAAAAAAGCACCCCTGTCCTGCCCTGCTCTTGAGCAATGGCGAACGCAAGCGTGGGTCTGGCGTCATATGTAAACAGCAATTGCACCATGCATGTGAGGTATCACCACGAAGGTCAGATCGAGGGCAGTCATTTTAGCAGTAGACCTCCTCTGTAAATCTAACGTTGTAACCTGTAAAGGCTTTTAAAAATTTATGTAGTTTGTCGCCAGTGCGCATTTGTGTGAAATTTTAAAGCATGTCGTGTTTGGTATCTATGTACTCGGCCTAAGATCATCTTTTTTATTTCATCAAACATTTAGGCAATATAGTGTGTTTTCGTGCATTAAAATAAAAAAAAAGTGGAATCTTTCCCCAAAAAATGCGTTTGAAAAATCGCTGCGCAAATACTGTGTGGGAAAAAAAATGCAACACCCACCATTTTAATCTGTAGGGCCTTTGCTTTAAAAAAATATATAATGTTTGGGGGTTCAACATAATTTTCTTGCAAAAAAAAAAAATGTTTTCATGTAAACAAAAAGTGTCAAAAAGGGCTTTGTCTTCAAGTGGTTAGAAGAGTGGATGTAAGCTTCCTAATGTTGTGTATAAAATGCCAGAACAGTTCAAAACCCCCCCAAATGACCCCATTTTGGAAAGTAGACATCTCAAGCTACATACTGAGAGTCATGTCGAGTCCATGGAATATTTTATATGTTGACACAAGTTGCGGAAAAAAAAAAAATATATTTTTTTTGCACAAAGTTGTCACTAAATGATATATTGCTCAAACATGCTATGGGCATATGTGGAATTACACCCCAAAATACATTCTGTTGCTTCTACTGAGTACGGGGATACCACATGTGTGAGACTTTTTGGGAGCCTAGCCGCGTACGGGACCCCAAAAACCAAGCACCGCCTTCAGGCTTTCTAAGGGTGTAAATTTTTGATTTCACTTCTCACTGCCTATCACAGTTTTGGAGGCCATGGAATGCCCAGATGGCACAACCCCCCCCCCCCCCCAAATGACCCCATTTTGGAAAGTAGACACCCCAAGCTATTTGCTGAGAGGTATGGTGAGTATGTTGCAGATCTCGCTTTTTGTCACAAAGTTTTGAAATTTGGAAAAAAAATATATATATATTTTCTTTCTTCATTTTCAAAAACAAATGAGAGCTGTAAAATACTCAGCATGCCTCTCAGCAAATAGCTTGGGGTGTCTACTTTCCAAAATGGGGTCATTTGGGGGGTTTGGTGCTATTTTGGCATTTTATGGCCTTCGAAACTGTGATAGGTAGTGAGGAGTGAAATCAAAAATTTGTGCCCTTAGAAATCCTGAAGGCGGTGCTTGGTTTTCGGGGCCACATACGCGGCTAGGCTCCTAAAAAGTCCCACACATGTGGTATCCCCATACTCAGGAGAAGCAGCAAAATGTATTTTGGGGTGCAATTCCACATATAACCATGGCATGTGTGAGCAATATATAATTTAGTGACAACTTTTTGTAATTTTTTTTTGTCATTATTCAATCACTTGGGACAAGAAAAAAAATATTCAATGGGCTCAACATGCCTCTCAGCAATTTCCTTGGGGTGTCTACTTTCTAAAATGGGGTCATTTGTGGGGGTTTTGTGCTATTTTGGCATTTTATGGCCTTCGAAACTGTGATAGGTAGTGAGGAGTGAAATCAAAAATTTGCGCCCTTAGAAATCCTGAAGGCGGTGCTTGGTTTTCGGGGGCCTGTACGCGGCTAGGCTCCCAAAAAGTCTCACACATGTGGTATCCCGTACTCAGGAGAAGCAGCAAAATGTATTTTGGGGTGCAATTCCACATATAACCATGGCATGTGTGAGCAATATATCATTTAGTGACAACTTTTTGTAATTTTTTTTTTTTTTTAGTCATTATTCAATCACTTGAGACAAAAAAAAAAAATATTCAATGGGCTCAACATGCCTCTCAGCAATTTCCTTGGGATTTCTACTTTCCAAAATGGGGTCATTTGGGGGGGGGGTTTGTACTGCCCTGCCATTTTAGCACCTCAAGAAATGAGATAGGCAGTCATAAATTAAAAGCTGTGTAAATTCCAGAAAAATAGGATTTTTATAACAGCTTACCTGTAAAATCCTTTTCTTGGAGTACACCACGGGACACAGAGCTAGTCATTACATAATGGGTTAAGGGTCACCAGCGGTGATTGGACACTGGCACAACCAATGGAAGACAGTTCCCCTCCATATAACCCCTCCCATCAGGGAAGTACCTCAGTTTTGTAGCAAAGCAGTAAGGTTCCCATAAGAAGGGGGGGACCTCTGTGTCCCGTGGTGTACTCCAAGAAAAGGATTTTACAGGTAAGCTGTTATAAAAATCCTATTTTCTTTATCGTACACCACGGGACACAGAGCTAGTCATTACATAATGGGACGTCCCAGAGCAATGCTCATATGAAGGGGGGGAGACACAGATCAAAACAGGCCGCTTGCGGACCAGAAGCCCTATACTGCTGCCTGCAGCACACTTCGCCCAAAGGCGGAATCCTCATGTCCTTTCACATCTATTTGATAGAATTTGGAAAATGTATGGACTGAAGACCAACTTGCAGCTTTACAGATCTGAGCCATCGAAGCCTGGTGGTGCACTGCCCATGAAGCACCTATCGCCCTGGTAGAGTGCGCCTTAACAGGAAAAGGAGGAGTCCTGTTCTTTAAACCATAAGCTTGAATAATTACTTGTCTAATCCACCTGGAAATGGTGGATTTTGATACCGCTTGGCCCTTCTTGGGCCCATCTGGTAAAATAAACAAAACATCTGTTTTACGTATCTGAGCGGTTGCTTGCAGATACACCTTTACCGCTCTCAGTAGATCTAGAGAGTGTAATAATTTTTCCCCCGCCGTCCGCGGGTTTGGAAAAAAGGAAGGCAGAACAATGTCTTGATTCAAGTGAAAAGCCGACACCACCTTAGGTAGAAAAGCCGGATGGGGTCGTAGTACGATTTTGTCCTTGTGACAAATTAGATAAGGCTCTTTACAAGAAAGAGCTGCTAGCTCTGATACTCTCCTAGCAGAAGCTATAGCAATCAGAAAGGCCAACTTCCTACTTAATATAATTAAAGGAATATGGCGAATAGGTTCAAAAGGTTGCTTTTGCAACACTGACAATACCAAATTCAAATCCCATGGACACAAGGGAGTCCTAACTGGAGGATTTATCCTCAGTACCCCCTTAATGAATGTCCGAACTAGGGAGTGAGATGCCAATGGTCTCTGAAAGAAGACTGATAGAGCCGATATTTGCCCTTTGATGGTGCTAAGGGCTAAATTCATATCCACTCCTAACTGGCAAAAAGCAAGAATCCTACTTATTTCATACTTCTGAGGATTCCAACATCTGGATTCCCACCAGGAAACGTATGCTCTCCAGACTCTCTGATAGATGAGTCTGGAGGCTGGCTTTCTAGCATTAATGAGCGTAGAAAGAGCCGGACCAGAGACCCCTCTCTTTTTAAAAATGTGGGTCTCCGCAGCCAGGCCGTCAACTTTAGCCTTTGTAAGGAAGGGTGGAATACTGGACCCTGTGACAGCAGGTCGTGTCGGAGTGGAAACTTCCAGGGCCTTCCTATCGCCATTTTTACAATCTCGGCGTACCAAGGCCTCCTGGGCCAGTTTGGGGCCACTAGGATTACTGGTATTCCCTCCTCCTTGATCCTGCGAAGCAGTCTTTGTAGAAGAGGGATCGGAGGGAATGCCTAGATCAGTGAGAACTGATTCCATGGAGTTATTAGAGCGTCTGTATTATTAGAGCGTCTGTCCCGTAGGCTAGAGGATCTCTCGTTCTGGACACAAAGTTGTCCAATTTCTTGTTGAACCTGGCAGCTAGCAGGTCTACATCTGGGTTTCCCCATCTCAGACATATGGCCTGAAAGATCTCGGGGTGAAGAGACCACTCTCCTGGTAGCAGCTGCTGACGACTCAGGTAGTCTGCTTGCCAATTTTCTATCCCTGGAATGAAGATTGCAGAAAGGCAAGGTACATGCTCTTCTGCCCATGCCAGGATCCGGTTCACCTCTCTTTGGGCTGCCCGACTGCGGGTGCCTCCTTGGTGATTGATGTAAGCTACTGCAGTAGCATTGTCGGATTGAACCCGAACTGGGTAGCCCTGTAACCTGTATGTCCAGGTTTTGAGGGCTAGATATACCGCCCGGATCTCTAGCACATTGATGGGCAGGATCCCCTGAGTCTTGGCCCAGGTTCCCTGGGTAGAAGCCTCCTTGAATACTGCACCCCAGCCCGATAGGCTGGCATCCCTAGATACCACCTTCCAGGCCACTGGGAGGAAGGACTTTCCCTTCCGTAAATTCCTGGCTTTTAGCCACCAATCGAAGCTGTGGCGTACTTGTGAGGACAGGCGCATGGGTATATCCAGAGCTTGGCTCTTCCTGTTCCAGGAAGCTAAAATATTGCCTTGAAGTAGTCTCGAATGAAACTGGGCGTAAGGGACCGCCTCGAAGGAGGCTACCATCTTTCCCAATAGTCTCATGCAAAGGCGAATAGACGGCCTCTTGTTTGCTTTGACCTTGTGGATCAGGTCTTTCAGAGACTGTATCTTCGGTTCTGGCAGGTATACCCCGTTTTGGGCTGTATCTATGATCATGCCCAGGTACACTATCCTTCTTTGGGCCTGGAGAGAGGATTTTTGTAAATTTATAATCCATCCTAAATGCTCCAGGTATCCTACTGTAGTGTGTACAGCGTGACCCAATCCGTCCTTTGACTGATCTATTACTAGTAGATCGTCCAGATAGGCTGTTACCGCAATGCCCCGTGTTCTTAGGTTTGCTAACAGGGGAGCTAGCACCTTTGTGAATACTATGGGCGCGGTGGCTACACCAAACGGCAGAGCCACAAATTGAAAGTGGCGATCTTCTACCGCAAACCTTAGGAATCTTTGGTGAGCGGGGAGGATGGGTATGTGTAAATGTGCGTCCTTGATATCTATGGGCGCCATGAATTTTCCGCCCTTTAAAGTGGCGGCCACGGATCGGATCGTTTCCATTCGAAAATGGCGATCGTTCAGGAACCGATTTAGGGATTTTAGATCCAGGATGGGTCTGACATCTCCATTTGGCTTTGGAATCACAAAGAGGTTTGAGTAAAAACCTGAACCTCGCTCTTTTTGGGGTACGTCTGTAACTACCCCTTGAGCCATTAAGTGATTCAAACCTTTGAAGAAGGATTCTCTTTTTTGTGGATCCTTGGAGAGTCTTGAACCTCGGAATTGAGAAGGTGGGATCTCTCGAAATTCCAGTTTGTACCCTGAGGATATTGTGGATACTACCCAATTGTCCTGGATTTCTGACCACCAAGTCGCTCAGAACTGACAAAGCCTTCCTCCCACTCGGCCGAGCGGGGGCGCCCCTTCACTGAGAGGCTTTGGGGGCTTGCTTATTAGCTCTTGCACCCCACGGCTTCTTGTTCTTCTGAGCTTGCCCCTTGGCTTTTGTGGGCGGCTAAAACAGGCCGCCGCCACTGGTTGGAGTCAGATTTCCCGGGAGCTGGGGAGAGAGAGCGTTTAAAACAAGATCTCTTGTTTTTCTTTCTCTCAGGTAAAAGTCGTTTTACCACTTGATCTTCTGTATATATTTTTCTAAATCTTCCCCAAATAGGCGTTCGCCATGGAACGGGAACTTGCCAACAGCTTTTTGCATGGGGTCTCCGCTGACCAATGCTTAAGCCAAAGTACTCTGCGCATCTGTACCAGCTGGAGTGTAAGGCGTGATGCCTGTATGATAGAATCTCTCATGGCATCCACTGTGAAGCATAAGGCTTTAGGCACATTTTCCCAATTTCTAGCCTGCTCTGAAGGCAGTTCCTTCAGCCCCTGCTTTACCTGTTGGCTGATGACCTGACACATACCGACTGCTGCTACTGCAGGTTGGGTAATTGAGCCGGCCAAAAGGAAGGAGGATTTCAACTTCCTCTCAGAAGGATCTTTTAAACCCTTGTACATTATCCACCGGACATGTCAGGTTTTTATTTACACAAGAAATAGCCGCAACTACCGCAGGCAGGCTCCATTTCTTTAAAAAAAAAAAATTTCCCCCATAGGATAAAGAATGTTAAACCTTTTTGGAGGTGAGAAACGCTTATCTGGATGTTGCCAGTTTGCGTATATTAGATCCTCTAGTAACGGATGAACCGGGAAGGAGCATGCACCTTGCAGGGATCTTAATGACCCTAGGGAGGAGACAGGTAATTCCGTTACCTCCGCAGAGGTTAACTTAAATGCACTGCTATAGCATTGTACCTGTGACCTTAAAATCTGGCTCCTCATCCTCTGCTGATGTAGCCTCCTCCTCCTCATCCTCCTCCCTCAGGTACTTCTGAAGGGAGGTCCAATACTGGAAGAGACCTGCTTCGCTTATTGTCCCTTTTTAGAGGACTTAGCGATTAAGGTAGCAATTTTTTCCTCCAGATTATTTAGGGCAGCTGATAAAGTGTCCTCAGTGACATATACAGGCCCAGGCTTCACTGGGGAAGCCGCCATACCTGACAGAGGTAATGGCTCATCCTGAACAGGTGCATTTAGCAACACAGGAGAGAAAGGTACCGAGTCAGCACAGTTAGAGCCTCCTCTCAGGCGGTGGTGCTTTCTTATCTCTTTTTGTCTGTATTACTTCCCCTGGAAGGCTTACTGTTTAGACAAAATACAAGGTACCTAAATGCATATACTACCGTGTTCAGTTTAGCAAATACATTAAGTATGCAACTTTTAACACATAACTATGCATAACATGGATGTCTTCTAGGAAGTACCCAATCCAATCACATGGAGTCTTACGTCCCTGTATAGCTGCTGTGTTTCTCTGCCAGGAACAAGAGAACTAACGAGCTTGCTTGCTGCTGCAGTGCTTCTCACACTGACAGTCTTTTAAATTTGGCGCCGTTTCTGTGCCTGCGCGCGCCACGTGCCCGCGCACGCCTTCGCCCCCTCCGATAAAGCGCGCTCCCGCGCGCGCGGCCCTTAGCGCTATGGCGGTGGCCATAGTGAGAGAGGACTCTCATCAGCCCTTGTTCCCACTTACCTGCATCTGCAGGTGTCTGGTTGGCCACCGAAAGGAGGATCGGGGTGCCCCAGCAAGCTCAGCAGCGGAGGTGACGAGCAGTGTACTTCGCCGAAGCCGACACTGAACAGAGTGAGGTGAGTATATTCAGCTCTTTACTCCCCCCAGTGGTGGAAAAAAAGAAGACATCCACTTTTTGAAAAAGGTCCCAACCTAGTTATGGACCTTCTAATCTCACCTTATCCACGCCGCAGGTTTTTCTGCTGAAAGATTTCAGACAGATACCAAACTTCACCCTTCACGGTGGGCTATGTGTGCCAACCTTCAGGGATATGGGTTCCTATTTAAAGGATACCTCTCCCCTGGGCCTTGTACAAGACTCTTACCAGGACTTTATAGCGAAATAGCGAAAGTGCTGGATCTTAGAGCCCAGTCCTCCGAAGAGAGACATTACAGGCGACGCCTCATGGATGAGGCCCGGATCCCATCCAGATTCAGCTCATTTGTAGGCGTCTTGGATGGATCCGAAAGCATAGCTCTTTTACCCCCAGAGGGTCTCTTTGTTAGAGCTTTCCTTTAGCACCTCCTAACGCGTCCAACACCTTTCGACACTGGCGAAAAAACTGAGGTACTTCCCTGATGGGAGGGGTTATATGGAGGGGAACTGTCTTCCATTGGTTGTGCCAGTGTCCAATCACCGCTGGTGACCCTTAACCCATTATGTAATGACTAGCTCTGTGTCCCGTGGTGTACGATAAAGAAATGTACCCTAGTTTGTAGACGCTATAACTTTTGCGCAAACCAATAAATATACGCTTATTGACATTTTTTTTACTAAAGACATGTGGCTGAATACATTTTGGCCTAAATGTATGACTAAGATTGAGTTTATTCAATTTTTCTTATAACAAAAAGTAGAAAATATCATTATTTTTTTTAAAAATTCAGTCTTTTTCCGTTTATATCGCAAAAAATAAAAATCGCAGAGGCAATCAAATACCATTAAAAGAAAGCTCTATTTGTGGGAAGAAAAGGATGCAAATTTCGTTTGGGTACAACATTGCATGTCCGCACAATTTCCAGTTAAAACAGCGCAGTGCCAAATTTTGAAAACACCTCTGGTCCTTTAGCTACAAAATGGTCCGGGGCTTAAGTGGTTAAAGTCCCAACCCCTAGTTAGGGGAACATTTCCTATTGGTCTCCTACATATATAGCCACTGCATTGTACTGTAGCCAAGCCTATACCTGACTGCAGGCCATTCCTGGTGTCCGTATTAAAATACACTTTCAGAAAGGCAGGCCAGGCAGGTGATTCAGTGATCTGCAGTGCATAAAATATATACTGTCTCCTACATATATATTCACTGCATTGTACTGTAGCCAAGCCTATACCTGACTGCAGGCCATTCCTGGTGTCCGTATTAAAATACACTTTCAGGTAGGCAGGAAAGGCAGGTGATTTAGTGATCTGCAGTGCATAAAATACATACTGTCTCCTACATATATATCCACTGCATTGTATTTTAGCCAAGCTTATACCTGACTGCAGGCCATTCCTGGTGTCCGTATTAAAATACATTTTCAGACAGGCAGGCCAGGCAGGTGATTCAATGATCTGTAGAGCATAACATATATACTTTCTCCTACATATACTGTATATCCACTGCATTGTACTGTAGCCAAGCCTATACCTGACTGCAGGCCATTCCTGGTGTCCGTATTAAAATACACTTTCAGGCAGGCAGGCCAGGCAGGCCAGGCAGGTGATTCAGTGATCTGCAGTGCAAAAAAATATATATACTGTCTCCTACATATATATATCCACTGCATCCAGTCTAACCAAGCCTATATCTGACTGCACGCCATTCCTGGTGTACTTTTTCTAGTAAACTTCAAGTGGTGTTTTGCTAGTCTAATTTTACAGTATGTCTGGAAGGCCAACAAGGAGAGGCAGACACACACAGGCCACTAAAAGAGGCCAAGCAGGCCCTGTGTCTACAGCCAACAGTGCTGGTCGTGGACACGGTGCATCCTCACCACATGGCCGTGGGGCACACTTGTCCTTATTTTCGACAGCTGGCCGTGTTAAGCCACAACATGCAGAAGAGTTGGTAGAGTGGATGACAAAGTCGTCCTCATCCTCCTCATCCTCTGTCACCCATGCTCAAAGGACTTTGGCTGCCAATGCAGCTGCCAAAGCGGCCTATTCAATCGGCTCAATGTCATCAGTTACTCCTTCCCTAGCCCCACCATCATGCACGGAGGAATCCCCCAAACTGTTCGACCACAGTATTGGGTAAATGCTGCAGGAGGATGTGCAGTGTTTTGAAGGCTCCAATGATGGTACCCAGCTTGAGGAAGACAGTAACTTGAGCCCAGAGAGAGGGGGTGCCCAAGAAGGACAGCAATCTAACAGTCATGTTCCCCCAGCTGCAGCATACTGCCAGGTTTGCTCCAGTGATGAGGAGGGAGGGGATGATGAGGTCACGGACTCTATGTGGGTGCCTGATAGGAGAGAGGAGGAGGCACATCTCCAACGAGGCAGGATGCCCTCCAGGGGCCAGCTTAAGGACAGCCAACCGACTGCATCACACCGCAGAGCTCCGCATGTGCAGGGCGCTGCTGACTCCGTGCGTTTTTCCAAAAGTTCTTTGGTGTGGGTCTTTTTTGAGACGTGTGCAGCAGATCGCACCATTGCTGTTTGCAACATATGTCTGAAGCGTATCGAGCGTGGCCAAAACAGCAGCCACTTTGGCACCATATGTTTGACCAGACATATGTCTAGCTCCCATGCAGTACGTTGACAACAATACTTAAAAGACCCACACCAAAGAACAAGGCGGACCTCTCCTTGCTCCTCATCAGCTGGGATCTCCAACCCCACTATACCTTCAGTCCTCTCAGAAACCTGCACTGAGAGGAATGAAGCTGTAGAATTAGGTGTGCCAAGTACTTGCGGGCAATCTGCTATCGCTACACCAACGTCAGATTGTAGCAGGCAAATTTCCCTACCCCAGTTCAGTCCCAGCCATCCACATGCCCAGCAGCTGAATGCTAGCTTGGCTAAATTGCTAGCACTCCAACTGCTACCTTTTCAGCTGGTAGACTCTGCCCCCTTTTGTGAATTTGTGGAATATGCGGTACCTCAGTGGCAGGTTCCCAAACGCCACTTTTTTTCACGGAAGGCCATTCTGGCTCTCTACCGGCATGTGGAAGGCAATGTCTCGGCCTCGTTGGACAGGGCGGTCAGCGGTAAGGTGCATATTACTGCTGACTCATGGTCCAGCAGGCATGGACAGGGACGTTACCTTTCTTTCACTGCACACTGGGTAACTCTGCTGGCAGCAGGGAAGGATGCAGGACAGGGTGCAGTATTGTTGGAGCTTGTTCCGCCACCACGCCTCCAAAATGCTGGTAGTGGTGATTCTGCCACACCTCTCTCCTCCACCCCCTCATCTTCTTCTTTCTCTATGGCCTCTTCCTGTGCAGATTTGTCCTCGGAACCAGCAGTGCTCTGTAGGCGTTCTAGGGGCTACGCAAGCACTCAGGCAAAAAGATGCCATTTGGTGCTTAAGTTGGTCTGTTTAGGGGACAGGAGCCACACTGGGGCAGAGATTCTGTCCGCCCTCTGAAAGGGACACTTGACCCATGTGCCCTGTTTGGCTCACATCCTTAATTTGGTGGTGCAGCGGTTCTTGTGCAGGTACCCGGGCTTACAGGATCTCCTGAGGCAGGCCAGGAAAGTCTGTGGGCATTTCCACCGGTCATATAATGCCAGTGCTCGGCTGGCTGACCTCCAAAAGGAATGCAACCTGCCCAAGAACCGCCTCATCTGTGACATGCCCACCAGGTGGAACTCAACACTGGCAATGCTGCAGCGGCTGCACACGCAGCAAAGGGCCATCAATGAGTACCTGTGAGAGTATGGCACCAGGACAGGGTCATGGGAGCTTGGTTTTTTTCCACCCTCGCCAGTGGCTCATGATCAAGGATGCATGCACTTTCCTGTCACCATTTGAGGGGCGTACGAGGATGGTGAACAGTGACAGTGCATGCATCAGTGATACAGTCCCTCTTGTCTACCTGTTGGAGCACACGCTGTGTGGAATAATGGACAGTGCACTTGAGGCAGAACTGAGGGAGGAAGAGGAGGACTTCCTTACCTCTCAAGGCCTCCTTTATCCAGACAGTATTCCTACGGGCCCATCAATCTCACAGGAAGAGGAGGAGGAGGAGGAGGATGAGAATTGTGTCAGCATGGAGGTGGAGCCTAGCACTTAGCATCAGCAGCAGTCTTCAAGGGATCGTTTTCAGTCCACAGAAACCCATGGACTTGTATGTGGCTGGGAGGAGGTGGCTGCGGATCATGTCGTCCTTAGTGACCCAGAGGACTCCGGACCGAATGCCTCAACAAACCTATGCTGCATGGCCTCCCTGATCCTGCAAAGCCTGCGAAAGGACCCTCGGATTTGTGGTATGAAGGAGAGGGATCATTACTGGCTGGCAACCCTTCTTGATCCACGTTACAAGGGTAAGGTTGCAGAACTTATCCAGCCGTCGCAGAGGGAGCAGAGGATGAAACATCTTCGGGAGGCCTTGCAGAAAGGTTTGTGCAATGCGTTTCCAGAGCCTCGGAGGTTACAATTTCCTGGTCCTGGACAACGTGTTGCTGAGGCTTCGGTCAGTCACAGAAGGAGCGGTGGAGAAGGTGGCCGTCTGACCGATGCATTCAGACAATTTTTTAGTCTGCAGGCCCAAGGTCTGATCGGCTCCAGCAACCATCTCCAGCATCTGATTTACATGGTGCAGGAATACCTAGGGGCAAGATCAGACTTGGAGACTGTTATGTCCCTTAGACACGGGGTCTCTCAGGGTGCTGCTAGCAATGCTGCCAGTATCTGCTCAGCAAGTTACACACAGGCTGGATGAACTTCTTAACCATGGAGAGGGTTTATTACTCACTCAGAACATGATGACTTTGTTACATGGAGTCCTAATACAACAGGCTTATATCATACCAGATGTAATCCCTTCTGTGTATCATGCTGCTGCTTCCCAGTCCCACACACACACTAACTTACTTGCTGGTACAGCCCCTCCCCCAGCATGCATCAGGAGAAAAGGGTGAAGGGTCACAGTGATCCAGCACCAACATCCCAGAGACCTTTCCAACCAAAAATCCACTGGGTTACTGGGTCTTGACGATGGATCACTGGCCAGAGCTTGCACAGTATGCAATTGAGCTACTGGCCTGTCCTGCAGCCAGCGTTCTTTCGGAATGCACATTCAGTGCTGCTGGAGGCTTTGTAACCGATCATAGAGTGTGCCTGTCCACCGACTCGGTTGATCGGCTCACCTTCATAAAAATGAATCAGTCTTGGATCACCAGCTACCAAGTGCCTGATGCTGATGTAACCGATTAGTTTGTTTATGAATGTGATATCCCTTGAAGACTGCCTATGCTGATGCTGAGTGACTATCCTGTTATGCTGAGTGACTATCATATTCCTCCTCAATGTTCATGTTGATAGCTTCTAAGAACATTTTCGGTTCTGGGCACCACCACCAGTGGCTAAGGCCCAATTTTTCTGCCCCTGTTTAAAAGGGGCGTGTAATTACAATTTTTGCTGTAATATTTTGCAGCAGGGCTTGTTCCTGTGCTTAACTAGAGTATCTGTGAGAGAGTTGCAGTGTTGTGGCACCAGCACCAGTGATTAAGGCCCAATTTTTCTCCCCCTGTTTAACAGGGGCGTGTAATTAAATTTTTTGCTGTAATATTTTGCAGCAGGGCTCGTTCCTGCGCTCAATTAGAGTATCTGTGAGAGGGTTGCAGTGTTGTGGCACCAACACCAGTGCCTAAGGCCCAATTTTGTCTGCCCCTGTTTAACAGGGGCGTGTAATTACAATTTTTGCTGTAATATTTTGCAGCAGGGCTCATTCCTGCACTCAACTAGAGTATCTGTGAGAGGGTTGCAGTGTTGTGGCACCAGCACCAGTGCCTAAGGCCCAGTTTTTCTGCCAATGTTTAACAGGGGCGTGTAATTACATATTTTGCTGTAATATTTCGCAGCAGGGCCCATTCCTGCACTCAACAAGAGTATCTGAGGCTTTACAGTGTAGTGTCACCACCACCCCTGCCGCCTAAGGCCCAATTTTTCTGCCCCTGTTTAACAGGAGCGCGTAATTAAAATTTTTGACCTAATATTTCACAGCAGGGCTCGTTCCTGCGCTCAACTAGAGTATCTGTGAGGGGTTGCAGTGCTGTGGCACCACCACCACTGCCTAAGGCCCAATTTTTCTGCCCCTGTTTAACAGGGGCGTGTAATTAAAATTTTTGATCTAATATTTCACAGCAGGGCCCATTCCTGCACCCACCAAGAGTAACTGTGAGGGCTTACAGTGTTGTGGCACCACCACCACCACCAAAGGCCCCATTTTATATCCCTGTTCAACAGGGGCATGTAATTACAATTCTTGATATGATATTTCACAGCAGGGCCCATTCCAGCGCCTACCGAGAGTAACAGTGAGGGCTTACAGTGTTCTGGTACCACCAACACCTAAGACCCAAATTTCTGCAGAGTATATAGGGCAGGCCGTTTTGTATATACAGACGGTCCCCTACGTTCAAACATCCGACTTACAAACGACTCCTACTTACAAACGGAGGGAGACAACAGGAATTGAGAGGAAATCTACCCCTAGGAAGGAAAATTCTCTCCTGTAAGTGTTAATATGGGAAAATGGTGTCTCCTCCACTAATGCTTTATCACCAATCCTTGTTTCCCTAAAAACCCCAAATTTTCAAAATTCAATTGTCATTGGGACAGAAAGTGAGGTGAAATCTTCTGAACAGGGGCACAGACAGCAAAACAAATGTTACAGGAGTGATAACCCTTCCCTATGTTATCCAAAAAGCTTAAAAATAGTTTTATTTTAGCTGGAGCTACACTTACAAAATGTACCTGTTCCAAATTACAAACAGATTCTACTTAAGAACAAACCTAGAGTGCCTAGAGTATATAGGGCCTGTGGGCCCAACGCCTTTTCTTTTTTTAATTTGGGTACGGGGTTCCCCTTAATAGCCATACAATACCCAAAGGGCCTGGTAATGGGCTGGGGGGGGGGGGGCACCCATGCCGTTTTTCTGAATGATTTTCATCCATATTGCCGGGACCCGACATTACATTAAAGCCGCAAGTAGTTTTAAATGACTTTTATTCCTTTAGAAATGTCATTTTGTGCAGGGACTGTTCTAAACACGGAAAACACACGCCACTTTACAGGCATACTATAGACACCCCCCAGGTACGATATTTAACCAGTTCAATACAGGGTACTTTCACCCCCTCCCTGCCCAAGCCATTTTTCAGCTTTCAGCGCTGTCACATTTTGAATGACAATTGCGCGGTCATGCAACACCGTACCCAAATGAAATGTTTATCATTTTTTCCCCACAAATAGAGCTTTCTTTTGGTGGTATTTGATCACCTCTGCGGTTTTTATTTAATGCGCTATAAACAAAAGAAGAGGGACAAGTTTGAAAAAAACACAATATTTTTTACTTTTTGCTAGAATAAATATCCAATTTTTTTTTTTTAAAACAAATTTTTTCCTCAGGTTAGGCTGATATGTATTCTTCTACATATTTTTGGTAAAAAGAAAACGCAATAAGCGTATATTGATTGGTTTGCGCAAAAGTTATAGCGGCTACAAAATAGGAGATAGATTTATAGCATTTTTATTATTTATTTATTTTTTACTAGTAATGGTGCGGCGGACACATCGGACACTTTTGACACATTTTTGGGACCATTCACATTTATACAGCAATCCGTGCTATAAAAATGCATTGATTGCTGTATAAATATGACTGTCAGGGAAGGGGTTAACACTAGGGGCGATGTATTCCCTAGGGAGTGATTCTTACTGTGGGGGTAGGGGACTGACTGGGGGAGGTGACCGATCGGTGTCCCTATGTGCAAGGGACACACCATCAGTCTCCTCTCCCTGACAGGATGTGGATCTGTGTGTTTACACACACAGATCCACGGTCCTGCTCAGTTACTGGGCAATCGCGTGTGCCCGTGAACATCGCGGCCGCCGGGCATGCGCATCGGGTTCCCAGTGACACGGTGGGCGTGCGCGCGCCCCCTAGTGGCTCGGGAAGGCGCGACGTCATATGACGTCCGCCCAGAACGAGAGGCTCATCGTCCCGCTGTCATATGACGGCGGGCGGTGGGCTAGTGGTTAAAGGAATATTTCACTTTTATTTTTTCACTTTAAGCATCATTAAAATCACTGCTCCCGAAAAAACTTCAGTTTTTAAAACTTTTTTTGCATTGATACATGTCCCCTGGGTCAGGACCCGGGTCCCCAAACCCTTTTTAGGACAATAACTTGCACATTAGCCTTTAAAATTTGCACTTTTGATTTCTCACGTTCGAGTCCTATAGACTTTATCAGTGTTCGAATGTTCGCGAACTTTCGGTCCGTTCGCATGTTCTGGATGCAAACCGAACCGGGGGGTGTTCGGCTCATCTCTAGAGGCTGTGGTACTACCACAGCCTGCGTCTTCTGTCAGACCAGACTGAAGCCAGGCCATCACTTTCTTGACTTCCTTGCACACTGGCTTCCACGCTGGCTTTCATGCTTGCTTCCACGCTGTGGCGTTGTGGCAAGAGGTGGAGGAGGAGGTGGAGGAGGAGGATGGTGGAGCTCACAAAGGTGGGCATCCGAAGTCAGAAGGCCCCTCAACCACTTATTTAGGGTTTGGAAAATGATATCCTCACTGATGAGGCGTTGGCCCTGCTCCATTAGCTGCAATTTGGATTCCACCAGGCAGGCATAGGCCTCATGAACGTTGGGGGCGACTCTAAGGAATTCCTGAGCCTCCTAAATGAGGCCGAGTCCTGCCACCTCCATGTTCCTCCCCTTCCTGGGCTTTTTTTTTTGAAGGTGGAGGGGAGGCACCTGTGATTGGGTGAGGTGACTGGGCTCATCCACCTCCTGACTGGCCCTTACCCCCTCCACCTCCTGGCTGGCACTTCCCCCCATCTCCTCCTGGCTGGCACTTCCCCCTGCCACCTCCTGGCTGCCACATTCTGGATCTTCGTCCAGGCTGAGGTCGTCCTGTGTATAAAAAAGGGACATAGTTTTAGCTTTTCGTTCATCAATCACACACAATTTTCAGCTCATGACTGTTGCAAATTGAATGTTAATAAATAGAAAAGACTATCATTCGGACCCCAGCATTTTTCATTCATGTCCCAATCATTTTTGGGCACTACTATCTATTGATATGTAAAACACTTTTTGTTCAATCATTAATTTCTTATCAATAATAACATCATTAATTTTAGGACAATAAATATGTATACAAACACTATACCTGGCTCCAGCTGGGATCCTCCTCTTATTCCATGTTGGAAAGCCCAGGTTGGTCCTGGGAAGCCTCAGCTGGGGTGGAAGCAAGGGGGGAAGGAAGAGTAGAAAGTGATGACCTCACTTCAGTCTGGTCGTCTAGAAAACTCATCCTGCTGTAGTACCACAGACTGGGTACATACACATCCGCTGCTGCTGCTCCTGATTTCTGGGACTCCACAATTTTATTCCGCTCATTCTTGTATGTGCCCCTGAAGCCACAAATGTTACTTTTCAATAAGCATGGAGCATGGGGCCAGGTCACAAGAGAGACCCTTGTGACCCTTGTAGCTATGCCCCTGCCTCTAGGATTGCTTTTATATTAAATAGCATCACCGGCATAATAAAAGATTCCCGGGATGATACCTGTAGCACCACTCAGAGTCCAGGGTGTCATATGACATCCTACGGATGGGAAGTGGCTAAAATTGTTTGCTCCTTCAACCTATCTTGCCTGACCTGTATACAAAATATGTGTGTACTTACCTCTTTCTGATCTGCTCTGGTGCGGTCCTGTGACACTGCAGCTCCAGCTCAGGAAGCATGCAACAAGGCTGTGAATTCCTGAGAGCTGTGACACCCCCCCCCCCCATTGGCTCCCACGTCTTAGCCATTATTAGCATTCCATCCTTTCCTGTGCACCAGCCACTCACTGACGCAGGGAATCCGGAGATGCAGGATCAGGGGACTAGACCAGAAATTATTAAAAATAGGTACATTTACGCACCTTTTTATGCAGTTTAGGCAGGATAGGAAGGGGGAGGGGGCAGGGAACATTTTAAGATTAGTTAGACTTATGCCGCGTACACACGATCGATTTTTGAAAACACTGTTGAGAAAATCGACGTTAAAAACGAGGAACAGCTTGTTCCCCCCCACACACGGCCGTTTTAAATGTCATTTTTTTTTTGGTCGAAAAAAACGACCGTGTGTGGGCTCCGCGGCAGTGTTTCCCTATGGGAAACACTGCCGCGGAAAACATGTCGAAAAAAACGACGAGAAAAATTAGAACATGTTCTAATTTTTCTCGTCGTTTTTAATGCCGTTTTTCTCGTCGAAAAAAACGACAGAAAGCCCACAGATGATCGTTTTTCTCGTCGAATGGGAAAAATGTCGTTTTTCTCAACGAGAAAAATGGCCGTGTGTACGCGGCATTAGAGTGACATATCTAGAACCCTCCAGGCCAGGACAACCCTCCCTTCCTTTTACCTTCTTTACCTCCTCCTCCTCTCCCTAGATTCCTAAATACCTTACCCTTTTCATTGATTTACCTTTAACCTAACTTGACTTTATCCTTTCTTGACTCTTCTACATCATGCCTAAGATTTTTCTAACCCTGCTGGTTCCTTTAAGCTAGTGCATTGCTGGTTCACTTACCTTTTCCTTCAATTTCCCTTCTAAAAAATTTTTTTTCTTTGTCTGTATCTTCACCCAAAAGCAAAAATTTTATATATACTGCAGCTTATCCAGGGTTTTTTTTTCTCAAACAATAGGTGCTGGAACTCAACCACGACCCCCCAAAAACCTCTCCACCCACACACACACTCCAAATCACATCAAATAGTGGGTGTGGTCAGTCAAATTTCACAAACAGTAGGAGGGTCTTAAAGGGGCATTAAATACAAGGATTGCATTACATACAGAGTGCAGAGTTCAGGGGGGTTACACACAGAGTGCAGAGCTGTCACTTGCAAACACAGATACCGGACTTCTGTGTTTACAAGTGATTGTAGTGAGCAGCCCCCCCCCCCCCAAGGGTCTGAGCCAGAGGTGGTGGAACTGAGTTCCACCAAGTTCCCCCTGAAAAAAAGCCCTGAGCTTATCAATCCTTAAATGCTGTCACTGCATTCGTTTTCATTTTTAGATTTTTTTTCCCTTTTTGTTAATCTGGTGATCTGGCCAGTGAAATGTGCAATAGGGCTTCACTATTGGATCTTAATACATATAAATAAATAAATAGGTCCAAAAAGTTCATCCACAGGTGCAAAAATACGTCCAAAATATATAAAGTCTCTTGGGAATAAATATAGTGCTGTGAAAAAGTGTTTTTTTCTTCTTGCATATTTGTCATACTTAAATTATTCAGCTCATCAAACAAATTTTAATATTACACAAAGATAAATCGGGTAAATACAAAATACAGTTTTTAAATTATTATTTTATTTATTAAGGGAAAAAAGCTGCCCAAACCTGCCTGACCGTATTTGAAAAAGTATTCGCCCCCTAAACCTAATAACTGGTTGTGCCACCCTTAGCAACAACAACTGCAATCAAGTGTTTTCAATAACTGGCAATGAGTCTTTCACATTGCTGTGGAGGAATTTCGGCCCACTCTTCTTTGCAGAATTGTTTTAATTCAGACACTTTGGAGGGTTTTCCAGCATGAACGGTCTGTTTAAGGTCATTGAATGAACAGGAGAGAGGCTGCTCAGGTGTGGCTATCTTCAAATGTAATGATGCTCACAAACACCCCGGGTGCAGGCAATGCATGTGCAAAGCAAAATAAAGAAATCTTCTGGACAGCCGCACTCCAAAAAATATTTACCTTTATTGTAAAATCCACCACAGCACTACAAGTCACAGCACACCTGGTCAAGCTGACATGTTTCAGCTATGAGTAAACACTAGTATAGTGTGAAACATGTCAGCTTGACCAGGTGTGCTGTGACTTGTAGTGCTGTGGTGGATTTTACAATAATGGTAAATATTTTTTATTTGGAGTGCGGCTGTCCGAGAGATTTCTTTCTTCTGTTTAAGGTCATGCCACAGCATCAATCAGATTTAGGTCTGGACTTTGACTAGGCCACTCCTGAACCTTCATTTTTCTTTGTTTTTTTGAGCCATTCAGAGGTGGTGTGTTTCGGATCATTGTCCTGCTGCATAATCAAAGTGCACTTGAGCTTGAGGTCACAATCTGATGACCAGACATTCTACTTCAGGATTTTCTGCTAGAGCACAGAATTAATTGTTCCATCAATTATGGCAAGTTCTCCAGGTCTTAAAGCTGTAAATTAGCCTCAGACCATTACAATACCACCACCATATTAGTTTTATGAAATGCTGTGTAAGTTTTACATGTGATGTAACGGGATGCAAGCATTCCAAAAAGTGCAACTTTTGTATCATCAATCCACAGAATATTTGCCCAAAAGTCTTGGGGATGGTCAAGATGTGTTTTGCCAAATGTGAGATAAGCCTATGTGTTCTTTTTGGTCAGCAGTGGAATTTACGCTTATCCGTCTCCTCTCCCCACCGGTGCCACATTTGGCACCTTTTAGGGGGCACCGCGGCGCTGTCTCTTGGAAGTTCGGCCCCCCTCCTCCTTCCTGCACCGCCGGGCTAATTAGAAAGTTGCAGCATTCTAGGGTACCGGATGTGAAGCTGAAATGCTTCACAGCTGGGTTCCCTTACCAGGAATGGCAACGGCTGCACCCGACAGCCGTTCCAAAGATCGGCTGGGGCGCCGACATTGCAGGCTTCCTGAACAGGTAAGTGTCCATATATTAAAAGACTTTACATTTTTCGCAGGGGGAGCTGGACCTCCTCTTTAAGGTACAAGTCACGGCCCTATCAGCCCTAACAGACACCAGATGGGCTCTAAACCCTCTGATAGAGCGCTTTCAGAGGGCAGTCCTAAGGTTAAGACCTCAGAAAAAAACTTTATACCACAGTGGGATTTGCCTTTGGGCCTCAGTACTCTTACAGCTCCTCCATTCACACCCACTGAAGAATGTTCTCTAGAAAGTATTACTCTTAAAGCAGCCTTTCCAATTGCCAGTATCTCTGACCGAAGAGTTTCGAAAATCCAAGCCTTAGGGGCTCAAGACTCCTACATTACGTTCTTCCTAGACAGGGCGATCTTTTAACCAATACACCAGTTCATCCCCAAAGTCCTCTCTGTATACCATCTTAATCAGGAATGGGTTCTCCCAGCTTTCGAGGAAGACCCAGCAACTTTAAAAGTTGAGCTGGACGTTGCAAGGACTCTCCGTTGATACATTGAGCTAACGCAGCCCTTTCGCAAGGATCAACGCCTCTTTGTAATACCTAATGGCACTAGAAGGGGAATGCCAGCATTCAAAAGAACTGGTTGGATTGTACGTGTAATACAGAGAACGTATAGTGGTCTTCCAAAAACAATCAATGTTCACTCAACGCAGGGAATGGTCTCTTCTTGGGCGGTTTTAGCACGAGTCCCCAGAAACAATCTGTCGTGCGGCATGTTGGTCGTCTTTTACCACATTCATGACACACTATAGCCTGGATCCAGCCGCGCTTACTTCCTGTGACTTTAGAAAAAAAGCTTTACAGTTGTCTGTTTTGTAATCGAAATTAAATAGGATTTTTTTTTTGCAGCAACCCTCCCTGTGAGCGAGTTATTTATCATGTGTATGCTGCCATGGAGGCACCAGGAAAACTTAAATTTTATTACTTATCTTTCCGTAATTTTCCTTTCCTGGTGCCTATCTATGGCAAAGACAAACCCACCAGGGAGAAAAAGAAAACCCCCCCGGATAAAGAAGCCACGGGTGGACCACGCCGCATGAAAAAATGGAAATGTATTGGTAGAAAAAATATGTTGCAATTACATAAATAACAGGCACTCAAAACCCATCACCAACACCCAATATGATTAAAATTAATAAGACAACGTTGTCTATATTAAAAATACGACTGCGTCACAAAGTGCATGCATGCAATACTCTAGCAGGGTGACCAGCTGGAAATAATGAATCCAGTTTATTACACTGCAAACTGATCGATCAGCCAGGTGGACTGGCCAGGTGGACTGGCCAGGTCCCCTATGGGGAATAAACTAGAGTAGTTATGAAGATGGCTGTGCGCAAGGGCTCATATAGGTAGATGACATCATACACTACTAAAACAGCACAGTTGGACAGAATGAATCCTGTAGTGAAAGGCTGTTGATGCAAAGCAGTCAATGAGATAGGTCAGTCACACTTGAAGCCAGTTATAGAGGGCAGGAAGCAGGGTAGCAGCAAAGCATGCAGAGCAAGTCCAGAATAGTAAGCAGCTGGGTGATGCAACAAGTTCACAGAGCTATGGCAGCTAAACATGTAACACCAGCATAATACATTTGCATATGGACCAGCGGTCCGCTCACCAAGCCTGGAAATGGAAAGGATTGTCCTGAATTCCAAAAATCCTCCTCTCCCGTTGGTAGGAAGCCAATCACAGCAGGCCGCTGTATGTTCCAAGCGTCTGGATATACCGGCAAGGTACAGTAGCCCCCGTTCTGGGGATGAAGTCTCCTGCTATCCGTTGGCTCGGAGGAGCATGGATGTCCTTAGCAAACTTCCTGGCTGGTGGTAATCCGGGACAGTAGCATGCATCGAGTGGCTGCCTTCTCTCGCTAGTTGCCCAGCTCAAACGAGCGTATCAGAGGCAGGCTTCAGAGGTGTGTTTTTTTTCTGCCAGTAAATACCTTATACAGCCCACTTCCTGTTTCTTGTCTGGTAAAAAGCCTAGGCTCATGACATCATGCCCAGCTCTCTCTCACTCTCGTGAGAGTTTGCCAGGAGGGGAGGGGGAGTGAGTTATAAGAGGGCTAATGAGAGCAACAGGGCTGCAGAGCTGGAGGTGTGCCTCTGTGTGTCTGTGTAAATCCAGGAAGTGAACAGGCAGCAGCTTCAGCTGCCCACAATTAAAATGGTTGCAGCTAGACTTAGTGGAGGGAGATTTCTGCAGCATATTTGGCAAGTACAGAATCACAGTATATATAAAATCTATATGCAAAGTTGTTGGAGAGAAGCTTCAGAATGACAAAGATGTTTTTATTACAAATTATGTGAGCAGACTTCAGTTCCTCTTTAATGGAAGGGGGGCAATGGACATTAATAGGGGAGCTTAGGTCATGCAATAAAATGTGTGTGCCATAGGTACCGATGTGTGGAGGTCAGTGTGTGACAGCTCCAGGCTACACAGAGTCTGTGGGGCAGTCAGTCAGCCACTGATGTAAGGGGGGAGTGGGGACACTAATGTAAGGGAGGGCACTGATATAGAGGTTCCCTATTATATCAGTGTCCTCACTCCCCTCCTACATCAGTGAACACTTTTACCATAGTGTATTCACTCTTACAGTGCAAGGGGGAACTTTGTGTACCCTAAGGTAAGGAGGAACTCTGCAAACATTGATGTAAGGGGGCTCTGGTGACCAGAGAACCTCTTATATCAGAGTTCCCCTTTACACCAGTATCCCTTGCACTGTAAAAGGGGAACTCTGATGAAAAGTTAAAATGGTTGCAGCCAGATTTAGTGGAGGGAGATTTCTGCAGCATATACTGTACCAAATACAAAAAATCAATCAATAAGTGTATTCATCAATAGGTACCAAAAAATTCATAAAAAATCATCCAAATATAAAGTCTCTTGTCAATCAATACATGGAAGTACAAAAAACAATCAATAAATTCATATAAGAGTGCAAATAAAGTTCATCAATCAAAAAGTTCATAAAGTGCAATGTCTAAAATGAACCTTCTGGGCATTGGTGAGGCTGCATTGATGGGCACTGGTGAGGCTGCATTGATGGGCACTGGTGAGGCTGCATTGACGGCACTGTTCAGGCTGTATTGATGGGCACTGATCAGGCTGCATTGATGGACGCTGATGAGGCTACACTGATGAGCACTGGTGAGGCTGCATTGATGCATTATTTTTGTTAAACCTCCTTTGTTGCTATTAACATTAATTTATGTTACCACCACATTGCATCATATTTGTCTTGCTTCATAACATCAATATCCATTATAAAACCAGGTGGGCATGGATGGTGAGTTGATTCGGTGGTTCAATGGGCCACTTGACTGAACTTTCCCCCCAGGCCTAAGGCTGCCAGCCCTCCCCTGCCATTGCTCCTACAGTAGAGTGGACAGATCACTAGATGAAAATAAAGTTAAAAAAGAAAAAAGAAAACCAATACAGCCACCACATCCAAAGCCTAACTCAGGTTTAATTTAACTTGAAACAGTTTGCTTGCACCAAGCTGATCTAAATGGACTCTTTCCACCACTAATACGCAACTACATATGGTATGGAGCTCTGTGCTCCAGAAGTTGTACAAAGACTTACCGTCCCAAATCTTGGAACAAATTCCATTCAGATTGAGTGCTACATCAGCCCTTCACAGGAAGCCTTGCATTTTATGAATGAATGCAAGGCTTCCTTTCATAGGCTGAGGTGGTGATCATAACATCTTCTGCCCACCTCCTAACAGTGTTAATTTTGACATAAAATTTTGATTTAGTTTTAGTCATAGTCTTTTGACTACAATGCCATTTTAGTTTTAGTTTAGTTATATTAGCCATGTGAATTGTTTTCGTTTTAGTCGTATTTTAGTCGACTAAAATAATTTTAGTTGACTATAATTAAATGCATTTAGGTAATATGTATTGCGTAATTTACCATTTATCTAGAATTTTCAAACTCATAATATACTCCTGGAGTGAAAAATCTAATAACATTATTTATGATATTAAGGTTTGAACATGCACTACAGACACAGATTTAGCTGTTGTGATATATAATATACACTTATATATCACAACAGGTAAATCACCCCCCCCCACCCAAAAAATTTAAGTCAGCATCTACAAATACTGTAGCTGCTGAATTTTACTATTGGTGCACTTACCTGTCTAGGGATCACGCTGTGTATAATGAGTTTGGAAATTCTGGAGAAATGCTTAAAGGAGTAGTAAAGGTAAATGTTTTTTCACCTTACTGCATCCTATGCATTAAGGTGAAAAAACATTTGACAATACCGCCGCTCCCAGCCCCCCCGTTTTACTTACCTGGCCCCTCGAAAGTCCTGCGCTCGCTCCCGTCATCCTCCGCGTTCCTGTGCCTGCCCATTGATTGGCTACTGTGGATGGATTGAAAGCAGCGCAGCCATTGGCTGGCGCTGCTGTCAATCACATTCAATGACGCGGCACGTCGGGGGGCGGGGCCCAGTGATACAGTCGGCGGCTATGGCCGCCGCTGTATCAAGGGAGCGCGTCCACAGTAACTCCACACCATGCAAGCTCGCTCGCATTATGGTGTGGAGTCCTTGCGGGGAGGAGCCGAGACAGCCGCTGAGGGACCCCAGAAGCGGAGGATCGGGGCCACTGGGTGCAAAACGAGCTGCACAGTGGAGGTAAGTATAATATGTTTGTTATTTTTTTTTAAACGGAACCCGTAGTGTTCCTTTAAATAATGCATTACAATTTAACTAAACCCATCAGATTTTAGTCGACTAAAATTATTTTAATCTACTAAAATGTACTGATTTGGATTTTGTTTTCGTCATAGTCTTTTGACTAAAATGCCATTTTAGTCGTATTTTAGTCATCTGAATTGTTTTAGTTGTAGCCGTATTTTAATAGACTAAAGTAGTGTTAATTTTTATTACAAACCGGGCTACAAAGAGAACTGCGCTCCTCTATTTCACCTCTTACTACCAGGCTAGATTATATAGAAGAGCGCACAGAACATGTAGAGGAACAACTGCCATAGCCATCAATGAAATGCTGAATGCTCATGACACCCATGCAGAAGAGATCCACAAGCTACAACTCAAAGTCACTGACTTAGAAGACCGGTTTCAGCACAACAACATTAAATTCCAGGGCATCCCGGAAACTGTAAAAAACAAAGAGTTGGTATCATATCTTCATCAACTGTTCCTCAAACTGCTCCCAGATCTTACTCCCATGAGACATCCTGATTGACAGGGCACACATGATCATAAAGCCTAAGCACTTGCCCCAGGGATGTACTGGCTCGCATACATTTTTACCATATTAAGGATAGACTCCTTAAAGCCTCTAGAGAGGCCCGTACACTTCCAGCACCATACGCTGCTCTCTCACTCTTTCAAGATTTGTCAGCAGCAACCTCTCAGAGGCACAAGGAATTTACACCAGCCACATCAGTTCTCAGAGACCGCAACATTCCATACTTCTGGGGTTTCTGACTAAACTACTTGTAACCTTTCCAAACCAACTGGTTCCTATCACCTCTCCAAAGGAAGGTATGAAGCGATTGCACAACTGGGGACTTACCCCAGCTCCTCCGTACCCCTACTGGATCTAAACTGCCACTGATCATCTCGGAACCGCAGAACACTGCAGGCCCATAGCTTGCCATAAAAGACCTCTGACTGCAATCGGCTTATCTACACTAAAGTTGTAAGGGTGTACTATATTTTTTATTCTATTGTACACGACAACCAAGGAGTGTGGCTCACTGATTGTTCTGACACAACCTGGTTAGTTTGTGTGCCAAGTACACCAACCTGTTTTCTTCTTCTACTTTTTTTTTGTTCTTGTTGCGTTCAGGTTAGTCAAAGTATGTATCTTATATCTGTCTCCTTTTTGCTATTGCTGATTCCTTAAATACGAGTAATCAGTCTGTGGATCTATAACTATTGTACTGTTGGCAGTAGCCATTTTCTAGCCACTGTTCACACCACCAATTGAGAACAATTATGGCCCTTATTTTCACCAATATCAACGCTAAGGGGCTTAACAACCCGTTTAAAAGATCTAGGCTTTAGAGAGAAGCAATCTCTCAGAAGTCGGACATCCTCTGTGTGCAGGAAACACATTTTGCACAACATAAAATGCCTTATGCCGTGTACACACGACCGTTTTTCATGACGAGAAAAATGCAATTTTTTAAATTGGTCATTAAAAACGATCGTGTGTAGGCTCCAGAGCATTTTTAACGACATGAAAAATGGCCTCAAAAAATGTAGAACCTTCTTTATTTTTTCACGTCGTTTTTCACGTCGTTCTTTTTAACGTCGTGAAAAACGGTAGTGTATATGCTTTTACGAGGGGAAAAAAAACGCGCATGCTCAGAATCAAGTATGAGATGGGAGCGCTCGTTCTGGTAAAACTAGCGTTTGTTATGGAGATAGCACATTCGTCACGCTGTAACGGACTGAAGAGCACGAGGCTGAAAAGCGCGAATCGCCTCTCACACAAACTTTACTAACTTGAGGATCAGCAAAAGCAGGCCAAAGGGTGGCGCCATCCAAATGGAACTTCCCCTTTATAGTGCCGTCGTATGTGTTGTACGTCACCACGCTTTGCTCAAGCATTTTTTTCACGGAGCATTTCATAGTGTGTAGGCAAGGCAGGCTTGAGAAGAATCACGTCGAGAAAAACGTTGTTTTTTTCAATAACATTAAAAACGGCCGTGTGTACGCGGCATTAGTGTTATCATAAAAGGTTTCCACATCTGTTCTTTGCTAATGCTGATCAAAAGACAAAAGGTGTGATGATAGCTGTAAAAGATTCAGTAGCTCTCCAAGTCCAACAAGTTGAGGCTGATCCGGCTGGTAGATACCTCATCCTATCAGCAACCTTTAATAGTACCCCTCTTCTAATAGCTAATATATATGCCCCCAACATGCACCAAAAGCAGTTTTATAAATCTGTTTTAGGGAGATTGCGTAACTTTCACAAGGACTGCATACTAATCTGCGGTGACTTTAATGATATAGCATGCCCCAATATAGACTTTTCTAGCTTGGGCAGAAAACGTTCCACTGCCTTAGCATCTATTATTCAAAATGAAGAACTATATGACCCATTGCGGTGTCTGCATGGCTCAGTGAAGGACTACATCTTCTTCTCAAATGCACAAAGGTCCTACTCTAGGATTGATATGTTCTTGGCCTAAAAATCTACCACAGCCAACAGCCAACACTGGCATTATCAAACGGTCAGACCATGCCCCAGTGACCATTACTTTGTCTACTAACCCTGCTCTGAAACCCACCACTCTGTGACGCTTAAATATCTCCCTCCTGAATCACCCACGCTACCAACAACAGATTAAATCTGAGATTATGACTTAATTTCAAATGAACACTGATTTCGTTCTAGATGACTATGTGCTGTGGAACGCTCATAAATGCTATATGAGAGGCCTCTTTATCAAAATTGGTGCCCATGAGAAAAGATTACAAGCCAAGACCACTTCCAGACTTCTTGATAAAATCAGGGCAGTGGAACTGAGTGGAACTGAGCAAGTCCAACACCAACAATTGTGATCTAAACAAACTTTGTCAGCTTAGAGAGGAACTACGAGTACATTTACAAAAAGATTTTGACTTTCATATCAAACGACTTTGCCCTAACGGGAATGCCTACAGTAAAAAAACAGGGGCTGAACTGGCCAAACAGCTTAAGCGCAAAACCGCACTTTTCAGAATAGCCAGTATGAAGACATCCCTTGGACAATTAGTTAGTGTAACGACACCTTGAGTATGAAAGGGGTTAAAGTCGTTTAGGACATTCCCTTCCCGAACACAAAGGCAGCAATCGAACACTCCAGTCAGCCGAACAAGAAACCCATACGAATGATTCTCCCCCAAATACGAGACAAACCTCTGTCTTGAGGGTCAAGCAGGAATGAATCTTTATTGAAAGCAATACAAGTTTTATACACAGTCAAAAGAGGAGGTGCATATATCCAGCTCGTATTACTCTGGAAATCACCTGTGACCAGAACCCTAATTAACATGAGCTAATTAACTAATCCCTTTAGACAGCCTAGGCATGACCTTTGAGTCCCTTAGCCTGGCTGTCTCCAAAACTACAATACACATTATCATAGATATCAACACAGAACTCCTTCATACAATTGCAGGGTCAATTAGCACAGACAACAATGGGTGAAAGAGAATCCACACTAGGCACATTTACATTATAACAGACAACAGACAGACAGGTGGCTGGAGTTGACATCAGCACCTCCTAACAGTATGAGTCAGTCAGTGTTTCTAATATGGCTTGAGAGATATTGTTAATGAATAGGGATGAGCCGAACACCCCCCGGTTCGGTTCGCACCAGAACCTGCGAACGGACCGAAAGTTTGCGCGTACGTTAGAACCCTATTAAATACAATGGACGTGAACGTTCGAAATCTAAAGTGCTAATTGTAACGGCTAATATGCATGTTATTGTCCTAAAAAGGGTTTGGGGACCTGGGTTCTGCCCCAGGGGACATGTATCAATGCAAAAAGAAGTTTTAAAAACGGCCGTTTTTTTGGAGCAGTCATTTTAATGATGCATTAAGTGAAAAAAAAAGGGAAATATTCCTTTAAATATCGTACCTGGGGGGTGTCTAAAGTTTGCCTGTGAAGTGGCATGTGTTTCCCGTGTTTAGAACTGTCCCTGCACAAAATGACATTTGTAAAGGAAAAAAAGACATTTAAAACTGCTTGCGGCTTTAATGTCATGTCTTGTCCTGGCAATATGGATGAAAATCTTTGAGAAAAATGGCATAGCTACCCCATCAACCCCCCCCTCCGCACAAGCCCATTACCAGCCCCTTTGGGTCTTGTATGGATATTAAGGGGAACCCTGCACCCAAAAAAACCCTATACCTAAAACCCTATATACTCTGAACAGCAGTATACAGGCGGTGCAAACAAGACAGGGACTGTAGGTTTGTTCTTAAGTAGAATCTGTTTGTAATTTGGAACAGGTACATTTTTAAGTGTAGTTGCAGCCAAAAACTCTATTTTTAAGCTTTTTGGAGAACATAGGGAAGGGTTATCACCCCTGTAACATTTGTTTTGCTGTCTGTGCACCTGTTCAGAACATTTCACCGCACTTTCCGTCCAAATGACAAATGTTTTTGATAAAGCATCAGTAGAGAGGAGACACCCTTTTCCCATATTAACTCTTACAGGAGAGAATTTCCCTTCCTAGGGGTAGATTTCCTCTCACTTCCTGTTGTCTCCTTCCGTTTGCAAGTAGGAGTCGTTTGTAAGTTGGATGTTTGAAATTAGGGGCCTGCCGTATATACTCTGCTGAAATTTGCCCCTTAGATGTTGGTGTTGCCACAACACTGTCAGCCCTCACAGTTACTCTTGGTGGGCGCTGGAACGTCCTGCTGTTTTGCCTTTGCGTTTATCTAGCAAGGTTACTCTGTGGTATAACAAGGAAGCTGAGACTTATGCAGTGTGTAAATGTGCTTTTACTATACAAGATGCTGTACATACAAAACTATTACAATATTAGGACTAAAATACAAGACTGACAGATTTCTATAACAAGCAAAATGCCTAGCAAATAGAACAGCCTATGGTCTATAACAGTACAAATACATTTAAAGGTTACTTATCTTCGATTACTCGTGATCTCCATTGGCAATAATTCTTCTTGGAGACCAGGTTCTGTTCTTCTTCATGATCTTACAGCAACATGGTGTGTGTGTCTCCCTCCTAGCTTACTGCTTTTATGTGTGCTGTTCACCATTGTTACCAAACAGAAAACATTGATGTTTGCTGTAGCTGTATTTCAACAATAGCATTGAATACAACAATGCTATCTACCTATTGTCTACTCAAAACGAAACCTGTAATCTAAACTGTAATTCTTTTCAGTTTGAGAGCTGAAAGAAATCTCAAACAGGTAATGTACTAAAATACAACAATGGTATCTAATCCCATTGTCATTTGTTTGAGAAATCTACTCAAACCAAATGCTAACAGGTAATCTGACCAACTCACTATTGTAAAATTGTCCCATGTATCCTGTGTAGTGATGAGCCGAACACCCCCGGGTTCGGTTCGCACCAGAACCCGCGAACGGACCGAAAGTTCGAACGAACATTAGAACCCTATTAAATACAATGGATGCGAACGTTCGAATTCTAAAGTGCTAATTATAACAACTATTATGCATGTTATTGTCCTAAAAAGGGTTTGGGAACCCGGGTTCTGCACCAGGGGACATGTATCAATGCAAAAAGAAGTTTTAAAAACGGTCGTTTTTCGGGAGCAGTCATTTTAATGATGCATAAAGTGAAAAAAAAAAAGTCAAATATTCCTTTAAATATCGTACCTGGGGGGTGTCTAAAGTATGCCTGTGAAGTGCCACGTGTTTCCCGTGTTTAGAACTGTCCCTGCACAAAATGACACTTCTAAAGGAAAAAAAAGCTATTTAAAACTGCTTGCGGCTTTAATGTAATGTCTGGTCCCGGTAATATGGATGAAATTCTTTAAGAAAAATGGCATAGCTACCCCATGACCCCCCCCCCTACCCCAGCCCATTACCAGCCCCTTTGGGTCTTGTATGGATATTAAGGGGAACCCCGCACATAAAATAAAAAAGGCCCTATATACTCTGAACAGCCCTATACAGGCGGTGCATACAAGACAGGGACTGTAGGTTTGTTCTTATGTAGAATCTGTTTGTAATTTTGAACAGGTACATTGTTGAAGTGTAGCTCCAGACCAAAAATCTATTTTTAAACTTTTTGGAAAACATAGGTAAGGGTTATCACCCCTGTAACATTTGTTTTGCTGTCTGTGCCCCTGTTCAGAACATTTCACCTCACTTTCCGTCCCAATGACAACTGTTTTTGAAATGTGGTGTTTTTCTTGAAACAAGGATTGCTGATAAAGCATCAGTACAGAGGAGACACCTTTCTCCCATATTTATTCTTACAGGAGAGAATTTTCCTTCCTAGTGGTAGATTTCCTCTCACTTCCTGTTGTCTTCTTGCGTTTGCAAGTAGGAGTCGTTTGTAAGTTGGATGTTTGAAAGTAGGGACCTGCCGTATATACTCTGCAGAAATAGGCCCCTTAGTTGTTGGTGTTGGCACAACACTGTAAGCACTCACAGTTACTCTTGGTTGGTGCTGGAACGCCCTGCTGTCAACTATTATATCAGGAATTTTAATTACATATAATTGTTGAACAGTGGTAGTAAAAATTGGGCCTTTGATGGTGGTGCTGGTGCCACAACACTGTAAGCCCTGACAGTTACTCTTGGTGGGTGCAGCAATGGGCCCTGCTGTGAATTATTAGATCAAGAATTGTAATTACATGCCCCTGTTGAACAGGGGCTGAAAAATTGGGCCTTAGGCACTGGTGGCACAACACTGCAACCCCTCACAGATACTGTACTTGGAGCACAGCAATGAGCTCTGTTGCAAAGTATTGCTTCAAAAATTGTAATTACACGCCCCTGTTAAACAGGGGCTGAAAAATTGGGCGTTAGGCACTGGTGGCGGCACCCATAAACAAAAATGATCTTCCAAGCTATCATCATCAATCGTATCATTGAGGACTCGGAGGAGGACGATAGCCAGTCAACATAACAGCACAGGCACTCAGCATCAGCATCAGTCTTGAAGGGATGTGACATGTTAAAATCAATTAGTCTGTTATATCAGCATCAGGTGTGTGGTAGCTGGTGGTGATCCAAGACTGGTTCATCTTGATGAAAGTCAGTCGATCAACCGAGTCGGTGGACAGGCGCACCCTGTGATCCGTGACAAATCCTCCAGCAGCACTGAATGTGCGTTCCGAAAGAACGCTGGATGCAGGACAGGCCAGTAGCTCAATTGCATACTGTGCAAGCTCTGGCCAGTGATCCATCCTCAAGACCCAGTAAGCCAGAGGATTTTCGGTGGGGAAGGTGTCCAAGTCTGACCTTGCCCCTAGATATTCCTGCACCATGTTTATCAGACGCTGGCGATGGTTGCTGGAACCGATCATACTTTGGGGCTGCGGACTAAAGAATTGTCTGAACGCATCGGTCAGACGGCCACCTTCCCCACCGCTCCTTCTTTGACTGGCCGAAGCCTCAGCAACTCGTTGTCCAGGACCAGGAGTTTGCAACCTCCCAGTCTCTGGGAACGCGTTGCACAGACCTTTCTGCAAGGCCTCCCGGAGTTGTCTCATCCTCTGCTCCCTCTGCGACGGTAACATAAGGTCCGCAACCTTACCCTTGTACCGTGGATCAAGGAGAGTGGCCAGCCAGTAATGGTCCCTCTCCTTGATCCGAAGAATACGAGGATCCTTCCGCAGACTTTGCAGGATCAGGGAGGCCATGCAGCGTAGGTTTGCTGAGGCATTCGCTCCGGAGTCCTCTGGGTCACTAAGGACGACATGATCCGCAGCCACCTCCTCCCAGCCACGTACAAGTCCACTGGTTTCTTGGGACTGTAAATCATCCCTAAAAGACTGCTGCTGATGATGCTGAGTGCCAGCCTCCACCTCCATGCTGACACAATCCTCCTCCTCCTCCTCCTCCTCCTCTTCCTGTGCGATGGGTGGGACAGAAGGAACACTGTCTGGGTAAAGGGGGCCTTGAGAGGCAAGGAAGTCCTCCTCTTCCTGCCTCTGTTCTGCCTCAAGTGCCCTGTCCATTATTCCACGCAGCGTGTGCTCCAACAGGTGGACAAGAGGTACAGTGTCACTGATGCATGCACTGTCACTGCTCACCATCCTCGTGGCCTCCTCAAATGGTGCCAGGACAGTGCATGCATCCCTGATCATGCCCCACTGGCGTGGAGAAAAAAAACCAAGCTCCCCTGACCCTGTCCTGGTGCCGTAGTCGCACAGGTACTCATTGATGGCCCTCTGCTGCGTGTGCAGCCGCTGCAGCATGGCCAACGTTGAGTTCCACCTGGTGGGCATGTCACATATAAGGCGGTTCTTGGGCAGGTTCAACTCCTTTTGCAGCTCAGCCAGGCGAGCACTGGCATTATAAGATCTGCGGAAATGCACACAGACTTTCCTGGCCTGCCTCAGGACATCCTGTAAGCCCGGGTACCTGCCCAAGAACCGCTGCACCACCAGGTTAAGGACGTGAGCCACACAGGGCACATGGGTCAGTTGTCCCTGTCGGAGGGCGGAGAGGAGGTTGGTGCCATTGTCGCAAACCACCATTCCTGGCTTAAGCTGGCGTGGCGTCAACCACCTCTCGGCCTGGCCCTGCAGAGCAGACAGGACCTCTGCCCCAGTGTGGCTTCTGTCCCCCAAACACACCAGCGCAAGCACGGCATGGCATCTTTTTGCCTGCGTACTTGCGTAGCCCCGTGAACGGCTACGGAGCACCGCTGGTTCATAGGACAAACCACAGGAAGAGGCCATGGAGGAAGAAGAAGAGGAGGGGGTGGAGGAGAGAGGTGTGTCACAACCAGTAGTAGCATTTTGGAGGCGTGGCGGTGGGACAACCTCCAACACTACTGCACCTTGTCCTGAATCCTTCCCAGCTGCCAAAAGAGTGACCCAATGGGCCGTGAAAGAAAGGTAACGTCCCTGTCCATGCCTGCTGGACCAGGAGTCAGCGGTAATATGCACCTTACCGCTGACCGCCCTGTCCAGCGAGGCCAAGACATTGCCTTCCACATGCCGGTAGAGAGCCGGAATAGCCTTCCGTGAGAAAAAGTGGCGTTTGGGAACCTGCCACTGAGGAACCGCACATTGCACAAACTCACGGAAGGGGGCCGAGTCTACCAACTGAAAAGGCAGCAGTTGAAGCGCTAGCAATTTAGCCAAGCTAGCATTCAACCGCTGGGCATGTGGATGGCTGGGAGTGAACTTCTTTCGACGGTCCAGCAGCTGGGGCAGGGAAATTTGCCTGCTAGAATCGGACGTCGGTGTACTGCTAGCAGAGTGGGCGCAAGTACTTGGCTGTGACACACCTAATTCTACACCTTCATTCCTCTCAGTGCATGTTTCAGAGAGGACTGAAGTTATAGTGGGGTTGGAGATCCCAGCTGATGCGGTGCAAGGAGAGGTCCGCTTTGTTCTTTGGTGTGGGTCTTTGAGGTAGGCTTGCCAACGAGCTGCATGGCAGGTCAACATATGTCTGGTCAGGCATGTGGTACCCAAGCGGCTGATGTTTTGGCCACGCGATATACGCTTGAGACATATGTTGCAAACAGCAGCTGTGCGATCTGATGCACTAGCCTCAAAAAAGGCCCACACCAAAGAACTTTTTGAATGACGGGCAGAGGCAGCGCCCTGCACAGGCGGAGCTCTGCGGTGTGATTCCGTCGGTGTACTGCCCTTACACTGGCCACCAAAGGGCATCCTGCCTCGTTGGAGATGTGCCTCCTCCTCATCCTCCTCCTCCTCCTCTCTCCTATTAGGCACCCACGTGGAGTCAGTGACCTCATCATCCCCTCCCTCCTCATCACTGGAGCCAATCTGGCAGTATGCTGCAGCTGATGGAACATGACTGCCAGATTGGTGTCCTTCTTGAGCATCCCCTCTGTCTGCTCTCACGCTACTGCCTTCCTCTAGCTGGGTTTCATCATCAGACCCTTCGAAACGCTGGGCATCCTCCTGGAGCATGTACCCAACACTGTGCTGAAACAGTTCGGGGGACTCCTCAGGAGGAGGACATGGTGGGTCTAGGGAAGGAGTGACTGATGATTTGTCTGACATTGATACCAGGGAAGACGACGCTTTGGCAGCTGCTTTTCCAGTACCCTGAGCCTGGGTGAGAGAGGATGAGGAGGAGGAGGAGGGCTTGGTCATCCACTCTACCAAGTCTTCGGCATGATGTGGCTCAACATGTCCAGCTGCCGAAAAGAAGGACAAGCGTGTCCCATGGCCATGTGCTGATGACAATGCACCGCGTCCACGACCAGCACTGTTGCCCCCAGACACAGAGCCTGCTTGCCCTCTTTTATTGCCTCCTGACTGTCTGCCTTCCAGACATTCTAATAGATGGCCTGCAGGGAGATGGGAAAAAAGCAATAAGGGCTACCTTCAGGTGTCCTTCTCTGTCCCTTGAAACAAGGACTTTCACAGTGAAAGAAACTGACACTCTCCCTACCTACAGTTTTCTGTCCCTAGAATAAATGTTTTTTTTAAGCACAATATAGCACAAGGACAATTCACTCACTGTCCTTACAGGTCCCTGGAAACAAGGACTTGCAGAGTGAAAGAAAAAAAACACTCTCCCTACCTACAGTTTTCTGTCCCTAGAAAAAATGTTTTTTTTAATCACAATATAGCACAAGAACGAATCACTCACTGTCCTTACAGGTCCCTGGAAACAAGGACTTGCAGAGTGAAATAAACTGACACTCTCCCTACCTACAGTTTTCTGTCCCTAGAATAAATGTTTTTTTTAAGCACAATATAGCACAAGGAGAATTCACTCACTGTCCTTCCAGGTCCCTGGAAACAAGGACTTGCAGAGTGAAAGAAAAAAAACACTCTCCCTACCTACAGTTTTCTGTCCCTAGAAAAAATGTTTTTTTTAATCACAATATAGCACAAGGACAATTCACTCACTGTCCTTACAGGTCCCTGGAAACAAGGACTTGCAGAGTGAAATAAACTGACACTCTCCCTACCTACAGTTTTCTGTCCCTAGAATAAATGTTTTTTTTAAGCACAATATAGCACAAGGACAATTCACTCACTGTCCTTACAGGTCCCTGGAAACAAGGACTTGCAGAGTGAAAGAAAAAAAACACTCTCCCTACCTACAGTTTTCTGTCCCTAGAAAAAATGTTTTTTTTTAATCACAATATAGCACAGGGACAATTCACTCACTGTCCTTACAGGTCCCTGGAAACAAGGACTTGCAGAGTGAAAGAAAATAAACACTCTCCCTACCTACAGTTTTCTGTCCCTAGAATAAATGTTTTTTTTAATCACAATATAGCACAAGGACAATTCACTCACTGTCCTTACAGGTCCCTGGAAACAAGGACTTGCAGAGTGAAATAAACTGACACTCTCCCTACCTACAGTTTTCTGTCCCTAGAATAAATGTTTTTTTTAAGCACAATATAGCACAAGGACAATTCACTCACTGTCCTTACAGGTCCCTGGAAACAAGGACTTGCAGAGTGAAAGAAAAAAAACACTCTCCCTACCTACAGTTTTCTGTCCCTAGAAAAAATGTTTTTTTTAATCACAATATAGCACAAGGACAATTCACTCACTGTCCTTACAGGTCCCTGGAAACAAGGACTTGCAGAGTGAAAGAAAAAAAACACTCTCCCTACCTACAGTTTTCTGTCCCTAGAAAAAATGTTTTTTTTAATCACAATATAGCACAAGGACAATTCACTCACTGTCCTTACAGGTCCTTGGAAACAAGGACTTGCAGAGTGAAAGAAAAAAAACACTCTCCCTACCTACAGTTTTCTGTCCCTAGAAAAAATGTTTTTTTTTAATCACAATATAGCACAAGGACAATTCACTCACTGTCCTTACAGGTCCCTGGAAACAAGGACTTGCAGAGTGAAATAAACTGACACTCTCCCTACCTACAGTTTTCTGTCCCTAGAATAAATGTTTTTTTAATCACAATATAGCACAAGGACAATTCACTCACTGTCCTTACAGGTCCCTGGAAACAAGGACTTGCAGAGTGAAAGAAAATAAACACTCTCCCTACCTACAGTTTTCTGTCCCTAGAATAAATGTTTTTTTTAATCACAATATAGCACAAGGACAATTCACTCACTGTCCTTACAGGTCCCTGGAAACAAGGACTTGCAGAGTGAAATAAACTGACACTCTCCCTACCTACAGTTTTCTGTCCCTAGAATAAATGTTTTTTTTAAGCACAATATAGCACAAGGACAATTCACTCACTGTCCTTACAGGTCCCTGGAAACAAGGACTTGCAGAGTGAAAGAAAAAAAACACTCTCCCTACCTACAGTTTTCTGTCCCTAGAAAAAATGTTTTTTTTAATCACAATATAGCACAAGGACAATTCACTCACTGTCCTTACAGGTCCTTGGAAACAAGGACTTGCAGAGTGAAAGAAAAAAAACACTCTCCCTACCTACAGTTTTCTGTCCCTAGAAAAAATGTTTTTTTTTAATCACAATATAGCACAAGGACAATTCACTCACTGTCCTTACAGGTCCCTGGAAACAAGGACTTGCAGAGTGAAATAAACTGACACTCTCCCTACCTACAGTTTTCTGTCCCTAGAATAAATGTTTTTTTTAATCACAATATAGCACAAGGACAATTCACTCACTGTCCTTACAGGTCCCTGGAAACAAGGACTTGCAGAGTGAAAGAAAATAAACACTCTCCCTACCTACAGTTTTCTGTCCCTAGAATAAATGTTTTTTTTAATCACAATATAGCACAAGGACAATTCACTCACTGTCCTTACAGGTCCCTGGAAACAAGGACTTGCAGAGTGAAATAAACTGACACTCTCCCTACCTACAGTTTTCTGTCCCTAGAATAAATGTTTTTTTTAAGCACAATATAGCACAAGGACAATTCACTCACTGTCCTTACAGGTCCCTGGAAACAAGGACTTGCAGAGTGAAAGAAAAAAAACACTCTCCCTACCTACAGTTTTCTGTCCCTAGAAAAAATGTTTTTTTTAATCACAATATAGCACAAGGACAATTCACTCACTGTCCTTACAGGTCCCTGGAAACAAGGACTTGCAGAGTGAAATAAACTGACACTCTCCCTACCTACAGTTTTCTGTCCCTAGAAAAAATGTTTTTTTTAATCACAATATAGCACAAGGACAATTCACTCACTGTCCTTACAGGTCCCTGGAAACAAGGACTTGCAGAGTGAAATAAACTGACACTCTCCCTACCTACAGTTTTCTGTCCCTAGAATAAATGTTTTTTTTAATCACAATATAGCACAAGGACAATTCACTCACTGTCCTTACAGGTCCCTGGAAACAAGGACTTGCAGAGTGAAAGAAAATAAACACTCTCCCTACCTACAGTTTTCTGTCCCTAGAATAAATGTTTTTTTTAAGCACAATATAGCACAAGGACAATTCACTCACTGTCCTTACAGGTCCCTGGAAACAAGGACTTGCAGAGTGAAATAAACTGACACTCTCCCTACCTACAGTTTTCTGTCCCTAGAATAAATGTTTTTTTTAAGCACAATATAGCACAAGGACAATTCACTCACTGTCCTTACAGGTCCCTGGAAACAAGGACTTGCAGAGTGAAAGAAAAAAAACACTCTCCCTACCTACAGTTTTCTGTCCCTAGAAAAAATGTTTTTTTTTAATCACAATATAGCACAAGGACAATTCACTCACTGTCCTTACAGGTCCCTGGAAACAAGGACTTGCAGAGTGAAAGAAAAAAAACACTCTCCCTACCTACAGTTTTCTGTCCCTAGAAAAAATGTTTTTTTTAATCACAATATAGCACAAGGACAATTCACTCACTGTCCTTACAGGTCCCTGGAAACAAGGACTTGCAGAGTGAAATAAACTGACACTCTCCCTACCTACAGTTTTCTGTCCCTAGAATAAATGTTTTTTTTAAGCACAATATAGCACAAGGACAATTCACTCACTGTCCTTACAGGTCCCTGGAAACAAGGACTTGCAGAGTGAAAGAAAAAAAACACTCTCCCTACCTACAGTTTTCTGTCCCTAGAAAAAATGTTTTTTTTAATCACAATATAGCACAAGGACAATTCACTCACTGTCCTTACAGGTCCCTGGAAACAAGGACTTGCAGAGTGAAAGAAAAAAAACACTCTCCCTACCTACAGTTTTCTGTCCCTAGAAAAAATGTTTTTTTTAATCACAATATAGCACAAGGACAATTCACTCACTGTCCTTACAGGTCCTTGGAAACAAGGACTTGCAGAGTGAAAGAAAAAAAACACTCTCCCTACCTACAGTTTTCTGTCCCTAGAAAAAATGTTTTTTTTTAATCACAATATAGCACAAGGACAATTCACTCACTGTCCTTACAGGTCCCTGGAAACAAGGACTTGCAGAGTGAAATAAACTGACACTCTCCCTACCTACAGTTTTCTGTCCCTAGAATAAATGTTTTTTTAATCACAATATAGCACAAGGACAATTCACTCACTGTCCTTACAGGTCCCTGGAAACAAGGACTTGCAGAGTGAAAGAAAATAAACACTCTCCCTACCTACAGTTTTCTGTCCCTAGAATAAATGTTTTTTTTAATCACAATATAGCACAAGGACAATTCACTCACTGTCCTTACAGGTCCCTGGAAACAAGGACTTGCAGAGTGAAATAAACTGACACTCTCCCTACCTACAGTTTTCTGTCCCTAGAATAAATGTTTTTTTTAAGCACAATATAGCACAAGGACAATTCACTCACTGTCCTTACAGGTCCCTGGAAACAAGGACTTGCAGAGTGAAAGAAAAAAAACACTCTCCCTACCTACAGTTTTCTGTCCCTAGAAAAAATGTTTTTTTTAATCACAATATAGCACAAGGACAATTCACTCACTGTCCTTACAGGTCCTTGGAAACAAGGACTTGCAGAGTGAAAGAAAAAAAACACTCTCCCTACCTACAGTTTTCTGTCCCTAGAAAAAATGTTTTTTTTTAATCACAATATAGCACAAGGACAATTCACTCACTGTCCTTACAGGTCCCTGGAAACAAGGACTTGCAGAGTGAAATAAACTGACACTCTCCCTACCTACAGTTTTCTGTCCCTAGAATAAATGTTTTTTTTAATCACAATATAGCACAAGGACAATTCACTCACTGTCCTTACAGGTCCCTGGAAACAAGGACTTGCAGAGTGAAAGAAAATAAACACTCTCCCTACCTACAGTTTTCTGTCCCTAGAATAAATGTTTTTTTTAATCACAATATAGCACAAGGACAATTCACTCACTGTCCTTACAGGTCCCTGGAAACAAGGACTTGCAGAGTGAAATAAACTGACACTCTCCCTACCTACAGTTTTCTGTCCCTAGAATAAATGTTTTTTTTAAGCACAATATAGCACAAGGACAATTCACTCACTGTCCTTACAGGTCCCTGGAAACAAGGACTTGCAGAGTGAAAGAAAAAAAACACTCTCCCTACCTACAGTTTTCTGTCCCTAGAAAAAATGTTTTTTTTAATCACAATATAGCACAAGGACAATTCACTCACTGTCCTTACAGGTCCCTGGAAACAAGGACTTGCAGAGTGAAATAAACTGACACTCTCCCTACCTACAGTTTTCTGTCCCTAGAAAAAATGTTTTTTTTAATCACAATATAGCACAAGGACAATTCACTCACTGTCCTTACAGGTCCCTGGAAACAAGGACTTGCAGAGTGAAATAAACTGACACTCTCCCTACCTACAGTTTTCTGTCCCTAGAATAAATGTTTTTTTTAATCACAATATAGCACAAGGACAATTCACTCACTGTCCTTACAGGTCCCTGGAAACAAGGACTTGCAGAGTGAAAGAAAATAAACACTCTCCCTACCTACAGTTTTCTGTCCCTAGAATAAATGTTTTTTTTAAGCACAATATAGCACAAGGACAATTCACTCACTGTCCTTACAGGTCCCTGGAAACAAGGACTTGCAGAGTGAAATAAACTGACACTCTCCCTACCTACAGTTTTCTGTCCCTAGAATAAATGTTTTTTTTAAGCACAATATAGCACAAGGACAATTCACTCACTGTCCTTACAGGTCCCTGGAAACAAGGACTTGCAGAGTGAAAGAAAAAAAACACTCTCCCTACCTACAGTTTTCTGTCCCTAGAAAAAATGTTTTTTTTTAATCACAATATAGCACAAGGACAATTCACTCACTGTCCTTACAGGTCCCTGGAAACAAGGACTTGCAGAGTGAAAGAAAAAAAACACTCTCCCTACCTACAGTTTTCTGTCCCTAGAAAAAATGTTTTTTTTAATCACAATATAGCACAAGGACAATTCACTCACTGTCCTTACAGGTCCCTGGAAACAAGGACTTGCAGAGTGAAATAAACTGACACTCTCCCTACCTACAGTTTTCTGTCCCTAGAATAAATGTTTTTTTTAAGCACAATATAGCACAAGGAGAATTCACTCACTGTCCTTCCAGGTCCCTGGAAACAAGGACTTGCAGAGTGAAAGAAAAAAAACACTCTCCCTACCTACAGTTTTCTGTCCCTAGAAAAAATGTTTTTTTTAATCACAATATAGCACAAGGACAATTCACTCACTGTCCTTACAGGTCCCTGGAAACAAGGACTTGCAGAGTGAAAGAAAAAAAACACTCTCCCTACCTACAGTTTTCTGTCCCTAGAAAAAATGTTTTTTTTAATCACAATATAGCACAAGGACAATTCACTCACTGTCCTTACAGGTCCCTGGAAACAAGGACTTGCAGAGTGAAATAAACTGACACTCTCCCTACCTACAGTTTTCTGTCCCTAGAATAAATGTTTTTTTTAAGCACAATATAGCACAAGGACAATTCACTCACTGTCCTTCCAGGTCCCTGGAAACAAGGACTTGCAGAGTGAAAGAAAAAAAACACTCTCCCTACCTACAGTTTTCTGTCCCTAGAAAAAATGTTTTTTTTAATCACAATATAGCACAAGGACAATTCACTCACTGTCCTTACAGGTCCCTGGAAACAAGGACTTGCAGAGTGAAATAAACTGACACTCTCCCTACCTACAGTTTTCTGTCCCTAGAATAAATGTTTTTTTTAAGCACAATATAGCACAAGGACAATTCACTCACTGTCCTTACAGGTCCCTGGAAACAAGGACTTGCAGAGTGAAAGAAAAAAAACACTCTCCCTACCTACAGTTTTCTGTCCCTAGAAAAAATGTTTTTTTTTAATCACAATATAGCACAAGGACAATTCACTCACTGTCCTTACAGGTCCCTGGAAACAAGGACTTGCAGAGTGAAAGAAAAAAAACACTCTCCCTACCTACAGTTTTCTGTCCCTAGAAAAAATGTTTTTTTTAATCACAATATAGCACAAGGACAATTCACTCACTGTCCTTACAGGTCCCTGGAAACAAGGACTTGCAGAGTGAAATAAACTGACACTCTCCCTACCTACAGTTTTCTGTCCCTAGAATAAATGTTTTTTTTAAGCACAATATAGCACAAGGAGAATTCACTCACTGTCCTTACAGGTCCCTGGAAACAAGGACTTGCAGAGTGAAAGAAAAAAAACACTCTCCCTACCTACAGTTTTCTGTCCCTAGAAAAAATGTTTTTTTTAATCACAATATAGCACAAGGACAATTCACTCACTGTCCTTACAGGTCCCTGGAAACAAGGACTTGCAGAGTGAAAGAAAAAAAACACTCTCCCTACCTACAGTTTTCTGTCCCTAGAAAAAATGTTTTTTTTAATCACAATATAGCACAAGGACAATTCACTCACTGTCCTTACAGGTCCCTGGAAACAAGGACTTGCAGAGTGAAAGAAAAAAAACACTCTCCCTACCTACAGTTTTCTGTCCCTAGAAAAAATGTTTTTTTTAATCACAATATAGCACAAGGACAATTCACTCACTGTCCTTACAGGTCCCTGGAAACAAGGACTTGCAGAGTGAAATAAACTGACACTCTCCCTACCTACAGTTTTCTGTCCCTAGAATAAATGTTTTTTTTAAGCACAATATAGCACAAGGACAATTCACTCACTGTCCTTACAGGTCCCTGGAAACAAGGACTTGCAGAGTGAAAGAAAAAAAACACTCTCCCTACCTACAGTTTTCTGTCCCTAGAAAAAATGTTTTTTTTTAATCACAATATAGCACAAGGACAATTCACTCACTGTCCTTACAGGTCCCTGGAAACAAGGACTTGCAGAGTGAAAGAAAAAAAACACTCTCCCTACCTACAGTTTTCTGTCCCTAGAAAAAAAGTTTTTTTTAATCACAATATAGCACAAGGACAATTCACTCACTGTCCTTACAGGTCCCTGGAAACAAGGACTTGCAGAGTGAAATAAACTGACACTCTCCCTACCTACAGTTTTCTGTCCCTAGAATAAATGTTTTTTTTAAGCACAATATAGCACAAGGACAATTCACTCACTGTCCTTACAGGTCCCTGGAAACAAGGACTTGCAGAGTGAAAGAAAAAAAACACTCTCCCTACCTACAGTTTTCTGTCCCTAGAAAAAATGTTTTTTTTAATCACAATATAGCACAAGGACAATTCACTCACTGTCCTTACAGGTCCCTGGAAACAAGGACTTGCAGAGTGAAATAAACTGACACTCTCCCTACCTACAGTTTTCTGTCCCTAGAATAAATGTTTTTTTTAAGCACAATATAGCACAAGGACAATTCACTCACTGTCCTTACAGGTCCCTGGAAACAAGGACTTGCAGAGTGAAATAAACTGACACTCTCCCTACCTACAGTTTTCTGTCCCTAGAAAAAATGTTTTTTTTTAAGCACAATATAGCACAAGGACAATTCACTCACTGTCCTTCCAGGTCCCTGGAAACAAGGACTTGCAGAGTGAAAGAAAAAAAACACTCTCCCTACCTACAGTTTTCTGTCCCTAGAAAAAATGTTTTTTTTTAATCACAATATAGCACAAGGACAATTCACTCACTGTCCTTACAGGTCCCTGGAAACAAGGACTTGCAGAGTGAAAGAAACTGACACTCTCCCTACCTACAGTTTTCTGTCCCTAGAATAAATGTTTTTTTAAGCACAATATAGCACAAGGACAATTCACTCACTGTCCTTCCAGGTCCCTGGAAACAAGGACTTGCAGAGTGAAAGAAACTGACACTGTCCCTACCTACAGTTTTCTGTCCCTAGAATAAATGTTTTTTTTAAGCACACTATAGCACAAGCACAAAACACACTGACACTCTCCCTACCTATCCTTCTCTTTCCCTAAACTAAAGGAATACAGGTTAAGCAAGAAAGAAATAACAGTCACTGTCCCTGCCTATGCTGCTCTATCCCTGCTCCGGAACACACTACACTAGGCCGCCGTGCTGGCGGCCTTTTATAGTGTGGGGCGTGTACTAAACACCCTCAGCAATAATTGGCCACAGGCATCCTGCCTGTGGCCAATCATTGCTCTCCTCGCTGCCGGCGCTGTGATTGGCCAAGCATGCGGGGTCACAGTGCATGCTTGGCCAATCACAGCGCCTGGATGACACTGCGATGGCGTAGTGCATTGTGGGCCGTTCGCGTCACTCGAATTTGGCGCGAACGGCCCAAATCGTTCGATCTTCGTCGAACGATCGAACAGCCGATGTTCGAGTCGAACGTATGTTCGACTCGAACACGAAGCTCATCCCTAATCCTGTGTCTGATTAATATAATAAAAATCATATTTTTAACAAACACAATACATTCCACCCTATGATTTTTATTTTTTTTCTCTCTCAGACCACACACAGAAAATCTCTTCATTACTAAAAACTCAATATACACATGAATTTTCCTTAAATGCAACCCCTCCCATATTTCTGTCACTGGGGAGGTGTTTCAGTCTTTGGATAAAAGTTCATTAGAAAGTCCATTCTAAAGTTCTTTAGAAACAAGTCCAGGCTTGGAATACATCAAAGGCCTTGTTCTCCACAGCTCTTGCGATCTTCCGTCATTCTTTCCATCATGTAACCATTTTTCTCTGGTCTTCCTATGGATCAAATCGGAGACAGCCTGTGGAGTGGAAAACAAAGCGGATTATCTGTTCCTTCTAACAATACATAAACAGTAGATCCTGGCCCTTCAGCTACAATCTCTCCTCTAAATGGCTTCTTGCCTGGATATCTGACCAATACATTGCCACCTGCCTGTATGCACCTCTGACCCTCCCAAAGAACATCAATAGGGAGGAGAGGAAATATACTGATATTTCCCAGAAGATCACTGCTGTTTATTTTGGAAGGTTTGATGTTATGTAGCCTCACTTTCCACTCTTGCTGAGAAGTATCCACTAACCAGTCAGAGTCCCAGCCACTGTCTTGAAGCTCATCTGCCAATGCAAATATAACTTCAAACCTTCCTGCCAGATTCCCTCTCATTCCTAGATAGGCTTCAGCTTCAGATACGTCACTCTTGGTTTCTATGTCATGGGAAGCAGTAACATAGTATCTGTTAAACCCTGTTCTTTCAGGAACCTTACATAAATACTGAACTCTGCACTCCAGCTGTGGAATCTGTGCCTCAGCCCCTACCATCCTCTCATATGGTGTGCTTTTGGCTATTGGCCTAGAATTTAACAACATGACTGCCTGTGTGAGGACCCGATCCCACCCCCTTAGTGTATGTGTGGGTGTAATTTTGCGTATCTGGTCCTTCAATAGCCCGTTGTATCTTTCAATCAAACCAGCTGCCTGTGGATGGTATGGGATGTGGCACAACCAGTACACTCCAGAATCTTTGGCCCACTGCTGTACTGTTAATCCGGTGAAGTGTGAGCCATTATCACTTTGGACTTGTTTGGGACAACCATAAGCAACGACAAGTTTCTGAAGCAGTTGAAGCGTTGCGGCTTGATCTGCACGTTTGCAAGGATGAACAAGCATAAGTCCTGAATAGGTGTCCACTGCAGTGCAACAATATCTCAGTCCATTGTTTCCCCGGGGCAGGGGACCGATGAAGTCAATCTGCCAGATCTCTGCAGGCCTCTCACCCCTCTTAATCGACCCAGTGGAGTACTTTTGCAATGGCCATTGTCGCACTTCTCCACACACTGTACAGTTCCCTATTACAGTCTTTATCATGTCCATGGATATAGGCAATCCTCTCTGCTGTGCCCATTCATATGTTGCTTTCTGCCCCAAATGTCCAGATTGCTTGTGGGCCCAGTTGGCCAAGTTCATCAAAACAGGATCAATTGGCACAACTGCCTTCACTTTTGCGATTTCATCTGCAACTCTGTTATAGTTCTCAAAGTCTGGTACTAGGGGCACATGTGCATCAACATGCCCCACTTTTATGGTGCGGGAGTGAGCTTCCTTCCAGATGTAGTCCCAGACTTCCTTGCCTCCCCACACCACCTTTCCATGGATCATCCATTCATTGGACTTCCACGTGGGCATCCAAGTTGTCAGTCCTTTAAAAACCGCCCAGCTGTCAGTGTAGATAGTGACATGGGAAGAAGGATCCTCCTGAAAAGTCATCACTACACCTTTTAACTCTGCATACTGACTGGACCCTCCGATTCCAGACTCCTGCAGGACTGTGTCTGTTAGGCTTGTGCAATTCGTTTCGTAACGAATTGAAATTCGTCCGAATTTAGCAACTTTTGGACATTCGGAAGCATTCGAATTTCCGAACAAAGCAATTACGAATAAGACCGAATCCGAAATAAATTATACCGCAAATAGCGAATGCCCGAATGTCTTCGGCATAATTCGTTATGAAAAAGTTACGAATGTACGAATCCATACGAAGCACAATAACACTCACTCTGCTCTGCTCTCTGCTTCTCCCACACCGTGCTGAACTCCCTCTCAAAATGGTGTACAGGGGCGGAGGTTATAGCCGCATGTAAAAAACGAAAGTAAAATACGAGATTTCGAATCCATTCGAAGCACAATAACACTCTGCTCTGCTCTCTGCTTCTCCCTCACCGTGCTGAACCCTCTCAAAATGGTGTACAGGGGCGGAGCCTATAGCCGCATGTAAAAAACGAAAGTAAAATACGAGATTTCGAATCGTTACAAATAACCGCTATGTATTTAGAAAAGTACAAATCCATTCGAAGCACATTAGGCATAATAGGCAGCGTCGTTGTGAGAGAGACACGGAAAATTACGAATCAACGAACCCAAAAAAAGTTACGAAAGTAGGAGTTGTGTCCAGAATCAACGAAAAACAACGTACTCTACCGAAAGTACGAATTATAAAGCAACAAAAAATTCAACGAAAAATGTCGCTTGCAAAAATACGAATGAGTCCGAACACGAAAAATCCCGTCTAGCAAAATTACGAATGATTACGAATCAACAGGACCGGAAAGAAACGAACCGAAACGGAACGAATTTTTCCGTTGTGCACAAGTCTAGTGTCTGTACTTGGGTTGTAGGCTGCTGCTGTCCATTTACGCCCAGACGAGGTGATTATGGCTGAACCATCAGTGAACCATGCTGACTCCTTCATGTCTTCTGACAGAGACTCAAAGGGTGGAGCCTCTTGAATGGGGGATGACTGCAGCACAGGAATTTCTTCTTCTGGCCGGGTGCTGGTAAAAGTAACAAGCCCTGCCAACTGTTTTTGAAATGTCTCTAACATCCCCAGCTGCAATACCCCCTCTTTCTTGAAGGTACCACTTCCATTTCATCAGTGTCTGGTTCTGGGCTACAGCTGCGGTCTGCTTTTATTCTTCCTGTCTGGCCTTGACCTTATCTACTGCCCTGACAGGTTTTGTTTTAGTCTCCTCTATCTCCCCCAACTGGCTTAAAAGGGTTGTGGCTTCATGAATCTTGCTGTTTAATCCCAGGCCTCCCAACAAGGACAATAATGAAGCCCTGAGATTAAATGGCGCAGACTTCATCAGCTTAGAGCGCAGAGCAGACGTAAAGGGTTCCATATCTGGACCTATCCATTCTGGAAATGTATTTAATCCGGTTATACAGCCCATCTCACGTAACCTGGAAATACCCTCTCCTATTGATCTCCAGGAGTAGGTATTTTCCAGGTCAGAAGGACTAGCGTATACTCGGACTATTCCATCTCTCACAAGGTCTAACAGTCAAAAATTCACGCTAAACTCTCGGGCTTTTCACATTGCCTGATGCAATTGTGGATCATGGGTTAACACTCCCATAGCCACTGCTTCCTTACCTGACAAAACAACACTGTCCGCCCCTTCATCCCATAAGCGTAGGAGCCAACCCAATAGGGACTCCCCAGACCTTTGTTTGTATTGTTTTGCCAGCTCATGGAGTTCAGTTTGTGAAAACTCCCGCACTTCTTCAAATTCAACATCTCTGGGGTTGCGATAATGCACCTCCCCATCTGCCATATCCTTTCTATCATGTTGCCGTTTCCTATGCTTAGTAATGAGAGGTCTGGCATACTTTTTCTTTCCCACTAGCAGATCATCCTCTGAAATATCAAACTCTATCTCCTCATCCTCACTATCATTTGAGGAGAACACATCCTCACAATCCCAATTTTGGGATGTGACAATGGCACGTACCCTGGCTTTACTAACAGGTTTACGCCCCTTCCTTTTCCTTAAGGCATTAATTGATTTAGTCATGAGGGCTGCACACCGCTCTTGCAAATCATCAGCCCGACTAGCGGTTGAACGTACACACTCTGAAGCAACTGCTAGCTGGTCTTTTAATACCCTAACTTCTGCCTCTGCCTTCTCCCTTCTATGTGATTCAGTATAGAGAGCATGGAGGAAGTACCAACCCACTGTGGACACTGTCCTCTTCTCTTTCTTACTTAAATCCAACCCCTTAAGGCTAAAATCTACAAAATGATCTGAGACTTTATCACCCCAAGTCAGCTTCAAGGGAGAAGCATACTTCACAAATTCATTAGCAAGAGGCTCCCACTCATTATTTCTGGCCCAGATAGGTAAGCTGCACACTTTCTTCTGGTCACCAGAACCCTCTGCAGCCTTGCTTTTCCTAAACAGCTTACACAGCATTTTACCTAGCACAAGCTACACAACACACTACAGAAAAACAAGTCTGCTTCAATTGAATTATAGCACAAATTCCGGCCGAGCCCCCAAATGTTTTGCTTTTGCGTTTATCTAGCAAGGTTACTCTGTGGTATAACAAGGAAGCTGAGACTTATGCAGTGTGTAAATGTGCTTTTACTATACAAGATGCTGTACATACAAAACTATTACAATATTAGGACTAAAATACAAGACTGACATATTTCTATAACAAGCAAAATGCCTAGCAAATAGAACAGCCTATGGTCTATAACAGTACAAATACATTTAAAGGTTACTTATCTTCGATTTCTCGTGATCTCCATTGGCAATAATTCTTCTTGGAGACCAGGTTCTGTTCTTCTTCATGATCTTACAGCAACATGGTGTGTGTGTCTCCCTCCTAGCTTACTGCTTTTATGTGTGCTGTTTACCATTGTTACCAAACAGAAAACATAGATGTTTACTGTAGCTGTATTTCAACAATAGCATTGAATACAACAATGCTATCTACCTATTGTCTACTCAAAACGAAACCTGTAATCTAAACTGTAATTCTTTTCAGTTTGAGAGCTGAAAGAAATCTCAAACAGGTAATGTACTAAAATACAACAATGGTATCTAATCCCATTGTCATTTGTTTGAGAAATCTACTCAAACCAAATGCTGACAGGTAATCTGACCAACTCACTATTGTAAAATTGTCCCATGTATCCTATGTCTGATTAATATAATAAAAATCATATTTTTAACAAACGCAATACACCTGCTGTGAACTATTATATCAGGAATTGTAATTACATGCCATTGTTGAACAGTGGTAGGGAAAATTGGGCCTTTGGTGGTGGTGCTGGTGCTACAACACTGTAAGCCCTTTACAGTTACTCTTGGTGGGCGCAGGAATGGGCACTGCTGTGAATTATTAGATCAAGAATTGTAATTACATGCCCCTGTTGAACAGGGGCAGAAAAATTGGGCCTTAGGCACTGGTGCCACAACACTGCAACCCCTCACAGATACTGTACTTGGAGCACAGCAATGAGCCCTGTTGCAAAGTATTGCATCAAAAATTGTAATTACACGCCCCTGTTAAACAGGGGCTGAAAAATTGGGCCTTAGGCACTGGTGCCACAACACTGCAACCCCTCACAGATACTGTACTTGGAGCACAGCAATGAGCCCTGTTGCAAAGTATTGCATCAAAAATTGTAATTACACGCCCCTGTTAAACAGGGGCTGAAAAATTGGGCCTTAGGCACTGGTGCTGGTGCCACGACACTGCAACCTCTCCCAGATACTCTAGTTGGAGTGCAGGAATGAGCCCTGCTGCAAAGCATTGCATAAAAAATTGTAATTAGCCACTGGTGGCGGCACCCAAAAACATAAAATGTTCTTCCAAACTATCATCAGGAATCAGATCATTGAGGAGGAAGAGGATAGTCAGTCAACATAACAGGGCAGTCACTTGAAGGGATGTGACATTTCAAAATAAATTATTCTGTTACATCAGCTTCAGGTGCTTGGTAGCTGGTTCATCTTTATAAAGGTTAGTCGATCAACCGAGTCCTGGACAGGCGCACCCTGTGATCAGTGACAAAGCCTCCAGCAGCACTGAATGTGTGTTCCGAAAGAACGCTGGATGCAGGACAGGCCAGTAGCTCAATTGCATACTGTGCAAGCTCTGGCCAGTGATCCATCCTCAAGACCCAGTAAGCCAGAGTATTTTTCGGTGGGAAAGGTGTCCAAGCCTGACCTTGCCCCTAGGTATTCCTGCACCATGTATATCAGATGCTGGCGATGGTTGCTGGAACCGATCATACCTTGGGGCTGCGGACTAAATAATTGTCTGAACGCATCGGTCAGACGGCCACCTTCTGCTCACCATCCTCGTAGCCTCCTCAAATGGTGCCAGGACAGTGCATGCATCCCTGATCATGCCCCACTGGCGTGGTGAAAAAACCCGAGCTCCCCTGACCCTGTCCTGGTGCCGTAGTCGCACAGGTACTCATTGATGGCCCTCTGCTGCGTGTGGAGCCGCTGCAGCATGGCCAACGTTGAGTTCCACCTGGTGGGCATGTCACATATAAGGCGGTTCTTGGGCAGGTTCAACTCCTTTTGCAGCTCAGCCAGCCGAGCACTGGCATTATATGATCTGCGGAAATGCACACAGACTTTCCTAGCCTGCCTCAGGACATCCTGTAAGCCCGGGTACCTGCCCAAGAACCGCTGCACCACCAGGTTAAGGATGTGAGCCACACAGGGCACATGGGTCAGTTGTCCCTGTCGGAGGGCAGAGAGGAGGTTGGTGCCATTGTCGCAAACCACCATTCCTGGCTTAAGCTGGCGTGGCGTCAACCACCTCTCGGCCTGCCCCTGCAGAGCTGACAGAACCTCTGCCCCAGTGTGGCTCCTGTCCCCCAAACACACCAGCGCAAGCACGGCATGGCATCTTTTCGCCTGCGTACTTGCGTAGCCCCTTGAACGCCTACAGAGCACCGCTGCTTCCGAGGACAAAGCACAGGAAGAGGCCATGGAGGAAGAAGAAGAGGAGGGGGTGGAGGAGAGAGGTGTGTCACAACCAGTAGTAGCATTTTGGAGGCGTGGTGGCGGAACAACCTCCAACACTACTGCACCTTGTCCTGCATCCTTCACAGCTGCCAAAAGAGTGACCCAATGGGCCGTGAAAGAAAGGTAACGTCCCTTTCCATGCCTGCTGGACCATGAGTCAGCGGTAATATGCACCTTACCACTGACCGCCCTGTCCAGCGAGGCATGGACATTGCCTTCCACATGCCGGTAGAGAGCCGGAATCGTCTTGCGTGAGAAAAAGTGGCGTTTGGGAACCTGCCACTGAGGAACCGCACATTGCACAAACTCACGGAAGGGGGCTGAGTCTACCAACTGAAAAGGCAGCAGTTGAAGTGCTAGCAATTTAGCCAAGCTAGCATTCAACCGCTGGGCATGTGGATGGCTGGGAGTGAACTTCTTTCGACGGTCCAGCAGCTGGGGCAGGGAAATTTGCCTGCTACAATCGGACGTCGGTGTACTGCTAGCAGAGTGCCCGCAAGTACTTGGCTGTGACACACCTAATTCTACACCTTCATTCCTCTCAGTGAAGGTTTCAGAGAGGACTGAAGGTATAGTGGGGTTGGAGATTCCAGCTGATGAGGAGCAAGGAGAGGTCCGCTTTGTTCTTTGGTGTGGGTCTTTAAGGTACGCTTGCCAACGAGCTGTATGGCAGATCAACATATGTCTGGTCAAGCATGTGGTGCCCAGGCGGCTGATGTTTTGGCCACGCGAGATACGCTTGAGACATATGTTGCAAATAGCAGCGGTGCGATCTGATGCACTCGACTCAAAAAAGGCCCACACCAAAGAACTTTTGGAATAACGGGCAGAGGCAGCGCCCTGCACAGGCGGAGCTCTGCGGTGTGATTCAGTCATGTGCTGCCCTTACGCTGGCCCCCGGAGGGCATCCTGCCTCGTTGGAGATGTTCCTCCTCCTCATCCTCCTCCTCTCTCCTATCAGGTACCCACGTGGAGTCAGTGACCTCATCATCCCCTCTCTCTTCATCACTGGAGCCACTCAGTATGCTGCAGCTGCTGGAACATGACTGCCAGATTGCTGTCCTTCTTGAGCATCCCCTCTCTCTGTGCTCACGCTACTGCCTTCCTCTAGCTGGGTATCATCATCAGACCCTTCAAAACGCTGGGCATCCTCCTGGAGCATGTACCCAATACTGTGCTCAAACAGTTCGGGGGACTCCTCAGGAGGACATGGTGGGTCTAGGGAAGGAGTGACTGATGATGACATTGATACGAGGGAAGAGGATGCGTTGGCAGATGCTTTGCCAGTACCCTGAGCCTGGGTGAGAGAGGATGAGGAGAATGAGGAGGGCTTGGTCATCCACTCTACCAAGTCTTCGGCATGATGCGGCTCAACACGTCCAGCTGCCGAAAATAAGGACAAGCGTGTCCCATGGCCACGTGCTGATGACGATGCACTGCGTCCACGACCAGCACTGTTGTCTCTAGACACAGAGCCTGCTTGCCCTCTTTTATTGGCTCGTGACTGTCTGCCTCTACTTGTTGGCTTTCCAGACATAGTAATAGCCTGCAGGGAGATGGGAAAACCAGCAATTGGGTGGTGTATATTGTGCTGGAGGCACACAACACCCACTAACTCCTGCAGATGCCTTCATTAGAGAACACCAGCAAAAAAGGGTAGATACAGGTGTATACTGTGCTGTGCTGGAGGCACACAACACCCTCTAACTCCTGCAGATGCCTGTATTAGAGAACAGCAATAAATGGTAGATACAGGTGTATACTGTGCTAGAGGCACACAACACCCACTAACTCCTGCAGATGCCTGTATTAGAGAACAGCAATAAATGGTAGATACAGGTTTATACTGTGCTGGAGGCACACAATACCCACTAACTCCAGCAGATGCCTGTATTAGAGAACAGCTATAAAGTGTAGATACAGGTGTATACTGTGCTGGAGGCACACAACACCCACTAACTCCTGCAGATGCCTGTATTAGAGAACAGCAATAAAGTGTAGATACGGGTGTATACTGTGCGGGAGGCACACAACACCCACTAACTCCTGCAGATGCCTGTATTAGAGAACAGCAATAAATGGTAGATACAGGTGTATACTGTGCTGTGCTGGAGGCACACAACACCCACTAACTCTTGCAGATGCCTGTATTAGAGAACAGCAATAACGGGTAGATACAGGTGTATACTGTGCTGTGCTGGAGGCACACAACACCCACTAACTACTGCAGATGCCTGTATTAGAGAACAGCAATAAAGGGTAGATACAGGTGTATACTGTGCTGGAGACACACAACACCCACTAACTCCTGCAGATGCCTGTATTAGAGAACAGCAATAAATGGTAGATACAGGTGTATACTGTGCTGTTCTGGAGGCACACAACACCCACTAACTCCTGCAGATGCCTGTATTAGAGAACAGCAATAAAGTGTAGATACGGGTGTATACTGTGCGGGAGGCACACAACACCCACTAACTCCTGAAGATGCCTGTATTAGAGAACAGCAATAAATGGTAGATACAGGTGTATACTGTGCTGTGCTGGAGGCACACAACACCCACTAACTCTTGCAGATGCCTGTATTAGAGAACAGCAATAACGGGTAGATACTAGTGTATACTGTGCTGTGCTGGAGGCACACAACACCCACTAACTCCTGCAGATGCCTGTATTAGAGAACATCAATAAATGGTAGATACAGGTGTATACTGTGCTGGAGGCACACAACACCCACTAACTCCTGCAGATGCCTGTATTAGAGAACAGCAATAAATGGTAGATACAGGTGTATACTGTGCTGGAGGCACACAACACCCACTAACTCCTGCAGATGCCTGTATTAGAGAACAGCAATAAATGGTAGATACAGGTGTATACTGTGCTGGAGGCACACAACACCCACTAACTCCTGCAGATGCCTGTATTAGAGAACAGCAATAAAGTGTAGATACAGGTGTATACTGTGCTGGAGGCACACAACACCCACTAACTCCGGCAGATGCCTGTATTAGAGAACAGCAATAAATGGTAGATACAGGTGTATACTGTGCTGTGCTGGAGGCACACAACACACACTAACTCCTGCAGATGCCTATATTAGAGAACAGCAATAACGGGTAGATACAGGTGTATACTGTGCTGTGCTGGAGGCACACAACACCCACTAACTCCTGCAGATGCCTGTATTAGAGAACAGCAATAAAGTGTAGATACAGGTGTATATTGTGCTGGAGGCACACAACACCCACTAACTCTTGCAGATGCCTGTATTAGAGAACAGCAATAAAGGGTAGATACAGGTGTATACTGTGCTGGAGGCACACAACACCCACTAACTCCTGCAGATGCCTGTATTAGAGAACAGCAATAAATGGTAGATACAGGTGTATACTGTGCTGGAGGCACACAACACCCACTAACTCCTGCAGATGCCTGTATTAGAGAACAGCAATAAATTGTAGATACAGGTGTATACTGTGCTGGAGGCACACAACACCCACTAACTCCTGCAGATGCCTGTATTAGAGAACAGCAATAAATGGTAGATACAGGTGTATACTGTGCTGGAGGCACACAACACCCACTAACTCATGCAGATGCCTGTATTAGAGAACAGCAATAAAGTGTAGATACAGGTGTATACTGTGCTGGAGGCACACAACACCCACTAACTCCTGTAGATGCCTGTATTAGAGAACAGCAATAAATGGTAGATACAGGTGTATACTGTGCTGTGCTGGAGGCACACAACACCCACTAACTCCTGCAGATGCCTGTATTAGAGAACAGCAATAAAGTGTAGATACAGGTGTATACTGTGCTGGAGGCACACAACACCCACTAACTCCTGCAGATGCCTGTATTAGAGAACAACAATAAAAAGTAGATACAGGTTTATACTGTGCTGGAGGAACACAACACCCACTAACTCCTGCAGATGCCTGTATTAGAGAACAGCAATAAATGGTAGATACAGGTGTATACTGTGCTGGAGGCACACAACACCCACTAACTCCTGCAGATGCCTGTTTTAGAGAACAGCAATAAATGGTAGATACAGGTGTATACTGTGCTGGAGGCACAAAACACCCACTAACTCCTGCAGATGCCTGTATTAGAGAACAGCAATAAAGTGTAGATACAGGTGTATACTGTGCTGGAGGCACACAACACCCACTAACTCCTGCAGATGCCTGTATTAGAGAACAGCAATAAAGTGTAGATACAGGTGTATACTGTGCTGAAGGCACACAACACCCACTAACTCCTGCAGATGTCTGTATTAGAGAACAGCAAAAACGGGTAGATACAGGTGTATACTGTGCTGTGCTGGAGGCACACAACACCCACTAACTCCTGCAGATGCCTGTATTAGAGAACAGCAATAAAGTGTAGATACAGGTGTATACTGTGCTGGAGGCACACAACACCCACTAACTCCTGCAGATGCCTGTATTAGAGAACAGCAATAAAGGGTAGATACAGGTGTATACTGTGCTGGAGGCACACAACACCCACTAACTCCTGCAGATGCCTGTATTAGAAAACAGCAATAAATGGTAGATACAGGTGTATACTGTGCTGTGCTGGAGGCACACAACACCCACTAACTCCTGCAGATGCCTGTATTAGAGAACAGCAATAATGGGTAGATACAGGTGTATACTGTGCTGTGCTGGAGGCACACAACACCCACTAACTCCTGCAGATGCCTGTATTAGAGAACAGCAATAAATGGTAGATACAGGTGTATACTGTACTGGAGGCACAAAACACCCACTAACTCCTGCAGATGCCTGTATTAGAGAACAGCAATAAATGGTAGATACAGGTGTATACTGTGCTGGAGGCACACAACACCCACTAACTCCTGCAGATGCCTGTATTAGAGAACAGCAATTAAGTGTAGATACAGGTGTATACTGTGCTGGAGGCAAACAACACCCACTAACTCCTGCAGATGCCTGTATTAGAGAACAGCAATAAAGTGTAGATACAGGTGTATACTGTGCTGTAGGCTTGTGCAATTCGTTTCGTAACAAATCGAAATTCGTCCGAATTTAGCAACTTTCGGACATTCGGAAGCATTCGAATTTCCGAACAAAGCAATTACGAATAAAACCGAATCCGAAATAAATTATACCGCAAAATAGCGAATGCCCGAATGTCTTTGGCATAATTCGTTATGAAAAAAGTTACGAATGTACGAATCCATTCGAAGCACAATAACACTCACTCTGCTCTCTGCTTCTCCCTCACCATGCTGAACTCCCTCTCAAAATGGTGTACAGGGGCGGAGGCTATAGCCGAATGAAAAAACAAAAGTAATATACGAGATTTCGAATCCATTCGAAGCACTATAACACTCTGCTCTGCTCTCTGCTTCTCCCTCACCGTGCTGAACCCTCTCAAAATGGTGTACAGGGGCGGAGGCTATAGCCGCATGTAAAAAACGAAAGTAAAATACGAGATTTCGAATCGTTACAAATAACCGCAATGTATTTAGAAAAGTACAAATCCATTCGAAGCACATTAGGCATAATAGGCAGCGTCGTTGTGAGAGAGACACGGAAAATTATGAATCAACGAACCCAAAAAAAGTTACGAAAGTAGGAGTGATGTCCAGAATCAAAGAAAAACAACGTACCCTACCGAAAGTACGAATTATAAATCAACTAAAAATTCAACGAAAAATGACGCTTGCGAAAATACAAATTAGTCCGAACACGAAAAATCCCGTCTAGCAAAATTACGAATGATTACGAATCAACAGGACCGAAAAGAAACGAACCGAAACAAAACTAATTTTTCCGTTGTGCACAAAAAACGAACCAAAACTAAACAAATTTTTCCGTTGTGCACAAGTCTACTGTGCTGGAGGCACACAACACCCATTAACTCCTGCAGATGCCTGTATTAGAGAACAGCAATAAATAGTAGATACAGGTGTATACTGTGCTGTGCTGGAGGCACACAACACCCACTAACTCCTGCAGATGCCTGTATTAGAGAACAGCAATAAATGATAGATACAGGTGTATACAATTATGGCTCTCCTCGCTGCCGGCGCTGTGAGTGGCCAAGCATGCGGGGTCACAGTGCATGCTTGGCCAATCACAGCGCCGGCAATGCACTGCGATGGCGCAGTGCATTGTGGGCTGTTCGTGTCACACGAATTTGGCGCGAACGGCCCACAAAGTTCTGGTTTTGCCGAACAGGCGATGTTCGAGTCGAACATGCGTTCGACTCGAACACCGAGCTCATCCCTATTAATGAATATTACAGTCCCATTTGAAGTAATCCAATCATATTCTCAGGGTTCATTATTTTCTTGCTCACCCTTTGCCCCAATAGACACAGAGTGACTTAGACATAAGAGGTGAATGGGGAGCTGAAACAAGGGTATCCCATACTTTCCAAGGGATTCTGGGTTCCACGGGTCCTCCCGTCACATCTCTCCCCTTTCGGCAGGAGACTAATACAGGAGGAGACCCCAGACGGGTTGACTCTGAGGTTAGTCAGTAGTTCCAGTCCCCCAATGCCAGTTTCCACACAGTACCCCAAATAAATTGTCCCAAACAGAGCATTACTCACCCTGCCAACCTCTGCCTTTCTCAGAGAACATATCCGCCGCTGGGGAGAGGCCCGGACTGGCCCTTCTCCCTGGAGTCCTTTCAGACGCTGGAGAGAAGACAGGGTGACTGGGCTCACTCTGTCATGCTGTTGGGGATCTGGGCCGACTGCCCAGCATCCCTGGGGTATACAGGTGGGGACTGAAGCCCCATCCACCTTTACAGGAAATTTGTCCTCTGTTAGTTGAGGGCAGAAGCCAGCAGCACTCTGTGTCAAGTCTCTGATGTAAGGCCGAGTGGCAGAGAGGGCGCCCCTTGCGGCTGAGTGCAGCGCTCCCCTGGGAGTGATACAGGGGATACGGTGCCCAAAGGTGCACGGGTTGACAGTAATGCTGCAAGCAGGCTGGTAAGCAGGACGTGGCTGGGGTGCGCTGGGCAGCGACATCAGTAGCCGTGCAAGAAGAAGTCCTTAGCAAGCGGTTGCAGGATAAACCAGGAACAGGGTTCACAGCAAGGCCAGAGGTCATATACCGGGAGACTTTCCAAGAGCAAACAGGAGCAAGCCGGGTCATAAACAGAGGGCAGTGGATTGAAGAATAGTCAGCCAAGCCAAGGTCAGAGCGAGGAGATAATCAGGATCACAGGTCAAGCCAGAAGCAGAGGTCAAGCCAGGGGTCTCAAGGTATGCAGGCACAGGAACACAGGAAGCTGACTATAATCCAGCTAGTCTGAGATGTCAGAGGCAGGCTTAAATAGGCCGGGGGGTGCGCCTACAATTGTCACGGCGTGCGCATCCGCGCGGCTGGATTGCGGCGTTGCGCGCGCGCACAGAGACACGTCTGGCGCAACCATGTTGGTTATTGGCAGAATTGCCAACAATACAGCCATTTCCCTGACACTCTGCCCTGTTGCCAGCCCTTCTGTTGGAAACCCCACACCATCTGCTCCGGCTAACTGTTGGGGAGGGAAGCCAACTGCCCTGGCTCCCTGGAACTCTGTAGTTGTTGCCGGTGCTGGGCAGAGGTTGGTAGCACTCTGTCCGGTTGCCAGCGCTTCAGCTGGGTTGGTGTCATCATTCTGGGGTGCCGTCTGCTGTTGTAACTCCCTTTCACTGGTATTGTCTCCCAGGTGCATGCACCCTGGTTGGGGAGGGGAAATGGTTGCTTCTCCTCCCTGCTTCTCTGAAATCCACTGGGAAAGTGGAACCATCACCTTCTCACCTCAGGCCTCCGAAACTGCCACGGGTGTAGAGCAGAGGTCTGTCCTGCTGCCGGTACTTGAGCAGGTGATGCATAATCTATAACATCCTCAGAACAGTCCATTAAGTCCATACATTCTGTAATCTGTGGCTGGAGAGATGACCTGACTGCCCCAGCTCCCTGGAACTCCACAGTTGTGGGGCAGAGGACTTGGACCCCCTGTCCGGTGACCAGCGTCTCAGCTGGGGAAGTTCCTTACAACTCCACAGATACTGCTGTTGGTGCTGGGCAGAGCACACTGAAGTTTGGCCCTGATACCAGCTCTTCTGCTGGAGCCTCCTCAGGTTGTTCTTCCTCAGCAGAAAAGTCTATCAAATCCCCTGTCTCTGCAACTGGTGTCTGGGGATAGAGGTTCACCATCTCCTGTCTGTGGAACCCAGAAGATACTATCAGTGCTGGGCAGAGGTTAGCAGAACTCTGCCCTGTTGTCAGCACTTCAGATTTGGGGATGGCAATCTTCAGATTTTCCACTGCCGATTCTTCAGCCAGGATTTCAGAGTTGTCAACTGGTATTTTCTGATAGTCCCAGGCAAAGGGAGCCCCACCCTGCTGCTGAGCAGAGTCTAGCAGCTGTCTGTAGGCAATCTCCAGCTCCCATTCCTGAACGGACAGAAACTCCAAATCTTTCTGTGCCCATTGCCCTTCCGAAACATTCAGTCTTCGCTCTCTGTGCTTCATTATTTCCCCAAACGCCACTCCCGATCACTCCCAAAGTCAGGGTCCCTGGACAGCCTCAAATACAACAATCCCAGGCCATCATAGTCAAAGCCTTCCGTGGGGCTGTCATCTGCTGACCACGGTCACTCTTGGGCTACATACCACTGGAGGGCTCTGTAGCTCTCGTCCAACCGCATCTCTGCCCAGATCAGCCTGCTTAACTCAGCTGTCCACTCCTGCTTTGGTTGTTCCCCCCAATAACAGCATTCATACTTCATACTGCGACCAGTACCTTACATGGATGGAGGGGAGAACTTTTCCCTGGTGTTGCTGCTCGAGAGTTAGCGCTTTCTTCCAGAGTTCGCAGTCGATCGAATCAGACCATCCCAGCAGGACCTGCTCTGATACTGGTCCTCTATGCTGTATCTGCATCTCTCACAACCTCCTTCTGAATTCCTCTTCCATGGTGGCTGGTATCTGTACCTCTCCTCTCCTTTCAGTTGGTGCTGTTGTGACTTCTTCTGCTGCAGCACCTCTTTGCTGTAGCCAATCTGCGTCCACAGCCGCTATAACTAGGTCTATGATCTCCGCTGTAGGGTTAGGAGTCGGACCATAATGTGCCAGTCTTATGTTAACAGCTTGATCAAAACTTGCCTCTTCAGGTGTCCTGTCTGTTACGCTGGGCCTTTCGGTTATGTTGGGTCTTTCGGCTCTATCCATTTTGACTAGTTCTGCGATAATGTCCCTCTTCTTACGGTTGTTGGCTGGTCGGCCCCGGTTCTCCAGTAAGTCCTTAAGGGTAGAGAGCCGTTCATACTGTGCTTCCATTGGCCTGTGTCCTCTTGTAGCTATCCTTCTGGCTGTGGGAATCATCCCACTGCTGCCACCAATGTAACGACACCCCGAGTATGAAAGAGGTTAAAGTCGTTTAGGACATTCCCTTCCCGAACACAAAGGCAGCTACCGAACACTCCAGTCAGCCGAACAAGAAACCCATACGAATGATTCTCCCCCAAATACGAGATAAAGCTCCGTCTTGAGGGTCAAGCAGGAATGAATCTGTATTGAAAGCAATACAAGTTGTATACACAGTTAAAAGAGGGGGTGCATATATCCTGCTCGTATTTCTCTGGAAATCACCTGTGACCAGAACCCTAATTAACATGAGCTAATTAACTAATCCCTTTAGACAGCCTAGGCATGACCTTTGAGTCCCTAGCCTGGCTGTCTCCAAAACTACAATACACATTATCATAGATATCAACACAGAACTCCTTCATACAATTGCAGGGTCAATTAGCACAGACAACAATGGGTGAAAGAGAATCCACACTAGGCACATTTACATTATAACAGACAACAGACAGACAGGTGGCTGGAGTTGACATCAGCACCTCCTAACAGTATGAATCAGTCAGTCTTTCTAATATGGCTTGAGAGATATTGTTAATGAATATTACTGTCCCATTTGAATTAATCCAATCATATTCTCAGGGTTCATTATTTTCTTGCTCGCCCTATGCCCCAATGGACACAGAGTGACTTAGACATAAGAGGTGCATGGGGAGCTGAAACAAGGGTATCCCATACTTTCCAAGGGATTCTGGGTTCCACGGGCCCTCCCGTCACAGTTAGCAATCCCAACGATATTGCTAACGGTTTTAGCGAATTATATTCCAAGCTATATACAGTGCCTTGAAAGAGTATTCACACCCCTTGAAATTTTCCACATTTTGTCATGTTACAACAAAAAACGTAAATATATTTTCTTGGGATTTTAAGTGGTAGACCAACACAAAGTGGCACATAACTATGAAGTGGTTTTCCACATTTTTTACAAATAAATATCTGAAAAGTGTGGCATGCATTTGTATTCAGCCCCCTTTACTCTGATACCCCTAACTAAAATCTAGTGAAACCAATTACCTTCAGAAGTCACATAATTAGTAAATAGAGTCCACCTGTGTGTAATTTTATCTCAGTATAAATACAGCTGTTCTGTAAAGCCCTCAGAGGATTGTTAAAGAACCTTAGTGAACAAACAGCATCATGAAGGCCAAGGAACACACCAGGCAGGCCAGGGATACATTTGTGGAGAAGTTTAAAGCAGGGTTGGGTTTTAAAAAAATATCCCAAGCTTTGAACATCTCACGGAGCACTGTTTAATCCATCATCCGAAAATGGAAGGATTAAACTGCAAACCTACCAAGACATGGCCACCCACCTAAACTGACAGGCCAGGCAAGGAGAGTATTAATTAGAGAAGCAGCCAAGAGGTCCATTGTAACTCTGGAGGAGCTGCAGAGATCCATAGCTCAGGTGGGACAATCTGTCCACAGGACAGCTATTAGTCGTGCACTCCACAAATCTGGCCTTTATGGTAGAGTGCCAAGAAGAAAGCCATTGTTGAAAGAAAGCCAGAAGAAGTCCCATTTGCAGTTTGCGGGAAGCCATGTGGGGGACACAGCAAACATGTGGAAGAAGGTGCTATGGTCAGATGAGACCAAAATTTAAATTTTTGGCTTAAAAGCAAAACGCTATGTGTGGTGGAAAACGAACACTGCACATCACCCTGAACATACCATCCCCACTGTGAAACATGGTGGTGGCATCATCATGTTGTGGGGATGCTTTTCTTCAGCAAGGACAGGGAAGCTGGTCAGAGTTGATAGGAAGATGGATGGAGCCAAATACAGGACAATCTTAGAAGAAAACCTGTTAGAGTCTGCAAAAGACCTGAGACTGGGACAGAGGTTCATCTTCCAGCAGGAAAACGACCCGAAACATACAGCCAGAGCTACAATGGAATGGTTTAGATCAGTGGTCTCCAAACTGCGGCCCGAGGGCCAGATGCAGCCCTTTGCTTGCCTTTATCCGGCCCTTGGAGCACTATCCCTTCCAATGATACGAGACACTATTCTGCCATCTGACACCGACAATGGAGCACCATTTCTCCCACTGACACCACTAATGGGGCACTATTCCTCCCTAATATACCAGCAATAGGGCACTATTCCTCCCCCTAATACCAGATGTTTACTTCCTCTGATGCCAGGAAAATGTTCACTCCTGCTTGCCAAAGTCCAGCCCTCTAAGAGTCTGAAGGACAATAAACCGGCCCTTTGTTTAGAATGTTTGGAGACCCCTGGTTTAGATCAAAGCATATTCATGTGTTAGTATGGCCCAGTCAAAGCCCAGACCTAAATCCAATTTAGACACTTTGGCAAGACTTGAAAATTGCTGTTCACAGACACTTTCCATCCAATCTGATTGAGCTTGAGCTATTTTACAAAGAAGAATGGGCAAAAATGTCACTCTCTAGATGTGCAAAGCTGGTAGAGACATCTCCAAAAAGACTTGCAGCTGTAATTACAGCGAAAGGTGGTTCTACAAAGTTTTGATTCCAGGGGGCTGAATACAAATGCACACCACTCTTTTCACATATTTATTTGTAAAAAAAAATTGAAAACCATTTATCATTTTCCTTCTGCTTCACAATTATGTGCCACATTGTGTTGGTCTATCACATAAAATCCCAATAAAATAAATTTGCGGTTTTGGTTGTAACATGACAAAATATAGAAAATTTCAAGGGTTATGAATACTTTTTCAAGGCACTGTGATCTACATACATCCCCTCTAGACCAGTGTTAATTTTGGCAGCAAATTTCAATCTAGTTTTAGCCTTATGCCGCGTACACACGATCGATTTTTTCGACGGTGAAAACACTGTCGAGAAAATCGACGTGAAAAACGAGGAACAGCTTGTTCCCCCCACACACGGCCGTTTTAAATGACTTATTTTTTTTGGTCGAAAAAAACGACCGTGTGTGGGCTCCCCGGCAGTGTTTCCCTATGGGAAAACTGCAGCAGAAAAAAACGACTTGAATCACAACGAGAAAAATTAGAGCATGTTCTAATTTTTTTAAAACGTGATGGTGACTGCACTGTAGTGTATCAAATTGGATAAAAATGGGAAGGGAGAGGAAGTATAAATAAAAATCGGAGGGGATGTGGCAAACAAAGGTGAAAGGTGTGGAAAGGAGGGGGAGGGGGAGGGGAAGATGAGGGAGAATGAGAGACAGAGTGGGTAAGTAATTAGCTAGTACTTGGCTAACTAGCAATGATGTGCAATGTGCACAGTGACACAAATGTACGTGCACTAATAAAGGACTGATCAAATATAATCAGAAAAAAGAAAAAATATGTAACACAGTGAATAATGAACAATATTGTGACATATAGAACCAATATCTAAATAATCCAGATGTGCAGCACGTGTTAAAAAATTAAATCACTAAAACATATTGATAATCCACAAACATTATCCATAAATGGGAAGGATAAGATGGATAGGATGAAATGGAATAACACACTCAGTGCATAAGTGAACTAAACTAATAAAGAAAGACAGTCCCAAATAAGTCCTGGTGATGACTTCCCGATACTTCCAAAATAACTTATTATAGGTATATGGTATATGGATAAGTCATATGTAGATAAAGTCCCGTCACCAATGGAGTGCTTGGAGAAAATCCTGTGGCGTCCACCCTGTGGTCACACCTAGCTTACCTCCCTGTTGAAGGGGGGGCGGTATACAGCAGCTCTCTGTAGTGAAGGGGGGTATCGCATCCTTATGGCCTGGTCTTTGTGGCACCGTTACTCATTGGAGTATATATGAGAAAACATAAACAAAAGGCACATCAATAGCGCAACTTTGTGAGTGCAGCAAGATGGATAGCTGGTGCATACATTCACACACTCACTTGTAATAGAGTGAGCGTGGACCTCAATCCAAACGAGCGCCGAGCTCGTACCAGTGGGAAAGAGTGTGGCATCTATGGTGCAATCGATGCAACCCTCAGGTGTCAGCAGCGGCAGTCACAAAGTTGGAATGTAGAAAAAATAAAGGAAGGAGAAATAGTGTGGGTCTGAAACCGCTAAGGGCGTTTATTAAAACTAGAGTAAAAAAACTCACATTTAAAAGTAAAAGCGGGGTATTGAATCCTTACGAGCGGCAAGCTCGTCTCCTCTCGGATCTGCTGGCGGTGTGTCTGTGCTACGTCCTGACGCGTGTCGTCATATCACATGACTTCATCAGAGGCTAGCACTAGACACAGGATGTGGAGTTTAAATAGTCCTCAGCACAGGGCGGCCGGCGGCCATTTTGTTGTAGACCAATGTGTATATATGCGCGCGGCCATGATTGCTATGCCTTTTACATCTGACTGGCATCAGTGTCAGCAAGCAATGGGCTGTGCACACTGAGGAGGGAAAAGGAAGGGACGCTGCAGGACGAAGGAGTATGCAGCATGAGGGAACAACTTTTAGCGGTTTCAGACCCACACTATTTCTCCTTCCTTTATTTTTTCTACATTCCAACTTTGTGACTGCCGCTGCTGACTTCTGAGGGTTGCATCGATTGCACCATAGATGCCACACTCTTTCCCACTGGTACGAGCTCGGCGCTCGTTTGGATTGAGGTCCACGCTCACTCTATTACAAGTGAGTGTGTGAATGTATGCACCAGCTATCCATCTTGCTGCACTCACAAAGTTGCGCTATTGATGTGCCTTTTGTTTATGTTTTCTCATATATACTCCAATGAGTAACGGTGCCACAAAGACCAGGCCATAAAGACGCGATACCCCCCTTCACTACAGAGAGCTGCTGTATACCGCCCCCCCTCCAACAGGGAGGTAAGCTAGGTGTGACCACAGGGTGGACGCCACAGGATTTTCTCCAAGCACTCCATTGGTGACGGGACTTTATCTACATATGACTTATCCATATACCATATACCTATAATAAGTTATTTTGGAAGTATCGGGAAGTCATCACCAGGACTTATTTGGGACTGTCTTTCTTTATTAGTTTAGTTCACTTATGCACTGAGTGTGTTATTCCATTCATCCTATCCATCTTATCCTTCCCATTTATGGATAATGTTTGTGGATTATCAATATGTTTTAGTGATTTTATTTTTTAACACGTGCTGCACATCTGGATTATTTAGATATTGGTTCTATATGTCACAATATTGTTCATTATTCACTGTTACATATTTTTTATTTTTTATGATTATATTTGATCAGTCCTTTATTAGTGCATGTACATTTGTGTCACTGTGCACATTGCACATCATTGCTAGTTAGCCAAGTACTAGCTAATTACTTACCCACTCTGTCTCTCATTCTCCCTCATCTTCCCCTCCCCCTCCCCCTCCTTTCCAGACCTTTCACCTTTGTTTGCCACATCCCCTCCGATTTTTATTTATACTTCCTCTCCCTTCCCATTTTTATCCAATTTGATACACTACAGCGCAGTCACCATCAAGTTTTTTATACTTTATTGTTCACTTGGACCAGACCCTCCGGTGATTGCTGCAGTATCCCATCCGTTCCCTATCCTTCCCCTACACCTCCCACCCATTTCACTACTCAGCTAGCGCAAGGGTTTTGTCTGTTTTATATGTTCTAATTTTTCTCGCCGTGATTAATGCCGTTTTTCCCGTCAGGAAAAATGACAAAAAGCCCACAGACGATCGTTTTTCTCGTCCAAAGGAAAAAATTGAATTTTTCCAGACGGGGAAAATGATCGTGTGTACGCGGCATTAGTCTTAGGACTAAAATGGCATTTTAGTTTTATTCCCATTTGACTAAAATGTTTTAGTCGGTTTTAGTCGACACAATTAACACTGCTGTAGACCCTGCGTTCCACGCCGAAGAAATTCCTGGAGTCCATTAACCTCCCCACTATTACCACAGCTGAACTCAAAAAACTATCCTGTCCATTTTCAGAAGAAATCCTTAAAGCCATCTCTAGCCTCCCCCTTCATAAGGCTTCAGGCCCAGGCCCAGGCAGCTTTGGCAATGAATATTATAAACTTTTTACTAGTGATGAGCCGAACACCCCCGGGTTCGGTTCGCACCAGAACCCGCGAACGGACCGAAAGTTCGCACGAACTTTAGAACCCTATTAAATACAATGGATGCGATGTTCGAAATCTAAAGTGCTAATTATAACGACTATTATGCATGTTATTGTCCTAAAAAGGGTTTGGGAACCCGGGTTCTGCACCAGGGGACATGTATTGAAGTTTTAAAAACGGCCGTTTTTCGCCGATGATGATGATGCATTAAAGTGAAAAAAAAGTCAAATATTCCTTTAAATATCGTACCTGGGGCGTGTCTAAAGTATGCCTGTGAAGTGCCACGTGTTTCCCGTGTTTAGAACTGTCCCTGCACAAAATTACATTTCTAAAGGAAAAAAAGCCATTTAAAACTGCTTGCGGCTTTAATGTAATGTCTGGTCCCGGTAATATGGATGAAAATCTTTAAGAAAAATGGCATAGCCACCCCATCACCTCCCCCCCTACCCCAGCCCATTACCCCCCTTTGGGTCTTGTATGCATATTAAGGGGAACCCCGCACACAAAATAAAAAAGGCCCTATATACTCTGAACAGCCGTATACAGGCGGTGCATACAAGACAGGGACTGTAGGTTTGTTCTTATGTAGAATCTGTTTGTAATTTTGAACAGGTACATTGTTTAAGTGTAGCTCCAGCCAAAAAATCTATTTTTAAGCTTTTTGGAAAACATAGGGAAGGGTTATCACCCCTGTAAGTTTTGTTTTGCTGTCTGTGCAGTGTGCACCTGTTCAGAACAGTTCACCTCACTTTTCGTCCTAATGACAAATGTTTTTTGAAAATTTGGGGTTTTTATTGAAACAAGAATTGGTGATAAAGCATCAGTGGAGAGGAGACACTTTTTTCCCATATTAACTCTTACAGGAGAGAATTTGCCTTCCTAGGGGTAGATTTCCTCTCACTTCCTGTTGTATCCTTCCGTTTGCAAGGAGGAGTCGTTTGTAAGTTGGATGTTTGAAAGTAGGGGCCTGCCGTATATACTCAGCTAAAATTTGCCCCTTACATGTTAATGTTGCCACAACACTGTGAGCCCTCACAGTTACTTTTGGTGGGTGCATGAACGGGCCCTGCTGTGAATTATTAGATCAAGAATTGTAATTGCATTCCCCTGTTGAACAGGGGCTGAAAAATTGGGCCTTTGGTGGTGGTGGTGGTGGTGTTGACACAACACTGTAAGGCCTCACAGTTACTCTTGGTGGGCGCAGGAATGGGCCCTGCTGTGAATTATTAGATCAAGAATTGTAATTACATGCCCCTGTTAAACAGGGGCAGAAAAATTGGGCATTAGGCACTGGCGCCACAACACTGCAACCCCTCACAGATACTGTACTTGGAGCACAGCAATGAGCCCTGTTGCAAAGTATTGCATCAAAAATTGTAATTACACGTCCCTGTTAAACAGGGGCTGAAAAATTGGGCCTTAAGCCTCGTACACACGACCGAGTTTCTCGTCGTAAAAAACACGTCGTTTTTTTCTACGAGATTCTTGTTAAGCTTGTCGATTTTCTCGTCAAGCTTTCCATGCGTACACACTGACATTTCCCAATTTCCTCGTTGTTCTCCACGGTCACGTCCATCACGTACGACGGCACTATAAAGAGGAAGATCTTTTTTCTTGGCGCCACCCCTTGGGCTGCTTTTGCTGATCTCGTGTTACCGCGTGTGAAATAAAAGTTTGGGAAGAGACGATTCGCGCTTTTCAGTCTTCGTACTTTTCAGATCGTTTTCTGCGGTTCAGTTTGTGCTTGTGGGTTCGTATCTTGACTTTCAGGGCGTCTAGGCAGGTCGTATCTGTTTTACAGTGCGTTCTTGCCTGTTCATTTCTGATTTTCAGTTCGTTATTCATAGGCCTTGCTGTTCTAAAGTGCGTTCTGTTCTGTACGTTCTGATAAGACGACCGTTTCCTAGCCATGTCGCCTGGACGTTCTCGTCGTCGAGTTCGTGCTGTGCGTGCGCTTGGTGTTGGTCTGCTTGTTTTGGACCAAGACCAGTCCAAGAATGGTGTGAGGAGGAGTTCATGGACCAAGAATTGGTTGCTCCAGCGGGACCAATTCTGCCACATGCCTCTGCTGCGGGAGATCGTCGAGAATAATCCTGAGGACTACAGGAATTTTCTGCGGATGTCTGACCCCGTTTTTCAGGAACTGTTGGCTTTGGTGTCCCCCTATATTACCAGGAAGGACACCGTTATGCGGGAAGCCATCAGTGCTGAGCAGAGGCTCATCGCCACCTTACGGTACCTGGCGACAGGGAGAAGTCTTCAGGACTTGAAGTTCTCGACAGGCATCGCCCCCCAGGCTCTGGGCCTCATAATCCCAGACACCTGTTCTGCCATTATACAAGTCCTGCAGGAGGACTATATTAGGGTAAGGTTTCTCCATTAACATCACATTTTATGTATTACATGTATGCTAATGTATTGTATTTCTTTCATCCTTCCCTAATTACCATGATTGTAATATGCTGAGAATGTCCCCTTTGTCCCCATGCATGTTGGAAGTTTTTAAATGCCCCTTTTTTCTCCTCCATGCATATTTTCCTTCACTAACCTTTCCAGCAGGGGCGCCTGTTGCTCCAAATGTTTGGGGGATCAAACCCCAATTTAGGAAATAAACTTCCTCCTTTTTTGCTCTGGTGCCTATTAAACGCCCCCATTTGTCCCCTCCAATGCAGCCATTTTGTTCCCTCCAATGCAGCCAGTTCCCCCCCAGCCCTGCACTTACCTTCTTGTGGTCAGCGCCATCCTTCTTCTGTCCTTGATATCTTCTCCTTCCCTTGATGTTGCATCAGCCAATCATGTTACCATTAAACAGACTTGGTGAACATGATTGGCAGAGCAGCCTGTCAGTGTTTACCCAAGGAATGCCCACCCCCCCTGCGTCCCCTATTTAACTTTTCTGAAGCCAATTACATCCCTCAGGCTGTAATGTGCAAGACAATTTTCCTTACTGTTTCTGATATACAATTTTAAGCCCATAAATGCCGCAGTTCTTCATATGTCGGTCGCTTAACAGGGGGCCATCCACCTGAATAGTGGGCGGCATAGACAATACACAGGTTAATGCAAGGCATAAACCTATGTATTGTTCTGAGTGACGGGCACAGGAGAGAGGGGGCAGTGCTCCAGCGCCCACTCTGGACGCACCGCCACTGCAATGCTATCCTGTGGCCAAACACATCTCCCCCCCCCTCCCCATTAGAATTTATTAATGGACCATCATAGGGGGTGATGAATATGATACATGAGCCTTCCATTATACTTATTTAAAACACCTTAATAAACGTAGACTTTGCTTGATGTTGGCCTCTAATGTATTTTCGTAGAATATACTTGTAATGTTTGATTTGTGTATTCTAATATTTTTTCATCTTGTTTGACTCCACAGCTTCCTTCCACGCCACAGGAATGGCAGACTGTGGCATCGGAGTTTGCCACGCGGTGGGACTTCCCCAACTGCGGTGGTGCTATAGACGGGAAGCACGTCCGCATCGTGCCGCCACCCCGTTCTGGGTCCTACTACTACAACTACAAGGGGTTTCATAGCATTGTGCTGATGGCGGTGGTGTCAGCACGGTATGAATTCCTCTATGTTGATGTAGGGAAGAATGGCCGGATGTCCGATGGGGGATCCTTCATCCAGACGGAGTTTGCCCTCCGTCTCCAGAGTGACGACCTTGCATTGCCACCGGATGTAGGGAATATTGAAGGACTCCCCTTTGTTTTTTTGGCTGATGAAGCCTTCGGGCTCGGACCACATCTTATGAGGCCATTTCCTCAGAGGACCCTGACCCCAGAGAAGAGGGTGTTCAATTACCGGCTGGCCAGGGGCCGAAGAGTAGTTGAAAATGCCTTTGGCATAATGGCCAGCCGGTTCCGCCTTTTTATGACTTCCATCCACTTGGCGGACTACAAAATAAACTATGTAGTGTTATGCTGCTGTGTGCTACACAATTTTCTTTGCCGCAAATCTAATTCCTATATGGCCTCAGTTTTGCCTGAGGCTGGACTTTCCCCTGATAATCCCCTGCCGGGCCTGGAATCTGCCCGTGCTGGCTTGCCCCCCCAAAATGCCCGTGAGGTTCGGGACAAATACATGGACTATTTCACGGGTAGGGGGGCAATTCCTATGCCAGGCTATGTCTAAAGATTGCTGTCTAACGATCCAAATAAAAATCTTGTTTAAACTTCTAACTTTTCTTGGTTTCCTGTCTCCTAGTTTGTCTTAGTGCATTTGTAGTGTCAAGTGTATTTTCCTTTAGTAAATACCAAACATTTCACTATGTAACCTTTAAAAAATTTCCAAATAAGGTTAGAGCATATTAGAAAAAGAAGCTACACGTTGTTTGTGTTCAAATCTTTTACTATGTGCAAATTCACACACCTATTTTTTTTTTAATTTTACATTTTTTGTTTGCCTGGCCACAAACCGGCAATTGTTTTCTTAGGAAAATACAAAAACAACAGTTGCATTCCAAAAATTACAAAATTGGATACCTCGGAGCAATCTGAGACATTCACTTACACAAACTATATGTCTCTATGTGCCCGTCCTAATATGGGGTCCTGCCACCCCTTGCCCAGCCAAAAATTGAATATACACACAATTGGGATTATTTTCCTATAGGGATTTTAGACTCCTGATCCCTATTGTCAACATGTGCTATCTGCCATCAGGGGTGATCAATGGACGTGTTTTGGGGGTGCAACCCCTTCCTCAGTTCACCTTCTTTAGATACGAGGAAGGGGTTGCACCCCCAAAAGACGTACATGAATATCCCCTGATGGCAGATAGCACATGTTGACACACTGTGTGCATATTCAATTTTTGGCTGGTTTGATTGTCAAAAAGTTTTTTAAAAGTTGCAAAACAAACATGAGAAAAAAGGGGGTTGGGATGCCTTATTGAATTCTCCCCAATACATCGAGAATGTCTTTAAATGTTTGATCGATCACATGTATTCTTTCTTTAATTTTGTCCAGTTCCGTGCTACATTCCATCACTTGCTGGATGAGGCGGAGGGCACTGTCAGCAGAGAAACCTGTACTATCCTTCACCCCAACATTCACATCCCCTAAAAACAAAATAAAAAGGTATTATAACTCTGCAGGCCTACCTCTCTTACCTGAAGCTGTGGTGACAGATACTGACCTGTTGTGGTGACCAGTTCCACAACGTCATCCACCTCTCCTTCCTGCACTTCTCCTTCCTCCACCTCAACTTCTTCTACATCCTTCGTTTGTGGGTCTTTGGGAGTTTGGGGTTGTTGTGAAGCTGTGGGGTTCTTGTGCTCCCTGGAGTGTCCTCCTCCCAGTCTTCTCTCCCCTATGAGAATCAAACAAAAGGTAGAGTTATCACACAGAAAATCTCTATGTAAAAAAAAAAAACAGGCTAAATTGCTTGGAAGTGGGATACAAGTGTGTGTTTGGGCGGAAGTTAAAGATGAATGCATTATTTCTGACCAACAATATGCTTAGTATTCACCTTTGTCTGTCATTTTTTAGACATGTAGGCAACACAAAAATTCTCTGATGCACCTGTGTGGGACACCCAAAAAAGGCGGGTCTGTTGGCCCACACTATAGTGCTCCAAAGTACAGATGTGGAAGCAGCTGCTGAGTGTCCTCTCCTTTACACTGACAAAAGTTTGCATTTCATTCTCTTTACAAACACATCATCTAGCCTAAAACTTTGTGCCCCAAATTTCCCAAAAAATGGCAGATGTCTAATTACTTTTGTGGCTGTAAAATAATCCAAAACAGCGGATAGTGGCCGAACAAAGTGTCTGTAACGTTACGAACGATTACTGTGCCCAACCAAGTTCAAAATATAACATTTTGGAAGGGAGTCCAATAAGAAAAACAAAAAAAACCAGCAACATGTCAGTTTAGAAAAGGATTAGTAGCATAAAAGTGTACATTTTACTTACTTTTTGCGAGCATTCTCTTAATGCTCCTTAACTGCTCTGGCTCCCTCAGTTTGAGGTCTGACCACCTCTTTCTGAGCTGCTCATTTGAGCGTTTCACCCCGAAATTCGTCTTCAGACTCTTCACGACTTTAGTGAGGATTTTGGCCTTCCTTCTATTTGGTTTGCTATACGGCCCATGCTTTGCGTCATAATCAGACTTGAGCAAGATGTCCACCATCTCCGCCATCTCCGCAAAAGACATATTCGATGCCTTGAATCTCCTCCTTGATCGTGACGTTTCCTCGGTCTCCGGGCTTGTCTCCTCCTTGTTAGTTGCGGAATTATCAGACACCTGCTGTAACTCCGCCATAACTGTCTGCGCGCCGAAAGAGAAGGGGCGGGGAAAAGATGTTAGTTAGAACGTCATGGGCGGGCGACGTGTGCGGAGCGACGTGTTCGAATTTTGACGCATGCGTGGTGTGTATATAGCAAACACACATGTGACTATAGTACGTTCGGTGTGCGGAGAGAGGAGTTCAAGTGACGGACGTGCGAACGAAGGTATGTGATTTTGTGACTTGTACAAATTGTTGGCCTATACTGTTTTGAGAATGTTGTAGGATATATATGGTGACTATTAAGGAGGTTAGACTGTTTGCCTCACATTAGTTATATATTATTTCTTAAACTTGCAGATACAATATGAATGTCTTTATTAGCGACAAAGAGTTCCTGGCGGAATTTATTGACCGGGTAAGGGAGCTGCCCGCTCTGTGGGAGACGAAAAACCCCATCCATAAAAAAAGAGGGGTGAGAAAAGCAGCGCTGGAGAAGCTGCTCCCATTTGTGCAGACCAAGGTGCCCACAGCCACAGCAAAACAAGTGGACACTAAAATTGGGAGCTTGAGAGGCACCTACAGGACTGAACGCTCTAAGGTCCTGGCTTCTCAGAGGTCAGGAGCAGCAGCAGATGATGTGTATGTCCCGATTTTGTAGTACTACAGCAGGATGTCCTTCCTGGATGACCACATTGAGGCAAGGCCATCACTCTCCACTCTTCCCCCCAGACTTCCCTGCAGCCAACCTGAGCCTTCTCTGGAGCAAGAGGAGGCAGCCATCCTGGATGATCCTGATTTGGCCATCTGGAGCCAGGTATAGTATTAAATGAAAATGTATTGGGCTAAAATTAATGTTTGACAAATATGTCAAGATGAGAAACATACAATATTTTGGGTTCCACAAGTGAAATCAAGATCTCGAGACATTAGTCTGCACTTAATTGGGTGCTAAATAGTCAATCTGATGTAGGTGTAAATTCTAAAAAATGATTTCTGGATTTACATTCTAATTGCTTCAATCATGTTTATAAAGTTTGATGCAAAGATTAAAACAACATATTAAACTATGTCCCTTTTTCATACACAGGATGAAATCAGCCAGGAGGAGGGTCTGGAAACTGTCAGGCAGGAGGAGGAAGGGCCCAGTGGCAGTCAGGAGGTGGCAGGGCCCAGTGGCAGCCAGGAGGTGGCAGGGCCCAGTGGCAGCCAGGAGGTGGCAGGGCCCAGTGGCAGCTAGGAGGTGGCAGGGCAAAGGAGAAGCATCAGATCCCAGGTGCCTCCCATCCGGCTTCCCAAAAGAGGCAGGAGGGACAGGACCACCAGTGAGGCAGCAATGGCCCTTATTAAAGAGGCCCATGCCACCCTCAAAGAGCCCACATCCCCTGAAGAGGCCATTGCCGGCCTAGTGGAGGCAAAGTTCAAGGTGATGAGCATGGAGCAACGCCTCCTATGCGAGCTCCTGCTCATCACCTTGCTCAACAAGGGGGTGATGGGAAAAATTACCCCCAATACCGCCATTTGTGAGGTGGCACAACTGTCCCAACCTCAACCTCCTCCTCCACCTCCACATTCTTCTTCTGCCCCACCCCCTTCTCCTCCACCTCCACCTTGTTCTTCCGCCCCACCCCCTTCTCCTCCACCTCCACCTTGTTCTTCTGCGCCACCCCCTTCTCCTCCACCTCCTCCTCCTCCTGACAGCAGTACCCCTCCAGTGGCCCAGCCTCCAGACAAACGAAGAAGGAAGGCTGCAGGGAAGGCTTCAGGAAAGGTTGCAGGGAAGGTTGCCAGGAAGATGAGGAAGTGATGGCCTTGCTTCATTGTGGTCGGACAGAAGGCAGCCTGTTGTAGTACCACACACTTGGGACATATATATCACCTGCTGCTGTTCCTGACCTCTGGGAGGCCAGCATCAGATTGTGTTCAGAAATGTTGGCCTTCTCAAGCTCCCAATTTTAGTGTCCACACAGGGTTGCTGTGTGCTCTGGGGTCCCTGGGATGCACAAATGGCAGCATGTTCTTCAGCGCTGCCTTCTCTTTATTTTATTTGAAACATGAATAAATGTTATTTTTGTTTAAGTTCATACTTGACTATGTGTATTTGTAAAAATGTAAAATCTAGCTTTGGAGTAAGCAGATACATTTGACTGACAAAAAAAGGGACAGATAACAACCCCCCCAAAAAATAAATAAATCGTGTTTCCCAAAAAAGTGTGTAAATTTAAATCATATATATTAAAAGATTCAATGGGAGATCACTACCAAAACATTGCGAAATTACAATTAACATCAGTTAGAAAAATAACTAATTTTTAAATATTCCTAAAAACTTGCACGATATAATACACATAAATCTTCTTAAGAGCAGCATGAAAAAGGTTAAAAAAAGATAGTCATAACTCTGTGTGAATATCAGCAGCAAAAGAAGTTCATTCGTTTGGATTAATGTCACATTCTAACGAAGATTTCAATGCACAACATTTAAACGATGCAAAAATTTTGAGCGTGACGAATGTGCTATCTCCATTACGAAGGCTTGTTTTACCAGAAGATGCGCTCCCGTCTCATAGTTGCTTGTGAGCATGCGCGCTTTTGGAAGAGTCGTAAAAGCATACACACAAACCATTTTCTCGTCACAAAATAGGCCGACGAGAAACACGATGAGGAAATCTGGAATCCTGACGAGAAAATAGAGAGCAGGTTCTCTATTTTCTCGTCGAGATTCACGGCAGTTTTCTCGTAGTAAAACCATACACACAAACAGTTTTCTCGACAAAAAAGCTCTCGCGGCACTTTTCTTGCCGGTTTTGGACGAGAAACTCGGTCGTGTGTACGAGGCTTTAGGCACTGGTGCTGGTGCCACGACACTGCAACCTCTCCCAGATACTCTAGTTGGAGTGCAGGAATGAGCCCTGCTGCAAAGCATTGCATATAAAATTGTAATAACACGCCCCTGTTGAACAGGGGCTGAAAAATTGGGCATTAGCCACTGGTGCTGGTGCCACGACACTGCAACCTCTCCCAGATACTCTAGTTGGAGTGCAGGAATGAGCCCTGCTGCAAAGCATTGCATAAAAAATTGTAATTACATGCCCCTGTTAAACAGGGGCTGAAAAATTGGGCCTTAGCCACTGGTGGCGGCACCCAGAAACAAAAATGTTCTTCCAAGCTATCATCATCAATCGGATCATTGAGGAGGAGGAGGATAGTAAGTCAACATAACAGGACAGTCTCTCAGCATCAGCATCAGTCTTGAAGGGATGTGACATTTGAAAATAAATTAGTCTGTTATATCAGCTTCAGGTGTTTGGTAGCTGGTGGTGATCCAAGACTGGTTCATTTTTATGAAGGTCAGTCGATCAACCGAGTCGGTGGACAGGCGCACCCTGTGATCCGTGACAAATCCTCCAGCAGCACTGAATGTGCGTTCTGAAAGAACGCTGGATGCAGGACAGGCCAGTAGCTCAATTGCACACTGTGCAAGCTCTGGCCAGTGATCCATCCTCAAGACCCAGTAAGCCAGAGGATTTTGGGTGGGGAAGGTGTCCAAGTCTGACCTTGCCCCTAGGTATTCCTGCACCATGTATATCAGACGCTGGCGATGGTTGCTTGAACCGATCATACCTTGGGGCTGCGGACTAAAGAATTGTCTGAACGCATCGGTCAGACGGCCACCTTCCCCACCGCTCCTTCTTTGACTGACCGAAGCCTCAGCAACTCGTTGTCCAGGACCAGGAGTTTGTAACCTCCCAGTCTCTGGGAACGCGTTGCACAGACCATTCTGCAAGGCCTCCCGGAGTTGTCTCATCCTCTGCTCCCTCTGCGACGGTAAGATAAGGTCCGCAACCTTACCCTTGTACCGTGGATCAAGGAGAGTGGCCAGCCAGTAATGGTCCCTCTCCTTGATCCGAAGAATACAAGGATCCTTCCGCAGACTTTGCAGGATCAGGGAGGCCATGCAGTGTAGGTTAGCTGAGGCATTCGGTCCGGAGTCCTCTGGGTCACTAAGGACGACATGATCCGCAGCCACCTCCTCCCAGCCACGTACAAGTCCACTGGTTTCTTGGGACTGTAAATCATCCCTAAAAGACTGCTGCTGATGATGCTGAGTGCCAGGCTCCACCTCCATGCTGACACAATCCTCCTCCTCCTCCTCCTCTTCCTCCTCCTCCTCTTCCTGTGCGATGGGTGGGACAGAAGGAATACTGTCTGGGTAAAGGGGGCCTTGAGAGGCAAGGAAGTCCTCCTCTTCCTGCCTCTGTCCTGCCTCAAGTGCCCTGTCCATTATTCCACGCAGCGTATGTTCCAACAGGTGGACAAGAGGTACAGTGTCACTGATGCATGCAATGTCACTGCTCACCATCCTCGTGGCCTCCTCAAATGGTGCCAGGACAGTGCATGCATCCCTGATCATGCCCCACTGGCGTGGTGAAAAAACCCTGAGCTCCCCTGACCCTGTCCTGGTGCCGTAGTCGCACAGGTACTCATTGATGGCCCTCTGCTGCGTGTGCAGCCGCTGCAGCATGGCCAACGTTGAGTTCCACCTGGTGGGCATGTCACATATAAGGCGGTTCTTGGGCAGGTTCAACTACTTTTGCAGCTCAGCCAGGTGAGCACTGGCATTATAAGATCTGTGGAAATGCACACATACTTTCCTGGCCTGCCTCAGGACATCCTGTAAGCCCAGGTACCTGCCCAAGAACCGCTGCACCACCAGGTTAAGGACGTGAGCCACACAGGGCACATGGGTCAGTTGTCCCTGTCGGAGGGCGGAGAGGAGGTTGGTGCCATTGTCGCAAACCACCATTCCTGGCTTAAGCTGGCGTGGCGTCAACCACCTCTCGGCCTGCCCCTGCAGAGCAGACAGAACCTCTGCCCCAGTGTGGCTCCTGTCCCCCAAACACACCAGCGCAAGCACGGCATGGCATCTTTTTGCCTGCGTACTTGCGTAGCCCCTTGAACGCCTACGGATCACCGCTGGTTCCGAGGACAAAGCACAGGAAGAGGCCATGGAGGAAGAAGAAGAGGAGGGGGTGGAGGAGAGAGGTGTGTCACAACCAGTAGTAGCATTTTGGAGGCGTGGTGGCGGAACAACCTCCAACACTACTGCACCTTGTCCTGCATCCTTCCCAGCTGCCAAAAGAGTGACCCAATGGGCCGTGAAAGAAAGGTAACGTCCCTGTCCATGCCTGCTGGACCATGAGTCAGCGGTAATATGCACCTTACCGCTGACCACCCTGTCCAGCGAGGCCAAGACATTGCCTTCCACATGCCGGTAGAGAGCCGGAATTGCCTTCCGTGAGAAAAAGTGGCGTTTGGGAACCTGCCACTGAGGAACCGCACATTGCACAAACTCACGGAAGGGGGGCGAGTCTACCAACTGAAAAGGCAGCAGTTGAAGCGCTAGCAATTTAGCCAAGCTAGCATTCAACCGCTGGGCATGTGGATGGCTGGGAGTGAACTTTTTTCGACAGTCCAGCAGCTGGGGCAGGGAAATTTGCCTGCTAGAATCGGACGTCGGTGTACTGCTAGCAGAGTGCCCGCAAGTACTTGGCTGTGACACACCTAATTCTAAACCTTCATTCCTCTCAGTGCTGGCTTCAGAGAGGACTGAAGGCATAGTGGGGTTGGAGATCCCAGCTGATGCGGTGCAAGGAGAGGTCCGCTTTGTTCTTTGGTGTGGGTCTTTAAGGTAGGCTTGCCAACGAGATGCATGGCAGGTCAACATATGTCTGGTCAAGCATGTGGTGTCCAAGCGGGTGATGTTTTGGCCACGCGATATACACTTGAGACATATGTTGCAAACAGCAGCTGTGCGATCTGATGCACTCGACTCAAAAAAGGCCCACACCAAAGAACTTTTTGAATAACGGGCAGAGGCAGCGCCCTGTACAGGCAGAGCTCTGTGGTGTGATTCCGTCGGTGTGCTGCCCTTACGCTGGCCCCCCGAGGGCATCCTGCCTCGTTGGAGATGTGCCTCCTCCTCATCCTCCTCCTCCTCTCTCGTATTAGGCACCCACGTGGAGTCAGTGACCTCATCATCCCCTCCCTCCTCATCACTGGAGCCAATCTGGCAGTATGCTGCAGCTGCTGGAACATGACTGCCAGATTGGTGTCCTTCTTGAGCATCCCCTCTCTCTGCTCTCACGCTACTGCCTTTCTCTAGCTGGGTATCATCATCAGACCCTTCGAAACGCTGGGCATCCTCCTGGAGCATGTACCCAACACTGTGCTCAAACAGTTCGGGGAACTCCTCAGGAGGACATGGTTGGTCTAGGGAAGGAGTGACTGATGATGCCATTGATACCAGGGAAGAGGACGCTTTGGCAGCTGCTTTGCCAGTACCCTGAGCCTGGGTGAGAGAGGATGAGGAGGATCAGGAGGGCTTGGTCATCCACTCTACCAAGTCTTCGGCATGATGCGGCTCAACACGTCCAGCTGCCGAAAAGAAGGACAAGCGTGTCCCATGGCCACGTGCTGATGGCGATGCACCGCGTCCACGACCAGCACTGTTGTCTCTAGACACAGAGCCTGCTTGCCCTCTTTTATTGGCTCATGACTGTCTGCCTCTCCTTGTTTGCCTTCCAGGCATTCTAATGGCCTGCAGGGAGATGGGAAAACCAGCAATAAGGCCTAGCTTCAGGAGTATATTTTGCAGGAATCACACTACGCCTGTTGTAAGTGCTGCAAACGCCTGTTGGTGTAACACACCAGGAAAACACAGCAATACGGGCTAACTTCAGGTGTAATATGATCAGGAGGCACACTCCGCCCGCTGTAAGTGCTGCAAATGCCTGTTGGTGTAACACACCAGGAAAACACAGCAATACAGGCTAACTTCAGGTGTATAATGTGCAGGAGGCACACTCCGGCCGCTGTAAGTGCTAAAAATGCCTGTTGGTGTAACACACCAGGAAAACACAGCAATACGGGCTAACTTCAGGTGTATAATGTGCAGGAGGCACACTCCGCCCGCTGTAAGTGCTGCAATTGCCTGTTGGTGTAACACACCAGGAAAACACAGCAATACGGGCTAACTTCAGGTGTATAATGTGCAGGAGGCTTAGCAACAATGACACTGACACTGTCCCCTGCCTATCCTTCTCTCTCCCTGCACACAAGGTTTATCAAAGAATATGACACTGACACTCTCCCTGCCTATCCTTCTCTCTCCCTGCACACAAGGTTTAGTAAAGAATATGACACTGACACTGTCCCCTGCCTATCCTTCTCTCTCCCTGCACACAAGGTTTATCAAAGAATATGACACTGACACTCTCCCTGCCTATCCTTCTCTCTCCCTGCACATAAGGTTTAACAAAGAATATGACACTGACACTGTCCCCTGCCTATCCTTCTCTCTCCCTGCACACAAGGTTTAGCAAAGAATATGACACTGACACTCTCCCTGTCTATCCTTCTCTCTCCCTGCACACAAGAATAGCACAAAGAATATCAACACTGTCCCTGCCTATCCTTCTCTTTCCCTGCACCGGAACACACTACACAAGGCCCCCGCGCTGGCGGCCTTTTATAGTGTGGGGCGTGTGCTAAACCCCCTGAGCTATAATTGGCCACAGGCAACCTGCCTGTGGCCAATTATGGCTCTCCTAGCTGCTGGCACTGTGATTGGCCAAGCATGCGGGGTCACAGTGCATGCTTGGCCAATCACAGCGCCGGGATTGCACTGCGATGGCGCAGTGTATTGTGGGCCGTTTGCGTCACTCGAATTTAGCGCAAACGCCCCAAATCGTTCGATGTTCGCCGAACGGTCGAACAGCCGATGTTCGAGTCGAACGTATGTTCGACTCGAACACCGAGCTCATCCCTACTTTTTGCCAACCTTCATGTCCCACATACTGTATATGTAAGTCTTTGAACTGTTTTGCAACAATGGGACAGATTCCCAAGGAGGCCCTTATTATCACCATTCCTAAACCTGGTTAATCACCAGATGAACCCACCAACTACAGACCTATCAACCTTTTGAATATGGACATAAAGCTGTATGCAACTCTCCTAGCCACTAGACTATCCCAATGCATCTTCAAACTGGTACACCCAGACTGTCAGGGAAATAGCCGAAGAAGGACTGGAAATTCCGCCCAAGACAATCATGGCGGCCATGGTGCATAGCATGACTAAGGTGGGCGGTACTTCCTCCTTGTAACCTGAACAGATCACATGACAAACTTCCTGGTCTATTTAAGCCTGCTGTTGGAGCTGCTCATTGCTGGATTATCTCTTCAGTCTCCTGTGTACCTTGACCTTGTCTCCTGATCCGTGCTTATCCGTTGTGACCCGGCTTGCCTTGACCTCGCTTTCTGATCTCCTGTGTTTGACCCTCGGCCTGCTTCTGGACTCTGCTTCTGCTTCCTGACCACCCGGCTTGACCCTCGGCTTGTACCTGGACCCTGCACGTGTATGACCTTGGCTCCCCCCTGTATATGCTCTGGACTGATCTCCTGTGTTTGACCCCCGGCCTGGCTTCCGATATCTCCATTCATCTGAATATAACAAGCTCAGTTCTGCCTGCCTCCGCCATCCCTCAGTGGCTGAGCTCATCAGACTGCAAGCAAGCACCTGGCCAACCGTGCTTCTGTGGGCACCGCGCTCCCTGTTCCCAACTCCAGGGTCGCGCAGCACTCAGCCGCAAGGGGAGCCCTCTTAGCATCTTGATCTCCATACTCGTTCCTGACAGTATAATTCAGCCATGTCAGAGATCGACAGAGGCGCTTCCCCTATAGAGGCTGTGTGCCAGCAGATCACCGCACTTACCCAAACAGTGCAAAGACTACAAGACGCCCATGAGCAATTAGAGGGTCACCTGCAGCACTTGTCTTCCGATCCTATATCTCCTGATCCAAGACCTACCTCCAGTTGTACTACCTCTGCTGCAATGTCTCAGGAGGTTCCTCTCACGGTGCCGATCCCGCTTCCTGAACCACGTGTGCCAACTCCTGAACGGTTCTCGGGGGACCGAAGAAAGTTTAGGAATTTTAAAAATGCCTGCCTACTATACCTGGCTCTTCAACCAAGAACTTTCTCCTTGGAGAATATTAAAGTTGGTTTCATTATCTCCTTACTCTTGGGCGACCCCCAGGTGTGGGCCCACGGCCTACTGGAACAGAAGAGCCCCATTACTGACTCTGTTGACACTTTCTTCACAGCTATGGCCCAGTTGTACGATGATCCCCAACGTATGACTACGGCCGAGAATGCCCTGCACACCCTGCAGCAGGGGCAACTTCCCGCAGAGGATTACACTGTGGACTTCCGCACATGGGCCGCAGACACATGTTGGAATCAAGCTGCCTTGAAGTACCAATATGGTCTGGGCCTATCAGAGTCCCTAAAGACGAGCTGGCCAGGGTAGCAATCCCGGATACCTTGGAGGGCCTCATCCAGTTAGCCATACAACTGGACAGATGCCTATGTGAACGTCTATTCGAGAAGTCTCAGACTCTCCAATCAGCTCAAGGGCTGCCAGAATCCTCTTTTTCTCTCGCCTCCAGTCCACCCATACCTGAAGTCAAGCCCAGACAGATGGGCCTGTTTCGGCCTGCTCTATTACCTGAGGAAAGACTCTACCGTCGAAAGGCGAACCTTTGCTTTTACTGTGGAGACAATGGCCATTTGTTACAAAATTGCCACCTCAGGCCAAAGAAACTATTCTTCAAACCCCCAGTACATTGTCAAGTGTCAGGACTTACCTCATCTCACCCTGTCCTCGCTATCTCCCTATCAGTGGCCAGGGTAGAGATCCGTCTTTCAGCCATCATCGACTCTGGGGCCTGCAGCTGCTTCCTAGACATCAACTTGGCCAAAGGACTTGGAATTCCCCTTGTTACCAAGAAGCAGCAGTTAACAGTTCATTTGGCTGATGGATCTCTACCCAGTTCTGGACTGATTACCCATGAGACCCTGCCAATCCCTATGACAACCAGCTCTGGCCACAAGGAACTGGTACATTTCGATGTTTTGTGCTCTCCTCTGTTTCCGGTCATTCTGGGAGTCCCCTGGTTACGAGCACACAACCCTCACATTAACTGGCTGAAGAATGAAGTGCTGTTTTCATCTGCTTACTGTCAGCAGAATTGTCTGCCCCCTGGCCCTAAGGACTTTACCAGCTGCCTGACCATACAACCTGTTTCTAGTTCCAACCCTCATGTACCCTCTGCCTACCTAGAATTTCTGGATGTATTTGAAAAGAAGGGAGCAGACTCCCTTCCACCTCATCGTCCCTACGACTGCCCTATTGACTTGCTCCCAGGCTCCGAAATTCCCTTTGGTCGTATCTTCCCTTTATCAGAGACTGAACTCGAAACATTACGACTCTATGTCGATGAAAACCTGGAAAAGGGATTCATTCGTCCCTCTTCTTCCCCTGCAGGTGCTGGCATCTTTTTTGTCGAAAAAAAGGATAAAACGTTTAGGCCTTGTATAGACTACCGAGATCTGAATAAGATCACTATCAAAAATCGCTATCCACTCCCTCTCATCCCGGAACTCTTCCAACAATTCCATTCTGCTCAAGTTTTCTCCAAACTGGACTTACGAGGTGCTTATAATCTGGTTCGCATTCGAGAGGGTGATGAGTAGAAAACAGCTTTCCGAACTCGTTTCGGACATTTTGAATATTTGGTGATGCCTTTTGGCCTCTGCAATGCTCCAGCCACATTCCAGCACTTTGTGAACGACATTTTCCGAGACCATCTTGACAACTTCCTCATTGTATACCTGGATGACATCCTTGTCTTCTCAGCCACGCTGGAGATTCATTGAGTGCACATGAAAAAGGTACTAACTATTCTAAGAACGCATGGACTATATGTAAAAGCCGAAAAATGTGACTTTGAGAAAGAATCTATCCAGTTTTTGGGTCTTGTCATATCTACGAAAGGAGTGGCCATGGATCCCCAGAAAGTAAAAGCGATCCTGGAGTGGCCTGTCCCCTCCGACAAGAAGGGTGTTCAAAGGTTTATTGGCTTTTCAAACTTTTACAGACGATTTATTAAGAACTTTTCAGCCATTATATCACCCATTACCCAACTAACCCGTTTGCATTCCAGATTCCAGTGGTCCCCGGAGGCTCAGGCAGCTTTCGACAGACTTAAAACAGTATTTGTTTCAGTACCAGTTCTTCAGCATCCTGACCCTGCATTGCCCTACATTTTGGAAGTCGATGCCTCCGAAGTGGCCACAGGAGCTATCCTTTCTCAACGACAGGGCCCCAAATCATTGTTACATCCTGTAGCCTTTTCCTCTCGAAAAATGACACAACCGGAAAGAAATTACGACGTCGGAGATCAGGAGCTTTTGGCCATCAAAACAGCCCTGGAAGAGTGGAGATATTTACTTGAAGGTGCAGCACATCCCATTATGATCTTTACCGATCATAAAAATTTAGAATATCTGAGGACTGCAAAACATTTGAGACCGCGTCAAGCTCGGTGGGCGTTATTCTTTTCGAGATTCAATTTCCACATCTCGTTTCGTCCCGGATCTAAAAATGGAAAGCTGGATGCTCTGTCTCGGATGTTCCCAGACACCCCTGAAGAAACCATTCACGGCACAATCCTGTCCACACAAAATTTCCTTCTGATTCAGCCAGACCTAAATGCATCCATTGTACAAGCCTCTCTTCAGTGCCCAGAGTCGGAAATTTCTACCTTAAGGAGTCACGAGGGATTTCTGTGGCATCAGGACAAAATCTTTGTCCCCCAGGAAGTCAGACTGCAGGCCTTGAAAAGATTTCATGATCACCAGCTGGCCGGGCATTTCGGGGTCCGGAAGACGATCGACCTTGTCCAACGTTACCTATGGTGGCCTTCCCTAAGATCAGACTGTAAAAAATATGTTGAGTCCTGTTTGGTTTGCCAGCGTAACAAGGGTCCCAAGACCAGGTCTTGGGGTCTATTAAGACCCTTACCAGTTCCGGAGCAGCCTTGGAAAAACATCTCTATGGACTTCATAGTTGATCTCCCTCCATCAGAGAACTTTACAACAATCTTGGTAGTAGTGGACCGACTATCAAAGATGGCCCACTTCCTGCCCATGCTTGGCACCCCCTCCGCCATGGACACAGCAATTTTTTTTATTAAGGAGATAGTCAGACTTCATGGGTTACCCGACAATATAGTCTCCGATAGAGGGGTTCAATTCACCTCTGGTTTCTGGAAGAATCTTTGTAAGATCTTGTCAATTGACTTATGTCTTTCTTCCGCTTACCACCCTCAAAGTAATGGCCAAACAGAAAGAACTAACCAGACCTTAGAGCAATATCTGCGGTGCTTCTGCTCTTTCTCCCAAGATGACTGGGTCTCCTTGCTACCTTGTGCGGAGTTTTCATACAATAATACCATACACACGGCCACCAATCAGTCGCCCTTTTGGGCAAACTATGGCTTTCACCCATCCTTTCTTCCCAACACCATTCCTGAATCTCCGGTACCAGCCGTTCAGGATAGGATAAACTTCTTCCAAACCTATTACCGAATCCTTCAAGAGACCATGCGAAAGGCTCAGGAAGACTTCAAGAAACAACATGACAGGAGAAAGAGAGGGAATCCCATATACAAGGTGGGTGACAAGGTATGGCTGCCCTCTATTAACCTCAGACTTTCTTGCCCTTCCAGGAAGCTTGGTCCAAGGTTTGTGGGTCCATTCGAGATCAAGAAGGAAGTGAACCCTGTGGCTTTTGAACTCACTTTACCGGCCTCCTACAAGATCCATCCGGTGTTCCACGTCTCCATTCTGAATCCAGCTGTGCCAAGTCCATTTCCAGGAAGAGAGGAGTTGCCACCTCCACCAGTTATCGTAGGTAACGATACCGAATATGAAGTTGAAGCCATCCTAGATTGCCGGAAAAGAGGTAGGCAGACTCAATTTCTTGTTAAATGGAAGGGGTATTCTTCAGAGGAAAATTCTTGGGAACCAATGGATAAATTACATGCTCCAAGACTTTTGCAAAATTTCTGCAACAGGTACCCAGAAAGATGGTCTAGGTTGGGCATCCAGAGGCTGCCCCTCGGGGGAGGCACTGTCAGGGAAATAGCCGAAGAAGGACTGGCTATTCCGCCCAAGACAATCAGGGCCGCCATGGTGCAGAGCATGACTAAGGTGGGCGGTACTTCCTCCTTGTAACCTGAACAGATCACATGACTAACTTCCTGGTCTATTTAAGCCTGCTGCTGGAGCTGCCCATTGCTGGATTATCTCTTCAGTCTCCTGTGTACCTTGACCTTGTCTCCTGATCCGTGCTTATCCATTGTGACCCGGCTTGCCTTGACCTTGCTTCCTGATCTCCTGTGTTTGACCCTCGGCCTGCTTCTGGACTCTGCCTCTGCTTCCTGACCACCCGGCTTGACCCTCGGCTTGTACCTGGACCCTGCACGTGTATGACCTTGGCTCGCCCCTGTATATGCTCTGGACTGATCTCCTGTGTTTGACCCCCGGCCTGGCTTCCGATATCTCCGTTCATCTGAATATAACAAGCTCAGTTCTGCCTGCCTCCGCCATCCCTCAGTGGCTGAGCTCATCAGACTGCAAGCAAGCACCTGGCCAACCATGCTTCTGTGGGCACCGCGCTCCCTGTTCCCAACTCCAGGGTCGCGCTGCACTCAGCCGCAAGGGGAGCCCTCTTAGCATCTCGATCTCCATACTCGTTCCTGACACAGACCAAGTCGGTTTCATACCTAACTGACAAGTCTGTGACGGTACCCGAAGATTTATCGATCTTATACAATGGGGGAAACACCATAGAAAGCCTTCTCTGCTTCTATCTTTGGATGCATAGAAGGCATTCAACATAGTACACTGGGAATATCTGAGAGAGGTTCTCCAAAAATTTGGGTACTATCTTATCAGCAATTTTAGGTTTATACTCCAGCCCTTTTGCTAGCGTGTGGACCTTGGGAATGTTATTGGAACCCTTTCGGATTACCAATGGTACCTGGCAGGAATGTCTTCTCTTCCCACTTTTTTTTGCAATGATCATGATACTTCTGGAAGAAGCTATTAGGTCACACCCGCTTATTACGGGTTTCTCGGTTGGGAATGTTACTCACAAAATCGGCTTTACGCAGATGACCTAATAGTAGCTATCTCTAACCCAACCCAGTCACTACCTGCCCTTAAAGTGTTATTAAAACGCTTCGACATGATTTCCTTATATAAGGTAATATGCTCCAAATCCTCCATGATAGGCATTTGCCTAGATCCTAGCACCAAACACACAATCTCGGCTATGTCTCCTTTCCCATGGGCACCAGCCTCTACAATAACATACCTAGGGATCCAGTTAGTGACCCCATCTTCTTCTCTCCCACAAATAAATCTGGAGATGCTCATCAAAAAGTACAAGACTTGTCCTCCCAATTGCGCTCAGTGAGGGCTTCATTAGCGGGCAGAATTGTCCTTGCAAAAATGTTCCTTTTGCCGCACATCTTATATACCTTCCGCACAATCCCAGTCCTTATTCTACCAAGCCAACTACATAAACTTCAACAGATAATCAACTCATTCATATGGAAGCGAAAGCATCCCAGTATACGGTAAGCTACCTTGTGCACACCAACCTGCCTAGCTGGAATGGGTGCACCAGACGTAAGACTTTACTATAAGGCAACCATTCTTGATCAAATTAGACAGTGGTGTACCTCTACACTGGAACTTTATACGAAGGCCACCACTTAGCTTCCTTCCAAACTATCTGCCACTCCTTCCAGATCAGACATAAGGACTTTTACAAATACCTAGGGATTCGTCATATAGTAGCCTCTTTCACCTGGTCAGAGTCTGCCCTCAAACTAGAAATCTTACGCCTCATTGCAGCTACGGGACATACGATATAAGGCCTCTCCTGCTTTTATAAGCTACTCATGTGACCTCAGGAAGCGCAGACGCTAGCATTAATGGAATACTGGGAGAGAGCTCTTCACATCTCCCCAGATCTCAACCAATGGCAACGTGCCCTTACCAATCTCCTTACCTACTCAAAATGTGTCAATCACTGGGAAACCGTACAAAAGATCCTCCATAAGTGGTATTATACACCCACTCGGATCACCTCCATATATCCTAATGCATCACCCAACTGCAGGAGACAGTGTGAACTGAGGGGATCCCTGCTACACATCTGGTGGGAATGTCCAAAATTAAAGTCCTTCTAGTCAGACGTAAACGCACTTCTTTTATCTGTAACTGGGATATAAGCTACTATCTCACCACCAATGGCCCTTCTGGGAATAGATCATGGCCCAGGTAGACACACAACATCTTGACCCACATTCTCATCACGGCCCGCCGGCGCCTAGCATTGGCACGCAACTGGAAATCTGCCTCTCCTCCCACCATACCGCAGCTGGTCACTATTCCCAATGAGCATTTGATTATGGAATACATGTTCGCTAAATATCAACTCACAACAGCTAGATTCTACTCCCTTTGGACCCCATGGATCAGAGATCCAAGAAGTACAGCTCTAGGGCACCCGGATCAGTTCTCGCTTATGAACTTTTGCTCTTCGACAGTAGGCCTCAGAAACTAATCTTAACATCATCTTCACTCTCTTTGGATACACATTCTTAAAGCGTAACTCCACTTTTGTTGAGAAAAAACTTTCCACTCTGGGTAATCTATGTACATTGCAAGGATTATAACAACCTTTGTTGCAGATTTCTACCTTTTGTTATTCTGAAGAAATCCCTGAATGTTCCTCTCTGCCTCTGTTCTGAGTGGGTCTAATGGGAGTGGTTTCATAATTAGCTGTCAGGTGTGCACTTGCACAGCACTAATGAAAAAATCTGCTGGGCCTGCCTCCCTTTAGACGTGTTCCTACAGGGAGTATCTCACCAAAATTTACATTTTTGTTGCAGGGGATGCCTGAAATCTGACTTGTATATAAAGCAAACTTCTGGGAAAATTGGTGAGCCAATCACAGAAGCAGGAAATGATGTTTCTGGGGAGTGGTCAGTACACACTCTGTGTACACTACAACTCCAGGTAGCCATATTCCAATGCATTCTCAGAAAATGACAGTGGCTGCAGATTGAAAGGGGAAGGTCATTTTTAATAACATTCAATTACAACATGACTTGTGTCACAATTGTATAAGCTATATTATTTTTTCCTTATTTGCTATTTTTTTTTCCCCCGCGAAAGAGGAGTTACCCTTTAAACTTTGGATAAAGACACAACATGACATTTCGTTAAAGTAGTAATTGATGGACACCCACTATGAGTTTTTGCTAACTGTTTACTATTACATGTTGCAACTATTCGATATTAGACATACTGTATTTATTGGCGTATAACACTCACTTTTTTACCCTGAAAATGGAGAGTAAACTGTGCCTGCGTGTTATATGCAGGGGTCTGTGGAAAGTTTTTTTTCCTGAAACTTCCTTCTTAACGCTAGGGTGCATGCTATACACCTGTGCGTGTTATACGCCGATAAATACGGTAATTTACCTAATCTCTCTCTTTTTCTCAAGTACGTACGCATATGCACCATTGTTTACCGCACTGTACCTTTTTATTTAATGTAACTCAAAAATTCTCTGAATAAAATCTAAGTGAAAAAAAAATAATTAAATAGTGTTAATTTCGTTGACGAAAATATTTTAGCTGACTAAATTAACACTGCTCTCCAGATCAGACAATCAGAGGAAGCTTTGTATACATTCATAAAGTGCAAAGCTTCCTGTGAATGGGTGAGCAGCGCTCAGCCTAACTCAATTTCATTCCGGGGATTTTAATTTATTATGGCCATTGAAATAAATAATGCTGAAGTACTAAACGCGCCTAGCGTTTAGGTGCGTTTAGGCATGTTTAACAGCGTTCAGCGTATTTTTGTGATCAAAATTCCCTCTCCTGAACACGATTTTAGTGCGTTTAGAAAATATCCTCTAAACTTTCCTTCTACTAAAGTGCATGTGTGCATGGACACATAGGATAACATTAGGGGAGTTAAATTTGTACAGTTCAGTTGCCCACAAAAGGGTGCAACTTGTCATGCAATTTGGACCTGTCAAATCGCATGACAAGTCACACCACTGTGAACTGGGGCTAATAGCAGCAGTGTGAATGAGGCCTTAAAGTTAAATCAAACCTGGGGTTCAGCTTTAAGGATTAATAGGTGGCACTTATAGATGGGCTCGGGCGTGATCAGGATCCCACATGCCCGATCCCGCCAGGAAGCCAACACTGCACACCCCTAATCACAGGCATTTCCTGATCTGTAAAAAAGCATAAAAAATCCGCGCTAACCTTAAAAAATAGTGATGGTAGAACATTGAACTATTATCTATATAAAAATAGTGATAATCTTATATGAAATAATTAATTGATAGGTGCTGCAAATAAAAATAGCTGGAATAACCGCTAAATAAATATGTGCAAAAAAGTTAAATATAAATGTGCAACCTTAAATGCAAAGTAATCACAGTGCTAATAAATTCATGTATGTACCCACACACGTGTAGAACACTGAAATAAAGATCTGTGCTAAAAAAAAAAAAAAAAAATTGTTATATATATATATATATATATATATATATATATATATATATATATGTAGCGACCTCACCCCTTTCACCCCTTCTCATTCTCGGCTTGTTGGTCTTGTCTAGGGGGTTAGTACTGGGGGAGGGATGCAATACACCATGGCCCATGTCCTCCAGAGAGACTGGAGGTGAAAGACAGAACTATCGGGTTTTGTGTGTGTGTCCCAGAGTCAAATCCTTTCTCCGAAATGACTCCCTTTGCTCCTAGTAACCAGAGTTCCACACACTGAAAAGGTCCAACTCGTATTTATTCTCTTCCAGCAATAAATAGTCATACAGCACAGACAGGTTGAGACCCAGAGAACACAGACAAGTGGTGGCGCACAATATCCACAAAAACATGTATTACCCACAAAATAATCAAAAATAATAATCAATATAAGTAAAAGTCCTTTAACCACTTAACGACCGCTCACTGTATATATACGTCGGCAGAATGGCACCGACAGGCACAATCACGTGGAGCATACGTGATCGCCTTTGTATAGTTGGGGGGTCCGATCGGACCCCCCTCCTATACAGTGAGCGGCCGTTAATCGTTGGGGAGCGTTCAGAGATGAGGGGGTGACCATTCGATTTCGGCCACCCCCTCGCGATCGCTCCCGGCCAATGAAAATGCTTCCTCTGCCATGTGATGTAAACACAGGCAGGAGGAAGTGATGTCATCTCCCTCGCGGCGGTCTTTTCGATTCCGGCGCCGAGGAGAGAGGAAGCAGGTTAGTGCACCAACAGTCCACTGACACGTAGGTACACATAGGCACACATTTCACCCCCCAGTCACCCCCAGATCACCCCCCAGGTCACCCCCCAGCCCCCAATCACAGTGTCACTGATTGCAGTGAACATTTATTTTACTGATCACTGCTTTTAGTGTCATCTGTGATAGTAAAAAGTTGCAGGGCAGTTAGGATTAGGCCCCTTTAGGTCCAGGGTAGCCCCCTAACCCCCCCTAATAAAGGTTTAACCCCTTGATCGCCCCCCAGGTAACCCTTTCACCCCCTAACGCCAGCGTTGTATTTTCGATCGCTGTATTTAGTGCCGGTGGTGCCCTAGATAGCCAGTTAATTATTTTTAGGTTTGCCGCAGGTTTTTATTAGCGTCAGATACCCCCATATATTATTTTAACCCCCTGATTGCCCCTAGAGTTAACCCTTTCACCAGTGATCACCGTATAAGCGTCACTGGTGACACTGGTTACCCAGTTAGTTATTTAGTTATTTAGGTAACCCGTCAGGTTTTTATATAGCGTTGGTTACCCCCATATTTAACCTAATAAAGGTTTTAACCCCCTGATTGCCCCTAGTTAACCCTTTCACCAGTGATCACCATATAAAGGTTACGGGTAACGCTGGTTGGTTAGTTTGCTTTTTATAGCATCAGGGCACCCGCCGTATATAACCCAATAAAGGTTTAACCCCCTGATCGCCCGGCGGGTGAGATCAATTAGGTTTTAGCGCCAGAGAGGGTCTGTGTCGCCCCAGGCAGCGTTAGGTTAGTGCCAGTAACGCTAACACCCACGCGCAAAGCATACACCTCCCTTAGTGGTATAGTATCTGATCAGATCTATACTAGCGTCCCCAGCGGTTTAGGGTTCCCAAAAACGCAGTGTTAGCGGGATCAGCCCAGATACCTGCTAGCACCTGCGTTTAGCCCCTCCGTCCAGCCCACCCAAGTGCAGTATCGATCGATCACTGTCACTTACCAAACACAAAACACATAACTGCAGCGTTCGCAGAGACAGTCCTGATCCCTGCGACCGCTAACAGTTTTTTTTGTAGCGTTTGATATATTTGCTGACGACAGTCGGGTGCTTTTTTTTCCTGTGAATCTTACTAGTGTACCCCTAAATTTAGTGCCCAAAATGGCAAGTCGAAGGTACACTAGTAAAGAGGCCTACGATATTCTGAGCATGACAGATAGTGAAGAGGAGGTCACGTATCTGTCAGATTCAGGCTCAGAATATCTTCCCGTAGAAGACAGTGACGTCAGCGGCCCCACGTCAGATAGCTCTGATGACGAAGTTGAGGTCCCTGCTAAGGTCAGGCGTACCCGATCCCGATCTTCTGAGGTTGTTGAGGAGCAAGAACCGCAGGGCTCTCGTATCATGGAGCAGAGGAGTACTAGCGCCGCTATTCCTTCTGGTGAATTGGCAAGCACCAGCGGCCTAGTACAGCCTGGGCGTACATCCAGCACTGCAGTATCACGTGGTGACGTGGCGAGTCCCATAAGTGCAGTTCAAGCTGGCAAGGTGGCAAGCACAAGTAGTGTCTCGCTGCCACCAATAAGAAGACAAAGGCAGGCCCGTCGTGCCCATAGTAAGCTTCCTGCAGAATTCGCCTATCCTGATTGGGTCCCCACCACTTCTGCAGAACCCGTACTTCCCCCATTCACTGCCCAACCCGGTATTCAGGTGGAAACAGCTGATTTTATGCCAATCGATTATTATTCGCTGTTTTTCACGGAAGATCTCTATAGATCTATTGTGGACCAGAGTAATTTATATGCTGGTCAATTCATCGCCGCTAATCCCCAGTTGCCTTCCATTGCCAAAGATTGGAAACCAATTACGGTTTCCGAATTTAAGACCTTTCTGGGCCTTTCCCTCAACATGGGCACACATAAATTCCCGTCATTGCGTGCTTATTGGTCCACGCACCCAATTGACCACATGCCCGTGTTCTCTGCCTCCATGCCCAGGAAACAATACGAGCAGATTTTGCGGTTCATGCACTTCAACGACAATGAACTTTGTCGTCCACGTGGGGACCCTGAATACGACCGGCTCTATAAAATTCGACCCCTCATAAACCACTTCAACGAACGTTTTGCAGCCTTGTTTATTCCCGATCAAGCTGTCTGCGTTGATGAGTCCCTGATTAAATTTTCTGGCCGCTTGGCTTTCAAGCAGTACCTTCCCAGCAAGCGTGCCAGATACGGGGTCAAGCTCTATAAGTGCTGTGACAGGGCAACAGGCTATGTATGGAGCTTTATGGTTTATGAGGGAAAAGATAGTCAGGTTGAGCCGGTCAACTGCCCGGATTACATAGGGAGCGCTGGCAAGATAGTGTGGAACTTGGTGTCACCCTTATTCGGAAAGGGGTACCACTTGTATGTGGACAATTATTACACGAGCGTGCCACTGTTTAGTCACTTGTTTGATCATCAGATTGGAGCATGTGGCACCGTGCGACCTAATCGCCGGGGCTTTCCCCAGCGGCTTGTAGATGCCCGTCTTAGGCTGGGGGAGAGAGCCTGCGTAAAGTGTAATAACTTGCTCGCTATGAAGTGGAGGGACAATAAGAATGTTTTCCTTCTTACCTCCCTTCATGCAGACACGACAGACCAAATTCGTACGGCGACTGGTGTTGTGGAGAAACCCCTCTGTGTCCACGAATATAACAAAAATATGGGAGGGGTGGACCTCAACAACCAGTTGATGGCGCCGTATCTAATTGACCGTAAGGCGAGACGCTGGTACAAAAAAGTGTCTCTATCCTTATTTCAATTGGCTTTGCTGAACGCTCATGTGCTATACAGAGCTTCAGGCGGGACTTTATCTCTTCTAAAATTCCAGAATGAGATAGTCACAGAACTCCTGTATCCAGGCGGTTCTGCACCTCACCATCCCCTACCAAATGCAGTAAGCCGGCTGCATGAGAGGCATTATACGCACCTCCTCCCGAGTACCCCTACCCAACGAACCCCCCAAAAAAGATGTCGTGTCTGTAGCAAGCGCGGATTTAGGCGTGACACCCGTTATTATTGTCCACTCTGTCCTGACAAACCTGGTCTTTGCCTTGGTGAATGTTTTGAACGCTACCACTCAAAAGTGAAGTTTTAGCGTAGGGTACAGCATTTCACAGACTAGGACACACTTACACAGGGTCTCCCAAGATGCCATTACATTTTGAGAGACCCGAACCATTACAGTTGTTAAAGTTTAAAAAAAAAGTGTAAAAAAGAAAAAAAAAAACGTAAAAAACAAAAACACAAAAAAAATATAAAATAAAAAAACCAAAAATAGTTGTAGTTTTATTGTTCTCTCTCTCTCTCTCTCTCTCTATTTTCTCTCTATTGTTCTGCTATTTTTTACTGTATTCCATTCTGCAATGTTTTATCATGCTTGCTTTTCAGGTATGTAATTTTTTGTTTTCAGGTGCGCCATTCAACTGCAGCGCGGAATTATTTATCTTGACAGCAACAGCGTTTGCTCCCACGATACATAAAGCCGTGACTCCAGTGCTGTAGGAGGTGATTTCACCACCACAGTTAAAAAAAAAGAGCATATATGCCGAAGCATGGGGGCAGCAGGGGCGGAGGAGCGATTTTGCTCCTAATGCCGCGTATATACGGTCGAAATTCTGACGGAGGCTTGCCCGTGGAAAAGTTTGACCGCGTGTACGCGGCATAACTTTTTTGCGGGAGGATGCCCCCATGCTTCGGCATATATATATTTTAGGCACAGGTTGCGTTAAAAAAATGTTTTATTTTTTACTAGGTTTTGTTTTGGTATTTGCTTTGCAGGTATGGTAAGGTAAGGTCTTACTGTTGTACTGTAATGTTACTTTGTTTTAATGTTAACCATCATTTGCTTAGCAGGTACGCCATTCAGTTGCATCGCGGATTTATTTATCTTGACAGCAACAGCGTTTGCTCCCACGATACATAAAGCCGTGACTCCAACGCTGTAGGAGGTGATTTCACCACCACAGTTAAAAAAAGAGCATATATGCCGAAGCATGGGGGCAGCAGGGGCGGAGGAGCGATTTTGCTCCTAATGCCGCGTATATACGGTCGAAATTCCGACGGAGGCTTGCCCGTGGAAAAGTTCGACCGTGTGTACGCGGCATAACCTTTTATGCCGCGTACATACGGTCGACATTTCGACAAAGGCTTGCCCGTGGAAAAGTCCGACCGTGAGTACGCGGCATAACTTTTTTGCGGGAGGATGCCCCCATGCTTCGGCATATATATATTTTAAGCACAGGTTGCGTTAAAAAAATGTTTTATTTTTTAATAGGTTTTGTTTTGGTATTTGCTTTGCAGGTATGGTATGGTAAGGTCTTACTGTTGTACTGTAATGTTACTTTGTTTTAATGTTAACCATCATTTGCTTAGCAGGTACGCCATTCAGTTGCATCGCGGATTTATTTATCTTGACAGCAACAGCGTTTGCTCCCACGATACATAAAGCCGTGACTCCAACGCTGTAGGAGGTGATTTCACCACCAGAGTTAAAAAAAGAGCATATATGCCGAAGCATGGGGGCAGCAGGGGCGGAGGAGCGATTTTGCTCCTAATGCCGCGTATATACGGTCGAAATTCCGACGGAGGCTTGCCCATGGAAAAGTTCGACCGTGTGTACGCGGCATAACCTTTTATGCTGCGTACATACGGTCGAAATTCCGACGAAGGCTTGCCCGTGGAAAAGTCCGACCGTGTGTACGCGGCATAACTTTTTTGCGGGAGGATGCCCCCATGCTTCGACATATATGCCCATCATTAGAAGTGGGTGGATGAAGGGAGGTATTCTAATGGTGGGCATACCCACCGATCAATCTCTTTTTTTCGTTCAGCCAACAGGCTGCATGAAAAAAAAGATTACAATACATGTCCAACAAGGACCAGCAACGTACTGGTATGTTGCTGGACTTTGAATGGTTATACCAGATTGATGCCTGCGGGTATCATTCTTTTCAGCCAGCGGCCGGCTTTCATGTAAAAGCAATCATAGTGGCTAATTAGCCTCTGGACTGCTTTTACAAGCAGTGGGAGGGAATGCCCCCCCCGGATATAAACAGCGCCATTGGGAAATTGGGAAAGCATTTTATCACACCGATCTTGGTGTGATCAGATGCTTTGAGGGCAGAGGAAAGATCTAGGGTCTAACCCCCCATTTTTTTTCAAAAAAAGAGTACCTGTCACTACTTATTGCTATCATAGGGGATATTTACATTCCCTGAGATAACAATAAAAATGATAAAAAAAAAAAAAATATAGAAGGAACAATTTAAAAATAAAATAAAACAGCAAAATAAATAATAATAAAAAATAAAAATTAAAAAAAACACCGCTGTCCCCCCCTGCTCTTGCGCAAAGGCGAACGCAAGCGTCGGTCTAGCGTCATATGTAAATAGCAATTGCATCATGCATGTGAGGTATCACCACGAAGGTCAGATCGAGGGCAGTAATTTTAGCAGTAGACCTCCTCTGTAAATCCAACGTGGTAACCTGTAAAGGCTTTTAAATGCTTTTAAAAATGAACGTAGTTTCTCGCCGCTGCGCGTTTGTGCGCAATTTTAAAGCATGTCGTGTTTGGTATCCATGTACTCGGCCTAAGATCATCTTTTTTATTTCATCAAACATTTGGGCAATATAGTGTTTTTTAGTGCATTAAAAATAAAAAAAGTGTGTTTTTCCCCCAAAAAATGCGTTTGAAAAATCGCTGTGCAAATACTGTGTGGAAAAAAAAATGCAACACCCACTATTTTAATCTGTAGGGCCTTTGCTTTAAAAATATATATAATGTTTGGGGGTTCAACATAATTTTCTTGCAAAAAAAAAATGTTTTCATGTAAACAAAAAGTGTCAGAAAGGGCTTTGTCTTCAAGTGGTTAGAAGAGTGGATGATGTGTGACATAAGCTTCCTAATGTTGTGCATAAAATGCCAGGACAGTTCAAAACCCCCCCAAATGACACCATTTTGGAAAGTAGACACCTCAAGCTATTTGCTGAGAGGCATGTTGAGCCCATTGAATATTTTTTTTTTTGTCCCAAGTGATTGAATAATGACAAAAATAAAAAAAAATAAAAAATTTACAAAAAGTTGTCACTAAATTATATATTGCTCAAACATGCCATGGTTATATGTGGAATTGCACCCCAAAATACATTCTGTTGCTTCTCCTGAGTACGGGGATACCACATGTGTGAGACATTTTGGGAGCCTAGCCGCGTACAGGACCCCGAAAACCAAGCACCGCCTTCAGGATTTCTATGGGTGTAAATTTTTGATTTCACTCCTCACTGCCTATCACAGTTTCGGAGGCCATGGAATGCCCAGATGGCACAAAACCCCCCCAAATGACCCCATTTTGGAAAGTAGACACCCCAAGCCATTTGCTGAGAGGTATGTTGAGTATTTTGCAGATCTCGCTTTTTGTCACAAAGTTTTAAAAATTGAAAAAAATAAATAAATAAATAAATATGTCTTTCTTCATTTTCAAAAACAAATGAGAGCTGTAAAATACTCACCATGCCTCTCGGCAAATAGCTTGGGGTGTCTACTTTCCAAAATGGGGTCATTTGTGGGGGTTTTGGGCTATCTTGGCATTTTATGGCCTTCAAAACTGTGATAGGTAGTGAGGAGTGAAATCAAAAATTTGTGCCCTTAGAAATCCTGAAGGCGGTGCTTGGTTTTCGGGGGCCCGTACGCGGCTAGGCTCTCAAAAAGTCCCACACATGTGGTATCCCCGTACTCAGGAGAAGCAACCAAATGTATTTTGGGGTGCAATTCCGCATATAACCATGGCATGTTTGAGCAATATATCATTTAGTGACAACTTTTTGTACATTTTTTTTTTCTTTTTGTCATTATTCAATCACTTGGGACAAAAAAAAAATATTCAATGGGCTCAACATGCCTCTCAGCAATTTCCTTGGGGTGTCTACTTTCCAAAATGGGGTCATTTTGGGGGGTTTTGTGCTATCTTGGCATTTTATGGCCTTCAAAACTGTGATAGTTAGTGAGGAGTGAAATCAAAAATTTATGCCCTTAGAAACCTTGAAGGCTGTGCTTGGTTTTTGGGGTCCCGTACGCGGCTAGGCTCCCAAAAAGTCCCACACATGTGGTATCCCCGTACTCAGGAGAAGCAGCAAAATGTATTTTGGGGTGCAATTCCACATATAACCATGGCATGTGTGAGCAATATATCATTTAGTGACAACTTTGTGCAAAAAAAACAAAGTTTGTCATATTCCCGCAACTTGTGGCAAAATATAAAATATTCCATGGACTGAACATGCCTCTCAGTAAATAGCTTAGGGTGTCTACTTTCCAAAATGGGGTCATTTGGGGGGATTTTGTGCTATTTTGGCATTTTATGGCCTTCGAAACTGTGATAGGTAGTGAGGAGTGAAATCAAAAATTTACGCCCTTAGAAAGCCTGAAGGCGGTGCTTGGTTTTTGGGGCCCCGTACCCGGCTAGGCTCCCAAAAAGTCCCACACATGTGGTATCCCTGTACTCAGGAGAAGCAGCAGAATGTATTTTGGGGTGCAATTCCACATATAACCATGGCATGTGTGAGCAATATATCATTTAGTGACAACTTTTTGTACATTTTTTCATTTTTTTTTCTTTTTGTCATTATTCAATCATTTGGGACAAAAAAAAAAAATATTCAATGGGCTCAACATGCCTCTAAGCAAATAGCTTGGGGTGTCTACTTTCCAAAATGGGGTCATTTGGGGGGGTTTTGTGCCATCTTGGCATTTTATGGCCTTCAAAACTGTGATAGGTAGTGATAGGTAGTGAGGAGTGAAATCAAAAATTTATGCCCTTAGAAACCTTGAAGGCGGTGCTTGGTTTTTGGGGTCCCGTACGCGACTAGGCTCCCAAAAAGTCCCACACATGTGGTATCCCCATACTCAGGAGAAGCAGCAGAATGTATTTTGGGGTGTAATTTCACATATGCCCATGGCATGTGTGAGCAATATATCATTTAGTGACAACTTTGTGCAAAAAAAATAAAGTTTGTCATATTCCTGCAACCTGTGGCAAAATATAAAATATTCCATGGACTAATCATGCCTCTCAGTAAATAGCTTGGGGTGTCTACTTTCCAAAATGGGGTCATTTAGGGGGGTTTTGTGCTATTTTGGCATTTTATGGCCTTCGAAAATGTGATAGGTAGTGAGGAGTGAAATCAAAAATTTGCGCCCTTAGAAATCCTGAAGGCGGTGCTTGGTTTTCGGGGGCCCGTATGCGGCTAGGCTCCTAAAAAGTCCCACACATGTGGTATCCGCGTACTCAGGAGAAGCAGCAGAATGTATTTTGGGGTGCAATTCCACATATAACCATGGCATTTGTGAGCAATATATCATTTAGTGACAACTTTTTGTAATTTTTTATTTTTTTTTGTCATTATTCAATCACTTGGGACAAAAAAAAATATTCAATGGGCTCAACATGCCTCTCAGCAATTTCCCTGGGGTGTCTACTTTCCAAAATGGGGTCATTTGGGGGGGTTTTGTACTGCCCTGCCATTTTAGCACCTCAAGAAATGAGATAGGCAGTCATAAATTAAAAGCTGTGTAAATTCCAGAAAATGTACCCTAGTTTGTAGACGCTATAACTTTTGCGCAAACCAATAAATATACGCTTATTGACATTTTTTTTACTAAAGACATGTGGCTGAATACATTTTGGCCTAAATGTGTGACTACAATTGAGTTTATTCAATTTTTCTTATAACAAAAATTAGAAAATATCATTTTTTTTCTAAATTTTCGGTCTTTTTCCGTTTATCTCGCAAAAAATAAAAATCGCAGAGGCAATCAAATACCATTAAAAAAAAGCTCTATTTGTGGGAAGAAAAGGACACAAATTTCGTTTCAGTACAACATTGCATGTCCGCACAATTTACAGTTAAAGCAGCGCAGTGCAAAATTCTGAATTCACCTCTGGTCCTTTAGCTACCAAATGGTCCGGGGCTTAAGTGGCTAAAGTCCTTTAAAGTCTATTTTACACCCTAAGGTGTGTGTGAGTAAGGCAGGGGTGAATGGAGATCCACCGTGCACCAGGGCGGCCATCATGGGTGAACAGAAACCATGTTCAGGGGTATGGCTGGAAGACAAGGAGAGAGGCGCCTCTAAGTGCAATAGTGCTAAAAAAAGTTTTTAATGGTAGAGACAAATACACTCACATTTAGATGGACAATGTAGGCGTTTAGAACATGTCAGGATGACAGTCATCAGCAGCAGGTCACAGGTCACAAGGGCTTCTCAGCTTCTGCAAAAGGTGGCAGGAGTGTCTCTAGGATGGAGCGGCCGACTTCCGGGGACAACGATCCTTTGATGAGTTGTTTCAAAGCGAGGCTAGGAGCGCACATGTGGTGAGACTGCAAGAAGTGACGTCATCAGCAGTGGACGCGTTTCGTGAGCGCAGACTTGCGATGTCCTGGCAAGTTGCGCTCCTTCTTCAGCAAGACCCAGAGAACACTTCAGTATTTGTGGGGAGTAGGTCAAGGCACAATCCTTTAAGTAGAGCTAACCACTGTAGTGTCACCAATGGTTATGATGTATAGTCACTGCCACGACTATATAGAACAAGAGCATGAATTACCTTCGCTATCACAGCCCCTGTCAGAGGGAAGATATCCGTCCAAGAGAGTTACCGGAGGCCTCTCCGTCACCAGCAAATGCTGCGCCGGACTTTCCGGAGAAGTTCCGCTCCCCAGCCTCCTAATCTCAGACACAGGCACCCAAGGTGTTAGAGCCCCCTCAGATTCCTCCACCCTCGCGGAACTCAGTCAAAGGTACTGAGTCCCAGGCTTCCGCATTAGTACCTCACCCCAGGCTAAAGGTGCCTGGGATGGACTCCATCTCCCGCTCTGGCCAGGTCAAGGGCACCTGGGCCCAGAACTCCGGAACGCCAGCACCCAGGCTGAAGGTGCCTGGGCGCGGCTTCGTCCTCCGACTCTGAACCCAAGGTCAGGGTGTCCGCCCCTTTTATCTCCTCTCCCTTTGCGTCACAGCAGGTTCCCCGCCCCGCTGTACCAGCGCCAGGAAAGGACAAAAAGGGATGCAGTCTTGCGGTGAGGGTTAAGCTCCGGCCCAGGGCGACAGTGCCACCTGCAGGCCGCAGGGAACCTCACACCACCAGAGACCTCCAAGAACCATAAAAGGGTCTCAGATTCCCTAACAATCAGTGCATCTGGGTTACACTACCACCCAGATGCCTCCTCCAAATTCAAATACCCGCTACATATAGTATATAATAATAATGTCCTGTGTGCAAGTGCCACTGGTAAAAAAAAATGGTTTATAAAGCAAGATGTAAAAAGAGATCCCATAGGATTAGTTCATAAGCCAAACAAGCAACCAAATCTGATAGTCTAGGAATAATGAAACTCTTCAAGACAGTTGTAGGTAGAAATCCACATCCAACTTGTTCAGGTAAAGAATGGAAGAAATAGCAGCTTACCGGATCAGATGGATCTCTGTTACGGAGATCTATGGGGGCTCAAGCTCATATAGTAATCCCACGGGCAATCCAAGAAGGAACACCAGAATCAGATGGTGTCTTACTCCTCACTGATTCTTTCCAAGAGTAAACTCCCTCCAGGTATCAGCTGGTGCAAAGTGGTTCATACAGCGCGATAAATGATTAAATGAAAGAAGAAAAAAATAATAAAAACCTCATGGTGCAGTACTTTAAAAAAAAAGGTAAGATACCCTTTATTGATCCTGAGTAAAAATGACATCAAATGGGTTTCATAAAAGTGAGCGGCAAACTCAAAAACGAAACAGTACTTCAGCTGCGGTCTGTACCAAGATCAAAAGTACTGCACCATGAGGTTTTTATTAATTTTTTCTTCTTTCATTTAATCATTTATCGCGCTGTATGAGCCACTTTGCACCAGCTGATACCTGGAGGGAGTTTACTCTTGGGAAGAATCAATGAGGAGTGAGACACCATCTGATTCTGGTGTTCCTTCGTGGATTGCCCGTGGGATTACTATATGAGCTTGAGCCCCCATAGATCTCCGTAACAGAGATCCATCTGATCCGGTAAGCTGCTATTTCTTCCATTCTTTACCTGAACAAGTTGGATGTGGATTTTTACCTACAGCGGTCTTGAAGAGTTTCATTATTCCTAGACTATCAGATTTGGTTGCTCGTTTGGCTTATGAACTAATCCTATGGGAACTCTTTTTACATCTTGCTTTATAAACCAGTTTTTTACCAGTGGCACTTGCACACAGGACATTATTATATACTATATATATATATATATATATATATATATATATATATATATATATATTTTTTTTTTTTTAGCACAGATCTTTATTTCAGTGTTCTACACGTGTGTGGGTACATACATGAATTTATTAGCACTGTGATTGCTTTGCATTTAAGGTTGCGCATTTATATTTAACTTTTTTGCACATATTTCCTGAACTGTGCTGCTGCGGACCCAGAAATGTCTCACTGCCTGTGATTAGCGGTGTGTAGTGTCAGCTTCCTGGCGGGATCGGGCAGTTGGGATCCCGAACACTCCCGAGCATATTCCTAGTGGCAACTTATCCTATTTTTATTTTTGAGTTTACTAACACTTTAAAGGGGTTGTAAACCCTCACAGTTTTTCACCTTAATGCATTCATGCATTAAGGTGAAAAAACCTTTTGTGCTGCAGCACCTTTCCAGACCCCCACAGCCGCCATTTTTCTTACCTGAGCCTGATCATTCCAGCAACGGGGACGAGCACACCAGCTCCAGCCGCTGTCTTGGGTCCTCATTGGATAGATTAATAGCAGCAGGAGCCATTGGCTCCCACTGCTGTCAATCAAATCTAATGACATTGGGGCGAGGTCGAGTCCTGCTGTCTATGTCAATGGACGCAGCAGCAGGACTCGGGCGCGCACCCGCACGAGTGCCCCCAGGGAAAGCGCTTCTCCGTGGGGCACTCAAGAATAGGAGAAGCCAGGAGCGCCATGGAGGGTCCCCAGAAAAGAAGGGTAGGGGGACACTCATGTTTGTTATTTATGTAGCGGGGTATTGTTTCACCCGCAAGACTACATTTCCCAGCACGCTTTGCGGCACCCAGGGTGCCATTCCCCATGCAGGGACTGCTGGGGTGGACTTTAAAAGGGGAGAGGCGGGGCTCGCTCGCTCTCTCTGAACGCCGCCCTCCTTGCAAGAGGATCCCCTGCACTCACCTGCTGCGCGCGCTAGGCCTGAAGCTTGGGCCTCGCGCTTTTGTTCCAGAGAGCCTTCCGTTCCGCTGGGGAGTCTGTGAGGCATCCGATCCACCTGAGGTGCCATCATCTTCCTAAGGACTGAGGACTCGATGCATCGTGGGCACTGTGACGCCACTCACAGTAGCGGAGGAACCGTACAGGAATCGGCCCGGTCTGGGTGAGAGAGCGCCAGCTCAGAACCATATATCAATAACTTTGTGCCTATTAACTTTGCCCAGGCCCATTATTGAACACAGTTATACTTTGGAGAGACTGTTTGTGTTGAACTGAGTTTGTCAGTCTCTCCAGCTTTGCCTGGTTGGCGAATATCTGTTACCCCCTTTTACTGGATTACAAATTGGTTTCTCCATGTGCACCACCGACAGTTGCTAGCAAATATTCTCCAGCAAACTATACCCTAAGTTATAGTCAGGCCTGACTGTGTAGTGTAGGACATTCCTGGGCGCCATTTTATGCTCACGAGGGAGGATTGCAGCAGCGGGGTTGATGTGTTATTGCATTATTGACTGTCATACTCTTTTAATGTGCACACCTATATTGCAGGTATCTGCATAGAATATTGTATACAAATTACTCTGTTATCTTTCTACCTTCAGTAAAGAGTTATAGTTAAGTAATTTGGTGGTGAGTGTCAATTACTGTGCTGGTATACAAAGGGGGTTGTACTGTATAATAGTGTATAGAGATAATACAATTATACCATCCTCCCTTTTCCTAACTGTGTCAAAGAGAAGTCAGAGCCGATTGCCAGGGGTTGGTAGCAGTGCATTACAGGGCCCAAACAAACAAGCAGCCCTCTTAAGCTGAGGGTACCGCTACACGTGGGGGCTCGGTCCGGGACCCGTGTATATTGCACGCTGCAATCAAGGCAGCATGAAATACCAGCATGGACTCGCAGTCAGTAATAGAATGGTGCGCAGAGGAAGGCGTGGATCCACTCCGGGCAGTAGGGATGAGCTCGGTGTTCGAGTCGAACATAAGTTCGACTCGAACATCGGCTGTTCGACCGTTCGGCGAACATCGAACGATTTGGGCCATTCGCGCCAAATTCGAGTGACGCGAACGGCCCACAATACACTGCGCCATCGCAGTGCAATCCCGGGGCTGTGATTGGCCAAGCATGCACTGTGACCCCGCATGCTTGGCCAATCACAGCGCCGGCAGCTAGGAGAGCCATAATTGGCCACAGGCAGGTTGCCAATTATAGCTCAGGGGGTATAGCACACGCCCCACACTGTATAAGGCCGCCAGCGCGGCGGCCTTATGTAGTGTGTTCCGGCGCAGGGAAAGAGAAGGATAGGCAGGGACAGTGTAATATTCTTTGTGCTATTCTTGTGTGCAGGGAGAGAGAAGGATAGGCAGGGAGAGTGTCAGTGTCATATTCTTTGCTAAACCTTGTGTGCAGGGAGAGAGAAGGATAGGCAGGGGACATTGTCAGTGTCACATTCTTTGCTAAACCTTGTGTGCAGGGAGAGAGAAGGATAGGCAGGGGACAGTGTCAGTGTCACATTCTTTGCTAAATCTTGTGTGCAGGGAGAGAGAAGGATAGGCAGGGAACAGTGTCAGTGTCACATTCTTTGCTAAACCTTGTGTGCAGGGGGAGAGAAGGATAGGCAGGGGACAGTGTCAGTGTCATTGTTGCTAAGCCTCCTGCACATTATACACCTGAAGTTAGCCCGTATTGCTGTGTTTTCCTGGTGTGTTACACCAACAGGCATTTGCAGCACTTACAGCGGGCGGAGTGTGCCTCCTGCACATTATACACCTGAAGTTAGCCCGTATTGCTCTGTTTTCCTGGTGTGTTACACCAACAGGCATTTGCAGCACTTACAGCGGGCGGAGTGTGCCTCCTGCACATTATACACCTGAAGTTAGCCCGTATTGCTGTGTTTTCCTGGTGTGTTACACCAACAGGCATTTGCAGCACTTACAGCAGGCGGAGTGTGCCTCCAGATCATATTACACCTGAAGTTAGCCCGTATTGCTGTGTTTTCCTGGTGTGTTACACCAACAGGCATTTGCAGCACTTACAGCGGGCGGAGTGTGCCTCCTGCACATTATACACCTGAAGTTAGCCTGTATTGCTGTGTTTTCCTGGTGTTACACCAACAGGCATTTGTAGCACTTACAGTGGGCGGAGTGTGCCTCCTGATCATATTACACCTGAAGTTAGCCCGTATTGCTGTGTTTTCCTGGTGTGTTACACCAACAGGCATTTGCAGCACTTACAGCGGGCAGAGTGTGCCTCCTGCACATTATACACCTGAAATTAGCCTGTATTGCTGTGTTTTCCTGGTGTGTTACACCAACAGGCATTTGCAGCACTTACAGCGGGCGGAGTGTGCCTCCTGATCATATTACACCTGAAGTTAGCCCATATTGCTGTGTTTTCCTGGTGTGTTACACCAACAGGCATTTGCAGCACTTACAGCGGGCGGAGTGTGCCTCCTGCACATTATACACCTGAAGTTAGCCCGTATTGCTGTGTTTTCCTGGTGTGTTACACCAACAGGCATTTGCATCACTTACAGCGGGCGGAGTGTGCCTCCTGCACATTATACACCTGAAGTTAGCCTGTATTGCTGTGTTTTCCTGGTGTTACACCAACAGGCATTTGCAGCACTTACAGCGGGCGGAGTGTGCCTCCTGCACATTATACACCTGAAGTTAGCCCGTATTGCTGTGTTTTCCTGGTGTGTTACACCAACAGGCATTTGCAGCACTTACAGCAGGCGGAGTGTGCCTCCAGATCATATTACACCTGAAGTTAGCCCGTATTGCTGTGTTTTCCTGGTGTGTTACACCAACAGGCATTTGCAGCACTTACAGCGGGCGGAGTGTGCCTCCTGCACATTATACACCTGAAGTTAGCCTGTATTGCTGTGTTTTCCTGGTGTTACACCAACAGGCATTTGTAGCACTTACAGTGGGCGGAGTGTGCCTCCTGATCATATTACACCTGAAGTTAGCCCGTATTGCTGTGTTTTCCTGGTGTGTTACACCAACAGGCATTTGCAGCACTTACAGCGGGCAGAGTGTGCCTCCTGCACATTATACACCTGAAATTAGCCTGTATTGCTGTGTTTTCCTGGTGTGTTACACCAACAGGCATTTGCAGCACTTACAGCGGGCGGAGTGTGCCTCCTGATCATATTACACCTGAAGTTAGCCCATATTGCTGTGTTTTCCTGGTGTGTTACACCAACAGGCATTTGCAGCACTTACAGCGGGCGGAGTGTGCCTCCTGCACATTATACACCTGAAGTTAGCCCGTATTGCTGTGTTTTCCTGGTGTGTTACACCAACAGGCATTTGCATCACTTACAGCGGGCGGAGTGTGCCTCCTGCACATTATACACCTGAAGTTAGCCTGTATTGCTGTGTTTTCCTGGTGTTACACCAACAGGCATTTGCAGCACTTACAGCGGGCGGAGTGTGCCTCCTGCACATTATACACCTGAAGTTAGCCTGTATTGCTGTGTTTTCCTGGTGTGTTACACCAACAGGCATTTGCAGCACTTACAGCGGGCGGAGTGTGCCTCCTGCACATTATACTCCTGAAATTAGCCTGTATTGCTGTGTTTTCCTGGTGTTACACCAACAGGCATTTGCAGCACTTACAGCGGGCGGAGTGTGCCTCCTGATCATATTACACCTGAAGTTAGCCCGTATTGCTGTGTTTTCCTGGTGTGTTACACCAACAGGCATTTGCAGCACTTACAGCGGGCGGAGTGTGCCTCCTGCACATTATACACCTGAAGTTAGCCTGTATTGCTGTGTTTTCCTGGTGTATTACACCAACAGGCATTTGCAGCACTTACAGCGGGCGGAGTGTGCCTCCTGCACATTATACACCTGAAGTTAGCCCGTATTGCTGTGTTTTCCTGGTGTGTTACACCAACAGGCATTTGCAGCACTTAAAGCAGGTGGAGTGTGCCTCCTGATCATATTACACCTGAAGTGAGCCTGTATTTCTGTGTTTTCCTGGTGTGCTACACCAACAGGCATTTGCAGCACTTACAGCGAGCGGAGTGTGCCTCCTGATCTTATTACACCTGAAGTTAGCCCGTATTGCTGTGTTTTCCTGGTGTGTTATGCCAACAGGCATTTGCATCACTTACAGCGGGCGGAGTGTGCCTCCTGCACATTATACACCTGAAGTTAGCCTGTATTGCTGTGTTTTCCTGGTGTGTTACACCAACAGGCATTTGCAGCACTTACAGCGGGCGGAGTGTGCCTCCTGATCATATTACACCTGAAGTTAGCCCGTATTGCTGTGTTTTCCTGGTGTGTTACACCAACAGGTATTTGCAGCACTTACAGCGGGCGGAGTGTGCCTCCTGCACATTATACACCTGAAGTTAGCCCGTATTGCTGTGTTTTCCTGGTGTGTTACACCAACAGGCATTTGCAGCACTTACAGCGGGCGGAGTGTGCCTCCTGCACATTATACTCCTGAAATTAGCCTGTATTGCTGTGTTTTCCTGGTGTTACACCAACAGGCATTTGCAGCACTTACAGCGGGCGGAGTGTGCCTCCTGATCATATTACACCTGAAGTTAGCCCGTATTGCTGTGTTTTCCTGGTGTGTTACACCAACAGGCATTTGCAGCACTTACAGCGGGCGGAGTGTGCCTCCTGCACATTATACACCTGAAGTTAGCCTGTATTGCTGTGTTTTCCTGGTGTGTTACACCAACAGGCATTTGCAGCACTTACAGTGGGCGGAGTGTGCCTCCTGATCATATTACACCTGAAGTTAGCCCGTATTGCTGTGTTTTCCTGGTGTGTTACACCAACAGGTATTTGCAGCACTTACAGCGGGCGGAGTGTGCCTCCTGCACATTATACACCTGAAGTTAGCCCGTATTGCTGTGTTTTCCTGGTGTGTTACACCAACAGGCATTTGCAGCACTTACAGCGGGCGGAGTGTGCCTCCTGCACATTATACTCCTGAAATTAGCCTGTATTGCTGTGTTTTCCTGGTGTTACACCAACAGGCATTTGCATCACTTACAGCGGGCGGAGTGTGCCTCCTGATCATATTACACCTGAAGTTAGCCCGTATTGCTGTGTTTTCCTGGTGTGTTACACCAACAGGCATTTGCAGCACTTACAGCGGGCGGAGTGTGCCTCCTGCACATTATACACCTGAAGTTAGCCTGTATTGCTGTGTTTTCCTGGTGTATTACACCAACAGGCATTTGCAGCACTTACAGCGGGCGGAGTGTGCCTCCTGCACATTATACACCTGAAGTTAGCCCGTATTGCTGTGTTTTCCTGGTGTGTTACACCAACAGGCATTTGCAGCACTTAAAGCAGGTGGAGTGTGCCTCCTGATCATATTACACCTGAAGTGAGCCTGTATTTCTGTGTTTTCCTGGTGTGCTACACCAACAGGCATTTGCAGCACTTACAGCGAGCGGAGTGTGCCTCCTGATCTTATTACACCTGAAGTTAGCCCGTATTGCTGTGTTTTCCTGGTGTGTTACACCAACAGGCATTTGCATCACTTACAGCGGGCGGAGTGTGCCTCCTGCACATTATACACCTGAAGTTAGCCTGTATTGCTGTGTTTTCCTGGTGTGTTACACCAACAGGCATTTGCATCACTTACAGCGGGCGGAGTGCAAAGTCTGCGGAAGGATCCTCGTATTCTTCGGATCAAGGAGAGGGACCATTACTGGCTGGCCACTCTCCTTGATCCACGGTACAAGGGTAAGGTTGCGGACCTTATCTTACCGTCGCAGAGGGAGCAGAGGATGAGACAACTCCGGGAGGCCTTGCAGAAAGGTCTGTGCAATGCGTTCCCAGAGACTGGGAGGTTACAAACTCCTGGTCCTGGACAACGAGTTGCTGAGGCTTGGGTCAGTCAAAGAAGGAGCGGTGGGGAAGGTGGCCGTCTGACCGATGCGTTCAGACAATTCTTTAGTCCGCAGCCCCAAGGTATGATCGGTTCCAGCAACCATCGCCAGCGTCTGATATACATGGTGCAGGAATACCTAGGGGCAAAGTCAGACTTGGACACCTTCCCCTCCGAAAATCCTCTGGCTTACTGGGTCTTGAGGATGGATCACTGGCCAGAGCTTGCACAGTATGCAATTGAGCTACTGGCCTGTCCTGCATCCAGCGTTCTTTCAGAACGCACATTCAGTGCTGCTGGAGGATTTGTCACGGATTACAGGGTGCGCCTGTCCACCGACTCGGTTGATCGACTGACCTTCATAAAGATGAACCAGTCTTGGATCACCACCAGCTACCAAACACCTGAAGCTGATATAACAGACTAATTTATTTTCAAATGTCACATCCCTTCAAGACTGATGCTGATGCTGAGAGACTGTCCTGTTATGTTGACTGACTATCCTCCTCCTCCGCCTCAATGATCCGATTGATGATGATAGCTTGGAAGAACATTTTTGTTTCTGGGTGCCGCCACCAGTGGCTAAGGCCCAATTTTTCAGCCCCTGTTTAACAGGGGCATGTAATTACAATTTTTTATGCAATGCTTTGCAGCAGGGCTCATTCCTGCACTCCAACTAGAGTATCTGGGAGAGGTTGCAGTGTCGTGGCACCAACACCAGTGGCTAAGGCCCAATTTTTCAGCCCCTGTTTAACAGGGGCGTGTTATTACAATTTTTTATGCAATGCTTTGCAGCAGGGCTCATTCCTGCACTCCAACTAGAGTATCTGGGAGAGGTTGCAGTGTCGTGGCACCAGCACCAGTGGCTAAGGCCCAATTTTTCAGCCCCTGTTTAACAGGGGCGTGTTATTACAATTTTTTATGCAATGCTTTGCAGCAGGGCTCATTCCTGCACTCCAACTAGAGTATCTGGGAGAGGTTGCAGTGTCGTGGCACCAGCACCAGTGCCTAAGGCCCAATTTTTCAGCCCCTGTTTAACAGGGGCGTGTAATTACAATTTTTGATGCAATACTTTGCAACAGGGCTCATTGCTGTGCTCCAAGTACAGTAACTGTGAGGGGTTGCAGTGTTGTGGCACCAGTGCCTAAGGCCCAATTTTTCTGCCCCTGTTTAACAGGAGCATGTAATTACAATTCTTGATCTAATAATTCACAGCAGGGCCCATTCCTGCGCCCAACAAGAGTAACTGTGAGGCCTTACAGTGTTGTGTCAACACCACCACCACCACCACTAAAGGCCCAATTTTTCAGCCCCTGTTCAACAGGGGCATGCAATTACAATTCTTGATCTAATAATTCACAGCAGAGCCCATTCTTGCGCCCACCAAGAGTAACTGTGAGGGCTCACAGTGTTGTGGCAACACCAACATGTAAGGGGCAAATTTCAGCTGAGTATATACGACAGGCCCCTACTTTCAAACATCCAACTTACAAACGACTCCTCCTTGCAAACGGAAGGAAACAACAGGAAGTGAGAGGAAATCTACCCCTAGGAAGGCAAATTCTCTCCTGTAAGAGTTAATATGGGAAAAAAAGTGTCTCCTCTCCACTGATGCTTTATCACCAATTCTTGTCTTGTTCCGTCATTAGGACGGAAAGTGAGGTGAACTGTTCTGAACAGGTGCACACTGCACAGACAGCAAAACAAATGTTACAGTGGTGATAACCCTTCCCTATGTTTTCCAAAAAGCTTAAAAATAGATTTTTTGGCTGGAGCTACACTTAAACAATGTACCTGTTCAAAATTACAAACAGATTCTACATAAGAACAAACCTACAGTCCCTGTCTTGTATGCACCGCCTGTATACGGCTGTTCAGAGTATATAGGGCCTTTTTTTTTTGTGTGTGCAGGGTTCCCCTTAATATCCATACAAGACCCAAAGGGGCTGGTAATGGGCTGGGGTAGGGGGGGGGGTGTGATGGGGTAGCTATGCCATTTTTCTTAAAGATTTTCATCCATATTACCGGGACCAGACATTACATTAAAGCCGCAAGCAGTTTTAAATGGCTTTTTTTCCGTTAGAAATGTAATTTTGTAAAGGGACCGTTCTAAACACGGGAAACACGTGGCACTTCACAGGCATACTTTAGACACCCCCCAGGTACGATATTTAAAGGAATATTTGACACTTTATGCATCATTAACCCCTTAACGACCGCTCACTGTATATATACGTCGGCACAATGGCACCGACAGGCACAATCACGTAGAGTGTACGTGATTGCCTTTGTACAGTTGGGGGGTCCAATCGGACCCCCCTTCTGTACAGTGAGTGGTCGGAATTCGTTGGGGAGCGATCCGACATGAGGGGACGGCCGTTCGATTCCGGCCACCCCCCCGCAATCGCTCCCGGCGAATGGAAATGCCCCCTCTGTCTGTGTAATGTTTACACAGACAGAGGAAGCAGGAGGAAGTGATGTCATCTCCTGTGCGGCGCTCACATATACCGAGCGCCGTACAAGAGAAGACACACAGGTTAGTGCACAAACACTACACTAACACCAGCACACATAGGCACATAAATCGCCCCCCCAGGCCCCCCCAGATCACCCCCCAGCCCACAGTCACAGTGTCACTGATTGCAGTGACCATTTATTTAGTGATCACTGCAATCAGTGACATTTGTGACTGTAAAAGTGTCACTAAAGTTAGTTTTAGGTCCAGTGTAGCCCCCTAACCCCCCCCCTAATAAAGGTTTAACCCGTTGATCACCCCCCAGATAACCCTTTCACCCCCTAGCACCGCCGTCGCTAAGCAATCATTTTTCTGATCGCTGTCTTAGCGTCGGTGATGCAGATCGGTACCCAGTAATTTTTTTTAGGTTCGCCGCAGGTTTTTATAGCGTCAGGTACCCCCATAAATTATCTAATAAAGGTTTAACCCCCTTGATCGCCCCCCAGGTAACCCTTTCACCACCTATCACCACTGTCGCTAAGCGATCATTTTTCTGATCGATGTCTTAGCGTTGGTGATGCAGATCGGTAGCCAGTATTTTTTTTTTAGGTTCGCCGCAGGTTTTTATAGCGTCAGGTACCCCCATAAATTATCTAATAAAGGTTTAACCCCCTTGATCGCCCCCCAGGTAACCCTTTCACCCCCTATCACCACTGTCGCTAAGCGATAATTTTTCTGATCGCTGTCTTAGCGTCGGTGATGCAGATCAGTAGCCAGTATTTTTTTTAGGTTCGCCGCAGGTTTTTATAGCGTCAGGTACCCCCATAAATTATCGAATAAAGGTTTAACCCCCTTGATCGCCCCCCAGGTAACCCTTTCACCCCCTATCACCACTGTCGCTATGCGATCATTTTTCTGATCGCTGTCTTAGCGTCGGTGATGCAGATCGGTAGCCAGTAATTTTTTTTAGGTTCGCCGCAGGTTTTTATAGCGTCAGGTACCCCCATATATTATCTAATAAAGGTTTTAACCCCCTAATTGCCCCTAGTTAACCCTTTCACCAGTGATCATCATATAAGTGTTACGGGTGACGCTGGTTAGTTAGTTTGCTTTTTATAGTGTCAGGGCACCCGCCGTATATAACCCAATAAATGTTTAACCCCCTGATCGCCCGGCGGGTGATATCAATTAGGTTTTAGCGTCAGAGAGGGTCTGCGTCACACCCCAGGCAGCGTCAGGTTAGTGCCAGTAACGCTAACACCCACGCGTGAAGCATACACCTCCGTTAGTGGTATAGTATCTGAACAGATCAATATCTGATCTGATCAGATCTATACTAGCGTCCCCAGCAGTTTAGGGTTCCCAAAAACGCAGTGTTAGCGGGATCAGCCCAGATACCTGCTAGCACCTGCGTTTTGCCCCTCCGTCCAGCCCAGGCCACCCAAGTGCAGTATCGATCGATCACTGTCACTTACAAAACACAACACACATAACGGCAGCGTTCGCAGAGACAGGCCTGATCCCTGCGACTCCAGTGCTGTAGGAGGTGATTTCACCACCACAGTTAAAAAAAAAAAAGCATATATGCCGAAGCATTGGGGCAGCAGGAGCAGAGGAGCGATTTTGCTCCTTATGCCACGTACATACGGTCAAAATTCCGACGGAGGCTTGCCCGTGGAAAAGTCCGACCATGTGTACGCGGCATAACTTTTTTGCGGGAGGATGCCCCCATGCTTCGGCATATATAAATGGTGCATGTATGCCCATTATTAGAAGTGGGTGGATGAAGGGCGGTATTCTAATGGTGGGCATACCCACCGATCAATCTCTTTTTTCGTTCAGCCACCTGGCTGCATGAAAAAAAAAGATTACAATACATGTCCAACAAGGACCAGCAACGTACTGGTATGTTGCTGGACTTTGAATGGTTATACCAGATTGATGCCTGCGGGTTTAGGTATCATCTTGGTATCATTCTTTTCAGCCAGCAGCCGGCTTTCATGTAAAAGCAATCCTAGTGGCTAATTAGCCTCTGGACTGCTTTTACAAGCAGTGGGAGGGAATGTCCCCCCCCCCGGAAATAAAAAGCGCCATTGGGAAATTGGGAAAGCATTTTATCACACCGATCTTGGTGTGGTCAGATGCTTTGAGGGCAGAGGAAAGATCTAGGGTCTAGACCCCAGTTTTTTCAAAAAAAGAGTACCTGTCACTACCTACTGCTATCATAGGGGATATTTACATTCCCTGAAATAACAATAAAAATGATAAAAAAAAAATATGGAAGGAACAATTTAAAAATAAAATAAAAAAGCAAAATTAATAATAAAAAAAAAAAAGCACCCCTGTCCTGCCCTGCTCTTGCCCAATGGCGAACGCAAGCGTCAGTCTGGCGTCATATGTAAACAGCAATTGCACCATGCATGTGAGGTATCACCGCGAAGGTCAGATCGAGGGCAGTAATTTTAGCAGTAGACCTCCTCTGTAAATCTAACGGGGTAACCTGTAACGGCTTTTAAAGGCTTTTAAAAATGTATGTAGTTTGTCGCCAATGCGCGTTTGTGCGAAATTTTAAAGCATGTCGTGTTTGGTATCTATGTACTCGGCCTAAGATCATCTTTTTTATTTCATCAAACATTTGGGCAATATAGTGTGTTTTAGTGCATTAAAATTTAAAAAAGTGTATTTTTTCCCCAAAAAATGCGTTTGAAAAATCGCTGCGCAAATACTGTGTAGAAAAAAAAAATGCAACACCCACCATTTTATTCTGTAGGGCCTTTGCTTTAAAAATATATATAATGTTTGGGGGTTCAACATAATTTTCCTGCAAAAAAAAATATGTTTTCATGTAAACAAAAAGTGTCAAAAAGGGCTTTGTCTTCAAGTGGTTAGAAGAGTGGACGTAAGCTTCCTAATGTTGTGTATAAAATGCCAGAACAGTTCAAAACCCCCCCAAATGACCCCATTTTGGAAAGTAGACACCCCAAGCTATATACTGAGAGGCATGTCGAGTCCATGGAATATTTTATATGTTGACACAAGTTGCGGAAAAAATACAATTTTTTTTTTTTTTTTGCACAAAGTTGTCACTAAATGATATATTGCTCAAACATGCCATGGGCATATGTGGAATTACACCCCAAAATACATTCTGTTGCTTCTCCTGAGTACGGGGATACCACATGTGTGAGACTTTTTGGGAGCCTAGCCGCGTACGGGACCCCAAAAACCAATCACCGCCTTCAGGCTTTCTAAGGGTGTAAATTTTTGATTTCACTTCTCACTGCCTATCACAGTTTCGGAGGCCATGGAATGCCCAGATGGCACAAAACCCCCCCAAATGACCCCATTTTGGAAAGTAGACACCCCAAGCTATTTGCTGAGAGGTATTGTGAGTATTTTGCAGATCTCGCTTTTTGTCACAAAGTTTTGAAAATTGAAAAAAAAAAAGAAAAAAAAAATTTCTTTCTTCATTTTCAAAAACAAATGAGAGCTGTAAAATACTCACCATGCCTCTCAGCAAACAGCTTGGGGTGTCTACTTTCCAAAATGGGGTCATTTGGGGGGGTTTTGTGCTATTTTGGCATTTTATGGCCTTCGAAACTGTGATAGGTAGTGAGGAGTCAAATCAAAAATTTGTGCCTAGAAATCCTGAAGGCGGTGATTGGTTTTCGGGGTCCCGTACGCGGCTAGGCTCCTAAAAAGTCCCACACATGTGGTATCCCCGTACTCAGGAGAAGCAGCAAAATGTATTTTGGGGTGCAATTCCACATATAACCATGGCATGTGTGAGCAATATATCATTTAGTGACAACTTTTTGTAATTTTTTATTTTTTTTGTCATTATTCAATCACTTGGGACAAAAAAAAAAAAAAAATATTAAATGGGCTCAACAGGCCTCTCAGCAATTTCCTTGGGGTGTCTACTTTCTAAAATGGGGTCATTTGGGGGGTTTTGTGCTATTTTTGGCATTTTATGGCCTTCAAAACTGTGATAGGTAGTGAGGAGTGAAATCAAAAATTTGCGCCCTTAGAAATCCTGAAGGCGGTGCTTGGTTTCCGGGGTCCCGTACGTGGCTAGGCTCCTAAAAAGTCCCACACATGTGGTATCCCCGTACTCAGGAGAAGCAGCAGAATGTATTTTGGGTGCAATTCCACATATAACCATGGCATGTGTGAGCAATATATATATTTAGTGACAACTTTTTGTAATTTTTTTTTTTTTGTCATTATTCAATCACTTGGGACAAAAAAATATATATATATATTCAATGGGCTCAACATGCCTCTCAGCAATTTCCTTGGAGTGTCTACTTTCCAAAATGGGGTCATTTGGGGGGTTTTTGTACTGCCCTGCCATTTTAGCACCTCAAGAAATGAGATAGGCAGTCATAAATTTAAAGCTGTGTAAATTCCAGAAAATGTACCCTAGTTTGTAAACGCTATAACTTTTGCGCAAACCAATAAATATACGCTTATTGACATTTTTTTTACTAAAGACATGTGGCTGAATACATTTTGGCCTAAATGTATGACTAAAATTGAGTTTATTCGATTTTTCTTATAACAAAAAGTAGAAAATATCATTTTTTTTCTAAATTTTCTGTCTTTTTCCATTTATATCGCAAAAAATAAAAATCGCAGAGGCAATCAAATACCATTAAAAGAAAGCTCTATTTGTGGGAAGAAAAGGACACAAATTTCGTTTCAGTACAACATTGCATGTCCGCACAATTTACAGTTAAAGCAGCGCAGTGCAAAATTCTGAATTCACCTCTGGTCCTTTAGCTACCAAATGGTCCGGGGCTTAAGTGGTTAACCCTTTTCTGATACCTAAGTACATCAAAACTGATTGGTCTGTGGAAAGAGGATTGGTGGAAGATCGTTCTAGGAGTGGGACTATCTGGTGAATTGAGAGTTTCCATGTTCCCTATTTTTGGATAGCTTTTATGTGCATTACCCATGCACTGATGGTAAGGGTCAGTGTGTTTGGGTGCTGGTGACGGGTCTCCTTTTTTGATCCCCTTCTTTCTGGATCTTCTGGATTGGACTCATGTTTTCATATTATATTAGATTGATCCATTTGAACTTTTTTGCATTATTTTAGCGCTACACCTATTTTCCATGTTTTGTGATTTAAAGTTAGTCTCCTGTAGAAACACAAATTCTGGGTTGGCCCTTTTAATTACGCAAATTTCGTTTGGGTACAACATTGCATGTCCGCACAATTTACAGTTAAAGCAGCGCAGTACAAAATTCTGAATTCACCTCTGGTCCTTTAGCTACCAAATGGTCCGGGGCTTAAGTGGTTAAAATGACTGCTCCCGAAAAACGACCATTTTAAAAACTTCTTTTTGCATTGATACATGTCCCCTGGTGCAGAACCCTGGTTCCCAAACCCTTTTTAGGACAATAACATGCATAATAGTCGTTATAATTAGCACTTTAGATTTCGAACGTTCGCATCCATTGTATTTAATAGGGTTCTAAAGTTTGTGCGAACTTTCGGTCCGTTCGCGGGTTCTGGTGCGAACCGAACCCGGGGTTGTTCGGCTCATCACTACCAGGCAGTAGTTATTGAACTCCCAGGAGAGATCCGGGAGAAAGAAGAGATAAAGCAACTAATAATGTCAATGTCCCCAAAATGGAAAGCATGGCCGGTAGATGTGAAGACAAATGTCGCGGGGACATATGCACTAATAGAGTGGACAAGAGGAGTCCCAGAGGAGTTCAAAGGGCAAAGCATAAAAGACACAGATGACAGAACGTATCGCTTAGTGCATACTGGGGCTGTGAAAAAAGAGTCCCCACGGACCTCCCCACAGTTATCTCCGTCACTCTTCTCCAAAATGGGAGGCAGTAGCGAAACGAAAGCACCAAAGTCACCCCTGACCGCCATAGGTCCCGAACTGTTGACTGCTTTGACTTTGTCGTTAAATGCCAAAAAAATAACATGGTGCATGTGGAAGCTGGGTACCGGAAACTTCGGGTGTTTTCATGAACACAACCTGTGCCACCCGGGGAGGAAGATTTCGATACTTGGATCGAGCAGGCAATGCAGGCAGAAGAAGGTTGGGAAGTTCCAGAAGCGCAGAAGAAGCAGCGCATCAGTGAGAGCTTGAAAGGCCCTGCTGCTGAGGCAGTGAAAAACCTTAGGTGCAGCAATACTGTGTGTACAGCAATGGATTATTTGTCTATGTTGCAGGAAGAGTTTGGCCAGCTGGAGAAGGTGTCAGACTTGGTGTATAAATTTGAACATACCTTCCAACAGCCAAAGGAGAAGTTGTCCGAGTATGTCCGGAGACTTAATAGAATGCTGTGCCAGATTGTACTGAGAAAATGGATGCAACCACAGGTCATAGATGCTACCAGGATGAAACAGATCCTAAGGGGAGCCTCACGGTCGGACCCAGTCTGGCTCCACCTGAATACCTCTGACGCAGTCATGGCCCTGAACTACACAGACCTTGTGCAGATCATAAGGGACGAGGAGGCCCTGATGAAGGATCAAGAGGGGTTTGAGAGAACCATCCCACCTGTTTCGGTAGGAGTCAGAACGACAGTAGTCGCAGAACGTGACCCAGAAGTAGAAACCTTGAAGTCTCAAATGGCCCAAGTACTGGACTTATTGACCTCTTTATTGGCCAAGAACTCTGGAGTCAAGGAGAAAGAAGAGATCCGGAAGGAACCGGACCGGAATGTCCCTATTCCAGCATCCTCAAAGATCAGGAAGGAAATCATCTGCTTCAATTGTGGAGGAATTGGTCACCCTGAAAGAGTGTGTACCAGCCCAAGGAAGAACAGAGGCACTCAATACCAGCCGGCGGAAAACTTCAGAGGGCCCCGGTGAAGGAGTCAGCCGGGCGCCCGCTACCTACAGAAAGCTCCAAGAAAATCCAGAGACAAGCAGAGAAAAAAAAAAGAGCAATAATGCCCCTCCAAAAAACTCCCATACTGTCTGTCGGGAGTTGCAATTTGACAACCAGAAAAAGATCAATGCATACCAGGTTCAAAAAGGGTTGAGGTCTAGAGAAAAATGGAAAAATAAAAAAAAAACATTGGAAAAATCAAGGAGTCCCAGGGAGAAAATACCTCCTAAGAAGTTACCGGATAAATTAGTTGGACCCTCCCCTCTAGTCTCCGTTCAAGTGGAAGGAGTCTACGCAAAGGCACTCTTAGACACAGGAGACCAAGTGACTCTCTTATACGGAGACTTTTATCAGAAGCATTTAAGTCACGTACCTTTGCAGAAGCTGGAAGACCTGAAGATAGGGGGGATTAGCACTCGCAGTTTCCCCTACGATGGCTATGTTTCGATCAGGCTGGCCTTTGACCCCTCGGTGACTGGAAAGGCTGAAGCTTTTGACACTTTGGCGGTGGTGTGCCCTCGCCCACCAGGAGCCAACATGATGTCCATGTTGATAGGGACCAACACTGATTTGGTCCGGAGACTGCTGACCCCGTTGGTGCAAAAACAGAGTTCTCCCAGACAGAAGATTCACCCCATGCTGCAACAGGTCTACCAGAAGATGATCCTGGAGCAAAAGACCCCGGAAGAGGGTGTGGGAAGAGTCTGGAGACTGTCCAGAAGAGAGAAGATACTACAGCCTGGTGAGGTGATCTGTCTTCAGGCTACAGTAAAACTCTCCTGGGAGCAGCCGGGTTCCTTTGTGGTCGTGGAACCAGACCCCTTCAACACCCACCAAGGATTGGAAGTACTCCCTGAAGTGGTCCCGTTGAGGGCACTGAAGAAAGCCAAGGGACAGATTCCAGTGAGTGTTAGAAATGTCACAAATTCTCCTGTGAAGATCCCAGCCCGGGTGCTACTGGGCAAGGTGAACCCTGCTACCCCAGTGACCCTGTCTGAATTGAAGTCAAAAGATGGAGAAGCCACCTTGGAAGAGCTCTGCCTTGAAGATACAGCCTTGCCACAGAAATGGAAGGAGAGAGCCAAGGCTCAGCTGACTCGGTGGAGGAGAATATCTGGAAGATTTGTGGGAGCAGTTGGCAGAGCTAAAGAGGACAGGGGTCATTAAAGAGTCCAGAAGTCCATATGCTTCCCCTATTGTGGTGGTAAGGAAGAAAAACGGGTCGCTGAGACTCTGCATAGACTACAGGACTCTTAACCGGAGGACCGTTCCTGACCAGTATACTACCCCCAGGATAGAAGATGCTTTGCAGAGTCTGTCTGGGGCCAAGTGGTTCAGCGTCATGGATCTGAAGAGTGGGTATTATCAAATCCCCATGCACCCTGAAGATAAGGAGAAGACGGCCTTCATCACCCCAGTGGGATTCTATGAATTTAATAGGATGCCCCAAGGCCTGTCAGGAGCCCATGGTACCTTCCAGAGGTTGATGGAGAAGGCCGTTGGGGACATGAATCTGATCGAAGTCCTGGTGTACCTAGACAACATCATTGTCTTTGGGAAGACTCTGGAAGAGCATGAAGAAAGATTGGAGAAGGTCCTGAAACGACTCAGTGAGGAGGGACTTAAACTTTCCAGAGAAAAATGCCAGTTCTATCAGTCCTCGGTCCACTATCTGGGGCACATAGTATCTGCTGAAGGAGTGTCTACAGACCCTGATAAACTGGAGGCAGTCACCTCCTGGCCTGGGACCAACTACAGTGACTGAGCTCAGGTCCTTCTTAGGCTTCTGTTCCTACTACCGTAGATTTGTGGAAGGATTTGCAAAAATTGCCAGACCCCTAAATGAGCTACTGAAGATGGAAGGAGAGGAGGATGATACTGGTCCCAAGAAGTCTGGAGAGTCTGTGGAAGACCAGTGGACAGGGGAGTGCGAGGAAGCCTTCCAGATGTTAAAGAAGAGTCTTACCACTGCACCAGTCCTGGCCTATGCTGATCCAAAGAAGCCTTATGAACTGCATGTAGATGCCAGCCATGATGGCCTAGGAGGGGTGCTATACCAAGAGTATGAAGGGCAGTTGCGCCCAGTTGCCTACGTTAGCAGAAGTTTGGCACCCGCTGAAAAGAACTACCCCACCCACAAGTTGGAGTTCCTGGCCCTAAAGTGGGCAGTCATGGATAAACTCAGAGATTACCTGTACGGAGCTGACTTCACAGTAAAGACTGACAATAATCCACTCACCTATCTCTTCACCACGGCCAAGTTGGATGCCACTGGTCACCGTTGGTTGGCCGCCCTAGCCGGGTTCAACTTCAGCCTGAAGTATAGGCCCGGAGCTGGAAACCGTGATGCGGACGCACTGTCCAGAAGAGGCCATGCACCCACCCACCATCCAGAAGATTGGACCCAGGTAACCCCAGATGGGGTATAGGCCCTGTGTCAAGGAGTACAACTTCAAGCTAGTGGTGGGTTGAGGGCTGAAGAGATCGGTGTTTCTGCCGTGGGGGTGCCTAAGTGTTACTGCAATGTGACCCAAGTCGGAGAGGATGACCTACCCAAATTGTCCAAGAAGGACTTAAGGAGAGACCAGCTGGAAGATCCTTGGGGAAGATTAGCACTGGAGACATTGGAAGGCCAGGATCCAGACAGACTTCTGAAGGACCCCTCAAAGGTGCCCCGGTTGGTCCACAAGGAATGGGACAAGTTGCAGGTGCATCAAGGGGTGGTCTACCGAAGGGGCCCCTCTGATGACCTGGAAGAGAAGTGGCAGCTATTTCTGCTGGAAAAGTACAGAAGAACCGTCTTAACTGCCTTACATGATGATCATGGCCACTTGGGGGCTGAAGGAACATTCCAACTTGTAAGGGATAGGTTCTATTGGCCTTGTATGCGGGCTGAAGTGGAAGAATATTGCCACTCCAGTGCACGCTGTATCCAGAGGAAGACATTGCCACGTCAAGCTGCCCCAATGGGCCATCTGCAGAGTCAAGGACCCTTGGACTTGGTGTGCATTGACTTTCTCTGTCTCGAACCTGACTTAAGTGGACAAGGAAATGTTCTGGTGATAACCGACCATTTCACCCGTTATGCCCAAGCTTTTCCAGCCAAAGGCCAGAAGGCCTCCACTGTAGCTAAAATCTTAGTAGAGAAATACTTTGTGCACTATAGACTGCCGCAACGTTTGCACTCTGACCAAGGGAGAGACTTTAGGAGTTGATTGATTAAGAAACTGTTGGACTCTTTGGGTATCAAGAAAACCCGCACCACCCCTATCACCCTCAGGGTGACGCTCAGCCGGAGAGGTTCAACAGGACTCTATTAAATATGTTGGGGACTCTAAGTAGTGAGCAGAAACAGCACTGGAGCAAGCATATAGCGGCCATTGTGCACGCCTACAACAGTACCACTAGTGATGCCACAGGGTACTCTCCATATCGCCTTATGTTTGACAGGGAAGCAAGACTGCCTGTGGATCTGGCATACGGCATATCCACGGATCGCACTTCAGCCACCTCACACAAGGGCTATGTAGACAGACTGAGGAAGAGTTTGAAGCTGGCTTTTGAACAGGCTCAAGTGGCCTCAGAACAAAGAGGAGCCCGGAACAAGAGGAACTTTGACCTCTAGGTTCGAATCCAGGACCTCCAGCCAGGAGACCGAGTGCTGCTGCGCAACCTAGGAGTTCCAGGGAAGCATAAGTTAGCAGACAGATGGAGACCTGACCCATATGTGATCTGTAAGAAGTTACCAGATCTGCCGGTGTATCAGCTAAAACCAGAAGGGAAGATAGGGCCACTGAAGACATGGCACAGAAACCATTTACTCCCACTTTCAGAAGCGATTCGGATACCACCTGTGGAAGATTCCCCTGGACCGTCCTCAAGCTTGGAGACACCTAGGCCATACACTCGGTCTCAGGTCTCTCAGTCTGGAGAAATGGATGTCTCGGATCAGAGTTTGGAAAAAGAAGAGCTTGGATGGTTGTGGCCTCCTCAGACCCCAGAACCCCCATCTATAGATCTTCCACCCTCTGAAGGTACTGTGGATAGTACACTGAATGTGCAAGCCACAGAGTTTGTTCCGTCTAGTCCTCTGGTTGAAGAATGGGAAGACGCCACATGGTCACCTTCCGCTGAGCATCAAGATTACTCTCTACATCTTCCTACGTCTGATCTGGATGTACCAGAAGCTTTGGAGCCCAGTACACCCACTTTAGAAGAAGATACAGTGAGGGGAGAAACGGCCCCCCAAGAGAACAAAGAGCCAAGAGAATCATTTGTCCTCCTCGGAAGTTAACCTATACCCAGATGGGGAAAAGTTCTGAGGATACAGTAACCACTGCTCGTAGGACATAGCCAATACCTGATCCTTCTGCTGTGCATTTGGTGGAAGGCAACCCCAGCTCACGCTCTGGCACAGTTAGACAGGTCAGCCCCTTTGATGTAACCAGTGGGCAGGACAAGCTCCCTTCCCCATTCTGGTGGGAGTTTCCTCTGCCGACCTCTCTAGCTGCCCTTAATGAGTTTGTGTTTTCCTACTGTTGATGTTGTCTTTGAGGGACCAAAGATTTCAAGTGGGGGAAGTGTGTAGCGGGGTATCGTTTTAGCCGCAAGACTACATCTCCCAGCACGCTTTGCGGCACCCAGGGTGCCATTCCCCACGCAAGGACTGCTGGGGTGGACTTTAAAAGGGGAGAGGCGGGGCTCGCTCGCTCTCTCTGAACGCCGCCCTTCTTGCAAGAGGATCCCCTGCACTCACCTGCTGCGCGTGCTAGGCCTGAAGCTTGGGCCTCGCGCTTTTGTTCCAGAGAGCCTTCCGTTCTGCTGGGGAGTCTGTGAGGCATCCGATCCACCTGAGGTGTCGTCATCTTCTGAAGGACCGAGGACTCGATGCATCGTGGGCACTGTGACGCCACTCACAGTAGCGGAGGAACCAGACAGGAATCGGTCAGGTCTGGGTGAGAGAGCGCCAGCTCAGAACCATATATCAATAACTTTGTGCCTATTAACTTTGCCCAGGCCCATTATTCAACACAGTTATACTTTGGAGAGACTGACTGTGTTGAACTGAGTTTGTCAGTCTCTCCAGCTTTGCCTGGTTGGCGAATATCTGTTACCCCCTTTTACTGGATTACAAATTGGTTTCTCCATGTGCACCACCGACAGTTGCTAGCGAAGATTCTCCAGCAAACTATACCCTAAGTTATAGTCAGGTCTGACTGGGTTGTGTAGGACATTCCTGGGCGCCATTTTATGCTCACGAGGGAGGATTGCAGCAGCGGGGTTGATGTGTTATTGCATTATTGACTGTCATACCCTTTTAATGTGCACACCTATATTGCAGGGATCTGCATAGAATATTGTATACAAATTACTCTGTTATCTTTCTGCCTTCAGTAAAGAGTTATAGTTAAGTAATTTGGTGGTGAGCAGGGATGAGCCGAACACCCCCCTGTTCGGTTCGCACCAGAACCTGCGAACAGACAGAATGTTTGCGCAAACTTTAGAACCCTATTAAATACAATGGACTTGAATGTTCGAAATCTAAAGTGCTAATTATAAAGGCTAATATGCAAGGTATTGTCCTAAAAAGTGTTTGGGGACCCGGGTCCTGCCCCAGGGGACATGTATCAATGCAAAAAAAGGTTTAAAAAATAGACGTTTTTACGGGAGCGGTGATTTTAATAATGCTTAAAATGAAAAAATAAAAGTGAAATATTCCTTTAAATTTCGTACCTGGGGGGTGTGTATGATATGCATGTAAAGTGGCACATGTTTCCCGTGCTTAGAACTGTCCCTGGACAAAGTGTCATTTTTGAAGGAAAAAAAGTCATTTAAAATTCACTCGCGGCTATTAATGAATTGTCGGCTTTTATCAATACATAGAAAAGTCATTGATAAAAAAAAAAAAAAAAGCGTGGGGGTTCCCCCAAATTCAATTACCAGGCCCTTTAGGTCTGGAATGGATATTAAGGGGAACCCCGCTGCAAATTAAAAAAAAAATGGTGTGGGGTTCCCCCTAAATATCCATACCAGGCCCTTGAGATCTGGCATGGATTTTAAGGGGAACTCCACCCCAAATAAAAAAAAAATGGCGTGGAGTCCCCCCAAAAATCCATACCAGACCCTTATCCGAGCACGCAACCTGGCCGGCCGCAGGGGAAGAGGGGGGGACGAGAGAGCGCCCCCCCTCCCTCCTGAACCATACCAGGCCACATGCCCTCAACATGGGGAGGATGTCCCCATGTTGATGGGGACAAGGGCCTCATCCCCACAACCCTTGCCCGTGGGTTGTGGGGGTCTGCGGGCGGGGGGCTTATCGGAATCTGGAAGACCCCTTTAACAAAGGGGACCCCCAGATCCCGGCCCCCCCCCCTATGTGAATTGGTAAGGGGTACATTGTACCCCTACCATTTCACAAAGAAAGTGTCAAAAAATGTAAATAAAAACACACACACCTTGAAAAAGTCCTTTATTAAAAAAAATAATAATAATAATTTTAAAAAAAACATTCCAGCGATGAAATCCAGTGTCCTGTGGCGATCCCGATGTCCAGCGCTGTCCGTCATTGGTTGTGCCTGTGCGGACTTGATGGGGAACTTCCTCCGGTGTAATTTAAATTTACACAGTGAAGGAAGTTCCCCGCTCAGGCCAATGACGTAGGCGGGGTCCGACATACCGAGGGGGCGGACCTGATGGGGAACTTTGTTCACTGTGTAATACATGAATAGACCTGCCCCTTCTCTCGTTCCGCATCTGGTCCGCTGAGCGGACCTGATGGGGAACTTTAGAAGGGGCGGATCTATACATGTATTACAAAGTGAGAGAAGTTCCCCATCAGGTCCGCCCCCTCGGTATGTCCGACCCCGCCTACGTCATTGGCCTGAGCGGGGAACTTCCTTCACTGTGTAAATTTAAATTACACAGTGAAGGAAGTTTCCCGCTCAGGCCAATGACGTAGGCGGGGTCGGACATACCGAGGGGGCGGACCTGATGGGGAACTTCGTTCGCTGTGTAATACATGTATAGACCCGCCCCTTCTCTCGTTCCGCATCTGGTCCGTTGAGCGGACCTGATGGGGAACTTTAGAAGGGGCGGGTCTATACATTTAAAACACAGCGGAGGAAGTTCCCCATCAGGTCCGCACAGGTACAACCAATGACGGACAGCGCTGGACATCGGATCGCCGCGGGACACTGGATTTCATCGCTGGAATGTTTTTTTTTTTTATTTATTTGTTTTTTTTTATAAAGGACTTTTGCGGCGGGGTTCCCCTTAATATCCATTCCAGACCTAAAGGGCCTGGTAATTGAATTTGGGGGAACCCCCACGCTTTTTTTTTTTTTTATCAATGACTTTTCTATGTATTGATAAAAGCCGACAATTCATTAATAGCCGCGAGTGAGTTTTAAATGACTTTTTTTCCTTCAAAAATGACACTTTGTGCAGGGACATTTCTAAACACGGGAAACATGCGCCACTTTACATGCATATCATACACACCCCCCAGGTACAAAATTTAAAGGAATATTTCACTTTTATTGTTTCATTTTAAGCATTATTAAAACCACTGCTCCTAAAAAAACGGTCGTTTTTAAAACTTTTTTTTGCATTGATACATGTCCCCTGGGGCAGGACCCGGGTCCCCAAACACTTTTTAGGACAATAACTTGCAAATAAGCCTTTATAATTAGCACTTTAGATTTCTCCCACAGACTTTTCGAATTTGTCGCGAACACCCCAAATTGTTCGTTGTTCGGCGAACGGGCGAACAGGCAATGTTCGAGTCGAACATGAGTTCGACTCGAACTCGAAGCTCATCCCTAGAGGTGAGTGTCAATTACTGTGCTGGTATACAAAGGGGGTTGTACTGTATAATAGTGTATAGAGATAATACAATTATACCATCCTCCCTTTTCCTAACTGTGTCAAAGAGAAGTCAGAGCCGATTGCCAGGGGTTGGTAGCAGTGCATTACAGGGCCCAAACAAACAAGCAGCCCTCTTAAGCTGAGGTTACCGCTACATTTAAAAAAACAAAAAACAAAGCATAATGCCGCGTACACACGATCATTATTCACGGCGGTTAAAAAACCGCCGTGAATAATGTCATTTAAAACGGGGGAACAGCTTGTTCCCCACACACGGTCGTTTTTCACGTCATTTTTTCTCTTGACGAGAAAAACAACCGTCTGTGGGCTCCGCGGCAGTGTTTCCCTATGGGAAACACTGCCGCGGAAAACATGTCGAAAAAAACGACGAGAAAAATTAGAACATGTTCTAATTTTTCTCGTCGTTTTTAATGCCGTTTTTCTCGTCGAAAAAAACGACAGAAAGCCCACAGACTATCGTTTTTCTCGTCGAATGGGAAAAATGTTGTTTTTTTCGACGAGAAAAACGGCCGTGTGTACGCGGTATTACAATCACTTTAACTGAAGTAAAGTAAGGTTGCCAACCTGGCTGTGTTGTCTGGAAGGGCTGTACAAATCTCAGGGCTGGATGGATAAGATCTTTGGCAGGTAAAACGGCTTTCATATATGTACCTAAACCTTGTATTTAGCATTTCAGCTTTTAAATCTAAATTATGCCAAACTAATCCAGCACATCATTATACTGAACATGTTTGCACAGAGGTAAATGAAAGCTTGCCATAGTTCTGCTCAAGCAATAATTATCAAAGCTCATCAACATTCATCTGCATTTGAAAAGATTGCATTTTTGTATTAACCTCAAACAATTTGTATGAGAGCCTACATTGTTATTGTTAGATGATGATCAGAACTTGTAAGGCTGGCAGGTGTACTTTACAATAGTAACATATTGGCAGACATTGCAGGCTATGTTTAGTTAGGTTAACCACAAATTATTTTAGAATGTGCTATTTGATCTACTTTGCATATTTACACAGACACGCCTTAGGGAACTCCAGCCTTGCACCAGTGTGTGTAGTTTGGCTTGATAACAATATAATATAATTTCCTTTTTGTTTTTATTCTCTTAAAGTTTATTAAAGTGAAACTGAACACAATTACATTACTGGTTACCCTATGTATTATTTATTAAATGTGTATATAAAGCTGATATCTCCAATGAGAGCGATAAGTTGAATGTTATTTCTGCCCTATAGTTTAGGGTGACCAGACATCCCCGGTTTCAGGGGACAGTCCATGGATTGAGGACACTGTCCCCGGACCATGTCTGTCCCCAGTTTTGTCCCCGGATTGGATTTGAACAGGGCCTGGGGCAATTTCAAAGACAGTAGGTGCAGAATAAAAAAAAAAAATCTGAATTACACACCCCCCCCCCCACTCTGCCGCTCCTACTAGTTACGGGGGTGTATTTCTTTCCATTATCTGTGCCCCTTTCTGATGATCACGTGCTGGTCGGAGCGGAGGGAATATTTCTTCAGTTATTGCTCCGCTCGCATTTTCTTCTGCCTTGGCTCAAGTCCCGGCCAGCCACCTGCCTGTTTATCTCCTTGCCTTCCCTGGCAGAGTGATCTTCCTCCGCTCCCCACCCAGTAGTATCCGGGTCCCGGAGAGTGAGACTTGACAGGCTGTGAGGAGGCGGCGATGGGCAGAGTCGCTGATTGCCTCCATTACTAGTAAAAAAATAAATAATATGTCCCCGAATTTCATTTAAAAAATCTGGTCACCTTACTATAGTTGCCTGTTTGTCTTGCATTTCCTGAGTCACTGGCTAGGTACAAGTTTACCTGTCAGGAGATCTGACTTCACTTGCTGCATGCTTGTTCTGTCTGTGATTGAGAAAGTGTTAAATCCAAAAACAACCAACTTTTATTCTCAGAATGAGATCAGCAATGGAATCCTTTATACTTCATTCAGAACAGGTTTCCTTTAAAGTGACAACTCACATGTGCCCCTTCCTTTAGAGAAACCTTTAACTGGATTATAGACTAAGGGCCCTCACGCTGATCAGTTTTTGATGCCCTTTTGGTGTTTAAAAAGCAGAACAAAATTGCATGAAAAATTTACCCCTTTCATAGATGTGAGCAGTCTATTGCATTAGGTTGTGCACCCCAAAACCACAGTGAATGGTGGGTGTGGCCAAATTGTGTTTACAGTGGGAGGGGTTTTAAGGGGCATGGTTAAATAAAACAAAAGCCTTCCTGTACCCATAAAATATGCTTTTGCCCCCCCCCCCCCAGTAGGATGCATTCACACTGATGACATACTGTATGGTTTACATGGTGGCAGCACAGTGTACCCGCAGTTTCCGTGTGAGTTAGAATCACTTTGCCATAGACTTCTATTGCGTCTTGCGGTTTTGGTGCACTTCCTGAAAAGAAAAACTGAAAGGGTGTTTTTTGTGCACTTTCAGAAAGCTCTATAAAACCACGAGACATAGAAGTCTATGGCAAAGTGCAGCTAATCCACATGAAAACCCCAGGTACACTGTGCTGCACCCATGGAGTGGGAAAACTGCACAGCATTAGTCTGAAAGCCAAGCTGATCGTTTATTTTTTTTTTATAATTCCTTTATTTAAATAGAAAGTGTGTTCAACTATTAGCACATATAGCGGAGACACATAATAAAAATCAGACAGTAATATCAATCGTGGTCAGGAAATTAGGTAAATATATCAGACACCCCGGCTTTACACGGTAAGTAAAGCACATGAAGAAAGTACGGAATAGGTATAAAGTTGGTGTGCGAAGCCGGGGAGGCAATCTATCAAGGGTAAGAGTTAAGGGGAGGGGGTGTGTACCAAAAGGGGAAAAGGGAGAGGAGAAATGGAGGCTTAGTAGAATATAAGAGCAGAAAGTAGAAGAGTAGAGTAAAGAGGGGTAGCGCCCCCCGACTGGGAAGCGGGACGAGCCCCTGATCGTTTATTTTAACTCTGTTATTAATACTGACCTCTAAACTCTGCCTCACTTACCACTGACCCATGAACTCTTTATCACTTACTACTGACCCATGAACTCTGCCTCACCTACTACTGACCCATGAACTCTGGTTCACTCACCACTAATTCCTGAACTCTGGTTCACTTACTACTGACCCCTGAACTCCACCTCACTTACTTCTAACCTCTAAACTCCACTTCACTTATTACTGACCCCTAAACTCCGCCCCACTTACTACTGACCCCTGAACTCTGTCTCTCTTACTACTGACCCCTGAACCCTCACTCACTTACTACTGACCCCTGAACTCTGCCTCACTTACTACTGACCCATGAACTCTGGTTCACTCACCACTAATTCCTGAACTCTGGTTCACTTACTACGGACCTCTGCCTCACTTGCTACTGACCTCTGAACTTCACCCCACTTACTTCTGACCTCTACTTCACTTATTACTGACCCCTAAACTCTGCCCCACTTACTACTGACCCCTGAACTCTGTCTCACTTACTACTAACACCTGAACTCTGTCTTACTTACTACTGACCTCTGAAGTCCGCCTCACTTACTACTGATGTCTGAACTACACATTACTTACTACTGACCCCTCAACTCTGCCTCACTTACTGCTGACCTCTGAACTACACATCACTTACAACTGACCCCTCAACTCTGCATTACTTACTGCTGACTCCTGAACTCTGTGTCACTTACTACTGACCTCTGAACTCCACTTCACTTACTACTGACCTCTGAACTCCACTTCACTTACTACTAGGGTTGTCCCGATACCACTTTTTTAAGACCGAGTACAAGTACCGATACTTTTTTTCAAGTACTCGCCGATACCGATTACCGATACTTTTTAGTATTTATTTATTTATTTATTTTTTACAATTTTTTTTTTACAGTGCTTTATTTTTTATTTTATTTTTAGGGGGGGGGGAGTGGATTGTGTCAGTGTGTTTTTTTAATTTTTATTATTTTTTACAATTCATTTTTTTCCCTTTTTTTTTTTAAGCGCTGTTGGGGGGCTTTGCTGAGATTTCAGGGGTCTTAACAGACCTCTGACATCTCCCCTATGAGACAGAGAAAGGGACGAGGGACACAGATTCCCCAGTCCCTTTCTCTGCAGCCTCAGCTAAAATGAATGGACAGGAGGCTCCTCTCCATTCATAAACTGAAGCATCGTAAACACAGGTTACGATGTTTCAGTTATATGAATGAACAGAGTCAGTGATCACTGACTCTGTTCATTCGAAAAGGAAGGAGCCGGCTTTAGCTCTCCATCCTGAGATACCGAGGACAGAGGGGGTGGAGGAGGACATGGTGGGGGGACTCGGAGCGCAGAGGGGGAGAGCAGCAGGAGGGGGACACGGAGCGCCGACAGCAGCAGCACGGAGGGGGATACAAGGACACCCGGAGAAGGAGAGCAGCACCGAGGGGAGCACGGAGGGGGAGAGCAGCACAGAGAGGGGACAACGAACCGGAGAGGGAGAGCAGCGCCGAGGGTGACACAGAGCACGGAGGGGGAGAACAGCACACAGGGGGACACAGAGCGTGGAGGAGTATAGCAGCACGGAGAAAGATACAGTGACAGTCAGCGGTGATCAGTGCGTGTTGGGGGGGAGTTACAAGCACCGATCACCGCTGTATAAATTTCACTAAAGCAGCTAAAAAGGGGGGGGGGGGTCCGGGGAGAAGCTGTCAGGCTTTATTGAAATGTATACAGGCACATCAGTGCTTGTAATTCCCCCCGCCGCACCGATCATCCCTGACTGCCCAGGTATCGGGTGAAGCATCGGAGCATTTCCCCCGAGTACAAGTACTTGGGGAAATGCTCGGTATCGGTGCCGATACCGATACTAGTATCGGTATCGGGACAACCCTACTTACTACTGACCTCTGAAGTCAGCCTCACTTACTACTGACCCCTCAACTCCGCCTTACTTACTACTGACTTCTGAACTCAACATCATTTACTAATGACCTCTGAGTCACTTCTGAGCTTTGCATCACTTACTATAGAGTACAGAGGTCAATAATGATACAGAGCACAAAGTGCAGTAGTAAATGACCCTCTCTCGCTCATTTCTGCACTGCTTACCTGTGTTCTCCTTCTCCCTGGACTCTTTATAGTACTGAGGGCAGAGGCGTTGCTAGGGGGGTGCGGGGGGTGCGGTCCGCCCCCGGGTGACACCCGCTAGAGGGGTGACACCCTCCCTTTTTTTTTTTTACAGCTGACCCATTCATTGATTAATTTCACCCCGCTGGGCTGGAAGCCTGGAACAACACCTCCAGCGCCGCGGCCGCGCCTGGTGTGTGTCCTCCGGCTCCTTATTCTTCCTATTCCTAAATTCCAATCCTCCTCCCTACCCTACAGAGCCAGCGAGCGACTCAGCCTGTCACATCATCACACTGCACTGTGATGATGTGACGACACGTCACTGCAGCACACACACAACTTTCTCCGCCCGGGCGGCGCGGCTGCTGTGTGTGACGGTCGCTGCCCACAGTGCCCAGCCCTCCTCCTCTCCACTCTCCAGGAGTACAGACTGTCTGAGACTCCAGCTGGCGGCGGCGCGGCGCACAGAATAAGAACAGGTGGGGGCGGGGGGGGGGTTCTCCACCGTCGGCCCGCCGGAGCACAAGATGAGGTGTGTGTATGGGGGGGGGGGGGTTGCCTTTGTAAGAGAGCTAGTGTGGGACAGTGGGAGGACTCAGTTTCAGTGTCTGGCGCCCTGCCCCTGACGGCCTGTATATGATATGATAAGGAAGGGGGGGGGGATGCAAGGTGGTCTGCTGCTAGACACAGCTATAGATTTTATATATATATATATATATATATATATATATACTATGTAATATAGCTGGTCCAGCCGCCCCTCCCCCCACCAGACCAGCTAACTCCTGTGCTACTGTGCCTATTATATGTAATATAATATATCTGTGTCCAGCAGCCCCCCCCCCCATTATCAGACAGCCAACACTCACAATATAATTTATATTAGCTGACTGAGACACCCCCAGCCTGAGCTGGTCTGATGATGATGATGATGGGGGGGGGGGAATGCTGCTGGCCACAGATATATTATATTAGATATAGGCACAGTAGCTGAGTGACACACCTACCCACCCTGAGCAAGCTGGTCTCATGGGGGGGGGTGCTCTGTGTCACCAGGTATGATAGCTGAGCGGAGCCGCCCTAATCTGGCCTGATAAGGGGGGGGTGTCCACAGACCACAGCACAGGTGTAGGCAGACAGTGACCCACACCCACATCAGATCCATCCAGCAAGCAGAAGGTCACAGCAGCATCTTCTCGTCTTCTCTGTGGCCATCAGATCCGGTCCAAGCAAGCAACACGCCTTGTTGTCAGCAGGTCACAGCATCTTCTCGTCTTCTCTGCGGCCATCAGATCCAGTCCAAGCAAGCAACACGCCTTGTTGTCAGCAGGTCACAGCATCTTCTCGTCTTCTCTGTGGCCATCAGATTCGGTCCAAGCAAGCAACACGCCTTGTTGTCAGCAGGTCACAGCATCTTCTCGTCTTCTCTGCGGCCATCAGATCCGGTCCAAGCAAGCAACACGCCTTGTTGTCAGCAGGTCACAGCATCTTCTCGTCTTCTCTGCGGCCATCAGATCCGGTCCAAGCAAGCAACACGCCTTGTTGTCAGCAGATTACAGCATCTTCTCGTCTTCTCTGCGGCCATCAGAACCGGTCCAAGCAAGCAACACGCCTTGTTGTCAGCAGATTACAGCATCTTCTCATCTTCTCTGCAGCCATCAGATCCGGTCCAGCAAACAACACACCGTTTCAGCAGGTCAGTTCCAAAATCCAAATCATGCCAATGATGCCACTATCTGCTGTCCCCAGGGACAGATCCGATCCAGAGATCATCATACAGTGGGATCTCTGGATTGGATCTGTCCCTGGGGACAGCAGATAATGAAAAGTGTGGGGGCAGAGCTGCGATGAAGTCACTCATCGTGTTGGAGCCCTCGGTTAAGCCCCTTTTACACTGGGGCAGTTGGTGCGTCGGCTAGTTGATTGATAGTTATTAACGGCACTACTGTTGCCAATATATGCAGTGTTATTAGGGTGAAAAAAATTATTGGGGGGGGGTGACACCATGTTATACCGCACCAGGTGACACCAACCCTAGTGACGCCACTGACTGAGAGTACTGCAGCTCTGGCTCTTTCCCCCCTTTCTCTTATTCACTGGTCCTGTATAGTGATGAGCCGAACACCCCCGGGTTCGGTTCGCACCAGAACCCGCGAACGGACCGAAAGTTCGTACGAACATTAGAACCCTATTAAATACAATGGATGCGAACGTTCGAATTCTAAAGTGCTAATTATAACAACTATTATGCATGTTATTGTCCTAAAAAGGGTTTGGGAACCCGGGTTCTGCACCAGGGGACATGTATCAATGCAAAAAGAAGTTTTAAAAACGGTCGTTTTTCGGGAGCAGTCATTTTAATGATGCATAAAGTGAAAAAAAAAAAGTCAAATATTCCTTTAAATATCGTACCTGGGGGGTGTCTAAAGTATGCCTGTGAAGTGCCACGTGTTTCCCGTGTTTAGAACTGTCCCTGCACAAAATGACACTTCTAAAGGAAAAAAAAGCCATTTAAAACTGCTTGCGGCTTTAATGTAATGTCTGGTCCCGGTAATATGGATGAAAATCTTTAAGAAAAATGGCATAGCTACCCCATGACCCCCCCCCCTACCCCAGCCCATTACCAGCCCCTTTGGGTCTTGTATGGATATTAAGGGGAACCCCGCACATAAAATAAAAAAGGCCCTATATACTCTGAACAGCCGTATACAGGCGGTGCATACAAGACAGGGACTGTAGGTTTGTTCTTATGTAGAATCTGTTTGTAATTTTGAACAGGTACATTGTTGAAGTGTAGCTCCAGCCCAAAAATCTATTTTTAAACTTTTTGGAAAACCTAGGTAAGGGTTATCACCCCTGTAACATTTGTTTTGCTGTCTGTGCCCCTGTTCAGAACATTTCACCTCACTTTCCGTCCCAATGACAACTGTTTTTGAAATGTGGTGTTTTTCTTGAAACAAGGATTGCTGATAAAGCATCAGTACAGAGGAGACACCTTTCTCCCATATTTATTCTTACAGGAGAGAATTTTCCTTCCTAGTGGTAGATTTCCTCTCACTTCCTGTTGTCTTCTTGCGTTTGCAAGTAGGAGTCGTTTGTAAGTTGGATGTTTGAAAGTAGGGACCTGCCGTATATACTCTGCAGAAATAGGCCCCTTAGTTGTTGGTGTTGGCACAACACTGTAAGCACTCACAGTTACTCTTGGTTGGTGCTGGAACGCCCTGCTGTCAACTATTATATCAGGAATTTTAATTACATATAATTGTTGAACAGTGGTAGTAAAAATTGGGCCTTTGATGGTGGTGCTGGTGCCACAACACTGTAAGCCCTGACAGTTACTCTTGGTGGGTGCAGCAATGGGCCCTGCTGTGAATTATTAGATCAAGAATTGTAATTGCATGCCCCTGTTGAACAGGGGCTGAAAAATTGGGCCTTAGGCACTGGTGGCACAACACTACAACCCCTCACAGATACTGTACTTGGAGCACAGCAATGAGCCCTGTTGCAAAGTATTGCTTCAAAAATTGTAATGACACGCCCCTGTTAAACAGGGGCTGAACAATTGGGCCTTAGGCACTGGTGGCACAACACTACAACCCCTCACAGATACTGTACTTGGAGCACAGCAATGAGCCCTGTTGCAAAGTATTGCTTCAAAAATTGTAATGACACGCCCCTGTTAAACAGGGGCTGAAAAATTGGGCCTTAGGCACTGGTGCCACAACACTCCAACCCCTCACAGATACTGTACTTGGAGCACAGCAATGAGCCCTATGGCAAATTATTGCTAAAAAAATTGTAATTACACGCCCCTGTAAAACAGGGGCTGAAAAATTGGGCCTTAGCCACTGGTGGCGGCACCCATAAACAAAAATGATCTTCCAAGCTATCATCATCAATCGTATCATTGAGGACTCGGAGGAGGAGGATAGCCAGTCAACATAACAGCACAGGCACTCAGCATCAGCATCAGTCTTGAAGGGATGTGACATGTTAAAATCAATTAGTCTGTTATATCAGCATCAGGTGTGTGGTAGCTGGTGGTGATCCAAGACTGGTTCATCTTGATGAAAGTCAGTCGATCAACCGAGTCGGTGGACAGGCGCACCCTGTGATCCGTGACAAATCCTCCAGCAGCACTGAATGTGCGTTCCGAAAGAACGCTGGATGCAGGACAGGCCAGTAGCTCAATTGCATACTGTGCAAGCTCTGGCCAGTGATCCATCCTCAAGACCCAGTAAGCCAGAGGATTTTCGGTGGGGAAGGTGTCCAAGTCTGACCTTGCCCCTAGATATTCCTGCACCATGTTTATCAGACGCTGGCGATGGTTGCTGGAACCGATCATACTTTGGGGCTGCGGACTAAAGAATTGTCTGAACACATCGGTCAGACGGCCACCTTCCCCACCGCTCCTTCTTTGACTGGCCGAAGCCTCAGCAACTCGTTGTCCAGGACCAGGAGTTTGTAACCTCCCAGTCTCTGGGAACGCGTTGCACAGACCTTTCTGCAAGGCCTCCCGGAGTTGTCTCATCCTCTGCTCCCTCTGCGAAGGTAACATAAGGTCCGCAACCTTACCCTTGTACCGTGGATCAAGGAGAGTGGCCAGCCAGTAATGGTCCCTCTCCTTGATCCGAAGAATACGAGGATCCTTCCGCAGACTTTGCAGGATCAGGGAGGCCATGCAGCGTAGGTTTGCTGAGGCATTCGCTCCGGAGTCCTCTGGGTCACTAAGGACGACATGATCCGCAGCCACCTCCTCCCAGCCACGTACAAGTCCACTGGTTTCTTGGGACTGTAAATCATCCCTAAAAGACTGCTGCTGATGATGCTGAGTGCCAGCCTCCACCTCCATGCTGACACAATCCTCCTCCTCCTCCTCCTCCTCCTCCTCTTCCTCTTCCTGTGCGATGGGTGGGACAGAAGGAACACTGTCTGGGTAAAGGGGGCCTTGAGAGGCAAGGAAGTCCTCCTCTTCCTGCCTCTGTTCTGCCTCAAGTGCCCTGTCCATTATTCCACGCAGCGTGTGCTCCAACAGGTGGACAAGAGGTACAGTGTCACTGATGCATGCACTGTCACTGCTCACCATCCTCGTGGCCTCCTCAAATGGTGCCAGGACAGTGCATGCATCCCTGATCATGCCCCACTGGCGTGGAGAAAAAACCAAGCTCCCCTGACCCTGTCCTGGTGCCGTAGTCGCACAGGTACTCATTGATGGCCCTCTGCTGCGTGTGCAGCCGCTGCAGCATGGCCAACGTTGAGTTCCACCTGGTGGGCATGTCACATATAAGGCGGTTCTTGGGCAGGTTCAACTCCTTTTGCAGCTCAGCCAGGCGAGCACTGGCATTATAAGATCTGCGGAAATGCACACAGACTTTCCTGGCCTGCCTCAGGACATCCTGTAAGCCCGGGTACCTGCCCAAGAACCGCTGCATCACCAGGTTAAGGACGTGAGCCACACAGGGCACATGGGTCAGTTGTCCCTGTCGGAGGGCGGAGAGGAGGTTGGTGCCATTGTCGCAAACCACCATTCCTGGCTTAAGCTGGCGTGGCGTCAACCACCTCTCGGCCTGGCCCTGCAGAGCAGACAGGACCTCTGCCCCAGTGTGGCTTCTGTCCCCCAAACACACCAGCGCAAGCACGGCATGGCATCTTTTTGCCTGCGTACTTGCGTAGCCCCGTGAACGGCTACGGAGCACCGCTGGTTCATAGGACAAACCACAGGAAGAGGCCATGGAGGAAGAAGAAGAGGAGGGGGTAGAGGAGAGAGGTGTGTCACAACCAGTAGTAGCATTTTGGAGGCGTGGCGGTGGAACAACCTCCAACACTACTGCACCTTGTCCTGCATCCTTCCCAGCTGCCAAAAGAGTGACCCAATGGGCCGTGAAAGAAAGGTAACGTCCCTGTCCATGCCTGCTGGACCATGAGTCAGCGGTAATATGCACCTTACCGCTGACCGCCCTGTCCAGCGAGGCCAAGACATTGCCTTCCACATGCCGGTAGAGAGCCGGAATAGCCTTCCGTGAGAAAAAGTGGCGTTTGGGAACCTGCCACTGAGGAACCGCACATTGCACAAACTCACGGAAGGGGGCCGAGTCTACCAACTGAAAAGGCAGCAGTTGAAGCGCTAGCAATTTAGCCAAGCTAGCATTCAACCGCTGGGCATGTGGATGGCTGGGAGTGAACTTCTTTCGACGGTCCAGCAGCTGGGGCAGGGAAATTTGCCTGCTAGAATCGGACGTCGGTGTACTGCTAGCAGAGTGGCCGCAAGTACTTGGCTGTGACACACCTAATTCTACACCTTCATTCCTCTCAGTGCATGTTTCAGAGAGGACTGAAGTTATAGTGGGGTTGGAGATCCCAGCTGATGCGGTGCAAGGAGAGGTCCGCTTTGTTCTTTGGTGTGGGTCTTTGAGGTAGGCTTGCCAACGAGCTGCATGGCAGGTCAACATATGTCTGGTCAGGCATGTGGTACCCAAGCGGCTGATGTTTTGGCCACGCGATATACGCTTGAGACATATGTTGCAAACAGCAGCTGTGCGATCTGATGCACTAGCCTCAAAAAAGGCCCACACCAAGGAACTTTTTGAATGACGGGCAGAGGCTGCGCCCTGCACAGGTGGAGCTCTGCGGTGTGATTCCGTCGGTGTACTGCCCTTACGCTGGCCACCAAAGGGCATCCTGCCTCATTGGAGATGTGCCTCCTCCTCATCCTCCTCCTCCTCCTCTCTCCTATTAGGCACCCACGTGGAGTCAGTGACCTCATCATCCCCTCCCTCCTCATCACTGGAGGCAATCTGGCAGTATGCTGCAGCTGCTGGAACATGACTGCCAGATTGGTGTCCTTCTTGAGCATCCCCTCTGTCTGCTCTCACGCTACTGCCTTCCTGTAGCTGGGTTTCATCATCAGACCCTTCGAAACGCTGGGCATCCTCCTGGAGCATGTACCCAACACTGTGCTCAAACAGTTCGGGGGACTCCTCAGGAGGAGGACATGGTGGGTCTAGGGAAGGAGTGACTGATGATGAGTCTGACATTGATACCAGGGAAGAGGACGCTTTGGCAGCTGCTTTGCCAGTACCCTGAGCCTGGGTGAGAGAGGATGAGGAGGAGGAGGAGGGCTTGGTCATCCACTCTACCAAGTCTTCGGCATGATGTGACTCAACATGTCCAGCTGCCGAAAAGAAGGACAAGCGTGTCCCATGGCCATGTGCTGATGACAATGCACCGCGTCCACGACCAGCACTGTTGCCCCCAGACACAGAGCCTGCTTGCCATCTTTTATTGCCTCCTGACTGTCTGCCTCTCCTTGTTTGCCTTCCAGACATTCTAATAGATGGCCTGCAGGGAGATGGGAAAAAAGCAATAAGGGCTACCTTCAGGTGTCCTTCTCTGTCCCTTTACTTAAGGATTTCTAAATATGGTTGAGGATTATTGCTTTTGCACAGAATAGCACAACGACAATTTCCCTGACTGTCCAAAAAACAAGGATTTCAAAGATGGTTGATGAGGAATGCTTTAGCACACTATAGCACAAGGAGAATTCCCCTCACTTTCCTTCTTTGTCACTAGAAACAAGGACTGGCACAGTGAAAGAAACTGACACTCTCCCTACCTAGAGTTTTCTGTCCCTAGAAAAAATGTTTTTTTAAAGCACACTATAGCACAAGGAGAATTTCCCTCACTTTCCTTCTTTGTCCCTAGAAACAAGGACTGGCACAGTGAAAGAAACTGACACTCTCCCTACCTAGAGTTTTCTGTCCCTAGAAAAAATGTTTTTTTAAAGCACACTATAGCACAAGGAGAATTCCCCTCACTTTCCTTCTTTGTCCCTAGAAACAAGGACTGGCACAGTGAAAGAAACTGACACTCTCCCTACCTAGAGTTTTCTGTCCCTAGAAAAAATGTTTTTTTAAAGCACACTATAGCACAAGGAGAATTCCCCTCACTTTCCTTCTTTGTCCCTAGAAACAAGGACTGGCACAGTGAAAGAAACTGACACTCTCCCTACCTAGAGTTTTCTGTCCCTAGAAAAAATGTTTTTTTAAAGCACACTATAGCACAAGGAGAATTCCCCTCACTTTCCTTCTTTGTCCCTAGAAACAAGGACTGGCACAGTGAAAGAAACTGACACTCTCCCTACCTAGAGTTTTCTGTCCCTAGAAAAAATGTTTTTTTAAAGCACACTATAGCACAAGGAGAATTCCCCTCACTTTCCTTCTTTGTCCCTAGAAACAAGGACTGGCACAGTGAAAGAAACTGACACTCTCCCTACCTAGAGTTTTCTGTCCCTAGAAAAAATGTTTTTTTAAAGCACACTATAGCACAAGGAGAATTCCCCTCACTTTCCTTCTTTGTCCCTAGAAACAAGGACTGGCACAGTGAAAGAAACTGACACTCTCCCTACCTAGAGTTTTCTGTCCCTAGAAAAAATGTTTTTTTAAAGCACACTATAGCACAAGGAGAATTCCCCTCACTTTCCTTCTTTGTCCCTAGAAACAAGGACTGGCACAGTGAAAGAAACTGACACTCTCCCTACCTAGAGTTTTCTGTCCCTAGAAAAAATGTTTTTTTAAAGCACACTATAGCACAAGGAGAATTCCCCTCACTTTTCTTCTTTGTCCCTAGAAACAAGGACTGGCACAGTGAAAGAAACTGACACTCTCCCTACCTAGAGTTTTCTGTCCCTAGGAAAAATGTTTTTTTAAAGCACACTATAGCACAAGGAGAATTCCCCTCACTTTCCTTCTTTGTCCCTAGAAACAAGGACTGGCACAGTGAAAGAAACTGACACTCTCCCTACCTAGAGTTTTCTGTCCCTAGAAAAAATGTTTTTTTAAAGCACACTATAGCACAAGGAGAATTCCCCTCACTTTCCTTCTTTGTCCCTAGAAACAAGGACTGGCACAGTGAAAGAAACTGACACTCTCCCTACCTAGAGTTTTCTGTCCCTAGAAAAAAATGTTTTTTTAAAGCACACTATAGCACAAGGAGAATTCCCCTCACTTTCCTTCTTTGTCCCTAGAAACAAGGACTGGCACAGTGAAAGAAACTGACACTCTCCCTACCTAGAGTTTTCTGTCCCTAGAAAAAATGTTTTTTTAAAGCACACTATAGCACAAGGAGAATTCCCCTCACTTTCCTTCTTTGTCCCTAGAAACAAGGACTGGCACAGTGAAAGAAACTGACACTCTCCCTACCTAGAGTTTTCTGTCCCTAGAAAAAATGTTTTTTTAAAGCACACTATAGCACAAGGAGAATTCCCCTCACTTTCCTTCTTTGTCCCTAGAAACAAGGACTGGCACAGTGAAAGAAACTGACACTCTCCCTACCTAGAGTTTTCTGTCCCTAGAAAAAATGTTTTTTTAAAGCACACTATAGCACAAGGAGAATTCCCCTCACTTTCCTTCTTTGTCCCTAGAAACAAGGACTGGCACAGTGAAAGAAACTGACACTCTCCCTACCTAGAGTTTTCTGTCCCTAGAAAAAATGTTTTTTTAACCACTTAACGACCGCCCACCGCCGATTTACGTCGGCAGAATGGCACGGACAGGCAGAATCACGTAGATCTACGTGATCGCCTTTGTGCAGTTGGGGGGTCCATCCGGACCCCCCTTCACTGCAGTGAGCGGCCGTTAAGTGTTCGGGAGCGATCAGGCATGAGGGGGCGGCCGCTCGATTCCGCCCCCCCCTCGCGATCGCTCCCGGCCAATGAAATTGCTTCCTCCGCCATGTGATGTAAACACAGGCTGGAGGAAGTGATGTCATCTCCCTCGCCGCGGTCTTTTCGTTCCCGGCGCCGAGGAGTGAAGACAGAGGTTAGTGCTCCAACAGTCCACTGACACGTAGGTACACATAGGCACACAAATCACCCCCCAGTCACCCCCAGATCACCCCCCAGGTCACCCCAAAGCCCCCAATCACAGTGTCACTGATTGCAGTGATCATTTATTTTACTGATCACTGCATTTAGTGTCATCTGTGATTGTAAAAAGTTGCAAGGCAGTTAGGATTAGGCCCCTTTAGGTCCAGGGTAGCCCCCTAACCCCCCCTAATAAAGGTTTAACCCCTTGATCACCCCCCAGGTAACCCTTTCACCCCCTAACTTCAGCGTCACTAAGCGATTGTTTTTCCGATCGCTGTATTCGTGTCGCTGGTGTTTTAGATAGGCAGTTATTTTTTTTTTAGGTTCGCCGCAGGTTTTTATTGGTGTCAGGTACCCCCATATTTAACCTAATAAAGGTTTTAACCCCCTGATTGCCCCTAGTTAACCCTTTCACCAGTGATCACCATATAAAGGTTATGGGTGACGCTGGTTGATTAGTTTGCTTTTTATAGCATCAGGGCACCCGCCGTATATAACCCAATAAAGGTTTAACCCCCCTGATCGCCCGGCGGGTGAGATCAATTAGGTTTTAGCGCCAGAGAGGGTCTGCGTCGCCCCAGGCAGTGTTAGGTTAGTGCCAGTAACGCTAACACCCACGCGCAAAGCATACACCCCCCTTAGTGGTATAGTATCTGATCAGATCTATACTAGCATCCCCAGCGGTTTAGGGTTCCCAAAAACGCAGTGTTAGCGGGATCAGCCCAGATACCTGCTAGTACCTGCGTTTAGCCCCTCCGCCCAGCCCAGCCCAGCCCACCCAAGTGCAGTATTGATCGATCACTGTCACTTACCAAACACAACACACATAACTGCAGCGTTCGCAGAGACAGGCCTGATCCCTGCGATCGCTAACAGTTTTTTTGTAGCGTTTGATATATTTGCTGACGACAGTCAGGTGCTTTTTTTCCTGTGAATCTTACTAGTGTACCCCTAAATTTAGAGCCCAAAATGGCAAGACGAAGGTACACTAGTAAAGAGGCCTACGAGATTCTGAGCATGACAGATAGTGAAGAGGAGGTCACGTATCTGTCAGATTCAGGCTCAGAATATCTTCCCGTAGAAGACAGTGACGTCAGCGGCCCCACGTCAGATAGCTCTGACGACGAAGTTGAGGTCCCTGCTAAGGTCAGGCGTACCCGATCCCGATCTTCTGAGGTTGTTGAGGAGCAAGAACCGCAGGTCTCTCGTATCATGGAGCAGAGTAGTACTAGCGCCGCTATTCCTTCTGGTGAACTGGCAAGCACCAGCGGCCTAGTACAGCCTGGACGTACATCCAGCACTGCAGTAACACTTGGTGACGTGGCGAGTCCCATAAGTGCAGTTCAAGCTGGCGAGGTGGCAAGCACAAGTAGTGTCCCGCTGCCACCAAGAAGACAAAGGCAGGCCCGTCGTGCCCATACTGCCCTTCCTGCAGAATTCGCCTATCCTGATTGGGTCCCCACCACTTCTGCAGAACCCGTACTTCCCCCATTCACTGCCCAACCCGGTATTCAGGTGGAAACAGCTGATTTTATGCCAATCGATTTTTATTCGCTGTTTTTCACGGAAGATCTCTATAGATCTATTGTGGACCAGAGTAATTTATATGCTGGTCAATTTATCGCCGCTAACCCCCAGTTGCCTAAAATTTAAGACCTTTCTGGGCCTTTCCCTCAACATGGGCACACATAAATTTCCGTCATTGCGTGCTTATTGGTCCACGCACCCAATTGACCACATACCCGTGTTCTCTGCCTCCATGTCCAGGGCACGATACGAGCAGATTTTGCGGTTCATGCACTTCAACGACAATGAACTTTGTCGTCCACGTGGGGACCCTGAATACGACCGGCTCTATAAAATTCGGCCCCTCATAAACCACTTCAACGAACGTTTTGCAGCCTTGTTTACTCCCGATCAAGTTGTCTGCGTTGATGAGTCCCTGATTAAATTTTCTGGCCGCTTGTCTTTCAAGCAGTACCTTCCCAGCAAGCGTGCCAGATACGGGGTCAAGCTCTACAAGTTCTGTGACAGGGCAACAGGCTATGTAGTGAACTTTACGGTTTATGAGGGAAAAGACAGTCAGATTGAGTCGGTCAACTGCCCGGATTACATAGGGAGCACTGGCAAGATAGTGTGGAACTTGGTGTCACCCTTATTCGGAAAGGGGTACCACTTGTATGTGGACAATTATTACACGAGCGTGCCACTGTTTAGTCACTTGTTTGATCATAAGATTGGAGCATGTGGCACCGTGCGACCTAATCGCCGGGGCTTTCCCCAGCGGCTTGTAGATGCCCGTCTTAGGCTGGGGGAGAGAGCCTGCTTGAAGTGTAATAACTTGCTCGCTATGAAGTGGAGGGACAATAAGAATGTTTTCCTTCTTACCTCCCTTCATGCAGACACGACAGTCCAAATTCGTACGGCGACTGGTGTTGTGGAGAAACCCCTCTGTGTCCACGAATATAACCAAAATATGGGAGGGGTGGACCTCAACGACCAGTTGATGGCGCCGTATCTAATTGACCGTAAGGCGAGACGCTGGTACAAAAAAGTGTCTCTATCATTATTCCAATTGGCTTTGCTGAACGCTCATGTGCTATACAGAGCTTCAGGCGGGACGTTATCTCTTCTAAAATTCCAGAATGAGATAGTCACAGAACTCCTGTATCCAGGCGGTTCTGCACCTCACCATCCCCAACCAAATGCAGTAAGCCGGCTGCATGAGAGGCATTATTCGTATGTCCTCCCGAGTACCCCTACCCAAAGCCACCCCCAAAAAAGATGTCGTGTCTGTAGCAAGCGCGGATTTAGGCGTGACACCCGTAGTTTTTGTCCACTCTGTCCTGACAAGCCTGGTCTTTGCCAAGGTGAATGTTTTGAACGCTACCACTCAAAAGTGAAGTTTTAGCGTAGGGTACAGCATTTCACAGACTAGGACACACTTACACAGGGTCTCCCAAGATGCCATTACATTTTGAGAGACCCGAACCATTACAGTTGTAAAGTTACAAAAAAAAGTGTAAAAAAGAAAAAAAAAAACGTAAAAAACAAAACACAAAAAAAATATAAAATAAAAAAACCAAAAATAGTTGTCGTTTTATTGTTCTCTCTCTCTCTATTTTCTCTCTATTGTTCTGCTCTTTTTTACTGTATTCTATTCTGCAATGTTTTATCATGCTTGCTTTTCAGGTATGTAATTTTTTGTTTTCAGGTGCGCCATTCAACTGCAGCGCGGAATTATTTATCTTGACAGCAACAGCGTTTGCTCCCACGATACATAAAGCCGTGACTCCAGTGCTGTAGGAGGTGATTTCACCACCACAGTTAAAAAAAAGAGCATATATGCCGAAGCATGGGGGCAGCAGGGGCGGAGGAGCGATTTTGCTCCTAATGCCGCGTACATACGGTCGAAATTCCGACCGTGTGTACGCGGCATAACTTTTTTGCGGGAGGATGCCCCCATGCTTCGGCATATATATATTTTAGGCACAGGTTGCGTTAAAACATTTTTTTATTTTTTACTAGGTTTTGTTTTGGTATTTGCTTTGCAGGTATGGCATGGTAAGGTCTTACTGTTGTACTGTAATGTTACTTTGTTTTAATGTTAACCACCATTTGCTTAGCAGGTACGCCATTCAGTTGCAGCGCGGATCTATTTATCTTGACAGCAACAGCGTTTGCTCCCACGATACATAAAGCCGTGACTCCAACGCTGTAGGAGGTGATTTCACCACCACAGTTAAAAAAAAAGAGCATATATGCCGAAGCATGGGGGCAGCAGGGGCGGAGGAGCGATTTTGCTCCTAATGCCGCGTACATACGGTCGAAATTCCGACCGTGTGTACGCGGCATAACTTTTTTGCGGGAGGATGCCCCCATGCTTCGGCATATATATATTTTAGGCACAGGTTGCGTTAAAACATTTTTTTATTTTTTACTAGGTTTTGTTTTGGTATTTGCTTTGCAGGTATGGCATGGTAAGGTCCTACTGTTGTACTGTAATGTTACTTTGTTTTAATGTTAACCACCATTTGCTTAGCAGGTACGCCATTCAGTTGCAGCGCGGATCTATTTATCTTGACAGCAACAGCGTTTGCTCCCACGATACATAAAGCCGTGACTCCAACGCTGTAGGAGGTGATTTCACCACCACAGTTAAAAAAAAGAGCATATATGCCGAAGCATGGGGGCAGCAGGGGCGGAGGAGCGATTTTGCTCCTAATGCCGCGTATATACGGTCGAAATTCCAACGGAGGCTTATCCGTGGAAAAGTCTGACCGTGTGTACGCGGCATAACCTTTTATGCCGCGTACATACGGTCGAAATTCCGACGAAGGCTTGACCGTGTGTACGCGGCATAACTTTTTTGCGGGAGGATGCCCCCATGCTTCGGCATATATGCCCATCATTAGAAGTGGGTGGATGAAGGGAGGTATTCTAATGGTGGGCATACCCACCAATCAATCTCTTTTTTTCGTTCAGCCAATAGGCTGTATGAAAAAAAAGGTTACAATACATGTCCAACAAGGACCAGCAACGTACTGGTATGTTGCTGGACTTTGAATGTTTATACCAGAATGATGCCTGCGGGTTTAGGTATCATCTTGGTATCATTCTTTTCAGCCAGCAGCCGGCTTTCATGTAAAAGCAATTCTAGCAGATAATTAGCCTCTAGACTGCTTTTACAAGCAGTGGGAGGGAATGTCCCCCCCCCCCGGATATAAAAAGCGCCATTGGGAAATTGGGAAAGCATTTTATCACACCGATCTTGGTGTGGTCAGATGCTTTGAGGGCAGAGGAAAGATCTAGGGTCTAACCCCCCAATTTTTTTCAAAAAAAGAGTACCTGTCACTACCTATTGCTATCATAGGGGATATTTACATTCCCTGAGATAACGATAAAAAAATAAAATATGGAAGGCACAGTTTAAAAATAAAATAAAAAAGCCAAATAAATAATAAAAAAAAAAAAGCACCGCTGTCCCCCCCTGCTATTGCGCAAAGGCGAACGCAAGCGTCGGTCTAGCGTCATATGTAAACAGCAATTGCATCATGCATGTGAGGTATCACCGCAAAGGTCAGATCGAGGGCAGTCATTTTAGCAGTAGACCTCCTCTGTAAATCTAACGTGGTAACCTGTAAAGGCTTTTAAATGCTTTTAAAAATGAATGTAGTTTTGTCGCCGCTGCGCGTTTGTGCGCAATTTTAAAGCATGTCGTGTTTGGTATCCATGTACTCGGCCTATGATCATCTTTTTTATTTCATCAAACATTTGGGCAATATAGTGTTTTTTAGTGCATTAAAAATAAAAAAAGTGTGTTTTTCCCCCAAAAAATGCGTTTGAAAAATCGCTGCGCAAATACTGTGTGGAAAAAAAAAATGCAACACCCACTATTTTAATCTGTAGGGCCTTTGCTTTAAAAAAATATATAATGTTTGGGGGTTCAACATAATTTTCTTGCAAAAAAAAATTTTCTTTCATGTAAACAAAAAGTGTCAGAAAGGGCTTTGTCTTCAAGTGGTTAGAAGAGTGGATGATGTGTGACATAAGCTTCCTAATGTTGTGCATAAAATGCCAGGACAGTTCAAAACCCCCCCAAATGACCCCATTTTGTAAAGTAGACACCTCAAGCTATTTGCTGAGAGGCATGTTGAGCCCATTGAATATTTTTTTTTTTTGTCCCAAGTGATTGAATAATGACCAAAAAAAAAAAAAAAATGTACAAAAAGTTGTCACTAAATTATATATTGCTCAAACATGCCATGGGCATATGTGGAATTACACCCCAAAATACATTCTGTTGCTTCTCCTGAGTACGGGGATACCACATGTGTGGGACTTTTTGGGAGCCTAGTCGCGTACGGGACCCCAAAAACCAAGCACCGCCTTCAGGATTTCTATGGGTGTAAATTTTTGATTTCACTCCTCACTGCCTATCACAGTTTCGGAGGCCATGGAATGCCCAGATGGCACAAAACCCCCCCAAATGACCCCATTTTGGAAAGTAGACACCCCAAGCTATTTGCTGAGAGGTATGTTGAGTATTTTGCAGATCTCGCTTTTTGTCACAAAGTTTTGAAAATGTAAAAAAAGAAAAAAAAAAAGAAAAAAAAATGTCTTTCTTAATTTTCAAAAACAAATGAGAGCTGTAAAATACTCACCATGCCTCTCAGCAAATAGCTTGGGGTGTCTACTTTCCAAAATGGGGTCATTTGTGGGGGTTTTGGGCTATTTTGACATTTTATGGCCTTCAAAACTGTGATAGGTAGTGAGGAGTGAAATCAAAAATTTATGCCCTTAGAAACCTTGAAGGCGGTGCTTGGTTTTTGGGGTCCCGTACGCGGCTAGGCTCCCAAAAAGTCCCACACATGTGGTATCCCCGTACTCAGGAGAAGCAGCAGAATGTATTTTGGGGTGTAATTTCACATATAACCATGGCATGTGTGAGCAATATATCATTTAGTGACAACTTTTTGTACATTTTTTTTTCTTTTTGTCATTATTCAATCATTTGGGACAAAAAAAAAAATATTCAATGGGCTCAACATGCCTCTCAGCAAATAGCTTGGGGTGTCTACTTTCCAAAATGGGGTCATTTGGGGGGGTTTTGTGCCATCTTGGCATTTTATGGCCTTCAAAACTGTGATAGGTAGTGAGGAGCGAAATCAAAAATGTATGCCCTTAGAAACCTTGAAGGCGGTGCTTGGTTTTTGGGGTCCCGTACGCGGCTAGGCTCCCAAAAAGTCCCACACATGTGGTATCCCCGTACTCAGGAGAAGCAGCAGAATGTATTTTGGGGTGTAATTTCACATATGCCCATGGCATGTGTGAGCAATATATCATTTAGTGACAACTTTGTGCAAAAAAAAAACAGTTTGTCATATTCCCGCAACCTGTGGCAAAATATAAAATATTCCATGGACTCAACATGCCTCTCAGCAAATAGCTTGGGGTGTCTACTTTCCAAAATGGGGTAATTTGGGGGGGTTTTGTGCTATTTTGGCATTTTATGGCCTTCGAAACTGTGATAGGTAGTGAGGAGTGAAATCAAAAATTTACGCCCTTAGAAATCCTGAAGGCGGTGCTTGGTTTTTGGGGCCCTGTACGCGGCTAGGCTCCCAAAAAGTCCCACACATGTGGTATCCCCGTACTCAGGAAAAGCAGCAGAATGTATTTTGGGGTGCAATTCCACATATAACCATGGCATGTGTGAGCAATATATCATTTAGTGACAACTTTTTGTACATTTTTTTTTTCTTTTTGTCATTATTCAATCATTTGGGACAAAAAAAAAAATATTCAATGGGGTCAACATGCCTCTCAGCAAATAGCTTGGGGTGTCTACTTTCCAAAATGGGGTCATTTGGGGGGGTTTTGTGCCATCTTGGCATTTTATGGCCTTCAAAACTGTGATAGGTAGTGAGGAGTGAAATCAAAAATTTATGCCCTTAGAAACCTTGAAGGCGGTGCTTGGTTTTTGGGGTCCCGTATGCGGCTAGGCTCCCAAAAAGTCCCACACATGTGGTATCCCCGTACTCAGGAGAAGCAGCAGAATGTATTTTGGGGTGTAATTTCACATATGCCCATGGCATGTGTGAGCAATATATCATTTAGTGACAACTTTGTGCAAAAAAAAAAAAGTTTGTCATATTCCCGCAACTTGTGGCAAAATATAAAATATTCCATGGACTGAACATGCCTCTCAGTAAATAGCTTGGGGTGTCTACTTTCCAAAATGGGGTCATTTGGGGGGGTTTTGTGCTATTTTGGCATTTTATGGCCTTCGAAACTGTGATAGGTAGTGAGGAGTGAAATCAAAAATTTGCGCCCTTAGAAATCCTGAAGGCGGTGCTTGGTTTCCGGGGTCCCGTACGTGGCTAGGCTCCTAAAAAGTCCCACACATGTGGTATCCCCGTACTCAGGAGAAGCAGCAGAATGTATTTTGGGGTGCAATTCCACATATAACCATGGCATGTGTGAGCAATATATCATTTAGTGACAACTTTTTGTAATTTTTTTTTTTTTTTGTCATTATTCAATCACTTGGGACAAAAAAAAAAAATATTCAATGGGCTCAACATGCCTCTCAGCAATTTCCTTGGGGTGTCTACTTTCCAAAATGGGGTCATTTGGGGGGTTTTGTACTGCCCTGCCATTTTAGCACCTCAAGAAATGAGATAGGCAGTCATAAATTTAAAGCTGTGTAAATTTCAGAAAATGTACCCTAGTTTGTAAACGCTATAACTTTTGCGCAAACCAATAAATATACGCTTATTGACATTTTTTTTACTAAAGACATGTGGCTGAATACATTTTGGCCTAAATGTATGACTAAAATTGAGTTTATTCGATTTTTCTTATAACAAAAAGTAGAAAATATCATTTTTTTTCAAAATTTTCGGTCTTTTTCTGTTTATATCGCAAAAAATAAAAATCGCAGAGGCAATCAAATACCATTAAAAGAAAGCTCTATTTGTGGGAAGAAAAGGACGCAAATTTCATTTGGGTACAACATTGCATGTCCGCACAATTTACAGTTAAAGCAGCGCAGTGCCGAATCCCAAAAACAGGCTTGGTCCTAATGGCCCGAAATGGTCCGGGGCTTAAGTGGTTAAAGCACACTATAGCACAAGGAGAATTCCCCTCACTTTCCTTCTTTGTCCCTAGAAACAAGGACTGGCACAGTGAAAGAAACTGACACTCTCCCTACCTAGAGTTTTCTGTCCCTAGAAAAAATGTTTTTTTTAAAGCACACTATAGCACAAGGAGAATTCCCCTCACTTTCCTTCTTTTCCCTAGAAACAAGGACTGGCACAGTGAAAGAAACTGACACTCTCCCTACCTAGAGTTTTCTGTCCCTAGAAAAAGTGTTTTTTTAAAGCACACTATAGCACAAGGAGAATTCCCCTCACTTTCCTTCTTTGTCCCTAGAAACAAGGACTGGCACAGTGAAAGAAACTGACACTCTCCCTACCTAGAGTTTTCTGTCCCTAGAAAAAATGTTTTTTTAAAGCACACTATAGCACAAGGAGAATTCCCCTCACTTTCCTTCTTTGTCCCTAGAAACAAGGACTGGCACAGTGAAAGAAACTGACACTCTCCCTACCTAGAGTTTTCTGTCCCTAGAAAAAATGTTTTTTTAAAGCACACTATAGCACAAGGAGAATTCCCCTCACTTTCCTTCTTTGTCCCTAGAAACAAGGACTGGCACAGTGAAAGAAACTGACACTCTCCCTACCTAGAGTTTTCTGTCCCTAGAAAAAATGTTTTTTTAAAGCACACTATAGCACAAGGAGAATTCCCCTCACTTTCCTTCTTTGTCCCTAGAAACAAGGACTGGCACAGTGAAAGAAACTGACACTCTCCCTACCTAAAGTTTTCTGTCCCTAGAAAAAAATTTTTTTTTAAAGCATACTATAGCACAAGGAGAATTCCCCTCACTTTCCTTCTTTGTCCCTAGAAACAAGGACTGGCACAGTGAAAGAAACTGACACTCTCCCTACCTAGAGTTTTCTGTCCCTAGAAAAAATGTTTTTTTAAAGCACACTATAGCACAAGGAGAATTCCCCTCACTTTCCTTCTTTGTCCCTAGAAACAAGGACTGGCACAGTGAAAGAAACTGACACTCTCCCTACCTAGAGTTTTCTGTCCCTAGAAAAAATGTTTTTTTAAAGCACACTATAGCACAAGGAGAATTCCCCTCACTTTCCTTCTTTGTCCCTAGAAACAAGGACTGGCACAGTGAAAGAAACTGACACTCTCCCTACCTAGAGTTTTCTGTCCCTAGAAAAAATGTTTTTTTAAAGCACACTATAGCACAAGGAGAATTCCCCTCACTTTCCTTCTTTGTCCCTAGAAACAAGGACTGGCACAGTGAAAGAAACTGACACTCTCCCTACCTAGAGTTTTCTGTCCCTAGAAAAAATGTTTTTTTAAAGCACACTATAGCACAAGGAGAATTCCCCTCACTTTCCTTCTTTGTCCCTAGAAACAAGGACTCGCACAGTGAAAGAAACTGACACTCTCCCTACCTAGATTTTTCTGTCCCTAGAAAAAATGTTTTTTTAAAGCACACTATAGCACAAGGAGAATTCCCCTCACTTTCCTTCTTTGTCCCTAGAAACAAGGACTCGCACAGTAAAACACACTGACACTCTCCCTACCTATCCTTCTCTTTCCCTAAACTAAAGGAATCCAGGTTAAGCAAGAAAGAAATAAATGTCACTGTCCCTGCCTATGCTTGTCTTTCCCTGCTCCGGAACACACTACACTAGGCCGCCGTGCTGGCGGCCTTTTATAGTGTGGGGCGTGTACTAAACACCCTCAGAAATAATTGGCCACAGGCATCCTGCCTGTGGCCAATCATTGCTCTCCTCGCTGCCAGCGCTGTGATTGGCCAAGCATGCAGGGTCACAGTGCATGCTTGGCCAATCACAGCGCCTGGATGACACTGCGATGGCGTAGTGCATTGTGGGCCGTTCGCGTCACTCGAATTTGGCGCGAACGGCCCAAATCGTTCGATCTTCGTCGAACGATCGAACAGCCGTTGTTCGAGTCGAACGTATGTTCGACTCGAACACGAAGCTCATCCCTAGTCCTGTAGGTAGAGCAAAATGACAGCTACTCATATCACGCCTACTGGACCTGGGGATAAGAGGGGGAGAGCTGGAGTTGCAGTATCCTGAGTAATGTGAAAAGTCCAGGGAGAAGGACAGAAATCATTCCTCTTTCTGTGTCTTCCCTACAGCTGCACTTTTCACAGGCAGCTAAATGCGGTTTGTTGATGATGGTCAGGGGGCGGGTACTGAAGGACAGCATGGATAGTAGGGACGGGGCTATTATTGACTGTGATTGACTTATAGACCCGCCGCCTTTCACAACCATTCTCCCACCTTCCTATTTCCTGTGCCGCCCTTTAGTACCCACCCTCTCCCTGACATAAGCAAGCAACGTTTCCTCTGTAGCTGCCTATCAGAAGCACAGCTACAGGGTAGACACAGAATAGTGTTTCCAACATGAAGCATGTTCTGCCATTGGGACCTGGCAGATGGAAGGCATGGTCGTGGGTTGATTAGGGTGTGCCCAGACACATCCGGCACACCCCTTGCATAAGCCTATGATCCCTTTAAATCCTATGAAACTGTTAGCACCAATGCGTTGCAGGTGCGTGCAGGTGCATGTTTAACCCCTTTCGCTGCACTGCTTCCAGCTAGCCAGGTCCGTATGCCGTACAGAACTGACATTCCTCCTTCTGCTATAAGCCAATGGTCACTCCAGCAACCATGAAATTGTAGCAGAACTGTTCACCAGACTCTGCTGAACAAAACAATAGCTCTGATTAGCAGCTAACAAGCCACTGATTCAAGCTATTCACCTGCCTCTCACCCTATGCTTCCTGCCCTTCCACATGCCCTGCTGCACTGGCCGCTAAAATGCCTACTCCCCTTACTGTCCCCTTCCTCTGCCACCGTTGCCCTCAGCACCGATTCTGACCCCCAGCAGTGTGGGGCCATGCGCCTGTAGCGCCCTGCTCCTTTTGGGAAGGCGCTATGTGTTAAATTTAGTTATCTGAGCTGTAGTTAAGCTCAGAAAGAATTATGCTAAATTGTTAGCTCTGTTTCAGTCTAGCTGGGTTGCGCATTTTCCACCTGACAGTAGGTGTCACTGTCACCACGGTTCAGGGTTGGAAATGCAGCAGGCTAGGTGTATTGGTTATTCCTTTCCCAGAATTGGCTCAGGGGGCGTGGTCAACGTGCTGTGCATTCTGGGAGGGGGTACTTAAGAGACAGAGACCGCTCTATCGAAGTTCGTTGCTGGGAGTCATTGCCGGATCCTGACCTGAGGGCCCTCCTGGCCTCAGGGATGCGCAAGCCATTTTTGGTCTCGGGGCCTGCTGGCCCGAGGCTCTGCAACTGAGAAGCAGGCCCAGGAGTTTCTGGGGCCTACTAGTCCAGGGATGGTCCTACGCGGTCTTGCCTGCGGGAAGAAGCGGAACAATTGGGGACTCAATTGAAGGATGCATCCTGCCCAGTTTGCCTCGCGGTGCTGGGAGACTGGCTGAAATATTCTGGCACAGTGAGCTGTGTACTTTTGAAGGAACTCTTTTGCAAAGTGTCAGTGTGGTTACACGATCTTGTGGCGGAAGGTTGTGGAACGACGCAACGGCACTCATCTGTGGCAGAGACTTTGAGCGAGCTTTGCACCGGTTGCTAGGCCAGTGAGAGTAGGCCTATCCGGTGGTTGCTGAATCCAGCGTGGAACTGATTTGTCCTCTGGATCTGAGATTGTGCCCATGATTCGCAAAGCAAGGTACCTGAAACTGCCCTATCCCTCTACCCCTCTGTTGGAACTGGTATAATAAAGCTCTTGAAGAAAACGTACCCAAGTGTTGGTATGCACATTCATGACAGCTCTTCAAGAGGGATCCCTGACACGAGTGTGGTGAACAGGAAAAAGTTAACGGTAGGCCCAAAACTTTAAACCAGCAGCTCCTACGGGGTAGTGCTACACGTGGGGGCTCGTCCAGGATATCTGCCGTTACCCATAGCAACTAAAGTGAACTGTTCATCTGGGACTTATGTTACAGAGGGCTCTGGACTGTGTAATTTTTTTCTCCGTCAAAAAGAAGGGTGAGAACTTTGCAATCACTTCTAGGCCACGTGGGCTGTGGGCGGAGCCAAGAAAGTAAGAAAGCCAGCGAGCTACGTGCCAAAAAGAACAAGGGGGAGGAGTTCCCACCTACCTACTTGCCGCGTGAGACGCTGCGTGTGTGTCCAACATTCGGAAAGAAACGGAACACCGCCATGTCTTCAACCCTATCAACGCAGTCTGCTATGGGGCCCAGGATGTTTCCTGTGGGTACCTCTACAAGTGTCATACTGCCGCCGGGGACTGTACTGATGGACACTGGTATTCGTATGGAGCTGCATGGGCGGTTCATGCTCTATTTAATCGGTGATGTAGAGGCTTTGGGGATGCTGTGCAACAGTTGCGAAGGACTGGCTATTCACCCCGTCCATTTGTTCGATGTCTACGATGCGGGGAGTACCTGTTTGCTGTGGAGCAACCCACCATGCCGCCTCGTGCCTACAGAGTGGACTGGACCACAGGTAATATAAGAGAAGAAGTTTCTGCCTTCGATCCAGTGGTTAGGCCTACATCTGCTGCATCTGCTGTCGTGAGAAATCCCGAGAGAGATGGCGCTGTTACTGCTATAGTTAAGTCATCAGCGGACAGTGCCGCCATCGTTACCTCAACTGCATCTACCTCCGCTACACCTGCACAAAGGAAGGTGGGATACGTGAAGGCCTCCCGTGGCCATGGTCAAGGCCTACTCCAGAGACTACCCGAACCGGAACCAGAGAAAAGTCTGGCCTCCGAGAAGTCCACGACAGGAACGGTGAGAGATCTAAGGGAAATATGTTGGGGACTGTATGTAATTATCTGCCAGCGGAGGAGCTGGGAGATTCGGAGATAGACCCTTTGTCAGACATATCCAGGGATGACAATTTGTTTGAGACTATGTCGCAAGTACTATTATGGGCAAATAGAGACAATGTCGCCTCGGCTTTTACCTTCTCCGAGTATGCAGCTATGGACTCGGGGGAGACAACACCCAGCGAGGTTGTGGGTCTGATGAAATCCTGGTCCGCAGTACCAGTTCGATGGGTTCAGGAAAACTTTTTGCAAGCACTATGGTGCACAAGTCCACAGACTCGTGTGTGCCTCCTGGATATAGAAGTGCCAGGTCCCTGCCAGGACTTGCCCGGTCACAAAGGTTGCTTAATAAACGGTTGGAAAGAAAATATGGACTGGAATTCCCTTATGTTCCCAGGGATATTATGTAGGAAGTTGAGTCTCACAGGGAACAGTGGTACCACAAGGCTGTTTGGGACTATCTTTCGGTGCCGAAACCGTACGAAAGAGGGGCTATTCCCTTGCCATGGATGAACGCTTCAAGGGGTGTCTGCTGCACTGGAGTTATGGCAGACATATTCACGGAGACAAAGTGGTAATTTGCCGACCAGGGAAGGACGATGTAGTCTAGATTATCACCACCATTGACAAGCAGGGAAAATCCCTAACTTTACCTGATACACAATTTTACTGGTGAAAAGTTACGGTGACTGTCCTGATATTTTTGTTTTGCACCTTGCCAAAAGAAAGGAAGATTTTCTTTCTGAAAGGACTGTGGGTATGTAGCTAGGTAGCGTTAGGGTACCAGAAGATGTTGGAGTCAAGATTTCTTCTATGGGTCCAGTACTTAAAACTGAGGTCTGTGTTATGTTATATTTCTGCCACTAGGTGGTGGGAGTTTACTCAGTGAAACTGGACTTTCATACTTTTCCCTTAGCTACCTACACCCAATGTATATGTGTATATATGTGGAGAAAGAAAGGCTAATTTCTTCAGGAAGTGAGGCTTTGCTTCTCAGGAGATATTTTATATTATTGTATATGTATGTTTGCTTTGTTCTTTTTCAGGCGTTGAAATCTTCTATCAAGAACCACCGGAGAATGGGTGGGTTAGATAGAGAGAGAGAGAGATAAGAATACTGTATAATACTGTATATTTATATTGATGTGATTTCATTGCATGTGTATGTTAAACATTTATTTTCTTATACTGTTTTACCCCCCTCCCTTCCCGTCCAAGTTTTTTGGGTTTCAGGTATTGACTCTCAGGACTGAGAGTCATGTTTTTTTCCTCGACCTCCTCCTTTTTGCGGTGGGGGAAGTGTGTAGCGCCCTGCTCCTGTTGGGTAGGCGCTATGTGTTAAATTTAGTTATCTGAGCTGTAGTTCAGCTCAGAAAGAATTATGCTAAATTGTTGGCTCTGTTTCAGTCTAGCTGGGTTGCGTGTTTTCCACCTGACAGTAGATGTCACTGTCACCACGGGTCAGGGTTGGAAATGCAGCAGACTAGGTGTATTGGGTATTCCTTTCCCAGAAGTGGCTCAGGGGGCGTAGTCAACATGCTGTGCATTCTGGGAGGGGGTACTTAAGAGACAGAGACCGCTCTATCGAAGTTCGTTGCCGGGGGTCATTGCCGGATCCTGACTTGAGGGCCCTCCTGGCCTCAGGGATGCGCAAGCCATTTTTGGCCTCGGGGCCTGCTGGCCCGAGGCTCTGCAACTGAGAAGTAGACCCAGGAGTTGCTGGGGCCTACTAGTCCAGGAATGGTCCTACGCGGTCTTGCCTGTGGGAAGAAGCGGAACAATTGGGGACTCAATTGAAGGACGCATCCTGGCCAGTTTGTCTCGCGGTGCTGCTGGACTGGCTGAAAGATTCTGGCACCGTGAGCTGTGTACTTTTGAAGGAACTCTTTTGCAAAGTGTCAGTGTGGTTACACGATCTTGTGGTGGAAGGTTGTGGAATGACACGACGGCACTCATCAAGTCTGTGGCAGAGACTTTGAGCGATCTTCGCACCGGTTGCTAGGCCAGTGAGAGTAGGACTATCCGGTGGTTGCTGAATCCAGCGTGGAACTGTTTGTCCTCTGGATCTGAGATTGTGCCCATGATTCGCAAAGCAAGGTACCTGAAACTCCCCTATCCCTCTACCCCTCTGTTGGAACTGGTATAATAAAGCTCTTGAAGAAAACGTAACCAAGTGTTGGTGTGCACGTTCATGACAGCTCTTCAAGAGGGATCCCTGACACGAGTGTGGTGAACAGGAAAAAGGTAACGGTAGGCCCAAAACTTTAAACCAGCAGCTCCTACAGGGGTAGTGCTACACATCTACACCCACATGGATGTCTGATCTATCCTTGCAGCCTCTGTGTCACAATTGACATGAATGGGACTGCCTGCACAGGAATGCACAGAACACCCCTGTGTGTGTAAACAAGGCCCTCCATATGGCCCTCCATGGGCTTATTTTTTAGTACACCCCATGTGAACGAAGCCTTAGTAGGATTTTTGTAAGTTACGTTGTGTTTATTTGTGCTAATAAGGATTGTAGTGGTCTTGTTTTAGTAAAAATAGCGATTTGATAAACATTTGCGCTGCACAACTACTGTGGGGCCTAAAAAATCAGTAGCACCTTGTTTTTATCCTACTGGTCATGTGCTTTCATAAAAAATATGGTTTGGGGGTCTTTTGCAACTCTGAAAGCTATGAGTGAAAAATGAAAACCACCAGATTTTTAGAGAAATTTGGTTAACATTTTTGCGTACATTTGATTTCCACCATTTCACAAAAAGATGCAATTTAAAATGTACAAATATTTGTTGTTTATTTACTCAATGCAGTTTAAGATTTTATATTTAGTAGAAATTTTGCTGGAATTTTATAACATTTGCTGTATCTGCTAATAATGATTTTAGTGTATTTTTAGCAAAAATATTGTTTGAAAAACATTTGCACAAATATAACGGGGCCTTAAAAGTCAGTGGCACCTCCTTTTTATTCTACTGGCCACATGCTTTCAGAAAAAATATAGTTTTGGGGGGGGGGGGGGGGGGGTTGCAAGTACAAAATAAAAAAAGCAATGGAAAAATTCCAAAAATGGTCTTGGCACATGCCTGGCAGTGAAAAAAAGCACACCAAAAAGCACATACCCATTGAAATGAATGAAATAAGCATGTAAAACACATATGTGTTTTTACTGAGTGTTTTCAACAAACAAATGTGAAAGGGCCCTTAAAACACAAACTATGAAGTAATGAAGCACAATACTTAAAGCGGAGCACAAGCATACATCACCTTTTCTTCATTTTTGTTTTGATGACAGAGCCACTTCAACAACCAGGACCCTATTTAACATCTGACCACATTTTCCTGCTCTTCATTTCCAACATCTAACCACATTAATAATTATAGTGCTTGATGCTTACACTCTTATTTAATTTGCAATGGCCACAAGGAAACGGATTTTGTACACGATTTAAAGTATAACTAAAGGTAACACTTTTTGTTTTGTTTTGGATAGAGCGCAGAGGGATTAGAACGCTTGTCAGTTTTTATTGCTGTCTGTGCCCCTGTTAAGAAGATTCCCCTTCTCTATTTGCCCTGTTTACCATTATCATTAAAAGTGAACGTAAAAGAAAATCCCTAATTTTGGGTTGTTCCCAGAAAAGTAATAGAGTGGAAATCTTCCACTGGGGACAATAATTCTAGTGACCTGGGGGTCCCCAAGAAATTCCCTTAACTTGCAGAGATTTCCTCTCACTTCCTATTTTGGCTACAGGACAGGAAGTGAAGGGAAATCTCTGCAATGGGACACAGATGGCGAGAAAAAAAAATCTGACTGGAGTTAATACCCTCCCTTACTTTATCCAAAATGAAAAACAAAAAAAAGTTTTGCCTATACTGTAGTTCTACTTTAAGTCTCTTGACATAGTTCCATGTAAAAAATTAAAGCATTTACTGATAACAGATGACAGATATGCCAGGTTACAGAAATGCCCATTTCGTTGCAGGGGTTCATTAACAGATATCCCACCCTGCAAGCCGCTGACTTTTAGAGGTTTTAGATCTTGAAGGCTTTTTACCTTAAAGCGTTTTTTACCCCAACATTTCATATTCCTGATATGTACCTGCTGTACCATGTACTTGTATGAAAAAGTATCCTGTTCTCTTTGTATTGCTTTCTTTGTGTGAAATCCCTGGTGATCCTGCCAGTCCCTCTGCTTTCCTATTAAAAACTGACCACACTAAGCAGGAGAGCACACCGTTGTCAGTTCTCTAGCTGTGCTGGGAACTCAGAGTGCTCCCCTCCAATGATCAGACTTGTCCCCGTCCCCCCCTGTTTCACTGGGAGGCTCAGTGTACTGCTGCCTCTCCCCTCCCCCCCCCCCAGCTCTTATGCAGTTGAGAACAGAGGGAATTTGAGCACTTATAAAAAAAGGACAAAGGGTGTTTATAATGTGTTTTTTTTAAATAGATATATAGATATATATTTATCTATATATATATATTGTGAGGGGGTTAGCTCGGCAGCGGGTGTGTGTGACCCCCGGGATGGGCTCCCCACACAAAAACAGGCCCAGCAGACGGAGGTTGTGGTTTATTTTCTATTTACAGTGACAAAAACACAGCAAAGCAAAAGAAACATAAACAAAATAAATCCTGGTCAATTTGACCTCTGACTAAACATACAGGTTTCCTAACTAACAACTGGGATCAGCCTAGTGCTGTCCTAGTCCCTAAGTCCCTGATTTTAAATGTCCAAGCAAATAGCCACACAGGCTTTGTCTCACCGCACAAGGGTTCACTCTCTCCAGGAAGTCCACACAGGTCTGCTTCCAGGCATGAGCTAACCCCTAATGAAGCTGGGAGTTCTTATAGAGGCCTAAATGAGCTGACAAGCTTCAGCTGGTCTCATCAACTCCCTGTCTGCACGACGCCCCACACTCTCCCTAGAGGTATGAGTCATCCATGAGCCCACTATCCTCAGCTGGGCTTATACAACTCTCCACCTAGTTGTATAAGTCGGCGTAAAGCCTGAATCTGGGCGAAATATATCTACCCCCCTGGATGCAACCAGGTGACTTTACCTTCCTGCTGTCACATACCCCCCTCTTGTTTTAACCTCGGGGTTGGAACACCAGCAATCAGGCATTCATGTACTCGAGACAAAGCATCCACATTCCCCATTTGAACGCCAGGGCGATGCTTTACTGTGAAGTTGAATTCCTGGAGGGCCAGGAACCACCTATTCACTCTTCTATTTGTTTCCTTGTTTTGAGCCATCCACTTTAACGGAGCGTGATCCGTAACCATGTCAAAGTGCCTACCTAGCAGGTAGTACCGAAGGGAATCTAGAGCCCACTTCACCGCTAAACACTCCTTTTCAACGGTGGCGTAATTTACCTCATGGGACTTTAACTTCCTGCTGAGGTAAATGACTGGGTGCTCTTCCCCGTTCCAGACCTGGGACAATACTGCTCCTAACCCCACATCTGACGCATCACTTTGTACGACAAAGTCTTTAGAGAAGTCGGGTGAGTACAACACTGGCTGGCTAAATAAGGCTTGTTTCAAGAATTGGAATGCTGCCTCAGCCTCGGGGGTCCATTTAATCATGACCGACCCTTTCCCCTTCGTCAGGTTGGTTAGGGGCACAGCCTTAGAAGCAAAGTGGGGAATGAATCGCCGATAATACCCAGCGATTCCCAGAAAGGCTCGTACCTGCTTCTTGCTGTTGGGACGTGGCCAACTCTGGATGGCCTCGACTTTGTTGAGTTGGGGTTTTATTACTCCCCTCCCAATGGTGTACCCAAGATATTTGGCCTCCTCCTGCCCAATGGTACACTTCTTGGGGTTAGCCATAAACCCCGCTTCCCGAACAGAGTCCAGGACTGCTTGCACTTTTGGCAGATGTGAGGCCCAATCTGTGCTATGGACAATTACGTCATCCAGGTAAGCCGCAGCATACTTCCGATGGGGCCTCAGCATCTGGTCCATTTTCCGCTGGAATGTGGCCGGCGCATTCTGTAACCCGAACGGCATTCTTTTATATTGGAACGCCCCGTCTGGGGTTACAAATGCGGTTTTCTCTTTGGCCGACTTGGCCAGGGGGATTTGCCAATACCCTTTTGTGAGATCAAGAGTCGTCATGTATCGGGCTGTTCCCAGCCGGTCGATCAACTCATCTATACGTGGCATGGGGTAGGTGTCAAATTTTGTAACTTTGTTCAACTGACGAAAATCGTTACAAAATCGCCAGCTCCCATCCGGTTTAGGCACCAACACAATGGGACTAGACCAATCACTTTGGGACTCCTCTATCACCCCTAAGTTCAGCATTTTCTGTACTTCCTCCCGTATTGCCTCCCGTCGGGCCTCTGGGATCCGATAGGGTTTTAACTTCACCCTTTCACCGGGCGGGGTAATAATGTCATGCTCTACCCCAGATGTTTGTCCCGGCAGCTCAGAGAATACCTCCTTGTTGCGAAGCACAAACTCCTTAACCTCCTGTTGTTGGGGTTGTGACAAGGTGGCTGCGATTCCAACCTCAGGAATCACGCAACCAGTTTGAGCTGGTGACCAAGTGTCTGCGACTAGGGACTCCCTATCCCTCCAGGCTTTCAACAGATTAACGTGATAGATCTGTTCGGGCTTTCGCCTTCCTGGTTGTCTGACCTTGTAATTCACTTCGCTCACTTTTTCCATTATCTCGTAGGGGCCTTGCCATTTGGCAAGGAATTTACTTTCAACCGTAGGGACCAGTACCAGTATCCTATCCCCCGGGGAAAAGGTACGGGTCTTGGCTCCACGGTTGTACACTCTCTGCTGTGCTAACTGCGCTTGGGCCAAATGTTCCTTCACGATGGGCATTACCTGTGCAATTCGGTCTTGCATCAGGGTAGAGGATTGGGGCACCTCCCTAATAGCAAACATCAGATAAGGAAGTAGACAGTCCCAATCCTTTCCATCTCTATCCACCACTTTCTTCAACATTTGTTTTAGGGTTTTGTTGAATCTTTCAACCAGCCCATCGGTTTGGGGGTGATACACAGATGTACGTAATTGCGTCACTTTGAACAATTTACATAGCTCCTTCATAACCCGGGACATAAAGGGTGTACCTTGGTCCGTAAGCAGTTCTTTACAAATACCCACCCGGCTAAACACAAGAGATAGCTCTTTGGCTATGGTTTTGGCCGAGGTATTTCGGAGAGGGATCGCTTCTGGATAACGGGTGGCATAGTCCATTATAACTAATATGTACTGGTGCCCCCTAGCGGACTTGATTATAGGACCTACCAAATCCATGGCGATCCTCTCAAACGGGACCTCAATGATGGGTAGAGGGACCAGCGGGCTACGGAAATGTGGCATCGGGGCCGACCTCTGACACACAGGGCAGGAGGAACAATAATTTTCTATGTCCTTCATCACCCCCGGCCAATAGAATCTCTGTAATACCCTCTCTCGGGTTTTCTCTGTCCCCAGATGACCTCCAAGAATGTGCCCATGGGCCAACTCCAACACCAACTTCCTGTACGGTTTGGGCACCACAAGCTGCTCAACGGTTTCTTCTGCCCTTTTTGCCACCCGATACAGTAGGTCCTTCTCTACGCTGAAGTATGGGTAAGTGCAGGTATTATCTGGGTTCACTAACTCGCCATCTATTTTCACTACGTTTTCCCGTGCCTTTATTAGGGCGGGGTCTTTCAACTGTTCTGTGGCAAAGTTTTCCCTGTGAACCTCAAGATCAGAAAACTCCACAGACGGTAGGTTTTCGTCTGAGGAGGTGGGCTCCTCTCCAGTTTCTTGAGTCTCCCCTGCCAATACTGACAAGGGAAATTCCGGAGAGTCCTCACCACTCTCAGGGGAGTTCTGGCTATCACATTCCTGGTACATAGGGGCACCAGTGGGGGGCTCAGGATCATCCCACAGTTCCCAGAACTTCGGAAAATCCCTTCCCACAATGGCGTCATGCGGTAACTGAGATACTAAGCCCACTGGATGAGAGAGGGTACCTTTGGGGGTCTCGAAACACACTGTAGTCACTGGATACTCTCGGGTGTCCCCATGCACACAAATAACAGCTACCTTGCTATTCCCAGAGACCTCTGTTTTAACTAACTCAGCCTTTATCAGGGTCACAAGGCTACCTGAATCCAGCAATACCACAACATTTCTACCATTAACACACATTTTGCATAAATGTTTCTCAGTTCCTCGAATGGCAGTGCATGCGACTGTCACACACAGCGACTGACGTCTGCCCGTCAGAAAGTCACACTGCATGGGTTCCTCCACAACCGGGCAATTTGCTGCAATATGTCCCGCTTGCCGGCAGCGGTAGCAAACGATCCTTCTTGCCGCCTCTTGAGCCGCTGATTTCCCAGGCTGTTCTCGCCAAACTTGGGGTAGAGCTCCCACCCTCTCACTCTCTCCACCCTTACCCCTTGGAATCATCTTATCCGCCCCTGGGGATGGTCTGGTCTTAGGGTGGAAAGTCTGAGTGTCTCTGGAAGAGACCGTCAGGTTCTCTGTAGCCAAGTATTTCTCCACACGATCCACAAGACCATCGGCCGTCTCTGGGTCTCCATGGCTTACCCACTTTTGGATGGCAGTAGGAAGAGCTCTCAAAAACCGATCCATTACAACACGTTCCACAATCTTTGGTGCGGACAAAGTCTCTGGCTGTAGCCACTTTCTGCTCAGGTGAATGAGATCATACATTTGAGACCTGGGGGGTTTTCCAAGCTGGAAAGTCCAGTTATGCACACGCTGAGCCCGGACAGCCAGGGTGACACCCAGCCTTGCCAATATTTCAGCTTTTAGCATCACATAGTCTTTTGCTTGGTTAGGCTCTAGGTCATAGTAAGCTTTCTGCGATTCACCAGTTAACAGAGGAGCCACTAGTCCAGCCCACTTCTCCTCAGGCCACTTTTCTCTTTCAGCGGTCCTTTCAAATGTGGTCAAAAATACCTCTGGATCATCCTCTCCAGTCATTTTTGTCAATAAACGACTCACCCCAAAGGACGCGGTATTAGTGGGATGGCTTTCCTCACTGGTCTGCGGACGTTGCTGCATTACTGCTTCCATCTGTTGTTGTAGTCTCTGCTATTGCTTCTGCAACAGGTCTATGAAGCGGGCCTCAGATTGCTGCTGGGCTTGTTGCTGAGCCTCCAGACTCTGTTGCAAAGTTGCGTTTGTCTGCTGCTGGGCTGCAAGGCTCTGTTGATGAGCTTGCTGCTGGGCTGCGAAGTTCTGTTGTTGAGCTGCAAGGCTCTGTTGATGAGCTGCAAGGCTCTTTTGCAAACCTGCATTTGTCTGCTGTTGATTGGCATTTGCTAGAGCCAGCTGTTTCAGTATCTCCTCCATGCTGGCTTAAAAAAAACTGCCACTGGTTCTCCACCAACTGTGAGGGGGTTAGCTCGGCAGCGGGTGTGTGTGACCCCCGGGATGGGCTCCCCACACAAAAACAGGCCCAGCAGACGGAGGTTGTGGTTTATTTTCTATTTACAGTGACAAAAACACAGCAAAGCAAAAGAAACATAAACAAAATAAATCCTGGTCAATTTGACCTCTGACTAAACATACAGGTTTCCTAACTAACAACTGGGATCAGCCTAGTGCTGTCCTAGTCCCTAAGTCCCTGATTTTAAATGTCCAAGCAAATAGCCACACAGGCTTTGTCTCACCGCACAAGGGTTCACTCTCTCCAGGAAGTCCACACAGGTCTGCTTCCAGGCATGAGCTAACCCCTAATGAAGCTGGGAGTTCTTATAGAGGCCTAAATGAGCTGACAAGCTTCAGCTGGTCTCATCAACTCCCTGTCTGCACGACGCCCCACACTCTCCCTAGAGGTATGAGTCATCCATGAGCCCACTATCCTCAGCTGGGCTTATACAACTCTCCACCTAGTTGTATAAGTCGGCGTAAAGCCTGAATCTGGGCGAAATATATCTACCCCCCTGGATGCAACCAGGTGACTTTACCTTCCTGCTGTCACAATATATATAGATATATATATATAGATAGATATGTAGCGCCCATTCCATTTTTAGGGGCGCTATGTACCCAAATTTAGGGGAAGGTTTGAGCTGTAGTTGGGCTCAAACCACCTTAATTGTTAGGGCAATCTACTTTACACCGCAGGTAGTATACTGGTGTATAGTTCCCTGTGGCCTGTAGGTGGCGCTGCCATAATGGGCCAGGATTGAACTATATTAGTATAGTACTGTGCCTTGGGGGTCCTCTCTCGGCGGCGGTACAGTGGGCGTGGTCAACCCGCTGTGCATGCCGGGAGGGGATATAAAAGGGGCAGACGCTGCCTGTAGAGGTCGGTCGGTGTGGGAGTCAAGGTCAAGTTCGAGCCCAAGGGGGCCACCATGGAGTGTGGTACCTGGTCCTCCTGGCCAGGGGCCCACGTCCACACCAGTCCCAGGCACCTTTAGCCCTGGGGCTGCAGCAACAGTATTGGGCCCAGCACCTTCAGCTGGGGCCCGTGTCCTGGAAGGAGAAATCCCAGGGTGCCTCTGGCATGGGGACCCGTTTCTAAGATGAGGAGGCCGGGGGAGGACCCTTCTGAAGGACCGGTGAAAAGTTCACGGAGAAAGAAGGGCCTGGTAACTCTCTGGAGGGATTAGATCCATCCAACACAAAAGGATTAGGAACAACAGTTCTTTGGCAGAGAATCTCCCAATGGCAACTAAAGGAAAGAAGCTAAAGAAACGTCCGAGCATCACTTCGGCTACTAGGATCCGCTTTTATAGGGAACTACCCGGGTGAGCTAAACCTACTTGAGGAAACGAGTAGTGAATACTTAATCTGTTTTGTGCCTGGACTTATATCCAAACTCCTGCTGTCCTGTCCTCAATCCACCCTTTTCTATCTAATGACTTTTTGCAAATAAAGAAAATAAACTCTACGTTGGAGTTTGCTACTGGTGTGGACCTTGGAGTTATTGGGGAAATAAAGACTTGTCCTTACATCTTTGGGGATGAGAACCAACTTTATGGAGAACCCTGCTGCAGGACCTGTAAGTTAAAAAAGTATGCTTAACTAGACTTGTGCACAACGGAAAAATTCGTTCCGTTTCGGTTCGTTTCTTTCCGGTCCTGTTGATTCGTAATCATTCGTAATTTTGCTAGACGGGATTTTTCGTGTTCGGACTCATTCGTATTTTTGCAAGCGACATTTTTCGTTGAATTTTTTGTTGCTTTATAATTCGTACTTTCGGTAGAGTACGTTGTTTTTCGTTGATTCTGGACACAACTCCTACTTTCGTAACTTTTTTTGGGTTCGTTGATTCGTAATTTTCCTTGTCTCTCTCACAACGACGCTGCCTATTATGCCTAATGTGCTTCGAATGGATTTGTACTTTTCTAAATACATAGCGGTTATTTGTAACGATTCGAAATCTCGTATTTTACTTTCGTTTTTTACATGCGGCTATAGGCTCCGCCCCTGTACACCATTTTGAGAGGGTTCAGCACGGTGAGGGAGAAGCAGAGAGCAGAGCAGAGTGAGTGTTATTGTGCTTCGAATGGATTTGAAATCTCGTATTTTACTTTCGTTTTTTCATGCGGCTATAGCCTCCGCCCCTGTACACCATTTTGAGAGGGAGTTCAGCATGGTGAGGGAGAAGCAGAGAGCAGAGTGAGTGTTATTGTGCTTCGAATGGATTCGTACATTCGTAACTTTTTTCATAACGAATTATGCCGAAGACCTTCGGGCATTCGCTATTTTGCGGTATAATTTATTTCGGATTCGGTTTTATTCGTAATTGCTCTGTTCGGAAATTCGAATGCTTCCGAATGTCCGAAAGTTGCTAAATTCGGACGAATTTTGATTCGTTACGAAACGAATTGCACAAGCCTATGCTTAACCTCTTCACACAAGAGGGTACAGGCATGGTGGCCCGATGTGTCTTTTCCTGCTAGTGAGCCAAGGGCAGGTGAGAGATGACCGTGGTGCTACACGTGGGGGCTCGGGTTCCGGGATTCTGCAGTGGAAACCCCCCCAGAAGTTGGACTTTTATTCCCTTGTGAGGCTCCGTGGAGGTCGGCCATTTTTTGTGAAATTTGGACTGCGCCACGAGGAGAGCTCAAGCTGCGTATTTCGTGGGCGTGTCTAGAGCTTGGAAAGCCCGCAAACATTGCAGCAAGAAGAAGAAAAATGGGAGGAGCCTTGCCATGCCGTGAGATGCACGTGGTGGCTTTGGCGCCAAGTGGACAGTGCGTGATGGATCAGCGAGTGAGCAACATGTCGTCTGCTCCATGGAATTCTGTTGTTGCTACAACCATGGATGTTGCCTCACTGGCTACCCCTTTGACTGATACGGGGATTTGGCTGAAGCCTCGAGGGTGCTTCGCTCTCTATGTCTGCCGAGATGCGGAGGCCCTTGGGATGGTTTGTTCCGGATGCCAGGGACACCTGTGGCCCTTCGGGAGATGTACCAAGTGCGGAGAATTTATCTTTAAGGTCGAGCAGCCTACAGAGAAGCCTCGGGCCTACCGGATGAATTGCCTGATGGGCACCGCCACTCCAGAGGAGGAACCCTGCGCTTCCACAGCCACCCCCACGCGCAGTGTTGTGACTTCAGTTCTCAGTTCTGCTGTTCCGGTTGTTGCAGAGATGAAGAGGTCGGCGGATGCTGCCTCCGTCGTTACTGAGCCTTCTCTTCCACCTCCCAAGTGGAAGGTGGGCTATGTAAAAGCCTCCCGCGGCCGCAGTTGAGGTACATCCCAGCACCTGCCTGAACCGGATCGTCCAGTCGGAGGGACCTCCAAGCGATCTCCGGAGGGTGACGGTAAGGAGGCTGGGGTTATGACTGTTCATAGACTGCCTTGGAAGGGTACGAAGATAAGCGCCCAGAGTATTGGGGATGCTTGGGTACCTGACCCTAGAGAACTTTTGGGAGACCGTGAATCTGCCTCCACTAAGAACTATCTACTGGCAGAGGAGTACGATACCTCTGATTTGGAGTCAGTTTCTGATGCGGGAGATGACTACGAGGTAGATGAGCTCTTTGCTAGGAAGGGCTGGGACAAAATTCCATTAACCTCGTCCAGAAGTAGAAAGGGCTTACCCATGGACTCTGGGGACACTACACCCCGGGTGGAGGCCCATGTGCCTGAGGAGAAGACTGATCCCATGCCTGCACTGTCCGCACCTGTGTCGCCAGCACCTACTGCTGTGGCGGAACGTGTGCCATTGCGAGCCCCTTTTATGAAAATTAAAGCAGTGAAAGTGCCTAGGTCTCCGGATGCTATTGTCTTTCCAGGTGCAGGAGACCGTGCTACACTTTCCCCAATTTCAAGGTTGCAGCGGCTTTTCAACCAAAGAGTGGCTGTTGAATACGGATGTGAATACCCTTATGTTCCGAGGAACTTGCTTTTTGAAGTCGAGGCCTACCGAGAAAGATGGTATGCAGACTTTGTATGGAACTACCTAAAAGTGCCCAATGCTCGCAGGTATTTTATGTGCTCTGCTTCTGTTACTGAGAGGTTCAAGGGGTGCAAACAGGACTGGAACCTTGGCAGGCATATACACGCAGATTGGGTGGTTGTTTGTTGCAGGGAGCGAGAGGATGCTGTATATTCTGTTGAGACTTTCGATAAGAACTGGAAACTCCTTGTTTTGCCCGATCCTCACTATTATCTGTAAGAGAATAGACTCTGTTTTTTTTTCTTTGTTCCGGAGTGTACTCTCTTGGGGATCAAGGACTTTTACCCTTACTGAACTGGGGTAGCCTGCTAAGATGGGAGAGCCAGGAGAGCTGTTGCCGCTTCTCTCCGCTCACAGCATCACAGAGACATAGACTTTGGGATAGTTACAGTCAGGGTCATTGTGAGATCGACGTGTCAAGAAGAGAATATTCTTACAATGTTCAAACCCAAAGTGTCATGACCGTAGCAATTTCATCAGGTGGCGGTATTCTGTAAGATTTTTCATGCACTCTAAGCAAATGTCTATTTTACACTAGGCCTAGTGTATTTAAAACTTAGTAGAAGGAGGTTGTTCTTCTTTCTGGAAGGATGACTCCCTTCATGTATAAAAGTAGTGATAGGTTGTATATTGGTTTTATGTTCTTCTCTCCCCCTGCAGGTGAACTACGAGCAACCACCGGAGAATGGGTGGAACTAGTTAGCATAGGAGGGGAGGGAAATGTATAATAATGTTTTATCATGCTATGTGACATTAAGTATGGAATGTCCATATTGTACTCTGTTGTTCTTCCTTCATTTCTTTCTTTCACATCCCTTCCCCATTGCATAGGTTCCGGCACAAACACCTTACAAATTTGTACATAGTTTGGAATAAATCTGCGCTGATTCAGGCTTGAGGAGCGCGAGTTTACTCCAGACACTGGGGACAGTGTCTATTTTTCCGGGGGGTGTATGTAGAGCCCATTCCATTTTTAGGGGTGCTATGTACCCAAATTTAGGGGAAGGTTTGAGCTGTAGTTGGGCTCAAACCAACTTAATTGTTAGGGCAATCTACTTTACAGCTCAGATAGTATACTGGTGTATAGTTCTCTGTGGCCTGTAGGTGCCGCTGCCATAATGGGCCAGGGTTGAACTGCTGGTATAGTGCTGTGCCTTGGGTGTCCTCTCTCGGTGGCGGTACAGTGGGCGTGGTCAACCTGCTGTGCATGCCGGGAGGGGATATAAAAGGGGCAGACGCTGCCTGTAGGTCGGTCGGTGTGGGAGTCAAGGTCAAGTTCGAGCCCAAGGGGGCCACCGTGGAGTGTGGTACCTGGTCCTCCTGGCCAGGGGCCCACGTCCACACCAGTCCCAGGCACCTTAAGCACTGGGGCTGCAGCAACAGTATTGGGCCCAGCACCTTCAGCTGGGGCCCGTGTCCTGGAAGGAGAAATCCCAGGGTGCCTTTAGAATGGGAACCCGTTTCTAAGATGAGGAGGCTGGGGGAGGACCCTTCTGAAGGACCGGTGAAAAGTTCACGGAGAAAGAAGGGCCTGGTAACTCTCTGGAGGGATTAGATCCATCCAACACAAAAGGATTGGGAACAACGGTTCTGTGGCAGAGAATCTCCCAATCGCAACTAAAGGATAGAAGCTAAAGAAACATCCGAGCATCACTTCGGCTGCTAGGATCCGCTTTTATAGGGAACTATCCGGGTGAGCTAAACCTACTTGAGGAAACGAGTAGTGAATACCCAAGGGTGGGTCGGTGAATGATGCTATCACTCTGTTTTGTGCCTGGACTTATATCCAAACTCCTGCTGTCCTGTCCTCAATCCACCCTTTTCTATCTAAAGAGAGTCCCGGAGCAGAGACAGCAAAGAATGAGCGCAGGGACGGCATGACAGGTGGGACAGGCAGCAGCTTATCAAGGGCTGTGGTGCTTTAAGGAAGGGGGAGTGGTCTAGGGGCCGGGAGGAGTGTCAGCAGAAGTTCAGTGTGGGGAGGAAGTGACGTTGCATCATACCTCAAGGACACACGAGGAAGAAGCTTGTAGTGAAGCCTCCTGCTGGTATGGCTGCAATCATGGAGCAACTGAGAGCGGCGTTAGCTGCGCAGGTCGCAGAGTGGTTACAGGACCATGTAGCAGCGGTCCTGGAGGAGCAGGCGGCGGTACCCTCCGGGGGGGGGTAATACAGCGGCACACGCTAGGCGGTGAGCGGTACAGCCCTGACACCTCCCCAAGTACAGAAAATTCAGTTCGGAGACCCAACAGGGGCCCTCCGGCTGCATCCCCTCGTCGCACACAGCCTGTGTTGGCGGGGGGGGGCCGGGAGGAATCCGCGCCATGGACGGAGCTCGGCAGTGGGGGAGACGAGCGGCTCTCCTGTCCCCTCCCCCCCCGCGCGTCGGAGATGCAGGGACATCGTGGCCGAGGCTGCGAGGGACGGTCGGAGCAGTCGTGCGGCCCTGCGCGGAGGACCCAGTTCACGGGCCGGTGGCCTGGAGGCAGTGGCGGCCAGGGGTCCGGTGGTGTTGGCGGGACAATCGGTGAGGGGTACAGAGTCGACAAGGGTGAATGGAGGAGATCGAGCGGATGACACCCGTGCCAGGGGGCGGACCCAGAGTCCATCGGTGGAGGTCACGAGTGGGTCGGGTGTGCCAGGATCGAGGGGACGGGACGCACAGCCACGCCCGCCCTTGTCCACTGGGTCGCGTCCGCACGGGGTGCACCCAGCGCATGTGGCGGCAGTAGCAGGTGACGACAGGTCGGAGGGTGAGCTGTCCGGGTCGGATGGTGGCGAGGACTCGGAACAACAGGCAGCGATGGATTCCAGTTCGTTGGCTCGTGGACTCAGTCCAAGGCAGCCCGGTAAGTCAAATTCTACTGCTACTATTTGTACACTTTTACAGGATTTATAGGGACAAAGTAGTGTTGGGGGGGGTTCAGTTACAGGGGGGTCACTGGGGGCGCTTTCTTCCCTGTCAAGGCAGGGGGCTGCGGGGGAGGCGCAGGATTTGTGGCCTGGGTTAAGAGAGTTGGTCAGGCGGTTTGAGCCGGGCAGTTGCGACACGGGGTCGCCCACGGGGGCGTGGGTTTAGCAAGGGGGTTCATCTCAGGCAGGCGTGGTGGGCGGGGTGCCGGCGGCGGCGCCGTTAGCCTCTGGTGTACCTGTGGGTGGGGTGACAGGAACAGTGCAGGCCCCCTTACCGGGGGAGGCTACCGCGGCGGGCGGTCAGGATGCTTCAGGGGAGAAGAAAAAGGAGGCGGTCAGGCTGGCGGATGCCGCAAAAAATGAGATGTATATTTGTTTTGAAGCGCCGTTGGGAGCTCACCTCAAGGTGGACGTCAGAGAGAAGATCTGGAAGGGTGAGTATGTGGAGATCTTTACGTTGCTCCCCTTAGAGAAATTCAACCTGGATAGGGTAAAGCCTGAGGAGAGCAAGAAGGAGGACGAGGAAAAGCGTCATTATCGTCTTATTCCCCGCACATTCACGAATTGGTTGCAAGCATTTGCGATCATGGCCTGCATGATAGCGGAGAAGGCCCCGGAACATTGTTCGGGGCTGTTCATTTACTTGGAGGCAGTTTGCGAAGCATACCGGACGTATGGTGGGGTAGCTTGGTTGCGGTACGATGAGCAGTTCCGGCAAAGGATGGCCATCAGACCAGGGCTGCGTTGGGATCACAAGGACATCAACTTGTGGATGAGACTGATGACGGCGTCTCGGGCCTCCAATCAGTTTTTTCAGGGGGTCGGAGGTGTTGCTGCCTCAGGACAACCGACCGAGGAAAAATGGGACTACTGCTGGCAGTTTAATGAGGGCACATGTAAGTACGGCGCAAACTGTCGCTTCAAGCACGTGTGTTCAGGTTGCGGGGACAGCCATGCCTTTGCCAAATGCTTCAAGCGCCGGAGAGTCTGCGGGTAAAGGGAATGACTCCAATTCGGGTGGAAAGGATGCCTCCCTTTCTCAATAGATATCCCGACAGGAGTGCCGCTAGGTTGTTAGAGGAGGGTTTCACCAGCGGGTTTAAGATTCCTAGTGCGCCCTTTGCCGTTCCCCCGGCAGCTAGGAACCTCCGGTCTGCCCTGCTGCAGCCCTTGGTGGTTTCAGAGAAACTGGCTAAGGAAGTGCAGTTGGGGCGCATGGCTGGGCCGTTCACGGAGGTTCCAATGACGGATTTGGTGGTATCCCCCTTGGGAGTTGTCCCCAAGAAGGAACCGAACAAATTTCGCTTGATTCACCACCTTTCTTTTCCCAAGGGTGGGTCGGTAAATGATGCTATCACGCCGGAGGACTGCACGGTATCGTACACTTCCTTCGACGCTGCTGTGGCATGGGTTCGCAGGTGTGGTCGTGGAGCGCTATTGGCTAAGGCCGATATTGAATCGGCATTTCGGTTGCTCCCGGTGCACCCGGACAGTTTTAGTTTCTTGGGCTGTACTTGGGATGGGGCTTATTATGTGGACCGTTGGGTTGCTCCATCTCTTGCGCGTTATTCGAGACTTTCAGCTCGTTCCTGGAATGGGTGGTCCGAGACGCGTCGGGGATCAGTTCGATCATCCACTATCTGGACGATTTCTTGTGCGTGGGTCCGCCGGAGTCCAACGTTTGCTCCGTCCTGTTGGGAACGTTGCAATACGTTACTGACCGTTTCAGGGTCCCTTTGGCCCCTGAGAAGACTGAGGGCCCTACGCCGTTCATTGTATTCTTGGGTATAGTGCTGGATTCCTTGAAGATGGAATGTAGACTTCCAGAGGATAAGTTGGAGGCTTTGAAGGCGGAAGTGCGGGGCGTTATCGGGCGGTGTAAGATTCAGCTGCGTCAGATGCAGTCACTACTAGGTAAGTTGTGTTTCGCCTGTCGGATAATGCCAATGGGTAGGGTCTTTAGCCGCAGGCTGTCGGCTGCTACTCATTTTGTGAGTCTGAATGGCGAGCTGCGGGAAGACTTGGAAGTGTGGCATGAATTCTTGGAATCTTTCAATGGGTGGGCGTTGTGGATGGCCGGGCCCGTTAGTAATTTCGATTTGGAATTGTTTACAGACGCGGCAGGCTCCACGGGGTATGGGGCGTTCTGGCAGGGCAAATGGAGCGCGGCTCCTTGGCCCACGGAGTGGGAGGAGGCGGGATTCTTGAAGAACCTAGTACTGCTGGAGCTTTTCCCAATTGTAGTGGCATTGGAACTTTGGTGGGATTCCTTCCGGAATCTCAAGGTGCGTTTGAACTGCGACAACATGGGGGTAGTACAGGTGGTGAATCGTGTGTCGGCTGCATCGCAGCCGGTGGTGCGTTTGCTACGACATTTGGTTCTGCGCTGTTTGCACTTGAATGTATTCGTTTATGCAGTACATCTTCCTGGTGTGGTTAACACCCTGGCTGACGCTTTGTCTCGTTTTCAGTGGGACAGGTTCCGGGAGTTGGCACCAGCAGCGGAGCAACACGGGGTGACCTGTCCCAACTGGATGTGGAACATTGCTTTGACAGCACGGTGCAGTGCATTAAACGGTCGGTGAGTGGGGGCACATGGAAAGCATATGCTAAGGTTTGGCAGGAGTGGAGGTCATTTGTTCAAGGGCTTGGAGTTTCCCCGGTGGGGCGTGATGCGGGAGTAGCCCTGCTTTATTTTCTTACCTTGAAGATGGAGCGAGGCGTTTCCGTGTCCGCGGTGGATCGGGCACTGGCGGGTTTGGCTTTCCTTTTCAAATGGTATGGTTGTAGGGACTATACAAAAGAATTTTGGGTGAAACAGACGGTGAAGGGGTACAGGAGGGGCCGGAAGGCAGCGGACAGCCGACGGCCGGTTTCGTTTGTGATGTTGCAGAACTTGTTCCTGCATTTGCACTCCGTGTGCAGTTCGGTATATGAGTGTCACTTGTTCCGGGCAGCATTTGCGCTTGCCTTTTTTGGGGCCCTGAGGGTGGGAGAGCTGGTCAGTTCTTCCAGACAGGCGCACGGGGTTTGTTGGTCCAGGATGTGGATTGTTCAGAAGACTCGTGCGGATTTGGGTGAGTAGGTCCAAAACGGACCAAGGGGGAAAGGGTATGCGACTCCGGTTGTTTCGCATTCATGATGCGTCAATCTGTCCTATACGGGCGGTGGAATCCTTTGGTTCCATGCGTCCTGGACTTGGGGGTTCTTTTCTGATGCATGAGGATGGGTCGGCACTGTCTAGGTTTCAATTTATAGCGGTGTTCAAAAATGTTTGTTAGCGGCGGGGTATGACCCGAAGGGTTATGCCTCGCATTACTTTCGTATTGGGGCAGCCACGGAGGCGGCAAGGGCGGGCCTGACGGCGGACGCAGTGAAGCGGATTGGGCGGTGGGAGTCTGACAGGTTTAGGCTTTATGTTCGCCCACATCTGATGCATGAGTAAGGGATACTGGTTTGGGGGCTGTGTTCGGGCTGCGTGGTGAAATGGTGGAAGTGTCAATAAATGGTTTATTTTATTTTCAATGTTTTTCAGATGGTGAGCCCATATTGGTTTGGATTCTGGGTCACTCGTACGTGTTCTGGGGGGCAAGACGGGCCGATGTTCGGCCCAATGGAAGGCAGTTGGGGATGCCTCTACGAGAAGCCCAGGTCCGATGGATCGGGGTGCCGGGCATGGACTGGAGTGGGGTTATGCCAGAAATACAGAGGTTTGCATGCCGTGATAGGGCGCCGGATATTCTGGTGCTGCATGCGGGGGGAATGACATGGGGGCCAGGTCTATGCACCAGCTGATCCGGGATATTAAATGTGATTTTTTTAAGGTTGCGCACTGCTTACCCGGGGATGATTGTTCTTTGGTCAGATATGGTGGGCAGAACGGCTTGGCGTTGGGCTTGGTCGGTGGAAAAAGTTAACAAGGCCCGGGTTAAAGTTAATAAGGAAGTGGGGAGATTCTTTGTTCGGAATTGCGGCCTTGTGGTGCGCCACCGAGAATTGGAAGTGGACACTTGGCGGTACCTGAGGGGAGACGGGGTCCACCTGAATGCTGTTGGCCTTGATTTTTGGGCCCTGGGGTTGCAGGAGGGAATTCAGCGGGCCCTGAGGGTGTGGAGGTGCACGCAAGGGTAAGGCTTTACCCCTTGCGAGCTGTGGCGGTGTTTGGTTGCTGGAAAAGGAGGTAAAAGTGGAAGTTCTGGAGAAAAGGTGGTACCCAAAGGTGGTATGGGGTTTATTGGGTACCTTCCGGTCAACAAGGGTTAACCAGGAAGGGGGAAAAATGTTAGGGCCCTGCGTACATGTGTACCGCCTTCGAGTCGGTGTCTTGCGACTGGAGGCCTAGGGGATATAGTTTGGTCCCAGTGTCCAAGTTGTGAGTTGTGGTCTCTAAGACCACCAGGGTATTGGAAAAGTGTTAAATGTTATTTAAATGGTTATTTATTTCATATATAAGAATTTGTTAAATAAATAGGCCGCAAGGCCAATTTTACTCCACAACCTTGTCAGTCGTTATGGTAAGAGGGGTATGTGGGGTGGGGGCAGATATATATAGAGGGTAAGTCAGTGCGGAAGATCTGTCCTTAACATGTCATGACTTTTTGCATATAAAGAAAATAAAGTCTACGTTGAAGTTTGCTACTGGTGTGGACCTTGGAGTTATTGGGGATATAAAGACTTGTCCCTCTTTGGGGACGAGAACCAACTTTATGGAGAACCCTGCTGCAGGACCTGTAAGTTAAAAAAGTATGCTTAACCTCTTCACACAAGAGGGTACAGGCATGGTGGCCCGGTGTGTCTTTTCCTGCTAGTGAGCCAAGGGCAGGTGAGAGACGACCGTGGTGCTACAGATATATATCTATTTATATAGATATATATCTAGCTATATATATCTATATATATATATCTATATATATATATATATATATATATATATCTGTGCAATGTTTTACCATTCATTTCTGGTTTAAATTGAAAGGGTCGTTTTACAAGGTGATCTTTTACAATCCCTTTAATATATTATCTGCATCAAGGTAAAAAATCTTCTTTGTCCAGCTCCCCCCTCAGCCGCACCTAATACTTACCTGAGCCCAATCTCAATCCAGTGCTGTGCACGATAGCAGAGGTTCTCTCCCTCCGAAAAAGGCTCAGACACAGCTAGTGAGGAGGGAGCAGGGAATGGGCCGAGCCACACAGTGCCACACGAGTGCCCCTATAGCAAGTGTCTTGCTATGGGGACACTCTGCAGGAGGGGATGGAGCCAAGATCATTGGTGGGGGACCCGAGAAGAGGAGGATCGGGGCTGCTCTGTGTAAAACTATTGGCAGTTTTAAAAACCTAAAGTATATTTGAAGACCTTTTTTTTTTTTTTAGATAGAGAGAGTCTTATAGTCTTATGCCGCGTACACACAATCGTTTTTAATGTCATTTTCAAAAACAACGTTTTTCTCAACGTGATTTTTCTTGTTTCCTCTCAAGCCTGTCTTGCATACACACGTTCATTAAAAAAAACGCTCGAGCAAAGCGCAGTGACGTACAATACGTACGACGGCACTATAAAGGGGAAGTTCCGTTCGAATGGGGCCACCCTTCATGTTAGTAAAGTTTGTTGAGCAACGATTCGCGCTTTTCAGCCTTGTGCTTTTCAGTCCGTTACAGCGTGACGAATGTGCTATCTCCATTACGAACGCTAATTTTACCAGAACGAGCGCTCCCGTCTCATACTTGATTCTGAGCATGCGCATTTTTTTTCCCCTCGTAAAAGCATACACACTACCGTTTTTCACGTCGTTAAAAAAAACGACGTGAAAAACGAAGTGAAAAAATAGAGCAGGTTCTCATTTTTTTTAGGCCATTTTTCAAGTCATTAAAAATGCTCTGGAGCCTACACACGATCGTTTTTAATGCCCAATTTAAAAAATGGCATTTTTAATGTCGTGAAAAACGGTCGTGTGTATGCGGCATTAGATTCGAGAGAGAGAAGAAACCTGGTCAGGTTTTTATAGCAATCTGTGTCCCTGTTAGGGAGAATCACCTAACATAAATTAAAAAAAAATTCTCCTTGTGACCGTTATCACTGAAAGTGAAAGAAAATCACACATTTTAAATGGTCACCAGAACAAGAACAGAGGAAAAATGTTTCAATAGCATAGCTGCCAAAAGTCCTGATTTTCCCGTGAAAAATCATGGGAAATTGGTCTTGTCCCATTATATCACCAGAGCTGCCGGCACTGGTGACTTGGTCTATGCCGCCATTTTACAGAAGACCAGCTCTCCTGGGGAAGAAACAAGAGGTGGAGCCCGGGTGGCAATGAAAAATCAGCTGCCAATAGAAATGGAGGGCCAGGCCGCGGGGCGGGGGTTTGGCGGCAGCTCGATTTCTGTTGGCAGACACTTTCATTGCCATCCGGGCTCTGCCTCTTGTTTCTTCCCTACGAGAGATGGTCTTCTGTAAAATGGTGGCGGAGACTAAGTCACCAGTGCTGGTCCTGGAGCTCTAGCGGCGGCTCTGGCGATTGAGCAGCATGGAGGTATCATAATGCATCTGGTGGCCAGCTGCATCTGGTGGCAAGTGACAAGCTGCATATGGTGAAGAGCTGCGTCTTTTGGCAAGTGACAAGCTACATCATGTGGCAAGTGACACGCTGCATCTGGTGGCAGGTGACACGCTGCATCTGGTGGCAGGTGACACGCTGCATCTGGTGGCAGGTGACACGCTGCATCTGGTGGCAGGTGACACGCTGCATCTGGTGGCAGGCGACATGGCAAGTGACAAGCTGCATCTGGTGGCAGGCAATGTGGCAGGTGAGACGCTGCATCTGGTGGCAGGCAACGTGAAAGTGACAAGCTGCATCTGGTGGCAGGCAATGTGGCAAGGGACAAGCTGCATCTGGTGGCAGGCGATGTGGTAAGTGACAAGCTGCATCTGGTGGCAGGCCACGTGGCAAGTGACACGCTGCATCTGGTGGCAGACGACGGTGGCAAGTGACAATCTGTATCTGGTGGCAGACGACGGTGGCAAGTGACATGCTGCATCTGGTGGCAGGCGACGGTGGCAAGTGACACGCTGCATCTGGTGGCAGGCAAAGTTGGCAAGTGACACGCTGCATCTGGTAGCAGGCGCCATGGCAAGTGACACGCTGCATCTGGTGGCAGTCAACGTGGCAGGTGACAATCTGCATCTGGTAGCAGGCGACGGTGGCAAGTGACAATCTGCATCTGGTGGCAGGCGACTGTTGTAATATGTTGGCTGATTTATTAGATATGTGTATATGTATGGACATATATATATATATATATATATATATATATATATATATGTGTTTATAGGTGAATACAATATTGACCAGGCCAGCAGTTGTCAGTCAACTGGATTACACATGTGAGGGAGGCTAGAAGACAGCTTTGATGTGTTAATCTTATCAAGGGGACTTGTTTCCAGGACGAGTCTATCTTTACATATCAAGGCGGTATTCAGGTCACCTTCCGTCTCCGTAATCTAATTGCATATGTCAAAAGACAGCATGTTGATGTTATTATGCAAGAATGCAAATAATGGCTGTGGTCGTCTCCGGCTAGGTTGGGGGTCATTCTCTGTCATCCTGAATGACAGAGTGTGGATCAAAGACAGCCAATAAAATTGCTCAGTCATTCAATAGATAAGATATATAAAGCTAATATTAGGGCTAGTCATATATATTCCTGCATGATCATGAAGGCACAGGTATATTCTGTAGGAATATGGAGGCAAAGGATATATTCTGTAGGAATATGAAAGCACAGGTCTAGAATATACTCTGTTGGGTTTGTTGTCATCAGTATTGGACTTTGCTCTGTATTGAAAGTCAATAAAGCGCAATCTCTGGAGAACTTGGGCGTTTGCTGCGGGACATAACTTATATACATCATCTTAATAACCTAAGTATTGGGTCATCGGTGGACTATATATATGATATCACTACATTGGTGCCGTTCAAGCGACCAGAAGCGCATTTTCAGGACTTGGTAACAGAAGTCAGTGATGACAGCAATCCTGTGAAGTGGACAGAAGTCTGATGGAGACCCAAGAGCTGTGCTGTGACTCTAATGTCTGGTTGTGACATAAGAGTCTGATCTACAAGATTAAACAAGTTTGGAACCCCAGAATTATTCTCTGGAGACTGGAAACTGAAGAGAAAAAAGACTGTCGTGTACCAGAAGACAAGGTGCAGCCTCTAATACGGTGAGTAAAATATTTCCTTTTTTAAATTATTAGTAATATAGCCAAAATGCTTACTCAGTGTGAAACTAGTGTCAGTTCTGATAAAGTTAACAGATGGATATTAAAATGTATTAAGCGTCATGGCGGTCCTTAAGAAATTCCAGAAAAATGTAAGCAGACATGGACTATGATGAAGGAATTTTTAGAGAAAAATGTTTTTAATAGCAAAATTTCAGAAAGTAAAAGAAAAGGTTGCATTTTGCAGGGCTTGTTATCTTGCTGTTTAACCACTTGCCGCCCGCCCTATAGAGGATTGACGGCGGCAAAGTGGTTGCAGAATCCTGACAGGACGTCATATGACGTCCTCAGGATTTTGAGCCGCTTGCCGCCCCCGGGGCGCGCATCGCGGCGATCGTTGCTGCGGGGTGTCAGTCTGACACCCCGCAACACCGATCTAGGTAAAGAGTCTCCGACGGAGACTCTTTACCACGTGATCAGCCATGTCCAATCACGGCTGATCACAGTGTAAACAGGAAAAGCCGGTCATCGGCTTTTCCTCACTCGCGTCTGTCAGACGCGAGTAGAGGAGAGCCGATCGGCTGCTCCTCTGACAGGGGGGGGTTTGTGCTGATCGATTATCAGCACAGCCCCCCTGAGGATGCCCACTGGACCACCAGGGATGCCACTAGACCACCAGGGATGCCACTGGACCACCAGGGAAGCACACCATGTAAGGTATGCCACCCTAGACCACCAGGGATAATGGATGCCAATCAGTGCCACAATGGATGCCAATCAGTGCCCACAATGGGCACCACTGATTGGCAGGCATTATTGTTTGGCACTGATTGGCATCCATTAGTACAGTACAGTGCCACCTATCAGTGCCCACCCATGCCACCTATCAGTGCCCACCCATGCCCACCCGTGCCACCTATCAGTGCCCATCCATGCCGCCTATCCGTGCCCATCTGTGCCCACCCGTGCCGCCTATCTGTGCCCACCCGTGCCGCCTATCTGTGCCCACCTGTGCCCACCCATGCCACCGATCGTTGCCCACCCATGCCGCCGATCGTTGCCCACCCGTGCCGCTGATCATTGCCCATCCGTGCCGCCGATCGTTGCCCATCCGTGCCGCCGAACGTTGCCCATCCGTGCCACCTCATCGGTGCCCATCCGTGCCGCCTTATCCATGCCCGTCAGTGCAGCCCCATCAGTGCCCATCAGTGAAGGATAAAACTAACTTATTTACAAAGTTTTGTAACTGAAACCCAAAAAAAACTTTTTTTTTTCAAAATTTTCGGTCTTTTTTTTATTTTTTAGCAGAAAATAAAAATCACAGAGGTGGTCAAATACCACCAAATGAAAGCTCTATTTGTGGGAACAAAATGATAAAAATTTTGTTTGGGTACAGTGTACCATGACCGCGCAATTGTCATTCAAAGTGCAACAGCGCAGAAAGCTGAAAATTGGTCTGGGCAGGAAGGTGTTTAACCACTTGACCACTGGGCACTTAAACCCCCTTAATAACCAGACCAATTTTCAGCTTTCGGTGCTCTCACATTTTGAATGACAATTACTCAGTCATACAACACTGTACCCATATGAAATTTTTGTCCTTTTTTTCACACAAATAGAGCTTTCTTTTGGTGGTATTTAATCACTGTTGGGTTTTTTATTTTTTGCGCTATAAGAGAAAAAAGACTGAAAATTTTGTAAAAAAATGATTTTTTTTTCGTTTCTGTTATAAAATTTTGCAAATTACTATTTTTTCTTCATAAATTTTGGCCAAAATTTATACTGCTACATATCTTTGGTAAAAATAAGTACAAATTGGTGTATATTATTTGGTCTTTGTGAAAGTTATAGAGTCCACAAGCTATGGTGCCAATATCTGAAAATTGATCACACCTGAAGTACTGACGGCCTATCTCAATTCTTGAGACCCTAACATGCCAGAAAAGTACAAATACCCCCCAAATGACCCCTTTTTGGAAAGAAGACATTCCAAGGTATTCAGAAAGAGGCATTGTGAGTTTTTTGAAGTTGTCATTTTTTCCCACAATTCTTTGCAAAATCAAGATTTTTTTTTTCTCTTTTTTTTTTTCACAAAATTGTCATATTAGCAGGTTATTTATCACACACAGCATATGCATTCCACAAATTACACCCCAAAACACATTCTGCTATTACTCCTGAGTATGGCGATACCACATGTGTGAGACTTTTACACAGCGTGGCCACATACAGAGGCCCAACATGCAGGGAGCACCTTCAGGCGTTCTGGAGCACCCAGGCCAATTCTGACATTTCTCTCCTACATGTAAAAATCATCATTTGTTTGCTAGAAAATTACATAGAACCCCAAAACATTATATATGTTTTTTTAGCAAAGACCTTAGAGAATATAATGGTGGTTGTTGCAACTTTTTATCTCGCACGATATTTGCGCAGCAATTTTTTTAACGCGTTTTTTACGGAAAAAAAATGTTTTGTGCTTAAAAAAAAAAAAAAAACAGTAAAGTTAGCCCAATGTTTTTGCATAATGTGAAAGATGAAGTTACGCCGAGTAAATAGATACCTAACATGTCGCCCTTAAAAATTGCACACACTCGTGGAATGGCGCCAAACTTCGCTACTTAAAAAATCCCCATAGGCGACGCTTTAAATATTTTTACTGGTTACATGTTTTGAGTTACAGAGGAGGTCTAGGGCCAAAATGATTGCTCTCGCTCTAACGTTCGCAGAGATACCTCACATGTGTGGTTTGAAAACCGTTTTCATATGTGGGCGGGACTTACGTATGCGTTCGCTTCTGTATGCGAGCTCACGGGGACAGGGGCGCTTTAAAAAAAAAAAAAAAAAATTATTCTTCATTTTACTTTATTTATTTTAGTTTGACATGTTTTTCCGCCCTAAACATTTTTTTGATCACTTTTATACCTATTACAAGGAACGTAAACATCCCTTGTAATAGGAATATGGCATGACAGGTCCTCTTTACAGTGAGATATGGGGGGGGGGGTGTCAATAAGACCCCACATCTCACCTCTAGGCTGGGAAGCCTGAAAAACATACAAAAAAAAACAACAATCCTGGCTTTGATCGTAGCGGTGAGTCGGTAGAAGCACCGGAGGGCGGCGGGGGGGGGACATCCCCTCTCGCCTCCCGTAAGAATGATCAAGCGGCGGAACAGCCGCTATGATTGTTCTTATGGTGTAGGGAATCGCCGGCTGAAAAAGCTGATATCTGAATGATGCCTGTAGCTGCTCCCATCATTCAGATATCCCCGCACAAAGTCAAGGACGTCATATGACGGCCGGAGGGCGGGAAGTGGTTATTGCAGAGTATTGCCAGGCATTGCGGAGTATTGCCGGGCATTGCGGAGTATTGCCGGGCATTGCGGAGTATTGCCGGGCATTGCGGAGTATTGCAGGGCATTGCGGAGTATTGCGGACTATGGCAGGGTATTGCGGTGTATGGCAGGGTATTGCGGTGTATGGCAGGGTATTGCACGGGTATTGCACAGGGTATTGTGGAGGGTATTGCACAGGGTATTGTGGAGGGTATTGCAGAGTATTGTGGAGGGTATTGCAGAGTATTGTGGCGGGTATTGCAGAGTATTGTGGCGGGTATTGCAGAGTATTGTGCAGGGTATTGCAGAGTATTGTGCAGGGTATTGCAGAGTATTGTGCAGGGTATTGCAGAGTATTTTGCAGGGTATTGCGCAGGGTATTGCAGAGTATTTTGCAGGGTATTGCAGAGTATTTTGCAGGGTATTGCAGAGTATTTTGCAGGGTATTGCAGAGTATTGTGCAGGGTATTGCAGAGTATTGTGCAGGGTATTGCAGAGTATTGCAGAGTATTGCACCAGGGTATTGCAGAGTATTGCACCAGGGTATTGCAGAGTATTGCACCAGGGTATTGCAGAGTATTGCACCAGGGTATTGCAGAGTATTTTGCAGGGTATTGCAGAGTATTTTGCAGGGTATTGCAGAGTATTTTGCAGGGTATTGCAGAGTATTTTGCAGGGTATTGCAGAGTATTTCGCAGGGTATTGCAGAGTATTGCACCAGGGTATTGCAGAGTATTGCACCAGGGTATTGCAGAGTATTGCACCAGGGTATTGCAGAGTATTGCACCAGGGTATTGCAGAGTATTGCGCAGGGTATTTTGCAGAGTATTGGCAGGGTGTATTGCAGAGTATTGGCAGGGTATAGCACAGGGATGGCTGAGCAGGGATGGATGGATGGCTGGATCTGTGACTGCAATTGTCACAGATCCAGCCCACAGTGCTGCTGCTGCCATCCGCTCCCTCCCCTCCCCTCTCACACTGTACCGATCGGTACAGAGAGGGGAGGGAGGAACCGGCGTCATCAAATGACGCCGGTCTGTTTACAAGTGATTGCTCCGTCATTTGACGGAGCGATCACGTGGTAAACGGCCGCTATCAGCGGCGATTTACCGTGATTCGTGATCCGCCGGGTCCTCTGGACCCGGCGGTCACGGAGTTTCCCGTGTGCGCGCCCCAGGGGGCGCGCGGGAGCGCGATTCTGGGAGGACGTTATATAACGTCCTCCCAGAGTTAAGCAACCACCTTGTCGACGTTATTTGTCGGCAGGTGGTTGTTAAGTGGTTAAGTGCCCAGTATGGAAGTGGTTAACTATGGAAAGCTCTTTGAATGATAAGGTTGAGGAAATTGCGCAGTTACAGAATGCAGTTGCAAATAGCAACAATGTTTGTCAGAGGTTACAAAACCAATCAGAAACTGAGACAGTAAATTTAAAATTGCATACAGTTACCATTGGGGGAGCTTTGCTTGAGAAATCTAAATGTTGTGATGAATTATCAGAGGAAAATGAGAGATTAAAATTAAGAATTATGGAATTAGAGAACAGATCTCAGGAATGCAGATATGCATCAAATCTTGGATTAAGCAATCTGCAGCAAAATACAAACACAAACTTTCTATCAAATGAAACAGAACCTCATATTAAATCTGATAATTCATTGCCAGCCGCACCCACTGTGACCACCACAATTTATAATAATAATAATAATACAGGTGAAGTTCAGCTTGTAATGAAGCATTTGAAACCAAAAGAACTAGATGCAATTCTTAAAGAAATAGGAATGGTTCCCTGCCATGATTTTAACAGATTTTTGAAGTGGTTCTGTGATTTGCAGAATGTCAGAGATATGTACAGTCTAAACCCATCTGACCAGGGCTGGCCCAAGACATTGTGCTGCCTGGGCCCAAGAATGAAATGCTGCCCCCCCCCCCAAAAAAAAATTCCTATGCCCATCCAGCAAAGAGATGTTTCCATAAAGCAAAGAGACAGCCCAATATATTCAGCAAGAGACATCCCATATATTCAGCAAAGAGACATGCCCCTTCTAGGGTGACCACGCATTTTGCAGGTCTGTCCCGGGCACATTCATTCCAGGACAATACAGTGTCCCGGAATGAAACTGACACAGCCACCCCCCGTGCCAATCTGATGCCCCCAAAAAAGGCCGCCACATCACCTCTTTACTCACTGACAGTACTTGTCCTGGCCGGTAATGCCTGGAGGAGCACAATCCCCGCCCCCTGCATGTGATTGGAGAAATCATAAATCCCACCTCTTGTGTCCAATCACTGTGCTGTGATTCGTTACAGAACAAGCTGATGTTTGGGAAGGGGGGGTGTCCCTGAATGGTAGTTTAAAAATGTGGTCACCCTAGCTCCTTCCTGCAAAGAGTATTGTGTAGCACCACGAAAGCTCCCCCCTTTCTCTCCACTGCCACCGACCAGCTACGCTCTGATCCCAGCTCAGTGATGCAACATGCTGCAACAACAGCGCTGCATTGACCACATTTACAAACTGCCATTCAGGGATACCGCCCTTCCTTCCCAAAAAAAGATGAGGGGGGGGGGCGGGTGTATTCTCGCTGACAGGGAATTTGGCAGCGGGTGATTTGTCGGCGAATGGCTGGTGTTAGCACATAAATCATCCTAACATTATGATTGATATGGTGTCAGGATGATCAAATCACATTATTTCTATTACTACATTGTAATATATAATGAAATAGTTTAACTCACCATAATGCAGAATCAGTGGGAACCCTGAGCTTGTCATTTGCCACCATTGCTTGCCACCAGATGTAGCTTATTGCTTGCCACCGTTGCCTGCCACCAGATGCAGCTGTGCCACTTGCCACCCATAGCCTGCCACAACATGCAGCCTGTCACTTGTTACCAATGCCTGTCACCAGATGCAGCCTGTCACTTGTCACCAATGCCTGTCACCAGATGCAGCCTGTCACTTGTCACCAATGCCTGTCACCAGATGCAGCCTGTCACTTGTCACCAATGCCTGTCACCAGATGCAGCCTGTCACTTGTCACCAATGCCTGTCACCAGATGCAGCCTGTCACTGGTTACCAATGCCTGTCACCAGATGCAGCCTGTCACTTGTCACCGATGCCTGTCACCAGATGCAGCCTGTCACTTGTCACCAATGCCTGTCACCAGATGCAGCCTGTCACTTGTCACCAATGCCTGTCACCAGATGCAGCCTGTCACTTGTCACCAATGCCTGTCACCAGATGCAGCCTGTCACTTGTCACCAATGCCTGTCACCAGATGCAGCCTGTCACTTGTTACCAATGCCTGTCACCAGATGCAGCCTGTCACTTGTTACCATTGCCTGTCACCAGATGCAGCCTGTCACTTGTCACCGATGCCTGTCACCAGATGCAGCCTGTCACCAGATGCAGCCTGTCACTTGTCACCGATGCCTGTCACCAGATGCAGCCTGTCACTTGTCACCAATGCCTGTCACCAGATGCAGCCTGTCACTTGTCACCAATGCCTGTCACCAGATGCAGCCTGTCACTTGTCACCAATGCCTGTCACCAGATGCAGCCTGTCACTTGTCACCAATGCCTGTCACCAGATGCAGCCTGTCACTTGTTACCAATGCCTGTCACCAGATGCAGCCTGTCACTTGTTACCATTGCCTGTCACCAGATGCAGCCTGTCACTTGTCACCGATGCCTGTCACCAGATGCAGCCTGTCACTTGTCACCGATGGCTGTCACCAGATGCAGCCTGTCACTTGTCACCGATGCCTGTCACCAGATGCAGCCTGTCACTTGTCACTGATGCCTGTCAACAGATGCAGCCTGTCACTTGTTACCATTGCCTGTCACCAGATGCAGCCTGTCACTTGTCACCGATGCCTGTCACCAGATGCAGCCTGTCACTTGTCACCGATGCCTGTCACCAGATGCAGCCTGTCACTTGTCACCGATGCCTGTCACCAGATGCAGCCTGTCACTTGCCACTGATGCCTGTCACCAGATGCAGCCTGTCACTTGTCACCGATGCCTGTCACCAGATGCAGCCTGTCACTTGTCACCGATGCCTGTCACCAGATGCAGCCTGTCACTTGTCACCGATGCCTGTCACCAGATGCAGCCTGTCACTTGTCACTGATGCCTGTCACCAGATGCAGCCTGTCACTCAGCCTGGCTCTCTCTCCCTCCCCTTCAGATGGGCATGCTGGGGGCTGCAGTTTCCCCCCTAGAATTGCAATGGGCCAGCCATTTGCACTACACATCCCATAATCCTCTTTTCTCCTTTTAGTTTTTTTCCCTGGCCAATGGGAGGAAAAGGGGGAAGAAACATAGCGGTGGCTGTCCTAGGAACAGCAGCATGAGGAGGAGAAGGAGGGGGGAGAAGAGCCCGCAGCTGCTCTCTCTCCACACACACACACACAGCCGCTCCGATCTCATGCTGTTACATACAGGGAGGAGGTGGGTGGAGCTAGCGGAGGAGGAGGAAGTGAAATACTCTCTGCAATGATTGATGGGCCTCTCTCTCCTTACGTCACTGGTTGCTAGACACAAAGCGGTCCGCGGCTAGCAACCAGTTTGGGCAGTGAAGCAGGGGCCGCTGGAGAGACCCTTGAAGTGGGTCTTGCCACTGCGGCCAGTGACAGCGGCGCCGGCGATGCAGTACAGTATGACACTGCACACTAGATGGAGGGAAACCCAGGTCCTCAGGCAGTGCGCCCCTGTTGCCGCCCCTCTTAAAGTGCCGCCTGGGACCATGGTCCCATTGGGTCCCATGGTAGGGCCGGCCCTGCATCTGACTTAGAAAGAGTTTTGCAACATTCAATAGGAAATGGTCTTTGGATGAGAATTAAACAGATCTGTATTCAGCCTCTGAGGACAAGGGACATATTACTGGAATTATTATGTGTTTTGAATGGTGTACGTTCTGATGTTACTATTCATGGGAAGATCAAACAAATGCAAAGTGAATCGCCCTATGAATTGTCACACAGGATATATACTATTATGGAATTATTGGTCAGTAATAATCTTGCATTTGAGTGTGGAGGCTCGGTACATATGAGTATGTTTCTAGATGCTTTGCATGAAGATATCAAACAAAATATTTTATTAGCTACCCCAAATCCTCATGATTTAAAAGACGTATTGTTGAGGGCAGATCATTTATGGAGAAAGTCAAATGAGCAAGCTGTCAAAATTGATGTAGCCACATTGTTTGATAATAATATGAAAAACAGAGCTGACCAAAATAATAAGAAGAAAAGGACCTGGATACCATTTTCTCAATTAAAACAAAAATATGACCACCTGAAAATTGAGTATGACAAGATGAGAATAGAACGTGACACCTTATTAGAACAGTTGTATAGGGTGTCATGAATACAAATGTACATTCTCCAGATCTGTTTTTGAATGCAAATGAAGCTTCTCTAGCAGTGGGGGTGAATTAGCTTTAGACTGTAAACTGTAAATAGTACTTTTGTTTTAACTTCAAAAAAAAAATAAAAAATACTAAGGACTTTGCTAATGAGTTTTTGTCTGAGAATTTTGTCTTTCAGGTCTCCGGAGGAACTTGTTTGAATGTGAACAGAAGTTGGCTAGTGGGGGAGAAATGCTGATAGACAATATACAAGGATGGACACTCTCTCAATATTCATCAAGCAATGGACCTTTTTTTTGAACATTCAAAATTTTTTTCCTTTCTCATTTTTTTTTCTTTATTTTTCTTTTCAATGGACTTCTCCAATGCCCTATTTTTTCTTTTTTATTTTTTTTCTCCCTTTCCCTGATCTATTTTATGTTTTCATTTTTTTTTTTTATGTTTTATTTCATGAACTTTATCTTAAAACCAGAGCGAAGTAACATCTGTACATATGACATAATGCATATTGATATCAATAGATTTAACATCTGAGGTGATGCTGCACAATGGCTTGGCAATGCATAAATTATAGTATGTTGGGTTAGCCGTAAACCCCGCTTCCCGAACAGAGTCCAGGACTGCTTGCACTTTTGGCAGATGTGAGGCCCAATCTGTGCTATGGACAATTACGTCATCCAGGTAAGCCGCAGCATACTTCCGATGGGGCCTCAGCATCTGGTCCATTTTCCGCTGGAATGTGGCCGGCGCATTCTGTAACCCGAACGGCATTCTTTTATATTGGAACGCCCCGTCTGGGGTTACAAATGCGGTTTTCTCTTTGGCCGACTTGGCCAGGGGGATTTGCCAATACCCTTTTGTGAGATCAAGAGTCGTCATGTATCGGGCTGTTCCCAGCCGGTCGATCAACTCATCTATACGTGGCATGGGGTAGGTGTCAAATTTTGTAACTTTGTTCAACTGACGAAAATCGTTACAAAATCGCCAGCTCCCATCCGGTTTAGGCACCAACACAATGGGACTAGACCAATCACTTTGGGACTCCTCTATCACCCCTAAGTTCAGCATTTTCTGTACTTCCTCCCGTATTGCCTCCCGTCGGGCCTCTGGGATCCGATAGGGTTTTAACTTCACCCTTTCACCGGGCGGGGTAATAATGTCATGCTCTACCCCAGATGTTTGTCCCGGCAGCTCAGAGAATACCTCCTTGTTGCGAAGCACAAACTCCTTAACCTCCTGTTGTTGGGGTTGTGACAAGGTGGCTGCGATTCCAACCTCAGGAATCACGCAACCAGTTTGAGCTGGTGACCAAGTGTCTGCGACTAGGGACTCCCTATCCCTCCAGGCTTTCAACAGATTAACGTGATAGATCTGTTCGGGCTTTCGCCTTCCTGGTTGTCTGACCTTGTAATTCACTTCGCTCACTTTTTCCATTATCTCGTAGGGGCCTTGCCATTTGGCAAGGAATTTACTTTCAACCGTAGGGACCAGTACCAGTATCCTATCCCCCGGGGAAAAGGTACGGGTCTTGGCTCCACGGTTGTACACTCTCTGCTGTGCTAACTGCGCTTGGGCCAAATGTTCCTTCACGATGGGCATTACCTGTGCAATTCGGTCTTGCATCAGGGTAGAGGATTGGGGCACCTCCCTAATAGCAAACATCAGATAAGGAAGTAGACAGTCCCAATCCTTTCCATCTCTATCCACCACTTTCTTCAACATTTGTTTTAGGGTTTTGTTGAATCTTTCAACCAGCCCATCGGTTTGGGGGTGATACACAGATGTACGTAATTGCGTCACTTTGAACAATTTACATAGCTCCTTCATAACCCGGGACATAAAGGGTGTACCTTGGTCCGTAAGCAGTTCTTTACAAATACCCACCCGGCTAAACACAAGAGATAGCTCTTTGGCTATGGTTTTGGCCGAGGTATTTCGGAGAGGGATCGCTTCTGGATAACGGGTGGCATAGTCCATTATAACTAATATGTACTGGTGCCCCCTAGCGGACTTGATTATAGGACCTACCAAATCCATGGCGATCCTCTCAAACGGGACCTCAATGATGGGTAGAGGGACCAGCGGGCTACGGAAATGTGGCATCGGGGCCGACCTCTGACACACAGGGCAGGAGGAACAATAATTTTCTATGTCCTTCATCACCCCCGGCCAATAGAATCTCTGTAATACCCTCTCTCGGGTTTTCTCTGTCCCCAGATGACCTCCAAGAATGTGCCCATGGGCCAACTCCAACACCAACTTCCTGTACGGTTTGGGCACCACAAGCTGCTCAACGGTTTCTTCTGCCCTTTTTGCCACCCGATACAGTAGGTCCTTCTCTACGCTGAAGTATGGGTAAGTGCAGGTATTATCTGGGTTCACTAACTCGCCATCTATTTTCACTACGTTTTCCCGTGCCTTTATTAGGGCGGGGTCTTTCAACTGTTCTGTGGCAAAGTTTTCCCTGTGAACCTCAAGATCAGAAAACTCCACAGACGGTAGGTTTTCGTCTGAGGAGGTGGGCTCCTCTCCAGTTTCTTGAGTCTCCCCTGCCAATACTGACAAGGGAAATTCCGGAGAGTCCTCACCACTCTCAGGGGAGTTCTGGCTATCACATTCCTGGTACATAGGGGCACCAGTGGGGGGCTCAGGATCATCCCACAGTTCCCAGAACTTCGGAAAATCCCTTCCCACAATGGCGTCATGCGGTAACTGAGATACTAAGCCCACTGGATGAGAGAGGGTACCTTTGGGGGTCTCGAAACACACTGTAGTCACTGGATACTCTCGGGTGTCCCCATGCACACAAATAACAGCTACCTTGCTATTCCCAGAGACCTCTGTTTTAACTAACTCAGCCTTTATCAGGGTCACAAGGCTACCTGAATCCAGCAATACCACAACATTTCTACCATTAACACACATTTTGCATAAATGTTTCTCAGTTCCTCGAATGGCAGTGCATGCGACTGTCGCACACAGCGACTGACGTCTGCCCGTCAGAAAGTCACACTGCATGGGTTCCTCCACAACCGGGCAATTTGCTGCAATATGTCCCGCTTGCCGGCAGCGGTAGCAAACGATCCTTCTTGCCGCCTCTTGAGCCGCTGATTTCCCAGGCTGTTCTCGCCAAACTTGGGGTAGAGCTCCCACCCTCTCACTCTCTCCACCCTTACCCCTTGGAATCATCTTATCCGCCCCTGGGGATGGTCTGGTCTTAGGGTGGAAAGTCTGAGTGTCTCTGGAAGAGACCGTCAGGTTCTCTGTAGCCAAGTATTTCTCCACACGATCCACAAGACCATCGGCCGTCTCTGGGTCTCCATGGCTTACCCACTTTTGGATGGCAGTAGGAAGAGCTCTCAAAAACCGATCCATTACAACACGTTCCACAATCTTTGGTGCGGACAAAGTCTCTGGCTGTAGCCACTTTCTGCTCAGGTGAATGAGATCATACATTTGAGACCTGGGGGGTTTTCCAAGCTGGAAAGTCCAGTTATGCACACGCTGAGCCCGGACAGCCAGGGTGACACCCAGCCTTGCCAATATTTCAGCTTTTAGCATCACATAGTCTTTTGCTTGGTTAGGCTCTAGGTCATAGTAAGCTTTCTGCGATTCACCAGTTAACAGAGGAGCCACTAGTCCAGCCCACTTCTCCTCAGGCCACTTTTCTCTTTCAGCGGTCCTTTCAAATGTGGTCAAAAATACCTCTGGATCATCCTCTCCAGTCATTTTTGTCAATAAACGACTCACCCCAAAGGACGCGGTATTAGTGGGATGGCTTTCCTCACTGGTCTGCGGACGTTGCTGCATTACTGCTTCCATCTGTTGTTGTAGTCTCTGCTATTGCTTCTGCAACAGGTCTATGAAGCGGGCCTCAGATTGCTGCTGGGCTTGTTGCTGAGCCTCCAGACTCTGTTGCAAAGTTGCGTTTGTCTGCTGCTGGGCTGCAAGGCTCTGTTGATGAGCTTGCTGCTGGGCTGCGAAGTTCTGTTGTTGAGCTGCAAGGCTCTGTTGATGAGCTGCAAGGCTCTTTTGCAAACCTGCATTTGTCTGCTGTTGATTGGCATTTGCTAGAGCCAGCTGTTTCAGTATCTCCTCCATGCTGGCTTAAAAAAAACTGCCACTGGTTCTCCACCAACTGTGAGGGGGTTAGCTCGGCAGCGGGTGTGTGTGACCCCCGGGATGGGCTCCCCACACAAAAACAGGCCCAGCAGACGGAGGTTGTGGTTTATTTTCTATTTACAGTGACAAAAACACAGCAAAGCAAAAGAAACATAAACAAAATAAATCCTGGTCAATTTGACCTCTGACTAAACATACAGGTTTCCTAACTAACAACTGGGATCAGCCTAGTGCTGTCCTAGTCCCTAAGTCCCTGATTTTAAATGTCCAAGCAAATAGCCACACAGGCTTTGTCTCACCGCACAAGGGTTCACTCTCTCCAGGAAGTCCACACAGGTCTGCTTCCAGGCATGAGCTAACCCCTAATGAAGCTGGGAGTTCTTATAGAGGCCTAAATGAGCTGACAAGCTTCAGCTGGTCTCATCAACTCCCTGTCTGCACGACGCCCCACACTCTCCCTAGAGGTATGAGTCATCCATGAGCCCACTATCCTCAGCTGGGCTTATACAACTCTCCACCTAGTTGTATAAGTCGGCGTAAAGCCTGAATCTGGGCGAAATATATCTACCCCCCTGGATGCAACCAGGTGACTTTACCTTCCTGCTGTCACAATATATATAGATATATATATATAGATAGATATGTAGCGCCCATTCCATTTTTAGGGGCGCTATGTACCCAAATTTAGGGGAAGGTTTGAGCTGTAGTTGGGCTCAAACCACCTTAATTGTTAGGGCAATCTACTTTACACCGCAGGTAGTATACTGGTGTATAGTTCCCTGTGGCCTGTAGGTGGCGCTGCCATAATGGGCCAGGATTGAACTATATTAGTATAGTACTGTGCCTTGGGGGTCCTCTCTCGGCGGCGGTACAGTGGGCGTGGTCAACCCGCTGTGCATGCCGGGAGGGGATATAAAAGGGGCAGACGCTGCCTGTAGAGGTCGGTCGGTGTGGGAGTCAAGGTCAAGTTCGAGCCCAAGGGGGCCACCATGGAGTGTGGTACCTGGTCCTCCTGGCCAGGGGCCCACGTCCACACCAGTCCCAGGCACCTTTAGCCCTGGGGCTGCAGCAACAGTATTGGGCCCAGCACCTTCAGCTGGGGCCCGTGTCCTGGAAGGAGAAATCCCAGGGTGCCTCTGGCATGGGGACCCGTTTCTAAGATGAGGAGGCCGGGGGAGGACCCTTCTGAAGGACCGGTGAAAAGTTCACGGAGAAAGAAGGGCCTGGTAACTCTCTGGAGGGATTAGATCCATCCAACACAAAAGGATTAGGAACAACAGTTCTTTGGCAGAGAATCTCCCAATGGCAACTAAAGGAAAGAAGCTAAAGAAACGTCCGAGCATCACTTCGGCTACTAGGATCCGCTTTTATAGGGAACTACCCGGGTGAGCTAAACCTACTTGAGGAAACGAGTAGTGAATACTTAATCTGTTTTGTGCCTGGACTTATATCCAAACTCCTGCTGTCCTGTCCTCAATCCACCCTTTTCTATCTAATGACTTTTTGCAAATAAAGAAAATAAACTCTACGTTGGAGTTTGCTACTGGTGTGGACCTTGGAGTTATTGGGGAAATAAAGACTTGTCCTTACATCTTTGGGGATGAGAACCAACTTTATGGAGAACCCTGCTGCAGGACCTGTAAGTTAAAAAAGTATGCTTAACTAGACTTGTGCACAACGGAAAAATTCGTTCCGTTTCGGTTCGTTTCTTTCCGGTCCTGTTGATTCGTAATCATTCGTAATTTTGCTAGACGGGATTTTTCGTGTTCGGACTCATTCGTATTTTTGCAAGCGACATTTTTCGTTGAATTTTTTGTTGCTTTATAATTCGTACTTTCGGTAGAGTACGTTGTTTTTCGTTGATTCTGGACACAACTCCTACTTTCGTAACTTTTTTTGGGTTCGTTGATTCGTAATTTTCCTTGTCTCTCTCACAACGACGCTGCCTATTATGCCTAATGTGCTTCGAATGGATTTGTACTTTTCTAAATACATAGCGGTTATTTGTAACGATTCGAAATCTCGTATTTTACTTTCGTTTTTTACATGCGGCTATAGGCTCCGCCCCTGTACACCATTTTGAGAGGGTTCAGCACGGTGAGGGAGAAGCAGAGAGCAGAGCAGAGTGAGTGTTATTGTGCTTCGAATGGATTTGAAATCTCGTATTTTACTTTCGTTTTTTCATGCGGCTATAGCCTCCGCCCCTGTACACCATTTTGAGAGGGAGTTCAGCATGGTGAGGGAGAAGCAGAGAGCAGAGTGAGTGTTATTGTGCTTCGAATGGATTCGTACATTCGTAACTTTTTTCATAACGAATTATGCCGAAGACCTTCGGGCATTCGCTATTTTGCGGTATAATTTATTTCGGATTCGGTTTTATTCGTAATTGCTCTGTTCGGAAATTCGAATGCTTCCGAATGTCCGAAAGTTGCTAAATTCGGACGAATTTTGATTCGTTACGAAACGAATTGCACAAGCCTATGCTTAACCTCTTCACACAAGAGGGTACAGGCATGGTGGCCCGATGTGTCTTTTCCTGCTAGTGAGCCAAGGGCAGGTGAGAGATGACCGTGGTGCTACACGTGGGGGCTCGGGTTCCGGGATTCTGCAGTGGAAACCCCCCCAGAAGTTGGACTTTTATTCCCTTGTGAGGCTCCGTGGAGGTCGGCCATTTTTTGTGAAATTTGGACTGCGCCACGAGGAGAGCTCAAGCTGCGTATTTCGTGGGCGTGTCTAGAGCTTGGAAAGCCCGCAAACATTGCAGCAAGAAGAAGAAAAATGGGAGGAGCCTTGCCATGCCGTGAGATGCACGTGGTGGCTTTGGCGCCAAGTGGACAGTGCGTGATGGATCAGCGAGTGAGCAACATGTCGTCTGCTCCATGGAATTCTGTTGTTGCTACAACCATGGATGTTGCCTCACTGGCTACCCCTTTGACTGATACGGGGATTTGGCTGAAGCCTCGAGGGTGCTTCGCTCTCTATGTCTGCCGAGATGCGGAGGCCCTTGGGATGGTTTGTTCCGGATGCCAGGGACACCTGTGGCCCTTCGGGAGATGTACCAAGTGCGGAGAATTTATCTTTAAGGTCGAGCAGCCTACAGAGAAGCCTCGGGCCTACCGGATGAATTGCCTGATGGGCACCGCCACTCCAGAGGAGGAACCCTGCGCTTCCACAGCCACCCCCACGCGCAGTGTTGTGACTTCAGTTCTCAGTTCTGCTGTTCCGGTTGTTGCAGAGATGAAGAGGTCGGCGGATGCTGCCTCCGTCGTTACTGAGCCTTCTCTTCCACCTCCCAAGTGGAAGGTGGGCTATGTAAAAGCCTCCCGCGGCCGCAGTTGAGGTACATCCCAGCACCTGCCTGAACCGGATCGTCCAGTCGGAGGGACCTCCAAGCGATCTCCGGAGGGTGACGGTAAGGAGGCTGGGGTTATGACTGTTCATAGACTGCCTTGGAAGGGTACGAAGATAAGCGCCCAGAGTATTGGGGATGCTTGGGTACCTGACCCTAGAGAACTTTTGGGAGACCGTGAATCTGCCTCCACTAAGAACTATCTACTGGCAGAGGAGTACGATACCTCTGATTTGGAGTCAGTTTCTGATGCGGGAGATGACTACGAGGTAGATGAGCTCTTTGCTAGGAAGGGCTGGGACAAAATTCCATTAACCTCGTCCAGAAGTAGAAAGGGCTTACCCATGGACTCTGGGGACACTACACCCCGGGTGGAGGCCCATGTGCCTGAGGAGAAGACTGATCCCATGCCTGCACTGTCCGCACCTGTGTCGCCAGCACCTACTGCTGTGGCGGAACGTGTGCCATTGCGAGCCCCTTTTATGAAAATTAAAGCAGTGAAAGTGCCTAGGTCTCCGGATGCTATTGTCTTTCCAGGTGCAGGAGACCGTGCTACACTTTCCCCAATTTCAAGGTTGCAGCGGCTTTTCAACCAAAGAGTGGCTGTTGAATACGGATGTGAATACCCTTATGTTCCGAGGAACTTGCTTTTTGAAGTCGAGGCCTACCGAGAAAGATGGTATGCAGACTTTGTATGGAACTACCTAAAAGTGCCCAATGCTCGCAGGTATTTTATGTGCTCTGCTTCTGTTACTGAGAGGTTCAAGGGGTGCAAACAGGACTGGAACCTTGGCAGGCATATACACGCAGATTGGGTGGTTGTTTGTTGCAGGGAGCGAGAGGATGCTGTATATTCTGTTGAGACTTTCGATAAGAACTGGAAACTCCTTGTTTTGCCCGATCCTCACTATTATCTGTAAGAGAATAGACTCTGTTTTTTTTTCTTTGTTCCGGAGTGTACTCTCTTGGGGATCAAGGACTTTTACCCTTACTGAACTGGGGTAGCCTGCTAAGATGGGAGAGCCAGGAGAGCTGTTGCCGCTTCTCTCCGCTCACAGCATCACAGAGACATAGACTTTGGGATAGTTACAGTCAGGGTCATTGTGAGATCGACGTGTCAAGAAGAGAATATTCTTACAATGTTCAAACCCAAAGTGTCATGACCGTAGCAATTTCATCAGGTGGCGGTATTCTGTAAGATTTTTCATGCACTCTAAGCAAATGTCTATTTTACACTAGGCCTAGTGTATTTAAAACTTAGTAGAAGGAGGTTGTTCTTCTTTCTGGAAGGATGACTCCCTTCATGTATAAAAGTAGTGATAGGTTGTATATTGGTTTTATGTTCTTCTCTCCCCCTGCAGGTGAACTACGAGCAACCACCGGAGAATGGGTGGAACTAGTTAGCATAGGAGGGGAGGGAAATGTATAATAATGTTTTATCATGCTATGTGACATTAAGTATGGAATGTCCATATTGTACTCTGTTGTTCTTCCTTCATTTCTTTCTTTCACATCCCTTCCCCATTGCATAGGTTCCGGCACAAACACCTTACAAATTTGTACATAGTTTGGAATAAATCTGCGCTGATTCAGGCTTGAGGAGCGCGAGTTTACTCCAGACACTGGGGACAGTGTCTATTTTTCCGGGGGGTGTATGTAGAGCCCATTCCATTTTTAGGGGTGCTATGTACCCAAATTTAGGGGAAGGTTTGAGCTGTAGTTGGGCTCAAACCAACTTAATTGTTAGGGCAATCTACTTTACAGCTCAGATAGTATACTGGTGTATAGTTCTCTGTGGCCTGTAGGTGCCGCTGCCATAATGGGCCAGGGTTGAACTGCTGGTATAGTGCTGTGCCTTGGGTGTCCTCTCTCGGTGGCGGTACAGTGGGCGTGGTCAACCTGCTGTGCATGCCGGGAGGGGATATAAAAGGGGCAGACGCTGCCTGTAGGTCGGTCGGTGTGGGAGTCAAGGTCAAGTTCGAGCCCAAGGGGGCCACCGTGGAGTGTGGTACCTGGTCCTCCTGGCCAGGGGCCCACGTCCACACCAGTCCCAGGCACCTTAAGCACTGGGGCTGCAGCAACAGTATTGGGCCCAGCACCTTCAGCTGGGGCCCGTGTCCTGGAAGGAGAAATCCCAGGGTGCCTTTAGAATGGGAACCCGTTTCTAAGATGAGGAGGCTGGGGGAGGACCCTTCTGAAGGACCGGTGAAAAGTTCACGGAGAAAGAAGGGCCTGGTAACTCTCTGGAGGGATTAGATCCATCCAACACAAAAGGATTGGGAACAACGGTTCTGTGGCAGAGAATCTCCCAATCGCAACTAAAGGATAGAAGCTAAAGAAACATCCGAGCATCACTTCGGCTGCTAGGATCCGCTTTTATAGGGAACTATCCGGGTGAGCTAAACCTACTTGAGGAAACGAGTAGTGAATACCCAAGGGTGGGTCGGTGAATGATGCTATCACTCTGTTTTGTGCCTGGACTTATATCCAAACTCCTGCTGTCCTGTCCTCAATCCACCCTTTTCTATCTAAAGAGAGTCCCGGAGCAGAGACAGCAAAGAATGAGCGCAGGGACGGCATGACAGGTGGGACAGGCAGCAGCTTATCAAGGGCTGTGGTGCTTTAAGGAAGGGGGAGTGGTCTAGGGGCCGGGAGGAGTGTCAGCAGAAGTTCAGTGTGGGGAGGAAGTGACGTTGCATCATACCTCAAGGACACACGAGGAAGAAGCTTGTAGTGAAGCCTCCTGCTGGTATGGCTGCAATCATGGAGCAACTGAGAGCGGCGTTAGCTGCGCAGGTCGCAGAGTGGTTACAGGACCATGTAGCAGCGGTCCTGGAGGAGCAGGCGGCGGTACCCTCCGGGGGGGGGTAATACAGCGGCACACGCTAGGCGGTGAGCGGTACAGCCCTGACACCTCCCCAAGTACAGAAAATTCAGTTCGGAGACCCAACAGGGGCCCTCCGGCTGCATCCCCTCGTCGCACACAGCCTGTGTTGGCGGGGGGGGGCCGGGAGGAATCCGCGCCATGGACGGAGCTCGGCAGTGGGGGAGACGAGCGGCTCTCCTGTCCCCTCCCCCCCCGCGCGTCGGAGATGCAGGGACATCGTGGCCGAGGCTGCGAGGGACGGTCGGAGCAGTCGTGCGGCCCTGCGCGGAGGACCCAGTTCACGGGCCGGTGGCCTGGAGGCAGTGGCGGCCAGGGGTCCGGTGGTGTTGGCGGGACAATCGGTGAGGGGTACAGAGTCGACAAGGGTGAATGGAGGAGATCGAGCGGATGACACCCGTGCCAGGGGGCGGACCCAGAGTCCATCGGTGGAGGTCACGAGTGGGTCGGGTGTGCCAGGATCGAGGGGACGGGACGCACAGCCACGCCCGCCCTTGTCCACTGGGTCGCGTCCGCACGGGGTGCACCCAGCGCATGTGGCGGCAGTAGCAGGTGACGACAGGTCGGAGGGTGAGCTGTCCGGGTCGGATGGTGGCGAGGACTCGGAACAACAGGCAGCGATGGATTCCAGTTCGTTGGCTCGTGGACTCAGTCCAAGGCAGCCCGGTAAGTCAAATTCTACTGCTACTATTTGTACACTTTTACAGGATTTATAGGGACAAAGTAGTGTTGGGGGGGTTCAGTTACAGGGGGGTCACTGGGGGCGCTTTCTTCCCTGTCAAGGCAGGGGGCTGCGGGGGAGGCGCAGGATTTGTGGCCTGGGTTAAGAGAGTTGGTCAGGCGGTTTGAGCCGGGCAGTTGCGACACGGGGTCGCCCACGGGGGCGTGGGTTTAGCAAGGGGGTTCATCTCAGGCAGGCGTGGTGGGCGGGGTGCCGGCGGCGGCGCCGTTAGCCTCTGGTGTACCTGTGGGTGGGGTGACAGGAACAGTGCAGGCCCCCTTACCGGGGGAGGCTACCGCGGCGGGCGGTCAGGATGCTTCAGGGGAGAAGAAAAAGGAGGCGGTCAGGCTGGCGGATGCCGCAAAAAATGAGATGTATATTTGTTTTGAAGCGCCGTTGGGAGCTCACCTCAAGGTGGACGTCAGAGAGAAGATCTGGAAGGGTGAGTATGTGGAGATCTTTACGTTGCTCCCCTTAGAGAAATTCAACCTGGATAGGGTAAAGCCTGAGGAGAGCAAGAAGGAGGACGAGGAAAAGCGTCATTATCGTCTTATTCCCCGCACATTCACGAATTGGTTGCAAGCATTTGCGATCATGGCCTGCATGATAGCGGAGAAGGCCCCGGAACATTGTTCGGGGCTGTTCATTTACTTGGAGGCAGTTTGCGAAGCATACCGGACGTATGGTGGGGTAGCTTGGTTGCGGTACGATGAGCAGTTCCGGCAAAGGATGGCCATCAGACCAGGGCTGCGTTGGGATCACAAGGACATCAACTTGTGGATGAGACTGATGACGGCGTCTCGGGCCTCCAATCAGTTTTTTCAGGGGGTCGGAGGTGCTGCTGCCTCAGGACAACCGACCGAGGAAAAATGGGACTACTGCTGGCAGTTTAATGAGGGCACATGTAAGTACGGCGCAAACTGTCGCTTCAAGCACGTGTGTTCAGGTTGCGGGGACAGCCATGCCTTTGCCAAATGCTTCAAGCGCCGGAGAGTCTGCGGGTAAAGGGAATGACTCCAATTCGGGTGGAAAGGATGCCTCCCTTTCTCAATAGATATCCCGACATGAGTGCCGCTAGGTTGTTAGAGGAGGGTTTCACCAGCGGGTTTAAGATTCCTAGTGCGCCCTTTGCCGTTCCCCCGGCAGCTAGGAACCTCCGGTCTGCCCTGCTGCAGCCCTTGGTGGTTTCAGAGAAACTGGCTAAGGAAGTGCAGTTGGGGCGCATGGCTGGGCCGTTCACGGAGGTTCCAATGACGGATTTGGTGGTATCCCCCTTGGGAGTTGTCCCCAAGAAGGAACCGAACAAATTTCGCTTGATTCACCACCTTTCTTTTCCCAAGGGTGGGTCGGTAAATGATGCTATCACGCCGGAGGACTGCACGGTATCGTACACTTCCTTCGACGCTGCTGTGGCATGGGTTCGCAGGTGTGGTCGTGGAGCGCTATTGGCTAAGGCCGATATTGAATCGGCATTTCGGTTGCTCCCGGTGCACCCGGACAGTTTTAGTTTCTTGGGCTGTACTTGGGATGGGGCTTATTATGTGGACCGTTGGGTTGCTCCATCTCTTGCGCGTTATTCGAGACTTTCAGCTCGTTCCTGGAATGGGTGGTCCGAGACGCGTCGGGGATCAGTTCGATCATCCACTATCTGGACGATTTCTTGTGCGTGGGTCCGCCGGAGTCCAACGTTTGCTCCGTCCTGTTGGGAACGTTGCAATACGTTACTGACCGTTTCAGGGTCCCTTTGGCCCCTGAGAAGACTGAGGGCCCTACGCCGTTCATTGTATTCTTGGGTATAGTGCTGGATTCCTTGAAGATGGAATGTAGACTTCCAGAGGATAAGTTGGAGGCTTTGAAGGCGGAAGTGCGGGGCGTTATCGGGCGGTGTAAGATTCAGCTGCGTCAGATGCAGTCACTACTAGGTAAGTTGTGTTTCGCCTGTCGGATAATGCCAATGGGTAGGGTCTTTAGCCGCAGGCTGTCGGCTGCTACTCATTTTGTGAGTCTGAATGGCGAGCTGCGGGAAGACTTGGAAGTGTGGCATGAATTCTTGGAATCTTTCAATGGGTGGGCGTTGTGGATGGCCGGGCCCGTTAGTAATTTCGATTTGGAATTGTTTACAGACGCGGCAGGCTCCACGGGGTATGGGGCGTTCTGGCAGGGCAAATGGAGCGCGGCTCCTTGGCCCACGGAGTGGGAGGAGGCGGGATTCTTGAAGAACCTAGTACTGCTGGAGCTTTTCCCAATTGTAGTGGCATTGGAACTTTGGTGGGATTCCTTCCGGAATCTCAAGGTGCGTTTGAACTGCGACAACATGGGGGTAGTACAGGTGGTGAATCGTGTGTCGGCTGCATCGCAGCCGGTGGTGCGTTTGCTACGACATTTGGTTCTGCGCTGTTTGCACTTGAATGTATTCGTTTATGCAGTACATCTTCCTGGTGTGGTTAACACCCTGGCTGACGCTTTGTCTCGTTTTCAGTGGGACAGGTTCCGGGAGTTGGCACCAGCAGCGGAGCAACACGGGGTGACCTGTCCCAACTGGATGTGGAACATTGCTTTGACAGCACGGTGCAGTGCATTAAACGGTCGGTGAGTGGGGGCACATGGAAAGCATATGCTAAGGTTTGGCAGGAGTGGAGGTCATTTGTTCAAGGGCTTGGAGTTTCCCCGGTGGGGCGTGATGCGGGAGTAGCCCTGCTTTATTTTCTTACCTTGAAGATGGAGCGAGGCGTTTCCGTGTCCGCGGTGGATCGGGCACTGGCGGGTTTGGCTTTCCTTTTCAAATGGTATGGTTGTAGGGACTATACAAAAGAATTTTGGGTGAAACAGACGGTGAAGGGGTACAGGAGGGGCCGGAAGGCAGCGGACAGCCGACGGCCGGTTTCGTTTGTGATGTTGCAGAACTTGTTCCTGCATTTGCACTCCGTGTGCAGTTCGGTATATGAGTGTCACTTGTTCCGGGCAGCATTTGCGCTTGCCTTTTTTGGGGCCCTGAGGGTGGGAGAGCTGGTCAGTTCTTCCAGACAGGCGCACGGGGTTTGTTGGTCCAGGATGTGGATTGTTCAGAAGACTCGTGCGGATTTGGGTGAGTAGGTCCAAAACGGACCAAGGGGGAAAGGGTATGCGACTCCGGTTGTTTCGCATTCATGATGCGTCAATCTGTCCTATACGGGCGGTGGAATCCTTTGGTTCCATGCGTCCTGGACTTGGGGGTTCTTTTCTGATGCATGAGGATGGGTCGGCACTGTCTAGGTTTCAATTTATAGCGGTGTTCAAAAATGTTTGTTAGCGGCGGGGTATGACCCGAAGGGTTATGCCTCGCATTACTTTCGTATTGGGGCAGCCACGGAGGCGGCAAGGGCGGGCCTGACGGCGGACGCAGTGAAGCGGATTGGGCGGTGGGAGTCTGACAGGTTTAGGCTTTATGTTCGCCCACATCTGATGCATGAGTAAGGGATACTGGTTTGGGGGCTGTGTTCGGGCTGCGTGGTGAAATGGTGGAAGTGTCAATAAATGGTTTATTTTATTTTCAATGTTTTTCAGATGGTGAGCCCATATTGGTTTGGATTCTGGGTCACTCGTACGTGTTCTGGGGGGCAAGACGGGCCGATGTTCGGCCCAATGGAAGGCAGTTGGGGATGCCTCTACGAGAAGCCCAGGTCCGATGGATCGGGGTGCCGGGCATGGACTGGAGTGGGGTTATGCCAGAAATACAGAGGTTTGCATGCCGTGATAGGGCGCCGGATATTCTGGTGCTGCATGCGGGGGGAATGACATGGGGGCCAGGTCTATGCACCAGCTGATCCGGGATATTAAATGTGATTTTTTTAAGGTTGCGCACTGCTTACCCGGGGATGATTGTTCTTTGGTCAGATATGGTGGGCAGAACGGCTTGGCGTTGGGCTTGGTCGGTGGAAAAAGTTAACAAGGCCCGGGTTAAAGTTAATAAGGAAGTGGGGAGATTCTTTGTTCGGAATTGCGGCCTTGTGGTGCGCCACCGAGAATTGGAAGTGGACACTTGGCGGTACCTGAGGGGAGACGGGGTCCACCTGAATGCTGTTGGCCTTGATTTTTGGGCCCTGGGGTTGCAGGAGGGAATTCAGCGGGCCCTGAGGGTGTGGAGGTGCACGCAAGGGTAAGGCTTTACCCCTTGCGAGCTGTGGCGGTGTTTGGTTGCTGGAAAAGGAGGTAAAAGTGGAAGTTCTGGAGAAAAGGTGGTACCCAAAGGTGGTATGGGGTTTATTGGGTACCTTCCGGTCAACAAGGGTTAACCAGGAAGGGGGAAAAATGTTAGGGCCCTGCGTACATGTGTACCGCCTTCGAGTCGGTGTCTTGCGACTGGAGGCCTAGGGGATATAGTTTGGTCCCAGTGTCCAAGTTGTGAGTTGTGGTCTCTAAGACCACCAGGGTATTGGAAAAGTGTTAAATGTTATTTAAATGGTTATTTATTTCATATATAAGAATTTGTTAAATAAATAGGCCGCAAGGCCAATTTTACTCCACAACCTTGTCAGTCGTTATGGTAAGAGGGGTATGTGGGGTGGGGGCAGATATATATAGAGGGTAAGTCAGTGCGGAAGATCTGTCCTTAACATGTCATGACTTTTTGCATATAAAGAAAATAAAGTCTACGTTGAAGTTTGCTACTGGTGTGGACCTTGGAGTTATTGGGGATATAAAGACTTGTCCCTCTTTGGGGACGAGAACCAACTTTATGGAGAACCCTGCTGCAGGACCTGTAAGTTAAAAAAGTATGCTTAACCTCTTCACACAAGAGGGTACAGGCATGGTGGCCCGGTGTGTCTTTTCCTGCTAGTGAGCCAAGGGCAGGTGAGAGATGACCGTGGTGCTACAGATATATATCTATTTATATAGATATATATCTAGCTATATATATCTATATATATATATCTATATATATATATATATATATATATATATATATCTGTGCAATGTTTTACCATTCATTTCTGGTTTAAATTGAAAGGGTCGTTTTACAAGGTGATCTTTTACAATCCCTTTAATATATTATCTGCATCAAGGTAAAAAATCTTCTTTGTCCAGCTCCCCCCTCAGCCGCACCTAATACTTACCTGAGCCCAATCTCAATCCAGTGCTGTGCACGATAGCAGAGGTTCTCTCCCTCCGAAAAAGGCTCAGACACAGCTAGTGAGGAGGGAGCAGGGAATGGGCCGAGCCACACAGTGCCACACGAGTGCCCCTATAGCAAGTGTCTTGCTATGGGGACACTCTGCAGGAGGGGATGGAGCCAAGATCATTGGTGGGGGACCCGAGAAGAGGAGGATCGGGGCTGCTCTGTGTAAAACTATTGGCAGTTTTAAAAACCTAAAGTATATTTGAAGACCTTTTTTTTTTTTTTAGATAGAGAGAGTCTTATAGTCTTATGCCGCGTACACACAATCGTTTTTAATGTCATTTTCAAAAACAACGTTTTTCTCAACGTGATTTTTCTTGTTTCCTCTCAAGCCTGTCTTGCATACACACGTTCATTAAAAAAAACGCTCGAGCAAAGCGCAGTGACGTACAATACGTACGACGGCACTATAAAGGGGAAGTTCCGTTCGAATGGGGCCACCCTTCATGTTAGTAAAGTTTGTTGAGCAACGATTCGCGCTTTTCAGCCTTGTGCTTTTCAGTCCGTTACAGCGTGACGAATGTGCTATCTCCATTACGAACGCTAATTTTACCAGAACGAGCGCTCCCGTCTCATACTTGATTCTGAGCATGCGCATTTTTTTTCCCCTCGTAAAAGCATACACACTACCGTTTTTCACGTCGTTAAAAAAAACGACGTGAAAAACGAAGTGAAAAAATAGAGCAGGTTCTCATTTTTTTTAGGCCATTTTTCAAGTCATTAAAAATGCTCTGGAGCCTACACACGATCGTTTTTAATGCCCAATTTAAAAAATGGCATTTTTAATGTCGTGAAAAACGGTCGTGTGTATGCGGCATTAGATTCGAGAGAGAGAAGAAACCTGGTCAGGTTTTTATAGCAATCTGTGTCCCTGTTAGGGAGAATCACCTAACATAAATAAAAAAAAAATTCTCCTTGTGACCGTTATCACTGAAAGTGAAAGAAAATCACACATTTTAAATGGTCACCAGAACAAGAACAGAGGAAAAATGTTTCAATAGCATAGCTGCCAAAAGTCCTGATTTTCCCGTGAAAAATCATGGGAAATTGGTCTTGTCCCATTATATCACCAGAGCTGCCGGCACTGGTGACTTGGTCTATGCCGCCATTTTACAGAAGACCAGCTCTCCTGGGGAAGAAACAAGAGGTGGAGCCCGGGTGGCAATGAAAAATCAGCTGCCAATAGAAATGGAGGGCCAGGCCGCGGGGCGGGGGTTTGGCGGCAGCTCGATTTCTGTTGGCAGACACTTTCATTGCCATCCGGGCTCTGCCTCTTGTTTCTTCCCTACGAGAGATGGTCTTCTGTAAAATGGTGGCGGAGACTAAGTCACCAGTGCTGGTCCTGGAGCTCTAGCGGCGGCTCTGGCGATTGAGCAGCATGGAGGTATCATAATGCATCTGGTGGCCAGCTGCATCTGGTGGCAAGTGACAAGCTGCATATGGTGAAGAGCTGCGTCTTTTGGCAAGTGACAAGCTACATCATGTGGCAAGTGACACGCTGCATCTGGTGGCAGGTGACACGCTGCATCTGGTGGCAGGTGACACGCTGCATCTGGTGGCAGGTGACACGCTGCATCTGGTGGCAGGCGACATGGCAAGTGACAAGCTGCATCTGGTGGCAGGCAATGTGGCAGGTGAGACGCTGCATCTGGTGGCAGGCAACGTGAAAGTGACAAGCTGCATCTGGTGGCAGGCAATGTGGCAAGGGACAAGCTGCATCTGGTGGCAGGCGATGTGGTAAGTGACAAGCTGCATCTGGTGGCAGGCCACGTGGCAAGTGACACGCTGCATCTGGTGGCAGACGACGGTGGCAAGTGACAATCTGTATCTGGTGGCAGACGACGGTGGCAAGTGACATGCTGCATCTGGTGGCAGGCGACGGTGGCAAGTGACACGCTGCATCTGGTGGCAGGCAAAGTTGGCAAGTGACACGCTGCATCTGGTAGCAGGCGCCATGGCAAGTGACACGCTGCATCTGGTGGCAGTCAACGTGGCAGGTGACAATCTGCATCTGGTAGCAGGCGACGGTGGCAAGTGACAATCTGCATCTGGTGGCAGGCGACTGTTGTAATATGTTGGCTGATTTATTAGATATGTGTATATGTATGGACATATATATATATATATATATATATATATATATATATATATATATATATATGTGTTTATAGGTGAATACAATATTGACCAGGCCAGCAGTTGTCAGTCAACTGGATTACACATGTGAGGGAGGCTAGAAGACAGCTTTGATGTGTTAATCTTATCAAGGGGACTTGTTTCCAGGACGAGTCTATCTTTACATATCAAGGCGGTATTCAGGTCACCTTCCGTCTCCGTAATCTAATTGCATATGTCAAAAGACAGCATGTTGATGTTATTATGCAAGAATGCAAATAATGGCTGTGGTCGTCTCCGGCTAGGTTGGGGGTCATTCTCTGTCATCCTGAATGACAGAGTGTGGATCAAAGACAGCCAATAAAATTGCTCAGTCATTCAATAGATAAGATATATAAAGCTAATATTAGGGCTAGTCATATATATTCCTGCATGATCATGAAGGCACAGGTATATTCTGTAGGAATATGGAGGCAAAGGATATATTCTGTAGGAATATGAAAGCACAGGTCTAGAATATACTCTGTTGGGTTTGTTGTCATCAGTATTGGACTTTGCTCTGTATTGAAAGTCAATAAAGCGCAATCTCTGGAGAACTTGGGCGTTTGCTGCGGGACATAACTTATATACATCATCTTAATAACCTAAGTATTGGGTCATCGGTGGACTATATATATGATATCACTACATTGGTGCCGTTCAAGCGACCAGAAGCGCATTTTCAGGACTTGGTAACAGAAGTCAGTGATGACAGCAATCCTGTGAAGTGGACAGAAGTCTGATGGAGACCCAAGAGCTGTGCTGTGACTCTAATGTCTGGTTGTGACATAAGAGTCTGATCTACAAGATTAAACAAGTTTGGAACCCCAGAATTATTCTCTGGAGACTGGAAACTGAAGAGAAAAAAGACTGTCGTGTACCAGAAGACAAGGTGCAGCCTCTAATACGGTGAGTAAAATATTTCCTTTTTTAAATTATTAGTAATATAGCCAAAATGCTTACTCAGTGTGAAACTAGTGTCAGTTCTGATAAAGTTAACAGATGGATATTAAAATGTATTAAGCGTCATGGCGGTCCTTAAGAAATTCCAGAAAAATGTAAGCAGACATGGACTATGATGAAGGAATTTTTAGAGAAAAATGTTTTTAATAGCAAAATTTCAGAAAGTAAAAGAAAAGGTTGCATTTTGCAGGGCTTGTTATCTTGCTGTTTAACCACTTGCCGCCCGCCCTATAGAGGATTGACGGCGGCAAAGTGGTTGCAGAATCCTGACAGGACGTCATATGACGTCCTCAGGATTTTGAGCCGCTTGCCGCCCCCGGGGCGCGCATCGCGGCGATCGTTGCTGCGGGGTGTCAGTCTGACACCCCGCAACACCGATCTAGGTAAAGAGTCTCCGACGGAGACTCTTTACCACGTGATCAGCCATGTCCAATCACGGCTGATCACAGTGTAAACAGGAAAAGCCGGTCATCGGCTTTTCCTCACTCGCGTCTGTCAGACGCGAGTAGAGGAGAGCCGATCGGCTGCTCCTCTGACAGGGGGGGGTTTGTGCTGATCGATTATCAGCACAGCCCCCCTGAGGATGCCCACTGGACCACCAGGGATGCCACTAGACCACCAGGGATGCCACTGGACCACCAGGGAAGCACACCATGTAAGGTATGCCACCCTAGACCACCAGGGATAATGGATGCCAATCAGTGCCACAATGGATGCCAATCAGTGCCCACAATGGGCACCACTGATTGGCAGGCATTATTGTTTGGCACTGATTGGCATCCATTAGTACAGTACAGTGCCACCTATCAGTGCCCACCCATGCCACCTATCAGTGCCCACCCATGCCCACCCGTGCCACCTATCAGTGCCCATCCATGCCGCCTATCCGTGCCCATCTGTGCCCACCCGTGCCGCCTATCTGTGCCCCCCGTGCCGCCTATCTGTGCCCACCTGTGCCCACACATGCCACCGATCGTTGCCCACCCATGCCGCCGATCGTTGCCCACCCGTGCCGCTGATCATTGCCCATCCGTGCCGCCGATCGTTGCCCATCCGTGCCGCCGAACGTTGCCCATCCGTGCCACCTCATCGGTGCCCATCCGTGCCGCCTTATCCATGCCCGTCAGTGCAGCCCCATCAGTGCCCATCAGTGAAGGATAAAACTAACTTATTTACAAAGTTTTGTAACTGAAACCCAAAAAAAACTTTTTTTTTTCAAAATTTTCGGTCTTTTTTTTATTTTTTAGCAGAAAATAAAAATCACAGAGGTGGTCAAATACCACCAAATGAAAGCTCTATTTGTGGGAACAAAATGATAAAAATTTTGTTTGGGTACAGTGTACCATGACCGCGCAATTGTCATTCAAAGTGCAACAGCGCAGAAAGCTGAAAATTGGTCTGGGCAGGAAGGTGTTTAACCACTTGACCACTGGGCACTTAAACCCCCTTAATAACCAGACCAATTTTCAGCTTTCGGTGCTCTCACATTTTGAATGACAATTACTCAGTCATACAACACTGTACCCATATGAAATTTTTGTCCTTTTTTTCACACAAATAGAGCTTTCTTTTGGTGGTATTTAATCACTGTTGGGTTTTTTATTTTTTGCGCTATAAGAGAAAAAAGACTGAAAATTTTGTAAAAAAAGGATTTTTTTTTCGTTTCTGTTATAAAATTTTGCAAATTACTATTTTTTCTTCATAAATTTTGGCCAAAATTTATACTGCTACATATCTTTGGTAAAAATAAGTACAAATTGGTGTATATTATTTGGTCTTTGTGAAAGTTATAGAGTCCACAAGCTATGGTGCCAATATCTGAAAATTGATCACACCTGAAGTACTGACGGCCTATCTCAATTCTTGAGACCCTAACATGCCAGAAAAGTACAAATACCCCCCAAATGACCCCTTTTTGGAAAGAAGACATTCCAAGGTATTCAGAAAGAGGCATTGTGAGTTTTTTGAAGTTGTCATTTTTTCCCACAATTCTTTGCAAAATCAAGATTTTTTTTTTCTCTTTTTTTTTTTCACAAAATTGTCATATTAGCAGGTTATTTATCACACACAGCATATGCATTCCACAAATTACACCCCAAAACACATTCTGCTATTACTCCTGAGTATGGCGATACCACATGTGTGAGACTTTTACACAGCGTGGCCACATACAGAGGCCCAACATGCAGGGAGCACCTTCAGGCGTTCTGGAGCACCCAGGCCAATTCTGACATTTCTCTCCTACATGTAAAAATCATCATTTGTTTGCTAGAAAATTACATAGAACCCCAAAACATTATATATGTTTTTTTAGCAAAGACCTTAGAGAATATAATGGTGGTTGTTGCAACTTTTTATCTCGCACGATATTTGCGCAGCAATTTTTTTAACGCGTTTTTTACGGAAAAAAAATGTTTTGTGCTTAAAAAAAAAAAAAAAACAGTAAAGTTAGCCCAATGTTTTTGCATAATGTGAAAGATGAAGTTACGCCGAGTAAATAGATACCTAACATGTCGCCCTTAAAAATTGCACACACTCGTGGAATGGCGCCAAACTTCGCTACTTAAAAAATCCCCATAGGCGACGCTTTAAATATTTTTACTGGTTACATGTTTTGAGTTACAGAGGAGGTCTAGGGCCAAAATGATTGCTCTCGCTCTAACGTTCGCAGAGATACCTCACATGTGTGGTTTGAAAACCGTTTTCATATGTGGGCGGGACTTACGTATGCGTTCGCTTCTGTATGCGAGCTCACGGGGACAGGGGCGCTTTAAAAAAAAAAAAAAAAAATTATTCTTCATTTTACTTTATTTATTTTAGTTTGACATGTTTTTCCGCCCTAAACATTTTTTTGATCACTTTTATACCTATTACAAGGAACGTAAACATCCCTTGTAATAGGAATATGGCATGACAGGTCCTCTTTACAGTGAGATATGGGGGGGGGGTGTCAATAAGACCCCACATCTCACCTCTAGGCTGGGAAGCCTGAAAAACATACAAAAAAAAACAACAATCCTGGCTTTGATCGTAGCGGTGAGTCGGTAGAAGCACCGGAGGGCGGCGGGGGGGGGACATCCCCTCTCGCCTCCCGTAAGAATGATCAAGCGGCGGAACAGCCGCTATGATTGTTCTTATGGTGTAGGGAATCGCCGGCTGAAAAAGCTGATATCTGAATGATGCCTGTAGCTGCTCCCATCATTCAGATATCCCCGCACAAAGTCAAGGACGTCATATGACGGCCGGAGGGCGGGAAGTGGTTATTGCAGAGTATTGCCAGGCATTGCGGAGTATTGCCGGGCATTGCGGAGTATTGCCGGGCATTGCGGAGTATTGCCGGGCATTGCGGAGTATTGCAGGGCATTGCGGAGTATTGCGGACTATGGCAGGGTATTGCGGTGTATGGCAGGGTATTGCGGTGTATGGCAGGGTATTGCACGGGTATTGCACAGGGTATTGTGGAGGGTATTGCACAGGGTATTGTGGAGGGTATTGCAGAGTATTGTGGAGGGTATTGCAGAGTATTGTGGCGGGTATTGCAGAGTATTGTGGCGGGTATTGCAGAGTATTGTGCAGGGTATTGCAGAGTATTGTGCAGGGTATTGCAGAGTATTGTGCAGGGTATTGCAGAGTATTTTGCAGGGTATTGCGCAGGGTATTGCAGAGTATTTTGCAGGGTATTGCAGAGTATTTTGCAGGGTATTGCAGAGTATTTTGCAGGGTATTGCAGAGTATTGTGCAGGGTATTGCAGAGTATTGTGCAGGGTATTGCAGAGTATTGCAGAGTATTGCACCAGGGTATTGCAGAGTATTGCACCAGGGTATTGCAGAGTATTGCACCAGGGTATTGCAGAGTATTGCACCAGGGTATTGCAGAGTATTTTGCAGGGTATTGCAGAGTATTTTGCAGGGTATTGCAGAGTATTTTGCAGGGTATTGCAGAGTATTTTGCAGGGTATTGCAGAGTATTTCGCAGGGTATTGCAGAGTATTGCACCAGGGTATTGCAGAGTATTGCACCAGGGTATTGCAGAGTATTGCACCAGGGTATTGCAGAGTATTGCACCAGGGTATTGCAGAGTATTGCGCAGGGTATTTTGCAGAGTATTGGCAGGGTGTATTGCAGAGTATTGGCAGGGTATAGCACAGGGATGGCTGAGCAGGGATGGATGGATGGCTGGATCTGTGACTGCAATTGTCACAGATCCAGCCCACAGTGCTGCTGCTGCCATCCGCTCCCTCCCCTCCCCTCTCACACTGTACCGATCGGTACAGAGAGGGGAGGGAGGAACCGGCGTCATCAAATGACGCCGGTCTGTTTACAAGTGATTGCTCCGTCATTTGACGGAGCGATCACGTGGTAAACGGCCGCTATCAGCGGCGATTTACCGTGATTCGTGATCCGCCGGGTCCTCTGGACCCGGCGGTCACGGAGTTTCCCGTGTGCGCGCCCCAGGGGGCGCGCGGGAGCGCGATTCTGGGAGGACGTTATATAACGTCCTCCCAGAGTTAAGCAACCACCTTGTCGACGTTATTTGTCGGCAGGTGGTTGTTAAGTGGTTAAGTGCCCAGTATGGAAGTGGTTAACTATGGAAAGCTCTTTGAATGATAAGGTTGAGGAAATTGCGCAGTTACAGAATGCAGTTGCAAATAGCAACAATGTTTGTCAGAGGTTACAAAACCAATCAGAAACTGAGACAGTAAATTTAAAATTGCATACAGTTACCATTGGGGGAGCTTTGCTTGAGAAATCTAAATGTTGTGATGAATTATCAGAGGAAAATGAGAGATTAAAATTAAGAATTATGGAATTAGAGAACAGATCTCAGGAATGCAGATATGCATCAAATCTTGGATTAAGCAATCTGCAGCAAAATACAAACACAAACTTTCTATCAAATGAAACAGAACCTCATATTAAATCTGATAATTCATTGCCAGCCGCACCCACTGTGACCACCACAATTTATAATAATAATAATAATACAGGTGAAGTTCAGCTTGTAATGAAGCATTTGAAACCAAAAGAACTAGATGCAATTCTTAAAGAAATAGGAATGGTTCCCTGCCATGATTTTAACAGATTTTTGAAGTGGTTCTGTGATTTGCAGAATGTCAGAGATATGTACAGTCTAAACCCATCTGACCAGGGCTGGCCCAAGACATTGTGCTGCCTGGGCCCAAGAATGAAATGCTGCCCCCCCCCCCCCCCCAAAAAAAATTCCTATGCCCATCCAGCAAAGAGATGTTTCCATAAAGCAAAGAGACAGCCCAATATATTCAGCAAGAGACATCCCATATATTCAGCAAAGAGACATGCCCCTTCTAGGGTGACCACGCATTTTGCAGGTCTGTCCCGGGCACATTCATTCCAGGACAATACAGTGTCCCGGAATGAAACTGACACAGCCACCCCCCGTGCCAATCTGATGCCCCCAAAAAAGGCCGCCACATCACCTCTTTACTCACTGACAGTACTTGTCCTGGCCGGTAATGCCTGGAGGAGCACAATCCCCGCCCCCTGCATGTGATTGGAGAAATCATAAATCCCACCTCTTGTGTCCAATCACTGTGCTGTGATTCGTTACAGAACAAGCTGATGTTTGGGAAGGGGGGGTGTCCCTGAATGGTAGTTTAAAAATGTGGTCACCCTAGCTCCTTCCTGCAAAGAGTATTGTGTAGCACCACGAAAGCTCCCCCCTTTCTCTCCACTGCCACCGACCAGCTACGTTCTGATCCCAGCTCAGTGATGCAACATGCTGCAACAACAGCGCTGCATTGACCACATTTACAAACTGCCATTCAGGGATACCGCCCTTCCTTCCCAAAAAAAGATGAGGGGGGGGGGCGGGTGTATTCTCGCTGACAGGGAATTTGGCAGCGGGTGATTTGTCGGCGAATGGCTGGTGTTAGCACATAAATCATCCTAACATTATGATTGATATGGTGTCAGGATGATCAAATCACATTATTTCTATTACTACATTGTAATATATAATGAAATAGTTTAACTCACCATAATGCAGAATCAGTGGGAACCCTGAGCTTGTCATTTGCCACCATTGCTTGCCACCAGATGTAGCTTATTGCTTGCCACCGTTGCCTGCCACCAGATGCAGCTGTGCCACTTGCCACCCATAGCCTGCCACAACATGCAGCCTGTCACTTGTTACCAATGCCTGTCACCAGATGCAGCCTGTCACTTGTCACCAATGCCTGTCACCAGATGCAGCCTGTCACTTGTCACCAATGCCTGTCACCAGATGCAGCCTGTCACTTGTCACCAATGCCTGTCACCAGATGCAGCCTGTCACTGGTTACCAATGCCTGTCACCAGATGCAGCCTGTCACTTGTCACCGATGCCTGTCACCAGATGCAGCCTGTCACTTGTCACCAATGCCTGTCACCAGATGCAGCCTGTCACTTGTCACCAATGCCTGTCACCAGATGCAGCCTGTCACTTGTCACCAATGCCTGTCACCAGATGCAGCCTGTCACTTGTCACCAATGCCTGTCACCAGATGCAGCCTGTCACTTGTTACCAATGCCTGTCACCAGATGCAGCCTGTCACTTGTTACCATTGCCTGTCACCAGATGCAGCCTGTCACTTGTCACCGATGCCTGTCACCAGATGCAGCCTGTCACCAGATGCAGCCTGTCACTTGTCACCGATGCCTGTCACCAGATGCAGCCTGTCACTTGTCACCAATGCCTGTCACCAGATGCAGCCTGTCACTTGTCACCAATGCCTGTCACCAGATGCAGCCTGTCACTTGTCACCAATGCCTGTCACCAGATGCAGCCTGTCACTTGTCACCAATGCCTGTCACCAGATGCAGCCTGTCACTTGTTACCAATGCCTGTCACCAGATGCAGCCTGTCACTTGTTACCATTGCCTGTCACCAGATGCAGCCTGTCACTTGTCACCGATGCCTGTCACCAGATGCAGCCTGTCACTTGTCACCGATGGCTGTCACCAGATGCAGCCTGTCACTTGTCACCGATGCCTGTCACCAGATGCAGCCTGTCACTTGTCACTGATGCCTGTCAACAGATGCAGCCTGTCACTTGTTACCATTGCCTGTCACCAGATGCAGCCTGTCACTTGTCACCGATGCCTGTCACCAGATGCAGCCTGTCACTTGTCACCGATGCCTGTCACCAGATGCAGCCTGTCACTTGTCACCGATGCCTGTCACCAGATGCAGCCTGTCACTTGCCACTGATGCCTGTCACCAGATGCAGCCTGTCACTTGTCACCGATGCCTGTCACCAGATGCAGCCTGTCACTTGTCACCGATGCCTGTCACCAGATGCAGCCTGTCACTTGTCACCGATGCCTGTCACCAGATGCAGCCTGTCACTTGTCACTGATGCCTGTCACCAGATGCAGCCTGTCACTCAGCCTGGCTCTCTCTCCCTCCCCTTCAGATGGGCATGCTGGGGGCTGCAGTTTCCCCCCTAGAATTGCAATGGGCCAGCCATTTGCACTACACATCCCATAATCCTCTTTTCTCCTTTTAGTTTTTTTCCCTGGCCAATGGGAGGAAAAGGGGGAAGAAACATAGCGGTGGCTGTCCTAGGAACAGCAGCATGAGGAGGAGAAGGAGGGGGGAGAAGAGCCCGCAGCTGCTCTCTCTCCACACACACACACACAGCCGCTCCGATCTCATGCTGTTACATACAGGGAGGAGGTGGGTGGAGCTAGCGGAGGAGGAGGAAGTGAAATACTCTCTGCAATGATTGATGGGCCTCTCTCTCCTTACGTCACTGGTTGCTAGACACAAAGCGGTCCGCGGCTAGCAACCAGTTTGGGCAGTGAAGCAGGGGCCGCTGGAGAGACCCTTGAAGTGGGTCTTGCCACTGCGGCCAGTGACAGCGGCGCCGGCGATGCAGTACAGTATGACACTGCACACTAGATGGAGGGAAACCCAGGTCCTCAGGCAGTGCGCCCCTGTTGCCGCCCCTCTTAAAGTGCCGCCTGGGACCATGGTCCCATTGGGTCCCATGGTAGGGCCGGCCCTGCATCTGACTTAGAAAGAGTTTTGCAACATTCAATAGGAAATGGTCTTTGGATGAGAATTAAACAGATCTGTATTCAGCCTCTGAGGACAAGGGACATATTACTGGAATTATTATGTGTTTTGAATGGTGTACGTTCTGATGTTACTATTCATGGGAAGATCAAACAAATGCAAAGTGAATCGCCCTATGAATTGTCACACAGGATATATACTATTATGGAATTATTGGTCAGTAATAATCTTGCATTTGAGTGTGGAGGCTCGGTACATATGAGTATGTTTCTAGATGCTTTGCATGAAGATATCAAACAAAATATTTTATTAGCTACCCCAAATCCTCATGATTTAAAAGACGTATTGTTGAGGGCAGATCATTTATGGAGAAAGTCAAATGAGCAAGCTGTCAAAATTGATGTAGCCACATTGTTTGATAATAATATGAAAAACAGAGCTGACCAAAATAATAAGAAGAAAAGGACCTGGATACCATTTTCTCAATTAAAACAAAAATATGACCACCTGAAAATTGAGTATGACAAGATGAGAATAGAACGTGACACCTTATTAGAACAGTTGTATAGGGTGTCATGAATACAAATGTACATTCTCCAGATCTGTTTTTGAATGCAAATGAAGCTTCTCTAGCAGTGGGGGTGAATTAGCTTTAGACTGTAAACTGTAAATAGTACTTTTGTTTTAACTTCAAAAAAAAAATAAAAAATACTAAGGACTTTGCTAATGAGTTTTTGTCTGAGAATTTTGTCTTTCAGGTCTCCGGAGGAACTTGTTTGAATGTGAACAGAAGTTGGCTAGTGGGGGAGAAATGCTGATAGACAATATACAAGGATGGACACTCTCTCAATATTCATCAAGCAATGGACCTTTTTTTTGAACATTCAAAATTTTTTTCCTTTCTCATTTTTTTTTCTTTATTTTTCTTTTCAATGGACTTCTCCAATGCCCTATTTTTTCTTTTTTATTTTTTTTCTCCCTTTCCCTGATCTATTTTATGTTTTCATTTTTTTTTTTTATGTTTTATTTCATGAACTTTATCTTAAAACCAGAGCGAAGTAACATCTGTACATATGACATAATGCATATTGATATCAATAGATTTAACATCTGAGGTGATGCTGCACAATGGCTTGGCAATGCATAAATTATAGTATGTTGGGTGGTTTACCTAAATTTATAAGAGAGGTGAGTGAAATTCATCACTCTAGTCATGATTTGAATTTTGTTGAATCAGTTGTTTATAATATGCTGAAGGCTATGACATACAGGTCCTTCTCAAAAAATTAGCATATTGTGATAAAGTTAATTATTTTCTGTAATGTACTGATAAACATTAGACTTTCATATATTTTAGATTCATTACACACAACTGAAGTAGTTCAAGCCTTTTCTTGTTTTAATATTGATGATTTTGGCATACAGCTCATGACAACCCAAAATTCCTATCTCAAAAAATTAGCATATTTCATCCGACCAATAAAAGAAAAGTGTTTTTAATACAAAAAAAGTCAACCTTCAAATAATTATGTTCAGTTATGCACTCAATACTTGGTCGGGAATCCTTTTGCAGAAATGACTGCTTCAATGCGGCGTGGCATGGAGGCAACCAGCCTGTGGCACTGCTGAGGTGTTATGGAGGCCCAGGATGCTTTGATAGCGGCCTTAAGCTCATCCAGAGTGTTGGGTCTTGCGTCTCTCAACTTTCTCTTCCCAATATCCCACAGATTCTCTATGGGGTTCAGGTCAGGAGAGTTGGCAGGCCAATTGAGCACAGTAATACCATGGTCAGTAAACCATTTACCAGTGGTTTTGGCACTGTGAGCAGGTGCCAGGTCGTGCTGAAAAATGAAATCTTCATCTCCATAAAGCTTTTCAGCAGATGGAAGCATGAAGTGCTCCAAAATCTCCTGATAGCTAGCTGCATTGACCCTGCCCTTGCTAAAACACAGTGGACCAACACCAGCAGCTGACATGGCACCCCAGACCATCACTGACTGTGGGTACTTGACACTGGACTTCAGGCATTTTGGCATTTCCCTCTCCCCAGTCTTCCTCCAGACATGCAAAATTTGCTTTCATCCGAAAAAAGTACTTTGGACCACTGAGCAACAGTCCAGTGCTGCTTCTCTGTAGCCCAGGTCAGGCGCTTCTGCCGCTGTTTCTGGTTCAAAAGTGGCTTGACCTGGGGAATGCGGCACCTGTAGCCCATTTCCTGCACACGCCTGTTCACGGTGGCTCTGGATGTTTCTACTCCAGACTCAGTCCACTGCTTCCGCAGGTCCTCCAAGGTCTGGAATCGGTCCTTCTCCACAATCTTCTTCAGGGTCCGGTCACCTCTTCTCGTTGTGCAGCGTTTTCTGCCACACTTTTTCCTTCCCACAGACTTCCCACTGAGGTGCCTTGATACAGCACTCTGGGAACAGCCTATTCATTCAGAAATTTCTTTCTGTGTCTTACCCTCTTGCTTGAGGGTGTCAATGATGGCCTTCTGGACAGCAGTCAGGTCGGCAGTCTTACCCATGATTGCGGTTTTGAGTAATGAACCAGGCTGGGAGTTTTTAAAAGCCTCAGGAATCTTTTGCAGGTGTTTAGAGTTAATTAGTTGATTCAGATGATTAGGTTAATAGCTCGTTTAGAGAACCTTTTCATGATATGCTAATTTTTTGAGATAGGAATTTTGGGTTGTCATGAGCTGTATGCCAAAATCATCAATATTAAAACAAGAAAAGGCTTGAACTACTTCAGTTGTGTGTAATGAATCTAAAATATATGAAAGTCTAATGTTTATCAGTACATTACAGAAAATAATGAACTTTATCACAATATGCTAATTTTTTGAGAAGGACCTGTATATGGATGACAAAGACCTTTCTACCTTTCATGAAAAGATACTGAGAAGAATTTCCACTGCCGCCTTGTCGGAATAGAAGGTCTGATAGACACTGATGTCAAGCTGACTCTATTTGGTATATATATGTTGATTAGTGATAAGCCGAACACCCCCGGGTTCGGTTCGCACCAGAACCCGCGAACGGACCGAAAGTTCGTACGAACATTAGAACCCTATTAAATACAATGGATGCGAACGTTCGAATTCTAAAGTGCTAATTATAACAACTATTATGCATGTTATTGTCCTAAAAAGGGTTTGGGAACCCGGGTTCTGCACCAGGGGACATGTATCAATGCAAAAAGAAGTTTTAAAAACGGTCGTTTTTCGGGAGCAGTCATTTTAATGATGCATAAAGTGAAAAAAAAAAGTCAAATATTCCTTTAAATATCGTACCTGGGGGGTGTCTAAAGTATGCCTGTGAAGTGCCACATGTTTCCCGTGTTTAGAACTGTCCCTGCACAAAATGACACTTCTAAAGGAAAAAAAAGCCATTTAAAACTTCTTGCGGCTTTAATGTAATGTCTGGTCCCGGTAATATGGATGAAAATCTTTAAGAAAAATGGCATAGCTACCCCATGACCCCCCCCCCCCCCCTACCCCAGCCCATTACCAGCCCCTTTGGGTCTTGTATGGATATTAAGGGGAACCCCGCACATAAAATAAAAAAGGCCCTATATACTCTGAACAGCCGTATACAGGCGGTGCATACAAGACAGGGACTGTAGGTTTGTTCTTATGTAGAATGTGTTTGTAATTTTGAACAGGTACATTGTTGAACTGTAGCTCCAGCCCAAAAATCTATTTTTAAACTTTTTGGGAAACATAGGTAAGGGTTATCACCCCTGTAACATTTGTTTTGCTGTCTGTGCCCCTGTTCAGAACATTTCACCTCACTTTCCGTCCCAATGACAACTGTTTTTGAAATGTGGTGTTTTTCTTGAAACAAGGATTGCCGATAAAGCATCAGTACAGAGGAGACACCTTTCTCCCATATTTATTCTTACAGGAGAGAATTTTCCTTCCTAGGGGTAGATTTCCTCTCACTTCCTGTTGTCTTCTTTCGTTTGCAAGTAGGAGTCGTTTGTAAGTTGGATGTTTGAAAGTAGGGACCTGCCGTATATACTCTGCAGAAATAGGCCCCTTAGTTGTTGGTGTTGGCACAACACTGTAAGCACTCACAGTTACTCTTGGTTGGTGCTGGAACGCCCTGCTGTCAACTATTATATCAGGAATTTTAATTACATATAATTGTTGAACAGTGGTAGTAAAAATTGGGGCTTTGATGGTGGTGCTGGTGCCACAACACTGTAAGCCCTGACAGTTACTCTTGGTGGGTGCAGCAATGGGCCCTGCTGTGAATTATTAGATCAAGAATTGTAATTGCATGCCCCTGTTGAACAGGGGCTGAAAAATTGGGCTTTTCGTGGTGGTGGTGGTGGTGGTGGTGTTGCCACAACACTGTAAGCCCTCAGACTTACTCTTGGTGGGTGCAGGAATGGGCCCTGCTGTGAATTATTACATCAAGAATTGTAATTGCATGCCCCTGTTGAACAGGGGCTGAAAAATTGGGCCTTAGGCACTGGTGGCACAACACTACAACCCCTCACAGATACTGTACTTGGAGCACAGCAATGAGCCCTGTTGCAAAGTATTGCTTCAAAAATTGTAATGACACGCCCCTGTTAAACAGGGGCTGAAAAATTGGGCCTTAGGCACTGGTGGCACAACACTACAACCCCTCACAGATACTGTACTTGGAGCACAGCAATGAGCCCTATGGCAAATTATTGCTAAAAAAATTGTAAGTACACGCCCCTGTAAAACAGGGGCTGAAAAATTGGGCCTTAGCCACTGGTGGCGGCACCCATAAACAAAAATGATCTTCCAAGCTATCATCATCAATCGTATCATTGAGGACTCGGAGGAGGAGGATAGCCAGTCAACATAACAGCACAGGCACTCAGCATCAGCATCAGTCTTGAAGGGACGTGACATGTTAAAATCAATTAGTCTGTTATATCAGCATCAGGTGTGTGGTAGCTGGTGGTGATCCAAGACTGGTTCATCTTGATGAAAGTCAGTCGATCAACCGAGTCGGTGGACAGGCGCACCCTGTGATCCGTGACAAATCCTCCAGCAGCACTGAATGTGCGTTCCGAAAGAACGCTGGATGCAGGACAGGCCAGTAGCTCAATTGCATACTGTGCAAGCTCTGGCCAGTGATCCATCCTCAAGACCCAGTAAGCCAGAGGATTTTCGGTGGGGAAGGTGTCCAAGTCTGACCTTGCCCCTAGATATTCCTGCACCATGTTTATCAGACGCTGGCGATGGTTGCTGGAACCAATCATACTTTGGGGCTGCGGACTAAAGAATTGTCTGAACGCATTGGTCAGACGGCCACCTTCCCCACCGCTCCTTCTTTGACTGGCCGAAGCCTCAGCAACTCGTTGTCCTGGACCAGGAGTTTGTAACCTCCCAGTCTCTGGGAACGCGTTGCACAGACCTTTCTGCAAGGCCTCCCGGAGTTGTCTCATCCTCTGCTCCCTCTGCGACGGTAACATAAGGTCCGCAACCTTACCCTTGTACCGTGGATCAAGGAGAGTGGCCAGCCAGTAATGGTCCCTCTCCTTGATCCGAAGAATACGAGGATCCTTCCGCAGACTTTGCAGGATCAGGGAGGCCATGCAGCGTAGGTTTGCTGAGGCATTCGCTCCGGAGTCCTCTGGGTCACTAAGGACGACATGATCCGCAGTCACCTGCTCCCAGCCACGTACAAGTCCACTGGTTTCTTGGGACTGTAAATCATCCCTAAAAGACTGCTGCTGATGATGCTGAGTGCCAGCCTCCACCTCCATGCTGACACAATCCTCCTCCTCCTCCTCCTCCTCTTCCTCTTCCTGTGCGATGGGTGGGACAGAAGGAACACTGTCTGGGTAAAGGGGGCCTTGAGAGGCAAGGAAGTCCTCCTCTTCCTGCCTCTGTTCTGCCTCAAGTGCCCTGTCCATTATTCCACGCAGCGTGTGCTCCAACAGGTGGACAAGAGGTACAGTGTCACTGATGCATGCACTGTCACTGCTCACCATCCTCGTGGCCTCCTCAAATGGTGCCAGGACAGTGCATGCATCCCTGATCATGCCCCACTGGCGTGGAGAAAAAAAACCAAGCTCCCCTGACCCTGTCCTGGTGCCGTAGTCGCACAGGTACTCATTGATGGCCCTCTGCTGCGTGTGCAGCCGCTGCAGCATGGCCAACGTTGAGTTCCACCTGGTGGGCATGTCACATATAAGGCGGTTCTTGGGCAGGTTCAACTCCTTTTGCAGCTCAGCCAGGCGAGCACTGGCATTATAAGATCTGCGGAAATGCACACAGACTTTCCTGGCCTGCCTCAGGACATCCTGTAAGCCCGGGTACCTGCCCAAGAACCGCTGCACCACCAGGTTAAGGACGTGAGCCACACAGGGCACATGGGTCAGTTGTCCCTGTCGGAGGGCGGAGAGGAGGTTGGTGCCATTGTCGCAAACCACCATTCCTGGCTTAAGCTGGCGTGGCGTCAACCACCTCTCGGCCTGGCCCTGCAGAGCAGACAGGACCTCTGCCCCAGTGTGGCTTCTGTCCCCCAAACACACCAGCGCAAGCACGGCATGGCATCTTTTTGCCTGCGTACTTGCGTAGCCCCGTGAACGGCTACGGAGCACCGCTGGTTCATAGGACAAACCACAGGAAGAGGCCATGGAGGAAGAAGAAGAGGAGGGGGTGGAGGAGAGAGGTGTGTCACAACCAGTAGTAGCATTTTGGAGGCGTGGCGGTGGGACAACCTCCAACACTACTGCACCTTGTCCTGCATCCTTCCCAGCTGCCAAAAGAGTGACCCAATGGGCCGTGAAAGAAAGGTAACGTCCCTGTCCATGCCTGCTGGACCATGAGTCAGCGGTAATATGCACCTTACCGCTGACCGCCCTGTCCAGCGAGGCCAAGACATTGCCTTCCACATGCCGGTAGAGAGCCGAAATAGCCTTCCGTGAGAAAAAGTGGCGTTTGGGAACCTGCCACTGAGGAACCGCACATTGCACAAACTCACGGAAGGGGGCCGAGTCTACCAACTGAAAAGGCAGCAGTTGAAGCGCTAGCAATTTAGCCAAGCTAGCATTCAACCGCTGGGCATGTGGATGGCTGGGAGTGAACTTCTTTCGACGGTCCAGCAGCTGGGGCAGGGAAATTTGCCTGCTAGAATCGGACGTCGGTGTACTGCTAGCAGAGTGGCCGCAAGTACTTGGCTGTGACACACCTAATTCTACACCTTCATTCCTCTCAGTGCATGTTTCAGAGAGGACTGAAGTTATAGTGGGGTTGGAGATCCCAGCTGATGCGGTGCAAGGAGAGGTCCGCTTTGTTCTTTGGTGTGGGTCTTTGAGGTAGGCTTGCCAACGAGCTGCATGGCAGGTCAACATATGTCTGGTCAGGCATGTGGTACCCAAGCGGCTGATGTTTTGGCCACGCGATATACGCTTGAGACATATGTTGCAAACAGCAGCTGTGCGATCTGATGCACTAGCCTCAAAAAAGGCCCACACCAAGGAACTTTTTGAATGACGGGCAGAGGCAGCGCCCTGCACAGGCGGAGCTCTGCGGTGTGATTCCGTTGGTGTACTGCCCTTACGCTGGCCACCAAAGGGCATCCTGTCTCGTTGGAGATGTGCCTCCTCCTCATCCTCCTCCTCCTCTCTCCTATTAGGCACCCACGTGGAGTCAGTGACCTCATCATCCCCTCCCTCCTCATCACTGGAGCCAATCTGGCAGTATGCTGCAGCTGCTGGAACATGACTGCCAGATTGGTGTCCTTCTTGAGCATCCCCTCTGTCTGCTCTCACCCTACTGCCTTCCTGTAGCTGGGTTTCATCATCAGACCCTTCGAAACGCTGGGCATCCTCCTGGAGCATGTACCCAACACTGTGCTCAAACAGTTCGGGGGACTCCTCAGGAGGAGGACATGGTGGGTCTAGGGAAGGAGTGACTGATGATGAGTCTGACATTGATACCAGGGAAGAGGACGCTTTGGCAGCTGCTTTGCCAGTACCCTGAGCCTGGGTGAGAGAGGATGAGGAGGAGGAGGAGGAGGGCTTGGTCATCCACTCTACCAAGTCTTCGGCATGATGTGGCTCAACATGTCCAGCTGCGGAAAAGAAGGACAAGCGTGTCCCATGGCCATGTGCTGATGACAATGCACCGCGTCCACGACCAGCACTGTTGCCCCCAGACACAGAGCCTGCTTGCCCTCTTTTATTGCCTCCTGACTGTCTGCCTCTCCTTGTTTGCCTTCCAGACGTTCTAATAGATGGCCTGCAGGGAGATGGGAAAAAAGCAATAAGGGCTACCTTCAGGTGTCCTTCTCTGTCCCTTGAAACAAGGACTTGCACAGTGAAAGAAACTGACACTCTCCCTACCTACAGTTTTCTGTCCCTAGAAAAAATGTTTTTTTTAAGCACAATATAGCACAAGGAGAATTCACTCACTGTCCTTCCAGGTCCCTAGAAACAAGGACTTGCACAGTGAAAGAAACTGACACTCTCCCTACCTACAGTTTTCTGTCTCTAGAAAAAATGTTTTTTTAAGCACAATATAGCACAAGGAGAATTCACTCACTGTCCTTCCAGGTCCCTAGAAACAAGGACTTGCACAGTGAAAGAAACTGACACTCTCCCTACCTACAGTTTTCTGTCCCTAGAAAAAATGTTTTTTTTAAGCACAATATAGCACAAGGAGAATTCACTCACTGTCCTTCCAGGTCCCTGGAAACAAGGACTTGCACAGTGAAAGAAACTGACACTCTCCCTACCTACAGTTTTCTGTCCCTAGAAAAAATGTTTTTTTTAAGCACACTATAGCACAAGGAGAATTCACTCACTGTCCTTCCCAGTCCCTAGAAACAAGGACTTGCACAGTGAAAGAAACTGACACTCTCCCTACCTACAGTTTTCTGTCCCTAGAAAAAATGTTTTTTTTAAGCACACTATAGCACAAGGAGAATTCACTCACTGTCCTTCCCAGTCCCTAGAAACAAGGACTTGCACAGTGAAAGAAACTGAGACTCTCCCTACCTACAGTTTTCTGTCCCTAGAAAAAATGTTTTTTTTAAGCACAATATAGCACAAGGAGAATTCACTCACTGTCCTTCCAGGTCCCTGGAAACAAGGACTTGCACAGTGAAAGAAACTGACACTCTCCCTACCTACAGTTTTCTGTCCCTAGAAAAAATGTTTTTTTTAAGCACACTATAGCACAAGGAGAATTCACTCACTGTCCTTCCAGGTCCCTGGAAACAAGGACTTGCACAGTGAAAGAAACTGACACTCTCCCTACCTAGAGTTTTCTGTCCCTAGAAAAAATGTTTTTTTTAAGCACACTATAGCACAAGGAGCATTCACTCACTGTCCTTCCAGGTCCCTGGAAACAAGGACTTGCACAGTGAAAGAAACTGACACTCTCCCTACCTACAGTTTTCTGTCCCTAGAAAAAATGTTTTTTTTAAGCACAATATAGCACAAGGAGAATTCACTCACTGTCCTTCCAGGTCCCTGGAAACAAGGACTTGCACAGTGAAAGAACCTGACACTCTCCCTACCTACAGTTTTCTGTCCCTAGAAAAAATGTTTTTTTTAAGCACAATATAGCACAAGGAGAATTCACTCACTGTCCTTCCAGGTCCCTAGAAACAAGGACTTGCACAGTGAAAGAAACTGACACTCTCCCTACCTACAGTTTTCTGTCCCTAGAAAAAATGTTTTTTTTAAGCACAATATAGCACAAGGAGAATTCACTCACTGTCCTTCCAGGTCCCTAGAAACAAGGACTTGCACAGTGAAAGAAACTGACACTCTCCCTACCTACAGTTTTCTGTCCCTAGAAAAAATGTTTTTTTTAAGCACAATATAGCACAAGGAGAATTCACTCACTGTCCTTCCAGGTCCCTGGAAACAAGGACTTGCACAGTGAAAGAAACTGACACTCTCCCTACCTACAGTTTTCTGTCCCTAGAAAAAATGTTTTTTTTAAGCACACTATAGCACAAGGAGAATTCACTCACTGTCCTTCCCAGTCCCTAGAAACAAGGACTTGCACAGTGAAAGAAACTGACACTCTCCCTACCTACAGTTTTCTGTCCCTAGAAAAAATGTTTTTTTTAAGCACAATATAGCACAAGGAGAATTCACTCACTGTCCTTCCAGGTCCCTGGAAACAAGGACTTGCACAGTGAAAGAAACTGACACTCTCCCTACCTACAGTTTTCTGTCCCTAGAAAAAATGTTTTTTTTAAGCACAATATAGCACAAGGAGAATTCACTCACTGTCCTTCCAGGTCCCTAGAAACAAGGACTTGCACAGTGAAAGAAACTGACACTCTCCCTACCTACAGTTTTCTGTCCCTAGAAAAAATGTTTTTCTTTCTCGTACATCACGGGACACAGAGCGACATAGTCATTACTAATGGGTTATATAGATACCGTCAGGTGCTGGCACTGGCAACTTCCAAAACCGGAAGTACCCTCCCCTATATAAGCCCCTCCCATCCGGGAGCACCTCAGTTTTTTGCCAGTGTCTAAGGTGTTGGCCAAGAAGAAACATGTGTTTTTCACTGAGCTTGCGTACAGGTTCTTTTGGGCCTCAGTAAGCTATTCCGGATCCGACCAAAAAAGCTTCATAGCTAAACGGTCGGTACCCGGGCCTTGCAGAGAAGAGCAAGGTTTTGCCTGTAATGCTTCTCTTAGGAGAGCTGGACCCTGGGATCCAGAGCTCTGGTCATACCCACGACCAAGATGTTTTCTGTGCAGGGTGCTATACAGGTCCAGGGGAGTGGAATCCTTGGGAACCCGGTCCCTGAAGGTTTGATTACAATGCTTGCCATGATAGGTGAAGTTTGGGCTTTTGTGGACCAAACAAAGTCCTTCGGCGGGGAACAGGTAAGTGGGGGCCCCCAGGAACTTGGTTCTATTGGGGGACCCCCAAGCCTAATTTGTCTTTCTGTCTGTTACCTAACGGTATTCCCGCTAATATTCTGTGTATGCCTGTTACTACTGAGAAAATGTAAAATTTTTAATAGTAGGCAAGAAAAAAAAAAAAATGTAAGACCGCGGTACCTGTGTTAGACACTAGAGGCCGCTATGGTTCTTTTTCTTGTAATGTGGATTTTTTTTTCTTCCAGAATCAAATCCAGGCAGTTGGTATGTTCTCTGCTGGGAAGCTGTCTCCTCTGCCCTGTTGCTGCGCTCATCCATCCCCGGGCCCTGTGGCAAAGGGACCCTGGCTCCCATCTAGCTCCTTGTTGTTTTCAAAAAAGGCGCCGAAGGCGCACGTGCCCGCGCGCGTGCGCGAGCACGCGCCTCTATTCATAGAGGCGATCTGGAAAAAGGGGCGGAGCGGGTGGATGACGCTCAGGTGTGCGCCGCAGCGCTACTGCGCATGTGCGGGCGTCCAGCGTGTTTTGAAGCACATTATAGCTGGCTGTTGAAGTGCACAGACAGAGCTAGCAACAATATAAAGGCACATAGAGGCGGTTGATGCAGGCATCCCCTAGAAAGGCACTTTAGTAGACACCAACTGTGATATAGCAGCAATTGTGCTAGACTATTCTCAGTAAAAGTGGTGTATTACGGCTGGAATACCTCAGCTTTAGGCTTAGGAATATGCCGTCCAGAAGCTCCGGAACTGAATCTTCCAGGAAGCGAAGGGGGTCTCATCGGGCTCTGAGGATCTTGGGCATACTTCTGCTGCACCAGTCTCCCCTGAAGTTCAGAGGTAAGTGACCGTAGAGACCCCGCAGGGGTACTTGGTACTGTGGCTGTCCTCAGTTCACCTGCTCCTGTGTATGTAACAGAGGAGGTTTTTTCCTCAGCTCTGGGAGGATTAGAGAGAGATTGTCAACATTGATCGGTGCCTCCCTGTCAGGGAAAGCACGCCCGATCTCCGTCTCCTCCTTCAGAGTGCCTGTTAGCAGAGCAACAGTCCCATACAGGGATCGACCTGCCTGAAGGGGATCAGGATGAGGTTGATTCTGTTATAGAGGAATCAACAGTGGGGGAACCTTTTCTCAGCATCTCCAGCTGAGAGATTATGGGTTCAGTCTCTGTCTAACATGGTCCGATCAGCATTTAAAAATGCACCTTGCGGAACCATCAACCACTACTGTATCCTCGTTGGGGTCGCTAGAAGCCCCCAGACTGTCTGTTCTTTTCCACTTCACCCTTTGCTGAAAGGGCTCATTTACCAGGATTGGGAACATCCTGAGAAAATATTTATTCCCCCAAGAGATTTCCGGTGGTCTATCCCATGGAGGATAAGTTCATCAAAAAAAAAAAAAAAAAATGGAAGGTCCCTACAGTGGACGCAGCCATCTCTTGTATGTATAAATCACTCACATGTCCAGTGGATAATGTCCAAATGTTCAAGAACCCAATAGATAAAAGATTGGAGTCCTTATGAAAATCTGCTTCTTTCTACAGCAAGCTTGGTGACACAACCAGCAGTAGCAGCTATTGGGGTCTGCTAAGCAGTGAAGGATCAGTTGTAACAGGTCTTGAGGGACTTGACAGATCAGCAGGCTTTGCCCTAGCTGATCTACCTAGAGCCTTAGGCTTTGCGGTTGACGCCATAAAGGATTCAGTCCATCAGGCCTCCCGCCTTACGCTGTCTATAGTACATATGCGTAGGCTCCTATGGCTCAAAAACTGGTCTGCTGAAGCTCCCTGTAAAGAATGGCTGGTTAGCGTCCCATTTCATGGTGAACGCTTATTCAGGGAAAACCTGGACAAATATATCCAGAAAATTTCCAGCGGTAAAAATACGCTCTTGCCGGTTAAAAACAGAGTTAGAGGTCCCTCTTTAAGAGGCCTGCTTCTCCAGTCCCTGGGGCATCGGCTGTGTAACAGTTCCGACGGCCTCCTCGGTCAATTCCCGGGGGTAAAAAACAGGGACAATAGCAGGGTAATGAGAAACCCTGGGTCAGGGGAGGTACAAAACCTCCCCCAAAGTTAAATTCATTGAAGCCCCCACTCAGTCGGGTGGGGGGAGGACTCCAGTTGTTCGCAAGAGACCTGGCAGGACACGATCAAGACAGATAGGTGCTCTCCGCAGTATGTTTGGGATACAGTTTGGAGTTAAAAGACTCTCCTCCTTCCCATTTTTGAGGTCAAACGTGCCAAGGGATCCCCGGAAGAGAGAGTCCCTCCTGTTGGCACTAGAACAACTATTGCTCCAAGGAGTAATTATGGAGGTTCCCCTGGAAGAATGAGGGTTCGGGTTTTACTCAAACCTCTTTACAGTCCCGAAGCAAACGCGGACGGGAGGCCCATATTAATTCTAAAAGGGCTATACAAATTCCTGTATATCAGGACTTTCCGATGGAGTCGATCCGATCGGTGGCCACTGCCCTACAAGGGGAGGATTGGTTAGCCGCGATCGACATCAAAGATGCTTATTTGCACATTCCCATCTTTCCAGTCCACCAAAAATTTCTACGCTTTGCAGTAGAAGGGCGCCGTTTTCAGTTCAGAGCCTTACCCTTCGGTTTGGCCACAGCACCACGAGTGTTTACAAAAATTCTGGCCCTTTATTGGCCAATCTAAGAACACAAGGTGTAATGATAATGGCATATCTAGATGACTTGTTGCTGATAGACCACTCGGTGAAAAAACTAGACGTGGTCGTTCACAAGACAATCAAGTATCTGGAATCTCACGGTTGGATTATCAACCGAGACAAGTCAGCCCTAAAAACCAGTCAAAAGTCTGGAATACTTGGGGCTAAGGTTGGATTCAGGCCAGAGAAAAATATTCTTGCCTCGAGGAAAGGTGTTGTCTTTGAAAGATTTGATCCACTTAGTGGGTACAAAAAAGACAGCCATCCATACGCCTGTATATGAGGCTGCTGGGAAAAATGGTGGCATTATTCGAAGCAGTACCCTACGGTCAATTCCATTCAAGGAATTTGCAAGGGGCCATACTGTCAGCCTGGAACAAAAAAGTTCAGGCCCTAGACTTACAATGTCCTTGTCCCCTTCCGTTCGCAAGAGCCTCCGTTGGTGGTTGGTTCCCCAGAATCTGGAAAAAAGGAAATCCTTCAGTCCGATTTCTTGGAAGGTGGTCACTACAGATGCCAGCCTTATAGGCTGGGGAGCAGTACTGGAGCAATGGTCTCTCCAGGGCAGATGGTCGGATGCAGAAAAGGCCCTGCCCATCAATCTCTTAGAGATACGAGCAGCCCGGTATGCCCTAGTAGCATGGACATCCAAACTCCAAGGGTCCCCTGTCAGAATTCAATCAGACAATGCCACAGCAGTGGCATATATCAATCATCAGGGGGGCACCAGGAGTCGTGCAGCCCAGAGGGAAGTAAATTACATCCTGAAATGGGCAGAAAGATATGTCCCAGCCATATCTGCGGTATTTATTCCAGGAGTGGAGAATTGGAAGGCGGACTTTCTAAGTCGCCAGCAATTATGCCCAGAGGAAGGGTCCCTTCACCCCGAGGTTTTCTGGACAATATGTCAGCGGTGGGGAACATCGGATGTAGATCTTCTAGCATCCAGATTCAACGCAAAGGTGGACAGGTTTGTCTCTCGGACAAGGGATCCCCTAGCTTGTGGCTCGGATGCCCTAGTGTTCCCTTGGGATCAGTTCAAGCTGATATATGCATTCACACCGCCACAATGGTTACCTCGATGACTCCGCAGAATCAGGGTAGAAAAGGAACCAGTGATTCTGGTGGCTCCAGCGTGGCCCCGAAGAGCGTGGTACGCGGAGATTGTAAAATGTCAGTGGGGAGTCCTTGGTCTCTCCCACGTCGTCCGGACCTGCTTTCGCAAGGACCGATATACCACCCTTCCTTACCAGCCCTAGGTTTGATGGCCTGGCTATTGAAGCCCACATTCTAAAAAAGAGAGGGCTCTCTAATCCTGTGGTATCTACCATGATCAATGCCAGGAAGCCGGTATCCAGGCAGATCTACTATAGAATCTGGAAGGCGTACATCGCGTGGTGTGAGGCCAAGAAATGGCATCCACATAAGTACGTAATAGGTAGGATTCTGGACTTCCTACAGTGGGCTGTAGATAGGAAGCTTGCCTTGAGTACTATCAAGGGTCAGATTTCGGCCTTGTCAATATTTTTTCAAAGGCCCTTGGCTTCGCATTCACTAGTCAAAGCCTTTATACAAGGAGTGATGCGTATTAGTCCTCCGGTTAATATTCCCATATGTCCATGGGATCTAAACTTGGTTCTGTCGGTTCTACAGAAACAACCATTTGAACCATTACATCATATTTCTTTGGTGCTTCTCACCAGGAAATTGATTTTTCTAGTAGCCATTTGTTCGGCTAAAAGAGTGTCGGAATTAGCAGCTATGTCCTGTAAGGAGCCATATCTGGTTATCCATAAGGATAGAGTAGTGTTACGTCCTCATCCAGCCTTTCTTCCTAAGGTGGTATCGAGGTTTCATTTGAACCAAGATGTGGTTCTTCCTTCTTTTTTCCCCAAACCTACTTCGGTAGAGGAAAAGTTATTGCATTCTTTGGATGTAGTAAGAGCAGTTAAAGCTTATCTAAAGGCCACTGCTCAGATTCGCAGAACAGATACTTTGGTTATTCTGCCGGAAGGCCCCAGAGAGGGTCAGGCAGCGTCAAAATCTACTTTAGCCAAGTGGATTCGACAGGTCATAATACAAGCCTATGGCTTGAGAAGGAGACCGCCTCCGTTCAAAGTTAGAGCGCACTCCACGAGAGCAGTTGGAACTTCATGGGCAGTGCATCACCAGGCCTCCCTGGCTCAAATCTGTAAGGCCACAACATGGTCTTCAGTACACACGTTTACTAGGTTCTACCAGGTGGACGTTAGAAGTCAGGAGGATGTCGCCTTTGGGCGCAGTGTGTTGCAGGCCGCAAAAGATCCTCATGTCTGATAGCGCTCAGCTTATATATGGTGTATCCCCCCCCCTCATTGGGCATTGCTTTAGGACATCCCATTAGTAATGACTATGTCGCTCTGTGTCCCGTGATGTACGAGAAAGAAAATAGGATTTTTATAACAGCTTACCTGTAAAATCCTTTTCTTGGAGTACATCACGGGACACAGAGCTCCCGCCCCTCTTTGGGGACACTTATTGCTTTGCTACAAAACTGAGGTGCTCCCGGGTGGGAGGGGCTTATATAGGGGAGGGTACTTCCGGTTTTGGAAGTTGCCAGTGCCAGCACCTGACGGTATCTATATAACCCATTAGTAATGACTATGTCGCTCTGTGTCCGGTGATGTACTCCAAGAAAAGGATTTTACAGGTAAGCTGTTATAAAAATCCTATTTTTTTAAGCACAATATAGCACAAGGAGAATTCACTCACTGTCCTTCCAGGTCCCTAGAAACAAGGACTTGCACAGTGAAAGAAACTGACACTCTCCCTACCTACAGTTTTCTGTCCCTAGAAAAAATGTTTTTTTTAAGCACAATATAGCACAAGGAGAATTCACTCACTGTCCTTCCAGGTCCCTAGAAACAAGGACTTGCACAGTGAAAGAAACTGACACTCTCCCTACCTACAGTTTTCTGTCCCTAGAAAAAATGTTTTTTTTAAGCACAATATAGCACAAGGAGAATTCACTCACTGTCCTTCCAGGTCCCTGGAAACAAGGACTTGCACAGTGAAAGAAACTGACACTCTCCCTACCTACAGTTTTCTGTCCCTAGAAAAAATGTTTTTTTTAAGCACAATATAGCACAAGGAGAATTCACTCACTGTCCTTCCAGGTCCCTGGAAACAAGGACTTGCACAGTGAAAGAAACTGACACTCTCCCTACCTACAGTTTTCTGTCCCTAGAAAAAATGTTTTTTTTAAGCACAATATAGCACAAGGAGAATTCACTCACTGTCCTTCCAGGTCCCTAGAAACAAGGACTTGCACAGTGAAAGAAACTGACACTCTCCCTACCTACAGTTTTCTGTCCCTAGAAAAAATGTTTTTTTTAAGCACAATATAGCACAAGGAGAATTCACTCACTGTCCTTCCAGGTCCCTGGAAACAAGGACTTGCACAGTGAAAGAAACTGACACTCTCCCTACCTACAGTTTTCTGTCCCTAGAAAAAATGTTTTTTTTAAGCACAATATAGCACAAGGAGAATTCACTCACTGTCCTTCCAGGTCCCTAGAAACAAGGACTTGCACAGTGAAAGAAACTGACACTCTCCCTACCTACAGTTTTCTGTCCCTAGAAAAAATGTTTTTTTTAAGCACACTATAGCACAAGCACAAAACACACTGACACTCTCCCTACCTATCCTTCTCTTTCCCTAAACTAAAGGAATCCAGGTTAAGCAAGAAAGAAATAAAAGTCACTGTCCCTGCCTATGCTGCTCTATCCCTGCTCCGGAACACACTACACTAGGCCGCCGTGCTGGCGGCCTTTTATAGTGTGGGGCGTGTACTAAACACCCTCAGCAATAATTGGCCACAGGCATCCTGCCTGTGGCCAATCATTGCTCTCCTCGCTGCCGGCGCTGTGATTGGCCAAGCATGCGGGGTCACAGTGCATGCTTGGCCAATCACAGCGCCTGGATGACACTGCGATGGCGTAGTGCATTGTGGGCCGTTCGCGTCACTCGAATTTGGCGCGAACGGCCCAAATCGTTCGATCTTCGTCGAACGATCGAACAGCCGATGTTCGAGTCGAACGTATGTTCGACTCGAACACGAAGCTCATCCCTAATGTTGATATACCATTCTGGTGGAATTATGGACTGAACGATACAAGTAATTGCTCTATTAAAGGAAATGAGGGGTCGGCCCACAGCAAATTCAAATTGTGGCTGTCAATCAACACATTACTTGACAGGTACACAAAAGCTCATCATTGCTCAAGTAGGAAATAGAAAGAAGCAAATGTGAATTGTAAGTTGCTTACAAGATGGACTCATGCAAGGAAATAGTTTGCAGCACAGAGTTTTTACTGCCGTATCCAAACCTTTTTGACCTTGGAAGGGACTGCTGGTATATTGATGGTTCTTATTACTATAAAGATGGAAGCAGAATTTCAGGATTTACTGGTGATTGTGTAAAAGACATGGTGAGAGAAGTCAGAATGGACTGTGACATCAGCTAATTTTTGCGCAATATTCAAGATCGGGATGTGATTTACCCAAGAGCAAGCTTTGAAATAAGGTCTAACAGCTATACAGGCCACAGATGTTTGCCAAATCCTTTTCCAGTCATGGTCTAATGTTATCCAATAACTGTTTCATGGGAATATTTTAGGGGTGCTGGTGAAGAGAGATGTAACCAGTCTCAACTTCATATTTCAGATGAGCCATTGTAAAGCATCCAGTACCTCAAATCATAATGATGTTTGTTGCTTAATTTATGGGTCAGTTCTAGTAGATAGAACGGACCCAAGTGGGGGTATGTTGTAATATGTTGGCTGATTTATTAGATATGTGTATATGTATGGACATATATATGTATATGTGTATATATATATATATATATATATATATATATATATATATAATGTGTTTATATGTGTGTAGCGGGGTGTTTCCCCTTTAATTAGGAGAAAGAACTACGGTTCCCAGAGCTCCACTGGTTCACAGGATGTTTTGAGTTATGCCCCAGAGACTCATGGGGGAAGGAATATAAGGAGGGGGTGAGGCCTAGCTCTTTCTCTTTGGACACGGGGAGGCAGAGAGAGATACACCTGTGCGGATCTGTGCTGTTCCAGGCCTGAAGCCTGGGGCCTGTGGAGCGAACCAAAGAGCCTTCCACCCCCTTTGCGAGCCTGGGTGGCACTCAGACTCATCTCTTCTAAAGTTATCTGGATCGGGGATCCGATCGCAGAAGCCGCTGTGGACGAGGACCGACACAGCCGGTGGAAGTTCCGGACTGAGGGAAGTGTTCCGGAGTGGTGAGCGAGCGAAAGCTCATCTTTAAACTGTTACTCTTATACTTTGTGCCTACTAGACTTCCGAGGCCTAACACCTCCGGTGAGGGAGAATTACCCCCCCCCCCTATTGGATTACAAATACATGGTTTTAAATACTTCAAGTGCACCACCTTTACAGATCCTGTGCCGGTGAAGATTTGTGTTTCTTCTAAGACTGAGTTTCATGGTTAGGGATCAGGCCTGATCCGTTAGATAGTTATAAGTTAGTTATCACACCACAGGGTGTTTAGGTAACGGTCGCCCCACGTGGCGTTCCGTCCCCTTTCCATTGCTGGTACACACACACACAGTATTGTGATTTATAACTGCAGGGACCTGCTTATGTGTTGTGAACCAAATTTAACCTGCATGTTATCTCCTTTTATCTTACCACTAGCAGTAAAGTCAGTTATTATTTACAACATTGTCTATGAGTCTGAGTTATCAATCCACACACCCACATTTAAAGCATAAGTGATTGTTTATGTGAAATTGCTGTGGGTTAACTGTGCCAGAGCGGGTAGAGCAGATTGCCGGGGGGTTGGGGAAGCTGTACTCAGGGCCCAAATCAAAACTTGCGGCTCTCTTAAGTTGAGGGTATCGCTACACGTGGGGGCTCGTAAATCCAGGATTACTGAGACAGCGGTGAGAGCCCGCCAAGACTTACCGGCATGGACCCGAAAGACATCAAAACGAGAGTCCAGAGAAACTTCGACATCACCCCTCCAAGGAGGCTCGTCTGCTAAGGAGAGAGCTAGACAAGCTACAGGTCCATCAGGGAGTGGTCTACCGAAGGGGCCCCTCTGATGACTCCGAGGATAAATGGCAGTTGTTTCTCCCAGAGAAGCACCGAGAGACTGTGCTGGTTGCCTTACATGACCAGCATGGTCACCTGGGAGCTGAAAGAACCTTCCAACTTGTCAGAAGCCGGTTCTATTGGCCCTGTATGAGGGCTGAAGTGGAGGAATATTGCCACTCCTGTGCACGATGCATCCAGAGGAAGACTCTACCCCATCAAGCTGCCCCAATGGGCCACCTACAGAGTCAAGGCCCAATGGATCTGGTATGCATTGACTTTCTCTGCCTCAAACCCGATTTGAGTGGATTGGGAAATGTTCTGGTGGTAACCGATCATTTCACCCGTTATGCACAGGCGTTCCCCACCAGAGACCAGAAGGCTTCCACTGTAGCTAAGGTGCTTCTAGAAAAATACTTCATCCACTATGGATTACCACAGAGAATCCACTCCGACCAAGGAAGGGACTTTGAGAGTCGCCTGATCCGGAACCTACTGGACTCCCTGGGAGTGGAAAAGACCAGGACTACCCCTTATCATCCACAAGGAGATGCCCAGCCTGAGAGGTTTAATCGGACTTTGTTAAACATGCTGGGGACTCTGGAGACAGAGAAGAAGCAGCATTGGAGTCAACACATATCCACTTTGGTGCATGCCTACAATTGCACCACCAGTGATGTGACGGGTTACTCTCCCTACCGCCTCATGTTTGGGAGAGAAGCAAGATTGCCAGTGGATCTGGCCTTTGGCATTTCTCTAGACTATACCTCTGCTACCTCCCACAAAGGATATGTAGACAGACTTAGGTATAATTTGAAAGCGGCCTATGAACAAGCCCAAGCGGCCTCAGACCAGAGAGGGGCCCGAAATAAAAGGAACTATGATTTGAAGGTTCGAGTGCAAGACCTGCAGCCTGGAGACCGTGTTCTGCTACGCAACCTAGGGATCCCAGGGAAGCACAAACTTGCTGATAGGTGGAGGTCTGAGCCTTACGTTATTTGTAGGAAACTCCCTGGACTACCGGTGTACAAGTTAAAGCCAGAGGGGAGAGTGGGACCCTTGAAGACCTGGCACAGAAACCACTTACTCCCGCTTAAAGAAGCAGTCAGGATACCTCCAGTGATGAACCTACCGGAATCTGTTTCCATCTTGGATACTCCCAGACCCAACACTCGGTCTCAGACCTCTCGATCTAGAGGTGGACAGGCTTCTCAACCAAGTGAAGATGGGAGAGGAGAACTGGAGTGGCTATGGCCTTCCCCAACCCCGGAAAATCCCACCATAGACCTTCCACCCACTGAGGATATGCAGGATGGGACCCTGAACCCAGAAGCTACAGAGTTCATTCCATCCAGTGGCGTGCCTGAATGCTGGGAAGATATTCCGGGCCTGTACTCAGATGAAGAAGAGACAGAGGCCCCAGAATCAGTGATGATGTCAGAAAGTGTTCCTGACACAGAGCCTGTGGTACCTGAGCCTGAAGTCCCAAGGGAGCAAAGAACTTACAGAGTCGTGAGGCCTCCCAGGAAATTAACCTACCCTCAATTGGGAAAAAGCTCAGAGGACTCTGTTGCCACTGCCAGAAGAAGTACTGAGTGCTCAGATCCTTCCACTGTTCATTTGGTGGAAGGCAACCCCAGCTCACTCTCTGGCACAGTTAGACAGGCCACCCATGCTAGGGTGACCTGTGGTACAGGGAACCCCACCTCTGAGTTTTGGTGGAAATTCCCTGTACCAACATCATACTCCGCATTCAGTAGATTGGTTCAGAATTGTTGTTAAATTGTTTATCTTTGGGGACCAAAGAGTTTTAGTGGGGGGAGTGTGTAGCGGGGTGTTTCCCCTTTAATTAGGCGAAAGAACTACGGTTCCCAGAGCTCCACTGGTTCACAGGATGTTTTGAGTTATGCCCCAGAGACTCATGGGGGAAGGAATATAAGGAGGGGGTGAGGCCTAGCTCTTTCTCTTTGGACACGGGGAGGCAGAGAGAGATACACCTGTGCGGATCTGTGCTGTTCCAGGCCTGAAGCCTGGGGCCTGTGGAGCGAACCAAAGAGCCTTCCACCCCCTTTGCGAGCCTGGGTGGCACTCAGACTCATCTCTTCTAAAGTTATCTGGATCGGGGATCCGATCGCAGAAGCCGCTGTGGACGAGGACCGACACAGCCGGTGGAAGTTCCGGACTGAGGGAAGTGTTCCGGAGTGGTGAGCGAGCGAAAGCTCATCTTTAAACTGTTACTCTTATACTTTGTGCCTACTAGACTTCCGAGGCCTAACACCTCCGGTGAGGGAGAATTACCCCCCCCCCTATTGGATTACAAATACATGGTTTTAAATACTTCAAGTGCACCACCTTTACAGATCCTGTGCCGGTGAAGATTTGTGTTTCTTCTAAGACTGAGTTTCATGGTTAGGGATCAGGCCTGATCCGTTAGATAGTTATAAGTTAGTTATCACACCACAGGGTGTTTAGGTAACGGTCGCCCCACGTGGCGTTCCGTCCCCTTTCCATTGCTGGTACACACACACACAGTATTGTGATTTATAACTGCAGGGACCTGCTTATGTGTTGTGAACCAAATGTTACATGCATGTTATCTCCTTTTATCTTACCACTAGCAGTAAAGTCAGTTATTATTTACAACATTGTCTATGAGTCTGAGTTATCAATCCACACACCCACATTTAAAGCATAAGTGATTGTTTATGTGAAATTGCTGTGGGTTAACTGTGCCAGAGCGGGTAGAGCAGATTGCCGGGGGGTTGGGGAAGCTGTACTCAGGGCCCAAATCAAAACTTGCGGCTCTCTTAAGTTGAGGGTATCGCTACACGTGAATACAATATTGACCAGGCCAGCAGTTGTCAGTCAACTGGATTACACATGTGAGGGAGGCTAGAAGACAGCTTTGATGTGTTAATCTTATCAAGGGGACTTGTTTCCAGGACGAGTCTATCTTTACATATCAAGGCGGTATTCAGGTCACCTTCCGTCTCCATAATCTAATTGCATATGTCAAAAGACAGCATGTTGATCTTATTATGCAAGAATGCAAATAATGGCTGTGGTCGTCTCCGGCTAGGTTGGGGGTCATTCTCTGTCATCCTGAATGACAGAGTGTGGATCAAAGACAGCCAATCAAATTGCTCAGTCATTCAATAGATAAGATATATAAAGCTAATATTCAGGCTAGTCATATATATTCCTGCATGATCATGAAGGAAGAAGGCACAGGATATATTCTGTAGGAATATGAAAGCACAGGTCTAGAATATACTCTGTTGGGTTCGTTGTCATCTGTACAACTATTTTGTTCTGTATTGGAAGTCAATAAAGCGCATCCTCTGGAGAACTTGGGCGTTTGCTGCGGAACATAACTTATATATCATTATTACTAATAACTAAACATCAATTATCGACTGGAAACCACTATACTATATCACTACAGCGACATGGCAAGTGACAAGCTGCAACTAGTGGCAGGCGACATGGCAAGTGACACGCTGCATCTGGTGGGATGTGGCGTGGCAAGTGACACACTCAGGGCTCCCACTGATTCTTAATTATGGTGAGTTGAACTATTTCATTTTGTATTATAATGTAATAATAGAAAAAATGCGCTTCAATCATCCTGACACCATATCAACCATGGTGTCGTGATGATTGAAGCGCCAACACCAGCCATTGCCCCTACAAATCGGCTGCGGAGAACGACCCGCTGACCCCCTCGGTCCTTGGTAGCATTTTCTTTCATGAAACCAGTCCCCGTGCGGGCCGTGCCAAAAAGGTTGGGCACTGCTGCTGTAGGTGACCCATCAGATCACCAGATGGCCGCAGCTTCCGCCTGTGAAAACATGGCTGTGGGCACATGTGGCACTCCGGCTTGGCCTAGCTCGGGCGCATGCATATAACATCATTATTACCCCCATCTTCTCTGTACACCTCCTAATCTCTCTGTGCTGTCAGCTGTGTCCTTAATCTCTGACCATCTCTATCATGTCCACAATCTCTGACCCTATCTCTTGTAGTAGGTTTGCAGTCTCCTGTATCATGTCCGCACACTCTCTGACCATCTCTTTCTTTTCTTCTTTCTTTTCTTTCTTGTCTCTCCTTCCCTCCCTATTCCTTTCCCTCTTTCTCCCTTTCTCTGTCCCTCCCTTTCTCCCTCTATCCATCTCTTCCTTCTCCCTCCATCCCTCTTTCATCTCAGACTCTAACTCTAACCACACACCCTTTAAGCCACGCCCAATATTTTGGCCATTGTCCACATTTTCCCACCCCACACTACACCATGCCTACAAATGAATGCCTAGCCCCTAACTATATAAGACTTCGCCTACACACAAAAAAGCGCCCCTATAAAATGTTTTGATAATATTGGCAACTATGCAATAGAGACACTAGCTCTGGCAGTGGCGGCTGGTGCTCAACATTTTTGGGGGGGCGCAAACAAACTGAAAAAAAAACATCAATTGCAGCCACTGTGCCCATCAAACACAGCCACTGTGCCCATCAAGCGCAGCCACTGTGCCCATCAAGCGCAGCCACTGTGCCCATCAAGCGCAGCCACTGTGCCATCAAACGCAGCCACTGTGCCATCAAACGCAGCCACTGTGCCATCAAATGCAGCCACTGTACCCATCAATTGCTGCCAGTGTGCCCATCAATTGCTGCCACTGTGCCCATCAATTGCCACTACTGTGCCCATCAATTTCTGCCAGTGTGCCCATCAATTTCTGCCAGTGTGCCCATCAATTGCTGCCACTGTGCCCATCAATTGGCACCACTGTGCCCCATAACTTGCTGCCACTGTGCACCATTAATTGCTGCCAGTGTGCCCATCAATTGCCACTACTGTGTCCCATCAATTGCCGCTACTGTGCTTCATCAATTGTTGCCACTGTGCCCCAACAATTGCCGCTACTGTGCTCCATCAATTGCCGCTACTGTGCCCCATCATATGCTGCCAGTGTGCCCATCGACTGCCACTGCTGTGCCCCATCAAATGCTGCCCCGGTGTGCATCCCCCGCCCGGCACTTACCTGTCTCGGGTTACAGCGCTGTCCTCCACGCTCCGAGTCCTCGATGTCTTCTCCTGTCCTCTTTCCGCCCTCTGCTATGATTGGGATGCCTGATAGGCGTCCAATCACAGCGCCTGTCGCTTCAGCCAATCAGGTGACAGGTAGCCAGACCCGAGCACCTGATTGGCTGAAAGGCGGGTCAGTGTTAGAAAAACAATTTATTTGCTTCCCTAACACAACGCACAGCATTGTGCCTGCTGTTTACCATTTTGGAAGCCTATTAGAGCTTATTGCTCTAATCAGGACGCCTATTAGAGCCCACGGCTCTAATCAGGCGCTTCCAAAAAAAACGCTGCTGTAATTCAGATGCCCGACAAGGGGCCGGACACCTGAATAGGGGGCGGCAGCGGTGACAATAGATAGATTCATGCAATGAATCTATCCATTGGTGATAGACAGGTGGCAGGAGAGAGGGGGCGGCGCTCCTGCGCCCTTTATGGATGTACCGCCACTGAGTTCTGGGGACACTGATGTCTACCAGCGATTTCCATCACTTTGGATAAAGCTCCTCACATGTCCAGTTGTGGCTATGGGACTATTGCTCTGTGAATTCTAATTCTGGTTTTAGTGCAATCCAAAATAAAAACTTAAAGCGGAGTTTCCGCGGGAAAAAAAAGTACAAAAAGTGTAGCTGCTGACTTTTAATAATCAGAAACTTACCTGTCCCACAGTCCAGCGAAGTGGGTGTACGAAGCCCCGCTTCTCTCCCCCACCTCTCTATGGCACCGTCATTCTTACTGTGGGAACCCGGCTGTGGCTTCACAGCCGGGCACGCACTGCGCATGCGCGAGCCGCATTGCGCGCTGTGAATGGCAATCTTTTGGGACCTGTGACGTTTCCCAGAAGATTGCAGGGAGGGAGGGGGGGGGGAGGTGAACTTCCTTCTGGTGCCACAGAGCCCCGGGAGGAAGTGGAAGCTGGATGCCTCTAAAAAGACGGTTTCCGCCCCCCCCAAAAAAAAATGACATGCCAAATGTGGCATGTCAGGGGGTCACCTTCACTTAAAGCAGAAGTTCAATTTTTTGGTGGAACTCCGCTTTAATATTAAGATTAGATATAAATCTTGCAATTTAAGAATACCGTAAATTGACCTGTCTGTGCTTTCCCCCCCAACTATCCCACATTTCTGTCCCTGCCCAAAGTCTACTTTGGTGACTTGTCCAGGCAGGGTTCATGCGATTATTGTGTTCTATAATTAAACAAGGCTTCTCTTTTTCAAATAAGTACTCCTATAGAACTCTCATGAGCAGCGCTCTTCAATTTTTAAAATGCCCTTGTTTGCTGTGCTTTGTTAATCCGTGTATGTTTATTTTATTTTATGTTTTTTCATGGTTGTAAAGTTTTATGGAACATAATAGTGCAAAGTAAAGAGAAAGTACTAGTAATAGATATTATCTGCCAGTATGTTAACCACTTCAGCTCTAAAGCCAGGCAATCAGATAAATACTTTTTTTTAATGCATTAATGTTTATTGTTCTATTTGTCTTACGAACTAGTTATTTTTTTGGTACACACATCCCCTTTACTTAGTAATATCCCTTTGGTCCTTCCTAGTTCAGTATTACTACTGATTTAACAGTTTTAGTACTTCCTGGGTCAGCTCATTGGAGAGAAGTAATGTTCATATACTGTACACCGAGGAGCCTGGATTGTAAAGCCTGATGCACACTGGTTTATTGTAAATGCTGTCTCTCCTGATATGCAAATATCAGCATTAAAAACACACCTAAGCATCATTTTTTCAAATGCGTTTAGGCACATGTAAATGTGTTCAGGCGAGTTTGGGCATTTATTTTTAATTGGCTATACAAGGTGAACGCAGCTTCATCCTATTCACTAAAATTCACTTTCCAAACTGCGTATTCACTTAGCTAATTGAAAAAACATTATTAATTTAACCGCCTACCACCTGGCGTTTAGACAAATGATGGTGGGCGGGGTCCCCTCTTGTTCTGGGCCGACGTCACATGACGTCGTCCAGCCTTACCGCGATCACACGTCACGGCGCAACCCCGATCTCAGAAAAGAGCCAATGACACGGCTCTTTACCCATGTGATCCGCTGTGTCCAATCACATCTGCTGTGTCCAATCACAGCCGATCACATGTAAATACGGAAATGTCAGTAATCGTCTCTTCTCATCTGACACTGACAGAGTGTGAGGAGAGCCGATCAGTGGCATCTCCTGACAGGGGAGACCTGTACAGATAATCAGGGCACTAATCATCAGTGACTTAATTATCAGTTTAGCCCTAACAGTGCCCATCGGTGACATTAATCTGTGCCCACCAGTGACGCCAATCTGTGCCCATCAGTGAGGCCATTCCATGCCCATCAGTGATGTAAGTCAATGCCACCTATCATTGCCCATAATTGCTGCCAATCAGTGCCACCTATTAGTGCTCATCAGTGCTGCATATTAGTGCCTCCTCATCAGTGCCTCCTTATCACTGCCCTTCAGTGCCGCCTCATCAGTGCCCATCAGTGAAGTCTCATCAGTGTACATCAGTGAAGGAGAAAAATTACTTATTTACAAAAAAAAAAATGTTTTAATTTTCTTTTTTTTTTCTTTTTTAGCAAAAAATAAAAAACCCAGCGGTGATTAAATACCACCAAATGACAGCTCTATTTGTGGTAAAAATTATAAATTTGTTTGGGTACAGCGTTGTATGACCGCGCACTTGTCATTCAAAGTGTGACAGCACTGAAAGCTGAAAATTGGCATGGGCAGGAAGGGGTGGAAGTGCCCAGTAGGCAAGTGGTTAATTGCTGTCACTGGCAGTAAGCAGTTCCTGCAATGACATTTGGAAACTGCCACGCAATGGGCACCATTTTTAAGAGGAACTTTATCTTATTTATCTAATTTAAAAGCAGTAAGTTTTTATATTGCAGAAGAAAGATTCTATGAGTTAATTTCACAAAAATGTAGCTCAAGGATAAAGATTTTTTTTTCTCATGTGTCTGTAATTTTCAAATCTTGTTGAAATCAACTGAAAATAACTGTCACCTTTTGAAAATAAGAGTCCTTTCACGTGGGCGTTCTGTCTGTCCATTTTTCATCCATTGACGTATGAAACTTCGCCGGGTGTAAACAAATGATCATTCGTTTACATCCATGTCTGTTCAGGAAGCGGACCTAAATAGATGTAAATAGATAAACGGTATGTTTATGCATCCATTTCTACATTGGTTGTTAGGAGCTAGCATTCACCAGCGTCCTAACAACTAGACTTGTGCACAACGGAAAAATTCGTTCCGTTTCGGTTCGTTTCTTTCCGGTCCTGTTGATTCGTAATCATTCGTAATTTTGCTAGACGGGATTTTTCGTGTTCGGACTCATTCGTATTTTTGCAAGCGACATTTTTCGTTGAATTTTTTGTTGCTTTATAATTCGTACTTTCGGTAGAGTACGTTGTTTTTCGTTGATTCTGGACACAACTCCTACTTTCGTAACTTTTTTTGGGTTCGTACTTTCGGTAGAGTACGTTGTTTTTCGTTGATTCTGGACACAACTCCTACTTTCGTAACTTTTTTTGGGTTCGTTGATTCGTAATTTTCCGTGTCTCTCTCACAACGACGCTGCCTATTATGCCTAATGTGCTTCGAATGGATTTGTACTTTTCTAAATACATTGCGGTTATTTGTAACGATTCGAAATCTCGTATTTTACTTTTGTTTTTAACATGCGGCTATAGGCTCCGCCCCTGTACACCATTTTGAGAGGGTTCAGCACGGTGAGGGAGAAGCAGAGAGCAGAGCAGAGTGTTATTGTGCTTCGAATGGATTCGAAATCTCGTATTTTACTTTCGTTTTTTACATGCGGCTATAACCTCCGCCCCTGTACACCATTTTGAGAGGGAGTTCAGCACGGTGTGGGAGAAGCAGAGAGCAGAGCAGAGTGAGTGTTATTGTGCTTCGTATGGATTCGTACATTCGTAACTTTTTCATAACAAATTATGCCGAAGACATTCGGGCATTCGCTATTTGCGGTATAATTTATTTCGGATTCGGTTTTATTCGTAATTGCTTTGTTCGGAAATTCGAATGCTTCCGAATGTCCGAAAGTTGCTAAATTCGGACGAATTTCAATTCGTTACGAAACGAATTGCACAAGCCTACTAACAACCGGTGACTCATCTGACAGCAGGGATGAGCCCTTGATTGTTAACCAATTCCCGCCCGGTCAATAGCAGATTGACGTCCCCAAAGTGGTTGCGTTATCCTGACTGGACGTCTATTGACGTCCTGCAGGATAACAGCCACCGTGCGCCCGGGGGGGGGGGGGGCGGGCATCGCAGTGATCGGTGGTGCGGTGTGTCAGTCTGACACACCGCTACACCGATCTCAGTAAAGAGCCTCCGACGGAGGCTCTTTACCATGTGATCAGCCGTGTCCAATCACGGCTGATCATGATGTAAACAGGAAGAGCCGTTGATCGGCTCTTCCTCACTCACGTCTGACAGACGCGAGCCGATCGGCGGCTCTCCTGACGGGGGGGTTCGCGCTGATTGTTACACATCAGTGCCACCCATAAGTGCCCATCAGTGCCGCCTATGAGAGCCCATCAGTGCCGCCTATGAGTGCCCATCAGTGCCGCCTATGAGTGCCCATCAGTGCCACCTATCAGTGCCACCTATCAGTGCCCATCAGTGCCGCCTATCAGTGACCATCATCACTACCCATCAGTGCCACCTCATTGGTGCCCATTGGTGCTGCCTTATCAGTGCCCATCAGTGCAGCCATATCAGTGCCCATCATTGAAGAAGAAAACTTACTTATTTACAAAAAAAATTGCAGAAACAAAGAAAAACATTATTTTTTTCTAAATTTTCGTTATTTTTTATTTGTTGCGCAAAAAATTAAAATCGCAGAGGTGATCAAATACCACCAAAAGAAAGCTCTATTTGTGGGAAAAAAATGAAAAAAAATTGTTTTGGTACAATGTAGCATGACTGCGCAATTGTCATTCAAATTGCGACAGCGCTGAAAGCTGAAAATTGGCTTGGGCAGGAAGGTGCGTAAGTGCCTGCCTGGTAGTGAAGTGGTAAAATGGAACTTTAGTCAGAAAACAAAGTCCTGATAGAATGATCATTTCAGGCTAGCCTCTTTTGCAGGTATAGCTATGTAAAACATTCAAAATAAATGCCTATACTTTTTAAAGTAATACACTGTCTCACCTTGCTCTGCATATGCTCAGTTGGTCTACAGTTTTACAATTCCAGCCAAGTCAGTTAATTTTCACAGTTGTATTCTCCTAAAATAATTTTCAACAGTTTTCTTTGATTCACAAACGGGGCAGTTGCTGCAGAGGCGTATCTAGTCAAAATGGCGCCTATGGCAAGCACTGAAACTGCGCCCCTGTCAAAACATTTGAAACCCATCTTTCAGATAACCTTAACAAGCTAACAAAACTACAAGTCAAGTTCTTTAATCTTTCAATTAACAAATTATGGATTAGCACTACATAAAAATTACAACTGCACCTTCCTTGCTTTCACTAATATACTCAAAGACATATACTTTTACTGACAATGACCCATACATATGCTCTTAGATACACATGCTGACTGGCACACACACAATGGCCCGCGGGCACGCACTGATACAAAAATCACTTATGTTGCCAACACACTGGCACTCACACTCATCAAAATACATTGGTGCACGCATTAAATCATACAAAAACAATGACACACACTAACACACAATCAAGGGACAGAAAGGGACACAGTGCGACGAGTACAGAGAGGGATGCCAGGGACAGGGAAGGACACTGGAGACAGACAGAGAGGGACGCAGTGTGATGAGGACAGAGAGGGACGCCGGGGACAGAGAGGGACGCAGTGTGATGAGGACAGAGAGGGACGCCGGGGACAGAGAGGGACGCAGTGTGATGAGGACAGAGAGGGACGCAGTGTGATGAGGACAGAGAGGGACGCAGTGTGATGAGGACAGAGAGGGACGCAGTGTGATGAGGACAGAGAGGGATGCTGGGGACAGAGGGATACAGTGTGATGAGGACAGAGAGGGACGCAGTGTGATGAGGACAGAGAGAGGGACGCTGGGGACAGAGGGACGCAGTGTGATGAGGACAGAGAGGGACGCTGGGGACAGAGAGGGACGCAGTGTGATGAGGACAGAGAGGGATGCTGGGGACAGACAGAAGGACACAGTGTGACGAGGACAGAGAGGGACGCTGGGGACAGACAGAGGGACACAGTGTGATGAGGACAGAGAGGGACGCAGTGTGACAAGGACAGAGAGGGACGCTGGTGACAGACAGAGGGACACAGTGTGATGAGGACAGAGAGGGATGCTAGTGACAGACAGAGGGACACAGTGTGATGAGGACAGAGAGGGACGCTGGGGACAGAGAGGGACGCTGGGGACAGACAGAGGGACACAGTGGGATGAGGACAGAGAGTAGGGATGAGCTTCGAGTTCGAGTCGAACTCATGTTCGACTCGAACATTGCCTGTTTGCGGAACAGCGAACAATTTGGGGTGTTCGCGGGAAATTCGAAAAATCTATGGGAGAAGTCTAAAGTGCTAATTTTAAAGGCTTATATGCAAGTTATTGTCATAAAAAGTGTTTGGGGACCCGGGTCCTGCCCCAGGAGACATGTATCAATGCAAAAAAAAAGTTTTAAAGACTGAAGTTTTTTCGGGAGCAGTGATTTTAATAATGCTTAAAGTGAAACAATAAAAGTAAAATATTACTTTAAATTTCGTAACTAGGGCGTGTGTAAAGTATGTCTGTAAAGTAGCGCTTGTTTCCCGTGCTTAGAACTGTCCCTGCACAAAGTGTAATTTCTGAAGGAAAAAAAGTCATTTAAAACTCACTCGGCTATAATGAATTGTCGGCTCCCGGCAATACATAGAAAAGTCATTGAGTTAGGTGTGACGTAGGTGTAAGGCTAAGCGGACCAGATGCAGAACGTGAGAAGGGGTGGGTCTATTCATTTATTACACTGCTGAGGAAGTTCCCCATCAGGTCCCCACCTCGTATGTCAGACCCCACCTACGTCATTGGCTGAGCGGACCTGATGGGGAACTTCCTCCGCAGTGTAATAAATGAATAGACCCGCCCCTTCTCACGTTCCGCATCTGGTCCGCTTAGCCTTACACCTACGTCATTGGCTGAGCGGACCTGATGGGGAACTTTAGAAGGGGCGGGTCTATTCATTTATTACACAGAGGAGGAAGTTCCCCATCAGGTCCGCTCAGGCTCAGCCAATGATGTTTTGTGTGGACAGCGCTGGACATCGGATCACTGCGGGACACTGGATTTCATCGCTGGAATGTTTTTTTTTATTTTATTTTTTTTAATAAAGGACTTTCCCAACGGTGTCTGTGTTTTTTTTTTACAATTTGTTACACTTTCTTTGTGAAATGGTAGAGGTACAATGTACCCCATTACCAATTCACATAGGGGGGGCGGGATCTGGGGGTCCCCTTTGTTAAAGGGGTCTTCCAGATTCTGATAACCCTTGCCCGGTGGTTGTGGGGGTCTGCGGGCGGAGGGGTTGTGGGGATGAGGCCCTTGTCCCCATCAACATGGGGACACCCTCCCCATGTTGAGGGCATGTGGCCTGGTACAGTTCAGGAGGGGGGGCGCTCTCTCGTCCCCCCCTCTTTTCCTGCGACCTGCCATGTTGCGTGCTCGGATAAGGGTCTGGTGTGGATTTTTGGGGGGACTCCACGCCATTTTTTTTTTTATTTGGGGTGGAGTTCCCCTTAAAATCCATACCAGACCTGAAGGGCCTGGTAATTGAATTTGGGGGGAGCCCCACGCATTTTTTTTTTTATCAATTACTTTTTTTTGCCGGGAGCCGACAATTCATTATAGCCGCGAGTGAGTTTTAAATTACTTTTTTTACTTCAGAAATGACACTTTGTGCAGGGACAGTAGTTCTAAGCACGGGAAACAAGCGCGACTTTACATGCATACTTTACACACTCCCTAGGTAAGAAATTTAAAGGAATATTTCACTTTTATTGTTTCACTTTAAGCATTATTAAAATAACTGCTCCCGAAAAAAACTGACGTTTTTAAAACTTTTTTTTGCATTGATACATGTCCCCTGGGGCAGGACCCAGGTCCCCAAACCCTTTTTTAGGACAATAACTTGCATATTAGCCTTTATAATTAGTACTTTTGATTTTGAACGTTCGAGTCCATTGTATTTAATAGGGTTCTAAATTTCCCGCAAACTTTCTGTCTGTTTGAAGGTTCGGGTGTTCGGCTCATCCTTAACAGAGAGGGACGCAGTGTGACAAGGACAGAGAGGGATGCTGGGGACAGACAGCGGTACACAGTGTGATGAGGAGGACAGAGAGGGATGCAGTGCAGACAGGGGACACAGGAGGGGGGAGGACACCGTGTGGGGCCCAGGCCCCCTACATCTGTACTGGCTGCCCCTCCCCCGATGGTGGCAGCCCTGGTGTCTCTAGACTCCTGTAAAAAATAAAAAGTACACAGCCTCACCTGATGCCTGTAATAATAAGACCCCTCATGGCGCGCTGTTTCCCGCTGGCCCATCCTCTCTTCTTGTCCATCCCAGGTGATGTCATGTACAAGCACCTGGGGTGGATGGGAGGGAAGGAGTGGTCGGCGGGGAGCAGTGCGCCATGAGAATTCTTATTGCAGCCGCTGCCTGTGCTAGACTGTATGTGTTGCAGAGCCTCTTATGAGGCCCCCTAATGGCCGCAGGCCCTTGGGCAGTGCTCGAGTGCCTGCTGGGCCAGTCCGCCCCTGCTCATTAAACAGTCCACATTCAGTGAAAGTTTATGTACTGCAAAGTTTGAAGTACATGAACTTTCCCTGAATGTGGACTGTTTAATGAGCTTGTTGTACAAATCACTTTATTACACGTTATTTATGATATCTATGGCTGCTACTATGCATATTTATATAATCCATATTGAGCACTATATTTGATTGGCTGCTTCTTCTTGACACTCATGCACAATCGCACATGATCATGACTTTAAGTCGTCATCATCATGTGAGATGGTGCGTGTGTGCCAGGCTCAAGCGTAAGCAAGCAGCCAATCAAATACAGTGCTAAATATGGGTTATATAAATATGCATAGCAGCTAGATATCATAAATAAAGTGTAATAAGGTGATTGTGCAACAGCAGGTACTACTTTTAAGTAGTACCTGCTGTTGCACAAAACACTTTTTTTACACTTTATTTAGCACTGTATTTGACTGGCTGCTTCCTTCTCTTTGGCAGTGGGAATCCAGGCACACACATAATCATCATTATCTGCTCAAGATCAGTACCTGCTAGGCTGCACTGCTAATCCTTGCTGTTGCCTGTGGGTTCTCCTGCTTTCTCCCATGACTCGTCTCTTCTCCTCGTCATGTGACATCACAGACCCCGCCGAACCGGAGATATGATGTCGACAGGACATCGGTCACACAGAGGAGGGTAGGCGGAGCTTTAGGCTCCGCCTCCTACAGGCCAGTAATCGGACGTCATGGGACGCACGCCTGTCGTTCCCCTCCACAGGCCAAGTCACCGCTAGCAGGTGCCGTGCCGGTGCCGCGCTCCAGCCAGCTGGCCGTGGCGCCGGCCCCCAGGGGCTATGTTAGTGCGGGAGGCGGCCGCATGAGGATGGGTGGGGTTTTTTTTGTTGCCCCCCCCCCCCCATGGCGCCCATGGCACTTGTCATGGCTGCCATACCCTGGATACGCCACTGAGTTGCTGCATGCGTCTGTTGAAATCTAATTTATTTAAAGTGGTTGTAAACCCTTACAGACCACCTGGCCCTACAGGTAAGCCTAGATTAAGGCTTACCTGTAGGTGCAAGAAATATCTCCTTAACCACTTAAGCCCCGGACCATTTTGCAGCTAAAGGACCAGGCCACTTTTTGCGATTCGACACTGTGTCGCTTTAACTTACAATTGCGCGGTCATGCTACATGGCTCCCAAACAAAATTGACGTCCTTTTTTTCCCACAAATAGAGATTTCTTTTGGTGGTATTTGATCACCTCTGCAGTTTTAAGTTTTTGCGCTATAAACAAAAATAGAGCGACAATTTTGAAAAAAATTCAATATTTTTAACTTTTTGCTATTATAAATATCCCCAAAAAATATATAAAAAAAACATATTTTTTCCTCAGTTTAGGCCGATATGTTTTCTTCTACATATTTTTGGTAAAAAAAATAAAAAATCGGAATAGGCGTTTATTGATTGGTTTGCGCAAAAGTTATAGGGTTTTCCAAAAATAGGGGATAGTTTTATGGCATTTTTATAATTTTTTTTACTAGTAATGGCAGCGATCAGTGTTTTTCGTGACTGCGACATTATGGCGGACACATCGGACACTTTTAACACGTTTTTGGGACCATTGTCATTTTCACAGCGATCAGTGCTATAAAAATGCACTGGTTACTGTGAAAATGACACTGGCAGTGAATGGGTTAACCACTAGGTGGTGCTATAGGGTTTAAGTGTTCCCTGCATAGTGTTTCTTACTGTAGGGGGGATGGGTTCTGTGTCACATGACACCGATCTCAGGGTCACGAGCGCGACCACACGTTCAGGCATTTAAAGGGGACGTACAGGTACGTTGATATGCCTGTCTGTGTCATTCTGCCGACGTATAAGTACAGGAGGCAGTCGGCAAGTGATTAACCTACACGGTTAAGGATATATTTGCAGAAAAGACTGCACCGATGTCTACAGAGCATGCACGCCGTAGACAATGGCGCAGGTGCAATGAGCGTGCCGTTAATGAATGGGATCGTGCCGTCCCTGACGGCTCCCGCGCGGGAGTGACGTCATCGCTGCTCTGGCCAGTCACAGCGCCAGAGAAGCGATACCCGGAAGTCACTTGGGTATCATGGCGGCGGCGGAGGAGGAGAGAAACGAGGGTCGCTGCGGGGGCTTCGATCTCAGGTAAGTAATTCATAATGAGCTAGTATGCTATGCATACTAGCTCATTATGCCTTTCTCTTGCAGGGTTTTTTTTTTTTTTTTTTTAGGAAAAGTTTTAGTGACAGGGGTTTCATTTCTTGGCCACCTTTCCAATTGCTTTCTAAAATTTCAAACATTTCTGGCAGATAGATTTTGTTTTCCTGTAACACAAAGCTTCATTGGTGCCAACTTTAAATTTAATCTCTTTTGTATTATTAGTCTTTACACTGCAGCATGAGTGATTAGCTGGGTAGAATGATTCAGTTTATTGTGAGTTGTAGCAACACTATAGTCATTATTCAAGTTTACGCTTGCCACGATGTTTGGGTCAGATCTTATAGCTGGCTAATGTTTCTTTGGCCTTTAGCAGGCCTCTATTTCCTTAAGACAAGCAGGCCTACCATTATATTGTTGCCCCCAGGTCTTTGTACACTATGCTACAGTTTCTGGCCTGATAGTACAGAGAGTGAGGGAAACAGAAAAGAGTATCTGTAACCTTCAGGGTGATTAGATGTAGGCTGTAGCACTGCAGGTGAGTATTTGTATGAAAGTTTAGAACAGACATGTCCAAAGTCTGGCCGGCGGGCCAATTGCGGCCTGCGTTCCAGTTTAATACGGCCCCACTGGTAATTTGGACATGTATATCTCTTGTGGCCCCCAACGAATCCCCGAGCGCCGGGGCCACAAAAGATATATATTCTGGCTGCCTGGGAGGGGGCGGGACGATAGATTACATATAGGAGAATCTCCTGTTTTCTCAGTGGCCTCTGTAATAGGAAGTCCCGTCTCCTGGGCTGCCATTGGACGACTGTTCTGTCTATCATAAGGAGGCGGGACTTTGCATTAAATAGGCCACCGAGTAAACCGGAGATTCTCCTGTATGTAATCTGTCAGCGCTCGTCCCGCTCCCAATCCTTGTCCCCTCTGAGGCTGCAGATGGGCATCGCTCAGGCTGCACTGACGGCAATGGCAAGGCTGCATTCATGGCACTTGTGAGGCTGCATTCATGGCACTGGCGAGGCTGCATTCATGGCACTGGCGAGGCTGCATTCATGGCCCTGGCGAGGCTGCATTCATGGCCCTGGCGAGGCTGCATTCATGGCCCTGGCGAGGCTGCATTCATGACCCTGGCGAGGCTGCATTCATGGCCCTGGCGAGGCTGCATTCATGGCCCTGGCGAGGCTGCATTCATGGCACTGGCGAGGCTGCATTCATGGCACTGGCGAGGCTGCATTCATGGCACTGGCGTGAGGCTGCATTCATGGCACTGGCGTGAGGCTGCATTCATGGCACTGGCGTGAGGCTGCATTCATGGCACTGGCGTGAGGCTGCATTCATGGCACTGGCGTGAGGCTGCATTCATGGCACTGGCGTGAGGCTGCATTCATGGCACTGGCGTGAGGCTGCATTCATGGCACTGGCGTGAGGCTGCATTCATGGCACCGGCGTGAGGCTGCATTCATGGCACCGGTGTGAGGCTGCATTCATGGCACCGGTATGAGGCTGCATTCATGGCACCGGTATGAGGCTGCATATGGGCACTGACCCTTATTTTGCTTCAGTTCTTTTATTTAAAATGTATTTATTTTTCCTGAAACTTCCCTCTTAAAGTGAAGGTGCGTGTTATACGCCGATAAATACTGTATATCCAAATAACACGCCCAAGCTCATCGTTAGTCCTGAGCGGCGCTCGGGGATTCGTTGGGAGCCACAAAAGAGATATATATAGTATATGTATATCTATATCTCCGAATAACACGCCCAAGCTCACCTCTTCACCACACACAGCCACAAAGGCAAGAAAATTCTTGTTGGGCAGTGTATTAGTTAATTTGCAATTCATTTTAATGGTTCAAAGAATGTCAGGCAAAATGGTCGGCCTTCAAACATGTTCACTTAATCAAATCTAGCCCTCCTTGAAAAATGTTTGGACACCCCTGGTTTAGAGGCTTACGTTGGTTTGGGCATGGAGGGCTGGATTAACATATGGGCTTATTGAAGCTGCATCTCCAGGACCTTACCCTAATATAGGCCCAGCTGTCCAAAAAGAACAGATTGCACATGGAAAACAATGGGCCAATGGGGAGAGATGTCCCCTGACCAGCCCTGCATTCTGCACACCTCACCTAAACCGGGTGGTGGGATTAATAACTGGCAGCAGAACCAGGACAAGGGAGGGCTGAGCAGGCACCAGCCCTGGGCGCTATGTTGAGGGGGGCTGCTGCCAGTTCCATTGAGTACAGATCTGCCAGTACAAGGGGAAAAGGGGGGGGGACAATTTGGAAGCCTGTGGACACCTGATGTAAAGGGGGACTCTATTGGGGACACTTGATGTAAGGGGGGACTCAATTGGGGACACCTGATGTAAAAAGGGACTCTACTGAAAACACCTTATATAAAGGGGGACTCTATTGGAGACACCTGATGTAATGGGGGACTCTATTGGGGACCCTTGAAGTAAAGTGTAACTCTATTGGGGACACCTGATGTAAAGGGGAACTCTACTGGGGACACCTGATGTAAAGGGGGACTCTACTGGGGGCACTTGATGTAAAGGGGGACTTTATTGGGGACACCAGATGTAAAGGGGGGCTCTACTGGGAACACCTGATGTAAAGGGAGACTCTATTGGGGACACTTGATGTAAAGGGGGACTCTACTAGGGGCTCCACCTGGCAGAGGGGGCAAAATTTACCATCTTCACCCTGGGCGCTGGATGACCTTGTCCCGGGACTGCCAGGCAGGCAGTCCTATGGGAAGCCAAGTATTCGGCTTCTATAGTGTTTTGTTATGCCTGCTTGGCTATGCCCTTCCACCTCACCTCAGGGTGCGCCACACATGCCTATAAGCTTTTGTAGTGTTGGGCCTGCACAGCTGCGCCCTTTCACCCTAGGACATTCAAATAACTTGTCCGGCCGCTATTGTTTTACTTCTAAAAAGCCAGCACCAGAGATGTCTGACTTAAACACAACCAAGTTGACTGTTCTTATTTAGGTATATTTGCATGGATGTCTGCATTCCTGACCAATCCTCTTCATCTCCTAAATAGGGATTAGCTTGATGTTCGTGTCCAACATAAGTTCTACTCGAACATCAGGTGTTTGCCCGTTCCTCGAACAGCGAACATTATGGGGCGTTCAAGGGAAATGCAAGTGACACAGAACGCCCAATAATACACTGCGAGTGCATTGCTGTATGATGATTGGCAGACTAAGGAGACCCCCCAAGCACGATATTTAAAGGAATATTTCATGTTTATTGTTTCACTTTAAGCGTTATTAAAATCTTTGCATTGATACATGTTCCCTGGGGCAGGACCAGGGTCCCCAAACTTTTTTTATGACAATAACATGCATACAAGTGTAGCCAAGGTTTGCTACTATAGTTATCATTGAGAGACAGTTTGTTGTTTTATGTTTGAGTTTGGCTCCCTCTAGTGCATGCTGGACTCTAAGAGTGGGTTTGTTTTTCCTCCTGTGAGAATAACCAGAGCAATGCATTATGGAACATGTAGTCGGAGACAAGGAAGTGATACTGTTGGCCGGGACTTTCTGGACTACAGGACACAGAATGCAGTGCGCACAGAACAGCCTGCTGGGAGAAGACATAAAAAGGTGGGTGAGGCCTGTTTCCAGCCTCTCTGGACGCCATTCTGAACCTGTCTGTGTGACAGGGAGTGAGAATCTGCGGCCTATGCAGCGGAGAGCCAGATTGCCAGCCTCAGAGGAGCCCCAGAGGACAGAACCGCTTTTGCAGCAGAGCGGACCGGCCTGCGCTCCGGATTTCCACAGGACACAGACACCAGGGAATTCCATCTGGAACCCTTCATCCATCTGATGTTCCTAGCGGTGAGCGGGCACAGCCCATCCTGTTAGTGATAACAGTATTGCTGAGTAGTTATTTTACAGACTAGCTGGTGATACTTGTAGTTCCACGGATGTGAATCTACTTTTTCACAGACATCCCATCACAGGCGCTTGGGGCCTATTCTTCCCCATTGCACCCAGGAGTCAGTACTGTAACTAACGTTGCATTACCATTAACCACTTAAGCCCCGGACCATTATGCAGGTTAAGGACCAGAGGTGTTTTCAGAATTTGGCACTGCGCTGCTTTAACTGGAAATTGTGCGAACATGCAATGTTGTACCCAAACAAAATTTGCGTCCTTTTCTTCCCACAAATAGAGCTTTCTTTTAATGGTATTTGATTGCCTCTGTGATTTTTTTTTTTGCAATATAAACGGAAAAAGACTGAAAATGTTGAAAAAAAATGATATTTTCTACTTGTTATAAGAAAAATTGAATAAACTAAATTTTAGTCATACATTTAGGCCAAAATGTATTCAGCCACATGTCTTTAGTAAAAAAAATGTCAATAAGCGTATATTTATTGGTTTGAGCAAAAGTTATAGCGTCTACAAACTAGGGTACATTTTCTGAAATTTACACAGCTTTTAATTTATGACTGCCTATCTCATTACTTGAGGTGCTAAAATGGCAGGGCAGTACAACCCCCCCCCCAAATGACCCCATTTTTGAAAGAAGACACCCCAAGGAAATTGCTGAGAGGCATGTTGAGCCCATTGAATATTTTAATTTTGTCTAAAGTGATTGAATAATGACTAAAAAAAAAAAAAATACAAAAAGTTGTCACTAAATGATATATTGCTCACACATGCCATAGTTATATGTGGAATTGCACCTCAAAATACATTTTGCTGCTTCTCCTGAGTACGGGGATACCACATGTGTGGGACTTTTTAGGAGCCTAGCTGCGTACGGGACCCCAAAAACCAAGCACCGCCTTAAGGATTTTTAAGGGCACAAATGTTTGATTTCACTCCTCACAACCTATCACAGTTTCAAAGGCCATAAAATGCCAAAATAGCACAAAACCCTCCCAAATGACCCCATTTTGGAAAGTAGACACCCCAAGCTATTTGCTGAGAGGCATGGTGAGTATTTTACAGCTCTCATTTGTTTTTGAAAATGAAGAAAGAAAATAATTTTTTTTTTTTTTTCAATTTTCAAAACTTTGTGACAAAAAGCGAGATCTGCAACATACTCACCATACCTCTCAGCAAATAGCTTGGGGTGTCTACTTTCCAAAATGGGGTCATTTTGGGGGGGGGGTTGTGCCATCTGGGCATTCCATGGCCTCCGAAACTGTGATAGGCAGTGAGGAGTGAAATCAAAAATGTATACCCTTAGAAAGCCTGAAGGCGGTGCTTGGTTTTTGGGGTCCCGTACGCGGCTAGGCTCCCAAAAAGTCTCACACGTGTGGTATCCCCGTACTCAGGAGAAGCAACAGAATGTATTTTGGGGTGTAATTCCACATATGCCCATGGCATGTTTGAGCAATATATCATTTAGTGACAACTTTGTGCAAAAAAATAAATAAATAATAAATTGTCTTATCTCCACAACTTGTGTCAACATATAAAATATTCCATGGACTCGACATGCCTCTCAGTATATAGCTTGGGGTGTCTACTTTCCGAAATGGGGTCATTTGTGGGGGTTTTGAACTGTCCTGGCATTTTATACACAACATTAAGAAGCTTACATCCACTCTTCTAACCACTTGAAGACAAAGCCCTTTCTGACACTTTGTTTACATGAAAACATTTTTTTTTTTTTTGCAAGAAAATTTTGTTGAACCCCCAAACATTATATATTTTTTTAAAGCAAAGGCCCTACAGATTAAAATGGTGGGGGTTGCATTTTTTTTTCCACACAGTATTTGCGCAGCGATTTTTCAAACGCATTTTTGGGGGAAAAAATACACTTTTTAATTTTAATGCATTAAAACACACTATATTGCCCAAATGTTTGATGAAATAAAAAAGATGATCTTAGGCTGAGTACATAGATACCAAACACGACATGCTTTAAAATTTCGCACAAACGCGCAGTGGCGACAAACTACATACATTTTTAAAAGCCATTAAAAGCCTTTACAGGTTACCACATTAGATTTACAGAGGAGGTCTACTGCTAAAATGACTGCTCTCGATCTGACCTTCGCGGTGATACCTCACATGCATGATGCAATTGCTGTTTACATATGATGCCAGACCGACACTTGCGTTCGCCATTGCGCAAGAGCAGGGCGGGACAGGGGTGCTTTTTTTATTTTTTTATTATTAATTTTGCTTTTTTATTTTATTTTTAAACTGTTCCTTCCATATTTTTTTTTTAATCATTTTTATTGTTATCTCAGGGAATGTAAATATCCCCTATGATAGCAATAGGTAGTGACAGGTACTCTTTTTTTGAAAAAACTGGGGTCTATTGGACCCTAGATCTTTCCTCTGTCCTCAAAGCATCTGACCACACCAAGATCGGTGTGATAAAATGCTTTCCCAATTCCCCAATAGCGCTTTTTATATCCGGGGGGGACATTCCCTCCCACTGCTTGTAAAAGCAGTCCAGAGGCTAATTAGCCACTATGATTGCTTTTACATGAAAGTCGGCCGCTGGCTGAAAAGAATGATACCAAGATGATACCTAAACACGCAGGCATCAATCTGGTATAACCATTCAAAGTCCAGCAACATACCAGTACGTTGCTGGTCCTTGTTGGACATGTATTGTAATCTTTTTTTTCATGCAGCCTGTTGGCTGAACGAAAAAAAGAGATTGATTGGTGGGTATGCCCACCATTAGAATACCTCCCTTCATCCACCCACTTCTAATGATGGGCATACATGCACCATTTATATATGCCGAAGCATGGGGGCATCCTCCCGCAAAAGTTATGCCGCACACACATGGTCGGACTTTTCCACGGGCATGCCTCAGTCGGAATTTTGACCGTATGTACGCAGCATTAGGAGCAAAATCGCTCCTCCGCCCCTACTGCCCCCATGCTTCGGCATATATGCTCTTTTTTTTTTAACTGTGGTGGTGAAATCACCTCCTACAGCACTGGAGTCGCAGGGATCAGACCTGTCTCTGCAAACGCTGCAGTTATGTGTGTTGTGTTTTGTAAGTGACAGTGATCGATCGATACTGCACTTGGGTGGCCTGGGCTGGACGGAGGGGCAAAACGCAGGTGCTAGCAGGTATCTGGGCTGATCCCACTAACACTGCGTTTTTGAGAACCCCAGACTGCCGGGGGCGCTAGTATAGATCTGATCAGATCAGATATTGATCTGTTCAGATACTATACCACTAAGGGAGGTGTATGCTTCACGCGTGGGTGTTAGCGTTACTGACACTATAAAAAGCAAACTAACTAACCAGCGTCACCCGTAACACTTATATGGTGATCACTGGTGAAAGGGTTAACTAGGGGCAATCAGGGGGTTAAACCTTTATTAGGTAATATATGGGGGTACCTGACGCTATATAAAAACCTGACGGGGAACCTAAATAACAAAATAACTAACTGGCTAACCAGTGTCACCAGTAACACTTATACGGTGATCACTGGTGAAAGGGTTATCTAGGGGAAATTAGGGGGTTAAAACCTTTATTAGATAATATATGGGGGTACCTGACGCTATAAAAACCTGCGGCGAACCTAAAAAAAATAACTGGCTACCTATCGGCACCAGCATAACTAATACAGCGATCAGAAAAACGATCGCTTAGTGACACTGGCAAAAGGGGGTGAAAGGGTTAGCTGGAGGGGCGATCAAGGGGTTAAACCTTTATTAGGTAATATATGGGGGTACCTGACGCTATAAAAACCTGCGGCGAACCTAAAAAAAATAACTGGCTACCTATCGGCATCACCGACACTAAAACAGCGATCAGAAAAACGATCGCTTAGTGACAGCGGTGCTAGGGGGTGAAAGGGTTACCTGGGGGGCTATCAAGGGGTTAAACCTTTATTGGGGGGGTTAGGGGGCTACACTGGACCTAAAACACTCTGCCCTGACACTTTTACAGTCACAAATGTCACTGATTGCAGTGATCAGTAAATAAATGGTCACTGCAATCAGTGACACTGTGACTGGGGGCTGGGGGGTGATCTGGGGTGTCTGGGGGGGCCTGGGGGGGGCGATCGTGTGCCTATGTGTGTGGTGTCAGTGTGCTGTTTAGTGCACTAACCTCTGTGTCTTCTCTCATGCGGCGCTCGGTATATGTGAGCGCCGCATGAGAGATGACATCACTTCCTCCTGCCTGTGTAAACATTACACAGGCAGAGGAAGCTTTTCATTCGCCGGGAGCGATCGCGAGGGGGTGGCCGGAAACTAATGGCCGTCCCCTCATCACGGATCACTCCCGGAACGATGCCGACCGCTCACTGCATAGAAGGGGGGTCCGATGGGACCCCCCCAACTATACGAAGGCAGGCACATACAGGTACGTGATTGTGCCTGTCCGTGCCATTCTGCCACATTAAGTGGTTAAAGAGGAACACTCACATGTGCTAATACTCCTTCAAACAAAGCATCAATTAATTAATCCTGCCTTTGTGTTTTCCCTTACTCTGGATTACAAATCACACTGCAGTATAAACAACAGGCTAGCTGAAGATATCCCTAATTGAAAGAACATTTGTCATCTCCTCTTTGTCACCCATCAGTACTCCACTTTCTATTGCTTGACCACTTCAACACCAGGCTTTTTTTACCACCTCAATACCGGGCCTATTCTGGCACTTCTCTACTACATGTACAAATCATCATTCTTTTGCTAGAAAATTACTCAGAACCCCCAAACATTATATATGTTTTTTTTAGCAGACACCCTAGGGAATAAAATGACGGTCATTGCAACTTTATTTCTTGCACGGTATTTGCGCAATAATTTTTCAAACACCTTTTTTTGGAAAAAAAAATGGTTTCATGAATTTAAAAAATAACAAAACAGTAAAGTTAGCCCAATTTTTTTGTAAAATATGAAATATGATGTTACGCCGAGTAAATAGATACCTAACATGTCACGCTTTAAAATTGCGCACACTCATGGAATGGCAACAAACTTTGGTACTTAAAAATCTCCATAGGCGACTCTTTAATTTTTTTTACAGGTTACCAGGTTAGAGTAAAGCCCCATACACACGGTCGGACTTCCATCGGACTTTTCCGTGTTTTTTTGTCCAAACTGAGTTGGTCGGGAACACCCATAGCATACACACGCTCTGACTTTTCTGCAAACTTTCCCAAAACTTTATCCAACATCACGTGGTTTTTCTGCTCTTTTCTGCTCTTTACCGCCACCCTTTGGTCAACTTCTGCTATTGTTGGTTGATTGTAACATTATTTGTTTTGTCCATCGGACAAAGTCCGATGGTTTTCTGTACACACGGTCGGACTTTGCTCCATCGGACTTTTGTTGGGCAAAAGTTTGTCCGTTTGTAGACCCAACATTTGTCCGATGAAAACAAAAAACAAAAAAACAAAAAAGTTTGTCCGATGGAGCATACACACGGTCGGATTGTTGGTCCAACTTGCTCAAAATGAAGTTTGTTGGCCAAAAGTCCGACCGTGTGTACGGGGCTTTACAGAGGAGGTCTAGTGCTAGAATTGTTGCATGTGCTCTAACGCACGCGGTGATACCTCACATATGTGGTTTGAACGGCGTTTACATATGTGGGTGGGACTTACGTGTGTGTTCGCTTCTGTACGTGAGCTACCGGGGACAGGGGCGTTTTAATTTTAATTTTTTTTTTTTTTTTTTTATTTACTTAATTTTTTTTTTTTTTTACACTTTTTTTGAAAAAAAAATTTTGGATCACTTTTCTTCCTATTACAAGGAATGTAAACATCCCTTGTAATAGGAATGGTGTGTGACAGGTCCTCTTTATGGAGAGATGCAGGGTCAATAAGACCCCACATCCCTCCTCCAGGCTGGAAAGCATGAGATCTTACTAGCCACAATGGCGGCTTTGTTTACTTCTGAGAACCCAGGCGTGACGTCATCACATCGCGCCCGGGCCTCCGACGGTCATAGAGATGACTGGTGACCTCTGGTCACCAGTCATCTCTATGCTTCCTATCCGGCGCCAGACGATTCATTCTCCGGGCCCCCGATGGCACGGGAGAGCCCGGAGAAGCACCATATGGCGGCGGGAGGGGGGGTGTCCCGTCCCGCCGCCAATGAGAACGATCAAGCGGCGGAACCGCTGCTATGATCATTCTTATGGTGCGCAGAATCGCTGGCAGAAGAAAAGGATATCTGAATGATGCCTCTAAAAACATTTAGAAGGGAAATCGAAGGAAAAGGTAAGTGAACCAACAATGCACTAGCTTAACCACTTGTCCACCGCCCACTGTCAATTGACGGCGGGCGGAGGATACTCTCGTTCTGGGAGGACGTCATATGACGTCCTCCATTTAAAACGAGCTAGAAGGCGCGCGCTCGCCGCCAGCGGCGCGCGCGCCTGCCTCGTTCACAAGGCCCCGGTGCGCGTGCCCGGCGGCCGCGATTGCCGCCGGGCACCCGTGATTGCCCGGAAAACGAGCAGGAAAGTGAGTCTCTGTGTGTAAGCACAGAGATCCACGTCCTGTGAGGGAGAGGAGGCTGATGGTGTGTCCCTTGTACATAGGGACAACCATCGGTCACCTCCCCCAGTCAGTCACCTCCCCCCACAGTAAGAACACATTGGGGGAACATATTTAACCCCTTCCCGCCCCCTAGTGGTTAACCCCTTCCCTGCCAATCATTTATACAGTAATCAATGCATTTTTATAGCAGGGATCGCTGTATAAACGTGAATGGTCCCAAAAATGTGTCAAAAGTGTATGATGTGTCCGCCGCAATATCGCAGTCACAATAAAAAAATCGCAGATCACCGCCATTACTAATAAAAAAAATAAAAAAATAAAAATGCTATAAATCTATCCCCTATTTTGTACACGCTATAACTTTTGCGCAAACCAATCAATACGCGCTTATTGCGATTTTTTTTTTTTACCAAAAATATGTAGAAGAATACGTATCGGCCTAAACTGAGGAAAATTTTATTAAAAAAAAAAAAAAAATGGGTATTTATTATAGCAAAAAGTAAAAAATAGTGTTTTTTTCCCAAACTGGACGCTCTTCTTTTGTTTATAGCGCAAAAAATAAAAACCGCAGAGGTGATCACCACCAAAAGAAAGCTCTATTTGTGGGAAAAAAAGGACACAAATTTTGTTTGGGAGCCACGTCGCACGACCGCGCAATTGTCATTCAAAGTGTGACAGCGCTGAAAGCTGAAAAATGGCTTGGGCAGGAAGGGGGTTTTCGTGCACAGTAGGGAGGTGGTTAAAGGAACCTATTTAGAAAATAAAAAAAACAAACATTTACAACCCCTTAAATCACTGAACTACACCCTAGGGGGAGCCAATTTACAGTACAGCATTCATGTTATATTGTGTCATTTGTATGCCTTTGACTAATATTGTTTGTTGGTCTGTGTGCTGAAGCCTTAGAGGAAAGGTATCCAACATATAGTTTAAAGAGTGTTGGATATTTATTTCTTTGAGCACCTATCCACATAGGTCTAATGCAGTATCTATGTTAAGTGCTTTTGAATATCGGTTATAAGAAATACTTTTTTGTCCAATTTAACTGTGTCTATTCATGCCATTCTTTATGTTAATTTTTCACCTCAGTAAAGATAACTGAGTGGTTCAGTGATTTTGTGTGAGTTTCTCATTGACTAACGCTATATTGCAGAATGGAACCCAAGGTGTCAGAGGTAAGAGAGGATTTGCAGAGTCTTGGTAACCAGTGTGGTATAGAGTCTATCAGCAGCCCCTACTGGGGTACCGCTTCGTAAGCCTTTAAAATTAGCACTTTTGATTTTTCATGTTCATGTCCCATAGACTTTAACAGTGTTCGCACAAATTTGTTGCTTGTTCGCAAGTTCTGGTGCAATACAGTCATTTTATGGGGTCAGTTTATATAGAAACTGCATTTAGCAAAGTTCTTCTTCAATGCTGGATGTATTGTAGACATACATATACAAAGCCAACTCCATTGTGACAGCTTGAAGGGGTGGCTTTAGGGAAGAGTTTCACTGCCAGGCATTTGCAATATATTCTTTAGTTCTCCATTCTCAACAAATATTCATATTGACTTTGTTAAACTAAAGAATTTAAATAGATTTATAGTTTTCTATTTTTTTTTTTTTTTAGCTTTGTTAAAATTAAAGAAGGCTTCTATTGGACAGGAGAGGAGACTTTAAGATAGAGAATGATGGTGGTGTGGGAAAAAAGAAAGTACTGTAGACATGAAACGAGGTGATGGTTTAGAGAAAATAGACTGCTGTCAGATAGTTGGTGCATTGCCATTTCCAGTGAGTGATCTTTATTTGACTGTCATTTAGTTTACACTTCAAATAAAGGAATTAAAATAACAATAGATTTCAACACATTCATTTGCCATTACCATGTGCCTAATTGGGTGGAGTGAAGAAGGATGACTATTAATTAAAAAATAAAAAATAAACACGCTTTTCAATTACTTATACCAATATATCATGGATGTTTTGTAAAGTTCAATTAAGTTTAAGGAAGTATCTTGTTTGCAGATACTAACCTTATTCATATTTCCTCTTTACGTACCATTTTCTTCAACCATTTATCCATCAACAGAGTCTTATCAGTTTTCATCAATAATAATTAGCACACTGCCAAAAAAAAAAAAAGGATTTGGAATGCCTTTCTGAAGCCAAGGGTGAAAGTGATTGTTCCTGGCCCCCTGAATCTCACCAAATCATCCCTTCCACTGTGGCGATGTTGGGGGTAGGGGATGGGCAAATGACGTGATCTTTAATCTGTAATTCATCTATTGTAGCACCCCCTAGTGTGTGCTAGAACTTAGTCTGAGCCATGGGTTCAGTGAAGTTTGGGGCTGAATGACTCATCCTCAAACCTCTGGTGCCTTTCCTTGGTCTAGAAGTTTGAAAAATCTAGTAGGAGGATTTGCCTTGAATATTTATGATGCCTTGGCCAATCCCCAGTAGTGGGCTGGCAGGGGGCAGACCATACCTTATAAATAGGCATGAGCCATGCCAATAGGGGCAGTCAGGTGAAAGAAATACAGTGCTAAGGATGCTGTTGGTAGCCCTCAGGGGTGCCCCCTAGTCTGGGGGGTGTCCTGCCTTGGGCCAGAGCTCAGGTGCTGGAGGGATTCTCCCATAACACATGGGAGGAAGCCCTTCCTGGAGGCACAGGAGCAAGAGAGGACAGATTGAGTAGATCAGCACTGTTAGGGACTGCCAAGAGGGGAGAATGCCACATGTAGCCAGTCTCCCTGAGGACAGCAGTGTGCTTAAGTCTTCATACTTCCCTGAGAGATCTCCTGAGAGTCAGCCGGGTGGGCTGGTGAAGAGTCAGTCCAGAGGACTGGTGTGAGAGTTAGCCTGGAGGGCTAGTAAAAGGGGCAGCTGCAGCCAGGTGGGTTGGCAGTGCTTTAAGTGATGCTGCTGGGATCAGACGCCACAGAAGAGGATGTAACAATCTGTTTCACTGTTTTTGCTACACAACAAAGGCCTGCGAGTTTCTGCCTGTAAAGGGCTATTGCTAAAGTCTGATTGGGGGCCTTTCAGACTATTCTACAGTGATTCAGCTGAAGCAAGCAAGTGCGTGCAGGAGGCAAGTGAAGGAGACTGTATATAGACTGTATATAGAAAGATGTCCCTGAAGTTTTGCTGAAAGTTTTGCTATTAATATCATATGTGCATCAGGGCGTTGCTAGGTGGCAAAAAAGACCAGGGGCTTCAGCCCGAGGTCCAAAGCCGGAACCGGGGGGGGGGGGTGTTGTATGTGGCGTCGCATGTTGTTTTTGGCTGGGCGGTGGGGTTGTGCAACTTACCAGTGCCCATCAATGCTGACCACTAAACTCACCTGCCTGACACTGACCATTACAGTGACCTGCCTGTGCCTGACCTACATACACTGACCTACCTGACATATATACACACACACTGACCTACCTGACATACATACACACACTGAACTACATACACTGACCTGTCTGACCTACATACACTGACCTACCTGACATACATACACACACTGACCTACATACACCGACAGTAGTGACCTACATACACTGACCTGCCTGACCTACATACACCGACGGTAGTGACATACATACACTGACCTACATACACTGATGGTAGTGACATACATACACTGACCTGCCTGACCTACATACACTGACCTGCCTGACCTACATACATACATACACTGACCTGCCTGACCTACATACACTGACCTGCCTGACCTACATACACTGACCTGCCTGACCTACATACACTGACCTACCTGACATACATACACTGACCTACCTGACATACATACACTGACCTACCTGACATACATACACTGACCTACCTGACATACATACACTGACCTGCCTACACTGACCTGCCTGACATACATACACTGACATGCCTACACTGATCTACATACACTGACAATGTTCAAAGGCATTGAATGCTGGATGTTTATGTAGCACACAAATTCTTTTACCTGCCTTTGGCTGACTTGCAGGCCAAGGCCCACCGTGCTATATGCCCGTACCCTTCTGTTTTAAGAGGTTGAGCGGTGTCAACAGTTTTTGGGTTCTACAGTGAGTTACCTCTTTCCATTGGTTCTCATCCCCAGTGTATGGGGACAAGTCTATATCTCTCCCCAAGAAGGGCAATGTCCACAACACTTAAACTCCAACAATGAGTTTATTTTCCTTTGCATCAGTAAACGGGAAAGTTGAAGGAGAAAGAAGTTAGCAAAGTCAGGAGGTAGATCCAGGCACACAACACCTCAATCACTCGTCGCCACTCGATCCCGAGTGGGTTTAGCTATGAGAGCGGCCCCCAGCAGCCGGCGTGGAGCTCGAACAGTCACTTTGTCCCCTCCAGAGACAAATTCAGGAGATCCTCCAAAGGCAGCAGCACTCCGTAGGGTCAGTTCTGCGGAGCAAAGAATCCTTCCCTCTGACAGATTACCAGGCCTTTCCCGAGACAGCAATCTAGTATCACTCATCTCCTGTTGTGGGACTGATCCTCCCCTGGCTTCCTCTTGGTCAGAGCGGATACCTTCACCTGGGCATCCTGGGACTCCAAAGTTCTGCCTGTAGACTCAGTCAAAGGTACCGGGCCTACCTGGAACGCTGTAGCCTCGGGCTAATTGTGCCCGAGACTCCTCTGCCAGTGCGCACCCCCCCTCAGGGGGGACACTCCTCCGGGTACAGGTCCCCGGGTACTCCTCTTGGTCAATGGCGTCTGCCCCTTATATATCCTCTCCCGGCATGCACAGCAGGCAGAACCAGCCCACGCATGGTAGCCGAGAGAGGACATCCAATCGCCACAATGCTGTCTGTGGTTCAACCCTAGACCTGGGTGACAGCACCACCCACAGGCCAAAGGGGAACTGCACACCAGACAGCACGGCAGCAGAGCAGAGTCCAGCACAATTAGAGGGCCCGAACCATACTATTGCTCGGGTCATCCCCCTAAATTTAGGCATAGCAACCCCCTAAATTTGGGGTACCCGCTACATTTAAATACAGCTTGTAGAGGCAAGACAGAAGGTAACAGAAAAGACAGCATGTACTGACACATGTTCAAAATATAGGACTCTCCACTACATCTCAGTCTAATATATTTTTGCTCAGCAAAAACGGCAAATAAGGTCTATACAATAAAAGCCACAGCCACAATAATCATACAGTTTATAGACATGTTTACTTCTTACTTAGGTAAGGAATGTCACATTTACTAGTTGAAGTAATATTTATGAATTTTCCAAGAACAGACAAAGGTGAACCTATATGAAGAGCTTTTACAAGTAATATCACTTAAAAAAAGATTGATAACAGCTCAACACAAACTGATCTACCTCAGCTCAGCCTCAGCCGTGGTGTGCAGTCACAGCAGGCACTGGCAGTCAGTCAGTCACACTCACTCTTCAGAGAGGAGCCGAGGAGAAGAGGAGAGGAGAGCCGCCCGCCTGAGCGGGGATGTGGCGCGGCGGCCGCATTGTAGTTCCCACCTTGTGGAGCCTGCAGCGCTTATGATGGACGTCACACGTCACACGTCCCGCGGTCCCGGCATTGGCACTGCAGGCTCCAGAAGGTGGGACCTGCTATGGCACTCGGCGGCACTCGGACACACTCGGCCAATTTCGGCCGCACTCGCGGCGCTCAGGATCAGATAGGTCCTGACTCCCAGCGCTTGGGGCTAACAATGGAATGCAGAATTCTATAGACTCAGGGCTTTTCGGGGACCCATTTGGGGCTCCAGCCCCCCAAGCCCCGCCCTAACACACTGATGTGCATGTTTACTGCTAAAATTGTAAATAATTCAACATTAAACATATAAAAAAAGGAAAAATTGCATTCTGGTTAGATATCATGATCATTCAATAGGGAGCGGTGATCTGACCTTATACGCAATTTTAAAATAACTTTTCCTTTTTTATATGTTTAATGTTGGATTCTTTACAAATTTAGCAGTAAACATGCATGTATGATATTAATAGTGCCTATCTTGATGCCAGGAGCACAGACTGGCTGTTTTTTAGCTATTTACGAGCCTCATATATCGCCGCTCGCTTTGTGTATGCCTTTGGTATGACAACGGTACACTATAAGAAAGCTGTCAGGTGACACCGTGGCCCCGCCCGCTGAGGAAGTTCTGACGAATGCGTACGGGGGAGGAGCCACGCACAAATTACCTCACCCGCTGCCATCCTTTGAAACAAACAGCTCACGGTTGTGCTTTTTGCCTGTATTGTTCTTAATCAATGTGAGTAGTCCGTATTTGGACACAAATACATTTTTAGTGTTTGAACAGTGAGCACTTAGATCTCCCTTCTTTTATACTTATATGGTTTGGTGCCTCTACTGGGATTAACCTTCTGGAGGAGAAGCTCTTATCGATCTGGATCTGCTACCTACCTTTTGTGTGGGATCTGCTTGCATGACTACCTGTTGGCTCAGGAATCCATGCTCTTAGGTGAGCGTAGAACTTAGATCGGAGGTGGAGGGATTGTCACCATTATTGAAAATATTGATTGTAACTGCACCCCAAATATGAAAGGGGTTAAACGCCGTTTAAAGATATTCCCTCTCCTGGACACCCATTCAAGAACCAATCTTCCACAGCCAGGCCACCCTTTCCCATAGGAATTAATCCTTCTGGAAGAACGAGACACACGCTCTGTATCTTCCTAAGATCGAATGACTTTTATTGAGAAACATTGTAACTTTTATATACATCTAATACACAGTAGTTTAACATGAACAATGGCCCAGCTCCACCCACACATTACAAGACTCAACACATTACTTTGACGTCTGTTAGGAGACAACAGACTTTACACAATAGACGTAACGATCTTCAATACACATCTTCTCATGACAGGGTTGGCAGACGCTCCGTCTGCAGAGTACAATACACACAGGCATAGTGTTAACTATCTCTATTCACACCAGCCCTTTATGTTTAAATAACTACGCATGACCCTTATTCACCAGACTGTCTGGCACTTTACAATACACACAAGGACAGACTCAATTTCCCCAATCCACATCACTACAAACAATGAACAGGTTCCTTAGAAGCTGGGATTTACATCCCACTGGCAGGTAACACATCTCTCAATTAACCTGGTAAGTTTCAGAATAAAACAATATTGTGGACTAATATTCCTATTTCAATTTCCAGCCAGCCAAGCCATATTCTTAATGTCCATGGTTTCTTGGCTCACCCTGTGTCCAACGTGACCCTCCTGTCACACATCTCCACTTTCGGCAGGAGACTAACAGAGGAGGCGACCCCAGACGGGTTGACTCCGAAGTTAGTCCATAGGTCCATTCCTCTAATGCCGGTATCCACACAGTACCCCAAATAAATTGCTCCAAACAGAGCATTACTTACCCAGCCAACCTCTGCCTCTCTCAGACTGGCCCTTCTCCCTGGAGTCCTTTCAGCCGCTGGAGAGAAGACAGGGTGACTGGGCTCAGTCCGTCATGCTGTTGGGGATCTGGGTCGACTGCCCGGCATCCCTGGGGTATACAAGTGGAGACTGAAGTCCCATCCACTTGTGGTAGGTGAAAATCCCCCAGTGCTTGCAAAGCAAGGCTGACATCCTCCTGTCTCAGTGTCACACAATTTTCTGGGGTTGTGTCAGTGAGGACTGAAGTCCCATCAAATACCACAGGAACTCCCTCTTCTGTTAGTTGAGAGCAGAGGCCCGTGGCACTCTGCTCTGTTGCCAGCTCTTCTGCTGGGTTGCTGTGAGTGGGGACCACAGTCCCATCCACCGATATCCACTCAAGCTGCAGTTGTGTGCAGAGGCCAGTAGCATTCTGCCCTGCTGCCAGTGATTCAGCTGGGGGTAAAAGCTTTATCACCTCAGCTTGTTGCTGGAGAGAGGGGCCAACTGCCCCGGCTCCCTGAAACTCCACAGTTGTTTCTGGTGCTGGGCAGAGGTTGCCATTACTCTGCCCTGTTGTCAGCACTTCTGCTGGGGACTCCACACCATCTGCTCTGGTTAACTGTTGGGGGGGGGGGAATGGCCTGCTTCTCCTCCCTGCATCTCTGAACTCCACTGGGAAAGAGGAACCATCACCTTCTCACCTCGGGCCTCCAAAACTGCCACGGGTGTAGAGCAGAGGTCTGCAGTACTCTGTCCTGCTGCCAGTACTTGAGGGGGCGATGCATAATCCATAACATCTTCTGAACAGCCCATTAAATCCATACCTTCTGTAATCTGTGGCTGGGGGGGATGAGCCAACTGCCCTAGCTCCCTGGAACTCCACCTCATCCACTTTGGCTTTAGGGATGGCAATCTCCAGATTTTCCACTGCTGATTCTTCAGCCAGGATTTCATAGTTGTCAACTGGTATTTCCTGATAGTCCCAGGCAAAGGTAGCACCACCCTGCTGCTGAGCAGATTCTAGCAGCTGTCTGTAGGCGATCTCCAGCTCCCATTCCTGAACGGCCAGAAATTCCAAATCTTCCTCTGCCCAGTGCCCTTCTGAGACATTCAGTTTTCGCTCTCTGTGCTCCATTATTTCCTCCAAACGCCACTCCCGATCACTCCCAAAGTCAGGGTCACTGGACAGCCCCCAATACAACAATCCCAGGCCATCATAGTCAAAGCCTTCTGTGGGGCTGTCATCCGCTGACCATGGGCACTCTTGGGCTACATACCACCGGAGGGCTCTGTAGCTCTCATCCAACCGCATCTCTGCCCGGATCAGCCTGCTTAACTCAGCTGTCCACTCCTGCTTTGGTTGTTCCCCCAATAACGGCATTCGTACTTCATACTGCGACCAGTACCTTACATAGATGGAGGGGAGAATCCTTCCCTGGTGTTGCTGCTCGAGAGCTAGCACTTTCTTCCAGAGTTCGCAGCGGATCGAATCCGACCATCCCAGCAGGACCTCCTCTGATACTGGTCCTCTATGCTGTATCTGCATCTCTCGCAACCTCCTTCCGAATTCCTCTTCCATGGCGGCTGGTTCTTTAGGCGTTGTCTCCGATTGCCGTATTTCCGCCATTCTCCGCTCATGTTGCCGCTCTAGTTCTCTCTTTTGTTGCTCTCGTTCTCTCTCTTGTCGCTCTAGTTCTCTCTTTTGTCGCGCATCCTGCAGCTGGATGCCTCTAATGGCTTCCTGTATGGCGGTCTCTGATGGGTTAGCACCATATAATGCCAAGCGCTGTTGAACTTGTTGCTGAAACAAATCTTCAACTGACCGGGGTCCTGCATCACCCTTCTTCTGGTCCATCTCGGCTCTCAAGTAGGTCTTTCAGCGTGACTTTCCTGCAGGCTGCATAGCTGGTCATTCACTGTGGTGGTTTGAAGTGTCCCAGGAACTGGAGGGAAAATCCCACTGCTGCCAACCAATGTAACGGCACCCCAAATATGAAAGGGGTTAAACGCCGTTTAAAGATATTCCCTCTCCTGGACACCCATTCAAGAACCAATCTCCCACAGCCAGGCCACCCTTTCCCATAGGAATTAATCCTTCTGGAAGAACGAGACACACGCTCTGTATCTTCCTAAGATCGAATGACTTTTATTGAGAAACATTGTAACTTTTATATACATCTAATACACAGTAGTTTAACATGAACAATGGCCCAGCTCCACCCACACATTACAAGACTCAACACATTACTTTGACGTCTGTTAGGAGACAACAGACTTTACACAATAGACGTAACGATCTTCAATACACATCTTCTCATGACAGGGATGGCAGACGCTCCGTCTGCAGAGCACAATACACACAGGCATAGTGTTAACTATCTCTATTCACACCAGCCCTTTATGTTTAAATAACTACGCATGACCCTTATTCACCAGACTGTCTGGCACTTTACAATACACACAAGGACAGACTCAATTTCCCCAATCCACATCACTACAAACAATGAACAGGTTCCTTAGAAGCTGGGATTTACATCCCACTGGCAGGTAACACATCTCTCAATTAACCTGGTAAGTTTCAGAATAAAACAATATTGTGGACTAATATTCCTATTTCAATTTCCAGCCAGCTAAGCCATATTCTTAATGTCCATGGTTTCTTGGCTCACCCTGTGTCCAACGTGACCCTCCTGTCACATTGATCTTTACCGGTGAAGCCGTATTCTGGGACTTGTTGTTCATCAGGATCTTGGACTGTGTTTTATTGTTTGTTTGCGCTGTACTTCCATTTATTCTATCATTTGCTATTTAGATTTTTGTAAAAATCTTTTCAGTGTTCAGCTTGCAATCCTGGGGGGTTTGATTTTTTTTTTTGCTCTTATTGCACCCTCTATTTTATGATATAAAAAAAAGCAAAATGGGCACTATTGTTTTCGGGCTGTACTATGGGTACAAACAACAACTAACATACACATATGTGGCATTACTGCAATTGTCAGGAGCAGGAGAATAGCGCTCTCTCGTCCCCCCCCCTCTTTTCCTGTGGCCTGCCAGATTGCGTGCTCGGATAAAGGGTTTGGTATGGATTTTTGGGGGGAACGCCACGTCATTTTTTTTTTAATTTGGCGTGGAGTTCCAGATCAAATCCATACCAGACCTGAAGGGTCTGGTATGGATATTTGGGGGGAACCCCACGTCATTTTTTTTTTATTTGACGCAGGGTTCCCCTTAATATCCATACCAGACCTGAAGGGCCTGGTAATTGAATTTGGGGGGACCCCCACACATTTTTTATCAATTACTTTTCTCTGTATTGCCGGAAGCCGACAATTCATTATAGCCGCGAGTGCTTTTAAATGACTTTTTTTCCTTCAGAAATGACACTTTGTGCAGGGACAGTTCTAAGCATAGGAAACAAGCTCTGCTTTACAGGCATACTACACACACCCCATAGGTACGAAATTTAAAGGAATATTTCACTTTTGTTTCACTTTAACCACTTAAGCCCCGGACCAATACAGACCATAATGACCAGAGGTGATTTCACATTTTGGCACTGCGCTGCTTTAACTGGAAATTGTCCGGACATGCAATGTTGTACCCAAACGAAATTTGCATCCTTTTCTTCCCACAAATAGAGCTTTCTTTTAATATTATTTGATTGCCTCTGCGATTTTTTATTTTTTTTTGCTATATAAATGTAAAAAGACTGAAAATTTTGAAAAAAATATATATTTGCTACTTTTTGTTATAAGAAAAATCGAATAAACTCAATTTTAGTCATACATTTAGGCCAAAATGTATTCAGCCACATGTCTTTAGTAAAAAAAAATTCAATAAGCGTATATTTATTGGTTTGCGCAAAAGTTATAGTGTCTACAAACTAGGGTACATTTTCTGGAATTTACACTGCTTTTAATTTATGACTGCCTATCTCATTTCTTGAGGTGCTAAAATGGCAGGGCAGTACAAAACCCCCCCAAATGACCCCATTTTGGAAACTAGACACCCCACGGAAATTGCTGAGAGGCATGTTGAGCCCATTGAATATTTTTTTTTTGTCCCAAGTGATTGAATAATGACAAAATAAAAAATACAAAAAGTTGTCACTAAATGATATATTGCTCACACATGCCATGATTATATGTGGAATTGAACCCCAAAATACATTTTGCTGCTTCTCCTGAGTACGGGGATACCACATGTGTGGGACTTTTTAGGAGCCAAGCCGCGTACGGGACCCCGAAAACCAAGCACCGCCTTCAGGATTTCTAAGGGCGCAAATTTTTGATTTCACTCCTCACTACCTATCACAGTTTCGAAGGCCATAAAATGCCAAAATAGCACAAACCCCCCCCCTAAATGACCCCATTTTAGAAAGTAGACACCCCAAGGAAATTTCTGAGAGGCATGTTGAGCCCATTGAATATTTTTTTTTGTCCCAAAGTGATTGAATAATGACAAAAAAATTAATTACAAAAAGTTGTAACTAAATGATATATTGCTCACACATGCCATGGTTATATGTGGAATTGCACCCCAAAATACATTTTGCTGCTTCTCCCGAGTACGGGGATACCACATGTGTGGGACTTTTTAGGAGCCTAGCCGCGTACGGGACCCTGAAAACCAAGCACCGCCTTCAGGATTTCTAAGGGCACAAATTTTTGATTTCACTCCTCAGTACCTATCACAGTTTCGAAGGCCATAAAATGCCAAAATAGCACAAAACGCCCCCAAATGACCAAATTTTGGAAAGTAGACACCCCAAGCTATTTGCTGAAAGGCATGGTGAGTATTTTACAGCTCTCATTTTTTTTGAAAATGAAGAAAGAAAATAATTTTTTTTCAATTTTCAAAACTTTGTGACAAAAAGCGAGATCTGCAAAATGCGCACCATACCTCTCAGCAAATAGCTTGGGGTGTCTACTTTCCAAAATGGGGTCATTTGGGGGGGGGGGGGTTTGTGCCATCTGGGCATTTCATGGCCTCCGAAACTGTGATAGGCAGTGAGGAGTGAAATCAAAAATGTACACCCTTAGAAAGCCTGAAGGAGGGGGGAGGAGCTAGCAACAACATGGCGCCGTAGGGCTGAGCGTGGCAGCAAGCTCCATGATCTCCTCCAGGTGATCTGTAAGGATAGATAAGCAACTAAGCTGAGACCAGCAGATATTTCCTAACCTAAAGGTTTTCCTAATCTGAAAACCTAAAGCCTAATCTGATCGGGACCGTATCGGATGCTGTCCAACCGGGGGTCGCGCACCGCTGGGACCTTGGAGGCATAGTTCGGAGAGGAGAGGAACCCGGGGTAGGCGTGCAGAGCCGTGAGCGGTGTGCAGAGCCACGAGCAGTGAGCGGTGCGAAGCAGTGGGGCCGCGATCCGATCATTGTCGTGCCTGACGTGCCTGCCAGAGAAAGAGAAGGAGGATCCCACGTGACTACGCGGTGGACACCGAGGCAGCAGATGCCCAGGACGGTGTGGAAAGGATCCTGTGATGGACTGCGAGCAGGGAGCGGTGAGCAGTGAGCGGTGTGAAGCGACGGGGCTGGGACCCGTGATCCGATTGTTGCCGAGCTCATCGGAGAAGGTGAAGGAGGATCCCATGTGACTCCGTGGTATACATCGAAGCAGCAGACACCTTAGGAATAGGCAAAAGTAGAGGAGGCCACCACTACAAGCCTGCATCATCTACAGCTTGAAGTGCATGCTCCCTTAACAGCAGGACTGCTCACTTGGAAGGACAGGAGGTGAAGGAAAGAGCGATATGAAGGGCCAGTAACTGAAACAGAAGACGGGTAAGAAGATTGGGAGCTCGGTTTATCCATCCCTTGAAGGTTTTGGGGGATTGATGTCTAATACAGTGGCAGTGGCAGTGGCAGTAAGGAGGGGAGCCTGAATAAATAGATACAATCAGTAGAAGAAGGGAGATGTGTATATAAAAGGGATTGGATTTGGGGAGGCACTGAAGGACATCAAATTGCTCTCCTGTTTTTTGGGGTTTTTTTTCTCTCTCTTTTTTGTGCCTGGAGTGTGATGCTATATTATTAGCAGAAACCAATCACATTTAATCACTAGCTCTCTCATTTTTTTTGACTATACTGCTGATTCATGGCTGACTGAATGCAAACATTAATATCTGAACTATTACTGTGAACTATCTGTGAAATACCTTGAACTATTCTGTGATATGTGTCGAGTAGGCTGTAACTTCTGCTGTCGACTATATAAGCGGGCGGTCATCAACAGCAGTTAGGCCGCTAGCAGACAGCTTACAATAAACAGCATGATCAAGGTATAAACACAGACAAAGAGGCTAAAGGCTAACTGAAGGGGCATAGATTATCTTCTGAAACCCTACAACAAAATAAGAGACTGTTGCTCTGGTGTGTGATTCTCTTGGTTCTTATATGCCAAACGGGTTCCAAAGGGTCTAGGTCGGTCAGTACAGAGCCAACTGGAACTAAGGTCTTCTAGTAAGGAGAAAATGGGGAAAAAGGGACCCAAGGTGAATCAAGGGGAGGGCACAAGTCAAAACACAATTAAGTCCTACCTAGTGGTGGAAGGGTCTGACCAAATGGCTGACAACCCCAGTAAAAAAGCAGAGATGAGAATAATGACACCGGCAAAAAAGGGGAGAGTGATCAGACAGAAGAGGGGTCCCCAGGGGAAAATAATACCATCAGGGGCCGACCGCCAGAAACACAAGGGAAAAAAAAACACCTGAGAGACAACAATTGGAAACACCCTGGGAAGATCTACAAGCCCCTCCATCTAAGCAGGATATGCAGGACATGATAGGAATGATATCACGTTTAGAATGAACAATCAAGGGGGAACTAGGGGCAACAAGAAAAGACATACAGTGTGTACTCCAAAGGGTTGAAGGAATAGAAGAACAGTTAGAAGAACACAAAAGCGCAATAAAAGACAAGGCAAAGAGCAGATATGGATTGGTTAGAGATAAGAAATGCCCGGTACAAACTTGAAGATCAAGAAAATCGCAGTAGAAGTAAAAACCTACGAGTCAGAGGACTCCCTGAAGAAGTGAAGGATTTAGAACTAGGAGAGGTGCTGCGGGAAATCTTTAATAAGGTTCTAAAGCGGGAAAATACTGCGCCAATGGGTTTTCAAAGGATACACAGAATTCAAAGAATATACAATGCCCATAGGGATTTACCAAGGGATGTTATTGCAAGATTTCAGGACTACGAACAAAAAGAACGTGTCTCTCAAAGCACAAGGAACTCTGTCCCTATGGAATACAAAGGAAAAGAGATACTTATTTTTTCAGATCTTGCGCCAGAAATAGGGATGAGCTTCGTGTTCGAGTCGAACATACGTTCGACTCGAACATCGGCTGTTCGATCGTTCGACGAAGATCGAACGATTTGGGCCGTTCGCGCCAAATTCGAGTGACGCGAACGGCCCACAATGCACTACGCCATCGCAGTGTCATCCAGGCGCTGTGATTGGCCAAGCATGCACTGTGACCCCGCATGCTTGGCCAATCACAGCGCCGGCAGCGAGGAGAGCAATGATTGGCCACAGGCAGGATGCCTGTGGCCAATTATTGCTGAGGGTGTTTAGTACACGCCCCACACTATAAAAGGCCGCCAGCACGGCGGCCTAGTGTAGTGTGTTCCGGAGCAGGGATAGAGCAGCATAGGCAGGGACAGTGACTTTTATTTCTTTCTTGCTTAACCTGGATTCCTTTAGTTTAGGGAAAGAGAAGGATAGGTAGGGAGAGTGTCAGTGTGTTTTGTGCTTGTGCTATATTGTGCTTAAAAAAAACATTTTTTCTAGGGACATAAAACTGTAGGTAGGGAGAGTGTGTCAGTTTCTTTCACTGTCAAAGTCCTTGTTTCCAGGGACCTGGAAGGACAGTGAGTGAATTCTCCTTGTGCTAAATTGTGCTTAAAAAAAACATTTTTTCTAGGGACAGAAAACTGTAGGTAGGGAGAGTGTGTCAGTTTCTTTCACTGTCAAAGTCCTTGTTTCCAGGGACCTGGAAGGACAGTGAGTGAATTCTCCTTGTGCTAAATTGTGCTTAAAAAAAACATTTTTTCTAGGGACAGAAAACTGTAGGTAGGGAGAGTGTGTCAGTTTCTTTCACTGTCAAAGTCCTTGTTTCCAGGGACCTGGAAGGACAGTGAGTGAATTCTCCTTGTGCTAAATTGTGCTTAAAAAAATCATTTTTTCTAGGGACAGAAAACTGTAGGTAGGGAGAGTGTGTCAGTTTCTTTCACTGTCAAAGTCCTTGTTTCCAGGGACCTGGAAGGACAGTGAGTGAATTCTCCTTGTGCTAAATTGTGCTTAAAAAAAACATTTTTTCTAGGGACAGAAAACTGTAGGTAGGGAGAGTGTGTCAGTTTCTTTCACTGTCAAAGTCCTTGTTTCCAGGGACCTGGAAGGACAGTGAGTGAATTCTCCTTGTGCTAAATTGTGCTTAAAAAAAACATTTTTTCTAGGGACAGAAAACTGTAGGTAGGGAGAGTGTGTCAGTTTCTTTCACTGTCAAAGTCCTTGTTTCCAGGGACCTGGAAGGACAGTGAGTGAATTCTCCTTGTGCTAAATTGTGCTTAAAAAAAACATTTTTTCTAGGGACAGAAAACTGTAGGTAGGGAGAGTGTGTCAGTTTCTTTCACTGTCAAAGTCCTTGTTTCCAGGGACCTGGAAGGACAGTGAGTGAATTCTCCTTGTGCTAAATTGTGCTTAAAAAAAACATTTTTTCTAGGGACAGAAAACTGTAGGTAGGGAGAGTGTGTCAGTTTCTTTCACTGTCAAAGTCCTTGTTTCCAGGGACCTGGAAGGACAGTGAGTGAATTCTCCTTGTGCTAAATTGTGCTTAAAAAAAACATTTTTTCTAGGGACAGAAAACTGTAGGTAGGGAGAGTGTGTCAGTTTCTTTCACTGTCAAAGTCCTTGTTTCCAGGGACCTGGAAGGACAGTGAGTGAATTCTCCTTGTGCTAAATTGTGCTTAAAAAAAACATTTTTTCTAGGGACAGAAAACTGTAGGTAGGGAGAGTGTGTCAGTTTCTTTCACTGTCAAAGTCCTTGTTTCCAGGGACCTGGAAGGACAGTGAGTGAATTCTCCTTGTGCTAAATTGTGCTTAAAAAAAACATTTTTTCTAGGGACAGAAAACTGTAGGTAGGGAGAGTGTGTCAGTTTCTTTCACTGTCAAAGTCCTTGTTTCCAGGGACCTGGAAGGACAGTGAGTGAATTCTCCTTGTGGTAAATTGTGCTTAAAAAAAAACATTTTTTTCTAGGGACAGAAAACTGTAGGTAGGGAGAGTGTGTCAGTTTCTTTCACTGTCAAAGTCCTTGTTTCCAGGGACCTGGAAGGACAGTGAGTGAATTCTCCTTGTGCTAAATTGTGCTTAAAAAAAACATTTTTTCTAGGGACAGAAAACTGTAGGTAGGGAGAGTGTGTCAGTTTCTTTCACTGTCAAAGTCCTTGTTTCCAGGGACCTGGAAGGACAGTGAGTGAATTCTCCTTGTGCTAAATTGTGCTTAAAAAAAACATTTTTTCTAGGGACAGAAAACTGTAGGTAGGGAGAGTGTGTCAGTTTCTTTCACTGTCAAAGTCCTTGTTTCCAGGGACCTGGAAGGACAGTGAGTGAATTCTCCTTGTGCTAAATTGTGCTTAAAAAAAACATTTTTTCTAGGGACAGAAAACTGTAGGTAGGGAGAGTGTGTCAGTTTCTTTCACTGTCAAAGTCCTTGTTTCCAGGGACCTGGAAGGACAGTGAGTGAATTCTCCTTGTGCTAAATTGTGCTTAAAAAAAACATTTTTTCTAGGGACAGAAAACTGTAGGTAGGGAGAGTGTGTCAGTTTCTTTCACTGTCAAAGTCCTTGTTTCCAGGGACCTGGAAGGACAGTGAGTGAATTCTCCTTGTGCTAAATTGTGCTTAAAAAAAACATTTTTTCTAGGGACAGAAAACTGTAGGTAGGGAGAGTGTGTCAGTTTCTTTCACTGTCAAAGTCCTTGTTTCCAGGGACCTGGAAGGACAGTGAGTGAATTCTCCTTGTGCTAAATTGTGCTTAAAAAAAACATTTTTTCTAGGGACAGAAAACTGTAGGTAGGGAGAGTGTGTCAGTTTCTTTCACTGTCAAAGTCCTTGTTTCCAGGGACCTGGAAGGACAGTGAGTGAATTCTCCTTGTGCTAAATTGTGCTTAAAAAAATCATTTTTTCTAGGGACAGAAAACTGTAGGTAGGGAGAGTGTGTCAGTTTCTTTCACTGTCAAAGTCCTTGTTTCCAGGGACCTGGAAGGACAGTGAGTGAATTCTCCTTGTGCTAAATTGTGCTTAAAAAAAACATTTTTTCTAGGGACAGAAAACTGTAGGTAGGGAGAGTGTGTCAGTTTCTTTCACTGTCAAAGTCCTTGTTTCCAGGGACCTGGAAGGACAGTGAGTGAATTCTCCTTGTGCTAAATTGTGCTTAAAAAAAACATTTTTTCTAGGGACAGAAAACTGTAGGTAGGGAGAGTGTGTCAGTTTCTTTCACTGTCAAAGTCCTTGTTTCAAGGGACAGAGAAGGACACCTGAAGGTAGCCCTTATTGCTTTTTTCCCCATCTCCCTGCAGGCCATCTATTAGAATGTCTGGAAGGCAAACAAGGAGAGGCAGACAGTCAGGAGGCAATAAAAGAGGGCAAGCAGGCTCTGTGTCTGGGGGCAACAGTGCTGGTCGTGGACGCGGTGCATTGTCATCAGCACATGGCCATGGGACACGCTTGTCCTTCTTTTCGGCAGCTGGACATGTTGAGCCACATCATGCCGAAGACTTGGTAGAGTGGATGACCAAGCCCTCCTCCTCCTCCTCATCCTCTCTCACCCAGGCTCAGGGTACTGGAAAAGCAGCTGCCAAAGCGTCCTCTTCCCTGGTATCAATGTCAGACTCATCATCAGTCACTCCTTCCCTAGACCCACCATGTCCTCCTCCTGAGGAGTCCCCCGAACTGTTTCAGCACAGTGTTGGGTACATGCTCCAGGAGGATGCCCAGCGTTTCGAAGGGTCTGATGATGAAACCCAGCTAGAGGAAGGCAGTAGCGTGAGAGCAGACAGAGGGGATGCTCAAGAAGGACACCAATCTGGCAGTCATGTTCCAGCAGCTGCAGCATACTGCCAGATTGGCTCCAGTGATGAGGAGGGAGGTGATGATGAGGTCACTGACTCCACGTGGGTGCCTAATAGGAGAGAGGAGGAGGAGGAGGATGAGGAGGAGGCACATCTCCAACGAGGCAGGATGCCCTTTGGTGGCCAGCGTAAGGGCAGTACACCGACGGAATCACACCGCAGAGCTCCGCCTGTGCAGGGCGCTGCCTCTGCCCGTCATTCAAAAAGTTCTTTGGTGTGGGCCTTTTTTGAGGCTAGTGCATCAGATCGCACAGCTGCTGTTTGCAACATATGTCTCAAGCGTATATCGCGTGGCCAAAACATCAGCCGCTTGGGTACCACATGCCTGACCAGACATATGTTGACCTGCCATGCAGCTCGTTGGCAAGCCTACCTCAAAGACCCACACCAAAGAACAAAGCGGACCTCTCCTTGCACCGCATCAGCTGGGATCTCCAACCCCACTATAACTTCAGTCCTCTCTGAAACATGCACTGAGAGGAATGAAGGTGTAGAATTAGGTGTGTCACAGCCAAGTACTTGCGGCCACTCTGCTAGCAGTACACCGACGTCCGATTCTAGCAGGCAAATTTCCCTGCCCCAGCTGCTGGACCGTCGAAAGAAGTTCACTCCCAGCCATCCACATGCCCAGCGGTTGAATGCTAGCTTGGCTAAATTGCTAGCGCTTCAACTGCTGCCTTTTCAGTTGGTAGACTCGGCCCCCTTCCGTGAGTTTGTGCAATGTGCGGTTCCTCAGTGGCAGGTTCCCAAACGCCACTTTTTCTCACGGAAGGCTATTCCGGCTCTCTACCGGCATGTGGAAGGCAATGTCTTGGCCTCGCTGGACAGGGCGGTCAGCGGTAAGGTGCATATTACCGCTGACTCATGGTCCAGCAGGCATGGACAGGGACGTTACCTTTCTTTCACGCCCATTGGGTCACTCTTTTGGCAGCTGGGAAGGATGCAGGACAAGGTGCAGTAGTGTTGGAGGTTGTCCCACCGCCACGCCTCCAAAATGCTACTACTGGTTGTGACACACCTCTCTCCTCCACCCCCTCCTCTTCTTCTTCCTCCATGGCCTCTTCCTGTGGTTTGTCCTATGAACCAGCGGTGCTCCGTAGCCGTTCACGGGGCTACGCAAGTACGCAGGCAAAAAGATGCCATGCCGTGCTTGCGCTGGTGTGTTTGGGGGACAGAAGCCACACTGGGGCAGAGGTCCTGTCTGCTCTGCAGGGCCAGGCCGAGAGGTGGTTGACGCCACGCCAGCTTAAGCCGGGAATGGTGGTTTGCGACAATGGCACCAACCTCCTCTCCGCCCTCCGACAGGGACAACTGACCCATGTGCCCTGTGTGGCTCACGTCCTTAACCTGGTGGTGCAGCGGTTCTTGGGCAGGTACCCGGGCTTACAGGATGTCCTGAGGCAGGCCAGGAAAGTCTGTGTGCATTTCCGCAGATCTTATAATGCCAGTGCTCGCCTGGCTGAGCTGCAAAAGGAGTTGAACCTGCCCAAGAACCGCCTTATATGTGACATGCCCACCAGGTGGAACTCAACGTTGGCCATGCTGCAGCGGCTGCACACGCAGCAGAGGGCCATCAATGAGTACCTGTGCGACTACGGCACCAGGACAGGGTCAGGGGAGCTTGGTTTTTTTTCTCCACGCCAGTGGGGCATGATCAGGGATGCATGCACTGTCCTGGCACCATTTGAGGAGGCCACGAGGATGGTGAGCAGTGACAGTGCATGCATCAGTGACACTGTACCTCTTGTCCACCTGTTGGAGCACACGCTGCGTGGAATAATGGACAGGGCACTTGAGGCAGAACAGAGGCAGGAAGAGGAGGACTTCCTTGCCTCTCAAGGCCCCCTTTACCCAGACAGTGTTCCTTCTGTCCCACCCATCGCACAGGAAGAGGAGGAGGAGGAGGAGGAGGAGGAGGATTGTGTCAGCATGGAGGTGGAGGCTGGCACTCAGCATCATCAGCAGCAGTCTTTTAGGGATGATTTACAGTCCCAAGAAACCAGTGGACTTGTACGTGGCTGGGAGGAGGTGGCTGCGGATCATGTCGTCCTTAGTGACCCAGAGGACTCCGGAGCGAATGCCTCAGCAAACCTACGCTGCATGGCCTCCCTGATCCTGCAAAGTCTGCGGAAGGATCCTCGTATTCTTCGGATCAAGGAGAGGGACCATTACTGGCTGGCCACTCTCCTTGATCCACGGTACAAGGGTAAGGTTGCGGACCTTATGTTACCGTCGCAGAGGGAGCAGAGGATGAGACAACTCCGGGAGGCCTTGCAGAAAGGTCTGTGTAACGCGTTCCCAGAGACTGGGAGGTTACAAACTCCTGGTCCTGGACAACGAGTTGCTGAGGCTTCGGCCAGTCAAAGAAGGAGCGGTGGGGAAGGTGGCCGTCTGACCGATGCGTTCAGACAATTCTTTAGTCCGCAGCCCCAAAGTATGATCGGTTCCAGCAACCATCGCCAGCGTCTGATAAACATGGTGCAGGAATATCTAGGGGCAAGGTCAGACTTGGACACCTTCCCCACCGAAAATCCTCTGGCTTACTGGGTCTTGAGGATGGATCACTGGCCAGAGCTTGCACAGTATGCAATTGAGCTACTGGCCTGTCCTGCATCCAGCGTTCTTTCGGAACGCACATTCAGTGCTGCTGGAGGATTTGTCACGGATCACAGGGTGCGCCTGTCCACCGACTCGGTTGATCGACTGACTTTCATCAAGATGAACCAGTCTTGGATCACCACCAGCTACCACACACCTGATATGCTGATATAACAGACTAATTGATTTTAACATGTCACATCCCTTCAAGACTGATGCTGATGCTGAGTGCCTGTGCTGTTATGTTGACTGGCTATCCTCCTCCTCCGAGTCCTCAATGATACGATTGATGATGATAGCTTGGAAGATCATTTTTGTTTATGGGTGCCGCCACCAGTGGCTAAGGCCCAATTTTTCAGCCCCTGTTTTACAGGGGCGTGTAATTACAATTTTTTTAGCAATAATTTGCCATAGGGCTCATTGCTGTGCTCCAAGTACAGTATCTGTGAGGGGTTGGAGTGTTGTGGCACCAGTGCCTAAGGCCCAATTTTTCAGCCCCTGTTCAACAGGGGCATGCAATTACAATTCTTGATCTAATAATTCACAGCAGGGTCCATTGCTGCACCCACCAAGAGTAACTCTGAGGGCTTACAGTCTTGTGGCAACGCCACCACCACCACCACCACGAAAGGCCCAATTTTTCAGCCCCTGTTCAACAGGGGCATGTAATTACAATTCTTGATCTAATAATTCACAGCAGGGCCCATTGCTGCACCCACCAAGAGTAACTGTCAGGGCTTACAGTGTTGTGGCACCAGCACCACCATCAAAGCCCCAATTTTTACTACCACTGTTCAACAATTATATGTAATTAAAATTCCTGATATAATAGTTGACAGCAGGGCGTTCCAGCACCAACCAAGAGTAACTGAGTGCTTACAGTGTTGTGCCAACACCAACAACTAAGGGGCCTATTTCTGCAGAGTATATACGGCAGGTCCCTACTTTCAAACATCCAACTTACAAACGACTCCTACTTGCAAACGAAAGAAGACAACAGGAAGTGAGAGGAAATCTACCCCTAGAAAGGAAAATTCTCTCCTGTAAGAATAAATATGGGAGAAAGGGGTCTCATCTGTACTGATGCTTTATCAGCAATCCTTGTTTCAAGAAAAACACCACATTTCAAAAACAGTTGTCATTGGGACGGAAAGTGAGGTGAAATGTTCTGAACAGGGGCACAGACAGCAAAACAAATGTTACAGGGGTGATAACCCTTACCTATGTTTCCCAAAAAGTTTAAAAATAGATTTTTGGGCTGGAGCTACACTTCAACAATGTACCTGTTCAAAATTACAAACAGATTCTACATAAGAACAAACCTACAGTCCCTGTCTTGTATGCACCGCCTGTATACGGCTGTTCAGAGTATATAGGGCCTTTTTTATTTTATGTGCGGGGTTCCCCTTAATATCCATACAAGACCCAAAGGGGCTGGTAATGGGCTGGGGTAGGGGGGGGGGTCATGGGGTAGCTATGCCATTTTTCTTAAAGAATTTCATCCATATTACCGGGACCAGACATTACATTAAAGCCGCAAGCAGTTTTAAATGGCTTTTTTTTCCTTTAGAAGTGTCATTTTGTGCAGGGACAGTTCTAAACACGGGAAACACGTGGCACTTCACAGGCATACTTTAGACACCCCCCAGGTACGATATTTAAAGGAATATTTGACTTTTTTTTTTTCACTTTATGCATCATTAAAATGACTGCTCCCGAAAAACGACCGTTTTTAAAACTTCTTTTTGCATTGATACATGTCCCCTGGTGCAGAACCCGGGTTCCCAAACCCTATTTATGACAATAACATGCATAATAGTTGTTATAATTAGCACTTTAGAATTCGAATGTTCGCATCCATTGTATTTAATAGGGTTCTAATGTTCGTTCGAACTTTCGGTCCGTTCGCGGGTTCTGGTGCGAACCGAACCCGGGGGTGTTCGGCTCATCACTAGCCAGAAACACTAGCTTGTAAAAGGGCATTGAAGCCATTAACAAGTCATCTGCAGGCAAATAGTATCCCATATAGATGGGGGTTTCCAGCCTGTTTAACTGTAAAAAATCAGGGAGTCTCAGCTTATGTACGGTTCCCAGATGATATAAAGGAATTCTGCAACAAATTGAACATACCCTGTATACATGTAGACAACTGGGAAAAGAGACCTCCAGCTTGGAGGAGCTGGAAAGAGCATGAATGGAATAGAGTTTAGGATCAATTGGCTTAGTATTTTTCCTATATATATGAAGAGAGATAGGTGGGAGGGGAGGGAAGAGAGAAGGAAAAAAGGAAAGGAAAAAGTAATATGGGATTGTATTTGCCTGGATGGGGGGATATGGAGCGTGGATGCCCGCCGGTGCCCTGAGGACCAGCCCCTCAATTGAGGGCTGGGCCCCAGAGTAGGGGTGGATACAACATACCCCGAGATAGGGTCGGCTCGAGGAAGCGCCAGGTGGAGCGCTTATAGGGGGAGTCCTAGCATTGGTTGGCAATGCGATTGGGGTGGGGGGAGGGGTGGGTATATGTGGTCTCAATTTGTTCTATATTTCTATGGTTTTTTCCTTTTCGTTGTCACTAAAGCTGGACCTAGAGAGGACGATCGCCATGAAAGGAAGGTCGATAAGCTCTTCCTAAGGGAAGAAGAATGCCTAGGGTCTCTCCTCTGCTGGTTGTACCTGATAAAAAGCTGTATATATAATATAAAGGGACTCAAATTGAGGAATATGATGGACCTGAAAATAGTCACGTATAACGTGCAAGGTTTAAATAGCCCAAACAAGCGATATCAGATACTGCAGGAGATGAAGGGACTGTCGGCTAATATAGTCTTCCTACAAGAAACCCATTTAAAATCGACGTCCAAAACTAGGCTTATCTCAAAAGATTTTCCCACTTGGATACATTGTTACTCACCCAATAAACAATCGAAGGGTACAGCAATAGGGTTCGATAAGAATGCAAAAATTTCGTTAGAAGCTATGGAACTGGACCCCGAGGGAAGATATCTCTTTATTAAGGGTGTTTTGTTTAATAAGAAATTTACTTTGGGAAATGTATATTGTCCTAATAAATGTCCAGCAAGGTATTTGGGAAAAATCCTGACTAGATTGGAGGCTTTCAGAGAGGGGATGGTGCTACTAGCAGGCGACTTAAATTTTGTTTTTGACCCAGTACTAGACACCCAACCCATATCATTAAGATCTGAGGGGAAATATCTCAGAAAAATTAAGCACAAATGATATCAAATGCAGATGGTTGAGGCTTGAAGAATTCTCCATCCAAAAGACAAGGACTATACATATTATTCATCTGTACATAGATCCTACTCTAGAATAGACCATATCCTGCTGGACCATCGGCTACTAGAAGGACTGAGAGGGGCAGAAATAAAAACAATAATGCTCTCTAACCATGCCCCGGTCATAATGACCCTGGCGTTAGGAGAAATCCCGGCTGGTACGAGGATTTGGAGAATGGATGAATCCCTCTTAAACGATCCTAAGATAGCGAATGACCTGGAAAAGGATATGGATCTTTTCTTCAAAGAAAATGACATAGAAAATATGTCCCCATCGACTCTATGGGAAACACATAAAGTGTTTATGAGAGGGAGGATGATAGCAGACAAGGCCAAGAGGAAAAAAATTAGGCAGGCCCAGAAAGTAACAATACTAGAAGAGATCCAAGATTTAGAACAGAAACACAAAGAAAGACAGGAAGAACATATCTTAAATATATTAACTGGGAAAAGAGAAAAATTAAGAGACTTAGTAGAACAGGAAACCAAATGGGTATTCAATAATGTGAATAAAAATTTTTACATTATGGGGAATAAACCGGGGAAATTGCTCGCAAGAACAATTAAACCCAGAAATACACAGAACTATATTTCAAAAATCAAAGATAAGAACGGGGATATGAAACACTCGACGAAAGAAATAACAAAAATATTCCAGGAATACTACCAAGATCTATATAATGTTAATAAAGAACAAGGTCTATTAGCAATACAAAGTAAAAGTAGGAAAATTGAACAATATTTGGAGAGGGTTAAGTTCCTTGAAATAGCAGAGGAAGAAATTAATAAATTAGATAAGGAAATATCAAGGACAGAAATATGTCAAACAATAAAAAATATTAAAATGGGAAAGAGCCCCGGCCCGGATGGGTATACCTCAGTATATTATAAAAGATATGTAGAAACTATGATCCCGTACTTTCAGAAATATATAAACTCTATAGGTAAAGGCATGGTAATGCGTGAGAAAGCACTAGGAGCACACATTACTCTGATAGTAAAGGAAGAAAAAGATCCCTCCCTATGTGCAAGCTTTAGGCCCATATCCTTAATAAACCTGGACATAAAAATAAAAGCAAAAATATTAGCTGATAGATTAAAACCTCTTATGACAGGATGGATAGAAAATGACCAAGCAGGGTTTACACCTGGAAGAGAAACGAGAGACAATATATTAAGAACTCTACTCCTGATACAAAAAGCCAAAATAAACAAGATCCCAGCGCTGTTTCTGTCATTGGATGCCGAAAAGGCTTTTGACAGACTAGATTGGGAATTCATGCTTGTAACATTGAGACATATGGGCCTAGGACCTAATATACTTAGATGGATTGGAGCTCTGTATTCCAAACCCTCGGCTCAGGTGCGGGTAAATGGAACTTTATCGGATACGTTCCCACTTTTCAATGGTACACGCCAGGGATGCCCGCTCTCACCCCTTCTTTTTGTCCTTGCATTAAAACCACTACTGACAACTATACAAACAAATCAGGAGATAGAGGGTGTCAAGGTGGATGGGAGGGACCACAAGATGTCAGCGTTTGCGAATGATATGATGCTATATGTTACAAAGCCGAGACAGACATTACCAAAGATCTTAGAAGAATATGAAAGATATGGATAAATATCTAATCTGAAAATCAATAAAGAGAAAACAGAGATATTAAGTATATCCCTGAGCCCAAGGGAACGCAGGGATCTTGTGGACCTATACCCATTTACCTGGAAACAGAGGGGGATGAAATATTTAGGAATATTGCTGTCCAATAAAGAAAGGGACTTATATGAAGAAAACTACATTCCCCTCTTAAATAAAATAAAATTAGAACTGAAGGGATATCCGATGGAAAGAGTATCCTGGATGGGAAGAATAAATACAATTAAGATGATGATCCTGCCTAAAGCATTGTATATCTTCCAAACACTTCTGATAAAAATCCCAGAAACATACTTTAAAATATTGGGGAAGATATTGAGAAGATTTATATGGAAGGAGAGGAAACCTTGAATCTCAGTGGAGACCTTAATGAAACCCAAGCAGGAGGGGGGACTATACTTACCACCAGACTTTAAAAGATATTATGAAGCAGCTGTCTTAAAGAGATTAGTGGACTGGATGCAGGTGGGCAGACAGGAGGAAAAGAAGTGGGTGGGAGTAGAGGAGAGCCTGAGTAAAAGGGGACTGGGAAAATTAACATGGATACCAAAACAATATAGAGGCCTCCCACAGGAGATACCATCAATGACAAAGGAAACTCTGAGAATATGGGACAGAATATCCAAAGAAAAAGGATTGGAAATACAATAGCCCTCTTTTGCCCCTCACAGGTACGGACCTCTTCCTGCCGGGCAAGGGGGGAGGTGCGTTCCTGGGATGGGCAACTTCGGACACATTAAAACTTAAAGATATAATGAAAGAAAATGTCCTATGTCCACTTATAGAACTGAGAGAAAAATATGGACCCTCTCAAGGGGATACATGGCGGTATAGACAGGTCCAACATTTTGTAGGCACCCTACCAAAGCCCCTGCGAGCTAGCAATGAGCTGAATGCCTGGGAAAAACTGGTAGAACATATAGGTATAAGAAAACAGGGGATATCGAGTATTTATAGGATACTAAGATCTTCAAGGGGACATGAGACATTTAAAGCACTGGAAAGCTGGGAGATAGAATTAAAGCAATCCATACCAGAGGAAAAGAAAAGACAAGTGTTAGAATATGTCCATTCAACATCAGTAGAAGCAAAAATGAAAGAGATGAATTATAAACTTCTTACTAAATGGTACTTTGTCCCAGTGAAACTACATAGGATCAATAAAGAGACATCACCTATGTGTTGGAGAGAGTGTGGGATGGAGGGAACACATGCCCACATATGGTGGCAATGTCCCCTGATACAGGAATATTGGAAGGAGATACTAAGTATGATAAAGAAGATTAGTGGGGTGGTGGTTAAGCTAGATCCCTGGCACTGTTTGTTTCACAACACGGGTATAACAAGGAAAAAATATAGAGGGTCCATGGTCCCACACCTTCTAAATGGAGCGAAAGCATTAATTCCAAGGAATTGGAAGGGTACAAAAGCTCCATCAATAGGAGAATGGGTGAAGGAGGTTGATAGAATTAGATTGATGGAAGAGTTGATGTCAACTCAGAATGAAGGCAGGCCAAAATTTGATAGGATTTGGAGAGGATGGAGAGAGTTTAGGGAAGTGGAGGTGGCTGGGGTGCGGATGGGAGATCGGAGATACGTTTTTGGCCTACCCCTCCTCGCCTTCTCCTGCCTTCCCCTTTATTTTCCTTATATTTTTATTTATTTATTTGTCTATCTATTTCCCCCCCCCTTTTTTTTTAGCACAGAAGAAATTGTCACTAGAGATTAGGGAAAATTTCCCCTCTTCGGGAGTGTGGGTTAAGTTGTTTCTTTTTTTTTTTTTTTTGCAGTATCTATAAATTACTTTCTATACACATATTTCACTAGCACCGAAGTAATCTGACTAGAGACTAGGGAAAAAGAGGAAAATACATACTTTTTTTTTTTTTTTCTTCCCTTTTTTTACACTTTATTAGCACTGACGAAAATGTCACTAGAGACTGGGGGAATTTCCCCCCTCCCCTGGGTGATGGAGGTAATTTTTTATTTTATTTTTTTCCCCTATGAGATGCTGAGCCCAAAAAAACAATATCACAACAGAAATCATCACAGGAGATTAGCTATCTCCTTGCACCTCTTCTTTTTTTTTTTGCACTGATGAAAATATCACTAGAAATCACGGATGGAAATATCACTAGAGATTGGGTTAAATCCATCTTTCCCCCGGTTGATTGGGGTTTTTTTTTTTTTTCTTACACTTTATTAGCACTGATGAAAATATCACTAGAGATTGGGGGAATTCTCCCCTCCCCGGGTGAATGGGGTTTCTTCCTTTATTTATTTTTTTTACACTTTAGCACTGATGAAAATAACACTAGAAATCACTGATGAAAATATCACTAGAGTTTGGGGGAATTCTCCCCTCCCCCGGGTGAATGGGGTTTCTTCCCCCCTTTTTTTTTTTCTCTTTTCCCCTTCTCTCTCTCCCCCTCCCTTTCTCTGCCCTCCCCCTCCCTATATGGGTGTTTCTAACAAGTGTCTAAAATACGGGTAGATATTAGATAGGGAAACATATAATATAGGATATTTAGATCTTTCTTATAGTACAACGAATTTGAATGGTACCAGTATGGTATATATAGGTAGGGGATGAATTGAGACCGAGAAATTGTCTTATTATGTATATATGTTTTAATGTTTATGTATAACTGTATGTAATATATGTCGTAAAATTTTTTTTTCAATAAAGAGGATTTAAAAAAAAAAAAGAAAGCCTGAAGGCGGTGCTTGGTTTTTGGGGTCCCGTACGTGGCTAGGCTCCCAAAAAGTCTCACACATGTGGTATCCCCGTACTCAGGAGAAGCAACAGAATGTATTTTGGGGTGTAATTCCACATATGCCTATGGCATGTTTGAGCAATATATCATTTAGTAACAACTTTGTGCAAAAAAATAAAAATAAAAAATAAATTGTCTTTTTTCCCGCAACTTGTGTCAACATATAAAATATTTCATGGACTCGACATGCCTCTCAGTATATAGCTTGGGGTGTCTACTTTCCAAAATGGGGTCATTTGGGGGGGGGGGTTTGAACTGTCCTGGCATTTTATACACAACATTAGGAAGCTTACATCCACTCTTCTAACCACTTGAAGACAAAGCCTTCTGACACTTTTTGTTTACATGAAAACATATTTTTTTTTGCAAGATTGTTGAACCCCCAAACATTATATATTTTTTAAAGAAAAGGCCCTACGGATTAAAATGGTGGGTGTTGCATTTTTTTTTCCACACAGTATTTGCGCAGCGATTTTTCAAACGCATTTTTTGGAGAAAAATACACTTTTTTTAATTTTAATGCACTAAAACACACTATATTGCCCAAATGTTTGATGAAATAAAAAAGATGATCTTAGGCCGAGTACATAGATACTAAACACGACATACTTTAAAATTTCACACAAACGCGCAGTAGCGACAAACTACATACATTTTTAAAAGCCTTTAAAAGCCTTTACAGGTTACCACGTTAGATTTACAGAGGAGGTCTACTGCTAAAATGACTGCCCTCGATCTGACCTTCGCGGTGATACCTCACATGCATGATGCAATTGCTGTTTACATATGACGCCAGACCGACGCTTGCATTCACCATTGCGCAAGAGCAGGGCGAGACAGGGGTGCTTTTTTTTATTATTCAATTTTGCTTTTTTATTTTATTTTTAAACTGTTCCTTCCATATTTTTTTTTTTTTTTTTTTATCATTTTTATTGTTATCTCAGGGAATGTAAATATCCCCTATGATAGCAATAGGTAGTGACAGGTACTCTTTTTTTGAAAAAACTGGGGTCTATTAGACCCTAGATCTTTCCTCTGCCCTCAAAGCATCTGACCACACCATGATCGGTGTAAAAAAATGCTTTCCCAATTTCCCAATGGCGCTTTTTTTTATCCGGGGGGGGGACATTCCTTCCCACTGCTTGTAAAAGCAGTCCAGAGGCTAATTAGCCGCTAGGATTGCTTTTACATGAAAGCCGGCCGCTGGCTGAAAAGAATGATACCAAGATGATACCTAAACCCGCAGGCATCAATCTGGTATAACCATTCAAAGTCCAGCAACATACCAGTACGTTGCTGGTCCTTGTTGGACATGTATTGTAATCTTTTTTTTCATGCAGCCTGTTGGCTGAACGAAAAAAAGAGATTGATCGGTGGGTATGCCCACCATTAGAATACCTCCCTTCATCCACCCACTTCTAATGATGGGCATACATGCACCATTTATATATGCCGAAGCATGGGGGCATCCTCCCGCAAAAGTTATGCCGCGTACACACGGTCGGACTTTTCCACGGGCAAGCCTCCATCGGAATTTTGACCGTATGTACGCGGCATTAGAAGCAAAATCGCTCCTCCACTCCTCCGCCCCTGCTGCCCCCATGCTTCGGCATATATGCTTTTTTTTTTAACTGTGGTGGTGAAATCACCTCCTACAGCACTGCAGCCGCAGGGATCAGGCCTGTCTCTGCGAACGCTGCAGTTATGTGTGTTGTGTTTTGTAAGTGACAGTGATCGATCGATACTGCACTTGGGTGGCCTGGGCTGGACGGAGGGGCAAAACACAGGTGCTAGCAGGTATCTGGGCTGATCCCGCTAACACTGCGTTTTTGGGAACCCTAAACTGCTGGGGACCCTAGTATAGATCTGATCAGATCAGATATTGATCTGTTCAGATACTATACCACTAAGGGAGGTGTATGCTTTACGCGTGGGTGTTAGCATTACTGACACTAACCTGACGCTGCCTGGGGCGACGCAGACCCTCTCTGACGCTAAAACCAAATTGATATCACCCGCCGGGCGATCAGGGGGTTAAAACTTTATTGGGTTATATACGGCGGGTGCCCTGACACTATAAAAAGCAAACTAACTAACCAGCGTCACCCGTAACACTTATATGGTGATCACTGGTGAAAGGGTTAACTAGGGGCAATCAGGGGGTTAAACCTTTATTAGGTAATATATGGGGGTACCTGACGCTATATAAAAACCTGAGGGGGAACCTAAATAACAAAATAACTAACTGGCAAACCAGTGTCACCAGTAACACTTATACGGTGATCACTGGTGAAAGGGTTAACTAGGGGCAATTAGGGGGTTAAAACCTTTATTAGATAATATATGGGGGTACCTGGCGCTATAAAAACCTGCGGCGAACCTAAAAAAAATAACCGACTACCTAGTGGCACCAGCATAACTAATACAGCGATCAGAAAAACGATCGCTTAGTGACACTGGCAAAAGGGGGAAAAAGGGTTATCTGGGGGGGCGATCAAGGGGTTAAACCTTTATTAGGTAATATATGGGGGTACCTGACGCTATAAAAACCTGCGGCGAACCTAAAAAAAATAACTGGCTACCTATCGGAACCACCGACACTAAGACAGCGATCAGAAAAACGATTGCTTGGTGACAGTGGTGCTAGGGGGTTAGGGGGTTACCTGGGGGGCGATCAAGGGGTTAAACCTTTATTAGGGGGGGTTAGGGGGCTACACTGGACCTAAAACTAACTGCCCTGACACTTTTACAGTCACAAATGTCACTGATTGCAGTGATCAGTAAATAAATGGTCACTGCAATCAGTGACACTGTGACTGGGGGGTGATCTGGGGGTGCCTGGGGGGCGATCGTGTGCCTATGTGTGCTGGTGTCAGTGTGCTGTTTAGTGCACTAATTTGTGTGTCTTCTCTCCACGGCGCTCGGTATATGTGAGCGCCGCAGGAGAGATGACATCACTTCCTCTGCCTGTGTTTACATTACACAGGCAGAGGAAGCTTTTCATTCTCCGGGAGCGATCACGAGGGGGTGGCCGGAAACGAATGGCCGTCCCCTCATCACGGATCGCTCCTGAACGGATAACCACCGCTCACTGTATAGAAGGGGGGTCCGATGGGAACCCCAACTATACGAAGGCAGTCACGTACAGGTACGTGATTGTGCCTGTCCGTGCCATTCTGCCGACGTATATATACAATGAGCGGTCGTTAAGTGGTTAAGCATTAATAAAATAACTGCTCCCGAAAAAACTGCAGTTTTTAAAACTTTTTTTGCATTGATACATGTCCCCTGGGGCAGGACCCGGGTCCCCAAACACTTTTTATGACAATAACTTGCATATAAGCCTTTAAAATTAGCACTTTAGATTTCTCTCATAAGAATTTAAAAAGAGAGGAGCGCACACGCCCTAGTGTGACATTGTATTTATTGCAAAAGCTTAATTAAAAAGATTGCACTCACAAACTTGTGCTTATAAATAAGCATGTAGACAGATCTCTTAAGCTCCGACCTCCTCTCCTGGTCTATGCAGGTCAGATGGCTTGTGTGGCGGTGGCAGCGCTGTTAGGATAGGGTCCAGAGATAAGCGCCGTAAATCTGCTCTTCTGTAGTCCCTGCTAGCTAACGCTTAGCACGGACCAGCCGGCCAAGCGTGACGTCACTCGCAGCCTTGGAAGGGAGCCTAGCTGTGCGTGCTATCTCCTCTAGCTATGGTTGTTTTTGATTTCTCCCATAGACTTTTACAGAGTGTTCCACGGCTTTTCGAATTTGCTGCGAACACCCCAAATTGTTCGCTGTTCGGCGAACGGGCAAACAGGCAATGTTCGAGTCCAACTTGAAGCTCATCCCTACATAAGACTGGGATGCCATTAAAGTTCATGTGTGTGTAAAGGCAGACGTCCCAATACTTTTGGTAATATAGTGTACCTCCGATAAGGTTTTGAATGAGGAGAAACTAAGATATTTTTTTTTACTGCAACAGGCATAATCCTGAGGTCTCACATTGGTCCTTCTCTACTGGGAACTTCACAGTTTACCTTAACAGACTCACTAATGGGACACCGCCTCCTTCCCAAGGCTCCATAACAGCTGTATAAGGTGCTATGGCTGGTATACCACTGCATAGAATACTTTTTAATGAACACTTATCTATAGGCCTGGTCCTTTATGCCGCATACACACGATCGGAAATTCCGACAAGAAAAGTTTGATGTGAGCTTTTGGTCGGAAATCCCGACTGTGTGTAGGCTCCATCAGACTTTTTCTGTCGGAATTTCCGACAGCAAAAATTTAAGAGCTAGTGTTCAAATTTTCTGACAGGAAAAGTTCTTGTCGGAAATTCCGATCGTCTGTATGCAATTCCGACGCACAAAAAAAAAATGTATGCTCTGAATCAATATAACGCATGCTCGGAATCATTGAACGTAATTTTTCTCGGCTCGTCGTAGTGTTGTACGTCACCGCGTTCTTGACGGTCGGAATTTCAGACAAGATTTGTGTGGCCGTGTGTATGCAACACAAGTTTGAGCCAAAATTCAGTCGGAAAAAAATCCACAGTTTTCTTGTCGGAATTTCCGATCGTGTGTACCCGGCATTAGATGTCATTAAATGTGTATGATTTCACCCTCACTGATTGCATTGAGTACTTTAAAGGGTATGTCATGTCAAAAACTTTCTTTTTTTTTAGTTGTGCACAGTATGTAAGGATTAGACTTCTTGTAGTGTTTTTTAGGTATCCAAGGCTCAGTTAGAGAGATTTAGCCCCACACCCTGTACTGCTGATTATGTTCCACTGGACAGGAGTGGAAAAAAAACTGCAACAGAGACACATACAGAAATATAATAATAAAAAAGGGGTTCTATACATCCCCTATTCTGTTTGCTTGTGTTGCTGTTGGAGAGTTACCCTCATTTCATATCTGGTAAAAATGGTGCATAGAATTCATCAAGGTAAAAAAAAAAAACTTACAACTTTAGAACGGCTTTAGCACATTGTTTACAGGGAAATTTTTATTTTTTTGTGTTCAGTGTCTTAAACTAAAAAACACAAAGGGTTTAATACTACTTTAAACTGGGGTTGGGGGTTAAGCCTCATGCATAGCTACACCAATGCAAATGAATGGCTGTATGTGGCTGTATCAATGTAAATGCTGATCATTTCTGCATCTGTGTTTACCCGTGCAAGCTCACATGGCATATTTTCTTTGAATGCGCTACTATCACATTCTGCAAAATACACCATACGTGCATCCAATGTTAAATTCTAATGCAGAAACCAACAACTTTTACATAAGTATGACCGTGTGCTGCCACTCACTCGTATGGACAGCTGTATGCAGCACCTGCGACTCCTCAGGTGCAGGAATGCACATTGGTTCTTAGGCTATGGGATTTTGTAGTCTCTAGGTTTCTGTATGCTTGGTTACTAGAAAGTGTAATATTGAACATTTTAGAAAAGGACATGGACAGAAAGTATAGACAGTAAGAGGAATATAAGCTGCAGAAAAAAGGTGTAAATGTAGATGAGGAATTGACGTAAATTACAAAGCAATCATGTATCGCTGACCAGCCGGTATAAACTAGAAGAAAAAGAGAGGAAAGGTGCAAGTACATTTAAAATTTGAAGTGGATGTAAACCCGATTCATGAAATTTGACCTAGGCACATATATCTGTAATGTTTACTTATCTCTCTCCAAAGCACTAATTACCCTGTGTTTCTGCTGTTCCGTTTCTCTGTTATCACCATGATAACTGCTGACAAGTTCTCAGAGATGGGAGATAAAAGCAGCCTGAAATTTGTGTCGTTTGAGGATTGCTATAAATTAACAGATAGCTTGTCTTGTCACAGCACAGCTCTGAAAGTATCTTCATTCTTCTGCCTATGTGGAGGGGCTGTGTGTGTGCCTTTCCTCCAATCAGCTGTCTCCCAGTTTAAGCCCAGACTACACTGTTACTGCTGAATGTTGAAGTAAAAATTCTAACCCGATGTAAGAATTATAAAAATAATAGCAAGCTTAAGTCAGTAGATATACAAGTAAAGCTTATGTATGGAGTTTTTTTCCTTGTCAAAGTATTTTATTGGATATATATATTTGTCATATACAGATCATATGTAATTCGTGTTGTTGATATTTGACCAATTATTACAAATATAGAAAAATAACAAATAATACAGTCTACAGCATATATCCTAATGAAAATTATAATGACTTAAATGAGATAGAAAGTAAAAAAAAATCCTTGTACTAATATATTCAAGACTGTAGTTGAAAGAGATATCGAACATATTAATTATAAATTGATCTGTATCTTTGAAACAATATTGCAGAGTAATACTTTTTTGTAGCTGCAATAAGTGTGTAACGACGTAAGAATAATAGAGAAAAGAAAGGAGAAAAAGAAGTAAAGATATCAAAATAAAATAAGGTAAAATAAAATTAGATAGATAATATAAAATAAAATAGATGAGATAGCATAGTAGGAAACCGGGGGGGGGGTGTAGGAGTTCACCTGAATGGCATGAATGAATCGGTCCGCGGCTTGAGGGTTTAGGTAAAACACTGTGTTCACTATTCTGAGCAGGGTAGCACCCAAGCTTCAGAAATTTGGTTTAGTAGTTAGATTAACCGGTTGAGTCCTCCGGCTACCATGGCATGAGAATCGAGTTGTCACTAATAGAAGGTAGGTGGAATTTAATCCAAGGATCCCAGATCTTTTCAAAGATTGGAATTTGATTTCTTTCTATAGCTAACATTTTGGCGTGGGACATAAAGTTATTTACTCTATTTATGGTCTCGGATATCTCCAATTTAGGGGTCCTCCATGCCTTTGCTATTGTTTGCTTCGCTGCTGTAAGAAATTGAATGAGGATTTTGAATTGTTTATGTGTAATGAGATCAGGTTTTAGATTGAGCAAGGCTGTGGCTGGGTCTGGTTGCACAGTGAAACCAAATATCTTGGAGGCAGTTTCAAATATTCGTTCCCAAAATAATTGCACCAACGGGCAGGACCACCAAATGTGTAAGTGGGTGCCTGGATCTGGGCAACCCTGAAAGCATAGGCCTGTTTGGTTTGGTGTGAATTTGGCCAATCTGGAGGGAACGAGGTACCATCAAGACAAAACTTTGTAATTGGTTTCAACCGCCAGGATATTTGGTGAAGAAGATTTTGTTACAGACCATATTTTGGACCAATCATTCATATTGAATGTTCTCCTCAGGCCCTCCTCCCATTTACGTGCATAAGGTGGTTTATCTAAACCGGGATAAGTGGAAATGTGGGAGTATATAGAAGATATAATGCCTTTTAAGTGAGGATCTTTCATGTACGTAGATTCAAAAATCGTAAGTTGGGTTAAGGAGACATCTGTATTTAGCAAAGGTGCGTAAAAGTTTTTAATTTGGAGGTATCTGAAAAGTTCAGAGTTCGGTAGGTTGTAGATATCACAGAGTATAGGAAATGTATGGAAGGATGAATGAGAAGTCAAGTTACTAAGCCGAGTAATATTTAAGGAATTCCAGACCTTAAATGATTTAGGAGAGACCCATGCTGGGTAGAAAGCAGGGTTTTTCAGGAAGGACAAGAGGGGATTGTGTGAAGATTGTAATTGGTGCTTAACTCTGAGTTTGTCCCATATAGATAAAAAGTATTTAGTAATGGGGTTACGTAGGGTTTTCCGTTCCTTAGGTAGGAGCCATAATAGATTGGAAATAGAAAGAGGGTCGCATTCTGCCGCTTCTATTAGTACCCATAGGGGTATTTCATATGTAGCATGATATTTAGTGAGGCTAGCAATGGGTGCGGCTCTATAATAGTTAGCAAAGTTCGGAAACCCAAAGCCTCCTTTGAGTTTTGGTAAGTGTAGTGTATGAAGCGATACACAGGGTTTTTTGGAGCCCCAGACAAATGTTGATGTTCGTCTCTGGAGAATTCTAAGATAGTAAGGTGGGATAGGAATCGGTAAGACTCTAAATAAGTAAAGTCGTTTTGGAAGGATTGTCATTTTGATTGCATTCATTTTACCTATCCATGAAATTGGGAGATGTGACCATTGTTGTAAAAGTGTTGTTATTTGTTTGAGGAGTGGGGGATAGTTTGCTGTAAAAAGATCTGAATATGAGGCTGTCAGGTAAATCCCCAAATAGGGGATTGACCTCTCAGTCCATATGAAAGGAAGTGCATTTTTAGCCGAGTCGGATTCTACTTTGGAGAGGGATATGTCTAAGGCTTTGGATTTTTTGAGATTTATTGTAAGTCCCGAAATCATTGCAAATTTGTCTAAAATGAGCAGTAGGTTGGGACCAGAAACTTGTGGGGACGATAGAAATAGGAGTATGTCATCCGCAAATAGACATAATTTATGATGGAATCCCGCAGTCTCTATGCCCATAATTGTTGGGTCTGTGCGGATTCTTTGGGCTAGGGGTTCTATTAGGAGGGCGAATAGGAGGGGGGGAAGTGGGCAGCCCTGGCGTGTTCCTCTTTCTATATTGAAGGAATTAGATTTGTATCCTGCATATTTAATATATGCGATTGGTCTGTTGTAAAGCGCTGCGATCCATGTTAAGAAGTGAGGGCCAAAGCCCCATCTTTGCAACGTGTAGCGGAGGTAAGGCCACGATATGGAGTCGAAAGCTTTTTTTATATCAAGGGATAGAAAACAGGAGGGTATACGACAGTTTTTAGCTATGTGAGCTAGCAATACAGCCTGGCGGACATTGTCACTCGCCTGGTGCTTTGGCATGAATCCTACTTGATCTTTGTGGATAAGCTTACCTATTATGCTATTTAGTCTTTTCGCTAATATTTTGGCTAGAAGTTTAATGTCTAAGTTCAGAAGGGAAATAGGGTGAAAATTTGTACATAAGGTATTATCAGTAAGAGGTTTAGGAATCATGCAAATAATGGCGGTTAAAGTTTCTTGTCTAAAAGATTTCCCTTCTAATAATACATTGAAAGCTTCCGCTAAGATTGGTGATAGTATGTCTGCGTAGGTTCTGTAATATAAGGTTGAAAAGCCATCTGGGCCTGGCCTCTTATTAATTTTAAGATCTTTGATGGCTTCAATGACGTTATTAGATGTAATATTATCTTCCAATAACTTCTTTTGGTCAAGGGAAAGTTCTGGTAGATTTATATCAGAGAAAAATGCATCTGCTGTTTCCGGGTTGAAGTTATTAGATGAAGTATATAATGAGGTCAGATGGGAATGAAATTTCTGAACTATTTTGTTGGGATTGCAAGTATAGACATCTTTTGCCAGTTTTAGGCGAATTGGTTTGAAGGGTTTGTTCAGAGAATTGAGTGTACGTGCAAGGTATGTGCCCAATTTATTGGCTTTCATAAAATAGTTGTGTCTTGAACGTTTATAGGACTTTTCTACTGCTTCAGTAAGAAATAGATCGTATGCAACTTGAGTCTTGCCTAATCGGGATTTTGTTATTGTTGATGGGTTGTCTTGATGGGCTATAAAGGCTGTATTAAATTCCCCTTCCAGTTTACGAGCTAGTGTTTTTCGTTCACGTTTAAATATGGCTGATTGTTTCTGAATTGTGTTACGCATAACTGGTTTATGGGCTTCCCAAAGAGTTTGTGTGCTAATTTCTGGGCTAGAATTGAGGGTTATATATTCTTTAATAGCTTGTTCAATGGTTTGGCGATGAGATGGGTGTTTGAGTAGGATATCTGGGAGATTCCATGTAGGGTCGTGGCCTTTGGGTAATGTTGATTTAATGGAAGTAAGTACTGCATTATGCTCGGACCATGGGATAGGGACTATATCTGCTGCAATGATTTCAGGGAGCATACCTATGGTCAGGAATATATGGTCAATCCTTGAAAATGTTTTATGTGGGTGGGAATAGTAGGTATATTTCCGTTTAGTTGGATTAACTTCTCTCCATGAATCTACCAAGTTATATTTGGATAGAATTTGTGAAAAAGATTTTTTAGACGTAATTTGGGATGGTGTGTATGGGGATTTATCCAGAAATGGGAGGAGGACCTGGTTAGAGTCACCACACAGCACAACTGTTCCTATCTTATGATCATTCACAACTTGTAGTAAGTGTGACATAAATGGATTAGGTTGTTTATTTGGTGCATAGTAGGAAACTACTGTTATTGCCTGGTCAACAATGTGGCCCGTAAGAATCAGATAACGTCCTTCAGGATCTTTTATTTGAGATTGAAGTGTAAATGGGGTAGAGCGATGAAAGGCTATGAGAGTACCCCATTGCTTGGAGGCAGCCGAGGCCATATATGTTTGCGGATAGAAATTGGAAATACATTTTGGTGTGGAGGTATTTGTGAAGTGGGTTTCTTGTAAGCAAACTATGTGAGCCTTTTTGGCATGAAATATACGGAATGCCTTGGTTCATTTCTGGGGGAAGTTTAGTCCCTGAACATTCAGGGACAAAATGTTTAATGGTGCCATGGCAGTCGGATGGACAAAGGGGACTTACCCGTTACCAGGTCATTCAGGTCATTCGATGCCATCCAAGTGAACTCGAAGGGGGGGAGAAAAGGAGGATTGAAGATAAGTACTAGAGAGAGAGAAAGAAATGAAAGGCTAATAATTAGAAAAAATAATATATACACCAACATAAAGACACATTTAAGTGTTTCCCACGAATGGGGGCAAAAATCCCCCACTGGGGAAAGGGTGTCTCCATCAAACTTCCACATATTATATGTGGCCGGGTGAGGGAGGCTGAGTGGGGCACACGGATCTCCCGTTCAAGGGGGAAGAGCCATCTGAAAAGAACAATACATTAATGTACAATATTGTAAACTTCGTAACTTGTATCAAAACTATTAGTATTATAGTTAAATACACCAGGGGAGGGACTATAAAGATAGTGAAGTTAAAAGAGACAGCTGATTGCCCCAAGATGTCCCAGCGGGGATGTAACCTAAGCCTAAGGAGTAGTAATAAGGGATGAGGGTAGAGCAGGGTTTAGGGGGCCCTTTCCTAATATAGAGCTTATATCTAAAGTTCTGGCTGGGAGAAATACTGACCAAAATCTCCGAAAGAGAATAATATTGTTGCTTTATAATTTCCCAATTTGTATTTCAGGGTCTTCTGTTTCTTAACAAATGAAAGGGGGAACTAGTAGGAGATGTAAGACCTATGTCTCTAATGAATTTAATGGGTACCAGTAGGACTTATATAGATGCCTCTTATATGGGACCCAGAAGTCTGGATTCAATATCCATGTTGATACCTTAAGCTATACAAAGGCATTAGAGTTTTTACTAGTGATAGTGAAAAACTTGAAACTTAGACTGAACTAAAGGAAAACTTGAGCAAACATTGCGCATATACTTTTGGGGAGCAACGAGTAAAATAAAACTGTATATGTGATAAAGCTCAGTATTGTGCATTAATTAGGTAGTAAGTGCATTTTATTGCACAACAAGTCTTTAAAAAGACTGGTATCAGGGTAATGAATGAGCCAAACGATCATTTTGAGATTTCTGTCAGTCCATGGAGTCTTCTCTTTCCTGTGGAGGTGATGCGTAGCGACCTCTTTTGTGGGATGGGTAATTGCCATTTTTCAGACTTTGTTGAGAGTGGTTCACTTTTGATGAATGAGGTGTTGAACTACTATGCAGTTGTGTAGATCGCGGGTTTGGATCCATTAGTTTAAGGTCTATGAGTGTTTGTTGAAGTTCCTCATAGGCTCTGCTAGTGTATCTTTTCCCTTTGTAGGCGAAACGTAAAGAGAATGGAAACCCCCATTGGTATGCGATGTCATGACGTTGCAGTTCCTGAAGAAGGGGCTTCAATGCTCTTCTTTTAGCAATTGTAGTTTGGGACAAATCTGCAAACAATTGGTATTCAGTTCCTTGGAAATTCAGTTGTTTTTTTATCTCTGGCCGAGGACAAAAGTTGCTCTTTAGTACGGTAGTAATGCAATTTCACTATAACGTCTCGTGGGGGACCGTCAACTTTTTTTGCAGCAAGTTCCCGATGAATCCTGTCAAATTCCATTCTTTCAATGGGAATAGCTGGTTGCAATTCCTGAAAAGTGCAGTTATGGTGGATTGAAGGTCAATGATTGTTTCAGGAATTCCCCTGACACGCAAGTTAGACCTCCTGTCCCTATTCTCATGGTCTTCAAGTTTATTCTGGAGCAATAAATTTTCTTCTTTGAGGTTTTCTAATTCCATTGTATGTTCCAAGGTAGCATTTTCTAAATCTTCAGCTTTAATTTCTAAAGTTGTTATGCGTTTACCAATTTCTCTTATCTCTCTTGTGAGGTTGGATGTAATTTGATCTGAAGTCTGTTTTAATGCTCTATGAAGCATATTTTCAAATTGTTTAAACATGGCTGGGGTTATCTGAGGGGTCTGAGGAGAGTTTTGTGAGGAGAATAAATCGTTGTCTGAATCAGCTGGGGATATAGCCTGTGACAGGCTTTGTTTATGAGAGCGCATAGATGCTGTAAATGAAGCAGGGGGCGGCGCCATTTTAGCCGCAGCTCTCCCCTTTGAAGCCTCCATGAGAGGATTTTTCATTCTGGCACCGCTGCCTCTCTGAGCCATATTTCTGCCTCAAAATTGGTCAGCAGGGTCTCTGGCACTTGTTCCACCCCTAGTATATGATAAAATACTTGCGGGTTATCTCGAATATCAGCTCTCCTCCCGAACGGTACAGAGCTCCAGCCCTGCATTACCGCACCGCTAGACTCCGCGCATGCGCCCCCCGTATGGAGTTTTTTTCATCCCTTTGTATTGTCTCAGGCTGTTCACTTCACTGGGTATATGTGAGGGTTTACAACCACTTTAAGTTTATTAATTTATTTAATTAGTAGGACAGTACTTTTAGTGAGAAGTGTCCCTTGTGCTGGTGGCTGCTATTTTAGTTGAAATCTTTCTTTGCCTCCCTACCCCCAAAGTGGTAATCTGTTGGTGCTGCAGCGGTTAACAGGACCTAGTATATATATATATATATATATATATATATATATATAAGAACAACTGCCCTAAAATCATTTATAACAAACTGCTGCACTTCAAAATTCCCTGGGAACAAACTACAAAGCAGCACGCTATGGGTAAAACCAGAAAGTACATATAAAACTGTAGCTACAGCCAAAAAGTGCAATTTTAGTCTCATCAGACCAGAGCACCTTCCTCCATACATTTTGGAAGTCTCCACAGTGCCTTTTCACAAACTCAAAATATGCCATTTTGTTTTTTGCTGAAAGTAATGGCTTTCTCCTGGCCACTCTGCCATAAAGCCCAACTCTATGGAGTGTACGGCTTATTGTCGTCCTATGTACAGATACTCCAGTCTCTGCTGTGGAACTCTGCAGCTCCTTCAGGGTTACCTTAGGTCTCTGTGCTGTCTCTCTGATGCCCTCCTTGCCCGGTCTGTGAGTTTTGGTGTGCGGCCGTCTCTTGGCAGGTTTGCTGTTGTGCCATGTTTTTTCCATTTGGTTATAATAGATTTGATGGTGCTCCTAGGGATCATCAAAGATTTGGATATTTTTTTATAACCTAACCCTGACTTGTACTTCTCAACAACATTGTCCCTTACTTGTTTTTTGGAGAGTTCCTTGGTCTTCATGGCAGTGTTTGGTTAGTGGTGCCCCTTGCTTAGATGTTGCAGCCTCTGGGGCCTTTCAAAAAGGTGTGTATATATGTAATGACAGATCATGTGACACTTTGATTGTACACAGGTGGACATCATTTCACTAATTATGTGACTTCTGAAGGTAATTGGTTGCACCAGAGCTTTTTATGGGCTTCATAAAAAAGGGGGTGAATACATACGCACATGCCAATTATCATTTTTTAATTTCTGAAATATAGTTTTATGTATATATTCTTCTAATTTTACTTCACCAACTTAGACTATTGTGTTCTGATCCATCACATATAATTCAGATTAAAAAAAACATTTAACTGAAGGCTGTAATGTAACAAAATAGGTAAAAAGCCAAGGGGAGTGAATACATTTGCAAGGCACTGTAGATAAACACGTGTTTATTGTATTGTAGAAAAGATGAACAAAAACTGCAAAACACTGTAGAGACTTGGGAAAGCTGCAGGAAACAGTCATAGAAGTGTAGCGGGTATGTACTTTTAAAACTGTGATCCAGTGATGCATAGTTCCCTGCGGCCCAGCAGGTGGTGCTGTCACTTTGGGCCAGGGTTGAACCATCGCTGCAGTGCCGTACCCTTTGTGACCTCTCGCAGCGGTTGTACGGCGGGGCGGGGAACCCGCCGTGCTTGCTGGGAGAGGGTATAAAGGGGGTGGACATCTTCCCTGCGAGGTTCGAGTCCCGGGCACCTTTAGCCTGAGGGCTGTTGTTGCGGTCGGTGTCCAGGCGGCCTAGGCCTGGACACTTGGAGTTCGTGTTCCATCCCAGACACCTTCAGTCTGGGGTGAGGTACTCAGCCGGAGGCCTGGGGCCCAGTACCTTCCGCTGGGTCCCGTGAGGGAGGGATCATCCTAGGGTGCCCCGGGAGTGGGGCACCCGAATCCAGAGGCATAAGGGACCGGAGGAGGGACTCACCCGAAGACCTGGTGCAGCAGATTGCCAGTGCCGGGTGAACCTCTGGAGACCACCCGGAGGCATATCTTTCCCAAACAGGGGCCAAGCTCAGAGAGGAAGTTCAGTCCACATTCAATGACCGGTGGCAGCAGTCCAACTATTCCAATCAGGTCAGTAGCAGAGACCTGCTATTAGGCCTGTGGCAGGGGCCTCAACAGTTCATCGGTGGCAGCGACCAAAACTCACGGCCTATTTGCTAGCAAAGGAATAGGAGAGTTCAGTTGTGCCTGGGCCTACTCGTTCCCACACCCCCATGTTCGTCTGTTATTGGAAGTTCAACTGATTGTGTTCACCCTATTGTACGAGAAATAAAGGAGTGTTGGACTTTCGATTGGTGTGGAGCTCTATTATTGGCAGACACGTCTCCATGGAACAACTGAGGCTTCGTATGCAGTGGACAGATCCGGAGGTAATTGAACTAACTCTGCTCAACCCTCATACACATACGAGGAGAGCTTGGCGTAGTGTTCCTGCACTCTCCTCTCCCAGGTACCCCTAGACACAAGCCACTCACATGAGGAATTGCCGAGAGGGATAGTGAGGTCCCGCTACAGAAGCATATAGCATAAAAGTGATAATCATGGTATTAAAAAGCAAACAGTACTACAATGACATGCGACTCTGCGAGTGAGGAAGGGTTAACACCATCCAAGAGGCTTTCTGGTCAGACATGGAAAGAGGGCGCTATAAGCCTTGTGAAGAACGATGGAAGGATGGTAATCATTGCCTGCATGTTTGTTGTGCAATATTGAAAACCGCAATATGCAGAGTGGAAACTTTGCTGACTGCTGTGATGTCTTGAGCCAATGGCGGGAGGGAGCCAATCTAGGCTGCGGGCGGTGAGGTGTCACAACCGCCACAATGAGATGGAATCTGGGAGTTGAGCAAAGTAGATGGAGCCGGGTGCACTGGACGTCGGCACCGGAGACAAGGAAAACAGGAAGACCGTGTAGTGTTGTGGACCGCAAGCTGCTGGGTTGCCGTGACTACATGTTTTGCGCGCATGCGCTTTTTCAAAGTTGCTGCCCGCAGCCTAGTTTGGCTCCCTCCCGCCATTGGCTCAAGACATCACAGCAGTCAGCACAGCGTCCCCCCGCATATTGTGGTTTCCTTCTTGGACACCAGTGGAGTGTAACAACGAGCCTGCGGGCAACGGGCTGATTACCATCATTCCTCCACCGGGCTTCCATCGTTCTTCACGTGGCTTATAGCGCCCTCTTTCCATGTCTGACCAGCAAGCCTCTTGGATGGTGTTAACCCTTACTCACTTGGATGTCATTATGGTACTGTATGCTATTTAATACCACCACTATCACTTTTTGGCTATATGATTCTATGATTGTTTCCTGCAGCTTTCCCAAGTTTCTACAGTATTCTGCAGTTTTTGTTCATCTTTTCTACAGTACAATAAACAAGTTTTTATCCAGCTACAGTTTTATATGTACACTTTCTGGTTTTACCCATAGAGCGCTGCTTTGTAGTTTGTTCCCTTGTTGTTTTCCAGTGGTGAAAATAGAAAAATAAAATAAGTGCGCTGTCAGTTAAAAGATATCAAACTCTATCAATAGTGACCACAGTGGTAGTCAAATCAACGTAGTGAAATATATTGCTCAAACTAGCAAATTAGTAACAGTGAATAAAAACAAAAAAAAGAAATGAAACAAACATGTATTAACCACATAAAATGTGTCACATAGGGGCTGATTTACAAAACATTTGCACCATGAGTATCGGCGCATCTGCGCACGCAATGGCTGTTTTGGTATTTACAAAACATTAGCGTCGGTAGCGCAGCCCTATTTCCCATTTACTATAGTGTTGTCGGCGGACGGGAGGAGGCGCTTAGTGCGCCACTATTGACCTGGCGAACGGCATGTTAAAATCTAAATATAAAGAAGCTGGAAGTGAGAATATAATGGGGTGATGTGGGGTGATGTGAGGAAGTGTAGGGACACCTGCCCAAATAACTAATATGCCCAAAATAGAGTGATAAAGTAACTTTTTCAAAACCAGCCCGCTGCGCCGGCAAGTACGATTAGAGCTGCGGGAGGTTTTTTTGAGCTCAGCGCGGGAATTTGACTTGTTCAAATGCGCCAAGACACTGCGCCGGCAAAATCTTAGTAAATGTCAAGTCACATAACTCAATGCATAAGTTGAACAGGCGCAGCTCTGAACTTGCCAGTGCGCCAGCAAAATGACATTTCTAAAGGAAAAAAAAAGGCATTTAAAAGCACCCGCGGCTATAATGAATTGTCGGCTCCCGGGAATATAGAGAAAAGTCATTGAAAGTCATTGATAAAAACAAAAAAAAAAAGCGTGGGGTCCCCCCAAATTCCATTACCAGGCCCTGCAGGTCTGGAATGGATATTAAGGGGAACCCCGCCGCACATTAAAAAAAAAAATGCGTGCGGTTCCCCCAAATATCCATACCAGGCCCTTCAGATCTGGAATGGATTTTAAGGGAAACTGCACCCCAAATTAAAAAAAAATGGCGTGGAGTCCCCCCAAAAATCCACACCAGACCCTTATCCAAGCACGCAACCTGGCAGGCCACAGGAAAAGAGGGGGGGTGAGAGAGCGGCCCCCCTCCCCCTGAACCGTACCAGGCCACATGCCCTCAACATGGAGAGGATGTCCCCATGTTGATGGGGACAAGGGCCTCATCCCCACAACCCTTGCCCAGTGGTTGTGGGGGTCTGCCGGCGGGGGACTTATCGGAATCTGGAAGACCCCTTTAACAAGGGGACCCCCAGATCCCACCCCCCCCTGTGTGAAATGGTAATGGGTACATTGTACCCCTACCATTTCACGAAGAAAGTGTCAAAAATGTAAAAAATTACAAGAACCATTTTTTGACAATTCCTTTATTAATGTCTTCTCTTTTCTTCCATCTTCTTCCTTCTTCTTCTTCCATCTTCTTCTTCCATCTTCTTCTTCCATCTTCTTCTTCCATCTTCTTCTGTTCTCCATTAGGGCTTCTTCCTCCATCTTGTTCTTCATCTTCCTCTTCCTCTTTATCTTCATCTTCCTTCTTCTTTCGGTGTTCTCGTCCGCATCTTGCTCCGGCTTCTTCTTCCCTTCTTCGGCCGCTCCGTTTGATTTGGAGGTTCCCGCTGTGTGACGTTCTTCAGTTCTCCTCTTTGTCCGCTGCCACCCGGTGACCCCGCCCCCCTCTGACACCACGGGGAAAGTCCTCGTGAAATCCATGTGTGTCAGAGGGGGGCGGGGTCACCGGACCAAGAGGAGAACTGAAGCGTCACACAGCGGGAACCTCCAATTCAAACGGAGCGGCTGAAGAAGGGAAGAAGAAGCCGGAGCAAGATGCGGACGAGAACACCGAAAGAAGAAGGAAGATGAAGATAAAGAGGAAGAGGAAGATGAAGAACAAGATGGAGGAAGAAACCCTAATGGAGAACAGAAGAAGATGGAAGAAGAAGATGGAAGAAGAAGATGGGAGAAAAAAGAAGACATTAATAAAGGAATTGTCAAAAACCGGCTATTGTAATTTTTTAAATTTTTGACACTTTCTTTGTGAAATGGTAGGGGTACAATGTACCCCATTTCCATTTCACACAGGGGGGGGCTGGATCTGGGGGTCCCCTTTGTTAAAGGGGTCTTTCAGATTCCGATAAGCCCCCCGCCCGCAGACCCCCACAACCACCGGGCAAGGGTTGTGGGGATGAGGCCCTTGTCCCCATCAACATGGGGACATCCTCCCCATGTTGAGGGCATGTGGCCTGGTACAGTTCAGGAGGGGGGGGCGCTCTCTTGTCCCCCCTCTTTTCCTGCGACCTGCCAGGTTGCGTGCTCGGATAAGGGCCTAGTGTGTATTTTTGGGTGGACTCCACGCCATTTTTTTTAAATTTGGGGTGGAGTTCCCCTTAAAATCCATTCCAGATCTGAAAGGCCTGGTATGGATATTTGGGGGAACCGCACGCATTTTTTTTTTAAATTTGCGGCAGGGTTCCCCTTAATATCCATTCCAGACCTGAAGGGCCTGGTAATGGAATTTGGGGGACCCCCACGCATTTTTTTTTTCAAAGACTTTCAATGACTTTTATCTGTATTGACGGGAACCAGCAATTCATTACAGCCGCGAGTACTTTTTAATGACTATTATTTTACTTTAGAAATGTCATTTTGCTCTTGAACTGTTATAAACATGAAAAACATGCGCTACTTTACAGGCATACTATAGACACCCCCCAGGTATGATATTTAGGGCCAGTTCACACCGGATGCAGTGCAGTGCATTTTTTTGATGCATGAAAAACGCAAAGAAAGTTGATCACATTAATGCCAATGGCATAGTTCACACCACTGCAGTCCGTTCCAGTGCTTTTCAGAAAGGCAAAAAAAAGTTGGTTATGCTGCATTTTTTAGGTACAGAACTGTACTGGACCGTAGTAAAACACATCAAAAACGCAACGGAATTTACCAAAAACGCACTGGAATGCACCGGAACGCACCTAAATGCACCAAAGACGCACTGCAACACACTTGTCCTAAGTGAAAAGAGGGGGGAAAAAACACTGGACTGCATCAAAAACGCATCAAAAATGCACTGGAACGTGTCAAAAACGCGCATGCAGAAAAGCACCTGGAACGTATCCAGACTGCAGTTCTATGGTGTGAACTAGGGCCAGTTCACACCATAGAAACGCAATCCGGATGTGTTCCAGGTGCTTTTCTGCATGCGCGTTTTTAATGCGTTCCAGTGCATTTTTGGTACGTATTTGATGCAGTCCAGTGCTTTTTTTTCACCCCTCTTTTTTATTAACCATAGATAAGGACAAGTGTGTTCCAGTGACTTTGCGAATGAGGCTGAAAATTCTATTCCAGAACCCCCTAATTTTAGGGCATTCCCAGATGGTGTGGTGGAGAGAGCCTACGAGGCCACATCCTCTGAAGCAGAGGGGGGAAGACTGCGGGTAGAACTTAGAAAGGCGAGTAGGGACCAGGTACCATCTGGAGATAACCTTAATGTCAGCTTCCATCAGGGAGGTGTTTAAGATACCCTTAAATGAGCGGGAGAAGTTTGTGTGCCAAGTGTCTAGGTCCCAATCAATCTGGAGGTCATGCTCCCATTTCAACATATAGCTCGCTTTGCCCTGAGGGTCAGCTAACGCTGAATAGATCAGGGAGATGCCTCCCCTGACGCCCATGGCTGAGGAGCACCAAAGCTCATATTTAGTAACAGAGAGTGGGTTGTCTGAGCTTTTCCAGACCCCACGCAGAAAATGTAACAACTGATAATAGCGGAAAGTTTCGGAGGAAGGCATGTCCAGTTTGGAAGTGCAGTATTTGAGCGAGATGGGGCCATCATTGTTACAATATTGTCCTATTCTGTATAGACCCTTGTCGAGCCACCATCCAAAAGCCTTGATGTTTAGACCCGGGTGGAATTGGGGGTTGTGGAAGATGTGAGCCAGGGGATGCCAGGAAGAGGATAGTGAGGGATGTTTATGAAGGGTATCACAGAGGGCCATTGAGTGAGAAAGGGCGGGTGACAGGATCGAGGGGCGTTCCTTACGTGGTCTCCAGGCTAAATAGTCCAATGTGTGGTTAGGGGTTGCCTGCCTTTCTATGTCTACCCAGTCTGGTTTAGGTCCTTTAGTATAAATCGCTGAGAATTGACAGATTTGGGCAGCTTGGTAGTACCACCACATATTGGGAAGGCCAAGGCCTCCTTTCTTCCTTGCCCTATACAGAACTTTTTTAGATAGACGATGTCCCTTGCCCCCCCATATGAACTGTATGATTTTCGATTGGAGTCTATCCAGTGCTCGCTTCTTGACAGGGATAGGCAGGGACCGGAAAAGATAAAGTAATTTGGGCAAGAGGGTCATCTTGACCGAATTGACTCTACCCAGCCAGGACAATTTATAGAGAGACATTGTGTAAGTTCAGTTGTGAGTTTTTTGAACATGGCAGGGTAATTGTGTTGGAATAGGAGCTCTACTTTTGGGGTGAGGAAAACTCCCAAATAGGGAAGAGAAGAGGCGCACCAGGAGAAGGGGAAGTTAGTTTTGAGCCTATCGACCATATCTTGGGGTGTAGAGACGTTCAGGGCCATTGACTTTGCCATGTTGACCTGAAGGCCTGAAACCGTTCCAAAAGTGTTGAGGAGTTGGAGAATATTGGGGGTCGACTTGAGAGGGGAGGTGACGAAAAGGAGGACATCGTCCGCAAAGAGGGCACATTTGTGTGTTTGTTGACCACATTGAACCCCATGAATGTCCGGGTGTTGTCTAATTGCTAGAGCTAGGGTTTCTATCGCTATCGCAAAGAGAATACAGGAGAGCGGGCAGCCATGTCTGGTACCTTTTAAGATTGGGAATTGGTCGGAGAGATGTCCCTGCAGTTTTATCTGGGCTTTCGGGGAGGAGTATAGAGACTCCAGGGTTCTTAGGAATTCTGGGCCAAAGCCCCAATGGCGTAGAATGGTAAAAAGGTATGGCCAGGTGACCGTATCAAAGGCCTTTTGAAGGTCTATGGAGAGAATGTATCCCTTCTGAGGGGACCCGCCATCCCAGGAGGATTGCATGAGGGAAATCAAATCTACCGCTCTCCTGATCTGGTCTGGTCCCTGTCTCCCGGGAATGAAACCCACCTGATCCTTATGAACATAAGAAGCGATGAAGGAGGCCATTCTGTTGGCCAAAATCTTGGTCATGATTTTCAGGTCATTATTGATCAATGAAATTGGCCTATAGTTGCCTACATCACTAGGATCTTTTCCCTGTTTGGGGATCAAAGAGATATATGCGAGATTGGCAACGGGTTCGAGAGTGGAGCCTTCACGTAGGGAGTTAAAGAGACGGGCCAGACGAGGAGAGAGGACCCCAGAGAAGGTTTTGTAATAAAGGGCGGAGAAGCCGCCCGGCCCTGGCGCCGAGTCTGTTTTGAGATTTTTGATGACTTCCTGGACCTCCTCAGTGCGAAAAGGTGATTCCATCATGGAACTATGGGACTCTGAAAGTTTGGGGAGATCAATGTCAGCCAAAAAGGATTCTAAGGGGACAGGGTCAGCAGAGGAGGGAGATGTGTATAGTTTGGAGTAGAAAGCCTGGAAGGCTAGGATTTTATGGGGGTTCTTGGTGAGAGAACCCGATAACGATTTAATCTTGGGTAAGGAGAAATTTTTGATCTTTGGGGAGAGTTTGGCCGCCAAGCGTGAGCCGATTTTTATCAGCTTGTAAGTAGAATTTGCCGCTTAACCAGCTCAAGTGTTTGTCTGCGTTAGAAGTTAAGGCAAGATTTAAAGCAATGCGAGCGGATTCCAACTTGGCCAGACTGGCGGGAGTGGGTTTAGACTTATGGGCTTTACTAAGTAGTTTAAAATCCCTTTCCAAGTTTTCTACATCCACCTTCCTTCATTTTTTCAGGTTGGAAGCCATTTGAATCATCCTCCCCCTCAAGACGGCTTTATGAGCTCCCCAGAGAGAACTAATGGTTGTGTCCCCGGTGTCATTGAGGAGGAAACATTATTGGATGTCCTTTTCCAGCATGGTGCAGTGGACCGGGTTGGCAAGGAGGGATTTACTCATGCGCCACTGAGGGGGGCCTGAAGGTGATAGGGAGCTAGAGATTCTAAGGGTTACTAAGGAGTGGTCTGACCACGGAACTTCTTGTATTGAGGAGTGAGTGGCTGTGTGAATGTCCGAATTGGGTATGAAGATGTGGTCAATCCTGGCAAATGTTTTGTGGGGGGAAGAGTAATAGGTAAAGTCTTTGGCCGTGGGGTTCAACTCCCTCCAAGAATCAATCAGGCCCAAGTCGTGTAGGAGTCGGGCGATTCTGAGGCTTTGTTTGGAGGGTCTCTTAAGGCGGGGCCTGTTCTGGTGGGATTTGTCAAGTGTGTGGTCAAACGTGATATTGGAGTCACCCCCTATTAGGATTCTACCTTCTAGATGATAGGAGAGGGTTGAGAACATGGATGCGAAAAAATTTGCCTGGCCCCGATTGGGGGCATAGTATGAAACAAAAGAGTATGTCACCCCTTCTATGAGCCCTTTGACCAGCAGGTACCTACCATCTTCATCACGAATTGTGTGGATGTGGGTAAATGGGATACGCTTAGCCAAGAGAATGGCCACCCCTCTCTGTTTGGTGTCAGCATTCGCAAGGTAGAAGGTGGGGAAGCTGCGGTGGAGGAAGGAAGGGGTATAGCTAGCGGGGAAGTGGGTCTCCTGAAGAAGGACAACATCAAGGCTTCTGGCGTGGTAGCTCTGAAAGGCCTTCCGGCGTTTAGAGGGGGGAATTAAGTCCCTGTGTATTGTGGGAAGCTACTTTCAAAGGCAGCTTGCGAGTGTCAGTCTCAGCCATGGGTGCCCGAGGGGGGGTGCGAGAATGTAAAAGGGGAGCTTACCTGAAAAGAAGGGAGAATCCGGACATCCAGCGTGAGGTAGGTTATCAACAAACGCCCTGGAGCAAGGCCTGGGGGAGGTCTCCGCGAGGAATCCTGGAGGAGAGGGAAGGAGAACACTGTGGGGAGGAGAGAAGACGGGGGTGAAGAAATAGAAGAGAAAGAGGAGAAAAGATCAGAGATGTCATTATGTTGGTTAATTAAATCACGAAAAGAGAACAAAACAAACATATGCAAAAATTCAGCAAAAATTCAACAGGACCAGCTAGCCTGCAAGAGGGGTCTTGGAGAGGGTGCAACCCCAATAGGGGTTGTCTACCTGATGTCACCAGAGGGATTAAAAGTCCCTCCGCGTCACAACAGAGAGAGTGGCATGATGAACCGCTCCGGCCGTCAGAGCCCCCACTGGGGGGTAAAACAGTACTGTAACGGCCAAAGTGCAAAAAATATGGTAAACAAACAAATATAACGTTCCGTAAAATTGTATAACCAGAACATAACCAGTGCTAGGAGTGGAACCTGCAAGGGAGGGAAAGGGAAGGTGAGGAGGGAGGGCAGGAAGGGGGAGGGGAAAGGGAAAGGGGGGACAGGGGGGAGGAAGGGTAGAGGCTAGTAGGCCTAACCATAGGTAGGAACTAGGAAAGGCATATATTATATGCAACAAGTCAGAAAGTCAATGGAAGCGTCCTCCTCATCGAGGTGGGAGGAACGGGAGGTATTGGGAGTCCGAACTAGCCATAAGATGGGCAAGTGGGGCCCAAACCAAACAGATCAAGACCCTGGCCCGCCTGATGCAAGTCAGGGCTTAGCGGGTCTGTCTACCCCCATACTAGAGGGGGAGAGTAGTTAACTCTCTGAATCATTAGGGGTAGTCAAAAACAACACATCTCCCGTCCGGGAGTAAAAAAGAAGTCCCTCATCTCGGGGGGCAGGATTCTCTCTGTCGCTTCGTTTGTTGTTTATTCCATAACGGGGTCAGAGGACTGCCTGGGGTGGACGCTTTGAGGAGCCTGACTTGCCTGTCGCTTGTTGTGTAGCAAGTTCTTGGGAGATAAGACCAAGTTGAAGCAGGAGACTTTCGCCATCTTGAAAGGTGGAAAAGCCAAAGGATTTGTCCCTGAAATGAAATTGTAGGCGGAATGGAAAAGCCCAGCGGTACTTGATGGAATTCTGGTTGAGGACCTCCAGGAGGGGTTTAAGGGACCTCCGTTTCTGGACCGTGGTGGGCGAGATGTCAGCAAAGATTTGGATTTTATTCCCTTGGAAGGAGAGATTGTCCAGGTTGCGGGTCTGTCTCATAACATCCTCCTTCACACCATAGTTATGGGGCTTGACTACAATGTCCCTTGGGAGACCATCTGGGCGGGGGGGCTGGAGGGCTCTGTGAGCCCTGTCAAGTTCCAATCTGTGGTCCTGAATGTCTGGCATGATTTCTTTAATGAACAATTTAACTGTGCTGGGAACATCAGTAACAGATTCAGGGATCCCACGTATACGGAAATTATACCTCCTACTTCTGTTCTCTAAATCATTGATTTTAGAGAGAGCTGTCTCAAGTTGATCTTGTAAGGTTTGGATGCATGTGGTATTTTGGTTAGTACGGGCGGCAGTGTTATCCACAGCCTGCTCAATTGCATCCATGCGGGCTCCCAGGCTCTGCAAATCAGCCTTAATGGTAGCAGTGATCTGTGTGGCATTGTGAGCTAGGCCTTTGGCTAGCATCTCAGAAAAGTTCTGCAGCATGAGTTGCATGTCAGCGGAGTGAACTGGCTGCAAGGGGGAGGAGAGGTGGGGGCCTGCCAGGCCTAAGGGGGATCGTAGCATGGGAGAGTGGGGGAGATCTCCAAAAGTTCTGTTCAGCAGGGACTCAGTGGATGCTGGGGAGATCCCTTGGGGGTTGCAGGTACTCACAGGAGTTGCCAGCAGACCGATCTGGTGCTGGTAATGGGATGGAGGATCCGCAATGGAGTCCGGGTCCTCCATGCTGCCTCGTGCTGCGGCCGCCATCTTGGATAAAGCAGGGGCTGCCAGTGTAAAGTCCAGCTGGCGGCTCACCTCGCTCTTTTGCGAGCCGCCCGGCATAAGATAATGTGCCTGGTTCACCGGGGAGACGATGGGGTCAGTCCTGGCTGGTTCCCGCTCGGTCTGTAGGCTCAGGGGGCTGCAAGAGGCCGGAGCAGTGCGGAGCTCCCGTTCAGAGCGTCTTCCCGGAAGTCCCGCGCATGCGCACCCCTCCAGTGCGTTTTTGATGCATTTAGGTGTGTTCCTGTGAATTCCAGTGCGTTTTGCTGTGTTCCAGTACAGTCCAGTGCAAGTAAAATGCAGCATGTTCTACTTTTTTTGTGGAACTGGAACGCACTGGAACAATCACTGCCATTTATAACCATATAACCAACTTTCCATGCATTTTTGATGCATAAAAAACGCAATGGACTGCATGTGGTGTGAAATGGCCCTTAAGCAATTTGACATATTTAAAGGCACTTCTCCTTGTTTTGTTTTTGGTGTTGTCCAAATTGGTGACATTGATATATGTCCCTTAGGGTGGGACCTGGGCCCCCATTTTAAGGCCAATAACTAGAAGATAATCCAGCCAAGTGGGGACTAGCAAAATTAACATGTCAGTTCCCATAGACTGCAATGGTATTTTTTGGTGGGGGGGGGGGGGGGGGTGATTGTCCCATCTCTAATTTTGTAGCATGCTGGATGATGTACTTAATTTTGGACAGGGGGGGGGGGTTATTTTCTGCTAGCTGCATTTGTGTTGTTATGCGCATGCCCAGGCAGTTAGATTTTTTTTTGGTGCTTTTTGTGTGTGATCAGAACCTGGATATTTCTGGGCATGCTCAGAGAGTGTTTTTATGGGTTAGTAATTGAAGGCCATCCTTAACAGGTGTACCCACTTTGAAGTTCAGTCTCTACATTGGGTGAACTTGCATTTTGGGTGTTTCATGGACTGTGCATGTGTTTTCAATTGCCTCATTAGCACACAAACCTATGTTATATAAAGCTCACAGATAGCATTCTCTACCTTGCCCTGAAAAGAGGCAAGTGTGTGTGGTGGGGTGTGGGGGGGGCAAAAAGTACATTTTGGTGTCCTTATTGAGTTTGTAACACATGCATTTTATTTGTTATGTCTTTGCAAAACAGGATGTTTGGTTTACTTTTGTGGATTGTATTTTTTTGTGTGGGGGAAATGTTCCCCTGAAATAATTATGATGTTGTTAATGTGTGTCGTTTCTTCACTTTGATTTAATTGTCTGTGCTGCATTTTTTTGCCAAATCTTTCTCAAGATGTTGAGTCTGTAACTGTTTCAAATTGACCATGTTTTTTATTTTTTTATTTATTTTTATTATTCTTTGTTTTGTTGACCAATAAAATTTGATGCAAAGTTTTGAGGTTTGGTTTGCGTTTTCTTTGCAACAAATGTGACAGCTGATTGGCATGTCAAAACAGGTGTGATTTGTCAACCCTGGTGCCTACATGCTAGCATATACATGTTTTGTGTGCTGCCATGGATAATCGCCAGGAAATGAAAAATACAGAGCAGTAAGTATTCAATTTTCCTTTTTATTGCAGTGGTTCTCAGCCTCAGTCCTCAAGTACCCCCAACAGGACATGTTTTGTGAATTTATCTTATGGAGAATTGCTGTCCAAAATACAAAACCATTGACTGTGATTTAAAGCACATGTGCAAGATGAAGGAAAACCTGCAAACATGGCCTGTTGGGGGTACTTGAGAAGCACTGATTTAGAGCACTGCACTTAAAAATAACTCAAGACAATACAATTCTAATTGTGGGCATTTTGAGGGAAACAAAGTAAGTGTTAGAACCCCTGCTTGTGTTTTTTTTTATTTTATTTTTTTGTAGGTTGGGCTTTGTGTCCCCTTTTAGTAAAATTGGCTTCACTTCCTGTCACACAGCTAAACAGGAAGTGAAGGTAAAATCCTACCAATGTCTTTTCTTGGGGACACACAGATCAATCTAACTAGTGTCCCCATTAATCAAATTGCACTCTAGCACTTTGTTGTGTACACCCCAAATCATTGGGTAGTTTGGGGTTTAGTAAAGACAAATCCACTCTGCAGTAAAAGTGTATCTGCTGAAAATTTGAGGGATCACTGGTGATTGTAACATCCAATCATGTAAAAGCAAAGATGGTGTTTTTTTTTGTTTGCTTGCATGTCCCCCTCGGATATCCAGCAAGTGCACTTGTAGTGAAAAGTAGATTTGCCTTTAGTAAATAAACCCCAAAGTCCAAAATACCTAATAATAATTTGGGGTGTAACCTGCAAAATGCTGAAGTGCAATGTACATAATGGGGAAAGTATTTAGATTGACCTGTGTGTCCCCAAGGAAAGACATTGGTAGGGATTTCCCCTCACTTCCTGTGTGGCTATGTGACAGGAAGTGAATTATTTGGAAGGATAAAGTGGCCAAATTTGGGAGTTGTCTTCACCCTATCAGGGGTGCAGACATCCCCAAAAACTGTCCAGACTTGTAATCCCTCTGCACTTTATCCCCAAGCAAAAATAAGAAAGGATTTCATTTAGTTTAACTTTGCAAAGACACATTCCTAAGTTGAATTGTGATGCATGTCAATGGCCCATTTAGACCCTCTTTAATCACTTGAGATCAGCGCTATAACTGATCGACGGCCACAGCGTGGTCCGCAATTGCCGGGAGTCCGTCAATAAACGTCCTCCCCTTCGCGCGCACGCTGTGGTCATCGAGTCACTGAGACTCGGGTGATGACAGATCCAAGTAAGGGGCCGATACCTGCCCTTTACCATGTGATCAGCTGTCAGCCAATGACAGCTGATCACATGATGTAAACAAAAGCTGGGTAATGGTGTTCGTTTTCTCCTTGTGCTGACAGCGTGAGCATAAAAAAAGGCAATCACTGGCTTATGTGCAAGGGACATCGGGCCCGAAGAGGAAGAGGCAATTCTGCGTCATCTGTGACAATCAGCAGCCCCTGCCAGTGCCACCTATCAATGCCCCCGAAGTCGTAAGAAGACGACGAGGAAGCCCGGGACCCCGCTAGCAAAAGAGCTGGAAGAAGATAGCGGGGCGCCCGGCAGGAAGACCCCCGAAGTCGGAAGAAGATGACGAGGAAGCCCGGGACCCCGCTAGCAAAAGAGCTGGAAGAAGATAGCGGGGCGCCCGGTAGGAAGACCCCCGAAGTCGGAAGAAGACCCCCGGAGCTGCCTAATAAATTACTTTAAAAACCTGTGTTGTGTTTTTTATTGACTTTTTTTGCCACCAGGTGAATGGGTAGGGGTACAATGTACCCCATACTCATTCACATAGGGTGGGGGGGCCGGCATCTGGGGGCCCCCTTATTAAAGGGGCTCCCGGATTCCGAAAAGCCCCCCGCCCGCAGACCCCGACAACCAACGGCCAGGGATGTCGTGAAGAGGCCCTTGTCCCCATCAACATGGGGGCAGGGTGCTTTGGGGTGGGGGGCTGCAGGTCGCCCCCCTGCCCCAAAGTACCAAACCCCCCATGTTGAGGGAATGCGGCCTGGTACGGTTTAGGAGGGGGGGCGCTCTCTCGTCCCCCCTCTTCCCCTGCGGCCTGCCAGGTTGCGTGCTCGGATAAGGGTCTGGTTTGGATTTTGGGGGGACCACCACGCCGTTTTTAGGCTTAAGAGGTTCACCTTAAAATCCATACCAGACCTAAGGGCCTAAGGGCCTGGTATGGATTTTGGGGGGACCCCTACGCCGTTTTTCGGCTTAAGGGGTTAACTTTAAAATCCATACCAGACCTAAGGGCATGGTATGGATTTTGGGGGGACCCCCACGCCGTTTTTTGGCTTAGGGGGTTCACCTTAAAATCCATACCAGACCTAAGGGCCTTTTATGCTCCTGAAGGGGAACCCATGCCGGTTTTTTCATAAAAATTTGGCCTGGAGTTCCCCTTCATGATTCATACCAAACACGGGACAGCGAGGCTGCCGAGAACCAGTACGATGCCATCGTGCTGGAGACATTCTCGGCCAGCTAGTCGCCTCTAGGACAGGACTTGAGCGGCTGCTTCACGCTCAGGTCGTGTCCAAGTTGCCTCGCAAATTCGCGCTGTCCCTGTGTCAGCCAGCACACGAGTCGCCCCGCGAGTCGGATCGGCTTCATCCGACTTCCCGGGCGACCTCTATTCAAATCAATGGGCTCCCATAGGGAACCATTCATTTTAAATAGAGCGCCGCTGACATTTGTATTTACTATAACAGTGCTCCGCTGGTTCCTGCGCCCAATGAAGGAGTTATCCGGCGCACCAATTAAGGTATGAACCGGCGCAGCGCACTGTTATTAGTAAATCAGCCCCACAGTGACCATATTGTTCATTACTCAAAGTTTACTGTGCAATATGTCTCAAAGACACCAATGTGATATATCAACATAACTGTTCAAAAAGTACCATATATACTCGAGTATAAGCCGAGTTTTTCAGCACATTTTTTTGTGCTGAAAATGCCCCCCTCGGCTTATACTCGAGTCCATCTTCAACTTTGTGTGGTCATTTCTCCGGTGATTTTGGGGACCCGGTACCGTCCAGTCGTAGGTCCCCTGGACCTGAAACATAGCACACATGTAGCCCCACCCTTCCTCTACAAGTGTGCAAAGTTTGTTGTCCAGGGGACCTACGGCTGGCGAGCACCGATTTTGCAAATCCGGACACCCCTTCTATAGACTCCCATGTTAAACGTCAGTCTAGACTCCCGTGTTAAACGGTAATTTCTCTGGTGAATTTGGGGACCCGGTACCAGCCGGCCTTAGGTCCCCTGGACCCCAAACTTGGCACACATTTAGCCCCACTCTTCATCTACAAATGTACAAAGTTTGTTGTCCAGGGGCCCTACGGCCGGGGAGCACCGATTTTGCAAATCCAGGCACCCCTTCTATAGACTCCCATGTTAAACGTCAGTCTAGTCACACAGCGCCGGAGATCAGGTAGGGAGATTGGACATAGTGAGGTATGAACACAGTGAGGCATGGGCACAGTGAGGTATGGGCACAGTGACAGTGAGGCATGGGCACAGTGAGGCATGAGCACAGTGAGTCATGGGTACAGTGAGGCATGGGCACAGTGAGGCATGGGCACAGTAAGGCACAGTGAGACATGGACACAGTAAGGCACAGTGAGGCATGCACATGGACACAGTGAGGCAAAGTGAGACACAGTGAGGCATGCAGATGGACACCCTAGGCTTATACTCGAGTCAATAAGTTTACCCAGCTTTTTGTGGTAAAATTAGGTGCCTCGGCTTATATTCAGGTCGGCTTATACTCGAGTATATACGGTAACCAAAAAAAAAATTGTGTCCTAATAATTTATCAAAAAAGACAAACAGATGTGTAAAGGTGCACTGTTCCCAGTTCTCCTTAATAATGGAAAGGAAAAACGTACCGTTCAAAAGCTTGAGAATTCACCAAATGGCTGCTTCCGCCCGGTCACTCACACAGGTGCTGGCTCTGCACTGATGCAAGGGAGAAAAAGAAACCCTGGACTGCCGCACTCTGTATAGACTGTTATTTATTCCAAAATTTCAAGTAAAAAATCCAAATTCAAAATAAATCCATAAATCCAAAACAACAAATGCAGATAGTATACATGCAGGGAAGGGTGGCTAACGCGTTTCACGTCACAAATTGACGCTTACTCATAGCTGGGGTGTGTGGGAATCAATAGAGGTATAAATGAAAAATAAAGTAACTTTACACCAATCAGTACTGAAAGAACACAGCTGACTGGGATAACCTTATGTTTGATTCCGGCACTCCCAAGAAAGACCATTCACAAGAATACAAAATGTGTATAAATTATAAACTAAACACTTAATGCTTAAACATAGACACACCAAAGTGTGCGTATATATTATTTGAAGTGAATGAATGTGACAGTGATAAGTATGAATGTCAATTAATTAAGTACAAAAAATTAACAAAATTTTTTTTTTTAAATAAAAAAATAAATGAAAAGTGAAAAATGTGAAAATGTTTTTTTGGAGATGGTAAGCCATAGATGTAAATATATTCATGTATGTGAAATAATTATTATGTGATATTTGTGTGAATTGAAATAATATTAATAGTGATTTACAAGTACTCCAAAAAACCATAATGATGAATTAATTAATAAATAATAAATAATAAAATTTAAATACACAAAATGTGCACAATGCGTGCTACTGCCAAACAGACTGTGTGACAATTACATAGGGAAATGTGAAGAATGATAAATGTGAATAAATAAATGATAAGTGATCATGAAGGAGATATATGTGTGTATAAAGTGTAAATAAATGTCCATATATGAATGTCTATAAATGTGCTATATAACATAATATAATCCTCCTTGTAATGGGTCAATGGATATAATACAATATGCCATAGAACAAAATAAACATGGATAAATCAATAAAATTCAAATAAAAAATCATGTGTGAATATATGCATTTACCGGAGACACATTTCTCTCCTGTATGCACACATGAACCTTGAACTTTCAACTTTAAACATAAACATAAATAAGAAATGTATAATAAATGAGTATAAGAATGTACAAAGATATGCACGATAATATACAATAAAATTATGCAAGGGGGTACATGAAAATGTGTGTAAGGAAATTCGGATGTTCAGATCCATATAGGAAAATGGTATTTAACCACACACAATACTATCTAGCAAGATGACAATGCATCTTTGCATAGATGTACCCTCATCTCTGCGGTTTAAGATGTAAACCCAATATTCAAATAATGATAAAATCATGATATTAACCTTAATTGTCAAGGGAATCTGTTAAAATAGTGTGTATGCACATGTCAATCACCGCACTTATCCAAAATGAAAAATTAAATAATATATGAACATATAAGGCCCCATGCACACGAGACGCAGGTGCAAACTCTGCTGAACACACGTTTTTAAACGCTGAAACCGGCGTTTATAAACGCGCGTTTTGCCGCGTTTGCGGCCGCGTTTAGCGGCGTTTAACCGCGTTTGCGTTTATAAGCGTTTCATCATAGACCCTCCCTAAGCTCAAAAAACAGTAAATTTTAACCATTTCAGCCAGTTTGTGAGACCAGAGTGAGTAGCAGCAGCTGAGAGAGCAGCAGTGTACTTGTATTTAGCGTATCACTTGCCACATCATCTGCCACAAGTTGTGGATTGTCCACTTGCCACGTCACCTGCCACGTCACCTGGCCACATCACCTGGCCACGTCACCTGGCCACGTCACCTGCCACAAGTTGTGGATTGTCCACTTGCCACGTCACCTTGCCACATCACGTGCCACGTCACCTGCCACAAGTTGTGGATTGTCCACTTGCCATGTCACCTTGCCACATCACGTGCCACGTCACCTGCCACAAGTTGTGGATTGTCCACTTGCCACGTTACCTGGCCACGTCACCTGGCCATGTTACCTGCCACGTCACCTGGCCACGTTACCTGCCACGTCAGCTGGCCACGTCACCTGCCACAAGTTGTGGATTGTCCACTTGCCACGTCACCTTGCCACATCACGTGCCACGTCACCTGCCACAAGTTGTGGATTGTCCACTTGCCACGTTACCTGGCCACGTCACCTGGCCATGTTACCTGCCACGTCACCTGGCCACGTTACCTGCCACGTCAGCTGGCCACGTCACCTGCCACAAGTTGTGGATTGTCCACTTGCCACGTCACCTGCCACGTCACCTGGCCACGTCACCTGCCACAAGTTGTGGATTGTCCACTTGCCATGTCACCTGGCCACATCACGTGCCACGTCACCTGGCCACTTCACCTGCCACAAGTTGTGAATTGTCCACTTGCCACGTCACCTGCCACATCACCTGGCCACATCACCTGGCCACGTCACCTGCCACGTCACCTGGCCACGTCACCTGCCACAAGTTGTGGATTGTCCACTTGCCACGTCACCTGGCCAGTTACCTGCCACATCACCTGCCACGTCACCTGGCCACGTCACCTGCCACAAGCTGTGGATTGTCCACTTGCCATGTCACCTGGCCACATCACGTGCCACGTCACCTGGCCACTTCACCTGCCACAAGTTGTGAATTGTCCACTTGCCACGTCACCTGCCACGTCACCTGGCCACATCACCTGGCCACGTCACCTGCCACGTCACCTGGCCACGTCACCTGGCCACGTTACCTGCCACGTCACCTGCCACGTCACCTGGCCACGTCACCTGCCACAAGCTGTGGATTGTCCACTTGCCACATCACCTGGCCACGTCACCTGGCCACATCACCTGACACAAGTTGTTGATTGTCCACTTGCCACTTTACCTGCCACAAGTTGTGGATTGTCCACAATGCGATGCAAGCAATTGCAGTTTTCTTTTATATTTTTTAATAGTTTTTCATCATTTGCCATCATTTTTGAGATTTCTAATGTTAAAAAATAGGTCACCTTTAAAAACGCTTATAAACGCAAACGCGGCAAAACGCCGGTACCGCGTTTAGCCGCGTTTAGCCGCGTTTAGCAGCGTTTAGCGTCTGAAACGTGAAAACTTTTGCGTCTGAACCCATTTTTTTGCTTCTGGAAAAACGAGGTTAAACGCAACTGCTTGTAAACGCCAAAAAACGAGAGTGTGTGCATGGACACATAGGATAACATTGAATGGGTTCAGGAGCAGTTGAAAAAAGCGTCCAACTGCCTCTGAACGCGCGTTCAACAGCAAATAACAGCGTCTCGTGTGCATGGGGTATAAAAGTGTGCATGGTGGCCGGGCATGTGCATAGACACTATGGTACCTAAGTACTGGAAGCCGATGCTCATAATCACGGAATTTCAAATATGTATTGAAAACGGAATTACTGTTAGTTCGAGGGATAGTAGTTAATAATAGCTCGAGGATTGTCGTTGTGGTGTATGGGCATTTATAAAGAAACAAAAATATAAAAATATAATATCAAAAATTGAAAAAAGCAAAAGGATATTTTTATCTTATATAGATATAGATATATTGCATTAGAGTTATGCCCATACAAACACGGCGACAAATGAATGGAGTAATTGGCCATCATTGGTTTGAAAATAATGTTTACAAATATGTGTACACAAAGAGGAGGTAGATGTAAACAGAGGTAGAACAGATACAATGATGCTTGGCCTCACAATGATTGATCTCCAAAAATCCTCTGGAGGACAAGAAAACACCACTGATACTCATTAACCACTTGACAACTGGGCACTTAAACCCCCTTCCTAACCAGACGAATTTTCAGCTTTCGGTGCTCTCACATTTTGAATGACAATTACTCAGTCATACAACACTGTACCCATATGAAATTTGTGTCCTTTTTTTCACACAAATAGAGCTTTCTTTTGGTGGTATTTAATCACTGTTGGGTTTTTTATTTTTTGCGCTATAAGAGAAAAAAGACTGAAAATTTTGTAAAAAAATGAATTTTTCTTTGTTTCCGTTATAAAATTTTGCAAATTAGTATTTTTTCTTTATACATTTTGGCCAAAATTTATACTGCTACATATCTTTGGTAAAAATAAGTACAAATTGGTGCATATTATTTGGTCTTTGTGAAAGTTATAGAGTCCACAAGCTATGGTGCCAATATCTGAAAATTGATCACACCTGAAGTACTGACGGCCTATCTCATTTCTTGAGACCCTAACATGCCAGAAAAGTACAAATACCCCCCAAATGACCCCTTTTTGGAAAGAAGACATTCCAAGGTATTTAGAAAGAGGCATTGTGAGTTTTTTGAAGTTGTCATTTTTTCCCACAATTCTTTGCAAAAATCAAGATTTTTTTTTATTTTTATTTTTTTTCCACAAAATTGTCATATTAGCAGGTTATTTCTCACACACAGCATATGCATACTACAAATTACACCCCAAAACACATTCTGCTATTCCTCCCGAGTATGGCGATACCACATGTGTGAGACTTTTACACAGCGTGGCCACATACAGAGGCCCAACATGCAGGGAGCACCTTCAGGCGTTCTGGAGCACCCAGGCCAATTCTGACATTTCTCTCCTACATGTAAAAATCATCATTTGTTTGCTATAAAATTACATAGAACCCCAAAACATTATATATGTTTTTTTAGCAAAGACCTTAAAGAATATAATGGTGGTCATTGCAACTTTTTATCTTGCACGGTATTTGCGCAGAAATTTTTCTAACGCGTTTTTTACGGAAAAAAACTGTTTTGTGCCTAAAAGAAAAAAAAAACAGTAAAGTTAGCCCAATGTTTTTGCATAATGTGAAAGATGAAGTTACGCCGAGTAAATAGATACCTAACATGTCACCCTTCAAAATTGCACACGCTCGTGGAATGGTGCCAAACTTCGCTACTTAAAAATTCCCCATAGGCAAATCTTTAAATATTTTTACTGGTTACATGTTTTGAGTTACAGAGGAGGTCTAGGGCCAAACTTATTGCTCTCACTCTAACGTTCGCAACGATACCTCACATGTGTGGTTTGAACACCGTTTTCATATGTGGGCGGGGCTTATGGATGCGTTCACTTCTGCATGCGAGCTCGCGGGGGCAGGGGCGCTTTAAAAAAAATATATATATTTTATTGTTCATTTTACTTTATTTATTTTAGTTTGACATGTTTTTCCGCCCCAAATTTTTTTTTTGATCACTTTTATTCCTATTACAAGGAATGTAAACATCCCTTGTAATAGGAATATGGCATGACAGGTCCTCTTTACAGTGAGATATGGGGTCAATAAGACCCCACATCTCACCTCTAGGCTGGGAAGCCTGAAAAAAACCAAAAAAAAAACAATCCTTGCTTTGATCGTAGCGGTGAGTCGGTAGAAGCACCGGAGGGCAGCGGGAGAGGGGGGGGCATCCCCTCTCACCTTCCGTAAGAGCGATCAAGCGGTGGAACAGCCGCTATGATCGTTCTTATGGTGCAGGAAATCGCCAGCTGAAAAAGCTAATATCTGAATGATGCCTGTAGCTGCTCCCATTATTCAGATATCTCCGCACAAAGTCAAGGACGTCATATGACGGCCGGCGGGCGGGAAGTGGTTATTGCAGAGTATTGCCGGGTATTGCGGAGTATTGCTGGGTATTGCGGAGTATTGCCGGGTATTGAGGAGTATTGCCGGGTATTGAGGAGTATTGCCGAGTATTGCCGGGTATTGCCGGGTATTGAGGAGTATTGCAGGGTATTGAGGAGTATTGCAGGGTATTGTGGAGTATTGCAGGGTATTGTGGAGTATTGCCGGGTATTGTGGAGTATTGCAGGGTATTGAGGAGTATTGCAGAGTATGGCAGGGTATTGCAGAATATGGCAGAGTATTGCACAGTATGGGCAGGGTATTGCACAGTATGGGCAGGGTATTGCACAGGGTATTGCACAGGGTATTGCACAGGGTATTGCACAGGGTATTGCAGAGTATTGCACAGGGTATTGCAGAGTATTGCACAGGGTATTGCAGAGTATTGCACAGGGTATTGCAGAGTATTGGCAGGGTGTATTGCAGAGTATTGGCAGGGTGTATTGCAGAGTATTGGCAGAGTATTGCACAGGGTATTGCAGAGTATTGCACAGGGTATTGCAGAGTATTGCACAGGGTATTGCAGAGTATTGCACAGGGTATTGCAGAGTATTGGCAGGGTGTATTGCAGAGTATTGCACAGGGTATTGCAGAGTATTGCACAGGGTATTGCAGAGTATTGCACAGGATGTATTGCAGAGCAGGGATGAGCCGAACACCCCCCTGTTCGGTTCGCACCAGAACCTGCGAACAGACAAAATGTTCGTGTAAACTTTAGAACCCTATTAAATACAATGGACTCGAACGTTCGAAATCTAAAGTGTTAATTATAAAGGCTAATATGCAAGTTATTGTCCTAAAAAGTGTTTGGGGACCCGGGTCCTGCCCCAGGGGACATGTATCAATGCAAAAAGAAGTTTTAAAAACGGCCGTTTTTTCGGGAGCAGTGATTTTAATAATGCTTAAAATGAAAAAATAAAAGTGAAATATTCCTTTAAATTTCGTACCTGGGGGGTGTGTATGATATGCATGTGAAGTGGCGCATGTTTCCCGTGCTTAGAACTGTCCCTGCAAAAAATGTCATTTTTGAAAGAAAAAAATGCATTTAAAACTGACTCGCGGCTATTAATGAATTGTCGGCTCCCGGCAATACATACAAAAGTCATTGAGAAAAAAAAAAAAAAAAGCGTGGGGGTTCCCCAGAATTCAATTACCAGGCCCTTCAGGTCTGGAATGGATATTAAGGGGAACCCCGCCGCAAATAAAAAAAAAATTGACGTGGGGTTCCCCCAAATATCCATTCCAGGCCCTTCAGATCTGGCATGGATTTTAAGGGGAACTCCACCCCAAATTAAAAAAAAAATGGCGTGGAGTCCCCCTAAAAATCCATACCAAACCCCTTATCCGAGCACGCAACCTGGCCGGCCGCAGGGGAAAAGGGGGGGACGAGAGAGCGGCCCCCCCTCCCTCCTGAACCGTACCAAGCCACATGCCCTCAACATGGGGAGGATGTCCCCATGTTGATGGGGACAAGGGCCTCATCCCCACAACCCTTGCCCGGTGGTTGTGGGGGTCTGCGGGCGGGGGGCTTATCGGAATCTGGAAGACCCCTTTAACAAAGAGGACCCCCAGATCCCGCCCCCCCCCCCATGTGAATTGGTAAGGGGTACATTGTACCCCTACCATTTCACGAAGAAAGCGTAAAAAAATGTTTAAAAAAACACACAAACACCTTGAAAAAGTCCTTTATTTAAAAAAACAAAAACAAAACATTCCAGCGGTGAAATCCAGTGTCCCGCGGCGATCCCGATGTCCAGCGCTGTCCGTCATTGGTTGTGCCTGAGCGGACCTGATGGGGAACTCCCTCTCAGTATTTTAAATGTATAGACCCGCCCCTTCTAAAGTTCCCCATCAGGTCCGCTCAGCGGACGAGATGCGGAACATGAGAAGGGGCGGGTCTATACATGTATTACCAAAGTGAGAGCAGTTCCCCATCAGGTCCGCCCCCTCGGTATGTCAGACCCGCCTACGTCATTGGCTTGAGCGGGGAACTTCCTTCACTGTGTAATTTAAATTTACACAGTGAAGGAAGTTCCCCGCTCAAGCCAATGACGTAGGCGGGTCCGACATACCGAGGAGGCGGACCTGATGGGGAACTTCTCTCACTTTGGTAATACATGTATAGACCCGCCCCTTCTCATGTTCCGCATCTCGTCCGCTGAGCGGACCTGATGGGGAACTTTAGAAGGGGCGGGTCTATACATTTAAAATACTGAGAGGGAGTTCCCCATCAGGTCCGCTCAGGCACAACCAATGACGGACAGCGCTGGACATCGGGATCGCCGCGGGACACTGGATTTCACCGCTGGAATGTTTTTTTTTTTTTTTTTTTAAATAAAGGACTTTTTCAAGGTGTTTGTGTGTTTTTTTAAACATTTTTTTACGCTTTCTTCGTGAAATGGTAGGGGTACAATGTACCCCTTACCAATTCACATGGGGGGGGGGCCGGGATCTGGGGGTCCTCTTTGTTAAAGGGGTCTTCCAGATTCCGATAAGCCCCCCGCCCGCAGACCCCCACAACCACCGGGCAAGGGTTGTGGGGATGAGGCCCTTGTCCCCATCAACATGGGGACATCCTCCCCATGTTGAGGGCATGTGGCTTGGTACGGTTCAGGAGGGAGGGGGGGCCGCTCTCTCGTCCCCCCCTTTTCCCCTGCGGCCGGCCAGGTTGCGTGCTCGGATAAGGGGTCTGGTATGGATTTTTAGGGGGACTCCACGCCATTTTTTTTTTTATTTGGGGTGGAGTTCCCCTTAAAATCCATGCCAGATCTGAAGGGCCTGGAATGGATATTTGGGGGAACCCCACGTCAATTTTTTTTTTATTTGCGGCGGGGTTCCCCTTAATATCCATTCCAGACCTGAAGGGCCTGGTAATTGAATTCTGGGGAACCCCCACGCTTTTTTTTTTTTTTTTTCTCAATGACTTTTGTATGTATTGCCGGGAGCCGACAATTCATTAATAGCCGCGAGTCAGTTTTAAATGCATTTTTTTCTTTCAAAAATGACACTTTTTGCAGGGACAGTTCTAAGCACGGGAAACATGCGCCACTTCACATGCATATCATACACACCCCCCAGGTACGAAATTTAAAGGAATATTTCACTTTTATTTTTTCATTTTAAGCATTATTAAAATCACTGCTCCCGAAAAAACGGCCGTTTTTAAAACTTCTTTTTGCATTGATACATGTCCCCTGGGGCAGGACCCGGGTCCCCAAACACTTTTTAGGACAATAACTTGCATATAAGCCTTTATAATTAGCACTTTAGATTTCTCCCATAGATTTTTCGAATTTGCCGCGAACACCCCAATTTGTTCGCTGTTCGGCGAACGGGCGAACAGGCAATGTTCGAGTCGAACATGAGTTCGACTCGAACTCGAAGCTCATCCCTATTGCAGAGTATTGCACAGGGTGTATTGCAGAGTATTGGCAGAGTATTGCACAGGGATGGCTGAGCAGGGATGGATGGATTGCTGGATCTGTGACTGCAATTGTCACAGATCTAGCCCACAGCTGGCATGATCTGACATGGTGGAGGGAGCGGACATGATCCGCTCCCTCCCCTCTCCTCTCACACTGTACCGATCGGTACAGAGAGGGGAGGGAGGAACCGGCATCATCACATGACGCCGGTCTGTTTACAAGTGATCGCTCCGTCATTTGACGGAGCGATCACGTGGTAAACGGCCGCGATTAGCGGCCATCTACCGTAATCCGTGATGCGCCGGGTCTTCCGGACCCGGCGGTCACGGTCATATCCTGGAGCGCGCCCCAGGGGGCGCGCGGGAGCAAGATTCTGTGAGGACGTCCCTGGGACGTCCACTCAGGATAACTCGACCGCGCTGTGGACGTCTTTTGTACATGGCGCGGTCGGGAAGTGGTTAAGAAAAAGGGACAGGACACTGTGCAGACAGGCTCCTGTTTCAAGTCTAACGCACCAAAAGGCAGGATATGTACTAAATTTGCAAAATTCCAATGCAATAAAGCACAACCTTGCAAGTTATGCTATAAATCTCAAAAAAAGGTCCTCTGTGCGAAAGGCTTGAAAACAAGTTATGGGCAGGAAAAAAAAAAAAAGGGAAATCAAAACTATATGCCCAAATATGTGGGCCATAAAAAGTGCGAAATGCGAATGCAATGATGTATAATTTCGCAACTGCAGTTGTAAATGATGAAAATAAATGACAAAAGAAAACACCACTGATACTCATTAAGAAAAAGGGGACAGGACACTGTGCAGACAGGCTCATGTTTCGAGACTAACGCACCAAAGGACAGGATATGTACTAAATTTGCAAAATTCCAATGCAATAAAGCACAACCTTGCAAGTTATGCTATAAATCTCAAAAAAAGGGGGTCCTCTGTGCGAAAGTCTTGAAAACAAGTTATGGGCAAAAGAGAAAAAAAAAACCTACCGTATATACTCGAGTATAAGCCGACCCGTATATAAGCCGAGGCACCTAATTTTACCACAAAAAAATGGGAAAACTTATTGACTCGAGTATAAGCCTAGGGTGTCCATCTGCATGCATCACTGTGCCTCACTTTGCCTCACTGTGTCCATGTGCATGCCTCACTGTGCCCATGCCTCACTGTGCCCATGCCTCACTGTGTCCATAACTAGACTGACGTTTAACATGGGAGTCTATGGAAGGGGTGCCCAGCTTTGAAAAATCGGTGCTCCCCGGATGTAGGTCCCCCAGACAAAAAACTTTGCACACTTGTAGAGGAGAAATGGGGCTACATGTGTGAAAAGTTTTGGGTCCAGAGGACCTACGACTGGCCGGTACCAGGTCCCCAAATTCACCAGAGAAATTACCGTTTAACATGGGAGTCTATGGAAGGGGTGCCCGGTTTTGAAAAATCGGTGCTCCCCGGCTGTAGGTTCCACGGACAAAAAACTTTGCATACTTGTAGAGAAAGAGCGGGGCTACATGTGTGCCAAGTTTGGGGTCCAAAGGACCTATGGCCGGTCGGTACCGGGTCCCCAAATTTCGGCCGATCAGGCGCAAAAAGGTGACTCGAGTATAAGCCGAGGGGGGCATTTTCAGCACAAAAAAATGTGCTGAAAAACTCGGCTTATACTCGAGTATATACGGTATATGCCCAAAAATGTGCATATGTGGACCATAAAAAGTGCGAAATGCGAATGCAATGATGCATGATTTCGCAACTGCAGTTGTAAATGATGGAAATAAATGACAAAAAAAAAGCTTTTTTGTTCAAATTGTGAAGACAAGCAGTGTAAGGAAAAGCCGACACTAAATGAGTGGATCATTGTAACAATGAAGCAAGTTATCATGATAACTTATATGCTATCCATATGGGATGCATCTTCACAGGTAATTTTATAAAAATGTGATACATCCCATTCATAATTTAACCCTGTGGGGCGTCTAGTGTCTAGTAGGAAGATCCACCGAACTTCTTGTCTGCATAGTGTATTAAATTTGTCCCCACCCCTAACGGGTCTGGTGATCCTTTCAACTCCTTGTATAGTGAGGCTGGAGGTGTTTTTATGATGAACCTCGTTCCAATGTCGTGCTACATTGGTCATGTGGTCCTTGTCAATATCGTAAAGATGATCATATAACCGATCTTTGAGGCGTCTGGTAGTTCTCCCAATGTATTGTATGGAACACTGTGTACATGTGATGGCATATATGATGCAGCTAGTGTTACAATTGATGAAATAATCTATCTTATGTATTTTGCCAGTCGACATGGATGTAATAGTGTCACCTTTCTGTATGAATGGACAATAAACACAGTGTGTTCCCCCACATTTAAATGTCCCTTTAAATGATAACCAGTGTTTCGTGGTGTTCTTACTAGAAAAAAGGCTAGGAGATAGTAGGTTTCCAAGAGATGGTGCTCTTCTGGAAACCGTACGAATGCCCTTCTGTAATATTTTATCATATATAGGATCATGTGTTAATATAGGTAAATATTTCATGACTATACGTTTGACATTCTGGAATTCAGCACTGGGGGGATACCATTGTCCATATTGTTTTTCTTTTTATTTCTGGATCTATGCTTGTTTTTCCTTTTCTTTTTGTTGGTCTCTCTGATCCTATCTCTGTCTTTATTTCCATCCTCTCCATGTGCGTGATCTGCTTTTTTAGACAACAAGGAATCACGAGATGTATTCCTGGCAATGGATAATCCCTTTTCTATAACAGGTGTGGGATATCCCCTTTCTTCAAATCTACTAGACATAGCTTTGGCTTCATTTTCAAAGTCAGCGTTTCTGCTGCACAATCTCCTTAGCCTCAGGAACTGTCCAATAGGGATGCTATTGATAGTATGTGTAGGATGACTGGAATCTGCTCTCAACAACGTGTTCCCTGCATTAGGTTTTCTATATAGACTGGAGAAAATAGCAATGTTTTCACCTGTCAACTTAACATCTAAAAATTCAATAGTGTTTTTGTTAAGTGTACCAGTGAAGCGTAGATTGAGTGCATTATCGTTCATGTATGCTAGCCATCTTTCTAGGTCACATGATGGGTCATTCACTATAAACAAGAGATCGTCTATGAATCTGCAAAAAAATTAAGTATCTTTGCGACGGGGACTGTGAGGTCCAAAAATGCGGAGTCTTTCCCACCATCCCATGTAGAGATTGGCCAGGGATGGAGAGAACTTGGCTCCCATCGAGGCTCCGCATTTTTGGAGGTAATAGTCCCCGTCAAACATAAAAAAATTATGAGTAAGCAAATATTCCAAACATAAAATAATGAACTCCTGTAGAATGGGGGAAAATCGATCCGATCTCTGTAAAAAGTGAGAAACAGCCTGTAGACCCAAAGTATGGGTTATGGAGGAATAAAGACTTGTGACATCACAGGTGATCCACTGACAGTTTTCATTCCATGTGATGTCATTCAGTTTGGTCAAAAGGTCATTGGTGTCACTAATGTACCCTGGTAAGTCCATAACCAAAGGTTGGAGTTGTTCATCCACCCATTGCCCTAAACGTTCATTTAAGGAATTGATTCCTGCCACAATCGGTCTGCCCGTAAGAGGTGTAAGGCCCTTATGCAGTTTTGGTAGGTGATGAAAGATGGGCATGACAGGGAAAGGTGGGATCAAAACGTATTTTTCCTTTTCTGTGAAGACTCCTATTAGGACTGACCTATCCAATAACGCAGAGAGTTCTTTCTTGAAGGATTCTGTGGGGTCACCTCTAAGCTTATGATAAGTGGTAGTGTCCGACAATTGCCTTAAAGCCTCTTGTTTGTAGATAGTGGCATCTAGGACAACCACCACCCCGCCTTTATCGGAGTTCTATATAACTTTGTAATTTATCTAACGACATTTTTTCTTCAACAGACAAATTATCAAAACCCTTTTTGCTGGATGTTTTAGATATATTTTAGCCAAAAGGTATAAATCCCTTTCTACTTATTTTTGGTATAAATCCATGTCCTTTCCTCTGGAATTTATCGGATACAAGTCTGATTTAACCTTAAAATGAACTGGGTTATGACCTGGACCAAAAACATCCATATCTTCTCTGACTATATCTGATTCACCAGCAAGATCTGTTAAGTCCATCAAAGCACATACATCAATGAAATGATTAGAATAAGGTATACATTCACCCATGGTGGAGTTCTCTGTAGAAGAGTCTGGCGATGAAATATCTTGTTCAGAAAAGTAATGTTTTTGCAGTGTGAGAACTCTTGCTAATCTGTTGACATCTATGATGGTGTTGAAGAGGTTAAAGTGATTGGATGGACAAAAATTCAAGCCTTTTGACAATAATAGAATATCTGATTCGGTTAAAGGACATCCCGACAGATTCATTACATTCGATATTTCCGCTACTTGCGATCCCGTAGAGGGTAGCGATTTCCTCTGTTGTCTTCTGTGTTTCTTTCCGCCTCTCCTGGTTTTCTTGTTTTTTTGTTTTTCTTCTTGTTTTTCTTGCTGTGATTCTGACCGTGAGGGTTTAAAGGAACCGGTTGATCTTTACGTGTGTATTCGGGTTTGGAGCTGTCAGAGGAAGAGTCAGATCCAGTCGCTGCAAAAGTGTCATTTGGGGGTTCACCTTCTGTGTCTGAAAAGCTGACCCACTTTTTGCTTGGAGTTTTTCGTGGACGGTTTGCGTGAAATATTGGCTTCTTCCAAGTGTAGACTTTATTTGCATCATAATCTAACTGATCTCTGGTCTTTTTCTCTTTTTTAGTAGCAATTACTCCTCTTTCTAGTTTATCCATTTTTTTATTCAGCTGCATGTCTAAATCATAATGGTATCCAATAAATTGCTTCTGTGTTCCACCAGTGCTCAAAAGTAGAAATAGTGGCCTCATACTAAATCTCCATGATCTGCAGATTATAAGAAATCATGAACAGCGTGAGTTGTAGAGCTTCCTTCAACCTCCCAGGTTCAGCGGCACTGTGTGGAAGTGGATCATATGTTCGGATCTCGTTGTGAGCCTCGAGCCAGCTATTCTTCGAATTGGGTCATGTTGTATATATAAAAAGAAAGAAGACTCATTGTGCAGTACGTCCAAAAAAAAAATTGTTTAATAAAATGTATGCACTTACAGCAATTAGATAAAAATGAGCGGTAGAGAGGGGGGTCCGACTGCAGCCTACACTGCCAAGCACAGAGCACAGTAATGTCTCAGCTCCTATCATAGCTCCCATTTAAGTCTGCTGACTATGCCCATCCTTTCCACCCCGCTCCTCCATTCATAGAACCTATACTATCGCTTCCAGCAAAGAAAAGCGCTCTATGAATGGAGGAGGTGGACCTTTCATTTCTCTGTCCATTCTCCATTCATCTATCGCTTTTCATTGCTGGAAGCTATAGTACAGGCTCTATGAATGGAGGAGGGGTGCAGTAAGGGTGGGTATAATCAGCATGACAGGTCCAGAGGCTATTTTGACTCCAACAGCACCAGAAGATTACCGCTGAGGAGCTATGGGTGGGGGACAGGCAAAATAAACAGTGGAATATTTAAGACAGCTGTCATCAGCACAAGGGATGCTTCCTATTCAGTAACAATACGTAACAATACGTCCCTTATGCTGATTTAAAAAAAAAACTTAACCGAGGTGATAACCTCTATGTGCAAAAGCACATTTTATGTTTTCTGTGAACATTAACTGAAATAAATTATGTCTTTATATGTTCAGAGAATTCAGCTTGTTGTTTCCATGTTTGTTACACTGCATGTACACTGCTGCCCTCTTGTGGAGAAAAGTTGCAATTACTGATTTGTGTACTATGCTTTATCAGCAGCTAATTTTGCTAAAAAGAAAACTGTAGGAGAAAGTTACAAACAGACAATATGTAGGTTTGTACAGCCTATTTCATTAGGGTGTGCACCCCAAAGCTCAAACACGTGTGTGTGTGTGTGTATATATATACATATATATATATATATATATATATATATATATATATATATATATATATATATGTATATGGATGGCAATAAAGTTTATGTGCGTGTAAACTTTTGGTAATATAGTGTATGGGGTATATATATATATATATATATATATATATATATATATATGATAAAACATACAAAAATGCGGCGCTGCATTTTTGTATGTTTTATTTTCTATTTGCAATATGTCTAATTGCTGATGCTGGCAGCCATTTTTCACCTTCTCACCAAGTAGCGCAACTTTTTCCTTTATATTAGGGTTGTCCCGATACCACTTTTTTAAGACCGAGTACAAGTACCGATACTTTTTTTCAAGTACTCGCCGATACCGAATACCGATACTTTTTTTTATGTGTCAGTATTTTTTTTTTTTTTTTTTTTTTTTTACAATTTTTTTTTTTACAATTTTTTTTACAATTTTTTTTTTTTTTTACAATTTTTTGTCATGTTTTTTTACAATGCTTTGTTGGAGTGGGTGGGGGGGGGGTGATCTCAGTGTATTTATTTTTTATTTTTTACAATTTATTTTTTTATTATTTATTGCAATTTATTTTTTTATTTCTAGCCCTGTTGGGGGGCTTTGGTGAGATATCAGGGGTCTTAACAGACCTCTGACATCTCCCCTTTGAGACAAAGAAAGGGACTAGGGAAACAGATTCCCCAGTCCCTTTCTCAGCTGCACTGAAAATGAATGGAGAGGAGACAACGGCTCCTCTCCATTCATAAACTGAAGCATCGTAAACACAGGTTACGATGTTTCAGTTATATGAATGGACAGAGTCAGTCACTGACGCTGTACATTCGGAAAAGGTAGGAGCCGGGTTTAGCGGCTCCTACCTCCGCTCTCCATCCTGACAGAGGGAAGCGGAGGAGGATATGGAGGGTGGCACAGAGCTGAGGACAGCAGCAGCGCGGAGGGGGAGAGCAAAATAACAGAGGACAGCAGCAGCATGGAGGGGGGACACGGAGCGGGGGGGAGAGCAGAAAGACGAAGGACATCAGCAGCATGGAGGGGGGGGACACGGAGCGTGAAGGGGGAGAGCAGCATGGATGGGGGAACTGGAGGAGGATACAGGGACAGTCAGCGGTGATCGGTGCGGCTTTGGAGGGAGTTACAAGCACCGATCACCGCTGTATAGATTTCACTAAAACAGCTGAAAAGAAGGGGGGGGGGGGTCGGCAGAAGCTGTCGGGCTGTATTGAAATCTATACAGCGGTGATCAGTGCTTGTAACTCCCCCCCGCCGCACCGATCATCACTGACTGCCCAAGTATCGGCTGAAGCATCGGAGCATTTTCCCCGAGTACAAGTACTCGGGGAAATGCCTGGTATCGGTACCGATACCGATACTAGTATCGGTATCGGGACATCCCTACTTTATATATATATATATATATATATATATGTAGCCGACCCCCAAATTTGGGGTTGCTATGCTTGAAATTTAGAGGGTGGCCTGAGCAATAGTTCGGCTCAGGCCTTTTGATTCTTTAAATTGGACTCTGCTCTGCTGTGGTGTTGCCTGGGCATATATTTCCCCTTTGACCTGTAAGTGGCAATGTTGCCCAGGTCCCGGGTCGAACCACAGGTGGCATTGCGGCGTGATTGGGTGTCCCCACTTGGCGGCCATGCAGTGGGTGTGGTTTGCCTTCTCTGCATGCCGGGAGGGGGTACATAAGGGGCAGACGCCATGTGATAGGGGTCGTGGAGTTGCGCCTTAGGCCCAGCCGGCCAGAGGTGCTGGAGTCGCGCCCTTAGGCCCAGCCGGCCGGGGGTGCGTGAGTTGGTCGAGAAGTCTCGGGCACCTTTAGCCTGAGACTACAGTGTTCCAGGTGGGCCCAGTACCTTCAACCGGGTCTACAGCCAAACCATTGGAATCCCAGGGTACCGGTGGGAGGGTGGCCCACTCTGAAAGAGAGGAAACCAGGGGAGGACCTGTCCGGAGGATCGGTGAAGGAAGTCACTGTCTCAGGAGAGGCCTGGTTTCCTATCAGAGGGAAGGATTCCGTGATTTGTAAGACAGTTCCTGTAATGTGCCCACTGGCATTCATGGTCTCTAAAGTTACAGGGGCTAAAGAGCTCTGGATTCAGGAACTAAAGGATTCTGTGGCAGAGGATCTTTTGAACTTGTCTTTGAAGGGGACAAACCTAAAGTAACTGTTCGAGCTTCACTCCGGCTGCTAGAACTGTGAGAGGGATCTATCCGGGTGAGCTAGGCCCACTCAGGATCGAGTGGCGATGAGTATAGATAGGTGTTGTGTGCCTGAACCTACCTCCCTATTCAACTTCTTTCTCTCTTCAATCTTCCCTGTTGATATCAAGCAAAGGAAAAATAAACTCTTTTGTTGGAGTTGACACTGTCTGGACATTGGCCTTGCTGAAGAAAGAAAATAGACTTTTCCCTACACACTAGGGACGAGAACCAACGGAAAGAGGTAACTCGCTGCAGGACCCAACAACTGTATTAACACCACTCAACCTCTTATATTGGGAGGATACGGGCATGTGGCATGGTGTGCCTTACCCTGCAGGAGGAGGTAAGCAGGGGAAAGGTGGGGAGTGCTACACGTGGGGGCTCAAGTCCGGGATTTTGCAGCTACCCCTGGAAGTTGGACTATTGTTTTTTCCTATGTATGTGGTTCTGTGAAATCGGGCATTTGGGAAATATTGAACTGTGTCACTTGTGAGAGAAATGGAGGTACAGGACTGTACTGGATTTTTTTAACTGTGTAGTTCGTGGGCGTGTCTCAAATATAGAAAAGCCCGCAAGCTACATGCAGCGAGAGAAAAGGGGGGCCCCCGCCAACTGTGGGTTGCACGTGGCGAAATTGGCGCCAAGGGACAGTACGAGCTGGACTAGTGAAGGAGAAGCAATATGTCTGCTACACCATGGACTTCCATTGCACCGGTACCTCGGATGTTCCCAACTACCTCTCCCCTCACTGCCCCCTGACAGATACAGGGATCTGGCTCAAGCCTAGGGGCCACTTCGCCCTTTATACTTGTAGAGATGTGGAGTCCCTGGGAGTGCTCTGTCCCAGATGTGATGGATTGACCGTGCAGATACGGCCATTTGGAAGATGTCTGACCTGCGGGGAGTTTTTGTTGGAGGTGGACCAGCCCACCGATTCGCCCCGAGCTTACCGGGTCAATTGTATTATGGGGACTATTACTTCTGAGGAAAAAAACTACGCCCCAGTGGCCGGGCCCACGCGCATCACCGCGGCTATAGCGGATGCGGAAGATGGAGCTACAGCCACCACAGAGCCAGTGACGGACGCCACAGCGGATACTGTTTCCATCACTACCGAGACCTCCATCCCACCCGCCAAGCGGAAGGTGGGCTACGTTAATGCCTCACGCGGCCGCAGTCGAAGCCTGCCCCAGCGCCTGCCGGAACCGGATTTCGTGTGCGGAGGGACCTCCGAGAAGTCCACGCCAGTGGACGGTAAGGAGGCTGGAGGGAACTGTGATAGCGAGTTTGCTGGGGAAAGGAAGAAGCCCATTCCTCATAATGGAGAGAATGAGGCCGAAGCCAAAAGCCAGGAACTCATGCAGCCCCAGACCTTGACACTACCACCACTGTGCTTAACTTTCAGCAAAACACACTTGTCTTTGTACTCCTCACCTGGTTGCCGCCACACACACTTGACACCATCTAAACCAAATAAGTTTATCTTGGTCTCATCAGACCACAGGACATGGTTCCAGTAATCCATGTCCTCAGTCTGCTTGTCTTCAGCAAACTGTTTGCAGCCTTTCTTTAGAAGAGGCTTCCTTCTGGGACGACAGCCATGCAAACCAATTTGATGCAGTGTGCGGCATATGGTCTGAGCACTGACAGGCTGACCCCCCATCCCTTCAACCTCTGCAGCAAAGCTGGCAGCACTCATACCTCTATTTCTCACCATTCAACCATGGCGAGGCCTGTTCTGAGTGGAACCTGTCCTGTTAAACCGCTGTATGGACTTGGCAACCGTGCTGCAGCTCAGTTTCAGGGTCTTGGTAATCTTCTTATAGCCTATGCCATCTTTATGTAGAGCAACAATTTTTTTTTTTTCAGATCCTCAGAGAGTTCTTTGCCATGAGGTGCCATGTTGAACTTCCAGTGACCAGTATGAGAGAATGAGAGTGATAACACCACATTTAACACACCTGCTCCCCATTCACACCTGCGACCTTGTAACACTAATGAGTGACATGACACCGGGGAGGGAAAATGGGTAATTGGGCCCAATTTGGACATTTTCACTTAGGGTTGTACTCACTTTTGTTGCCAGCGGTTTAAACATTAATGGCTGTGTTGAGTTATTTTGAGGGGACAGCAAATTCACACTGTTATGCGGCGTACACACGATCGTTTTTCATGCCATTTTTTTAACCAACGTTTTTCTCGTCGTCTTTTTTTTCATGTTTCCTCTCAAGCCTGTCTTGCATCCACATGATCATTTAAAAAAACGCTCGAGCAAAGCGCAGTGACGTACAACACGATACAACGGCACTATAAAGGGGAAGTTCCATTCGAATGGTGCCACCCTTCATGTTAGTAAACTTTGTTGAGCGGCGATTCGCGCTTTTCAGCCTCGTGCTTTTCAGTCCGTTACAGCGTGACGAATGTGCTATCTCCATTACGAACGCTAGTTTTACCACAACGAGCGCTCCCGTCTCATACTTGATTCTGAGCATGCAATTTTTTTCTCCCCTCGTAAAAGCATACACAGTATCGTTTTTCACGTCGTTAAAAAAAACGACATGAAAAACGACGTGAAAAAATAGAGCATGTTCAAAATTTTTAATGCCCGTTTTTCACGCCGTTAAAAATGCTCTGGAGCATACACACGATCGGTTTTAATGGCCATTTTAAAAAATGGCATTTTTAACGGCATGAAAAACTATTGTGTGTACGCCGCATTATACAAGCTGTACGCTCACTAATTTACATTGTAGTAAAGTGTAATTTCTTCAGTATTGTCACATGAAAAAATATTATAAAATATTTACAAAAATGTGAGGGATGTACTCACTTTTGTGAGATACTGTGTATATATATATATATATATATATATATATATATATATATATAAACTGTATTTATTGGCGTATAACACTCACTTTTTAACCCTGAAAATAGAGGGTAAACTGTGCCTGCGTGTTATACGCAGGGGGCTGTGGAAAGTTTTCTTCCTGAAACTTCCCTCTTAAAGTTAGGGTGCGTGTTATACGCCTGTACGTGTTATATGCCGATAAATACGGTATATATATATATACTAGACTGACTGTATATATATATCAAATACACTGCAACTAACTAACTAACGTGCCTGCCTAATCTAGCTAAAGCTAACTCTCAGTCCACGCCAACAACACTGTACGCGGCCACTCTGTAAGCAGCCTTATAAAGTATGGGGCGTGGACTTTGTCCCCCTGAGCCATGATTGGCCAACTATGGCTCTCTCTGCAGAATGTGCTGTGATTGGCCAAAGCATGCAGGTCAGGTGCATGCTTTGGCCAATCATCAGACACTAATGCACTGCGATCTCTCAGTGCATTATGGGGCGTTCCGCGACGCTGGAATTTCCCGCGAACGCCCCATATTGTTCTCTGTTCAGTGAATGGGCGAACACCCCAATGTTCGAGTCGAACTTACGTTTGACTCGAACATCGAGCTCATCCCTAGTGAATAGTAGTCATGGTCAAATTGCATTACCAGTGAAAGGGGCTTAATAAAACAAAAAACATTTTACACCCATAGTTACATACATAATTGCATGCATAGTTACATGTTACACCCATAAATTATGCTTAGATAGGTGCGCCACAAGTAAGACTCTCACAGACATGTATACACCTCAGCACAATATATATTTTATTTAATTAAAAACTGCCATTACATATGATTTTGTGTACACTCTGTGACCACATTACCCCCCCCCCCGTTTTTGCTGTGCCCACTGTAATCCCAGGTTATGCTGTGCCCACTATAATTCCTCCCAACTAGGTTATGCTGTGCCCACTATAATTCCTCCCACCCAGGTTATGCTGTTCCCACTATAATTCCCCCCCCTAGGTTATGCTGTGCCCACTATAACCCCCCCCCCCACCCAGGTTGAGCTGTGACCACTATAATTCCTCCCCCCTAGGTTATGCTGTGCCTACTATAATTCCTCCCCCATAAGTTATGCTGTGCCCACAATAATTCCTTGTGATAGCAATAAAGTTGATCACAAAAAACGTTTTAAAAAAAAGAAAAAAAAAAAAAAAGGGAGAACAGGCAGGAATTTTAATGCAGAAGGGACAAAGCATGTCCATCAGTGCCGTCTCATCAGTGCAGCCACATCAGTTCCCATCAGTGGCCATCAGTGCTCATCAGTGCAGCCTCATCTTCGGCTGGGCTGGGTGCTCCGGGAATGCCGCATCTCTGGAGCCAAGGTGAGTATAGTTCCACAGTGTCATTTTTTATTTTATTTTTTAATTTGTGCAAAAAGCCTAACGTGTGACATAAAAATTGCAACACCCTCTACATTTGCCAGTACACAGATGCCGCATCTCCGCATCGCCACTCCAGGTCCACTATCTTGATCCTCTCGGAAGTGCTTAGTCCCCAGCCATTTGGGGTAAGTTATAGCTATGATGTTGCGCTGCCCCTTTCTACACACCATGACACATAACAACACACTACATCCATCCCTGAAAGCAGTAGTGTATTTAGGTTTTGTTTGGCTATGGGGCAGGAAGTGAAGGGAAATCTCTGCAATGGGACAGGGATGGTAAAAAATAAACTGACAGGGACTATAACCCTCCCTTACTCTATCCAAAATGAAAAAAAAAAGTGTTGCCTATAGTTCTACTTTAAGCACAAATTTCTGATAATTTTATGGAGAGGACTAAGAAGATATAAACATGCCAATGGTGCAGCAGAATACATATAGCACAGTGAGGAAGGTACAGTCAAAATTAAAAGCAGCTTGCGTTACACTAACATTGTAGCGCAAGCCGGCAGGAACTCTTTCCGTGCTGCCCCCCTGCAAAGTCCTGCCCTAGACCTGGGCCTTGTTGGCCTAGGCCAGGATACAGCGTTGCCTGAAAGTGGTCTCACATAATGTTCAGGGACTAAACTCAGCTACCAAGAGGAGGAAAATTCTTCAATCATATCACACCCAAAAAATGGCAGTAGTTCTTTTACAGGAAACACATTTCCCCATAAGGTACTCCCCTTCCTTTCTACATGCTCACTATCCACAATTCTTCTTAGCAAATGCTGAAGGCAAGACAAAAGGTGTAGCGATTCTATTCGCCAAAACTTGTAAGTTTAAGGCCATGCTAGTACACAAAGACCCTGAAGGGCGGTTTATCTTAGTGAAGGGGATGTTAGATGACCAACTATTTTCAATCAATATGCAGGATATGGGATTTTAACGGTGCTATGTATATGAAAATACTCAACAAATGATGTTGTATAAAAAATACAAACTAATTTATTAATGACAAAGATACATTATTTTTTTTTAAAACTGATAAATACATATCACGATCATAGGCATACACCTAATACCAAAAAATCACAGTAATGGATAGTATTCAGTTTGAGGTGGCGTCCATTTATCGACAGTTTCGCCTATAAGGCTTCTTCAGGATTGGACGCAGAAAGCATTCAATTAGAAATACAAAGGTTTTTCCAATTTTAGGTGAAGAGAAGAAAAGAAAACAATCAATTACTTACATTACACACTGGACAGCTGAATTCTCCCTACCTCCATGATTCACGGAAGTGCATACAGCAGAGAACAATTTCTCTCTTCCTCTCTCCAGGTGCCCGTATGCACACTCCACCCAGCTCCATCAAGTTGTGACCAATATCCCGTAAGGGAGGATGAATAAATATATGTGTACACTATTTCTAAAGATGCCTGAAACATATATGTAAAAAATAAATAAATAATAAACAAAAGTGTACATTTGGGAGAGCTGTGCAAGTTCATATACATGCTTTCGTAAACTGACTGCACTCACCTCCCTCCTGTTATTCAGTAGTAAAAACAATATGGGAGCCCATAGGAGCAAAGGACACTATATGGATATCAACTTCAGACTGAGCTTGCATCCAAGCAATTCTGAAAGAATATATAGCACAGAGGTATCCCTTCAGTAACATGCATATTGCTAGTATATGGTCAAAAAGAAATAGACAAAAACGCAGAGAGGGATAAACATCGTCCTCACCCAGAGACAGGGATCCCAAGAGGCTTGGGCCAGTGCCCCACCTGGGGTTCCCTAATGTCTTGTCAAAGAAGGAGCGTGCAGAAATAAAACCTCTGAGTATGCACCTAAATCTCGAAGGAGATAAATAGTGGCCCTGTAGGTATAAAAGATGGATAAGTCTATCAAATTGTGTACCTCGTGTGATGTTTCCACACAAAGGTGGCTATATATCTACCTGTAATAGATGTCCTGTCCAGCATGGGCTCCCAAATTAATCCCAAGATGGCCGATGCCATGTGGGATTTATATATCCTCCCGCGAAGTGCCTATTGCGCTGCGTCTAACGCCACGCCACGTCGGCACGTAACGGACGCAAATAGGGGGAGGGGTCTGAAGACGCGGACTGATCCCCGGCACCAGAAAATTACAACTTAGGAGGGGATTGGAACAAACTCATATTACAACGGGAGACCAGATGGATAATGGAACTAAATGCTACTTGTTTTCCAGGCTTGAACCAGATCAGTTTTAGACAATTTCTAGTGGGATTCGAGTCAGGGGTATGTGAGAAGGATCTTTAAAACAATGTGTATGTGACTATCACTCCCGTTAGGAGTAGTTGTATCTCTACACAGTTATTTGTAGTACTATATATATGTACCTGTCCTCCTCTCTACCCCTCTCCCTATCATCTGCATCGGTCTACCTTCCCCCCTCTGTCTGCTGTTGTCCCACTGTATCTATTATTACTGATATGATTTTCAAGATAGATCTGTATGCTTTCTTCTGTATCAGTTAAATCTATACAGTCGCAGGGGGGGGGGGGCAGGATGTATTTACATATCGTTTACACTGTTACTTCATGCCTCTAACTCAGGGTCCTTTATTGGTATGCCTTATAATCCCTTGAGGGCAGGACCTCAGTTGCCCCTATTTGACTCATTGAATTGTTTCTTGTGGTGCCTATATCTTTCATACTGTGATACATGCATGTCCCCGGGCATGCATCTCAAGTGTCTCTCAATGTCTCTGTCGGATGGAATTTGACATGCTCTTTGACAGTTCGCTACTATAGGTTATATATCATGCACACAGCTCACACAAAAAAAAAAACATTCACTGTACACTATAGGGAAGGGGGATATGTTTGTGTGGTTTTGGATGATTTAGTACGGAGGAGTTTCTTGACTGTGCCTCCTTCTGTGCCTCTTATGTTAGGAGAGTGGTTCTGTCCTAGTCCCCGGTGTCTTCTATTAGTGAGCTGAGGCACTGTCACCGTTCTCCTGGTTGGGAGATGTGGCCACTGACTATACCATACGGCGGGAAGCTGGCGATGCAGTGTTTGTATGCATTTTGGCATATGTCCCACTATGTGCGCCCCCTGTGTACGTGGTTATGGAGGAATTGGAACTGGGAGCGGACATTGCCGTGGTGGGAGCGGACCTGATCTAATTGGTCTGCACCACTACGTTCCTCCGAATACCCACCCCCTGTTCCCAAAAGCTAACCTATGGCTAGGATGGACGTGCCCCCTGGCGAAGCTGGGTCATTGATGGGCGCGGCTTCAAGCGGGCCGCCAATAGGCTAATGGAGGACGATTCCCCTCCGATGCCTACATTTCCCATAATACCCACAATCAAGCCGTGACGATGTCACGCATAATGTGGAGTATGGCGGCAATGATAGGACCATTAGACTCTCCTCCTCCCTTCCCTCTATACAGACCAGGGACACCGCGCATGCGCTGGCGTCCGTCAAAACAGTATTTAATACAGCTGGTGATATGCTATCACTAGCTGTCTCTTGATGCAACAGGATGGTCGCATAGGGAATTCTTGGACACAATCTTTGATTTGGGCTGCTCTGGAGCAAGGTTGGTACAGTGAGATATTTATGGCAATGGCCCCTCCTTTTTCCCTATAAATAGGATACTATGCCCTCTTTTAGCCATGACTTGCACAATGAAATAATTATTTTGATGCTTGTTTTGATGCATATCTATGTGACCCTGCTCATCATAATAGTAGGTTGAGCATACAGTGCATATCTTCTTGCATCGTATCATCCTTTTATGCATAGACACGACCCTGTGCATCTATATATATATATATATATATATATAATATAACCATGGATAGATAATTACAACAGTCAATTGTCCAATTTAAAAACATCAACTCTTTCAACCAAACAGCATGTATATAATCTGCCCACTGTTTTCTTTATAGATATCCACGATATCTGTCCTGGCCATGCCAGTGTATAGCCAAGCGTCCACAACCCAACTACTCCCTGTGTGGCCCCCTTTCTGGAGCATTTTCTTATCAACTGTCACACCCCATGCATTTTCTTTTGGGTCTGACACAATTCTTTGGAGACACACATGACAACTTCTATTGAGTCGGTAGGTGGCTATCTGTAGTCCTGTCCTCAACGATGCTCCCTTCCCCTGCCCCTGTACATGATGATTATGTGTTTTATGTATATATATGTACTTTGTTGATATGTTTTTGATATGTATGTATATATGGTCCTATTACTGTATGTGTTTTTCTGTTTTTTTATTTTGTTTAGAACATGCTATGGTCAGTCAATCTGGAAAAACCCTGATTAAGGGACCCCCAATAAGTCCCGAAACGTGTCGGCTGGAATACTGACTGCATGAAAATATCTCAGTATTGTATATTGGTGATTTTATGATGTTACATTGTTGGTGTTGTCTACACCTGACTTTTATATTCTATTCTTTTTTCATGAAATGATACCAATTTATCAAACAAAATAGTTTTCATCTAATCTTGTTGCCTATAAAGTCCCTATACTCTCATTTGGGGAGACTTGTTTTTCTGTTATATCATTACTGGGATTGGCAACCACTGGTCCCCCTTGGTGAGTTCATATTTGTCTTTTTTAAAGGGGGCTTCCAGATTCCGATAAGACCCCCGCCCGCAGACCCCCACAACCACCGGGCAAGGGTTGTTGGGTTGAGGCCCTTGTCCCCATCAACATGGGGACAAGGTGCTTTCACAGACCCCCAAAGCATCCTCCCCATGTTGAGGGCATGTGGCCTGGTACAGTTCAGGAGGGGGGTGCTCTCTCGTCCTCCCCTCCCCCCCTCTTTTCCTGCGGCCTGCCAGGTTGCGTGCTCGGATAAGGGTCTGGTATGGATATTTGGGGGGAACCCCACTCCATTTTTTTTTTGGGGCGCGGAGTTCCCCTTAATATCCATACCAGACCTGAAGGGCCTGTTAATGAAATTTTGGGGAACCCCCACGCATTTTTCTTATTATTTTTCAATGACTTTCAATGACTTTTCTCTGTATTGCCGGGACCCGACAATTCATTACAGCCGCGAGTAGTTTTAAATTACTTTTTTCCTTCAGAAATGAGATTTTGTGCAGGGACAGTTCTAAACACGGGAAACATGCGCTACTTTACAGGCATACTTTAGACACCCCCCAGGTACGAAATTTAAAGGAATATTTCACTTTTATTGTTTCACTTTAAGCATTATTAAAATCACTTCTCTTGAAAAAACTGCCATTTTTAAAACCTTTTTTGCATTGATACATGTCCCCTGGGGCAGGACCCAGGTCCCCAAACACTTTTTATGACAATAACTTGCATATTAACCTTTAAAATTAGCACTTTAGATTTCTCCCATAGACTTTTAATGGGTGTTCGGCTTTTCGAATTGGCCGCGAACAGCTCATAGTTACATAGTTAGTCAGGTTGAAAAAAGACACAAGTCCATCCAGTTCAACCAAAAAAAATAAAAAATATATATATATCGTACAATCCCATATACCCAATTCTATACCCACAGTTGATCCAGAGGAAGGCAAAAAACCCCAGAAGAGCATGATCCAATTTGCTACAGCAGGGGAAAAAATTCCTTCCTGATCCCCCGAGAGGCAATCGGATATTCCCCGGATCAACTTTACCTATAAATGTCAGTACCCAGTTATATTATGTACATTTAAGAAAGGATCCAGGCCCTTCTTAAAGCAATCTACTGAGCTGGCCAGAACCACCTCTGCAGGGAGTCTATTCCACATTTTCACAGCTCTTACTGTGAAAAAACCTTTCCGTATTTGGAGGTGAAATCTCTTTTCCTCTAGACGCAAAGAGTGCCCCCTTGTCCTTTGTGTTGACCGTAAAGTGAATAACTGAACACCAAGTTCACTATATGGACCCCTTATATATTTGTACATGTTGATCATATCCCCCCTTAATCTCCTCTTCTCAAGAGAGAATAAATTCAGTTCCTTTAATCTCTCCTCATAGCTGAGCTCCTCCATGCCTCTTATCAGTTTGGTTGCCCTTCTCTGCACTTTCTCCAGTTCCCCAATATCCTTTTTGAGAACTGGGGCCCAAAACTGAACTGCATATTCCAGATGAGGTCTTACTAATGATTTGAACAGGGGCAAAATGATATCTCTCTCTCTGGAGACCATACCTCTCTTAATACAAGAAAGGACTTTGCTCGCTTTGGAAACCGCAGCTTGGCATTGCATGCCAATATTGAGCTTATGATCTACTAAAACCCCCAGATCCTTCTCCACTATGGATCCCCCCAGTTGTACTCCCTCTAGTATGTATGATGCATTCATATTCTTAGCCCCCAAGTGCATAACTTTACATTTATCAACATTAAACCTCATCTGCCACATAGTCGCTAGGGATGAGCTTCGTGTTCGAGTCGAACATACGTTCGACTCGAACATCGGCTGTTCGATCGTTCGACGAAGATCGAACGATTTGGGCCGTTCGCGCCAAATTCGAGTGACGCGAACGGCCCACAATGCACTACGCCATCGCAGTGTCATCCAGGCGCTGTGATTGGCCAAGCATGCACTGTGACCCCGCATGCTTGGCCAATCACAGCGCCGGCAGCGAGGAGAGCAATGATTGGCCACAGGCAGGATGCCTGTGGCCAATTATTGCTGAGGGTGTTTAGTACACGCCCCACACTATAAAAGGCCGCCAGCACGGCGGCCTAGTGTAGTGTGTTCCGGAGCAGGGAAAGACAAGCATAGGCAGGGACAGTGACATTTATTTCTTTCTTGCTTAACCTGGATTCCTTTAGTTTAGGGAAAGAGAAGGATAGGTAGGGAGAGTGTCAGTGTGTTTTACTGTGCGAGTCCTTGTTTCTAGGGACAAAGAAGGAAAGTGAGGGGAATTCTCCTTGTGCTATAGTGTGCTTTAAAAAAAACATTTTTTCTAGGGACAGAAAACTCTAGGTAGGGAGAGTGTCAGTTTCTTTCACTGTGCGAGTCCTTGTTTCTAGGGACAAAGAAGGAAAGTGAGGGGAATTCTCCTTGTGCTATAGTGTGCTTTAAAAAAAATAAATTTCTAGGGACAGAAAACTCTAGGTAGGGAGAGTGTCAGTTTCTTTCACTGTGCGAGTCCTTGTTTCTAGGGACAAAGAAGGAAAGTGAGGGGAATTCTCCTTGTGCTATAGTGTGCTTTAAAAAAACATTTTTTCTAGGGACAGAAAACTCTAGGTAGGGAGAGTGTCAGTTTCTTTCACTGTGCGAGTCCTTGTTTCTAGGGACAAAGAAGGAAAGTGAGGGGAATTCTCCTTGTGCTATAGTGTGCTTTAAAAAAACATTTTTTCTAGGGACAGAAAACTCTAGGTAGGGAGAGTGTCAGTTTATTTCACTGTGCGAGTCCTTGTTTCTAGGGACAAAGAAGGAAAGTGAGGGGAATTCTCCTTGTGCTATAGTGTGCTTTAAAAAAACATTTTTTCTAGGGACAGAAAACTCTAGGTAGGGAGAGTGTCAGTTTATTTCACTGTGCGAGTCCTTGTTTCTAGGAAAAAAGAAGGAAAGTGAGGGGAATTCTCCTTGTGCTATAGTGTGCTTTAAAAAAACATTTTTTCTAGGGACAGAAAACTCTAGGTAGGGAGAGTGTCAGTTTCTTTCACTGTGTGAGTCCTTGTTTCTAGGGACAAAGAAGGAAAGTGAGGGGAATTCTCCTTGTGCTATAGTGTGCTTTAAAAAAACATTTTTTCTAGGGACAGAAAACTCTAGGTATGGAGAGTGTCAGTTTCTTTCACTGTGCGAGTCCTTGTTTCTAGGGACAAAGAAGGAAAGTGAGGGGAATTCTCCTTGTGCTATAGTGTGCTTTAAAAAAACATTTTTTCTAGGGACAGAAAACTCTAGGTAGGGAGAGTGTCAGTTTATTTCACTGTGCGAGTCCTTGTTTCTAGGGACAAAGAAGGAAAGTGAGGGGAATTCTCCTTGTGCTATAGTGTGCTTTAAAAAAACATTTTTTCTAGGGACAGAAAACTCTAGGTAGGGAGAGTGTCAGTTTCTTTCACTGTGCGAGTCCTTGTTTCTAGGGACAAAGAAGGAAAGTGAGGGGAATTCTCCTTGTGCTATAGTGTGCTTTAAAAAAAAAAAATTCTAGGGACAGAAAACTCTAGGTAGGGAGAGTGTCAGTTTCTTTCACTGTGCGAGTCCTTGTTTCTAGGGACAAAGAAGGAAAGTGAGGGGAATTCTCCTTGTGCTATAGTGTGCTTTAAAAAAACATTTTTTCTAGGGACAGAAAACTCTAGGTAGGGAGAGTGTCAGTTTCTTTCACTGTGCGAGTCCTTGTTTCTAGGGACAAAGAAGGAAAGTGAGGGGAATTCTCCTTGTGCTATAGTGTGCTAAAGCATTCCTCATCAACCATCTTTGAAATCCTTGTTTTTTGGACAGTCAGGGAAATTGTCGTTGTGCTATTCTGTGCAAAAGCAATCATCCTCAACCATATTTAGAAATCCTTAAGTAAAGGGACAGAGAAGGACACCTGAAGGTAGCCCTTATTGCTTTTTTCCCATCTCCCTGCAGGCCATCTATTAGAATGTCTGGAAGGCAAACAAGGAGAGGCAGACAGTCAGGAGGCAATAAAAGAGGGCAAGCAGGCTCTGTGTCTGGGGGCAACAGTGCTGGTCGTGGACGCGGTGCATTGTCATCAGCACATGGCCATGGGACACGCTTGTCCTTCTTTTCGGCAGCTGGACATGTTGAGCCACATCATGCCGAAGACTTGGTAGAGTGGATGACCAAGCCCTCCTCCTCCTCCTCATCCTCTCTCACCCAGGCTCAGGGTACTGGCAAAGCAGCTGCCAAAGCGTCCTCTTCCCTGGTATCAATGTCAGACTCATCATCAGTCACTCCTTCCCTAGACCCACCATGTCCTCCTCCTGAGGAGTCCCCCGAACTGTTTGAGCACAGTGTTGGGTACATGCTCCAGGAGGATGCCCAGCGTTTCGAAGGGTCTGATGATGAAACCCAGCTACAGGAAGGCAGTAGCGTGAGAGCAGACAGAGGGGATGCTCAAGAAGGACACCAATCTGGCAGTCATGTTCCAGCAGCTGCAGCATACTGCCAGATTGGCTCCAGTGATGAGGAGGGAGGGGATGATGAGGTCACTGACTCCACGTGGGTGCCTAATAGGAGAGAGGAGGAGGAGGAGGATGAGGAGGAGGCACATCTCCAACGAGGCAGGATGCCCTTTGGTGGCCAGCGTAAGGGCAGTACACCGACGGAATCACACCGCAGAGCTCCGCCTGTGCAGGGCGCTGCCTCTGCCCGTCATTCAAAAAGTTCCTTGGTGTGGGCCTTTTTTAAGGCTAGTGCATCAAATCGCACAGCTGCTGTTTGCAACATATGTCTCAAGCGTATATCGCGTGGCCAAAACATCAGCCGCTTGGGTACCACATGCCTGACCAGACATATGTTGACCTGCCATGCAGCTCGTTGGCAAGCCTACCTCAAAGACCCACACCAAAGAACAAAGCGGACCTCTCCTTGCAACGCATCAGCTGGGATCTCCAACCCCACTATAACTTCAGTCCTCTCTGAAACATGCACTGAGAGGAATGAAGGTGTAGAATTAGGTGTGTCACAGCCAAGTACTTGCGGCCACTCTGCTAGCAGTACACCGACGTCCGATTCTAGCAGGCAAATTTCCCTGCCCCAGCTGCTGGACCGTCAAAAGAAGTTCACTCCCAGCCATCCACATGCCCAGCGGTTGAATGCTAGCTTGGCTAAATTGCTAGCGCTTCAACTGCTGCCTTTTCAGTTGGTAGACTCGGCCCCCTTCCGTGAGTTTGTGCAATGTGCGGTTCCTCAGTGGCAGGTTCCCAAACGCCACTTTTTCTCACGGAAGGCTATTCCGGCTCTCTACCGGCATGTGGAAGGCAATGTCTTGGCCTCGCTGGACAGGGCGGTCAGCGGTAAGGTGCATATTACCGCTGACTCATGGTCCAGCAGGCATGGACAGGGACGTTACCTTTCTTTCACGGCCCATTGGGTCACTCTTTTGGCAGCTGGGAAGGATGCAGGACAAGGTGCAGTAGTGTTGGAGGTTGTTCCACCGCCACGCCTCCAAAATGCTACTACTGGTTGTGACACACCTCTCTCCTCCACCCCCTCCTCTTCTTCTTCCTCCATGGCCTCTTCCTGTGGTTTGTCCTATGAACCAGCGGTGCTCCGTAGCCGTTCACGGGGCTACGCAAGTACGCAGGCAAAAAGATGCCATGCCGTGCTTGCGCTGGTGTGTTTGGGGGACAGAAGCCACACTGGGGCAGAGGTCCTGTCTGCTCTGCAGGGCCAGGCCGAGAGGTGGTTGACGCCACGCCAGCTTAAGCCAGGAATGGTGGTTTGCGACAATGGCACCAACCTCCTCTCCGCCCTCCGACAGGGACAACTGACCCATGTGCCCTGTGTGGCTCACGTCCTTAACCTGGTGGTGCAGCGGTTCTTGGGCAGGTACCCGGGCTTACAGGATGTCCTGAGGCAGGCCAGGAAAGTCTGTGTGCATTTCCGCAGATCTTATAATGCCAGTGCTCGCCTGGCTGAGCTGCAAAAGGAGTTGAACCTGCCCAAGAACCGCCTTATATGTGACATGCCCACCAGGTGGAACTCAACGTTGGCCATGCTGCAGCGGCTGCACACGCAGCAGAGGGCCATCAATGAGTACCTGTGCGACTACGGCACCAGGACAGGGTCAGGGGAGCTTGGTTTTTTTCTCCACGCCAGTGGGGCATGATCAGGGATGCATGCACTGTCCTGGCACCATTTGAGGAGGCCACGAGGATGGTGAGCAGTGACAGTGCATGCATCAGTGACACTGTACATCTTGTCCACCTGTTGGAGCACACGCTGCGTGGAATAATGGACAGGGCACTTGAGGCAGAACAGAGGCAGGAAGAGGAGGACTTCCTTGCCTCTCAAGGCCCCCTTTACCCAGACAGTGTTCCTTCTGTCCCACCCATCGCACAGGAAGAGGAGGAGGAGGAGGAGGAGGAGGATTGTGTCAGCATGGAGGTGGAGGCTGGCACTCAGCATCATCAGCAGCAGTCTTTTAGGGATGATTTACAGTCCCAAGAAACCAGTGGACTTGTACGTGGCTGGGAGGAGGTGGCTGCGGATCATGTCGTCCTTAGTGACCCAGAGGACTCCGGAGCGAATGCCTCAGCAAACCTACGCTGCATGGCCTCCCTGATCCTGCAAAGTCTGCGGAAGGATCCTCGTATTCTTCGGATCAAGGAGAGGGACCATTACTGGCTGGCCACTCTCCTTGATCCACGGTATAAGGGTAAGGTTGCGGACCTTATGTTACCGTCGCAGAGGGAGCAGAGGATGAGACAACTCCGGGAGGCCTTGCAGAAAGGTCTGTGCAACGCGTTCCCAGAGACTGGGAGGTTACAAACTCCTGGTCCTGGACAACGAGTTGCTGAGGCTTCGGCCAGTCAAAGAAGGAGCGGTGGGGAAGGTGGCCGTCTGACCGATGCGTTCAGACAATTCTTTAGTCCGCAGCCCCAAAGTATGATCGGTTCCAGCAACCATCGCCAGCGTCTGATAAACATGGTGCAGGAATATCTAGGGGCAAGGTCAGACTTGGACACCTTCCCCACCGAAAATCCTCTGGCTTACTGGGTCTTGAGGATGGATCACTGGCCAGAGCTTGCACAGTATGCAATTGAGCTACTGGCCTGTCCTGCATCCAGCGTTCTTTCGGAACGCACATTCAGTGCTGCTGGAGGATTTGTCACGGATCACAGGGTGCGCCTGTCCACCGACTCGGTTGATCGACTGACTTTCATCAAGATGAACCAGTCTTGGATCACCACCAGCTACCACACACCTAATGCTGATATAACAGACTAATTGATTTTAACATGTCACATCCCTTCAAGACTGATGCTGATGCTGAGTGCCTGTGCTGTTATGTTGACTGGCTATCCTCCTCCTCCGAGTCCTCAATGATACGATTGATGATGATAGCTTGGAAGATCATTTTTGTTTATGGGTGCCGCCACCAGTGGCTAAGGCCCAATTTTTCAGCCCCTGTTTTACAGGGGCATGTAATTAAAAAATTTTTAGCAATAATTTGCCATAGGGCTCATTGCTGTGCTCCAAGTACAGTATCTGTGAGGGGTTGGAGTGTTGTGGCACCAGTGCCTAAGGCCCAATTTTTCAGCCCCTGTTTAAAAGGGGCGTGTCATTACAATTTTTGAAGCAATACTTTGCAACAGGGCTCATTGCTGTGCTCCAAGTACAGTATCTGTGAGGGGTTGTAGTGTTGTGCCACCAGTGCCTAAGGCCCAATTTTTCAGCCCCTGTTTAACAGGGGCGTGTCATTACAATTTTTGAAGCAATACTTTGCAACAGGGCTCATTGCTGTGCTCCAAGTACAGTATCTGTGAGGGGTTGTAGTGTTGTGCCACCAGTGCCTAAGGCCCAATTTTTCAGCCCCTGTTTAACAGGGGCGTGTCATTACAATTTTTGAAGCAATACTTTGCAACAGGGCTCATTGCTGTGCTCCAAGTACAGTATCTGTGAGGGGTTGTAGTGTTGTGCCACCAGTGCCTAAGGCCCAATCTTTCAGCCCCTGTTCAACAGGGGCATGCAATTACAATTCTTGATCTAATAATTCACAGCAGGGCCCATTGCTGCACCCACCAAGAGTAACTGTCAGGGCTTACAGTGTTGTGGCACCAGCACCACCATCAAAGGCCCAATTTTTACTACCACTGTTCAACAATTATATGTAATTAAAATTCCTGATATAATAGTTGACAGCAGGGCGTTCCAGCACCAACCAAGAGTAACTGTGAGTGCTTACAGTGTTGTGCCAACACCAACAACTAAGGGGCCTATTTCTGCAGAGTATATACGGCAGGTCCCTACTTTCAAACATCCAACTTACAAACGACTCCTACTTGCAAACGCAAGAAGACAACAGGAAGTGAGAGGAAATCTACCACTAGGAAGGAAAATTCTCTCCTGTAAGAATAAATATGGGAGAAAGGTGTCTCCTCTGTACTGATGCTTTATCAGCAATCCTTGTTTCAAGAAAAACACCACATTTCAAAAACAGTTGTCATTGGGACGGAAAGTGAGGTGAAATGTTCTGAACAGGGGCACAGACAGCAAAACAAATGTTACAGGGGTGATAACCCTTACCTATGTTTTCCAAAAAGTTTAAAAATAGATTTTTGGGCTGGAGCTACACTTCAACAATGTACCTGTTCAAAATTACAAACACATTCTACATAAGAACAAACCTACAGTCCCTGTCTTGTATGCACCGCCTGTATACGGCTGTTCAGAGTATATAGGGCCTTTTTTATTTTATGTGCGGGGTTCCCCTTAATATCCATACAAGACCCAAAGGGGCTGGTAATGGGCTGGGGTAGGGGGGGGGGGTCATGGGGTAGCTATGCCATTTTTCTTAAAGATTTTCATCCATATTACCGGGACCAGACATTACATTAAAGCCGCAAGCAGTTTTAAATGGCTTTTTTTTCCTTTAGAAGTGTCATTTTGTGCAGGGACAGTTCTAAACACGGGAAACACGTGGCACTTCACAGGCATACTTTAGACACCCCCCAGGTACGATATTTAAAGGAATATTTGACTTTTTTTTTTTCACTTTATGCATCATTAAAATGACTGATCCCGAAAAACGACCGTTTTTAAAACTTCTTTTTGCATTGATACATGTCCCCTGGTGCAGAATCCGGGTTCCCAAACCCTTTTTAGGACAATAACATGCATAATAGTTGTTATAATTAGCACTTTAGAATTCGAACGTTCGCATCCATTGTATTTAATAGGGTTCTAATGTTCGTACAAACTTTCGGTCCGTTCGCGGGTTCTGGTGCGAACCGAACCCGGGGGTGTTCGGCTCATCACTAATAGTCGCCCAATTAGACAGAGCATTGAGGTCGGCTTGTAAATTGGCGACATCCTGTAAGGACGTTATTCCACTGCATAGCTTGGTGTCATCTGCAAAGACAGAAATGTTACTTTTGATCTCAGACCCAATATCATTTATAAACATATTAAAAATTGTTTGCTATTCGGCGAACGGGCGAACGGGCGAACAGCCAATGTTCGAGTCGAACTCATGTTCGACTCGAACAGATAGCCCATCCCTAGTTCTAAGTAATTTTCTATCACAAAAAAATTAGATTTTTACATATATGTGAGAAGTGTCATATTTGGCCTGAGAGTCAAGTGGTTAAAATAGCTTCTCCCTGAAAATTGCAATTTAAAAAAATAATTGTTTTGCCTTGGCACATGCTCCCCAGGGCAGTGCTCAGCCCTCCATGCTCTATACAGGGCAGAGTACAAAGTTAAGACAGACAACCATCCACTCAATTACATCCTCACAACCACCAAGTTAGATGCCTCAGAGCATTGCTGGTTGGAAGCCTTGGCTGGATTTTGTTTTAGCCTAAAGTAATGACCAGGAGTTGGGAACAGAGATGTTGATGTACTGTCCCAGAGGTCATTCAAAACTGAAGCCACAGAAGAAGGGTGGACTCAATTGATGCTTTAGGGAATCTAGGTATGTGTCAGAAATTCAAGCTCTACTACAACCTGATGTTGCCTTATGGGATATGTATAATCTCCATTTAATAGCTGTAAAATATTGTGTAGCAGGTGGTTACATTTAGGGGGAGGCATCTGAGTGGTAGCTAGGCTCAGATGTACCAATTGTTAGGTCTCATTGACCATTTCTATTCCTGGGAGATAGTACTGGTGGTTAAGTTCACTGGGGCCTATAGGTGGCACTGTTGCCTTGGGTCCCGGGTTGAACTGCAGTACGAGGTTGTGTCCTTTTTGTCCCCTCTCGGCAGCGGTACAGCGGGGCGGGGAACCTGCTGTGCCTGTCGGGAGAGGGTATAAAAGGGGGCGGCCATCTTCCAGAGGGGGTCGTCGTTCCGCGCTCAGGCACCTTAAGCCTGGGTGCGGGTGTGTCGCCTCCGGGTGCCCTAGGCCTGTCGGGAGGTCTCTGGGTACTCTAGGCCCAGAGACGGAGCTGCTGTTCCATCTCAGACACCTTCAGTCTGGGGTGAGGTACTTAGAGAGAGGCCCCGGGCCCAGTACCTTCGACTGGGTCCCACAAGAGATCGAGGGCTCCTAGGGTGCCCCCTGGAAGTGGGTGCCCGAATATAGGACGAGGAGGCCAGGGAGGTGACCCTTCCCAAAGACCTGGCGCGGCATCGCTGGTGACGGTGGGGCCTCTGGTAACTCTCTGGATGGATGTCCTTTCCCTGACAGGGGTCAATACTTTCAGAAGGTAATCCACGTTCTCATGGTCTGTGACAGAGACCCATCGTGAATCTGGTCGGTGGCAGAGACCCACCAACCAGGCCTGTGGCAGAGGCCCTATTTACCTGGTCTGTGGCAGAGACCCCTTCATGGTCGGTGGCAGCGGCCGTGCGCCAAGCCTGTTAGTGCTATTCAGAACAGGAGAAAACCCAAATTTAAAGTTTGTGCCTGGACCTCCCCACCTTATCTGACTCGTGTTTTTCTCAACCCGTCTGCTCTAAAAGAGACTGTTTATTGTGCAAGAAGGAATAAACAAGTGGTGGACCTTTCAGTTGGTGTGGACAGTTGCTTACTGGGGAAAGTTAAAGACTTGTTTTGATTACTGCAGAGACAAGGTCAGCACTGAAGGTCTTTTTTACACCAGTCGCAAGCAGGCCCGAGAAACTAACACCGCTCAACCTCCCTATACAGGAGGGTACGGGCTTGTGGTGCGGTGTGCCTCATTCTTTTCCTGTGGAGGAGCCAAGCAGAAGAAAAGCAGGTAAAGTCTGGGGTTGGTGCGCTACACGTGGGGGCTCGAGTCCGGGATGTGTTTGCGGGCATGGAATGAAAACCCCCCAGAAGCTAAACTTTTATTCCCCAGTGAAGTTCCATGGAGATCGGCCATGTTTGAAACTGCGCCACAAGGAGAACCCTGACTGCGTAATTCGTGGGCGTGTCTATTCAGAAAAGCCTGCGAACGATGTAGGAGATGGGAGGAGACTGACCATGTATGGAGTTACACGTGGAGCAGCAAGTGGTCAGCATGTCCTCACATGCCTCATGGGTTCCAGCTTCAAATACCATGAAAATTACATTATTTGCTGCTTCGGTGATGGATACGGGGGTTCGGCTCAAGCCTCGGGGAAGATTTGCCCTCTACGTGTGCAAGGACGTGGAGGCCCTCGGTGTGATTTGTCCCGGCTGCTCGGGACTGGTGGTTCATCTAAAGCCATTCGGGCGATGTGAGAGCTGCAAGGAATTTCTTTTTGAGGTGGATCAACCTACAAAGAGGCCTCGGGCCTTCCACCTCAACTGCCTTACCGGCGCCACCACTCCAGAGGGAGGAATCTACGCTTGTACAGCCACCCCTGCGCGCACTGACAAGACTTCGGAGGAGGTCACAGAGGAGCTCGTTGTAGTGAGTGAGAAACTGAAGGATGCTGATTCGGCAACGACAGAGTCTTTTCTCCCACCGCCCAAGAGGAAGATAGGTCTCGTGAAGGCTTCCCGCGGCCGCGGTGGAGCAACGCCCCGGCGCGTACCCGGAACGGATGTCTCTGAAGGAAAAAGTCCCGGATGTCCGAGTCCTTTTCCAAGCCAAGGGAAGCCAGGGGGAGAGACTTTGTTACAGGCCCCTAGCCCTGGGGATTCACATGCTAGTGAGTTGGCGAAAGGGGGTGAATCGTCCTGCACCAGGAATTACTTCCCTGCGGAGGAGTACGATACCTCTGACCTAGTGTTTCCATCTCAGATGCGGGTGATGATGCCGCGATTGACGAACTGTTTGAGAGGAAGGGATGGGACAAGATGCCCCTATCCTTGTTCCGTAGGCCTAGGAACCCACCCATGTCTACTGGGGAAAGTACATCCCCTTGTCTACCCTTCCACAACCGGTAGCACCTGCTTCCGCTACTGGACCGGTGTCGCTGCTGGCCCCTGCAACTGGCCCAGAGGCAGTTAAAGTGCCTCGACACCCGGATGCCATTGTTTTTGCCTGGTGCAGGAGACCGTGCAACTATGCCACCTCTGTCCCGCTTACAGAGACTCTTTAATCAAAAAGTCGCTAGTGAATATGGGTGGGAATACCTGTATCTGCCCAAGGAACTTCTGTTAGAGGTTGAGGCCTGCAGGGACCGGTGGTATGCGGAGTTTGTGTGGGCACACCTCAAGGTACCCCACGCTAGAAGATACTTTACGTGTTCACCTGCCGCAACTCTGCGTTTCAAAGATTGCAAAGCTGCGTGGATGTTGGGTCGGCACATTCATGCGGACAAAGTGCTTATCTGCAGAAAGGATAAGGATGATGTGGAGTATCACATAGATACCTTCAATAGACATTGGAAGCCGTTGGTATTGCCCGATTCACATTGCTATTTGTGAGAGACCAGACTCTCGTGTTTGCGTTTGAACATTTTTTTTTTCTTCTTTCTTCTCTCTTCAGGAACTTTGCCCATGTTAAAGGGTATTTTACTCTGGAGGAATGGGAGTAGTTGTTGTTGTTGTTCTCTTTTTTTTCTTCCCACCACAAAGATAACCAGGACTTTGGGGTCGTAGTTAGTGAGGGCCACAGTTCACAGAGAAGAACATTTCTTGTCATCAACAGGTGTTCTGACCGTGGCACTACCACTAGGTGGCGGTGTTGCGCAAAGATTACATTGAAGGTTTTACATTGCACTTAATGTTAGAGCGAGCAGGTTTTTCTTTAGGGAGAGACCTGTTAATTCTAAAGTACATATTGTTGGATTATTTGTTTTTCTTTCTTCCTCTGCAGGTGATCGACAAGCTAGACAGCTGAGTATGGGGTGGGTCTTAGTGAGTTCTGTGGGAGGAAATTGTAAATTTTTACTGTGAAGTTTGGGTGATCTTAATATGTTTTATATATTTATACACCTTTATTCCCATCTATGTTTTTCCTTCCCATGTTAGGTTCCGGCACAAATGAACAAAATTTTAAATTGTCATTTTCCTTTTTTGTTTGTCTCTGGATCTGGCTTATTTTGACTCAGATTGAGGAGGCATAAATTGGTTTCAGACACTGGGGACCAGTGTTCACAAGTGAGGGGGATGTGTAGCGGGTGGTTACATTTAGGGGGAGGCATCTGAGTGGTAGCTAGGCTCAGATGTACCAATTGTTAGGTCTCATTGACCAATTCTATCCCTGGCAGATAGTACTGGTGGTTAAGTTCACTGGGGCCTATAGGTGGCACTGTTGCCGTGGATCCCAGGTTGAACTGCAGTACGAGGTTGTGTCCTTTTTGTCCCCTCTCGGCAGCGGTACGGCGGGGTGGGGAACCTGCTGTGCCTGTCGGGAGAGGGTATAAAAGGGGGCGGCCATCTTCCAGAGGGGGTCGTCGTTCCCCGCTCAGGCACCTTAAGCCTGGGTTCGGGTGTGTCGCCTCCGAGTTCCCTAGGCCCGGAGACCTGTCAGGAGGTCTCTGGGTACTCTAGGGCCAGAGACGGAGCTGCTGTTCCATCTCAGACACCTTCAGTCTCGGGTGAGGTACTTTGATAGAGGCCCGGGGCCCAGTACCTTTGACTGGGTCACACAAGGGATCGAGGGCTCCTAGGGTGCCCACTGGAAGTGGGTGCACGAATCTAGGACGAGGAGGCCAGGGAGGTGACCCTTCCCGAAGACCCGGTGACGGTGGGGCCTCTGGTAACTCTCCGGATGGATGTCCTTTCCCTGACAGGGGTCAATACTTTCAGAAGGTAATCCACGTTCTCATGGTCTGTGGCAGAGACCCATTGTGAATCTGGTCGGTGGCAGAGACCCAACAACCGGGTCTGTGGCAGAGGCCCTATTCACCTGGTCTGTGGCAGAGACCCCTTCATGGTCGGTGGCAGGGACTGTGTGCCAAGCCTGTTAGTGCTATTCAGAACAGGAGAAAACCCAAATTTAAAGTTTGTGCCTGGACCTCCTCCCACCTTATCTGACCCGTGTTTGTCTCAACCCGTCTGCTCTAAAAGAGACTGTTTATTGTGCAAGAAGGAATAAACAAGTGTTGGACCTTTCAGTTGGTGTGGACAGTTGCTTACTGGGGAAAGTTAAAGACTTGTTCTGATTACTGCAGAGACAAGGTCAGCACTGGAGGCCTTTTTTACACCAGTTGCAAGCAGGCCCGAAAAACTAACACTGCTCAACCTCCCTATACAGGAGGGTACGGGCTTGTGGTGTGGTGTGCCTCATTCTTTTCCTGCGGAGGAGCCAAGCAGAAGAAAAGCAGGTAAAGTCTGGGGTTGGTGCGCTACAATTGTAATTATGAATATATTTCAAATAGCTTGTTGTATATATATTTCATTTAGCTAACTGAATATATGTCATTTAGCACCTATGAAAGCCCTTTTGTTACCAGCTAGACATTGCGGAGCCCCAAGCTTGGAGAGACAATTCCATTGTGTTAAACCCACTCTCGTCAATGAGTCCCATGCTGGGATTTACAATGGAGAGTGCCTCACCTATAGTCCTGGGGAAATTCAATCTGCATCTCCTGCCCAGATAGAGTCACCAGGATTTGCATGAAAGGGGGCTGACTTATGGAGTAAGCCCTCCAATCATGACCCAAGCTAGGCCAACCTATGGGGTATCAGGATAGAGAGATATACTCAGAGGGGAGGAGAAGGAAGCCCTCTCTTTATGGAAGGATAGCCTGAAGGATGGGTCTAAAGGGGTAACTATGGTAAAAGTCTGTTTGACCTGTAATTACACATGCTTGTACTTTAATGTTTTAGAGGAATATGCTCTATGTTCCTCCATGTAAATACTTTGTATATTTTAACCTACTATTTCCTGCTTGTCTAAGACTATATAGATAGTTTCTGTGTATTAGAGTAGACTTTAACAAATACATAATAAATGTTCATTATGTTAAAGCTTTCACTTCTGGTCAAAAGAACTCTTATTCAACCCATATCATATCTTTAAGATATTAAATCTTAAATATAGATGTTATTCGGGAACAAGTGGCGACCACGAAATTATGTACAGGACTGAAAGTATTTAATATAATAACAAAATTTGTGTATTAGCGATAGGAGGAATTTCAGCAGAGTCAGCTTATCCAATATATCTAGGGAAAATATAGGTAAATGTTTGTGTTTTATTAGTGGGTATTAGATTAACTCTAATATGAGGGAGGATACACCACATTATTTTTTAATATCCCGTAAATCATAATTGATATAAGTACTTTGGATGTACCATTAAAAACCGGTTAATTTAATGGGGAGGAGGTACAGGTTTTTTTGTTTTGATTTTTGATTGTTGTTTTATTGGAAAGAGGACACTAAAATAGGAGTCCTTGGTTTTGTGGAAAAAAAATAAAAATTTACATGGCGGGAAAAATGTTGTTTTTAATTATTGTTTTTCTGCCTCACTAAGCTTTATTGCTAGCTCTAACCAGTGTTTGAGTTTGCTTGATGGTGAGTACATTTTTATTATAAAGACACTGAAAAAAGTGGTCTGGGTTGTGTTGTTGAAAAGGTTCAACAAGGTTTTTGTTTTTATTTAAATTGTATGTCCACTAACATTGAAAATATTAAGGACATTGAAACCTACAAAAGTTTTTTGGTTTTAGTTTTTGTTTAGTTTTTTTTTAACTGTGGGAATTTACAAGCAGTAATATTTTCATTGATGTCAGTTAAAGTACAAAACTGTGGAAGTTTTACTACTGAAGCTAATATCTGAGAAAGAGTATTATTAGTTTAAAATAAGGTGCATTGAACATTGTACATTATACCTTGAATTTTTTTTTTTTTTTTGTTAGTTCAGTTTTTTTACTGAATTGAGTGTTACAAATAGTGATGTAAACAGAGCTGTATATCTATGGATCCTTGTGTGTGGATCTCAGCACTTTTGTTTTTTTGGTTTAGACTTTACTCAGTGAAAATAGTAGTGTTATTTTAAGGCTGGTATCTCCACTCTGGTGCATATTCTTAGTGCTAGACAGTGACTACTGTGTCAAGTCTGTTCTATGGTGTATTATTGTATCATCAGGGAACTTGTAAATCATGGAGAAATTGATGGCCAGGATTGCTAAAGTTAAAAATAGCGCTGAGATAATAAGAACAATAGAGGAATCTAAAAACCCATGGCACCATGCACAAGAGTATGTAAATATAAAACTTACAGAGAAAAAATACAGCAAACGTGAGGGTAAGACTGCACTAATTTTTGCGGCCTGTTGGTTAGCTAACAATAATAGGTTGTTATTATTGCAAACCATTTCTCTCAAGGAATATCTAGAAATAACCAAAAGTAATATCAGTACTCTAAAGCCCTGTACACACGATCGGTTTTACTGATGAAAACCGTCCGATGGTTTTTTTTTCATCGGACAAACCGATTGTGTATGGGACCCATCGGTCTTTTTTCCATCGGTTTTAAAAAATAGAACATGTTTTAAAATTGTCCGTTGGATCAAAAACCGATAGAAAATACCGATCGTCTATGGGCAAGTCCATCGGATAAAAAACCCACGCATGCTCAGACTGAATTAGGAGACGGAAGCGCTTGTTCTGGTAAAACTAGCGTTCCTAATGGAGAGAGCACATTTGGCATTCTGCAAGTTATTGCCTCGTTTAATGCAGCGCATTGTTTTTTGCTTTAGAATGGCGTTTAAAATGTCGTTTTTGATGCTGATCTTTATCACGAGTTCTGACAAACTTATGTCTTTCTTGTTTCTTGTGATCTTCTCAATAATTATGATTTATTCTTAAAGGCAGACCTCACAAATTTTTACAAAGTTTTAGAATCCTTTTTTTTTTTTTCTTTTTTTTTTCTTTTGTTTTGGGTGTCAATTTCTCACAACAACATATGTTTCTTTTATTTTTCCCTCATGGAGGTTGGTGTCCCTTGTTATTAATTCCACATTGTATTTAGGAAATGTTATTGCTACTCCCAAAAAAAACACATCAGGCAAGTATTTTGGCTGAAATTAAATCTCCATTTATTCTGGCAAAATATAAAATAAAAAACGAAGGGCAACAATTCAAAAATTAGCGGAAAATATGAAGTCATTGGACCCCAAAGGCAGACATGAGTATGATGAACAATAAGATAAACACCATAATGAGATCAGGAGCAGCAGCCGAAGACATACATCATCCCAAGCTGTGGTACTCCATCAAACTGCAACTTCTGGAAGAGCAGCTTGAAGCCAGGGAATCACCTCCTGCTCTTTCCTGTACACTTCCCTCCACGCTTCCCTGCAGTGTTCCCTCCACGCCTCTCTGCAGCGTTCCCTCCACGGCCCTGTCCACGCACCCTTGCAGGCCGTGCCACTGTGGGTGGTAATGTGGCAGGAGGAGGAGGAGAAGGAGGAGAAGGATTGGCCTGATGTGAGAGATGGGTGGCCTCAGTCAGCTGTCCTCTCCCCCCCATGTGTATGGCTGTATAGATAATGTGCTCGCAGAGGGCACGTTGTCCCGCCTCCATTTGGACTAATTTGTCCGACAGGTAGGTATTAAAGCCCTCCACAGGGTTGAGGGGGGCCCTCATGATGGCAGCAGCGTCACGGATCATTTTGAGTGACTCCTCCTCCACTTGTGTCATCCTATGATTTTTTTTTAGGTCTGATGTGGAGGGGAGCCACTTGTGACACTGTGCTGCCACTAGGCCTGGGGACCTGCTGCATGCCACTTGGCCCTGCCTCCTCCTGGCTGACACTCACCCCTGCCTCCTCCTGCCTGCCACATTCCTGAGAATCTTCCTCCTGGCTGGCCTCATCCTGTGTAGAAAAAAGGCACATAGTTCGAAATTTTGGGTAATCAATCTCACACAATTTTGATCTCATGACTGGTGCAATCTGCTATTTTGAAAACTAGCAAAGAGTTTCATTCTGTCCCCATTCTTTTTAGATACTTTAACAATCATTTATGTGCCCTTTTTTTTTGGGGGGGGGTGTTATCATTTGAATAAATCAAGTTCATCACAATAGTACTTTGAGGCCAATGATTATGTTCTAAAATACTATACCTGGCTGAAGATGCGAAGATCCGGCTCTTCAAGCACAGGTGGCTCCTCTTTCACCTCTGCAGGGGTGGAGGGAAGGGTGGAAGGAACGCTGGAGGGAAGAGTGGAAGGAACGCTGGAGGGAAGGGTGGAAGGAAGGGTTGAGGGAAGGCTGGAAATTGATTCCCTGGCCTCAATCTGGTCTTCCAGAAATTGCAGGTGCTTGTAGTACCACAGCTTGGGCTGTACTACATCGTCTGCTGCTGCTCCTGATCTCATGGAAGCGCGGTATTCAGTGTATTTTTTTTTATATGCATTCCGCATATTGTTTATCTTATTGTTCATCATACTGTAGTCTGCCTCTGGGACCCAGGGCTTCATATAATCCACCAATTTTTGAATGGTTGCCCGACGTACACCACTCCTTGTGTTAATCTGGATGTTTTATTTCTCATAGGTTGCGGAGTTCTTTATATTTTTCAATAAAAACCAACATGATATCTGGCTCGCAGAGTTTATGCATTGCCGACTGTCTGCAAGTTCAAAACACATAAAAAAACATGAGAGGTCAGATTCCATTTTCCTCAACTTATCCCAATATTGGCCTTTACAATCATGATTCATTATAGGCCATTGCAGGCCCAATTTCCCTTCTTACCTTATTATAGTTGTGGTCTTTTCTGGACTTCCGCTCGTTCTTACTCCACGCAACCCTTATAACTTTGTTACCATTTTATACCCTGCGCATGCGTGTAACTCCGCCCGCGTCGCCCGCCCATGACGGTCTTTTCCTGTATTTCCCCGCCCCTTCACGTTCGGTGCACAGTGGGATACGACGACATGTCGGTGACACATGTGGCTTCTTTATTTGAAAGTACCGACGAGGAAAGGCGGGAACATCCAGATCCAGGAATAAAAGATACAAGGTGACTAATATGTCATTTACTGAGATGGCGGAGATGGTGGACATCCTGCGGAGGAAAGATTACGATGGGAAGCATGGGCCATACGACACCCCTAATCTCAGGAAGTCTCAAATAATGGACAAAGTGGCAAGGACTCTCTATCAGAAATATAGGGTCAGGAGATCCAAGAAGCAGTTCCGTAAAAGGTGGTCTGACCTGAAGCTGAGGGGGCCGGAGCAGTATAGGAAGCTTAAAAAAAAGCATTGAAAAAAGTAAGCTTTTCTTTTTACTGTGTTCTTTCATATTGTAATATGTATTCTTGCATGTGTTTGCTCCATGGGCTTGGCTTGGCTTGACTGGTTTCACATTTGCAAATGGCAACTTTTATGTTAAGTTGAGGGACCACTTATTTGGTAATGTTTCGTAGTAAACACTTGATCGTCTTCCCCAAAACATGTTTGGCACATATCCACGTAAACTACATGTGGTCATGCCTCATTTTAATAAAACAACGTTTCTACACATATTTGGCTAGATGATGTGTTGTAACTAAAGTAGAATGTGAATGAAAGGCTAAACTGGATTCTGGGTAAAGGAGATGACACTCAAGCAGTTAGTTACAGAGCTTTTTGCTCAGGAGCAATATACTATAGTGTGGGCCACATGCCCAAATTTTTAAGGGTGTCACACACAGGTGCTCCAGTGGATACCTTGGTGGTTCTCCAAGTGTGTTTTTTAGGCCCCTAAAAAAAAGCATGCAGCTTAGTAGAGTTCTCAAGATCTCATGTGTTCATCTTGGAACTCAGGCCCAAATATCAATTGCACCCCACTTCAAATCAATGTATACAATTTCTGCCCTCAAATCTCTGTGTGATAAAGGATACCTTTTTTTTTTTCCATTCCCATAGGGGAGAGGAGACTGGGAGGACACCAATCTGAGGAGACGAGGAAGCACAGACCACATAAACACCCCCAAGATCCCAAAGCACCCCAAGATCAGCATGTTGAGGAAGCGGAGGTGGAGGAAGGAGAGGTGGAGGAAGGAGAGGTGGAGCTTATCACCACAACAGGTCAGTGTCTGTCACCACAACTTCCAGGTAAATACAGATGTAGGCCTGCATATTTCTATTTATTTCTTATTTTTTAGGGGATGAACGTGGTGGTGTGTCAAGAACTCCAAATCCTCCATTCTCGAGTGCTAGTGCCAAAATAATTATTCAAGAAATAATGGAATGTAGTAGCGAAATGGACATTATGAGAAATAGAATTAATGTGATTGAGCAAAAATATAAAAACATTATAGATATTTTGGGGCGAATAGTCTGACCCCCCCCCCTGTTTTTGTGTTTTTTTTGCCCTTAAAATTTTGCACTGGTATTCCCACCAGCCCAAATGTGAAGATGCACACAGTGACTCAACAGGTGCTATCTGCCGTCACAGGATATCTATGTCCCTGTTTTGGGAGTGCAACCTCTTCCTCCCTACTGAAGTAGGTGAGAGGAAGGGTTTGCACACCCAAAGCACGTCCATTGATCCCCCATGATGGCAGATAGGGATGAGCTCGGTGTTCGAGTCGAACATAGGTTCGACTCGAACATCGGCTGTTCGCAGCGTTCGGCGAACAACGAACGATTTGGGCCGTTCGCGCCAAATTCGAGTGACGCGAATGGCCCACAATACACTGCGCCATCGCAGTGTAATCCCGGCGCTGTGATTGGCCAAGCATGCACTGTGACCCTGCATGCTTGGCCAATCACAGCGCCGGCAGCGATGAGAGCAATGATTGGCCACAGGCAGCATGCCTGTGGCCAATTATAGCTGAGGGGGTTTAGTACACGCCCCACACTATAAAAGGCCGCCAGCGCGGCGGCCTCGTGTAGTGTGTTCCGGAGCAGGGAAAGTGAAGGATAGGCAGGGACAGTGTCAAATCTTGTCAAATCTATTCTTTGCTAAACCTTGTGTGTAGGGACAGAGAAGGATAGGCAGGGAGAGTGTCAGTGTCATATTCTTTGCTAAACCTTGTGTGTAGGGAGAGAGAAGGATAGGCAGGGAGAGTGTCAGTGTCATATACTTTGATAAACCTTGTGTGCAGGGAGAGAGAAGGATAAGCAGGGGACAGTGTCAGTGTCATATTCTTTGCTAAACCTTGTGTGCAGGGAGAGAGAAGGATAGGCAGGGAGAGTGTCAGTGTCATATACTTTGATAAACCTTGTGTGCAGGGAGAGAGAAGGATAGGCAGGGGACAGTGTCAGTGTCATTGTTGCTAAGCCTCCTGCACATTATACACCTGAAGTTAGCCTGTATTGCTGCTTTTTCCTGGTGTGTTACACCAACAGGATTTTGCGGCACTTAGAGCGGGCGGAGTGTGCCTCCTGACCATAATACACCTGAACTTAGCCTGTATTGCTGCTTTTTCCTGGTGTGTTACACCAACAGGATTTTGCGGCACTTACAGCGGGTGGAGTGTGCCTCCTGACCATATTACACCTGAACTTAGCCTGTATTGCTGCTTTTTCCTGGTGTGTTACACCAACAGGATTTTGCGGCACTTACAGCGGGCGGAGTGTGCCTCCTGACCATATTACACCTGAACTTAGCCTGTATTGCTGCTTTTTCCTGGTGTGTTACACCAACAGGATTTTGCGGCACTTACAGCGGGCGGAGTGTGCCTCCTGACCATATTACACCTGAACTTAGCCTGTATTGCTGCTTTTTCCTGGTGTGTTACACCAACAGGATTTTGCGGCACTTACAGCGGGCGGAGTGTGCCTCCTGACCATATTACACCTTAACTTAGCCTGTATTGCTGCTTTTTCCTGGTGTGTTACATCAACAGGATTTTGCGGCACTTACAGAGGGCGGAGTGTGCCTCCTGACCATATTACACCTGAACTTAGCCTGTATTGCTGCTTTTTCCTGGTGTGTTACACCAACAGGATTTTGCGGCACTTACAGCGGGCGGAGTGTGCCTCCTGACCATATTACACCTTAACTTAGCCTGTATTGCTGCTTTTTCCTGGTGTGTTACACCAACAGGATTTTGCGGCACTTACAGCGGGCGGAGTGTGCCTCCTGACCATATTACACCTTAACTTAGCCTGTATTGCTGCTTTTTCCTGGTGTGTTACACCAACAGGATTTTGCGGCACTTACAGCGGGCGGAGTGTGCCTCCTGACCATATTACACCTAAACTTAGCCTGTATTGCTGCTTTTTCCTGGTGTGTTACACCAACAGGATTTTGCGGCACTTACAGCGGGCGGAGTGTGCCTCCTGACCATATTACACCTTAACTTAGCCTGTATTGCTGCTTTTTCCTGGTGTGTTACACCAACAGGATTTTGCGGCACTTACAGCGGGCGGAGTGTGCCTCCTGACCATATTACACCTGAACTTAGCCAGTATTGCTGCTTTTTCCTGGTGTGTTACACCAACAGGATTTTGCGGCACTTACAGCGGGCGGAGTGTGCCTCCTGACCATATTACACCTGAACTTAACCTGTATTGCTGCTTTTTACTGGTGTGTTACACCAACAGGATTTTGCGGCACTTACAGCGGGCGGAGTGTGCCTCCTGACCATATTACACCTGAACTTAGCCTGTATTGCTGCTTTTTCCTGGTGTGTTACACCAACAGGATTTTGCGGCACTTACATCGGGCGGAGTGTGCCTCCTGACCATATTACACCTGAACTTAGCCTGTATTGCTGGTTTTCCCATTTCCCTGCAGGCCATTAGAATGTCTGGAAGGCAAACAAGGAGAGGCAGACAGTCAGGAGCCAATAAAAGAGAGCAAGCAGGCTCTGTGTCTAGAGACAACAGTGCTGGTCGTGGACGCGGTGCATCACCATCAGCACGTGGCCATGGGACACGCTTGTCCTTCTTTTCGGCAGCTGGACGTGTTGAGCCGCATCATGCCGAAGACTTGGTAGAGTGGATGACCAAGCCCTCCTCATCCTCCTCATCCTCTCTCACCCAGGCTCAGGGTACTGGCAAAGCAGCTGCCAAAGCGTCCTATTCCCTGGTATCAATGTCATCATCAGTCACTCCTTCCCTAGACCAACCATGTCCTCCTGAGGAGTCCCCCGAACTGTTTGAGCACAATGTTGGGTACATGCTCCAGGAGGATGCCCAGCGTTTCGAAGGGTCTGATGATGATACCCAGCTAGAGGAAGGCAGTAGCGTGAGAGCAGAGAGAGGGGATGCTCAAGAAGGACACCAATCTGGCAGTCATGTTCCAGCAGCTGCAGCATACTGCCAGATTGGCTCCAGTGATGAGGAGGGAGGGGATGATGAGGTCACTGACTCCACGTGGGTGCCTAATAGGAGAGAGGAGGAGGAGGAGGAGGAGGATGAGGAGCAGGCACATCTCCAACGAGGCAGGATGCCCTCGGGGGGCCTGCGTAAGGGCAGCACACAGACGGAATCACACCGCAGAGCTCCGCCTGTGCAGGGCGCTGCCTCTGCCCGTTATTCAAAAAGTTCTTTGGTGTGGGCCTTTTTTGAGTCGAGTGCATCAGATCACACAGCTGCTGTTTGCAACATATGTCTCAAGCATATATCGCATGGTCAAAACATCACCCGCTTGGGCACCACATGCTTGACCAGACATATGTTGACCTGCCATGCAGCTCGTTGGCAAGCCTACCTTAAAGACCCACACCAAAGAACAAAGCTGACCTCTTCTTGCACCGCATCAGCTGGGATCTCCAACCCCACTATACATTCAGTCCTCTCTGAAACCTGCTCTGAGAGGAATGAAGGTGTAGAATTAGGTGTGTTACAGCCAAGTACTTGCGGGCACTCTGCTAGCAGTACACCGACGTCCAATTCTAGCAGGTAAATTTCCCTGCCCCAGCTGCTGGACCGTCGAAAGAAGTTTACTCCCAGCCATCCACATGCCCAGCGGTTGAATGCTAGCTTGGCTAAATTGCTAGCGCTTCAACTGCTGCCTTTTCAGTTGGTAGACTTGGCCCCCTTCCGTGAGTTTGTGCAATGTGCGGTTCCTCAGTGGCAGGTTCCCAAACGCCACTTTTTCTCACGGAAGGCGATACCGGCTCTCTACCGGCATGTGGAAGGCAATGTCTTGGCCTCGCTGGACAGGGCGGTCAGCGGTAAGGTGCATATTACAGCTGACTCATGGTCCAGCAGGCATGGACAGGGACGTTACCTTTCTTTCACGGCCCATTGGGTCACTCTTTTGGCAGCTGGGAAGGATGCAGGACAAGGTGCAGTAGTGTTGGAGGTTGTTCCACCGCCACGCCTCCAAAATGCTACTACTGGTTGTGACACACCTCTGTCCTCCACCCCCTCCTCTTCTTCTTCCTCCGTGGCCTCTTCCTGTGCTTTGTCCTCGGAACCAGCGGTGCTCCGTAGGCGTTCAAGGGGCTACGCAAGTACGCAGGCAAAAAGATGCCATGCCGTGCTTGCGCTGGTGTGTTTGGGGGACAGGAGCCACACTGGGGCAGAGGTTCTGTCTGCTCTGCAGGGGCAGGCCGAGAGGTGGTTGACGCCACGCCAGCTTAAGCCAGGAATGGTAGTTTGCGACAATGGCACCAACCTCCTCTCCGCTCTCCGACAGGGACAACTGACCCATGTGCCCTGTGTGGCTCACGTCCTTAACCTGGTGGTGCAGCGGTTCTTGGGCAGGTACCCGGGCTTACAGGATGTCCTGAGGCAGGCCAGGAAAGTCTGTGTGCATTTCCGCAGATCTTATAATGCCAGTGCTCGCCTGGCTGAGCTGCAAAAGGAGTTGAACATGCCCAAGAACCGCCTTATATGTGACATGCCCACCAGGTGGAACTCAACGTTGGCCATGCTGCAGCGGCTGCACATGCAGCAGAGGGCCATCAATGAGTACCTGTGCGACTACGGCACCAGGACAGGGTCAGGGGAGCTCGGGTTTTTTTCACCACGCCAGTGGGGCATGATCAGGGATGCATGCACTGTCCTGGCACCATTTGAGGAGGCCACGAGGATGGTGAGCAGTGACAGTGCATGCATCAGTGACACTGTACCTCTTGTCCACCTGTTGGAACATACGCTGCGTGGAATAATGGACAGGGCACTTGAGGCAGAACAGAGGCAGGAAGAGGAGGACTTCCTTGCCTCTCAAGGCCCCCTTTACCCAGACAGTGTTCCTTCTGTCCCACCCATCGCACAGGAAGAAGAGGAGGAGGAGGAGGAGGAGGATTGTGTCAGCATGGAGGTGGAGCCTGGCACTCAGCATCATCAGCAGCAGTCTTTTAGGGATGATTTACAGTCCCAAGAAACCAGTGGACTTGTACGTGGCTGGGAGGAGGTGGCTGCGGATCATGTCGTCCTTAGTGACCCAGAGGACTCCGGACTGAATGCCTCAGCTAACCTACGCTGCATGGCCTCCCTGATCTTGCAAAGTCTGCGGAAGGATCCTCGTATTCTTCGGATCAAGGAGAGGGACCATTACTGGCTGGCCACTCTCCTTGATCCACGGTACAAGGGTAAGGTTGCGGACCTTATCTTACCGTCGCAGAGGGAGCAGAGGATGAGACAACTCCGGGAGGCCTTGCAGAAATGTCTGTGCAATGCGTTCCCAGAGACTGGGAGGTTACAAACTCCTGGTCCTGGACAACGAGTTGCTGAGGCTTCGGTAAGTCAAAGAAGGAGCGGTGGGGAAGGTGGCCGTCTGACCGATGCATTCAGACAATTCTTTAGTCCGCAGCCCCAAGGTATGATCGGTTCCAACAATCATCGCCAGCGTCTGATATACATGGTGCAGGAATACCTAGGGGCAAGGTCAGACTTGGACACCTTCCCCACCGAAAATCCTCTGGCTTACTCGGTCTTGAGGATGGATCACTGGCCAGAGCTTGCACAGTATGCAATTGAGCTACTGGCCTGTCCTGCATCCAGCGTTCTTTCAGAACGCACATTCAGTGCTGCTGGAGGATTTGTCACGGATCACAGGGTGCGCCTGTCCACCGACTCTGTTGATCGACTGACCTTCATAAAGATGAACCAGTCTTGGATCACCACCAGCTACCAAACACCTGAAGCTGATATAACAGACTAATTTATTTTCAAATGTCACATCCCTTCAAGACTGATGCTGATGCTGAGAGACTGTCCTGTTATGTTGACTCACTATCCTCCTCCTCCTCAATGATCCGATTGATGATGATAGCTTGGAAGAACATTTTTGTTTCTGGGTGCCGCCACCAGTGGCTAAGGCCCAATTTTTCAGCCCCTGTTTAACAGGGGCGTGTTATTACAATTTTTTATGCAATGCTTTGCAGCAGGGCTCATTCCTGCACTACAACTAGAGTATCTGAGAGTGGTTGCAGTGTCGTGGCACCATCACCAGTGGCTAAGGCCCAATTTTTCAGCCCCTGTTTAACAGGGGCGTGTAATTACAATTTTTGATGCAATACTTTGCAACAGGGCTCATTGCTGTGCTCCAAGTACAGTATCTGTGAGGGGTTGCAGTGTTGTGGCACCAGTGCCTAAGGCCCAATTTTTATGCCCCTGTTTAACAGGGGCATGCAATTACAATTTTTTATGCAATGCTTTGCAGCAGGGCTCATTCCTGCACTCCAACTAGAGTATCTGGGAGAGGTTGCAGTGTCGTGGCACCAGCACCAGTGCCTAAGGCCCAATTTTTCAGCCCCTGTTTAACAGGGGCGTGTAATTAAAATTTTTGATGCAATACTTTGCAACAGGGCTCATTGCTGTGCTCCAAGTACAGTATCTGTGAGGGGTTGCAGTGTTGTGGCACCAGTGCCTAAGGCCCAATTTTTCTGCCCCTGTTTAACAGGGGCATGTAATTACAATTCTTGATCTAATAATTCACAGCAGGGCCCATTCCTGCGCCCACCAAGACTAACTGTGAGGCCTTACAGTGTTGTGTCAACACCACCACCACCACCAAAGGCCCAATTTTTCAGCCCCTGTTCAACAGGGGCATGCAATTACAATTCTTGATCTAATAATTCACAGCAGGGCCCATTCATGCGCCCACCAAGAGTAACTGTGAGGGCTCCCAGTGTTGTGGCAACACCAACATGTAAGGGGCAAATTTCAGCTGAGTATATACAGCAGGCCCCTACTTTCAAACATCCAACTTACAAACGACTCCTCCTTGCAAACGGAAGGATACAACAGGAAGTGAGAGGAAATCTACCCCTAGGAAGGGAAATTCTCTCCTGTAAGAGTTAATATGGGAAAAAAAGTGTCTCCTCTCCACTGATGCTTTATCACCAATTCTTGTTTCAATAAAAACCCCAAATTTTCAAAAAAAAATTGTCATTGGGACGGAAAGTGAGGTGAACTGTTCTGAACAGGTGCACACTGCACAGACAGCAAAACAAATGTTACAGGGGTGATAACCCTTCCCTATGTTTTCCAAAAAGCTTAAAAATAGAATTTTTTTGCCTGGAGCTACACTTAAACAATGTACCTGTTCAAAATTACAAACAGATTCTACATAAGAACAAACCTACAGTCCCTGTCTTGTATGCACCGCCTGTATACGGCTGTTCAGACAGAGTATATAGGGCCTTTTTTATTTTGTGTGCAGGGTTCCCCTTAATATCCATACAAGACCCAAAGGGGCTGGTAATGGGCTGGGGTAGGGGGGGTGTGTGTGATGGGGTAGCTATGCCATTTTTCTTAAAGATTTTCATCCATATTACCGGGACCAGACATTACATTAAAGCCGCAAGCAGTTTTAAATGGCTTTTTTTCCTTTAGAAATTTAATTTTGTGCAGGGACAGTTCTAAACACGGGAAACACGTGGCACTTCACAGGCATACTTTAGACACCCCCCAGGTACGATATTTAAATGAATATTTGACTTTTTTTTTTTCACTTTATGCATCATTAAAATGACTGCTCCAGAAAAACGCCCGTTTTTAAAACTTCTTTTTGCATTGATACATGTCCCCTGGTGCAGAACCCAGGTTCCCAAACCCTTTTTAGGACAATAACATGCATAATAGTCGTTATAATTAGCACTATTTCGAACGTTCGCATCCAATGTATTTAATAGGGTTCTAAAGTTCGTGTGAAGTTTCGGTCCGTTCGCGGGCTCTGGTGCGAACCGAACCCAGGGGTGTTCGGCTCATCACTAATAGGGATGAGCTTCGAGTTCGAGTCGAACTCATGTTCGACTCGAACATTGCCTGTTCGCCCGTTCGCCGAACAGCGAACAAATTGGGGTGTTCGCGGCAAATTCGAAAAATCTATGGGAGAAATCTAAAGTGCTAATTATAAAGGCTTATATGCAAGTTATTGTCCTAAAAAGTGTTTGGGGACCCGGGTCCTGCCCCAGGGGACATGTATCAATGCAAAAAGAAGTTTTAAAAACGGCCGTTTTTTCGGGAGCAGTGATTTTAATAATGCTTAAAATGAAAAAATAAAAGTGAAATATTCCTTTAAATTTCGTACCTGGGGGGTGTGTATGATATGCATGTGAAGTGGCGCATGTTTCCCGTGCTTAGAACTGTCCCTGCAAAAAGTGTCATTTTTGAAAGAAAAAAATGCATTTAAAACTGACTCGCGGCTATTAATGAATTGTCGGCTCCCGGCAATACATACAAAAGTCATTGATAAAAAATAAAAAAAAAGCGTGGGGGTTCCCCAGAATTCAATTACCAGGCCCTTCAGGTCTGGAATGGATATTAAGGGGAACCCCGCCGCAAATAAAAAAAAAATTGACGTGGGGTTCCCCCAAATATCCATTCCAGGCCCTTCAGATCTGGCATGGATTTTAAGGGGAACTCCACCCCAAATTAAAAAAAAAATGGCGTGGAGTCCCCCTAAAAATCCATACCAGACCCCTTATCCGAGCATGCAACCTGGCCGGCCGCAGGGGAAAAGGGGGGGACGAGAGAGCGGCCCCCCCTCCCTCCTGAACCGTACCAAGCCACATGCCCTCAACATGGGGAGGATGTCCCCATGTTGATGGGGACAAGGGCCTCATCCCCACAACCCTTGCCCGGTGGTTGTGGGGGTCTGCGGGCGGGGGGCTTATCGGAATCTGGAAGACCCCTTTAACAAAGAGGACCCCCAGATCCCGGCCCCCCCCTATGTGAATTGGTAAGGGGTACATTGTACCCCTACCATTTCACGAAGAAAGCGTAAAAAAATGTTTAAAAAAACACACAAACACCTTGAAAAAGTCCTTTATTTAAAAAAAAACAAAAACAAAACATTCCAGCGGTGAAATCCAGTGTCCCGCGGCGATCCCGATGTCCAGCGCTGTCCGTCATTGGTTGTGCCTGAGCGGACCTGATGGGGAACTCCCTCTCAGTATTTTAAATGTATAGACCCGCCCCTTCTAAAGTTCCCCATCAGGTCCGCTCAGCGGACCAGATGCGGAACATGAGAAGGGGCGGGTCTATACATGTATTACCAAAGTGAGAGCAGTTCCCCATCAGGTCCGCCTCCTCGGTATGTCAGACCAGCCTACGTCATTGGCTTGAGCGGGGAACTTCCTTCACTATGTAAATTTAAATTTACATAGTGAAGGAAGTTCCCCGCTCAAGCCAATGACGTAGGCGGGTCTGACATACCGAGGGGGCGGACCTGATGGGGAACTGCTCTCACTTTGGTAATACATGTATAGACCCGCCCCTTCTCATGTTCCGCATCTCGTCCGCTGAGCGGACCTGATGGGGAACTTTAGAAGGGGCGGGTCTATACATTTAAAATACTGAGAGGGAGTTCCCCATCAGGTCCGCTCAGGCACAGCCAATGAAGGACAGCGCTGGACATCGGGATCGCCGCGGGACACTGGATTTCACCGCTGGAATGTTTTGTTTTTTTTTTTTTAAATAAAGGACTTTTTCAAGGTGTTTGTGTGTTTTTTTAAACATTTTTTTACGCTTTCTTCGTGAAATGGTAGGGGTACAATGTACCCCTTACCAATTCACATAGGGGGGGCCGGGATCTGGGGGTCCTCTTTGTTAAAGGGGTCTTCCAGATTCCGATAAGCCCCCCGCCCGCAGACCCCCACAACCACCGGGCAAGGGTTGTGGGGATGAGGCCCTTGTCCCCATCAACATGGGGACATCCTCCCCATGTTGAGGGCATGTGGCTTGGTACGGTTCAGGAGGGAGGGGGGGCCGCTCTCTCGTCCCCCCCTTTTCCCCTGCGGCCGGCCAGGTTGCGTGCTCGGATAAGGGGTCTGGTATGGATTTTTAGGGGGACTCCACGCCATTTTTTTTTTAAACTTGGGGTGGAGTTCCCCTTAAAATCCATGCCAGATCTGAAGGGCCTGGTAATTGAATTCTGGGGAACCCCCACGCTTTTTTTTTTTTTTTTTCTCAATGACTTTTGTATGTATTGCCGGGAGCCGACAATTCATTAATAGCCGCGAGTCAGTTTTAAATGCATTTTTTTTCTTTCAAAAATGACATTTTTTGCAGGGACAGTTCTAAGCACGGGAAACATGCGCCACTTCACATGCATATCATACACACCCCCCAGGTACGAAATTTAAAGGAATATTTCACTTTTATTTTTTCATTTTAAGCATTATTAAAATCACTGCTCCCGAAAAAACGGCCGTTTTTAAAACTTCTTTTTGCATTGATACATGTCCCCTGGGGCAGGACCCAGGTCCCCAAACACTTTTTAGGACAATAACTTGCATATTAGCCTTTATAATTAACACTTTAGATTTCGAACGTTCGAGTCCATTGTATTTAATAGGGTTCTAAAGTTTACACGAACATTTTGTCTGTTCGCAGGTTCTGGTGCGAACCGAACAGGGGGGTGTTCGGCTCATCCCTGATCACTAATGGCAGATAGCACATGTTTACCTTAGCCATGGGATCATGTGGCAAATCCCCAGTTCAGACACAAAAATAAAGTGGGGTTCTTCACATTTGGGATGGATCAGGGGTCACATCACCCCATCTCCTGTTTCTCCTTTTTAAGTTGAATTTTTATATTTCCTTTTTTGGACAAATGTTTACTATTTTGACCCATGCATGTTTCCGCAAAACAAACCTCCAAAAAAAACCAACATTTTTGGGGAGGTAAAACTTTCTACATTGTGGGGCTGATTTACTATAACTCCAGGAAGTACTGAGCACATCGCAAAAAATAGCTCCAATTTTTGACAATTAAAATTCCATGCGCGAATTTGCGAATGAAAAAGAGCGCTATTAGCAGCAAACAAGTGTTAGTAAATGTGAAATCAGCGCTAATTAGCGAATCCGCGTACGCGCAAATGCCAATTTCCACTACGTTTTTATATAGCACTGCACTGTAACCATGATCCATGTATGTGAAAGAAACATTTTTATATGAGATGTGCTCTATCTATTGATGTATATTGCAATTAGTATTCCTAGTTTTTTTCCTTCTTTTGCTAACGAATGCAGTTATGAAGGATTATTACATAGTAATGTCTGCTATTATGTAAAATTACATGTATTAAACATTTAGGTTACCTATTTGTTGTATGTTGTTTTTTCATGTTTTTATTTTTTCATTTAGGTGGCTATAAAGTGGTAATTATTTATGTTCATTCTTTAATCATACTACACTATTATGCAGGTCTTGTACTTAGCACAATGGCTTAGTGGTCTGCTCCCATGTCTATACAGCTCTCATGTTACAAGTTCAAATACCAGCCAACCTACCATCCAACAGCTATGTTTATTATTTGCACAAGCAAATTAAAATAAACAAACAAAGAAATGTAAACTGCCCGTTAGCTAGTGTGTGATGTTTGGAAGTCCACACCATAATATTATTGAATAAAAGTGCATTGGCTAATTGGCATTCACCTATTTTCAGCATATGCTGCTTTGGCTAATTGGCATTTGCCTTTTTTCACCAATACAATCTTTTAGTATCTCTCTGTGGGATTTGAACCCATGAGTGCTTCAAAGCCTGAGTTTTTCAAGGTAGAAGTGCTGACCACTAGCCTATTGAGCGTAGCACAAACATCTACTAGTGTGTGTAGATTAAGGAGATATTTCTTGCATCTACAGGTAAGCCTTAATCTAGGCTTACCTGTAGATGCAAGTTGTCTAAGTGGGTTTACAACCACTTTAATATTATTGTAACAACCATGCTCATGCTGATGTGGCATTGGCTAATGGGCATTCGCCTCTTTTCAGCATATGCTGCTGAGTGTTTGATGGTGGGACTACTTTATATTCTAGGTATAATAGTACTCAGCACAGTGACTTAGGCCCCTTTCACACTTGTGCGACCTGAAAGTTGTGTGATTTTGATGCGACTTTAAGCAATGCCTGTGTAATCTTGAGGTCTATGGACGCAGGAGTCGCAGGGAAAGGCGCGCAAACTTCCGTCTGCATTTTTTCTGCGATCCCAGGGAATGCCTGTGTAAACTTAAGGTCTATGAAGCTCAACTCGTATCAAAGTCGGACCAAAGTAGTACAGGGACTACTTTGAAGTCGGTGTGACTTGAAGTTTCACAGATATAAATGGTACACATTGAAAATCATGGGGTATGACTTGTCATGCAACTCTGATGACCAAAGTTGCAGGAAAAGTCGCTCAAGTGTGAAAGGGGCCTCAGCCCGACTTTGTGTGCGATTTCAGAGACATCAGTGCACTTTCCTGCACAGATGTCTAGTGAAATCACATAAGTCTCAACTGTCCCTGATTTGGACCAAAGTCCCTCTGCCCCTCTTTCCTCCTCATTTGTCCCTCATTTTGTTCGGATCTGTATAGTTTGATATTAAATGCAATTTTTATCTTTCAAAAAGTGTTTCCCAGCGCTAAACCTTTCATCTAATTTTTAAATTGCTTTGTTTGTAAATTCCCAAAGCCAATCTAAAGGGATATTATTGTTAAAAAAAAGCACTTGGGGGTTTAACTAATATTTTTTTATTTTTATTTTATAATTCTCCTTTAAGAAGGTGTTTTAGGAGGCGTGTACTATGCCTACATACTTTTGCTAATAGTTGTCCCTTATACCCATCTCAAAAAGTTGGGAGGTAAGAAATCGCCTCCTGAAGTCGCCCAAAGTAGTGTAGGAACTACTTTTGGGAATCTGTGTGGCGTCGCACCAATTCGGACAGTTCTATTGCCGTCAATAGGCGCCGATTTGGCCTGCAATTTGACATGTCAATTCAGAGCTATGTGAACATGGGTGAAGTTGCATAGATATGAATGGAACTCATAAGGGGGGGGGATACTTTTAATGCGACTCTGAGGTCCAAAGCTTCATGAAAAATCACATAAGTGTGAAAGTAACCTAATGAGATTAAATGATAACACCTTTGAATAAAGCCCCATTTGCACTTGTGCGACCTTAAAATTGCACAGCTTTGCCATGACTTGAAGCAATGTCTGTGTTATCTTGTGGTGTATGGACCTCAAATCGCATAAAAGTCAAACCAAGGTAGTGCAGGGATGAATTTTCTCCACTTTCAGGATGCACAAGTGACAATAGGGCCAAATTCAAAGATATCCTTGAATCTCTTTCACACTGCTGCGACCTGAAAGTCACCCTAATTTGCTGCCACTTTGTCGTTGCAACTTGGCCCCAACTTCTGGGAATGCCTGTGTAATATTGCGCCCTATGTACCTCAAGTCACATGAGGCTCTGTTTCCGCTATTGCAACCCTAAATTCGCATGATTTTGCCACGATTTGGATGTGACTTGGAGCAATGCCTGTATATTCTTGAGGTCTATGGACCTCAAGTCGTATCAAAGTGGGACCAAAGTAGTGCAGGGACTACTTTGAAGTCGCTGCGACTTGATGTCGCACAGATATGAACCATACTCATTGGAAATCCTGGGGTATGACATGTCATGCGACTTTGCAGTCCAAAGTTGCATGACAAGTCGCACTAGTGGAAACCGAGCCTGAAAGTCACACGAAAGTAGTACAAGGACTACTTTGAAGTTGGTCTGACTTAAAGTAGCACAGATATGAATGGTTATCAACTCATTGAGGATCATGAAAAGTCGCCCAACTGTGAATCAAGTCATATATATTTTAATAGAAAGGAGCTCCCATTTATTCTTGCATAGTCCTTACTGATTTACATCAGCAGAACAAATGCAGGAAGTAGTGATGTGTGCACATGGGCCAGAAGCAAATGTGTAGTGATACCAAACAAATCAATGAAGCCCACCCACACCTTGAGTAAGCACAAGTACATATCCTACACTTACCCGGCAAATCAGCAGCACTTCCTCTATGCTAAAAAGAGGGACCTCGCCATGTCCACCTAGATGGAGATCCTGACCAGCACAGGAACTTCCGGGTGATTACAATGACTCATTTCATTTCCGGGTCAGGAGGTGAAACCACGCTCTGTTGATTGCAGCTGCGAATATTTGATCTCAATCACACTTAGAATTTATTATTTTTGATTATTTGCAGATATGCAAATCTGTATTTCTACATATGATATTTGAAGGTAAACTTAAGAGAGTTTGAAAAGGAATGGTGTCTCTGGCATAGCAGCAGGTGAATTACAAAGGCAAAAGGCCCGGTTTGAGCCCTGCTTCACACTGACAGTGGGAGGAAATCGTTCAGCTGAACTCATACGATTTTCATTCTCGCATGTCAGTCCCGACTGCGGGGGGGGGGGGGGGCATCAGAGACATCTGTGCAGGTTTCTGCACTTATATCAATACAAATCACACCAATTAGAACAGCGCAATTGCCACCGATCTGACATGTCAAATCGCACCAATGTGAACCAGAGCTGACTCACACAACACTGCCTATCCTCCAGCTGAATTCATTACCTGCAATTCTCCACAGCTGTTATATACAAAGATTCCACCTTTATCATTTACTTGCAGGTGTGCTGAAGCCTAGGTTTACATTGGGGCGATTTTGTCATGCAATTTCAAAAATCAAATTGCATGACTATTGGTGGCAATGGCACTGTTACAATCGATGCAACCCCAATTTTGTGGCACCGCACAGATTTGCAAAAGTAGTTCCTGCACTACTTTTGCCGATTTCAGGTGCGACTTCAATAGACATTTGTTTATGAAGCCACACAGATGTCTATCAAGTAGTACCTAATATCGCGCTAGCTTAAGTGAAGTAGCACAATTTCAAAGTAGCATCAATGTGAACAAGGGCAAAGAGATTCATTTTTTGATGCACAAATCCATATAGAAATAAAATATTAAGGATTTTGCACTTTGCCAAAAAAACAAAAACAAAAACAAAAAAAAGCACACACACACAAAAGCTCAATAACGTACTTTTATTTTGCCAGCAGAAACAAAATTAGGTACATTCATTTACTAGCTTCAAAAAAATTGGGACAGGATACACGGTACTCAATTTAGCAATCGGATTTTAAGGGCCTGCTCATAGGAGCTTACAATCTAAAATTTTTCAAAACCTTAGAGTGCACACAGCTTTACTTTTAGTGTATAACGGGCAACACATCACATTTTTATCTGCAAGAATATAGAAACATACTCAAGTCATTATTCTTACAAAGCATTCCAACATAATATTAAAAAAGACATGTTCAAAACCCCCACCCCACCCCACAATCCACATATACGTACATTGGTGACCATGTTCTGCTGGAAGCTGCATTTCTGTATACATGATTAAGCAATGAGATCCAAGAGTAGAAGGTCAGCAGATGCTTCCAAACGATTTTGCACGGTCAGACAGGAACAATACACACACAATTTTTGATTGAAAAAATGCACAAGAATTTCAGCAAATAACACTAGTTAGAGGTTTGTCAATCTGCACAATATCATTCCTTCTCCCCCCACAAATCACAGCAAAAAACCTGGCCTTCTCAGACCAAACGATCCCTGATACTGCAGCCCTTTATATAAGAGAGGTTGTATTGTTAGCAAACTGACACACGCCCAATAGAAGTACACGCCCAATAGAAGTACAGGCCCAAAAGAAGTACAGGCCCACCAGTATCTTTCAATCTATCGCTTTGTGTATGTCTAAAGTGATTTCACCTGAGGGGCAGGAACAAATAATACTATTTGCAACTGTGTTAGCCCTTGGCTATGTGCATCAAATCTCCAACTACAGGCCAAAGATCCAAGTCCATTTGCATGCACATAAACAAAGCAACAGTTTTCTAAGCATATGTACCTGTGCAGTGTAAACCCTACAATTTTAAATGTCCAAGTCCCTGGGCATGATTAGTGCTAACAAACATTAACATCGGGCCCTGGCTCCAATGAGCTTCCAATCTAAAGTCCAAAATAAACTTTCTTACATTAGAAACTATTTTGACAGGAGACAAATAAAATGCCAGCATGTCTTTGGATTGTGGTGAGAAACCCACACATGGAAAACATATAAACTTCAACATAAGCATTAGCATGTTGGGGAATTGAACCAGCAACCCCAGTGTTGCTAGATGGAATTGCTGCCCACTTAGCCACCAGCCAGCCTCACACATGTTTTCTGCATCTCTGTGGTGTGAACCAGCCCTAAGTACATAGCCCAGTTCCGTGTCTCCAAGCAATATACAGAATATTGGCCTAAGTATTGGGACGCCTGCCTTTAAACGCACATGAACTGTAATCGCATCCCAGTCTTAGTCCGTAGGGTTCAATATTGAGTTGGCCCACCCTTTGCAGCTATAACAGCTTCAATTCTTCTGGGAAGGCTGTCCACAAGGTTTAGGAGTGTGTCTATGGGAATGTTTGACCATTTTTCCAAGTGCATTTGTGAGGTCAGGCACTGATGTTGGACGAGAAGGCCTGGCCTGCAGTCTCCGCTCTAATTCATCCCCAAGGTGTTCTGTTGTGTTGAGGTCAGGACTCTGTCCAGGCCAGTCAAGTTCCTCCACCCCGAACCCACTCATCTATGTCTTTATGGACCTTGCTTTGTGCACTGGTCCAAATCATTTGGTGGAGGGGGATATGATGTGGGGTTGTTTTTCAGGGGTTGGGCTTGGCCCCTTAGTTCCAGTGAAGGGAAGTCTTAAGGCATCAGCATACTGAGACATTTTGGACAATTTCATGCTCCCAACTTTGTAGGAACAGTTTGGGGATGGCCCCTTCCTGTTTCAACATGACTGCACACCAGTGCACGAAGCAAGGTCCATAAAGACATGGATGAGGGAGTTTTGGGTGCAGAAACTTGACTGGCCTGCACAGAGTCCTGACCTCAACCCGATAGAACTCCCTTTGGCTGAATTAGAGCAGAGACTGCGAGCCAGGCCTTCTCATCCAACATCAGTGCCTGGCCTCACAAATGCACTTCTGGAAGAATGATCAAACATTCCCATAGACACACTAAACCTTGTGGACAGCCTTCCCAGAAGCTGTTCTAGCTGCAAAGGGTGGGCCAAATCAAATTTTAACCCTACGGACTAAGACTGGGCTGCCATTAAAGTTCATGTGTGTGTAAAGGCAGGCGTCCCAATACTTTGGGCTAAATTGTGTATCTGGCAAGATTTACAATGGTGGTGGAACCCTCCTACACATAAATACATCATTTAGACATAGTTTTAGGACCTGGGAGATGAGACAACTTCTCTACATGAAGCAGCATGTTTGGGATTTGAACCCAGACACTCAGGGATGCTAAGCAGAAGTTCTAATCTCTAAGCCACGGAGCTGCCACACGTGGAAACCTCCTACAAGTAAATACACATAAATACTGCATTTCTTTGGGCATACAGGTGATGGAATTACATTACTCAAGAGTTATTCTTCTTGATTTATTCTGTGATATTTGGTGTTTTTTTTGGGGGGGGGGTGAGTTTAGAATAGTGATATTACCCTCAAATTTTACATTTTTATTTCTGATGTTGGAACACATATCAAATTTTTGGGGCTCAAATTATGATTATTTAGAAATAATAAAAAGCACAAAAAAAAGTGACTAATTTTTAATTTGCATCAGCAATAGTATTGTTTGTGCTTTGTAAAGACACCTGTGTGAGTTTGGGTAAAGATTGTTGTGATATGGAGAGTAGCTAGTGAAAGTGACAGAGAAAAATATATTTTATCAAAACATTCCACATTCTAGCTTTCTTTAAAAACAAAATATTTTAATTAGAAGCAACATTGTTGCAAAGGAAAATTTATTTCAGAGAAAGATACATTTCATCTCAACATTAAAAGGATTTATTTGTGAAAGTTACAATTGTATCATTAGAATCAATGGCTAAAACTTGCATTGGACTAAAATAGCTCAGATTTTCACTTCCAAAACATGCTCTTTAATTAGCTCATTTTTGTATTTACTATAACTCTTGTGAAAAAAGTCACTTGAGTTAAAATTTTAGTTATATTAGCTCTGGGCATGCTCAGTTTAGCTTGCAAATAGTTGTCCAAAAACGGGCATTTTTTTACTTCTCAGACTTTTAAAGATATTTCAGTGTAGAAATCACTTTTTCACACAGTTTAAAAGCAGATTATCTTTAAATAATATACCGCATATTTCAGTACCATTTAGGCAATTATATCATGCTCTAAACATTATTTCCATGTGCACAACTCCAGCTTTTAGTAGAGTAAGGATTTGGGCGCTATTTGGATTCTGGGAGCTATAGTAAATTCGATTTTGGTAAATATTTTTTCTCCAGCGCTATAGTGAATACCGTTTTAGCGCTAATTAGCGCAAATTGCCGCGATTCACGGCTAATTAGCGCGAATTCGCGCCACGGCGCTATAGTAAATTACCCCCTGTATTTCTATAAAACCTTAAAAAAAATGTGGTGCACAGAGTAAAAAGTTTCTGGGACACTCAAAAAGGTGTGGCTTGTTCTTTCTATGCTCAATAGCAGTTCTGAAAAAGCTAAATCAATGCTTTTTATAGTGACAATTGTGGCTATTTACTAAGGACAAATACACTTGGCACTACAAGAACATGGGAGACACATCAACCCAAAAAACAAGAATGACAAAACAAGATTTTTTTTAAATATAATAATATTTTATTTAAAAAACCAAAAGGTCAGATCTGGTCTGGCATTGCGATGGCCCCCCTACCCGTGAAGTACTCAACGTATTTCTCACGTACTTCACGGGCACTTTGGGGGGCCAAGCCAGTACGAGCAGTGTCCAGGCCGGTCATAATGGACATCTCGGATGGACCGGCCTCAGGCCCAACTGTTGAGACATATGTTGGCGAAAAATGACGGAGTAAATTGTGCAAGATGCAGCAACAGAAAACAATGTGGTTCAGCTTGTATTCCGCCATATGTATTGCTGTCTGAAACAGGCGGAACCAGCTGGCCATTATCCCGAAGGCATTCTCCACAACTCTCCGGGCTCTGGCCAGCCGGTAATTAAAAACCTTCCTCTCCGGGGTGATGGTGCGTTGGGGAAAGGGCCGCATCAGGTGTGGTCCCAGTCCAAAGGCTTCATCCGCGATGAACACAAATGGTAGTCCTTCCACGTTGTCTCCATCTGGAGGCAGTGCAAGACCCCCAGAGTGCAGACAGTGAGCAAACTCCGTCTGGGCGAATACTCCGCCATCGGACATCCGGCCGTTCTTCCCCACGTCCACATACAGAAACTCATACCGTGCCGACACCACCGCCATTAACACAATACTATTAAAACCTTTATAGTTTAAATAGAATGACCCCAAACGGGGTGGTGGCACTATGTGGACGTGCTTGCCATCAATTGCCCTACCACAGTTGGGGAAGTCCCAGCGCTGGGCAAATTGATCAGCCACAGTCTGCCATTCCTGTGGTGTGCAATGAAACTGTGGAGTTTTCAGTTTACAGTGCAAACAGATTACACAAAGACATTGTTGACCAACATCAGGCTAACATTATTATTTAAGGGAGTATTTCATGGCCAAAAAAGAAGGCCCACTTAGCAGGTGACTCACCCCCGCTGAGGGAACATTAGAAAATATTCTAAGGGGGGGTTTGAGGTGATTTGGGGGGCACAAAAAAGGCTCTACCACTCTGCTGAGCTTTAAGGAGAAAGAAAACATTTGAACAAATTTTAGGGGGGGGGGGGTGCAAAACTACGATGGCACTGACCCAAAAAAAACAGGTGTAAAAAACTAGGCTAGCTGTGTTTGGGCCCAGGATAGCATGCTGGAGAGGTTAGTGTAGGGAAATAGGCATGTAGGCCACAACAAATGGGGACATTCCCAGGATATTACAAACAGGCAAATTTGGGAAGGAGGAAAGAAATAAAAAAAATTAGCAAACAATCCAAACATATAATGTGATGTTAAAGGAGCAAACTTACCTTCATATAGTCCTTCTGCAGGACCTGAATAATAGCAGAACACGTTTCAGGGATTATGATCCCGAGAGCCTGGGGGGAGATGCCTGTTGTGAACTTGAGGTCCTGCAAGCTTCTCCCAGTTGCCAGGTATCTCAACGTGGCAATAAGCCTCTGCTCGGCAGTGATCGCCTGGCACATCACAGTGTCCTGCCTCGTGATATAGGGGGACAGCAAATCCATCAGACAGTGAAAAACGGGGTCCGTCATCCTGAGATAATTCCTGAAATCATCAGGATTATTCTCATGGATTTCCCGCAGCAGAGACATATGAGAGAATTGGTCACGCTGTAGCAACCAATTCTTGGTCCATGAACTCCTCCTCACCCTGTTCACAGAATGAACTCGTATTACAGTGTTAACCGCAACACCAAGTCCATAGCCAGCATGAGCTCGAGAATGAGAACACACTTCAAACATGGTCTTAAACCAGTCACCTGGTCAGAACGAACTCAAACAGAATGCACCGTGGAACAACAAGGCCTGAGAAGAATGACCTGAAAAACAGTAAACGAACGGCCAAGAAGGCACTGCAAAGCAGTAACGACCTGACTGCACGCACTGAAGAACAAATACAAACCCACAAGCACAAACTGAACACCAGGAAACGATCTGAAAAGCACGGAGACTAAAAAGCGTGAATCGGCTCTCACCAAACTTTTACTAACACGCGGTAACATGAAATCAGCAAAAGCAGCCCAAGGAGTGGTGCCATTAGATTTGAACTTCCCTTTTAGAGCACCGTCGTATGTGTTGTACGTCCCGTTGTTTTGTTGCCGTCGGTTTTTTGACTGATGGTGTGTAGCCAAGACTGATGGAAGACAGTCTCATCGGAAATCCGATGTAAAAAAAACATCGGATTAGAAACCATAGGATATCCGATCATGTGTACAGGGCTTAAGAGTTTCTATGACAAATATGAATGCTAGCCACCAGCAGCCAACAATACAAGGGCTGAAGGCTGCAGACAGTAAATGTGAGAAATTATCGGCATCTTCCAGCACAGGGCAGCGGGTACAATCTACACATACCATAGATTGTAATGCAACCAGTTTAAGTATTTCTAGTTGCAACAGGAAATTATCTCAGTCTGGAGTATGTGTTAGTTCCAACAGCTCATTGAAAGGTGGGAGCTCTTTTGAAAGGGCCCCCATTTCTCATACAGCAAAAGTTGTTAATCAGGTTTTAGCCATTGAATATTCTCAGCCTAAAACCACACCAGTTATTAAGAGACGCGTTAATACTTTACAGAAGATAAAATGCTTCACGTGTGGTTTATTCGGCCACATATCCCAGTTTTGTTTATCTTCGGGTGAAAAGATTTTAAAGCCAAATCAGTATACAACAAAGAGGCGTGACGTGGAAGTGTACTCACCTCGCTGGGGTGAAAAGCCCAAGAAATATGAAAATACAAATTCATACATTTCTTCCTCAACTATTAAGGCCGAAAATGAGGCTTTACAGTATGAGATTAGGCAAATGAAACAGGAACGGGATGAGTTTGTATAAGAATTCCAATCCTTTAAAAGAAATGTTATTGACTCCTTGAATTAGAAAAATGGAGGGAAAAAATTATAGAATGCCTACCAGCCAAATAAATATACATTCTAAAGATCAGTGATTGGAGTTGACGACCATGTTAGGTACCAAAGAGATTCCCATAAATCGAGCCCAAGGTTCCCATATGGCTTCAAAGTTTGAGGTCTCATCCAACAAGAGACTAACCAATTTTTCTTGTTCCATAATCCAAGAAACTTTTCGTTTCATGGACAACAGAGAAACCGATGGCCTTTTCCAAGCCTTGGCAATAGTTAGCTTTGCTCCCGTTAAAATAAACAGAATTAATCTACGGGAGACTTTAGGAATATGAGGCAAAAATCCATTAAGCAAGGCAATCGTGGGAGATTGATGTATAGGGCAACCTGTAATATTGCGTAAAATGTGAAAGACCTTATTCCAAAATCCACAAATTCTTGGACACTCCCACCATATGTTTATCATAGACCCCAGTCCCTGACATCCCCTAAAACAAAGAGGTGAAACAGAGGTGTACATAACAGCCAGTCTCGTTGGAACCAGGTACCATCTTGTAAAAAGTTTTATATTGGCCTCTATGAGAGAGGTGTTGTAAAAGCCTGATGTCGAGCGAGAGTAGCCAGTCCATAATATTTCTATCAATTAGGTGTTCCTTCTCCCAGGCTAACATGTGTGGTAGTTTCACAAAATTGAATGCCAGTGACTTGTAGATAACCGAGATCCACCCCCTTCGCTCAACTGCCTGTCCACACCAAGTTTCATATGCTGTAAAGTCTCGGGAAGAATATCCAGAATTCCCCATAGTATGAATAAAATTTGAGATTTGATGGAATCTCAGTGTTTCAGATAAAGGGAGATCTATTCAATAGTTAAAGGGCCCGTTGAGGAAAAAAAGTGTCCAATGCGGTACAACCCCTTGTCATACCACCAATAAAGGCTTCAAGGTCCAAACCTTGATGAAAAAGAGGGTTTTGGAACAACGGGGTCAAAGGTTGAGATTTAGAGACCAGCGAGGGAAGTTTCCGAAGTGAGTCCCATAAAGAAAAAGATTGTGAGAGTGATGGTGATAAGATGGGAGGTCTACTTTTGGGAGGACACCACAACAAGTGTACTAATGAGGATGATGAAACTGCTTGATTTTCATTCGATATCCAATCAGGATGTTCTGTTTTAAGATATAAAACAGATAGTTGTGCCAGCCGTGCTGCTTGATAGTACCATAAGAGATTTGGGAGGCCTAACCCACCCTGTTTGGGAAGGTTGAATAAGCATCGGTTTGAAAGGCGTGGAGCTTTAGTGTTCCAAATGAATTTAGTGAGTTTACATTGAAATGAATTCAAATGATCTCTTTTTTTTTGGAATAGGAAGTGAACGAAACAAATACAATAGCCTGGGTAAGAGGGTCATCTTGACCGAGTTAATTCTGCCAATCCAAGAAATACTGTGCGACTCCCAGTCCTTAAGATCAAGTTCAAGTTTCTTGTACATAGGAGGGTAATTAGCTTGGTATAGATTTTCAAATTTAGAGGTAACATTGATTCCTAAGTATTTAATGAAAGAGCTGCTCCACTTGAATTTGAATGTTTTCTGTAAGTCGGAAACTATAGAATCTGGGATGGACACATTAAGAGCTTGCGATTTAGACATATTAACTCTAAGTCCAGATAGTATCGAAAACTGATCTAGCAAAGAACAAATCTCTGGTAAAGAAGACTGTGGTGAAGTTACAAAAAGTAATAGGTCATCTGCGAATAAAGCACACTTATGAGTCTCCTGACCGCATTGCACCCCCCTGATATTCGGATTACTACGAATGGCAATGGCCAGAGATTCGATCATAATAGCAAATATCAGGGGGGAGAGGGGGCAACCCTGACGTGTACCTCTTCCAATCTGAATTGGGTCGGAAAATAATCCTTGCATTCTGATTCTAGCTTTAGGTGTGGAATAAAGGGCTTCTAAAATTCCTTACATATTCTGTCCAAATCCCCAGCGTTTAAGTACCGCAAATAGATATGTCCATGACTCCGAATCGAAGGCCTTCTGGAGGTCCAACGACAGTAACATACCCTCCTGTTTATGACCTCCCTCCCAATTTGATTGTAGTATTGATACAAGATCCACTGCTCTTCGCACTTGATCAGGACCTTGCCTACCAGGTATAAAACCGACCTGATCTTTGTGGATATAAAGTCCTATAAAAGAAGCCACTCTATTCGCTAATAATTTGGTCAATATTTTGAGGTCATTATTGATTAAGGAAATTGGTCTGTAGTTTTCAAATTGACTATTGTCTTTATCCGGTTTTGGGATCATAGAAATATAAGCCATATTAAGTTGATTATCTATCGGGGAACCTTTGATCATAGCATTAAAAAATCTAGTTAGATAAGGAGTTAGAATATCTGAAAATAATTTGTAGTATGGTAAGGAGAAACCATCAGGTCCAGGAGCTGTACCCCCCTTTAAAGCTTTTATAACATCTGATACCTCTTCATTTGAGATAGGAGCATCCAGTTCCTCTCTATGAGTATCTGATATTTTTGGTAAATGTAGGTTACTCAAGAAATCCTCCAACTCAGTAGAGACAGAGAGATTTTCTGCTGTTTATAACTTAGAATAAAAGTCCTGGAAAGCCTTTATAATGTGTTGTGAATTCAAAGTAAAGGTGCCATCTGCCTGTTTAATCTTTGGAAGAGCCTGTGAACGGAATCTAGGTGATAATTTACATGCCAACATGGGACCTATCCTGTTTCTCATCTGGTAAAATTTGGCCCCAGACCATTTAATAGATTTCTCAGCTTTCGCCGTAAGAGCCAAATTAAGAGCTACTCGTGCAGCATCCAATTTGGATATAGGAACACTCGAGGGACTTTTCTTATGTTGTTTGCACAACTCAGCAAAATCTCTCTCCAATCTCTCTATCTCAACTACCCTCTCTCTTTTCTTCCTAGCTGCTATTTGAATCAATTTACCTCTAATAGTCACCTTATGAGCTGCCCATAAAGTTTCTGGAGAAACAACCCCTCCATCATTAAAGTGGAAATAATCTTTCAAAGCTTCCTGAATTTCAGAAACCACTATGGGGTCCTTCAATAATAACTGATTAAAAGTCCAATGTGAGACCTGTGAACTAGGAATATCCCTTCTAATAGACAAAAGAATCATCGAATGGTCTGACCAAGCAGCTTCAACTATAGAGGAAGAAAGAGCTAAGGGAATATGATGCGTGGAAATCCAAATGTGGTCTATACGGGAATAGGACTGGTGCGGATTAGAGAAGTGTGTAAAATCTTGTTTTTTTGGATGAAGTTCCCTCCATATATCTGTCAATCGATATTGAAAGATTAATTGAGCAATCTGAACACTTGCTTTATTAGGCCTAACAAATTTTGTTCTTAAGGGTTTAGATTTGTCCAGACTAGTATCAAAAGCTGTGTTAGAGTCCCCACCCATAATTATGACCCCCTCCATAGACGGACCAAGAGACTGAAACAATTGTTTAAAAAATTGTTTTTGTCCTCTGTTAGGAGTATAGTATGATATGAAGGTATATAGCTTATTATCAATGGTACCCTTGACCAACAGGAACCTTCCCTCCTGATTTCTGATTTCCATCTCAAGATTGAATTTGCAATTTTTAGAAAATAAAATAGCCACTCCCCTGGTCTTATTTTCAGCATTTGACAAGAAAAAAATGGAAAGTGAGCATGTATAAATGGTGGGGTGTACCTCTGTGGGAAATGGGTCTCCTGTAAGAGCACTACATCAATATGACGGGATCGATAAGCCTGGAGGGCTTTCCTTCTTTTGACTGGGGAGTTTAATCCCTGAGTGTTGTGAGACACAACACGAAGGGGGGAAGAGTTAGTATTAGTGCCGGCCATGGAGCAAAAGGGGGAGAACTCCAAATAACCCACAGCCACCTACCTCTCTCCAGGAGGAACCAGGGGCATATAAGAAATATTCTTTCACTATGTTTGAGAACGGCATACATAGAATCACCTCACAAGGAAATCTCATTGGCAGGTAGGCTGAAAAATAAAAAAAGTTAGAAAGAAAGAAGAAAGGAAAATAATCAAATAAAAATAAAAATAGTATCAATTGTAAAGCGCAGTATAACGAAACGCCTGAATCCGGCCCAGAATGGGAGGAGGGGTAAGGCTCCTTCCCCTCATTCAAAACTAAATAGGTAGTATAGCCCATATGTAGGGCCAAGTACCTATCACCCAGTATGGCCTACAACCAGACCGAGTGACAGGTGGAGGCACAATGCGACAGCACCAGCCAGGGACAGCACTCAATAAAACAATGTAATATTAAATGAACGGAACCAAACAATCATGGATTTCCAATGAAATAGCTACAGAGATCAGTTTAACTAGTAGAATAAAAAAATAAAAAAAGGCAAAAACATTAACAGTCCAAAAACTATCCATTGACTATGTAGCAACCGGACTGTGTGGCAAAAAGTAAGGCTTAGGAAATCCAAAAGTCTGTCTAATAAAATGTGTTTCCTCCAAAGGAACATACAGGGAGGAAAAAAGTAAGATGAAATACAGTAGAGTCATGCAAAACTTTTTCATGGCGGGAGGTTATCCTTTACTCTCTTAAATTTGGACTTCTCCCAAAGTGGAGCAGTCGGGCTCGAAGGAGATTGGTGTTTAGATGTCCCCTGCACAGAGGGAGAGGTATCCATATTTGAATCCAGAGTAATGAGTCTCAAGTCAAGTAACAGGCGTTCGCCCACTGGAAAATTATGAAAAACATGTTGCTTTCCATTATAAGTAAATTTCAGGGCAAAAGGAAAGGCACACCGGTATTTAATATCTTTTTTGGTCAATGCTGCAAGGAGGGGCTTCAAAGATCTCCTCTTTTGAATGGTGTATGGGGATAAGTCCGAAAAGATTTGATTAGCAGCACCTTGGAACTGTATCTGATCCTGTTGGCGGGATATCTTCATCACTTCTTCCTTAACAGAAAAAAATGAGGTTTAACTATAATGTCCCGTGGAGAGCCATCCTTCCAGAGAGGTCCCAAAGTGCCCTATCCAATTCTAATTTATTAGCCGGAATTGAAGGAAGCAAGTTTTTAATAAAGCATGAACATCCGTAATGGATTCAGGCAATCCTCTGATGCGGAAGTTTTCCCTTCTTGAGCGATTCTCAAGGTCGTCAATTCTTGCTTGAGCAGTATCAAGCTGATCCTGCAGAAACTGTAAATGATCAGTATTCTGGTTTGCCTTAGTAATAGTAAAATCAAGCTTATGCTCAATATGTTCTATCCTGCTTCCCAGGTTTTGAAAGTCTGCTTTCATTTCTCCTGTGATCCTGTCAGCATTTTGAGCTAACCTTTTGTCAAGCATATCAGAAATCCTGGTAAAAAGTTCAGTCATATTAAATGACATATCAGGGGCCTGTTCAGGATGTGTAATAAGGGAGCCTTTGTGAGGTAATGTCACTTCATGAGGTGTTAGACCCTCAGGTCCCACAGTGTTCTCAATTAGGTTTAATTGAAGTTCAGAGGGTTGAAAGGTAGCAGAGGAGTCTAAGCTCAGTGACTGTGAGCTATAGGAGAGAGTAGCAGGATGAATAACTTGCCTGCTAGTGGATGAGACATCAGTTGCAGCCTGTATCTTTGTCTGAGGTGTGGCCGCCATTTTGGATTTATCCCGTTTTTCAGAGCGCTTGTTTTTCTGTTTTAGCATTTTTTTATGAGCTTTACCTGGCATAGGTAGGTGCCTGGGGTATTCAGCAGACTTTCCCTGTAGTTTTCTACCGAATTATTATAGCTGTTTTTTCCGCCGCTAATAGCGCTGTTTAGCTGGTGCTGTGCGGAGCTCCGGTCCTAAGCCTCCATCACAGGAGCCCCCGCGCATGTGCCTCGTTGTTTTTTTTCTTATTCAGTCTCTTAGTATTCTCCTAGTGACCAGAAACGCCTAGCAATTCATTTGCAAATTACCAAAGCTCTAAACAAAATCTAGGGGATTCAAGCTAAACGAATGTGTGTGTGTCAATGAATGTGTATGAACGGTCCATGTGTAAACAAGATTTTTCATCAATAAGTGTGATTACATTAATGTGCATGCTTTGTCCTGTTTATGTTTATTTGATTATTTTTTTTTCTATCTCTCTCTCGTTTGTAATAAGCTCAATACTGGTACCAGTTTAAATTTATACCTTTTTTTTAACAAATTGAAATGTATTCGCAAATAAATAACCTGTGCACAGATACAAGATCTCGAGTCCTATAGTATATAGGAATTTGTTTTTTCTTCTCCCTTTCCTGTGGTTAGAGTGAAGCTTCATTCACTCTGACACATGGAAACTACATAACACATTACCTTATGGCATCTTATGGATTCAGTAGTAGTCTTAGGTTTTGTCTTGTTTATTTTTTCCTTCCGAATTGACGCATGTGCTGTTAATATGTGTAAAGGTTTAATGTTGACATGGGGTCTTCTTAGACTGTAAGTACTGTAAGGTTCCTGTGATAGGTAGGGTCCGAAGTGGAACTTGTGTGCTGAGGATTCAGGCAAAAACTGTCGTAGAAATATTGGTTCTATGCAGAGCACACAGCCCATATTTCCGGTGCTCTATAAGCACACACTTTAGATTCATCTTTTTGCAATAATGCTATCTTTAGCTAAGTTTGCTAAGATCCACTCACCGTTCATTCGTCCCATCATTCATCCCAAGAAAGGCAGCACCACACAGTTATGTTCTCATCTCAGCCTCCCAGCATAGTGTGTCTGGGAGCTGTGTGTCTCTCCTTTTATTGAAATCCCCACAGGATTAAAATCCCAACAGGAAGTGATGTCACAGCATGTGATCCTCACTAAAGAAGTTACCAACAGGAAGTGAGGTCACAGCATGTGACCTTCACACAGGGAAAATGACAAGGACATCCCTTCCAACAGGTAATGAAAGGATTCAATACAATAATACATACAGTGAATACAATAACGCATGATGGCTAACGTCTTATGGGTGTGTCCGGGCAGGGAAAGTGTATATGCTCCCAGCAAATGAAGCCGTATTGATTTAAAACATGGACGCCTTCCCTGACTCTGAAACGATCATAAGCTCTCATATTACCGCTGATAAAAATCCTTATTCTGCGCTATTCCATAGAATAACGCATATTCAGATTATACTATTATTGAATGGGGGAGGGAGGCTATCTGCAGATGCGCACTACGAATCCCAATCAATGTTGATCAGACACAGCAGAGACAAGAGCACGCATTTGCTCATAACCAATGATGTTGTTGCAGAGTGAGGACATCCCCTCCTCAACGATCGTCCGTGCTAATGCACAGAGGGGCCCCCCATCGGTGGACATATCCGCACCCTGCAAACATCACACTCCAACCTCAAGATGTTTTCCCCTATCAGACGGGATTCAACCAGCCTCAGACTACCCCAATCCCCAAACCCTTAAAAAGGACTCCCAACCTTCACTTAGCTACAGCTCTGGCTTCAACAGTTACATGAAGAACCCTATCCTTAACGGATGAGAATTGTTCAATCGTATCCCAAGCTCGAGCCCCCCCCCCCACCTTGTACATGCAGGACCCCATGCCCAGACCTTCTAGCTGTCCCTGCCATTCTTAATTTCTCGCACCATCAGATCCTCGCGATCGGCCAAGAGATAAGGTGCTGGGACAGCTTCACCATCACGCATGAACCTCTTGCTTTGGGGGAATTACCTTTATAAGCTGCAGATCCACAGAAACACCAAACTAAAGTTCAAACACACTTGTGGCCTACCTAGATACCCAAACCGACAAGAGGCAGAGCTATTAAAACTATAACCAATTTTACCCTCTAAAAATGCATCGTTAGATTCCATTGACAAGTGTCTGTTTGGAGTCTTCACTAGTTTGTGAAAACTCCTCATACCCATAATAACATCATAAATGGCATGTACCTCTGTCATCGCTGGGGACTAAAACTCGGTGAAGACTCAGAACAGACCATCGGTCCTGTTCGCTTTCTGAGCTAGTCAGGACATACACTTTACATAATAACTTGGGATGCTTTTCACCGTTACCCTTGCTAAAATTTACTAAACAACAAAAATATAAATAAACAAAGATACTCCTCATTCTTTGGTGTGGTTGAGCCGCTTCTTGCAGTGGCTGGCGTGGTCTCATCCCTCAAGCTTCTTTACAACGACCCAGTCACCTGGTTGGAAAGAATGTAAACTGATTATTGAGTCAGGGTCCAGGAGGGACTCGTGAACCCTGTGGTGGACATTTTGAAGTTCATGTCACAACGATCGCACCCACCCCATCAGCCGAGAATATAAGTGACAGCTAATGAGGAGAGTACGACCCTGGTTTTGATTGACCTCCAAACAACCCTCATATGACAATAACCCAGACATCGGGACTGTGGTCACTGCATAACCTGTGCGTGGCTTACAATACCTGGAACCATTGACAAAAGGTTCTTAGCCTCTGGGATGGGAACCTACTTCACCAGACTGCTGCTTGCCGATTCAAATTCTATCAAAGAAAGACAGTCTTGGCACAAACTTGGTTAGAATTACAGAGGTTATTATTAGTTTGTAAAAAACTGTCACTCTTACATTTATCATTCTCCCCCCTTTTCTTCCTCATTACAGACTGAAGGAAGAAATGCGTGGTGCAGGAAAAAATAAACAATGAAATAACCTATGATACTTTTACCTCCTTAGACTCATGTATTTATCCATATGTACAGCTGTCTACATACACATGTTCTCTGTGTACAAACTCCTTGGACCTGAAAAATACTTATAAGCAGAATCATTACTCTATTCTTCATATTTAACCTGCAAAGAATGGAAAACAATAATGACATTCCTGTACATTGGTAAATTGTCAATGACATTCTTTCAAAACTGATTCAAACAAAACCCTCTGTAACCCTTACTTTTCCCGTTCCTACAAAATACAACAGCCGCGACGCATCGAAGGATCACCGCGGTAAGTTCGAACATATTCACGTTACTACATACAAACATTCCGATACAAACGTGGGGGAAATACTTCCCAGTTTCCAAAACCACAAATGAAAAAAACAAAAACAGCCAGAATTCTCCCTTTGCTCTTTCAGCAATAGAAAAAAATACAATGGGAACATGAGAGCAGCTCGAGAACCTTCCATGGACCAGCCATACAAAGTTCAAACAAACGGGCATGAGAATTTAACCACCATTCCTCCTCTGAGAATCACAAAAGCGTGTACTACACCTCCATCAACACTCATCATTACAGATTACTGAAGCCGCAGCTGAACTACATCCATTCCAGAGGGATACCCAAAATAGTATCCTTGGACCACCTATGTTAATCTTTTTGGGGTTCAAAGGCCTTTGCCCCAAAACTAGGCTTTGTGCACTGTGTGACCGTCTGACTGTGGGAAGCCTCCATTCCTTCCCTTTGCACAGACCTCCTTGTGTCCATGGCGATTCGAATCGGCTTATCGTCTTAAACCTGCATCCAGGTTAAACCGTTGCACCCATTTTCGGAGAGCGCCGCCCGGTGTCTTCTTATACGGTGGATTGAAGAACTACAACCACTATATGGTCAAGTCCTCCAACTAGAAACCCTAACCGAGGCGTCAACTTTATGGCTTGTTGTCCCAACACTTTTGGAACTACAGCAACAACCACAGATCAACCCCCGAATTAGGCCTCTACCCCTCACAGTGCATGCATATACAAGCATTTTCCGCTATACACCCATACACTGCGTTGTCAGACTAAACCACACAGAACACTTACGCCAGTTTGCCACCTGCAGAACAATGTGGCTTCTCTCTGTATCTAGATGATAAAACAATGGTGATGCCCCCCTGTTTTTCTCTCTACCCAAACTGTATTACAGTACAAAATTTCACAAAACTGGAACAAAATATAAAAGACTTTTAAACGCAAAAATGCTTTCCATTTTCCTTCCAAACACAAATCTCATTGCTCACCTTTAACCACTTAACGACCGCCCACTGTAAATATACGTCGGCAGAATGGCACCGACAGGCAGAATCACGTACATATACGTGATTGCCTTTGTATAGTTGGGGGGTCCGATCGGACCCCCCTTCTTTACAGTGGGTGGTCGTTTTACCTTCAGGAGCGATCTGGCATGAGGGGACGGCCGTTCGATTCCGGCCCCCCCCCTCTCGATCGCTCCCGGCGAATGAGAGAGCTTCCCCTGCCTGTGTACTGTTTACACAGGCAGGAGGAAGTGATGTCATCTCTCCTGCGGCGCTCACATATACCGAGCGCCGTACAGGAGAAGATGCAGGTTAGTGCACAAAACAGCACACTGACACCAGGACACATAGGCACATAAATCGCCCCCCCCAGGCCCCCCCAGATCACCCCCCAGATCACCCCCCAGCCCCCAGTCACAGTGTCACTGATTGCAGTGACCATTTATTTAGTGATCACTGCAATCAGTGACATTTGTGACTGTAAAAGTGTCACTACATTTAGTTTTAGGTCCAGTGTAGCCCCCTAACCCCCCCTAATAAAGGTTTAACCCCCTGATCACCCCCCAGATAACCCTTTCACCCCCTAGCACCACCGTCGCTAAGCGATCATTTTTCTGATCGATGTCTTAGCGTCGGTGATGCTGATCGGTAGCCAGTAATTTTTTTTAGGTTCGCCGCAGGTTTTTATAGCATCGGGTACCCCCATATATTACCTAATAAAGGTTTAACCCCCTTGATCGCCCCCCAAGTAACCCTTTCACCCCCTATCACCACTGTCACTAAGCGATAATTTTTCTGATCGATGTCTTAGCGTCGGCGATGCTGATCGGTAGCCAGTAATTTTTTTTAGGTTTGCCGCAGGTTTTTATAGCGTCGGGTACCCCCATATATTACCTAATAAAGGTTTAACCCCCTTGATCACCCCCCAGGTAACCCTTTCACCCCCTATCACCGCCGTCGCTAAGCGATCATTTTTCTGATCGATGTCTTAGCGTCGGTGATGCTGATCGGTAGCCAGTAATTTTTTTTAGGTTCGCCGCAGGTTTTTATAGCGTCGGGTACCCCCATATATTACCTAATAAAGGTTTAACACCCTTGATCGCCCCCCAGGTAACCCTTTCACCCCCTATCACCACTGTCACTAAGCGATAATTTTTCTGATCGCTGTCTTAGCGTCGGTGATGCAGATCGGTAGCCAGTAATTTTTTTTAGGTTCGCCGCAGGTTTTTATAGCGTCGGGTACCCCCATATATTACCTAATAAAGGTTTAACCCCCTTGATCACCCCCCAGGTAACCCTTTCACCCCCTATCACCGCCGTCGCTAAGCGATAATTTTTCTGATCGATGTCTTAGCGTCGGTGATGCTGATCGGTAGCCAGTAATTTCTTTTAGGTTCGCCGCAGGTTTTTATAGCGTCGGGTACCCCCATATATTACCTAATAAAGGTTTAACACCCTTGATCGCCCCCCAGGTAACCCTTTCACCCCCTATCACCACTGTCACTAAGCGATAATTTTTCTGATCGCTGTCTTAGCGTCGGTGATGCTGATCGGTAGCCAGTAATTTATTTTAGGTTCGCCGCAGGTTTTTATAGCGTCGGGTACCCCGATATATTACCTAATAAAGGTTTAACCCCCTTGATCACCCCCCAGGTAACCCTTTCACCCCCTATCACCACTGTCGCTAAGCAATCATTTTTCTGATCGCTGTCTTAGCGTCGGTGATGCAGATCGGTAGCCAGTATTTTTTTTTAGGTTCGCCGCAGGTTTTTATAGCGTCAGGTACCCCCATATATTATCTAATAAAGGTTTAACCCCCTGATCGCCCCCAGGTAACCCTTTCACCCCCTATCACCACTGTCGCTAAGCAATCGTTTTTATGATCGTTGTCTTAGTGTCGGTGATGCCGATAGGTAGCCAGTAATTTTTATTTAGGTTCGCCGTCAGGTTTTTATATAGTGTCAGGTACCCCCATATATTACCTAATAAAGGTTTTAACCCCCTAATTGCCCCTAGTTAACCCTTTCACCAGTAATCACCATATAAGTGTTACGGGTGATGCTGGTTAGTTAGTTGGCTTTTTATAGTGTCAGGGCACCCGCCGTATATAACCCAATAAAGGTTTAACCCCCTGATCGCCCGGCGGGTGATATCAATTAGGTTTTAGCGTCAGAGAGGGTCTGCGTCACACCCCAGGCAGCGTCAGGTTAGTGCCAGTAGCGCTAACACCCACGCGTTAAGCATACACCCCCCTTAGTGGTATAGTATCTGAACAGATCAATATCTGATCTGATCAGATCTATACTAGCGTCCCCAGCAGTTTAGGGTTCCCAAAAACGCAGTGTTAGCGGGATCAGCCCAGATCCCTGCTAGCACCTGCGTTTTGCCCCTCTGTCCAGCCCAGGCCACCCAAGTGCAGTATCGATCGATCACTGTCACTTGCAAAACACAACACACATAACTGCAGCGTTCGCAGAGACAGGCCTGATCCCTGCGACTCCAGTGCTGTAGGAGGTGATTTCACCACCACAGATAAAAAAAAAAAAGCATATATGCCGAAGCATTGGGGCAGCAGGGGCGGAGGAGCGATTTTGCTCCTAATGCCGCGTACATACGGTCGAAATTCCGACGGAGGCTTGCCCGTGGAAAAGTCTGACCATGTGTACGCGGCATAACTTTTGCGGGAAGATGCCCCCATGCTTCGGCATATATAAATGGTGCATGTATGCCCATCATTAGAAGTGGGTGGATCAAGGGCGGTATTCTAATGGCGGGCATACCCACCGATCAATCTTTTTTTTTCATTCAGCCAACAGGCTGCATGAAAAAAAAGATTACAATACATGTCCAACAAGGACCAGCAACATACTGGTATGTTGCTGGACTTTGAATGTTTATACCAGAATGATGCCTGTGGGTTTAGGTATCATTCTTTTCAGCCAGCGGCTGGCTTTCATGTAAAAGCAATCCTAGTGGCTAATTAGCCTCTGGACTGCTTTTACAAGCAGTGGGAGGGAATGCCCCCCCCGGATATAAAAAGCGCCATTGGGAAATTGGGAAAGCATTTTATCACACCGATCTTGGTGTGGTCAGATGCTTTGAGGGCAGAGGAAAGATCTAGGGTCCAATAGACCCCAGTTTTTTCAAAAAAGAGTACCTGTCATTACCTATTGCTATCATAGGGGATATTTACATTCCCTGAGATAACAATAAAAATGATAAAAAAAAAAAATATGGAAGCAACAGTTTAAAAATAAAATAAAAAAGCAAAATTAATAAAAAAACAAAAAAAAACAAAAGCACCCCTGTCCTGCCCTGCTCTTGCCCAATGGCGAACGCAAGCGTCGGTCTGGCGTCATATGTAAACAGAAATTGGAGCAAACTTACCTTCATATAGTCCTTCTGCAGGACCTGAATAATAGCAGAACACGTTTCAGGGATTATGATCCCGAGAGCCTGGGGGGAGATGCCTGTTGTGAACTTGAGGTCCTGCAAGCTTCTCCCAGTTGCCAGGTATCTCAACGTGGCAATAAGCCTCTGCTCGGCAGTGATCGCCTGGCACATCACAATGTCCTGCCTCGTGATATAGGGGGACAGCAAATCCAACAGACAGTGAAAAACGGGGTCCGTCATCCTGAGATAATTCCTGAAATCATCAGGATTATTCTCATGGATTTCCCGCAGCAGAGACATATGAGAGAATTGGTCACGCTGTAGCAACCAATTCTTGGTCCATGAACTCCTCCTCACCCTGTTCACGGAATGAACTCGGATTACAGTGTTAACCGCAACACCAAGTCCATAGCCAGCATGAGCTCGAGAATGAGAACACACTTCAAACATGGTCTTAAACCGGTCACCTGGTCAGAACGAACTCAAACAGAATGCACCGTGGAACAGCAAGGCCTGAGAAGAATGACCTGAAAAACAGTAAACGAACGGCCAAGAAGGCACTGCAAAGCAGTAACGACCTGACTGCACGCACTGAAGAACAAATACGAACCCACAAGCACAAACTGAACACCAGGAAACGATCTGAAAAGCACGGAGACTGAAAAGCGTGAATCGGCTCTCACCAAACTTTTACTAACACGCGGTAACATGAAATCAGCAAAAGCAGCCCAAGGGGTGGCGCCATTAGATTTGAACTTCCCTTTTAGAGCGCCGTCGTATGTGTTGTACGTCCCGTTGTTTTGTTGCCGTCGGTTTTTTGACTGATGGTGTGTAGCCAAGACTGATGGAAGACAGTCTCATCGGAAATCCGATGTAAAAAACCATCGGATTAGAAACCATAGGATATCCGATCATGTGTACAGGGCTTAAGAGTTTCTATGACAAATAGTGATGAGCCGAACACCCCCGGGTTCGGTTCGCACCAGAACCCGCGAACGGACCGAAAGTTCGAACGAACATTAGAACCCTATTAAATACAATGGATGCGAACGTTCGAATTCTAAAGTGCTAATTATAAAAACTATTATGCATGTTATTGTCCTAAAAAGGGTTTGGGAACCCGGGTTCTGCACCAGGGGACATGTATCAATGCAAAAAGAAGTTTTAAAAACGGTCGTTTTCCGGGAGCAGTCATTTTAATGATGCATAAAGTGAAAAAAAAAAAGTCAAATATTCCTTTAAATATCGTACCTGGGGGGTGTCTAAAGTATGCCTGTGAAGTGCCACGTGTTTCCCGTGTTTAGAACTGTCCCTGCACAAAATGACACTTCTAAAGGAAAAAAAAGCCATTTAAAACTGCTTGCGGCTTTAATGTAATGTCTGGTCCCGGTAATATGGATGAAAATCTTTAAGAAAAATGGCATAGCTACCCCATGACCCCCCCCCTACCCCAGCCCATTACCAGCCCCTTTGGGTCTTGTATGGATATTAAGGGGAACCCCGCACATAAAATAAAAAAGGCCCTATATACTCTGAACAGCCGTATACAGGCGGTGCATACAAGACAGGGACTGTAGGTTTGTTGTTATGTAGAATCTGTTTGTAATTTTGAACAGGTACATTGTTGAAGTGTAGCTCCAGACCAAAAATCTATTTTTAAACTTTTTGGAAAACATAGGTAAGGGTTATCACCCCTGTAACATTTGTTTTGCTGTCTGTGCCCCTGTTCAGAACATTTCACCTCACTTTCCGTCCTAATGACAACTGTTTTTGAAATGTGGTGTTTTTCTTGAAACAAGGATTGCTGATAAAGCATCAGTACAGAGGAGACACCTTTCTCCCATATTTATTCTTACAGGAGAGAATTTTCCTTCCTAGTGGTAGATTTCCTCTCACTTCCTGTTGTCTTCTTGCGTTTGCAAGTAGGAGTCGTTTGTAAGTTGGATGTTTGAAAGTAGGGACCTGCCGTATATACTCTGCAGAAATAGGCCCCTTAGTTGTTGGTGTTGGCACAACACTGTAAGCACTCACAGTTACTCTTGGTTGGTGCTGGAACGCCCTGCTGTCAACTATTATATCAGGAATTTTAATTACATATAATTGTTGAACAGTGGTAGTAAAAATTGGGCCTTTGATGGTGGTGCTGGTGCCACAACACTGTAAGCCCTGACAGTTACTCTTGGTGGGTGCAGCAATGGGCCCTGCTGTGAATTATTAGATCAAGAATTGTAATTACATGCCCCTGTTGAACAGGGGCTGAAAAATTGGGCCTTAGGCACTGGTGGCACAACACTGCAACCCTTCACAGATACTGTACTTGGAGCACAGCAATGAGCCCTGTTGCAAAGTATTGCTTCAAAAATTGTAATGACACGCCCCTGTTAAACAGGGGCTGAAAAATTGGGCCTTAGGCACTGGTGGCACAACACTGCAACTCCTCACAGATACTGTACTTGGAGCACAGCAATGAGCCCTGTTGCAAAGTATTGCTTCAAAAATTGTAATTACACGCCCCTGTTAAACAGGGGCTGAAAAATTGGGCGTTAGGCACTGGTGGCGGCACCCATAAACAAAAATGATCTTCCAAGCTATCATCATCAATCGTATCATTGAGGACTCGGAGGAGGAGGATAGCCAGTCAACATAACAGCACAGGCACTCAGCATCAGCATCAGTCTTGAAGGGATGTGACATTTTAAAATCAATTAGTCTGTTATATCAGCATCAGGTGTGTGGTAGCTGGTGGTGATCCAAGACTGGTTCATCTTGATGAAAGTCAGTCGATCAACCGAGTCGGTGGACAGGCGCACCCTGTGATCCGTGACAAATCCTCCAGCAGCACTGAATGTGCGTTCCGAAAGAACGCTGGATGCAGGACAGGCCAGTAGCTCAATTGCATACTGTGCAAGCTCTGGCCAGTGATCCATCCTCAAGACCCAGTAAGCCAGAGGATTTTCGGTGGGGAAGGTGTCCAAGTCTGACCTTGCCCCTAGATATTCCTGCACCATGTTTATCAGACGCTGGCGATGGTTGCTGGAACCGATCATACTTTGGGGCTGCGGACTAAAGAATTGTCTGAACGCATCGGTCAGACGGCCACCTTCCCCACCGCTCCTTCTTTGACTGGCCGAAGCCTCAGCAACTCGTTGTCCAGGACCAGGAGTTTGCAACCTCCCAGTCTCTGGGAACGCGTTGCACAGACCTTTCTGCAAGGCCTCCCGGAGTTGTCTCATCCTCTGCTCCCTCTGCGACGGTAACATAAGGTCCGCAACCTTACCCTTGTACCGTGGATCAAGGAGAGTGGCCAGCCAGTAATGGTCCCTCTCCTTGATCCGAAGAATACGAGGATCCTTCCGCAGACTTTGCAGGATCAGGGAGGCCATGCAGCGTAGGTTTGCTGAGGCATTCGCTCCGGAGTCCTCTGGGTCACTAAGGACGACATGATCCGCAGCCACCTCCTCCCAGCCACGTACAAGTCCACTGGTTTCTTGGGACTGTAAATCATCCCTAAAAGACTGCTGCTGATGATGCTGAGTGCCAGCCTCCACCTCCATGCTGACACAATCCTCCTCCTCCTCCTCCTCCTCCTCCTCCTCCTCTTCCTGTGCGATGGGTGGGACAGAAGGAACACTGTCTGGGTAAAGGGGGCCTTGAGAGGCAAGGAAGTCCTCCTCTTCCTGCCTCTGTTCTGCCTCAAGTGCCCTGTCCATTATTCCACGCAGCGTGTGCTCCAACAGGTGGACAAGAGGTACAGTGTCACTGATGCATGCACTGTCACTGCTCACCATCCTCGTGGCCTCCTCAAATGGTGCCAGGACAGTGCATGCATCCCTGATCATGCCCCACTGGCGTGGAGAAAAAAAACCAAGCTCCCCTGACCCTGTCCTGGTGCCGTAGTCGCACAGGTACTCATTGATGGCCCTCTGCTGCGTGTGCAGCCGCTGCAGCATGGCCAACGTTGAGTTCCACCTGGTGGGCATGTCACATATAAGGCGGTTCTTGGGCAGGTTCAACTCCTTTTGCAGCTCAGCCAGGCGAGCACTGGCATTATAAGATCTGCGGAAATGCACACAGACTTTCCTGGCCTGCCTCAGGACATCCTGTAAGCCCGGGTACCTGCCCAAGAAGCGCTGCACCACCAGGTTAAGGACGTGAGCCACACAGGGCACATGGGTCAGTTGTCCCTGTCGGAGGGCGGAGAGGAGGTTGGTGCCATTGTCGCAAACCACCATTCCTGGCTTAAGCTGGCGTGGCGTCAACCACCTCTCGGCCTGGCCCTGCAGAGCAGACAGGACCTCTGCCCCAGTGTGGCTTCTGTCCCCCAAACACACCAGCGCAAGCACGGCATGGCATCTTTTTGCCTGCGTACTTGCGTAGCCCCGTGAACGGCTACGGAGCACCGCTGGTTCATAGGACAAACCACAGGAAGAGGCCATGGAGGAAGAAGAAGAGGAGGGGGTGGAGGAGAGAGGTGTGTCACAACCAGTAGTAGCATTTTGGAGGCATGGCGGTGGGACAACCTCCAACACTACTGCACCTTGTCCTGAATCCTTCCCAGCTGCCAAAAGAGTGACCCAATGGGCCGTGAAAGAAAGGTAACGTCCCTGTCCATGCCTGCTGGACCATGAGTCAGCGGTAATATGCACCTTACCGCTGACCGCCCTGTCCAGCGAGGCCAAGACATTGCCTTCCACATGCCGGTAGAGAGCCGGAATAGCCTTCCGTGAGAAAAAGTGGCGTTTGGGAACCTGCCACTGAGGAACCGCACATTGCACAAACTCACGGAAGGGGGCCGAGTCTACCAACTGAAAAGGCAGCAGTTGAAGCGCTAGCAATTTAGCCAAGCTAGCATTCAACCGCTGGGCATGTGGATGGCTGGGAGTGAACTTCTTTCGACGGTCCAGCAGCTGGGGCAGGGAAATTTGCCTGCTAGAATCGGACGTCGGTGTACTGCTAGCAGAGTGGGCGCAAGTACTTGGCTGTGACACACCTAATTCTACACCTTCATTCCTCTCAGTGCATGTTTCAGAGAGGACTGAAGTTATAGTGGGGTTGGAGATCCCAGCTGATGCGGTGCAAGGAGAGGTCCGCTTGGTTCTTTGGTGTGGGTCTTTGAGGTAGGCTTGCCAACGAGCTGCATGGCAGGTCAACATATGTCTGGTCAGGCATGTGGTACCCAAGCGGCTGATGTTTTGGCCACGCGATATACGCTTGAGACATATGTTGCAAACAGCAGCTGTGCGATCTGATGCACTAGCCTCAAAAAAGGCCCACACCAAAGAACTTTTTGAATGACGGGCAGAGGCAGCGCCCTGCACAGGCGGAGCTCTGCGGTGTGATTCCGTCGGTGTACTGCCCTTACGCTGGCCACCAAAGGGCATCCTGCCTCGTTGGAGATGTGCCTCCTCCTCATCCTCCTCCTCCTCCTCTCTCCTATTAGGCACCCACGTGGAGTCATTGACCTCATCATCCCCTCCCTCCTCATCACTGGAGCCAATCTGGCAGTATGCTGCAGCTGCTGGAACATGACTGCCAGATTGGTGTCCTTCTTGAGCATCCCCTCTGTCTGCTCTCACGCTACTGCCTTCCTCTAGCTGGGTTTCATCATCAGACCCTTCGAAACGCTGGGCATCCTCCTGGAGCATGTACCCAACACTGTGCTGAAACAGTTCGGGGGACTCCTCAGGAGGAGGACATGGTGGGTCTAGGGAAGGAGTGACTGATGATTTGTCTGACATTGATACCAGGGAAGACGACGCTTTGGCAGCTGCTTTTCCAGTACCCTGAGCCTGGGTGAGAGAGGATGAGGAGGAGGAGGAGGGCTTGGTCATCCACTCTACCAAGTCTTCGGCATGATGTGGCTCAACATGTCCAGCTGCCGAAAAGAAGGACAAGCGTGTCCCATGGCCATGTGCTGATGACAATGCACCGCGTCCACGACCAGCACTGTTGCCCCCAGACACAGAGCCTGCTTGCCCTCTTTTATTGCCTCCTGACTGTCTGCCTCTCCTTGTTTGCCTTCCAGACATTCTAATAGATGGCCTGCAGGGAGATGGGAAAAAAGCAATAAGGGCTACCTTCAGGTGTCCTTCTCTGTCCCTTGAAACAAGGACTTTCACAGTGAAAGAAACTGACACTGTCCCTACCTAGAGTTTTCTGTCCCTAGAATAAATGTTTTTTTTAATCACAATATAGCACAAGGACAATTCACTCAATGTCTCTCCAGGTCCCTGGAAACAAGGACTTGCAGAGTGAAAGAAACTGACACTGTCCCTACCTAGAGTTTTCTGTCCCTAGAATAAATGTTTTTTTTAAGCACAATATAGCACAAGGACAATTAACTCACTGTCCTTACAGGTCCCTGGAAACAAGGACTTGCAGAGTGAAAAAAAAAAACACTCTCCCTACCTACAGTTTTCTGTCCCTAGAAAAAATGTTTTTTTTAAGCACAATATAGCACAAGGACAATTAACTCACTGTCCTTACAGGTCCCTGGAAACAAGGACTTGCAGAGTGAAAGAAAAAAAACACTCTCCCTACCTACAGTTTTCTGTCCCTAGAAAAAATGTTTTTTTTAATCACAATATAGCACAAGGAAAATTAACTCACTGTCCTTACAGGTCCCTGGAAACAAGGACTTGCAGAGTGAAAGAAAAAAAACACTCTCCCTACCTACAGTTTTCTGTCCCTAGAAAAAATGTTTTTTTTAATCACAATATAGCACAAGGAAAATTAACTCACTGTCCTTACAGGTCCCTGGAAACAAGGACTTGCAGAGTGAAAGAAACTGACACTGTCCCTACCTAGAGTTTTCTGTCCCTAGAATAAATGTTTTTTTTAAGCACAATATAGCACAAGGACAATTAACTCACTGTCCTTACAGGTCCCTGGAAACAAGGACTTGCAGAGTGAAAAAAAAAAAACACTCTCCCTACCTACAGTTTTCTGTCCCTAGAAAAAATGTTTTTTTTAAGCACAATATAGCACAAGGACAATTAACTCACTGTCCTTACAGGTCCCTGGAAACAAGGACTTGCAGAGTGAAAGAAAAAAAACACTCTCCCTACCTAGAGTTTTCTGTCCCTAGAATAAATGTTTTTTTTAATCACAATATAGCACAAGGAAAATTAACTCACTGTCCTTACAGGTCCCTGGAAACAAGGACTTGCAGAGTGAAAGAAACTGACACTGTCCCTACCTAGAGTTTTCTGTCCCTAGAATAAATGTTTTTTTTAATCACAATATAGCACAAGGAAAATTAACTCACTGTCCTTACAGGTCCCTGGAAACAAGGACTTGCAGAGTGAAAGAAACTGACACTGTCCCTACCTAGAGTTTTCTGTCCCTAGAATAAATGTTTTTTTTAATCACAATATAGCACAAGGAAAATTAACTCACTGTCCTTACAGGTCCCTGGAAACAAGGACTTGCAGAGTGAAAGAAACTGACACTGTCCCTACCTAGAGTTTTCTGTCCCTAGAATAAATGTTTTTTTTAATCACAATATAGCACAAGGAAAATTAACTCACTGTCCTTACAGGTCCCTGGAAACAAGGACTTGCAGAGTGAAAGAAACTGACACTGTCCCTACCTAGAGTTTTCTGTCCCTAGAATAAATGTTTTTTTTAAGCACAATATAGCACAAGGACAATTAACTCACTGTCCTTACAGGTCCCTGGAAACAAGGACTTGCAGAGTGAAAGAAAAAAAACACTCTCCCTACCTACAGTTTTCTGTCCCTAGAAAAAATGTTTTTTTTAATCACAATATAGCACAAGGAAAATTAACTCACTGTCCTTACAGGTCCCTGGAAACAAGGACTTGCAGAGTGAAAGAAACTGACACTGTCCCTACCTAGAGTTTTCTGTCCCTAGAATAAATGTTTTTTTTAATCACAATATAGCACAAGGACAATTAACTCACTGTCCTTACAGGTCCCTGGAAACAAGGACTTGCAGAGTGAAAGAAACTGACACTGTCCCTACCTAGAGTTTTCTGTCCCTAGAATAAATGTTTTTTTTAAGCACAATATAGCACAAGGACAATTAACTCACTGTCCTTACAGGTCCCTGGAAACAAGGACTTGCAGAGTGAAAGAAAAAAAACACTGTCCCTACCTAGAGTTTTCTGTCCCTAGAAAAAATGTTTTTTTTAATCACAATATAGCACAAGGAAAATTAACTCACTGTCCTTACAGGTCCCTGGAAACAAGGACTTGCAGAGTGAAAGAAACTGACACTGTCCCTACCTAGAGTTTTCTGTCCCTAGAATAAATGTTTTTTTTAATCACAATATAGCACAAGGACAATTAACTCACTGTCCTTACAGGTCCCTGGAAACAAGGACTTGCAGAGTGAAAGAAACTGACACTGTCCCTACCTAGAGTTTTCTGTCCCTAGAATAAATGTTTTTTTTAAGCACAATATAGCACAAGGACAATTAACTCACTGTCCTTACAGGTCCCTGGAAACAAGGACTTGCAGAGTGAAAGAAAAAAAACACTCTCCCTACCTAGAGTTTTCTGTCCCTAGAAAAAATGTTTTTTTTAATCACAATATAGCACAAGGAAAATTAACTCACTGTCCTTACAGGTCCCTGGAAACAAGGACTTGCAGAGTGAAAGAAAAAAAACACTCTCCCTACCTACAGTTTTCTGTCCCTAGAAAAAATGTTTTTTTTAATCACAATATAGCACAAGGAAAATTAACTCACTGTCCTTACAGGTCCCTGGAAACAAGGACTTGCAGAGTGAAAGAAACTGACACTGTCCCTACCTAGAGTTTTCTGTCCCTAGAATAAATGTTTTTTTTAATCACAATATAGCACAAGGAAAATTAACTCACTGTCCTTACAGGTCCCTGGAAACAAGGACTTGCAGAGTGAAAGAAACTGACACTGTCCCTACCTAGAGTTTTCTGTCCCTAGAATAAATGTTTTTTTTAATCACAATATAGCACAAGGAAAATTAACTCACTGTCCTTACAGGTCCCTGGAAACAAGGACTTGCAGAGTGAAAGAAACTGACACTGTCCCTACCTAGAGTTTTCTGTCCCTAGAATAAATGTTTTTTTTAATCACAATATAGCACAAGGACAATTAACTCACTGTCCTTACAGGTCCCTGGAAACAAGGACTTGCAGAGTGAAAGAAACTGACACTGTCCCTACCTAGAGTTTTCTGTCCCTAGAATAAATGTTTTTTTTAAGCACAATATAGCACAAGGACAATTAACTCACTGTCCTTACAGGTCCCTGGAAACAAGGACTTGCAGAGTGAAAGAAAAAAAACACTCTCCCTACCTACAGTTTTCTGTCCCTAGAAAAAATGTTTTTTTTAATCACAATATAGCACAAGGAAAATTAACTCACTGTCCTTACAGGTCCCTGGAAACAAGGACTTGCAGAGTGAAAGAAACTGACACTGTCCCTACCTAGAGTTTTCTGTCCCTAGAATAAATGTTTTTTTTAATCACAATATAGCACAAGGACAATTAACTCACTGTCCTTACAGGTCCCTGGAAACAAGGACTTGCAGAGTGAAAGAAACTGACACTGTCCCTACCTAGAGTTTTCTGTCCCTAGAATAAATGTTTTTTTTTAAGCACAATATAGCACAAGGACAATTAACTCACTGTCCTTACAGGTCCCTGGAAACAAGGACTTGCAGAGTGAAAGAAACTGACACTGTCCCTACCTAGAGTTTTCTGTCCCTAGAATAAATGTTTTTTTTAAGCACACTATAGCAGAAGCACAAAACACACTGACACTCTCCCTACCTATCCTTCTCTTTCCCTAAACTAAAGGAATCCAGGTTAAGCAAGAAAGAAATAACAGTCACTGTCCCTGCCTATGCTACTCTATCCCTGCTCCGGAACACACTACACTAGGCCGCCGTGCTGGCGGCCTTTTATAGTGTGGGGCGTGTACTAAACACCCTCAGCAATAATTGGCCACAGGCATCCTGCCTGTGGCCAATCATTGCTCTCCTCGCTGCCGGCGCTGTGATTGGCCAAGCATGCGGGGTCACAGTGCATGCTTGGCCAATCACAGCGCCTGGATGACACTGCGATGGCGTAGTGCATTGTGGGCCGTTCGCGTCACTCGAATTTGGCGCGAACGGCCCAAATCGTTCGATCTTCGTCGAACGATCGAACAGCCAATGTTCGAGTCGAACGTATGTTCGACTCGAACACGAAGCTCATCCCTAATGACAAATATGAATGCTAGCCACCAGCAGCCAACAATACAAGGGCTGAAGGCTGCAGACAGTAAATGTGAGAAATTATCGGCATCTTCCAGCACAGGGCAGCGGGTACAATCTACACATACCATAGATTGTAATGCAACCAGTTTAAGTATTTCTAGTTGCAACAGGAAATTATCTCAGTCTGGAGTATGTGTTAGTTCCAACAGCTCATTGAAAGGTGGGAGCTCTTTTGAAAGGGCCCCCATTTCTCATACAGCAAAAGTTGTTAATCAGGTTTTAGCCATTGAATATTCTCAGCCTAAAACCACACCAGTTATTAAGAGACGCGTTAATACTTTACAGAAGATAAAATGCTTCACGTGTGGTTTATTCGGCCACATATCCCAGTTTTGTTTATCTTCGGGTGAAAAGATTTTAAAGCCAAATCAGTATACAACAAAGAGGCGTGACGTGGAAGTGTACTCACCTCGCTGGGGTGAAAAGCCTAAGAAATATGAAAATACAAATTCATACATTTCTTCCTCAACTATTAAGGCCGAAAATGAGGCTTTACAGTATGAGATTAGGCAAATGAAACAGGAACGGGATGAGTTTGTATAAGAATTCCAATCCTTTAAAAGAAATGTTATTGACTCCTTGAATTAGAAAAATGGAGGGAGTAAATTTGTCCATCGGGAACCAAACCAGTACACCAGTGTTTTAGGGGTCTAGGGCATTTAGTTTCACTAGATCAAAGTGGCAAGGTCATTGACCATTTACCAATGTACATGTAAGAATGTTGTTGGCTTTAAATAAGTAAAAAAAAAAAAGTGGGATAAAGTAATAACTGTTTTGCTGCAAGTTATTATTTTTTTCAGGGTAAGTGAGTCCTGAAAGTATATAAGCTGTTCATATGCGTAAATACGCGCCTAACAAAAGGTAAAGTATAGCATTCCATGGTTTTTGTTTTTTTTCTTTTTTATCATTTAAGTTTTATTTTCATAAATAAGAAGTCATTACAGAATCATAGACATTAAAAAAAAAAATTACAGTTGACTTCACAGAAATTTCAGATACTATTACCATAGATACTTAGACACATTATCACTGCGAGAAACAGTTACTGTCAGTATTTAAACAAAAATTATGAATATAAAGCCTCAACTTAGTCGCGTATATATTCAAATAATCTTATAGACTGGTTTCATACTAACTAACATAAAGGATATCTAATTCTCAATAAAATAAAACAAAATCATGAAGGACTCCTACTCCCGTCCCCAGTCACCCCTAACGGGAACACATTGTGACTAGGGAGGAGAGAGTGTCCCCCACCCAACCTTCCGGTTTCTACCGACAATCGTCAGTGGACACAAATGGGGAGATAAAATAGAAAGTTATCAATTGTTCATACAAAAACAAATACTAATCCTTAGTAAGAGAACTAAGATCCGTACTCAGTCTGCTAAAGCAAAGACTAACAGTCTAAGCCCAGAAGGAAAAGATAGAAACTGAACCTGAAACTTCTATATAATATATATTGAAATAAAACAATACACATACTCTAAAAATGAAAAGTCCATACAGAGAGAGAAAAAGTAAAAGGAAAAATAAAGAAGAGAAAAAAAAAAACCCAGATAGGAAATGAAAAAATTATAGAATGCCTACCAGCCAAATAAATATACATTCTAAAGATCAGTGATTGGAGTTGACGACCATGTTAGGTACCAAAGAGATTCCCATAAATCGAGCCCAAGGTTCCCATATGGCTTCAAAGTTTGAGGTCTCATCCAACAAGAGACTAACCAATTTTTCTTGTTCCATAATCCAAGAAACTTTTCGTTTCATGGATAACAGAGAAACCGATGGCCTTTTCCAAGCCTTGGCAATAGTTAGCTTTGCTCCCGTTAAAATAAACAGAATTAATCTACGGGAGACTTTAGGAATATGAGGCATAAATCCATTAAGCAAGGCAATCGTGGGAGATTGATGTATAGGGCAACCTGTAATATTGCGTAAAATGTGAAAGACCTTATTCCAAAATCCACAAATTCTTGGACACTCCCACCATATGTTTATCATAGACCCCAGTCCCTGACATCCCCTAAAACAAAGAGGTGAAACAGAGGTGTACATAACAGCCAGTCTCGTTGGAACCAGGTACCATCTTGTAAAAAGTTTTATATTGGCCTCTATGAGAGAGGTGTTGTAAAAGCCTGATGTCGAGCGAGAGTAGCTTGCATGCCAGTCCATAATATTTCTATCAATTAGGAGTTCCTTCTCCCAGGCTAACATGTGTGGTAGTTTCACAAAATTGAATGCCAGTGACTTGTAGATAACTGAGATCCACCCCCTTCGCTCAACTGCCTGTCCACACCAAGTTTCATATGCTGTAAAGTCTCGGGAAGAATATCCAGAATTCCCCATAGTATGAATAAAATTAGAGATTTGATGGAATCTCAGTGTTTCAGATAAAGGGAGATCTATTCAATAGTTAAAGGGCCCGTTGAGGAAAAAAAGTGTCCAATGCGGTACAACCCCTTGTCATACCACCAATAAAGGCTTCAAGGTCCAAACCTTGATGAAAAAGAGGGTTTTGGAACAACGGGGTCAAAGGTTGAGATTTAGAGACCAGCGAGGGAAGTTTCCGAAGTGAGTCCCATAAAGAAAAAGATTGTGAGAGTGATGGTGATAAGATGGGAGGTCTACTTTTGGGAGGACACCACAACAAGTGTACTAATGAGGATGATGAAACTGCTTGATTTTCATTCGATATCCAATCAGGATGTTCTGTTTTAAGATATAAAACAGATAGTTGTGCCAGCCGTGCTGCTTGATAGTACCATAAGAGATTTGGGAGGCCTAACCCACCCTGTTTGGGAAGGTTGAATAAGCATCGGTTTGAAAGGCATGGAGCTTTATTGTTCCAAATGAATTTAGTGAGTTTACATTGAAATGAATTCAAATGATCTCTTTTTTTTGGAATAGGAAGTGAACGAAACAAATACAATAGCCTGGGTAAGAGGGTCATCTTGACCGAGTTAATTCTGCCAATCCAAGAAATACTGTCGGAATCCCAGTCCTTAAGATCAAGTTCAAGTTTCTTGTACATAGGAGGGTAATTAGCTTGGTATAGATTTTCAAATTTAGAGGTAACATTGATTCCTAAGTATTTAATGAAAGAGCTGCTCAACTTGAATTTGAATGTTTTCTGTAAGTCGGAAACTATAGAATCTGGGATGGACACATTAAGAGCTTGCGATTTAGACATATTAACTCTAAGTCCAGATAGTATCGAAAACTGATCTAGCAAAGAACAAATCTCTGGTAAAGAAGACTGTGGTGAAGTTACAAAAAGTAATAGGTCATCTGCGAATAAAGCACACTTATGAGTCTCCTGACCGCATTGCACCCCCCTGATATTCGGATTACTACGAATGGCAATGGCCAGAGATTCGATCATAATAGCAAATATCAGGGGGGAGAGGGGGCAACCCTGACGTGTACCTCTTCCAATCTGAATTGGGTCGGAAAATAATCCTTGCATTCTGATTCTAGCCTTAGGTGTGGAATAAAGGGCTTCTAAAATTCCTTACATATTCTGTCCAAATCCCCAGCGTTTAATTACCGCAAATAGATATGTCCATGACACCGAATCGAAGGCCTTTTGGAGGTCCAACGACAGTAACATACCCTCCTGTTTATGACCTCCCTCCCAATTTGATTGTAGTATTGATACAAGATCCACTGCTCTTCGCACTTGATCAGGACCTTGCCTACCAGGTATAAAACCGACCTGATCTTTGTGGATATAAAGTCCTATAAAAGAAGCCACTCTATTCGCTAATAATTTGGTCAATATATTGAGGTCATTATTGATTAAGGAAATTGGTCTGTAGTATTCAATTTGACTATTGTCTTTATCCGGTTTTGGGATCACAGAACTATAAGCCATATTAAGTTGATTATCTATCGGGGAACCTTTGATCATAGCATTAAAAAATCTAGTTAGATAAGGAGTTAGAATATCTGAAAATAATTTGTAGTATGGTGGGGAGAAACCATCAGGTCCAGGAGCTGTACCCCCCTTTAAAGCTTTTATAACATCTGATACCTCTTCATTTGAGATAGGAGCATCCAGTTCCTCTCTATGAGTATCTGATATTTTTGGTAAATGTAGGTTACTCAAGAAATCCTCCAACTCAGAAGAGACAGAGAGATTTTCTGCTGTATATAACTTAGAATAAAAGTCCTGGAAAGCCTTTATAATGTGTTGTGAATTCAAAGTAAAGGTACCATCTGCCTGTTTAATCTTTGGAAGAGCCTGTGAACGGAATCTAGGTGATAATTTACGTGCCAACATGGGACCTATCCTGTTTCTCATCCGGTAAAATTTGGCCCCAGACCATTTAATAGATTTCTCAGCTTTCGCCGTAAGAGCCAAATTAAGAGCTACTCGTGCAGCATCCAATTTGGATATAGGAACACTCGAGGGACTTTTCTTATGTTGTTTGCACAACTCAGCAAAATCTCTCTCCAATCTCTCTATCTCAACTACCCTCTCTCTTTTCTTCCTAGCTGCTATTTGAATCAATTTACCTCTAATAGTCACCTTATGAGCTGCCCATAAAGTTTCTGGAGAAACATCCCCTCCATCATTAAAGTGGAAATAATCTTTCAAAGCTTCCTGAATTTCAGAAACCACTATGGGGTCCTTCAATAATGACTGATTGAAAGTCCAATGTGAGACCTGTGAACTAGGAATATCCCTTCTAATAGACAAAAGAATCATCGAATGGTCTGACCAAGCAGCTTCAACTATAGAGGAAGAAAGAGCTAAGGGAATATGATGCGTGGAAATCCAAATGTGGTCTATACGGGAATAGGACTGGTGCGGATTAGAGAAGTGTGTAAAATCTTGTTTTTTTGGATGGAGTTCCCTCCATATATCTGTCAATCGATATTGAAAGATTAATTGAGCAATCTGAACACTTGCTTTATTAGGCCTAACAAATTTTGTTCTTAAGGGTTTAGATTTGTCCAGACTAGTATCAAAAGCCGTGTTAGAGTCCCCACCCATAATTATGACCCCCTCCATAGACGGACCAAGAGACTGAAACAATTGTTTAAAAAATTGTTTTTGTCCTCTGTTAGGAGCATAGTAAGATATGAAGGTATATAGCTTATTATCAATGGTACCCTTGACCAACAGGAACCTTCCCTCCTGATCTCTGATTTCCATCTCAAGATTGAATTTGCAATTTTTAGAAAATAAAATAGCCACTCCCCTGGTCTTATTTTCAGCATTTGACAAGAAAAAAATGGAAAGTGAGCATGTATAAATGGTGGGGTGTACCTCTGTGGGAAATGGGTCTCCTGTAAGAGCACTACATCAATATGACGGGATCGATAAGCCTGGAGGGCTTTCCTTCTTTTGACTGGGGAGTTTAATCCCTGAGTGTTGTGAGACACAACACAAAGTGGGGAAGAGTTAGTATTAGTGCCGGCCATGGAGCAAAAGGGGGAGAACTCCAAATAACCCACAGCCACCTACCTCTCTCCAGGAGGAACCAGGGGCATATAAGAAATATTCTTTCACTATGTTTGAGAACGACATACATAGAATCACCTCACAAGGAAATCTCATTGGCAGGTAGGCTGAAAAATAAAAAAGTTAGAAAGAAAGAAGAAAGGAAAATAATCAAATAAAAATAAAAATAGTATCAATTGTAAAGCGCAGTATAACGAAAGGCCTGAATCCGGCCCAGAATGGGAGGAGGGGTAAGGCTCCTTCCCCTCATTCAAAACTAAATAGGTAGTATAGCCCATATGTAGGGCCAAGTACCTATCACCCAGTATGGCCTACAACCAGACCGAGTGGCAGGTGGAGGCACAATGCGACAGCACCAGCCAGGGACAGTACTCAATAAAACAATGTAATATTAAATGAACGGAACCAAACAATCATGGATTTCCAATGAAATAGCTACAGAGATCAGTTTAACTAGTAGAATAATAAAAAAAAAAGGCAAAAACATTAACAGTCCAAAAACTATCCATTGACTATGTAGCAACCGGACTGTGTGGCAAAAAGTAAGGCTTAGGAAATCCAAAAGTCTGTCTAATAAAATGTGTTTCCTCCAAAGGAACATACAGGGAGGAAAAAAGTAAGATGAAATACAGTAGAGTCATGCAAAACTTTTTCATGGCGGGAGGTTATCCTTTACTCTCTTAAATTTGGACTTCTCCCAAAGTGGAGCAGTCGGGCTCGAAGGAGATTGGCGTTTAGATGTCCCCTGCACAGAGGGAGAGGTATCCATATTTGAATCCAGAGTAATGAGTCTCAAGTCAAGTAACAGGCGTTCGCCCTCTGGAAAATTATGAAAAACATGTTGCTTTCCATTATAAGTAAATTTCAGGGCAAAAGGAAAGGCACACCGGTATTTAATATCTTTTTTGGTCAATGCTGCAAGGAGGGGCTTCAAAGATCTCCTCTTTTGGATGGTGTATGGGGATAAGTCCGAAAAGATTTGAATAGCAGCACCTTGGAACTGTATCTGATCCTGTTGGCTGGATATCTTCATCACTTCTTCCTTAACAGAAAAAAAATGAGGTTTTACTATAATGTCCCGTGGAGAGCCATCCTTCCTGAGAGGTCCCAAAGTGCCCTATCCAATTCTAATTTATTAGCCGGAATTGAAGGAAGCAAGTTTTTAATAAAGCATGAACATCCGTAATGGATTCAGGCAATCCTCTGATGCGGAAGTTTTCCCTTCTTGAGCGATTCTCAAGGTCGTCAATTCTTACTTGAGCAGTATCAAGCTGATCCTGCAGAAACTGTAAATGATCAGTATTCTGGTTTGCCTTAGTAATAGTAAAATCAAGCTTATGCTCAATATGTTCTATCCTGCTTCCCAGGTTTTGAAAGTCTGCTTTCATTTCTCCTGTGATCCTGTCAGCATTTTGAGCTAACCTTTTGTCAAGCATATCAGAAATCCTGGTAAAAAGTTCAGTCATATTAAATGACATATCAGGGGCCTGTTCAGGATGTGTAATAAGGGAGCCTATGTGAGGTAATGTCACTTCATGAGGTGTTAGACCCTCAGGTCCCACAGTGTTCTCAATTAGGTTTAATTGAAGTTCAGAGGGTTGAAAGGTAGCAGAGGAGTCTAAGCTCAGTGACTGTGAGCTATAGGAGAGAGTAGCAGGATGAATAACTTGCCTGCTAGTGGATGAGACATCAGTTGCAGCCTGTATCTTTGTCTGAGGTGCGGCCGCCATTTTGGATTTATCCCGTTTTTCAGAGCGCTTGTTTTTCTGTTTTAGCATTTTTTTATGAGCTTTACCTGGCATAGGTAGGTGCCTGGGGTATTCAGCAGACTTTCCCTGTAGTTTTCTACCGAATTATTATAGCTGTTTTTTCCGCCGCTAATAGCGCTGTTTAGCTGGTGCTGTGCGGAGCTCCGGTCCTAAGCCTCCATCACAGGAGCCCCCGCGCATGCGCCTCGTTGTTTTTTTTTCTTATTCAGTCCCTTAGTATTCTCCTAGTGGCCAGAAACGCCTAGCAATTCATTTGCAAATTACCAAAGCTCTAAACAAAATCTAGAGGATTCAAGCTAAATGAATGTGTGTGTGTCAATGAATGTGTATGAACGGTCCATGTGTAAACAAGATTTTTCATCAATAAGTGTGATTACATTAATGCGCATGCTTTGTACTGTTTATGTTTATTTGATTTTTTTTTTCTATCTCTCTCTCGTTTGTAATAAGCTCAATACTGGTACCAGTTTAAATTTATACCTTTTTTTTAACAAATTGAAATGTATTCGCAAATAAATAACCTGTGCACAGATACAAGATCTCGAGTCCTATAGTATATAGGAATTTGTTTTTTCTTCTCCCTTTCCTGTGGTTAGAGTGAAGCTTCATTCACTCTGACACGTGGAAACTACATAATACATTACCTTATGGCATCTTATGGATTCAGTAGTAGTCTTAGGTTTTGTCTTGTTTATTTTTTCCTTCCGAATTGACGCATGTGCTGTTAATATGTGTAAAGGTTTAATGTTGACATGGGGTCTTCTTAGACTGTAAGTACTGTAAGGTACCTGTGATAGGTAGGGTCCGAAGTGGAACTTGTGTGTTGAGGATTCAGCCAAAAACTGTCGTAGAAATATTGGTTCTATGCAGAGCACACAGCCCATATTTCCGGTGCTCTATAAGCACACACTTTAGATTCATCTTTTTGCAATAATGCTATTTTTAGCTAAGTTTGCTAAGATCCACTCACCGTTCATTCGTCCCATCATTCATCCCAAGAAAGGCAGCACCACACAGTTATGTTCTCATCTCAGCCTCCCAGCATAGTGTGTCTGGGAGCTGTGTGTCTCTCCTTTTATTGAAATCCCCACAGGATTAAAATCCCAACAGGAAGTGATGTCACAGCATGTGATCCTCACTAAAGAAGTTACCAACAGGAAGTGAGGTCACAGCATGTGACCTTCACACAGGGAAAATGACAAGGACATCCCTTCCAACAGGTAATGAAAGGATTCAATACAATAATACATACAGTGAATACAATAACGCATGATGGCTAACGTCTTATGGGTGTGTCCGGGCAGGGAAAGTGTATATGCTCCCAGCAAATGAAGCCGTATTGATTTAAAACATGGACGCCTTCCCTGACTCTGAAATGATCATAAGCTCTCATATTACCGCTGATAAGAATCCTTATTCTGCGCTATTCCATAGAATAACGCATATTCAGATTATACTATTATTGAATGGGGGAGGGAGGCTATCTGCAGATGCGCACTACGAATCCCAATCAATGTTGATCAGACACAGCAGAGACAAGAGCACGCATTTGCTCATAACCAATGATGTTGTTGCAGAGTGAGGACATCCCCTTCTCAACGATCGTCCGTGCTAATGCACAGAGGGGCCCCCCGTCGGTGGACATATCCGCACCCTGCAAACATCACACTCCAACCTCAAGAAGTTTTCCCCTATCAGACGGGATTCAACCAGCCTCAGACTACCCCAATCCCCAAACCCTTAAAAAGGACTCCCAACCTTCACTTAGCTACAGCTCTGACTTCAACAGTTACATGAAGAACCCTATCCTTAACGGATGAGAATTGTTCAATCGTATCCCAAGCTCGAGCCTCCCCCCCCACCTTGTACATGCAGGACCCCATGCCCAGACCTTCTAGCTGTCCCTGCCATTCTTAATTTCTCGCACCATCAGATCCTCGCGATCGGCCAAGAGATAAGGTGCTGGGACAGCTTCACCATCACGCATGAACCTCTTGCTTTAGGGGAATTACCTTTATAAGCTGCAGATCCACAGAAACACCAAACTAAAGTTCAAACACACTTGTGGCCTACCTAGATACCCAAACCGACAAGAGGCCGAGCTATTAAAACTATAACCAATTTTACCCTCTAAAAATGCATCGTTAGATTCCATTGACAAGTGTGTGTTTGGAGTCTTCACTAGTTCGTCAAAACTCCTCATACCCATAATAACATCATAAATGGCCTGTACCTCTGTCATCGCTGGGGACTAAAACTCTGTGAAGACTCAGAACAGACCATCGGTCCTGTTCGCTTTCTAAACTAGTCAGGACATACACTTTACATAATAACTTGGGATGCTTTTCACCGTTACCCTTGCTAAAATTTACTAAACAACAAAAATATAAATAAACAAAGATACTCCTCATTCTTTGGTGTGGTTGAGCCGCTTCTTGCAGTGGCTGGCGTGGTCTCATCCCTCAAGCTTCTTTACAACGACCCAGTCACCTGGTTGGAAAGAATGTAAACTGATTATTGAGTCAGGGTCCAGGAGGGACTCGTGAACCCTGTGGTGGACATTTTGAAGTTCATGTCACAACGATCGCACCCACCCCATCAGCCGAGAATATAAGTGACAGCTAATGAGGAGAGTACGACCCTGGTTTTGATTGACCTCCAAACAACCCTCATATGACAATAACCCAGACATCGGGACTGTGGTCACTGCATAACCTGTGCGTGGCTTACAATACCTGGAACCATTGACAAAAGGTTCTTAGCCTCTGGGATGGGAACCTACTTCACCAGACTGCTGCTTGCCGATTCAAATTCTATCAGAGTAAGACAGTCTTGGCACAAACTTGGTTAGAATTACAGAGGTTATTATTAGTTTGAAAAAAACTGTCACTCTTACATTTATCATTCTCCCCCCTTTTCTTCCTCATTACAGACTGAAGGAAGAAATGCGTGGTGCAGGAAAAAAGAAACAATGAAATAACCTATGATACTTTTACCTCCTTAGACTCATGTATTTATCCATATGTACAGCTGTCTACATACACATGTTCTCTGTGTACAAACTCCTTGGACCTGAAAAATACTTATAAGCAGAATCATTACTCTATTCTTCATATTTAACCTGCAAAGAATGGAAAACAATAATGACATTCCTGTACATTGGTAAATTGTCAATGACATTCTTTCAAAACTGATTCAAACAAAACCCTCTGTAACCCTTACTTTTCCCGTTCCTACAAAATACAACAGCCGCGACGCATCGAAGGATCGCCGTGGTAAGTTCGAACATATTCACGTTACTACATACAAACATTCCGATACAAACGTGGGGGAAATACTTCCCAGTTTACAAAACCACAAATGAAAAAAACAAAAACAGACAGAATTCTCCCTTTGCTCTTTCAGCAATAGAAAAAAATACAATGGGAACATGAGAGCAGCTCGAGAACCTTCCATGGACCAGCCATACAAAGTTCAAACAAACGGGCATGAGAATTTAACCACCATTCCTCCTCTGAGAATCACAAAAGCGTGTACTACACCTCCATCAACACTCATCATTACAGATTACTGAAGCCGCAGCCGAACTACATCCATTCCAGAGGGATACCCAAAATTGTATCCTTGGACCACCTATGTTAATCTTTTTGGGGTTCAAAGGCCTTTGCCCCAAAACTAGGCTTTGTGCACTGTGTGACCGTCTGACTGTGGGAAGCCTCCATTCCTTCCCTTTGCACAGACCTCCTTGTGTCCATGGCGATTCGAATCGGCTTATCGTCTTAAACCTGCATCCAGGTTAAACCGTTGCACCCATTTTCGGAGAGCACCGCCCGGTGTCTTCTTATACGGTGGATTGAAGAACTACAACCACTATATGGTCAAGTCCTCCAACTAGAAACCCTAACCGAGGCGTCAACTTTATGGCTTGTTGTCCCAACACTTTTGGAACTACAGCAACAACCACAGATCAACCCCCGAATTAGGCCTCTACCCCTCACAGTGCATGCATATACAAGCATTTTCCACTATACACCCATACACTGCGTTGTCAGACTAAACCACACAGAACACTTACGCCAGTTTGCCACCTGCAGAACAATGTGGCTTCTCTCTGTATCTAGATGATAAAACAATGGTGATGCCCCCCTGTTTTTCTCTCTACCCAAACTGTATTACAGTACAAAATTTCACAAAACTGGAACAAAATATAAAAGACTTTTAAACGCAAAAATGCTTTCCATTTTCCTTCCAAACACAAATCTCATTGCTCACCTTTAACCACTTAACGACCGCCCACTGTAAATATACGTCGGCAGAATGGCACCAACAGGCAGAATCACGTACATATACGTGATTGCCTTTGTATAGTTGGGGGGTCCGATCGGACCCCCCTTCTTTACAGTGGGTGGTCGTTTTACCTTCGGGAGCGATCTGGCATGAGGGGACGGCCGTTCGATTCCGGCCCCCCCTCTCGATCGCTCCCGGCGAATGAGAGAGCTTCCCCTGCCTGTGTACTGTTTACACAGGCAGGAGGAAGTGATGTCATCTCTCCTGCGGCGCTCACATATACCGAGCGCCGTACAGGAGAAGATGCAGGTTAGTGCACAAAACAGCACACTGACACCAGGACACATAGGCACATAAATCGCCCCCCCAGGCCCCCCCAGATCACCCCCCAGATCACCCCCCAGCCCCCAGTCACAGTGTCACTGATTGCAGTGACCATTTATTTAGTGATCACTGCAATCAGTGACATTTGTGACTGTAAAAGTGTCACTACATTTAGTTTTAGGTCCAGTGTAGCCCCCTAACCCCCCCTAATAAAGGTTTAACCCCCTGATCACCCCCCAGATAACCCTTTCACCCCCTAGCACCACCGACGCTAAGCGATCATTTTTCTGATCGATGTCTTAGCGTCGGTGATGCTGATCGGTAGCCAGTAATTTTTTTTAGGTTCGCCGCAGGTTTTTATAGCGTCGGGTACCTCCATATACTACCTAATAAAGGTTTAACCCCCTTGATCGCCCCCCAGGTAACCCTTTCACCCCCTATCACCACTGTCACTAAGCGATAATTTTTCTGATTGATGTCTTAGCGTCGGCGATGCTGATCGGTAGCCAGTAATTTTTTTTAGGTTCGCCGCAGGTTTTTATAGCGTTGGGTACCCCCATATATTACCTAATAAAGGTTTAACCCCCTTGATCACCCCCCAGGTAACCCTTTCACTCCCTAGCACCATCGTCGCTAAGCGATCATTTTTCTGATCGATGTCTTAGCGTCGGTGATGCTGATCGGTAGCCAGTAATTTTTTTTAGGTTCGCCGCAGGTTTTTATAGCGTCGGGTACCCCCATATATTACCTAATAAAGGTTTAACCCCCTTGATCGCCCCCCAGGTAACCCTTTCACCCCCTATCACCACTGTCACTAAGCGATAATTTTTCTGATCGCTGTCTTAGCGTCGGTGATGCAGATCGGTAGCCAGTAATTTTTTTTAGGTTCGCCGCAGGTTTTTATAGCGTCAGGTACCCCGATATATTACCTAATAAAGGTTTAACCCCCTTGATCGCCCCCCAGGTAACCCTTTCACCCCCTATCACCACTGTCGCCAAGCAATCATTTTTCTGATCGCTGTCTTAGCGTCGGTGATGCAGATCGGTAGCCAGTAATTTTTTTTAGGTTCGCCGCAGGTTTTTATAGCGTCAGGTACCCCCATATATTATCTAATAAAGGTTTAACCCCCTGATCGCCCCCCAGGTAACCCTTTCACCCCCTATCACCACTGTCGCTAAGCGATCGTTTTTATGATCGTTGTCTTAGTGTCGGTGATGCCGATAGGTAGCCAGTAATTTTTTTTTAGGTTCGCCGTCAGGTTTTTATATAGCGTCAGGTACCCCCATATATTACCTAATAAAGGTTTTAACCCCCTAATTGGCCCTAGTTAACCCTTTCACCAGTAATCACCATATAAGTGTTACGGGTGACGCTGGTTAGTTAGTTTGCTTTTTATAGTGTCAGGGCACCCGCCGTATATAACCCAATAAAGGTTTAACCCCCTGATCGCCCGGCGGGTGATATCAATTAGGTTTTAGCGTCAGAGAGGGTCTGCGTCACACCCCAGGCAGCGTCAGGTTAGTGCCAGTAGCGCTAACACCCACGCGTTAAGCATACACCCCCCTTAGTGGTATAGTATCTGAACAGATCAATATCTGATCTGATCAGATCTATACTAGCATCCCCAGCAGTTTAGGGTTCCCAAAAACGCAGTGTTAGCGGGATCAGCCCAGATACCTGCTAGCACCTGCGTTTTGCCCCTCCGTCCAGCCCAGGCCACCCAAGTGCAGTATCGATCGATCACTGTCACTTGCAAAACACAACACACATAACTGCAGCGTTCGCAGAGACAGGCCTGATCCCTGCGACTCCAGTGCTGTAGGAGGTGATTTCACCACCACAGTTTAAAAAAAAAAAGCATATATGCCGAAGCATTGGGGCAGCAGGGGCGGAGGAGCGATTTTGCTCCTAATGCCGCGTACATACGGTCGAAATTCCGACGGAGGCTTGCCCGTGGAAAAGTCTGACCATGTGTACGCGGCATAACTTTTGCGGGAAGATGCCCCCATGCTTCGGCATATATAAATGGTGCATGTATGCCCATCATTGGAAGTGGGTGGATGAAGGGTGGTATTCTAATGGTGGGCATACCCACCGATCAATCTTTTTTTTTCATTCAGCCAACAGGCTGCATGAAAAAAAAGCTTACAATACATGTCCAACAAGGACCAGCAACGTACTGGTATGTTGCTGGACTTTGAATGTTTATACCAGAATGATGCCTGTGGTTTTAGGTATCATCTTGGTATCATTCTTTTCAGCCAGCGGCCGGCTTTCATGTAAAAGCAATCCTAGTGGCTAATTAGACTCTGGACTGCTTTTACAAGCAGTGGGAGGGAATGTCCCCCCCGGATATAAAAAGCGCCATTGGGAAATTGGGAAAGCATTTTATCACACCGATCTTGGTGTGGTCAGATGCTTTGAGGGCAGAGGAAAGATCTAGGGTCCAATAGACCCCAGTTTTTTTTCAAAAAAGAGTACCTGTCATTACCTATTGCTATCATAGGGGATATTTACATTCCCTGAGATAACAATAAAAATGATAAAAAATAAATAAATATGAAAGCAACAGTTTAAAAAAAAAAAGCAAAATTAATAATAAAAAAAAAAAAAAAAAAAAAGCACCCCTGTCCTGCCCTGCTCTTGCCCAATGGCGAACGCAAGCGTCGGTCTGGCGTCATATGTAAATAGAAATTGCACCATGCATGTGAGGTATCACCGTGAAGGTCAGATCGAGGGCAGTAATTTTAGCAGTAGACCTCCTCTGTAAATCTAACGGCGTAACCTGTAAAGGCTTTTAAATGCTTTTAAAAATGTATGTAGTTTGTCGCCAATGCGCGTTTGTGCAAAATTTTAAAGCTTGTCGTGTTTGGTATCTATGTACTCGGCCTAAGATCATCTTTTTTATTTCATCAAACATTTGGGCAATATAGTGTGTTTTAGTGCATTAAAATTATAAAAAGTGTATTTTTTCCCCAAAAAATGCGTTTGAAAAATCGCTGCGCAAATACTGTGTAGAAAAAAAAATTGCAACACCCACCATTTTAATCTGTAGGGCCTTTGCTTGAAAAATATATATAATGTTTTGGGGTTCAATATAATTTTCTTGCAAAAAAAAAAAATGTTTTCATGTAAACAAAAAGTGTGAAAAAGGGCTTTGCCTTCAAGTGGTTAGAAGAGTGGATGTAAGCTTCCTAATGTTGTGTATAAAATGCCAGAACAGTTCAAAACCCCCCCAAATGACCCCATTTTGGAAAGTAGACACCCCAAGCTATATACTGAGAGGCATGTCGAGTCCATGGAATATTTTATATGTTGACACAAGTTGCGGAAAATAGACAATTTATTTTTTTATTTTTTATTTTTTGCACAAAGTTGTCACTAAATGATATATTGCTCAAACATGTCATGGGCATATGTGGAATTACACCCCAAAATACATTCTGTTGCTTCTCCTGAGTACGGGAATACCACATGTGTGAGACTTTTTGGGAGCCTAGCCGCGTACGGGACCCCAAAAACCAATCACCGCCTTCAGGCTTTCTAAAGGGTGTAAATTTTTGATTTCACTTCTCACTGCCTATCACAGTTTCGGAGGCCATGGAATGCCCAGATGGCACAAAACCCCCCCAAATGACCCCATTTTGGAAAGTAGACACCCCAAGCTATTTGCTGAGAGGTATGGTGAGTATTTTGCAGATCTCGCTTTTTGTCACAAAGTTTTGAAAATTAAAAAAAAAAAAAATAATAATTTATTTTTTCTTCATTTTCAAAAACAAATGAGAGCTGTAAAATACTCACCATGCATCTCAGCAAATAGCTTGGGGTGTCTACTTTCCAAAATGGGGTCATTTGGGGGGTTTTGTGCTATTTTGGCATTTTATGGCCTTCGAAACTGTGATAGGTAGTGAGGAGTGAAATCAAAAATTTGTGCCTAGAAATCCTGAAGGCGGTGCTTGGATTTTGGGGTCCCGTACGCGGCTAGGCTCCCAAAAAGTCCCACACCTGTGGTATCCCCGTACTCAGGAGAAGCAGCAAAATGTATTTTGGGGTGTAATTCCATATATAACCATGGCATGTGTGAGCAATATATCATTTAGTGACAACTTTTTGTAATTTTTTTATTTTTTTGTCATTATTCAATCACTTGGGACAAAAAAAAAATATTCAATGGGCTCAACAGGCCTCTCAGCAATTTCCTTGGGGTGTCTACTTTCTAAAATGGGGTCATTTGGGGGGGTTTGTGCTATTTTGGCATTTTATGGCCTTCGAAACTGTGATAGGTAGTGAGGAGTGAAATCAAAAATTTGCGCCCTTAGAAATCCTGAAGGCGGTGCTTGGTTTTCGGGGGCCCGTACGCGGCTAGGCTCCCAAAAAGTCCCACACATGTGGTATCCCCGTACTCAGGAGCAGCAGCAAAATGTATTTTGGGGTGCAATTCCACATATAACCATGGCATGTGTGAGCAATATATCATTTAGTGACAACTTTTTTTTTTTTTTTTTTTTTTAGTCATTATTCAATCACTTGCGACAAAAAAAAAAAAATATTCAATGGGCTCAACATGCCTCTCAGCAATTTCCTTGGGGTGTCTACTTTCCAAAATTGGGTAATTTGGGGGGGGGGTTTGTACTGCCCTGCCATTTTAGCACCTCAAGAAATGAGATAGGCAGTCATAAATTAAAAGCTGTGTAAATTCCAGAAAATGTACCCTAGTTTGTAGACGCTATAACTTTTGCGCAAACCAATAAATATACGCTTATTGACATTTTTTTTACTAAAGACATGTGGCTGAATACATTTTGGCCTAAATGTATGACTAAAATTGAGTTTATTCGATTTTTCTTATAACAAAAAGTAGAAAATATCATTTTTTTTCAAAATTTTCGGTCTTTTTCCGTTTATATCGCAAAAAATAAAAATCGCAGAGGCAATCAAATACCATTAAAAGAAAGCTCTATTTGTGGGAAGAAAAGGACGCAAATTTCGTTTCGGTACAACATTGCATGTCCGCACAATTTCCAGTTAAAACAGCGCAGTGCAAAATTCTGAAAAAAGCTCTGGTCCTTTAGCTACAAAATGGTCCGGGGCTTAAGTGGTTAAAAACCCCAAGCTCCTCCCACCAACTTTCTGCTGATATATAAATGCTGAAAAGAAACTTCCGGTTATGCTCAGCTACTTAAAAAAAAATGGTTTATTTACATATCAATTGTTCAGGAAGAGGGAGGGGGAGGGGAGGCCTTAGCCCTAATCGCCTTGTCTATCAAGACTTCAAAAAAATCCATGGCTACACATCATATATATTTCAACCATTTAAAACCTTGTCAAGGAAATGATGGAATAAACCCCCCTTTGCAAATGGGAGGGAATCCCCCCTGACCCACATTCCCTGGAAGTCAGACCATAAGTTGGGACTCAAAATACAAACTCCTGCGAAAAGATGGCTATACAGTACAAGTTCCAAAAAATGAATTGCCCTCTGGGAAACTCCCAAATATTTAAACATAAAAACACATCATTGTACAAAAACTCTGTTAGTCTTACAATCTATCAAAATTCAGTGTAAAGTGAAGTTTTTCTTAAAACCAAAATCCAATACAAAAAAACGCCGCTCATATACTGCAAAGTCAGCTGACCATGCAATAGCTTACATTCACTTAAATGAAAACAGAGAAATCCCCATCCTACCACCTGCATGGAGTTTGCATGTCCTCCCTGTGTCTGCGTTGGCCTCCTCCCACACTCCAAATGCTGGTAGGTCAGCCAGATCCCATCCATAAATAGGCCCCAGCATGTGCGTGTGTCCGCAAGCACATTGTGGCCCCTCGGGGTAAGACCGCGCTATCTCAAGATACCACTCTACTCAACTCAAAAGGCGATGCTTAGAAAAACAATTTAAACCAGCAAATTCATCATTAAACAAAAACCAGTCTCTCAGTATGTCACCCCGGTGTCTCACTACTCTCCCCAGCAGTGCACAGGTCAAACTGTAAACGCATAAAACAGGACAAAACTGCGCCAATCAACAAATGCCAATACAGCATATTCAGGGGCCATGTTTGCTAAACTGGAACTTCCTATCTCAAACTGTAAACATCTCTCAAGATGGCCGACAAGCCAGGACAGCAAAATGGTGGATGAACACCACACACCTCATGGACAACAATGGCGCCATTAACGCATGCAATTCTTTTCCCGCCAATACCAGCATCTCTTTAAAAGAAAATCAAAAATGTTTTTCTCCACAAAGACTGACTACAACATTGAAACTTTTTTTTTTTTATCATCAAAATCCACTGAAAAAGTGTGTCTTGAGTCAGCTACACTCCACAAGGCTCCTAAAACATTTTAAGACCCTTTGGCCACTGAACAGCCCATTTAAAAAATTTTAGTTACATGACAATATTAAAAACATATTCATTTCTCTAAGTTAATATACTCTGAGATATTCACCACACACATACAGTACAATGTTGCCTGCATGTCTGCTCAGAGTTTCGTTCCCTCAGGGCACAGCCCCTGCAACACAAAACAGTGGGCAAGCCCTTCCCCCATTCAAGCACATGGCTCACAAACAAGCCTCTGAGAAATACAAAAAGCTCAACCAAACACACATTGCAGGCTGAATAATCCCACATCTATACCTTCATTTCATACACAATATACAGTTTCCATCAGCATTCACACAGGCTCAAACACTACACACAACTTTGTTCTGAAAATTGGAACGTCAGATACACAGAGCTATCAAACATGCTGGTCACTGATGGCCATGCTGCCTGCCCCATCCCCGCTAAACCTCATCTCACACAGGGACCAGAACAATGCAGCAGCCATGGCTGGCTGCAAACTGCTCAATACATTGCACAAACAGTCTATATTTCTTGCTTAGTTACACTCTTACAGCCCACAGCTTCCCCACACAAACATCCAGGAATCATACGATCGGATTCACAGGCATACGATCTCTCTCCCAACAAAATCACACACACGCACGATCGGATTCACAGACACACACACACACACAATCAGATTCGCAGACATACACGCACACACGCATCTCTCATACTGCAAGCATACAGCATTATTTCAAAAAGACGAAAAATTTGTTCTTTTACAAAGTACAGCCTCTTCACACATCACACCGCAGGTCCACTCTCCCCCCTCTGCTGATGTGATGCTCAAAGAGGCCGCAATTGGTCCAACCGTGAGTCGCCATTCTGTCGTAGAAATATTGGTTCTATGCAGAGCACACAGCCCATATTTCCGGTGCTCTATAAGCACACACTTTAGATTCATCTTTTTGCAATAATGCTATCTTTAGCTAAGTTTGCTAAGATCCACTCTCCGTTCATTCGTCCCATCATTCATCCCAAGAAAGGCAGCACCACACAGTTATGTTCTCATCTCAGCCTCCCAGCATAGTGTGTCTGGGAGCTGTGTGTCTCTCCTTTTATTGAAATCCCCACAGGATTAAAATCTCAACAGGAAGTGATGTCACAGCATGTGATCCTCACTAAAGAAGTTACCAACAGGAAGTGAGGTCACAGCATGTGACCTACACACAGGGAAAATGACAAGGACATCCCTTCCAACAGGGAATGAAAGGATTCAATACAATAATACATACAGTGAATACAATAACGCATGATGGCTAACGTCTTATGGGTGTGTCCGGGCAGGGAAAGCGTATATGCTCCCAGCAAATGAAGCCGTATTGATTTAAAACATGGACGCCTTCCCTGACTCTGAAACGATCATAAGCTCTCATATTACCACTGATAAGAATCCTTATTCTGCGCTATTCCATAGAATAACGCATATTCAGATTATACTATTATTGAATGGGGGAGGGAGGCTATCTGCAGATGCGCAATACGAATCCCAATCAATGTTGATCAGACACAGCAGAGACAAGAGCACGCATTTGCTCATAACCAATGATGTTGTTGCAGAGCGAGGACATCCCCTCCTCAACGATCGTCCGTGCTAATGCACAGAGGGGCCCCCCGTCGGTGGACATATCCGCACCCTGCAAACATCACACTCCAACCTCAAGACGTTTTCCCCTATCAGACGGGATTCAACCAGCCTCAGACTACCCCAATCAGCTCTTTTAGAGCGGGTTGCGGAAGTACTAACACTGGGTGACACTATGACAATACATATTAAATACATCTCCATAAAAATCTCCACAACAAAACGTAGTCAGGCAGATTAGGTTGGCAACAGATCAGGCAAAACGGTACACGATCGAAATCCAGAAAGTGGTCAGGCAGGCAAAAGTCATACACGAGCTGGCGGTGAAGTACAAAATCAGCAGGCTAGAGAGTAGTCAGGAATTCAGGCAGAAGTTCAACTCAAAAATCAAGATCAAAAAGCAGTCACAACACCCAAGGAGCTATTCCACACAAATGGGCGCTGAGAGATAGCATCACTTCCTTTTTATGGGCTGCTTTGATTGAAAATTGTTTACAGCTGGCAGCAGGTGGGGCTAGTGAGTCCAAGGTAATGCTTAATACTGAGAGAACATTTCCAAAAATCCAGATCTCCTCCGTAGCACAACAGGTAAGGCTGCAGCTGTGGGACCAGGAAGATCCCAGTTCAAATACACCCAGGTATATGACAGGGCCCCCACCCCAGTGGACCCCTCCGGGGGCCTAGCGGGGCTTAGTGGGAAAGGAGGCATGGAAGTCTCGAATAAGAGAAGGGGCATGCAAATCTTTGGCTGGAACCCAGGAACGGACTGTGATGGGATATCCCTTCCAATGAACCAGATACCGAAGGCCACGGCCCTGTCTTCTAGAATCAAGAATCTTGGAGACTTCAAACTCATTTTGTCCATCAACAAGAACAGGAGGAGGTAGCTGTTGCGTTCTGGAGTAGCGATTGAAAATTGCTTTTTTGAGGAGGGAATACGTGGAACACAGGATGAATCCGGAGAGAGGAGGGTAATTTCAACCGATAGGAGACTGGCCCGACTCGAGCAATAATTCTGTAAGGACCAATGAATCGAGGGCCCAATTTGGTAGAAGGTTGTTTCAGTCTCACATATTTGGTTGATAGCCAAACTCTGTCCCCCACCACATATGGAGGTATATGGCGTGTTCGTTTGTTGGAAAAAAGTGCATACTTGCCTGCAGACTTCCGTAGTAATAAGCAAATCTTTTTCCAATGTAGCAGAATATTTTTGACCCGCTGATCTGCTGCTGGTACACCAGAAGAAGGCTGAAGTAGGGGAAAAGTCTGAGGGTGATAGCCTAGGGCTGCGTAGAATGGTGTGGTATGAAGAGCACTGAGCCAATGGGAATTAATGGCAAACTCAGCTAAAGGCAAATACTCAGACCAGTTGGAGTGTAAGGCATTGACATAATGTCGAAGATAGGTTTCTAGGGTCTGGTTCATGCGTTCGGTCTGACCATCTGTTTGAGGGTGATGTGAGGTAGAGAGTGAAAGCGTTACTCCCAGTTTCTTGCAGAACGCTCTCCAGAATCGGGAAACAAACTGGGATCCGCGGTCTGAGACGACATTGGTAGGTATGCCATGATATCTCACAATATGGGAAAGGAAGAGAGTAGACAGTGCTTCCGCTGTAGGTAATCCCGGGAGCAGCACAAAATGAGACATTTTGGAAAAGCGATCCACTATGACCCATATAGCAGTCATGCCCTCGGACTTGGGTAAGTCTGTAATGAAGTCCATAGTCAAATGGGTCCAAGGCTGACGAGGTGCCGAAAGTGGTTGTAACAGTCCAGTAGGCAATGTACGAGGTACTTTATTAGCAGCACAAGTTGGACAGGCAGCCACATAGTCAGTAACATCCCTTTTCATATGAGGCCACCAGACACGACGCTGCAAGGTCTTAAGAGTGATGGTGACACCAGGATGACCAGATAACACACCATCATGTGCCCAGAGGAGTACAGGTTTTCTGAGGCTAGGGGCTATGAACAGGCGACCTGGTGGTATCTTCAAGCCTTGGGGAACATGATTCTGGGTTTCTTGTAACTGTTGGGAAAGAGCCGTAGAGATCTGTGTGACAATTTTGTGAGATGGGATTATATACTGCTCGGTAGGTTGGTCTTCTTCAGAGGTAGTGGACTGTCTGGAAAGAGCATCGGCTTTCTTGTTTTTATGCCCAGGAACATAAGAAAGAACAAAATTAAAACGAGAGAAAAACAGAGCCCATTAAGCCTGACGTGAGTTCAAACGTCTTGCAGTCTGAAGATACAGTAGGTTTTTATGGTCAGTGAGGATAGAAAAAGGTTTGGGAGCCCCTTCCAGAAGATGTCGCCATTCAGACAATGCCAATTTTATGGCCAGTAGTTCTCAATTCCCAACATCGTAATTCATCTCTGCTGGAGAAAACTTTCTAGAAAAAAATGCTACTGGATGGATCCTACCGGACATAGGCTGTCTCTGGGAGAGCACGGCACCTGCTCCTACCTCAGAGGCATCGACCTCAACTATGTACTGGAGATCGGGATTTGGATGCTGAAGAATTGGAGCTTTGCTGAACATGTCTTTTAATTGCTGGAAAGCCGATTCTGCTTCTGAGGGCCATACCTTGCAATTTGTACCTTTCTTAGTCATAGCAGTAAGGGGGGCCACAATGGAGGCAAAACCTTTGATGAAGCGTCTGTAGTAATTTGCGAACCCTAGAAAGCTTTGGAGCCCTCTTAAAGTGGACGGTTGGGGCCATTGCAAGACAGCGGAAAGTTTTTGAGGGTCCATTTGGAAACCGACAGCACTTATAATGTATCAAAGGAAAGGAATACGGCTTTGATGGAAACTGCATTTCTTAATCTTTGCGTAAAGATGGTTTTCTCTCAGTCGTTGCAATACCTGCTTTACATGCAAGATGTGCTCTAGATGAGTCATGGAAAAGATTAAAATGTCGTCCAAGTAGATGATCACAAAACTGTTGCTGAAATCATGAAAAATTTCATTCATGAAACGTTGGAAGACAGCAGGGGCGTTACACAACCCAAATGGCATAACCAGATATTCAAAATGTCCATTACGAGTGTTGAATGCTGTCTTCCACTCGTCCCCGTCTTTAATTCGAATAAGATTATAAGCCCCTCGTAGGTCTAGCTTGGAGAAGATAACAGCCCCCTTAAGTACATCAAACAGTTCAAGAATGAGAGGCAAAGAGTAGGAGTCTTTTACGGTGATTTGATTTAACCCTCGATAGTCTATGCATGGTCGAAGACCCCCATCTTTTTTTTCAACAAAGAAAAAACCTGCCCCTACTGGAGAAGAAGAGGGTCGGCTAAAACCTCTTTCCAAGTTGTCTTTTACGTATTCCTCCATGGATTTTTGTTCAGGCAAAGACAGGATAGGTCCTTCCTTTGGGAAGAGGTGCTCCAGGAATCAATTTAATTGCACAGTCAAAAGAACGATGTGGACGTAAAACCTTTGCCTTTTGCTTGCAAAATACGTCTGCAAACGCATGGTATTCATGAGGCAAGTTAGGTGAGACAGCCACAGAAGCCAACATACAAGCAGAAAGTCTTTTGGGTTGAGACAAACAGTTTGAATGACAGAACGACCCCCAAGAGGTTAGTTCTCCATTTTCCCAATCAAAAGAAGGGTTATGTTGTTGTAACCATGGGTAACCAAGAATAATGGGCAGAAGTGGAGAATCAATAAGAGACAAGACAACTTCCTCTTTGTGGAGTACGCCTACCTGAAGGGTGATCGTCATAGTCTCAAATTTTACAATGCCATCTCCCAAGGGTTGTCCATTCACGGTGGTAATGTTCAGATCTAGATTTTGGAACAAATGGGATATTATTTTCTTTAGCAAAAGTGTAGTCCAAGAATATGCCAGCAGCTCCAGAATCCACAAAAGCCTCACAGGAGACAAGTTTCGAGGGTAAATGGATAATTGCAGGAACGGTAATCTTGGTCTTGGAGGATATACCTGTAAGGTCTAAGCCAGCTCCTCCAACACTGGTTAGACCCTGCCTTTTACTGGACGGGAAGGGCAGACAGATAATAAATGTCCTTTAAGTCCACAGTATAGGCATAGGCACAATGCACGCCTCCTTTGTTTCTCTGACTTAGCTGGAGACGGCTTATATCCATGGGTTCCACAGGTGCCCGGGTTCAACTAAGATTTCAGGTTCTGGCTGAGGTGGTGCTTGGAAGTTAGAGGCCAAACGGTAAACTGAGTCTCTTGGCACCTTTCATGATACCGGGCATCCAGACGAACACAGAGGTCTATGAATTTCTCTAGGTCTTCTGGGGAATCCTTATAGACTAATTTGTCTTTGATGCGATCTGCAAGACTTTTTCGGGAAGGCTGCACGTAATGCCCTTGAGTCCCAATTAGTCTCAGCAGCAAGGGTACGAAACTCAATAGCATATTGTGCCACAGACCTGGAGCCTTGTTGCATGTCCAAGAGTGAGTACTCAGCTGCAGAAGCTCTATCTGGCTTGTCAAATACAGTCTGGAGAGAAGCCATAAATTTGTCAGTGTCTTGCAGCACAGGATCTGTTACTTACCTGCTGGATGAGCCTGACGTGCAGTGGGAAGGCTTCTCGTACAACCCCGGCTCAAGGGCCACTGATGTTGCAACAGTGGCCGCAAGAGCCTGGCGGTGTATGGGTGCCTGGTTCATCTTTGGTCTTGTCAGTTCAGCTGGTGCAGCAGGGAACAGGAAGCAGGCTGGTAGGTGCACTGGCTGGGGAGACACTGAATACATAGTCAGACAAGCCGGGTTTGGTAACAGACGATCAGATGTAGGTATAGATGATAGGCAGAGAAGGGTCAGGATACAGGCAAAGTTCGGCAACAGGAAATCAAGCAGTGTAGAGCTGAGCGTGGTTACACGGAAGGCGGGATCAGAATAACAGAGATCAATCGTAGTCAAACAAGCCGGGTCAAACACAGGAAACACATCAGATCACAGGAACAGGAAGTCACTGGAACAGGTATGAACTGCAGATCAGGCAGCGAAGACACAGTGCTGCTGAGGTGTTTAAATAAGGCAGCCTGTTGCCAATCACTGAAATCAGTCTGCACTATTAACCCTTAGGTGGCAGATCCATGACATTATCATTGCGTTCCAGATAAGGAGAGACCCAGGCCAAGGCCTTCCCCTTTAACAAGGAAATTACAAAAGTCACTTTGGCAGACAAAGTGCTAAAGGTCCCAGGGTTGTTGCGGAAATGCAAACGGCAAACATTTAAAAAGCCTCTGCAGTCCTCAGTATCACCACCAAATTTGTCAGGCAAGGGAAGTTTGGGTAGTACAGAAGAGGCGGGTTGGATCGTAGCAGGAGTAGGATCCGGAGTCTTCTACCGTTGCAGAGGAACCAGGCAAACAAGATTTAAGCATAGTACAAAGTTCATCTAACTTCCAGCGTCCAGGGAAGAAAGATGCTGTTCATGAGCTCCAATCAATTGTCCCTGACGTGAAATCGCCTTAACAATCTCAGCAGGGTCCACTGTCATTGTGGCCCGTTTGTAATGTAAGGTACCTGTGATAGGTAGTGTCCGAAGTGGAACTTGTGTGCTGAGGATTCAGGCGAAAACGTAGTCAGGCAGATTTGGTTGGCAACAGATGAGGCAAAACGGTACACGATCGAAATCCAGAGAGTGGTCAGGCAGGCAAAGGTCATACATGAGCTGGCGGTGAAGTACAAAATCAGCAGGCTAGAGAGTAGTCAGGAATTCAGGCAGAAGTTCAACACAGAAATCAAGATCAAAAAGCAGTCACAACACCCAGGGAGCTATTCCACACAAATGGGCGCTGAGAGATAGCATCACTTCCTTTTTATGGGCCACTTTGATTGAAAATTGTTCACAGCTGGTAGCAGGTGGGGCTAGTGAGTCCAAGGTAATGCTTAATACTGAGAGAACATTTCCAAAAGTCCAGATCTCCTCCGTCGCGCAACAGGTAAGGCTGCAGGTGTGGGACCAGGAAGATCCCGGTTCAAATACACCCAGGTACATGACAAGTACTTACAAACCCCACCAGGTTTTCCTATAACTTTTTGATTGTCAGAGTTAGGGATGAGCTCGGTGTTCGAGTCGAACATAGGTTCGACTTGAACATCGGCTGTTCGCACGTTCGGCGAACAACGAACGATTTGGGCCGTTCGCGCCAAATTCGAGTGATACGAACGGCCCACAATACACTGCGCCATCGCAGTGTAATCCCGGCGCTGTGATTGGCCAAGCATGCACTGTGACCCTGCATGCTTGGCCAATCACAGCGCCGGCAGCAAGGAGAGCAATGATTGGCCACAGGCAGGATGCCTGTGGCCAATTATAGCTGAGGGGGTTTAGTACACGCCCACACTATAAAAGGCCGCCAGCGTGGCGGCTTCGTGTAGTGTGTTGCAGAGCAGGGAAAGTGAAGGATAGGCAGGGACAGTGTAAAATCTATTCTTTGCTAAACCTTGTGTGTAGGGACAGAGAAGGATAGGCAGGGAGAGTGTCAGTGTCATATACTTTGATAAACCTTGTGTGCAGGGAGAGAGAAGGATAGGCAGGGGACAGTGTCAGTGTCATTGTTGCTAAGCCTCCTGCACATTATACACCTGAAGTTAGCCCGTATTGCTGCTTTTTCCTGGTGTGTTATACCAACAGGCATTTGCGGCACTTACAGCGGGCGGAGTGTGCCTCCTGATCATATTACACCTGAAGTTAGCCTCTATTGCTGCTTTTTCCTGGTGTGTTACACCAACAGGATTTTGCGGCACTTACAGCAGGCGGAGTGTGCCTCCTGATCATATTACACCTGAAGTTAGCCTGTATTGCTGCTTTTTCCTGGTGTGTTACACCAACAGGCATTTGCGGCACTTACAGCGGGCGGAGTGTGCCTCCTGATCATGTTACACCTGAACTTAGCCTGTATTGCTGCTTTTTCCTGGAGTGTTACACCAACAGGATTTTGCGGCACTTAGAGCGGGCGGAGTGTGCCTCCTGATCATATTACACCTGAACTTAGCCTGTATTGCTGCTTTTTCCTGGTGTGTTACACTAACAGGATTTTGCGGCACTTACAGCGGGCGGAGTGTGCCTCCTGATCATATTACACCTGAACTTAGCCTGTATTGCTGCTTTTTCCTGGTGTGTTACACCAGCAGGATTTTGCGGCACTTACAGCGGGTGGAGTGTGCCTCCTGACCATATTACACCTGAAGTTAGCCTGTATTGCTGCTTTTTCCTGGTGTGTTACACCAACAGACATTTGCGGCACTTACAGCGGGCGGAGTGTGCCTCCTGATCATATTACACCTGAACTTAGCCTGTATTGGTCCTTTTTCCTGGTGTGTTACACCAACAGGATTTTGCAGCACTTACAGCGGGCGGAGTGTGCCTCCTGATCATATTACACCTGAAGTTAGCCTGTATCGCTGCTTTTTCCTGGTGTGTTACACCAACAGGCATTTGCAGCACCTACAGCAGGCGTAGTGTGATTCCTGCAAAATATACTCCTGAAGCTAGGCCTTATTGCTGGTTTTCCCATTTCCCTGCAGGCCATTAGAATGTCTGGAAGGCAAACAAGGAGAGGCAGACAGTCAGGAGCCAATAAAAGAGGGCAAGCAGGCTCTGTGTCTAGAGACAACAGTGCTGGTCGTGGACGCGGTGCATCGCCATCAGCACGTGGCCATGGGACACGCTTGTCCTTCTTTTCGGCAGCTGGACGTGTTGAGCCGCATCATGCCGAAGACTTGGTAGAGTGGATGATCAAGCCCTCCTCATCCTCCTCATCCTCTCTCACCCAGGCTCAGGGTACTGGCAAAGCAGCTGCCAAAGCGTCCTCTTCCCTGGTATCAATGTCATCATCAGTCACTCCTTCCCTAGACCAACCATGTCCTCCTGAGGAGTCCCACGAACTGTTTGAGCACAGTGTTGGGTACATGCTCCAGGAGGATGCCCAGCGTTTCGAAGGGTCTGATGATGATACCCAGCTAGAGGAAGGCAGTAGCGTGAGAGCAGAGAGAGGGGATGCTCAAGAAGGACACCAATCTGGCAGTCATGTTCCAGCAGCTGCAGCATACTGCCAGATTGGCTACAGTGATGAGGAGGGAGGGTATTATGAGGTCACTGACTCCACGTGGGTGCCTAATAGGAGAGAGGAGGAGGAGGAGGAGGAGGATGAGGAGGAGGTACATCTCCAACGAGGCAGGATGCCCTCGGGGGCCAGCGTAAGGGCAGCACACCGACGGAATCACACCGCAGAGCTCCGCCTGTGCAGGGTGCTGCCTCTGCCCGTTATTCAAAAAGTTCTTTGGTGTGGGCCTTTTTTGAGTCGAGTGCATCAGATCGCACAGCTGCTGTTTGCAACATATGTCTCAAGCATATATCGCGTGGCCAAAACATCACCCGCTTGGGCACCACATGCTTGACCAGACATATGTTGACCTGCCATGCAGCTCGTTGGCAAGCCTACCTTAAAGACCCACACCAAAGAACAAAGCGGAACTCTTCTTGCACCGCATCAGCTGGGATCTCCAACCCCACTATACCTTCAGTCCTCTCTGAAACCTGCTCTGAGAGGAATGAAGGTGTAGAATTAGGTGTGTCACAGCCAAATACTTGCGGGCACTCTGCTAGCAGTACACCGACGTCCGATTCTAGCAGGCAAATTTCCCTGCCCCAGCTGCTGGACCGTCGAAAGAAGTTCACTCCCAGCCATCCACATGCCCAGCGGTTGAATGTTAGCTTGGCTAAATTGCTAGCGCTTCAACTGCTGCCTTTTCAGTTGGTAGACTCGGCCCCCTTCCGTGAGTTTGTGCAATGTGCGGTTCCTCAGTGGCAGGTTCCCAAACACCACTTTTTCTCACGGATGGCGATTCCGGCTCTTTACCGGCATGTGGAAGGCAATGTCTTGGCCTCGCTGGACAGGGTGGTCAGCGGTAAGGTGCATATTACCGCTGACTCATGGTCCAGCAGGCATGGACAGGGACGTTACCTTTCTTTCACGGCCCATTGGGTCACTCTTTTGGCAGCTGGGAAGGATGCAGGACAAGGTGCAGTAGTGTTGGAGGTTGTTCCACTGCCACGCCTCCAAAATGCTACTACTGGTTGTAACACACCTCTGTCCTCCACCCCCTCCTCTTCTTCTTCCTCCATGGCCTCTTCCTGTGCTTTGTCCTCGGAACCAGCAGTGCTCCGTAGGCGTTCAAGGGGCTACGCAAGTACGCAGGCAAAAAGATGCCATGCCGTGCTTGCGCTGGTGTGTTTGGGGGACAGGAGCCACACTGGGGCAGAGGTTCTGTCTGCTCTGCAGGGGCAGGCCGAGAGGGTGTTGACGCCACGCCAGCTTAAGCTAGGAATGGTAGTTTGCGACAATGGCACCAACCTCCTCTCTGCTCTCTGACAGGGACAACTGACCCATGTGCCCTGTGTGGCTCACGTCCTTAACCTGGTGGTGCAGCAGTTCTTGGGCAGGTACCCGGGCTTACAGGATGTCCTGAGGCAGGCCAGGAAAGTCTGTGTGCATTTCCGCAGATCTTATAATGCCAGTGCTCGCCTGGCTGAGCTGCAAAAGGAGTTGAACCTGCCCAAGAACCGCCTTATATGTGACATGCCCACCAGGTGGAACTCAACGTTGGCCATGCTTCAGCGGCTGCACACGCAGCAGAGGGCCATCAATGAGTACCTGTGCGACTACGGCACCAGGACAGGGTCAGGGGAGCTCGGGTTTTTTTCACCACGCCAGTGAGGCATGATCAGGGATGCATGCACTGTCCTGGCACCATTTGAGGAGGCCACGAGGATGGTGAACAGTGACAGTGCATGCATCAGTGACACTGTACCTCTTGTCCACCTGTTGGAACATACGCTGCGTGGAATAATGGACAGGGCACTTGAGGCAGAACAGAGGCAGGAAGAGGAGGACTTCCTTGCCTCTCAAGGCCCCCTTTACCCAGACAGTGTTCCTTCTGTCCCACCCATCGCACAGGAAGAAGAGGAGGAGGAGGAGGAGGAGGATTGTGTCAGCATGGAGGTGGAGCCTGGCACTCAGCATCATCAGCAGCAGTCTTTTAGGGATGATTTACAGTCCCAAGAAACCAGTGGACTTGTACGTGGCTGGGAGGAGGTGGCTGCGGATCATGTCGTCCTTAGTGACCCAGAGGACTCCGGACCGAATGCCTCAGCTAACCTACGCTGCATGGCCTCCCTGATCCTGCAAAGTCTGCGGAAGGATCCTCGTATTCTTCGGATCAAGGAGAGGGACCATTACTGGCTGGCCACTCTCCTTGATCCACGGTACAAGGGTAAGGTTGCGGACCTTATCTTACCGTTGCAGAGGGAGCAGAGGATGAGACAACTCCGGGAGGCCTTGCAGAAAGGTCTGTGCAACGCGTTCCCAGAGACTGGGAGGTTACAAACTCCTGGTCCTGGACAACGTGTTGCTGAGGCTTCGGTCAGTCAAAGAAGGAGCGGTGGGGAAGGTGGCTGTCTGACCGATGCGTTCAGACAATTCTTTAGTCCGCAGCCCCAAGGTATGATCGGTTCCAGCAACCATCGCCAGCATCTGATATACATGGTGCAGGAATACCTAGGGGCAAGGTCAGACTTGGACACCTTCCCCACCGAAAATCCTCTGGCTTACTGGGTCTTGAGGATGGATCACTGGCCAGAGCTTGCACAGTATGCAATTGAGCTACTGGCCTGTCCTGCATCCAGCGTTCTTTCAGAACGCACATTCAGTGCTGCTGGAGGATTTGTCACGGATCACAGGGTGCGCCTGTCCACCGACTCTGTTGATCGACTGACCTTCATAAAGATGAACCAGTCTTGGATAACCACCAGCTACCAAACACCTGAAGCTGATATAACAGACTAATTTATTTTCAAATGTCACATCCCTTCAAGACTGATGCTGATGCTGAGAGACTGTCCTGTTATGTTGACTGACTATTCTCCTCCTCCTCAATGATCCGATTGATGATGATAGCTTGGAAGAACATTTTTGTTTCTGGGTGCCGCCACCAGTGGCTAAGGCCCAATTTTTCAGGCCCTGTTTAACAGGGGCGTGTTATTACAATTTTGTATGCAATGCTTTGCAGCAGGGCTCATTCCTGCACTCCAACTAGAGTATCTGAGAGTGGTTGCAGTGTCGTGGCACCATCACCAGTGGCTAAGGCCCAATTTTTCAGCCCCTGTTTAACAGGGGCGTGTAATTACAATTTTTGATGCAATACTTTGCAACATGGCTCATTGCTGTGCTCCAAGTACAGTATCTGTGAGGGGTTGCAGTGTTGTGGCACCAGTGCCTAAGGCCCAATTTTTATGCCCCTGTTTAACAGGGGCATGTAATTACAATTTTTTATGCAATGCTTTGCAGCAGGGCTCATTCCTGCACTCCAACTAGAGTATCTGGGAGAGGTTGCAGTGTCGTGGCACCAGCACCAGTGGCTAAGGCCCAATTTTTCAGCCCCTGTTTAACAGGGGCGTGTAATTAAAGTTTTTGATGCAATACTTTGCAACAGGGCTCATTGCTGTGCTCCAAGTACAGTATCTGCGAGGGGTTGCAGTGTTGTGGCACCAGTGCCTAAGGCCCAATTTTTCTGCCCCTGTTTAAGAGGGGCATGTAATTACAATTCTTGATCTAATAATTCACAGCAGGGCCCATTCCTGCACCCACCAAGACTAACTGTGAGGCCTTACAGTGTTGTGTCAACACCACCACCACCACCACCAAAGGCCCAATTTTTCAGCCCCTGTTCAACAGGGGCATGCAATTACAATTCTTGATCTAATAATTCACAGCAGGGCCCATTCATGCGCCCACCAAGAGTAACTGTGAGGGCTCACAGTGTTGTGGCAACACCAACATGTAAGGGGCAAATTTCAGCTGAGTATATACGGCAGGCCCCTACTTTCAAACATCCAACTTACAAACGGAAGGATACAACAGGAAGTGAGAGGAAATCTACCCCTAGGAAGGGAAATTCTCTCCTGTAAGAGTTAATATGGGAAAAAAAAGTGTCTCCTCTCCACTGATGCTTTATCACCAATTCTTGTTTCAATAAAAAACCCAAATTTTCAAAAAACATTTGTCATTAGGACGGAAAGTGAGGTGAACTGTTCTGAACATGTGCACACTGCACAGACAGCAAAACAAATGTTACAGGGGTGATAACCCTTCCCTATGTTTTCCAAAAAGCTTAAAAATAGATTTTTTGGCTGGAGCTACACTTAAACAATGTACCTGTTCAAAATTACAAACAGATTTTATATAAGAACAAACCTACAGTCCCTGTCTTGTATGCACCGCCTGTATATGGCTGTTCAGAGTATATAGGGCCTTTTTTATTTTGTGTGCGGGGTTCCCCTTAATATCCATACAAGACCCAAAGGGGCTGGTAATGGGCTGGGGTAGGGGGGGGGCTGTGATGGGGTAGCTATGCCATTTTTCTTAAAGATTTTCATCCATATTACCGGGACCAGACATTACATTAAAGCCGCAAGCAGTTTTAAATGGCTTTTTTTCCTTTAGAAATGTAATTTTGTCCAGGGACAGTTCTAAACACGGGAAACACGTGGCACTTCACAGGCATACTTTAGACACCCCCCAGGTACGATATTTAAAGGAATATTTGACTTTTTTTTTTCACTTTATGCATCATTAAAATGACTGCTCCCGAAAAACGGCCGTTTTTAAAACTTTTTTTTGGATTGATACATGTCCCCTGGTGCAGAACCCGGGTTCCCAAACCCTTTTTAGGACAATAACATGCATATTAGTCGTTATAAATAGCACTTTAGATTTCGAACGTTCGCATCCATTGTATTTAATAGGGTTCTAAAAATTGTGCGAACTTTCGGTCCGTTCGCGGGTTGTGGTGCGAACTGAACCCGGGGGTGTTCGGCTCATCACTAGTCAGAGTACAGATATGTGGGGGAGTCGGTACATGTTTCACTGTACTTACTGTTGATGGACTCATTACCTCTGCTGGAAGCCTGTTCCAAGCATATACTGCCAGGTAGCCCATTAGAAACCTCTCAGGAGAGGTACAGTGAGGTGTTATTAATGGTTTTGAGTTTTGTATTATAGGAAGAAATACACATACAAGGACGGATGAATGGACCAAGACTGGTCAAATTTCTTTAAAGACACAGAGGACCTTAAAACATTTTTTTTTTTTTTATGTCTTGGTTTAAGGAAAATCCTGCAATGGAATTAATTAGTCAGGCAACTAAATTCTATTTTTTTTTTTTTGTTGTTTGTGGTCTGTTTCATTAAACAGTGTCTGGCCGCTCGATACAACTTCCTGTGGCCTGGTGGACTAGCAAATAGATTTTCACTGAGAATCAATTAATATGTTAATCACTACTGAGAGAGGGCATTGTCTTTTGTATAGCTGCAATGTTTAAAGGCAGTTTCAATAAAAAAAATTGTTTAACAAAATACAGATTCAAAGCTCTTTAACAATTCAAAGGTTGGGGCAGCATTAAATCTAAAAAAAATTGTTACTTTTACTTTTTGTTTTTTACCGTTTTTTTCACTACTGGGAAAGGGCATTGCCTTTTGTATAGCTGTAATGTTTAAGGCAGCTTCAATTTTTTTAACACAAGTACAGATTCAATGCTCTTTAACCACTTAACGACCGCCCACTGTAAATATACGTCGGCAGAATGGCACCGACAGGCAGAATCACATACATATACGTGATTGCCTTTGTATAGTTGGGGGGTCCGATCGGACCCCCCTTCTTTACAGTGGGTGGTCGTTTTACCTTCGGGAGCGATCCGGCATGAGGGGACGGCCGTTCGATTCCGGCCCCCCCCCTCTCGATCGCTCCCGGCGAATGAGAGAGCTTCCCCTGCCTGTGTACTGTTTACACAGGCAGGAGGAAGTGATGTCATCTCTCCTGCGGCGCTCACATATACCGAGCGCCGTACAGGAGAAGATGCAGGTTAGTGCACAAAACAGCACACTGACACCAGGACACATAGGCACATAAATCGCCCCCCCAGGCCCCCCAGACACCCCAGATCACCCCCCAGCCCCCAGTCACAGTGTCACTGATTGCAGTGACCATTTATTTAGTGATCACTGCAATCAGTGACATTTGTGACTGTAAAAGTGTCACTACATTTAGTTTTAGGTCCAGTGTAGCCCCCTAAATCCCCCCTAATAAAGGTTTAACCCCCTGATCACCCCCCAGATAACCCTTTCACCTCCTAGCACCACCGTCGCTAAGCGATCATTTTTCTGATCGATGTCTTAGCGTCGGTGATGCTGATCGGTAGCCAGTAATTTTTTTTAGGTTCGCCGCAGGTTTTTATAGCGTCGGGTACCCCCATATATTACCTAATAAAGGTTTAACCCCCTTGATCGCCCCCCAGGTAACCCTTTCACCCCCTATCACCACTGTCACTAAGCGATAATTTTTCTGATCGATGTCTTAGCGTCGGCGATGCTGATCGGTAGCCAGTCATTTTTTTTAGGTTCGCCGCAGGTTTTTATAGCGTCGGGTACCCCCATATATTACCTAATAAAGGTTTAACCCCCTTGATCACCCCCCAGGTAACCCTTTCACCCCCTAGCACCGCCGTCGCTAAGCGATCATTTTTCTGATCGATGTCTTAGCGTCGGCGATGCTGATCGGTAGCCAGTAATTTTTTTTAGGTTCGCCGCAGGTTTTTATAGCGTCGGGTACCCCCATATATTACCTAATAAAGGTTTAACCCCCTTGATCGCCCCCCAGGTAACCCTTTCACCCCCTATCACCACTGTCACTAAGCGATAATTTTTCTGATCGATGTCTTAGCGTCGGCGATGCTGATCGGTAGCCAGTAATTTTTTTTAGGTTCGCCGCAGGTTTTTATAGCGTCGGGTACCCCCATATATTACCTAATAAAGGTTTAACCCCCTTGATCGCCCCCCTGGTAACCCTTTCACCCCCTATCACCACTGTCGCTAAGCGATCATTTTTCTGATCGCTGTCTTAGCGTCGGTGATGCAGATCGGTAGCCAGTAATTTTTTTTAGGTTCGCCGCAGGTTTTTATAGTGTCAGGTACCCCCATATATTATCTAATAAAGGTTTAACCCCCTGATCGCCCCCCAGGTAACCCTTTCACCCCCTATCACCACTGTCGCTAAGCGATCGTTTTTATGATCGTTGTCTTAGTGTCGGTGATGCCGATAGGTAGCCAGTAATTTTTTTTTAGGTTCGCCGTCAGGTTTTTATATAGCGTCAGGTACCCGCATATATTGGAAAAGAAAGAGAAAAACTGCGCTAAATAAACTAAAGTGAGAAAAAAGGAAAAAACTCCAGACGTTTAACTGGTAGCTTTGTAGCTATGGGGAGCTGCGATTAAAAATGTGAACTACCATACATGGTAATGATTAAGAAAAAAATTTGGTGGAAATCGCGCTACCCCCGTGACCAATCACTGTGACAGTAATAAAGTATATTGAAAATTAACAATTACCCCATAAACCACAGATCAAATGAACTGATAAGTGAAAAAGAGGTGTGTATATAAGACAAACTATAAATATATGAACATCAAATATAAATTTAAATTTATAAATAATAGTCCATCAAAAAAGGTTGTTTAAATAAAATCCAAAGTATTAACACCAGTGCTTCATGTAAAAATCATACAAAAATGCTGTGTCCACATTCATCTATGACATTCCACCACCAAAAAGCAGGATTTCTCCTTACCAGCTGTACACGACCCCCTATTACAGAGGGTCAATATATGCATTGAGTAGTTTCTCCCACAGGTCGCCGCAGCACACAGCACATGAGGTTCCTAAAACACCGACCTCCGGTTCTCATCAATGGGCACATATGTATAGAAAGAATGGAACACACTCCACATAGTGCATTATATCTTTTAAAAAAATTTATTCCATAAAAAGCAAGTTTGCACTTACATGTATGCAGTTAAAAAATCGCCTGATTACATCTGGTGTGCCCGCATATATTACCTAATAAAGGTTTTAACCCCCTAATTGCCCCTAGTTAACCCTTTCACCAGTAATCACCATATAAGTGTTACGGGTGACGCTGGTTAGTTAGTTTGCTTTTTATAGTGTCAGGGCACCCGCCGTATATAACCCAATAAAGGTTTAACCCCCTGATCGCCCGGCGGGTGATATCAATTAGGTTTTAGCGTCAGAGAGGGTCTGCGTCACACCCCAGGCAGCGTCAGGTTAGTGCCAGTAGCGCTAACACCCACGCGTTAAGCATACACCCCCCTTAGTGGTATAGTATCTGAACAGATCAATATCTGATCTGATCAGATCTATACTAGCGTCCCCAGCAGTTTAGGGTTCCCAAAAACGCAGTGTTAGCGGGATCAGCCCAGATACCTGCTAGCACCTGCGTTTTGCCCCTCCGTCCAGCCCAGGCCACCCAAGTGCAGTATCGATCGATCACTGTCACTTGCAAAACACAACACACATAACTGCAGCGTTCGCAGAGATAGGCCTGATCCCTGCGACTCCAGTGCTGTAGGAGGTGATTTCACCACCACAGTTAAAAAAAAAAAAAGCATATATGCCGAAGCATTGGGGCAGCAGGGGCGGAGGAGCGATTTTGCTCCTAATGCCGCGTACATACGGTCGAAATTCCGACGGAGGCTTGCCCGTGGAAAAGTCTGACCATGTGTACACGGCATAACTTTTGCGGGAAGATGCCCCCATGCTTCGGCATATATAAATGGTGCATGTATGCCCATCATTAGAAGTGGGTGGATGAAGGGCGGTATTCTAATGGTGGGCATACCCACCGATCAATCTCTTTTTTTCGTTCAGCCAACAGGCTGCATGAAAAAAAGATTACAATACATGTCCAACAAGGACCAGCAACGTACTGGTATGTTGCTGGACTTTGAATGTTTATACCAGAATGATGCCTGTGGGTTTAGGTATCATCTTGGTATCATTCTTTTCAGCCAGCGGCCGGCTTTCATGTAAAAGCAATCCTAGTGGCTAATTAGCCTCTGGACTGCTTTTACAAGCAGTGGGAGGGAATGTCCCCCCCTGGATATAAAAAGCGTCATTGGGAAATTGGGAAAGCATTTTATCACACCGATCTTGGTGTGGTCAGATGCTTTGAGGGCAGTGGAAAGATCTAGGGTCGAATAGACCCCAGTTTTTTCAAAAAAGAGTACCTGTCATTACCTATTGCTATCATAGGGGATATTTACATTCCCTGAGATAACAATAAAAATGATAAAAAAAAAAAAATATGGAAGCAACAGTTTAAAAATAAAATAAAAAAGCAAAATTAATAATAAAAAAAAAAAAAAAAAAAAAAAAAGCACCCCTGTCCTGCCCTGCTCTTGCCCAATGGCGAACGCAAGCGTCGGTCTGGCGTCATATGTAAACAGAAATTGCACCATGCATGTGAGGTATCGCCGCAAAGGTCAGATCGAGGGCAGTAATTTTAGCAGTAGACCTCCTCTGTAAATCTAACGGCGTAACCTGTAAAGGCTTTTAAAGGCTTTTAAAAATGTATGTAGTTTGTCGCCAATGCGCGTTTGTGCGAAATTTTAAAGTTTGTCGTGTTTGGTATCTATGTACTTGGCCTAAGATCATCTTTTTTATTTCATCAAACATTTGGGCAATATAGTGTGTTTTAGTGCATTAAAATTAAAAAAGTGTATTTTTTCCCCAAAAAATGTGTTTGAAAAATCGCTGCGCAAATACTGTGTAGAAAAAAAAATTGCAACACCCACCATTTTAATCTGTAGGGCCTTTGGTTTAAAAATATATATAATGTTTGGGGGTTCAACATAATTTTCTTGCAAAAAAAAAAATATGTTTTCATGTAAACAAAAAGTGTGAAAAAGGGCTTTGCCTTCAAGTGGATAGAAGAGTGGATGTAAGATTCCTAATGTTGTGTATAAAATGCCAGAACAGTTCAAAACCCCCCCAAATGACCCCATTTTGGAAAGTAGACACCCCAAGCTATATACTGAGAGGCATGTCGAGTCCATGGAATATTTTATATGCTGACACAAGTTGCGGAAAATAGACAATTTTTTTTTTTTTTTTTTGCACAAAGTTGTCACTAAATGATATATTGCTCAAACATGTCATGGGAATATGTGGAATTAAACCCCAAAATACATTCTGTTGCTTCTCCTGAGTACGGGAATACCACATGTGTGAGACTTTTTGGGAGCCTAGCCGCGTACGGGACCCCAAAAACCAATCACCGCCTTCAGGCTTTCTAAGGGTGTAAATTTTTGATTTCACTTCTCACTGCCTATCACAGTTTCGGAGGCCATGGAATGCCCAGATGGCACAAACCCCCCCCCCAAATGACCCCATTTTGGAAAGTAGACACCCCAAGCTATTTGCTGAGAGGTATGGTGAGTATTTTGCAGATCTCACTTTTTGTCACAAAGTTTTGAAAATTAAAAAAAAAAAAAAAAAATTTTTCTTCATTTTCAAAAACAAATGAGAGCTGCAAAATACTCACCATGCATCTCAGCAAATAGCTTGGGGTGTCTACTTTCCAAAATGGGGTCATTTGGGGGGTTTTGTGCTATTTTGGCATTTTATGGCCTTCGAAACTGTGATAGGTAGTGAGGAGTGAAATCAACAATTTGTGCCTAGAAATCCTGAAGGCGGTGCTTGGATTTCGGGGTCCCGTACGCGGCTAGGCTCCCAAAAAGTCCCACACATGTGGTATCCCCGTACTCAGGAGAAGCAGAAAAATGTATTTTGGGGTGTAATTCCATATATAACCATGGCATGTGTGATCAATATATCATTTAGTGACAACTTTTTGTAATTTTTTTTTTTGTCATTATTCAATCACTTGGGACAAAAAAAAATATTCAATGGGCTCAACAGGCCTCTCAGCAATTTCCTTGGGGTGTCTACTTTCTAAAATGGGGTCATTTGGGGGGGTTTTGTGCTATTTTGGCATTTTATGGCCTTCGAAACTGTGATAGGTAGTGAGGAGTGAAATCAAAAATTTGCGCCCTTAGAAATCCTGAAGGCGGTGCTTGGTTTTCGGGGGCCCGTACACGGCTAGGCTCCCAAAAAGTCCCACACATGTGGTATCCCCGTACTCAGGAGCAGCAGAAAAATGTATTTTGGGGTGCAATTCCACATATAACCATGGCATGTGTGAGCAATATATCATTTAGTGACAACTTTTTGTAATTTTTATTTTTTTATTTTTTTTAGTCATTATTCAATCACTTGCGACAAAAAAAAAAATATTCAATGGGCTCAACATGCCTCTCAGCAATTTCCTTGGGGTGTCTACTTTCCAAAATTGGGTAATTTGGGGGGTTTTGTACTGCCCTGCCATTTTAGCACCTCAAGAAATGAGATAGGCAGTCATAAATTAAAAGCTGTGTAAATTCCAGAAAATGTACCCTAGTTTGTAGACGCTATAACTTTTGCGCAAACCAATAAATATACGCTTATTGACATTTTTTTTACTAAAGACATGTGGCTGAATACATTTTGGCCTAAATGTATGACTAAAATTGAGTTTATTCGATTTTTCTTATAACAAAAAGTAGAAAATATCATTTTTTTTCAAAATTTTTGGTCTTTTTCCATTTATATCGCAAAAAATAAAAATCGCAGAGACAATCAAATACCATTAAAAGAAAGCTCTATTTGTGGGAAGAAAAGGACGCAAATTTCGTTTCGGTACAACATTGCATGTCCGCACAATTTCCAGTTAAAGCAGCGCAGTGCAAAATTCTGAAAACAGCTCTGGTCCTTTAGCTACAAAATGGTCCGGGGCTTAAGTGGTTAACAAGTTAAAGGTTGGGGCAGCATTCAATCTGAATATTGGCTTTTTACATTTTTTTTGGATCAGTTTTTTCTGTTTCCTTTTTTTTTCTTTTAAGGAAAACTATTTTTGTTTCTGTTCTATATCACCTTCTTTTTTTTTTTGCTGGGTGATTCTCGAGTTTGGCGTCACTATGGTGAAATAAAATAAAATAGAATAAAAAAAGAGGGGAATAGGGGAGAACCTTATATATGGGAACATTTATAACAGTTAAAAATGTTGATATAGAATAATAAAACTTCCCTATAGCATTGTGGGGGATGGGACAAAGTTCCAACAGTTTTTTTTCTCTCTTTCAGCATGGGGTAATGGTTTTATATAAATGTATGTCATTGTAGCTATTACCAACTATATGACAATAGTAACAGTAACACCTGGGTTTAGCAACAGTCAGGTGACTCGTTTCCTTGTATATGTGACATAGTGTCCTCTCTACAGTTCTAATATTTGGCAGTCATCATATGTGGTCATTGGTAATTTTTTTTATGTTGGTCAGTTTTCTTTTTGTGCCATAACTAAGGTCAAAGAGCATTGCTTAAAGATCATATAGATATACTGGGACTGGTGAGACTCATAGTGATTGGCAAATAGCAGAAAGTATAGTACAATTGTACTTAAGAAGTAATTTAGTCTAATCATCCCTGAAGCCACAAGTAACTGGTGACATCACACTTATCCGCATTCTGAAATCAAGTTATTTTTGGCTGCTTAGATGACACTGCCTAAATCTGCACAGAGACCTCTTAAAGTTATGACCGCTTCCCTAGCCCGCTAAAGGCAGGACTCATACAGTAGCTACACACGGTAGCCAAGGACGGAGCTATATGCACAAAAGTTTGGCACCCGCCAAGGCTTTAACCCATCAGGGTTGGTATTACTGAACACAGCTTCAGTAAAAGGAGTTTGTGGTGAGTTGCCATGGCAACAAGATCCCCCTGAACGCTCAAAGGGTCATACACACACACACACAGGGGTGTTCATCAGAAGGCGGGGCAGAGTTACTGGCAGGCATATGACAATGGAGGAAGAAAGATGAGGGATGGAAATCAGACAACCTGGCTTAAGGGCGCAACCATTTACATTTTTACACGTCAATGGAAAAGAGACTCATACTAGGTCGCAGTATATTTATAAAAATTTTAATCAAAGGTCCTTAATACTCAGAATGACAAGATAAGCATTAATTTGAAGGCATATGTCTTAAAAGTACTTGTGTTTTTCCTTCTCTAACTTTGCCTACATTAAAGTGGTTGTAAACCCACTTTGTAAACAAACACCTACAGGTAAGCCTAGATTAAGGCTTACCTGTAGGTGCATGAAATATCTCCTTAACCTACACGGTTAAGGAGATATTTGCATTTAAAAACGGCGCCGTGATGTCACGCGCATGCGCATGGGGTTAACCCCATTCACAAATTCGGCTAGGTCGCAACATTCGACGACGTAGCCGAATTCGACGGATCACGCGCGCATGCGCGGAGTCACGTCTTTGCCGCTCCGGCCAATCACAGCGCCGGAGCGGCGCTGTGATTGGCTGCAGCGGCGATACCCGGAAGTAACATTCCGGCTATTGCCGCAGGGATGGATGCAGCTAGAGGAGGGACATGGATGACTTCGGGGGCCCCGACCTAAGGTAAGTGGTACATAATGAGCTAGTATGCTAGTCATACTAGCTCATTATAGCTTTGTCTTGCAGGTAAGTTAAAAAAAAAAAAATCTACGGGGTTTACAACCACTTTAATAAAGTACAATCACAGAAAGCCAGGAAAGTTGGTCCAAAGGCCATTACGGTATGCTGTATCTAAGTGGAATCACCATGGAAGTCTGTCCCAGAAGCAAGGGCAACATGACCAGATTGACATTATTGACTTTCGCACAAATTATTATTATTGGACGGTTGAGAACAAGGAGCCCCATGTTTGTTTTTTTTCCCCTTCGGTTTTGTGGGTTTTGTATCTTATGATTTTTATTATGGACTTATTACATCCCGAACAAGTGATGACTATTGACTACCAATACTGGGATCCAGAAATATGAACTGTAGAGATGGAAAGTTTAAAAGTTTTGTTTCTTCTCAAAGAGTTTTATTTAATTTCAGAGGGCAAAGCCAAAAGTTCCAAATATTAAAGGAGATTATTTTAGGTGTGGCCGAGTCTCATATTCTCAACTGGCCACAAGGGGCCATCTGTTGAGTTGAGAGTTGAGTTGAGTTGAGAGGTATCTTGATATAGCGCGGTCTTACCGCGAAGGGTCCCGACGCGCTTACAAACACATACACATACTGGGGCCAATTTATAGACAGGATCTGATTAACCTACCAGCATGTCTTTGGAGTGTGGCAGGAAACCGGAGTACCCGGAGGAAACCCACGCAGGCACAGGGAAAACATGCAAACTCCAGGCAGATGGTTTTGTGGTCGGGATTTGAACCAACGACCCTATTGCTGCTAGGTAAAAGTGCTAACCACTACACCACTGTGCTGCCCGTGCCTTATGGGATATGTATAATCTCCATTTAATAGCTGTAAAATATTGTAATTATGAATATATTTCAAATAGCTTGCTGTATATATATATTTCATTTAGCTAATTGAATATATGTCATTTAGCACCTATGAAAGCCCTTTTGTTAACAGCTAGACATTGCGGAGCCCCAAGCTTTGAGAGACAATTCCATTGTGTTAAACCCACTCTCGTCAATGAGTCCCATGCTGGGATTTACAATGGAGAGCGCCTCACCTATAGTCCTGGGAAAATTCAATCTGCATCTCCTGCCCAGATAGAGTCACCAGGATTTGCATGAAAGGGGGCTGACTTATGGAGTAAGCCCTCCAATCATGACCCAAGCTAGGCCAACCTATGGGGTATCAGGATAGAGAGATATACTCAGAGGGAAGGAGAAGGGAGCCCTCTCTTTATGGAAGGATAGCCTGAAGGATGGGTCTAAAGGGGTAATTATGGTAAAAGTCTGTTTGACTGTAACTACACATGCTTGTACTTTAATGTTTTAGAGGAATATGCTCTATGTTCCTCCATGTAAATACTTTGTATATTTTAACCTACTATTTCCTGCTTGTCTAAGACTTTATAGATAGTTTCTGTGTATTAGATTAGACTTTAACAAATACATAATAAATGTTCATTATGTTAAAGCTTTCACTTCTGGTCAAAATAACTCTTATTCAACCCATATCATATCTTTGAGATATTAAATCTTAAATATAGATGTTTTTCAGCAACACTGACCTAAGTGAAAGATGGTGGAGTCTTACCCACCCATAGCAAGAAATATTTAAGAAGGAATGAAGTAGAGGACCCCTCTGCTGTGTAACCCCTCTGCTGTGCTGATCTTGAGAAAAAGTGGCAGCTGTTTTTTCCTGAAAAATAAGAGAAGTACAGTACTAGTGGCTTTTGTGATGAACATAACCACCAAGAATCTGAAGGGTTTGCTGGCCTTGCATAAGATCTGAAATTTAGTTATTGATATCCATATTTGCATTGTATACAGGGGGGAGACTCTACCCACTACAGCCATCCCAGTGGCCCACCTGCAGAGACAAGGTCCCATGGAGCTTATGTAAATTAATTTCCTGTGCTTGGAGCCTGACACAAGTGGACAAGAGGACATCCTGCTAGTGACCGACCACCTCCACTGATATGCCCAAGGTTTTCTAATGAAAAGTCAAAGAGCTTCTACTGTAGCCCAAATCCTAGTGGAAGAGAGTTAATCCTATGATTCCAGAGGAAGCAGTTATGATAAAGCCATTATCACAGTACACCAATCCACCAACACACAAGTGCAGCAGACCACTGTATCACAGAATGTGATGCTTCCATGTTTCCACTTGGCCAACTGCTGAGATCACATGGGCTCAATTATCACTACTATTCTGGTGACACTCAGATATACAACCACACTAAACCGGATTCTACTTTGGCTGCCTCTCTCCTATCTTACAGTCATCTTTTCAAAACTGATTCAGATCAAATCTAAAAACGTTTTTCCTTAGACAAGCTTTCACGTAATTGTCCCTTTTCTTCCTTTGTTTTATCCTGTGCATTTCTTGTGTTTTCTTTGTAAAGTGCTTTGAGAAGCTACCTTTAAATGCGCTATATAAAATAAAGTTTATGAACATTATTATTCCTAAGGTGTATTCAAAACAATGTGGTGGGAATTTCCACCATCCGCATTTTGTGTTAGGAATATTCATAAAATAAGTTTAGTTCGTTTGTAACTAAAATTAATACTTTTTTGGGGACCAAAGACATTCTACAAAGACATTCTCTTCTACTAAGGTATTGTTGGGAATTGAATTGTCCAGATTTTTTCTTTCTGTTTGATGTCTGCTGTTTTGACATCATTTAAAAAAAAAAAGAATGTAAATGCTGTATTGGGGTATGAGTGGGATTCTGGAATGTATACTAACAGAATGCTGATGATGATATCCTTGACTGAATCACTGTGAATTTACTGCTATAGATAAATATGTATTACCTACCTGGTGTTTTGTATGTAACAATTTGTTATGCTAAATAAAAACTTTTTTTGAAAACAAAAAAAAAAAATTGTAAATGTGAAGTTTCCTACTAAAAATGTTGTATCCAGTTGTAATGATTAAAATGTATTACTGTTAATTTTTTGGTAGAAAAAGAATTTGAAGGTATAAAGGATATAAAAAAACTCAACAAGATTATAAAATGCTTAAAATATTGTTTTATTTAAATCAAATTCTATACTCTGGAGATGAAAACATTATCCTCTAAATCCAATGGCCCACAAGAAAGACTATAGACACCTATCACAATTTTCCACTCAAACAAATAAATACAGCAAAGTTCCCATCCTTAGAAACTAAAAGTTTAGAAATGGAAATTTAAACAAAAATAAAAGGTACAATCTTTATGCTCACCCATTAGTGAAATCCAGTTTATCTAAATGTATTTAGTTTGTAAACAGAATCACATTTTCTAAAAGTGACAGTATAATTGCCTTCATTTTAAGAAATGCAAACACGGACCTGAGATTGTATTACCTAACTGTTTATCAGGGTTTTAGCAATTTAACTACCCAGCATATATAAAATGCCTTGTATGCTAAATCTACCAATCTAAATATTATTCTCTACATTTGCTTTAAGTTATTAAAATAATAATAATAAAAATAAAATCTCTCTATAGAAGAGTTGTTCAACAACTTTTTATAATGGGAAAATAGACATTAAAATAATTATATACCACAGACGCTGTATGCAAGGATGAAAGAATACTTTCTGTGTCATAGTTTATGATAGGAAGTGATGCTAGGAAGCACAAATTATATTAAAGCAAAGCTTGTTTAAAGAACAACCCAGCAATAGTTAGAAGTCCCATATCTAAAATGGAAGGGCAGTTGGAGACTTCGTTGAAGATATGTTTGCAGTGAGGAAGCAAAGCGGGGCCCAGTGGTAGAGGGTAATCTCCAGAGTATGTAGATATTCGTTAATATCTGGTTATAGTTCATATTTCAAAAGTTCTCTTTCATCGGTATACGTGTATCTGTACTCAGGTCATTGTTCAGTTGATTTTTTGCTGCTGTTGTTCCTGATTGACTTGTTGCTGTTCTTGCTGTGATGTGGAGGTTTGAATGTCCTTATCACATTGTGTGGTGGTACAACCACACTCTTCAGCATAGAGGTAGGTGTAGACAGTACTTGTTTTATCCTTACATTTCAGATTTACTTGTCTCTTGCTTGTTTTTACTTCTTGACAACAGCTGCACTTGTGCTCCATTTTGTTAGAGTCATCAGAGTACCTAAAAAGATCAAATTGTGAGACTGAGTGCGGAAACTGATCTTTCCAGTGGCCATGTTCAGAATAATGCATTTCAAAGAGACCATGTCATATCTTGTCATATAATGGGTTGAAAAATAAACAACTACTGGTAGTCCTAGGGCTGGACTTGATGCACTTGTGTCTTTTTTAAACCTCACCTACTATATAACTATGTAAAGCCAATGGGTGCGTAAAATTAGCTCATAGAAGAAATGCCATTTTCTCATCTTTTGACAACAGCAGTGGAAGTATAACCAAAAAAGTCTGTGTACTATGTGCTATTTTGTAAAGCACTATTCTATCTAAACCTGGTTCAGTCATGATGTTTCTCAGCTTATGCTGTATATAAAGTAATTAAACATGACAGAGAAGATGAATGTATAAAGTCAATGTCTAAAGGAAGGCAACAGAGCCTGAGTTGACTCCACGGTTCGATTTTATCATTTATAGTATATCTAAACCTAAGAGCAAACATATAATATTTGGTATCTTCCTGTCCTTAGAAGTTGTGACTGCATTAGTTTTGTAAGTTTTTTTTTCACCTTTCAGTTAAACCCTATCTGAATTTTTTTGTGAAAACCCACTCACTGAGAGCTAGCTTACACTTGCTTCAAAACGTGGCCTCAGACATGCTTTGTTAAAGCTGTTTGAACACCAGTCGAAGCCCCTGTCACTAAATAAAATGGTTAGCTTACAGTCCTGTTTACCCCTTGCTTTTTCTTGGTGCTTGGATGAGGCTTCGATGAGGCTTCGGTGGGGCTTTGGTGAGGCTTCGGTGGGGCTTCAAAGAGGCTTTAGTGAAGCTTCGATGGTGCTTCAATAAGCCTTTGGTGGGGCCTTGGTGGGGCTTCGGTGGGGCTTCAGTGGGGCTTCAACGAGCTTTGCCATAAACTTCTATGGAGGCTTTGAAGACACTTTGAAGCACCACTAAAGTGGTTAATGTGTGTTGAAGCCGAAGCAAGTGTAAATGAGCCCTTACTGAACTGCATCTACAGTATAGTGGTACAGTGTTTTCACTCTAGGACAATAGTTGTTAGAATTTACATTTACATTAACTTTATCAGCCAGAGAAGTCCGGTTTTACTATGAATGGAAGCATGAATACTATATATGAAACAGTAGCATCACAGCTAATTGGTCTCATTTACCTCTCTAGGGTAAAGGTTTTTATGGGGTAGGTCTAGATCGATTTCCAACAAAGATATTATACATTACTAATTGCAAATTAGAATCAAAACAACAATATCTTACATGGATGATGTCATACAGCCTCCACCACAGTATGAAAGCTCCACAACTTCATCTGATTCACAAGTTCCAGACTTGATTCGACGAGATTGTTTATGAACCTGGCATCCTTTTAGGGGGAAAATGACCAAGAATGTTACTTATAGCGAAATTATTGCAGCAGTCATTAAAATTTATCTTAGGATAAATAACACTTTGAATGCTGAGAATCACTTATTATTAGTAATATGAATGTATTTTTTTTTAAAAAGAGTCATCTTTTGATGGGAGTCAAATAGTGTCTTACAGTATATGGCTTATATCAAATCAATTGCCTTTCCTAGACACACTGCTTGACAAAATTTTTGAGGTATCCATTAATATTACATAACTTTAATTTGATGCTGGAGATTGATACACTTTTACTATTGGGTGTAACAAAAGTTAAAGCACTAATACTGAAAGAAATGTTAATTGTACATTCTGGTGTATTTTACTCAACAGATAAGCAAAAGTAAGCCTGGATCGCTGGTTCAAAATCTATGTACATTGTATACATATGTTGGGTGCAGGGATATTTCCATTTTCTGTTTTTTTCTTGGAAAATGTCATCTGACTGTTCACATTTAGTAGCTTCTACCCATTCCAACAAGTATTACTTAAAGAAAGATACTTACTTTCACAAGTCTTGCAGCAACCATCTTCTGTGGTCCTGATTGTACCCTGCAGGATAAAAACATAGAGGACAAATTACTATTGTTTCACTTAGAAAGTGTTGACTTTCTTGTAATGTCCCAATTAAACAATCTAGGGATATCAGACAAGTTTAGACTGCATTGAGAAAAAAGAACAGCCTAAAAGATTTACTCTTCAGTATGTTTATTTGTGGACAATAGCAAGGTACACACCACATAACGTCTTTAACATGAGCCATACAAGCTTATGTTGATAAACTCTGTAATTTGTAAGGTGAAATGAGCCATTACCTGTACCCATGGAAATGCACTACAAGATTTCAATTAGAAGTGGCATAAACTACATGTTAGACAAGGGTGCCTGACATATATATATATTTTTTTTTCATGAGCAATACACTGCTTGAAGTGCTATAGTAAAGGCAATGTGTCACAAAGAACTGTGTTCAGATCCACGAAATAGACCCCTCTTGCAAAAGCCTGATTTATTTTTACCTTTATTTGTGAGACTCCTGTAGCTCACAGTTTAAATCTGAACTGCATCCATTAAGAAAGTGCAATTTGGGGGGGCGTGGCCTGGACATGGCTGGATAGAGACGTGTTTCTTAGAGCTCCCGTCCGTCTCTCACATATCCCGCTATTATAGCGATCTGCACAGCACTATGCGATCTGCCAAAAGGCACAACGCTAAGAGGAACATTAAGAGCACAAAGCCACCGGTACAACCCCCGCCACTGGGTGAAATTAGGAGACTTTTCCTGCGATCAAAGCTCAGCTCTCCGGCAATCAAGATGGCGGCGCCGCATGCAGAGGAGGGGGAAGACGGATCATCGCACGCTTCTATGTCCCCGGCTTCTACATCGCAACCCTGGGAGACATATGGACATTCCCCGCTGGTCCCATTTATAGACGAAGGGGGAGATCACTTGCGGACACCCCCCCCAGATGAGCGGCGTGAACCCGGAGCTCCGGGCCCTCTTACAGGCCCTACCGACCAAAGCCGACATAATAGCGCTTATTGGGACAGTAGAGGCGGCACACCGCGAGGAGATGAAGGCGGTACGGGCGGACATTACATCCCTGACGACCAGACTCGAGACGGGAGAAACGACCCTGGCCGAGATGGATCGGAGGGTCGCGGCGGTGGAGCGGGCCCAGACCACTCACATGGAGGCCCTAACGGAGCAGCAGCTCCGTACGGAGGAAATGGAGGACCGGAGCCGTAGGAACAACCTGCGGATCCGGGGCCTACCGGAGGCTACAGGCCCGGAGGACTTGGAGGATACAGCCACTGCAGTGTTCCGTATTATAGAGGGTATTGACCTCCCCGACAGATTGGAGTTTGACAGGATCCACAGGGCGTTAGGCCCGAAGCCTACAGATCCCCTGAGACCACGTGACGTTATATGCCGGCTACATCACTATAGACATAAAGAACAGGTACTCCGCAAGGCGTGGGAGGCGGGGGACCTGGAGTTTGATGGCGCTACTCTGAAAATACTGCCGGACCTCTCAAGGGCCACGCTGCAGAGGAGGGCCATGTTGAAGCCCCTGCTGGAAGTAGCCCGCAGACATCTGTTTACTTACAGGTGGGGTTACCCACTTTCAGTGACCTTTCAGAAGGATCAACGGCACTTCACCCTACGCAAGCCAGACGCCCTGCCGGAACTATTCACCTTTCTAGGAGTGGAACCGATTGATCTGCCCGACTGGCTGGCCTTCCTCCCGGATCCAAAGGGACGACCGTCTGCATACAGACAGAGAGAAGGTTTTTCACCAAGACCGCAGAGGGGCCGCCGCAGGCCAAGGGAGACATCACGAGAGCCGGCGAGAGAGTCCTAAGGTACTGATTCTGCTATGATACACCGCCATGGTTTATTTGATTGTTTAGGGCGGTCACTAACGTTTCATTGCCGGTGACCATGTTACCGTTAGTATGCTGCCTTGACCCTCAGGATGGTGTTCACAATCTGGGCCCCTATCGGTGGGGTGATCCCCTGGCCCCCCTTTTCCTTCTTTATGTTGTGGGTGCCCCCCCTCGTCCGTTTTTTCCCTGGACGCCTCCTGGCCTGGCAGTGGTGCCCGGCGTCAGCGAAAGGCCATTCTGGAGACTGCTGGGTATATACTGCGCAAGATGCATCCTGGGGCGACGCAGTGGGGAACAAGCTTAAAAACACTTGTCACATGGTAACCCGAGAGTGGGGTCTGATGTCCAATACCCATCCATGCCACTTACCACCAATGTTTCTCCTACCCCACAGGGTTACTTGGCCTGGTATTCTGCACTGTGTCACTTTTTGTTTTCTCCCTCTGTTTTTGGGAGGGGGGGACATCAGGAGTGGAGATTGGCGGGAACATCGCGGGTATACGCAGCAACTACGGAGCAGAGACTCGTGAACAAGGACTATCCTCCCTGAGGCTTACGCCAGAGACGCTAAGGGTATGCAAGCAACGTGTGGCTCAGAGTCGCATCAGACATGCTTTGAGTAATGAGGTACTAAGGTATAGATCTTCATGATCGGCTATGCATAATAGAGTGATGTATTGCGATAATCTGTTAGACCACTTATAGGGGTAGATAGAGGTCCATCGGCAGGATAGAGCCTACCTTATTCTATCAACCTCGGGGAATATGGGACATGGCTGGGAGGGCAGGGGACGAGTTAGTGCCCCCGGGGGGGTGCGGCGGGGGAGAGGCGGATTTGGGGACCCTCAGATAATGGATGGAGAGGGATGAGGGGGGCTTGGACGTGGGGTCACGTGATAACTATGATCTGGCCCAGGGGACAGGGGTCCTAGTGATAGTAGGGCATAGGATATGCAGCAGTTTTGATACGAGTTTCTACTGTTAGACTGCCATAAATGTGAAATGTGAAAAGGTTGTTCGGATGGCAGAATGTTTCATATGATGTTTTTCTTTTTTTTTTTTTTTTTTTTCTCTGTTCCTCCTTTTGTTTCTTTTCGGATAGTGCAATTGTGCATAACTTTTTCAGACTAGCCAGATAGCGGGAGAGGGACGGCGGAGGGCTCACCCGGATGAGCTTTGTCCTACCGTTCCTCCAAATAGGATAGCGTGCCTCGGTTGGGGAAGTGTACAACTCCCCGATTGACATATGCGCACATAAAGGTTTTTTTACTACGGGGCCTGGGTACTAGACCTAGCCCCAATTTGGTATTTGAGTTCCAACTCTCTACCTTTTTTTTTTTTTTCTCTTCCTAACTATACTTATTCACTGACTTTCTCTACTCTTACTATCTTCTACCCTCCCCATCTCACCCTATACTCCCCCATACCCACACCGCCGACTAAAACTTAAAAGCCCAACTCCATCCACAATGAAGACACATAGTGTAAAGGTGATGTCATTTAACGTACGGGGCCTCAATACGCCAGAAAAGAGACGCATGTTGCTAAATGACCTTAGAAGATCAAAAGTAGATATAGCCTTATTGCAGGGGACCCATTTTAAGGACACCAAATTACCCTACCTTAGAAACAAATACTACCCAGTCGCATACCATTCTACGAACCCAAATGCGAAATCCAAAGGAGTGACCGTACTGCTGTCAGGTAAAATCCCCTGGCAGTGCAAGGGGTGCCAACTGGACCCTACGGGCCGCTTCGTTTTTATTAAGGGCCTAATTGGGACCACTTTACTGACCATAGCAGCAGTATATGCTCCCAATGAAGGCCAAGCCGCGTTCCTGGAAGGAACACTGGAACACCTCCAGGGGTTCACGGAGGGGAAACTGATCTTAGGTGGAGATTTTAATGCCCGCCTGACTCCGGCGGTTGACACCTCGCTGGGAAGGACCTTGATTCCTATTGCCCAACTTAAACGGATATCCAAGACCTTACATAGGATGCAGCTTATAGACATCTGGCGCCTGCAACACTCAGGCGATAGAGACTATACATACTACTCCCCATTACACCAGACATATTCGAGGATAGACTATTTTATGATCCCACACAACCAACTGGAAGCTGCAGAATACACTGAGATAGGAAACAGGACATGGTCGGATCATGCTCCCATATCGCTGACGTATAAGCTTATGGACTCATCTACCACCAGCCAAAAATTTTGGAGACTAAATGAGAGCCTATTACAGACTCCAGAGGTCCTAACCGAGGTCTCTAGAGAACTCAATTTCTACTTTGTAGAAAACGACCGTCCAGACTGCGCACCAGGGACCCTCTGGGAGGCTCACAAGCCGGTGATTAGGGGTATCCTTATTAAGCACGGGGCCAGGATTAAAAGAGAATGGAACCAGACACTCACCCAATTGCTCAGAGACCTCAAGGTAATAGAATCCAGACACAAACATGCCCCCACCCAACAATTGACTATAGACCTGGAGACGATTAGGAAGCAAATAAACGACATACTACAATACAGGGCAAAAGCATCCCTACAGGTCTGCCGAAAATCTACCTGCGAATCTGGGGATAAGTGCGGGAGACTGCTAGCTCAATCAGTTAAGGACCTCAGACTTTCCACGTACATCCCACATATCACTAAACCAGACGGAAGCAGGGTAACCCTTCCCAAGCAAATTACCCAGGAATTTAAGTCCTTTTATACTACTCTGTATAACTTGCCACCAGTTACAGGGTCACAACGAGAGTTGGACGATTATGTGTCATCTGCCCGACTCCCGACCCTCTCCGCAGAGACCCGAACTGATTTGGACACCCCCATTACCCTGCTAGAACTGCAACAGGCTATGAAGCAAATGAAGCCGGGGAAAGCTCCGGGTCCTGACGGGTACACGTTACAGTATTATAGAACACTGCTTCCAACACTAGGTCCCCGCCTCCTAAAAGTTTTTAACGAAACTGAGGAAGGGGGTGCATTCGCCAGAGATACCTTGAATGCGCACATTTCGGTGATATGGAAGGACGGGAAAGATCCGGCGATATGTGGGAGTTACAGACCCATATCGCTGCTCAATGTCGACCTTAAACTATTTACGAAAATACTGGCTACCCGACTTGCACTACACCTGCAGCATCTTATACATTTAGATCAGGTGGGCTTTATACCATTGAGGGAAGCTAGAGATAGCACCACTAAAGTGTTAAATCTGCTACATATTGTAAAACGCAAACAAATTCCTTGTGTTCTCCTGAACACTGACGCCAAAAAGGCGTTTGACAGAGTCAACTGGCCATACCTGTTTACTGTCCTGAGAGGAGTAGGTCTAGGGGAGAAAATGCTCAACCGCATAGCCAGCATTTACAGTAATCCGACAGCCCAAGTGAAGGTGAATGGAGTATTGTCAGATGCTCTTCCTATAACTAATGGTACGCGACAGGGATGTCCATTATCCCCCTTGTTGTATGCACTTTCAGTGGAACCATTGCTTTCCACAATCAGACTTAATACTGACATTCACGGCATATCGGACGGACGGCGACGACATAAAATATCGGCGTATGCCGACGACATGTTCTTCTCATTGACTGATCCAGGGACATCACTTCCCAATCTACTTAAAGAGCTAGACACATTTGGGAAACTGTCCAATCTCAAAATTAACTATAATAAATCTGAGGCCATGGGAATATCAATACCAACACAAGACATCACTACCCTACAAGCGAGCTTTAAGTTCCGTTGGACCTCGTCCATATTGACTTACCTGGGTACGAAGATCCCTTCAGACCTGTCACGAATTTACGAAGCTAACTTCCCCCCCCTACTGACAAAAATTAAAGTTCTATTGGAGAAATGGCACAAAGGGATACACTCCTGGTTCGGGAGGTGCAATTTAATAAAAATGAGTATCCTACCCAAAATTCTATACCTGTTTCAGGCCCTGCCGATTAGAATACCCCCCAGCTACTTTAGGCAAGTACAGGCGGTGTTCACCAGATTTGTGTGGGCAAACAAAAAACCACGACTACCACGAGCCTTGCTGACGGCTCCTAAACAACATGGGGGGCTAGCACTCCCAGACGTCAAACGGTACTACCAGGCTACACATCTTGGGAGGGTGGTGGACTGGTCACGACACCAAGAGCTGAAACTGTGGGCTCAGGTAGAACAAAGTCAGACGGTGACACCGTCAGGGACAGCAATTTGGTGTTACGTCTCACTGCCCACAGAGATTAAGACACATCCCTTGATCGGGAACACTCTGAGACAATGCAGACAGGCGACCTTTCAGACCGCACAGACAACTAAGAAATCCCCTATGACTCCAATTATTGGGAACCCTAACTTCCCCCCGGGGAACTCCCCCTCGAATTTCCAGGCGCTAAGAGGAGGCGACCAAACACTAGCGGGCGCATTTGTGACTCAGGATAGATGGCCTACCATGGGGGAGTTGACGGACCCGAATGGCAGTTACCAACTGCCATTTTGGAACGCGGCCCAGTTGCACCATTTCCTACACAGCATCTCAGAACCCTACCTCTACGCTAGACAGAGGACTCCGTTTGAGGAATTCCTAACGGGGAGGGAACCTTTGGCGCAGGTCCTGTCAAGCATGTACGCTCTGCTGAACACACCATCGGGAGCGCCGAATTTGGCGTGCTTTGATGGGTGGGAAGCAGACCTGCAATGTACCTTTTCAGCGCCGCAGAAACAGATCATGATAGACCTTGCCCTTAAATCCTCCATCTGCACTAAAATGCAGGAAACAAGTTACAAAATTTTGACTAGGTGGTATTACACGCCCAGTCGGCTACACAAGATCTTTCCCGAATCATCTGAGCTATGCTGGAGGTGTCAGGGGGAAAGGGGGACATTGTTACACATGTTCTGGTCCTGCCCGTTGCTAACAACCTTTTGGGCTGTGGTCCGCACCACGTCCCAAAAGTTTACAGAATTCCAAATCCCGGATGACCCAGCATTCTTCTTACTCCACTTATCCACCCTTTCTCCCAAGAGATACAGGAAATCCTTACTGAGACACCTAACGAATGCAGCAAAGGCCTGTATTCCACTGTTGTGGAAACAACAATGCCCACCGACCGCAGCACTGTGGTTGCGGAAGGTGGAAGACATAAACAAAATGGAAGACCTTATACTGACCTCACAGGATAAACGTGAAATCTATAAGAAGACCTGGGATTTGTGGAACATTTTCATCCTATCGGATGAAGGGAAAGCCCTTCTAGGGACCTAAATCTCACCATGAATCTGCTCAATCTCACTAGAAAATTGGAGTACGACCCGATACCAATCTGTGGAGACAGGCGGCTACCCACTCCCCCCCCCCCCCCATCTCGACCCTTTCTGACCTGTGCTTATTCCCTTTTCTTTTCTCTTCGCTATATCCTCTTTAAATTACAATCTAGTGGACTATATAGACAGCTTACTGGGTGAGACCTAGGTGACTAACCTCACCCTGGTCCAGAGACCAATGAAACACAAGAAGTTGAAGCAATAATAGAAGGATAACAGGCTGACATAATGTATTGCTAATGTCTGTAAATCAACCTGGGAGGCTGCGACCTTCACTGAAGTTATATGATTGTAAGTTTGTTGGGGCTTGGGCCTCATTTCCTGTTCTCCTTTTCTTTTTTCTTCTTGCAAAATTTAAATAAAATTTATATTTGAAAAAAAAGAAAGTGCAATTTCATGACATATCTCTGTAAATGTAACAACATATTAATTTGTTACATTTTACTATCTGCAATTAATTTCCAAGAATTGGCTCTAGCCAAACTGCCAGGCGGAGAATGCCAATACAGGCACTGGTGTGTGAATGGGATTAATGAGCACACACTGGCTATACATACTTAGTAACATTGCACAGTCTGCAAATGTAATGTTATTGTTAATGAGGTGAGTGTGTCAGTGACTGCATTGTTCTATCTCACAGGGGCTTCTGCATACAGTGGTCATAGACATTCCTTGCTTATCACTAAAGAAAACTGCAAAGGGAGTTCAAATGCAAAAGTTCAAAAATGAATAGGTAATCCATGTATTTCACAATATAATTTGATATCAGGAATATAAATTACTGTATTTATTGGCGTATAACACTCACTTTTTTATCCTGAAAATAGAGGGTAAACTGTGCCTGCGTGTTATACGCAGGGGGCTGTGGAAAGTTTTTTCCGGAAACTTCCCTCTTAAAGTTAGGGTGCATGTTATACGCCTGTGCATGTTATACACCGATAAATACGGTACATTTTGCTGGCTACAGATCAGCTATAAAAGGTGTAGATGTGTAAAATTGGAGCCAATTTTTATTTTGACTGAAATTCTGTAATAATTTGAGGTATGTAGCCAAGCGCTCGCTGTATTGCTTTTGTCATCATGGGACACTCTTTACTAAAGATTACATTTCACTTTGTTTCCTCTAGTTCCAGCACAGGGATCATTGCATAATTTCCTTACTGCAGAGAGAGAGACCATTACTGAAAGCAGGGAATCATGGGACATGTAGCCCAGATTCCAATGGATCTAATGCTGCTGTCCTGGGAAGGGGCTCTCTCCTTTGGGACATGGGGCCTGCAGCTACAGGAACAAGAAGCTAGGCTCCCCCTGGTTGGTGTGAGCAGGTGCCATGGCCTAAACATCATGTAGGGCCCTTACGTGAGTGAGCCTTATCCCTGGAGGCAGATCCTCAGCTACCGGTCTCTCATCGGGAGAGTGGCTTTCCAGGGCCATTTTTACCTATGCCCACGCAGACACTGTTAAACCCCTGGGCCATCAGGTTGCCAGTCATGAATTCTTTATCTGACTGCAGGTCCTTCAAGAGCCTGTTCTGGGACATCGTTTCCCTATGAGCCTTGGTATCTCCAGGATTGGTGAGAAGGCAGAAGCCCACCCTTAATTTTACTTTCAGAGACACTGATTGCAGACACCTTTACCCCACCCTTTACTTCATCAAAAAGCCTTTCGCTGGGAAGCACCTTGCCCATCCTATTTACCTTTGCTGTTTGCCATTGCACAGCAATATCTTTGGGTCCCTTCATAGCTATCTGCATAGCCTTACTTCAATTACGTCTACACACAAAGGAATCAACCTACAACACCTGTTTATAGTAAAGGAGAACTCTCACTCAGATTTTACATATTGTGTTTTGTTATTTCTTTTCACCTGTGGCATCAGGACATAGAGGGAGCTGACTGACAAAATGTCTTCTCTTCCCTTTCTTGTACCTAGGGGCCAAAGGTCCCCCTTAAGATTGGTTGTACTATATTGTCAGGCTCACTGTTATTGCCAATTATCTGCATATCTCTATAATTCTGCTTTATACTAACGATGCAAAATGGGGAATACCCACATTTCACATACATCTTTCCCTTGTTAACTCAAAAGTATTCAGTAAAATATCCTTTTGCAAACTCTGTTATTTCTATGGTGTCATTTGCATTTGCATTTTCTCTTTAAATTATGTCAGAACCCAGGGTGTCAGGGGTGTCAGGGGTCTTGCAAGTTCAGGGCAACCTCTGGGGACAGTCCTCTCCCAGCGGGGTGGTGCAACAGGTATATTCGTTTAGACCAGGACTCTCCAAACTAAACAAAGGGCCTGTTTTTCATCCCTCAAACTTTAGGGGGGCCGGACTGTGGCCAGCGGGAGTTGAACTTTACCTGGCATCAGTGGGAGTAAACATCACATTTGTAATAGGTGGAAGAACAGTGCCCCATCATTGGTATTATTGGGAGGAATAGTGCCCCATTGTTGTTGTCAATGGGAGGAATGGTGCCCCATTGTTGGTGTCAATGGGAGAAATAGTGCCCCACTGTTGTTGTCAGTTGGCAGAATAATGTTTTGTATCAGTGGGAGGAATAGTGCCCAAAGGCCAGATAAAGACATGCAAAGGGTCACATCCGTCCCCTGTGCCACAGTTTGGAGACCACTGGTTTAGACTAAAGTAATGTTAATGTATTCTTTCAGAAAAATTGATTTCACTGCTATATTTTTTTAGTCACATTATTATGATAAATTATTAAAGATAGTACACATTACATGAATACTAACCTCCAAACAGTCTTTAGGATTGAAAGCTGGGCATGTTTTGGTCACTTCTTTCATATCAAGGGAGCTGGTACATTCATGTGAGACACATTTGTCTTCTGGTGACACGTACACCTCTCCAGGCTAAAAAATACAAATAACTACTAAAACATGTTCACAGACAAAATTAAGGTTTTTCCCTTAGATGCATATAGCTGATATAAATATACATATATATGTATATACATATATATATATATATATATATATATATATATATATATAGCAGCATGTTTACCTTTAGGATTTTTGTAGAGTTGTCCAACAATGTCATAACACATCCAACTTTAACGCACATTCCACAGCACTTTTCTGGTGTTGTCTCATATTTGTAGCCCTGCAAGAGTAACAATCATAGAGTTCAGCCTTCTAACCCCAGATATATTGACAGAGATTTAATTAAAGATTTTTAATTTTGCGTACACGGTTTCATATGTTTGCATTCTTTGTGGATAGGTTTTCTAGGACAATGGGTATTTTGGTCGAAATAATTATCGCAAAGAGCAGATTCAATTGTCAGGCTCCTACATAGACCTTAAAAAAACCTTTTAAAAAATGTAGTTTTAAATCCTACTGTGTTATTGCTTTCCCTATTTTCTTTGCCCCTAATACCCATCCATTGTAACAAACCTGCAAACTGATCATTGCCACTAAGCATATTACATAAACAATAGAGAGAAATTTCAGCCTGCTTTGAGCATGTTTTGCATTCACACTGATTTGTATGTAGATGTAAATCAGCTCAAACTTCCAATGCAGCTTTAGTGGCTTTTTAATGAAACAAATTTAACATCAGAATTTCTGTGTAGAAAGGCAGCATGGAGGGTGCTCCAACACCAGCAGGTCCTCTCCAAGATCAATGAATTACAGACAAAAGAAAGTGGCATGGACTAGTGTAGTACAGCAGGGTCTGGGTGAAAAACTTAATTACTCAGTGGAAGGCTTGTGACACCTGAAAGAATTTAAATTTAAGCTATAAATTAAGCTAGAAATTGCTTTTAGCAGAAAAAAACGTACCAGTGGACAGTCTTCAATTGGACAAGCTCTTCTGATTTCTGTTGGGTTGAACTGATCGTCGATAATTTCACACTCATATTTGACACATGGTTGATCAGGTGAGCTCCATGTTTCACCAGGCTAGAAAAGAACATTACATATGTAAATTAAAAATAGAAATCTCAGACACAAAAAAAAAAATTGTGAAATGTAATTTTTTGCGTTGTAGTGCTATCAGATAGACATGTGCAAAACGAAAAAATTTGTTTTGTTTATTTCAATTTGTTATTTACATACATTTTTTTTTCGTTAAATTCCTTTAATCCGTTGAATTAATTTTCGGAATTTGTTTAGTTTATTCTTTTTCTAAACATTTTTTTTTTTGTTATTTTGGATTCGTTTAAATTCGGTACTATTGTAATTCAAAAATTCGGACACATCCAAGTTTACGAAAAATGAAAATTCGTCCGAATTTCAATTCGGAACGAAACAAACTGCACATGTCTACTATCAGATTGGCCTATTTGGTCCTGAGAATAAAGAGTCCCACTTTAATTCCTTCCCACATTTCATCTCACTGCATCCCTCCATGAAGGGCCATCTTTAACATAGGGCAAAAGGGGCAGCTGCCCCAGGCCCAGTCATTGCCACGTGGCCCAATGAAGCTTTCCCTTGAGCCCAGTAGTTGATAAGTCCAATCAATATTAAAGATGGCCCTGTCTCCACTGACCAGTTTAGAGCTTTTTTGAATGCTGCAGATGCCAAATAATTTTAAATATGTTTTGTAAATCTGCGTTTTCAGGTGTCTGCACAGAACTCGAGGTCAAGAATAGAAATAAGACATATAGCACCAGAATTGTCAATCTTACTTGAGCCCCGTACACACAGTCGGACTTTTGGCCAACAAACTTCATTTTGAGCAAGTTGGACCAACAATCCGACGGTGTGTATGCTCCATCGGACAAACTTTTTTTTTATTTTTATTTTTTTATCGGACAAATGTTGGGTCTGCAAACGGACAAACTTTTGCCCAACAAAAGTCCGATGGAGCAAAGTCCGACCGTGTGTACAGAAAACCATCGGACTTTCGTCCAATGGACAAAACAAATAATGTTACAATCAACCAACAATAGCAGAAGTTGACCAAAGGGTGGCGGTAAAGAGCAGGAAAAGAGAAGAAAAACCACGTGATGTTGGATAAAGTTTTGGGAAAGTTTGCAGAAAAGTCCGAGCGTGTGTATGCTATGGGTGTTCCCGACCAACTCCGTTCGGACAAAAAAACACAGAAAAGTCAGATGGAAGTCTGACCGTGTGTACGGGGCTTAAGATGCAAGGGATGCCATTGTTATTATATTAATACACATCAGCATTAATTCATCGGGCTGTACCTGCAAAATCTTTGTAGTGTTGTCCTTCAGTTTCATAACGCAAGAAACCTGTACACATTTACCACAGCATTGCCCTTCAACATTCTCATATTTGTAGCCCTGAGAAAAAGGAAACATTTATTAATATAAGCAATACACTACTTGCAAGAAAATGGCACATAAAGCTGGACTAGCTGTTTTTCTGAAAAGTCAACCACAATTCTTTATTTTTTACAGATAGCAGTTTCTGCACAACAAATGACCTCAAAAATATTTTTGAAATATTTTTTTCTTATATTCCCAGCTTGATATTGCTTTCCCTGTGTTCTTTGCCCCAAATGCCCTCCCATTGTTACAAACGTATGTATGGACATAGGTACGTATAGCAGAGATGGTAAATCAAAATACTCAGTAGGAGAGTTGTACTCCCTATAGGAATTTAAGTGAAATTTATCATTTAGACTAAAATTATTTTTAATAAGTATATAAACCTACCTGTGGACAGTCTTCAATTGGACAAGCTCTTCTGATTTCTGTTGGGTTGAACTGGTCATCGATAATTTCACACTCATATGTCGCACATGGTTGATCAGGTGGAGTCCATGTATCACCAGGCTGTTTTTTTTTTTTTTTTTAAACAAAAGAAGAATATTTTTTATATAAACAAAATACATTTAGAAACCTTAGATACATAAATACTACATTTAGAATCTTATTCTCAGGCACATTTGGAATTCAGAATAAAGTGTCCCAGATTAGTTCCTTCCCACATTTTTTCATACAACAAGCCTTCAGACTGGATGGAATTTAGGAATTTTGCGATTGCTACACGTCATATAATTTAAAATGCTTTTGTGTTATGTTTTTAAATGTCTGCAGAGATAATGGGATTTAGGAAGGCTTCTGCATGGATGGTGGAATCCCAGAAATGACATAAGACATATAGCACCAGAATTGTCATCTCTGCTTAGGTGTCAGAGATGCAGCACCTATTATGATATGACTAATCTGCATTGATTCATTAAGATGTACCTGCAAAATCTTTGTAGTATTATCCTTCAGTTTTATTACACAAGCCACATGTATACATTTGCCACAGCATTCTCCTTCGGCCCTCTCATACTTGGTTCCCTAAAAGAAAAGAGACAATAATCAGTATTTAAATCAGTACAAATATATTTTATTTCCAGAGTGTGGCTTTGCTAATTAAAATCCTAAAAAATCTTGGTAATACTTGCAGCAATTGAAATCCTTCTGCTGGAATATTTTAATCAGTTTCGGCACTTCCAGGTAGTATGGAAGCTTTCTCACCTCCTGCTGATACACACACATACCTATTGGCTAGTAAAGCAGCCTCTCATACTGATGGGTCAATAGGAATTGGTGGTAGGTGGAAGGTAGGGGAATAGGTCTAAGCTTTGCCTTTTTACAATGTCCTGACATCTATTCATAGCAGCAGCAGAGAAATCTCATATAGGCCTGTTCAAGCATATTTGGGTGTCTGAAATCTATAACTGCTTATAGCTTTTTTTGGATGGATTCACTTTAAAGAGCTGTTTTAAGCAACAAATAAAATGAATCAGTAAGCTACTAATGCTATACAGTAAACATTGCATTAAAGGGACACTAAAGGTTTGCGTTTTTTCACCTTAATGCATCCTATGCATTAGGGTGAAAAACATCCGACAATACCGCCCCCCCCAGCCCCCCGTTTTAATTACCTGAGCCAGTTCAGCCTGGCCATTGATTGGCTAGAGTGGATGGATTGAAAGCAGAGCAGCCATTGACTCACGCTGCTGTCAATCACATCCAATGACGCGGCGCGCTGGGGGGCGGGGCTGAGTGATACAGTGAATGGTTATAGCCGCCGGCTGTATCACGGGAGTGTGCCCGCAAGAACTAACCCCTTGAGTCTTATCCCTGGAGGCAGATCCTCAGCTACCAGCCTCTCATCCGCAGAGTGGCTATCCAGGGCCACTTTCACCTATGCCCACGCAGACGCTGCTAAACCCCTGAGCCATCAGGTTGCCAGTCATGAATTCTTTATCTGACTGCAGGTCCTTCAAGAGCCTGTTCTGGTACATCGTTTCCCTATGAGCCTTGGTATCTCCAGGATTGGTGAGGAGACAGAAGCCCATCCTTAATTCTACTTTCAGAGACACTGATTGCCGACACCTTTACCACACCCTTTACTTCATCAAAAGGCCTTTCGCTGGGAAGCACCTTGCTAATCCTATTTACCTTTGCTGGTTGCCATTGCACAGCAATATCTTTGGGTCCCTTCATAGCTATCTGCATACCCTTACTTCAATGACTTCTGCACACAAAGGAATCAATCTACAACACCTGTTTATATTAAAGGAGAACTCTCACTCAGGTTTTACATATTGTGTTTTGTTATTTCTTTTCACCTGTGGAATCAGGACATAGAGGGAGATGACTGACAAAATGTCTTCTTTTCCCCCTCTTGTACCTGGGGTCAAAGGTCCCCCTTAAGATTTGTTGTCCTATATTGTCAGGCTCACTGTTATTGCCAATTATCTGCATATCTCTATAATTCTGCTTTATGCTAACGATGCAAAATGGGGAATACCCACATTTCACATTCATCTTTCCCTTGTTAACTCAAAAGTATTCAGTAAAATATCCTTTTGCTATCTCTGTTATTTCTATGGTGTCATTTGCATTTGCATTTTCTCTTTAAATTATGTCAGAACCCATGGTGTCAGGGGTTTCAGGGGTCTTGCAAGGTCAGGGCAACCTCTGGGGACAGTCCTCTTCCAGCGGGGTGGTGCAACAGGTATATTAGTTTAGACCAGGACTCTCCAAACTAAACAAAGGGCCTGTTTTTCATCCCTCAAACTTCAGGGGGGCCAGACTGTGGCCAGCGGGAGTTGAACTTTACCGGGCATCAGTGGGAGTAAACATCACATTTGTAATAGATGGAAGAACAGTGCCCCATCATTGGTATTATTGGGAGGAATAGTGCCCCATTGTTGGTGTCAATGGGAGGAATGGTGCCCATGGTTGGTGTCAGTTGGCAGAATAATGTTTTGTATCAGTGGGAGGAATAGTGCCCCAAAGGCCAGATAAAGACATGCAACGGGTCACATCTGGCCCCTGTGCCACAGTTTGGAGACCACTGGTTTAGACTAAAGTAATGTTAGTGTATTCCTTCAGAAAAATTGATTTCACTGCTATATTTTTTTAGTCACATTATTATGATAAATTGTTAAAAATAGTACACATTACATGAATACTAACCTCCAAACAGTCTTTAGGATTTAAAGCTGGGCATGTTTTGGTCACTTCTTTCATATCAAGGGAGCTAGTACATTCATGTGAGACACATTTGTCTTCTGGTGACACGTACACCTCTCCAGGCTAAAAAATAAAAATAACTATTAAAACATGTTCACAGACAAAATTAAGGTTTTTCCCTTAGATACATATAGCTGATATAAATATATATATATATATATATATATATATATATATATATATATATATACCAACAGGTTTACCTTCAGGATTTTTGTAGAGTTGTCCAACAATGTCATAACACATCCAACTTTAACGCACATTCCACAGCACTTTTCGGGTGTTGTCTCATATTTGTAGCCCTGCAAGAGTAACCATCATAGAGTTCAGCCTTCTAACCTCAGATATATTGACAGAGATTTAATTAAAGATTTTTAATTGTGCGTACACAGTTTCATATGTTTGCATTCTTTGTGGATAGGTTTTCTAGGACAATGGGTATTCTGGTCGAAATAATTATCGCAAAGAGCAGATTCGATTGTCAGGCTCCTACATAGATCTTAAAAAAACCTTTTGAAAAATTTAGTTTTAAATCCTACTGTGTTATTGCTTTCCCTATTTTCTTTGCCCCTAATACCCATCCATTGTAACAAACCTGAAAACTGATCATTGCCACTAAGCATATTACATAAACAATAGAGAGAAATTTCAGGCTGCTTTGAGCATGTTTTGCATTCACACTGATTTGTATGTAGATGTAAATCGGGTTAAACTTCCAATGCAGCTTTAGTGGCTTTTTAATGAAACAAATTTAACATCAGAATTTCTGTGTAGAAAGGCAGCGTGGAGGGTGCTCCAACACCAGCAGGTCCTCTCCAAGATCAATGAATTACAGACAAAAGAAAGTGGCATGGACTAGTGTAGTACAGCAGGGTCTGGGTGAAAAACTTAATTACTCAGTGGAAGGCTTGTGACACCTGAAAGAATTTAAATTTAAGCTATAAATTAAGCTAGAAATTGCTTTTAGCAGAAAAAAACCTACCAGTGGACAGTCTTCAATTGGACAAGCTCTTCTGATTTCTGTTGGGTTGAACTGATCGTCGATAATTTCACACTCATATTTGACACATGGTTGATCAGGTGAGCTCCATGTTTCACCAGGCTAGAAAAGAACATTACATATGTAAATTAAAAATAGAAATCTCAGACACAAAAAAAAAAATAGTGAAATGTAATTTTTAGCGTTGTAGTGCTATCAGATAGACATGTGCAAAACGAAAAAATTTGTTTTGTTTATTTCAATTCGTTATTTACATACATTTTTTTTCGTTAAATTCCTTTAATCCGTTGAATTCATTTTCGGAATTCGTTTAGTTTATTCTTATTCTAAACAATTTTTTTTAGTTATTTTGGATTCGTTTAAATTCGGTACTATTGTAATTCAGAAATTCGGACACATCCAAGTTTACGAAAAATGAAAATTCGTCCGAATCTCAATTCGGAACGAAACAAACTGCACATATTTACTATCAGATTGGCCTATTTGGTCCTGAGTATAAAGAGTCCCACTTTAATTCCTTCCCACATTTCATCTCACTGCATCCCTCCACGCAGGGCCATCTTTACCATAGGGCAAAAGGGGCAGCTGCCCCAGGCCCAGTCATTGTTGCGTGGCCCAATGAAGCTTTCCCTTGAGCCCAGTAGTTGATAAGTCCAATCAATATTAAAGATGGCCCTGTCTCCACTGACCAGTTTAGAGCTTTTTTGAATGCTGCAGATGCCAAATAATTAAAAATATGTTTTGTAAATCTGTGTTTTCAGGTGTCTGCACAGAACTCGAGGTCAAGAATAGAAATAAGACATATAGCACCAGAAATGTCAATGTTACTTAAGCCCTGTACACACGGTCGGACTTTTGGCCAACAAACTTCATTTTGAGCAAGTTGGACCAACAATCCGCCCATGTGTACGCTCCATCGCACAAACTTTTTTTTTTTTTTTTGTTTTCATCGGACAAATGTTGGGTCTGCAAACGGACAAACTTTTGCCCAACAAAAGTCTGATGGAGCAAAGTCTGACCGTGTGTACAGAAAACCATCGGACTTTTGTCCGATGGACAAAGCAAATAATGTTACAATCAACCAACAATAGCAGAAGTTGACCAAAGGGTGGCGGTAAAGAGCAGGAAAAGAGCAGAAAAACCACGTGATGTTGTATAAAGTTTTGGGAAAGTTTGCAGAAAAGTCTGAGCGTGTGTATGCTATGGGTGTTCCCGACCAACTCCGTTCGGACAAAAAAACACAGAAAAGTCAGATGGAAGTCTGACCGTGTGTACGGGGCTTAAGATGCAAGGGATGCAATTCTTATTATATTAATACACATCAGCATTAATTCATCAGGCTGTACCTGCAAAATCTTTGTAGTGTTGTCCTTCAGTTTCATAACGCAAGAAACCTGTACACATTTACCACAGCATTGCCCTTCAACATTCTCATATTTGTAGCCCTGAGAAAAAGGAAACATTTATTAATATAAGCAATACACTACTTGCAAGAAAATGTCACATAATAAAGCTGGACTAGCTGTTTTTCTGAAAAGTCAACCACAATTCTTTATTTTTTACAGATAGCAGTTTCTGCACAACAAATGACCTCAAAAATATTTTTGAAATATTTTTTTCTTATATTCCCAGCTTGATATTGCTTTCCCTGTGTTTTTTGCCCCAAATGCCTTCCCATTGTTACAAACGTTCGTATGGACATACATATAGCAGAGATGGAAAAATCACAATTCTCAGTAGGAGAGTTGTACTCCCTATAGGAATTTAAGTGAAATTTATCATTTAGACTAAAATTATTTTTAATAAGTATATAAACCTACCTGTGGACAGTCTTCAATTGGACAAGCTCTTCTGATTTCTGTTGGGTTGAACTGGTCATCGATAATTTCACACTCATATGTCGCACATGGTTGATCAGGTGGAGTCCATGTATCACCAGGCTGTTTTTTTTTTTTTAAACAAAAGAAGAATATTTTTTATATAAACAAAATAAATTTAGAAACCTTAGATACATAAATACTACATTTAGAATCTTATTCTCAGGCACATTTGGAATTCAGAATAAAGTGTCCCAGTTTAGTTCCTTCCCACATTTTTTCATACAACAAGCCTCCAGACTGGATGGAATTTAGGAATTTTGCGATTGCTACACGTCATATAATTTAAAATGCTTTTGTGTTATGTTTTTAAATGTCTGCAGAGATAATGGGGTTTAGGAAGGCTTCTGCATGGATGGTGGAATCCCAGAAATGACATAAGACATATAGCACCAGAATTGTCATCTCTGCTTAGGTGTCAGAGATGCAGCACCTATTATGATATGACTAATCTGCATTGATTCATTAAGATGTACCTGCAAAATCTTTGTAGTATTATCCTTCAGTTTTATTACACAAGCCACATGTATACATTTGCCACAGCATTCTCCTTCGGGCCTCTCATACTTGGTTCCCTAAAAGAAAAGAGACAATAATCAGTATTTAAATCAGTACAAATATATTTTATTTCCAGAGTGTGGCTTTGCTAATTAAAATCCTAAAAAATCTTGGTATTACTTGCAGCAATTGAAATCCTTCTGCCGGAATATTTTAATCAGTTTCGGCACTTCCAGGTAGTTTGGAAGCTTTCTCACCTCCTGCTGATACACACACATACCTATTGGCTAGTAAAGCAGCCTCTCATACTGATGGGCCAATAGGAATTGGTGGTAGGTGGAAGGTAGGGGAATTGTCTAAGCTTTGCCTTTTTAGAATGTCCTGACATCTATCCATAGCAGCAGCAGAGAAATCTCATATAGGCCTGTTCAAGCATATTTGGGTGTCTGAAATCTATAATATATATATTTTTTTGGATGGATTCACTTTAAAGAGCTGTTTTAAGCAACAAATAAAATGAATCAGTAAGCTACTAATGCTATACAGTAAACATTGCATTAAAGGGACACTAAAGGTTTGTGTTTTTTCACCTTAATGCATCCTATGCATTAAGGTGAAAAAACATCCTACAATACCGCCCCCCCCCAGCCCCCCCATTTTACTTACCTGAGCCCGTTCACCTGCTGCGCTCTCCCCCGATGTCGTCTTCGCCGCTCAGCCTGGCCATTGATTGGCTAGAGTGGATGGATTGAAAGCAGCGCAGCCATTGGCTCGCGCTGCTGTCAATCACATCCAATAATGCGGTACGCCGGGGGGTGGGGCCAAGTGATACAGTGAACGGTTATAGCCGGCGGCTGTATCACCGGTGCGTGCCCGCAAGAACTAACCCCCATGGGAGAGAGCTCGCATGAAGGTGTTTAGTTCTTGCGGGCAGGAGCCGAGACAGCCGCCGAGGGACCCCAGAAGACCAGGTTCGGGGCCACTCTGTGCAAAACGAGCTGCACAGTGTAGGTAAGTATAACATGTTTGTTATTTTTTAAAAAAAATATTCCCTTTACAACCCCTTTAAGTCAGAAAACACACACAGATCTATTGAGGATCAGTAGGGATGAACACCATAGTGAGAAGCAAGTCAAATGCAGTATCAGGTGCTTCTGAATTGTTTTGACCTGCCCTTGAGTTGCTCAACAGGTCTTCTAGCAATTTATGGGGTTCTTCAAGCTGTTTTAAGTTGCTTTTGCATTCACATTGCTTTGTGTGTTTAACAAAAACAGCTGAGATAAATTCAAAAGACCCCTTTTCTTTTATTAATAAGTACATTTGAATTTCCAGTGTGGACTCATGGTTGTAAAATACTTATCTTAATATTTTACATCGACATTCTGGCCAGACATAATTTTCTATGCTTTGTTTAAAGCATGTTATTACTCTACCTGTTTTGGTTATTCCCTAATGTCCTCCCCTAGTTACAAACCTCAAAATTTAACAACAAGCTGCTTTGACTGCCTCAGGGTGACTGCTGCATTCATATGCAGCTCAAAGTCAAAATCCTGTATAGATGGGCTGTAACTTCCACTTTTTATGTTTCCTGCATTGCTAATTACATTCAATATTCCAATGCAGGTTACAGCCTGAGTGATGGCTGTGAGAAACTTCTTAGTAGTGGAATGTAATCTACATCAGGTTTTCTGTATGAGAGAGGCAGCATGGAGGGCGTTTCAGCATCACCGGCAGGTGTGTTTAATGATTATCAAGTTCCAAATGAAAACAACATGGATTAGCGCATTACAGAAATGTTTGGATGAAAAAGAAAACTACCCAATAAGAGGGCCATTACCCTTGTATACTTGTTCTACTTTTCATATAAAAATAAAACTTACCAGTGGACACTCCTCACTTGGACAAGATGTTGGGATTTCCGTAGGAATGTACTGGCCCTCAGTAATTTCACACTTATATTTGGTACATGGTTCATTGGATGGGCTCCATGTTTCACCAGGCTAAAATATTTCAAAGAAAAGAACAATATTTATATGAATAAAATGTAGGAGCCTCAGATACAACCAACAAAATGTACAATATAATTTGCAGAGGTGTAGCTTTGCAATCAGTGTGGTTAATTTGGTCCTGAAGTTAGGGAGTCTCAATTCAGTTGTTTACCACATTTCATACCACTAAAAGCCTTCCTCTTGGATGCTGTTTTGGGCTTTTATGATGCTATGATTGATATATTATTTAACATACATTCAGTGCTGGATTATGTCCAGTGATCAATTGAAGCACCTCAGTTTTATCCTATCTTACTCAACGGGAGAAAACTGAGACCTTCGGCCTAGAAGGCAAAAGCAATCAAGTATTTCTTTCATGAAGGGGCAGATTTGTATGGGCAAAATAAAGTGTAGCATGTAAAATGTACCATGTGCCAGAGGACATGCTTTATTGTGGCACATCTTTTTACATCTTCCAGCATCATCTTTCTTTGCATCACTTTGCATTCAGTCACATGATATCCCAAAACCTCAAAAAAAGCTGGTGGTGGAAGACTTATTTTTCCTGGACACTGTTATCATGAGTCTTAATGGGGAGCAGGTTATCATACAATTTCCAGCATGTGTCACTGACTTTGATTTCTAATCTGACCGATGCCTAAATGGTGATGTATCTTCACAAAGGCCACAAGTCTAACATATCTTGTAGATACCTGGAAAAACTGCTCCCACTGGGTCCCCTCCTCTTACTCAATAAGACAAAGAGCATTTCACTGATCTGCCTCCAATAGGCTGAAATTTAACTGGTATTTACAGGTCATTGCACTTATTTTATTACTATTATGCAATAAACTGCCTAAATAAACCTGCTACTTTTCATGAAATTGTTGTACCATTATACAGTCTAAATCATATTTTTTAACAGTTTCTTATTATTTGCCTTAATGTCTCATGTTGCAAATTAAGTAACACTGCAAAAGCAACAGAATCCAAATGTGAACTCATATATCACTACACATCACTGATTCATCAAGCTGTACCTGCAGAACCTGTGTAGTACCGTCCTTCATTTTCATTACGCAAGCCACCTGTATACATTTGCCACAGCATTCCCCTTCAGCCTTCTCATATTTGTAGCCCTGAGAGAAACAAAACATTGTTTGATATTTGAACCACCAACATTTTTTTAAATAAATATTATATTTTTGCAAAATGGTATGCTTACCAGTGGACAATCTTTCTCACTGGGGACAGCACATTCCTTGCTTGTGATGTGAATGTCAAAATGCTCTCCATTCTGGACACATTGATGGTAAGTACAGTTGTCAGCAGAGGGGGTCCAGATCTCACCAGGCTAGAAAACAACATTTAAATATTCTTAAAATATATAATTCAGTTGATTAGTTTACTTGCTATTTTTTTTTTTTTTTTAATGAGCAAAAAAGTACTGTATCCCACACACAAACAGATTTGGTTTCACATGTATGTGGAGTTTCAACTATTGCAGCATCTCCATTATACACAATTCTAAATGACAAGCAAACCAAACTCAAATTAACCACTTGCCCACTGAGCGCTTTCACCCCATTCCTGTCCAGGCCAATTTTCAGCTTTCAGCGCTGTCACACTTTGAATGACAATTTCACGATCATGCAACACTGTACCCAAATTAAATTTTTATAATTTTTTTCACACAAATAGAGCTTTCTTTTTGTGTTTTTGAATCACCACTGGGTGTAAATAAACAAATAAAGACTGAAAATTTTGAAAAAAGAAAAGTATTAAGAAATAGTAAAAGAAATAGTTTGTTATAAAATTTGCAAACATGTAATTTTTCTCCTTCACTGGTGTATGCTGATGAGGCAGCACTGATGGGCACTGATAAGCTGCATTGATAGGCACTAATAGGCTGCACTGATGGGCACTGATGAGGCGGAACTGGTGGGCACTGATGAGGCTGCACTGAGAGGTGGCACCGATGGGCACTAATATGTGTCAATTATGGGCACTGGTAGACAAACACTGATGGGCACTTGTAGGTGTCACTGATGGGCAGTGGTAGGCAGCACTGATAGGTGATATTCATGAGGAGATACTGGTGGGCACTGAATGGCAGCAGTGGTAGGCACTGATTGGCAGCAGTGGGCACTGATTGGCAGCAGTAGTGGGCACTGATTGGCAGAAGTGGGCACTGATTGGCAGCAGTAGTGGGCACTGATTAGCAGCAGTGGGCATGAATTGGCTGCAGTGGTGGGCACTAATTGGCAGCAGTGGTGGGCACAGATTGGCAGCAGTGGGGGACACAGATTGGCAGAAGCCGATTATTGGCTTTTATCTCCTTTCCTCCACACGCTGACAGCAGTGAATAGAGCCGGTACTGTGCTGTAGCAATTAATTGGCTATAGAGCGGTTGGCAAGTAGCTAAAATAAGGGCATAGAAGGATAACACAGTGGGGGCTTGTTCCTAACCAGCTAATACCATAGAAAATAAAGGTATTTACCGGAATAGTCATAATTTCATCATTTTTCATCTTCATTATACATTCAACCTGTACACAGTGACCACAGCATTGACCCTGTACATCCATGTACTGGAAGCCCTAAAACAAAGAATTAGCAGCAGTTAGAGACTCTATAAGAATGTTATACTGTTATAATTGTCATTGGTCAGGCTGAAGTCTAACCTTTTCACATTCCTTCTTGCAAGAAATGGGTGTGCATTTCATCAAATGCAGTAAGGTCACGGCATCTATGTCATATGAGCATACACATTCATGACATGAATCTGGGGCTTGAGGGATTGAATGTCCAGGCTATGAAAGGAAAAAAGGGGATAAATTCCATATAATGCTATCATTTATTTGATAAAATAAATATTTACGATTATGCTATATTAGACCCCTAATTGTATTATATACATTTGTAAGGATTATTTTAAAAAGAAGACATCATGTGTTTTAGCTATACATTAATCACACTCAAACCCCTTAGTAAACACTTATTAACCTTAATTAGCCTTAACCAATTCAATCTTTGCATTTTTCCTAACTGTTCTTGTTCTGCAATTTTTTTTTAAGAATAATATTTAAACTTTTTCTATATTTGTTTATTGGGTTCATTCATTTTTTTGTGTTATACTAGCAAAAATATGCAAAAAAAAAATAAATAAAAAGAATTCACATTTGATTAATTGCAAAATAATTTTGCCATGTATTGTACAAAATAAGGGACAAATTATAGAATAACATGTGCACTTTTATATCTGCAGTAACACTGGTTGTTTTAAAACTAAAGATAAAACTATGAAAAAAGTATTGTTTTGTATTGTTACATATTTTTGTCTATAGATTGACTAGAAGATATTTTTTAAGGCAGTATTGTCAAGATCCATTTTGTAACAAGCAGTAAAAAAGCTTAAAAAAAAACTTTCTTTGACCTCTCTAGTTGATTGTACTATGAAGTAATTTATTCTCAAACATAACAACAAATAAGCCAGCCATAGATGGTTCAAATCCCGGCTGGTTCAGCAGGGACTGGCCAAGAATTTGAACCATGTATGGACAGGCTGAATGTACCCAACTTGATCGGTCGATCAACTTGGGTACAATCAGCCTGCCAGATTTTGCATGCATTTATTGCTAGCAGCTATTATAGCCGCTAGCAGTAATCACTGTGTTCTCCTGATAGGGGTGGCTTTCTCCCGCCCCTCCTTGGGAATAAGTCAGTGTTGATGTGGGAATTTAGTGATTTTCTTTCCCACATCAACATCTACGGCCGACTTCACATTAAAGTTATTTTTCAGTCCATTTCTAACAGCTCAGAAACATTTGTAAATGTTGATCCAGTCCACAAGGCAATTATAGGTATGAGAACTCAATTGATTAAAGCACATATCAGAGTGTCTTGCACATTGCTAAAATCCATACATAAGGTGCATATGAAGGCAAAAGGTTTAGGATAGAGTGGGAAAGATATAGAACCTCTGTCATGTTTTTATCTCTCTCTGTCTATTCAACAGGGGGATTCACCTTCCCTCTCTGTCCTGGTGACCACAGTTGTCACTGAAACATAATGGGAGTGGAAATCTTTCCACAGCCACACCTGTTCTGGTGGTAAATATCTATACCTACCCTATCCAAAACCTCAAAAATAGTTTTCCTCTATTATATACTTTATGTTGCCATATAAGCCATATCATTATATTAAATCATTATAATAAAATCACACATTTTGTTTTGTTTTTTCCTCAGGCAAATGCCATGTTTGGCTGTCCAATGGTTTCTTACCTTATAAATTTCATCATGATAAACACAGACTGGCATTACAACTGTGGAAAAATATGAGAATATTTACGGTATTCTTAATGTGATCATACCATCAAATATGTTTTCTACAATGCTATTGTTAATGTTGAATAATTACTAATTATGCGCTAAAATTAGAATAAGTAAGATAAGTATAAAATCACTTTGCAATGTGACTAGTGACTACTAAAAACAATGTACAGCTTTATTAAATGCACTGTGTTTCTGCTTGTGATGGTCAAATAAGTGCAATCGCAAGCAAGTAAGGAATTATCTTTTTTTCTACAAGGTGATGTGCACTGAGAACTTCTATCTGAAAAAATCAAATCGTCTCCTGAATGAAATCCATTGTAGGTCAGCACAAAGTTAATTGTTTAAAAAATTGCTATAGAAACAACTGTGATGTTTCAACAGTACTAAGAACTTTTTCAAGCATGGAGTACATCTAAGTGGAGGAATCTTAATTAGGTACGTACCACAATCAAATTTTGGACAGCAGTCACCCTCCAGAAGTACAGGAATAGCTTCAAATCCAGTTTCACACTTCTTTTCCTTGTGCAGACAGTTGGTACTGTTACATACTATGGGCAGACAGATCAAATTTTAGTATTCCTACCTACAGCAGTAGATGGGATAATCAATAAATTGGATTGTATAAAATATACAAGATGATAAGATGTAAACTTACAGCATTCATTCTGCATACAACATGGTTCTTCTGGGTTTGGCAGGGTCACAGGGATGAAGCCTTCCTTTTCACAGGTGATGGGTGTTAGTTTGGGGCAAGACAATGGCTCACACTGAACAGTGAGGGAATTTGCTTCACAGACACACTTCTTGCAGCCACTGGTCCAGGTCTCTGCAGGCTGTGAATATAAAAAAGATGATTCACTTACATGTTGCTCAAAAAGACTAAAATATTGTACAAACAAAGTCTCCCCTTTCTAGAGTCCCAAAACTCTTTACTATTTACGCAGTGAGTGTGGACATTTTTTATGTCTCCGTAAACTTACCCTGTACCCGTATAAAACTAATATTTCTGTGTTAGCTACATAACTATACAGTATGTTTATCTACTGGTATTATGAGCGGGGAAAAAAGAAATACATTTATTTTAATGGGGCCCAATATACATAAATATACATCAGGCATAAAGGCACAAGAAGGAGGCATGGGAAGGAAGAATTTACAACACAGTATAGAGAATCTGCTGTATGTAAACTGTTTTAAAGGTAAAACTTTTTTGTTGCATCAGCTTCCAACTGTCATTTGCAAAATTGGGTTGTTTTTTTGCAACCATTCAGCATCCAACTGTCATTTGAAAACTTCTGGTTTATCATTGCAGTCTATCATCTTACAACTGTCACTTTCAAGCTTGTTGTTGCTCATTGCAATCTATTAGCTTACAACTGTCTTTTTGAAGAATGAGAACATTTCTTATACAATAGAAGTGAACATACAAATAAGGGATTATGTTTAGTTAGGCCCCTTTCACACTGGGATGGTGGGTGCGGTGGCGGTATAGCGCCGCTATTTTTAGCGGCGCTATACCGTCAGAATTGCGGCGGTATTCGGCCGCTAGCAGTGCGGTATTAACCCCTGCTAGCGGCCGAAAAAGGGTTAATACCGCCCGCAATGCGCCTCTGCAGAGGCGCGTTGCTGGCGGTATTACCACGGTTTCCCATTACTTTCAAAGACACCGCTCCTCTCACCGCTCCAAAGATGCTGCTAGCAGGACTTTTGGAGTGGTCCTGCTAGAGCTCGGGCTTTCACATTGAGACTGCAGGGGCAGGAGTTTGAAAAACTCCTCAGTGTGAAAGGGGTCTAAAAGAGGAAGTAAACACTGATGAGTTTTGCTTCCTCTATGTGTCCCTGCAAAGGTAAAGCATAATGGGCTACTATGCATCTCATAGTAGCCCATTATGTGACACTTACCTGCAGGAGAAGCCTGCGATATCACCGTCTTCCTCCATGGCAGCGAGCATCTATTCTTCACCCCTCTTCTTCCGGGGGCCGCTAACTCCGGCTCTGTGACTGGCCGGAGTCGCGTGACGTCTCTCCCGTGCATGCACGCGGGAGCCGCCTTTAACGGCATGACCCCTGCTTGAAACGGCACAGCGTGCCCTTTCAAGATGGCGCATGCGCCGTTGAAGGCGTCGCTCAGGAAAATTGCAAATATCTCCGAGACCGTGTAGGTCTCGAAGATATTGCAAGCACCTATACAGGTGAGCCTTAATCTATGCTTACCTGTAGGTGTAACTTGTCCCCAAGGGTTTACAACCACTTTAAAGTGTTTGTAAAGTAAAAATTTTATTTTTCGACAAGAACTAATCCTCCTAATACTAACAAAAATGTACACATTAAAATATGTAAATACATTTACAGACTAAACATAAATGGTATTTAATTAGTATTTTTAATGATTAAATGTTTAAGTCAAACTTACAGCTTTGGGCATTCCATCAGGACCAACACAAGCTGTAAGATAGAAATAAGGAAACTCATTTTCATGACATAATTGAAATCTAAGAATGAACTAAGAATTAAGACAACATTTAAGAATTACAGTATATTTATACTTTTATAGTCCTCTCAGTTGCATATTACAGTTGCATTGCATGTTTAAGTGATTGGATTATATATTTTGCATTCTTACCACAGCTCTTGACACAAGTATCAGAGTAGGAATTGAAAAGGGTTGTTCCATCTGGGCAGAAGCAGCCTTCAGTTGTACCGGTAGCAACATTTTCCATTTTTCTATAAAAAGAAAAATGCAGTAATGGTATTTGAACTGTGGTGGATCACAATTTGGGAATAATTATTGTTGCCCAGGTAAGGCAAATATACCAATATAGGCAAAAATCTGTGGTCAAATTGTTTAGATTAATGCAGGATGGATCTAGAGAATGTTTCACTGTAGTTATGAAAAATGTAAGCAGAACAAGTCCCCACGCAAAATAAGATTGAGTACTTTTCCTTATACACAGCCTTCTATGGTTTAGCATTAATGTTTCAATACTGGCATTAAGGATAGCTTATTCCAATGGCTTTCCCAATCCCTGTGGGCCTTATATTCTATGTTGGTAAAGTCATTGAAAACTCCAATTAACTCAGGAGATGCGTTTTTTGAGAAAGAGAAGCCATAACCAATGAACAGGCAGGGTTTCAGTAAGGAAGATTTGTTGCAAAAAAAAAGAAAAAAGGATGCTTTACGTTTATTAACATTTCTTACTTGTTTTCACAGGTCTTAGCATGTAGTGGTCCACAAGGATTATATACTTTTCCAGCAGGACAGTTGTATGCTATATTTTAAAAAGAAGAATAAAATTAGATCACAGGCAGATAGATAGTATTTTTTTCTGTTATTAGAATCAATGATCCTTACATGGATATTTTTAATTAGAGTCAATTATAGAACTTACGGCAATGGCCTCCAGTTTTTCCTCTCCAGTCTACACAGACTCCATTGGCACTGCACATGGAAGCATAAATCTCCAAACTGGAACAATGCACTGAATCGTTGCTAATCCGGCAGGCATCAAAGACGCAACCTTCATGGTAAGGCTTGGGTGGTATAATCTTGTGGCACTCAGCGAAGATACTTGAAAGAGAGGAGTTGAATTAAAGTGAACCTGTCATGCAACATCTGTATAAAAACCATAGCATGCATTATAATCACTCTACATTTAAAGTAAACCTGTCTTGCATCATCTGTGTAAAAACAATAAGGTGTTATAATCACCCACTGATTAAAGCCAACCAGAGTAAAACACATCAAGGGCGGGCCAGTGGGAAAAGACTAAGCTGAAGTTGGAATTCTACACATCTTTCTATGGTTGACTTTGCCAGTGCGTGGCCCCAGTCTGTTTAATTTATGCAGGTTGGTGTAAAAATGCACCCCCATGGGACTGATCCATGGCAACCTGCGCTCAGAGAAAGTGGGTTGAGTGATGCTGGAGATCATTCAACCCAGAAGACTAGCCCCATTTAGTGGTCAAAATAATTTACCCAGGGAAAACTCTAGCTTGAGCCCTGGTTCACACTGAAGCGTTTTGACATGGGATTTATCATGTCAAATCCCATGTCAAATCGGTGGCAAATGCCATCAATGGCACTGTTGTCCTAATTGGTGTGACGCCGCATCTGAGGCGCTGAACCGATTTCAAACAGTAGTTTCTGTACTACTTTTAGCGATTTCGGGCTGCGATTTACATCTGTGCAGAAACCTGCATAGATGTCTCTGAAATTGCATCCGAAATTGGGACTGACATGCAGGAGTGAAATCGTGTGAGTTCAGCTGAACTTGCACGGCTTCATTCCCGCAACTCAGTGTGAACCTGGGGTGAAGGTGAATTTTGCAAATAAAGTAGATTTATTTTTTTAACTTTTAATGGGCACTTTATTAGTAATGATTTTAAAAAAATACTTTTGTTTTAATATTCTGGAACATGATTGTAAAGTGAATAAAAAGGAACATTTATGCAAATTCCTTTAATTATATAACTATGATATAACTTACTCGCTTAAGATGACATCACATAACTTTGAAGGTTTACAAGTTGGTGCTGGAGTTGGAGGAAGTGGTGTTATAGGAGGTGGTTTACTGCAGCCAGGTGCTGTGGTATTGACCCTCCAGTGAGGAGCCATGGCAGAACACTCTTTTACAATCTTGCCATTTGGCATTCGACAGTCTTCAGTGCTGTTGTTGGAGCAAGTGCCTTTGTGGGAAAAAATGTCAAAATTATTTCACTCAACCTTAACAATACAATGCAAAACTTTTCAGAAAGCCGTACCACTAATAATTAATGAAAGTAATGAAAGCCATTTACACACCACATTGTCCTTCTGTGTTGTAAGCAAATTTACTAAATGGCAGGTTAATGACAAAGATCATTCCACTGAATGAGATGAAGGCATCTATTTCTGCGATTTCCACATTCATATTGATACCAGCAGAGGTGATGGTAATGCCATCTTTGGTGAAACCAGGAGAGATCCAGTTATTGTTGAACCTAATCTGTAGAGTGGAGAGAGGAGTATACAGTCAATCCCAAATTATTCCTATAGGAAGCAAGCACTCATTCACTCTGGCATCCAGTGCAAGAACTATAGTTGTGGTCCAGACCAATAATTTTCTCTTAGCTTGGAACCCTGACCTAAATCTTAGGCTTTAAATGTTTTTAACCAGTGGCAAATTTTCCTAATTGCACACTTTGAATACCATGAACAAAGTGAACCCAGTGCCAAGATGGCCCTATTTTCAGCTCCAGTACTTCCCCTGCACTAGATCACACTATGCTCTATCACCCACCCCTGAATCCCTATGCTTCTCCCACACATCATTGTCCCATCTTACATCACCGATCTACTTGCACTTGTCCCTAATGCCCCATACACACGATAATTTTTCATGCCGTTAAAAATGCCATTAAAAAAATGGCCATTAAAAATGATCGTGTGTATGCTCCAGAGCATTTTTAACGACGTGAAAAACGGGCATTAAAAATTTCGAACATGCTCTCTTTTTTCACGTCGTTTTTCATGTCGTTTTTTTTAACGACGTGAAAAACGATAGTGTGTATGCTTTAACGACGTGAAAAAAAATGCGCATGCTCAGAATCAAGTATGAGACGGGAGCGCTCGTTCTGGTAAAACTAGCGTTCGTAATGAAGATAGCACAATCATCATGCTGTAACGGACTGAAAAGCACTAGACTGAAAAGAGCGAATCGTCTCTCAACAAACTTTACTAACATGAAGGGTGGCGCCATTCGAACGGAACTTCCCCTTTATAGTGCCGTCGTACGTGGTGTACGTCACTGCGCTTTTCTTGAACATTTTTTAAAATGATGGTGTGTACGCAAGACAGGCTTGAGAGGAAACAAGAAAAAAAATGACGAGAAAAACGTCAGTTTTAAAAATGACATTAAAAATGATCGTGTGTATGGGGCAATAACACTCTCTCCAAAGGAATTCACAGTGGAAGAGTGGGAATTTATGAATAGCCTATCTCTCCAGGGTTTTATTAATGTTGTCATTTGAGAGATGAATTACAAGCTCAGAACCAGATGATACCCGTCCCTATTAGTTGTATGCCACATTTCAACTGATCTGCCTAACACCTGCTGGAGATGAAACAATAGCATAGGCCTATTTATATTATGGCACTGCACCTGATCCAACCATTTTGATCTACAGTCAATTGCCTAATAGCTGACATTCCGATTCTTTTTTTAACCTGCTTCATACCTGCTTCATCACACTAACATGAACATGAAACAGTACAGGCATTTCCTAGTACTTAACCTGCTAAAAGATGTACAACTTTAATAACACAACATTAGAGATCCCCACATGCGCCTACAATTCAGGAATGACTTTCCTGCATGGACTCATTGGCCACTTTAGAGGAACTACTTTTCGTTAGTTAAGACAACATGCCCCACTTTTTACTTACTTGGACCCATTGGCACTTTTTCAAACACTAAAACATTCTGCCACCCAGTGCACCCACACACAAATTCTCCACACAGCCAAATTTTACCCAAGGTCATATTAGATTGTGGACCCCTCCCAAATTAGATTTGGCTCACAGTGTCAGAGAATGGGCAGCAGGATCTCTACTCTCATCTGTAACACTCTCTGCATACCATAGTGAGGAATAATCTTGGCCCTTTCCTCCTCCCAGAACTATTCCTCCCACCTAAGACCCCCAGGCAAAGTTTACTATTGCAAAGTTCATACTTAGAAATCCTTTTAAGTAACAGCAGCTTCTGTTGCAAGCTGACAACGTTAAACCACTGCCTCGCAACTGACATTAATTAGTGGAACTGTATGGATTGTTTTGGAGAATAAGGATATTGTTTAGTGTCATTCCAACTGCACAACAATACAATGGACTCTGAAAATATCTCATATGAACAAAATATGCATCTCTTACCCTGTTTTTCATCCTTCCTTCGTATACCATACGTGTTAAAACAATCTCATTTGATTTATAGTAGATCAAGATAGACTGTGGGCAGGACAAGCCATCATCAGCGTCACAGAAATAGTTGTCAACAAGAATGCGGAAATTGTCATACTTGGGAGTGATCTGCTGAACAAGGACATATGTGCAGTTGTCCAGGAAAGTGTAGTAGGTTCCATCAAAGGTTATGTAATGTGGATCACCCCATCCACTGCAGACACCTGTAAGAAGGCAAGCAATTTTTCTGCATCATTATCCACTTGCACAATGTAAAACAAAGGATTTCAAAGTGTATAGTTTGCTAAAACTTTATTATTTATTTTAGTTTGGATGGAGTTTTTAGTGCTGACTATATTTAGTACATCTCCACAATACATACACACTTCATTGTGTTTTATCCCTTTAGACATGCTGCAAGTACAGGAAAATTCTTGATTTTCCCGAAATATATCAGGAATTAATAAAAGGTGTCATAGACACCCTTTAGAATTTTGTTGGGGCACAGCACCAAAAGTGTCTGTGCTTGTACTTGATTCATGAACCTGTCCATGTCTGTACTGAAGAAGAAGTGTCACGCTGCAGACTCATGGCTGAGGAGTTTTGTACTTGGGTGGATGGAGCCAGATGGGAAACTGAGAAACTAGTTCTCCATCATGCTCACTTTACTTTTGATTGACAATGCACAGCAGTGGATAAATCTTTAGCCGTTAATCAGTCCGATAGCCATTTTCGAATTGGCCCACTATCCTGTGCTGTCAATCAAAAGTAAAGTGGACCTGATGAGGGACTAGTCTCTCAGCTTCCCATCAGACTCTGCCCATCCAAAGACAAGTCATTTGCCCACATTTTGGTAATGACATCAACTATATCCTCATCTACATTTAAATTTTGGCTTAGAAATTCCAGCTGAATGGGGATGGGAATACAGCAATATGTGGGAAGCTGTCACATACATGACAGCAACCCAGCACCGACACTGTCCCTCTGAGTACTGGCATACATCCTGCACACCAGTTTAGATTTTGTTTTATTACTGCCAGATTGATGTGGGAACTGGTGGTATTTTTATTAAGAATTTGTTGCTGCCATAGTGACAGGTTCCTAAGGTTGTGGTGGTAGGAACTACCTGAATTTGCCAGGTGTGCTGGAATTGTTACCGACATTGGTGCAAATGCTTGCCTGAATTAGTCATAGGCAGTTCTCAAGGGGACAACTACCGGAAATGTGTCATTAGGTACGTTTTGAGTTCCCCTGATAATGATCTCCTTACTTCCTCTTTGTCGTGACAACACAGCATATTTTCTGCTCTGAATAGCTAAACATGTGGTGTCAGCCCTGCCTACATTCTGATGGATTACAAAAAAACACAGAGCTCTCCTCATCTCCCTCCACCTTCCTTATCTCTATTATCCCTCCTTGCGCGTAGGAAGTTATCAGCTTATAAGGTTTTTGGAAAATCAACTCGTATTTGCACTTGAAACAGATATTACAAAACACTTTCAATGGTATATTTACCAGGTAAGAAGGAAGCAAATAAGAGAAGTTCACTGTTAGGGTTTCCATACATTTCAACCTTCTCTATCTGTCCTGGATAACATTGCCACTCGGCAGTAAGTGATAAGAAATCAACTTATTACAGTTGTCATCAGTACAAAAATTAAGGGTAAATCATCCAATGGGGACTGTTTCATTGATAGCTATGAGTGGAATTCCTCTCACTTTGTGGATAATTCCTCTCACTTCTTGTTGTTGTGGTTTCTCCAGGAGAGGAAGTGAAAGAAATTTAGACTTACAGAGCACACTAAACCCTCCTATCCCTTTAAAGCCAATGAAACTGCCATCTTAGCCTCAGCTTGATCTGTAGTTACCATGGTGCTGCACATGTGCCACAAACCATTTAAGAGCTTAACAGTTTGGCTGAGAGCACAAGCAACTGTGACAGTTATCATTCTCATCATGCCTTGAATGTACAGTAACTGTTTGGGAAACAGTTAAATCGGGGGGTTTAGTTCTGCTTTAAGCTATTCTAAACAAACAAAAAAAAACTGCTCCCATCCCTCTTCTAAGTTAACACCTATACTAACTTCCCTGTGGAAAAAAGATGAATATATTCACCTATTGTCAGGCCGCTCTGAAAATAGGTAAGTATACAGATCTTTCGTCCACAGGGTAGTTAGTATGGGTGTTTTTTGGGGGGTGGGGGGACTAAGCAGCTTGGGATTAGTTAGATCTTTCCCAGAATTGCAGTTTGAGATCAAATCCAGAAACTACTATTATAATATAAATGCTCACATGGCAAGGAGGTCTTTCATTTATTAAACTTACATTGGCATTCGTAGTGGTAACAGCAACCATCCGCACTCTTTTTCTTAATTGGTGGGAAGCCATTAGTACAAGTTATCTCTTTGACTTCTGGGCATGTCACCGGCTTGTGAGTAGTGATGTTGTTTCCATGGCATGTGACCTCTTCACAATGGTCATTTATCCATGTCTCATTGGTCTATAGAATGGGAAGATTTATTTTTTATAATGTTACATCACAAACAGATACAGTGGCATATAGAACGTTGTTATGAATTCTTTTGATAATTATTACTTTTTTTTCAATTTTAAAGAGACATCGTCACCTTTTTCATGCAAAGAAAATTGTCTACAGTGTATCTACAGACCCCTTCATATTTACCTTACCTTTACTTGCTTGCACCTCCTTACTCCTTAATAGAGGATGAGAATACCTTCCAGGTATAGGGGAATATGTGACCAGCTGCCCTTTACAGAGGGCCGGCAGAAAATCGCTAGGCCTGAACACTGTCACATGACTGGCAAAGTGACAATGCCAATATGCTGACACAGCAATACCTAATCACATGCAAGGAAAAAAAACAAAAACATTTTGCCTGCACATGATTGGATGGTGGAAGTCAGCAGAGCTTCCTTTCAATTACTAAGCTCTGGAGCAACTGCACTTGCAGAGTGCATCTGCGCTTGCAAAGTACACAGTCAATTTTCCTTTAATTAATCCACCCTAGTTTCTCTTTAAACATACAGCTTTAATAAGTCGATATGAACATTCTATATATAGCATGTAGTAGATGTAATAGTAGCAGATTGGATGTACATCAACTGAAGGGAAGATCAATACAACCAAACATCTGACTTGTGGAATCTTAGAACAGGTATCTATCCTAAAATTTTCATAAATAATGAGTATAAAAATGTAGAAATGTTATATATAAACAAATTTACATTTAATTTATATTTAAAGTGTATGTAAAGGCATTTTTTTTCCTATTAGTTCTGGATAGTGGGGAAAAGTTAGACACTCTATTAAGTTATTATTGCTGCCTAGGCCACCACTGGGGAGAAAATCCTCTTTATTTGACAGAAAGCAATGACAAATCCAAAATTGTAAAGTTATCACCAGAGAAAAAATAGGATCAATTAACCAATAGGAACAAACATTCTTGCAACAACTGTCTAAGATGGCAATCACTCTCACTTTGGGAAGATTTCCTCTAATTTCCTATTGAATCTTCAGGACAGGCGGTGAGGGGAAATCTCCCCAGTGAGATATAGACAAAATAAACAAAACTAAATCTGATGGGGTTTTAACCCTTGTATACACTATCCAAAACTAAAAAGGTTCTGGCTATATCTACATCTAAAATATAATATATATGATATAAAAGTTGTGTTCACAAAGTAATATAATATATGTTTCCATACTATAATTCTACCCACCCACTTGGAAAAAAGCAAACACTAAGATTTGCCAGGTATGGTATAGCAAATTACAACCCTGCTTTAGCTAGGATGTGACAGGCCCATGTTTGATACACAAACCATACAACACAAATGCCTCTAATGCCAAACTGCAGTTGTGTGCACAACCCTTTCTAGTACTGCAGACAGATAATTGAAAAAAAAAATGGCAAGCTCGCCAAAAATCCAATGCAGCAATTAAATAAATGCATAGTGACTAGATAATATTTTTTTTTTTGTTGAGAATACTAAACTCCCCTTAATCAAGGTAACATTTTATCTTGAGAGGTTATGTGTGTTAGCTTTCAGAAGGTTCTCTTTTGCAACACTCACCATGATTTACTAAAGGAATTGAGCATATTTACTTTGCAAATTGAATTCTTTCTTTATTTGGGGGAACATTTCACTCAGTTTAGTGAATGAGGGAAAAATTTGTGAAAATTCCATTTACAAAGTGAAGATTCACTTTTCCAAAGGAAATATGCTTTATATGCGTAATTTCTATAATAAATCAGGGTCTGTATAATCAAAAAACAGATATTCTTGTTATGAGGTTAGTTAAAAGGTGGTTTTGTTCAGTTACCTTTCTTGGTGGACAGCCTTCTACTGATGTAGTTTGGACAACTGTGGTTACAGTAGTTGTAGGAGTAGTAGTCTTTTTACATGTTGTACGCCTAATGGTTGTTGGTGAGATTGTAGACTCTGGTGTGGTTGTTGTGGGAGTAGTTGTCATTGTACAAGGTCCTGTAAATCTTTCAGCCTCACAAAAGTCATTGCAAAAGGCATAGAAAGAGCACCCAGCTTCATCAGTCTTGTTGTAGATAATTTCTCCTGCAGAAGGAACCCCAATGCACACATTTAGAAAGAGAGAAAGAAAGAAAGAAAAAGAGAAAGAAAGAAAGAAAGAAAGAAAGAAAGAAAGAAAGAAAGAAAGAAAGAAAGAAAGAAAAATCTATCTTACCTGGTGAGTAGAATTTGTCACCTACGCGGCAGAAGCAGCGCTTATGAGTTGTTGGTTTTGGGGTGGTTATTGCAGGTCTTGTGGTCTTTGATGTTGTTTGAGTTGTTGATTTAGTTGCTTCTGTAGTCGTAGGAACACTGGTTGTAGTAGATTCTGTGGTTGTGGTTACAGTGGTAGTGGTTGTAGATTCTGTTGTTGTTGTTGGTTTTGTAGTAGTTACTTTGGTAGAAGTGGGAGTTGGTGTAGTTGTTGATGTTGGCACGAGGGTAGTGCTACAATGACTATAATCATCACAGCACAAAACTTTTATCTGGTAGTTGTAGCACTCTTTAACTTTTCCAACTTGGTCTTTGTTATTACAAACCAAGCCAACAGCAACATCACATTTAACAATCTGCCCCACATCTTCAATGCTGGTACCAGGGAACTCCTCAGCTCTGCACTCAATATTTTGTGGGTGTTTACAAATTTGTTTGCCTTTAGCTATTATATTCTCATATGTCTCTGTGTCTCCTCCATCTAAGCCAGAACTTGGAGTATTAACATCAATCCATGGTGTCCACTTACATTGTGGCTGACACCCTATAGGGGTAGTTGTTGTTGGTTTTGGAGTAGTAGTTGTGGTTGTAGTTACAGTGGTAATAGGTGTAGTTTCTGTTGTTGTTGTTGTTGTTGGTGCTGGAGTAGTAATTGGTTCTGTGGTTGTGGTTACAGTTGTAGATGTTGTTGTTGGTATTGGAGTAGTAGTTGTTTCTGTGGTTGTGCTTAGAATGGTAGTAGTTGATGTAGTTGTTGTTGTTGGCACAGGGGTAGTGCTACAATGACTATAGTCATCACAGCATAAAACTTTTATCTGGTAGTTGTAGCACTCTTTAACTTTTCCAACTTGGTCTTTGTTATTACAAACCAAGCCAACAGCGACATCACATTTAACAATCTGCCCCACATCTTCAATGCTGGTACCAGGGAACTCCTCAGCTCTGCACTCAATTTTTTGTGGGTGTTTACAAATTTGTTTGCCTTTAGCTATTATATTCTCATATGTCTCTGTGTCTCCTCCATCTAAGCCAGAACTTGGAGTATTAACATCAATCCATGGTGTCCACTTACATTGTGGCTGACACCCTGTAGTGGTAGTTGTTGTTGGTTTTGGAGTAGTAGTTGTGGTTGTAGTTACAGTGGTAATAGGTGTAGTTTCTGTTGTTGTTGGTACTGGAGTAGTAGTTGGTTCTGTGGATGTTGTTGTTGGTTTTGGAGTAGTAGTTGTTTCTGTGGTTGTGCTTAGAATGGTAGTAGTTGAGGTAGTGGGAGTTGATGTAGTTGTTGTTGTTGGCACAGGGGTAGTGCTACAATGACTATAGTCATCACAGCACAAAACTTTTATCTGGTAGTTGTAGCACTCTTTAACTTTGCCAATTTGGTCTTTGTTATTACAAACCAAGCCAACAGTGACATCACATTTAACAATCTGCCCCACATTTTCAATGCTGATACCAGGGAATTCCTCAGCTCTGCACTCAATATTTTGTGGGTGTTTACAAATTTGTTTGCCTTTAGCTATTATATTCTCATATGTCTCTGTGTCTCCTCCATCTAAGCCAGAACTTGGAGTATTAACATCAATCCATGGTGTCCACTTACATTGTGGCTGACACCCTGTAGGGGTAGTTGTTGTGGTTGTAGTTACAGTGGTAATAGGTGTAGTTTCTGTTGTTGTTGTTGGTTTTGGAGTTGGTTCTGTGGTTGTGGTTACAGTTGTAGATGTTGTTGTTGGTTTTGGAGTAGTAGTTGGTTCTGTGGTTGTTGTTATAGTTGTAATAGATGTAGATTCTGTTGTTGGTATTGGAGTAGTAGTTGGAGTAGTAGTTGTTTCTGTGGTTGTGCTTAGAATGGTAGTAGCTGACGTAGTGGGAGTTGATGTAGTTGTTGTTGTTGGCACAGGGGTAGTGCTACAATGAATATAGTCATCACAGCATAAAACTTTTATCTGGTAGTTGTAGCACTCTTTAACTTTTCCAACTTGGTCTTTGTTATTACAAACCAAGCCAACAGTGACATCACATTTAACGATCTGCCCCACATTTTTAATGCTGATACCAGGGAACTCCTCAGCTCTGCACTCAATATTTTGTGGGTGTTTACAAATCTGTTTGCCTTTGGCTATTATATTTTCATATGTCTCCGTGTCTCCCCCATCTAAGCCAGAACTTGGAGTATTAACATCAATCCATGGTGTCCACTTACATTGTGGCTGACACCCTGTAGGGGTAGTTGTTGTTAGTTTTGGAGTAGTAGTTGTAGCTACAGTGGTAATAGGTGTAGTTTCTGTTGTTGTTGTTGGTTTTGGAGTAGTAGTTGTAGTTACAGTGGTAATAGGTGTAGTTTCTGTTGTTGTTGTTGTTGGTGGTACTGGAGTAGTAGTTGGTTCTGTGGTTGTAGTTACAGTTGTAGATGTTGTTGTTGGTTTTGGAGTAGTAGTTGATTCTGTGGTTGTGGGTAGAGTAGTGGTGGGTTTAGATTCTGTTGTTGGTTTTGGAGTAGTAGTTGATTCTGTGGTTGTTGTTACAGTTGTAATAGGTGTAGATTCTGTTGTTGGTATTGGAGTAGTAGTTGGAGTAGTAGTGGATTCTGTAGTTGTGGTTACAGTGATAGTAGTTGATGTAGTGGGAGTTGATGTAGTTGTTGTTGTCGGCACAGGGGTAGTGCTACAATGACTATAGTCATCACAGCATAAAACTTTTATCTGGTAGTTGTAGCACTCTTTAACTTTGCCAATTTGGTCTTTGTTATTACAAACCAAGCCAACAGTGACATCACATTTAACGATCTGCCCCACATTTTCAATGCTGATACCAGGGAACTCCTCAGCTCTGCACTCAATATTTTGTGGGTGTTTACAAATCTGTTTGCCTTTGGCTATTATATTTTCATATGTCTCCGTGTCTCCCCCATCTAAGCCAGAACTTGGAGTATTAACATCAATCCATGGTGTCCACTTACATTGTGGCTGACACCCTGCAGGGGTAGTTGTTGTTGGTTTTGGAGTAGTAATTGTAGTTACAGTGGTAATAGGTGTAGTTTCTGTTGTTGTTGTTGTTGGTTTTGGAGTAGTAGTTGTAGTTACAGTGGTAATAGGTGTAGTTTCTGTTGTTGTTGTTGTTGATGGTACTGGAGTAGTAGTTGGTTCTGTGGTTGTGGTTACAGTTGTAGATGTTGTTGTTGGTTTTGGAGTAGTAGTTGATTCTGTGGTTGTGGGCAGAGTAGTGGTGGGTTTAGATTCTGTTGTTGGTTTTGGAGTAGTAGTTGATTCGGTGGTTGTCGTTACAGTTGTAATAGGTGTAGATTCTGTTGTTGGTATTGGAGTAGTAGTTGGAGTAGTAGTGGATTCTGTAGTTGTGGTTAAAGTGATAGTAGTTGATGTAGTGGGAGTTGATGTAGTTGTTGTTGTTGGCACAGGGGTAGTGCTACAATGACTATAGTCATCACAGCACAAAACTTTTATCTGGTAGTTGTAGCACTCTTTAACTTTGCCAATTTGGTCTTTGTTATTACAAACCAAGCCAACAGTGACATCACATTTAACGATCTGCCCCACATTTTCAATGCTGATACCAGGGAACTCCTCAGCTCTGCACTCAATATTTTGTGGGTGTTTACAAATCTGTTTGCCTTTGGCTATTATATTTTTGTATGTCTCTGTGTCTCCCCCATCTAAGCCAGAACTTGGAGTATTAACATCAATCCATGGTGTCCACTTACATTGTGGCTGACATCCTGTAAGGGTAATTGTTGTTGGTTTTGGAGTAGTAGTTGTAGTTACAGTGGTAATAGGTGTAGTTTCTGTTGTTGTTGTTGGTTTTGGAGTAGTAGTTGTAGTTACAGTGGTGATAGGTGTAGTTTCTGTTGTTGTTGTTGTTGTTGGTGGTACTGGAGTAGTAGTTGGTTCTGTGGTTGTGGTTACAGTTGTAGATGTTGTTGTTGGTTTTGGAGTAGTAGTTGATTCTGTGGTTGTGGGTAGAGTAGTGGTGGGTTTAGATTCTGTTGTTGGTTTTGGAGTAGTAGTTGATTCTGTGGTTGTCGTTACAGTTGTAATAGGTGTAGATTCTGTTGTTGGTATTGGAGTAGTAGTAGGAGTAGTAGTGGATTCTGTTGTTGTGGTTACAGTGATAGTAGTTGATGTAGTGGGAGTTGATGTAGTTGTTGTTGTTGGCACGGGGGTAGTGCTACAATGACTATAATCATCACAGCACAAAACTTTTATCTGGTAGTTGTAGCACTTCTTAACTTTTCCAATTTGGTCTTTGTTATTACAAACCAAGCCAATGGTGACATCACATTTAACAATCTGCCCCACATCTTCAATGCTGATACCAGGGAACTCCTCAGCTCTGCACTCAATATTTTGTGGGTGTTTACATATTTTTTTGCCTTTAGCCATTATATTCTCATATGTCTCTTTGTCTCCTCCATCTAAGCCAGAACTTGGAGTATTAACATCAATCCATGGTGTCCACTTACATTGTGGCTGACACTCTTTAGGGGAAATTGTTGTTGATTTTGGAGTAGTAGTTGTGGTTGCAGTGGTAGTAGGTGTAGTTTCTGTTGTTGTCGGTACTGGAGTAGTAGTTGATTCTGGGGTTGTGGATACAGTTGTTGGTTTTGAAGTAGTAGTCGATTTTGTGGTTGTGCTTACAGTGGTAATAGGTGTAGATTCTGTTGTCGATTTTGGAGTAGTAGTTGATTCTGTGGTTGTGGTTACAGTGGTAGTGGCTGTAGATTCAGTTGGTATTGGTTTTGTAGTAGTTGTAATTACTTTGGTAGTAGTGGGAGTTGATATAGTTGTTGTTGCTGGTACAGGGGTAGTGCTACAATGACTATAATCATCACAGCACAAAACTTTTATCTGGTAGTTGTAGCACTGATTTACATTTCCTATTTGGTCTTTGTTATTACAAACCAAGCCAATCGTAATATCACATTTAACAATCTGCCCCACATTTTCAATGCTGATACCAGGGTAATCTGCTGCTCTGCACTCAATATTTTGTGGATATTTGCAGATGTGTTTGCCTTTGGCCATTATGTTTTCAAATGTTTCCTTGTCTCCTCCATCTAATCCAGAAGTTGGAGTGTCAACATCAATCCAAGTTGTCCATGTACACTGAGGCTGACATTTTTCATGGTGAGCTGTTGGAGGCTTTGATGGTGTTTTGGTCATTACAGGTATAGTTGTGGTGGTTTTTGGAGTTGTAGGAGTTGTTTCTGTAGTTGTATATGTTGTTGTCTCTGTTGTTGTGGGTGTTGTAGTGGGTTCAGTTGTTGTAGTAGTGATAACTGGAGTTGGCGTGGTTTCTGTAGATGTAGATGTTGTCTCTGTTGTTGTGGGTGTTGTAGTTGTTTCAGTTGTTGTTGTATCAATAACTGGAGTTGGTGTGGTTTCTGTAGTTGTAGATGTTGTTGTTTCTGTTGTTGTGGATGTTGTAGTGGGTTCAGTTGTTGTAGTAGTGATAACTGGAGTTGGTGTGGTTTCTGTAGTTGTAGATGTTGTTGTCTCTGTTGTTGTGGGTGTTGTAGTTGTTTCAGTTGTTGTTGTATCAATAACTGGAGTTGGTGTGGTTTCTGTAGTTGTAGATGTTGTTGTCTCTGTTGTTGTGGGAGTTGTAGTGGGTTCAGTTGTTGTAGTAGTGATAACTGGAGTTGGCGTGGTTTCTGTAGTTGTAGATGTTGTTGTCTCTGTTGTTGTGGGTGTTGTAGTTGTTTCAGTTGTTGTTGTATCAATAACTGGAGTTGGTGTGGTTTCTGTAGTTGTGGATGTTGTTGTCTCTGTTGTTGTGGGAGTTGTAGTGGGTTCAGTTGTTGTAGTAGTGATAACTGGAGTTGGTGTGGTTTCTGTAGTTGTAGATGTTGTTGTCTCTGTTGTTGTGGGTGTTGTAGTTGTTTCAGTTGTTGTTGTATCAATAACTGGAGTTGGTGTGGTTTCTGTAGTTGTAGATGTTGTTGTCTCTGTTGTTGTGGGTGTTGTAGTTCTTTCAGTTGTTGTTGTTGTCTCAGTTGTTGTTGTAACGATAACTGGAGTCGGCGTTGTTTCTGTAGTTGTAGATGTTGTTGTCTCTGTTGTTATGGGTATTGTAGTCGTTTCATGAGTTGTAGATGGCGCTGTCTCTGTTGTTGTCTGCACTGTAGTTGTTTCAGTTGTTGTAGAAGGAGAGGGTGTAGTCAGCTTGTAAGTAGTTGTTGTCTGTATTGTTGGTGTTGTTTGTGGCACTGGTTCGCAATGACTGTAATCATCACAACAAAGCACTTTAATTTGGTAATTCAAGCAAATTTCAAAATCTCCATCTTGCTCTTCATTATGACAGACAAGACCAATAGTAACATTGCATTGAACAACTTGCCCAATTCTACCAATTGGTTTTTCTGGGAATTTTTCTGCTCTACACTGAATGCCATCTGGTTTTTTGCAAATTTTATGTCCTGCTGCTTCGATGTTTTCAAATGTCTCAAAATCACCCTCATCTTTACCTACACCTGGTATATGGACATCAAGCCATGGAGTCCATCTGCATTTGGGCTGACAGGCTGTTGTAGATGGTACAATTGAAGTGGTTGGCTCTGTTGTTGTGGATGGAGTTGAAATGATCTCTGTGGTTGCAGATGACGTTGTTGTTGAATGTGTTGTTTTTGTTGTTGGCTGAGGGGTAGTGGGTGTCGTGGTTGCAGGAGTTTCTGTAGATGTTATAGGTTGAGTTGTTGGTACACATGGTACAAAACTACAGCATTTTACTCTGATCTCATAGTTGTAGCAAATAGGTGGTAGCTGTTCCTTATTCCAACAAATCAGTCCAAATGATACATTACACTGTACATTTTGTTCAAGCTCTGAAAGTGCTGCATTAGGGAACCTTTCGGCTCGGCATTCAATGTCTTGAGGATGGTTACAGATGGAGATTCCTTTAGCTCTTATATTTTCATATGTGTCAAAGTCACCATTTTGCATTCCAAATTCAGGATAACTGGCATCGATCCACTCAGACCATTTGCACTCTTCTTTAACACAGATTGTGGTGCTGTGAGTTGTTGTTGTTCCTAAATAACAAACATGATGAAAGTTGAATTATGTTGTGTGAAAAACCATAGGCAATGTGTTCCAAAGGAGAGCTCCAGCTAACAGAAAATGCAGAAGGGCTACAGTCAAGAGTAAGAGTACAAAAATGACTTCCAGCCTGTATGTGGCTTGTGTGTCAGAACATTTTTACATACTTATATAACTGATAGACATGCACTTTGTATTAAATGTCAATATGCATCATGCGTTGATATGTGTGTTGATGCATTTCCAGTGATTTAAATGGAAAATGCATCAAGCATAAAACATAAAGGTGCAAATCCAACTTCACTGTTATTGGAATTATTAAATAGAATAGTACAATAAATATTATTAAAATAAAAAGTACAAGAAGCAAAGTGGCAAAATGGAGGAACCATAGCAACCAAGGAGAATTCATGTTACTAAAGTGTGATTAGTATATGGCTGGGCATATACAGAAGATTGTTAGTTGTGGAAATATGAAAGTTGTACAATCATGCTATTTCATGTACTTGCAACAATAAATGATAGTTGAATGAATAAGAGTGATTACCACAAAGCGTTTTTTGCAAAAAAGTATGCAAAAGCAATCCTGTTACCTGCTATTGGGCAGTTTATAGTGCAGCACTCTTATGCCCTGTACACACGATCGGTTTTACAGATGAATACAGTCCGATGGACTTTTTTCATTGGACAAACCGAACGTGTATGAGCCCCATCGGTCTTTTTTCCATTGGTGAGAAAAAATAGAACATGTTTTAAATTTATCCGATGGAAAAAAAAACGATAGCAAATTCCGATCATCTGTGTGGAACTCCATCGGAGAAAAAACCCACGCATGCTCAGAGTCAAGTCGACGCATGCTCAGAAGCATTTAACTTAATTTTTGTTGGCTCGTCTGAGTGTTTTACGTCACAGCGTTTGGGACGGTCGGATTTTTGACTGATGGTGTGTAGGCAAGACTGATGGAAGTCAGCCTCATCGGAATTCCGATGGAAAAATCCAACGGATTTGAATCCATAGGAAATCCGATTGTGTGTACAGGGCTTTACTGTTATGGTTTCAGTATCTTGATACAGGTTTTACTGATGCTGAACAATATTTTCTATATTATTTAAATCACAATGTGTCCCACAAATGGTGGCCTAAAGAGCACCTATCCCTGGACTATGAACCTTGAACTATTTATATATTCTTACCAAATAGTCAAATAGCTTTAAAAGAAGCCAACCCTGACTTCTTTAGCTGCTTGAGTCATCAACTAAGGGCTTTTTCACACAGAGCCAGTCTGCTCCGTTCAGCAGATGATCTGTGACTGGATCCCCTGCCGAATTTGAGCTGAATAGGACAAATGTCAGAGTTTTTACATCTGTGCCCGTTCAGTGTTTGTTTGCATTTTGACAATGGACACAGGCAGGCCCATGATGACTCTCTGGGAGCCCGGATGTAAATGAATTTGTGTCTGTTTACATCAGGCTACATCTGATCCATCACATTTAGGTCCAGAAAAATGGAAGCGGACACAGTCCTTTCCAATTTCTTTTTCTGGACCTGGATAGACTTGGAGGTAGGTGGGGGTAAACAACCCAAGTCCATTTACATCTGCCTGCCTCTTCATAGAGCTGCATGGAGCGTCTGATCAGGTCCACCTAAAAAAATGATTGTAATGCCCATGTGAAACGGCCCAAAGACTTTAAAATCCATTTTTCTAACATTTTTCTAGCAGCTTAGAAACACCTACCCTGTGTTTACATTAGAGGGCTAACAGTCTGCCAAGATATGCTCTCATACAAAGAAATAAGATTTCAATGCCTGTTTTATGAATGTTGAAAATAGATTTCTCTATAATGTTTATAGATACAGAAATAAATGTAGGTTTGTTTCAAAGTGTTTTTACTGGCAGTGGTGAGAATACATAATTATTTTAGTGTGCATGATATGGACACAGGTTCACATTAAACAAGAAAAGTAAGAAAACTATTTTAATAGCCATGCATGTGCAAGGTTTCTGTCTGTAAAAGTTTTGAAACCTTTACAAAAAGAAATGTTGAGGCTGTCCTTACTGTTTTTGGGCCCTGCAAGGTCTTAAACCAAAAAAAAAAAAAGAAAAACTCCAAAAAACTGTGTGAAATTGCTACAACTTTTCAATTTATTGATTTCTCCTATTGAATTCATAGTGTTAGACCCATTTCACACTTGTGCGACTTGTCTTGCAAATTAGGCCTGCAAAGTCACATGATAAGTCGTACCCCATGATTTCCAATGGGTACCATTCATAGTTGTGCAACTTCAAGTCACAGAGACTTCAAAGTAGTCCCTGCACTACTTTGGTCCACCGGCATTGCCTCAAGTCATGTCCAAGTCGTGCCAAAGTCACATCAAAGTCGCACGTCAAAGTCGTGTCAAAGTCATGCACTTTTCAGGTTGCATAAGTTTGAAAGGGGCCTTAAAAAAAACTGCATTGATGGCTCACTGTGTTACTGATTTGGAGGATATTCTACTGTCACTTGATTGATTAACTAAAATTGCCTATGTGCTTACATCCATTGCCTGTTATGTGTTCCAGAGAAGGTAATTGATCGCTAGTGGTTTTAGTCGCGCGTTCACGTGACTAAAATTCCTTCTTCGGGCCCAGCCTAATGCTGCGTACACACGATCGTTTTTCATGATGAGAAAAATGCCATTTTTTAATTTGGACATTAAAAACGATCGTGTGTAGGCTCCAGAGCATTTTTCGTAATGTGAAAAATGGCCATTAAAGATTTGGAACATGCTCTATTTTTTCTCGTCGTTTTTCACGTCGTCTTTTTCTCATCGTGAAAAACGGCCGTGTGTAGGCTTTAACGACGTGAAAAAAACGCGCATGCTCAGAAGCAAGTTGTGAGACGGGAGCGCTCCTTCTGGTAAAACTAGCGTTCAGAATGGAGATAGCACATTTGTCACACTCTAACAGACTGAAGAGCACGAGGCTGAAAGCGCAAATCGTCTCTCACCAAACTTTACTAACACGAGGATCAGCAAAAGCAGCCCAAAGGGTAGCGCCATCCGAATGGAACTTCCCCTTTATAGTGCCGTCCTACATTTCGTACGTCACCGCGCTTTGCTCGAGCATTTTTTTTCATGATAGTGTGTATGCAAGGCAGGCTTGAGGGAAATCACGTCGAGAAAAACGTTGTATTTTCAATGACATTAAAAACGGTCTTGTGTATGTGGCATAAGACTGATTCTCGATGATTGCTATTGATACTGCACCTATCAGCTTTAGCATCTTCCTGTCCTGATTCATTGAATAAGACTCTCTATGTTGGGTTTTGCATTCACCTTTACTTTACAGTAGTTAGTATTTTTGGGTATGTTTGCATTATCCACTGACTGTAACCTACCTGAAGTAGTAGTTGGATGTGTTGTACTAAAGGTAAATGGAGCTGGTGTTGTGCTACACCCGGCATGAATGTCTCTGTATATTGTGCCATTTTCTTTGCAGATAGCAGTGATGCAGCCTCCAATTCCATCCGTAGTGTTATAAATCACATCATTGTAATGGTACATTTTGCCCTGGTACTCACAGTGGCATGCTGTTTAGAAAAAAAAAACCACAATAAATATAGATATACACTTAAAACTAGCATTCATACACCTGAGAATAATGTGGTAACATTGCTTCATGAACACAGTACAAAATAAAATTAATTTGTTTGAGAACCCATTCAGGCTTATATTCTGCTGTAATGAATGGAAAAAAATAATTTTACCACATGTTACCACGACACACAGCAATGTGCATACTGCAAAGTAGTCCCAATGAATTTGGATTGCACCCAAAGCACTAGTACAGTCACAGGCAATGTACATGCACTGCATCTTTGGACAATGCACATATTGTGTTTTGTGTTGCTGTGGTAAAATATTTTTATTAATGGACTGCCTTAATGCAAAACATGTTAATGTGCAACACAACGTTTGTTAACGTGTAATCATTAATGCTCCACAATACACTGTTAAAATGTGAATGGGCCCATTACAAGACACTGGAGTAAGCAGCCCTTTGCAGATCGATTTAATCTCTCTCCACTAAGTCTTGCTGCATCCATTTTAACTGTAGGCAGCTGGAACCGCTGCCTGTTCACTTCCTGGATTTACACAGACACACCTCCAGCTCTGCAGCTCTCATTGGCTCTTATGACTCACCCCCCCCTTCCTGGAAAACTCTCAGGGGAGTGAGAGAGAGCTGTGCATGATGTCTAGCCTAGGCTAATGGTCAGACAAGAAACAGGAAGTGGGCTGTATAAGGTATTTACTGGCAGAAAAAAAAATCTTTTACTATCCAAAATTAAAAGGGCAGGAGATTTAATAGATGGAAAGTTGAAAAATGACTGAAGGTCCGCTTTAAACATCTGCTTACTACTCCAAGATAAACTGCTGTACTTATTGCTATTACCTTGTGTTGGTTTTTCACTAGAAAAAATGTATACATGTGTTTAAAAAAAAATCTAATATCATCATCTAAACAGTAACTTGACTTTAACACTTAACTCTAACTCTCACCCAAATCCTAACAAGTAACATAACCGTAATGGCTCATGCACATGGGCATACAATACTCTGCAATAAGATCTGTAATTTATGCAGGTCTGAACAAAGCAATTTTGCATTCCTTTGACCCATTAACATCGATCATTAGCAGCTTAAAGCTGTGTAAACTGAAAAAGGAAAATGTACTCTCAAGGATGGGTGTATAGAACATATTTTACACTGTATGCATGTAAGCGTATAAAAATGTATTTAATGCTGTATGCATGTAAACGCCACTTGCACTCTAGCAACAGAAGATGCTAAGTGGAAGGAGCTGCCTGTGTCCTAGCAACCATGGAAGCTTTGCAGAAGGAGCTGCCTGTGTCCTAGCAACCAATAGGACCAATAGGGTACATGTGTGCTATATGCTGTACACATGTATAAATTAGGCCAAATGCAGTATACTGACAAGACTTTACATAGGATCTTGTGTATGTAAAAAAGTTCTGGCTATACGTACACTTTAGCCTAATCACTAACAGAAAGGTAACTCTCAATGGGTTGTACTTACCTTATCGGGCACTGAAACTATCAGTGCTTCATATCACTGATTGCCAAGATCTGGGTGATCTGGACCACTTAATCTTACTATTACTATGTACTATTTCTACCATTGTTAATGCCATAAAAACTCCCCCAAAAAATGTGTTGTATTTACCTTCTTTCTGGTATTTACACTCCACTCCAGACAAGCTGCATACACTGAAAAGGTAAAATTTAAGATTAAAGTACATCTATAGTGTTGGACCGTAAATGCAAGTTTAAAATAGTAAGCCTATATATTTTTTTTAAAGGCAATTGTCAAATAACACCAGTATTTTTTCCTCTCAGAGTGTTTTGAAAGAAACTAACACAAGCAATTGTCAAGGCTATTCTGCAGGTTCAGATAATGCCTAAATGGTTGCTGCTGGTTACTGACACAATATATGGACAAAGGTATGTGAACCCCCACCAAATTATTGAGTTCAGGTGTTCCAGTGAAAGGTACTGTTAATGCTACAGCATACAAAGATATTTTAAATAATTATGCACTTTCTACCTCGTGGCAACACTTTGGGGAAGGCCCTTTTCTGTTCCATCATCACTGTGCCCCTGTGAACAAAGTCAGCCCCATAAAGTCTAGGGTTTGTTGGGTTTGTTGGGTTTAGTGTAGAGGAACTCTAGTTACCTTCGCAGAGCCCTGACCTCAACTCTACTGAGCACCTTTGGAATATTAATTACAAGCCAGGGCGTCTTGTCCAACATCAGTACTTGTGAAAACCTACCCAGAAAAGTGGATACAGTTGCAAGTGGGGTGTGCAATACCATATTATTGACTATGGTTTTGGAAATGGATGTCTAGCAAGCTCATATACGTTTTATGATCAGCACTCCACAAATATTTGTCCATATAATGCATATACACATTTCTTTTTGTCATAGTGTACATGTTTTGCAAACTTACTATGCACTAAATAGCAGCAAGCTAAGCATGCTTTGTTATGTCTGATGTACATTGTAGAATGCTTACCATGTCTGGCAGTTTTCAGTGGAAGGTACAGTTTGTCCAACTCTGAAATGTTTTCCTTCATGATCATAGCAACCGCACTGAGCTACACATTCCATTTCATCTTCATCAAAGAATGGTTTAGCTGCTGGACAGCTAGGGTAACATCCTGATTGGGGTTAAAAATAATAAAGTTATTTTTGACACATTTTCTCTGCCAAAAAACATACAAAAGTGAATACATTGTACCAAGACACTAATGGGGTCTGTCCTTTTTTGTCCATAAATGCACTTTTTTGTAAAAACAATAAAAAGTGTTAGGATAGAAGGTGGGATGATGGCAACCCCTGTCTGGCATACCCTCTGACCCCCAACCATCCCTTCTTAGTATCCTCTTATCCCCCTGTAATTGTAATTTACCCCCTACAATAAGTCCATATCATCCCGTTTTTTTCCTCCTAGTGGCCTCTTGATTATTACACACTGGGAACCTTATTGTCAATTCTTCTCTATGTGAGATATTGTATATCACCTTATCAGTGCCTTTATCTCCTTTTTGAGAGCGTAAACTGTCCTTAGACAATACCGCAAGCTCCCCTTTCAACAAAACAATATTTCAAATATGGGACACTTTATACTGATGACAAATGTGACAGATTATTTGTATTTCCAATGTGAACACACATATTGAATATAAAGAATATGTGCTCTGTTAATTTTTTTCCCCATTTTTGTTGTTTGTTTTTAATAATTATTTTATTGAAAATGGCAACTAAAGAATGCATAAACAATAAAATTGGAACTTATATGCAGTGGTCCTGATTTTATTATTTTATAATAATTATTCTGTGCCTTTGAGTTTCTGGAGACCCATTGAATATGGATAGTCACTGACACATATAAACTACTCTACTTTATACAAAAATTGCATTCCTAAAATGAAAATTATAATTTTTGTACAGCTCTTCTATTAGCTGGTATTCTTTGTATATGTCAATACAAATTATCCATTATTCTGATAATAAGTAACAAAAGGCATTAATAAGATAAATGTATGAATGCTCATTAAGTTAATTGTGTTAAATAATAAAGCAAAAAATGATAGCAATATATGGTATAAATAACATGGATATGTATGGCATGATGGCCTTACCTTCCAAGCCTGCAAGCTCATGTAAACATTTTCCACTGGGGTTCTTACAGGTCTTCAGGCAAGGTGCTCCACAGGGCTTGTAGTGCCACTCACACTCTCCTTCAGGGTTGTAATAATCACAGAAGAGAGCTGGAAATAGATAGGACATCATTTTATTTAGAAAAGTAAAATACTATTTTATTATGAAAAATATTATTTATGCAGCGAGTGCAGCATAAGAGGCATAGGAGAACTCATATAATGATGGGAATATGATACTCACGGCAGATATTGGGTGTTCTCCAAGAAACGCAGATTCCGGTTTCTCCGCAGGCCTGGGCATAAGCAGCAACGGCGGTACAGAAGCACTCACAGTCCCCACCAGAGTCACAAGCACAAGCGTCAGCCACACAAGCATCATAGTACTTGGATGGATCAACCTGTCAAAGTGAAGTATAGACAGTTTTTCTAATTATTATGCTTAGCTAACTTTAGGAACCTGTACACGCAGGCTTTTGCTCACGTCAATACTGCTTTCCTCCCGTCTTAAGTCAATAGGAATACAAAAGTAGCTTAAGGCTCGGTTCACACAGGGGCAACACGACTTCAACACGACTTCAGACTTCAACACGACTCAGACACGACTTGAGCATGAATCACAGAGTGATTAAGTGGTGATTTACAACACGACTGAAGTTGCCTCCAGGACAGGAGACATTCCAGTGGCCAATAAAACAAGAATCAGCTCTGTGGGAAGGAGGGGGGAGGGAGGGGTTTGCCTGAGAAATGTATGTTATCTTCCTGTAAAGTTGCCTTCAAAATGAACAGTGATCAGACTTCTAAGCGACTTCCATTGAAATCAATGGTACAAGTTGCCCACAGGTCGCCTAGAAGTCTGATTGAAGTAGTACAGGAACCTTTTTTGAAGTCGGAGCAACTGCAGTCGTGTGCATTAAAACATCTCCATTCACTTCAATTAGTTTTAAAAATAGCACGACTTGGGGCAACTCGGGGCGACCAGAAGTCGCCTCCGGAGTCGCCCCTGTGTGAACCGGGTCTTAAACAGATTGATGCAGTTTAGAAGAATGAAGTAAACTGCAGGTCAAAAGCATTTGTGAAGGAATTCTGAATGATCTCAGATGCATCTCAAACTGATCTCAAATGCAAGCTGAATTTTGCCCATTGATGAAAAACCTAAAACTGCTTTTAATCACTTCATGCTTCTGAATAAGGGCAACAGATTGGTTTATTGTCCTAAGAGACAAACCCCACATGTCACATAAATATCCTATAGTCATTTTTTAGGTGCAGTTTAACGTAGTCAGATTTCGAAACAGATATAGTTGTTATGGGCTGCTCTAGTTTGGTTACTCTAAGTACCTGTTCGATGGGAGCTTTTTGTTGGACATTCCGACCGTGTGTAGGCTCCATCGGACATTTGCTGTCGGAATTTCCGACAACAAAAATTTGAGAGCTGGTTCTGAAATTTTCCGACAACAAAATCCGTTCTCGTAAATTCCAAGCGTGTGTAAACAATTCCGACGCACAAAATTCCACGCATGCTCTGAATCGAGACGGAAGTGTTCGATCTGGTAAAACTAGTGTTCGTAATGGAGATAGCATATTGGTCACGCTGTAACGGACTGAAAAGCACGAGGCTGAAAAGCGCAAATTGTCTCTCACCAAACTTCTACTAACACGACTGGTATTGAACTTCCCTTTAATAGTGCCGTTGTACGTCTTGTACGTCACCGCGTTCTTGGCGTTTCGAATTTCCGACAACATTTGTGTGACTGTGTACATGCAAGACAAGTTTGAGACAACATCCGTCGTAAAAAAATCCACGGTTTTGTTGTCGGAATTTCCGATCGTCTGTATGCGGCATTAGAGTGTTCAAAAAACAATATTATTTCCTTCTTGCTTAGAAAATACCTTAGCTACTGCTCCTTTTCTAAGCTTAACCTTACCATTAAAAATGAAAGGACCATCCCTGTCCCCTAGGACACTACGGGACAGATGTGGGGGCCAGAAAATGAAACCACAGTGCAAAGAAAGGACTCTTCATCCAAAACACCTGTATGTGGAGATACCAACTGCACCCATATCAACTTAACAGAGTGACAATTGGAGTCATTGTCCTCTAAAGTATTATGTATTCATCTTCTTTCTTTACATGGTGCTTTTTCACATTCAGTTCAGAATGCAACCCACTCAAGTGTGAACTAAGATTTATATTGTTCTTTACATTCTTCACATTATTGCAATGCTTGCTGATCCATACTGATTAATTTAAACATGCTTCAAAACATACTGTTGCGCAACTTGCTGAAAATCATATTTTTATACTAGGATACTATTAGCAGAAAAAAATCTAGCCATCTGTGACATTATAACATTGTATATACTGTACAGTATTTTGTATCTGAAAAGAGTAAAAAGTTAAATAATTGGTTTACACACCTGAGCATGGCAAGCAGAGAAGACCAGACTATTGATGATGCTACATTGTTTCTGTGACCAGGATTTTCTGTATGGGTTGGCAGTGCAGGCATCTTTGGGTACATTGGCATCTGGACATGACTGAGCGATTTTCCAGCTATTACCAAACTCAGCAACATCTCCAACTACAGATTGGCTCCTTGTTGTAAAGTCGTTGTTTCCATTTCCATCATAATTACCACACAAACCGCAAACCTTGCCCTGTGAGTAAATAAAGCATAAGTTCATCATAGTATTAAGATTATTACCAATAATTATCATTCTTTTTAACATAGAATCAGAGAAAATTGAGTACTGTCCGTGATACTTTTTTTATTTGCACTAACATACAATTTTTCAGGACAAGCTTTCGGGGTATGTCCAGTAGTGTATTTAGGTTTTGTGCTGCCCTAGGCCTGACTAAACTCACGCACCCCTTTTGGTCAAGGCCACACCCCTTTCTTTTTAAGACCCGCCCTGACATTTTCAAATGGGGACACTAGTTCTGAGGGCCGGGGGGGGGGGCAATGAATTCCCTTAATTTGCATAGATTTCCTCTCACTTCCTGTTTGGCTATGGGACAGTGATGGTAAAAAATAAACAGACAGGGGCTATAACCCTCCCTTACTCTATCCAAAATGAAAAAAAGTGTTGCCTTTAGTTCTACTTTAAGCACAAATTTCTGATAATTTTATGGAGAATGGAGAGGACTAAGAAGATATAACCATGCCAATGGTGCAGCAGAAAACATATAGCACAGTGAGGAAGGTTTGTTGTCCAGGATAATAGGGCAGTCAAAATTGGAAGCAGCGCCCCCCCCCCCCCCCCACACAGTTGCGGAATGTCAGCCGCCCGCATACTGGAAGCAGTGCAGCCACTTTATGGGGGGGCGCTAGACTAATTTGCCTCTCAGCCCAGTCCACCCCATAAGACTTGTGGTACACTAACAGTGTAGCGCAAGCCGGCGGGGACTCTTTCCATGCTGCCCCCCTGCAAAGTGCTGCCCTAGGCCTGGGCCTTTTTGGCCTAGGCCAGGATACAGCTTTGGGTATGTCCCCTTCTTCAAGGTCCAAGCAGTACTCAATCACCTCAAGTAATATAGTATTGGGAATTTTTGTTTTACCTAAATGCACTGAAATTCAGTTTAAAGATTACAGAAATTAAAGGAATATGTAAAGCTTAAACAGGCAGATGTAAAAGACACAGTGAATGCAGCTTTGTATTTATTAAAACAAACATTACATGTAGTTGTTAGATGCAAGCAAAGCAAGTACTTGAATTTGATTAGATAGCAGTCTGTGTACAGCAGAGCTCACATTGGGAAAAGGAGAAGCAGCACAATTAGCTAATCAGCTATGCTGCAGTGCTCATGTGATAACAAGAAACATGCAGATCAGGAGGAGAAGGCAAAGCTTAGCTCATTAGTCTGCTGCTTCTTTTTACTGTCCATTCACAGGCTGGGGGGGGAACAAGACCTGTAAATGTTACTGAACTATGGCAAACTAAATTATTAGGCTGTCTGACCTGCCAGGCAAGGCTATGCTGTGTGGCAGAACTGTGTAAACTTCAGTACTGGATGGACAGAATTACAGCTCGATGTTCCTCCTGTTTAAGCTTGTCTGGAGTTAAGCTTTATTATGTATCAAATATTGAGTGAAATTATCTCTGTTTGTATCAAATTACTATTGGTAAATTTCACACAACACTTTTGAAATAATACTGTAGAACTTGATGTTTTACCTCAAACTCTTTGCTGAGCTTGATAAATATGCTTGTCTTTCTGTCCCATATCAGGATGAGCCCATTGTCAGCCTCAATGATGAGGTAGATACCCATGTGCCGGACCTTGTAGGGCACAACTCCTCCGATACCCCTTTCCACCACTTCAATGTGCTCCTCAGTAAGAACAAGTTCATAGTTCTGTGAATGGAAATATAGGCATGTCAGAGAGTAAATAAAAAATAATTATAACAAATACCTTTTATTAAACTTGATATTTTAATATAGATGATAATGATAATAAGTCTTTTACCTCCATGAAGACTTTAATACTCTTAGAGCATGTTGTTCCTGTGGTGCCACATGGGATGTTCTCAGTGATGACACGGAAGGTGCTGCTGTTTTCAGCCTGGCCACAGTGATCCTAAAATGCAATAAGGGAGCATGAAATAATACCACAATAAACCTACAAATATCATCATGCATAATGTTTTTAAAGTTAAAGTGGAACTAAACTCTCTCAATCAGCAGTAACTAGTTTTAATTCCTTTACTGCTACTGTTAGTTAATAGATAGGAAGGTATATTATGGTATATTATGTTTACTTGTTTTAAACTTTTTCAGTTGCTTCCTGATTTCTGGCCTAGGTCAAAATGATGTCATACATCCCATGATTCTTCAATGTCATTTTGTTTTCTTTCATGCTCCTGCGTGCATGCCTGAGCTAAGGTCACATGGATTCCAAGAAGTAAATGCTACATGAATCATCTTGCCCTTAGTCAAGGTTGACCGAGGCTAGAAATGCGTAGGGGAGTATTTTTCAAAGTGATTTATCAACAAAAAAAAGCATGGAGACATGGATGGATGGGTGAGTTTGCTTTGTATATTAAACATTAATTAAATAGCAGTTTCGGTTTGTGGTGCTCTGATAAAGTTAAGTTCCGTTTTGCGCAACCTTTGGGCCAGGTATCCAACTGTATTTTGATGGTCTCAGTATATTTCAGTAAATCATAGCTTAGGCATCCTTGACCTGTGTTAAAATTAATACTTTTTGTAAAGCAATGAGCAGCTGAAAAATTTAGCCCCTACACACCGTTTGGTGGAAACTTTCCAGTTATATTAGTTGTAGGAATATCTACTGAAATTAGCTTGGACTTTGTTAGCCAGTAGCAGCTTATGCAGCAAGAGAAGGAAATGTTTGGAGTGAACCTGAAGCTTTTTACATATAAGATGCCCGCACATCCATCATTTCTTTTTTTAAATGTAATAATAAATTTGTATATTTAGACAATTTTCTTTTTCTTTTTTTTTTTGTAGAGTGAGGTTTATTGGTTATTTTCCCTATTGTTTTTTTTCCTGCTATACAGGGCTATAAAGAGATTTTCTCTCTCGTTCTGCCAATGTGACAACAATTTTACCGGAGAGGAACAATTTTCTAACAAGGACACAGACAGCAATAAAAGGCTGATGGTTCTAACCTTTCCCTACTACGTTTTTTTATTCCTCTTTGTGTGTGTTGCTGTTTACCTCACTTCCTGCCTGGTAAAACCGTATTCACAAAGTGCAAAGTAAGAGGACATTTCTGTAACAGAGCCCCAGATAGCATTAAAAACCTGACAGGGGTTCTAACTCTTTCCCACTCCACCATCAAAAAAAAAAAAAAGCTTTGGCTGGACATAAACTTTAAACATTATAGTGTTACTAGTAGATAAAAATAAAAAGTCATAACTACAAAATAGTGATAATAATAATAATATAGATGTCTTGTCTTGCAGATCACTTTACCTGGGCAAGTATGTATTCACAGTCTCCACTAAAGCTGTAGCGTTTACCATCAAAGGTAATGTAGTGTCCATCTCCATACACAGCACATGTAGACAGGCATGGGTTTTGGGTACACTGCCACATCCTATTCTTACAAGTGCTATATAGAAAAAGAAAGAAAAAATCGATTTGTTCAGCCAGCTGAATATTGAATGCAGTTTACTTTGCATACTAGCATTTATTTTTCATACCAGGTGTTGCATTTCATTTTAATTTGTTCCCCTGGCTGGTAAGTAGCATCATTGTGAACACATGGACAGTCGTCTTCTTTAATGCAACCTCCTTTTCCATCTGCAACCAGACCAGCAGGGCACACACAGCCAGAGACACATTTGGCACTGTACTGTATAAAATAAACATCAAATGCCAAAATTAGGATAAAGGAGATTTACAGTTTCAGATACATTCAGATTGCCATAATTACTTTCTTCCCATATTTTGCTGTGCAGGGATTAGAAGACTTACACAAGCCATATCCAAGGTCTGACAGCTTTTCTGGCATTCTGAACCTTTGGTGCCAACTGTGGCATTCTTGCAGTCAAAGTAAACCATTGGAGATTTGCAGGCTGATGAGACAATGCAAAAATGATATGTATCTATATTATAAATACTGCAATATATTGTTATGTAATATATTATTATATACTGAATTACATAATAGAAAAAAAAATGGTAAGTTAGGTATAAAATAAGTGCTCTATATGATTGGAAATTGGGCAAAATAAAATATTATTATTTCTTATCATATTACACAACACAATGCAATAAATGATACATTTATTATATTAAAAAAATCTAGACAATATACAACATATGCAGAATGACATGGGAGAAGAAAATGTCCTTGCTTGAACTAGCTTGATTAAGAAATTCTGGTATTGGTAGATAAAGAAAAGGTCCTTGGCTGAAACCAAAACATTATGAGGCCATAGGGTAGATAGGGAGCCAGAAATTTCCTGGATGTGAGGTCTAAATTAAGAATAACAGCAGGTCAATGCATTTGTGAGGCATAGGTACACCCCAAAGCTGAAACACACGTGTGTATGTAAATATGAAGGACAGAGGTTGGTGTCGTAGAGCACTAGAGGTGTCAGTAGGGCAGAGATTGGTGTCGGTAGTTTATTTTAATTATTTGTATTTTTTTTTTACAATAAGTTTTTTACATAAAAAAAAAAAATGGAGCTCCATTGGGGGCTTTAGTGAAATATTAGGGGTCTAAACAGACCCCTGATGTCTCACTTTAGATACAGAGAAAGGGACTGAGGACGGAGCTTCCCCCTGCCCGTTTCTCTGCAGCCAAGCAGCAGGGGGAATCTGCGCAGCACAGGGTGATTAGGGTGTGCCCAGGCACACCTGGCACACCCTGTGCGCACACCTATGTTGTGAGGTAGGCATAACAAAAACATATTAAAAAATGGGGGGCATTTGCAAAGTAGAGAGGGGTCATAAGAGGCAATGCTCTTTATTTGAGTTATGACTTCACATCTCAAGGTTTAGTCACCTGTGGAAACGGAAATGTTGAACAATCTGGGCAATGCAGGGGGCAGAGTACAGGAGCGGGGGCAGAGTAAAGAAGAGAAGTATTTTCAGAAGGGAGGACAACAAGTGGGGAAGGCTGTAGTGTAATGTTAGTGATATTATAAATATAAATATATTTTTTGTGTATATGAACATTACCTGGTTCAACATTTCCAATACAGCTTAATTTCCCCTGGGCGCAAGTGCTAAAAAAATAAAAAAGCACAACAAAAGCATTAATGCAAATATAATAGGGTATCATTTGATACTAAAAGTGATATGTAGCAGCAAGGAACAAGTGAGTGGCTTCATCACATAGATTTTAAAATTGTATTTAGTATAGTATATTAGCAGATTATTATCATATAGATAAATATGGTAAGTATTGGAGGGAAGCTGAAAAATAGGAAACATAAAAACTTGATGATAGTCTTTTCAGCTGTTCTTCGTGTTCTTCACTGTTCCTGAAATCTGCCTAGTAGATAATATAGAACTTAAAATCAATATCCACACTCACCACATAATGCCGTTATCATGGACAGCTTCTCCAGAAGGCACAGCAGATCCCTTGTAGTAACATGGACAGGCAGAAGCAGGGACGCATTTGCCACTGTCATCCATGTAAAATCCTTTGGAACAGGTGCAGCCATCAACAGGTATGAATTTGATGCTGCAGGTGACATCAGGTTCACTGAGAGAACGGCAGGTTGGCTGGCATGTACTGGTGGAGTAGGTGTAGTTCAGTGATTTGGGGCAGGTGTGCATGTACTTAGCTGTGTAGAAAAAAAAAAAACATTTATAAACAGTTATAAAAAAAAAAAAAAACAAGCATTAGAAAGATGTGTAAAAATCTCTAGAATGGGGTGGGTCAATAATAAAAAATAAATAAATTGTGTGCTTTAATAATAAGATTATGTGCAGAATTTAACATTTTAGATTTAGACAGATTACATTAAAAAAGCACTTACTGCACATGTTTTCTCTCCATCCAGTCAGTATGATTCCTTTAGTAGCACAGGCTCGGACGTAGGAAGAGAGAGAGGCGCACATGCACTCCTCACTTTTTTCACAGTTGCAGGTGTCAAACAGGCAGTTCTGATATGAAACACAGATAATTAGGTTCAAACTATTTTAATAAATAATTATACGTTTCCAAAGTAAACTATTATAAATTTTTTGTGAGAGGCCTGAATAACATACCTCTAAATAGAAAGAGGTTCATAAAGGAAAGTGTAGATGGGAAGGGATTGGACACTCTCCGTTTTACAGTCTTGCACCGTATAACTAGCATGTTTTATACATCTGTTACTATTGCTTAATGCATTTTTTTTAAGATACAACCTCTAAAGAAACTCTGACGCATGTCACATTAAACTGTCTCTGAGGTGGTAGAATTGCAGAATTATAATATGTCCACTTTTAGAATATATGATTCTTGACATAGTGTAATTAACACATTGTAATAATACAAGATATAAACATCCAAAGTATTAATCAAATAAAAGAGGAATATATAAATATAACTGACATTTAAATGTATCCCTAACAAAAAGAAAGTAGGGATTAAAAAATTTCCTTTTTAAGCTTACTTGTTTGTAAACATCGGGATTAATAGTAACATGGCAGGAAGCAAATGGTCCAGTTGGGTCAGAAATAAGACCACACCAGTGTTGGGCATACTTCTCTGTAATGAAGCACATAAAATAATTAGATTTATTTTTCTATTATTTGATGACTATGTGTTTTCCAAGTCTATATGTATATTATACCTTTTACATTTACTAAGTACAATCAAATAGTAATATCATCAGTTTAAAGTGGTTTTAAAAAGGTTTTTTACCTTAATGCATTCTATGCATTAAAGCGGAGCTCCACCCAAAAGGGGAAGTTCTTCTTTATGCACTCCTCCCCTCTCCTATGCCGCATTTGGCATGTCATTTTTTTGTAGGGGAGTGGGTACTTAGTTTTGACAGGTACCCGCTCTCACTTCCGCATGGACCACCTAGGCGATCCCCCCTCCCTCCCTGCAATCTTCTGGGACATCTTACTGGTATCAAGAGGGACCCTAAGACAGGTGAGTGTGTATTTATTAAAATTCAACAGCTACACTTTTTGTAGATGCTGATTTTTAATAAACACAAAAATGACTGAAACACTGCTTTAAGCTAAAAATAAAATTTCAGAGAGCAGCTCCCCCTTATACCTATTTGAGACTGATCTCAATCCAACGATGTGCACAAGAGCATCAGCTCTCTCCCTCCTCATTAGCACAGAAACAGTAGCAGGAGCCATTGGTTCCTGTTAGTCTCAATTACAGCGAGTGAGGAGGGTGCGGGGAAGGGGGTAGGGCTGAGCCATGCTCTATGTTTCTTATGTACACATAGAGCCAGCTCAGGAGCGAGCCCGCACAAGTGCTCCCAATGCAAGTGGCTTGCTTTGGGGGCACTAGGCGGGAGGAGCCAGGTACAACAGCGAGGGACACGAGATTAGGAGGATCAGGGCTGCTCTGTGTTAAACTATTGCACAGAGCAGGTAAGTATGACATATTTGTTTGTTTTTTTTTAAACTGTGAACCTTTACAATCACTTTAAGTTAAGTATGTTTTTTCTTTTTTTTTTTAACTGTAATGATGCCTTTTTTAATGTCTAACCAGAACAAAACATTAAGCATAATTATTTCAAGAACTAAGGAAGAAGCTTGTCCTTACTGTCTCTAGAGGGAGCTTTTATGTTTCATCTGTCTCTAGAGGGAGCTTTTATGTTTCATAGAGCCAGCTCAGGAGCGAGCCCGCACAAGTGCCCCCAATGCAAGTGGCTTGCTATGGGTGCACTAGGCGGGAGGAGCCAAGTACACCAGTGAGGGACCCGAGATGAGGAGGATCGGGGCTGCTCTGTGCAAAACTATTGCACAGAGCAGGTAAGTATGACATGTTTGTTATTAAAAAAAAAAAACTGTGAACCTTTACAATCACTTTAAGTTAAGTATGTTTTTTTCCCTTTTTTTTTTTACTGTAATGATGCCTTTTTTAACGTCTAACCAGAACAAAACATTAAGCATAGTTATTTCAAGAACTAAGGAAGAAGGTTGTTCTTGCTGTCTCTAGAGGGAGCTTTTATGTTTCATCTGTATCTATGCTCTGATGTTGTGATCTCTTCAAATACAGTTTCCATTAAGAAAACAAATCTTACCATTTTCCACACTGAGGGAACACGGGTCTTCATAAACATTTTTAACATTTGAACAGGTTCCCTGGGTTTTCCATGTGTTGGCAAAGGATGCTGCAGTTCCTTCAATTACACCACTGATGGTTTGGAAGTCATCTGACTGTTTGTCATTGAAGTTTCCACAGAGACCTAAAATTATTTGGCAGTTAAAAAAGGATTAAACATATGCATTGGTTTACAAAACAGTAAAAACATCAGAGCACTAAACTTACCGCATGTCAGGCCCTTATAAGCTGGGTCCAGGGCAACATAGACCTGCATGAATGGAGTGAGCTGAGCCACGATCTGTACTCCCAGATTGGTGTGAACAATGATGTAGAATGAGGAGGGTCTGAAGATGGTGACATTTGCTACAAAATAAAAAGCCACCCTTAGATCACGTATAACAAATTTACAAAGCATTAACTAGCTCCACAAATATTTTCCTAGCAAACAATATTCTCTATGTTTCATACCTGCAGATACGGGCAGCTGAGTGTAGATGCTGTTGACAAAGACACTGCCGCATGGCTTGATTACAATAATCTGTTAGAATAAGGCAACAAAAGGTGATCAATAAGTCAGAATACAGCAATAATAGAACTACTAGAATATATTCATATTATGAGAGGTATGAAACTAAGAATGTAAGTATAGTCATAGAGAAAGTCAGCTATTGCATTTGCATAAAGGAAATCTCTATTTAATCACATTAGAACTCTGTTAGAGCTGCCTGTAAAACCATTTGGGATGTTTGTCATTCATTTATATCAATTGACACTTACAGTTTCTCCTCCATTAAGGATGATAGTTGTACTCTTGAGGCAAGTTTCACTTTCCGTCAAACCACATTTACGCATCTCTGCCAGTACAATGAAAGACTCGCCATCACAAGCCTATAGAGATGGGAAGAGTTTGGGAAAATAAATTAAAAATTTCACACAATGACCAGAATATTGCATTTGTTTAACATATACCGATCCATAAATGCTATTGTGGTAAATATTCTTTGTCAAGACTCAAATATTCAATTTATTGGCCAATATGATATTCAAAAAGAGTTATTCATTTATTAGTTACAGAAATATGTAGTAACTAAAATATGGACTTGCCTTTGAAAGGACATAGTTGCAGTCACCATGAATGCTGTAATGAGTTTGATCATAAGTGGTAATATGAGACCCTCCTTCGATGGAACAACTGGCTGGGCATGGCAGGTTCTTACATGACCATTTTCCTCCAGAGCACATGCTATTAAAATAAACAACCAATTAATCAAGCTTGCAATTAAGCCACAGTACTTTAATTCTAGGATACCTAGAAATAAAAATAAAAAAACATTCTACAGTATATAGCAAATGAGCGTAAATTATATGAACAAGCCCATGAATGTTAAAATAGTATTTGGCAGTTAACTTGTAAGTAAACAGACTTTTATTTTAAGTGAGATCCATAAATTCATGCTTGAAAGTAAATATTGCATGAAGGAGTGTTTGATTCCTGCAGTAGGGAAATTACGGTTAATAAAACACAAAGGTCAACAGTAGTCAACAAACTAAATCTCAGGTACTTCCTTTGTGTGCTTCTGAAAAGAAAAGTAGCATAAAAAGGAAATGAAAATTGTATACACATTTGAGTGTTTTTTTTTTCACTTCATGCTTGCAGCTTTATTTATTAACATGCTTGTGCGCAGCTAATCACATACACAAACAAAATAGTATATTTAAATAAAATTATTAATAATTTTTTGCAAATTAGAAAGCCAATATCTATATCTGTCACAAAAGGTGGGCGCTACAACAGCATGTATTCTATTATTCTATACCTGTAAATAACACTTTACATTTTATTATTTTAGGAAAATATTCAACCCTTTTTGAATAAATATTTTGCTTGATTAAGGTGCTGTAAAGGGCTATATTACATTCTTAACCCTTTTGGCAACAGTAGATTAAAGTAAACCAGTCAGAGTTTCAGGCAAACACAGACACTTCCAATTGATGGTCTTTCTTTTTTTGCTTTTTATTACTAATAATACATATAATTTGTTTCATTGTTCATTTTTTCAGAGTACCATATAATCCCTTGCTAAGTAATACTTTGATGGCTAAAGGTGGCCTTTATCCAAAATGTATAGAGAGGCATAGCATGGCAGATTAACTCTAAGAACCTGTTCTTATCTCTCCAAGCCAAAGTCAATATTCAAAAAAGATTAGAGCCAAACTGAGAACAAAGCCTATCAGGGTGGTGGTATGTTACAAACCCTTTATGCAATATCACCTATCTATTAATCAAAGAGAGGAGTTTGCACTTAAACACCCAATGTTTAAATGTAGGGTGTTGTTACTATTAAACTGAGCCCAGGCTTATATTATTATTGGCTGTGCACGCCACCCAGTCGGTGAGAGGGCTTTGGCAGGCCAAAGTTTCATAAATACTTGAGATAAGGGTTCAATGTCTAGTAATGCTCATATTTATGGAGTTAGTTATATGTTCTATTAATATGGTTTTCAGGCAAGGGAAATAGTTGAACTTTCTGGCAACACAGGGTGCCATACAGCCTGTTAGCCTGTTTACAGTAAATGAGATTGCAGAAAAATGTTCAACTATTCTTATGCAGTTGTTGCAGTTAAATTGTTAGATTTACACTTAAGCCTCGTACACACGGCCGAGAATCTCGTCAAGAAAAAACACGTTGTTTTTCTTGACGAGATTCTTGAACAAGAATCTTGTCCCGGCCAAGTGTACACACGTACGATTCAAAAGAACCGCCATTCTTTTGAATGGCACGAACGCGGTGACGTCATCGACTACGACGAGCATGCGCTCGTCACATTCGATGCCGTCGCCATCATCTTGCTACACCCTACCTATGCCTAGGAAACTACCGCGCATGTGTCAAAGTCATTTTGAGCATGCACAAGTTTTCCACGGCGACAGGTAAGTGTACACACTCGGGTTTCTCGTCGGGAAACATGCCTACGAGAATCCCGACAAGAAAATAGAGAGCAGGTTCTCTATTTTTCTGGCCAGTTTTCCTGACGAGAAACCTGAAAGCCTCGTACACACGGCTGGTTTTCTCGGCAAGAAAGCTCTCCCGGCAGTTTTCTGGTTGTTTCTTGACGAGACTTGAGTCTACAAAAAATGTTTCCCAATACATTCAATGTCAATTTTATATATATATATATATATATATATATATATATATATATGTAGCATTATATACAGTAAATCCCATTAAAAGAAAGAAAAAATATACCTCCAAAATGTGCAAAGGAGTACAATGAAAGCATATATTTTAATACAAAGTCTATAACTGCAAAACTCCCCTTTCTGGCCTTTTAACCTGTAGAATGAAAGTTGCCCCTCTTATACAGTATCCTATAAACTAGTAATTCCCCTTATTTGTTTAAAGACAATTCTACCATAAGTAATATTATACAAAAGCAATATCTAAATTTTGGTTAACTTTTGTTTTGCCTATACAAGCAAAGTAGTATGCCGCGTACACACTATCTGAATTTCCGACAACAAATGTTTAATGTGAGTTTTTGGTCGGATATTCCAACCGTGTGTACGCTCCATCGGGCATTTGCTGTCGGAATTTCCGTCAACAAATGTTTGAGAGCAGGTTCTCAATTTTTTCGACAAGAAAAGTTCTTGTCGGAAATTCCGATCACGTGTAGCCATTTCCGACGCACAAAAGTGCTGCGCATGCTCGGAACCAATTCGATGCATGCTTGTACTTAATTTTTCTCGGCTCGTCGTAGTGATGAACGTCTCCGCGTTCTTGACCATCGGAATTTCCGAGCAACATTTGTACGACCGTGTGTAGGCAAGACAAGTTTGCGTCAACATCCGTTGGAAAAAAAACACGGTTTTGTTGTCGGAAATTCCGATCGTGTATATGCGGCATTAGACTTCTTTTACTGGAGGCACTGTAAGCAGTCAGTACTCTTCCCTTACTGCTCATCTGATATGCTGCCAGAGCCCTCTAAAGTCATGTGCAACTTTCTGAGAATGTCCCATCCCTCACCCCCCATATGGTGGCACTCAGGCCTGAGGAATGGCTGAATTGTTGGAATGTAATGGAAGAGTCCCATAGTCTCCTCTACTGGGGAGTACTAAATATGTATGAATGAAATGACTGTTTGCAGTGCCACCTAAAAAGCAAACCTTTTACTTTGTCTAGAATGGGAAAGTTACCTGTTCACTTTATGAGTACCTGCACATTTTAAACTGTAGAGCAAGTAAACTTACCAAGCACTGCAAGGTGTTGAATAAGCTGTTCCGGCAGCATAGGCATTACTGTTGAAAGTACAGGAGCATGTTTCAAGAGGGACACAGCCTGAGTAGTTGAGGTCATCAAATACAGTTCCTGTGAGGAATATGGAAACAATGTGGTTTATGTTTTATATACAGTGAACAATTCTTCTTTTTGTTTCACTCTATTGGTCATCATGTTAGGTAACTATAAGAGGCAAACCTGGAGGACAGAAGCAGCCTTCCATGCAGTGATTCTCACAAAGAACTGATCTTTCTGGGTTGCTACAAGTATCAGGGCATGGTGATCCACATTCCTGGTACACCATGTTGTAAGGACAAGTTTTGGCTGTGGGAAAATAATAGAAATTATGCATTCAGTGTTTACATACTTTGATTTTAATGGCATGTTTAAGATATGGTACTGCAACTGGTCATTAATGTAATTCATTTACTTCCTTGTTTTACTAAAAATGGTAAAAGATAAATAAAGACACATACGACATAGGTCTTTTGTCCTCCAGTTCTCTGGGTGTCCTCCAGCATGGGCACACTGCCTTGAGTATTCAGCAAAGGTATTACACAGACACTGAGTGGTATCTTTGCCTACACATCGGCACAGATCTTGCACACAAGTTTCAATATATTGCTCTACAGCCACCAAGGAATGGCAACTTGAGAAGGATGCAGTAAGAAGGGCAGTTTCACAGATTTTCTCCTGGAAAGCAAATGTCATTAGGTCATTAGGATTGCTGTTTGGCAGATGATGGTCAATACATGTCATTATAATTTGCTGTGACATATTTGACTTACAAAGTCAGTGCAGTTGCTCTTCGGTATAGGTGGCACATCATGACACTGTTCTGTGGGTCCATCCAACTTCTGTAGGTTTCCAAACTGAGCTGCTGTCATCTGAATACCTGCAAAATAGCATGTGTTTCCAGTAATGAGATCATGTGGGTTTCTGATTTTGTATTTAAGATGGTATGGAAGGTTTAGATGCAGTGGAAACAGTTTTCTTTAAGGCAATTTTTTTTGCTACCCTAAGATCATCAAGGTAGGCATACCTGTCAAATAAGAGTATAATTACTTACCTTTCCTGCCATCTGTGCTGCTAATCTCTGCCCTATTTAGTAGAAATTATCTTTCAAAGTCTGTTGAGAAACCAATACTTTTGGGAGTATCGGCCTCCTGGGTCCTCCTGGGCCCATCACTACTGTGTCCTGTAATGATGTAGAGGTTGGCAGAAAAAAACATGGAAAGCTGCAGGGACTAAGGATATTGTCACACCTGGAAGTGTTGGTCACTCGATGGACTTTGGGTGGGGGGGGGGGGTAAGTAAAAAGTAAGTATTTACACTCCTTTTTACAGGTATGCCTTCATTAAAACATTTTATAATAGATTCATTTATATCCACCTAAGATGTAGTATGTATAGTATGCTTTGCAGTTTTGCCATAGTATAGTTTGTTTAATGTACTGTATATTTTAATGTTCCCATACTTTATTTATTATAATTTCTTTACAGAAAGTCATGAGAAACTTACTATTGGCAATGAACTCATTGTGGATAGAAATACCATTGAAATCTCCGCAAAGTCCGCAAGTTGTGTTGGCATACTTAGATTCCAGTTCCAGCTACCGAAGGGAGAAGAAAATAAAGTTATAGAAAAACGGGCAGCACCAGGAATAAATAGCATGAGAAACATTTTCTGCTCTCTTACCAAGAGACTGTCATCATCGTTCCACATGAAGACCAGGCCAAGTTTGGAGGTCACTGTAAGGTATACACCATGTTTCTCGATCTGAATTCCTGAACCACTGAAGGGCAGTTGGATTCTAAAGAAATATTGAAAAGGAGATTATCATGTTATTTTAAATAAAGCGCTAAAAAGTTTGTAAGTTTATACATAAGATATCCAGTTTGTCTTATAGTTAATGGAAACTTTCAGGAAAAACAGAGTGACAGAAGAAACAGAAATGCTGGAGTTTGGCAAGAGAAGAAAGCACATGTTGGTTTTAAAGATCAGTTTTATTTGTTCAAATGCTTTCCAAATAATAGCTATACCTGCAAATAATTTATTCCTCGGTCAGAAGACTTTCAGCATGATATAGTTAAAGATAGACTTGGTAATATGATGCTATAGTGGTAATGCAGTTGAAGTAAACCATCACATAAGTCTATATATTTATAATAAAAAAAGTTATACACAGTATTTAATCAAGGCCACAACTATCCTTTAACAATCCTTCCATTGGTACATAATACAAATTTATTTTATAACAATTATATAAAGTTTGTCAAACAATATATCTATTCTTTTTTATCCACATCTATTGGCCAAAAACTATTACTAGCTGCAAAAATGCAATGTGTCCATGCTGATAGCCCTGGAACCTCAGCGCAGCTGCCCTTACAGTAGTTACACAGTCTTCTATGGCTATAGTTATGCTCTTGACCTTATGCACTTACCTATTGCCATTGACTGAAACTGTTTTGCGGTCTATTTCCACTATAAGCCCATCGAGTTTCATGCTGATCTTCTCAATGACAGGGACATTGTTTACAACAGTCCGCCGCATCTGAATGTTGAAGTCCTCATAGGTACTCTTGCAGTGAGAGGCAAAGACATAATTGCATGTACCCGGGAAGTAATAGATATCCCCATCAAAGTTCTTGAAGTGGAAGTTTCCCCAGGTGCTGCATACCCTGTTGTTATGAGCCACATTCAAAGCTGCAAAAATGTATGGGAAGAGGTAATAAGCATTTCTACATCTACACTTCACAAAAATGCTTGGTTATTTAATGCAGAAAATAATGGGAGCCCTTCTCTACAGTCTTGCTATTGGATACTGAATGTATATGTTTTTTCCATCCAGTCCATTTACTAAGTCTCTATATAGTTTATTTCCTAAAATCAAAATAATCTGTTTCTTATGGATCTTTTATAATCAGAGCTAAACTCTTTCGCTTTTTTGTGATTGACTATGCGAGCTGCCTTTCTTACATCTAAGATGTTTGTAAAAAAAAACAAATTGCCATTGACAAAATAGTGAGGGATACATTTTTTTCATTTCCTTTTTTCCTTTTCATTTCATTTTTTCCTTTTTCATTATTTTTCTTTTCCACCTCTGAAATGGCAGTAAAGGTAACATCCTCTCCCTTGACTTGGGAAACTTAATTAGAAGTAAATAAATGATGTCTTTAGAAACACCTTAAATTTATGTGTTCACATGTAAAATATATTGTTCATTGAATACCCTTATTGAAGTATTTACTATCTACATACTATACATAGCCAACATCCAAACAAGTTAGAATCTGTACTACCTACCTTTAACTGGAAGGTTATGAGACACTTGGATCACTGATATTCTTGGTGCTCCTGTTATTAAAACTGAAAAAAAGATGTATATAAGATGGTGCTCAATAATTACAGTATAGAAATAAAGAACAACTACTTTGTTCAGTTTTTCATCATGCCTTTAATAGATGCATAGCTATTAAATTATGTCTGATTGTCAGTCATGATATAGTATGAAGAATGCTTCATAAGGTCTGTAGTACAGAAAATTTGTTTTACAAAAATTTCCATAAGACTTTAGAGGGCCATTTCCTTGTATTTTTTATAAAAAGAAACAAGAACAGAAAACAGAACCATATCACTGTATATCCATTATGATAGTGTTGACTGACACATGTGTACAGAGATTACATATTGATAGTTATTAATGATAAAACAAATCAATAATTTGGTTGTTACAGTTAAATTATCCCTTATATATGGTATAATAATAAAAATGTTTAATTTAACCCTCTTTCATTTGACGACAATGTCTGATGTCGTGGAATTGAATTTGGCATTAGCAATCACATTAGACAGATACTATAAAACAAGGTTAATTTATAAGCCTCATGTTCGATTGGACCTTTTCTGTGGTATAAGTAATGTGTGTGTATCCATATATCAGCTAAGCATTATATAAAGAATAATTAAGCAGGGTGCTACTTATAGTTTATCGAAAAAGGCATTTTTTTCTAACCACATCATTTATTATATATTATTATTATAGACAATTAAAACGTACCAGTCTGTCCTTGTTGCTGTTGTTGTATTACTTGCTGCTGTTGTTGTATTTTCTGCTGTTGTTTTACAGTCCCATCAACAGTGTAGTCATAAGTTTCTGTTTCAGTCTCTTCTACGGCATAATCTCCATACTGTATTTGAGCTACAACAAAATAAGTAAAATAAAGCTTATATGAATGCTGAAATTACAAAGAATGCAGTAATTGTTCTTGGAATGCATATGGTCTCATGGAAAGATATAATAAAATATTTACAAAAATGTGAGGGGTGTACTCACTTTTGTGCGATACTGTATATATATATATATATATATATATATATATATATATATATATATATATATATATATTTAACCAAAACTTCTTTGTTGAAAGGATGGCCAGACTATGAAACTCCCAGCCTATGTTTATGCTGATGTCCAGCACTGATAAGCTTAAAGGATCTGTGTGGTAGCACATAGCACTTTATATGAAATGTATATCCTCACCTTTATTGCATGTTTTTTGTGGTTAAGTCTTATTTTCTGATCAATTGCCCCATTTAATTTGGGTCATTGTTGAGTTAGAAACAGCACATCTTATAGATATACAAAGCTTAAAAGAATAATTTTGTCCAAAAGGGATACTGTGATGTTTGGTAGATGCTGGAGAGCTCAGTTCCCCATTGGCTTCTCTTAGCTCTCAGGAACTTTGGGTTAAGATTTCTATACTTCTTCAGATCTGTATACATGTCACTGTTATTAAAATGGGGGCTCTCAGGAACATCTTTAATAGTGACTGGACCCTGCGCAAACACTTTCTCCCCCCCCCCCCATGCAATTTCCCTCTCCCCCTGCTCTGAGACATACTGTAAATAGCGGCTAGACTCAAAATCAGTTTACTGAATCAGATCAGGCAGCAATTGTGATTGGTTGCCAGAGGTTACAGTGTATCATTACCACTCACTGACTGGCTGCTAAAGGTTACAGCACACATTATGGCTCACTGATTATTTGATAGAGGTTACAGCGCATGACTTCTGCTTGTTGATTGGTTGCTAGAGATTACTGTACATCAATACTGCTCACTGATTGATTGCTAGAGGTTACTGGACATCCTTACCACTCACTTATTGGTTGCTAGAGGTTACTGCACATTATTACTGCTCACTGATTGGTTCCTAGAGGTTACTACATATCTGTACCGCTCAATAATTGGTTGCAAGAGGTTAGTGCACAGCATTACTGCTCACGGATTGTTTGCTAAAGGTTACAGCACATCATCTCCTCACTGCCTGCACACCATGGACTGGGGAGGTGAGGGGACCCATCAATTGACAGAAAATTCCTAGGGATCCTAGGACTCCTGAGATCAGTGGCATTGCTGGGGGAGGGGAGGGGGGTGTGATCAGTGGCAATGCTGGGGGGTTGATGGGATCAGTGGCAGTGGTGGGGGGATGGGATTAGTTAGGAGGCAGTACACTTTGGCAAATTCTGAATCATGTAGAGCAAATCTGTACATCTTTGGCAAGTATATAGTGGGGGCTCTACTAATGTAATGGAGAATTTACAATGACCACCAATGTGAGGCGGGATTTACACTGACCACCAATGTGAGGGGAGATTTGCACTGACCACTATGTAACGGGGGATTTTACGCCACCCACCAATAGAAACGAGGAATTTCTACACTGACACCAATGTAAGAGAAGCATTTACACCAACCACCAGTGTAAGGGGGAATATACAATGACCTCCATGTAAGGGGGAATTTACACTGACAACCATTGTCGAGGAGATTAGTTCTGACCACCAATGTAAGGTGACACTTCTACACTGACAACCAATGTTAGGGGGAATTTACACTGAACACCAGTGTAAGGGCAATTCTGCCTTACAAACAATGTAAAGGGAAATGTACACTGGTCAACAATGTTATAAAGAATTTACACCGACAACCAATGTATTGGGGGATTTTACATCAACAGCCCATAAAGGGTGATTGCCCCTTTTGCCCTGCCTTAAAAACGGTCCTGGGGGGCTCTGATTTTCTGCTGGCTTTTAACATTTTGCAAGAACACAACAGGAGAAAAGGTGCTAATACCCCAGTGGGAGTAGAATCACCCAACATTCCAAGGTTTGAGCAAAAAGAAACAAGAATCATGGCAATGAGATCCTGCCACTACAGATACCCAGAGATAAAAGAAGCTAGCAAGTGGTTCAGCTCACCACAGTCCCTCTATATCTGAAATATTACTGTTTGCTAATCGCCAAATCTCTTACATAATAAAATAAAAAGGAAGCAAAAAGAACAGACACAGGGAAACATTCTATGCCAGTGATTCAGATTTTAGTTTACTGAAGTGATATCTGTGAAAGATCATTTCTGATTCATTGGAATGGGTAATGGCACCCCACACATCGTCAGTGCACTCTGTACTACCTTACTGAATAATTCCATGCATTTAAAAGAAGAGTGCCACTGGAATGTCATAATTCTGTACTGTCATATTTCCTATAACAGTCTACTGGGTGCCTATCTTGTTATATATTATTATATCTTCATTTATTAGTGGAAATACAACTGCAAAAAATAAAACTGGTCATTAAAACCAAGGTGGATTCCCTCTTCCCTTTAACCCTGGTTCACTCTGGTGCGATTTGACATGCGATTTGACATGTCAAATTGCATGTCAAATCGGCGGCAATTGCCGGCAATGGCACCGTTCTAATCGGTGCAACGCCTCATCTGTGGCGCTGCATCGATTTCAAAAAGTAGTTTCTGTACTACTTTTTGCGATTTCGGCCCGTGATTAACATTGACATCTGTGCAGAAACTACTGCACAGATGTTTATGCAATTGCGGCCGAAATCGAGACTGACAAGCGGGAGTGAAATTGTGCGAGTTCAGCTGAGCTCGCACGGCTTCACTCCCGCAGCCCAGTGTGAACCTGGGCTTAAAGACAGAGAGATAAAACATCTCTTTAATGTCCTGTGACAGACTATGTTCTGTATCTGTTCTCAGTTGTGCGTATGTTGTGTACTCAGCATCTCTGTTTGAACAGTAACTATACAAATGTCTAAAAATTAATCTGCTAACAATTAATCTGTATTCTGTTTTCATCCATGTACTTAATTGTAAACGAATCAGTACACCAATTTTGTCTATTATATAAAAGATTAAGAAGGTTAAGAAAGTTGGTCACTGGATCTTAAATATTTTAATGTATACTCTAATTGTACTGTATTGTTTGTTAGTATGAATAAAGTGATTACTATGACTGTATTACATAATCCTTTATACACGCTTGTCTGCTCTGACACCAGTAAATACAAAGAATTGCGCAAAGGTAAATAAATTCCTTAAGGTTTTATAACACTCAGGCTTATACACACACACACAGATTCAGATAAGATATATTTATACTAAAATGTTATCATACCTTCTGTACCAATAAAGGCAGAGGACAGCTAACAACCCTAACAATGATATACAACACAACATTGTTTGTAATACACTGTGAAAGTTATAATCAGTGTTATATCAGCACTGACAGAATCAGCATCTAAAGCAAAATAACGAAGAGGGATATTTACTAAGGCTGGAACACTCAGAAGCTGGTGCAGTGGTACATGGTAGCCAATCAGCTTCTAACTCCAGCTTGTTCAATTAAGCTTTGACAATAAAAACCTGGAAGATGGTTGGTTTCTATGCACAGCCGCACCAGATTCTGCACTCTCCAGTTTTAGTAAATCTAATGTACGGGGCATTAGGGGGGGGGGCCTAATGCCCCGTACACACGATCTGAAAATCGGACGACAGATCGTCCAACTTTTTTCGCTTACTAGTCGCAAGTAAAAATTAAATAAGTTACTAAAGTCAAGAAAAATCTTGTACGACAGAAAAAAAAAATCGGAAGTGATGTCATGTGTTGTGGTGCTTTTGTTTTGTATTTTCGGACAACAACTATACTGACTAATCAAAAAACGCATGATATGGTATCGCTTGTGCGATTGGATAATTATGGATGAACTGTCATGATCAGCTATCGAAAGTTCTGTACTAACGATCAGGTTATCGTACGATCACATCTAAATCTGTCTTTTTCGTACGATTTTTAGATTGTGTGTACGGGCCATAAGAGTCTATAATTATTTTTTAGTAGATAGCTTTTTTTCTAATTCTAATGTAGAAGTATATTTTAATGGTACATAAGTATCAAAGAAAAACTAAAACTATTCTATCCGGTAAACAGTGTTTGCCTGTTTAGGAACATTGGTCAATTTCCATAAGTACACTGCATTTAAGAAGTCACATATAGCAGGCACATATTTCTAATATAACTATTTTAGTATGATTGTAATCATTTTTCATTTTAAAAAGTATGCATTTTTAAAATAAAGCTTTAACTAATTAATATACAATTCTTATTAGATTTCTCTATGGAAAAGTCATAGAAGAGCATGTGAGGATACCTACCATTCAGTGGGGCCAAGATGACTAGTAGGATCCACAGCGGGATCCTATTGGAGGTCCCCATCTTCTAAGTAGCTGAGACAGCAGAGAAGAGGGTTGGTAGGGAACAAGGCTGGACAGTCCTGTGGTGATCTTTATATACACTTCTCAAGGTACATTGGAACAATGCCAGGATTGCTCCACACAGGTAACCTGGGAGGAGTTGCTGGTCTTTCCTCTAATTGCAGGTGTAAGGGAGGATGCTGGAACAATGTACACTCTGACTATACCTATGCATACTTACACTTCTACTTTATTTGCAAATTTGAAGTCTGTAGCAACAGATAAATATTATAGATGATTTCCAGAGAATTCATGCTAACCATGTTACTATGTTTCAAACTTTTAATACCATTGTACTAAATGTAATACAATTTGTTTCATTTACAATAATAAAAAATTAAAAAAAAGTGATCATTATTTTTCTGGTGCTATTCAGAAATATCAGCTATACTGAATGATTATCATAAGACCATTAAACCTTTTTTGACTCATAAAAGATACTGGATTAGGTGACAATTTTTAGTACTTTAATTACATTTACTTTAACACTGTCTTTTCTATGGTGATTTCATAACTTTTTTTGGTTATTACTCCTGCTTTTCATTTCATTATCTTTAGGATAAAGAGTAATTCTGTTTGGTATCATGGTTTGGTGAACTGAGTGACTGTCATTTCTCAGTTCTATATTTTCTATGCATAATATTATGGGTTAAAATAAGTAATTTATAACAGCCAGCATCATGCATATTGTGTTGCAGATGAAATATATATTTTATGTATTTGTCGTTTGTAATTGGTTTACATCTTTATATGTTGTTTGATTCTGAAACACTTAAAAATTAAATACACTACTGACACTCACAGGAACTAAAGAAGTGCCTTGGATAGGTACAGTTGAACACAACTAACTACTACTAGCTATACATACAAAGGACAATGGTATGTATACATGTTTCATTTTAGGACGCAAAGTAAACTTGTATGGACTTTGTTACAAAGAATAAATAAAGTAATGTAAACCGGGTGGCACAATTCATGCTACTACGTTTTAGGTATTGTTTGTATATAGTTTGCTTCGTGTCATTTTAGCTTGAATAAATTATACAGTATGTACCGTACATTTTAACAAATTTACCAAATGTTCTTTGGTCAAGTACAAATTATGGGCTATACAAATATGCAATAGAGATCTATATGTAATGCAAAGAGTATGAACAGGCATTTATACTTCTAGTCAAATGTTTGACATTATGGGGGAGATTAAGTAAAAGTGGAGCATTCAGAATTTGGTGTAGATGTGCATGGTAGCCAATTAGCTTCTAACTTCAGCTTGTTCAATCAAGCTTTGACAACAAGCCCACGTTCACATGTCAAATCACATACCAAATCGGCAGCTATTGGCGGCAATGACATCATCCAAATCGGTGCAGCGCTGCACCGATTCCCAAAAAGTAGTTCCTGTACTACTTTTGGCAACTTCAGGGGTGATTTGAATAGACATCTGTGCATGAACTCGCACAGATGTCTGCAGGGCCACCATCAGGGGGGGGGGGAGGCAGTACACCTGTAAGGGGCCAGGAAGTCCCCAGGGGCCCGGATGGCAACCCCCCTTTTTTTCTTCTTTTTTTGGTAAGGGGCCCAGAGGTCCCCAGGGCCCCAAATGGTAACCCCCCTTTTTTATGTATTTTTTATTTTTAAAAAAAATTGTATTTTTTTTTTATTTATTTTATTTATTTTTATTTATTTTTTGTAAGGGGCCCAATGGTCCCCTGAGGCCCAGAGGTCCCCAGGGCTCCGAATGGCAACCCCCCTTCTTTTTTTTTTTATACATTTGTTTAATTTTTAATTTTTTTTTTGCAAGGGGCCCAGAGGTCCCCAGAGCCCCGGATGGCAACCCCCCTTTTTTTTGTTCTTTTTTTGTTCGTCAGCACCCAAAGCCCCCCCAACCTCAACAATTTGCGGCGGCAGCACCCCCCTGCTTCTCAATTTGCGGCTGCCCCCCCTGCTAGTCAATTTGCGACGGCAGCACCCCCCCCCCGGTTCTCCTCTGCTCCAGGGGGTTGGCCCATGCCTGAAGCTGTGTAAGGGGCCCCAAAATTCCTGATGGCAGTCCTGGATGTCTGTCATATTGCCCCTGATGTTAAACTGCATTGCCAGTTTGAAATCATGAGAGTTCAGCTGAACTTGCACGATTTCTAACCCGCAGCAGTGTGATCCTGGGCTAAAACTTAGAAGCTGATTGGTTTCTACGCAGTGCTGCACCGAATTTTGCACACTCCAGTTTTAGTAAATTTCCCCCAATGTTCTAAAATTAGGTACCGTAAATGTATTACAATGAAGCTTGCACTGTATTTATTTTAATTTTTTTTACAGGTGTGCTTACTGTTGTAAATTTAGGTTGAAATCATGATATAGTGTTTGGCAGTCTGGTGACTAGCCAAAATTGTTTATTCATTATTGAAGATCGCTCTAGCTGGCTATTTATCCTAATGTGTATTTGCATTCTATTTGTTGCTGTCATAAGGGTGTTATGATGAACCGCACATTTTTGTTTGCCATAAATTCATCTTTACAACCAAGAAATGTCTTCAGTTTTCCACTACACATGGCTAAGCCAATTTCTCACTTATTCTTATAAATAGGCATCTGGGTGTGTCAAATGCCTGGTCACCCCCTGTGCTCTTTAGTTCCATCTTTAAGCCCTTATGTCACTGCAGGACAAAGAGGTGATGTAGGGGCTGGCAAAAAAAAATAACACCAGGCAGCGTGGTACCAGACTTTTGAAACACCAGGTAGTTTGTTAGATGCTAAACATTCTTCAGCAAGCTTAGCTTGTCAAGATAGTGAAAATCGGCAGCACAGTTGGTGAGAAAGGTAAGCATTAATTTTTTATTTACAGGGAGCACCTTTTTTAGTTTTACAAAATATCCAGAGTCATGTAAAGCAAATTAAAGCAGAGAAAAAGTCTAAACACAAACATGCAGTGAGTGTTCCAACAGATTGCATAAAAAAAAAAATCTTACATTGTGAAGACGAACATAACAAATATTGGCTCATTGGCTTTTCCTGCTTACAAGCAGCATAGGCAATTCCCTACCTTCTATTCATAAATTTGACCAACATTTATGTCTTACATAAATTTTGAAATCCTTGACGACCTCAGCTTAATTTTTTCTAATGCTTAAACCACTAAAATGTATAGATAGTTGAGCAAAAAGAAATATAATTGGTTATAGTAAACATGTAGTTTGAAATCTAGTGAGATAATAACTTCCCATATTCTCTGCCTGTGTTGCATTCTTAGCCATAGGAATGAGCTTCAGGTTCAGATCAATGGCAGGGTTGACCTAAATTCTAACTGTTCAATGTTCGCTGAATGGGCAAAATAAATGGACAGACATGGCCTGTTTATCCTCACCAAACTTTTGGCTGCTACTACTACAGTAATCACATCATATAGTAACCAAGTCAGCAGGTAGCTTGGGTGACATAGGTAACCAAATATGGTCATCAACAGCCTGGGTGAGTCTGGCAGGAGTGGGATCATTGTGGGTGGGTAGTCGTGTTTTATGTGATTTTAAGTGATTCTATGTAATGATCAATTTTCTCTGTAGGACATTTTTTAGATTTTTAAATCTAAGTCCCCCCATGGGCCACGGATGTGGGAAAGAGGCCCATAGACGGCAAGGTGCTTTGCCAGGGGCCCTCCAGGAAATATATCCTCCCCGTGTATGGGGGCATGAAGCCTGGTATAGTTGAGGGAGAATACATGTTTGATGCCCTTTCTTGTTTTGAACAGCCAGGATGCCTGCTCACATAAGGGTCTGGTATGGATTTTAGGGGGCCACACGACAATTTTTTTTTCTTTTATTTCTTAAATTTTATTTTTAACCAAGATACAAAGATGCTGCAAGTTTATACGGCATTGCTAGTGTATTCTTCTAGCTTCACATTCAGATTCCAACAGTGTCAATACATCTTCCTCACAAACAGGGCCGTTTACATTTCTTATGTTGGAGTGGTTGGTATCATCCATGAACTCAACACGGACCTGAGTACACTGTCCCTGAGATCCAGTTCTCCCAAGAACTTTTGTTACCCGAGCAAGCTTGATCAGCAGCTTGCGGCCTGTGTCCACGATGGTGGATTCAGCAAGAAAGAGCCACACAACAATTTTTGTGTAGTGTTTTTGCATGAGGTCCACATTAAAAACCATACCAGGCCCTCATCCTGGATAAAGGTCTGGTATAAATGTTGAAGGGGAATACCTGAAAAATAATACAATGCAGCCACTGACTGGTATGCTGCAGCATACGACTTTTTTGGTTTAGGGTTTAGATACACTTGTCTGGTTATTTTTCTCAGAAGATAGTGAAAAGTGCAGTCATTTTGTGTCATTGGATGTTTTATATAAGCAGAAAGCAGACCACATAGCACTTGCTTCAACCAAAAAAGAAATTACATTCAGTGAATGCCAGTGTCTCCTAGTCAGCAATGTGGGATTCAGTTATCAAAACAGAGGGTATCTGAGGGCCAAAAATGTGTAAAACGACCTTTTTTCTTTTTTATATGTTTATTAAGAATTTTCATTCAAAAGGAAAAATATAAATAATAAAAAAATAAAATAAAAAATATATAAAAGTATCAGAAACACAAGTCATGTAACCATGAAGGCTCCAAGGCAAATAACATAGCCGTCGCAGAGTAGAACAGAAATAACAGTAGTATAGAATCAGCTTTGATAGCACGGCTAAAGTCAGAACAAACATGGTTAACTGATAATAGCGCATCTGGTGTAACAGGAGTAGCTAACTAAGAAATTGCACCAAAGAAACAACCTGGGGAGTGGAAGCGAGTAGACATTCTAACCGGATAGGGGAAAAAAGATTATTAGTGTTAATAACAAGTACACATTTCAACTCATATAGAACAACAAAAGAACAAATGGAGTATATGGAATGTTAGGGGGGGACGAGTGGATTCTGGTGTTCAGGGGTATCTCGGATCCTGAGTTTACCCAGCGTATTGGTAATATCCGCACGCAAGTACCTGTCCGTATATCGGAAGGGTGTCATATGTTGAAAGATCTCTTCTGCAGAAAAGGAGTGCTCCATATATCGTCGCCATCTGGCGATAAAGTGTTTCAAGGACTTAGAGTCTTGGGTAACAGTGTCCAGCTTTTCCATGAGAAATAGGGTATGTAGCGCACGTTTTACTGAGGCAATATGAGGCGGGGTGGGATGAATCCAGGCCTGCATGAGGACTTTATGAGCTATCAGAAGGAAAATATGGACCCAATGTGGGAGTGAGGCACAGGTAGATGAAGAGGAAGAGGCCTTCACATTATCACAGCTAAAAAGGCACAACAAAGGGTCTTTAGGGAGGAGCCTCTGTTGAATCATGTTGATATATTTAAGTACCTGGTTCCAGAAGTTCGAGGTAGCCTGGCAAGTCCACAGTCTATGAAACAGAGACGGTCGAGAGGTGTTGCACCAGGGGCACATAGAGAGGGAGGGATCTTCTTTGCTATGTCAAAATGGAATATATGCACGGTGAGCGATTTTGAATTGAGTTTCTTGACATTTTTCGCAGACCACTAGGGAGCAATTTTTTTGGTATCCTGCAAGAATCTTTTCAGGGGCATCTTGGATGTCAAGGATGGATGTCCAGGAATTTAATGGAAGGATACAGTACTTGGAGGCATGGTGAGTGACAAGGTTAGAGTATATTTCTGAGATAGAGTATTGATCCCGCTTGACCATTGTATCAATGAATGAGCGCTGGCATGAGTTTTGTCATGGACTGTAGCATGATTTGAGATAGCTGGTTATTTGATAGTAGTGAAACACCTGTGACGTGGTAAGGAGTATTGTTGGGTCAGTTCTGAGAAGGGTCTTAAGCCCAGTACACATGATCGGTTTTACCGATGAAAACAGTCCGATGGACTGTTTTCATGGGACAAACCGATCGTGTGTGGGCCCCATCGGACTTATTTCCATCGGTGAAAAAAAATAGAACATGTTTTACATTTTTCAGATGGAAAAAAAAAACAATAGGAAATTCCGATCGTCTGTGTGGAACTCCATTGGAGAAAAAACCCCTGCATGCTCAGACTGAATTAGGAGACGGGAGCGCTCGTTCTGGTAAAACTAGCGTTCGTAATGGAGATAGCACATTCATCATGCTGTAACGGACTGAAAAGCACGGAGACTGAAAAGTGTGAATCGGCTCTCACCAAACTTTTACTAACACGCAGTAACACGAAATCAGCAAAAGCAGCCAAAAAGGGTGGAGCCATTGGATTTTCACTTCCCATTTATAGTGCCGTCGTACGTATTGTACATCTTGGCATTTGGCACTGTTGAAATTTTGTCTAATGGTGTGTAGGCAAGACTGATGGAAGTCAGCTTCATCGGAATTCCGATGTAAAAATCCATCGGATTTGATTCCATCAGAAATCCGATCGTGTGTACAGGGCTTTAGAGTTCCTTGGGTAGGATTGAAGAAATTTTAGACAGTTTGTAGGCCCAAAGCAGACCATTGTGCAAAAGATTTATGTGTCCCAGAGGGGGAGAACATTGGGTTACCATGTATAGGCAGGTGGGATGAAATGGTGTAGGGCAAATCCAGGAGTTTCCGAACCTCTCTCCAGGCTACAACAGTGTCTCTAATCAATAAATTTGATTTTAAGATAGGAGGCAAAGCGTGCAGCCTGGAATGAAGCACTGCCTGGAGTTTGAACGGGGACACCAGGGCATCCTCCAGCATATAATTGGGTAAAACTACCTTTAATGAACATGCCATATCATACTATGAGACCCATGGTCCCATTAAGGTCTGGGTATACTTTGGCTTATAAAGTTTAGTGTTTCCCAGTAGAAGTTTTTTTAATACCTACATAACCGATGCATTAATAAATAACTTATAATGCTAAAGAATTTATAATAACATAAAATGGCATACATAGTGATACATACTGCTTCAAACTTTGATAGTTGTGCCAACAACTAGGCCATTAGCCTCATGTAGTTTCAAATGAGTAGCTGAAAAACCAGAGAGAACAGTAAACATTGAAAATCAATGTTTCTCTACCGCCTTTTAAACATCACATTCACTACTCCAGTGCCAATAAAGTACTTCTGAATCTAGTGGGTGGGAAACACTCTGGGCCTAAAGCATGCCTTATCATTTGCTTGTTTTATCACAAAGCAAAGTATCACTACCACAAAATATATACCGCCATATCCCTGTTTATATACATACACATATTAGGTAAATATGTACTCATATCTTTATTTGAGAACATATTCTTTATGTGTCGTTATTATTTTTCTGACTTTCCAGTAGTGGAAATATTAACAGGCTGACTGTGTAATGGAGAGGTGTCGGCACATTAGTGACAGAATATATTTACAATTTTTTCAAGTTGTAAAAGAGCTTTAGGATTCAGTGATGCTAGGGTTTATAAAAGACAGTCTCCAATGCTTGACTAATGCCGCGTACACACGACCGCTTTTCTCGACGAGAAAAACAGCATTTTTTTTTTCGCCGAGAAAAACGATCGTCTGTGGGCTTTATGTCGTTTTTCTCGTCGAGAAAAACGGCATAAAAACGACGAGAAAAATTAGAACATGTTCTAAATTTTCTCATCGTTTTTTCCATCATTTTTTTCCGCTGCAGTTTTCCCATAGGGAGACACTGCCGCGGAGCCCACAGACGGTCGTTTTTCTCGTCAAGAGAAAAAATGACGGGAAAAACGACCGTGTGTAGGGAACCCTTGGAACCGAAGCGGTTCCCTTGTTTTTCCTGTCATTATTCACGGCGGTTTTTTAACCGCCGTGAATAATGATCGTGTGTACGCGGCATAAGGATAAAAAACTGTTCTACCACGTAAAGCAGACAGGTTTACATTTGTTTTTACCAAGTTGCTAAGGTTAATTAATGAACAGATATTTTTGTATTGGCACAGATTGGAAACAATACATTTTATGTTTTATTTATTTATGTCTGAGGAAGAACATCCCTTAGAGCCCATTCACACCGGGATGACTTTGGATCCAACTTCATGTCGCCCCAAGTCGCCCCTACTCGCCTCAAGTCGTGCTGCGTGAGAAAATCAATGTAAGTGAATGGAGCCGTCTTAATGCACACTACTGCAGTCGCTCCGACTTCAAACAAGGTTCCTGTACTACTTCAATCCGACTTTTAGGCGACTTGTACTCATTGATTTCAATGGAAGTCGCCTCCAAGTCGGATCCCCTGTGTTAACTGAAGCAATTTTACAGGAAATAAAAATAGTTTTCTCGGCTAACCACTCCCATAGAGTTGATTACTCTTTGATTGGCCACTGGCAAAGTCCCCTGTCCTAGGGGTGACTTCAGTTGTGTTGTAAGTCGCCCCAAGTCGCGCTGAAGTCGCCCCAAGTCGCACTGTGATTCAGACACAAGTCGTGTCCAAGTTGCCTCCCAAAGTCACGCTGGAAGTTGTGTTGCCCCTGTGTGAATGGGGTCTCAAGCTACCACCAGCCCAGGACATGCCCAGATATACAGTAAATGTTTTTTGGAAAATAACAGTTACTAGAATTTCAGTATAGGAGTTCCTGACTATAAAATGTAGCAGTCCTGATCATCTCCATCATATGAAATCAAAGGAAATGCATTTACTAACTTTCAATTAGACATGTGGGTATGAATGAAGCTAAGAACACAGTTTAAAAATGTGGTTTAATATCTGTATGAATTGTACATGGTGACCTGACCCAGTTGCACATATAGAAAGACAAAAGTAGAATACTGTATTACATATCCTGCACTTGGCAGCATATTAAAGGGGAACTACATGGCATCTGGGCACCACAAAACAAAAATGGTATTTAGTTCATTTTTATTATTCAAAGCAAACTCTTCCCCTCCCTCTCCATCTATTTCTCCATACTTTTTTTTGCTGAGAAATCACTTTGAAAAACACCCCCTAGTATTTCTGCCCATGGCCATCTTGAATAAAGGCAGATGATTCATGCAGTGTTTACTTCCTGGAATTAGACCAGGCATGCAGGCAGGAGGGTGCGCTTAGCACAGAAAACCTTTTTTTGTTTTGTTCCATTTTGGATAAAGTGTTAGTGAGTTAGAACCCCCGCAAGGCCCTATCAATGTCTAAGTTCCTGCTAGGGAGATACAGCTTCTCTATTTGTATTAGTGGTCAATATAAGTAAAACCACAAATTTTAGGTTGTCACCAGAACAGGGAAAAAAGAGGGAATATTCCAATGTGGACAGCTGCTCTGGTTTCTGTTGAACAAACCCCATACAGTGCTGTAGGCCAATCTAGCTTTTACATACATATTATATTATTTGAAACCTAAGTAAGAGAAAGTGATTTGCTGCAGAGGCCTGTATTGCTCCTGTTTTGTTTTTGTAGTGCAGGACCTGTTCTGTTCTACAAGGTAGTCATGACTGTAGGTGCCAAGGAACCTTCTAGAATCCTTGACACTCCCTTGTGCTTAAAATAACAATTCTGCTAATGGAGCTTGAGTACTGTTGATTGGAGGATTGTGCAGGGAATATGTGAGACCACTGGAGGCCTGGACCTTTACACTCTCTATAAAACAGCATCAGCAGTCCTGATCTCCAGGGAGAGTATATCTTAAAGCCGCCAATCTCAACCATTTTTAAGGATCCCTTGAAATGCCTTTCTGGTCTCAGGAAACCCCTGCTAACAATTACTATATCTACAGCTTATGGTACCCTAGTGTAATGTTTAAAAAGAAGAATGTGCTTTACATTTTGGGTCAGTGGGAATAATCCCTGTTTAAAGATAGCTAAAAAGATCATTGATGTTAATAGTTACTCATCTGAGAGACAGATGTTGTTCATTGCTCAAGGAACCCCTAGCAACATCTGGAGGAACCCTGGCTTAGAAAGACTGTCTTAGAGGATTCAATTCCAAACATAGATTTTCAAATGTAGTGAGTGTCTGAAATTATGAGTCTTGGCATGCAGAACAGTGTCAAATGATGCTATGAGCTTGGTATGAGGCCTTAAAATGACCTTTGCTAATGAAATGTAGGACTCGGAAGATGCCAGAGATTAATAATGTCGGAAAGAGGATGACAGAGTAGCCTGGCACAAGGGTAGGGGTGCCCAAAATGGAGGCCACTGCTTTTCCTGCCAACCTCATGTCACTACCTGACATAGTAGGGACTTGGAGGTCATTGGGAAGATTCACTGAGCTCAGTGGGGAACACAGGAGATTGATACTTGGGTCCTGTTTGGGTTCAAGGAAATACATTTCAAAGTGATTTCTCAAAAAATAAAAAATAAAGCAAAAAAGCAGGGAGACATGGATGGATAGGCAAGTTTGCTTTCAACATTTAAAATAAATTAAATAAAGTTTTCTGTTTTTTTGTGCTCAGATACAGTTGGGTTCCAGAGGTAAGTGTTTACTGTCTTCCTTCCAAATAAGTGGTAAATTGGAAGTTTTCTCTTATGTGAAAGGATCACTTTAAGTTTCTCTTCATGGCAATTTGTGCATTATCTATGATAAAGAAATAGTAATATGGGTGTATAGGACTTCTGAGGCACTACGAATCAAAAGTTAAGGTTCTTTTTTATATAAATATCAAATTTTGTTCTATTACAAAATTTAAAATATATAAAATAACTAGATTGGGTACTAACAGAAAAAATACTCTCATTATTGTCTCTGATATATGAATCATAGAACAGGCAGGTACAAATACTTCAATATCCAGCTAGTCAACACGAACAACTGTGCAGTTTGCATAGATAAATTAGTTGGGTAATTAAGTATTTGTACCTATCTGTACTATAATGAATATTTCTATCAGGATATGTTTCTATTAGTGCCTAGTCAGCCAGTGATTTTTTATGTTTCAACTTTTGTTATAATAAAAAATATTTATGTGAAAAGAACCCTAACCTTTGATTGGTGGTTCCTCAAAAGTCCCATACATCTAAAGCACTATTCCCTTATCATTGTTGGGAATGGTGCTACCTTACTCAGGCTCCAGTCACACCTTTTTTGTTTTATTCTTGCATATTAGAATACTCTTTTTGACCTTAACGATTGTAGAATGTGAGTAGCGTGACAATTTTAAGATTTCATGTTGCAAAATTACGTATTACCCCATGGCTCATCAAAGTAGAAAGTTGCTACAGATGTCGTCTATAGTAAGTACATCATATGATATCAGGAAGTGTATGTTTATGCGTAAATACACTAAATAATATCAAGACAAAGGGAAACATTGCACAAGGATATGGTAAATTTAGAAGAGGAGTGACAAATGTGTATTCAGTGACACTTATGAAAAAGGAATTTCTGTCTTCTCTCCAAGATTATTTAACCGTTGTGAATAAGAGGAAATTAATATTGTTAAGACTGTAATTCATAAGAAAGCAATTTTCTAAGGGAAGGGAAATCATTATTTTGAGAATGGCATAGCTAGCATTGAAAAGGTTAATTAAAGCTGAACTCTGGGGAAAATGTAAAGTTACCTATGCAGTGCAGGAGGCGTCCCACCACCTAGACTGCAATGATCACTTTTTTCTAGGGTACCATAAAAAGCAGTTTTACTTTTGAAAACTGGTGGCTGCTTAAGAATTTAATTTTAAGCAGCCACCAGTTTTCATGTTCACGTGGTTTAGACTTAATTGACATGTAAGTACTTAGTGGGATGAGTTAATTTCTCCCCTCCTCTACACATATAGTCTCCCTTGTGTTTGGGTGTAAGATTGGACCATATCGTTTTATTTATGCTTTTTTACAGACATTGGTGCACTCGCCCTGATGATGTGGTATGAAACAACGAAACGTGCGTCGTGCCAATTTTGATGCACAATTTTCTTTTTAGATGGTTTTATTTCATCCACTCCTTAGTTACCCCAACATGTTGCCTTTCAAGCAATTCTTTATAATGGAGAACTGTCTTATACCTAAATATGTCATCTCTAAGTTGTTATGATTGTTTTTGTGAATATCTGTTTAATAATGTGTGATTGATATGCTTGTTTACCATGCATGTACTTATTTTACTATGTCATGTTTTCTAATGTATTGCATAAAACATGTCTTCTTACATCGACTCATCTTTTAGCAATGCTAGACATTTAAAGTCTCAAACCCTCTTTTTCTTGCATATAGATAGGGATGGAGGTGTGCGATCCCACACAACTCATTTAAAGTCCCAAACCCCTCCTTTTGTTTTAATGGTACCCTAGACAAAAAAGCACCTAATCTTTGCAGTGCAGGGGTATCCCCACATATGTGATCAAAACAGAAGAAATATTCTTGCGCTTGAGTATGTAGCCACTTCACAGGGGGTATTGCTTCAGGCCTTTCTGCCCTCTAGAACTGTGGGTGTCCTTACTGTCACTAGAAAATGAAAAGAATGAGGGCGCACCAGCCTAGTGCATTATCCCATATGTTTTTATTGCTTATTCAAATTATAAAAAACGACTCACAAGCACTGGCGGTTCATGCATTGTGGGCGCACGGGGGCGCCACCCCCCCAGACACCTCCGCCACCCTCCCTATCCATGCGCCCGACCCCTTTTAGGAAGCCAGACACATGAATTACTATGGCAGGGATAGGCGGGGGTGTGAATTTTGAATTTTTTAATACTAATAGGCTTCAAAATAGGGTGGGCTCGGGGCGCAGAGCGCTGCGTCCTGATCCCACCCCGTTGTGTGACATACTGAATGAATTTTCGCTATTTTCACACTAACCTTTCTCCCCGCCAATCGGGAGACAGGTCTGTGAGACCTGTTTACCGATTGGCCCACGGGGGAGTGGTAGTGGTTGCTGCTACCCTGGTCTGTGAGGCTGCTCTGTATACCCTGGTCTGTATGCTCTGGGCTGTGAGGCAGCTCTGAATATCCTGGTCTGTATACCCGACTCTGTATACCATTGTCTGTATACCCTGGTCTGTGAGGCTGCTCTGTATACCCTGATCTGTATACCCTGGTCTGTATACCCTGGTTTGTGAGACTGATCTGTAAACCCTTATCTGTATACCCTGGCCTGTGAGGCTAAGCTATATACCCTGATCTGTATACCCTGGTCTGTGTGGCTGAGCTGTATACCCTGAGCTGTATACCCTGATCTGTGAGGCTAAGCTATATACCCTGATCTGTGATGCTGGGGCTGTATACTCTGTCCTGTGATGCTGGGGCTTTATACTCCTGACACTATGGGTGGAAGCAAGTGGAATACAGGGGACGGAGTGGGTGCATTCTATAAGGGGTGGGGCTTATGAGAAGTGGGAGGGCTTGGAAAGAAAGGGTCAGGGCCTGGCACACCCCCATCCTAAAACTTCACCAGCCACCACTGCTCACAAGCATGAGAATAATAATTTTCTCATACAAGCCACTTAGCTATACAGTCCTGGAATCAGCAGTCTCCAGATCCGGGGGGTAAACAAGGGCACCTGCTTATAGTACTCTCTACCATAGGTAGGTGCTAGATGTGAGGTTTTTGGTGTTAGCTGCCAGTGCAAATAAAGTTAGGCAGGCCTATGCTACGAGCTAGGCCTGTTTGTTTTTGATCTGGGGGCAGGGAGTGGTTAGTGTAGCAGTGGGTGTGACTGACATGTACGTCAGCTTTTGGGCACCTCCCCTGTTTTCAGTGAGAATATTCTGGAAGGGGGGCTGGGCTGAGAGTTGGAGTGGCATGGGGTGTATGTGGGAGCTCTGACCAATCCCCAATTGGAATTGGCAGGGGACGGGCCTCCTATATATTCCCTCAGTCAGCCTGCTGGGGGAAGTTGTCGACCGGGTGAATGGAAGGATGGAGTGCTAGACTGCGTGCTAGTGAGACACCCCCATCTAGGAGCTCGGGAGCTGGGAGGGAGCCTCTCCTTACAAGGTCATGAAGAGGGGTCCTGGAACAGGAGCTGGAGAGCAGTTGGTTCGCATAGTCCAGGTAAACTCTTCAGGAAGGACTCGGGGCAGGAGTCGGTGGGTGAGGCACAGTGGAGATCTGGAAGATCTGGAAGAGGCACGCCAGGGAGAGCTGTGAGGGGGCTTTTCCTGACACGGTCATGGAAAGGTGTCTTTGAACAGGAGCTGGGTGTAGAGCCAGAGGAGAGACTGTGGCGTTTGTATCAAATCAATGCAGCCCGAGGGCGCAGGATTTGCATGTCAGGACGGCTGGGATCAGTAGTCCATCATCAAATACGTTCCTCAAGTAATATCCACGCCCACAAAAAGGGGTATTGCAGGCCCCTGATCTATTCAGGATCATAAATTTAAACTACTAGGACTTATTTATAGTGAGGCCTAGTGGGCTGAAGATGGCGGGACAGGAGTACTAATCTGTGACAGGAAAGTGATGTGCAGGAGGAGAAGTGTCCTGAGGTAAAGATCTGCAGGGAGAGTGCAGAGGTGGGAAAAGTTCTGAGGTGAAAAGTCTGTCAGGATTAGGGTCCCAATCTGAGGAGTGTAACATATAAATCGCTAATGAGTAAACCATTTGTCCATGTAAAGCTGGATCCGCTCTGGCAAATACCAATTTGTTCTATGGGCATCCCTTATCCCTTCCCCCAACCAAGCTTAATCCCCCAAATAAAACAACAAAACAAAACAAAAGACTCTCCATTGTCTACAAGTGTGACGTATGGATGTCTGGCATCAGGGTGAATATGCGTGGATGTTAGTAACTTGTAGCAACACACCGCTACACAAATTATTCTTCTTCTTTCTCAGAGGCTCTGAGGAAGAAGGAGAATCCTTCAAAATGTATCAGCCAGCAGGGGCCCCTGTAAGGTCCCCCCTATGATCTGGAAACTGATGATTCCAGGACTGTATAGCTATAGACAAGTGGGTTGTATGAACAAACTATTATTCTCGTGCTTGTGAATAGTTTTTTATCATTTTATTAATAAATACATGTGGCATAATGTACTAGGCTGGTGCGCCCTTTTTCTTTTCATTTTCTAGCACCCCACCCCTTTGTTTACATTCACAATACCCAGCTATTGGTTTACAAAACCTAGCAGTGTCTTTATCATTTTGCTCAGAGGGATTCTCCATCTTGTTCTAGAAACATGATCAAACTGAATATTTGCTTCATATTCTCTGGTGTTGCCCCAAATTGTTTCAGTATTGACAGTACAACAGTGAGTTTTTAATAAGCTGCATGTCATATGTCTTGAAAAAAACTTTGAACCACCAGCTAACAATCAACATCTGACTGCAGCTATCAGTACTCTCCTATTCTTGGCTGAAAAGCTGATGGCCAAGATGTGAATTTATTTTTCTTCTTCCACTGTCAATGTATGAATTACGGAAGTTAATTCTACTACTGTATTAAAGTGGAAAAACGTACTCACCAGCAACAGGGTTGCCATACAATTTTGAAAGGATGTGGTTTAGATGATTACATGCACCAAAATTAGTGATGTGGGGTCCCCCCCCAGATTTCATAACAGTTGGTCCCTGCAAAAAAGAAAGAAAAGGGGTCCCCCTCTATACCAGACTCTTATCTGAGCCTGCAGCCTGTCAGGCCAGAAAAGGGTGTGAAGTAACATGCTCCCATGCTCCTGAACCATACCAGTCCACATGCTTTCAACATGGGAGCTGTCACATTTAACAATGGCAGTAACATACTGCTAAATATTTCACTTCAAATTTTTTACATTAAAAACCAAGTGTCTGGACTGTGAGATAATTTAAGTAATAATAAACATAAACTGTTTAATTTACAATGTCCCTTCTCTTTCTATATGTGGATGATGACACTGTAATTATTTTAATAAAAAAAAACTTTGAAATACAGAGTAAAAATAAATAAATAATATCAATAAACTGTTAAAATTGGCATACAACTATATACCTGTATTTGAAATCAAATCTTTATTATATGGAAATAACATGGTGTGGGTGGATTTCTCCCAGTCACAGGCTGTGTCACACCTCTCCAGCCTGTGTCTTAGAATAAGAGGGAGGGGAAGCCACCATTAATCTACATGTCATATCCCACCGCCATAGTATAGAGTTTTGTAGTGGCATGGCGGAGGAGGGAGAGAGTGGGCTGTCATTTACCACTGTGTATACACCCACATGTGTGACTCTATAGCTGCTCAAATGTGATAGGGAGGAAATGCTCAGCATGGAAAGTCACTGAAAACTGAGCATGTGTAGAGCTGCCACCACAGCTGCAAAATCCCTAGCTAAATTGGGGACATGAACAGAAAGTGGAGAAAGAAAGCAGAAAAAAAAAACTTATTTTTTTGCAGAATACAGAAAACATATCTCATAGTGACCGAGTGAGTATGAACTTCATGTAATAAAGCATTTATTGTTTTCTACGATGTGGTTTAGTGGCACTTTAACAAATCTTGTTTTTTGTAAATTGACTTTAATATCATATAACATTTTTTATGCAATATTTATTGCATGTTTTGGATTTTCCAGCATTTACCGCACACTTTTTTCTCTGACTTGAAAATCGTTTTATCACATGAAATGTTTAACTGCAACAGGTCACATGACTGACATATTGCAGGTGATGTGGCTTAGTGAATTGAGCCTTGGATGATGCTTTTGGCGGTTGAGACCAGTAGAATATTTTGCAAGATAGTGTTTATCAGTGATTTGGCCAATAACTTGCTCCTCTTTGGATCTACAGGTAAGAGAAATAGAAAATACTTGAGTGAGTGCAGTAGAGCAGCAAAAATATGAGATATGACTCCTTGTTTGGCTGTAGTACTAATGTCTTAAGCAAAGTCATGAAATTTGAAAGGGAGATGATGATAATAAAAGGACATCATCCGCATACAAGACCAGTTTCTCCTGCATATCACCTCTAATAAACCATGTAAAATGAGGAGATGCTCTGATCATTATTGCCAGAGGCTCTAGTGCCATCACAAATAGGAGGAGCAACAGAGGACAGCTGATTGTTCATCATTGATGCGTACTTGGGCAGATGCCACGGAGAACAGAACACACCTAATAAATCTGGGGCCTAATCTGCACCCAGGGAAAGGACCAATTGACAAATTGGACCTCTGGACCTCTGGTAATTAGTGATTCTTTCCATTGGTGGTGGATCTCACATTAGCTTTTGTTCACCAGCGTTTGAAGAGCCTTCATCCATGGATGGACTTTAAGGAGTTTGCACGGGTGGACAGTTATTAATTTCATCTCATATATATGGACTTCACTTTTGTTTGGACACTATATGAACTTATTCACTCATTGTTTACAGGTTTTTTTCATAATTTAGCATTTAACCATTTATGATCCATTTGGTTATCTTTCACATTATTTGTATGTGTTTCACTATTTGGTGTTTACTAGAGATTTTTTTGATTTATGTATGCTCCAAGGTAGCGTGATTCTATATTTTTCCCATGTTTTGTTCATGGTACTAATGTTTCACAGGAGAGTCGCTGCTTCCAATTTATGCTTGTAGACTATTCCATAGGTTTTACAAGCTTGTTAAAATTCTTAGCGCAGTTTCTTTTTTCTTTTTATCTATATCTATTTGACAAATTTCTTGGCGGTGTCCAATGACAGCATGGCCCTTGGAACATAGATTGAGGTAGACTCTCTTGGAATTAATCCTGATCAGTCATCATGAACTATATTGATAACTAGGGAAACAAGGCTTTTTGCCAGGACCCTCACAAAAAGTGATATAGGTCTATATGAGTCTGATTTGGTAGCATGCTTACCTTGCATAGGGATCACTTATATATTGGCTTTGTACATAAAGGCAGGACCTTTCCTGGTATTTGATCATTTAACACATCTAATATGAATGGGAGAAGCGATTTATGGCACTGTTTGTATGATTCAGTCTTTAGATCATCTGTACCTAGAGCTTTATTGGTAGTCCGTGAGTTCATACTGTAGCCTCTATAAATTTTGTAAAAGTTGTTGGGGTATCTAGTATATCAGTTGAGCAGGAAACTGCAGAGAGGGAACCAATTCTAAAAACGTAAGAAGGCTTTGGTAACTGTAACTCACCTTACAGATGTACAACTGATTGTAACATATAGAACTCTGTTAGGACATCAGTGGTAGAATGTGATGTGTCTGAAGACAGAGCTAATGTGACTAATATAGTTAGAGCCTCTTTGCGGTTTTGCAACCTGGTCCAAAAAATAGTCTGTTGTTTCACAATATAGAATTTTTTATAGCGAATGAAGAAGACCCTCTGCTTAGCCTTAGTAAAAGTAATAGTTTTGAATAACTCCTATGAGGTGAACTATTGAGCTTGGGTGGTGAGAATCAAGTCTGCTATACTGTATATTGATGTTCTGCGCCAGAAAAGAGAGTAGAAGTGCAGACTCCTATTTATTAATAGATGTTTATATGAAGGATAGCTCTTTAATGAGCAATAGGGATGAGCTCGCTGTTCGAGTCAAACGCATGCTCGACTCGAACATCGGCTGTTCGCCTGTTCGGTTAAGCCAGAACTTTGTTGGCCGTTCACGCCATATTCGTGTGGCGCGAATGGGCCACAATGCACTGCGCCATCGCAGTGCATTGCTGGCTGATGATTGGCCAAACATGCACGTGACCCCGCATGCTTGGCCAATCACAGCGCCGGCAGCGAGGAGAGCCTTAATTGGCCACAGGCAGGATGTCTGTGGCCAATTATAGCTCAGGGGGGTTTAGTACACACCCCACACTATATAAGGCCGCCAGCGCGGCGGCCTTGTGTAGTGTGTTGGCATGCAGGGAGAGAGCAGGATAGGCAGGGACAATGTCAGTGTCATCTTTGCCTAACCTAGCGCAGTTACAGTGAGTGTAGTGTGTTGGCGTGTAGGGAGAGAGCAGGATAGGCAGGGACAGTGTCAGTGTCATCTTTGTTTAACCTAGCACAGTTACAGTGAGTGTAGTGTGTTGGCGTGCAGGGAGAGAGCAGGATAGGCAGCGACAGTGTCAGTGTCATCTTTGCTTAACCTTGCGCAGTTACAGTGGGTGTAGTGTGTTGGCGTGCAGGGAAAGAGCAGGATAGGCAGGGACAGTGTCAGTGTCATCTTTGCTTGTTAACCCGCAGCAGTTATAGTGGGTGTAGTGTGCCTCCTGCAAAGTATACACCTGAAGCTACCCCTTATTTCTGGTGTTGTTCTGTTGTGTAACACAGGCATCTGCAGAAGTTACAGTGGGTGTAGTGTGCCTCCTGCACAGTATACACCTGAAGCTACCCCTTATTGCTGGTGTTGTTCTGTTGTGTAACACAGGCATCTGCAGCAGTTACATTGGGTGTAGTGTGCCTCCTGCACAGTATACACCTGAAGCTACCCCTTATTGCTGGTGTTGGTGTTGTTCTGTTGTGTAACACAACCATCTGCAAGCAGTTACAGTGGGTGTAGTGTGCCTCCTGCACAGTATACACCTGAAGCTACCTCTTATTGCTGGTGTTGTTCTGTTGTGTAACACAGGCATCTGCAGCAGTTACAGTGGGTGTAGTGTGCCTCCTGCACAGTATACACCTGAAGCTACCCCTTATTGCTGGTGTTGGTGTTGTTCTGTTGTGTAACACAGGCATCTGCAACTATTTACAGTGGGTGTAGTGTGCCTCCTGCACAGTATACACCTGAAGATACCCCTTATTGCTGGTGTTGTTCTGTTGTGTAACACAGGCATCTACAGCAGTTGCAGTGGGTGTAGGTGCCTCCTGCACATTATACACCTGAAGCTACCCCTTATTGCTGGTTTTCCCATCTCCCTGCAGGCCATTAGTATGTCTGGAAGGCCAACAAGGAGAGGCAGACAGTCATGAGCCAATAAAAAGGGAAAGCAGGCTCTGTGTCTAGGGGCAACAGTGCTGGTCGTGGACGCGGTGCATCGTCATCAGCACGTGGCCATGGGACACGCTTGTCCTTATTTTGGGTAGCTGGACGTGTTGAGCCGCATCATGCTGAAGACTTGGTAGAGTGGATGACCAATCCCTCCTCATCCTCCCCCACCCAGGCTCAGGGTACTGGCAAAGCAGCTGCCAACGCGTCCTCTTCCCTCGTATCAATGTCATCAGTCACTCCTTCCCTAGACCCACCATGTCCTCCTGAGGAGTCCCCCAAACTGTTTGAGCACAGTGTTGGGTACATGATCCAGAAGGATGGCCAGCGTTTTGAAGGCTCTGATGATGATACCCAGCTAGAGGAAGGCAGTAGCGTGTGCGCAGAGAGAGGGGATGCTCAAGAAGGACAGAAATCTGGCAGTCATGTTCCACCAGCTGCAGCATACTGCCAGGTTTGCTCCAGTGATCAAGAGGGAGGGGATGATGAGGTTACTGACTCCACGTGGGTGCCTTATAGGAGAGAGGAGGAGGAGGCACATCTCCAACCAGGCAGGATGCCCTCCGGGGGCCAGCTTAAGGGCAGCACACCGACTGAATCACACCGCAGAGCTCTGCCTGTGCAGGGCGCTGCCTCTGCGCGTTATTCCAAAAGTTCTTTGGTGTGGGCCTTTTTTGAGTCGAGTGCATCAGATCGCACCGCTGCTATTTGCAACATATGTCTCAAGCGTATCTCGCGTGGACAAAACATCAGCCGCTTGGGCACCACATGCTTGACCAGACATATGTTGACCTGCCATGCAGCTCGTTGGCAAGCGTACCTTAAAGACCCACACCAAAGAACAAAGCGGACCTCTCCTTGCTCCTCATGAGCTGGGATCTCCAACCCCACTATACCTTCAGTCCTCTCTGAAACCTGAACTGAGAGGAATGAAGGTGTAGAATTAGGTGTGTCACAGCCAAGTACTTGCGGGGCACTCTGCTAGCAGTACATCGACGTCCGATTGTAGCAGGCAAATTTCCCTGCCCCAGCTGCTGGACCGTCAAAAGAAGTTCACTCCCAGCCATCCACATGCCCAGCGGTTGAATGCTAGCTTGGCTAAATTGCTAGCACTTCAACTGCTGCCTTTTCAGTTGGTAGACTCGGCCCCCTTCCGTGAGTTTGTGCAATGTGCGGTTTCTCAGTGGCAGGTTCCCAAACGCCACTTTTTCTCATGGAAGGCGATTCCGGCTCTCTACCGGCATGTGGAAGGCAATGTCCATGCCTCGATGGACAGGGCAGTCAGCGGTAAGGTGCATATTACCGCTGACTCATAGTCCAGCAGGCATGGACAGGGACGTTACCTATCTTTCACGGCCCATTGGGTCACTCTTTTGGCAGCTGGGAAGGATGCAGGACAAGGTGCAGTAGTGTTGGAGGTTGTTCCACCACCACGCCTCCAAAATGCTACTACTGGTTGTGACACACCTCTCTCCTCCACCCCCTCATTTTCTTCTTCCTCCATGGCCTCTTCCTGTCCTTTGACCTCGGAACCAGCGGTGCTCCGTAGGCGTTCAAGGGGCTACGCAAGTACGCAGGCAAAAAGATGCCATTCCGTGCTTGCGCTGGTGTGTTTGGGGGACAGGAGCCACACTGGGGCAGAGGTTCTGTCAGCTCTGCAGGGACAGGCCGAGAGGTGGTTGATGCCACGCCAGCATAAGCCAGGAATGGTGGTTTGCGACAATGGCACCAACCTCCTCTCCGCCCTCCGACAGGGACAACTGACCCATGTGCCCTGTGTGGCTCACGTCCTTAACCTGGTGGTGCAGCGGTTCTTGGGCAGGAACCCGGGCTTACAGGATGTCCTGAGGCAGGCCAGGAAAGTCTGTGTGCATTTCCGCTGATCATATAATGCCAGTGCTCGGCTGGCTGAGCTGCAAAAGGAGTTGAACCTACCCAAGAACCGCCTTATATGTGACATGCCCACCAGGTGGAACTCAACGTTGGCCATGCTGCAGCAGCTGCACATGCAGCAGAAGGCCATCAATGAGTACCTGTGCGACTATGGCACCAGGACAGGGTCAGGGGAGCTCGTTTTTTTTTCACCACGCCAGTGGGGCATGATCAGGGATACATGCACTGTCCTGGCACCATTTGAGGAGGCCACGAGGATGGTGAGCAGTGACAGTGCATGCATCAGTGACACTGTACATCTTGTCCACCTGTTGGAGAATACGCTGCGTGGAATAATGGACAGGGCACTTGAGGCAGAACAGAGGCAGGAAGAGGAGGACTTCCTTGCCTCTCAAGGCCCCCTTTATCCAGACAGTGTTCCTTCTGTCCCACCCATCACACAGGAAGAGGACGAGGAGAAGGAGGAGGATTGTGTCAGCATTGAGGTGGAGTCTGGCACTCAGCATCAGCAGCAGCAGTTTTTTAGGGATGATTTACAGTCCCAAGAAACCCGTGGAGAAGGTGGCCATCTGACCGATGCGTTCAGACAATTTTTTAGTCCGCAGCTCCAAGGTATGATCGGTTCCAGCAACCATTGCCAGCGTCTGATTTACATGGTCCAGGAATACCTAGGGGCAAGGTCAAACTTGGACACCTTTCCCACCGAAAATCCTCTGGCTTACTGAGTCTTGAGGATGGATCACTGCAATTGAGCTACTGGCCTGTCCTGCATCCAGCGTTCTTTCAGAACGCACATTCAGTGCTGCTGGAGGCTTTGTAACCGATCACAGGGTGCGCCTGTCCACCGACTCGGTTGATCGACTGACCTTCATAAAGATGAATCAGTCTTGGATCACCACCAGCTACCAAGCACCTGAAGCTGATGTAACTGAATATTTTTTTTTTTAAATGTCACATCCCTTTAAGACTGCCTATGCTGATGCTGAGTGACTGTCCTGTTATGTTGACTGACTATCCTCTTTCTCCTCAATGATCCTGCTGATAGCTTGGAAGAACATTTTTGGTTCTGGGTGCCGCCACCAGCGGCTTAGGCCCAATTTTTCAGCCCCTGTTTAACAGGGGCATGTAATTACAATTTTTTATGCAATGCTTTGCAGCAGGGCTCATTCCTGCTCTCCAACTAGTGTATCTGGGAGAGGTTGCAGTGTCGTGGCACCAGCACCAGTGCCTAAGGCCTAATTTTTCAGCCCCTGTTTAACAGGGGCATGTATTTACAATTTTATGCAATGCTTTGCAGCAGGGCTCATTGCTGCGCTCCAAGTACAGTATCTGTGAGGGGTTGCAGTGTTTTGGCACCAGTGCCTAAGGCCCAATTTTTCTGCCCCTGTTTAACAGGGGCATGTAATTACAATTCTTGATCTAATACTTTGCAACAGGGCTCATTGCTGCGCTCTAAGTACAGTATCTGTGGGGAGAGGGGCACTCTTCTCCATACTTTTTGGAGCTGTAAGGTACTGGGCTCTCTGTGGCAGCAGGCAGCTACGAAAATACTCCAAATTACGGGTTCAAACATCACCTTGACCTACCAAATGTGTATTTTGTTTGCAGACCTCCCAGAGGTCATGCCTCCTGAGCAGAAATTGGTCCACATGCTGTTTAGTGCTATACAGTGGGCTATAGCCCTGAACTGGCGCAAACCCTCGGTCCCATGGTCCCAGGTGCTCCTCCGCATGGAGTCCATAAAACTGATGGAGCGTATCCACCATACCTTTATGGATTTGATGCGTATCTTTGAACAAAAATGGGACCCATGGCCTACTTCTTAGATTGTTTGGAGGACCTTTTTTTTTTTTTGCCTCCAGGGCACCAGTACTCATTTTTGATTTTCTTAACGGGACTTGGTTTGTGCTTGCTTATTTTGCAATACAACATCAATAAAGCCTTCACTATATGTGAACCTCTGCAGATGGACAAGAATTGATAGATATGCAATGAGATTCTTATACAGCTTGTAACATAAGAAGCAGTCTTTACTTTTGTTTTTCGTTATTTGTTTCTTGCTTTTTTTTATTTTTCATCCTCTTTCTCTCTTTCATCTGTTTGTTGTTTAAAAAAATAGTTCATCAAGGACATCTTATAACATGGAACACTGCGTGTGATACCTATCTGTCTATTGACGGTTAGCACTTTCAACTGATAACTGTTTGTATTTTCAAGTACCGTATTTATCGGCGTATAACACGCGCCGGCGTATAACACGCACCCCAAGTTTAGCAGGGAATTTTAGGGAAAAAAACTTTTAGGAGGGAAGTTTAAGAAAAAAAAAAATACATTTAAATGCAGCCTTACCAGTGTCATTTGCAGCCTTGTCACAGTGCAGCCTTGCCAGTGTCCATTGCAGCCTTGCCCAGTGTCCAGTGCAGCCTTGCCAGTGCCCAGTGCAGCCTTGCCAGTGTCCAGTGCAGCCTTGCCAGTGTCCATTGCAGCATTGCCCAGTGTCCAGTGCAGCCTTGCCAGTGTCCAGTGCAGCCTTGCCAGTGTCCAGTGCAGCCTTGCCAGAGTTCAGTGCAGCCTTGTCACATTGCAGCCTTGCCCCCCCCAGTGTTTATTGCAGCCTTGAATTTAAATTTGGCGCCGCCGAGATCGCCGCTGATACAGGGCGGAGCGGGGCGAACGCCATTGAGAACGCAGGGACTGGGTGGAGCTGAGATACACATAGACGAGTGTATTCGGGTGTACTCGGTTCTTCTCGGCTTCGCTCACAGTCACGCCGAGTCCCGCCCTATGATGGACATATCACAGGTCCAATGGCGGGACTGGGCGTAACTGTGAGCGGAGCAGAGAAAAGCCGAGTATAGCCGAATACACTCGGCTATGTGTATCTCGGCGGCGATCGCTCCGCTCACAGTCAGCGGAGATCGCCGGGCATAGGTGAGTATCGGCGTATAACACGCACCCACGATTTTCCCCTGATTTTAGGGGGAAAAAAGTGTGTGTTATACGCCGATAAATACGGTACTTTAGCTCTGCACAATACTTTCACTGCTGATTAATTTACGTGCTATGTTCCTTCCATGTAAAATATCTAACTTGCCCCAATAAAAACGTTTGTAAACTAAGTACAGTATCTGTGAGGGGTGGCAGTGTTGTGGCACCAGCACCAGGGCCTAAGGCACAATTGTACTGCCCCTGTTCAACAGGGGCATGCAATTCCAATTCTTGATCTAATAATTCACAGCAGGGCCCATTATGCGCCCACCAAGAGTAACTGTGAGGGCTTACAGTGTTGTGGCACCAGCACCACCACCAAAGGCCCAATTTTTCCTACCACTGTTCAACAATGGTATGTAATTACAATTCCTGATATAATAGTTCACAGCAGGGCGTTCCAGCGCCCACCAAGAGTAACTGTGAGGGCTTAAAGTGTTGTGGCAACACCAACACCTAAGGGGCAAATATCTGCAGAGTATATACGGCAGGCTCCTACTTTCAAACATCCAACTTACAAACGACTCCTACTTGCAAACGGAAGGAGACAACAGGAAGTGAGAGGAAATCTACCCCTAGGAAGGAAAATTCTCTCCTGTAAGAGTTAATATGGGAAAAAGGTGTCTCCTCTCTACTGATGCTTTATCACCAATCCTTGTTTCAATAAAAAAAACAAATTTTCCAAAAACATTTGTCATTGGGATGGAAAGTGAGGTGAAATGTTCTGAACAGGTGCACAGACAGCAAAACAAATGTTACAGGGGTGTTAACCCTTTCCTATGTTCTCCAAAAAGCTTAAAAATTGATTTTTTATCCATACAAGACCCAAAGGGGCTGGTAATGGGATGGGGGGGGGAAGGGGTAGCCATGCCATTTTTCTCAATGATTTTCATCCATATTGCCGGGACCAGACATTACATTAAAGCTGCAAACAGTTTTAAATGGCTTTTTTTCCTTTAGAAATGTCAAACAGTTATAAACACGGGAAACACGTGCCACTTCACAGGCATACTTTAGACACCCCCCATGTACGATATTTAAAGGAATATTGAACTTTTTTTTTTTTACTTTATGCATCATTAAAATCACTGCTCCTGAAAAAACGACAGTTTTTAAAACGTCTTTTTGCATTGATACATGTCCCCTGGGGCAGGACCCGGGTCCCCAAAACCTTTTTAGGACAATAACATGCATATTAGCTGTTATAATAAGCACTTTAGATTTTGAACGTTCTCGTCCATTGTATTTAATAGGGTTCTAAAGTTCGCACGAACTTTCGGTCCGTTCGCAAGTTCTGGTGCGAACCGAACTGAGGGGTTTTCGGCTCATCCCTAATGAGCAATCTACATAGATAAACCTTAATAGTATCCCAGACCACAAGCAAGGGGTGCAGAAGTTCTATTTGGATAAAAAAATTATGTAAGACGAGAAGGTATCTGATCAGATTGTGGAAAAAGAGCGAGCCAAAATGATTTAACCACTTCAGCCCCAGAAGAATTGGCTGCTCAATGACTGGGCCATTTTCGCAATATGGCACTGCGTCGCTTTAACTGACAGTGCAATGCTGTACCCAAACAAAATTGACGTCCTTTTCTTCTCACAAATAGAGCTTTCTTTTGGTGGTATTTGATCATCTCTGCTGTTTTTATTTTTTGCGCTATAAACAAAAAAAGAGTGACACTTGAAAAAAACACAATATTTTGTACTTTTTGCTGTAATAAACAGGCCCCAATTTTTTTTTAAAAAAGCGCATTTTTTCCTCAGTTTAGCTCGATATGTATTCTTCTACATATTTTTGGTAATAAAAATCGCAAAAAGTGTATATTGATTGGTTTTCGCAAAAGTTATAGCGTGTCATGGATATGCAGTAATGTTTGTCTGCCATCTTACCTTCCTCTTCATGTGTTCACCTTAGAGGCCAGACTCTCTCACCTGGCTGCTTTTATAATCTCTCCTCCCAGTATGGCTCCACCCCAGGCCCTATCAGAGAACTCTATATTAACCTGTGCACTGCTAGTCTGTCTTGCTGATCAACATTGTTTGTTTGGGTTCCTGCTTCCCGTGTGCTACGTTTATCTCTGTGTACCGATCTTGGCTTGTTCTCGACTATCCCTGTCTGCTTGTGACCTTGACCTTGGCGTGTCCTTGTTTACCATTGTCTGCTTGTCGCCCTGACCTTGGCTTATCTCCTCACTATCTCTTGTATCCTGAGCTGCTGCTTCCCCTCTATCCTCTATACCCTACGGAGCGTGAGCTAGGGGACTCTGGGGGCCGCGACCTGGATCCAGCTGCAGCTTAGGCCATCCTCACCACTAGAGGCTCTGGTGAACACCTGCTGGATCTTAGACTCCGCGCCCTGGGTAATCTTTGATCCCTAGCTCCCTGTGGGATCCCTGTTGTGCTCCAGTGGATCGGCCTTCCTTAACCACCCCATGTTCCATCCGCAGCAGTCAGCCATAGGGTTCACTACCTTGTTGTGCACTCCTGACCTACGGTGTGCATCTGTCATCTGGCAACTCAGGTGACCTGGCATAGCGTCTACAAAATAGGGGATAGATTTATGACATATTTTTTTTATTTTTTACTAGTAATTGCGGTGATCAGTGATTTTTATCGGGACTGCAACATTATGGTGGACATATCAGACACTTTTGACACATTTTGGGGACCGTTGGCATTTATACAGCGATTAGTGCTATAAAAATGCACAGATTACTGTGTAAATGTCACTGGCAGGGAAGGGGTTAACACTAGGGGCCGATCAACGGGTTAACTGTGTTCACTATGTGTGTGTTCTAACTGTGGGGGATGGGACTGACTATAGGAGGTGAGAGATCATGGTTCCCAGCTCCTAGGAACTCACGATCTCTCTCTCCTCTCCTCACACACATGTCCATGTTCTGCCTCTCGTGCCCACGATCGCACGTGGCCGGCGGTCATCGTGTCCGCTGGTCATGAGCATCGGCACCCCGCTGTGCAGCGGGCGGGCACGCGCCTGCTATCCCGCTTAAAGGAACCCACGTACAGCTACGACAGTTCACGGGATCGTACCAACTTGCCACAGTATAATGACGGCAGGTGGTCGGCAAGCGGTTAAGGTACAATCCTGTTCTACTAGGTAAACTACCCAAGCTAGTTATTAACCATAGGTGTGAGTGATCAGAAAAGCTTCCCTGCAGTAACTCACAATATTGCACTTTCATAGCAAAAAGTGTGTTCATTAAGGCAAGGACAATTCAGGCGGGGAAACATGCACATCCTTGAAAAGCATGAATATTGAGATTCCATTGAGTGATGAAGTCTCCAGACATGAAGTAGACTCAGCTCTAATTTAATTATCTCACAAAAGTGAGTACACCCCTCACATTTTTGTAAATATTTTATTATATCTTTTCATGTGACAACACTGAAGAAATTACACTTTGGGGTTGATATACTAAAGGCAAATACACCGTGCACTTTTAAAAGTGCAATTGCACTCTGCAAGTGCAGTTGCTCCAGAGCTTAGTAAGTGAGGTAAAGATTCACTTTACTAAAATCACCCAATCATGTGCAAGGAAAATAAAAAAAACAGCATTTTTGCTTGCACATGATTGGATAATGGAAGTCAGCAGAGCTCTCCCTCATTTACTAAGATCTGGAGCAACTGCACTTGCAGAGTGCAACTGCACGTGTAAAAGTGCACAGTGTATTTGCCTTTAGGAAATCAACCCCTTTGCTACAATGTAAAGTAGTGAGTGCACAGCTTGTATAACAGTGTAAATTTGCTGTCCCCCAAAATAACTCAACACAGTCATGACTAAACCGCTGGCAACAAAAGTGAGTGCACCCCTAAGTGAAAATGTCCAAATTGGGCCCTTAGTGTTAATATTTTGTGTGGCCACCATTATTTTCTAGCACTGCCTTAACCCTCTTGGGTATGGAGTTCACCAGAGCTTCACAGGTTGCCACTGGAGTCCTCTTCCACCCCTCCATGATGACATTACAGAGCTGGTGGATGTTAGAGACCTTGCGCTCCTCCACCTTCTGTTTGAGGATGCCCCACAGATGATCAATAGGGTTTAGGGCTGGAGACATGCTTGGCCAGTCCATCAACTTTACCCTCAGCTTCTTTAGCAAGGCAGTGGTCATCTTGGAGGTGTGTTTGGTGTCGTTATAATGTTGGAATACTGCCTTGTATTGCCCAGTCTCCGAAGAAAGGGGATCATGCTCTGCTTTAGTATGTCACGCTACATGTTGGCATTCATGGTTCCCTCAATGAACTGTAGCTCCCCAGTGCCGGCAGCACTCATGCAGCCCCAGACCATGACACTCCCACCACCATGCTTTACTGTAGGCAAGACACACTTGTCTTTGTACTCCTCAACTGGTTGCTGCCACACACGCTTGACACCATCTGAACCAAATAAGTTTATCTTGGTCTCATCAGACCACAGGACATGGTTCCAATAATCCATGTCCTTAGTCTGCTTGTCTTCAGCAAACTGTTTGCGGGCTTTCTTGTGCATCAACTTTAGAAGAGGCGTCCTTCTGTGATGACAGCCATGCAGACCAATTTGATGCAGTGTGCGGCGTATGGTCTGAGCACTGACAGGCTGATCCTACCCCTTCAACCTCTGTAGCAATGCTGGCAGCACTCATTCCTCTATTTCTAAAAGACAACCTCTGGATAATATGCTGAGCACGTGCACTCAACTTCTTTGGTCGACCATGGTGAGGCTTGTTCTGAGTGGAACCTGTCCTGTTAAACCGCTGTATGGTCTTTACCACCGCGCTACAACTCAGTTTCAGGGTCTTGGCAATCTTCTTATAGCCTAGGCCAGGAGTCTCCAAACTATGGCCCTCCAGTTGTTCAGGAACTACAATTCCCATCATGCCTAGTCATGTCTGTGAATGTCAGAATTTTACAATGCCTCATGGGATGTGTAGTTCCACAACAGCTGGAGGGCCGTCGTTTGGAGATCCCTGGCCTAGGCCATCTTTATGTAGAGCAATAATTATTTTTTTCAGATCCTCAGAGAGTTCTTTGCCATGAGGTGCCATGTTAGATTTCCAGTGACCAGTATGAGAGAGTGAGAGCGATAACACCAAATTTAACACACCTGCTCCCCATTCACATCTGAGACCTTGTAACATTAACAATTCACATAACACAACGGGGAGGGAAAATGGCTAATTGGGCCCAACTTGGACATTTTCACTTAGGGGTGTACTCACTTATGTTGCCAGCGGTTTAGACATTAATGGCTGTGTGTTGAGTTATTTTGAGGGGACAGAAAATTTACACTGTTATACAAGCTGTACACTCACTACTTTACATTGTAGCAAAGTGCCATTTCTTCAGTGTTGTCACATGAAAAGATATAATAAAATAGTTACAAAAATGTGAGGGGTGTACTCACTTTTGTGAGATACTGTACGTGATCCAACAGATGCTCTGCCGCCATACGTGTAGCAGTCAGCAAGCGTTTAAACAAAAAGACAGGGTGCCCTGGGTGATGTCATTGACCAAATATGGATATGATCAAATAAGGACATGGACATTTCATGGGGTTTCCCCTTAAATTCCATAACCAATATGGGGTAAATTCTGCCATACATTTTTTCTTTTTTTTGCAGGATCCACCTTGACATCCATGTGAGACCCTCATCAAGGATAAGGGTCTACTATGTATATTTAGGAGGAACCCCATGCCATTTACATTTAATGTTTGGGGGTCCCCCACTAACATCTATACCAAACCCATCCTTATCTAGAGTCTGGTATGGGTGAAGGGTATCCCTGCCTCTTTTACTTATAAAACAAAGTAAAGTAGTTGAAGCTGTAAGTTGCCCGCAATTTAAACATTTTTTTTTTCATAAATTTCAGTTTTGTTGCATATAGGTTATACAGTATACAGCCCTGGCCAAAAGTTTTGAGAATAACACAAATAATAATTTTCACAAAGTCTGCTGCCTCCGGTTTTATGATGGCAATTTGCATATACTCCAGGATGTTATGAAGAGTGATCAGATGAATTGCAATTAATTGCAAAGTCCCTACTTGCTATGAAACTGAACCTAATCCCCCCCTCCCAAAAAAAAACAACGATTTCCACTGCATTTCAGCCCTGCCACAAAAGGACCAGTTGACATCATGTCAGTAGTTCTCTCATTAACACAGGTGGCAGTGTTGATGAGGACAAGGCTGGAAATCACTCTGTAATACTGATTGAGTTAGAATAACAGACAGGAAACTTTAAAAGGAGGGCGGTGCTTGAAATCATTGTTCTTCCTCTGTTAACCATGGTTGCCTGCAAGGAAACACATGCACTCATCATTGCTTTGCACAAAATGGAATTCACAGGCAAGGATATTGCTGCTACTAAGTTTGCACCTAAACAAACCATTTATCAGATCATCAAGAACTTCAAGGAGAAGTCCAGAGAAAGTCCAGTAAGCGCCAGGAACGTCTCCCACAGTTGATTCAGCTGCAGTATCGGGGCACCACCAGTGCAGACCTTGCTTAGGAAAGACAGCAGGCAGATGCAGGCAGCAAAGAAGCCACTTCTCTCAAGGAAAAACATCCAGGACAGACTGATATTCTGTAAAAGGTACAGGGATTGGACTGTTGAGGACTGGGGTAAAGTAATTTTCTCTGATGAATCCCCTTTCTGGCTGTTTGGGGCATCCAGAAAAAACCTTGTCCGGGGAAGAAAAGGTGAGCATTACCATCAGTCCTGTATCATGCCAACAGTAAAGCATCCTGTGACTATTCATGCGTAGGGTTGCTTCTCAGTCAAGGGAGTGGGCTCACTTACAATTTTGCCTAAGAACACAGCCATGAATAAAGAATGGTACAAAAACATCCTTTCAAGAGCAACTTCTCCCACGCATCCAATAACAGTTTGGTGATGAACAATGCCTTTTCCAGCATGATGGAGCAGCTTTGTCATAAGGCAAAAGTAATAATTAAGTGGCTTTGGGAACAAAACATTGACATTTTGGGTCCATGGCCAGGAAACTTCCCAGACCCTAATTCCATTGAGAACTTGTGATCAATCCTCAAGAGTAGGGATGAGCCGAACACCCCCCTGTTCGGTTCGCACCAGAACCTGCGAACAGACCTAAAGTTCGCGTGAACTTTAGAACCCTATTAAATACAATGGACTCGAACGTTCAAAATCAAAAGTGCTAATTATAAAGGCTAATATGCAAGTTATTGTCCTAAAAAGGGTTTGGGGACCCGGGTCCTGCCCCAGGGGACATGTATCAATGCAAAAAAAAGTTTTAAAAACTGCCATTTTTTTGGGAGCAGTGATTTTAATAATGCATAAAGTGAAAAATAAAAAGTGAAATATTCCTTAAAATTTCGTACCTGGGGGGGGGGTGTAAAATATGCCTGTAAAGCAGCGCTTGTTTCCCTTGCTTAGAACTGTCCCTGCACAAAATGTAATTTCTGAAGGAAAAAAAGCCATTTAAAACCACTCGCGGCTATAATGAATTGTCGGCTCCCGGCAATACAGAGAAAAGTCATTGATAAAAAAATAAAATAAATGCGTGGGGGTCCCCCCAAATTCAATTACCAGGCCCTTCAGGTCTGGTATGGATATTAAGGGGAACCCTGCATCAAATTTTAAAAAAATGCCGTGGGGTTCCCCCCCAAATATCCATACTAGACCCTTCAGGTCTGGTATGGATTTTAAGGGGAACTCCACCCCAAATTTTAAAAAAAATGGCGTGGAGTTCCCCCAAAAATCCATACCAAACCCTTTATCCGAGCACGCAACCTGGCAGGCCGCAGGAAACGAGGGGGAACGAGAGAGTGCCCCCCCTCCTGAATTGTACCAGGCCACATGCCCTCAACATGGGGATGATGTCTGCGGGCGGGGGGCTTATCGGAATCTGGAAGACCCCTTTAACAAAGGGGACCCCCAGATCCCGGCCCCCCCATGTGAATTGGTAAGGGGTACACTGCGGAGGAAGTTCCCCATCAGGTCCGCCAATGACGTAGGCGGGGTCTGAGGTACGAGGGGGCAGACCTGATGGGGAACGTGAGAAGGGGCGTGTCTATTCATTTTTTACACTGAAGAGGAAGTTCCCCATCAGGTCCGCTCAGCCAAGACGTAGGCTCTGCCCCCTCGTACCTCAGACCCCGCCTACGTCATTGACTTCCTCCGCAGTGTAGGTCCGCTCAGCCAATGACGTTTCGAGTGGAGACTGCAGCGCTGGACATCGGATTGACGCGGGACATTGGATTACATCGCTGGAATGTGTTTTTTATTTTTTATTTTTAATAAAGGACTTTTCCAAGGTGTCTGTGTGCTTTTTTAAAAAAAAATACACTTTCTTTGTGAAATGGTAGGGGTACAATGTACCCCTTACTAATTCACATAGGGGGGGGGCCGGGATCTGGGGGTCCCCTTTGTTAAAGGGGTCTTCCAGATTCTGATAAGCCCCCTGCCCGCAGACCCACACAACCACGGGGCAAGGGTTGTGGGGATGAGGCCCTTGTCCCCATCAACTTGGGGACATCCTCCCCATGTTGAGGGCATGTGTCCTGGTACGGTTCAGGAGGGGGGGCGCTCTCTCGTTCCCCCCTCTTTTCCTGCAGTCTGCCAGGTTGCGTGCTCGGATAAAGGGTCTGGTATGGATTTTTGGGGGAACTCCACGCAATTTTTTTTTAAAATTTGGGGTGGAGTTCTCCTTAAAATCCATACCAGACCTGAAGGGTCTAGTATGGATATTTGGGGGGAACTCCGCGTCATTTTTTTTAAAATTTGATGCAGGGTTCCCCTTAATATCCATACCAGACCTGAAGGGCCTGGTAATTGAATTTGGGGGGACCTCCACGCATTTATTTTTTTTTTTTATCAATGACTTTTTTCTGTATTGACGGGAGCCAACAATTCATTATAGCCGCGAGTGGGTTTACATTTTGTGCAGGGACAGTTCTAAGCAAGGGAAACAAGCGCTGCTTTACAGGCATATTTTACACCCCCCCCCCCCAGTACAAAATTTAAAGGAATATTTCACTTTTTATTTTTCACTTTATGCATTATTAAAATCACTGCTCCAGAAAAAACGGCCGTTTTTAAAACTTTTTTTTGCATTGATACATGTCCCCTGGGGCAGGACCCGTCCCCAAACACTTTTTATGACAATAACTTGCATATAAGTCTTTAAAATTAGCACTTTAGATTTCTCCCACAGACTTTTACAGAGTGTTCCGCGGCTTTTCGAATTTGCCGCGAACACCCCAAATTGTTCGCTGTTCGGCAAACATGCGAACAGGCAATGTTCGAGTCAAACATGAGTTCGACTCGAACTCGAAGCTCATCCCTACTCAAGAGGTGAGTGAACATAAAAAACCCCAACAAATTCTGACGAACTCCAAGCATTGATTATGCAAGAATGGGCTGCCATCAGTCAGGATGTGACCCAGAAGTTGATTGACAGCATACCAGGGCGAATTGCAAAGGTCTTGAAAAAGAAGGGTCAACACTGCAAATATTGACTCTTTGCATAAAGCCTTTTACACTTATGAATTGTTTGTAATTATACTTCAGTATACCATAGTAACGTCTGAAAAAAAGATCTAAAAACATTAAAAGCAGCAGACTTTGTAAAAATGTATCTTTGTGTCATTCTCAAACCTTTGGCCATGGCTGTATATCTTAGAGATGTGCCACTCTACAGGCAAGTTAACCACTTACGGACAGCCCGCCGTCGTTATACGTCGCTACTTTGAAGAGGAATACCGTTGTTATGGCAGCAGCTAGCTGCCATAACCCTGGTATCCTCTTCAAGAGTGGGCGGTCCACTTTAAGATAACAGTGGTCCCTGTAGCAGATTTGCCACAAGACCACTTTTATCGGCGGCGGGAGACGCTCTCCCGCCGCTCTCTCTGGTGGCCTCTGCCACTTACCGGAGCCGTCGGCAGCAGCGGAGGCGATCGGATCCTTCTGTGTCAGTGGCCTAGAGACGAGTGAGGGGAAGATGGCCCCCATCCGTCTCCATACCACTGCAGGGCGGAAGCGACGTGAAAACTTCCTCCCACTGCTCTTAAAGCAACATTTTATTTATTTAGTTATTTTTAAATTACATTCATTTATTTTATTTTTTTAATTGCATTTTAGGTATGTGAGGTATTGCCGCGAACGTTAGAGCGAGAGCAATAATTCAAGCCCTAGACCTCCTCTGTAACTCAAAATATGCAACTTGGAGAATTCTTTAAACGTTGCCTATGGAGATTTTTAAGGGTAAAAGTTTGTCACCATTCCACGAGCAAGTGCAACTTTGAAGCATGACATGTTGGGCATCAATTTACTCGGCGCAACATTATCTTTCCCAATATCAAAAAAATTGGGCTAACTTTACTGTTATCTTATTTTTAAATTACAAAAAGTGAATTTTCCCCCCAAAAAAAGTGCACTTGTAAGACTGCTGCGCAAATACTGTGTGACAAAAAGTATTACAATGACCGCCATTTTATTATCTATGGTGTTAGAAAAATATATATATAATGTTTGGGGGTTCTAAGTAATTTTCTAGCAAAAAAAATTTTTTTAACTTGTAAACACCAAATCTCAGAAAGAGGCTCAGTCCTTAAGTCGTTAAGGACATCACCAAGGCATGTTATTTAAAGGAATTTAGTATTTATTTATTTTTTTATCTTTTTTATTAAAGTTTTCCAGTGACATACATAACTAGCCCTCGCAGGGGCAACACAATTACCCGCGCATGGGCAATCTTCATGTTATCGCAACATGCTACAACATGAACTCTACCTACAACATAGACATACTAACTCATTCTTCAACCCCAATGTGGGGAGAGGTTAAATTCAGGGGGAATCTGCACTCAAGCTGGTTTTGTCAGAAAGATGCAGTATGGGAGTAACTGGGTTCAGTTCACCTACATAACAGTATATGCTAAATAAACATAATGCTAACTAGGCTTGTGTCATCTCTTCAGTTGCCATGGTACTATCATCTAGCCAGCATGTCCAGACCTTATTGAACTTTTGTGGGCAGCCCGTGCCCGAGTAGGTCGCTTTATATAAGGGTAAGCTGGCATTTACAAGGCCTTTCCAAAACCTGACAGTATAGGGAGACGGTTGTTTCCAAGTCATTGTGATGGCCTTACGAGCATAGTACAACAGTAGGGATATGAGTAATTTCCTGGCTCTAAGCATGGACAGTTGTTCCACTAGCCCCAGCAGACAATATTTAGGATCATACAGAACATGGGACTTAGTGACCTTAGCAATGATCTGAAGAACTGCCTTCCAATATTGTTCAATTGCTGGGCAAGCCCAAAAAATGTGGAAGAATTCTCCCAGTTGGTGTGAGCAGCGCTAACACTCCGGAGAGTGCATCGGCAACATCTTGTGTAGCCCGTGTGGTGTGTAGTGGGCTCTGTGTACAATTTTGTACTGCACCAGCTTGTCTCTCGCGGAGACCAGAGGGGAGAAGGGGAAATCCCAAATCTCCCTCCTGTCATCCTCGTCTAGCTCCGGTATGTTCCCCACCCATTTCCTGCGGAGGGAGGAAAACTCAGGGGCGGCAGCCGTGAGCAGGGACCCATAGAGCTGAGACGTGGGTTTCTCCAAGTCTTTCACCCGAAGGGTTGATTCCAGCTCTGAGTATATTAGCTCCACTGGTCGCCCCAAGAATTGACACCTATAGGCATGAGCCAGTTGAAGGTATCTAAAATGCGCTCACTCAGGTACATTAAATTTGGTGTGTGACACGTGAAAGGGGGTTAGCTCTCTATTAGTGATGATGTGTTCTAGAGTCACTATTTTGTATTTGGTCCAGGCCTGCAGATCTGGGATAGTATTGGACTGGGAAAGATTAGGATTCAGCCACAGTGGTGTGTGAGGAGACCAGGAGTTCGGCAGGGCCATCCTCATAGCCTCACTCAACCTCCATGCCAGCATAGTGGTACGCATGGAGGGAGTGAGGTGGTGAGACGTTTTAAGGCCTCTGAACAGCAACCCCCGCAAGGCCTCCAAAGACCCCACTATAGCCGCCTCCAGCACCATCGCAGAGTTGGTCAGATCCGGCTGCAACCACCAATGGGCGGTCACAAGCTGGGCAGCCAAGTAGTACTTGTGGCAGTGAGGGAGAGCCAAGCCCCCCCCCCTATCCACAGGCCTGGTCAAGGACGTGTGTTGCTGTATGAATTGTATTATACATCACCCTTGGATTGCTGCTACTGATTACATGCACTAAAGCACTGTGGAATTTTTCATTCATTTTTTTATCCACACTGAAGCACCTTAGAATACTTTCATATGGACTTGTGTGTCATTTCTAAGGATTGGACTGTTTACCACTATTATTTACTATGCATGTTTATGCACTTAGGCACCATAGTGTGATGCGATTTTTTTGAATCATGTGATTTTTTTGATGCAATTATTTTTTTTTAATCATTATTTATATATATTTACTTGTACTATTTGTTTGCACATATCTACATCACTTACCGCAGGACACATATCCCCCTTACTTTGTATAGTGGTGTGTGCACTATAATTTCATTAGCGCTGCATTTTGTTCATTTTATTTAGTCTTTGGCACGATTTATGAGACGTGTTTCACACTAGCAGCTTTATTTCTATACCTTAGCTGATAGGAGTGGTGGCTCGCAGGATTGTTGCATTTTTATAACACTATGTGTGGGTTATGCGTTTTAAGGTATTGAAATAGCAATGATCATTTAAACTTAGAGTTGAGCCCCCGGACATTCACGACAGAATAGTCAGCAACTCAGCATCTGAGACAGCCATCATGGAACGCCAGGGGGAGCAAGTGCAGGATGAAGCCAGCAGACCAGTGCAGGCGAGTAAACCCATTGAAGGACCATACAGTCAGTAGAGTCTGAGTCCAGCAGAACTTTTGAGCAGCAGAGTGCATAGACAGAGCATGAAAACAGATAGTCTCCTCTCCCCAAAACACATAACACCCTACCCATACACCATACAAACGTAGCTCAAAGGCAAAAAAAGGGGAAGTCAGTGAGCCACAAAAAAAGATGCAGGGCTTTGCCCCATAACAGAAAAAAACATGAATCTTCAGGTCACATGGACCTCCAGAAGCTTGCCCGCAGGGCCGGGTTGGACAATACTCTCCTCTGGGGGATCTCTTTCAGCCCAAGGGGGTCCAGAGTGAAGAGGGGGGAAACAAGGGAAACACCGGGTCACTTTGTTTGCGTGGTGTAGTCCTGGAGCACCGCTTCTGATATACAGGGGAAGGAACAGGATCCCAGGAACCGGATCAAACATTCAAAGCAAAAAACTGTAGGTCAACATGGAGCGCTTGGACGAATCATCGGGAGTTGAGCCAGGCACCAGCTGCATAAGGATTCTCAAAGTAACGGGTGGAACCGCCATCCACCACCCTAAGCTTACTGGGATACAGGAGGCTGTATTTCAGGCCCTTCTCCCGAAGGCGTTTGCGGATCTCAGTGAAGGTGCGGCGTCGTTGCTGTACTTCGGGCGATTAGTCAGCGTACAAGGAGATCTTAGAGTTCTCATAGGTAAGATCCACAGCATTCCTAGCATCTGCCAGCATTCTGTCCCTGTTCCGATAATTCAGGAGCTTGAGCAGGAAGGGTCTAGGTGGGGTAGTAGGGACCCTGTGAGCCCGCTTCACTACAAACGTGGGAGGGAGATCCTTGAGGCCTAGCAGGGTGGTGAGAAGCCTCTCAGCAAACTCAGCAGGATTGGCGCCCTCAGCCCTCTCAGGGAGTCCTACCACCCGCAGATTATTCCTCCTTAGTCTGTTTTCCATGTCAATGGTCTTTTCATGCAATAATAGTACCTGCTTTTGAAGAAGCCGCAGGTCCCTAGAGTTCTCCCGAACCGTGTCCTCCACCTGGGATATGCGAGATTATGCCTCCGACATCCGGGACCGGAACTTGTCCATGACATGGCGGATGGTATATAAGGGATATTACTGTGCTGCCTAAGAAGAGTACCTATCAGGGTGAGTGAAAAAAAGCAGCTAGCACAAACAGACTGATGATTTGTATATGAAAATGGAGGACTAATGTGCAGCGCTAGGGGGAAGGGAAAACGAAAAATGGAACAATCATGATGATATATACATATAAACAAAATGTGCATTAAATCAGTGTACAGCTTACAGTGCAATGCAATGAAGCTAGTTCGTACCACATTCCAATGGTGTACAAAACTGAAATTATATATGTGTACACTGGAATGATAAACATATACTGGGTCCACAACAGTGTAATATCTCAATCAGAGAAAAAGGGTTTCATGCTTGCTACTGCGCTTTTTTGCTATGCGATCACTTTTTAAACTTGTTCCCACTGAACGGTGCTTGTACTTTTATTCCTCCATATTTTTTATTACATTTTGTGAAGTTTTGACCTACGCCATGTGGAGCATTTTCTTTTTCTTTTCCTTTGGCTTATAATCATCATCTCCATTCCTCGCTTACGGCTTGGCCACCCGGAAAGGGTGACCTGTTAGTGCTGGGGTTCTACAACCATCACAGAATTTCAGGAGACGGGAATCACCAGTTTTCATCCACCTGGCAGTTTCCAGAACCAGCCTTAATCCATCTCGCACGCCGGCAGGAGGAACCAGTGATTGATCGTCCAGACATCGTTGTCTATGCTTGATTGACTCACCGATCGGTGGATGAGTCCACAGTTTCTGGTAAGAGTTATCTACCCCTTCCCTTGGTGGTGGATTCACAGTCCTTTGTTGGTGATATCACAATTGCACCTCAAGAGTCATCTTTTGTCACACATTGGCTTTCAGAGACTGATTATTGATGTTTTTTTTATTGAGAACTTTTTATTGTTTCTAATTTTGGGAGTCTCCACTTTGCATTACCTGTTTGTTGGGACTTTTTCTCTAAATGAGATATTACACTGTTGTGGACACAGTATATGTTTATCACTCTAGTGTACACATATATAATTTCAGTTTTGTACACCATTGGAATGTGGTACGCACTAGCTTCATTGCATTGCACTGTAAGCGGTACACTGATTTAATTTTTAGTTTTCCCTTCCCCTAGCGCTGCGCATAAGTCCTCCATGTCATGGCGGATGAGACTGACTGTCATGTACCTGGGTGTATTTGAACTGGGATCTTCCTGGTCCCAAAGCTGCAGCCTTACCTGTTGCGCTACTGAGCAGATCTAGACTTTTGGAAATGTCCTCTCAGTATTAAACATTACCTTGGACTCACTAGCCCCACCTACTGCCAGCTGTGGACAATTTTCAATCAAAGCAGCCCTTAAAAAGGAAGTGATGCTATCTCTCAGCGCCCGTTTGTGTGGAATAGCTCCCTGGGTGTTGTGACTGCTTTTTGATCCTGATTTTCGTGTTGAACTTCTGCCTGAATTCCTGACTACTCTCCAGCCTGCTGATTTTGTACTTCACTGCCAGCTCGTGTATGACCTTTGCCTGCCTGACCACTCTCTGGATTTCGATCGTGTACCATTTTGCCTGATCTGTTGCCAACCTAATCTGCCTGACTACGTTTTCGCCTGAATCCTCAGCACACAAGTTCCACTTCGGACACTACCTATCACAGGTACCTTACATTACAAATGGGCCACAATGACAGTGGACCCTGCTGAGATTGTTAAGGCGATTTCACGTCAGGGACAATTGATTGGAGCTCATGAACAGCATCTTTCTTCCCTGGACGCCAAGTTAGATGAACTTTGTACTATGCTTAAATCTTGTTTGCCTGCTTCCTCTGCTACGGTCCAGACTCTGGATCCTACTCCTGCTACGATCCAACCCACCTCTTCTGTACCACCCAAACTTCCTATGCCTGACAAATTTGGTGGTGATACTGAGGACTGCAGAGGCTTTTTAAATGTTTGCCGTTTGCATTTCCGCAACAACCCTGGGACCTTTAGCACTTCTTCTGCCAAAGTGACTTTTGTAATTTCCTTGTTAAAGGGGAAGGCCCTGGCCTGGGTCTCTCCTTATCTGGAACGCAATGATCCTGTGCTGCAAGACGCTGACAAATTTCTGGCTTCTCTCCAGACTGTATTTGACAAGCCAGATAGAGCTTCTGCAGCTGAGTACTCACTCTTGGACATGCAACAAGGCACCAGGTCTGTGGCACAATATGCTATTGAGTTTCGTACCCTTGCTGCTGAGACTACTTGGGACTCAAGGGCATTACGTGCAGCCTTCCGAAAAGGTCTTGCAGATCGCATCAAAGATGAATTAGTCTATAAGGATTCCCCAGAAGACCTAGAGAAATTCATAGAGCTCTGTGTTCGTCTGGATGTCCGGTATCATGAAAGGTGCCAAGAGAGACTTAGAACTCGCAAGTTTCCTCGGCCAGTCTACCGTTTGGCCCCTAACTTCCAAGCACCACCTCAGCCAGAACCTGAAATCTCAGTTGAACCCCAGACACCTGTGGAACCCATGGATGTAAGCCGTCTCCACCTAACTGAGTCTGAGAAACAAAGGAGGCGTGCATTGGGCCTATGCCTATACTGTGGACTTAAAGGACATTTATTATCTGTCTGCCCTTCCCGTCCAGTAAAAGGCAGGGTCTAACCAGTGTTGGAGGAGCTGGCTTAGACCTTACAGGTATATCCTCCAAGACCAAGATTACCATTCCTGCAATTATCCATTTACCCTCTAAACTTGTCTCCTGTGAGGCTTTTGTGGATTCTGGAGCTGCTGGCATATTCTTGGACTACACTTTTGCTAAAAAAAATAATATCCCATTTGTTCCAAAATCTAGACCCCTGAACATTACCACCGTGAATGGACAACCCTTGGGAGATGGCATTGTAAAATTTGAGACTATGACAATCACCCTTCAGGTAGGCGTACTCCACAAAGAGGAAGTTGTCTTGTCTCTTATTGATTCTCCACTTCTGCCTGTTATCCTTGGTTACCCATGGTTACAACAACATAACCCTTCTTTTGATTGGGAAAATGGAGAACTAACCTCTTGGGGGTCGTTCTGTCATTCAAACTGTTTGTCTCAACCCAAAAGACTTCCTGCTTGTATGTTGGCTTCCGTGGCCGTCCCACCTACCTTGCCTCATGAATACCATGCGTTTGCAGACGTATTTTGCAAGCAAAAGGCAGAGGTTTTACCTCCACATCGTTCTTTTGACTGTGCAATTAAATTGATTCCTGGAGCACCTCTTCCCAAAGGAAGGACCTATCCCCTGTCTTTGCCTGAACAAAAATCCATGGAGGAATACGTAAAAGACAACTTGGAAAGAGGTTTTATCCGACCCTCTTCTTCTCCAGTAGGGGCAGGTTTTTTCTTTGTTGAAAAAAAAGATGGGGGTCTTCGACCATGCATAGACTATCGAGGGTTAAATCAAATCACTGTAAAAGACTCCTACCCTTTGCCTCTCATTCTTGAACTGTTTGATGTACTTAAGGGGGCTGTTATCTTCTCCAAGCTAGACCTACGAGGGGCTTATAATCTAATTCGAATTAAAGACGGGGACGAGTGGAAGACAGCATTCAACACTCGTAATGGACATTTTAAATATCTGGTTATGCCATTTGGGTTGTGTAACGCCCCTGCTGTCTTCCAACGTTTCATGAATGACATTTTTCATGATTTCAGCAACAGTTTTGTGATCATCTACTTGGACGACATTTTAATCTTTTCCAAGACTCATCTAGAGCACATCTCGCATGTAAAGCAGGTATTGCAACGACTGAGAGAAAACCATCTTTACGCGAAGATTGAGAAATGCAGTTTCCATCAAAGCCGTATTCCTTTCCTTGGATACATTATAAGTGCTGCCGGTTTCCAAATGGACCCTCAAAAACGTTCCGCTGTCTTGCAATGGCCCCAACCGACCACTTTAAGAGGGCTCCAAAGCTTTCTAGGGTTCGCAAATTACTACAGACGCTTCATCAAAGGTTTTGCCTCCATTGCGGCCCCCCTTACTGCTATGACTAAGAAAGGTACAAATTGCAAGGTATGGTCCTCAGAAGCAGAATCGGCTTTCCAGCAATTAAAAGACATGTTCAGCAAAGCTCCAATTCTTCAGCATCCAAATCCCGATCTCCAGTACATAGTTGAGGTTGATGCCTCTGAGGTAGGAGCAGGTGCCGTGCTCTCCCAGAGACAGCCTAAGTCTGGTAGAATCCATCCAGTAGCATTTTTTTCTAGAAAGTTTTCTCCAGCGGAGATGAATTACGATGTTGGGAATCGAGAACTACTGGCCATCAAATTGGCATTGTCTGAATGGCGACATCTTCTGGAAGGGGCTCCCAAACCTTTTTCTATCCTCACTGACCATAAAAACCTACTGTACCTTCAGACTGCAAGACGTTTGAACTCACGTCAGGCTCGATGGGCTCTGTTTTTCTCCCGTTTTAATTTTGTTCTTTCTTATGTTCCTGGGCATAAAAACAAGAAAGCCGATGCTCTTTCCAGACAGTTTGCTACCTCTGAAGAAGACCAACCTACCGAGCAGTATATAATCCCACCTCACAAAATTGTCGCACAGATCTCTACGGCTCTTTCCCAACAGTTACAAGAAACACAGAATTGTGTTCCCCAAGGCTTGAAGATACCACCAGGTCGCCTGTTCGTAGCCCCTAGCCTCAGAAAACCTGTACTCCTCTGGGCAAATGATGGTGTTTTATCTGGTCATCCTGGTGTCACCATCACTCTTAAGACCTTGCAGCATCATGTCTGGTGGCCTCATATGAAAAGGGATGTTACTGACTATGTGGCTGCCTGTCCAACTTGTGCTGCTAATAAAGTACCCCGTACATTGCCTACTGGACTGTTACAACCACTTTCAGCACCTCGTCAGCCTTGGACCCATTTGACTATGGACTTCATTACAGACTTACCCAAGTCCGAGGGCATGACTGCTATATGGGTCATAGTGGATCGCTTTTCAAAAATGTCTCATTTTGTGCCGCTCCCGGGATTACCTACAGCGGAAGCACTGTCTACTCTCTTCCTTTCCCATATTGTGAGATATCATGGCATACCTACCAATGTCGTCTCAGACCGCGGATCCCAGTTTGTTTCCCGATTCTGGAGAGCGCTCTGCAAGAAACTGGGAGTAACGCTTTCACTCTCTACCTCACATCACCCTCAAACAGATGGTCAAACCGAACGCATGAACCAGACCCTAGAAACCTATCTTCGACATTATGTCAATGCCTTACACTCTAACTGGTCTGAGTATTTGCCTTTAGCTGAGTTCGCCATTAATTCCCGTTGGCACAGTGCTCTTCATACCACACCATTCTACACAGCCCTAGGCTATCACCCTCAGACTTTTCCCCTACTTCAGCCTTCTTCTGGTGTACCAGCAGCAGATCAGCGGGTTAAAAATATTCTGCTACATTGGAAAAAGATTTGCTTATTACTACGGAAGTCAGCAGGCAAGTATGCACTTTTTTCCAACAAACGAAGACGCCATATACCTCTATATGTGGTGGGGGACAGAGTTTGGCTATCAACCAAATATGTGAGACTGAAACAACCTTCTACCAAATTGGGCCCTCGATTCATTGGTCCTTACAGAATTATTGCTCGAGTCGGGCCAGTCTCCTATCGGTTGAAATTACCCTCCTCTCTCCGGATTCATCCTGTGTTCCACGTTTCCCTCCTCAAAAAAGCAATTTTCAATCGCTACTCCAGAACGCAACAGCTACCTCCTTCTGTTCTTGTTGATGGACAAAATGAGTTTGAAGTCTCCAAGATTCTTGATTCTAGAAGACAGGGTCGTGGCCTTCGGTATCTGGTTCATTGGAAGGGATATCCTGTCACAGACCGTTCCTGGGTTCCAGCCAAAGATCTGCATGCCCCTTCTCTTATTCGAGACTTCCATGCCTCCTTTCCCACTAGGCCCCGCTAGGCCCCCGGAGGGGTCCACTGGGGAGGGGGCCCTGTCATGTACCTGGGTGTATTTGAACTGGGATCTTCCTGGTCCCAAAGCTGCAGCCTTACCTGTTGCGCTACTGAGCAGATCTAGACTTTTGGAAATGTCCTCTCAGTATTAAACATTACCTTGGACTCACTAGCCCCACCTACTGCCAGCTGTGGACAATTTTCAATCAAAGCAGCCCTTAAAAAGGAAGTGATGCTATCTCTCAGCGCCCATTTGTGTGGAATAGCTCCCTGGGTGTTGTGACTGCTTTTTGATCCTGATTTTCGTGTTGAACTTCTGCCTGAATTCCTGACTACTCTCCAGCCTGCTGATTTTGTACTTCACTGCCAGCTCGTGTATGACCTTTGCCTGCCTGACCACTCTCTGGATTTCGATCGTGTACCATTTTGCCTGATCTGTTGCCAACCTAATCTGCCTGACTACGTTTTCGCCTGAATCCTCAGCACACAAGTTCCACTTCGGACACTACCTATCACAGGTACCTTACACTGACCTCCGTGGACACTGTGTCAATTTTGGAGGTGAGCGTCTTTTTCAGTGAAGTTATCGTCGCCATAAGGTCCGCTGTGGAGGGCGCTGCGTCTCCCATGCTCCCGGAGGCCGTCTGTGTGCCTGCTGCAACACAGGATGGAGAGCAGGGGGCAGAGCGCATGGGCAAGATGGCCGCCGACTGGGGAGAGCGGACTTGAGACGGCGCGTGTTTTCTGTACTTACGGCGTCCCGGAGCCATCTAGGAGGACCGGAGAAGAGGAGGAACAGTGCGGGGAAACGAAAAGAAAGAGAACGGCGCCCTCTAAGTGCACCATGTTTAAAATATCTTTAATATATAAGGATTAAAAACACTCACATTTGAGTAGAAGTAATAAGGCATGTTAGGGGTTAAGCTTGTTTCATCCGCATGTGTCCTGATGGAGTGTGTGCATCACGGGCTGATGGTGAAGATCTGGGCCCTGTAGCAGTCCTGTCTGCACTGAATGTGTACAGCGCTGGCCGGCGGCTGGGACGGGGATCGCGGAGGCTCCGTGTTGTGATGTTATCGTCACTTCTGGGATTCAGGCTTGCGGCTTCTTTAGGCTGGATAGTGGCCATCTTAGGTGTGGTAATTTGTACCATAAGGTGAAGGGGAGTGGAGGGGGGAGTGGCAATCAACACAGGTAGCCATGGAAACCTCACTGGCTATGAACCGATTTTTTAACATCTGTCATTTCTAGTCGTGTCACTTTTTTCATCCGCATTATAGCTGGGCCACTCCCCCGTGCTCGAGAGCACAGGGGAGTGGCCCAGCTATAATGCAGATGAAAAAAGTGACACGACTAGAAATGACAGATGTTAAAAAATCGGTTCATATTTACGACATTAACCATTATGATAGAATTGGGGCTATATCTAAGAGGACTCTATGAGACTATATTTTATAAAAAGGTGTATAATATATCAAGATTTAACCACTTAACGACAGCCCCATGTACATTTACGTCGGCAAAATGGCACGGACAGGCACAATCACGTACCTGTACGTGACTGCCTTCGTATGGGTGGGGGGTAATGTAAACACAGGCAGAGGAAGTGATGTCATCTCTCCATGCGGCGGTCTTTTCGGTCGGGCGCGAGGAGAGAAGACATCTCACAGTAAGTGCACCAACACTACACTGACACCAGTACACGTAGGCACACTTACACCCCCCAGTCACCCCCAGATCATCCCCCAGTACTGGGGTCACAGTGTCACCGTTTGCAGTGGTAATTTTTTTACTGATCACTGCAATCAGTGTCATTTGTGACAGTAATGCCCCATACACACGATCGTTTTTCATGCCGTTAAAAATGCCATTAAAAAAAATGGCCATTAAAAATGATCGTGTGTAGGCTCCAGAGCATTTTTAACGTCGTGAAAAACGGGCATTAAAAATTTCGAACATGCTCTCTTTTTTCACGTCGTTTTTCATGTCGTTTTTTTTAACGACGTGAAAAACGATAGTGTGTATGCTTTAACGACGTGAAAAAAAAATGCGCATGCTCAGAATCAAGTATGAGACAGGAGCGCTCGTTCTGGTAAAACTAGCGTTCGTAATGGAGATAGCACATTCGTCACGCAGTCACGGACTGAAAAGCACGAGACTGAAAAGAGCGAATCGTCGCTCAACAAACTTTACTAACATGAAGGGTGGCGCCATTCGAACGGAACTTCCCCTTTATAGTGCCGTCGTACGTGTTGTACGTCACTGCGCTTTGCTTGATCGTTTTTTAAAATGATCGTGTGTACGCAAGACAGGCTTGAGAGGAAACATGAAAAAAAACGACGTGAAAAACGTCAAGAAAAAAAATGGCAAGAAAAACGATCGTGTGTATGGGGCATAAAAAGTTGCAGGGCAGTTAGGTTTAGGCCCCTTTAGGTCCAGGGTAGCCCCCTAACCCCCCTAATAAAGGTTTAACCCCTTGATAGCCCCCTAGGTAACCCTTTAACCCCATATTGCCAGCATCACTAAGCAATCGTTTTTCCAATCGCTGTATTAAGGCCCATACACACTATCAGATTTTCTGCTGATTTTTGTCATCAGATTTACCAAAACCATCTAATATGAGGTCAAACCTTAAGAGTTTCAATTTGTATGCAATCAGGCAGGCCCTTGTACTACATGGTTTTGGTAAATCTGATGACAAAAATCAGAAGAAAATCTGATAGTGTGTATGGGGCTTTAGTGTCGGTGGTGCCCCTAGGGAGCCAGTTATTTTTTTTTAGGTTCGCTGCAGGTTTTTATAGCGTCAGGTACCCCCATAAATTATTTTAAAACCCTGATTGCCCCTAGAGTTAACCCTTTCACCAGTGATCACCATATAAGTGTCACTGGTGACACTGGTTAGCCAGTTAGTTATTTAGTTATTTAGGTTACCCGTTAGGTTTTTATATATCATCAGGTACCCCCATATATTACCTAATAAAGGTTTTAACCCCCTGATTGCCCCTAGTTAACCCTTTCACCAGTGATCACCGTATAAGTGTTACGGGTGACGCTGGTTGGTTAGTTTGCTTTTTATAGCATCAGGGCACCCGCCGTATATAACCCAAAAAAGGTTTAACCCCCTGATCGCCCGGCGGGTGATATCAATTAGGTTTTAGACTCAGAGAGGGTCTGCGTCGCCCCAGAGAGCGTCAGGTTTGTGCCAGTAACGCTAACACCCACGCCCAAAGCATACACCTCCCTTAGTGGTAAAGTATCTGATCAGATCTATACTAACGCCCCGAGCGGTTTAGGGTTCCCAAAAACGCAGTGTTATGCCGCGTACACACGACCGTTTTTCTCGTCGAGAAAAATTAAATTTTTTCCTTTGGACGAGAAAAACAATCGTCTGTGGGCTTTTTCTCGTTTTTCTCGACGTGAAAAACGCCATTAATCACGACGAGAAAAATTAGAACATGCTCTAATTTTTCTCTGCGTTTTGCATGTCGTCGTTTTTCTCGTCATGAAAAATGGTCGTGTGTAGGCTTTAACGACGTGAAAAAAGCACGCATGATCAGAAGCAAGTGATGAGAAGGAAGCGCTCGTTCTGGTAAAACTACCGTTCATAATGGAGATGGCACATTCGTCATGCAGGAAATTATTGCATCGTTTAATGCAGCTCATTCTTTTCTTCGTTCTAATGCTGCAATAATCCAATTCTCTTGCTGCTGATATTCTCACAGAGTTATGAAAAAGTTTTGTCTTTATTATTTATTGTTTTCTCATGATTAATCTATATTTATTGTAAGCTAGATCTCCCTAAATATCCAATTTTTTTGAGTTTCCATCTTGTATTGAAGATGTTATTTTTGATAATTATTTTGATAATATTTTAGACTGTTTTCCCATATTATTTGATATTTTTGAGTGTGTCAAGTTACCACAACAACATTATTATTTATTCTAATTTACTCTCAAGGAGGTTAGTGTCCCTTGTTAATTTCACAATTTTTTTTTCCAATGTCCCTGCCTACTCACTAGCAAACTGTCTATTTAGAATAAAAACACATGTTCATTTTTTATCATGAAACAAAAATACCATTTATTCTGGCCTAAAAACAAATTAAAGGTTAAGGCAAAACAAAACCACAGGTAAAGTAAAACTAAAGAAGCCTGGAATAGAGTTGAGCGGACACCTGGATGTTCGGGTTCGACGGGTTCGGCCAAACTTCAGAAAAAAGTTTGGGTTCGGGACCGAACTTTAACCTGAACCCGGACCTGAACCCGAACCCCATTGAAGTCAATGGGGACCCGGACTTCTAAGGACTAAAAAGGCTCTAAAAAGGTAATGGAAAGGGCTAGAGGGCTGCAAATGGCAGCAAAATGTTGTTAAGAGCATGGCAAGTGCTCTGCAAACAAATGTGGATAGGGAAATAACTTAAAATAACATTAAAAAAATAAAAATAAAAAATAATAATCTTGACCTAGGAGGACGAGGTCCATATGGAGTAGGAGGTTGAAGTGGCGGTGGATGTGGCTGTGTAGGTGGAAGCGGCGGTGGAGGAGGACGAGGTAGCCAACACTGATTCAAAAATGCAACAATGGCTGTGTAATGCCGGTGATGTGTCGAATTCTGTCCCCCGTCAAATAGCGTCCACCCTGTACTGCGCTTGCTCAGTATGTAGGACAGGGGGATTTTGAAAATCTCCCAAGACGAACGGCGCCTGCGTGGTGAGTTCAGGTGAAGGCCACACCATCCGTGGTTCAAGACGAGCCAAGTGAGGCCGTGCCCGAAGCGTGGCGATCGAACCAAGCCCGTGAGGGGCCCTGTTATTATGTGCTACCGTATGTCCACTTGGATGGTGGGGCTTGAACCTGCACTCACAGCGCAGGCGCCGTTCATCTTCGGAGATTTTGTGAATCTCCTTGTCCTCTGTACTGCGCAAGCGCTGCGCCTTCGCAGTATGGGCCGGACACAATCCGATGGCCGGACAGTTTTTGTCACAACACCGGTATACATGTCTATTCTGCACAAGGTACGGACAAGTCCTGTAGGATCCATGCCTGGTTCATTTTAATGAACGTGAGCTTGTCCACATTGGCTCTGGACAGGCGGCTGCGCTTGTCTGTGATAACGCCCCCTGCCGTGCTAAATACACGTTCAGATAATACACTGGCTGCAGGGCAGGCCAGCACCTCCAAGGCATAAAGGGCAAGCTCAGGCCATGTGCCCAATTTGGAGACCCAGAAGTTAAAGGGGGCAGACCCGTCATCCAGTACGTGTAGGCCTGTGGACACATACTGCTCAACCATGTTGGTGAAATGCTGCCTCCTGCTAAGACGTTCCATCTCAGCTGGTGGTGCTGGTTGTTGTGGCGTGCTGACAAAGCTTTTCCACATTTCAGCCATGCTAACCCTGCCTTCTGAGGTGCTGCCGGTGCCCCGGCTGCGTTGGCGACCTCTTCCTCCTCCTCTGCCTTCGCCTTGTGCTTCCACCGTACGCCCGCTGTCAGGTGGGAATGCCACCAGCAGCGCGTCTACCAGCGTGCGCTTGTACTCGCACATCTTACGATCCCGCTCCAGTGAGGGAATTAAGGACGGTACGTTGTCCTTGTAACGGGGATCCAGCAGGGTGGCCACCCAGTAATCAGCACCAGTTAAAATGTGGGCAACTCGGCGGTCATTGCGGAAACACTGCAGCATGTAATCGCTCATGTGTGCCAGGCTGCCCAGAGGCAAAGAAAAGCTGTCCTCTGTGGGAGGTGTATCGTCTGTGTCCTCTGTATCCCCCCAGCCACGCACCAGTGATGGCCACGAGCTGGTCTGGGTGCCACCCTGCTGTGAAAATGCCTCCTCCTCCTCCTCCTCCTCCTCCTCCTCTATCTCCTCCTCCACCTCGTCATCCTCCAGAACTGTTCCCTTTCCGCCGGACAATTGTGTACCTGGCGTTTGTTGGTGCAGGAACCCACCCTCGTAGCCACTTGTGAAAGACTGCCCTGAAAGCCTTTGAAATGATCCCGCTTCCTCCTCCTCATCCTCCTGTGCCACATCCTCTTCCATCATCGCCCGAAGCGTTTTTTCAAGGAGGCATAGAACTGGGATAGTAACGCTAAGAACGGCGTCATTGGCACTGGACATGTTGGTGGAGTACTCGAAACAGCGCAACAAGGCACACAGGTCTCGCATGGAGGCCCAGTTATTGGTGGTGAAGTGGTGCTGTTCCGCAGAGCGACTCACGCGTGATTGCTGCAGCTGAAACTCCACTATCGCCTGCTGCTGCTCGCACAGTCTGGCCAGCATGTGCAAGGTGGAGTTCCACCTTGTGGGCACGTCACATATGAGGCGGTGAGCGGGAAGGCCGAAGTCACGCTGCAGCGCTGACAGGCGAGCAGCAGCAGGGTGAGATCGCCGAAAGTGCGCACACACAGCCCGCACTTTCTGCAGCAGCTCTGGCATATTGGGGTAATTTTTAAGGAACCTCTGGACCACCAAGTTCAGCACATGCGCCAGGCAAGGGATGTGCGTCAAACCGGCTAGGCCCAGAGCTGCTACGAGATTTCGCCCATTATCGCACACCACCAGGCCGGGCTTGAGGCTCACTGACAGCAACCACTCATTGGTCTGTTGTTCCATGTCCCTCCACAACTCCTGCGCGGTGTGGGGTTTTTCCCCCAAACAGGAAAGTTTTAAAACAGCCTGCTGTCGTTTACCCCTGGCTGTGCTGAAGTTGGTGGTGAAGGTGTTACGCTGACCGGATGAGGAGGCGGTAGAGGATGAGGAAGCGGAGTAGGAGGAGTTAGCAACAGGAGGCAAACTGAAGCGCCCTGCAATCCTCAGTGGTGGAAGGACATGCGCCAAACTGCTATCTGCCTCAGGCCCAGCCGCCACTGCATTTACCCAGTGTGCTGTTAGGGAGATATAACGTCCCTGACCGTGCTTACTGGTCCACGCATCCGTAGTTAGGTGGACCTTGCCACAGATGGCGTTGCGCAGTGCACACCTGATTTTGTCCCCCACTTGGTTGTGCAGGGAAGGGATGGCTCGCCTGGAAAAATAGTGGCGGCTGGGTACGACGTACTGTGGGACAGCCAATGCCATCAGGCTTTTAAAACTCTGCGTCTCCACCAGACGGAATGACAGCATTTCAAAGGCCAGGAGTTTTGAAATGCTGGCATTCAGGGCCAGGGATCGCGGGTGGCTAGGGGGGTACTTCCTCTTCCGCTCCAATGTTTGGGAGATAGAGAGCTGAACGCTTCCATGGGACATTGTGGAGATGGTTGGTGACCCAGGTGGTAGTGTTGCTGGCAGATCCTCTGTTTGCGGGGTGGCAGGTGCCACTGTCACTACAGAGGTGGATGAAGAGGCCGAGACTGCAGCAGAAGAGGAAGCAGGAGGAGCCAGAGACCTTTCTTGGTTTTTGAGGTGTCTACTCCACTGCAGCTCGTGCTTTGAACTTAGATGCCTGGTCATGCAGGTTGTGCTCAGGTTGAGAACGTTTATGCCTCGCTTCAGGCTCTGATTGCACAGCTTGCAAACCACTCCTGTCTTGTCATCAGCACATTGTGTGAAGAACTGCCACGCTGGGGAACTCCTTGGACCTGGCTTTGGTGTGCTCGGTCCCTTGCTGCGTTGGGCAGTAGCAGACATACTGTCTAGCTGACAGACGCTCCGCTTTTGCACCCTGCTCCCTCTTCTGCTGTGCTGGTGGCTCTGTGCGACCACCGCCTCTTCCTCCAAACTACACTGGTCACCTGCATAACGTTGATTCCATGTGGGGTCGAGGACCTCATCGTCCTCCACATCATCTTCCACCCAGTCTTCACCCCTGCCCTCCTTGTCTGTCTGTACAATTGCGAAAGCAGCAGCAGTTGGCACCTGTGTTTCGTCATCATCCGAGACGTACTGTGATGGTCCTCCCATGTACTCATCATGAAACATAAGTGGTTGGGCATCAGTGCACTCAATCTCTTCCACTTCTGGGGCAGGGCTAGGTGGATGGCCCTGGGAAACCCTGCTAACAGAGTCATCGAAAAGCAGAAGAGACTGCTGCATGATTTGGGGCTCAGACTGCTTGGCTGATTTGCAAGGGGGTGAGGTGAAAGACTGATGGACATGGGTTTCAGGTGCCAACTCTGTTCTTTCATCAGAAGAGTGGGTGGGAGACAATGTGAGGGAACCCGAGGCACTGTCAGCAACCCAATCTACTATCGCCTGTACTTGTCCTGGCCTAAACATTCGTACAGCCTCATTAGGCGCGACAAAATACCGCCGCAGGCTCGGTCGCCTACTCGCACCTGAGGAAGGTGTTTCACTTGTGCGTGTATCTGGCACAGATCCACCACGTCCTCTCCCTGCAACAGGAGCTCCACCAGCAGCACCACGACCGGGGCCACCACGTCCCTTTGACCTTCTCCTCATATTTTCAAAATTTAGGATCTTGCCCTAAATGGGTGTTTTTGGAAGCGCATAACACACCCACAGTACGTAACCGCTGAATCGCACAGCTACAGAACTGCAGAAAATGCTATTCAAAAAAAATGTTGTTTTTTTAGTATAGCACAGTAGGAGAAAACTATATAGAAATTGTTTATTTCACACACCTCAAAATATGTATAACACACTGCAACCTTTTTTTGGTGCCACTAAACGGCGTTTTTTGGAAGAGCAGAACACACCCACAGTACGTAACCGCTGAATCGCACAGCTACAGAACTGCAGAAAATGCTATTCAAAAAAAATGTTTTTTTTTTAGTATAGCACAGTAGGAGAAAACTATATAGAAATTGTTTATTTCACACACCTCAAAATATGTATAACACACTGCAAACTTTTTTTTGTGCCCCTAAACGACGTTTTTTGCAAGCGCACATTAAAGTGCAATTTTTTTTTTTTTTGGCCCTAAACGGGTCTTTTTTTGCACGAGCAAAATAAAATGCTTTTTTTTTTTTGCCCTATGGGTCTTTTGGAAAAGAGAACAATAAAGTGCCTTTTTTTCCCCCTAAAAGTTAGATTTTCTCTGACACTGGGCTCATGGCAGTGAAAAAAGACTGCACTGCAACACAAATAGGTAGACCTATGCAGATCGCTGATTTTAATCTCTGAATCTGGACTCCTATATAATATTCTCTCTCCCTGAAAGCACCAACACAGGAACCTGGCCCTACACCACACTATCTCTCTATCTTTTCCCTCAGATTGTAGAATCAGGACTACCTCTTCTATCTTTCTATCTCTCCCTAAAAGCAGCAGCAGCAGACTAGATCCTCTCCCTATCTATTCTGAAGCAGAGTGTCATGTGTGCTGTGTGCCTCTAGCTTATATAGAAGCTGGGTCACATGTTGCACTGACCAATCACAGCCATGCCATTAGTAGGCATGGCTATGATGGCTTCTAAGGGCACACCAGCTAATCAAAAGGTGATTGGCTGGCCCCTGAAGCATTTCTAAATGCGTTATTAGATTTCCGAACCCGAACCCGAACCCGGACTTTTGGGCAAAGTCCGGGTTCGGGTTCGGGAAAAAGCTAAAGTTCGGTACGGACCCGAACTTTACAGTTTGGGTTCGCTCAACACTAGCCAGGAAGACAGCACTGGAGACCCTGCTTAAATTAGTGCAGACACAGATCACCACAGCAAACACCAAAGGATGAGAAGACAAAAATTGGGACCATCTGAAGGACATATCCTGGGCTTATTTCCTGCTTTTCTTCTTTGCCTTCTCTGCAGGCTTCCCTGCAGCCTTCCTTGGAGGCTGTGTCCGTGGAGGAGGGACTGGAGCAGGAGCAGGGAGTGGGGCAGGAGCAGGGAGTGGGGCAGGAGCAGGGAGTGGGGCAGGAGCAGGGAGTGGGGCAGGAACTGGAGCAAGGACATAAGAAACATCCACAACGTCCGTAAAGTCATTGAGTTTCCCCAACATGCCCATAGTTACGACCTTCAAGAACAGCTGCTAAAATGCAGCGGACCTAGAGGAGAACTGAAGAACTTAAGCGTCACACAGCGGGAAACTCAAATTCAAACGGAGCGGACGAAGAAAGAAGAAGCCGGAGCAAGATGCAGGTGAGAAGACCGAAGGAAGAAGGAAGATGAAGATGGAGATGAAGATGGAGATGAAGATGAAGAGGAAGAGAAAGATGGAGGAAGAAACTCGAATGCAGAAAAGAAGAAGGAAGAAGATGGAAGAAAGAAAAAAACATAAATAAAGGAATGGTCAAAAACCATCTATTGTCATTTTTTACATTTTGTACTCTTTTTTGGTGAAATGGTAGGGGTACAATGTACCCCATTACCAATTCACATAGGGGAGGCCTGGATCTGGGGGTCCCCTTTGTTAAAGGGGTCTTCCAGATTCCGATAAGCCCCCCGCCCGCAGACCCCCACAACCACCGGGCAAGGGTTGTGGGGATGAGGCCCTTGTCCCCATCAACATGGGGACACCCTCCCCATGTTGAGGGCATGTGGCCTGGTACGGTTCAGGAGGGAGGGGGGCCACTCTCTCGTCCCCCCTCTTCCCCTGCGGCCGGCCAGGTTGCGTGCTCGGATAAGGGTCTAGTATGGTTTTTTGGGGGGACTCCACGCCATTTTTTTTTAATTTGGGGTGGAGTTCCCCTTAAAATCCTTTCCAGACCTGAAGGGCCTGCAAATAGAATTTGGGGGGACCCCAAGTTTTTTTTTTTTTTAAAAATGACTTTTCAATGTATTGCCATTTGCCGGGACCCGAGAATTCATTCTAGCCGTGATTGAGTTTTAAATGAAGTTTTAAATTTCCAAAATGACACTTTGTGCAGGGCCAGTTCTAACAGCACGGGAAGCAAGCGCAAAGTTACATGCATATTGCCCAACACCGGACCCGAACATACAGTGAATTTTTAGGTTTCGGCTCCGGGACCCAAAAACACAATAGTTCTGTACGGTACCGAACTTTACAGTTCGGGTCCGCTCAACCCTCGACATATCAAGTCTGAAAAATGTTACGTACCCGCGATCTACACGTTCGTTGCTTCCGACCTTCTTCCACTCACTGAACGTCGCTTTCAACAATGCTTATTTCCGTTATATTACAGTGTGCATGCGTGACGCTCCGCGCGCTTTCCCGCCCCTGACGTTCGTTAGACTACTTTCCCCGCCCCTTCTTGCTCGTCCTTAATGACGGAGACTGACAACATGGTGGCGACTCACCGAGATGAAGAGGAAAGTGTGGAAGGAGGCAGGACCAGATCCAGGAGATACAAAGCCACTAACATGTCGTTTGAGGAGATGGTGGAAATGGTCACCATATTGCTGAGGGAGGATTATGACGCAAAACATGGCCCATATAAAAAGCCGAATCAGGTGAAGGGCCAGATCATGGATAAAGTGGTCCAAACTCTGTCCAGGAAATTTGGGGTTCGCAGGTCGAAGGAACAGATCCGCAAACGATGGTCGGACATTAAGTTGAGGGAGCCGGAGCAATATAAGAAAATTTAAAAAGTGATCCGAAAAAGTAAGTCAATTTACATTTACTCAGATTTTTATTAATAGTGTGGTGCTGCATGTGCTTTTTATTTAATGTATGTAGTACAGTTCAAGATGTCCGGGTTAATGTTCTTGGGCACACGAATCGATCGTAGAAATCCTCGTTCAAACGCTCACTAAATGACGATCTTTTGGTCCAATTCAGTGTTAACTACATTTGATCATTCCTAATAATAGGCATGTTCAAATTTAGTTATCACTGTATTTCCCCAAAACATCGTATTATTGGTAATGAACGAGGATTTCGACGATCGATCCTTGTGCCCGAGAACATGAAACCGGACATCTTGAACAGTTCAAGATGTCAATTTTCATGTTCTTGGGCACAAGAATCAATCGTCGAAATCCTCGTTCATTACCAAAAAAACGATGTTTTGGGGGAATACAGTGATAACTAAATTTGAACATGCCTATTATTAGGAATGATCAAATGTAGTTAACACTGAATCGGACCAAAAGATCGTCATTTAGTGAACGATTGAACGAGGATTCCTACGACTGATTCTTGTGCCCAAGAACATGAAACCGGACATCTTGAACAGTTCAAGATGTCAATTTTCATGTTCTTGGGCACAAGAATCAATCGTCGAAATCCTCGTTCATTACCAAAAAAACGATGTTTTGGGGGAATACAGTGATAACTAAATTTGAACATGCCTATTATTAGGAATGATCAAATGTAGTTAACACTGAATCGGACCAAAAGATCGTCATTTAGTGAACAATTGAACGAGGATTCCTACAAATGATTCTTGTGTCCAAGAACATGAAACCGGACATCTTGAACTATTTATGTGATAATTAATTAGAAACATGGTTGTGTATGTGTTGGTAACTATATTTAACTAATGTAACTGGATTCAGTGTACGGTTAGGAGAGTATGCTCAGCAGCTGCTTACACATCTGGACTCATTAGCACAAGTGTGGGCCACAAGAACAACCTTTTGATGGTGTCACACACAGGTGATCCAGTGGATACTTGGTGTGTTTCCTTGTGTGAAACCTGACCAAAATAGATTAATCTACCAGCTTGGGAAATGGATACAATCATGTGTTCAGCTTAGAAATAATTTCCAAAAATACAATTGTACCACACTTCCAAAGAATGATTAACATTCCTCTTTAAGGCCTAAATATATTTATTTACTCAAGTCTACCTTTGGGTTCTATCTCATAGGGCTTCAAAGAGCTAAGAGACAGGAGGCTGCAAACCCCCCACCCCCAACCCAAGACCCACAACCGCAGGATGTCACTGAAGAAGTGGGAAATGGCAACTCAACAGGTCAGTGTCATACACCACAGCCTCAGGTAATAGATGTAGGCCTGTATATTTAGTAAGACCTTTTTATTTTTCAAATTTAAGGTACTTTAATGCCTGCGGCCCAAGCAACCTTCACCAGACACACTGCCCAGATGTTGGTCAAAGAACTAAGGGTCTGCTCTCGTGACCTGGAACAAATGAAAGATAACTTGTTCCAGATGAGGCAAAACACCAAGTAGCTGGAGCAAAGAATAAAAAAAATAGAACAGGTTCTTGGGAGGGTTTAAAACTTTTATATGGGTGAAAATTATGTTTTGTTATTTTTTTTGGATTGTTGATTTTCTCATTTTTTTGGGAAGCTTTTAATTTTTTATAATTACTATTGTACATGTTGTACATTTGTTTCATGCGTCTTAGCAAAAAAATGATCCCCAAAAAAAAAAAATGTATTTTTATAAAAATAACCCAAATTTTATGCTCCTATTAAAAATATTTGGAAATAAACAATGTGTGGCTTCTTATATCAATGTTGCCCCCCCCCCCAAAAAAATGGGTGTGTTTACACTCAAAATGATGGTAATTTACTTCAGAAAAATAAACATGGCACTACAACTGCACTAGTATAACCTAGGACAGTGATGGTGAACCTTGGCACCCCAGATGGTTTTGAACTACATTTCCCATGTTGCTAAGGCACTCTGAAGTGGAGTTGAGCATCATGGGAAATGTAGTTGCAAAACATCTGGAGTGCCAAGGTTCACCATCACTGACCTAGGAGAAAGAACAAATCAACCAAAATGAAAGCAAACAAGATGTTTTCATTATAATTTTTTATTATTATTCAAAAGATTCTTTCAAATATGATCAGGCATTGCAATGGCCCCCCACCCATAAAATATTCAACATAGCGTTGGCGCACATCACGCCCGCTTTGGGGGGCCAAGCCTGTAGGGCCAGCTACCTGGGCTGGCAATGGTCCATCGGAGAACTGTGTGCCCTGAAGGGCAACTGAAGAAAGGTAATTGTTCGATTTTTTTTTAAAATAATTGTGTAGGATGCAACAGCACATGATTAAATGATTCCATTTGTACTCCACCATGTTGAGAGCAGTCATAAAAAGGCGGAAACGACTGGCCATGATGCCAAAGGCATTTTCGACCACCCTTCTCACTCTGGCCAGCCTATAATTAAAGACCCTCCTCTCAGGGGTGAGGGTCCTTTGTGGAAAAGGCCTCATCAAATGGGGACCAAGCGCAAACGCCTCATCTGCCAGGAAAACAAAGGGGAGGCCATGTTCATTTTCTGCCGCAGGTGGCAATGCCAGGTCCTCTGATAGAAGCCGGTCGGCGAAATCGGTCTGGGCAAAAACACCACCGTCAGACATCCGCCCATTTTTCCCAACATCAATATAAAGAAAATCATAGTTGGCAGACACCACCGCCATCAGCACAATACTGTGGAACCCTTTATAATAAAAAAAAAAGGATCCCGATTGGGGTGGTGGCACGATGCGGACGTGCTTGCCATCAATGGCTCCTCCACAGTTGGGAAAGTTCCACCGCTGAGAAAACTCAGATGCCACATTCTGCCATTCCTGCGGCGTCGATGGTAACTGTGAAGTCAAACTAAAAAAATAAATTAAAATACTTTGCTAGCTAAACATTACAAGCATGTTATCACAAAACCCTCTGGGCAAAACATCAGTATAGCATTAATTTGGAAGGAGTATTTTAGAGCGGAGCTCCGCAGCCAAAATAAAAAAAAAAATTACCCAGCAGCTACAGCTACAGCAGCTGCTGACTTTTTATAATTGGACACTTACTTGTCCTGGAGTCCAGCGACGTCCGCAGCAGAGGACGAACGATCGCTTGTCACTCTGCTGCCCCCTCCGCCATCCTCAGTGAGGGAACCAGGAAGAGAAGCCTTGCGGCTTCACTGCCCGGTTCCCTACCGCACATGCACGAGAAGCGCTGCGCAGTTCTGACTGGTCCTCCTGTGTTCTGGGAGCCAAGTGTCTCCAAGAACACTACGGGTATTCTGCGGGAAGTGACTTGTCTCCGGCAGATTTGCCGCAGAGAGGACTCCCGGATGTGGGTGAAAATACCTGGCTTAAACAGGTATCTTCACCCCCTCCCCCCTGAAAGGTGTCAATTTTGACACCGGAGGGGGGGAGGGTTCCGATGAGCGGAAAATCCACTTTAGGGTGTAGCTCCGCTTTAATAAGAGCTAAAAATGAGCACAAAATACATCACCCACTCTGATGGACCTGTGAAATTATTTTAGGGTGGGGGGGTTGAGATGAGTTGGGGACATCATAAATAAAAGCTCTAGTACTATGTAATTTATTTTGTTAAATTAGACAAAAGAAAAAAATTATGGGGGGGGGGGGGGTTCGGGCAAGCTAAGCACTACAATGGAGCGGACAAAAAACATTGGGGTGTGACTAGCCTAGGTGTGTTTGGGCCCAGGATATAATGCTGGAGAGGTTGGTTTTTTTAAATATGCATGTAGGCCCAAAAAAAGGACCATTAAAAGCTTACAACATGCATGGGGACAAAGGGGACATTCACAGCATATTACAATCATGGTAATTAGAGACAGTTAAAAAAATACTATACATTAGCAAGCATAAAAAACATAGATTGTGATGTTTATAAAGGAGAAAACTTACCTTAATATAGTCCTCCTGAAGGACTTGGATAATGGCAGAGCAGGTTTCTGGGATAATGACGCCCAGAGCTTGGGGGGAGATGCCTGTCGAGAACTTGAGGTCCTGCAAGCTTCGCCCTGTTGCCAGGTAGCACAACGTAGCAAATAGCCTCTGCTCAGCAGTAATGGCTTCCTGCGTAACGGTGTCCTGCCTGGTGATATAGGGGGACACCAAAGCCAAGAGCTGCTGAAAAACGGGGTCAGACATCCTAAGAAAATTCTTGAAGTCATCAGGGTTATTCTCCTGGATCTCCCGCAGCAGAGGCATGTGACAGAATTGGTCCCGCTGGAGCAACCAATTCTTGGTCCAAGAACTCCTCACCCTGTTCATGGACCGGATCTGGGACATAGCAACAAGCCCAGAAGCAAGCACAGCATGATCTCGGCGACAAGAACATACCCGCAACATGGCTTCAAAACGGTCGTCTAATCAGAACGAACTAAAAGAACGCACTGAAGAACAGCAAGGCCTCTGAAGAACGAGCTGAAAAACAGTAACGAGCGGACAAGAACGCACTGCAAAAACAGATACGAACTGACTACAAGCACTGAAAGACAGATACGAACCCACAAGCACAAACTGAACTCCCGAAAACGATCTTTAAAGCACGAAGACTGAAAAGCGCGAATCGTCTCTTCCCAAACTTTTACTAACACGCGGTAACACGAAATCAGCAAAAGCAGCCAAAAGGGTGGCGCGAACATAATGAAACTTCCCCTTTATAGTGCCGTCGTACGTGTTGGACGTCACCGCGCTTTGCTAGATAATTTTTTTTCACGATAGTGTGTAGGCAAGGCAGGCTTGAGAGGAAACACGAAAAATAACGTCTAGAAAAACGACGTTTTTTTTAATGACATTAAAAACGGTCGTGTGTACAAGGCATTAGTGGGATCAGCCCAGATACCTGCTAGCACCTGCGTTTAGCCCCTCCGCCCAGCCCAGCCTAGCCCAGCCCAGCATCGATCGATCACTGTCACTTACCAAACACAACACACATAACTGCAGCGTTCACAGAGACAGGCCTGATCCCTGCGATCGCTAACAGTTTTTTTTGTAGCGTTTGATACATTTGCTGACAGTTTTACCTGTGAATCTTACTAGTGTACCACAAAATTTAGAGCCCAAAATGGCAAATCAAAGGTACACTAGTAAAGAGGCCTACGAGATTCTGAGCATGACAGATAGTAAAGAGGAGGTCACGTGTCTGTCAGATTCAGGCTCAGAATACATTCCCGTAGAAGACAGCAAAGAGAGCGGTCAATTCACCGCCGTTAGTCCCCAGATGCCTTCCATTGCCAGAGATTGGAAACCAATTACGGTTTCCAAATTTAAGACCTTTCTGGGCCTTTCCCTCAACATGGGCACACATAAATTCTCGTCATTGCGCGCCTATTGGTCCACGTGCCCAATTGACCATATGCCCGTGTTCTTTGCCTCCATGCCCAGGAAACAATATGAGCAGATCTTGCGGTTCATGCATTTCAACGACAATGAACTTTGTCGTCCACGTGGAGACCCTGAATACGATTGGCTCTACAAAATTCGGCCCCTCATAAACCACTTCAACGAACGATTTGCAGCCTTGTTTATTCCCGATCAAGTTGTCTGCGTTGATGAGTCCCTGATTACATTTTCTGGCCGCTTGTCTTTCAAGCAGTACCTTCCCAGCAAGCGTGCCAGATACGGGGTCAAGCTCTATGAGTTCTGTGACAGGGCAACAGGCTATGTATGGAGCTTTACGGTTTATGAGGGAAAAGATAGTCAGGTAGAGCCGGAGAACTGCCCAGATTACATAGGGAGTGCTGGCAAGATAGTGTGGAACTTGGTGTCACCCTTATTCGGAAAGGGGTACCACTTGTATGTGGACAATTATTACATGAGCGTGCCACTGTTTAGTCACTTGTTTGATCATCAGATTGGAGCATGTGGCACCGTGCGACCTAATCGCTGGGGCTTTCCCCAGGGGCTTGTAGATTCCTGTCTTAGGCTGGGGGAGAGAGCCTGCTTAAGGTGTAATAATTTGCTCGCTGTGAAGTGGAGGGATAATAAGAACATTTTCCTTCTTACCTCCCTTCACGCAGACACAACAGTCCAAATTCGTACAGCGACTGGTGTTGTGGAGAAACCCCTCTGTGTTCACGAATATAACCGAAATATGGGAGGGGTGGACCTCAACGGCCAGTTGTTGGCGCCATATCACATTGCCCGTAAGGTGAGACGCTGGTACAAAAAAGTGTCTCTATAATTATTTCAATTGGCTTTGCTGAACTCTCATGTGCTATACAGAGCTTCAGGCAGGACTTTATCCTTCCTAAAATTCCAGGATGAGCTAGTCACAGACCTCCTGTATCCAGGCGGTTCTGCACCTCACCATCCCCAACCAAATGCAGTAAGCCGGCAGCATGAGAGGCATTTTTCGTATGTCCTCGAGAGTACCCCTACCCAACGAGCCCCCCAAAAAAGATGTTGTGTCTGTAGCAAGCGCGGATTTAGGCGTGACACCCATTACTTTTGTCCACTCTGTCCTGACAATCCTGGTCTTTGCATTGGTAAATGTTTTGAACGCTACCACACAAAAGTGACGTTTTAGCGTAGGGTACAGCATTTCACAGACTAGGACACACTTACACAGGGTCTCCCAAGATGCCATTGCATTTTGAGAGACCCGAACCGTTACAGTTGTTAAAGTTACAAAAAAAAGTGTAAAAAAGAAAAAAAAAAACTTTTAAAAAAAAAGAAAAAAAAATAGTTGTCGTTTTATTGTTCTCTCTCTCTCTCTCTATTTTCTCTCTATTGTTCTGCTCTTTTTTACTGTATTCTATTCTGCAATGTTTTATCATGCTTGCTTTTCAGGTATGTAATTTTTGGTTTTCAGGTGCGCCATTCAGCTGCAGCGCGGAATTCTTTATCTTGACAGCAACAGCGTTTGCTCCCACGATACATAAAGCCGTGACTCCAGTGCTGTAGGAAGTGATTTCACCACCACAGTTAAAAAAAAGAGCATATATGCCGAAGCATGGGGGCAGCAGGGGCGGAGGAGCAATTTTGCTCCTAATGCCGCGTACATACGGTCGAAATTCCGACGAAGGCTTGCCCGTGGAAAAGTCTGACCGTGTGTACACGGCATAACCTTTTATGCCGCGTACATACGGTCGAAATTCCGATGGAGGCTTGCCCGTGGAAAAGTCCGACCGTGTGTACGCGGCATAACTTTTTTGCGGGAGGATGCCCCCATGCTTTGGCATATATATATATTTTAGGCACAGGTTGCGTTAAAAAAATGTTTTATTTTTTACTAGGTTTTTTTTTGGTATTTGCTTTGCAGGTATGGTATGGTAAGGTCTTACTGTTATACTGTAATGTTACTTTGTTTTAATGTTAACCATCATTTGCTTAGCAGGTACGCCATTCAGTTGCAGCGCAGATTTATTTATCTTGACAGCAACAGCGTTTGCTCCCACGATACATAAAGCCGTGACTCCAACGCTGTAGGAGATGATTTCACCACCACAGTTAAAAAAAAAAGAGCATATATGCCGAAGCATGGGGGCAGCAGGGGCGGAGGTGCGATTTTGCTTCTAATGCCGCGTACATACGGTCGAAATTCCGACAGAGGCTTGCCCGTAGAAAAGTCTGACCGTGTGTATGCGGCATAATTTTTTTGCGGGAGGATGCCCCCATGCTTCGGCATATATAAATGGTGCATGTATGCCCATCATTAGAAGTGGGTGGATGAAGGGAGGTATTCTAATGATGGGCATACCCACCGATCAATCTCTTTTTTTCGTTAAGCCAACAGGCTGCATGAAAAAAAAGATTACAATACATGTCCAACAAGGACCAGCAACGTACTGGTATGTTGCTGGACTTTGAATGGTTATACCAGAATGATGCCTGCGGGTTTAGGTATCATCTTGGTATCATTCTTTTCAGCCAGCGGTCGGCTTTCATGTAAAAGCAATCCTAGCAGATAATTAGCCTCTAGACTGCTTTTTCAAGCAGTGGGAAGGAATGCCCCCCCGGATATAAACAGCGCCATTGGGAAATTGGGAAAGCATTTTATCACACCGATCTTGGTGTGGTCAGATGCTTTGAGGGCAGAGGAAAGATCTAGGGTCTAACCCCCCAATTTTTTTTCAAAAAAAGAGTACCTGTCGCTACCTTTTGCTATCATAGGGGATATTTACATTCCCTGAGATAACAATAAAAATGGTAAAAAAAAAAATGGAAGGAAAAGTTTAAAATTTAAATAAAAAAGCAAAATAAATAATAATAAAAAAAAAAGCACCCCTGTCGCCCCTGCTCTTGCGCAAAGGCGAACGCAAGCGTTGGTCTAGCGTCATATGTAAACAGCAATTGCACCATGCATGTGAGGTATCACCACAAAGGTCAGATTGAGGGCAATCATTTTAGCAGTAGACCTCCTCTGTAAATCTAATGTGGTAACCTGTAAAGGCTTTTAAAGGCTTTTAAAAATGTATGTAGTTTGTCGCCGCTGCGCGTTTGTGCGCAATTTTAAAGCATTTTGAGTTTGGTATCCATGTACTCGGCCTACGATCATCTTTTTTATTTCATCAAACATTTGGGCAATATAGTGTTTTAGTGCATTAAAAATAAAAAAAATGTGTTTTTTCCCCAAAAAATGCGTTTGAAAAATTGCTGCGCAAATACTGTGTGGAAAAAAAATGCAACACCCACTATTTTAATCTGTAGGGCCTTTGCTTTAAAAAAATTATAATGTTTGGGGGTTCAATGTAATTTTCTCGCAAAAAAAAAAATGATTTCATGTAAACAAAAAGTGTCAGAAAGGGCTTTGTCTTCAAGTGGTTAGAAGAGTGGATGATGTGTGACATAAGCTTCCTAATGTTGTGCATAAAATGCCAGGACAGTTCAAAACCCCCCAAATTATCCCATTTTGGAAAGTAGACACCCCAAGCTATTTGCTGAGAGGCATGTTGAGCCCATTGAATATTTTTTTTTGTCCCAAGTGATTGAATAATGACAAAAAGAGAAAAAAATTGTACAAAAAGTTGTCACTAAATTATATATTGCTCAAACATGCCATGGTTGTATGTGGAATTGCACCCCAAAATACATTCTGTTGCTTCTCCTGAGTATGTGGATACCACATGTGAGACATTTTGGGAGCCTAGCCACGTACAGCACCCCGAAAACCAAGCACCGCCTTCAGGCTTTTTAAGGGTGTAAATTTTTGATTTCACTCCTCACTGCCTATCACAGTTTCGGAGGCCATGGAATGCCCAGATGGCACAAAACCCCCCCAAATGACCCCATTTTGGAAAGTAGACACCCCAAGTTATTTGCTGAGAGGTATGGTGAGTATTTTGCAGATCTCGCTTTTTGTCACAAAGTTTTGAAAATTGAAAAAAAAAAAAAAAAATGTCTTTCTTCATTTTCAAAAACAAATGAGAGCTGTAAAATACTCACCATGCCTCTCAGCAATTAGCTTGGGGTGTCTACTTTCCAAAATGGGGTAATTTGGGGGGGGGTTGTGCTATCTTGGCATTTTATGACCTTCAAAACTGTGATGGGTAGTGAGGAGTGAAATCAAAAATTTACGCCCTTAGAAATCCTGAAGGCGGTGCTTGGTTTTTGGGGCCCCGTACGCGGTTAGGCTCTCAAAAAGTCCCACACATGTGGTATCCCCGTACTCAGGAGAAGCAGCAAAATGTATTTTGGGGTGCAATTCCACATATAACCATGGTGTGTTTGAGCAATATATCATTTAGTGACAACTTTTTGTACTTTTTTTTTTTGCCATTATTCAATCACTTGGGACAAAAAAAAATATTCAATTGGCTCAACATGCCTCTCAGCAAATAGCTTGGGGTGTCTACTTTCCAAAATGGGGTCATTTGGGGGGGTTTTGTGCCATCTTGGCGAGTTATGGCCTTCAAAACTGTGATAGGTAGTGATAGGTAGTAAGGAGTGAAATTAAAAATGTATGCCCTTAGAAATCTTGAAGGCGGTGCTTGGTTTTTGGGGTCCCTTACGCGGCTAGGCTCCCAAAAAGTCCCCCATTTTGGGGTGTAATTTCACATATGCCCATGGCATGTGTGAGCAATATATCATTTAGTGACAACTTTGTGCAAAAAAATAAAAAGTTTGTCATATTCCCGCAACTTGTGGCAATTTCCTTGGGGTGTCTACTTTCCAAAATGGGGTCATTTGGGGGAGGGGGGGTTGTACTGCCCTGCCATTTTAGCACCTCAAGAAATTAGATAGGCAGTCATAAATTAAAAGCTGTGTAAATTCCAGAAAATGTACCCTAGTTTGTAAACGCTATAACTTTTGCGCAAACCAAGAAATATACGCTTATTGACATTTTTTTTACTAAAGACATGTGGCTGAATACATTTTGGCCTAAATGTATGACTAAAATTGAGTTTATTAGATTTTTCTTATAACAAAAAGTAGAAAATATATATTTTTTTCAAAATTTTCGGTCTATTTCCATTTATATCGCAAAAAATAAAAATCGCAGAGGCAATCAAATACCATTAAAAGAAAGCTCTATTTGTGGGAAGAAAAGGACGCAAATTTCGTTTGGGTATAACATTGCATGTCCGCGCAATTACCAGTTAAAGCAGCGCAGTGCCAAATTGTGAAAACACCTCTGGTCTTTAACCTGCGTATTGGTCCGGGGCTTAAGTGGTTAAAGAGTACTATAACATTTATGCTAATTTGGTTTCTATACTTACACCCAGCTTATGGAGACCGTGGGGAACAGTTTTGATATCTATATAAAAGAGGTATTTAATATGTTTAGGGAATAATTATAGACAAAAATAGATGGAATAAATCAAATAACTTTAATGGATTAATCAAAAATGTTTTAATTAATATTAAAGATTAATATCAAAAATCAATAATTAAAACTAGATGGAATAAATCAAATAACATTAATGGATTAATCAAAAAATTTAAAATTAATATTAAAGATTAATATAAAAAATAAACAAAACTAGTAAAACTCTATAGAGGATCTGATCACAAAAGAAATGGGTATAGGATATTCTGGGAGTAATACCCCAGTATTATAGGATGATTACAGTGGTGGTATAAAAATGATAGCAATAATACTAATATTAATAATGGAGATGGTATATGAATACTTAAATAGCAGCTATTATTAACAGATAATTTTAGTAAAAAGGGGGAGAGATTTGGGGAATCATGAGAAGAAGGTAAGGCTACAGGTATTAGTACATATATTAATGTGAATATGGGATTATGCATAAAAATATTAATATAAATTATTAATATTAGTATTATTGCTATCATTTTTATATTACCACTGTAATCATCCTATAATACTGGGGTATTACTCCCAGCATATCCTATACCCATTTCTTTTGTGATCAGATCCTCTATAGAGTTTTACTAGTTTTGTTTATTTTTGATATTAATCTTTAATATTAATTTTAAATTTTTTGATTAATCCATTAATGTTATTTGATTTATTCCATCTAGTTTTACCTATAATTATTCCCTAAACATATTAAATACCTATTTTTTATAGATATATAAAACTGATCCCCACGGTCTCCAGCTGGGTGTAAGTATAGAAAACTAATTAGCATAAATGTTTTATAGTACTCTTTAAATCTTGATATATTATACACCTTTTTATAAAATATAGTCTCATAGAGTCCTCTTAGATACACAGTGGGTACGGAAAGTATTTAGACCCCCTTACATTTTTCACTCTTTGTTATATTGCAGCCATTTGCTGAAATCATTTAAGTTCATTTTTTTTCCTCATTAATGTACACACAGCACCCCATATTGACAGAAAAACACAGAATTGTTGACATTTTTGCAGATTCATTAAAAAATAAAAACTGAAATATCACATGGTCCTAAGTATTCAGACCCTTTGCTGTGACACTCATATATTTAACTCAGGTGCTGTCCATTTCTTCCGATCATCCTTGAGATGGTTCTACACCTTCAGTCCAGCTGTGTTTGATTATACTGATTGGACTTGATTAGGAAAGCCACACACCTGTCTATATAAGACCTTACAGCTCACAGTGCATGTCAGAGCAAATGAGAATCATGAGGTCAAAAGAACTGCCTGAAGAGCTCAGAGACAGAATTGTGGCAAGGCACAGATCTGGCCAAGGTTATAAATAAAATTCTGCTGCGCTTAAGGTTCCTAAGAGCACAGTGGCCTCCATAATCCTTAAATGGAAGACGTTTTGGGACGACCAGAACCCTTCCTAGAGCTGGCCGTCCGGCCAAACTGAGCTATCGGGGGAGAAGAGCCTTGGTGAGAGAGGTAAAGAAGAACCCAAAGATCACTGTGGCTGAGCTCCAGAGATGCAGTCGGGAGATGGGAGAAAGTTGTAGACAGTCAACCATCATTGCAGCCCTCCACCAGTTAGGGCTTTATGGCAGAGTGGCCCGATGGAAGCCTCTCCTCAGTGCAAGACACATGAAAGCCCTCATGGTGTTTGCTAAAAAAACACCTGAAGGACTCCAAGATGGTGAGAAATACGATTCTCTGGTCTGATGAGACCAAGATAGAACTTTTGGCCTTAAAGTGGTTGTAAACCCACTTTTGCAACTTGCACCTACAGGTAAGCCTAGATTAAGTCTTACCTGTAGGTGCAAGAAATATCTCCTAAACCTACACGGTTTAGGAGATATTTACTAAAATGACAGGCGCCGCTGTCTACGGCGCATGCGCGCCGTAGACAATGGCGCATTCATGGGGTTAATCCCATTCACAAATTCGGCTAGTTCCCAGCAATCACTGGGCCTAGCCGAATTTGACGGCTCCCGCGTGCATGCGTGGAGTGACGTCTTCGCCGCTCCGGCCAATCACAGCGCCGGAGCGGCGCTGTGATTGGCTGGAGCGGCGATACCCGGAAGTAACCTTCCGGCTATCGCCGCAGCGATGGCTGCGGCTGAAGAGGGAGACGAGGACGGCTTTGGGGGCCCCGATCTAAGGTAAGTGATGCATAATGAGCTATTATGCTAGTCATATTAGCTCATTATGCCTTTCTCTTACAGGTTGTTAGGAAAAAAATAAAAAATGATTGGGTTTACAACCACTTTAATTCTAAGCCGTATGTGTGGAGAAAACCAGGCACTGCTCATCACCTGTCCAATACAGTCCCAACAGTGAAGCATGGTGGTGGCAGCATCATGCTTTGGGGGTGTTTTTCAGCTGCAGGGACAGGACGACTGGTTGCAATCGAGGGAAAGATGAATGCGGCCAAGTACAGGGATATCCTGGACGAAAACCTTCTCCAGAGTGCTCAGGATCTCAGACTGGGCCAAAGGTTTACCTTCCAACAAGACAATGACCCTAAGCACTAGGGATGAGCTCGGTGTTCGAGTCGAACATAGGTTCGACTCGAACATCGGCTGTTCGTGCGTTCGGCGAACAACGAACGATTTGGGCCGTTCGCGCCAAATTCAAGTGACGCGAATGGCCCACAATACACTGCGCCATCGCAGTGTAATCCCGGCGCTGTGATTGGCCAAGCATGCACTGTGACCCTGCATGCTTGGCCAATCACAGCGCCGGCAGCGAGGAGAGCAATGATTGGCCACAGGCAGGATGCCTGTGGCCAATTATAGCTGAGGGGGTTTAGTACACGCCCCACACTATAAAAGGCCGCCAGCGCGGCGGCCTTGTGTAGTGTGTTCCGGAGCAGGGAAAGTGAAGGATAGGCAGGGACAGTGTCAAATCTTGTCAAATCTATTCTTTGCTAAAGCTTGTGTGTAGGGACAGAGAAGGATAGGCAGGGAGAGTGTCAGTGTCATATTCTTTGCTAAACCTTGTGTGTAGGGAGAGAGAAGGATAGGCAGGGAGAGTGTCAGTGTCATATACTTTGATAAACCTTGTGTGCAGGGAGAGAGAAGGATAGGCAGGGGACAGTGTCAGTGTCATATTCTTTGCTAAACCTTGTGTGCAGGGAGAGAGAAGGATAGGCAGGGAGAGTGTCAGTGTCATATACTTTGATAAACCTTGTGTGCAGGGAGAGAGAAGGATAGGCAGGGGACAGTGTCAGTGTCATTGTTGCTAAGCCTCCTGCACATTATACACCTGAAGTTAGCCCGTATTGCTGCTTTTTCCTGGTGTGTTACACCAACAGGATTTTGCGGCACTTACAGCGGGCGGAGTGTACCTCCTGACCATATTACACCTTAACTTAGCCAGTATTGCTGCTTTTTCCTGGTGTGTTACACCAACAGGATTTTGCGGCACTTACAGCGGGCGTAGTGTACCTCCTGACCATATTACACCTTAACTTAGCCTGTATTGCTGCTTTTTCCTGGTGTGTTACACAAACAGGATTTTGCGGCACTTACAGCAGGCGGAGTGTGCCTCCTGACCATATTACACCTTAACTTAGCCCGTATTGCTGCTTTTTCCTGGTGTGTTACACCAACAGGATTTTGCGGCACTTACAGCGGGCGGAGTGTGCCTCCTGACCATATTACACCTTAACTTAGCCCGTATTGCTGCTTTTTCCTGGTGTGTTACACCAACAGGATTTTGCGGCACTTACAGCGGGCGGAGTGTGCCTCCTGACCATATTACACCTTAACTTAGCCTGTATTGCTGCTTTTTCCTGGTGTGTTACACAAACAGGATTTTGCGGCACTTACAGCGGGCGGAGTGTGCCTCCTGACCATATTACACCTTAACTTAGCCTGTATTGCTGCTTTTTCCTGGTGTGTTACACAAACAGGATTTTGCGGCACTTACAGCGGGCGGAGTGTGCCTCCTGACCATATTACACCTTAACTTAGCCTGTATTGCTGCTTTTTCCTGGTGTGTTACACCAACAGGATTTTGCGGCACTTACAGCGGGCGGAGTGTGCCTCCTGACCATATTACACCTTAACTTAGCCTGTATTGCTGCTTTTTCCTGGTGTGTTACACAAACAGGATTTTGCGGCACTTACAGCGGGCGGAGTGTGCCTCCTGACCATATTACACCTTAACTTAGCCTGTATTGCTGCTTTTTCCTGGTGTGTTACACCAACAGGATTTTGCGGCACTTACAGAGGGCGGAGTGTGCCTCCTGACCATATTACACCTTAACTTAGCCTGTATTGCTGCTTTTTCCTGGTGTGTTACACCAACAGGATTTTGCGGCACTTACAGCGGGCGGAGTGTACCTCCTGACCATATTACACCTTAACTTAGCCTGTATTGCTGCTTTTTCCTGGTGTGTTACACAAACAGGATTTTGCGGCACTTACAGCGGGCGGATTGTGCCTCCTGACCATATTACACCTTAACTTAGCCTGTATTGCTGCTTTTTCCTGGTGTGTTACACCAACAGGATTTTGCAGCACTTACAGCGGGCGGATTGTGCCTCCTGACCATATTACACCTTAATTTAGGCTGTATTGCTGCTTTTTCCTGGTGTGTTACACCAACAGGATTTTGCGGCACTTACAGCGGGCGGACTGTGCCTCCTGACCATATTACACCTTAACTTAGCCTGTATTGCTGCTTTTCCCATTTCCCTGCAGGCCATTAGAATGTCTGGAAGGCAAACAAGGAGAGGCAGACAGTCAGGAGCCAAAAAAAGAGGGCAAGCAGGCTCTGTGTCTAGAGACAACAGTGCTGGTCGTGGACGCGGTGCATCGCCATCAGCACGTGGCCATGGGACACGCTTGTCCTTCTTTTCGGCAGCTGGACGTGTTTAGCCGCATCATGCCGAAGACTTGGTAGAGTGGATGACCAAGTCCTCCTCATCCTCCTCATCCTCTCTCACCCAGGCTCAGGGTACTGGCAAAGCAGCTGCCAAAGCGTCCTCTTCCCTGGTATCAATGTCATCATCAGTCATTCCTTCCCTAGACCAACCATGTCCTCCTGAGGAGTCCCCCGAACTGTTTGAGCACAGTGTTGGAATGGGTACATGCTCCAGGAGGATGCCCAGTGTTTCGAAGGGTCTGATGATGATACCCAGCTAGAGGAAGGCAGTAGCGTGAGAGCAGAGAGAGGGGATGCTCAAGAAGGACACCAATCTGGCAGTCATGTTCCAGCAGCTGCAGCATACTGCCAGATTGGCTCCAGTGATGAGGAGGGAGGGGATGATGAGGTCACTGACTCCACGTGGGTGCCTAATAGGAGAGAGGAGGAGGAGGAGGAGGAGGATGAGGAGGAGGCACATCTCCAACGAGGCAGGATGCCCTCGGGGGGCCAGCGTAAGGGCAGCACACCGACGGAATCACACCGCAGAGCTCCGCCTGTGCAGGGCGCTGCCTCTGCCCGTTATTCAAAAAGTTCTTTGGTGTGGGCCTTTTTTGAGTCGAGTGCATCAGATCGCACAGCTGCTGTTTGCAACATATGTCTCAAGCGTATATCGCGTGGCCAAAACATCACCCGCTTGGGCAACACATGCTTGACCAGACATATGTTGACCTGCCATGCAGCTCGTTGGAAAGCCTACCTTAAAGACCCACACCAAAGAACAAAGCTGACCTCTTCTTGCACCGCATCAGCTGGGATCTCCAACCCCACTATACCTTCAGTCCTCTCTGAAACCTGCTCTGAGAGGAATGAAGGTGTAGAATTAGGTGTGTCACAGCCAAGTACTTGCGGGCACTCTGCTAGCAGTACACCAACGTCCGATTCTAGCAGGCAAATTTCCCTGCCCCAGCTGCTGGACCGTTGAAAGAAGTTCACTCCCAGCCATCCACATGCCCAGCGGTTGAATGCTAGCTTGGCTAAATTGCTAGCGCTTCAACTGCTGCCTTTTCAGTTGGTAGACTCGGCCCCCTTCCGTGAGTTTGTGCAATGTGCGGTTCCTCAGTGGCAGGTTCCCAAACGCCACTTTTTCTCACAGAAGGCGATTCCGGCTCTCTACCGGCATGTGGAAGGCAATGTCTTGGCCTCGCTGGACAGGGCGGTCAGCGGTAAGGTGCATATTACCGCTGACTCATGGTCCAGCAGGCATGGACAGGGACGTTACCTTTCTTTCACGGCCCATTGGGTCACTCTTTTGGCAGCTGGGAAGGATGCAGGACAAGGTGCAGTAGTGTTGGAGGTTGTTCCACCGCCACGCCTCCAAAATGCTACTACTGGTTGTGACACACCTCTGTCCTCCACCCCTCCTCTTCTTCCTCCTCCGTGGCCTCTTCCTGTGCTTTGTCCTCGGAACCAGCGGTGCTCCGTAGGCGTTCAAGGGGCTACGCAAGTACGCAGGCAAAAAGATGCCATGCCGTGCTTGCGCTGGTGTGTTTTGGGGGACAGGACTGGGGCAGAGGTTCTGTCTGCTCTGCAGGGGCAGGCCGAGAGGTGGTTGACGCCACGCCAGCTTAAGCCAGGAATGGTAGTTTGAGACAATGGCACCAACCTCCTCTCCGCTCTCCGACAGGGACAACTGACCCATGTGCCCTGTGTGGCTCACGTCCTTAACCTGGTGGTGCAGCGGTTCTTGGGCAGGTACCCGGGCTTACAGGATGTCCTGAGGCAGGCCAGGAAAGTCTGTGTGCATTTCCGCAGATCTTATAATGCCAGTGCTCGCCTGGCTGAGCTGCAAAAGGAGTTGAACCTGCCCAAGAACCGCCTTATATGTGACATGCCCACCAGGTGGAACTCAACGTTGGCCATGCTGCAGCGGCTGCACACGCAGCAGAGGGCCATCAATGAGTACCTGTGCGACTACGGCACCTGGACAGGGTCAGGGGAGCTCGTTTTTTTTTCACCACGCCAGTGGGGCATGATCAGGGATGCATGCACTGTCCTGGCACCATTTGAGGAGGCCACGAGGATGGTGAGCAGTGACAGTGCATGCATCAGTGACACTGTACCTCTTGTCCACCTGTTGGAACATACGCTGCGTGGAATAATGGACATGGCACTTGAGGCAGAACAGAGGCAGGAAGAGGAGGACTTCCTTGCCTCTCATGGCCCCCTTTACCCAGACAGTGTTCCTTCTGTCCCACCCATCGCACAGGAAGAAGAGGAGGAGGAGGATTGTGTCAGCATGGAGGTGGAGCCTGGCACTCAGCATCATCAGCAGCAGTCTTTTAGGGATGATTTACAGTCCCAAGAAACCAGTGGACTTGTACGTGGCTGGGAGGAGGTGGCTGCCGATCATGTCGTCCTTAGTGACCCAGAGGACTCCGGACTGAATGCCTCAGCTAACCTACGCTGCATGGCCTCCCTGATCCTGCAAAGTCTGCGGAAGGATCCTCGTATTCTTCGGATCAAGGAGAGGGACCATTACTGGCTGGCCACTCTCCTTGATCCACGGTACAAGGGTAAGGTTGCGGACCTTATCTTACCGTCGCAGAGGGAGCAGAGGATGAGACAACTCCGGGAGGCCTTGCAGAAAGGTCTGTGCAACGCGTTCCCAGAGACTGGGAGGTTACAAACTCCTGGTCCTGGACAACGAGTTGCTGAGGCTTCGGTCAGTCAAAGAAGGAGCGGTGGGGAAGGTGGCCGTCTGACCGAAGCGTTCAGACAATTCTTTAGTCCGCAGCCCCAAGGTATGATCGGTTCCAGCAACCATCGCCAGCGTCTGATATACATGGTGCAGGAATACCTAGGGGCAAGGTCAGACTTGGACACCTTCCCCACCGAAAATCCTCTGGCTTACTGGGTCTTGAGGATGGATCACTGGCCAGAGCTTGCACAGTATGCAATTGAGCTACTGGCCTGTCCTGCATCCAGCGTTCTTTCAGAACGCACATTCAGTGCTGCTGGAGGATTTGTCACGGATCACAGGGTGCGCCTGTCCACCGACTCTATTGATCGACTGACCTTCATAAAGATGAACCAGTCTTGGATCACCACCAGCTACCAAACACCTGAAGCTGATATAACAGACTAATATATTTTCAAATGTCACATCCCTTCAAGACTGATGCTGATGCTGAGAGACTGTCCTGTTATGTTGACTGACTATCCTCCTCCTCCTCAATGATCCGATTGACGATGATAGCTTGGAAGAACATTTTTGTTTCTGGGTGCCGCCATCAGTGGCTAAGGCCCAATTTTTCAGCCCCTGTTTAACAGGGGTGTGTTATTACAATTTTTTATGCAATGCTTTGCAGCAGGGCTCATTCCTGCACTCCAACTAGAGTATCTGGGAGTGGTTGCAGTGTCGTGGCACCAGCACCAGTGGCTAAGGCCCAATTTTTCAGCCCCTGTTTAACAGGGGCGTGTAATTACAATTTTTGATGCAATACTTTGCAACAGGGCTCATTGCTGTGCTCCAAGTACAGTATCTGTGAGGGGTTGCAGTGTTGTGACACCAGTGCCTAAGGCTCAATTTTTCTGCCCCTGTTTAACAGGGGCATGCAATTACAATTCTTGATCTAAGAATTCACAGCAGGGCCCATTCCTGCGCCCACCAAGACTAACTGTGAGGCCTTACAGTGTTGTGTCAACACCACCACCACCACCACCACCACCACCACCAAAGGCCCAATTTTTAAGCCCCTGTTCAACAGGGGCATGCAATTACAATTCTTGATCTAATAATTCACAGCAGGGCCCATTTATGCGCCCACCAAGAGTAACTGTGAGGACTCACAGTGTTGTGGCAACACCAACATGTAAGGGGCAAATTTCAGCTGAGTATATAAGGCAGGCCCCTACTTTCAAACATCCAACTTACAAACGACTCCTCCTTGCAAACGGAAGGATACAACAGGAAGTGAGAGGAAATCTACCCCTAGGAAGGCAAATTCTCTCCTGTAAGAGTTAACCACTTAAGCCCCGGACCATTTGGTAGCTAAAGGACCAGAGGTGAATTCAGAATTTTGCACTGCGCTGCTTTAACTGTAAATTGTGCGGACATGCAATGTTGTACCCAAACGAAATTTGTGTCCTTTTCTTCCCACAAATAGAGCTTTCTTTTAATGGTATTTGATTGCCTCTGCGATTTTTATTTTTTGCGATATAAACGGAAAAAGACCGAAAATCTTGAAAAAAAATGATATTTTCTACTTTTTGTTATAAGAAAAATCGAATAAACTCAATTTTAGTCATACATTTAGGCCAAAATGTATTTAGCCACATGTCTTTAGTAAAAAAAATGTCAATAAGTGTATATTTATTGGTTTGCGCAAAAGTTATAGCGTTTACAAACTAGGGTACATTTTCTGGAATTTACACAGCTTTAAATTTATGACTGCCTATCTCATTTCTTGAGGTGCTAACATGGCAGGGCAGTACAAACCCCCCCCCCCAAATGACCCCATTTTGGAAAGTAGACACCCCAAGGAAATTGCTGAGAGGCATGTTGAGCCCATTGAATATTTTTTTTTTGTCCCAAGTGATTGAATAATAACAAAAAAAAAAAAAATTACAAAAAGTTGTCACTAAATGATATATTGCTCACACATGCCATGGTTATATGTGGAATTGCACCCCAAAATACATTCTGCTGCCTCTCCTGAGTACGGGGATACCACATGTGTGGGACTTTTTAGGAGCCTAGCCACGTACGGGACCCCGGAAACCAAGCACCGCCTTCAGGATTTCTAAGGGCGCAAATTTTTGATTTCACTCCTCACTACCTATCACAGTTTTGAAGGCCATAAAATGCCAAAATAGCACAAAACCCCCCCAAATGACCCCATTTTAGAAAGTAGACACCCCAAGGAAATTGCTGAGAGGCATGGTGAGTATTTTACAGCTCTCATTTGTTTTTGAAAATGAAGAAAGAAATTATTTTTTTTTTTCTTTTTTTTTTCAATTTTCAAAACTTTGTGACAAAAAGCGAGATCTGCAAAATACTCACAATACCTCTCAGCAAATAGCTTGGGGTGTCTACTTTCCAAAATGGGGTCATTTGGGGGGGGTTTGTGTCATCTGGGCATTCCATGGCCTCCGAAACTGTGATAGGCAGTGAGAAGTGAAATCAAAAATTTACACCCTTAGAAAGCCTGAAGGCGGTGATTGGTTTTTGGGGTCCCGTACGCGGCTAGGCTCCCAAAAAGTCTCACACATGTGGTATCCCCGTACTCAGGAGAAGCAACAGAATGTATTTTGGGGTGTAATTCCACATATGCCCATGGCATGTTTGACCAATATATCATTTAGTGACAACTTTGTGCAAAAAAAAAAAAATTGTCTTTTTTCCGCAACTTGTGTCAACATATAAAATATTCCATGGACTCGACATGCCTCTCAGTATATAGCTTGGGGTGTCTACTTTCCAAAATGGGGTCATTTGGGGGGGTTTTGAACTGTTCTGGCATTTTATACACAACATTAGGAAGCTTACATCCACTCTTCTAACCACTTGAAGACAAAACACTGTTTGTTTACATGAAAACATATTTTTTTTTGCAGGAAAATTATGTTGAACCCCCAAACATTATATATATTTTTAAAGCAAAGGCCCTACAGAATAAAATGGTGGGTGTTGCATTTTTTTTTCTACGCAGTATTTGCGCAGCGATTTTTCAAACGCATTTTTTGGGGGAAAAATACACTTTTTTTTATTTTAATGCACTAAAACACACTATATTGCCCAAATGTTTGATGAAATAAAAAAGATGATCTTAGGCCGAGTGCATAGATACCAAACACGACATGCTTTAAAATTTTGCACAAACGCGCATTGGCGGCAAACTACATACATTTTTAAAAGCCTTTAAAATCCTTTACAGGTTACCCCGTTAGATTTACAGAGGAGGTCTACTGCTAAAATTACTGCCCTCGATCTGACCTTCGCGGTGATACCTCACATGCATGGTGCAATTGCTGTTTACATATGACGCCAGACCGACGCTTGCGTTCGCCATTGGGCAAGAGCAGGGCAGGACAGGGGTGCTTTTTTTTTTTTTTTTTATTATTAATTTTGCTTTTTTATTTTATTTTTAAATTGTTGCTTCCATATTTTTTTTTTATCATTTTTATTGTTATCTCAGGGAATGTAAATATCCCCTATGATAGCAATAGGTAGTGACAGGTACTCTTTTTTTGAAAATACTGGGGTCTAGACCCTAGATCTTTCCTTTGCCCTCAAAGCATCTGACCAAACCAAGATCGGTGTGATAAAATGCTTTCCCAATTTCCCAATGGCGCTTTTTATATCTGGGGGGGGGACATTCCCTCCCACTGCTTGTAAAAGCAGTCCAGAGGCTAATTAGCCACTAGGATTGCTTTTACATGAAAGCCGGCCGCTGGCTGAAAAGAATGATACCAAGATGATACCTAAACCCGCAGGCATCAATCTGGTATAACCATTCAAAATCCAGCAACATACCAGTACGTTGCTGGTCTTTGTTGGACATGTATTGTAATGTTTTTTTTTCATGCAGCCAGGTGGCTGAATGAAAAAAGAGATTGATCGGTGGGTATGCCCACCATTAGAATACCGCCCTTCATCCACCCACTTCTAATGATGAGCAAACATGCACCATTTATATATGCCGAAGCATGGGGGAATCCTCACGCAAAAAAGTTATGCCGCACACACATGGTCGGACTTTTCCATGGGCAAGCCTCCGTCGGAATTTCGACCGTATGTACGCGGCATTAGGAGCAAAATCACTCCTCCGCTCCTCCGCCCCTGCTGCCCAAATGCTTGGGCATATTTGCTTTTTTTTTTAACTGTGGTGGTGAAATCACCTCCTACAGCACTGGAGTCGCAGGGATCAGGCCTGTCTCTGCGAACACTGCAGTTATGTGTGTTGTGTTTTGTAAGTGACAGTGATCGATCGATACTGCACTTGGGTGGCCTGGGCTGGACGGAGGGGCAAAACGCAGGTGCTAGCAGGTATCTGGGCTGATCCCGCTAACACTGCGTTTTTGGGAACCCTAAACTGCTGGGGACGCTAGTATAGATCTGATCAGATCAGATATTGATCTGTTCAGATACTATACCACTAAGGGAGGTGTATGCTTCACGCGTGGGTGTTAGCGTTACTGGCACTAACCTGACGCTGCCTGGGGTGTGACGCAGACCCTCTCTGACGCTAAAACCTAATTGATATCACCCGCCGGGTGATCAGGGGGTTAAACCTTTATTGGGTTATATCCGGCGGGTGCCCTGACACTATAAAAAGCAAACTAACTAACCAGCGTCACCCGTTACACTTATATGATGATCACTGGTGAAAGGGTTAACTAGGGGCAATTAGGGGGTTAAAACCTTTATTAGATAATATATGGGGGTACCTGACGCTATAAAAACTTGCGGCGAACCTAAAAAAAATTACTGGCTACCGATCTGCATCACCGACGCTAAGACAGCGATCAGAAAAATGATCGCTTAGCGACAGTGGTGATAGGGGGTGAAAGGGTTACCTGGGGGGCGATCAAGGGGGTTAAACCTTTATTAGATAATTTATGGGGGTACCTGAAGCTATAAAAACCTGCGGCGAACCTAAAAAAAATTACTGGCTACCGATCTGCATCACCGTCGCTAAGACAGCGATCAGAAAAATGATCGCTTAGCTACAGTGGTGATAGGGGGTGAAAGGGTTACCTGGGGGGCGATCAAGGGGGTTAAACCTTTATTAGATAATTTATGGGGGTACCTGACGCTATAAAAACCTGCGGCGAACCTAAAAAAAATTACTGGCTACCGATCTGCATCACCAACGCTAAGACAGCGATCAGAAAAATGATCGCTTAGCGACAGTGGTGATAGGGGGTGAAAGGGTTACCTGGGGGCGATCAAGGGGGTTAAACCTTTATTAGATAATTTATGGGGGTACCCGACGCTATAAAAACCTGCGGCGAACCTAAAAAAAAAATACTGGCTACCGATCTGCATCACCGACGCTAAGACATCGATCAGAAAAATGATCGCTTAGCGACAGTGGTGATAGTGGGTGAAAGGGTTACCTGGGGGGCGATCAAGGGGGTTAAACCTTTATTAGATAATTTATGGTGGTACCCGACGCTATAAAAACCTGCGGCGAACCTAAAAAAAATTACTGGGTACCGATCTGCATCACCGACGCTAAGACAGCGATCAGAAAAATGATCGCTTAGTGACGGCGGTGCTAGGGGGTGAAAGGGTTATCTGGGGGGTGATCAAGGGGTTAAACCTTTATTAGGGGGGGTTAGGGGGCTACACTGGACCTAAAACTAAATGTAGTGACACTTTTACAGTCACAAATGTCACTGATTGCAGTGATCAGTAAATAAATGGTCACTGCAATCAGTGACACTGTGACTGGGGGCTGGGGGGTGATCTGGGGGGGCCTGGGGGGGCGATTTATGTGCCTATGTGTGCTGGTGTTAGTGTAGTGTTTGTGCACTAACCTTGATGTCTTCTCTTGTACGGCGCTCGGTATATGTGAGCGCTGCACAGGAGATGACATCACTTCCTCCTGCTTTCTCTGTCTGTGTGTACATTCGACAGACAGAGGGGGCATTTCCATTCGCCGGGAGCGATCGCGGGGGGGTGGCCGGAATCGAACGGCCGTCCCCTCATGTCGGATCGCTCCCCAACGAATTCCGACCGCTCACTGTACAGAAGGGGGGTCCGATTGGACCCCCCAACTGTACAAAGACAATCACATACACTCTACGTGATTGTGCCTGTCGGTGCCATTGTGCCGACGTATATATACAGTGAGCGGTCGTTAAGTGGTTAATATGGGAAAAAAGTGTCTCCTCTCCACTGATTCTTTATCACCAATTCTTGTTTCAATAAAACCCCCAAATTTTCAAAAAACATTTGTCATTAGGACGGAAAGTGAGGTGAACTGTTCTGAACAGGTGCACACTGCACAGACAGCAAAACAAATGTTACAGGGGTGATAACCCTTCCCTATGTTTTCCAAAAAGCTTAAAAATATATTTTTTGGCTGGAGCTACACTTAAACAATGTACCTGTTCAAAATTACAAACAGATTCTACGTAAGAACAAACCTACAGTCCCTGTCTTGTATGCACCGCCTGTATACGGCTGTTCAGAGTATATAGGGCCTTTTTTATTTTGTGTGCGGGGTTCCCCTTAATATCCATACAAGACCCAAAGGGGCTGATAATGGGCTGGGGTAAGGGGGGGGGGGGTGTGTGATGGGGTAGCTATGCCATTTTTCTTAAAGATTTTCATCCATATTACCGGGACCAGACATTACATTAAAGCCGCAAGCAGTTTTAAATGGCTTTTTTTCCTTTAGAAATGTAATTTTGTGCAGGGACAGTTCTAAACACGGGAAACACGTGGCACTTCACAGGCATACTTTAGACACCCCCCAGGTACGATATTTAAAGGAATATTTGACTTTTTTTTTCACTTTATGCATCATTAAAATGACTGCTCCAGAAAAACGTCCGTTTTTAAAACTTCTTTTTGCATTGATACATGTCCCCCGGTGCAGAACCCGGGTTCCCAAACCCTTTTTAGGACAATAACATGCCTAATAGTCGTTATAATTAGCACTTTAGATTTCGAACGTTCGCATGCATTGTATTTAATAGGGTTCTAAAGTTCGTGCAAACTTTCGGTCCGTTCGCGGGTTCTGGTGCGAACCGAACCCGGGGGTGTTCGGCTCATCACTACTAAGCACACAGCTAAAATACCGAAGGAGTGGCTTCACAACAACTCTGTGACTGTTCTTGAATGGCCCAGCCAGAGCCCTGACTTAAACCCAATTGAGCATCTTTGGGGAGACCTAAAAATGGCTGTCCACCAACGTTTACCATCCAACCTGACAGAACTGGAGAGAATCTGCAAGGAGGAAGGCAGAGGATCCTCAAATCCAGGTGTGAAAAACTTGTTGCATCTTTCCCAAAAAGACTCATGGCTGTATTAGATCAAAAGGGTGCTTCTACTAAATACCGAGCAAAGGGTCTGAATACTTAGGACCATGTGATATTTCAGTTTTTCTTTTTTAATAAATCTGCAAAAATGTCAACAATTCTGTGTTTTTCTGTCAATATGGGGTGCTGTGTGTAAATTAATGAGGAAAAAATGAACTTAAATTATTTTAGCAAATGGCTGCAATATAACAAAGAGTGAAAAATGTAAGGGGGTCTGAATACTTTCCGTACCCACTGTAGCCCCAATTCTATCATAATGTTTAATGTCGTAATTATGAACCGAATTTTTAACATCTGTCATTTCTAGTCGTGTCACTTTTTTCATCAGCATTATAGCTGGGCCACTCCCCCGTGCTCTTGCGCTCTAGCCAGTGCGGTTTCCATGGCTACCTGTGTTGATTGCCACTCCCCCCTCCACTCCCCTTCACCTTATGGTACAAATTACCACACCTAAGATGGCCACTATCCAGCCTAAAGAAGGAACACGCATGTCCCGATCGCAAAGCACCGCCCGCCAGCCTGAATCCCAGAAGTGACGATAACATCACAACACGGAGCCTCCACAATCCCCGTCCCAGCCGCCGGCCAGCGCTGTACACATTCAGTGCAGACAGGACTGCTACAGGACCCAGATCTTCACCATCAGCCCGTAATGCACACACTCCATCAGGACACATGCGGATGAAACAAGCTTAACCCCTGACATGCCTTATTACTTCTACTCAAATGTGAGTGTTTTTAAGCCTTATATATTAAAGATGTTTTAAACATGCTGCACTTAGAGGGAGCCGTTCTCTTTCTTTTCGTTTGTTCTCAGAGCCTCTTATAGCTTTCTGGACTGGCAGCCATCTACCAACTCAGCAACCTTCCTATATACCTCCTTACATGGACCATACACCCTATATTGACTTATAGTGATTTCTACTCCCTCCCAGCCCCTTCTCCTTCCACTGTTTTATTATTATAATTTTTTTCTTAGGCAGCTATATCCAGAGTGCGCAATATCAACCCACCGTTTGTTGGAACAGTGCGGGGACCTCCGGACACCCTCAGGTGAAACGTCCAATGTCGACCACAGCCAGAGGATAGGTAAGAGGATTACATGGAAGCGGAGCTCAGCCACCACACGTCTGGTCTCTTTCACATCTGGACACACCCCCGGAATTTTGTATTTTTAATGTTTTACTTTAAGCATTAATAAAATCACTGCTCCCCTCCAAAAAAAAATGGCTTGGGACTTGTTCCTCAAGGCAATGGCCAGTCCTTCATGCCATTTCTTTGCTTAGAAAATGTCCAGAACTTACTTTTAACATTCATCTCCCCTTGACTTCAATGGGGTTCAGATTCGCCACCAACTTCTGCAATATTCTCTGAACCTGCCCAGAACCAAACTCAAATGTGTTCAGCTCATCTCTACTGGTCATTTGGACAGAGGACTTGTGTCTGAGTCCTGGAGATGCACGAGAAATGCTGATCCCTTAGAGAAACCATCATAGGAAGCTTATCTACAGATGTGATCAACTGTCATTTAGGAGGAATTTAATCTTCTCAAGACAAATTGGACTATGTTCTGTAAATATCTATAATTTTTGGATAATTCTAATTCCCCAATTTATATAAACATGTTTATGGTCGTGCTGTTATTTTTCCAGTCAAGGAGAAATATTGCTTGTAAATTGTGGTCGCTAAAGAGCACATATATGTTTTTGGCTCATGTGTGTCACAGGTGTTTATTGTTAAACTATTTTGTTGCCACCAGGCATGTTGTTCATGTCAATGAAGTGAATCTGTTTGCATTTTTCAAGTTGTGAAATACAACTATAACACGACAGGTGTTATTGTTTTCCATATGAAATTCAAAGGTGTTACCAGTAAATTGCTCAACCGTTCTCCTCTTTCAACTTTTTCTCTTTAAACACTAAAGACCTAGCAATGAGGAAGATAAACCAAGGTGTTGTCTTTATTATACATGCTCACTGATTGTGTAAATGAGATTAATCTACCATGAAATTCAGTTCATCATCATGAAGATTCTGAGCATCATACAAGAATGTGTTACTATGTGTTCACAAAAATAAATCTTGGAATAACTGTCCACTCTTTGAGATGCTTTATGTTGGAATGTAGACTATAATCCAAAGAAACTGCATGTCAGCACGGTGTACATCAATCAATATGCAAAAAAAACAGAGCTTGTTTTTAAACTGATCTTAGCACCTGGTTTCTGCAAATTTACTCATCATAACATTACTGAGACATTGGGGGAGTTTACTATTTCAACTGTAGTCAGCCATAAAGTACAAATTAGTAGCCTGTAAACTAGATTCTACATAAATGCAGTGCTATATTTGTCCCAAGTACATTGTGAGTTTGTCTTAACCACTTGCCTACAAATCACATACCTGTATGTCATTTGACTTCAAGTGGTTGTACTACAGTGATGCCTGCATCACCCCGGTACCGGTTGCCTGCATCACCCTGATACCGGTGATGCCTGCATCACCCCGGTACCGGTTTTTAGAGCCGATGGTCGGCTCTCTTGTAGTAACAAATGATGCCGCAAAGCAGCCACTCTATTGTTATCGATGCTTATTGACGCTCCCCCTCCCGCCAATTTCCGCCACTCGCCTGGGCTCTCCCGTCCCACCGGGAGACCCGAGCGACCTGAGCGACCAGCCGGCATATCCGTCAGCTGGCTGGAGATCCAAAAGCAAGCTGGGATTGGCTTTAATCGGGTCTCGGATGTTGTATCCCAGAAGCGAGGTCATGACACCACTTCTGGTTTACTGGAATCTTAAAGGCGCCAGTTTAAAAAAATCTAAAGTATTACTAAACGCTGATCTTGGCGTTTTGAATCCTTTTAAGTACAAAGGAGGGATTTGGGGTCTTATAGACCCCAGATCCCTCCAAAAGAACACTTAACTATTACTTTTGGCTTATGGCAAAGTTGCTCCACCATGCTGGAAAAGGCTCTATGTAGAAAAAAAACGTTTTGACAAAAGATACACATTAGAGTGGTATTTAACATATGGCAGCTTAACAATCCATACTTTTCACCTGACATATTAGGGTATTTACACTCTATGAAAGTGCATCACAGACATCTTTGGACAGCAGCATTGTTAAAGAGGAGTTCCGGCCCCCCTCCAAAAAAATTAAAAGTCAGCAGTAGGGATGGGCTGAACACCCCCCCCGTTCGGTTTGCATCCAGAACATGCGAACAGGAAAAAATTTGTTTGAACACGCGAACACTGTTAAAGTCTATGGGATACGAACATGAAAAATCAAAAGTGCTAATTTTAAAGGTTAATATGTAAGTTATTGTCATAAAAAGTGTTTGGGGACCCGGGTCCTGCCCCAGGAGACATGTATCAATGCAAAAAAGTTTTAAAACTGCAGTTTTTTCGGGAGCAGTGATTTTAATAATGCTTAAAGTGAAACAATAAAAGTGAAATATTCCTTTTAATTTCATACCTGGGGGGTGTCTATAGTATGCCTGTAAAGTAGCGCATGTTTTCCGTGTTTATAACAGTCTCTGCACAAAATGACATTTCTAAAGGAAAAAAAGTCATTTAAAACTACTCGCGGCTGTACAGATAAAAGTAATTGAAAGTCATTGAAAAAAAATAAAAAGTGCGTGGGGGTCCCCCAAAATTCCATTACCAGGCCCTTCAGGTCTGGTATGGCTATTAATGGGAACCCTGCACCAAATGAAAAAAATGGCGTGGAATTCCCCCCAAAAATCCACACCAGACCCTTCAGGTCTGGTATGGATTTTAGGGGGGAACTCCGCACCAAAATAAATTAATAATGGCGTGGGGTTCCCCCCAAAAATCCATACCAGACCCTTATCCGAGCACGCAACCTGGCAGGCCACAGGAAAAGAGGGGAGGACGAGAGAGCGCCTCCCCTCCTGAACCGTACCATGTTGATGGGGACAAGGGCCTCATCCCCACAACACCCGTCTGGTGGTTGTGCGGGTCTGAAGGTGGGGGGTTATGGGAATCTGGAAGCCCCTTTAACAAAGGGGACCCCCAGATCCTGGCCCCCCATGTACATTGTCCTTTATTAAAAATAAAAAAATAAAAAAGAAATTCCAGCAATGTAATCCGGTAAATCCATGCTCGATCTCCAGCGATGTAAACCAATTCTCGATCTCCAGTGATGGATGATCTCTAGCGATGGATGATCTCCAGCGACTCCAGCGAGGAACACGCACAGATCCTGCCTCCACTGGAGGCACCCAGCCAATGACGCGGCACCAGCCTGACAGCTCTTATGTAGCTGAGGGCGGGGCCACCCGTCACGTGACCCGTCCCCCTCTGGTAAGGGGAAACGCCGGGGTTTCCCAGTGACGTGTACGGTTGACCCCGCCCCCCTCTGATGCAACGAGATAGACCCTTTTGGGTGGAGCTCCACTTTAATCTGGGGAGGGGGAGAGTGTTAGCTGTACTAGCAGATTTAGATACATTAAACAAATTGAAGCTAAACTCCAGATCACACTTTATAAGCAGTTACAGCAACAGTTTTCTTTTATTTAGTTTTGGGATAAAAGTTTTACACCATACACAAATAAATAACAGCTGATCATTGTAAGTGTAGGACCCTAAAGTGTGCTAGATTAGGTGTACATAGTTAGCTGTAAGTGTAGAAAATTTTGGCTTGGCTTAGAGCCAGGCCTGGGTTGAATCTGGGTCAGGGCTGAGTGACTCAGGGAGGCTGGATGACTCAGCAAGCAGCATCTCTGCTGACTTCCCCTGCTTTCTGGAACCTTGGAGAAGCTTCCAGAAGTAGTGGGCGAAGTCTAGCAGAAGCTACTGGGAGTATTGATGAGGGCCCCAGCCAATCCATTGCAAAATAAGCTGGTAGGGGGCAGGCCACCTAATAAATACTCATGGGTCCTGCCAGCAGTGGCAGTGGGGTGGAAGATGGAGTGCTAAAGAAGCTGTCGGTGGCCCATAAAAGGGTTGTAAAGGCTTGTGTTTTTTCACCTTAATGCATTCTATGCATTAAGGTAAAAAAACTCCTGGCAGTCACCGGCCCCCCCAGCCCCCCCATTTTACTTAACTGAGCCCCTTCATCTCCTCGGGGGCCGTCCTTCTCTTCACGGAGTCCCGTCTTTGATTTGATAGATTGGCTACCGCTGCTGTCAATTAAATCCAATGACGCAGGTCGCCGGGAGGTGGGGCCGAGTCATACACTCCGCATCTATGGACGCTGAAAGAATGACTCAGGAGTGCGCCCGCAAGGTAACCCCCTTGGGAGAGCGCTTTTCCTAGGGGGTTATCTAATGCGGGGAGGAGCCACGAGAGCCGCCGAGAGACCCCAGAAGAGGATGTTCGGGCCACTCTGTGCAAAATGAGCTACACAGTGGAGGTAAGTATGACATGTTTATTATTTTTATCTTATTTTCAAACAAAGCTTTAGTATCACTCTGTGTACAGGTAACAGCAATCTTTCTATTTCTTCTCCATGAAAAGCAGGAAGAAAAAACAGCCAGATCAGAAGGTAAAAGCAGCACACATTACACATTGCTAGGGACACAATTAACCCCTTAATTGCCCCTAGATTTTAACCCCTTCCTAGCTAGTGTCATTTGTACAGTATCAGTGTACAGTATTATCACTGATCACTATATTAGTGTCACTAGTGTAGCAGGCATTCTGTCATTGGCCCATTCAGGACATGCATATATTGTTAATGTAGGACTATCTGTTATGCAGTTTCTCTTTTTGGCCACAATCTGGAGTTAGGGAGATGCTTGCTGACTTTTTCCTTCCTAAACATGAGGAGACACAGTGTACACTGGGAAAAAAGGGACATTTCAGGAAGGGCTGAGAGGGCTAAGGTGATTTTAGAGGAAGAGAGAGAGAGAGAGAGAGTCTAGGAGCGCAGACAAAAAAGGGCTCTGACAGGACAGTGCAGAGAAGAGAACAACAAACAAGTGCACACTTACAGTAGATACAGAGGGTACTTCCTCTCATATCATAGAATACATGAACTATACACTATAATCACTGGAAGTCACAGCCTTATATTATCTGTAAGCAACTGCTAGGACTACTAGTATACTAGATTCACCCAGAAGGAAGTCCGAGCCCACTAAAGACCTGGCACCATAATCGCCTACTGCCGCTATCAGAAGCAGTTTGTGTGCTTCAACAACCAGATCCACATCCTACTCGAACTACCTCTCAGAGATCATGTCCAATAATCAGGTCTCAGGTCTATGGATGAAGAGGACAGTGAGGATGAAGAACTGGGCATGGACTGGGTGTGACAGTCTATGCTATCAGAAACTGCCACTCTTCTCCCTTCTAGAGAAGCAAATGCTGGAACCCTCAGGCCTGAGTTACCAGAGTCCATACCACAGAGCCAATTATTGACAAGCCAGGAAGATCTTCTGATTTCCCTAACTGCAGAGGACACATGGACTCCTCAACCATCTATGGTGGAAGAGGAAGAGGGTGCTACTGTATACCAGAACCATCCGAGCCCAAAGAGCAAAGGGAAAAACAAACATTTCACCCGCCAAAAAGACGGACTTTATGATACTCTAGGCAAAATTTCTGAGAAAGCTATCTATACCTCTCAAAGAACTCACAACACGCTGACCCTTCCCACTAAAATTTTAGCGAAGGACGACTCCAACTCACCCCCTGGCACATGGGCCATCTAAATATCAGTGGCTTGTGGGCAAGACAACCTCTCCTTTTATGACAAATGGTGGGAGGTTCCCTTGCCAGGTTCAAATGTGCGTGCCAATTGTTTGTTTCCATACATGTACTAAACTGTTTTTGTCTCCCGATGTATTTTGAAAGCATGTAAGAGGTTGCAGACATTATATGTTGATGGACTCTGTCCCTCCTTTGGGGACCAAAAGCCCCTTGGCGGGGGAAGTGTGTAGCAGGCATTCTGTCATTGGCCCATTCAGGACATGCATAGATTATAATGTAAGACTATCTGTTATGCAGTTTCTCCTTTCTTTTTCGTACATCACGGGACACAGAGCGACTTAGTCATTACTAATGGGTTATATAGTTTACCTTCAGGTGTTGGCACTGGCCAATTCCAAACCGGAAGTACCCTCCCCTATATAAGCCCCTCCCACCCGGGAGCACCTCAGTTTTTTGCCAGTGTCTAAGGTGTTGGCCAAAGAGTAACATGTGTTTTCACTGGGCTTGCGTACAGGTTCTTTTGGGCCTTAGTAAGCTGTTCCGGATCCCACCAAAAAAGCTTCATAGCTAAACGGTCGGTACCCGGGCCTTGCAGCAGAAGAGCAAGGTTTTGCCTGTAATGCTTCTCTTAGGAGGGCTGGACCCTGGGATCCAGAGCTCTGGTCATACCCACGACCAAGACGCTGTCTGTGCAGGGTGCTATACAGGTCCAGGGGAGTGGAATCCTTGGGAACCCGGTCCCTGAAGGTTTAATTACAATGCCTGCCGTGATAGGTGAAGTTTGGACTTTTGTGGACCAAACAAAGTCCTGCGGCGGGGATCAGGTAAGTGGGGGCCCCCAGGAACTTGGTTCTATTGGGGGACCCCCAAGCCTAATTTGTCTTTCTGTCTGTTACCTAACGGTATTCCCGCTAAATATCTGTGTTTGCCTATAACTACTGAAAATGTAAAATTTTAATAGTAGTCAAGAAAAAAAAAAAAAAAAACAGGGACCGCGGTACCTGTGTTAAACCACTAGAGGCCGCTGTAGTCCATTTTTCTTGTAATGTGGATCTTTGGTTTTTCTCAACTCAAAAGGTCCAGGCAGCTGGTAAGTTTCTCTGTGGGAATCCACTTCCTCTGCCCTGTTGCTGCGTTCATCCACCGCACAGGCCCTCCGGCAAAAAGGGCCCTGGCTCCTAGTCCTCTGTTGGTTTTCGAAAAGGGCGCCGTTGGCGCACGGGCGCGCGCGCGGGGCGCGTGCACGCGCCTCCTATGAAAAAAAAGGGGCGGGGCGGGTGGATGACGCTCGATGCGCGCCGCGGCGCTTCTGCGCATGTGCGGGCGTCCCAGCATGGTTAAAAGACACAGTACAAGTGTCAGCTGCATGCAAACAGAGCTAGCAACAAACAGTGGCACACAGAGGCGGTTGATGCAGGCATCCCCATAGAAAGGCACTTTAGTGGACACCAGCTGGTATATAGCAGCACCTGTGTTAGACTATTACCAGCAAAAATTGGTGTATGACGACGGGAATACCTCAGCTTTGTGCTTAAAGGATATGTCGTCCAGACGCTCCGGAAATAAATCTTCCAGGAAGCCAAAGGGGTCTCCATCGGGCTCTGAGGATATTGGGCATGCTTGCACTGCACCAATCTCCCCTGAGAATGCAGAGGTCAGTAGCCGTAGAAACCCCGCAGGAATGCCTGGTGCTGCGGCTGTCCCCAGTCCACCTGCTCCTGTATATATAACAGAGGAGGTTTTATCCTCAACTCTGGGAGGATTAGAAGAGAGATTAACAGCATTGATCGCTGCTTCCCTATCTCAGGGAAAGCGCGTCCGATCTCCGTCTCCTCCTTCAGAGTGCCTGTTAGTGGAGGAACAGCCCCACACAGAGATCGACCTACCTGAAGGGGATCAGGATGAGGTTGATTCACTTATAGAGGAATCAACAGTGGAAGAACCTTTCTCAGCTTCTCAGGCTGAAAGATTATGGGTTCAGTCTCTGACTAACATGGTCCGATCAGCATTTAAAATGCCTCTGGCGGAACCACCATCCACTACGGTTTCCTCGCTGGGGTCGCTAAAAGCTCCCCAGGCGGTCTGTTCCTTCCCAATCCACCCTTTATTAGAAGGGCTTATTTACCAGGATTGGGAGCATCCTGATAAAATATTTGCTCCCCCCAAGAGATTTCCGGTGATCTATCCCATGGAGGATAAGTTCATAAGAAAATGGAGGGTCCCTATAGTGGACGCAGCCATCTCTTCTGTTAACAAATCACTGACATGTCCAGTAGATAATGTTCCAATGTTCAAAGACCCAATAGATAAAAAATTGGAGTCTTTACTAAAATCTGCTTTCTCTACAGCAAGTATGGTGACACAACCTGCGGTAGCAGCGATTGGAGTCTGCCAAGCAGTGAAAGATCAGTTGAAACAAGTCTTAAGGGACTTACCAGATCAGCAGGCTCATGCCCTAGCTGACCTGCCTAGAGCCTTGTGTTTTGCGGTGGACGCCATAAAGGATACAATCCAACAGGCCTCCCGCTTTACGCTGTCTATAGTACATATGCGTAGGCTTCTGTGGCTCAAAAACTGGTCTGCTGAAGCTCCCTGTAAAAAACTGCTGGTTAGCTTCCCATTTCATGGAGAACGCTTATTTGGAGAAGATCTGGACAAATATATCCAGAAAATTTCTGCCGGTAAAAGTTCACTCTTACCGGTTAAGAACAAGGGTAGAAGTCCTTCTTTTAAGAGGCCTACCTCTCCAGTCCCGGGCACATCGGCTGTGAAGCAGTTCCGACGGCCTCCGCGGTCAAATTCAGGGGGCAGAAATCAGGGACAATCACAGGGTAACAAGAAGCCCTGGATCAAAAGAGGTACAAAACCTCCCCCTAAGGCATGAAGTATTGCCCCCGCTCAATCGGGTGGGGGGAAGACTTCAGTTGTTCACAGAGACCTGGCGGGACACCATCAGAGACAGATGGGTGCTCTCCGCAGTAAGTCTGGGATACAAGCTGGAGTTAAAAGGCACTCCTCCTGCCCAATTTATGAGGTCAAACGTGCCAAGAGATCCCCAAAAGAGAGGATCCCTCCTTCTGGCACTAGAACAACTATTGCTCCAAGGGGTAATCATGAAGGTTCCCCTGGAAGAAAGCGGATTCGGGTTTTACTCGAACCTTTTCACAGTCCCCAAACCAAATGGGGACGTGAGGCCCATATTAAATCTAAAAGGGCTAAACAAGTTCCTAAATATCAGGACTTTTCGGATGGAGTCGATCCGATCAGTGGCCACCGCCCTACAGGGGCAGGAATGGCTAGCCTCGATCGACATAAGGGATGCTTATCTGCATATTCCCATCTTTCCGGCCCATCAGAAATTTCTACGCTTTGCAGTAGAAGGGCGCCATTTTCAGTTCAGAGCCTTACCTTTCGGTCTGGCCACAGCACCACGAGTGTTCACAAAAATTCTGGCCCCATTATTGGCCAATCTAAGAACACAGGGTGTAACGATAATGGCATATCTAGACGACCTGCTACTAATAGACCACTCAGTGGAAAAGCTGGAAGTAGCTATTCACAAGACAATCGAGTATCTGGAATATCACGGTTGGATTATCAACCGGGACAAGTCAGCTCTAAGACCAGTCAAAAGTCTGGAATACTTAGGGCTAAGGCTGGATTCAAATCAGAGAAAGATTTTCTTACCTCCAGAGAAGGTGTCGTCTTTAAGAAATTTGACCCACTTAGTGGGTACAAAAAGAAAACCATCCATACGTCTCTGCATGAGGCTGCTGGGAAAGATGGTGGCTTCATTCGAAGCGGTACCCTACGGTCAATTCCATTCAAGGAATTTGCAAAGGGCCATACTGTCAGCCTGGAACAAAAAAGTTCAGGCTTTAGACTTACCAATGTCCCTGTCCCCTTCCGTTCGCAAGAGCCTCCATTGGTGGTTGGTGCCCCAGAATCTGGAAAGAGGGAAACCCTTCAGTCCGGTTTCTTGGAAGGTGGTCACTACAGATGCCAGCCTCATCGGCTGGGGGGCAGTGCTGGAGCAATGGTCTCTCCAGGGCAGGTGGTCAGAAGCAGAAAAGGCCCTGCCCATCAATCTCTTAGAGATACGAGCAGCCCGGTATGCCCTAGTAGCATGGACATCCAAACTCCAGGGGTCCCCTGTCAGAATTCAATCAGACAATGCCACGGCAGTGGCATATATCAATCATCAGGGTGGCACCAAAAGTCGTGCAGCCCAGAAGGAAGCAAATTGCATCCTGGAGTGGGCAGAAAGATATGTCCCAGCCATATCTGCGGTTTTCATCCCAGGAGTGGAAAATTGGAGAGCGGACTTTCTAAGTCGCCAACAATTATGCCCGGGGGAATGGTCTCTTCACCCCGAGGTTTTCCAGGCAATATGCCAGCGGTGGGGAACACCGGATGTAGATCTGCTAGCATCCAGATTCAACGCAAAGGTGGACAGGTTTGTGTCTCGCACAAGGGATCCCCTAGCTTGCGGCTCGGATGCCCTAGTGTTCCCTTGGGATCGGTTCAAGCTGATATATGCATTCCCACCGCCACAATTGTTACCGCGATTACTCCGCAGAATCAGGGTAGAAAAGAAACCAGTGATTCTGGTGGCTCCAGCGTGGCCCCGAAGGGCATGGTACGCGGAGATGGTAAAAATGTCAGTGAGGAGTCCTTGGACCCTCCCACTTCGTCCGGACCTGCTGTCGCAAGGACCGATATACCACCCTTCCTTACCAGCCCTAGGTTTGACGGCCTGGCTATTGAAGCCCACATTCTGAAAAAGAGAGGGCTCTCTAATTCTGTGGTATCTACCATGATCAATGCCAGGAAACCGGTATCCAGGCAGATCTATTATAGGATCTGGAAAGCGTACATTACGTGGTGTGAGACCAAGAAATGGCATCCACGTAAGTACATGATAGGGAGGATTCTGGACTTCCTACAGTGGGCTGTAGATAGGAAACTGGCCTTGAGTACTATCAAGGGTCAGATTTCGGCCTTGTCAATATTTTTTCAAAGGCCCTTGGCTTCGCATTCACTAGTCAAAGCCTTTATACAAGGAGTGATGCGTATTAGCCCTCCGGTTAGTATTCCCATATGTCCTTGGGACTTAAACCTGGTTCTGTCGGTTCTACAGAAACAACCGTTTGAACCATTACAACACATTTCCTTGGTTCTTCTCACCAGGAAATTGGTTTTCTTAGTAGCCATTTGTTCGGCTAAAAGAGTGTCGGAATTAGCAGCTATGTCCTGTAAGGAGCCATATCTGGTTGTCCATAAGGACAGAGTAGTATTACGTCCTCATCCAGCCTTTCTTCCTAAGGTGGTATCGAGGTTTCATTTGAACCAAGATGTGGTTCTTCCTTCTTTTTTCCCCAAACCTAGCTCAGTAGAGGAAAAGTTATTACATTCTTTGGATGTGGTAAGAGCAGTTAAAGCTTATCTAAAAGCCACTGCTCAGATTCGCAGAACGGATTCTTTGTTTGTTCTGCCGGAAGGCCCCAGAAGGGGTCAGGCAGCATCAAAATCTACTTTAGCCAAGTGGATTCGACAGGTCATAATACAAGCCTATGGCTTGAGAAAGAGACCGCCTCCGTTCAAAGTTAGGGCGCACTCCACAAGAGCGGTTGGAACTTCATGGGCAGTGCATCACCAGGCCTCCCTGGCTCAAGTATGTAAGGCCGCAACATGGTCTTCGGTACACACGTTTACTAGATTCTATCAGGTAGACGTTAGAAGTCAGGAGGATGTCGCCTTTGGGCGCAGTGTGTTGCAGGCCGCAAAAGATCCTCATGCCTGATGGCGCCCAGCTTATGTACCCCCCCCCTCATTTGGCATTGCTTTGGGACGTCCCATTAGTAATGACTAAGTCGCTCTGTGTCCCGTGATGTACGAAAAAGAAAAAGGGATTTTTATAACAGCTTACCTGTAAAATCCTTTTCTTGGAGTACATCACGGGACACAGAGCTCCCACCCCTCTTTTTGGGACACTTATTGCTTGGCTACAAAACTGAGGTGCTCCCGGGTGGGAGGGGCTTATATAGGGGAGGGTACTTCCGGTTTGGAATTGGCCAGTGCCAACACCTGAAGGTAAACTATATAACCCATTAGTAATGACTAAGTCGCTCTGTGTCCCGTGATGTACTCCAAGAAAAGGATTTTACAGGTAAGCTGTTATAAAAATCCCTTTTTTGGCCACAAGATAAAGGTAGAGAGATGCTGACTTTTTCCTCCCTTAACATGAGGAGACACAGAGGACACTGGGGAAAAGGGGAGTGTCAGGAAGGGCTGAGGAGGCTGAGGTGATTTCAGAGGAAGAGAGAGAGAGAGAGTCTAGGAGCCAGTGGCGGCTGGTGCTCAAAATTTTTGGGGGGGCGTAAACAAACTGAAAAAAAAATAAAAAATCAATTGCCGCCACTGTGCCCATTAAACGCAGCCACTGTGCCCAAACGCCACCAGTTTTCCCCCTCAAATACAGCCAGTTTGTTTCCATATACAGCCAGTGTGCCCCCATATATATACAGCCAGTGTGCCCCCATATACAGCCAGTGTGCCCCCATATATATATATATATTATATAGCGCCAGTGTGCCCCCATATACAGCCAGTTTGTCCCCATATATATAGCCAGTGTGCCCCCATATACAGCCAGTGTGCCCCCATATATATATAGCCAGTGTGCCCCCATATACAGCCAGTGTGCCCCCATATATATAGCCAGTGTGCCCCCATATACAGCCAGTTAGTCCCCATATACAGCCAGTTACCCCCAAATGCAGCCAGTTTGTCCCCCATATACAGCCAGTTCCCCCAAATGCAGCCAGTTTGTCCTCCATATACAGCCAGTTCCCCCAAATGCAGTCAGCGTGTCCCCCATATACAGCCAGTTCCCCCCAAATGCAGCCAGCGTGTCCCCCATATACAGCCAGTTCCCCCCAAATGCAGCCAGTTTGTCCCCCATATACAGCCAGTTCCCCCAAATGCAGCCAGTTTGTCCCCCATATACAGCCAGTTCCCCCCAAATGCAGCCAGTTTGTCCCCCATATACAGCCAGTTCCCCCAAATGCAGCCAGCGTGTCCCCCATATACAGCCAGTTCCCCCCAAATGCAGCCAGCGTGTCCCCCATATACAGCCAGTTCCCCCCAAATGCAGCCAGTTTGTCCCCCATATACAGCCAGTTCCCCCCAAATGCAGCCAGCGTGTCCCCCATATACAGCCAGTTCCCCCCATATTTAGCCAGTTTGTCCCCCATATTCAGCCAGTTCCCCCCATATTCAGCCAGTTTGTCCCCCATATTCAGCCAGTTCCCCCCATATTCAGCCAGTTTGTCCCCCATATTCAGCCAGTTTGTCCCCCATATACAGCCAGTTCCCCCCAAATGCAGCCAGTTTGTGCCCCATATTCAGCCAGTTCCCCCCAAATGCAGCCAGTTTGTCCCCCCTATACAGCCAGTTCCCCCCAAATGCAGCCAGTTCCCCCCAAATGCAGCCAGCGTGTCCCCCATATTCAGCCAGCTCCCCCAAAAATGCAGCCAGTTTGTCCCCATATACAGCCAGTTCCCCCCATATACAGCCAGTTCCCCCCAAATGCAGCCAGCGTGTCCCCCATATTCAGCCAGTTTGTCCCCCATATTCAGCCAGTTTGTCCCCCATATTTAGCCAGTTCCCCCCAAATGCAGCCAGTTTGTCCCCCATATTCAGCCAGTTTGTGCCCCATATTCAGCCAGTGTGTCCCCCATATACAGCCAGTGTGCCCCCATATATATATAGCCAGTGTGCCCCCATATACAGCCAGTGTGCCCCCATATATATAGCCAGTGTGCCCCCATATACAGCCAGTTTGTCCCCATATACAGCCAGTTCCCCCCAAATGCAGCCAGTTTGTCCCCCATATACAGCCAGTTCCCCCAAATGCAGCCAGTTTGTCCTCCATATACAGCCAGTTCCCCCAAATGCAGTCAGCGTGTCCCCCATATACAGCCAGTTCCCCCCAAATGCAGCCAGCGTGTCCCCCATATACAGCCAGTTCCCCCCAAATGCAGCCAGTTTGTCCCCCATATACAGCCAGTTCCCCCAAATGCAGCCAGTTTGTCCCCCATATACAGCCAGTTCCCCCCAAATGCAGCCAGTTTGTCCCCCATATACAGCCAGTTCCCCCAAATGCAGCCAGCGTGTCCCCCATATACAGCCAGTTCCCCCCAAATGCAGCCAGCGTGTCCCCCATATACATCCAGTTCCCCCCAAATGCAGCCAGTTTGTCCCCCATATACAGCCAGTTCCCCCCAAATGCAGCCAGCGTGTCCCCCATATACAGCCAGTTCCCCCCATATTTAGCCAGTTTGTCCCCCATATTCAGCCAGTTCCCCCCATATTCAGCCAGTTTGTCCCCCATATTCAGCCAGTTCCCCCCATATTCAGCCAGTTTGTCCCCCATATTCAGCCAGTTTGTCCCCCATATACAGCCAGTTCCCCCCAAATGCAGCCAGTTTGTGCCCCATATTCAGCCAGTTCCCCCCAAATGCAGCCAGTTTGTCCCCCCTATACAGCCAGTTCCCCCCAAATGCAGCCAGTTCCCCCCAAATGCAGCCAGCGTGTCCCCCATATTCAGCCAGCTCCCCCAAAAATGCAGCCAGTTTGTCCCCCATATACAGCCAGTTCCCCCCATATACAGCCAGTTCCCCCCAAATGCAGCCAGCGTGTCCCCCATATTCAGCCAAGTTTGTCCCCCATATTCAGCCAGTTTGTCCCCCATATTTAGCCAGTTCCCCCAAATGCAGCCAGTTTGTCCCCCATATTCAGCCAGTTTGTGCCCCATATTCAGCCAGTGTGTCCCCCATATACAGCCTGTTTCCCCCCCCCCAGCCCTGCACTTACCTTCCTCGGTCCGCGCCGTCCTCGATGTGTTCTCCCGCCCTCGATGTCGCTTCAGCCAATCAGGTTACCGGTAACCAGATCCGGTGAACCTGATTGGCTGAAACCTCCACACAGTCTTCTTCCTGGAACGCACCCCCGTGCGTACCTGGGAGGAGTTTTTGGAAGCCAAATACAGCCTGAGAGCTGTATTCGGAAAGCCTATCAGAGCCAGCGGCTCTGATAGGCACTTCCAAGCTCCACCCACCGCCGGCCGCTGCTCTAATTCATATGGCCGGCGCTCACCAGGAGGCCGGCCATATGTATAGTGGGCAGCGCGGCAGCGGTGACAATACATAGATTCATGCAATGCATGAATCTGTGTATTGTCTTTCAGTGGCGGTGCGGCAGCGAGAGGGGGCGGCGCTCCGGCGCCCTCTATGGATGCACCGCCACTGCTAGGAGCCCTGAAAAAAGGGCTCTGACAGGACAGTGCAGAGTAAGGTGAGAACAACTGTGCCCAAGATTGTCAGTCAGAGAAAGAGAGAGCCTGAGTTGGCAGAAACCCCCAGCTTTTTATGGAATCTCCTGAGTCCACAGCGAGTTATCAGAGCCATTTTGGTGAGAGGACGAGGCCTGGGGTGTCACCTACAGAGTCCAGAGACAGAGGGAGGCCATGCCATTGGAAGCTACTACAGTGTGGGAAAGCAGTTCTGGGACTGGAAAACGTTCTGCCTGCCAGAGTCGCTCTAACCAACCTAAGCGAGTGGACGCCTGATTGGAGGGGCAACTAAAAGTGTTACCAGGACTGGTGAGCGGGCCTTGCAGCCACTATTTGCTACCACTGCTAGGGAATAAAGCCACTAGGAGCTACTTAACCAGTGACCCTATAGCTCTAATACTGTCTGCAGGCCTTACTGATGGCCGCAACGCGCGCCAACGAGCTTCAACAAAACGTAGGACTAAGGACTGCCCCTAGTTGTAACTACCTTGAAGGTCTATTTGCTGAACAGTTAAGGCAGTGTTCTGCCCCTGTCTATCATATGAGTGCACTCAGAACTAGTATAGAGCTGCTATAATTCTGAAAGCATTTAAAGTTATTATACAGTATATTGCTTTTAGCTAATGATATAGAAGTGTACTGTTCTTATTTTATTTTCTCCTTTTCAATTTTCTACTTGGGTATAGTTATTTTATCCTGATTAGCAGCCAGTGTCTGAATTTGCCTGATCTGTTGTTTAATTCTGTTGAAATTGCCATTTATGCTAATCTGCATTAATAGATTAAGCAAGTTATCCCTAACTAGGGATGAGCCGAACACCCCCCCCCCCCCCCCGCACCAGAACTTGCGAACAGGCAATAAACTTGTTCGAACATCCGAACACCGTTAAATTCTATGGGACTCGAACATGAAAAATCTAAAGTGCTCATTTTAAAGGCTTATATGCAAGTTATTATCATAAAAAGTGTTTGGGGACCCGGGTCCTGCCTGATTTTAATAATGCTTAAAGTGAAACAATAAAAGTGAAATATTCCTTAAAATTTCATACCGGGGGGGGGGGGTGTATAGTATGCCTGTAAAGTAGTGCTTGTTTCCCGTGCTTAGAACTGTCCTTGCACAAAGTGTAATTTCTGAAGGAAAAAAAAAGTAATTGAAAAGCACTCGTGGCTATAATGAATTGTCGGCTCCCAGCAATACAGAGAAAAGTCATTGATAAAAAAAAAAATGCGTGGGGGTCCCCCCAAATTCAATTCCCAGGCCCTTCAGATGCTCCCTCAAAAAATCCATACCAGATACTTTATCCAAACACGCAACCTGGCAGGCCGCAGGAAAAGAGGGGGGAAGAGAGAGCGCCCCCCCTCCTGAATCGTACCAGGCCACATGCCCTCAACATGGGGAGGATGCTTTGGGGGGGACAAGGACTCATCCTCACAACCCTTGCCCGGTGGTTGTGGGGGTCTGCGGGCGGGGGGCTTATCGGAATCTGGAAAACCCCTTTAACAAAGGGGACCCCCAGATCTCGGCCCCAACCCTATGTGAAATGGTAAGGGGTACATTGTACCCATACCATTTCACAAAGAAAGTGTACAAAATTGTAAAAAAACACACAGATACCGTTGGGAAAAGTCCTTTATTAAAAATTTAAAAAAATTTAAAAAGATTCCAGCGGTGGTAATCCACTCTCGGTATCCTGCGATGGATGCTCTCCTCTCCGGGGTCCAGCAGTGGATGATCTCCTCTCCATCCAGGTACAGGCTCCAGTGATGAGATGTCCAGCGCAGCGCATCCTGTCTCCACCGGAGACACTCTGGGAATCCCAGCAGCCTGACAGATCTCTTCTGTAGCTGAGGGCGGGGCCACCCGTCACGTGACCCCGTCCCCCTCTGACGCAAGGGGAAACCCGGGCTTCCCCAGTGACGTGCGGGTGACCCCGCCCCCTCTGACGCAACGGAAACCTGCGTTACATCGGGGGGGGCGGGGATTCCCGAGGTGTCTCCGGTGGAGACAGGATGCGCTGTACTGGACATCTCATCGCTGGAGCCTGGACCTGGATGGAGAGGAGATCATCCACTGCTGGACCCCGGAGAGGAGAGCATCCATCGCAGGATACCGAGAGTGGATTACCACTGCTGGAATCTTTTTTTTTTTTTTAATAAAGGACTTTTCCCAACGGTGTCTGTGTGGTTTTTTAAAATTTTTTACACTTTCTTTGTGAAATGGTAGGGGTACAATGTACCCCTTACCAATTCACACAGGGGGGGTTGGGATCTGGGGGTCCCCTTTGTTAAAGGTGTCTTCCAGATTCCGATAAGCCCCCCGCTCGCAGACCCCCACAACCACCGAGCAAGGGTTGTGGGGATGAGGCCCTTTTCCCCATCAACATGGGGACATGGTGCTTTGAGGGGTCACAGACCCCCAATGCATCCTCCCAATGTTGAGGGCATGTGGCCTGGTATGATTCAGGAGGGGGGGCACTCTCTCGTCTCCTCCTCTTTTCCTGTGGCCTGACAGGTTGCGTGCTCGGATAAAGGGTCTGGTATGGATTTTTGGGGGGAACTCCACGCCGTTTTTTTTTTAATTTGGCGGGGAGTTCCCCTTAAAGTCCATGCCAGACCTGAAGGGTCTGGTATGGATATTTGGGGGGAACCCCACGTCATTTTTTAAAAAAATTTGATGCGGGGTTCCCCTTAATATCCATACCAGACCTGAAGGGCCTGGTAATTGAATTTGGGGGGACCTCCACGCATTTTTTTTTAATCAATGACTTTTCTCTGTATTGCCGGGAGCTGACAATTCATTATAGCCGCGAGTGCTTTTAAATGACTTTTTTTCCTTCAGAAATGACACTTTGTGCAGGGACAGTTCTAAGCACGGAAAACAAGCGCTACTTTACAGGCATACTATACACCCCCCAGGTACGAAATTTAAAGGAATATTTCACTTTTATTGTTTCACTTTAAGCATTATTAAAATCACTGCTCCTGAAAAAACTGCAGTTTTTAAAACTTGGCTTTTGCATTGGTACATGTCCCCTGGGGCAGGACCCAGGTCCCCAAACACTTTTTATGACAATAACTTGCATATAAGCCTTTAAAATTAGCACTTTAGATTTCTCCCATAGACTTTTACAGGGTGTTCCGCGGCTTTTCGAATTTGCCGCGAACACCCCAAATTGTTCGCTGTTCGGTGAACGGGCGAACAGGCAATGTTCGAGCCGAACATGAGTTGGACTCGAACTCGCAGCTCATCCCTATCCCTAACCTGGGGTGTGTGTTTTTTTCTACTGGCAATACCTCATAGCTGGCTGAAGGGTATTTTCCATTTGTGGTGTTACTTGTGCTCACAGAAGGTGTGTCAGAGGAGCTGAGATTGTTCTTGGAGTCGAGATGTGGAACAAGAAACCTCAAATTACCAAGCGGCTCCTTCTACACTAGCGACATCAGTGTCAGTTAGTGACCCTCCCAGATAGTGTCTGCTAGCACCAGATTGCCTACTACCCTATCACAGTCCCACTATACGTTGCTGATTACCGCCATTGTAGTATAGTGTCTATAGCTGCATAAACTCCAGTATATATACCATAGTTTGTAGACGCTATAACTTTCGCACAAATCAATTAATATACACTCTTCGTTGTTTTTTTTTTTGTTAACAAAGACATGTAACAGAATACATTTTGGCCTAAAATTATATAGAAATTAGATTTTCAGATGTTTTTATTGGATATGATCTATAAAACAATGTAGAAAATATTTTATTCAACATTTTCAGTCTTTTTTTGTTTATATAATACAAAATAAAAAACCCAGTGGTGATCAAATACCACCAAAATAAAGCTCTATTGTGTCGGAAAAAATCGTATAAATTTAATCTGCGTACAGTGTTGCATGGCCGCACAATTGTCAGTAAAAGTAGCATAGTGCTGAATAGCAAAAAAATTCCTAGTCAGTAAGAGTAGGGATGAGCCGAACACCCCCCCCCCCCCACCCCCGTTCGGTTCGCACCAGAACCTTCGAACGGACCGAAGGTTCGCGCAAACGTTAAAACCCTTTTAAATACAATGGACGTGAACATTCGAAATCTAAAGTGCTAATTATAACGACTAATATGCATGTTATTGTCCTAAAAACGGTTTGGGGACCCGGGTTCTGCCCCAGGGAACATGTATCAATGCAAAACAAAGTTTTAAAAACGGCCGTTTTTCGGGAGAAGTCATTTTAATGATGCATAAAGTGAAAAAAAAAAGTCAAATAGTCCTTTAAATATCATACCTGGGGGGTGTCTAATGTATGCCTGTGAAGTGGCATGTGTTTCCCGTGTTTAGAACTGTCCCTGCACAAAATGACATTTCTAAAGGAAAAAAAGCCATTTAAAACTGCTTGCGGCTTTAATGTAATGTCTGGTCCCGGTAATATGGATGAAAATCTTTGAGAAAAATGGCATAGCTAATCCATCTACCCCCCCCCCACCCCCTACCCCAGCCCATTACCAGCCCCTTTGGGTCTTGTATGGATATTAAGGGGAACCCCGCACACAAAATAAAAAAGGCCCTATATACTCTGAATAGCAGCATACAGGCGGTGCAAACAAGACAGGGACTGTAGGTTTGTTCTTAAGTAGAATCTGTTTTTTTAATTTTGAACAGGTACATTGTTCAAGTGTAGCTCAAGCCAAAAAATATATTTTTAAGCTTTTTGGAAAACATAGGGAAGGGTTATCACCCCTGTAACATTTGTTTTGCTGTCTGTGCCCCTGTTCAGAACATTTCACCTCACTTTCCGTCCCAATGACAACTGTTTTTGAAAAGTGGGGTTTTTATTGAAACAAGAATTGGTGATAAAGCATCAGTAGAGAGGAGACACCTTTTTCCCATATTAACTCTTACAGGAGAGAATTTCCCTTCCTAGGGGTAGATTTCCTCTCACTTCCTGTTGTCTCCTTCCGTTTGCAAGTTGGAGTCGTTTGTAAGTTGTTTGAAAGTAGGGGCCTGCCGTATATACTCTGCTGAAATTTGCCCCTTACATGTTGGTGTTGCCACAACACTGTGAGCCCTCACAGTTACTCTTGGTGGGCGCTGGAATACCCTGCTGTGAACTATTATATCAGGAATTGTATTTACATGCCATTGTTGAACAGTGGTAGGAAAAATTGGGCCTTTGGTGGTGGTGCTGGTGCCACAACACTGTAAGCCCTCACAGTTACTCTTGGTGGGCGCATGAATGGGCCCTGCTGTTAATTATTAGATCAAGAATTGTAATTGCATGCCCCTGTTGAACAGGGGCTGAAAACTTGGGCCTTTGGTGGTGGTGGTGGTGGTGGTGGTGGTGTTGCCACAACACTGTAAGCCCTCACAGTTATTCTTGGTGGGCGCAGGAATGGGCCCTGCTGTGAATTATTAGATCAATAATTGTAATTACATGCCCCATGGCTGAAAAATTGGGCCTTAGGCACTGGTGCCACAACACTGCAACCCCTCACAGATACTGTACTTGGAGCACAGTAATGAGCCCTGTTGCAAAGTATTGCATCAAAAATTGTAATTACACGCCCCTGTTAAACAGGGGCAGAAAAATTGTGCCTTAGGCACTGGTGCCACAACACTGCAAACCCTCACAGATACTGTACTTGGAGCACTGTAATGAGCCCTGTTGCAAAGTATTGCATCAAAAATTGTAATTACATGCCCCTGTTAAACAGGGGCAGAAAAATTGGGCCTTAGGCACTGGTGCCACAACACTGCAACCCCTCACAGATACTGTACTTGGAGCACAGTAATGAGCCATGTTGCAAAGTATTGCATCAAAAATTGTAATTACATGCCCCTGTTAAACAGGGGCTGAAAAATTGGGCCTTAGCCACTGGTGGCGGCACCCAGAAACAAAAATGTTCTTCCAAGCTATCATCATGAATCGGATCATTGAGGAGGAGGAGGATAGTCAGTCAACATAACAGGACAGTCACTCAGTCTTGAAGGGATGTGACATTTGAAAATAAATTACTCTGTTATATCAGCTTCAGGTGCTTGGTAGCTGGTGGTGATCCAAGACTGGTTCATCTTTATGAAGGTCAGTCGATCAACCGAGTCGGTGGACAGGCGCACCCTGTGATCCGTGACAAAGCCTCCAGCAGCACTGAATGTGCATTCCGAAAGAACGCTGGATGCAGGACAGGCCAGTAGCTCAATTGCATACTGTGCAAGCTCTGGCCAGTGATCCATCCTCAACACCCAGTAAGCCAGAGGATTATCGGTGGGATAGGTCTCCAAGTCTGACCTTGCCCCTAGGTATTCCTGCACCATGTATATCAGACGCTGGCGATGGTTGCTGGAACCGATCATACCTTGGGGCTGCGGACTAAAATATTGTCTGAACGCATCGGTCAGACAGCCACCTTCTCCACCGCTCCTTCTGCTACTGACCGAAGCCTCAGCAACTCGTTGTCCAGGACCAGGAGTTTGTAACCTCCCAGTCTCTGGGAACGTGTTGCACAGACCATTCTGCAAGGCCTCCCGGAGATGTCTCATCCTCTGCTCCCTCTGCGATGGCAAGATAAGGTCCGTAACCTTACCCTTGTACCGTGGATCAAGGAGAGTGGCCAGCCAGTAATGGTCCCTCTCCTTGATCCGAAGAATACGAGGATCCTTCCGCAGATTTTGCAGGATCAGGGAGGCCATGCAGCGTAGGTTAGCTGAGGCATTCGGTCCGGAGTCCTCTGGGTCACTAAGGACGACATGATCCGCAGCCACCTCCTCCCAGCCACGTACAAGTCCACGGGTTTGTTGGGACTGTAAATCATCCCTAAAAGACTGCTGCTGTTGATGCTGAGTGCCATGCTCCACCTCCATGCTGACACAATCCTCCTTCTCCTCCTCCTCTTCCTGTGTGATGGGTGGGACAGAAGGAACACTGTCTGGGTAAAGGGGGCCTTGAGAGGCAAGGAAGTCCTCCTCTTCCTGCCTCTGTTCTGCCTCAAGTGCCCTGTCCATTTTTTCCACGCAGGGTATGCTTCAACAGGTGGACAAGAGGTACAGTGTCACTGATGCATGCACTGTCACTGCTCACCATCCTCGTGGCCTCCTCAAATGGTGCCAGGACAGTGCATGCATCCCTGATCATGCCCCACTGGCGTGGTGAAAAAAACCTGAGCTCCCCTGACCCTATCCTGGTGCCGTAGTCGCACAGGTACTCATTGATGGCCCTCTTCTGCGTGTGCAGCCACTGCAGCATGGCCAACGTTGAGTTCCACCTGGTGGGCATGTCACATATAAGGCGGTTCTTGGGCGGGTTCAACTCCTTTTGCAGCTCAGCCAGCCGAGCACTGGCATTATATGATCTGCGGAAATGCACACAGACTTTCCTGGCCTGCCTCAGGACATCCTGTAAGCCCAGGTACCTGCCCAAGAACCGCTGCACCACCCGGTTAAGGACATGAGCCACACAGGGCACATGGGTCAGTTGTCCCTGTCGGAGGGCGGAGAGGAGGTTGGTGCCATTGTCGCAAACCACCATTCCTGCCTTAAGCTGGCGTGGCGTCAACCACCTCTCGGCCTGCCCCTGCAGAGCTGACAGAACCTCTGCCCCAGTGTGGCTCCTGTCCCCCAAACACACCAGCGCAAGCACCGCATGGCATCTTTTTGCCTGCGTACTTGCGTAGCCCCTTGAACGCCTACGGAGCACCGCTGGTTCCGAGGACAAAGCACAGGAAGAGGCCATGGAGGAAGAAGAAGAGGAGGGGGTGGAGGAGAGAGGTGTGTCACAACCAGTAGTAGCATTTTGGAGGCGTGGCGGCGGAACAACCTCCAACACTACTGCACCTTGTCCTGCATCCTTCCCAGCTGCCAAAAGAGTGACCCAATGGGCCATGAAAGAAAGGTAACGTCCCTGTCCATGCCTGCTGGACCATGAGTCAGCGGTAATATGCACCTTACCGCTGACCGCCCTGTCCAGCGAGGCATGGACATTGCCTTCCACATGGCGGTAGAGAGCCGGAATCGCCTTCCGTGAGAAAAAATGGCATTTGGGAACCTGCCACTGAGGAACCGCACATTGCACAAACTCATGGAAGGGGGCTGAGTCTACCAACTGAAAAGGCAGCAGTTTAAGTGCTAGCAATTTAGCCAAGCTAGCATTCAACCGCTGGGCATGTGGATGGCTGGGAGTGAACGTCTTTCCACGGTCCAGCAGCTGGGGCAGGGAAATTTGCCTGCTAGAATCGGACGTCGGTGTACTGCTAGCAGAGTGCCCGCAAGTACTTGGATGTGACACACCTAATTCTACACCTTCATTCCTCTCAGTGCAGGTTTCAGAGAGAACTGAAGGTATAGTGGGGTTGGAGATCCCAGCTGATGCGGAGCAAGGAGAGGTCCGCTTTGTTCTTTGGTGTGGGTCTTTAAGGTAGGCTTGCCAACGAGCTGCACGGCAGGTCAACATATGTCTGGTCAAGCATGTGGTGCCCAAGCGGCTGATGTTTTGGCCACGCGAGATACACTTGAGACATATGTTGCAAATAGCAGCGGTGCGATCTGATGCACTCGACTCAAAAAAGGCCCACACCAAAGAACTTTTGGAATAACGCGCAGAGGCAGCGCCCTGCACAGGTGGAGCTCTGCGGTGCAATTCCGTCGGTGTGCTGCCCTTACGCTGGCCCCCGGAGGGCATCCTGCCTCATTGGAGATGTGCCTCCTCCTCATCCTCCTCCTCCTCTCTCCTATCAGGCACCCATGTGGAGTCAGTGTCCTCATCATCCCCTCCCTCCTCATCACTGGAACCAATCTGGCAGTATGCTGCAGCTGCTGGAACATGACTGCCAGATTGGTGTCCTTCTTGAGCATCCCCTCTCTCTGCTCTCACGCTACTGTCTTCCTCTAGCTGGGTATCATCTTCAGACCCTTCGAAACGCTGGGCATCCTCCTGGAGCATGTACCCAACACTGTGCTCAAACAGTTCGGGGGACTCCTCAGGAGGACACGGTGTGTCTAGGGAAGGAGTGACTGATGATGACATTGAGGACGCTTTGGCAGCTGCTTTGCCAGTACCCTGAGCCTGGGTTAGAGAGGATGAGGAGGATGAGGAGGGCTTGGTCATCCACTCTACCAAGTCTTCGGCACTATGCGGCTCAACATGTCCAGCTACCGAAAATAAGGACAAGCGTTTCCCATGGCCACGTGCTGATGACGATGCACCGCGTCCAAGACCAGCACTGTTGTCTCTAGACACAGAGCCTGCTTGCCCTCTTTTATTGGCTCCTGACTGTCTGCCTCTCCTTGTTTGCCTTCCAGACATTCTAAAAGCCTGCAGGGAGATGGGAAAACCAGCAATAAGGGGTAGCTTCAGGTGTATATTTTGCAAGAAGCACACTACGCCTGCTGTAAGTGCTGCAGATGCCTGCCTGTGTTACACAACAGGAAAACACAGCAATAAGGGCTAGATTCTGGTGTATATTTTGCAAGAAGCACACTACGTGCTTCTAAGTGCTAAGTGCTGCAAATGCCTGTTAGTGTAACACAAAAGAAAAAAAACTACGAGCAATAAGGGCTAGCTTCAGGTGTATAATGTGCAGGAGGCACACTACGCCCGCTGTAAGTGCTGCAGATGCCTGCCTGTGTTACACAACATGAAAACACAGCAATAAGGCCTAGCTTCAGGTGTATATTTTGCAGGAGGCACACTACGCCTGTTGTAAGTGCTGCAGATGCCTGTCTGTGTTACACAACAGGAAAACACAGCAAAAAGGCCTAGCTTCAGGTGTATATTTTGCAGGAGGCACACTACGCCTGTTGTAAGTGCTGCAGATGCCTGCCTGTGTTACACAACATGAAAACACAGCAATAAGGCCTAGCTTCAGGTGTATATTTTGCAGGAAGCACACTACGCCTGCTGTAAGTGCTGCAGATGCCTGCCTGTGTTACACAACAGGAAAACACAGCAATAAGGTCTAGATTCAGGTGTATATTTTGCAGGAGGCACACTACGCCTGCTGTAAGTGCTGCAGATGCCTGCCTGTGTTACACAACAGGAAAAAATAGCAATAAGGGCTAGCTTCAGGTGTATATTTTGCAGGAAGCACATTACGCCTGCTATAACTGCTGCAGATGCCTGCCCGTGTTACACAACAGGAAAACACAGCAATAAGGCCTAGCTTCAGGTGTATATTTTGCAGGAGGCACACTACGCCTGTTGTAAGTGCTGCAGATGCCTGCCTGTGTTACACAACAGGAAAACACAGCAATAAGGCCTAGCCTTCAGGTGTATATTTTGCAGGAGGCACACTACGCCTGCTGTAAGTGCTGCAGATGCCTGCCTGTATTACACAACAGGAAAAAACAGCAATAAGGGCTAGCTTCAGGTGTATATTTAGCAGAAAGCACACTACGCCTGCTATAACTGCTGCAGATGCCTGCCTGTGTTACACAATAGGAAAACACAGCAATAAGGCCTAGCTTCAGGTGTATATTTTGCAGGAAGCACACTACGCCTGCTGTAAGTGCTGCAGATGCCTGCATGTGTTACACAACAAGAAAACACAGCAATAAGGCCTAGCTTCAGGTGTATATTTTGCAGGAAGCACACTACGCCTGCTGTAAGTGCTGCAGATGCCTGCCTGTGTTACACAACAGGAAAACACAGCAATAAGGCCTAGCTTCAGGTGCATATTTTGCAGGAGGCACACTATGCCTGTTGTACGTGCTGCAGATGCCTGCCTGTGTTACACAACAGGAAAATACAGCAATAAGGTCTAGCTTCAGGTGTATATTTTGCAGGAGGCAGACTACGCCTGCTGTAAGTTCTGCAGATGCCTGCCTGTGTTACACAACAGGAAAAAACAGCAATAAGGGCTAGCTTCAGGTGTATATTTTGCAGGAAGCACACTACGCCTGCTATAACTGCTGCAGATGCCTGCCTGTGTTACACAACAGGAAAACACAGCAATAAGGGCTAGCTTCTGGTGTATATTTTGCAAGAAGCACACTATGCCCGCTGTAAGTGCTGCAGATGCCTGATAGTGTAACACAAAAGAAAAAAAACTACGAGCAATAAGGGGTAGCTTCAGGTGTATAATGTGCAGGAGGCACACTACGCCCGCTGTAAGTGCTGCAGATGCCTGCTTGTGTTACACAACAGGAAAACACAGCAATAAGGCCTAGCTTCAGGTGTATATTTTGCAGGAGGCACACTACGCCTTCTGTAAGTGCTGCAGATGCCTGCCTGTGTTACACAACAGGAAAAAACAGCAATAAGGGCTAGCTTCAGGTGTATATTTTGCAGGAAGCACACTACGCCTGCTATAACTGCTGCAGATGCCTGCCTGTGTTACACAACAGGAAAACACAGCAATAAGGGCTTTCTTCTGGTTTATATTTTGCAAGAAGCACACTACGCCCGCTGTAAGTGCTGCAGATGCCTGTTAGTGTAACACAAAAGAAAAAAAAATACGAGCAATAAGGGGTAGCTTCAGGTGTATAATGTGCAGGAGGCACACTACGCCCGCTGTAAGTGCTGCAGATGCCTGCCTGTGTTACACAACAGGAAAACACAGCAATAAGGCCTAGCTTCAGGTGTATATTTTGCAGGAAGCACACTACGCCTCCTATAACTGCTGCAGATGCCTGCCTGTGTTACACAACAGGAAAACACAGCAATAAGGCCTAGCTTCAGGTGTATATTTTGCAGGAAGCACACTACGCCTGTTGTAAGTGCTGTCGATTCCTGCCTGTGTTACACAACAGGAAAACACAGCAATAAGGGCTAGCTTCTGGTGTATATTTTGCAGGAAGCACACTACGCCTGCTATAACTGCTGCAGATGCCTGCCTGTGTTACACAATAGGAAAACACAGCAATAAGGGCTAGCTTCAGGTGTATACTGTGCAGGAGGCTTAGCAAAAATATCACTGACACTGTCCCCTGCCTATCCTTCTCTCTCCCTGCACACAAGGTTTAGCAGAATATCACTGACACTGTCCCTGCCTATCCTTCTGTCTCCCTGCACACAAGGTTTAGCAGAATATCACTGACACTGTCCCTGCCTATCCTTCTCTCTCCCTACACACAAGGTAAATGAACAAATATCACTAACACTGTCCCTGCCTATAATTCTCTCTCCCTGAACCGGAACACACTACACAAGGCCGCCGCGCTGGCGGCCTTTTATAGTGTGGGGCGTGTACTAAACCCCCCTGAGCTATAATTGGCCACAGGCATCCTGCCTGTGGCCAATTATGGCTCTCCTCGCTGCCGGCGCTGTGATTGGCCAAGTATGCGGGGTCACAGTGCATGCTTGGCCAATCACAGCGCCGGGATTGCACTGCGATGGCGCAGTGTATTGTGGGCCGTTCGCGTCACTCGAATTTGGCGCGAACGGGCCAAAACGTTCGATCTTCGTCGAACGATCGAACAGCCAATGTTCGAGTCGAACGTATGTTCGACTCGAACACCGAGCTCATCCCTAAGTAAGAGGATAAAACCTTCCAGAGGTCAAGTGGTTAATACTGTATGTATGTTTTTCACTCCTTGCTTTTAAAGCAATGAATGTTAAAACAAAGAATGACTGTTGGAAAGCTGTGTTTAACTATCAGAAACTACTCTCTTACAAATGTAATGCTAATACATATACATACAGTGTGCATGGGTTATCTAAGGCAAAGAGACATATGAGGAGTTGAGCAAACACTCATACAAACAAATATTTTATGAACAAGCATTAATGAGGATTCCAGAACAGAAAAAGGACATTAAGGCCAGTCATAGACAGTTTGAATCTCGGTCGGTTCAGCAACGTTAATGGGCAGACTGAATGTACCAAATTGATCGATCGATCCACTTGGATACAACCAGCCTGCAGGATTCTCTTACAATTATCACTGTCTTCTCCCGGTGGGGAAGCTTCCAGAAGTAGTGGGCGAAGTCTAGCAGAAGCTACTTGGAGTATTGATGAGGGCCCCAGCCAATCCATTGCAAAATAAGCTGGTAGGGGGCAGGCCACCTAATAAATACTCATGGGTCCTGCCAGCTGTGGCAGTGGGGTGGAAGATGGAGTGCTAAAGAAGCTGTCGGTGGCCCTTAAAAGGGTTGTAAAGGCTTGTGTTTTTTCACCTTAATGCATCCTATGCATTAAGGTGAAAAAAAAACCCTGACAGTCACTGGCCTCACCAGCCCCCCCATTTTACTTAATTGAGCCCCTTCATCACCTCGGAGGGCCGTCCTTCTCTTCATGGAGTCCCGTCTTTGATTGGATAGATTGGCTACCGCTGCTGTCAATCAAATCCAATGATGCAGGTGCCGGGAGGGCGGGGCCGAGTCATACACTCGGCGTCTATGGACGCTGAATGAATGACTCAGGAGTGCACCCGCAAGGTAACCCCCTTGAGAGAGCGCTTTTCCTAGGGGGTTATCTAATGCGAGGAGGAGCCGCGAGAGCCGCCGAGAGACCCCAGAAGAGGATGTTCGGGCCACTCTGTGCAAAATGAGCTGCACAGTGGAGGTAAGTATGACATGTTTGTTATTTTTATTTTATTTTCAAACAAAGCTTTAGTATCACTCTGTGTACAGGTAACAGCAATCTTTCTATTTCTTCTCCATGAAAAGCAGGAAGAAAAAACTGCCAGATCAGAAGGTAAAAGCAGCAGACATTACATATTGCTAGGCACACAATTAACCCCTTAATTGCCCCTAGATGTTAAGCCCTTCCTAGCTAGTGTCATTTGTACAGTATCAGTGTACTGTATTATCACTGATCGCTATATTAGTGTCACTAGTGTAGCAGGCATTATGTCATTGGCCCATTCAGGACATCCATAGATTATAATGTAGGACTATCTGTTATGCAGTTTCTCCTTTTGGCCACAATCTGGAGTTAGGGAGATGCTTGCTGACTTTTTCCTTCCTGAACATGAGGAGACAGTGGACAATGGGAAAAAAGGGACATTTCAGGAAGGGCTGAGAGGGCTAAGGTGATTTTAGAGGAAGAGAGAGAGAGAGTCTAGGAGCCCAGAAAAAAAAAGGGCTCTGACAGGACAGGTCAGAGAAGAGAACAACAAACAAGTGCACACTTACAGTAGATACAGAGGGTACTTCCTCTCATATCATAGAATACATGAACTATACACTATAATCACTGGAAGTCACAGCCTTATATTATCTGTAAGCAACTGCCAGGACTACCAGTAAACCAGATTCGCCCAGAAGGAAGTCCGAGCCCACTAAAGACCTGGCACCATAATCGCCTACTGCCGCTATCAGAAGCAGTTTGTGTGCTTCAACAACCAGATCCACAGCCTTCTCGAACTACCTCTCAGAGATCATGTCCAATAATCAGGTCTCAGTCTGTGGATGAAGAGGACAGTGAGGATGAAGAACTGGGCATGGACTGGGTGTGACAGTCTACGCTATCAGAAACTGCCACTCTTCTCCCTTCTAGAGAAGCAAATACTGGAACCCTCAGGCCTGAGGCACCAGAGTTCATACCACAGAGCCAATTATTGACAAGCCAGGAAGATCTTCTGATTTCCCTAACTGCAGAGGACACAGGGACTCTTCAACCATCTATGGTGGAAGAGGAAGAGGCTGCTACTGTATACTAGAACCATCCGAGCCCAAAGAGCAAAGGGAAAAACAAACATTTCACCCGCCAAAAAGATGGACTTATGATACTGTAGGCAAAATTTCTGAGAAAGCTATCTATACCTCTCAAAGAACTCACAACACGCCGACCCTTCCCACTAAAAGTTTAGTGAAGGACGACTCCAGCTCACCCCCTGGCACATGGGCCATCTCAATATCAGTGGCTTGTGGGCAAGACAACCTCTTCTTTTATGGCAAATGGTGGGAGGTTCCCTTGCCAGGTTCAAATGTGCATGCCAATTGCTTGTTTCCATACATGTACTAAACTGTTTTTGTCTCCGATGTATTTTGAAAGCATGTAACAGGTTGCAGACATTATATGTTGATGGACTTTGTCCCTCCTTTGGGGACCAAAAGCCCCTTGGTGGGGGAAGTGTGTAGCAGGCATTCTGTCATTGGCCCATTCAGGACATGCATAGATTATAATGTAAGACTATCTGTTATGCAGTTTCTCCTTTTGGCCACAAGATAAAGGTAGAGAGATGCTGACTTTTTCATTCCTTAACATGAGGAGACACAGAGGACACTGGGGAAAAGGGGAGTTTCAGGAAGGGCTGAGGAGGCTGAGGTGATTTCAGAGGAAGAGAAAGAGAGAGTCTAGGAGCCCTGAAAAAAAGGGCTCTGACAGGACAGTGCAGAGTAAGGTGAGAACAACTGTGCCCAAGATTGTCAGTCAGAGAAAGAGAGAGCCTGAGTTGGCAGAAACCCCCAACTTTTTATGGAATCTCCTGAGTCTGCAGCGAGTTATCAGAGCCATTGTGGTGAGAGGACGAGGCATGGGGTGTCACCTACAGAGTCCAGAGACAGAGTGAGGCCATGCCATTGGAAGCTACTACAGTGTGGAAAAGCAGTTCTGGGACCTTAAAACGTTCTGCCTGCCAGAGTCGCCTTAACCAACCTAAGCGAGTGGACGCCTGATTGGAGGGGCAACTAAAAGTGTTACCAGGACTGGTGAACGGGCCTTGCAGCCACTATTTGCTACCACTGCTAGGGAATAAAGCCACTAGGAGCTACTTAACCAATGACCCCATAGCGCTAATACTGTCTGTAGGCCTTACCGACGGACGCAACGCGCGCCAACGAGCTTAAACAAAACGTAGGACTAAGGACTGCCCCTAGTTGTAACTACCTTGAAGGTCTATTTGCTGGCCAGTTAAGGCAGTGTCCTGCCCCTGTCTATCAAATGAGTGCACTCAGAACTAGTATAGAGCTGCTATCATTCTGAAAGCATTTAAAGTTATTATACAGTATATTGCTTTTAGCTAATGATATAGAAGTATACTGTTCTTATTTTATTTTCTCCTTTCCAATTTTCTTCTTGGGTATACTGTATTTATTGGCGTATAACACTCACTTTTTTACCCTGAAAATAGAGGGTAAACTGTGCCTGCGTGTTATACGCAGGGGTCTGTGGAAAGTTTTTTTCCTGAAACTTCCCTCTTAAAGTTAGGGTGCGTGCTATACACCTGTGCGTGTTATACGGCAATAAATACGGTAGTTATTTTACCCTGATTAGCAGCCAGTGTCTGAATTTGCCTGATCTGTTGTTTAATTCTGTTGAAATTGCCATTTATGCTAATCTGCATTAATAGATTAAGCAAGTTATCCCTAACTAGGGATGAGCCGAACCAGAACTTGCGAACAGGCAATAAATTTGTTTGAACATCCGAACACCATTAAATTCTATGGGACTCGAACATGAAAAATCGAAAGTGCTAATTTTAAAGGCTTATTTGCAAGTTATTGTCATAAAAAGTGTTTGGGGACCCGGGTCCTGCCCCAGGGGACATGTATCAATGCAAAAAAAAGTTTTAAAAACGCCTGTTTTTTCAGGAGCAGTGATTTTAATAATGCTTAAAGTGAAACAATTAAAGTCAAATATTCCTTTAAATTTCGTACCTGGGGGTGGGGGGGGTGTATAGTATGCCTGTAAAGTAGCGCTTGTTTCCCATGCTTAGAACTGTCCCTGCACAAAGTGTCATTTCTGAAGGAAAAAAAGTCATTTAAAAGCACTCGCGGCTATAATGAATTGTTGGCTCCCGGCAATACAGAGAAAGGTCATTGATAAAAAAAAATGCGTGGGGGTCCCCTAAAATTCAATTACCAGGCCCTTCAGGTCTGGTATGGATATTAAGGGGAACCCTGTGTCAAATACAAAAAAAATGACGTGGGGTTCCCCCCAAAAATCCATACCAGACCCTTTATCCGAGCACGCAACCTGGCAGGCCGCAGGAAAAGAGAGGGGGGATGAGAGAGCGCCCCCCCTCCTGAACCGTACTAGGCCACATGCCCTCAACATGGGGAGGATGCTTTGGGGGGACAAGGGCCTCATCCTCACAACCCTTGCCCGGTGGTTGTGGGGGTCTGCGAGCGGGGGGCTTATCGGAATCTGGAAGACCCCTTTAACAAAAGGGACCCCCAGATCTCTGCCCCTCCCCAATGTCAATTGGTAAGGGGTACATTGTACCCCTACCATTTCACAAGGAAAGTGTAAAAAATTGTAAAAAAATCACAGACACCGTTGGGAAAAGTCCTTTATTAAAAATAAAAAAAAAGATTCCAGAAGTGGTAATCCACTCTTGGTATCCTGCGACGGATGCTCTCCTCTCCGGGGACCAGCGGTGGATGATCTCCTCTTCATTCAGGTCCAGGCTCCAGCGATGAGATGTCCAGCGCAGCGCATTGTTATGTCCCGCACAAACATCACACGCATCCTGTCTCCACCGGAGACACCCTGGGAATACCGGCAGCCTGACAGGTCTCTTCTGTAGCTGAGGGCGTCACATGACCCCGTCCCCCCCTGACGCAAGGGGAAACCCGGGCTTCCCCAGTGAGGTGCGGGTGACCCCGCCCCTCTCTGATGCAACGGAAACCTGTGTTACATCAGAGGGGGGCGGGGATTCCCGAGGTGTCTCCGGTGGAGACAGGATGTGCTGTGCTGGACATCTCATCACTGGAGCCTGGACCTGGATGGAGAGTAGATCATCCATCCTTCGCAGGATACTGAGAGTGGATTACCACCGCTGGAATCTTTTTTTTTTTTTTTTTTTTTTTTAATAAAGGACTTTTCCCAACGGTATCTGTGTGTTTTTTTTAAAAAAAATTACACTTTCTTTGTGAAATGGTAGGGGTACAGTGTACCCCTTACCAATTCACATAGGGGGGGTCGGAATCTGGGGGTCCCCTTTGTTAAAGGGGTCTTCCAGATTCCGATAAGCCCCCTGCCCGCAGACCCCCACAACCACCGGTCAAGGGTTGTGGGGATGAGGCCCTTGTCCCCATCAACATGGGGACAGGGTGCTTTGAGGGGTCACAGACCCCCAAAGCATCCTCCCCATGTTGAGGGCATGTGGCCTGGTATGGTTCAGGAGGGGGGTTGCTCTCTCGTCCCCTCCTCTTTTCCTGCGGCCTGCCAGGTTGCGTGCTAGGATAAAGGGTCTGGTATGGATTTTTGGGGGGAACTCCACGCCATTTTTTTTTTTATTTGGTGTGGAGTTCCCCTTAAAATCCATGCCAGACCTGAAGGGTCTGGTATGAATATTTGGGAGGAACCCCACGTGATTTTTTATTTTTTTATCAATGACTCTTCTCTGTATTGCTAGGAGCCGACAATTCATTACAGCCACGAGTGCATTTAAATGCTTTTTTTTCCTTCAGAAATGACACTTTGTGCAGGGACAGTTCTAAGCACGGAAAACAAGCTCTACTTTACAGGCATACTATACACACCCCCCCCCCCCCCCCCCCAGGTACGAAATTTAAAGGAATATTTCACTTTTATTGTTTCACTTTAAGCATTATTAAAATCACTGCTCCTGAAAAAACTGCAGTTTTTAAAACTTTTTTTGCATTGATACATGTCCCCTGGAGCAGGACCCGGGTCCCCAAACACTTTTTATGACAATAACTTGCATATAAGTCTTTAAAATTAGCACTTTAGATTTCTCCCATAGACTTTTACAGGGTGTTTCGCGGCTTTTCGAATTTGCCGCGAACACCCCAAATTGTTCGCTGGCAATGTTCGAGCATGAGTTTGACTCGAACTCGAAGCTCATCCCTATCCCTAACCTGGTGTGTGTGTTTTTTTCTACTGGCAATACCTCATAGCTGGCTGAAGGGTATTTTCCATTTGTGGTGTTACTTGTGCTCACAGAAGGTGTGTCAGAGGGGCTGAGATTGTTCTTGGAGTCGAGATGTGGAACAAGAAACCTCAAATTACCAAGCGGCTCCTTCTACACTAGCGACATCAGTGTCAGTGAGTGACCCTCCCAGATAGTGTCTGCTAGCACCAGATTGCCTGCTACCCTATCACAGTCCCACTATACGTTGCTGATCACCGCCATTGTAGTATAGTGTCTATACTGTAGCTGCATAAAATCCAGTATATATACCATAGTTTGTAGACGCTATAACTTTCGCACAAATCCATTAATATACACTCTTCGTTGTTTGTTTTTTTTGTTAACAAAGACATGTAACAGAATACATTTTGGCCTAAAATTATTTAGAAATTAGATTTTCAGATGTTTTTATTGGATATGATCTATAAAAAAATGGTAGAAAATATTTTATTCAACATTTTCAGTCTTTTTTTGTTTATATAATACGAAATAAAAAACCCAGTGGTGATCAAATACCACCAAAATAAAGCTCTATTGTGTCGAAAAAAATCGTATAAATTTAATTTGCGTACAATGTTGCATGGCCGCACAATTGCCAGTAAAAGTAGCACAGTGCTGAATAGCAAAAAAAATCCTAGTCAGTATAAGGATAAAACCTTCCAGAGGTCAAGTGGTTAATACTGTATGTATGTTTTTCACTTCTTGCTTTTAAAGCAATGAATGTTAAAACAAAGAATGACTGTTAGAAAGCTGTGTTTAACTTGTGCTATCAGAAACTACTCTCTTACAAATATAATGCTAATACATATACATACAGTGTGCATGGGTTATCTAAGGCAAAGAGACATATGAGGAGTTGAGCAAACACTCATACAAACAAATATTTTATGAACAAGCATCAAATGAGGATTCCAGAACAGAAAAAAGGACATTAAAGGGGTTGTAAAGGTTTGTTTTTTATTTTCTAAATAGGTTCCTTTGAGCTAGTGCATTGTTGGTTCACTTACCTTTTCCTTTGATTTGCCTTCTTATGCCGCGTACACACGGCCGTTTTTCTCGTCTAAAAAAACAACATTTTTCCCATTCGACGAGAAAAACGAGAGTCTGTGGGCTTTCTGTCGTTTTTTTTCGACGAGAAAAACGGCATTAAAAACGACGAGAAAAATTAGAACATGTTCTAATTTTTCTCGTCGTTTTTTTCGACATGTTTTCCGCGGCAGTGTTTCCCATAGGGAAACACTGCCGCGGAGCCCACAGAAGGTCGTTTTTCTCGTCAAGAGAAAAAATGACGTGAAAAACGACCGTGTGTGGGGAACAAGCTGTTCCCCCGTTTTAAATGACATTATTCACGGCGGTTTTTTAACCGCCGTGAATAATGATCGTGTGTACGCGGCATAAAGGTTTGTTTTCTTTGTCTGAATTTCTCACTTCCTGTTTCTCCTCACTGAACTTCTTCACACCATCATCTGAGTGGTGTTTAGTCAGCCAGAACAGCTTACTGAGGAGGAACAGGAAGTGAGAAATTCAGACAAAGAAAAAAAAGAAAAAATATATTTAGAAGGGAAATCTAAGAAAAAGGTAAGTGAACCAACAATGCACTTGCTTAAAGGAACCTATTTAGAAAATAAAAAACAAACCTTTACAACCCCTTTAAGTCCAGTCATAGACAGTTTGAATCTCGGTCGGTTCAGCAACGTTAATGGGCAGACTGAATGTACCAAGTTGATCGATCGATCAACTTGGGTACAACCAGCCTGCAGAATTCTCTTACAATTATCACTGTCTTCTCCCGGTGGGAGGCCTTCCTCCGCCCGCCCCTGCCCCCCTACTGGGAGCAGACAATGACTCGGCAGGAGGGATTCCCTGCCAGCACTGTCTGTGTTAATGGGGGAATTGTGTGAACTTCTTTCTTGCAACCTGTGGTTTCAGGAAAGAAATTTGCACTGTGTATGGCCTGCCTAAGCATGTACAGCTTATTGTACATCCCAATGGTTGCAGTGAAAATTGAAAAACTCTTTGTTGTTTTTTTAGAAAAGGTTTATGGATAGGCATTTATATTAAGGTGACCAGATTTTTAAAATGAAATCCGGGGACATATTTTTTTTTTTACTAGTAATGGTGGCAATCAGCGACTCTCTGCCCGTCGCCGCCGCCGCCCGCCTCACAGCCTGTCAAGTCTCTTCGGGCCCCGGCTACTACTGAGTGGGGAGCGGAGGAAGATGACTCTGCCAGGGAAGGCAAGGAGATAAACAGGCAGGTAGCTGGCCGGTACTTGAGCCAAGGCAGAAGAACATGCTAGCGGAGCTGGATGGGCATGCGCCCGAAACTGAAGAAATATTCCCTCTGACCATGACCAGCACATGATCATCAGAAAGGGGCACAGATAATGGAAAAAATATACCCCCCTAAGCTAGTAGGAGCGGCGGTGTGTAATTCAAAATTTGTATTTTTAATTCTGTACTGACTGTCTTTGAAATTGCCCCAGCCCCTGTTCAAATCCAATCCGGGGACAAAACCGGGGACAGACTTGGGCCAGGGACAGTGTCCTCAATCCGGGGACTGTCCCCTGAAACCGGGGACGTCTGGTCACCCTACATTTATATAGGCATGCAGTGTCTATTGTTTAGAATAGCTTGCAATGGGGAATTAGGGGACGGACTGAGGGAAAGTTTTTTTTTTTTTTTAATGTGCATTAACATACAGTGAACCACCCAAGCCTTGAGATGTTCAACCCCTTGTAAGGGACAGTGTGCTCTTCTAGTACAAGTTTTACATTTTCTGTGTTATTTTATGTTGCTAAAGTTATGCTATGTAAATGGGAACAAGTATGTGTTATTCCATGTTGGCTGAAAAGTAGAAATACATTTTGGCAGGCTAATGGTCCATATACACGATTCGATAATCGGACGAAAAATACGAAGTGATCGTACGATAATCGGTCAGGAGCCCTTCACGACTGTTCATCCAATATTATCTGATCGGACAAACACAAAACTTTTTCTCGTACGATACCAGATTGTACGATTTTCGTTAAATCAGTACAGTTGTCTGAAAATACAATAGAAATACACTACAACACATACGAGAATTTTCGTACCTTTAGTAACCTCTCTATTTTCGATATGCGACTAGCATGCAAAAAAAATAAAAAATGGACAATCTGTCGTCTGATTTTCGGATTGTGTGTACGGGCAATACGTTTTTTGCAGACAGCCTGCAGTGGGAGGACCTCTGCTCTTTGCACAGTTACAGGTACAACTGCTACTTTTATAAGGCAATATCTAGGTTTTCAAAACTTTTTAGTGAACACAAAGGGGCTGATTTAAGAAAATGTTGGCGTATTTGCACGGGCAGGAATAATTATTACGACATGGCGCATGCTGTCGACTTGCGCCGGATTCGCGGAATCATTGCGCGTACGGGCGCATACACATTCTTAAATATGAAAAAAACATTGGGCACTTGCTCATTGTAGTGCTGATCATGTTAATGAGCTTTTCTTTATCACATGGAGAATATTGCTTCCACTTTTATTCCTTTCATTCATTTCTTTGTGAAACAACTCAATATTCATTCTAGAGATCTTCCTCCTATCAACAACTGTGCAGATGTTTACTGGACTTGTAATTGTGCATTTTATGGTGATAGTCTATAATCATTGGTGGAGCCAAAACTTCCATGAAAACATCTTCTCAACACATGTCTGTGTATTGTGCATTCTGGACAATTCTTTCCCCATACACTGTCCATTCTGATTGGATGACATTTACATCCACTCATTTCTCTGAGCAATTCATTTCCCCATACACTGTGCAATCAGATTGCACAGTGTATGGGGAAAGAATTGTCCAGAATGCACAATACACAGACATGTGTTGAGAAGATGTTTTCATGGAAGTTTTGCCTCCACCAATGATTATAGACTATCACCATAAAATTCACAATTACAAGTCCAGTAAACATCTGCACAGTTGTTGATAGGAGGAAGATCTCTTGAATGAATATTGAGTTGTTTCAAAAAGAAATTAATGAAAGGAATAAAAGTGGAAGCAATATTCTCCATGTGATAAGGAAAATCTCATTAACATGATCAGCATTACAATGAGCACAAGACCAATGTACAAGCAGTTGTGCACTCTGGAGAACGCAGATGCGCCCGTGTGCAACACACATATTTAACAAGCTAAAGCGTGTGTGCCCGGTCAGGCGAGCATAAAATGGTGTGCTTTGTCAATGCACATGTGCAGTTGAGTAAACTGAAAGAAGGGTGTAAAAAGGCTTGATTAGATTAAGACAGATCTACATGTTCTGGACAGAATTTGTGCATTTAAACAATATTATATACATACTTTTTAGCCTGGTAACAGAAGATGGTAAACTAGTAAAGTTATCTACAGTATTCAGACAAAAATGTTGAAGATTACATTGGCTGCGCTTGCTAATGGTAGGCCCGAAAGATTGCGCAAGTGCGCAACAGCGCTTTCTATGTAAATATGGTTTGGTGCACATAAGTGCACCATAATTTTTGATAAACGTTTTGAGTCCCGTTTTTTGTGCAATTGCTCCAATTTCTCCACTGCACCACAGGCACAGGTCTTTAGTAAATCACCCCCATAGAGTCCTGTGCCCAGAGTTTAGCTTTACCCACACTTTTTCAGCCACTGATAAACCAAATTAATAAAAAAATACATTTATTTTTATCTCCGTTAACCCTTTCACTGCCAGGGTAGTTTTTGCTTTTTTTTTTTTGCACACATGTTTAAAAAACAGTTCTTCTAGGCCTAAAGATTGCATAAACCCCCAACACATTATACAGTATATTCTCTAAATGTAGACACCCTAGAGAATAAAATAGTGGTGGTTCTACTTTTTATGGCATGTGATATTACCGCAAAGGTCTAAGAAATGCAAAATTTCAGTAAGAAAAATACAATGAAGTTAATTTTAGGACAAACAAATGCAATAAATTACCCAATCTTTAGTAAAATTTAAAGAGGAGATTGTGCTGAGTAAATAGATACCCAACATGTCAAACCTTAAATTTACATGCGCATGTGAAATCGCAACAAACTTCACTAACCTATATTTTCTATAGGCGACACTTTAAAAGGGTTGTAAAGCTTCGCGTTTTTTCACCTTAATGCCTCCTATGCATTAAGGTGAAAAAACATCCGATGCTTACCGGCCCCCCCAGCCCCCCGTTTACTTACCTGAGCCCTCAAAAGTCCTACGTCGTGAACGGGCTGGCTTCTCTGCCTGGTCTTCTCGGCTGTTCTCGGCTCTTCATTGGATAGATTGATAGCAGCGCAGCCATTGGCTTGCACTGCTGTCAATCAACTCCAATGACGAGAGGGCCTGGGGGCGGGGTCGAGTCCTGTAGTTGGTGGCTATGGACGCCGAATACAGGACTCGGGACCGCACCCGCAAGCTAACCCTCTTGGGAAAGCGCTTCCCAGGGGGTTAGCTGATGCAGGGAGGAGCCGAGACAGCCCCCGAGGGACCCCAGAAGACGAGGATCGGGGCCATTCTGTGCAAAACGAACTGCACAGAGGAGGTAAGTATGGTATGTTTGTTATTTTTTTTAAAAAGTAAACCTTTACAACCCCTTTAAAATATCCCTATAGGTCACCAGTTTAGTACATTACAGAGGAGGTCTGGTACTAAAAAATATTGCACTCACTCTGGCATGCGCAGATAAATGTAACATGTGTATCCCAATTAACTTTCTCATGCATAAGTGCCCCTGAAGCATGAGTTTATATTTGTATGTGCATATATGTGGTGGTAGGGGGGGATTTTATGAGTTTGAGTGAAACTTTAATTTTTTACTATATAAATAGATATATATTTCTTTTTACTTAACCTTGTTTTCCCCATCACATAGGGGACATGTAATGATTTTTTGGTGACAGGTTCTCCTTAACCACTTCCATACAGGGCTTTTTATACCACTTCCATACCGGGCTTATTCTGGCACTTCTCTCCTACATGTACAAATTATCATTCTTTTGCTAGAAAATTACTCAGAACCCCCAAATATTATATATGTTTTTTTTAGCAGACACCCTAGGGAATAAAATGACGGTCGTTGCAACTTTTTATCTTGCACGGTATTTGCGCAATCATTTTTCAAACCCTTTTTTTTGGGGGAAAAAAATGGTTTCATGAATTAAAAAATAACAAAACAGTAAAGTTAGCCCAATTTTTTTGTCAAATATGAAAGCTTATGTTACACAGAGTAAAAAGATACCTAACATGTCACGCTTTAAAATTGCGCACACTCATGGAATGGCACCAAACTTCGGTACTTAAAAATCTCCATAGGCGACGGTTTGAAAATTTTTACAGGTTACCAGGTTAGAGTTACAGAGGAGGTCTAGTGCTAGAATTGTTGCACGCGCTCTAACGCACGCGGCGATACCTGACATATGTGGTTTGAACGGCGTTTACACATGAGGGCGGGACTTACGTGTGTGTTCGCTTCTAAGCACGAGCTATTGGGGACGGGCGTTTAAAAAAAAAATGTATTATTTTATTTTATTTTTTTACTTTTTTTTAATTTTTTTTATTTTTTTTTACACTTTTTATTTTTTTTTGATCACCTTTATTCCTATTACAAGGAATGTAAACATCCCTTGTAATAGGAATGTGTGTGACAGGTCCTCTTTATGGAGAGATGCGGGGTCAATACCCCACATCTCTCCTCCAGGCTGGAAAGCATGAGATCGTGAAAAAAAATTCACTGATCTCATACTTACAGCCACAATGGCGGCTTTGTTTACATTTGAGGACCTGAGCGTGACATCATCACATCGCGCCCGGACCTCCGACGATCATAGAGATGACTGGTGACCATCTGGTCACCAGTCATCTCTATGCTCGTCACGTGACCCACCACCGGCGCAGACGATTCTCTCCGGGTCCCCGATGGCACGGGAGAGCCCGGAGAAGCACCGGATGGCGGCGGGAGGGGGGGTAACCCTCCCGCCGCCTATAAGAACGATTAAGCGGTGGAACCGCCGCTATGGTCATTCTTATGGTGCGCAGGATCGCCGGCTGAAAAAAAGGATATCTGAATGATGCCTCTAGCTGCAGGCATCATTCAGATATCCCCCCTCAAACCCAGGATGTCATATGACATCCACCCGGAGGGAGAGAGGGTTCCAGCCGGCGTCATTTTACAATGGCCCGGTATGGAAGGGGTTAATGAGACATCCAGGGTCTAAAAGACTGTGTTCCACTGAATGTAATGCAATACAGATCGCATTGCAATACAATGTTTCCCGGCCACAGTGGCCAGGGACGCTGGAAAGGAGACCCGGAAATGGCATTTTAAATATCGCTTTCAGGTCAGCAACAAGAAGGGGAGGAGAGAGGATGTGTGTAAACTCTGCTCCTTATTTTCTACCCAGCGACGCCAGCTATGCCGGTCCTGTAGATGAGCAAGGACTGGCATTACCGAAGGGGGGGGGAAGCAATCCAGCACCTGGACTGCTTACATCTGACAGCTAGTCAGTTTTTCAGATCTACACACAAAATCCCAGTGGATGCATGTGCTCCCATGTGGAGACCCAGAAGTCAGGGTTAGGGACTACAGAAAACAGGGTGCCTTGACGGGACATGTGTGCAGACTAAACCCCTGTTGTTAATGCATATTGTTAGACAGGTTAATTTGATTGGGCGCTGGCTAGTTGGTAAGTTTGAGCTTAGAAATCTTGTATTTGTTTGACATGCAACACCCTTACAGGGCTCTTTGCTGCAATAGACCAGTTATAGGTGGGGCAGTGGCCACTTGTTTGAAGTAATGAGTGTAGCAGTGGACAGGGAGTGTTAAGTGGGGGAGGTATCCGTACAGTGAAGGTCTCATCACAAAATATATCAGTCTTATTTTTTAAGTGTTTGGTGGTCGCTTGGGCAAGTGAGTGAGTTAGTGGATTGAGGCAATGGAGTACGATGAACAGAAAAAAAGGTAGAGAAGTGTTGATGGGGACTGGATGAGAGGGCGTTATTGAGAATGATAAAATAAATTTGTTTGACAGTGTGGAGGCAGGAATTTTTGGAGGGCAGGTTTATTTTGGGTGAAGTCTTTTTGAGACTGTGTCTTACACCACTGATACTCAAGATGATGGCTATATTTTTGATACTTCTTGTTGTGTTGCACTATGTGATTATTCTTGCTCTGTGTCTTTAAGATCTGTCCCCTTCTTTCTAGCTGAACTCTCTCTCTCACCGTAGTTCTTTATATATCTCCTCCACTTCCTGATTCTGGTCATTACTCCTGTATTTCTTCCATGCTAACATCTTACATGTGGCTTACAACTGCAACGTTTTTCTATCTATGAATATCCATCATTAAACGGAACATTCAAAAGGATTCATTGTCTGTCGTCCTAACTGTGAGTTTATTCATTAAGTTAAACTGCCTGTATCGATGCAAGGGATGAATATCAAACCAGCTTGAGTAAGGCCTACTTAAACCTGGAGATGAACTTTATCGCTTTGTAGTTGAGACAGAACAGTAGAAAAACTGAGTTTCACAGCCTAATTACAAGATTTCTGCATGTCAGTACTGAAACAGACAAGATTTACTGCCCTCATAGCAAGACAGAAGGGACAGAGCAGCACATGGCAGCCTTATAGCCTGAGACAATCTGCACAGTGTCATATTTCAGCACACAGATCCTGCCTGCTTTCACAGTCAGTCTGCTATCATGAGTGACCAAGCTTCTGCATGTGAACTCACATCTACCTCCCCACAAGTTCCTGAAGAAACTGAGTTACCCAAACGCTCAGTTAAACCCACTTGGAAAGTAATGGAGAATTATGAAGCTTCAAGGACTGAATTGTCAAATAGCTTGGAATTAGTCTGGGAGAAAATCCTTGCTGAAGCCAATACAGTGTCTGTTGAACGTGAACTACTGACACTAGAGGGCGCCATTAAACAACTTTCTGCCTCATATGAGCTTTATCAGCTTACCAGCATCAAATTCACTAATGTCTTACAAAACATGAAGTCAGAAAGTGTGATGATGCAATTAAAGCGCGTCAATGCTCTCAATATTGAAAGAGACAGTTTTATCCAGCAAACCAGATTAAAGGCAGAAGCAAAAATAAAGCTGTTACAGGGCACTGCATCTCACAGATCTGTTTCCACCAGACGTTCTAAAAACTCGTCAAGATCCCATAGTTCAAGATACTCAACACTCAGTGAGCGACTTATTAATGCCCGCGCTGAAGTGGAAGTCAGCAAAGTGCAGGTGGCATATGCAGAAAAAAGAGCAGAGTTGGAAGCTCAAAGGGCAGAGTTGGAAGCGCAGTCAGCACGTCAAAGAGCAGAGTTGGAAGCTCAGAGAGCAGAGTCGGAAGCGCAGTCAGCACGTCAAAGGGCAGAGTTGGAAGCGCAGTCAGCACGACAAAGAGCAACAATGGAAACCTTAAATGAACAGTGTAAACATGACGCAGCTATGGCAAAGCTAAGGGTCCTACAGCAAGCTATCAGTGCAGACGAAGGTGCAAGTGAGAAAGACAGCATTAACCTAAACATAGCAGATATGGAAGACCCCCTCAAACGCACTAAAGACTATGTCCTAAGCCACTGCAGTGCACACTCCATTGTCTCCAATGCTCCCGACTACATAAAGACTCCTTCACAGCTTCAAGTTAAAAAGGTTCCAGCAACTTCCTGCACTCAAAATCACTCCACTGCATTTCCTACCTGCCTACCTTGCCTGCCTTCATACGTCACAGAGCATCAGCGCAAGCTTCAAGCAAGTCATCAATCTCCAGTCATCGGTACAGCCTTGAATCAACGTACCATTGGAACAACTGACTTCAAGCAAGCAACTCACCTGGATGCATCTGCTGCACCATATTTCCCTGTGTCCTTTAACGACAATGTCAAAGATAACGCAATCAGCACCATACAGCCAACAGCATCTCACATAAAGGCGGAGACAACTGAGACAGAAGAGTTTGTGAGGTACATGCTTCGCAGAGAGCTCACAAAGACGGGTCTTACAAGTTTTGATGACCACCTTGAGAACTACAGAAGTTGGAAATGTGCCTTCAGAACTACAATCAGCAATATTGGCATTACAGCTGATCAAGAATTGAATCTGCTGATCAAATGGCTTGGTCCTCTATCTGCTGCACGTGTTAAGCCATTAAGATCGGTTTTCATGGACAATCCTACTGCAGGCCTCACAGCTGCATGGGAGCGACTAGAGCAAAGTTATGGCAGTCCAGAAGCTATAGAAAATGCTTTGTTCATACGTCTGGAAACTTTCCCAAAGATATCCGGTAAGGACAACAAGGAGTTCCAGAGACTGAGTGACCTTCTCCTTGAGCTTCAGCTAGCCAAGACAGACCCAAAACTACCTGGACTCAGTTACCTTGACACTCCAAGAGGGGTAAACCCAATTGTCTCCAAGCTCCCGTATGGTTTGCAAGAGAAATGGACTGCACTAGGGTCATCATACAAAAGAGAGAACAAGGTTTCCTTCCCTCCATTCTCTTTCTTCTGTGAATTCATCAGGGAAATTGCAGAGACCAAGAACAATCCAAGTTTTTCCTACGGTGAGTACAGCCTCTTCTCACCCTTTCCTAAGAGTACCAGTCTTCAGGGCAACTATAGAAACCATAGAGGCCCAGTGTCCGTGAAAAAGACTGACATCCTTCCCACTACTACCACAGTTCTGGCCACGAACAAACAGAGTAGGAAGATTGAAAACCCTAACAGAGAGTGTCCCATACACAAGAAGTCACACCCCCTCAATAAATGTATCGGCTTTAGGAAAAAGCCTCTGGAAAAGCGCAAGGAGCTTTTAAAGACATTTAGGGTATGTTTTAGGTGCTGTGCTTCTACAGAACATTTTGCAAGGGACTGTAATGTGTCCATCAAGTGCATAGAGTGTGGCTCTGAAGAACATGTGCAAGCCCTCCATCCTCTTGAGCCCAGCTCTGCACAACCTGCCAACACTCCTCCCAGGTTAACGCATGGCGGGGAGAATACAGACCAAGTGCCTAATTCTACCATAATTTCTTCATCCTGCACTGAAGTTTGTGGAGAAGACCGCTGTGCTAAGTCCTGTGCTAAGATATGCTTGGTGAACATATACCACAAGGATCAACCAGAAAAGTCTCTAAAGGCATATGCTATCTTAGACGATCAGAGCAATCGATCACTTGCAAAATCGGAATTGTTCAATCTATTTGAAATAAAAGCTGAAGCTCATCCTTACACCTTGGGTACCTGTAGTGGAACTATAGAGGTTTCTGGAAGAAGGGCTCATGGACTCATGGTATCTTCTCTCAAAGGTAACTTGCAATTACCCTTACCTACACTTGTTGAGTGCAATCAGATACCTGCTAACAGGGAAGAAATCCCTACTCCAGCTGCTGCTTTCCATCACCCTCACCTCAAGGTAATAGCAAATGAGATACCGCCGCTTGACAAAGATGCTCAGATCCTTCTTCTGTTAGGAAGAGACATTCTAAGAGTTCACAAGGTACACAGACTAGTCAGTGTACCCCCAGATGCCCCATTTGCCCAGCGCACGGATCTAGGGTGGGTCATCATAGGCAATGTCTGCATAGGCAAAATGAAAAGACCTACCAACATTTTGTCATTCAAGACAAACGTTCTGCCAAATGGCCGAAACACTTACTTTGAGCCATGCCCACATCACTACTGGGTGAAAGAGAAGATAGCCAGCCACGAATGGCAACATGGTATCTCAGGTGACACAAGCCCTTTCTCCTGCCATGATGGCGACTTCGGCTCTGCAGTGTTTAATGCAACCAGTGAAGATGACATACTGGCTCCTTCAATGGAAGACAAAGAATTCATCAAGGTAATGGACAATGAGTTCTTTCAAGATGACTCCAATAACTGGGTAGCACCCCTACCCTTTCGTCTCCCAAGAGAGAGATTGCCCAACAACTTACAGCAGGCCATCAGTAGATTCTCCTCCTTAAAGCGAAACTTAAGCAGGAAACCAGAGATGCAAAAGCACTTTGTGGACTTTATGCAAAATGTATTTGACAGAGATCATGCAGAGCCTGCTCCCAGACTAAAGGAGGGAGAAGAATGCTGGTACATTCCATCCTTTGGCGTGTATCACCCACGCAAACCAGACCAAATCAGAGTTGTCTTTGATTCCAGTGCTCAGCACGAAGGTGTTTCTCTTAACAACATGCTCCTTACTGGACCCAACTTGAACAACAGTCTAATAGGAGTCTTGATTCGTTTCAGACAAGAGCCTGTAGCAGTAATGGCCGACATTCAACAGATGTTTCACTGCTTCATCGTCAGAGAAGACAACAGAAACTACCTCAGGTTTCTATGGTACAAGGACAATGACCTCAACAAGGAAGTTATAGATTATCGCATGAAGGTACATGTCTTCTGTAACAGTCCTTCCCCAGCAGTGGCAACTTATAGGCTAAGGAAAACAGCTCAGACTGGAGAAGTTGAATATGGATCTGATGCCCGTCAATTTGTTGAAAGAAACTTCTACGTTGACGACGCACTTAAGTCCTTTCCAACTGCTAAAGAAGCAATTGATCTTCTCACCAGAACAAAGGAGATGCTGTCTGTAGCAAACCTTAGACTGCACAAGATTATATCCAACAGCCAGGAACTTATGAATGCCTTTCACTCTGAGGACTATGCCACTAGTCTAAAAAACCTTGACTTAGGTACAGATGTGCCTCCTGTACAGCGAAGTCTGGGTTTGTTGTGGAACATCAAGCAAGACAAATTCACCTTCCAAGTGTCAACTTGTGACAAACCCTTCACTAAGAGAGGAGTCCTGTCCGTGGTGAATAGCATCTATGACCCACTGGGTTTCCTTGCTCCAGTTACCATTCAAGGTAAGATTTTACTCAGACAGTTGTCTACTGAGAACATAGACTGGGATACTCCCTTGCCTAGTGAGAATCAACACAAGTGGGAAAGGTGGAGATATTCTTTGAAGTCACTAGAAAAACTTCAGATTCCCCGTTGCTATGTTCCAGGTTCCACTTCAACTGCTAACCGGAGAGAGATTCATATTTTCTCTGATGCATCAGTTGAAGCTATTGCTGCAGTAGCATATTTGAAGACCTCTGAACTGAATGGAGAATCACACTGTAGTTTTGTCCTAGGCAAGGCAAAACTCACTCCCAAGCCTGCACATACCATACCAAGACTTGAACTTTGTGCAGCCGTGCTAGCAGTAGAAATTGCAGAGGTCATCCGAAGTGAAATGGACACTAGAATTGATTCTTTCACCTTCTATACAGACAGTAAGGTAGTACTTGGTTACATAAACAACCAAACAAAACAATTTTATGTGTACATCAGCAACAGGGTTGAACGTATCAAGAGATTCTCTCTACCAAGTCAATGGCATCACGTTCCCACTGAACTCAACCCAGCTGACTGTGGGACCAGAGCCGTGTCACCTGCCGCTCTTCAGGACAGCTTATGGCTGTCACCTCCAAGGTTTCTGTGTGAGGACTCTTACTTACTCCCTATTGACACCACCTATGGGCTAGTAAACCCTGAAGATGATAAGGAAATAAGAACTGTGAACATCTCACTACACACTTCTGTAAGTACAAAACAGAAGCTGCGGTCACACCGTTATGAGCATCTATGGAAGCAGGTGCAGCATATAGCCAATGTGTTCTGGGATCGCTGGAAGAAAAAGTATCTTCACCACCTTCAAGGTCACAACAAATGGCAAGCATCTAAGCCGAATCTTAAGGTTGGAGACCTCATCCTTCTAAAAGACAAGGAAGTTTGTCGGAATGAGTGGCCTATGGGTCTTATTACTAAAGTTATGCCCAGCGACGATAACAAAGTCCGGAAGGTAAAAGTCAAGGTAACCAAGGGAGGATCGACACGAAACTTTAGTCGACCAATTACAAAGTTAGTACTCCTTTTGCCAGGTGAGTGACTTGTGCAAGGACTAGCCATGCTGTTGGCACGGCGGGGAGTACATTGCTGCCATCTACAGGTTCTACTCAGAACTTTGAAATTCTTTGAAGACATCATACTGTGACTTTATGTTCTTCATCCTGTTGAACTTATGTTTATTATTTGCTTGTTGCACGTTTTTCATTACAGGTTCCAGGACATTCGTCAGTATTGGACTTTTTGAAAATATATATTTTAGTTTGAGGTTATGAAATCTAAAGATTTCAGATGGGGAGTGTTGTGTTACACTATGTGATTATTCTTGCTCTGTGTCTTTAAGATCTGTCCTCTTCTTTCTAGCTGAACTCTCTCTCTCACCGTAGTTCTTTATATATCTCCTCCACTTCCTGATTCTGGTCATTACTCCTGTTTTTTTTCCATGCTAACATCTTACATGTGGCTTACAACTGCAACGTTTTTCTATCTATGAATATCCATCATTAAACGGAACATTTGAAAGGATTCATCGTCTGTCGTCCTAACTGTGAGTTTATTCATTGAGTTAAACTGCCTGTATCGATGCAAGGGATGAATATCAAACCAGCTTGAGTAAGGCCTACTTAAACCTGGAGATGAACTTTATCGCTTTGTAGTTGAGACAGAACACTTCTGGTGTCATCTGTTTGCCAAAGTTTTAGGGATCGGGGCCTCATTCTTTATTTAGTGATGTGGGCTAGCATGTCCAGGGAGGATGACAGTGAATTGTTGTAGACATAAGTGGCTAGATTTGGGCAGGACAAGGGTGAAATTCTGTCATAGAGGGGATCAGTAGCAGAATAGAAAAGAGATGGGTTAAAGTGGTGAAGGTTTCTATGGGTAACTGAACTCGGGCGCGTGTCCCCAGCACATCATCTCTGACTCCCCATCTCACTCACCTGCTTGATTGGTCCCTATGATAGGACGTCAAGTATATAAAATGGAGGGATCTGTAGCTATCTGCTCCTGTCATCAACAAGCCACATATGCAAAGTCTCTAGCACAGTCAGGTAAGCCACAATATCGCCACTCATGGTGACTGTTTTGGGTTTGAAAGGACATCAGAAGCCTTAATCCTCGTTTTCCCTCTTTATACTTTTTTCCCAGAATCATAACAGACACAGGTTACCAGTGTGGAGGGGACCTCTTTTACCAATCTTCCTTTCTGATGCTAGAGCCTTACCATCTTTTCTTGTGGCTATATTCTGGACAGTGAGACGCAATTAGGTAGTGTAGGAAGGTGTCACTTTTGCACGTAACTTATGAACTACAGTTTGTGCCTAATAGGAACTTAGCTCCCTCTGGTACCCGTTTATGCTAGACTATTAAAAGTTGTTTGGTTCAGTTATTCATGGGTAAAGCATTATGGGTAATGTGGAATCATAGACAGAGACTCTATTGGCATGGATAGAAATGAAACTACATTACCCACAAGACCACTATGCCGCCAAAGTTTTTGGCGCCACACACAGCCTGCTGGGAGAACTTATTTAAGGCAAGGCGGGGCTCTTGTGCGGTCTCTTGGGACACCATCTTCAAACAGGCAAGAGGCCTGCAGTGAGCGTGCTTAGGCTGGAAAAGCCTGGGCCTAAAGTGACGGAAACCGTATCGCCAGTCGGAGGTATTCCTGCCACGGCCCTGCTGATCGGACCAGGGGGAGGGACCACTCTACATTCCAAGGCATCCAGAGTCACCTTTCCACCGACACCTCGTGAGCAGCTGGGTGGAGGACCAGGGACCGCGACTTGCCCAGGAGCCGAGAACCAAGAGGGTCCGGACGGAGCACACCGGCGAGGCCTCATGTGGTGAGAGGGCACCTGCCCACCAGCATAACTAACTGGGTTGCAGGAAGGTGACTTCCATAGTTTACTTGTACTTGCTGACAGCTACAGTGCTTTAAGTGGAGACACGCTACACTCAGGAGTGATCTAGCTCTTTGTGAGGCTCAGCACTCCACTTGCCCTTATACTGCACAGTTTAAGTGTTCAATCTTTCTTCACCTTGTTTGTTGGATTACAAATACTCAAGTGCACCAACAAAAGCTAGCCGAAGATTACTGTAAACTTTTAGGAATCATCATCAGTTCAGTTCACTGCTTAGCTTGATACGGCGGGACATGCACCAGCTGAGCTGCCCACAAGGGGGAGCCAGATAGCTTATTGAACTTATATGTGTAGGCAAACCGTTTGCAATTGTTTTATTGTCATTGTTCTGTTTCAGTGAGTTGGGTTGGGCTTGGTGGAGAAGTACCCCACTGCGAATATCATTACAGTGGGAGATTCCTCCACCATGCACTTCCTTAGGTCTAACCTTAAGTTAAGTAAATTGGGTCTCCTATTTTATAGTGAAAACCTGGAACTGAAGCAGATCAACCAGCGCAAATAAAAGTAACACAGAAAGAATTGCAGCTGAACACTGAGGGTCAAAATATCAAATCCCCAAGTAAACTGGCAAAAAAGCAGTGCAGCGCAGCAAGAAAATAAAAAATATAAAAAATATATAAAATAAACCAAAACCCAAATTGAATCATAAAAAACAACAATACTGAGAACGGTAATAAATTATTAAAACAATGTGTCCATATAATATCTCTTAGCAAGGATAGAAGCCCAAGACAGTGTCCACATATGAAGTGACTCCTAAAGATTATCAAATGGTGACTTATGTGATATTCCTCCACCACCGAAAATAGGTTTGCAGCTCACCTCAGAGCATGGACCCCTGAACCAGTCAGTCAGGTCATGCAAGCATGTTTCCCTTTATTGGGACAAATAATCCAAGATGGATAAACTCAGGAAGGCAATACGATAGGGGGAAATCCACAGGTCACTGGATCAGAGCTCCGGTCCGGATATGATAATATGCAAAAGAATATATATAGATCTAGTGCTCTCCGTATGGTACAACATATGTTTATTTAAAAAAAGTAAAGATGCACTTACATACATAGCACTGTATAAACCCCAGTGCATGGGAATGCCAGCATGTAGTGAAGCGAGTGTCAGCATGGAAGAGAGGCGCGGGTGACGTCACATCTGCTCACGTATTCCGTACGCGTTGCGTCCTAGCACTGGGCGGGACTTCATCAGCGGTACGGAACAGCGTGAATCACCCGCTATAAATATCAATGGAACGTGGAGCCGGCCAATCACAGCACAATCAACAATCGATTGTCATGGAAACCCTGCCAGCAGGGAATAAGACGGAGGCCGGTAAGGACCAAAATGAAGAAGAAAGCAAAAATCCCTTTGAAAGTGAAAAACTTTACTGCACCACTTACGTGGAGTATGTAATTTTGCTCAATTGATTATCAAATCAAGAAACAAATAAACAGTATGTGAATCGTAGCCCACGTCTCCTGCTGACACTGGAAAATACATATAAATATATACATATATGCAAAAATGAGCATAATAGAAATACCACAGAAATTCATTTTAGAATTCATTTCAAAATCAGGCAAAATAAAATAAAAATAAAATAAAATAAAATAAAATATAGCAAAAATTAACGATCAGAGATAAAACAATTTAAATCAAAGTCAACATTCAAGCCAGCAGGTACTAAAACTTGTGTCTCATGTATCCACTGAGATTCCCTGCGGCTTAACTGGCGTATAAAACTACCACCTCTCCAGTGTTTGATTACTCGTTCGATGCCCCAAAATTTCAAACCTCTAGGGTTTTGATTATGCATCAATTTAAAATGTCTAGACACATTATGTGTTTTAACTCCTCTTTTAATGTTGTTCACATGCTCCCCCAGACGAACGTGAAGTGGTCTAGAGGTTCTACCAATATACTGAAGACCACATTCGCATTCCAGCATGTAAACAACGCCTATAGTGGTGCACGTAATCAACTGACCTATCTTATATGATTTTTTGGTAGCAGTGGCGAGAAAATCTTTCCTCTTTTTTATATTGCACTTAGAATGCTTGCAGGCTGTACATCGCCCACAAGCATAGAAACCAGCGAGGAAGGAAAAAAGTCTGTTTTCAGAGTGCACTGGAGGGTCAACAACTCCTGGTGCCAGACAATCTCGCAAAGACGGAGCTTTCTTATAGATAAATGCTGGGCGTGATGGCAACAGCGGGCCCAAAACCTGTCTTGCTTTAGTATTGACCAGTTATTTGAAACTAGTTTTTCAAATTTCTTATATTGTACGTTATAATTGAGTACCATTTTGAAATTCGAGATACTAATATTGGTTTCTCTGACTTTATCAGCTACCAATGGTCCCCTATCCAAGGAACGTACATTCTCTATCTCTTTATCTAAAGAGTCCCTATTATACCCTTTCTGTTGGAATCTGGATGACAAAATCTGTGCCTGTGTGAGAAAGTCCTCCTCCCTTGTGCAATTTCGCCTAAGCCTAATAAACTGACCTTTCGGTATATTGCATAGCCACGATTTGTGGTGGCAACTATCAAGTGGTATGTATGCATTACGATCAGTAGGCTTTAGATAATTACACAGGCGGAATTGCTCACTATCCTTCCAGATTTCCAAATCTAGGAACACAATATTTTTCATACTAATATTCCAGGTTAATTTTATATTCTTGGTATTCTCATTCATTGTCCCGATAAAATAATCAAGACTGGGACGATCCCCCTCCCAGATTAGAATGAGATCGTCTATGTACCTTTTGTAACAGACTAACTGGGGGGGACAATTCTTGAAAACCACGTCCTCCTCCCAGTGGGCCATAAAAAGGTTGGCCACACTGGGAGCAAAACGGGCTCCCATCGCAACCCCCCTTGTCTGCAAAAAGAACTGACGATTGTACCAAAAATAATTTCTAGATAAACAAAAACCCAGACTGGTCAAAAGAAAATCCTTATGTTTAGTCGGAAGATCTGAAGATGCTAAAGCCCACTGCACAGAAGACAAGGCATCCTCATGTCCTATTATAGTGTACAGTGAGCCTACATCCGCAGTGACAAGGATACTGGATGGTGAGCATGTAACAGCCTCCAATAATTGAATAATGTGTTTGGTGTCCCTAAGGTAGGCTCTAGTTTCTGACACCAGGGGTTGCAGGAATGAATCTATATACTGCCCCACTCTTGAGCTAATGGAGTCAATGCCATTAACGATAGGCCTCCCCGGAGGGTTGGCACTATCCTTATGGATTTTTGGAAGGCAGTATATGATTGGTGTTCTACAGAACAAAGGATCTAAATAAAGGGCCTCCTTTTTATTAAGGACACCCATAGTTTGTCCTGATTCTACTAACAGATGAAGCTCATCTTTATATGTCAGCATGGGATCCCTATTCAAAATACGGTAAGTGTCATGATCACTCAATAATCGATCCATTTCTGCTGTATAAACAGCTGTATCTAGAATAACCAATCCACCCCCTTTATCCGCCGGACGGATAATAATTTCTTTACGTTTTTCTAGAGATTCCATCCCCTTTTTAATGTACTGTGGGTCCATCACTTTCCTTATCCTCATTTTATCTAAGTCATTAAACATCATATGTTTAAACACCTCTAAGTATTTGTTGTCAACATTCAGAGGGTTAAAAGTGGACTTATTACGCAGGTTGGAGTGGACACCTTCAGCTACTCTAGTTGATTTTATGGGGTTAGCCAAAAAATATTTTTTCATATTGAGGTTTCTAACAAATTTTTGAATGTTGACATAAGTTTGAAATTTATTGAGATTTTTTGTTGGGGCAAACTTCAAACCTCTATCCAACACTCGTAACTCGTCATCATCCAAAGTGCAACTACTCAAATTATAGATCCCTGTGCCTATTGGGGTTTTGGTCTTTTGTATTCTCCTTCCCCCTCTCCTTCCTCTCTGGCCTTTCTTTTTTGAGATTGACCATTTCCTTGTGGAATCTGTTGAGGTGGGTGCCTCCACCAATCGCCTGGGTTCGGTTGGTATGAGGGACCCCTCCCCGACCCTTGGTTCGATTGATTGTACGGAGGACCCCTCCCTGGCCCACTCTGGGCCCCTGAAAAATCCCCTCCCTCCCTTATAGCCTGATTTTGGAGGGGGGTGAATCTATTTATAATAGGTGCCTGACCACCTCGTGGGAATGTGGGTTTGCCTCTATTTTGATTATAAGAATAGGGGACTTGATCATATCCATGACTCTCCCAACCATGGGGTGATTCATATTGATATTGATGGTGGGGGTAATTTCTAGATGGAGATTGGTAAGAGGATGAATTTCTTCTTTTACCTCTACCACCACCTCTCTTTCCCCTAAGGTTATTACCTCTATATGGCTGATCTCCCCTCTGGGGCGGGGGGCCTACTAAAGGATAATCATATCTATGAATCGTATCTCTAATAGGGGTGGGGGCAGATGATGGAATAATGTCCTGAATAGGAACATTATCTGAGACAAGCGGGTTGGGAACGTTGACATTTTGCCATTTAAAAATATTGCCTTTATTAAAATCATCAAAATCCCGGATGTATTTTTTCTTTTTCTTATTTTGGATTTCTATATCCCATTTGGACAATTTGTTTTTGAGTTCAGCTGATAACCGCAGGAACTCTTCACTTTCTTTGAGGGGTTCTATAAGATTTTTAATGTCCCGAATCTGAGATTCTATCGCTATCATTTTTCTTTCTTTACGTAAAAGCAAAAATTCTAGCAATTCTAAACCTTTTAGGACAAAAAATTCTCCCCACTCTTTCATCGACTCATCATCTAGGAGCCCATCATTAGGTGGGACATCCCATCTTAAACGGCGTGGAACCAGTTTAGCAGCCAAATACTGTCTAAAAGATGCAATGTCCCACCATATTTTTACCTTTTTCTCAAATAAATGGCCCAATTTTTTGAACGAATGAGCCACATCATTAATCTGTTCATTGGGTGGGGTTCGGGAAAATACATCCCCTAATTTAACCTCACGTATCTCTAGATATTGGGGGCATCATCTGCCCCCACCCCTATTAGAGATACGATTCATAGATATGATTATCCTTTAGTAGGCCCCCCGCCCCAGAGGGGAGATCAGCCATATAGAGGTAATAACCTTAGGGGAAAGAGAGGTGGTGGTAGAGGTAAAAGAAGAAATTCATCCTCTTACCAATCTCCATCTAGAAATTACCCCCACCATCAATATCAATATGAATCACCCCATGGTTGGGAGAGTCATGGATATGATCAAGTCCCCTATTCTTATAATCAAAATAGAGGCAAACCCACATTCCCACGAGGTGGTCAGGCACCTATTATAAATAGATTCACCCCCCTCCAAAATCAGGCTATAAGGGAGGGAGGGGATTTTTCAGGGGCCCAGAGTGGGCCAGGGAGGGGTCCTCCGTACAATCAATCGAACCAAGGGTCGGGGAGGGGTCCCTCATACCAACCGAACCCAGGCGATTGGTGGAGGCACCCACCTCAACAGATTCCACAAGGAAATGGTCAATCTCAAAAAAGAAAGGCCAGAGAGGAAGGAGAGGGGGAAGGAGAATACAAAAGACCAAAACCCCAAAAGGCACAGGGATCTATAATTTGAGTAGTTGCACTTTGGATGATGACGAGTTACGAGTGTTGGATAGAGGTTTGAAGTTTGCCCCAACAAAAAATCTCAATAAATTTCAAACTTATGTCAACATTCAAAAATTTGTTAGAAACCTCAATATGAAAAAATATTTTTTGGCTAACCCCATAAAATCAACTAGAGTAGCTGAAGGTGTCCACTCCAACCTGCGTAATAAGTCCACTTTTAACCCTCTGAATGTTGACAACAAATACTTAGAGGTGTTTAAACATATGATGTTTAATGACTTAGATAAAATGAGGATAAGGAAAGTGATGGACCCACAGTACATTAAAAAGGGGATGGAATCTCTAGAAAAACGTAAAAAAATTATTATCCGTCCGGCAGATAAAGGGGGTGGATTGGTTATTCTAGATAAAGCTGTTTATACAGCAGAAATGGATCGATTATTGAGTGATCATGACACTTACCGTATTTTGAATAGGGATCCCATGCTGACATATAAAGATGAGCTTCATCTGTTAGTAGAATCAGGACAAACTATGGGTGTCCTTAATAAAAAGGAGGCCCTTTATTTAGATCCTTTGTTCTGTAGAACACCAATCATATACTGCCTTCCAAAAATCCATAAGGATAGTGCCAACCCTCCGGGGAGGCCTATCGTTAATGGCATTGACTCCATTAGCTCAAGAGTGGGGCAGTATATAGATTCATTCCTGCAACCCCTGGTGTCAGAAACTAGAGCCTACCTTAGGGACACCAAACACATTATTCAATTATTGGAGGCTGTTACATGCTCACCATCCAGTATCCTTGTCACTGCGGATGTAGGCTCACTGTACACTATAATAGGACATGAGGATGCCTTGTCTTCTGTGCAGTGGGCTTTAGCATCTTCAGATCTTCCGACTAAACATAAGGATTTTCTTTTGACCAGTCTGGGTTTTTGTTTATCTAGAAATTATTTTTGGTACAATCGTCAGTTCTTTTTGCAGACAAGGGGGGTTGCGATGGGAGCCCGTTTTGCTCCCAGTGTGGCCAACCTTTTTATGGCCCACTGGGAGGAGGACGTGGTTTTCAAGAATCGTCCCCCCCAGTTAGTCTGTTACAAAAGGTACATAGACGATCTCATTCTAATCTGGGAGGGGGATCGTCCCAGTCTTGATTATTTTATCGGGACAATGAATGAGAATACCAAGAATATAAAATTAACCTGGAATATTAGTATGAAAAATATTGTGTTCCTAGATTTGGAAATCTGGAAGGATAGTGAGCAATTCCGCCTGTGTAATTATCTAAAGCCTACTGATCGTAATGCATACATACCACTTGATAGTTGCCACCACAAATCGTGGCTATGCAATATACCGAAAGGTCAGTTTATTAGGCTTAGGCGAAATTGCACAAGGGAGGAGGACTTTCTCACACAGGCACAGATTTTGTCATCCAGATTCCAACAGAAAGGGTATAATAGGGACTCTTTAGATAAAGAGATAGAGAATGTACGTTCCTTGGATAGGGGACCATTGGTAGCTGATAAAGTCAGAGAAACCAATATTAGTATCTCGAATTTCAAAATGGTACTCAATTATAACGTACAATATAAGAAATTTGAAAAACTAGTTTCAAATAACTGGTCAATACTAAAGCAAGACAAGGTTTTGGGCCCGCTGTTGCCATCACGCCCAGCATTTATCTATAAGAAAGCTCCGTCTTTGCGAGATTGTCTGGCACCAGGAGTTGTTGACCCTTCAGTGCACTCTGAAAACAGACTTTTTTCCTTCCTCGCTGGTTTCTATGCTTGTGGGCGATGTACAGCCTGCAAGCATTCTAAGTGCAATATAAAAAAGAGGAAAGATTTTCTCGCCACTGCTACCAAAAAATCATATAAGATAGGTCAGTTGATTACGTGCACCACTATAGGCGTTGTTTACATGCTGGAATGCGAATGTGGTCTTCAGTATATTGGTAGAACCTCTAGACCACTTCACGTTCGTCTGGGGGAGCATGTGAACAACATTAAAAGAGGAGTTAAAACACATAATGTGTCTAGACATTTTAAATTGATGCATAATCAAAACCCTAGAGGTTTGAAATTTTGGGGCATCGAACGAGTAATCAAACACTGGAGAGGTGGTAGTTTTATACGCCAGTTAAGCCGCAGGGAATCTCAGTGGATACATGAGACACAAGTTTTAGTACCTGCTGGCTTGAATGTTGACTTTGATTTAAATTGTTTTATCTCTGATCGTTAATTTTTGCTATATTTTATTTTATTTTATTTAATTTTTATTTTATTTTGCCTGATTTTGAAATGAATTCTAAAATGAATTTCTGTGGTATTTCTATTATGCTCATTTTTGCATATATGTATATATTTATATGTATTTTCCAGTGTCAGCAGGAGACGTGGGCTACGATTCACATACTGTTTATTTGTTTCTTGATTTGATAATCAATTGAGCAAAATTACATACTCCACGTAAGTGGTGCAGTAAAGTTTTTCCCTTTCAAAGGGATTTTTGCTTTCTTCTTCATTTTGGTCCTTACCGGCCTCCGTCTTATTCCCTGCTGGCAGGGTTTCCATGACAATCGATTGTTGATTGTGCTGTGATTGGCCGGCTCCACGTTCCATTGATATTTATAGCGGGTGATTCACGCTGTTCCGTACCGCTGATGAAGTCCCGCCCAGTGCTAGGACGCAACGCGTACGGAATACGTGAGCAGATGTGACGTCACCCGTGCCTCTCTTCCATGCTGACACTCGCTTCACTACATGCTGGCATTCCCATGCACTGGGGTTTATACAGTGCTATGTATGTAAGTGCATCTTTACTTTTTTAAAATAAACATATGTTGTACCATACGGAGAGCACTAGATCTATATATATTCTTTTGCATATTATCATATCCGGACCGGAGCTCTGATCCAGTGACCTGTGGATTTCCCCCTATCGTATTGCCTTCCTGAGTTTATCCACCTTGGATTATTTGTCCCAATAAAGGGAAACATGCTTGCATGACCTGACTGACTGGTTCAGGGGTCCATGCTCTGAGGTGAGCTGCAAACCTATTTTCGGTGGTGGAGGAATATCACATAAGTCACCATTTGATAATCTTTAGGAGTCACTTCATATGTGGACACTGTCTTGGGCTTCTATCCTTGCTAAGAGATATTATATGGACACATTGTTTTAATAATTTATTACCGTTCTCAGTATTGTTGTTTTTTATGATTCAATTTGGGTTTTGGTTTATTTTATATATTTTTTATATTTTTTATTTTCTTGCTGCGCTGCACTGCTTTTTTGCCAAAACCTGGAACTGTTGTGTATATGTATGTCAGTTGACTCTCACAGGGACCTGTTTGAGTCAAATGTTACATGTGTAATCTCTATTCCAATTTCTTTACCAAGTAAACATATTACCTTTTGGTTGAACTACATCTTGTGTGGGACTCTGTCGTTTGCAGCTGTGTGGCAGGCAAACTACATTTATTGTTGTGTGGTACCATTGTGGCCCTCTATGGCCTCATAGGGGCCCACAATCACACTATTGTCATCATTGTCCAGTTGTGCCCAGGGGTAATCGAGCCAAATTACAGGGGTTGATAGGCAGAGTACAGGCCCAAATCTAAACCAGCAGCTCCTACGGGGGTAGTGCTACAGTAGGTTTTCTTCCCCTATTGACAAACCATTTTTTGCCTTTTAAATGCCCCTTTGCAGATATATAACACATGTATGCTTCCCTATTATTATATTTTTCATATTTATTTTTAATTTTACTTTTTTGACCTCCATAGGGACATGAGTGGCAACTGGTCCATCCTGGTTGAACAGGCAGTGCTTCTTGCCCCTGGGGGGCACTTGATGTGTTGGAGCGCCCTCTGTTAAATTGCAGTATACAGGATCTTGTCCATCTATCAGGTGTTGCGGTTACCCTTTCCGGTCCTGTTCACTGTGGGGGCTCAGTTTAATCACCTCTTTTTCCTCCTTCCCTTTTTTAATGGATGCTACAGATGCTCACAAATGTGTATACAATATGTTTATGGTTAGTATTCAGACCTTTTAATACACACAACATATGGATAATGTGTTTTAGGGCATGGGATAATGATTTGATACATGGAATGCTTTTATAATTTCTGTTTTCTCCCTTTTTCCTTTGTTTCTCTATTTCAGACATAAGTGTTTTTTCAACACAACTACCCACCCCTGAAGAAGAGGTTTACCTTTTATAACCTCAAAACGTTGGGTTCCTATTGTCATACTCATGCCGATAGAATTGGTTAAATGTATTGTTACAATTTATTCACAAATTGTCATCTGTGCATTGTGTGTTTTTCTCTGTTTTGCCTATATATAATTTTTGATATGTTATGTATTATAGTGGTAATTTTTTACCCTTTTCAATAAAACATTTATAATAATTTTTGAATATATTTATCAATGAGGTTTCACTGCTACCCAACTTAAAGTCACAATGAGAGGATTTGCATACCCTGAGTGATTTTTTTCTATATCGTATAGGGATGTGGGTTGGCTGACCTCGTATACCTATACAGGGGAAACACCACTCCCCAATTTCTATGGGTAACTGTTAGGCAGTTAGTAGAGAGAGGAAGGAGGTGGAAGTCAGGGAGAGAGTGAAACTAATAAGCTAATGATCAGAGAGAGTAAAAAATTGTTGGAGAGGTTGCAACTTAGATCTAGCGGCAACACTCACAGATGATTATATGGCACTGAAACGTTGCATGGAGACCGACAGTGCCTGGCACAGGACGAGGCTGGTAGGCAGTAAGCAGAGAAGAACTAGTAGCAGAAATGTTCCCCACAGCAGTACTAGCGAGCAGTCCCTATGCAGTCCCTTCTCTTTGGAAACTTCTCCCTCATGCTAGGCACAATCTCCCTGTCCAGCTGGTTCCTGTCCCTAACCTGCCCACATGCAAAATTTGCGCCAACTGCAGTGATCCCTCACTTAAGATGGCTGCAGGGGTCATCCTGGGCACAGTGTTCAATCAGACAGCAGTCTACCTGATGACCCTCACGGAGGCCTAGAGGAGTGTACATTTCCCTTGTCCTTCACTCTCCCTGCATGGTGAGGACAGGAATATGAAGGAGGGGAGGGCTGGAATGTGAAAGGGGTGATACAAAGGAGGGCTGAGGACTGAAATGCAAATGGGGGTGATATGAAGGGGAACAGAGGACAGGAATGTGAAGGGGTAATATAAATGGGGGCTGATGACAGTAATGTGAAGTCATGATGACTGTATAAGCAATTGATTCTAACACTGTTCAGCTGCATTCATGCAGCCATTGTTTACTACTGTGATCACTATAATTTCATTGACACTGTACTTGCTGTGACCAATAACAGTCATCACAGTAGTAAACATAGGCTGCATGAATGAAACTCTTTATTTACTACTTCTTACTGTGATTGCTGTGATTGGTGACAGAAATAACATGGTACAGGGCCAATTTCATTCACTCTCCAGATTGGCTAACTGACTTTGAGTGACAGCAGCTGGAGCTAATAGAGGTTATGTTAGATTTTAGTCATTGGGTTTACAGATACTTTAACCACTTCGCTACCCAGCCATAGTCAAATGACGTCCACAGATGGGATCTCCCATCCTGGGTGGACGTCATATGACGTCCTCGGCTTTGTAGGGGGATATCTGAATGATGCCTGCAGCTAGAGCCATCATTCAGATATCCTTTTGTTGTGCCGGCGATTCTGTGCACAAGAAGAATGATCATAGTGGCGTTTCCACCGCTTGATCGTTCTTATTGGCGGCGGGAGGGGACATCCCCCCTCCCGCCGCCATCCGGTGCTTCTCCAGGCTCTCCCGTGCCATCGGGGACCCGGAGAGAATCGTCCGGCGCCGGTGGTGGGTCACGTGAAGAGCATAGAGATGACTGGTGAGCAGATGGTCACCAGTCATCTCTATGACCGTCGGAGGCCCGGGCGCGATGTGATGACGTCACGCCCGGGTCCTCAGATGTAAACAAAGCCGCCATTGCGGCTAGTAAGTATGAGATCAGTGAAAAAAAATTCACAATCTCATGCTTTCCAGCCTGGAGGAGAGATGTGGGGTCTTATTGACCCTGCATCTCTTAATAAAGAGGACCTGTCACACACATTCCTATTACAAGGGATGTTTACATTCCTTGTAATAGGAATAAAAGTGATAAAAAAAAAAAGTAAAATAAGTGTAAAAAAAAAAAAAAGTAAAAAATAAATAAATAAGAAAACGCCCCTGCCCCTGGTAGCTCGCGATCATAAGCGAACACACACGTAAGTCCCGCCCACATATGTAAACGCCGTTCAAACCACATATGTGAGGTATCGCCGCGTGCGTTAGAGCACGTGCAACAATTCTAGCACGAGACCTCCTCTGTAACTCTAACCTGGTAACCTGTAAAAAAAATTAAAGCGTCGCCTATGGAGATTTTAGGGTACAAAAGTTTGGCGCCATTCCATGAGTGTGCGCAATTTTAAAGCGTGACATGTTAGGTATCTATTTACTCGGCATAACATCATCTTTCATATTTTCCCCAAAAATTGGGCTAACTTTACTGTTTTGTTATTTTTTAATTCATGAAAAATTTTTTTCCAAAAAAAGGCGTTTGAAAAATTATTGCGCAAATACCGTGCCAGAAAAAAAGTTGCAATGACCGTCATTTTATTCCCTAGGGTGTCTGCTAAAAAATCATATATAATGTTTGGGGGTTCTAAGTAATTTTCTAGCAAAAGAATGATGATTTGTACATGTAGGAGAGAAGTGCCAGAATAGGCCCGGTATTGAGGTGGTAAAAAAAGCCCGGGGTTAAAGTGGTTAAGGTCTACTGAAGAAACTCTCTGCCTTTATCACAGCTGTTTTGTCTGCTGAATAACCTTAGCAGTTCACAAATTGGTTTCACTTGCTTCCTGGAATTGCTCTTTCTATCCTAAGGCTACTTTCACACTGAGGCGCTGGATGTGCTGGCGGTATAGCGGCGCTATTTTTAGCGCCGCTATACCGTATTTTTTCCCGCGACTTGCGGGCGCTAGCAGGGGGATTTTAACCCCCGCTAGCGGCCGAAAATGGGTTAAAAACGCCCGCAATAATGCCTCTTTGCAGCGTTTTGCGGGCGTTTTGGAGGCGCTACCCCATTGATTTCAATGGGCACAGGCGCTATAGGAGCGATATTTTTACCACTCCTATTGCGCCTCAAAGATGCGGCTTGCAGGAGTTTTTTGACCCTCCTGCAAGTGCAACGCTCCAGTGTGAAAGCTCTCGGGCTTTCACATTGGATACAATTGAGCGGCTCTTTGGTGCGCATTGCAGGCGCTATTTTTAGCGCAATAGCGCCTGCAAAGCACCTCAGTGTGAAAGGGGCCTTACAAGAACATTCAAATAAATAATTGACAGCACAGCGATAAGTGTATTCGTGAATTATTTGGGTTAACTAGTAACCATATCGCTTGTGCTGAGGTAGGAAAACTCTTACATTGTGCTAAATGATTACACTAAAAAATTGTTGTTTGATTAAACATTTTTCATTATGACATTTTGGTCTCCATTGATAGTGTCAACAACACAACTGCTCCCTTTCACATGAAACAAGAAGAAAAGAGTTCTATCTGAAGAAGTAAAAAAAAAAAACTATTTATAGAAACACCAAGAGAATGCTCACCATAGCGACCGAAATAAAGAAATAATAAACTGTCCAAGCAGGATTATTCTGCATTCTAAATCTAACTTAGTAGTAGTACCAATCTATAACAGGAAATATAGAAAAGTTTAGAGTATGTCCGTAACAAGTATTAATTTTATGCCACTTTTAACTGGTGGTTTGGATATAAACGCATAGGTCTGGTTGGATGCTGTAGTGGAGGAATGCAATGAATGATAGTGATGATGTTGCCCTGTCAAGTACCAATGGTGAAACTGAATGATGAAAAATAAATGTGATAAATAACTGTGTGCTAAAATAAAATAGGTAATTATATAATAGGTTAAACAACTAATAGCCAATGCATATTGAATACAAAGTGACCGCAATATACAGTGCCAATACCATGCAATAACGATGGCTAATGTGAAAAATAAATACAAATAAAAAGTGAGAGTTCAGGTGCAGACAATGCTAAATCTGATGTGAAGATAAAACTAGGTGATCTATCTCTTCCGCATTCCAAAGCAGTGAATTAAAGGTGATCTTCTTACAAATGCTATGACACCTTAGTGTCACAAGCCTCTCACCTCACTGCTGTAAGGTAACAGCATTATATAGATAGCTCTCATAGGGGGTCCGTATGTCTCCGCCTGCCTCTGGGGATCTTTCTATGGTGAGCCCAGCCTGTGGGACTAGATGATCAATGATGCCTCCTTTAAGATGGTCCTGAGGTTCTGCCTAATACCCTCCATGGTGGTGGTATATAAAGAAGGAATCTCCAATAATATAATGTCGTTTTCCAAAGTTTATTATTAAAAAACAGCTAGTTTTACTCACAGTTAAGAAAGTAAAAATGGACATACAGTATACTCCACAAGCAGCGAGCTTGTACTCCTGCATCACTTCCGGTCTATCTGTCGCTCAATCCCTTGGAGTGGAGGAATGCAAATATCCCTTAAAATGTAAGTAAACCCTCCTATCGTTTTCAGCCAAGAAAGCTGCCATATATGCCTCTGTGTAATCTACAACTGCCATGATACGGACATGTGATCAGTTATGATACCAGCCATTGGATGGTTTGACAGTTTGGTTGAGAGCACAACCAATGGGAGTGTTACATTTTCCAGCACGTGCCGGAAATTAAACAGTTTTATGGATGGGTTTACTTCCGCTTTAAAATACATAGCCATCCAAAACCTTTTTTTTGGATGGAATGGGAAAGGGTAATGCGGCGTACACACGATCGTTTTTCATGCCATTTTTTAAACCAACGTTTTTCTCGTCGTTTTTTTTTCATGTTTCCTCTCAAGCCTGTCTTGCGTACACACGATCATTAAAAAAAACGTTCAAGCAAAGCGCAGTGGCGTACAACACGTACGACGGCACTATAAAGGGGAAGTTCCGTTCTAATGACGCCACCCTTTGGGACGCTTTTGCTAATTTCGTGTTACCGCGTGTTAGTAAAAGTTTGGTGAGAGACGATTCGCGCTTTTCAGTCTTTGTGCTTTGAAGATCGTTTTGTGGAGTTCAGTTTGTGCCTGTGGGTTCGTATTTGTCTTGCAGTGCTTGTAGTCAGTTCGTATCTGTTTATTCAGTGCGTTCTTGTCTGCTCGTTCCTGTTTTTCAGCTTGTTCTTTATAGGCCTTGCTGTTCTTCCGTTCGTTCTTCTAGTTCGTTCTGAGCTGCCGACCATTATCTAGCCATGTTGCGGCTACGTACTCGTCGTAGAGTTCGTGCTGTAGTTGGTGCTGGGGTTCATGCTGTATCCCGACTCCAGGCCATGAACAGGGTGAGGAGGAGTTCATGGACCAAGAATTGGTTGCTCCAGCGGCACCAGTTCTGTCATATGCCTTTGTTGCGGGAGATCAGGGAGAATAATCCTGAGGACTACAGGAATTTTCTCAGGATGTCTGACCCCGTATTTTAGCATCTGTTGGCTTTGGTGTCCCCCTACATTACCAGGCAGGACACCGTTATGCGTGAAGCCATCAGTGCTGAGCAGAGGCTCATTGCCACGTTGCGATACCTGGCGACTGGGAGAAGCCTGCAGGACCTAAAGTTCTCCATAGGCATATCCCCCCAGGCTCTGGGTATCATTATACCAGAGACGTGTTCTGCCATCCTTCAAGTTTTGCAGGAGGACTATATTAAGGTAAGTGTTCTTATTTCAAACCTCACATTACATGTATTTCTTTGTTAATATTTTTTTTTGGTTTATTAGCAGTCCCTAATTCCCATGATTCTTAGCTGCAGGGAATGTCCCCTTTCTCCACATGGTTATTTATTTTTGGGAATGTTTTTATTATGCCTACATTTAAATTTGCCTTACCTAACCTCTCCAGCATGCTATCCTGGGGCCATACCCACCTTGCCTGGTCATTTCCATGTATTTTATTCTATGCTCCTTCGTAGTGCTTTACCCTAAACGCACCCTAAAGATTGCCTAGGAATGTTACATTTTTTTAAACTTCATACAGAGTGCTACAGCCTTCATTTGTGATCTCCCCAACTCATCTTCAACCCCCTCCCCCAGTTTTTATTTTGGGTTTGTTTTTGGTTTGTTGTTGCTCACTAATAATGTTTTAATTTTCCTGTTTCTCCCAATGTTGGCCATGAATGGTTTTCTTAAATCTGCTTTCAATGTTTCTGTCTCAAAGTATTAATTTATTTTTAATTTAATTCCACAGTTCCCTTCAACGCCACATGAATGGCAGAATGTGGCATCTGAGTTTGCCCAACGATGGAACTTTCCGAACTGTGGAGTGGCCATCGACGGCAAACATGTTTGGGTCGTCCCACCACCCCATTCGGGATCCTTTTATTATAATTATAAGGGGTTCCACAGCATCGTCATGATGGCAGTGGTGTCGGCCACCTACGAATTCCTCTATGTGGACGTTGGCAAGAATGGCAGGATGTCTGATGGAGGAGTCTTTGCACAGACGGAGTTTGGGGAACGGCTCCTTTTGGATCAGCTGGCCTTGCCACCAGCGGAGCAGAATGTGGAGGGACTCCCATTTGTCTTTGTGGCGGATGAGGCGTTTGGCCTGGGTCCCCATTTGATGAGGCCATTCCCGCAACGCACCCTCACCCCTGAGAGGAGGTTGTTCAACTATCGGCTGGCCAGAGCAAGAAGGGTGGTGGAAAATGCCTTTGGCATCATGGCCAGCCGCTTCCGCCTGTTCCTCACCTCCATCCACCTTGCCCCTTACAAATGGAACCATGTAGTAATGCCTTGTTGTGTGCTCCATAATTTTCTCAGGGTGCATTCAACCAATTATATGACTTTGAGTGGGCCTGAGGCCTCATTATTGGAATCTGAAAATTTAGTGGCCCTGGAAGCTGGCCGTCCAGGCTTGGCCCCCCAAACCGGACGTGAGGTCTGTCAACAATATGTCGATTATTTTGTGGATAGGGGGGCCATTGATATGCCTGATGAATTTTAACATTATTATTTGTAAAAATAAAACCTTTTTTTGAGAAAATATTGGTTTGGTGTTTTAATTTAATATTCTTTTAGGTTTCTCGTAGGTTTACCTGGTGCACTTGTATTGCCATGTGTATTTTGCATTCTTAATTAGCCTTCATTGTCAGTGTAAACACAAAACATTGATTAGTTCACTTTGCACAACATTTACATAATGAAGCCACAAATTCTTGGTAAGAAAATACCTTTTTTTATTTTTTTTTAGGAAACTTCCTTTTAAATGTAGATGTCATAAAAATATTTTGGGGGTTAAAACGCATGAACGGCCATGCATAAAAAAACAATCTAAAAAAATATTGTGAAAATGTAAACATGTACTATTCATTAAAGCTTAAAAGAAAAACAAACCTGCCAAAACACAGCAAGTTCAACGTTCTTTTGTGTTAAAACATTATACACGCCCAAGCACAGCCATGATATTTTGTAGCCTTTCCTCAACCCGCTTGGTATTTTGCCTGATCTCTATCAAGTCTCCCTTTATTTTTTCAAGGTCACGACAGCAGACCATGAGGTATTGGATCAGGATCTGGGCACTGTGATGTGTAAACTTTTCGGGGTCTTCGGCCAGAACTGCACCTAAATAAAAAAAAAACATGTAGTATAGAATATGTAGGCCTACATCTATTAACCTGCATCTGTCTGGTTTGACACTGACCTGTTCTGGTGCCACTTTCCACTTCCACAACTTCACGTTCCTCTCCATCATGTGGTTCTGGGGGTATTGTTGAAGGTGTTGGATTTATAGGCTCATCTGACGTAGCTTTTTGAAGCCCTATGGAGATTGCAATAAAAGGTATAGTTTCATTAGTAACTAATAATTTTTTTGCAACAAAAAACCCTGAAAAATAAATTTGTAAAGATTATTTGGAAGTGTGGTCCATTTTTAAATGTACCCCCAGTGACAACCGGAACACATGATTGGATACATAGCCAAAACCAGAGCATATACTTTTTGAAACAAAGTTTGACACATTGTAACACCCCAAAGTATATACACAGGATCACCTGTGTGTGACACCCTAAAAATTTAGGGGTTTTGGCCCACACTTGTACTACTGCGTTCAGATGTTTAATCAGCTGCTGAGCATTCTCTCCCTTAACATCGTGTAGCGGCCTCACCCCATCTCCTTTGTCTAGGGGTATGTCACACGACAGGGTGAGATGCGCTATGGCCCATGTCCTCCCCATAGATGTGGGTGAGGTGAAGGCCAGCACCATATACTTCCTCGGGCCTATGTGATTTTGTCTGGAATACAGTCCTGCTGTGTTCACAAATAAGTCCCATCAAAAATCAGCAATGAAGGGAAGCCGTGAAGAGGTGAACCGCAAAAAGTTTGAAATTCGGTGCATGCACACCCGTGTCCACCACCAACAATCAAGCTGCTTACCAGAGGTAAGAAACAAATAAGCCCATCAGCAATCCCAGGGGGAGATCCAGAGAAATCCAGATAAACTTCGCAGAGTTCCAACGTCACTTGATAGGCAGTGGATACAGCAAAGATTTCCCAAGGAGAGAGAGGAGGCTCAATAGTGCATTACCCAATGTAAAATTTATTTTTAAAACGGGTTTAAAAACACTTACACAATGTACAATTTAAAGAACATAACAACCGGCCGGTCCGCCGTACCTGTCCCGTAGTGATGGTGAAGGTGTGCGTGCTGACGTCATCACTACGGGACAGGTACGGCGGACCGGCCGGTTGTTATGTTCTTTAAATTGTACATTGTGTAAGTGTTTTTAAACCCGTTTTAAAAATAAATTTTACATTGGGTAATGCACTATTGAGCCTCCTCTCTCTCCTTGGGAAATCTTTTCTGTATCCACTGCCTATCAAGTGACGTTGGAACTCTGCAAAGTTTATCTGGATTTCTCTGGATCTCCCCCTGGGATTGCTGATGGGCTTATTTGTTTCTTACCTCTGGTAAGCAGCTTGATTGTTGGTGGTGGACACGGGTGTGCATGCACCGAATTTCAAACTTTTTGCGGTTCACCTCTTCACGGCTTCCCTTCATTGCTGATTTTTGATGGGACTTATTTAGGATATATTCATTTTTACAGGACACATTCATTGTTATCACTGTTGGACTTTATTTATTCAATATATGTGTGGATTCATAATTTTTTGATTATTAGTCAATTCACATTAGCGCACTTGTTCTTTTTTATTCTTTTGTATACTTTATATGTTATCACATATCACAGGTGCTGCTGTATATTTATTTATGTTACTGGCTAGCGCGGTTTATTGCTTTAATTTTTTACACTGCTGTGTTCACACTTCCCTCTGCTCCCATTAACCAGAGTTCCACACACCGATCACAGTCCAACTCTTGCTTTATTGTACATCTCACAATAAACAGTGCTTCAGTAGCCAACTGGTTGCGACTTGATAACATTTTGATACGAGGGTGAGCAGGTCGAGGCACTATCCTGGTTATTAACTAAACCACAGCGATCTCGCCAGCGGTTACTATAGCATTCAGCTAGAAAGGACTTAGAATCTGAGAGTCTCTACCAGCGACTCAAGAGAACGTAGATAGGAGTACCTTCGCTGCGTTGCGGCCCCTATCAGGGGAAGATGTCCCTCCAAGGGAGTTACCAGAGGCCCATCCGTCACTGGGTTGATGCTGCTTCAGACTCTCCGGACGGGTAACCTCCCTGGCCTCCTCACCTCAGACATGGGCCCCATCCACCTCAGGGACCCTCGGACGTCTCCACCCTTGCGGGATCCAGTCAAAGTCACTGGACCCCAGACCTCCTAGTTCAGTACCTCACTCCAGGCTGAAGGTGCCTGGGATAGACTCCGACTCCATTCCGGTCAGGCCTAGGGCACCTGAGCCGGAATCCAGAACCGCCCGCACCCAGGCCTAAGGTGCCTGGGCGCGTGAAGAAGATCCTCCGGAAGAACTCGTGGTTAGGGCATCTCCCCCTTTTATATCCTCCCATCGACACCACGGCAGGTTCCCCGCCCTCGCTGTACCATCTCCGGAAAGGGACAAAAAGGGTAGCACTATCATGGCAAATCTACCTTGAGCCTCCAGGTACCCCGCCACCCAGAGGCCAAGGAGATTATTACACCATCCAATCCTCCACGAACACAAGTGGTCCACTATCCCTATACTTTCACACCTGGGTGTCCCACATAAATTTAGAGACCCCGCTACATACTCCCCCCTGTGATTTGACGCTGGTCCCCAGCGTCTGGTGCGAACCCATGTCTCCCATGGAGTGAGGACACAAGCTTAGCCCCAGAGGCTATCCCTAAAATTTTGAACCTCAACCATACCAAGACCTGCTCAAGGGGAAAGGGAATATAAAACAATAAAACTTCTCCCTAAAAACATCTATCATGTACACATATACAATCCCTCCCATCACTGTCTAAGAACCACCCCACACTCAGCAGTCTTGACGGACGAATCTCCTGCAGAGGGAAAAAACAACACACAAGGAAATCCACATCCTGACACTTTTTTTTTTGTGTTAATTTGGAATGAATGGGTCCATCAACCAATAGACCCATTCGCTCCAATGAGTAAAGTGATGCGCGTGTGAAAAAAAAAAAAACAGCCGTTGCACAACACTGCCACCTGGTGACAGTGCCGCGGTAATGACACTTGGTGCAATCTTCATTCTTCCTGCGTCCCTACACTAATTCTACCCCAAAGTCTGTCTTTGAACTGTGAGGAAGAGAGAACAACAAAAAAAAAACTTCTCTCATTCCTCCTGAAGAGTGGAAAACAAAAGCCCAAATAAAAAAACTAGGGCACAGTTCGGATGCTCCGGCAGGAACACTTCTAGAAGATTGTAGGAAAGGAACAACAAGTGAGTCTCTTCTCACAAGTAGAACTTCGGGTCAGGCAAGAACAAGGGCTTCAGATGTTTATCAAAAACCTCAATTGAATAGTCAGCATCCTCTCCATCTTTTCTGCAGATGCGCACCTTGTCTGCGTGGATATGGCGACCCCACATCCAGTCTGCTCTGCAGTCCCGAAACTTTTTCGACACAGATGGCGAAAAGGACAAATATTTTCGTTCATGGGGTACTTTGAGCTTTTCCCAAACAAATTTGTCATACCATCTCTGGCGTATGACCTCAACTTCAAAAAGTAAGTCCTGAGGCAAGTAGGGATATTCCCACCCATACTCACGGGCGACTCTCTGTGAGAAAAGTCATTGCAATCTGGCCAAAGGAGGCATGGCTTCCCACTCACCTTCTCCGGGTTGAATGATGGCCTCCGGATGCCGAGGTACTTTCACTACCTCTAATGGCTTTTCCCTCTGTGCTCGTAGTGAGGCTCGCTGCATCCCTGCCACCAAGATGGGCGATGTTGTAGATTGTGGGAAGGCACTCTGAGGACTAGACTTCCTCGTAGACTCCGGGGATTGTACCCGGGGCGTGCTGTCTCCTATTGACATAGGGGAATCCTGTGGTACACGTAACACAGGCAATGGGCGTTTGTCCCAGCCCTTCCGATGAAACAGTTCATCAATCTCCCCATCATCTCCACAATCTGACAGCGACTCTAGGTCGGAAGTGTCATACATCTCGGCAGGAAGGTAGTCTCTGGTAGACCTGGTACTACCCTCCCTTGCGAGCTCCACCGGCTGTGGACCCCCGACACCTCCAACCACCACCACAGTCCCAGCCCCTGGCTCACCTTGACCTTTTGTAGAACTGATGTCCAGGACTCTTCCAACCGGATCCATCCAGGCCAGGCAAGCGACTGAGTGAAGCTCGACCACGACCACAGGAGGCCTGCACCAGACCAACTTCCCTCTTCGGAGGTGGGAGCAGAGAATCTGTGGTGACCGAAGCAGCATCCTCGGATTTTTCTCTCTCAGTCTCTGATTGGGCAGTTACATCGCCCTGGTCAGTGCGTACGGGAACCTCCGCAAAGGCCTGGATCTCTCCTTCCAGAGTAGCGGTACCTGTGAGGCTGTTGAGGCGAAGGGCCCGGGGCCTTACTGTGGATGGCTCCATCTCGAACAAGAACTCTTTGCATGCCTCGCAACGCCCGAATGGCTTCAGGTGGACCACCAGTCCCGAGCACCCGGGACAGATCACGCCAAAGGCCTCCGTGTCTCTGCATGAGTACAAAGCCAACTGCCCTCGGGGCCTGAGTCTTATCCCCGTGTCTGTAAGGGGAGCAGCGAATGTAGTCATCTTCGTGGGTTAGGGAACCGGAATCCACGGGGAGCTTGAGGCCATCCCGACTATCTGCTGCTCCATCACGCACTGACCACGCGCCAAAGTCTCCACGTGAGTTCCTCCACATGACCAGACTCCTCCCATGACTTGCACGTTTTCGCGGGCTTCCTTCAAGCTCCGCCCACGAACTGTACAGTCACGGGGTGCCTCGTGGCGCAGTGCAATAAAAGCCCCCACATGTAGTACTTCACACGGCTGGACTCCTCCCTCTTCTCGCTCCTCTGCATGGGCCTTTCCCGTCCTAGGGTCATTTCCACGACTTTGAGCAGGGATGCACTTTGGCCAATCACATGGCCGACCTGCTCGGAACTCCTCCGGGCAGCAAAGTCCAGACACAGCCATTCCTTCTTCCAAAGTTAAAACACATATCATCCCGGACTCACGAGCCCCCACGTGTAGCGGCCTCACCCCATCTCCTTTGTCTAGGGGTATGTCACACGACAGGGTGAGATGCGCTATGGCCCATGTCCTCCCCATAGCTGTGGGTGAGGTGAAGGCCAGCACCATATACTTCCTCGGGCCTATGTGATTTTGTCTGGAATACAGTCCTGCTGTGTTCACACTTCCCTCTGCTCCCATTAACCAGAGTTCCACACACCAATCACAGTCCAACTCTTGCTTTATTGTACATCTCACAATAAACAGTGCTTCAGTAGCCAAATGGTTGCGACTTGATAACATTTTGATACGGGGTGAGCAGGTCGAGGCACTATCTTGGTTATTAACTAAACCACTGCGATCTCGCCAGCGGTTACTATAGCATTCAGCTAGAAAGGACTTAGAATCTGAGAGTCTCTACCAGCGACTCAAGAGAACGTAGATAGGAGTACCTTCGCTGCGTTGCGGCCCCTATCAGGGGAAGATGTCCCTCCAAGGGAGTTACCAGAGGCCCATCCGTCACTGTGTTGATACTGCTCCAGACTCTCCGGACGGGTAACCTCCCCGGCCTCCTCACCTCAGACTTGAGCCCCATCCACCTCAGGGACCCTCGGATGTCTCCACCCTCGCGGGATCCAGTCGAAGTCACTGGACCCCAGGCCTCCTAGTTCAGTACCTCACCCCAGGCTGAAGGTGCCTGGGATGGACTCCGACTCCATTCCGGTCAGGCCTAGGGCACCTGAGCCGGAATCCAGAACCGCCCGCACCCAGGCCTAAGGTGCCTGGGCGCGTGAAGAAGATCCTCCGGAAGAACTCGTGGTTAGGGCGTCTCCCCCTTTTATATCCTCCCATCGACACCACGGCAGGTTCCCCGCCCTCGCCGTACCATCTCCGGAAAGGGACAAAAAGGGTAGCACTATCATGGCAAATCTACCTTGAGCCTCCAGGTACCCCGCCACCCAGAGGCCAAGGAGATTATTACACCATCCAATCCTCCACGAACACAAGTGGTCCACTATCCCTATACTTCCACACCTGGGTGTCCCACATAAATTTAGAGACCCCGCTACAATTACAATGCATACCCTTTTTTTTTTTTTTTTAAACGTCATTTGGATTATAAAAATAAAGCAACTTGTTTACCAAATTTGCTGCCCAAAAAAAAATTTGAAATTTGGGTGTTCACACTGGATGATCCAAAAACATCGTTTTATGAACTGTACGGAGAAAGAGGTTTACTACGTCCGTTTACTGTGCGGACGAACATGAAAGTTGGTATCTTTCACTGTACTATATCAAAGTCAAATATACACGACTTAATACAAGTAATAATCTTTAGCAGGGAAAATGTATAAAAATTACTTACTTTTTCCTAAAACTTTCTTGATTCTTTTGTATTGGTCGGGCTCCCGCAACTTCAGATCAGACCAACGTTTTCGGAGCTGTTCCTTCGTTCTGCACACCCCAAATTTTTGGTGAAGACTTTTGACCACTTTGCCCATAATTTTTGTCTTGACAAGATTAGGCCTTTTATACGGCCCATGCTTGGCATCATAATCCTCCCTCCTCAAAATGGCGACCATCTCCACCATTTCCTCGAATGACATGTTGGATGCCTTATATCTCCTGGATCGGGATTTGGGCTTCTCTGGAATTTCCTCCTCTGTAGAGGTAATCTCAGCCACCTGTGTCTCCGCCATGTTGTTAAGCACTACGACGAGCGAGAAGGAGCGGGGAAAGTACAATATCGAACGACAGGGGCAGGTAAAGCGTGCAGAGTTTCACGCATGCGCAGTGTATATCAAGTGAAGATCCATATGTCGAAAATACGTTCATTTGGCGGGAGAGGGAGTTAGCAACGAACGTGTTGACCAAGGTACATTTTAAGGATTTGGGTTTCATCAGAGGAGGAGATTTGGGGCTTGAAAATCTGTTGAAAATGCTGATTTGATGAATGTTGCCTGAAACATATGTATTTTCTTGTTTCTTGATTTTACAGAGAGAATGAATAGTTTCAAAAACCCAGAGTTTATGGGAGAGTTCATTGATAAATGGAAAGAACTCCCTATCCTTTGGCAGACAAAAAGTGGTGGAAATAAAAATAAAGTGGCCAGGACAGCAGCACTGGAGAGCCTGCTTGCATTTGTGCAAACACAGATACCCACAACAACTCTCCAAGATGTGAAAACCAAAATTGCTACCATCAGGGGGACATACAGGACCCAGAGGAATATGTTCCTGAAGTCCCAGAGGTCAGGTGCTGCAGCAGATAAGGTTTATAAACCCAGTCTGTGGTACTACAGCAAGTTATCTTTCCTGGATGACCAGCTGGAAGTGCGGGAATCTCTGTCCACCCTTCCCCCCAGAGGTCAATCCAGCCTTCCTTGTAGCCAGCCCTCCAGCCTTCCTTGCAGCCAGCCCTCCAGCCTTCCTAGTAACCCTGCTCTGGCTTCCTCTGAGGATCAAGATGAGGTCCTTGAGGAGGCAGATTTGGATATATGGAGCCAGGTAAAGTATTGATATCTACATTTATATGTTACAAAAGTGATGATTTTAAATTGATGTTAGCATTGTTAGGTATTTAATGTTATAAAAAATTAGGATTTAAAGAACAAGATACAGTAGTGGTCAAATTTGATGTGGACAAGGCAACAATATCAGGAGGCGGAATCTATGCAAATTTAATAACTTTTGACATTCAATTGAAAAATGTCTGGAGGTGAACAATGTGTGTGATTGATGGTGGCAAAAAATAAAGAATGTCCCTTTCTTTTTTTACAGCCAGAGCAGAGCCAGGAAGAGGGTGATGTTGGGGACCAGGAGGAGGCAGGGCCCAGTGGCACACAGGAGGAGGCTGGGCCCAGCACAAGAGCCCAGATGCCTCCCCTGATAATGAAACAACGAGGGCCAAGGAGAGCTAGGCAGGTGGAGGAGGAAACAAGAGCCTTCATAAAAGAGGCTACTGCGGCCCTCAGAGAGGCACCCTCTGCTGAGGAGGGCTTTGCCGCAGTCCTGGCCCATAAGTTAGGCCAAATGGACTTGCGGCAAAAGCTATATAGTGAGAACCTTCTGCTGAAGGTCATTACCAAGGGGTTGCTCGGTGAACTGACCAAGTTCACCGACATCACTGAGGTTGTCCGTACTCCTCCACCTCCTCCTCCTCCTCCTACTACTCCTCCTGCCACAACCTCTCCTCCTGATCCCCAGCCTCCGAGGAAGAAAGCAACAAAGCCTGCAGGGAAGGCTGCAGAGAAGGCTGGAGAGAAGGCTACAAGGAAGAGGAAAAAATAATGCCTGCTGTAGTACCACAGACTGGGGACATATATGACTTATCTGCTGCTGTTCCTGACCTCTGGGAGTTCAAGCCAAGATTGGGCTCCTTTGTTGTTTTTTTTTATTCAATAGTTGGGTTTTCACATTTTGGATGGTTGTTGTGGGGTCCAAAGGATGCACAAATGCAAGCAGGCTCTCCAGTGCTGCCTTCCCCTTTAATTTGTAATGTACCTAAATAAAGGATTCTTTTTTTTGGCTTCAAATACTTGACTATGTGATTTGTATTTCAAAAGAGAGTTTGCTAGGGAGTAGGCAGGGACATTTCAAATAATATTATTGTTATTAACAAGGGACACAAACCTCCTTGAGGCAAAATGAGACACATTTTGAAGGTTGGTGTGGTAACTTTACACACCAATAATTTAAGCAAAATCAAAAAAAAAAAAAAAAAAAAGAAGCCTACATATATCAAAGAAGCCCAAAAAAAATAATAAAGCGAACTTAATTACTAAAATAAAAAATAAAAAACACAAAAAATATAAATAAAAATAATTGTGATCTTTACATTTATTTATGAATTTATGAGGGAGATGTGGCTTCAAAAGAATATTTTACAATCATTAGATCAATTAGGAATTACTTAAGAAACAAGTTTGGCATAACTCTGAATGTCATTAGCAAAAGAAGGTAATTATTTAAGCATTATCAAAAGAAGAACGGAATGCGCAGCATTAAAACGATGCTATTAATTCCACCGTGACAAATGTGCCATCTCCATTTCCAACGCTAGCTTTACCAAAACGTGCGCTCCCGTCTCATACTTGATTCTGAGCATGCGCAATTTTTTTCTCCTCGTGAAAGCATACACACTATCGTTTTTCACGTCGTTAAAAAAAACGACATGAAAAACGACGTGAAAAAATAGAGCATGTTCGAAATTTTTAATGGCCGTTTTTCATGTCGTTAAAAATGCTCTGGAGCATACACACGATCGGTTTTAATGCCCATTTTTAAAAATGGCATTTTTAACGGCATGAAAAACGATCGTATGTATGGGGCATTAGAGTGCCTGCTAGGTGTTTTTCTTTATTATTATTACTGCTATGAGGGACTCTCTTGGACATTTCCCTTTACTTTTTGTCTTCCTGAGAACATTCTAGAAGGGACATTCAAGTCAATCTGGGACTTTTGAGTTTATATAATAAAAGAGTGGAAACTGCATTTATTTTCAACATACTCCCCTGCTACATTTATACACTTATCCTAGCTTTTAACTAATGCTTGGAAAGCTTTGTCATAAAAAGATTTGTCAGTACGCTGAAATGCTGACCACCGAGGAACTCTTTTAGGGGGCCAAACAGGTGTAAATCACACGGAGAGAGGTCCGGGCTGTAAGAGGGATATGGCAATTCAAGTTGCTGTAATGTGCATGTAGTGCGCTAAGCAGTATGAGCTTGTGCATTGTCCTAAAGAAATCTCTATGTCAAAATGTTCCTTCAACGCAGTGTAGACTTCACTTCTTTTGTGTCTGTCAAAAGCGAAAAGATGTCTTGGTACCCAGTGTAGAGGTTGGTTGCTACTAGTTACAAACATCCACCAAATCACCCTGCTGCCAGACCCCCATATATCACTTCTGAGACAATGAGCAGTCATTTGCATAGTTTTGTTGCGTTTATTGCGGGATACAAATTGTTTGGGGTAAAGGAAGATATGGGATGCCCATAGCACTTGTTGAATTGCCATCACCTTTATAGAACATTGATTAGTAGAATTACCCCTCAAAATGATGCACTTCTAACATTCACAGTCTCTTCCGCTGCATATCTCAACTGCAGACTATTGCTCCTTCTCCTATGCACGGGCTCCTGCAGAGTATCACTCCCTTAAACTCCTCTCCCCTTGTACAAATCCTTTGCTGCAAACTGTTAGATTCTTGTCTCATCACTTCCAGCAAGGCAAACAAGGATCACCCTGAATAACCCCCAGCTTGTTGGTTGTACTTAGTTATTGTAATAAAGTTTCTTGAATGGTGTTGCTTTAGCAAATCACTAAGCCAGAGGCATTCAGTACCTCTCCCCGGTGGCTCGATGATTTTGGTAGCTACACAGTCTCTTGGATGGTATTACCTGAGCACTTTACTAGGCCAGAGATACGCGGTACCTCAAGTTAGCAGCACATGGCAATAAACGGACTACTGCTCCCAGCCAGTCCAAACTGCAATTCCTGCGTTCCCCGGCCGCAAAAATTTGCACTACTCTCAACAATCTTCCTCTTGCTCCAGTTCTCCATTGCAGTAGACACTGACCTTCTCCTGCCCCAAGTCCATGGTAGCAAACTTTATCCGAATACACATCCTAGCAGCTCCTCCAGCCCTCCTCCGCGCTCGGTGCATCCCTGCATGGGGATGCCTGGCAGCAGCTGCCTAAAACTCCATTCTCCTTTCTGCAGCCCGACAGAAGCCCCCTAGCAGCATGTGACCTCAGTTTATATGGGAGGCCTGCCCCCTGCCAATACTGAATGGGGATTGGTCAGAGCTCCTCACATGAGCTGCCTTCCACTTAAACTCCAGGTCCAACCTCTGTTCCAGAACAATCTTCCTGAAAACACGGGAGGCGCCCTAGAGTCAAAGCACAGGTGATCACACCCACTACTGCACTAAACACTCCCAGTCCCAGATCAAAACAAACAGGCCTGGCCTAAAGCATAGGCCTGCCTAAATTTGCCTGCACTGATAGTTTAACCATAGAAAAATCCTATTCTAGCACCAACCTAAAGGTAGAGGGTGCTACATACACCCCCCACCAAAATCACAGCTGTCCTCAGCTGTGGAGCAATACATTTGCAAAATACCTCCTGAACCCAGGAGAAAAGGCATCCCATATCAATTGGTTGGATGGGGGAAGGGAAAAAGGGACAAGACTTGGACGGGGAAACATTTGTATAAAAGTACAAAAACAGAATATGTACACTATGACCATATACATACATTGCATATTTTATACATCCCTGTAGCTAGTGTTACATACAAGTGGAGCCAGAGCACTGCTCCCTTAGGAGGAATACTCTGTGCCTACCACAGGTCTTCATCTGTTCCAGCGGTGGAGATGGACAGCCGTCACATCCCAGGTGTTCCTAAAAGAAGACACAAACAAACACACAAACTGTCTACACACACTAACTGTACATAACACTACACCAGACAGAGGGAGTTATAATCCTCTACTTGGTGACAGAAGCAAAACACATTCTTCAAAATTCACAAAAGTGACATATTTTCCCTTAATTTTTTTCTCTCTCCACTCCAGCCGGAGCGATTTAAGGGTGCCTCTTGGTGGGCACAATTAAACATAGATGCCCGTGGGCAAATAAACTTTCTGTTTGGCTCCTGAGTAAGCGAGTCCTTCTTATAAAGTAAATAGCAAAGGTTTTGTCAGAGACAGCACACCCTAGTGTCCATGATATTGTCCTTCTTATCAGGCACCCTGGGTGGCAGGCATTGGCTGTAACCTGCAACAGTTTTGTCTTTGGGGAAACCCACTTAAACCCTGCTCCAATCCAGCAGTCCTGGTGGGCGCTCCTACTTGTGGCTACACAGCACAGAAGTCCAACTACAAGTAGAAGCGTGGATCAGGCAACCTCCCCTGGCTATCCCCCTCCCCTCTGACAGAGACCGAGTGACTCCTGGTAGGCTGACCCGCCTTTACAACAGGACCCTGTCTCGGTGTATAGCACAGCCAAGCTTCCACTCACGATGAATGTCCTTGAAAAGGGCCCAAACACCACCTTCGGGCACCCGTTTTGGCTTGGGCACATGCAAGTAGTCCCAGATCAGGTCATTCTCCCACTTTTCCCGGGAGTCCTCAACAATGTCCATGATCCGGAATGGGACATAAGGGTAGTCCAGGCCCCACTCCAAGGCAACCCTCTTTTGCACCTCTTGCTGAAACCGGGAAAACCTGGGCAGCTCCTTGGGCTTCCCCCGGCCAGGCAGGACACAGAAATCAGAGGCCTTACTGACCCACTGATGATAGGTGGGTGCCCTGGTCTGAGTAGTAGAGGGCGGACTTCTGAAGAGTCGGTGGGACTGATTCGGGGTTTGCGTTGGACGTTGTAGTTCCTTCACTACTTCAGCTGGGGTTCCGGTGGATGGAGAGTCCTCTGTAAACCATGGCTCCTCATCACTGGAAGAGGCCTCCACCGGGGAGGACCAAGCAAACAAGTTCTCGACTGAACCAAATCTGTCCAGCACTCTAGGCGAACCCCAGTCTATGACCCGGCCCTCGTTCACCTCATCCAGCAGCATGGGCTCCTTCCAGATGGGCACAGCAAGGGCCTTACTTGGAGCCGGCTCTTCAGGGAGATCAACTGGAGGCCGCAATATAGCACTTGCAACCTCCTGGCCCCTGGCCAGGCCACAGGTCATAACGACATCCTCTTCTCCCTCCATGTCCCGGAACTCAAGGATGGACGAGCCTGGTGAAAGTTCCTTCACGGCTGGGGTAGGTGATGCATGGCCCTCTCCAGCCTTCTGAACCACCTGCATCTGTGGCATGCACAGTCCTGTGAGCAGGCTTGTAGAGTAATATTTGGTCTCCTGCTGCACCGGCCCTAAGCGGGTTAGTGGATCCCCACAGTGTCCACACCGGGCCCAGGCGCTGACTCCAGATGTATGTATGTGGCACCTGGGACATAACATGCACAACCGCCCCACTCCTCCGATAACCCCCAGGGCAAGTCCTCCGATAAGTTCCCAAACTTGGCAAAACAGGCAAAGTCTCCCCCAGCTTTTAAAGGTTGCTAGGGGCGACGGCCAGCAGGTTAACTGTGAAGGCGGATCTCGTGGGACCTCCAAATGTAGCGGTTGGTTGCTACTAGTTACAAACATCCACCAAATCACCCTGCTGCCAGACCCCCATATATCACTTCTGAGACAATGAGCAGTCATTTGCGTAGTTTTGTTGCGTTTATTGCGGGATACAACTTGGTTGGGGTAAAGGAAGATATGGGATGCCCATAGAACTTGTTGAATTGCCATCACATTTATAGAACATTGATTAGTAGAATTAGCCCTGAAAATGATGGACTTCTAACATTCACAGTCTCTTCCCCTGCATATCTCCACTGCAGACTATTGCTCCTCCTTCTATGCACTGGCTATCACTCCCTTGAACTCCTCTCTTCTTGTACAAATCCTTTGCTGCAAACTGTTAGATTCCTGTCTAATCACTTCCAGCAAGGCAAACAGGGATCACTCTGAATAACACCCAGCTTGCTGGTTGTACTTAGTTATTGTAATAAAGTCTCTTGAATGGTGTTTCTTGAGCAAATCATTAAGCCAGAGGCATACAGTACTTCTCCCCGGCGGCTCAGTGATTTGGTAGCTACACAGTCTCTTGGATGGTATTACCTGAGTGCTTTACTAGGCCAGAGATAGGCGGTACCTCTCCCTGAAGGCCTAGCAAGTTAGCAGCACATGGCAATAAACGGACTACTGCTCCCAGCCAGTCCAAACTGCAATTCCTGTGTTCCCCAGCCGCAGCAATTTGCACTACTCTCAACAATCTTCCTCTTGCTCCAGTTCTCCATTATAGTAGACACACTGATCTTCTCCTGCCCCAAGTCCATGGTAGCTAACTTTATCTGAATAAATATCCTAGCAGCTCCTCCGGCCCTCCTCTGCGCTTGGCGTGTCCTCATGTGGGGATGCCCGGCAGCAGCTGCCTAAAATTCCATTCTCCTTTCTGCAGCCCGACAGAATTTCCCTAGCAGCATGTGACCTCAGCTTATATGGGAGGCCTGCCCCCTGCCAATACCTAATGGGGATTGGTCAGAGCTCCTCACATGAGCTGCCTGCCACTCAAACTTCAGGTCCAACCTCTGTTTCAGAACAATCTTCCTGAAAACAGGGGAGGCGCCCTAGAGTCAAAGCACAGGTGATCACACCCACTACTGCACTAAACACTCCCAGTCCCAGATCAAAACAAACAGGCCTAGCCTAAATTTGCCTGCACTGATAGATTAACCATATAAAGGTAGAGGGTGCTACACCAGCGTGCGATAATTTTTCAAAAATGCAAATGCTTGTTCACTGTTCCAACACAAAGATTTGTCTCTTGTGCAATTTCATGACAGGTTATGTGTAGATTATTCAGGATCTGTGCGTCTCATTACCATACTGTGCTTGAGGTCTTCTTTAGATATCTACGGATTTTACGCCTTTATTCACAAGAAACTTCATCACCACACACTGTGCCATGCACGCACTAACACTGTTGTTTGCCATCTCGATTAACGGTCTCTGGACTGGCCTGCGACATGTGCACCGCCTATCAGTAATAGGACACACTTACTACATACTACTGTAAAAGTCCCGGTTTTATTTGAATGCCCCTCATACCATACAGAGTGTAAGGGAAGCTCTCCATGTTTAACACAGTCAAAAATAAAAATGCTTTTCTTTAATAGAGTAGAAAAAGGTTAGAACCCCTGTCAGATTGGTATTTCTGTCAGTGTCTGTCTGTTGCAGATTTTACCCCTCTTCCTGTCTTGCGAAACTGTTGTCAGATAGACAGGAAATGAGGGAAAATCTCAAATAGCAGTAAAAACTTGACATCCAAGATTATACTATTTTTAGAAGTCCCTGGTGCAAATTATCCAATGTGGTGGATTTTACGTCTCTATAAAGGACCACAACAGTTTTGCAGGCATTATTTGAGCAGTGCCCAATATAATCCATACAAGATTCAGCTTCAAGGGTCACTATGGGTTAAAACTAACAGAGAATGTGATAAACTACATGTCTGTATCATTTCATGGGGTTTTATTTGGACTACACCTTTATTAAAGCTGGAGGTGTGGAATGAGGTTTACTCCACAGTAACATTTGACAACTTATCTTTAACCAATATTTACTTTAAGGGCTTTTGCCAGATTTCATTTTATTATCAACCCAATAATTTCTTCATAGGGTTTAGGCTTTATATCCACACTTGACACAGTCCTTTCATAACATTTGCTGCCATTAACAAGGGTAAAAGGCAACTAAAGGGTAGATAGATAGATAGATAGATAGATATGTAGCAGGTATTTAAATTTAGGGGGAACATCTGGGTGGTAGTATGACCCAGATGCGCAGATTGTTAGGGAATTTGGGACTATTTTCTGTTCGTGGAGGACTCCAGTGGTGTGCAGTTCCCTGCGGCCTGTGGGTGGCGCTGTCGCCCTGGGCCGGGGTTGAACCATCACTGCAGTGCTGTTCCCTTTTTGTCCTGTTTCGGCAGCCGTACAGCGGGGCGGGGAACCTGCTGTGCCAGTCGGTGGCAGCGGCTGTGCGCCATAACCATTGGTGACACTACAATGGTTAGTTCTATTTGAGGATTGTGCTTTGACCTACTCCCCACTTATACTGAACTGTTCTTTGGGTCACAACCTGTCTGCTGTTAAGGGACGATTTATTGCTGTCAGATAATAAATAAGAGTTGGACCTTTTCAGTGGTGTGGAACTTCAGTTACTGGGAGCAAAGGGGGGTCATCTATAGAACGGACTTATCTCTGGGTTATGCACATGACCCGAAGGTAAACAGGTGTTGGCTTTCACCTCTACACATAAGAGGACATAGGCCGTAGTGTACCGCACCCCTCCTCCCTAATCCCCCTAGACCAGACAACAAGCCGAGAAGAAGGGGTGAGAGGGGTGAGGCCGCTACATGTGGGGGCTCGTCCGGGATGTGTGTTATACAGATGGAGCTGAGAATGTCTACATTTGAACTTTGCTGCCCAGAGGAGTTCCGAGTAGGTCGGCCATGTTGGCCAGCGCGCCACGAGGCACACCATAGATGCGCAGTTCGTGGGCGGGGAGAAGAGAAAGCCAGCGAACAAGTGCAGAGTATGGGAGGAGTCTGGCCATGTGGAAGGACACACGTGGAGATTCCGGCGCAAATTGGTCAGTGCACAATGGAGCAGCAGACAGTCGGGATGACCTCAAGTTCCCCGTGGATTCCGGTTCCTTCCACCACGAGAATGACTTCCTTTGCTGCTCCGATCACAGACACAGGAATAAGACTAAGGCCCCGAGGACATTTGGCTCTGTACACATGCAGAGACATAGAGGCCCTCGGTGTGATCTGTCCCGGCTGTTCGGGACTGGTGGTCCACTTGAAGCCGTTCGGGCGATGTGCAAGGAGTTCCTCTTTGAGGTGGAGCCATCCACAGAAAGGCCTCGCGCCTTCCACCTCAACTGCCTCACAGGCACCGCCACTCCGGAGGGAGAGATCAGAGCCTATGCGGATATTCCTGCGTGCACTGACTGGGGCGAGGAGAAGGCCCCAGCGGAGACTGAGAAAGAGAAATCCGAGGATGCTGCCTCGGTCACCACAAGCTCCCTGCTCCCACCGCCGAAGAGGAAAGTTGGCCTGGTGAAGGCATCCTGTGGTCGTGGAAGAGCTTTGCCCCGTCACTTGCCTGGCCTGGATGGATCCGAAGGGAAGAGCCCTGGACATCCCTGTTCTGCTAAAGGCCCAGGTGAGCCAGGGGTTGGGACTGTGTGTGTGGTTGGAGGTGTCGGGAGTCCACAGTTGATGGAGCCCGTTAAGGGGGGTGATTCCGTGTCCACTGGGAATTACCTGCCCGTGGAGTTCTATGACACCTCCGACCTAGAATCGCTATCTGATGCCTGTGATGACGGGGAAATTTATGAGATCTTCCACCGGAAAGGTTGGGACAAGGTGCCGCTACTCTCGTCCCGAGTAACAAGGGACTCACCCATGTCCGTTGGGGATAGTACACCCCGGGTGGAGGCTCCGGAGCCTGAGGAGGAATCTGGTCCCATGTCTGCCTTTCCACCCCCTGAATCACCTGCTGTTTCATCCGCTTCTGTTGCGGGAGTGCAACGCGCATCACTGCGGGCTCCTAAGTCCAAATCTACAGAGGTAGTTAAAGTACCTTGTCACCCTGAATCCATTGTTCTACCTGGAGAAGGAGATCGTGCCACAATGCCACCTTTGGCCAGGCTGCAGCGACTCTTTTGCCAGAAGGTTGCCCGTGAATATGGGTGGGAATACCCGTATTTACCCAGAGACTTGCTCTATGAGGTGGAGGTCTTGCGGCAGCGGTGGTACGATGAATTCATCTGAACACAGCTTAAGGTGCCCCACGCTCGCAGATACCTCTCGTGCTCACCTACAGCTTCTAGGAAGTTCAGAGACTGTAAGGCGGAGTGGATGCTGAGTCGGCATATCCATGAGGACAGGGTGCTTATCTGTCGGAAGGATGGAGAGGCCATTGAGTATAATGTGGAGTCCTTTGATAAGCACTTAAAGCCCCTGTTCCTGCCGCACCCAAAGTTTTACCTCTAGGAGGAAGAGACTCCTTTGTGTTTTTTTTTCATTGCTGGACTTTCCGGAGTGCCTTTGCCGGAACCCAGGGACTGTGCTCTAGTCATATGGGTGTTTTGCTCTTTGGAGAAGTGGAAGCTGTTGCCGTTGTTTGTTCTCCCTCCTCTCCTCTCACCACAAGGAACACAGAGACTTTGGGGTGTAGCCAGCATAGGGCCACAGCACAGAGAAGTAAAGTTTCATCTGGATTTGACTAAGTGTCTTTACCGCGGCACTACCACCAGGTGGTGGTGCTGCACAACGACTGTTTGTTTTTTTACACTTGCACCATACTTATTGGAGCGAATGGGTTTCTTTTTGGGTAGACCCATTCATTCCAAGAAACACACATTGTGATAGGATGTATGTTTTCTTTCCCCTCTGCAGGAGATTCATCTATAAAGGCTGCTGAGAATGGGGTGGTCCTTAGAAAGCAGAGAGGGGGGTGTAAATGTGTGAAATACCTAAAGTATATTTAATGAGAGTTCATTGTTTTATATTCTTGTTTTCCCTTTCCCATTTTAGGTCCTGGCACAATTCATGGTTAGTTTGTAAGGTTTGGTTCTATGTGTAGTTTGGTCTCTGGGTTGAACTTATGTTACCACTCTTTGGGAGACATGGGTTTGCACCAGACACTGGGGACCAGTGTCAAATCACCAGGGGGAGAGTGTAGCGGGTATTTAAATTTAGGAGGAGCATCTGGGTGGTAGTATGACCCAGATGCACCGATTGTTAGGGAATTTGGGACCATTTTCTGTTCGTGGAGGACTCCAGTGGTGTGCAGTTCCCTGCGGCCTATGGGTGGTGCTGTCACCCTGGGCCGGGGTTGAACCATCACTGCAGTGCTGTTCCCCTTTTGTCCTGTTTCAGCAGCCATACGGCGGGGCGGGGAACCTGCTGTGTCTGTCGGGAGAGGGGATAAAGGGGAGAGACGCCCTCAACACGAGGTTCAGAGTCGGAGTTCCGGGCCCAGGTGCCCTTGACCTGGCCGGAGCGGGAGATGGAGTCCATCCCAGGCACCTTCAGCCTGGGGTGAGGTACTACGGAGGAGGACCGGGGCCCAGTACCTTCGACTAGGTTCCGCAGGGGTGGAAGAGTCCAAGGGGCCCTAAGGTGTTGGGCGCCCAAATCTGAGACGAGGAGGCCAGGGAGCGTAACCTCTCCGAACAGTCCGGACAGTCCGGTGCAGCATTGCTGGTGACGGCGGGGCCTCTGGTAACTCTATTGGAAGGATATCTTCCCTCTGACAGGGGCTGCATTTAGCGAAGGTAATTCTGTTCCTGTTCTACACGGTCGGTGGCAGCGGCTGTGCGCCATAACCATTGGTAACACTACAATGGTTAGTTCTATTTGAGGATTGTGCTTTGACCTACTCCCCACGCCATAGTGTACCGCACCCCTCCTCCCTAATCCCCCTAGACCAGACAACAAGCCGAGAAGAAGAAAGGGGTGAGAGGGGTGAGTCCGCTACAGATAGATAGATAGATAGATAGATAGATAGATAGATAGATAGATAGATAGATAGATAGATAGATCAAAAATCAAAAAAGGAGAGGACAAAAGAGTTTAATAAAGCTAAAAAATATAAATGTCACAATAGCAAACATGCTTAAAGTAGACAAAAATATACCCATGTTTAAAGGATTGTTTGTTTTGGTCTGACATACTCATAAGATCTAAACCACAGGTGTCAAAAACAAGGCCCGCGGGCCGATTCCGGCCCTCCAGGCCATTTCATGTGGCCCTCGCACCTTTCCTGCAGCTGCAGGAGAGCTCCAGCCCTCCTCTGGTCCTCCTCCAGACCCTTATTTTCTGCTTTCAAGCAATGCATCCAGCTTCTTCCCAGCAGCAGCATAAGAAAAGGGGGGTGCACTGTGATGTAAGGGAGAGTGGGGGACTCAACTTCTGATGGTGGGGTGGCTCTTGACATCTAATGTAAACGGGAGGGGATGCGCTGGACATCTAATCTTACAGATACAACCGACCGCTTTGACGGCAATCATAATGATGAAATTAAGTTTGACACCCCTGATCTAAACTATTTGAATTTTCTGTTCTTGGGGATAAAGTGCTAACTCATCTACATGAGTTGCATGCACTGTCCAATGTTTGTTCAGTACTGAGCAGTGCATCTTTCATTTTTCACACCTGCATCCACCAGAGAGATATATTTGAACTTTTCTCTATGGTGGACAAGAAAATTTGGATTTTTGTGCTTACCTGTAAAATCATTTTTCTTGAATACATCACAGGACACAGAGCAGGTTATTATTCATATACAAAGAAAAAGAGTCATTGCTCCAGGTGTATGATGATAACATGAGGTAGAGTGTCTCGTAGAGTGCCAACCCCCGGCCCGCCTCCATGGGAAACTTGTAAGAAAAGAAATGGCTGCACATCCAGGAATTCCGATTGCCTTTTATTGTTCAAAGTGATAACAAATAAAGACACCAACATGAGGTCACGTAGACACGTTTCACACAAACATCCATTCACACATTGTTTGTGATAAACGCGTCTACGTGACCTTGTGTTGGTGTCTTTGGTGTTATCACTTTGAACAATAAAAGGCAATCGGAATTCCTGGATGTGCAGCCATTTCTTTTCTTACAGGTTATTATTCATGAGTACCTGGGTTATGCTCCACCTACAGGTGAATGGACACAAGCAAAAAAAAAGATAGGAAGTATAATGCCTCCTACTCAGGAAGGCCCTCAGTTGTGCAGCAAGCAATGTACGCACAAAGATGGGAGGAATCTCTGTCCCGTGATGTACTCCTAGGAAATTATTTTACAGGTAAGTACAAAAATCAAATTTTTCAAGTCTAATCATAGAATACAGAACTGGTAATTATTTATGACTACCTGGGATGTCCCAAAGCAATGCACATAACAGGAAGGAACCACAGCAGCCACTGACGGACCCAAAGAAAACTATTCAGCAGCCCGCAACACACTGTGGCCAAAAGCATTATACCTAGTGGCCTTTTCGTCCAACTTGTAAAACCTTGTAAAGGTGTGTACCGAAGATCAGGTCGCAGCCTTGCAAACCTGAGCCACTGATGATGGATAGCTCAAGAGGCACAAACACTTCTGGTAGAGTGAGCCATCACTTGAAACTGTGTTCTCCTGGGCCAAGCCAATGTGATCAGAATCACTGGCATTCCCTCCACTTGAATGATGCACAATAGTTGCAGAAGAAGCTGAATTGGAGGGAAGGCATATATCAGAGATAACTGGTCCCATGTCTTTGAAAACAAAAGCGTCTAGTTTTGCATTGAGCCTGAGCACTATAAAAGGCACGTCTGGTGTGGCCTATCACTAAAAAATTGTCTTGAATACCTCCAGGTGGATAGGTGGAGAGACCACTCCCCGGTTAACAATTGCCAGTGACTGATAGACCGCAGTGCCAGTTTTCTAATAAACTGCTGACAGAGATCATGAAGCTCTGCCCAAGACAGTATGAGATTCACCTCTTTCTTGATAGCACGACTCCTGGTGCCACCTTGATGAATTATGTACGCCATGGCATTGTCTGATTGAACTCTGAACGGAAGCCCCTGTAGTTGTTCAGAGTAACAGGGTAAGACTTATAGCTTAAAATTTAAGAATGGTGATGGGATGGGTAACAACCTTTCCTGAGGAGAAACTGAACTGAAAAGTGACCCAGAACACCTCCCCACCCTGTCAGGCTTGCATACGTTGCAATACCTTCCAGGAAATTGGGAGAAATTATTTCCTCTTTCTCCAACATCAGAGGAGACATCCACCAGTTTAGTGCCCATTGCATACTGCGATGCAGGGACATCTAACAATCCAGTGACTGACCCCCCTTGTACCATTCCAACAGGATATTCTGATATAATGGCCTGGGATGGAATTGAGTAGTGATGAGCCGAACACCCCCGGGTTTGGTTCGCACCAGAACCCGCGAACGGACCGAAAGTTCGTACGAACATTAGAACCCTATTAAATACAATGGATGCGAACGTTCGAATTCTAAAGTGCTAATTATAACAACTATTATGCATGTTATTGTCCTAAAAAGGGTTTGGGAACCCGGGTTCTGCACCAGGGGACATGTATCAATGCAAAAATAAGTTTTAAAAACTGTAGTTTTTCGGGAGCAGTCATTTTAATGATGCATAAAGTGAAAAAAAAAAGTCAAATATTCCTTTAAATATCGTACCTGGGGGGTGTCTAAAGTATGCCTGTGAAGTGCCACGTGTTTCCCGTGTTTAGAACTGTCCCTGCACAAAATGACACTTCTAAAGGAAAAAAAAGCCATTTAAAACTGCTTGCGGCTTTAATGTAATGTCTGGTCCCGGTAATATGGACGAAAATCTTTAAGAAAAATGGCATAGCTACCCCATGACCCCCCCCCCCCTACCCCAGCCCATTACCAGCCCCTTTGGGTCTTGTATGGATATAGAGGGGAACCCCGCACATAAAATAAAAAAGGCCCTATATACTCTGAACAGCCGTATACAGGCGGTGCATACAAGACAGGGACTGTAGGTTTGTTCTTATGTAGAATCTGTTTGTAATTTTGAACAGGTACATTGTTTAAGTGTAGCTCCAGCCCAAAAATCTATGTTTAAACTTTTTGGAAAACATAGGTAAGGGTTATCACCCCTGTAACATTTGTTTTGCTGTCTGTGCCCCTGTTCAGAACATTTCACCTCACTTTCCGTCCCAATGACAACTGTTTTTGAAATGTGGTGTTTTTCTTGAAACAAGGATTGCTGATAAAGCATCAGTACAGAGGAGACACCTTTCTCCCATATTAATTCTTACAGGAGAGAATTTTTCTTCCAAGGGGTAGATTTCCTCTCACTTCCTGTTGTCTTCTTGCGTTTGCAAGTAGGAGTCGTTTGTAAGTTGGATGTTTGAAAGTAGGGACCTGCCGTATATACTCTGCAGAAATAGGCCCCTTAGTTGTTGGTGTTGGCACAACACTGTAAGCACTCACAGTTACTCTTGGTTGGTGCTGGAACGCCCTGCTGTCAACTATTATATCAGGAATTTTAATTACATATAATTGTTGAACAGTGGTAGTAAAAATTGGGCCTTTGATGGTGGTGCTGGTGCCACAACACTGTAAGCCCTGACAGTTACTCTTGGTGGGTGCAGCAATGGGCCCTGCTGTGAATTATTAGATCAAGAATTGTAATTGCATGGCCCTGTTGAACAGGGGCTGAAAAATTGGGCCTTTCGTGGTGGTGGTGGTGGTGGTGGTGGTGTTGCCACAACACTGTAAGCCCTCAGAGTTACTCTTGGTGGGTGCAGGAATGGGCCCTGCTGTGAATTATTAGATCAAGAATTGTAATTGCATGCCCCTGTTGAACAGGGGCTGAAAAATTGGGCCTTTCGTGGTGGTGGTGGTGGTGGTGGTGTTGCCACAACACTGTAAGCCCTCAGAGTTACTCTTGGTGGGTGCAGGAATGGGCCCTGCTGTGAATTATTAGATCAAGAATTGTAATTACATGCCCCTTTTGAACAGGGGCTGAAAAATTGGGCCTTTCGTGGTGGTGGTGGTGGTGGCGTTGCCACAACACTGTAAGCCCTCAGAGTTACTCTTGGTGGGTGCAGCAATGGGCCCTGCTGTGAATTATTAGATCAAGAATTGTAATTACATGCCCCTGTTGAACAGGGGCTGAAAAATTGGGCCTTAGGCACTGGTGGCACAACACTACAACCCCTCACAGATACTGTACTTGGAGCACAGCAATGAGCCCTGTTGCAAAGTATTGCTTCAAAAATTGTAATGACACACCCCTGTTAAACAGGGGCTGAAAAATTGGGCCTTAGGCACTGGTGCCACAACACTCCAACCCCTCACAGATACTGTACTTGGAGCACAGCAATGAGCCCTATGGCAAATTATTGCAAAAAAAATTGTAATTACACGCCCCTGTAAAACAGGGGCTGAAAAATTGGGCCTTAGCCACTGGTGGCGGCACCCATAAACAAAAATGATCTTCCAAGCTATCATCATCAATCGTATCATTGAGGACTCGGAGGAGGAGGATAGCCAGTCAACATAACAGCACAGGCACTCAGCATCAGCATCAGTCTTGAAGGGATGTGACATGTTAAAATCAATTAGTCTGTTATATCAGCATCAGGTGTGTGGTAGCTGGTGGTGATCCAAGACTGGTTCATCTTGATGAAAGTCAGTCGATCAACCGAGTCGGTGGACAGGCGCACCCTGTGATCCGTGACAAATCCTCCAGCAGCACTGAATGTGCGTTCCGAAAGAACGCTGGATGCAGGACAGGCCAGTAGCTCAATTGCATACTGTGCAAGCTCTGGCCAGTGATCCATCCTCAAGACCCAGTAAGCCAGAGGATTTTCGGTGGGGAAGGTGTCCAAGTCTGACCTTGCCCCTAGATATTCCTGCACCATGTTTATCAGACGCTGGCGATGGTTGCTGGAACCGATCATACTTTGGGGCTGCGGACTAAAGAATTGTCTGAACGCATCGGTCAGACGGCCACCTTCCCCACCGCTCCTTCTTTGACTGGCCGAAGCCTCAGCAACTCGTTGTCCAGGACCAGGAGTTTGTAACCTCCCAGTCTCTGGGAACGCGTTGCACAGACCTTTCTGCAAGGCCTCCCGGAGTTGTCTCATCCTCTGCTCCCTCTGCGACGGTAACATAAGGTCCGCAACCTTACCCTTGTACCGTGGATCAAGGAGAGTGGCCAGCCAGTAATGGTCCCTCTCCTTGATCCGAAGAATACGAGGATCCTTCCGCAGACTTTGCAGGATCAGGGAGGCCATGCAGCGTAGGTTTGCTGAGGCATTCGCTCCGGAGTCCTCTGGGTCACTAAGGACGACATGATCCGCAGCCACCTCCTCCCAGCCACGTACAAGTCCACTGGTTTCTTGGGACTGTAAATCATCCCTAAAAGACTGCTGCTGATGATGCTGAGTGCCAGCCTCCACCTCCATGCTGACACAATCCTCCTCCTCCTCCTCCTCTTCCTGTGTGATGGGTGGGACAGAAGGAACACTGTCTGGGTAAAGGGGGCCTTGAGAGGCAAGGAAGTCCTCCTCTTCCTGCCTCTGTTCTGCCTCAAGTGCCCTGTCCATTATTCCACACAGCGTGTGCTCCAACAGGTGGACAAGAGGTACAGTGTCACTGATGCATGCACTGTCACTGCTCACCATCCTCGTGGCCTCCTCAAATGGTGCCAGGACAGTGCATGCATCCCTGATCATGCCCCACTGGCGTGGAGAAAAAAAACAAGCTCCCCTGACCCTGTCCTGGTGCCGTAGTCGCACATGTACTCATTGATGGCCCTCTGCTGCGTGTGCAGCCGCTGCAGCATGGCCAACGTTGAGTTCCACCTGGTGGGCATGTCACATATAAGGCGGTTCTTGGGCAGGTTCAACTCCTTTTGCAGCTCAGCCAGGCGAGCACTGGCATTATAAGATCTGCGGAAATGCACACAGACTTTCCTGGCCTGCCTCAGGACATCCTGTAAGCCCGGGTACCTGCCCAAGAACCGCTGCACCACCAGGTTAAGGACGTGAGCCACACAGGGCACATGGGTCAGTTGTCCCTGTCGGAGGGCGGAGAGGAGGTTGGTGCCATTGTCGCAAACCACCATTCCTGGCTTAAGCTGGCGTGGCGTCAACCACCTCTCGGCCTGGCCCTGCAGAGCAGACAGGACCTCTGCCCCAGTGTGGCTTCTGTCCCCCAAACACACCAGCGCAAGCACGGCATGGCATCTTTTTGCCTGCGTACTTGCGTAGCCCCTTGAACGGCTACGGAGCACCGCTGGTTCAGAGGACAAACCACAGGAAGAGGCCATGGAGGAAGAAGAAGAGGAGGGGGTGGAGGAGAGAGGTGTGTCACAACCAGTAGTAGCATTTTGGAGGCGTGACGGTGGAACAACCTCCAACACTACTGCACCTTGTCCTGCATCCTTCCCAGCTGCCAAAAGAGTGACCCAATGGGCCGTGAAAGAAAGGTAACGTCCCTGTCCATGCCTGCTGGACCATGAGTCAGCGGTAATATGCACCTTACCGCTGACCGCCCTGTCCAGCGAGGCCAAGACATTGCCTTCCACATGCCGGTAGAGAGCCGGAATAGCCTTCCGTGAGAAAAAGTGGCGTTTGGGAACCTGCCACTGAGGAACCGCACATTGCACAAACTCACGGAAGGGGGCCGAGTCTACCAACTGAAAAGGCAGCAGTTGAAGCGCTAGCAATTTAGCCAAGCTAGCATTCAACCGCTGGGCATGTGGATGGCTGGGAGTGAACTTCTTTCGACGGTCCAGCAGCTGGGGCAGGGAAATTTGCCTGCTAGAATCGGACGTCGGTGTACTGCTAGCAGAGTGGCCGCAACTACTTGGCTGTGACACACCTAATTCTACACCTTCATTCCTCTCAGTGCATGTTTCAGAGAGGACTGAAGTTATAGTGGGGTTGGAGATCCCAGCTGATGCGGTGCAAGGAGAGGTCCGCTTTGTTCTTTGGTGTGGGTCTTTGAGGTAGGCTTGCCAACGAGCTGCATGGCAGGTCAACATATGTCTGGTCAGGCATGTGGTACCCAAGCGGCTGATGTTTTGGCCACGCGATATACGCTTGAGACATATGTTGCAAACAGCAGCTGTGCGATCTGATGCACTAGCCTCAAAAAAGGCCCACACCAAAGAACTTTTTGAATGACGGGCAGAGGCAGCGCCCTGCACAGGCGAAGCTCTGTGGTGTGATTCCGTCGGTGTACTGCCCTTACGCTGGCCACCAAAGGGCATCCTGCCTCGTTGGAGATGTGCCTCCTCCTCATCCTCCTCCTCCTCCTCTCTCCTATTAGGCACCCACGTGGAGTCAGTGACCTCATCATCCCCTCCCTCCTCATCACTGGAGCCAATCTGGCAGTATGCTGCAGCTGCTGGAACATGACTGCCAGATTGGTGTCCTTCTTGAGCATCTCCTCTGTCTGCTCTCACGCTACTGCCTTCCTGTAGCTGGGTTTCATCATCAGACCCTTCGAAACGCTGGGCATCCTCCTGGAGCATGTACCCAACACTGTGCTCAAACAGTTCGGGGGACTCCTCAGGAGGAGGACATGGTGGGTCTAGGGAAGGAGTGACTGATGATGAGTCTGACATTGATACCAGGGAAGAGGACGCTTTGGCAGCTGCTTTGCCAGTACCCTGAGCCTGGGTGAGAGAGGATGAGGAGGAGGAGGAGGGCTTGGTCATCCACTCTACCAAGTCTTCGGCATGATGTGGCTCAACATGTCCAGCTGCCGAAAACAAGGACAAGCGTGTCCCATGGCCATGTGCTGATGACAATGCACCGCGTCCACGACCAGCACTGTTGCCCCCAGACACAGAGCCTGCTTGCCCTCTTTTATTGCCTCCTGACTGTCTGCCTCTCCTTGTTTGCCTTCCAGACATTCTAATAGATGGCCTGCAGGGAGATGGGAAAAAAGCAATAAGGGCTACCTTCAGGTGTCCTTCTCTGTCCCTTTACTTAAGGATTTCTAAATATGGTTGAGGATGATTGCTTTTGCACAGAATAGCACAACGACAATTTCCCTGACTGTCCAAAAAACAAGGATTTCAAAGATGGTTGATGAGGAATGCTTTAGCACACTATAGCACAAGTAGAATTTCCCTCACTGTCCTTCCCTGTCCCTAGAAACAAGGATTATCACAGTGAAAGAAACTGACACTCTTCCTACCTATAGTTTTCTGTCCCTAGAAAAAATGTTTTTTTAAAGCTGATTGATGATCAATGCTTTAGCACACTATAGCACAAGTAGAATTTCCCTCACTGTCCTTCCCTGTCCCTACAAACAAGGATTATCACAGTGAAAGAAACTGACACTCTTCCTACCTATAGTTTTCTGTCCCTAGAAAAAATGTTTTTTTAAAGCTGATTGATGATCAATGCTTTAGCACACTATAGCACAAGTAGAATTTCCCTCACTGTCCTTCCCTGTCCCTAGAAACAAGGATTATCACAGTGAAAGAAACTGACACTCTTCCTACCTATAGTTTTCTGTCCCTAGAAAAAATGTTTTTTTTAAAGCTGATTGATGATCAATGCTTTAGCACACTATAGCACAAGTAGAATTTCCCTCACTGTCCTTCCCTGTCCCTAGAAACAAGGATTATCACAGTGAAAGAAACTGACACTCTTCCTACCTATAGTTTTCTGTCCCTAGAAAAAATGTTTTTTTAAAGCTGATTGATGATCAATGCTTTAGCACACTATAGCACAAGTAGAATTTCCCTCACTGTCCTTCCCTGTCCCTAGAAACAAGGATTATCACAGTGAAAGAAACTGACACTCTTCCTACCTATAGTTTTCTGTCCCTAGAAAAAATGTTTTTTTAAAGCTGATTGATGATCAATGCTTTAGCACACTATAGCACAAGTAGAATTTCCCTCACTGTCCTTCCCTGTCCCTACAAACAAGGATTATCACAGTGAAAGAAACTGACACTCTTCCTACCTATAGTTTTCTGTCCCTAGAAAAAATGTTTTTTTAAAGCTGATTGATGATCAATGCTTTAGCACACTATAGCACAAGTAGAATTTCCCTCACTGTCCTTCCCTGTCCCTAGAAACAAGGATTATCACAGTGAAAGAAACTGACACTCTTCCTACCTATAGTTTTCTGTCCCTAGAAAAAATGTTTTTTTAAAGCTGATTGATGATCAATGCTTTAGCACACTATAGCACAAGTAGAATTTCCCTCACTGTCCTTCCCTGTCCCTAGAAACAAGGATTATCACAGTGAAAGAAACTGACACTTCCTACCTATAGTTTTCTGTCCCTAGAAAAAATGTTTTTTTAAAGCTGATTGATGATCAATGCTTTAGCACACTATAGCACAAGTAGAATTTCCCTCACTGTCCTTCCCTGTCCCTACAAACAAGGATTATCACAGTGAAAGAAACTGACACTCTTCCTACCTATAGTTTTCTGTCCCTAGAAAAAATGTTTTTTTAAAGCTGATTGATGATCAATGCTTTAGCACACTATAGCACAAGTAGAATTTCCCTCACTGTCCTTCCCTGTCCCTAGAAACAAGGATTATCACAGTGAAAGAAACTGACACTCTTCCTACCTATAGTTTTCTGTCCCTAGAAAAAATGTTTTTTTAAAGCTGATTGATGATCAATGCTTTAGCACACTATAGCACAAGTAGAATTTCCCTCACTGTCCTTCCCTGTCCCTAGAAACAAGGATTATCACAGTGAAAGAAACTGACACTCTTCCTACCTATAGTTTTCTGTCCCTAGAAAAAATGTTTTTTTAAAGCTGATTGATGATCAATGCTTTAGCACACTATAGCACAAGTAGAATTTCCCTCACTGTCCTTCCCTGTCCCTACAAACAAGGATTATCACAGTGAAAGAAACTGACACTCTTCCTACCTATAGTTTTCTGTCCCTAGAAAAAATGTTTTTTTAAAGCTGATTGATGATCAATGCTTTAGCACACTATAGCACAAGTAGAATTTCCCTCACTGTCCTTCCCTGTCCCTACAAACAAGGATTATCACAGTGAAAGAAACTGACACTCTTCCTACCTATAGTTTTCTGTCCCTAGAAAAAATGTTTTTTTAAAGCTGATTGATGATCAATGCTTTAGCACACTATAGCACAAGTAGAATTTCCCTCACTGTCCTTCCCTGTCCCTACAAACAAGGATTATCACAGTGAAAGAAACTGACACTCTTCCTACCTATAGTTTTCTGTCCCTAGAAAAAATGTTTTTTTAAAGCTGATTGATGATCAATGCTTTAGCACACTATAGCACAAGTAGAATTTCCCTCACTGTCCTTCCCTGTCCCTAGAAACAAGGATTATCACAGTGAAAGAAACTGACACTCTTCCTACCTATAGTTTTCTGTCCCTAGAATTTTTTTTTTTTTAAAGCTGATTGATGATCAATACTTTAGCACACTATAGCACAAGGAGAATTTCCCTCACTGTCCTTCCCTGTCCCTAGAAACAAGGATTCGCACAGTAAAACACACTGACACTCTCCCTACCTATCCTTCTCTTTCCCTAAACTAAAGGAATCCAGGCTAAGCAAGAAAAAATAAATGTCACTGTCCCTGCCTATGCTTCTCTTTCCCTGCTCCGGAACACACTACACTAGGCCGCCGTGCTGGCGGCCTTTTATAGTGTGGGGCGTGTACTAAACACCCTCAGCAATAATTGGCCACAGGCATCCTGCCTGTGGCCAATCATTGCTCTCCTCGCTGCCGGCGCTGTGATTGGCCAAGCATGCGGGGTCACAGTGCATGCTTGGCCAATCACAGCGCCTGGATGACACTGCGATGGCGTAGTGCATTGTGGGCCGTTCGCGTCACTCGAATTTGGCGCGAACGGCCCAAATCGTTCGATCTTCGTCGAACGATCGAACAGCCGATGTTCGAGTCAAACGTATGTTCGACTCGAACACCGAGCTCATCCCTAGAATTGAGCAAAAGGAACTGGCTCAAAAGTGGAAACCACTCTTCCCAACAGTAACATACATAGATAAATCGAGGGAAACCTGCAAGTTCTGAGGGAAGATACCTGATTTCTTAAAGCAATGCATTTTTCTGGAGGAAGAAAAACTTTCCCCTAGACAGTGTTCAGGATGATACCCAGATATTCCTAACTTCTGGACAGTGAGAATCCAGACAAACTTCTCTAGAATGTGAGCCATGAGAAACACATTTCACCTCAAATGGTAAACTGAGCAACAGATCATCCAAATTCCCCAGAATGGGTACAATTTGAAACCCTTAACAGGCCCAGAACTAGTATCAGCACTTTTGTGAATGATCAGTGAGTCTTGGCAGACCCACAAATTGAAAGTCGTGGTCCTCTATTGCAAATTGCAAGAATCTCTGATGAGAGAAAAAGATTGGGACACGAAGATAGGCATACTTCATGTCTACAGATGCTAGGAAATCTTCTGGCTGGAGCAAAGCTACCACTGAGTGTATTGACTCCATTTGAAATGTCTGGACCAGTCCAGGAGATACTTTTTGAGTTTCTTAAGGTCCAAAATTGCCAGAACATGACCGTTTGGTTTTAAGACCATGAACAGGTTTGAGTAACAACCGAGGAAACTTTTGCCTTCCAGGACTGGACTGACCACCTCTTGTGAAAGAAGGTGATCAAGAGCCTGAAACAGCAATTAATTTTCAGATTCAAATGACTTCATAAAACGTAAAGGAGGAAATTCTCGAACCTTAGCTCTGTAATCAAGAGTGACTGTGTAGCAGACCCAATTGTCCACAACCTCCTCTTGCCAAACATCTGGAAATTCCAGCAAACTATTGCCAGTGAATGAGTGGGGGTCCCCTTCACTGGGAAGAGAATCTGACTTTGCTAGCTTAGATGACCAGGATCTTTTATGAAACTGGCCCAGAGTCTTCCCCCTAGGGACTAGTTTAAGGGCGCCGAAAAGACTGTCTAGAAGAGTCTGATGCAGAGCTAAAAGGAGCAACTGCCCTATGAGCCGGACACTAAGGGGGATATTTACTAAATCAGGGGCATGCAAAATCTGGTACAGCTCTGCAGTTAGAAACTGATTGGCTACCAGAGAACTCTTACTTCCAGAAAACGTATGCATATATTTGTCCAGATCTGTATGAATCCAGAATGTATTTCAAACAGAAAGTCAACAGCACAAACAGGCTGAACAGGAAGTTCATCTGTCTGGGGCCACTTACAACCAAGAAGCGATTTGACAATGGTCAGAAGACTCGGAGATGATGACAGGATCTGCCACGAAGAGCAAAGTGTGGCCTGGCCAGTCCGACCCAAATGGGAAGCTTCCTGTAGAGGTAGAGGTAGACCCTGCACTTTCCCTACTTCACTGGAACCTTTCCCTGTCGCTATCACTTACCCTGACAGACAGGGGTCCTGTCCCTAGCCTGTTCACTCACATAAACTCAGGGGTCAGAAACCTAAATAGGCTCTGCCTGACCTAAGATGGCCACCAGAGTCACATGGGGCATGTGTATCCAACTTGATCACTTCCCAGTGACTGAGCAAATCATAGAGAAACATAGCTTCACTTAACTTCCTCTCCCATCTGCTTAGTCGCTGCTAATAAGGACCACCTCAAGCAGTGGAGAATACAGAGTGCATCTGCCTACATGCATGTACTGTACATCTGTTTTTAGTTTGTTTGGCATCATATCTATACAGTTTTTGTTAGCAAAATCTTTTTGTGAATATATTGCAAGGTTTTCTTACTTGGAGATCTTGCCAGTAACAACTCTTCATGTTTTCGGTTCACAGATAGGCAGCCCAACTAACTGACTGGATTTGCATTGGAGGCTGACAACAATGCTAATTGTGAGGCAATGGCTTAGTGTTGTCATTCTGCAAGTGTAAAGCCTCGTACACACGACCGAGAATCTCGTCAGAAAAAAACCTGTAGTTTTTCTTGACAAGAATCTTGTCCCGGCCGAGTGTACACACGCTCGATTCAAAAGTACCGCCGTTCTTTTGAATGGAACGAACGCCATCGACTATGATGAGCGTGCGCTCGTCACATTCGATGCCGTCGCCGCCATCTTTCTACACCCTACCTATGCCTAGGAAGCTACCGCGCATGCGTCAAAGTCATTTCGAGCATGCGCGGGTTTCCACGGCGACCGGTAAGCGTACACACTCTCGGGGTTCTCGTCGGGAAACAGGCCGATAAGAATCCCAATGAGAAAATAGAGAGCAGGTTCTCTATTATTCTCGTCGAGATTCTGGCCAGTTTTCTTGACGAGAAACCTGAAAGCCTCGTACACACGCACGGTTTACTCGGCAAGAAAGCTCTGCCAGCAATTTTCTTGCTGGTTCTTGCCGAGAAAACTGGTCGTGTGTGTACGAGGCTTTAGTGCTGTTTCTGGTATGATCTCCAGTGAAGAAACTTTGCAACAGATTTACAAAAAAAATAAAAAATTCCTTAGAAAACTGTATACAGTGAGGCATAATGTCATACATACCTAAAAATTGTTTTAGGATTTATTCACCCTTTTGTTTCACCTTCCCCGTTGACTCCAAAGCATTATGCCAAAATGGCACTGATACCTCCATAATTCTATTGAAAGTTAGGGGGAAATTACATTTCACAGTTTTGCTCATCCCTAATGTTAAGAACACTTTTTTAAAGGTTCCATATAGCAACACATCTGGAGACAGCTAAAATAGGTTAATCATTTCTAATCTGAAAAGTGCATCAGAGCCAAACTCAACAAATTCCCTACTGACGTAGATGGTGTTAGACCATTTCTTGACATAAGCTGATATACCTGCTGGCAAATTTCTGGCTTCCCTGTTTAATATGACTCGACTTGGTCTGTTTCCAGAGATTGTCCCTAGATGTAAATATAGTGTTAGTCACTTGTAGACAAGGGGCATTTATATAGGTTGCGAAAGAGGCAGACATGTTTGGTTAAGTATTAGCAGCTTCCAGGTATAGCCTTAAATTGTAAAAAAAATGGCTTATAAAAGGTAGAAGGATTAGTTTACTATGAAGTCAAGAGATGTAACCCATGGAGGTATCTACCACAATATACTAAAAGGAGAACCACGTACCATTACTCAACTGTTATTAAATATTGAAAATAAAAATTGAAAATTGTTATTGAAATTCATACTGAAAATAAATCTAAACTTGATAAAACCACCATATGGGGCAAAGTCTTAGGATATGTGAGCTGGTGTGTCTCTACTTGGATTTGTGGGAGTAAATGGTCAAATTCCTATTTCTCTGGCGCCCACCCAGGGAGACTTTAAAAGTATGCACTCACATGCAGTGAGACCTGTTGTTTTTATACTTACCCCTATGTGTGTCCTAAAGAAGTGGACCAGCGAAATGCGTTGACGCACAGGGGCTCACTCATCTGAGATCATATATCATAAACCATAGTTTGGAAATATTTGGCCAACTGTATGTATATACGGTATGTACGATTATATGCTTCTAATGCAATTTTGGGCATTTATGTATATGCAATTTTCTTTTTTTCTTTATGTACAATAAAATATGATTTTTTTATTCAATTGTTGTCCAATCTGCTTTAAAGTTCGACTTGGTGGGTTTTATTTTCTTTCAAAACATAAATTTACGGATGTGGCTTAGCGAGTGACTTTAATTCTTATATTGGTTATGAGGGTGGTTTTTGCAAGAATATACAGTTGCAAAAAAAAGTATGTGAACCCTTTTGGAATGATATGGATTTCTGCACAAATTGGTCATAAAATGTGATCTGATCTTCATCTAAGTCACAACAATAGACAATCACAGTCTGCTTAAACTAATAACACACAAAGAATTAAATGTTACCATGTTTTCATTGAACACACCATGTAAACATTCACAGTGCAGGTGGAAAAAGTATGTGAACCCCATAGACTAATGAGATCTCCAAGAGCTAATTGGAGTGAGGTGTCAGCCAACTGGAGTCCAATCAATGAGATGAGATTGGAGGTGTTGGTTACAGCTGCCCTGCCCTATAAAAAACACACCAATTCTGGGTTTGCTTTTCACAAGAAGCATTGCCTGATGTGAATGATGCCGCGCACAAAAGAGCTCTCAGAAGACCTACGATTAAGAAATGTTGACTTGCATTAAGCTGGAAAGGGTTATAAAAGTATCTCCAAAAGCCTTGCTGTTCATCAGTCCACAGTAAGACAAATTGTCTATAAATGGAGAAAGTTCAGCATTGCTGCTGCTACTCTCCCTAGGAGTGGGCATCCTGTAAAAATGACTGCAAGAGCACAGCACAGACTGCTCAGTGAGGTGAAGAAGAATCCTAGAGTGTCAGTTAAAGATTTACAAAAGTCTCTGGCATATGCTAACATTCCTGTTAGCGAATCTACGATACGTAAAACACTAAAAAAGAACGGATTTCATGGGAGGATACCACAGAGGAAGCCACTGCTGTCCAAAAAAAACATTGCTGCACATTTACAGTTTGCACAAGAGCACCTGAATGTTCAACAGCAGTACTGGCAAAATATTCTGTGGACAGATGAAACCAAAGTTGAGATGTTTGGAAGAAACACACAACCCTATGTGTGGAGAAAAAGAGGCACATCACACCAACATCAAAATCTCATCCCAACTGTGAAGTATGGTGGTGGGGGCATCATGGTTTGGGGCTGCTTTGCTGTGTCAGGGCCTGGACAGATTTCTATCATCAAAGGAAAAATGAATTCCTAAGTTTATCAAGACATTTTGCAGGAGAACTTAAGGCCATCTGTCCACCAGCTGAAGCTCAACAGAGGATGGGTGTTGCAACAGGACAATGACCCAAAGCATAGAAGTAAAACAACAACAGAATGGCTTAAACAGAAGAAAATATGCCTTCTGGAGTGACCCAGTCAGAGTCCTGACCTCAACCCGATTGAGATGCTGTGGCATGACCTCAAGAAAGCGATTCACGCTAGACATCCCAAGAATATTGCTGAACTGAAACAGTTCTGTAAAGAGGAATGGTCAATAATTACTCCTGACCATTGTGCACGTCTGATCTGCAACTACAGGAAACGTTTGGTTATTGCTGCCAAAGGAGGTTCAACCAGTTATTAAATTCAAGGGTTCACATACTTTTTCCACCTTCACTGTGAATGTTTACATGGTGTGTTCCATAAAAACATGGTAACATTTAATTCTTTGTGTGTTATTAGTTTAAGAAGACTGTGATTGTCTATTGTTGTGACTTAGATGAAGATCAGATCACATTTTATGACCAATTTGTGCAGAAATCCATATCATTCCAAAAGGGTTCACATACTTTTTTTTGCAACTGTATAACACAAAAGCAAGGCCCTCTAGCCCTCTTTGATCTGTAGCTGCACCATGGGATTGTAAAGTTTTCTGTGTTCCTTTTACTGTAACTTTATTTTATTCTGTATTTACATTGCAACATCATTATTTTTTTTTGCATTACTAACTTTGTATTTTATTTGTAACATCATTGCTTTTAAAGTTTTACCAGCTATGTTATATTTGGTTTTATTTGATTAATCGAAAAATAATTTTCTGCATAAATGAATTAGATCTTTATTTTTTAGCACAGTTATCATTTGTTATTAACGTTATTGGTAATCAGCATTGGCTAGATTCTAAAAGGTTGTAGGCACTTATTATATTTATCATCAACCGAATAAGTCAGGTAATATAAATAGCCAAAACAAATGGTGCCCCTTTGTGAGGAAATGTTTTGAGCGTTTGAGTGAATGTTATTTTTTGTGTGCAAGACAGAACATTATTTACATCTTTCTTCCTTTTATTGTCTGTCTGACTGTCTGAAATACCTAGACTAGTAAGCTTTTTTTTAACTTACTTTTATACCTTTTGTCCAGTGGCGGTCCATTAAGGGCGCACAGGCATCACCCCCTCTCTCCAGCCACCCCTCTCTGTGTACTATGGATAGATTCATGCATTGCATGAATCTATCCATGGCCGCTGTAGCCACCCCCTATTCAGGCACCCAGCCCCCTTACAGACACCGGGCGCCTGAATTCCAGCGGGGGGGGTGTTTTTAAAGCACCTGATTAGAGCCATAGGCTCTAATAGGCTTCAAAATAGGTGAACTGCAAGCGCAAAGCATTGCGCTCGCAGTTCACCCAGGTGGGTAAGCAAAGCAAATGAACATTTGTTTGCTAACACTGAACCACCTCTCAGCCAATCAGGAGGCGCGTATCGAATACCCACCACCTGATTGGCTGAAGGCACAGGCGCCTTGATTGGATGCCTAATGTAACTAAAGAACAGGAAGACAGAGAGCCATGGAGGACACAGGAACTTGCCGCCGTCAGCTGCTGTATGTCCCACAGCTCGCCGCCGTCACCCGCCACCAGGATGGGGTAAGTGTGTGCTGGTCATACGGCAAGCGGGGGGGTCACAGAGGTTACATATGATAGGCACACAGGCTACATATGATGGGAAAACAGGCTACATATGATGGGCACAGAGGCTACATATGATGGGCACAGAGGCTACAAATGATGGGCACATAGGCTACATATTATAGGCACACAAGCTACATATGATGGGCACACAGGCTACATATGATGGGCACACAAGCTACATATGATGGGCACACAGGCTACATATGATGGGAATACTGGCTACATATGATGGGCATATGACGGGCACACAAGCTACATATGATGGGCACACAGGCTACATATGATGGGCACAGAGGCTGCATATGATGGGCACAAGCTGCATATGATGGGCACAGTGGCTGCATATGATGGCACAGTGGCTGCATATGATGGGTACAGGCACTGCATATGATAGGCACAGTGGCTGAATTTTATGGGGCACAGTGGCTGCATTTGATTGGCACAGTGGCTGCATTTGATGGGCACAAGGGCTGCATTTGATGGGCACAATGGCTGCATTTGATGGGCACAATGGCTGCATTTTATGGGGCACAGTGGCTGCATTTGATGGGCACAGTGGCTGCATTTGATGGGCACAGTGGCTGCATTTAATGGGGCACGATGGCTGCAGTTTATGGGGTACAGTGGCTGCATTTTATGGGGCACAGTATCTGCATTTGATGGGCACAGTGGCTACATTTTAAGGGGCACAGTGGCTACATTTGTTGGCACAGTGAGGCTGCAATTGATGTTTTATTTTCATAATTTTTCAGTTTGTTTGCACCCCCCAAAAATTTTGAGCACCAGTCGCCACTGCTTTTGTCTGTAATAATACTTTGATGAGAATGATTATGAACAGTATAATTAAAATAAAATTGTACTGAGTGTAAATGAGAAAACATCCTAACTGCTCAGTTGCGCCTTTTGCAGGAGGGTGTCAGCGTAAACAAAAGGGTTCTGACCGGATCCTTAGAGGCAGTGAAAAAAATTAGGTTCTGTGCCTTTCTGCCAAAAAGTAGTTCCAGTTGACCCTTGAATGAGCTTCCCAATCTTTGAGATTGAAATGCACCTGTGGGCCTAAATCACACTAAATGATCTTGTTGTGTATGAATCTGTCTTCTTTGTAATCTACTAACTGGGGATTGTAAACTTTGTAGTTAGACCTGTGAACACTAGCTATATTGTTGCTGCTATGAACCATATTGTAAATAGTTGTGCCTCAATTAACTGTCTTCTGTACTCCAAACAATCATATTTTTCAGTATCCAAGTTTGCTCTAGTCTTTCTTGAGATAATAGAACTAATAGTCCTACGTTAAGCAAGTGTAGCGGGTATTTGAATTACGTGAGGACTCTGGCGGTGTGAAGTACCTTGGGGTCCCTGGGTGGCACTGTTGCCCTGGGCCGAAGTTGAACTCACACTGCGAACCGTGCCTTTTTGTCCTCCCCTGGAGCTGGTACAGCGGGGCAGGGAACCCGCTGTGACGCAAAGGGAGAGGTAATAAAAGGGGCAGACGCCCTGACCTTAGGGAGAGAGTCGGAGGATGTGGCCGCACCCAGGCACCTTTAGCTTGGGTGCTGGCGTTCCGGTGTTCCAGGCCTAGGCGCCCTTGGCCTAGCTGGAGCGGAGATGGAGTCCATCTCAGGCACCATTAGCCTGGGGTGAGGTACTATGGCGGATGCCTGGGGCTCAGTACCTTTGACTGAGTTCTGCGAGGGTGGAGGAATCTGAGGGGGCCCTAACTCCTTGGGTGCCCGTGTCTGAGTTTGTGAGGACTGGTGCGCAGTATCTTCTCAGAAGAGTCCGGCGCAGCATCGCTGGTGACGGAGAGTCCTCCACTTCTCCCTTGGACGGATTTCTTCCCCTGACAGGGGCAAAGTGAGTGAAGGTAAATTCACGTTCTATATTACCTAGTCAGTGGCAGTGACTATTCACCACTGGTGACAGCACAGTGGGTAGCAGCAAAAAGGGAAAGGATTGTGCCTCGATCTGCCCCCCCCCATTATTCAAAAGGAGAAAGACTGTCTTATTTCTTGGCAAGAAGAATAAAACTGAGTTGTACCTATTCACTGTGTGGAACTTGGGTTACTAAGCAAAGGAGTCAGGGATGAAGGACTGGACTTGGCTCTAGGACACCTACACAAAAGCCCAATCTCTGGCCTTCACCTCCTAGTTATGGGAGGACATGGGCCGTGGTGTGTATCATATCTCTCTCCCAGGTATCCCTAGACAACAGCCATATAACCGATGAAGCAAGGGAGAGGGGTGAGGCCGCTACACAATCTTTAAGAATACTTTAGAAAAGTCCACAGGGGGGATTGAACTATTATCGAGTTTGGGAAATCTCCAGGCTGCTGGACTATAGTCAGAACAGGGAAAAGTTAAAATATTGTTCTGACAAGTAGTGAAAAGCAGCAATGTTGACAGTACCTGTCAACCTAATCATTGGCCAGATATTAGCTACCTCTGGGGGTAACCGCTTAAGGTTGGGTAACCTTAAGGATGGGTAACAGTATCAACTCAAGGAGGGTGTCTAAGTTTTGTAAACCCTACCAACTGACCCAAAGGGAAGCAATTAGATATATATGGGCCCTGGGTGGTAAAATATATTTGTGATTGGGAAGGTTGGACTGGAAAGAAGTTTTCTAAAAGAGGTACATTTAAGCATTTAAGCTTAAAGTATGGAAAGACATGTGGTATGATCATCACAAAAAGATGACACGCCCAAATGAAATGAGGCTTGGAGCACATGGTTGCTAGAGTCAATAAGTAGGGCAGAGGAAGTGAGTGTTTTTACTACGGATTTAAAGCAGAGTTCCACCCAAAAGTGAAAGCTCTGCTTATCTGCCTCCTCCCCTCCCTCTGGTGCCACATTTGGCACCTTTCGGGGGGGGGGGGAGCAGGTACCTTTGCTGTTTTTGACAGGTACACATCACGAGTTCTTACTGCGGGCAGATCACTCAAAAGTTCTGCCCCCTCCTCCTACCCCGACCGCCGGGCCATTCAGAAAGCACAGAGCACTTCGCTCATGCACAGTAGGGAACTGGCTGTGAAGATTTAAGGCTTCACTACTGGTTTCCCTTACAGGCAATGGCACCACCCAAGAGCCAATAGAGACATCGGCTGGGGTGCCGACATTGCTGGAATCCAGGACAGGTAAGTATCCTAATATTAAAAGTAAGCAGCTACAGTTTGTGTAGCTGCTGACTTTTATTTTTTTGCTGGGGGAGGCGGAACTCTGCTTTAAGGAAAAATCATTACAAATAACACTTGAACGTAGGGACAATCAGGAACAGTCACAGTTATGAACAGGGGGACACTGAGCAATTATCAGGATTTGGGCCTTATGCAGTTTTCCAGTCCTTTGCAGCAAAATGCTCAAGCACTGATATGAACTGTCACCTTTCAGCCGCTCACAAAAAGGGAGAGCCACAAAATAACAACAAGTTAGATACCCCAGTAAGAGCCCCCCATGTTAAGGACATGTGGCCTGGTATGGTTCAGGAGAGGGGGTGCTCACTCGTCCGCCCTCTTTCCTGGCCTACCAGGCTGCATGCTCAGATAAGGGTCTGGTATGGGTTTTGGGGGGGAACTTTACTACTACAGGGTAGGTCTTATACTAAAGACCACCCTTCCACCCCCCATATTTGGATATATATATTTTTTTATTTATTTTTTCTTACCGTTTATTAAGTACAAAGGTGTACTTCTGTCCCAACCTGGCTGCGGCGAGGTACATCATTTCCTCTTCTGCCTCAAACCCTCCTCCCCTCCGCTGCCTTCTAGGACCTTTGTGTGTCCTAGAAGATGACAGGGCCATTCAGAAAATGTGACGCCACTCGCGCATGCGCAGTAGAAAACCGGCTGTGAAGCGTGAAGGCTCCACTGCCGGTTTCCCTTAGTTGCAATGATGGCACCTGCACCAGAGCCGATGGATGAATCGGCCTCGGGGGGCTGATATTGTGGGCTCCCAGGACAGGTAAGTGTCTTTATTATTACAAGTCAGCAGCCACAGTATTTGTAGCTGCTGACTTTAAAAAAAAAAAAATTGATACTGGAACTCCGCTTTAACAGCCAGCTATTCACTGCACCCTGATTGGTCAAAACTTTGCCCAATAAGGGCTTAGAATGCACTTTGTTCAAAGTACAAGCGAACAGGTGAACTGCTCGCCCAACTCTACTCACCGGTCCCCTAGTGAAGCTGATAGAATCACGTTCTCTTCAGGGCAGGAGCAGATGTCCAAAAGCAAACCGGGGCAAACATAGGTAAGCAGGTACAGAGAATCAGGTCTCAGGAACACAGGAACAAGCTGAAGACTGTTCAGAAAGTGCTCATAGTAACAGACCAGTATAAATAGTTCACTGGGTGACAAGTGTGCACACTAATTAGTATGTGTACTTGCATGTATGCACATGCGTGCATGCACACGTGTGACAAAGTGGACCAGCACATCTAGCATTGCTCATTTGCTTGGAAATATGAGCATGTGGGCAATGTGCATGAACATACTGTAAGCATGAGCATAGATCTGCACTGGTTTTCTGGTGCTGGAGATTTGGTTTACCTTACAGGGCAGCTGCACAGCCACCTGATTGTTTCCATCTGACAGTCGGCAGTAGGATTGTCATATATACACACTTCGAAAAATTGGAGATAGGGTTGCCCCTGGGATAGTGCGGACCGGTGCAATATAAAGAACTGACCAGAAACTTTATTTAAAAAAAGTAGAAAGGATTTTATTATAATAGGTCATAAAAGGTTTGTCAATGAAACAAATATTTTCAGTAACACATTGAAATAATTACAATAGAAATAGAGATATATTTGTGAATATCACATTGGAAGCCAATATACATTACATATGCATCCCTATGAGCTGATACTGTACATCAGTATAACGGGATACAAGTAAATACCGACATGTTTCGGATATACTCAGCGATTTAATACCGAGGTAAGTACGTTCCTTCTTCAAGGTAGGTATAAGGGCTGAGCAATGTATTTGAGTTTAAATCTGTGATTCAAGGAGAAAAACAATATGTAAGAGTACAATATTTGGTTTTGCAAAGACATTGTGTGTTTAGACATAATGCATGGTGTGCAGATAAGCATTTAAGCAAAAATTGTACCCAACAAATTATAGATTGTAGTTAATGTGTGAGATAAAGAGATGTAAAGAAAGATATTACTTACGTATCACAAAAATCTTTTTCTGACAAAACACAAGTGTAGAGTTGGATGTCTTTGGGTGAGCTCCATGGAATTTGGAAATTTCCAGTCCAATAGATGATAATGAATAATATGTTTAATAATAAACAATTAAGGGCTTATATATGCTTCAAAAAGAAGCGAAGAGAAAGAAATATATATGCGTCAACAAGCCCATCAAGTTGTTTAGACGGACATAGGGAGCAAATATATATGTTGGACCTGGGAATGTTCCATTGAAACACCAAACTAATTATATAGTAATGTCCTTGTTCCAATACACCATGCACAGCGCGTCAAGGCTCACAGGGATGGGTCAGTAAACATCGGAGACTGCCCTGAAAGGCAAGAGATGGAATCAATTCTCATAAGGAGAGATTGTTTATAAAGAAATAATTTTATATATATGGCAATAAATGTGGTTTCCCAAAGTTCGCTTAAGTAAGCAATGAGTATAATCTTACCTATGATGGTGTCACGGTGCCAAGTGGATCTCATCTCTACAGCGAGATCTAGTACACTTGTTGCTGACATTTAAATAGGTCAGCTGTTGGTCAGATGACCAATCAAACAATGGGTGTAGGCACCGGAATTGAAAAGCCGGAAAAAAAAAAAAAAACGAGGGAACCAACAAGGTAGAGGGAAATCCTCCCAGTTGACGTCTCAGCGTCAAATCAGGGCAGTGTTCGGGGAGCTAACGTCACCCCTCAGTCTGCGCGGCGTCCTCTTTATATACCATATATACACACTTCTAGCAGCCACAGAAGTGACCACCGGTGTTTGGGATTTTTTCTTGTTTGCACCTTCTTGAAAATGCCCACAGCCAGGCTCAGCTTCTCCTGTGCATATGTGCTACAATCTATATTCTTTCTTATGAACAGGATGTTCCACAATCCCAACACCTAGATAAGATGCCCTGGAGAGTTATACCTTCATGGGGACTTTTTTTGGGTCTGAGGTGTTCAACTTGTGTACAACCAGCCTGCCAGATTTTACATGCGATTATCAATAGCGGCTGTTTATAGCCGCTAGCAAAAATCACTGTCTTCTCCCAGGTGGGGCAGCTTCCCCCGCCCCCCTGCTGGGAGAAGACAATGACTCAGCAGAAGGGATTCCCCTGTCCCCCTGCCCCATGGTTGCAGAAATTTTATTTTTAAAAAGTAAAATCATTAAAGTGGAGCTCCAGGGTCCAGGGTCTTTCAGAAAAAAAATACAAATACTGTAGCTACTCACTTTTAATATTAGCTGTTCAGGAATCCAGTGGTGTCCTCACCTGAGCCGATTCTTCAATCGGCTATCAGGTGCTGGTGTCGCCATCTTAACTGAGGGAAACCTACTGGGCATGTGTGAATGGGCCACAGTCTTCTGGGACATGTGAAGTGTCCCAGAAGGATGCAGAGAAAGAAGGAGGGACCGAACTTCGGGCTCAATTCGCCCCCAAAAGGTGCCAAATGTGGCATCGAAGAGGGGAGGGCAAACAAATGGAGCTTACCATTTTGGGTGGAGCTCCGCTTTAACTATGTGCCTTATCGTGTCGCGTGTATATTTCTGCTTATGATCACATTTTATCATACATATAGCAACAAATGGGTTAATGCAGATAAACTCACAAAGAATGCATACGATTTTATAACTTTGTAGAGTCAATTGGGATTGTGTTTATATTTGGGGCTGGCTTGGTGTGATTTCTTTTCCTTTATTGCCGCCTTGTGTAAACTTTGCAGTGAGGTTCAAGTATGGGGTTGCCTGAGAAGACAAAGGAGATTTTTCCATAGTAAACTTTTTATTTTGTATATTTCAAATGTTCCTACAAGAACTAGAGATTAGGTACTAGATGTCATTAAATATGTTTTATAATCTAATAAAATGCATTCGTAAGTAATCTATTCTGTATGCACATTTTCAGTTTGGTTTGCTTACAAGCAATTTACAATACTAGTGAGAAATATGTGTCCACAATTCAGTTAACGTAAGGCTGAAAAAACAATAAATGCAGTTATAGATATGTTGATGAAAAGTGAAATTTATTATTAAATGCAACTGTTGTAAATACTTGAATTTGACTTTATTTTGCCTCTTGCAGATACCTGTTAAGCAGCAGACTGAGAGATGACTTGGGACCAATCAGGTAACATATATGCAGACATAAAGACAAAAAATATGCTGACGGGGGGGGGGGGGGGAGAAGAGAGACATGTCTATCATTCTGTTGCTGCTCTTTTATTGTCCAATCACAGGCTTGGGACAATGTGACCTAGCTGTGTTGTTTAAAGCTGAAGTATTGGTATGGCCATTTTTGCACATTTACATTGGACCAATGTAAATATAGATGTGCCATACCTGACTAATCCTTGTGGAAGCTGAAAATCCATGTAGTAAGCACACTGTTGCATCAGTGATCGTGTTGGCCTCTGTGTCCTGCTCCGAGTCCTGCTACTTAAAATGGTTGTAATGCATTTTATGCATGAAGGTAAAAAAATACTTCAGTATGCAGCTCTCCCCCCAGCTCCTCTAATACTTACTGTACTTGAGCCTTATCTCTTTCCAGCAACTTGCATGAAGGTAGCTGCTGTCCTGGCTCTCTACCTACTCATTGGCCAATGGCTCCCGCAGCTGTCAATCACAGCCAGTGAAGAGGGAGTGGAGTTTGAGTGTTTTGTCCCTTAAATGTGGGTTGCCACCATCCCCAATATATTGTGAAAATTGTTATAGACCTCTTATGGGATTTTGTCAGCAACCAAACATATAAACATAGAAAATTGTATAAAAATATTTTTCATTATTACTATTAGATAAAAAGGGCCAGTGACAATGGCCTTGTCTTAAAAGGACAGTGTTATATTACACATTTACAAAGAACAAAGGGATCGATAGTGTCAGATTTAAACTGAACAGACAGTGGTACAATCAGTTGTAATGCCACAGACTGAGATGACATTACCACAGCCTGTTTCAACTGAAAGAGTCCAACGTGTTTCCAACATGCATTACATAACGTTCTTCATCAGGGAGGTACCACACTACAAAATAATGACATTATTGTCAAAAAGTAAAGTGTTCAAATACTGTTTTTACCAAAATTTTTAGATACATATGACCTTTTCCAACTTACATCATAAACATCTACAAGTTCACCTGTGATCCCTTGAGGAGTCCACTAGGAACCCATTGTGTGGCAAGGAGAAAGGGAAATAAATGTACCCAACTGCAGCAAAGCCGAATGGAGACACAGGTCAAATCTCTAAAGGTACTGGAGGGGAAACCATAGAGCTATTTGAATTTTTTATGGTTGTTAATCCAAAAAATTAATATATACATTACCAAAAGGGGATATTATCCATTCTAATCTGCTGAGAAGCTCACCATAGGCCCCACCTTCTCATATCCTTACTAAATGAACCATCCATCCATTCACACCATAAACCCAGAAAAAACTCCCACTATCTTCACATACTATTCCATATCCTTACCCTATAGTTGATTCATTCATATAACACCCTCCCCTCCCTTCCCACATCCATCTGATCCCCCTATTAGAAAAAACACATCCATCCATCAGCCATTTACACCAGGGAGGTTCACATTTTACAGCCTTGCACGCTCACACCACAACCAGATATCACGTACCTCCCATTCTGCAGAGAAAAAGAGTGAGCCTTTAAAACTACTTTAAAGTGATACTAAAGGCCCCTTTTTTATTTTTTAAAATAACAAACATGTCATACTTACCTCCACTGTGCAGCTCGTTTTGCACAGAGTGGCTCCGAGCATCCTCTTCTGGGGTCCCTCTGTGGCTCTCGCGGGTCCTCCCCGCATTGGATAACCCCCTTTGAGAAGCGCACTCCCGAAGGGGTTACCATGCGGGCGCGCTCCTGAGTTATACACTCGGCGTCCATATGGCCCACCCCCTGGCGCCCGCGTCATTGGATTTGATTGACAGCAGCAGAAGCCAATGGCTGCGCTGCTATCAATCTATCCAATCAAAGCTGGGAATCTGTGGAGAGGAGGACAGCGGGGACGCGCCGAGGAGACAAACGGGCTCAGGTAAGTAAAACATGATTGCCAGGTGTTTTTTCACCCTAATGCATAGGGTGCATTAAGGTGAAAAAACACAAACCTTTACAACCCCTTTAAGCTTAGATAGTCAGATTAGTCCTGACTTTTACTTTAATTCTGCTTACTGAGCATGCCCAGCTTGTGTACATTCTCAGCACGCCTTAGTGTTGGGATGAATGAACTCCCACGCACATGCACAGGAGTAACATCATCCTGCGCCAGGCAATCAAGACGGCCTAAAACCCTAGGGAGCTAGGGAGAAGATGTTGGTAGCAGTGGGTGAGCTTGTGGGCACTATATCACTGTAGCAAATGCCAGTATTTGTGGACTTTGTATCAACTTTAAAAAAATATAAACAACTACCTTAACCACTTAAGCCCCGGACCATTTTGGCTAGTTAATGACCAGGCCCCTTTTTGCGATTCGGCACTGCGTCGCTTTAACTAACAATTGCGCAGTTGTGCGACGTGGCTCCCAAACAAAATTTACGTCCTTTTTTTTCCCACAAATAGAGCTTTCTTTTGGTGGTATTTGATCACCTCTGCGGCTTTTATTTTTTGCGCTATAAACAAAAATAGAGCGACAATTTTGAAAAAAATTCTATATTTTTTACTTTTTGCTATAATAAATATCCCCCAAAAATATATAAAAAAAAAATTTTTTTCCTCAGTTTAGACCGATACGTATTCTTCTACATATTTTTGGTAAAAAAATAAATGCAATCAGCGTTTATTGATTGGTTTGCGCAAACGTTATAGCGTTTACAAAATAGAGGATAGTTTTATGGCATTTTTATAAAAAAAATTTTTTTACTAGTAATGGGGGCAATCAGTGATTTTTTTCATGACTGCGACATTATGGCGGACACATCGGACACTTTTGACACATTTTTGGGACCATTGTCATTTTTACAGCGATCAGTGCTATAAAAATGAACTGGTTACTGTAAAAATTACACTGGCAGTGAAGGGGTTAACCACTAGGGGCGCGGTCTGACTCACGGGGAAGGTAGCGAGGTCGCGAGCAGTTAAAGGCGACGTACAGGTACGTTGATGTGCCTGTACGTGCCATTCTGCCGACGTACCGTATATACTCGAGTATAAGCCGAGTTTTTCAGTACATTTTTTTGTGCTGAAAATGCCCCCCTCGGCTTATACTCGAGTCAGTGTCCATCTTCAACTTTGTGCGCCTGATCCCGGCCAGCCGTAGGTCCCATGGACCCCAAACTTGGCACACATCCTCTACAAGTGTGCAAAGTTTGTTGTCCGGGGGATCTACAGCCGGGGAGCACCGATTTTTCGAATTCGGGCACCTCTTCCATAGACTCCCATGTTAAAAGTCAGTCTAGTCACACAGCGCCGGAGGTCAGGTAGGGAGATTGGGCACAGTGAGGCATGGGCACAGTGAGGCATGGACACAGTGACAGTGAGGCATGGGCAGAGTGAGGCATGGGCACAGTGAGGCATGGACACCGTGAGGCATGGGCACAGTAACAGTGAGGCATGGGCACAGTGAGGCATGGACACAGTGAGGCATGGGCACAGTAAGGCACAGTGAGGCATGGACACAGTGAGGCACAGTGAAGCATGCACATGGACGCAGTGAGGCAAAGTGAGGCACAGTAAGGCATGCAGATGGACACCCTAGGCTTATACTCGAGTCAATAAGTTTTCCCAGTTTTTTTGTGGTAAAATTAGGTGCCTCGGCTTATATTCGGGTCAGCTTATACTCGAGTATATACGGTATATATACTGGAGGGGGTCCTTAAGTGGTTAATGTGTCTTCCCTATTGGCTCCAATGCTTATGACCAAAATAATGTTGCCAAAATCTCTTCATTCTTGTTGACATTTTCAAAAAGGGAAAACTTCTAACTCATTCAGAATTTAAAAAACTGTACATCAGAGTATGAAAGAAGAAAAAGAGTTGAAAGTGTGCCTGGAGTTATGGATGATCCTGCCTATCACAAATCACTGATCAGCTTGCTTTGCAGTTAAGTTCGTGGCAGACTGTATGCCCAGCACAACTGGTTTATATCATGTAGGGAAGGGGAGATATACAGTTTCAGTTCACCAAAAAGTTTTAAAAAGTAAAAAGGAATTAAAAATGCAGATGGATCTGTGATTTTAGCACATAAAATAGTGAGGTAATAACGTAAACTTAGCAAAGTGTGTTATCTGAATGGATCTGACAAATAGCCAGTGAATAGTGCAGCATAAAACCTATATAAACCAGTTATGAATAATAACACCATATAAAACACATAATGTAAATTTGGTGGAAATTATCTTTATGATCTTTGCGAATAGCAACAATCACTCATACACATGACAATTCGTGAAATTACAAAATGTGTAAGATGTGAAAAAAAAAACCCTGTCAAAATTGGAATTAATAGTCCATAAACATAGTACATAAAACCACTCCATAAATTGTAATCATCACACTGTGCAGCAATACAATAAAAGTAATGATTCAGGTGTGAAAATCCCTGCGTCCTGACAGTTAGTAAACAAACAGGCAACAGATCTGCTCACCAGGATTCCACGACCCTCTATAAATGATTGTTTAAATTCTCTTGTGAAATAAACTCCAAATGCCCAGGATGGTCTCTACTTTTTAACCATATGGGACCAGGCTCACTAGAGAACAAAAAATAAATAAAGAGACTCCATATAGTTTGGTTATGTAGTCGATATAACCACTTCAGCTCCGGAAGGTTTTACCCCCTTCCCGACCAGGCCATTTTGTACGATACGGAACTGCGTTGTTTTAACTGACAATTGCGTGGTCATGCGACGCTGTACCCAAATTAAATTGATGTCCTTTTTCTCCCACAATTTGATCATCTCTGCGGTTTTTATTTTTTTGAGCTATAAACAAAAAAAGACCGACAATTTTGAATAAAAAAAAAAATATTTTTTACTTTCTGCTATAAAACACATCCAATAAAAAAATTGAAACAATTTAATTTCTTCATCAATTTAGGTCACTTTGTATTCTGCTACATATTTTTGGTAAAAAAAAATCGCAAAAAGCGTATATTAATTGGTTTGCGCAAAAGTTATAGCGTCTTCAAACTATGGGATATATTTATATATATTTTTTTATCGTTTTTACTAGTAATGGCGGTGATCAGTGATTTTTAGCAGGACTGCTACATTGCGGCAGATAAATCTGACACTAAGTGACACTTTTTGGGGACCAGTGACACCAATACAGTGATCAGTGCTAAAAAAATGCACTGTCACTGTATAAATGACGTTGGCAGGGAAAGGGTTAACGTCAGGGGCGATTAAAGGGTTAAGTGTGCTCTTAGGGAATGCTTTATAACTGTGTGGGGTTGGACTGACTGGAGGAAGAGAGAGATCTGTGTTCCTGATTAACAGGAACACAAGATCTCTCTCTTCCTCTCTGACAGAACGGCCGTCTGCCTTGTTTACATAGACAGACCGCCGTTCTGCCTCTCCTGTCAACAATCGTGCATGGCCTTCGGCCATCGCAGCCACTGACTGGCTGACTGGCTCCCGCTGTGTCCAATCACAGCAGGAGAGTGGCTCCAGCAGCGAGCGAGCCCCAGAGCTGATCCGAGGAATCACGTACAGGTACCTGATTTTGTGCTTAAGGGACGCCCTGCCACAGTATATGTACGTGGGGTGGTCCTTAAGTGGTTAAAAAGACACTTTATTAAAATACAGGACACACTCCCATTCTCCAGGAAAATGGTACCGCTCAATAAAACATCTAAACAAACTCTGATCTGATGGTTGGAGGCCGCTATCCGTGATGACATCAGGCTCCATCCTACTCATCTCATCACTAGAAGACAATCTCAGGGGCTTGTTTTATTTCTATTCTCTTGTGAGCTTGGTTCCACTGGGTGCAATAAATTCTGTATTAAATAGGCAGGATATAACTGACAATTGTACAACAACTGAATGGTTTAACTATAAAACAATCAACGGTGAGTGTGCCACGAAATGTTTTAGAAATATGCTTCAATGTCACGTTAAATACAAATTCATCTGAAGCAAGGTACATTATGTTACAAATTGTTCATACCAAAAGTTAGGTAGAAAATGAGATATGTTTATTTTTGAAGGTTGTTTGCTCTTAGGGCTATCCATTCTCAAATATTTTATATTACTAACTGTACTTGATAAAGAACCTGTCTTCACTGGATGAGTATTTAAAGTTAAACTATTGAACACATTAATATTTCCTTATGTTTTCTACATTTTTCATTTGCACACGCTACATGTGGTATGCAGTAAAAGATAACAAAGTCTGTAGGAGGGAAAAAAAAATCAATAACATAATTCATCCTGATGCCACTGACAGAATATAATGCAGTAAACCAGTGAACGTGTGTAAGTTTAAGGATAACTCATTAACTGATTAGGATACCTATTATTATTTGATTGTCTTAAGAACATGTTCCTAAAACAGACTTTTTTTGCTATAAATTATGGTTTTGATCTTAGCATCTACTTAGATACTGTATCATGGATGTGATGCCGTGTACACACGTTCGAGTTTCACGGCGGTGAAAACACCGCCGTGAAACCCGATGGGAAAAACGAGGACTGTTTTCATGACAGGCTTTCTCTTGGTCAAGAAAACCAGCCGTGTATAGGCTCCCTAGCAGTGTTTCCCTATGGGAAAACTGCTGCGGAAATAAATGCCGCGATTCCCGACGAGAAAAATTTGAGCATGTTCTAATTTTTCTCGTCGTGATTCTTGTCATTTTTCTCGTCAGGAAAAATGCTGGAAAGCCTACACACGGCCGTTTTTCTCGTCCAAGAGAAAAAATGAATTTTTTCCAGACGAGAAAAGTGATCGTGTGTACGCGGCATAAGAGTTCTCTGCAGTTTGGTCATGTCTTTAGCCAACCTGTGGACTGATCAAGACAAGGTTCCATACCCATACCCCTCCACCATCCTAGATCTCATATCACATAAACTAATTTATGAACTGATTAGGACATCTTTCATTACTTAAATGTCTTAAAAACATGTTTCCTAAACAGATTTATTTCTGCCATTAATGCTGGTGTAGATCTTATGTCACGATAAGGAGTCAGGCTCAAAGACCTGTTGCTATAGCAGTAGCGGGACTACCACCGACCATCAGGATAGGTGCACAGGCCAGGCAGTCAAACCTGGCGGATGATGTGGGATCACCTGAGGTATGGAGTCTAATGCCTCGTACACACGACCGGTTTTCCAGACATGCCAAAAACCAACGTTTTTCCCGACGTGATTCCTCTCAATCCTGCCTTGCATACACATGTTCAGGCAAAAAAAGTGCTCGACCAAAGCGCGGTGACGTACAACACGTACGACGGCACTATAAAGGGGAAGTTCCATTCAAATGGTGCCACCCTTTGGGCTGCTTTTGCTGATCCTCGTGTTAGCAAAAGTTTGGTGAGAGACGATTCGCGCTTTTCAGCCTTGTGCTTTTCAGTCTGTTACAGCGTGACGAATGTGCTATCTCCATTATGAACGCCAGTTTTACCAGAACGTGCGCTCCCATCTCATACTTGATTCTGAGCATGCACGTTTTTTTTTCCCCTCGGAAAAGCATACACACGAGCGGTTTTCGCGACGAGAAAAAGACTGACGGGAAACACGACGGGAGAAAATAGAGCAGGTTCTAAATTTTTTGTGGGCAGTTTTCTCGTCGGGAAAACTGCTGTGGAGCATACACACGACCGGTTTTCCCGACCAATCTAAAAAATGGCAGTTTTCTCGTTGGGAAAACCGGTCGTGTGTACGAGGCATTTGTACTAGCCGCTGTTCACCAGAGCTCCTGTTTTTTTTCTGTTTCATTTAAATTAGATCATATAATTTAGACCATGAATGGGGAAAAGCTTTTTCCCCAAAAACTTGTCTTGCAGTATGATCTGCCCATACCCTTGTGGTAGCAGTTCCTGCAATATTGGTCATCATGTGTCTTTAACTGCCAGCTAACACTTTGACACAACTGGTTGTGAAATACATGTACCATCCCAAGCTAAAGCTGTTGTTCCATGTGTCACTAGTAATGTGTATCAAGTTACACAGTGAGTCAAATGAGCAAACTACCCCTGACGTAAGTTAGACTGCCTTGTTAGAGAAATAGTATTGGCTTGAAAAACTCCACAGGGGCTTGCATTTTAAAAAAAAGCTTGAGTCAACTAACTGACATTGTAAAAACTGTCACACTAAGCTATGCTGTTTGAAGTTTGTGCTGGGAGTAGGGATGAGTTGAACATACCTGAGTTAACTTAGGCCCCTTTCACACTGAAGCGGGAGGTGTGGTGGCGATAAAGCGCTGCTATTTTTAGCGGCGATTTACCGTCGTAATTGTGGCGGTATTCAGCCGCTAGTAGTGCAGTTTTAACCCCCGCTAGCGGCCGAAAAAGGGTGAATACCGCCGCCGGCGGTATAGCCGTGGTGTCCCATTGCTTTCAATGGGCAGGAGCACATTAGGAGAGGTAAACAAACCGCTCCTTCACCGCTCCAAAGATGCGGCTAGCAGGACTTTTGGAGCGGTCCTGCTAGCGCACCGCTCCAGTGTGAAAGCCCTCGGGCTTTCACACTGGAGAGACAGCAGCCGCTGTTTAGGGTCGGTTTGCAGGCACTATTTTTAGCGCAATAGTGCCTGCAAACCGCCCCAGTGTGAAAGGGGTCTTAAAGTTGGGTGCAGCGAACTTTACTACAGTTCAAGTGCCAAATCCAAACCCAATTGAAGTCCCTGGGAGCGGATTGTTAAGAATCAGTAATGACCATTTTCTAGGTTAATAGCTAAAGGATTGCCAAACAAGGGTCATGGGAGGGCTGAACACTGCCCAGATGAACATGTACCAAAGCAAAAAATGTTGTAATAATTCCATTTGATAGGAAGCCACGACTTCCTATCAAGGAGGGGGGCGTCCCCTTGTCAGAACACAACAGCTTAACAGGGGAGATTGCTGAACTAACCTTGCATTGTTAGTACAGGGGCTTCGACCAGAACTGTCAGTTTTGCATGAAAAACAACTGTCAAGCCTCGTACACACGGCCGAGATTCTCGTTGAAAAAAACATGTCGTTTTTTTTTACGAGATTCTTGGACAAGAAACTTGTGCCGGCCGAGTGTACACACGCTCGTTTCAAAGAACCCGCGGTTCTTTGAATGGAGCGTACGCGGTGACGTCATCGACTACGACGAGCATGCGCTCGTCACATTCGATGCCGTCGCCGCCATCTTGGTATACCCTACGTATGCCTAGGAAGCTACCGCGCATGCGTCGAATTCATTTCGAACATGCGCGGGCTTCCGGGAGGACAGGTAAGTGTACACACACTCACTTTTCTCATCGAGAAACATGCCGAGGAGAATCTCGACGAGAAAATAGAGAGCAGGTTCTCTATTTTCTCGTCGAGGTTTCTTGTCGATTTTCTCGACGAGAAACCCGATAGCCGCGTACACACGACTGATTTACTCGGCAAGACCTCTCTGCCAGCAAGTTTCTTGTCGAAAATCGGTCAAGTGTCGAAAATCGGTCGTGTGTACGAGGCCTTAGTGTGTACCCGGCTTTAGCCCATGAGAGGGTGAAATGTATTAGAGCTTGGGAGAAGATACACTGAAACCGTTCTTTCATACTAGGACTTGGCTGCCATTTGGTGTGTGGCTGTCCACTTCTGGGACTAGACATTTTACAGTGAGATTAGATGAGCTTCCATGGGATGCTGGCACCCATCAGTGGTGGAGTTTCCAGATCAATGTATGCTAGCGCATGGAGCGGTGCTCCATGGGTTTTCTTTGGGGTCACAATGAAAAGCATCACAAAGCATGTTTTTATAAATAATTACAGAAGTGTTATGGTGCTCTAAATAACCTTTATTACCCAAGCTTTTATTACATAGCTGGGGATGGGACCTAGAGTTTGAAGAATCCTATTACCCACAGAAGTCTCCATGTGGGCATTTGGTAACTACATAGATTTAGCATTCATTTTAAGAAGTGTGTGCCAGGTGTAACTAACTTTAACTGCTGTTATATAGCCCTGATATCTTTCTCCTTCTTTATAACCGCTAGCACAAAGTTATTTTATATCCAAGAAAATGTAAATTCAAATAAGTACCAGTTTTGGGCATTCCTTCCTTTTTACAACCTGACATGCCTTAGCCATGGAACGCTAACAAAATTACAAAAACGGAGCAGGAAATACAGAGGAGATACTGTAACTCTTTGTCGTGGGGATCTGTCTGTTTACTGGTTGCTATGGGAACTATCTGTAACACATTTTCTTTTATGTAGCCTGCACTTTTATTGACTTACACGCAAATTATGTTTTTGGATTTTAAATTTAAATTACAAATCTAGTTACCAGTATTTTGTTTTATTAAAAGTCCTCTGTTTTGATCTCCTGTTGCCCTCAAAAGGTTTTTAATCTACTACTCCAATCTATGCTCCATTAGTGCATTGGTGTCTTCTTTCAACTTGTTTTCTGTCCCATTCTGAGATGAATAATGGTGCAGCGTCATTAGGCCACCTTCTGTGAGCCCAAGCTGTCAGTAAAACATAACTTGGACTTACATTACGGAGCTGCATAGAACAATGCTTACACATCACAACTGTAGCATTGAAGTGATACTAAAATATTATTTTTTTTGTTGCTAAAAATAATGGAGGGTATACTTACCTGACCAGTGCAATGATGTTGTACTGGGCAGTCCCTTACATCCTCTTTGTTGGTCCCCAGCTTGTGGTGTCCACTCCTTCCTTCCTCTGGGTGCCTCCTTAGCAAGCCATGTGCTATAAAAGCACCCATGAATGCGGGTTCCAGATCCAAGCTTTGTGCGTCCATAGAAACACATAGTGCTGATAAGCCCTGCCCCCACTCCTTCCACAGAAGAGTTTGACTAAGAGCAGCAGGCGCCTCCTGTGAGACCAGGAAATAAGAGGTGGAGTGCTGCAGCTGGGCAGCTCTGGATTGATGACAGGATTCCGGTAAGTGTTTGGGGAATGGGGACTAGAATGGCTAGGGTTTTTTTTTTTACCTTAATGCAGTTTATGCATTAAAGCGGAGTTCTACCCACTTTTGAGAGGTGGTCTTAAACGAAAGACCTCCTCTCCACCCCTCTTTTTGGATTTTTTTTTTTATCCTTCTATCGTACCTTTTTATGAAGTACAGCCTGTACTTCCGATCCATGTGGTCCGTGGCTGTTTGTAGCTGCTGACTTTAAAAAATATATTTGCGGGTGGAACACCGTTTTAAGGTAAAAAAACATTTTGAGTTTAGAACCACTTTCAAGTGAAACTAAACTCTTGGTTATAAAAAAAATATATTTTATACAAGTATGTATTCTTAACTCTGAAAAGTGGTGGCTATTGTTAATCTCTATGACTCCACTATAAGTAAGGCTCTGTTCAAATAAGCTGGCCGAGCAGCTCATATATTTTAATGGACTGCCCTACCCATTAGAAACACAGGGAAAGAAAAAGACCCTTTTTAAAATTGCGCCGCACTGAATTGCATGCTGCCAGTTTAGTGGGTACGAATTTGTGCCATGGCTGCTGATGTGTGGGGGTGCTATTAGGAATTAACAGCACCCCCATGCATCTGTTAAAGTGCAGCACATTTCTCTGGGAACTTGTGAACCCAGCCTAAGAGTGTTGCCACCCTCTCTTTCTAACTCCAGAGATGGAACAAGGGACTAATGGCTATGGACTATGGGATGTGTTGTGTGCAACTAACGTGCGTTGCTTATTTTAACCACTTCAATAAAGGGCACTTTTACCCCCTTCCTGCCCAGGCTAGTTTTAAGCTTTCAGCACTGTCGCACAATGACAATTGTGCAGTCATGTAACACTGCTCCCAAACTAAAGCCCCGTACACACGATCGGATAACCTATGGTTTTTCGTCCGATGGATTTGTCCATCGGAAATCCGATGAAACTGTTTTTCATCAGTCTTGGCCACACACCATCAGTCAAAAAACCGACGGCAAGAAAACGACGGCACGTACAAAACGTACGACGCGCTATAAAAGGGCCGAACAAATCTAATGGCGCCACCCCTTGGGCTCCTTTTGCTGATTTTGTGTTACCGCGTGTTAGTAAATGTTTGGTGAGAGACGATTCGCGCTTTTCAGTCTCCGTGCTTTGCAGATCGTTTCCTGGTGTTCAGTTTGTGCTTGTGGGTTTGTATTTGCGATTCAGTGTGTGCAGTCAGGTCATTACTGCCTTGCAGTGCCTTCTTGGCCGTTCATTTACTGTTTTTCAGGTCATTCTTCTCAGGCCTTGCTGTTCCACGGTGCGTTCTGTTTGAGTGCGTTCTGACCAGCCGACCGGTTTAAAACCATGTTTGAAGTGCATTCTTGTTCTCGAGCTCGTGCTGGCTTTGGACTTGGTGTTGCAGTTAACACTGTAACCCGAGTTCAGTCTGTGAACAGGGTGAGGAGGAGTTCATGGACTAAGAATTGGTTGCTCCAGCGGGACCAATTCTCTCATATGCCTCTGCTGCGGGAAATCCATGAGAATAATCCTGATGATTTCAGGAATTATCTCAGGATGACGGACCCCGTATTTCACCGTCTGTTGGATTTGCTGTCCCCCTATATCACGAGGCAGGACACTGTGATGCGCCAGGCCATCACTGTCGAGCAGAGGCTTATTGCCACGTTGAGATACCTGGCGACTGGGAGAAGCTTGCAGGACCTCAAGTTCTCAACAGGCATCTCTCCCCAGGCTCTCGGGATCATTATCCCTGAGACGTGTTCGGCCATTATTCAGGTCCTGCAGACGGACTATATGAAGGTAATTTTGCTCCTTTAACCTCACATTATATGTTTTTATTGTTTTAGATTCTTCTTTTTTTTTCCTCCTAACACAAATTTGCCTGTTTGTAAGATCCTGGTAATGTCCCCATTTTCCCCATGCATGTTTTTACCTGTAAATGCCTTTTTGGGCCCTACATGCCTATTTCCCTTCACTAACCTCTCCAGCATGCTATCGTGGGTGCAAACCCAGCTAGCCTTCTATTTTCCTTTTCATATTTTTGGGGTCAGTGCCCTCGTAGTTTGACAACCCTCCCTCCCCCCCCTTAAAGATGTAAAATTATTTTTAGTTCTCAATCAAGCTCAGCAGAGTGGTAGAGCCTTTTTTTGGATCCCCCACAATCACCTTAGGCCCCCCCCCTTAGATTATTTTAGAATGTCCACTCAGCGGGGGTGAGGCATCTGCTAAGTGGGCCTTTGTTTATTGGTAGGAAAAACTCCCTTAAATAATAATGTTAGAATGATGTTGGTCAACAATGTTTTTGCGTGTAATCTGCTTGCACTGTAAACATAAACCGTACTAATGTCTTCTTTTTGTTTGACTCCACAGTTCCCTAGCACACCACAGGAATGGCTGACTGTGGCCTCCCAATTTGCCCAGCGGTGGGATTTCCCCAACTGAGGAGGGGCAATTGATGGGAAGCACGTCCACATAGTGCCGCCACCCCCGTTCGGGGTCATACTATTTTAACTATAAAGGTTTCAATAGTATTGTGTTAATGGTGGTGGTGTCGGCACGGTACGAGTTCCTGTATGTGGACGTGGGGAAGAACGGCCGGATGTCCGATGGCGAAGCATTCGCTGAGATGGAGTTCGCTCACCGTCTGCAGGCTGGGGGTCTTGCACTGCCTCCAGATGCAGAGAATGTGGAAGGGCTACCGTTCGTTTTCATCGCGGATGAAGCTTTTGGACTAGGACCACACCTCATGCGGCTGTTTCCCCAACGCACCCTCACCCCGGAGAGGAGGGTTTTTAATTACCGGCTGGCCAGAGCCCGGAGAGTTGTGGAGAATGCCTTCGGGATAATGGCCAGCCGGTTCCGCCTGTTTCAGACAGCTATCAATTTGGCGGAATATAAACTGAACAACATTGTCTACTGCTGCTGCTTATTGCACAACTTTTTGCGAACATTTTCTGCTAATTATGTGTCATCAGTTGGGCCTGAGGCCGGTCCATCTGAACTGACAAATCTGACCGGCCTCAGCACTGCCCGTACTGGCTTGGCCCCCCAAAGTGCCCGTGAAGTACGTCAGAAATACGTAGAGTACTTCACGGGTAGGGGGGGCATCGCAATGCCAGACCACATCTGACCTTTTATTATTACCTTTTTCAAATAAAAAAACTATTTGATTTACTACAAACTTGTGTTGTCATTCTTGTATTTGTGGTTTATGTGTCTCCCAGGTTCTAGTAGTGCCAAGTGTATTTGTCCTTAGTAAATACCCTCAAATCTCAGAGGTAAAAACACTGTTTTTGCATCTTCAGAACTGCTATTGAGCATAGAAAGAACAAGGCACACCTTTTTTAGACTTCCCGAATGTTTTTATTGATTGCACAACTTTTTTGGTTGTTTTGCGAAATTCTAGCCTTTTTTTTGTTTGTGTGGCTTTTTTTGCAGAAACATGCATGGGTCAAAAGCCAATATTTTTTTTCAGAAAAAGTAAAAAACTAACACAGTGAACACAATCATTCTCTTTCTCATAATGTCCATTTCGCTACTGCATTCCATGATTTCCTGAATGATTATTTTGGCGCTGGCACTCGAGAATGGAGGATTTGGACTTCCTGACACACCCCCACGTTCAGTCCCAAAAAACAAAAAAAAATGTTTAAACTATGCAGGCCTACATCTGTATTTACCTTGAAGTTGTGGTGACAGACACTGACCTGTTGTGCTGATAAGCTCCACCTCTCCTTCCTCCACCTCCCCTTCCTCCACCTCCGCTTTCTTCCCCTCCGCTTCCTGAACCTGCTGATCTTGGTCTGCTTTGTGATCTTCGGGGAGTTTCTGTGGTGTTTGGTTCCTCGTCTCCTGAGCATGGTGTCCTCCCAGTCTCCTCTCCCCTATGGGAATTTAAAAAATAATGTATCCTTTAGCACACAGACTTTTTAGGCCTGAAAATGGATTCTCATTGTTTTGAAGTGGGGTACAATTGATATTTGGCCCTGAGTTTCAAGATGAACATATGAGATCTTGCAAACTCAACAAAGCAGCATGTTATTTTGGAGGATACTCACAAATACACTTGGATAACCACCAAGGTATCCACTGGACCACCTGTGTGTGACACCGTTAAGAAATTTGGTCATGTGGCCCAGAGTATAGTATCTTGATCAAGAACAAAAAAAAGTACACAACTGCTGGAGTGTCATCTCCTTTACCCAGAATACAGTTTATCCTTTCATTCACATTCTAATTTTCCTTACAACACATCATCTAGCCAACAATGTGTAGATAAACATTGCTGAAGTAAAATGAGGCATGCCCACATGTAGTTTACGTGGATATGTGTCAAACATGTTTGGGGGAAGAGCAGCATTATTTTTTAAACAACACATTTACCAAATAAGTGGACTCTCCACTTAACATAAAAGTTGACATTTTAAATTGTGAAACCAGTCAAGCCAAGCACATGTTGCAAAACATGGAAGAATACATATTACAATGTGAAAGAACACAGTAAAAAAAACTTACTTTTTTCTAGGCCTTTTAGAAGCTTCCTATACTGCTCCGGCTCCCTGAGCTTCAGGTCTGACCACCTTTTAGGGAGTTGTTCCTTGGATCTCCTGACCCCATATTTTTTATAGAGAGTCTTCGCCACTTTATCCATAATTTGTGACTTCCGGAGATTAGGGGTGTCGTATGGGCCATGCTTGCCGTCGTAATCCTTCTTCCGCAGAATGTCCACCATCTCCGCCATCTCAGAAAAAGACATATTAGTCGCCTTGTATCTTTTTTTTCAGGATCGGGACGTTTCCGCCTCCGGGCTTTCCTCGTCGGTAATTTCTAATAAAGAAGCCACCTGTGTCTGCGACATGTCGCCGTCTCACACTGTGCGCCGATCGTTAAGGGGCGGGGAAATGCAGAAAATTCCGTCATGGGCGGGCGACGAGGGCGGAGTTACACGCATGCACAGGGTATAAAAAGGGGAAAGAAGTTATTAGGGATGCGCGGAGTAAGGACGACCGGAAGTGAACCAACGAACTGAACTAAGGTAAGAAGGGAACTCGGGCCTGCAGTGGCCTATAATGGTTCATGATTGTAAAGGGCAATATTGTGATAAGTTGAGGAGAATCAAATCTGATTTTTTTTTTATCCTTGTTTTTTTACTTGCTGATCCAAAAAGATGCATAAACTACGTGAGCCGGAGGTGATGCTGACTTTTATTGAAAAATATAAGGAACAGCGCAACCTGTGGGAACTGAAACACCCTGCGTACCACAAGAGTGATGTACGTCGGGCAACTATTTGCAAATTAGCAGAGGATATGAAGCCATGGATCCCAGATGCAGACTACACTATGATCAATAATAAAATCAACAACCTGCGTAATTCCTATAAAAAAAAAATACAAGGAAGTGCGCCAGTCAAAGAGATCAGGAGCAGCAGCCGACAATGTAGTAAAGCCCAAGCTGTGGTACTACAGACATCTTCAATTTCTGGATGACCAGATCGAGGCCAGGGAATCTATTTCTAGCCTTCCCTCAACCCTTCTTTCCACCCTTCCCTCCAGCATTCCTTCCACCCTTCCCTCCACCCCTGCAGAGGCGGAGGAGGAGCCTCCTGAACTTGAAGAGCCAGATCTTTGCATCTTCAGCCAGGTATAGTATTTTTGATAATTATTGTCCACTAAGTAATATTGTGTTGAACTGTTTGGATTACCCATAAATGATATCATCCCCCCCCCAAAAAAAATATGCACCAGTAATGATATCCAAATTGTGGGTGATAGATTCCCCAAATAATACAATTTTTATTTTTATTTTATAAACAGGATGAGGCAAGCCAGGAGGAAGAGGGTCAGGAGTGTGGCAGGCAGGAGGAGGCAGGGCCAAGTGGAACTCAGCAAGTCCCCAGGCCTAGTGGCAGCACCGTCTCCCAAGTGGCTCCCCTCCACGTCAGACTGCCAAAACAACGGCGGATGACACAAGTGGAGGAGGAGTCACTAAAGATGATTCAGGAGGCTGCTGCCATCATGAGGGCCCCCCTCAACCCTACGGAGGGGTTTAGCAGCTATCTGGCGGATAAGTTGCTCCAAATGGAGGCGGGACAACGGGCCCTTTGTGAGCACCTCATATATATGGCCGTACACATGGGGGTGAGGGGGCAGCTGACTGAGGCCACCCATCTGTCACATCAGGCCAATCCCTCTCCTCCTCCTCCTGCCACATCACCACCCACAGTGGCCCAGCCTGCAAGGGTGCATGGACGGGGCCGTGGAAGGAACACTGCAGGGAAGCGTGGAGGGAAGGCTACAGGGAAGAGCAGGAGGTGATTCCCTGGCCTTGAGCTGCTCATCCAGAAGTTGCAGGTTGATGGAGTACCACAGCTTGGAATGATGTATGTCTTTGGCTGCTGCTCCTGATTTCATGCTGTTGTTGATTTTATTATTCATCATAGTCAGGTCTGCATTTGGGATCTAAGGACTTGATATTCTCTGCTAATTTCTGAATAGTTGCCCTTCGTTTTTTGTTTGCTTTTTTTCCGAAATAAAGGGAAATTTTATTTCAGCCAACATACATGCCTGATGTGTTTTTTTTTTTGAAGTAGCAATAACATTTCATAAATACAATGTGTAATTAATAACAAGGGACACCAACCTCCATGAGGAAACGAAAAAAAAAAAAAAAAAGTTGTTCTGAGAAATTGACACACCAAATAATGCACAACAAATTTAAAGACCAAAAAAAAAAAAAGGGGGAATTTGTGAGCTCAGCCTTGAAGAATTAAACTAATTATTCCTAAGATCACAAGAAAGAAGAAAGACATACGTTTGTCAGAACTCATGAGAAAGATCTGCTGCCAAAATGACATTTTAAACACCGTTCTAAAGCAACAAAACATGCGCTGCATTAAACGAAGCAATAACTTGCAGAATGACGAATGTGCTCTCTCCATTAGGAACGCTAGTTTTACCAGAACGAGCGCTCCCGTCTCCTAATTCAGTCTGAGCATGCGTGGGTTTTTTAACCGATGGACTTGCCCATAGACGATCGGAAATTCCCATCGGTTTTTTATCCATAGAAATTTTTTAAAACAAGTTCTATTTTTTCCAACCGATGGAAAAAAGACCGATGGGTACCATACACAATCGGTTGGTCTGATGAAAACCATCCATCGGACGGTTTTCATCAGTCAAACCGATCGTGTGTACGGGGCTTAAGTGTTTATCAATTTGTTTACACAACTAGATCTTTCTTATAGGCTACTTTCACACTGGGGCGGGGGTGCATCGGTGGCTAGTTGTAGAGGCGCTTTACTGTCGTTTTAACGGTGCTTTGCACCCACTAGCGGGGCGCTTTTAACTCCTGCTAGCGGCCGAAGAAAGGGTTAAAAGTGTTATTTTTTTATCTTTTTCACATACTTTCACCACTGCACTACAGCGTCATCATATAACTAGTGTGGTGGTGATTAAGGACACTGACTGGTGACAGTATGAAAAAAAGCACCTTTTTTTAAATTGTTTTAAACACACTGTGACCAGTGAAATACAACATTACCATAGTAACATTGTACTACCTTGGGACAGTGATCAATATATATATATATATATATATATATATATATATATAGCTTTTTTTAAACATTATGTTTGCTTATAGCAGTGAATTTCATTGCTATAAGCAAGCATTTTACTAGATGAAATTGATGCATTCAGTTTGTTTTATTGTGATTAGCTGTGATTGTTTACAATTGTCATGTGATCTGCTGTGATTGGTCACAGCAATCACATGGTACCGGCAGTGAGGCAGTTTACAGATTTTTTTTGTATTAGTCTTTTCAACATTACATTTACATAAATTTCAATACAAAAACATTAAAAATACATACAACAATAAAACACTTATATGGCCTCAGTTTAAGCCCCTGCCTAGAAATCCCTTCATAGACCAATATCCTGGGAGAACTACCTATCTATATGTCTATATGTCCACTCCTATAGCCCCTATATTCTTTATCTACTGGTTTGTAAAATCAACAAAATACAAAAAGCAGGCAAAGGGGATGTACAGAGAGATTAGGAGAGAGGAGGGGAGGGAGAGGAGAGAGTGAGTGAGATGGAGGAACTAGAGAGATAAGAGAGAGGGGGGACAAGGAGAGAGAAAGGGGTGGGGGGGAAGGTGAGAGAAAACTCCACACATACTTGTGCTACCCCTAAGTGACTATTTCCTTATTAAACACACACAGCTTTTTAAAGTAATTTATTGCACAGCTCCAGGGGTCTCTTCCGACTCCGGGGGTCTTCTTCCGACTTCGGGGGTCTTCGGTGTTGTCGCCGCGCTCTCCGGTTCTTTCTTCCTTCTGCCGGGCCACCGCTATCTTCTGTCAGCTCTTTTGCTAGCGGGGCCCGGTCTTCTCCGTCGCCTTCTTCCCTCTTCTTCTCTCCGGTTCTTTCTTCCTTCTGCCGGGCCTCCGCTATCTTCTTCCAGCTCTTTTGCTAGCGGAGGCCCCATCTTCCCCGTCGTCTCGTCCGGCTCTCCGTTGTCCTTCTGCCGGCCCCTCCACTATCTTCTTCCAGCTCTTTTGCTAGTGGAGGGCCGGTCTTCAAGTCGGCGTCTTCTTCTCTCTTCTCCTCCTCGATGTTGACTCGTCGCCTACTTCTGCTCTAATGCAAAATCTTCGGTCCGCAGAGATTTATATAGGCTTCTCATGACGTCATAGTCACATGTTCCCATGACGTCACAGTCACATGCTCCGGGGCCACCCGGAGCATGTGACTGTGACGTCATGAGAAGCCTATATAAATCTCTGCGGACCGAAGATTTAGCATTACAGCGAGAGGAAGCGACGAGTCAACATCGAGGAGGAGAAGAGAGAAGAAGACGCCCACGGCGACGACGAGAAGACCGCCCCCTCCACTAGCAAAAGAGCTGGAAGAAGATAGTGGAGGGGCCGGCAGAAGGACAACGGAGAGCCGGACGAGACGACGGGGAAGACCGGGCCTCCGCTAGCAAAAGAGCTGGAAGAAGATAGCGGAGGCCCGGCAGAAGGAAGAAAGAACCGGAGAGAAGGAGAGGGAAGAAGGCGACGGAGAAGACCGGGCCCCGCTAGCAAAAGAGCTGGAAGAAGATAGCTGTGGCCTGGCAGAAGGAAGAAAGAACCGGAGAGTGCTGCGACAACACCGGAAACCCCCGAAGTCGGAAGAAGACCCCAGGAGCTGTGCAATAAATTACTTTAAAAAGCTGTGTGTGTTTTTTTATTGCCATTTTTTTCCACCAGGTGAATGGGTAGGGGTACGATGTACCCCATACTCATTCACATAGGGTGGTGGGCCGGCATCTGGGGGGCCCCTTATTAAAGGGGGCTCCCGGATTCCGATCAGCCCCCGCCCGCAGACCCCGACAACCAACGGCCAGGGTTGTCGGGAAGAGGCCCTGTCCTCATCAACATGGGGACAGGGTGCTTTGGGGTGGGGGGGCCGCAGGTCGCCCCCCTGCCCCAGAGCACCAAACCCCCCATGTTGAGGGCATGCGGCCTGGTACGGTTCAGGAGGGAGGGGGCACTCTCTCGTCCCCTCCTCTTCCCCTGCGGCCTGCAAGGTTGCGTGCTCGGATAAGGGTCTGGTTTGGATTTTGAGGGGGACCCCCACGCCGATTTTTCGGCTTAAGGGAGTCCCCTTTAAATCCATACCAGACCCAAGGGCCTGGTATGCTCCTGGAGGGGGAACCCATGCCGTTTTTTTATTTAAAAATTGGCGTGGAGTTCCCGCTCAGGATTCATACCAAACACAGTGCCTGGTATTGGCGGGAATCCACGTCGGATCTCCGTCTACCGGCAATGCGTGTCGCTCATTGTGAAAGGAACATTTTTCCTTTCCCGATGACGAGACAGCTCGGCGCTGGCTCTCGCGACGGAGCTCGTAGGGTGTCAATCTCGCCGCTAGAAGCGGCGAGATTGACACAATATCGGCGGCACCTACTGTAGTACCATTTAGTTAGGAGTTTATAGTTCATCTCCTTTACTTTTGCTTCTACTGATGTAGAGTGGACATATTCTAAAACTTGTCTCTTCTTTTCTACTGTTATAGTTTGATTTAATTCTAATTCCCAATTTTCCAAAACCTTCAGTGCATCCAGTCTCCTTGTAGGTGTCAATATCCTATATATACTCAATATTCCCTGTCTTCCTCCACTCATTACAAGTTTTTCCCACACGTTCAAATCACTCAAAGCACGTAAGGTAATGTATTTACAAAATATTGAACTAGTCTATACCTCCGGCTGTCTCCTATCGTGGATCCATATTTCTCTCATAGTTCTGAAATTGAACTCAGAGTATTCCCTTTCAGTACATCTTTCAGTTCAAATATATCCGAAGTTGCCCATCTAAGGAACGCACCCCCCTCTCTTCCTGGCGGGAAGTAGTCCGTGCCCGTAAGGGGCAACAGTGGGCTATTGTATTGCCACTTCTTTATTTTACACACTCTATGCCATATCCTAAACGTTTCTTTTGTTATTAAAGGTATATCTTGAGTGAGGCCTCTGTATTGTTTTGGAATCCATATCAGCTTTCCCAGTTCTTTTTTTCTCAGACTTTCTTCTACCCCTATCCATTTTTTCCTCTTATGTCTATCCTTCTGCAACCAGTCTGCCACCCTCTTTAATACCGCTGCTTCATAGTATCTTTTAAAGTCTGGTAAATATAATCCTCCATCTTGTCTAGGACTGGGCATAATCTCAGCTGATATGCGAGGCTTCTTTTCTTTCCAGATATACCTCATTATTATCTTCCCTAGTATTTTAAAGTATGTATCAGGTATTTTTATCGGCAGAGTTTGGAAGATATATAAAGCTTTAGGCAATATCATCATCTTAACTGTATTAATTCTGCCCCACCACTAAAGTTTTTCTATTGGATATCCTTTCAGTTCTAATTTTATTTTATTTATTAAGGGAATATAATTATCTTCGTATAGATCCCTTTCTGTATTGCACACAAATATACCTAGGTATTTCATCCCCCTCTGTTTCCAGGTAAAAGGGTAAAGGTCTCCAAGATCTCTCCATTCTTTTGGATTTAAAGATATACTCAGTATCTCGGCAGTTCACTGATGAGTCATTGGCTATGTCTGATAGAAACAGCCAGTGACAGATTGCACCCCAGCATGGCCCCATGCCTGAGCGCAAGTTGTGATCCGGGAGGATGTTATATGTCGTCCACCTGGATCGACTAAAGTCCTGCCTAGCCATCATGTTGCTATAGTTTGGGTGGGAACTGGTTAAACAAACTGAAGTGAGGGGGAAAAAATTTGCATTTACCCTTTCCAATGAGATGGGAGCCCCACTGCAAGGGTAGTTTTAAATCTTCCCCCAGAATTCACCTTTAAGATATGTATGCTAACATATGTTAACCAGTTCATCTCTTATACCTGTTTACCCCTTATGGACAAAAACATTTTTTACATCTCCTCTATTGTTTCTTTACTTAGGATAACAAAATAATACATCTATATTTATTTTCAGGACAAAAATGTTTATTTTTATGATATTTATGTTTTTTCTACTTTACACTATTTACTAATTTTTCACACAAGATTCACAAAACTTTTGACAAGGATTTAATTTTCCCAACTGAATCCAATTAGAAAAATGTGTGACTCTTGCATGAAAGATGTGTGAATGTGTGAAGTGATAAAATGTTAATAGTGACCCCCTAGTGTTAGGTGTAGGTAAAAACTTATAAATGGGATTCTATGTGCTGCACTTTTAACAACCCTATAATGATGATTCTGGTACAATGTATGGCAATGTTATTTTCAAATTAAATAAAGGGCTTATTTGCAGTTATTCACATTTTGCAATGTGACAGTAAAAACTTCAATATCAGAGCCAACAAAGATGAAAATAGATACAAAAAAACAGCAGAAAAACAATAACTAATGGGAGGTGGGGAAGAAGTTACAGTAATTTGGGTTGATTAAGGTTATATTACTGTAGCCAGGTGCTTGGCTAAGAATGAGAGTGAAAGAAACACTGGCTGCAGCTGCTCTCTGTGGTACAGGACTGGTTAACAGCTATATCAACAAAAGAAGGGAGGTGCTGCACAGGAAGAGATCAATAGACTGAATCAGGCAGCACTGCACTGTGGGAACTGTAGTCTGGAGGAGAGAGGCTCTACTGTAATCAAGAGCTTTTGATCTGCATTTCTCAGAGAGAGATTCCCAGGTGGAGGGAAAAGAGCTTCACTTTCTTAGGCTGTACAGGACATAACTCTTTCTTGCGGTGAGGGAGACCGGAGAGTGCACATCACTGTGGCAGCCTAAACAGGATCCAGAGTGCTGAGTTCAGGTGTGCTGACAGCCAGAGTAACCTGGATGCAGAGCAGAAAGTGGACTGGTGAGCTGCTATGGGAGTTTACAGCTGCTAGAGAGAGAGTGACTAAGCCCTTTAGAAACTGACAATTAGGGATGAGCTTCGTGTTCGAGTCGAACATACGTTCGACTCGAACATCGGCTGTTCGATCGTTCGACGAAGATCGAACGATTTGGGCCGTTCGCGCCAAATTCGAGTGACGCGAACGGCCCACAATGCACTACGCCATCGCAGTGTCATCCAGGCGCTGTGATTGGCCAAGCATGCACTGTGACCCCGCATGCTTGGCCAATCACAGCGCCGGCAGCGAGGAGAGCAATGATTGGCCACAGGCAGGATGCCTGTGGCCAATTATTGCTGAGGGTGTTTAGTACACGCCCCACACTATAAAAGGCCGCCAGCACGGCGGCCTAGTGTAGTGTGTTCCGGAGCAGGGAAAGACAAGCATAGGCAGGGACAGTGACATTTATTTCTTTCTTGCTTAACCTGGATTCCTTTAGTTTAGGGAAAGAGAAGGATAGGTAGGGAGAGTGTCAGTGTGTTTTACTGTGCGAGTCCTTGTTTCTAGGGACAAAGAAGGAAAGTGAGGGGAATTCTCCTTGTGCTATAGTGTGCTTTAAAAAAACATTTTTTCTAGGGACAGAAAACTCTAGGTAGGGAGAGTGTCAGTTTCTTTCACTGTGCGAGTCCTTGTTTCTAGGAAAAAAGAAGGAAAGTGAGGGGAATTCTCCTTGTGCTATAGTGTGCTTTAAAAAAACATTTTTTCTAGGGACAGAAAACTCTAGGTAGGGAGAGTGTCAGTTTCTTTCACTGTGCGAGCCCTTGTTTCTAGGAAAAAAGAAGGAAAGTGAGGGGAATTCTCCTTGTGCTATAGTGTGCTTTAAAAAAACATTTTTTCTAGGGACAGAAAACTCTAGGTAGGGAGATTGTCAGTTTCTTTCACTGTGCGAGTCCTTGTTTCTAGGAAAAAAGAAGGAAAGTGAGGGGAATTCTCCTTGTGCTATAGTGTGCTTTAAAAAAACATTTTTTCTAGGGACAGAAAACTCTAGGTAGGGAGAGTGTCAGTTTCTTTCACTGTGCGAGTCCTTGTTTCTAGGAAAAAAGAAGGAAAGTGAGGGGAATTCTCCTTGTGCTATAGTGTGCTTTAAAAAAAAAAAATTTCTAGGGACAGAAAACTCTAGGTAGGGAGAGTGTCAGTTTCTTTCACTGTGCGAGTCCTTGTTTCTAGGAAAAAAGAAGGAAAGTGAGGGGAATTCTCCTTGTGCTATAGTGTGCTTTAAAAAAAAAAATTTTCTAGGGACAGAAAACTCTAGGTAGGGAGAGTGTCAGTTTCTTTCACTGTGCGAGTCCTTGTTTCTAGGAAAAAAGAAGGAAAGTGAGGGGAATTCTCCTTGTGCTATAGTGTGCTTTAAAAAAAAAAAATTTCTAGGGACAGAAAACTCTAGGTAGGGAGAGTGTCAGTTTCTTTCACTGTGCGAGTCCTTGTTTCTAGGAAAAAAGAAGGAAAGTGAGGGGAATTCTCCTTGTGCTATAGTGTACTTTAAAAAAACATTTTTTCTAGGGACAGAAAACTCTAGGTAGGGAGAGTGTCAGTTTCTTTCACTGTGCGAGTCCTTGTTTCTAGGAAAAAAGAAGGAAAGTGAGGGGAATTCTCCTTGTGCTATAGTGTGCTTTAAAAAAAAAAAATTTCTAGGGACAGAAAACTCTAGGTAGGGAGAGTGTCAGTTTCTTTCACTGTGCGAGTCCTTGTTTCTAGGAAAAAAGAAGGAAAGTGAGGGGAATTCTCCTTGTGCTATAGTGTGCTTTAAAAAAACATTTTTTCTAGGGACAGAAAACTCTAGGTAGGGAGAGTGTCAGTTTCTTTCACTGTGCGAGTCCTTGTTTCTAGGAAAAAAGAAGGAAAGTGAGGGGAATTCTCCTTGTGCTATAGTGTGCTTTAAAAAAACATTTTTTCTAGGGACAGAAAACTCTAGGTAGGGAGAGTGTCAGTTTCTTTCACTGTGCGAGTCCTTGTTTCTAGGGACAAAGAAGGAAAGTGAGGGGAATTCTCCTTGTGCTATAGTGTGCTTTAAAAAAACATTTTTTCTAGGGACAGAAAACTCTAGGTAGGGAGATTGTCAGTTTCTTTCACTGTGCGAGTCCTTGTTTCTAGGAAAAAAGAAGGAAAGTGAGGGGAATTCTCCTTGTGCTATAGTGTGCTTTAAAAAAACATTTTTTCTAGGGACAGAAAACTCTAGGTAGGGAGAGTGTCAGTTTCTTTCACTGTGCGAGTCCTTGTTTCTAGGAAAAAAGAAGGAAAGTGAGGGGAATTCTCCTTGTGCTATAGTGTGCTTTAAAAAAAAAAAAATTCTAGGGACAGAAAACTCTAGGTAGGGAGAGTGTCAGTTTCTTTCACTGTGCGAGTCCTTGTTTCTAGGAAAAAAGAAGGAAAGTGAGGGGAATTCTCCTTGTGCTATAGTGTGCTTTAAAAAAAAAAAATTTCTAGGGACAGAAAACTCTAGGTAGGGAGAGTGTCAGTTTCTTTCACTGTGCGAGTCCTTGTTTCTAGGAAAAAAGAAGGAAAGTGAGGGGAATTCTCCTTGTGCTATAGTGTGCTTTAAAAAAAATTTTTTTCTAGGGACAGAAAACTCTAGGTAGGGAGAGTGTCAGTTTCTTTCACTATGCGAGTCCTTGTTTCTAGGGACAAAGAAGGAAAGTGAGGGGAATTCTCCTTGTGCTATAGTGTGCTTTAAAAAAATATTTTTTCTAGGGACAGAAAACTCTAGGTAGGGAGAGTGTCAGTTTCTTTCACTGTGCGAGTCCTTGTTTCTAGGAAAAAAGAAGGAAAGTGAGGGGAATTCTCCTTGTGCTATAGTGTGCTTTAAAAAAACATTTTTTCTAGGGACAGAAAACTCTAGGTAGGGAGAGTGTCAGTTTCTTTCACTGTGCGAGTCCTTGTTTCTAGGAAAAAAGAAGGAAAGTGACGGGAATTCTCCTTGTGCTATAGTGTGCTTTAAAAAAAAAAATTTCTAGGGACAGAAAACTCTAGGTAGGGAGAGTGTCAGTTTCTTTCACTGTGCGAGTCCTTGTTTCTAGGAAAAAAGAAGGAAAGTGAGGGGAATTCTCCTTGTGCTATAGTGTGCTTTAAAAAAAAAAAAAATTCTAGGGACAGAAAACTCTAGGTAGGGAGAGTGTCAGTTTCTTTCACTGTGCGAGTCCTTGTTTCTAGGGACAAAGAAGGAAAGTGAGGGGAATTCTCCTTGTGCTATAGTGTGCTTTAAAAAAACATTTTTTCTAGGGACAGAAAACTCTAGGTAGGGAGAGTGTCAGTTTCTTTCACTGTGCGAGTCCTTGTTTCTAGGAAAAAAGAAGGAAAGTGAGGGGAATTCTCCTTGTGCTATAGTGTGCTTTAAAAAAACATTTTTTCTAGGGACAGAAAACTCTAGGTAGGGAGAGTGTCAGTTTCTTTCACTGTGCGAGTCCTTGTTTCTAGGAAAAAAGAAGGAAAGTGAGGGGAATTCTCCTTGTGCTATAGTGTGCTTTAAAAAAACATTTTTTCTAGGGACAGAAAACTCTAGGTAGGGAGAGTGTCAGTTTCTTTCACTGTGCGAGTCCTTGTTTCTAGGGACAAAGAAGGAAAGTGAGGGGAATTCTCCTTGTGCTATAGTGTGCTTTAAAAAAACATTTTTTCTAGGGACAGAAAACTCTAGGTAGGGAGAGTGTCAGTTTCTTTCACTGTGCGAGTCCTTGTTTCTAGGAAAAAAGAAGGAAAGTGAGGGGAATTCTCCTTGTGCTATAGTGTGCTTTAAAAAAACATTTTTTCTAGGGACAGAAAACTCTAGGTAGGGAGAGTGTCAGTTTCTTTCACTGTGCGAGTCCTTGTTTCTAGGAAAAAAGAAGGAAAGTGAGGGGAATTCTCCTTGTGCTATAGTGTGCTTTAAAAAAAAAAAATTTCTAGGGACAGAAAACTCTAGGTAGGGAGAGTGTCAGTTTCTTTCACTGTGCGAGTCCTTGTTTCTAGGAAAAAAGAAGGAAAGTGAGGGGAATTCTCCTTGTGCTATAGTGTGCTTTAAAAAAACATTTTTTCTAGGGACAGAAAACTCTAGGTAGGGAGAGTGTCAGTTTCTTTCACTGTGCGAGTCCTTGTTTCTAGGAAAAAAGAAGGAAAGTGAGGGGAATTCTCCTTGTGCTATAGTGTGCTTTAAAAAAAAAAATTTCTAGGGACAGAAAACTCTAGGTAGGGAGAGTGTCAGTTTCTTTCACTGTGCGAGTCCTTGTTTCTAGGAAAAAAGAAGGAAAGTGAGGGGAATTCTCCTTGTGCTATAGTGTGCTTTAAAAAAAAAAATTTCTAGGGACAGAAAACTCTAGGTAGGGAGAGTGTCAGTTTCTTTCACTGTGCGAGTCCTTGTTTCTAGGAAAAAAGAAGGAAAGTGAGGGGAATTCTCCTTGTGCTATAGTGTGCTTTAAAAAAAAAAATTTCTAGGGACAGAAAACTCTAGGTAGGGAGAGTGTCAGTTTCTTTCACTGTGCGAGTCCTTGTTTCTAGGGACAAAGAAGGAAAGTGAGGGGAATTCTCCTTGTGCTATAGTGTGCTTTAAAAAAACATTTTTTCTAGGGACAGAAAACTCTAGGTAGGGAGAGTGTCAGTTTCTTTCACTGTGCGAGTCCTTGTTTCTAGGAAAAAAGAAGGAAAGTGAGGGGAATTCTCCTTGTGCTATAGTGTGCTTTAAAAAAACATTTTTTCTAGGGACAGAAAACTCTAGGTAGGGAGAGTGTCAGTTTCTTTCACTGTGCGAGTCCTTGTTTCTAGGAAAAAAGAAGGAAAGTGAGGGGAATTCTCCTTGTGCTATAGTGTGCTTTAAAAAAAAAAATTTCTAGGGACAGAAAACTCTAGGTAGGGAGAGTGTCAGTTTCTTTCACTGTGCGAGTCCTTGTTTCTAGGAAAAAAGAAGGAAAGTGAGGGGAATTCTCCTTGTGCTATAGTGTGCTTTAAAAAAAAAAAATTCTAGGGACAGAAAACTCTAGGTAGGGAGAGTGTCAGTTTCTTTCACTGTGTGAGTCCTTGTTTCTAGGAAAAAAGAAGGAAAGTGAGGGGAATTCTCCTTGTGCTATAGTGTGCTTTAAAAAAAAAAAATTCTAGGGACAGAAAACTCTAGGTAGGGAGAGTGTCAGTTTCTTTCACTGTGCGAGTCCTTGTTTCTAGGGACAAAGAAGGAAAGTGAGGGGAATTCTCCTTGTGCTATAGTGTGCTTTAAAAAAACATTTTTTCTAGGGACAGAAAACTCTAGGTAGGGAGAGTGTCAGTTTCTTTCACTGTGCGAGTCCTTGTTTCTAGGAAAAAAGAAGGAAAGTGAGGGGAATTCTCCTTGTGCTATAGTGTGCTTTAAAAAAACATTTTTTCTAGGGACAGAAAACTCTAGGTAGGGAGAGTGTCAGTTTCTTTCACTGTGCGAGTCCTTGTTTCTAGGAAAAAAGAAGGAAAGTGAGGGGAATTCTCCTTGTGCTATAGTGTGCTTTAAAAAAAAATTTTTTCTAGGGACAGAAAACTCTAGGTAGGGAGAGTGTCAGTTTCTTTCACTGTGCGAGTCCTTGTTTCTAGGGTCAAAGAAGGAAAGTGAGGGGAATTCTCCTTGTGCTATAGTGTGCTTTAAAAAAACATTTTTTCTAGGGACAGAAAACTCTAGGTAGGGAGAGTGTCAGTTTCTTTCACTGTGCGAGTCCTTGTTTCTAGGAAAAAAGAAGGAAAGTGAGGGGAATTCTCCTTGTGCTATAGTGTGCTTTAAAAAAACATTTTTTCTAGGGACAGAAAACTCTAGGTAGGGAGAGTGTCAGTTTCTTTCACTGTGCGAGTCCTTGTTTCTAGGGACAAAGAAGGAAAGTGAGGGGAATTCTCCTTGTGCTATAGTGTGCTTTAAAAAAACATTTTTTCTAGGGACAGAAAACTCTAGGTAGGGAGAGTGTCAGTTTCTTTCACTGTGCGAGTCCTTGTTTCTAGGAAAAAAGAAGGAAAGTGAGGGGAATTCTCCTTGTGCTATAGTGTGCTTTAAAAAAACATTTTTTCTAGGGACAGAAAACTCTAGGTAGGGAGAGTGTCAGTTTCTTTCACTGTGCGAGTCCTTGTTTCTAGGAAAAAAGAAGGAAAGTGAGGGGAATTCTCCTTGTGCTATAGTGTGCTTTAAAAAAAAAAAATTCTAGGGACAGAAAACTCTAGGTAGGGAGAGTGTCAGTTTCTTTCACTGTGCGAGTCCTTGTTTCTAGGAAAAAAGAAGGAAAGTGAGGGGAATTCTCCTTGTGCTATAGTGTGCTTTAAAAAAAAAAAAATTCTAGGGACAGAAAACTCTAGGTAGGGAGAGTGTCAGTTTCTTTCACTGTGCGAGTCCTTGTTTCTAGGAAAAAAGAGGAAAGTGAGGGGAATTCTCCTTGTGCTATAGTGTGCTTTAAAAAAAAAAAATTTCTAGGGACAGAAAACTCTAGGTAGGGAGAGTGTCAGTTTCTTTCACTGTGCGAGTCCTTGTTTCTAGGGACAAAGAAGGAAAGTGAGGGGAATTCTCCTTGTGCTATAGTGTGCTTTAAAAAAACATTTTTTCTAGGGACAGAAAACTCTAGGTAGGTAGAGTGTCAGTTTCTTTCACTGTGCGAGTCCTTGTTTCTAGGAAAAAAGAAGGAAAGTGAGGGGAATTCTCCTTGTGCTATAGTGTGCTTTAAAAAAACATTTTTTCTAGGGACAGAAAACTCTAGGTAGGGAGAGTGTCAGTTTCTTTCACTGTGCGAGTCCTTGTTTCTAGGAAAAAAGAAGGAAAGTGAGGGGAATTCTCCTTGTGCTATAGTGTGCTTTGAAAAAAAAAAATTTCTAGGGACAGAAAACTCTAGGTAGGGAGAGTGTCAGTTTCTTTCACTGTGCGAGTCCTTGTTTCTAGGAAAAAAGAAGGAAAGTGAGGGGAATTCTCCTTGTGCTATAGTGTGCTTTAAAAAAAAAAAATTTCTAGGGACAGAAAACTCTAGGTAGGGAGAGTGTCAGTTTCTTTCACTGTGCGAGTCCTTGTTTCTAGGGACAAAGAAGGAAAGTGAGGGGAATTCTCCTTGTGCTATAGTGTGCTTTAAAAAAACATTTTTTCTAGGGACAGAAAACTCTAGGTAGGGAGAGTGTCAGTTTCTTTCACTGTGCGAGTCCTTGTTTCTAGGAAAAAAGAAGGAAAGTGAGGGGAATTCTCCTTGTGCTATAGTGTGCTTTAAAAAAAAAAAATTTCTAGGGACAGAAAACTCTAGGTAGGGAGAGTGTCAGTTTCTTTCACTGTGCGAGTCCTTGTTTCTAGGGTCAAAGAAGGAAAGTGAGGGGAATTCTCCTTGTGCTATAGTGTGCTTTAAAAAAACATTTTTTCTAGGGACAGAAAACTCTAGGTAGGGAGAGTGTCAGTTTCTTTCACTGTGCGAGTCCTTGTTTCTAGGAAAAAAGAAGGAAAGTGAGGGGAATTCTCCTTGTGCTATAGTGTGCTTTAAAAAAACATTTTTTCTAGGGACAGAAAACTCTAGGTAGGGAGAGTGTCAGTTTCTTTCACTGTGCGAGTCCTTGTTTCTAGGAAAAAAGAAGGAAAGTGAGGGGAATTCTCCTTGTGCTATAGTGTGCTTTAAAAAAACATTTTTTCTAGGGACAGAAAACTCTAGGTAGGGAGAGTGTCAGTTTCTTTCACTGTGCGAGTCCTTGTTTCTAGGAAAAAAGAAGGAAAGTGAGGGGAATTCTCCTTGTGCTATAGTGTGCTTTAAAAAAACATTTTTTCTAGGGACAGAAAACTCTAGGTAGGGAGAGTGTCAGTTTCTTTCACTGTGCGAGTCCTTGTTTCTAGGAAAAAAGAAGGAAAGTGAGGGGAATTCTCCTTGTGCTATAGTGTGCTTTAAAAAAAAAAAAATTCTAGGGACAGAAAACTCTAGTTAGGGAGAGTGTCAGTTTCTTTCACTGTGCGAGTCCTTGTTTCTAGGGACAAAGAAGGAAAGTGAGGGGAATTCTCCTTGTGCTATAGTGTGCTTTAAAAAAACATTTTTTCTAGGGACAGAAAACTCTAGGTAGGGAGAGTGTCAGTTTCTTTCACTGTGCGAGTCCTTGTTTCTAGGAAAAAAGAAGGAAAGTGAGGGGAATTCTCCTTGTGCTATAGTGTGCTTTAAAAAAAAAAAATTTCTAGGGACAGAAAACTCTAGGTAGGGAGAGTGTCAGTTTCTTTCACTGTGCGAGTCCTTGTTTCTAGGAAAAAAGAAGGAAAGTGAGGGGAATTCTCCTTGTGCTATAGTGTGCTTTAAAAAAACATTTTTTCTAGGGACAGAAAACTCTAGGTAGGGAGAGTGTCAGTTTCTTTCACTGTGCGAGTCCTTGTTTCTAGGGACAAAGAAGGAAAGTGAGGGGAATTCTCCTTGTGCTATAGTGTGCTAAAGCATTCCTCATCAACCATCTTTGAAATCCTTGTTTTTTGGACAGTCAGGGAAATTGTCGTTGTGCTATTCTGTGCAAAAGCAATCATCCTCAACCATATTTAGAAATCCTTAAGTAAAGGGACAGAGAAGGACACCTGAAGGTAGCCCTTATTGCTTTTTTTCCCATCTCCCTGCAGGCCATCTATTAGAATGTCTGGAAGGCAAACAAGGAGAGGCAGACAGTCAGGAGGCAATAAAAGAGGGCAAGCAGGCTCTGTGTCTGGGGGCAACAGTGCTGGTCGTGGACGCGGTGCATTGTCATCAGCACATGGCCATGGGACACGCTTGTCCTTCTTTTCGGCAGCTGGACATGTTGAGCCACATCATGCCGAAGACTTGGTAGAGTGGATGACCAAGCCCTCCTCCTCCTCCTCATCCTCTCTCACCCAGGCTCAGGGTACTGGCAAAGCAGCTGCCAAAGCGTCCTCTTCCCTGGTATCAATGTCAGACTCATCATCAGTCACTCCTTCCCTAGACCCACCATGTCCTCCTCCTGAGGAGTCCCCCGAACTGTTTGAGCACAGTGTTGGGTACATGCTCCAGGAGGATGCCCAGCGTTTCGAAGGGTCTGATGATGAAACCCAGCTACAGGAAGGCAGTAGCGTGAGAGCAGACAGAGGGGATGCTCAAGAAGGACACCAATCTGGCAGTCATGTTCCAGCAGCTGCAGCATACTGCCAGATTGGCTCCAGTGATGAGGAGGGAGGGGATGATGAGGTCACTGACTCCACGTGGGTGCCTAATAGGAGAGAGGAGGAGGAGGAGGATGAGGAGGAGGCACATCTCCAACGAGGCAGGATGCCCTTTGGTGGCCAGCGTAAGGGCAGTACACTGACGGAATCACACCGCAGAGCTCCGCCTGTGCAGGGCGCTGCCTCTGCCCGTCATTCAAAAAGTTCCTTGGTGTGGGCCTTTTTTGAGGCTAGTGCATCAGATCGCACAGCTGCTGTTTGCAACATATGTCTCAAGCGTATATCGCGTGGCCAAAACATCAGCCGCTTGGGTACCACATGCCTGACCAGACATATGTTGTCCTGCCATGCAGCTCGTTGGCATGCCTACCTCAAAGACCCACACCAAAGAACAAAGCGGACCTCTCCTTGCACCGCATCAGCTGGGATCTCCAACCCCACTATAACTTCAGTCCTCTCTGAAACATGCACTGAGAGGAATGCTAGCAGTACACCGACGTCCGATTCTAGCAGGCAAATTTCCCTGCCCCAGCTGCTGGACCGTCGAAAGAAGTTCACTCCCAGCCATCCACATGCCCAGCGGTTGAATGCTAGCTTGGCTAAATTGCTAGCGCTTCAACTGCTGCCTTTTCAGTTGGTAGACTCGGCCCCCTTCCGTGAGTTTGTGCAATGTGCGGTTCCTCAGTGGCAGGTTCCCAAACGCCACTTTTTCTCACGGAAGGCTATTCCGGCTCTCTACTGGCATGTGGAAGGGAATGTCTTGGCCTCGCTGGACAGGGCGGTCAGCGGTAAGGTGCATATTACCACTGACTCATGGTCCAGCAGGCATGGACAGGGACGTTACCTTTCTTTCACGGCCCATTGGGTCACTCTTTTGGCAGCTGGGAAGGATGCAGGACAAGGTGCAGTAGTGTTGGAGGTTGTTCCACCGCCACGCCTCCAAAATGCTACTACTGGTTGTGACACACCTCTCTCCTCCACCCCCTCCTCTTCTTCTTCCTCCATGGCCTCTTCCTGTGGTTTGTCCTATGAACCAGCAGTGCTCCGTAGCCGTTCACGGGGCTACGCATGTACGCAGGCAAAAAGATGCCATGCCGTGCTTGCGCTGGTGTGTTTGGGGGACAGAAGCCACACTGGGGCAGAGGTCCTGTCTGCTCTGCAGGGCCAGGCCGAGAGGTGGTTGACGCCACGCCAGCTTAAGCCAGGAATGGTGGTTTGCAACAATGGCACCAACCTCCTCTCCGCCCTCCGACAGGGACAACTGACCCATGTGCCCTGTGTGGCTCACGTCCTTAACCTGGTGGTGCAGCGGTTCTTGGGCAGGTACCCGGGCTTACAGGATGTCCTGAGGCAGGCCAGGAAAGTCTGTGTGCATTTCCGCAGATCTTATAATGCCAGTGCTCGCCTGGCTGAGCTGCAAAAGGAGTTGAACCTGCCCAAGAACCGCCTTATATGTGACATGCCCACCAGGTGGAACTCAACGTTGGCCATGCTGCAGCGGCTGCACACGCAGCAGAGGGCCATCAATGAGTACCTGTGCGACTACGGCACCAGGACAGGGTCAGGGGAGCTTGGTTTTTTTTCTCCACGCCAGTGGGGCATGATCAGGGATGCATGCACTGTCCTGGCACCATTTGAGGAGGCCACGAGGATGGTGAGCAGTGACAGTGCATGCATCAGTGACACTGTACCTCTTGTCCACCTGTTGGAGCACACGCTGCGTGGAATAATGGACAGGGCACTTGAGGCAGAACAGAGGCAGGAAGAGGAGGACTTCCTTGCCTCTCAAGGCCCCCTTTACCCAGACAGTGTTCCTTCTGTCCCACCCATCGCACAGGAAGAGGAGGAGGAGGAGGAGGAGGAGGAGGATTGTGTCAGCATGGAGGTGGAGGCTGGCACTCAGCATCATCAGCAGCAGTCTTTTAGGGATGATTTACAGTCCCAAGAAACCAGTGGACTTGTACGTGGCTGGGAGGAGGTGGCTGCGGATCATGTCGTCCTTAGTGACCCAGAGGACTCCGGAGCGAATGCCTCAGCAAACCTACGCTGCATGGCCTCCCTGATCCTGCAAAGTCTGCGGAAGGATCCTCGTATTCTTCGGATCAAGGAGAGGGACCATTACTGGCTGGCCACTCTCCTTGATCCACGGTACAAGGGTAAGGTTGCGGACCTTATGTTACCGTCGCAGAGGGAGCAGAGGATGAGACAACTCCGGGAGGCCTTGCAGAAAGGTCTGTGCAACGCGTTCCCAGAGACTGGGAGGTTACAAACTCCTGGTCCTGGACAACGAGTTGCTGAGGCTTCGGCCAGTCAAAGAAGGAGCGGTGGGGAAGGTGGCCGTCTGACCGATGCGTTCAGACAATTCTTTAGTCCGCAGCCCCAAAGTATGATCGGTTCCAGCAACCATCGCCAGCGTCTGATAAACATGGTGCAGGAATATCTAGGGGCAAGGTCAGACTTGGACACCTTCCCCACCGAAAATCCTCTGGCTTACTGGGTCTTGAGGATGGATCACTGGCCAGAGCTTGCACAGTATGCAATTGAGCTACTGGCCTGTCCTGCATCCAGCGTTCTTTCGGAACGCACATTCAGTGCTGCTGGAGGATTTGTCACGGATCACAGGGTGCGCCTGTCCACCGACTCGGTTGATCGACTGACTTTCATCAAGATGAACCAGTCTTGGATCACCACCAGCTACCACACACCTGATGCTGATATAACAGACTAATTGATTTTAACATGTCACATCCCTTCAAGACTGATGCTGATGCTGAGTGCCTGTGCTGTTATGTTGACTGGCTATCCTCCTCCTCCGAGTCCTCAATGATACGATTGATGATGATAGCTTGGAAGATCATTTTTGTTTATGGGTGCCGCCACCAGTGGCTAAGGCCCAATTTTTCAGCCCCTGTTTTACAGGGGCGTGTAATTACAATTTTTTTAGCAATAATTTGCCATAGGGCTCATTGCTGTGCTCCAAGTACAGTATCTGTGAGGGGTTGGAGTGTTGTGGCACCAGTGCCTAAGGCCCAATTTTTCAGCCCCTGTTTAAAAGGGGCGTGTCATTACAATTTTTGAAGCAATACTTTGCAACAGGGCTCATTGCTGTGCTCCAAGTACAGTATCTGTGAGGGGTTGTAGTGTTGTGCCACCAGTGCCTAAGGCCCAATTTTTCAGCCCCTGTTTAACAGGGGCGTGTCATTACAATTTTTGAAGCAATACTTTGCAACAGGGCTCATTGCTGTGCTCCAAGTACAGTATCTGTGAGGGGTTGTAGTGTTGTGCCACCAGTGCCTAAGGCCCAATTTTTCAGCCCCTGTTCAACAGGGGCATGCAATTACAATTCTTGATCTAATAATTCACAGCAGGGCCCATTGCTGCACCCACCAAGAGTAACTGTCAGGGCTTACAGTGTTGTGGCACCAGCACCACCATCAAAGGCCCAATTTTTACTACCACTGTTCAACAATTATATGTAATTAAAATTCCTGATATAATAGTTGACAGCAGGGCGTTCCAGCACCAACCAAGAGTAACTGTGAGTGCTTACAGTGTTGTGCCAACACCAACAACTAAGGGGCCTATTTCTGCAGAGTATATACGGCAGGTCCCTACTTTCAAACATCCAACTTACAAACGACTCCTACTTGCAAACGCAAGAAGACAACAGGAAGTGAGAGGAAATCTACCACTAGGAAGGAAAATTCTCTCCTGTAAGAATAAATATGGGAGAAAGGTGTCTCCTCTGTACTGATGCTTTATCAGCAATCCTTGTTTCAAGAAAAACACTACATTTCAAAAACAGTTGTCATTGGGACGGAAAGTGAGGTGAAATGTTCTGAACAGGGGCACAGACAGCAAAACAAATGTTACAGGGGTGATAACCCTTACCTATGTTTTCCAAAAAGTTTAAAAATAGATTTTTGGGCTGGAGCTACACTTCAACAATGTACCTGTTCAAAATTACAAACACATTCTACATAAGAACAAACCTACAGTCCCTGTCTTGTATGCACCGCCTGTATACGGCTGTTCAGAGTATATAGGGCCTTTTTTATTTTATGTGCGGGGTTCCCCTTAATATCCATACAAGACTCAAAGGGGCTGGTAATGGGCTGGGGTAGGGGGGGGGGGGGGGCATGGGGTAGCTATGCCATTTTTCTTAAAGATTTTCATCCATATTACCGGGACCAGACATTACATTAAAGCCGCAAGCAGTTTTAAATGGCTTTTTTTTCCTTTAGAAGTGTCATTTTGTGCAGGGACAGTTCTAAACACGGGAAACACGTGGCACTTCACAGGCATACTTTAGACACCCCCCAGGTACGATATTTAAAGGAATATTTGACTTTTTTTTTTTCACTTTATGCATCATTAAAATGACTGCTCCCGAAAAACGACCGTTTTTAAAACTTCTTTTTGCATTGATACATGTCCCCTGGTGCAGAACCCGGGTTCCCAAACCCTTTTTAGGACAATAACATGCATAATAGTTGTTATAATTAGCACTTTAGAATTCGAACGTTCGCATCCATTGTATTTAATAGGGTTCTAATGTTCGTACGAACTTTCGGTCCGTTCGCGGGTTCTGGTGCGAACCGAACACGGGGGTGTTCGGCTCATCACTACTGACAATACAGCCATCTAGCAGCCTTATTGCTGTTCCAGGCTTGACTAGGACTATCCCCAATGGCACAACTGGGCCCCAATGCTAGTTGGCTGATTACTTAGTACTAAAGACTGTCCATTTAGAGCTGCTACACAGCAATTCTTACCTATTGCTTATTCTAAGAGTTACCTCTCAGGGAACATTGCACCATATCCTAGCTATTCTTCTAGAGTGCACTCTATGCTAGCTATAGTATTATTATTCACATTGCATGTAATGCTTATATGCACTATTTACTGCAGACTTTGCTGATTTTTGTGTTGATTTCAGTCTAGTGACACAGAACTCTATTCTTAGTTACTTTGGCAAAGTGATTATACTGTCTAGCAGACTGTGTCTAAACCTACCTTTTGTATGCTCTTTTATATTTAAACCACCATTTATTCTAACACATATCAATACATGGAGTTCATACCCCTAAACTGGCTTGTGTCTGTTTCCTGTTACTAATTCACAGTCGAGTTAAAAGGTATCCACACTCAGGGCTGCTGTTACAAATCACGGGGCCTGTATAGCCTATCTAGCCTAAAAAAAAAAATGTAACACAATGTTTTTGCTAAAAATGGGCAAAAATCATTATTAGCGGACACAAACTCAAGATAACTTAGAAACGTATGTTGAACAGGAGGGTACGGTACGGGGGCAGGAAGGTACAGTACAGGGGGGCAGGAGAGTACAGTATGGGGGGTAGGAGGGCACAGTACAGAAGTTAGGAGGGTACAGTACAAGGGAAAAGAGTAAGAGGGGACAGGAAGGTACAGTATGGGGGGTCGTTCAAAGAAAGTGGACACACTGTCCCTTTAAAATCCAAAAGTGCTAATGTGCAGCAGTCCTTATTTATATTTTATTTAATAATTATGAGATCATTCATAATTTATTGTAGCTGCATTTGATCTGCAGTTAGTTGACTTCATTCAAGCTACTTTTGCATTCCCACAGATGGGGGGGGAGGGAATTGGGCGCAGTTCTGAAGCGAACAACTATCAACACTGATTCTAAATCCGACATCCAATTTCATTAATATTGACAAAGTACCTGAACAGACCCCTGATTTGCTAGTTGCTATGAGATGAACAAACTAGTGCAAAATTAGTAAAAAAAAAAACAATTTCACAATCTATTTAAGAAGAAAATGTATATGCACTGTACCGTTTAATAGAAAAGCCTGCAATTTATATTGTTTAGCCTGGTTCTAATGTACATTAACCACTTAAGCCCCGGACCAATACGCAGCATAAAGACCAGGCCCCTTTTTGCGATTCGGCACTGCGTCGCTTTAACTGACAATTGCGCAGTCGTGCGACGTGGCTCCCAAACAAAATTGACGTCCTTTTTTTCCCCACAAATAGAGCTTTCTTTTGGTGGTATTTGATCACCTCTGCGGTTTTTATTTTTTGCGCTATAAACAAAAATAGAGCGACAATTTGAAAAAAAATCAATATTTTTTACTCTTTTCTATAATAAATATCCCCCAAAAATATATAATTTTTTTTTTCCTGAGTTTAGGCCGATACGTATTCTTCTACATATTTTTTGTAAAAAAAATGCAATCGCCGTTTATTGATTGGTTTGCGCAAAAATTATAGCGTTTACAAAATAGGGGGTAGTTTTATGGCATTTTTATTATTTATTTATTTTTACTAGTAATGGCGGCGATCAGCAATTTTTTTCATGACTGCGACATTATGGCAGACACATCGGACACTTTTGACACATTTTTGGGACCATTGTCATTTTTACAGCGATCAGTGCAATAAAAATGCACTGGTTACTGTAAAAATTACACTGGCAGTGAAGGGGTTAACCACTAGGGGCGCTGAAGGGGTTAAGTGTGCCTAGGGGAGTGATAACTACTCTGAGGGGGCGTGGCTACGAGTGACACGTGACCGATCTCCGCTCTGATTACACAGAGCGGAGATCGGTGACATTGTCAGTAGGGGAGCAAGGAGATGTTGTGTTTACACTAACATCCCCCCACTCCATGCCTCCGTGAGACGATCGCACGGATCCCCGACTCACGGGGAAGGCAGGGGGGGGGTCGCGAGTGCGCTGCCGGCAGCGCACGCGTGACCCCCACGTCGGCCAGTTAAAGGGGACGTACAGGTACGTGATTGTGCCTGTACGAGCCATTCTGCCGACGTATATATACAGTGGCTGGTCCTTAAGTGGTTAAACAGAGGCAGCCAAATAAAAAATAAATTGCTGGCAGTATTCTGTGGTTTGGCAACTCTATTGTTTTAGTAATATGCACAGTGTAGAGTTAAGGTAACCTGTAATAAACCTGGCACTTCAAACACAGATGAAGCAAAAATACAGAAACAAAGTAAAAAAACACATTGCAAAGACATACACTGTTTTAGGCAGGCGTGAATAAATGCTGCCTTAAAAAATATATATATATACCGGTATATATATACAGTATATATATATACTGTATATATATATATATATATATATATATATATATATATATATTTTTTTTTTTTGTCAATTTACAAAATGCAAAGTGAACAAACAAAAGAATCAATCTAAATCAAATCAATATTTGGTATGACTATACTTTGCATTCAAACCAGCATCAATTCCTTATACTTTTAACACTTACACAAAGTCAGGGATTTTGTAGGATTAGAGGGGTTAGAGGTCAGAAGTTTTTTTTATCCTAATGCATTCTATGCATTAGGATAAAAAGCCTTCTTTGTGCAGCAGCCCCCCTCAGCCCCCAAATACTTACCTGAGCCACATCTCTGTGCAGTAATGTCCACAAATGTCTCGGCCATCTGAGATTCTCCCTCCTGATTGGCTGACACACAGTAGCTGTGCCATTGGCTCCCACTGCTGTCAATCAAGGTCAGCTAGCCAATCAGGAGAGAGAGGGAGTGGGCCTGGGCTGCAGCTCTGTGTCTGAATAGACTTAGGAAGCTTTGACTGGGCTCAGGTGCCCCCATAGCAAACTGTTTGCTCTGAGGGCACTCAACAGGAGTGAGGGCCAGGAGAAAAGAAGAGGGACCTGAGAAGAGGAGGATCTGGGCTGCTCTGTGCAAATCCACTGCACAGAGAAGGTAAGTATAAAATATTTGTTATTTTATAGAAAAAAATGAGACTTTACAATAACTTTAACCAATTATTCCAAGCAGGTGCTAATGATCATCAATTTCATATGTAGGTTGAAACACAGTCATTAACTGAAACAGAAACAGCTTTGTAGGAGGCTTAAAACTGGGTGAGGAACATCCAAACTCTGCTACTAAGGTGAGGTTGTGGAAGACAATTTCATGTCACAGGTCATAGATCAGGGCAAGAATGAGCACAGCAAGGTGGTTATATTGCATCAGCAAAGTCTCTCCCAGGCAAAGATTTCAAAGTAGACTGGGATTTCAAGATGTGCTGTTTAAGCTCTTTTGAAGAAGAACAAAGCAACGGGCAATGTTTAAAACTATAGACACAGTGGTCAGCCAAGGAAACTTAGTGCAACCAATGAAAGACACATCATGCATATTTCTCTTCAAAATCAGAAGATGTGCAGTAGTGGTTTGAGCATGCAACTGGCAGAAAACGGGAGCCAAGTACAGCCATCTACTGTCTGGAGAAGTCTGGCCAGAAGTAGTCTTCATGGAAGAATTGTAGCCAAAAAGCCATACCTCTGACGTGGAAACAAGGCTAAGCTGCTCAACTATGCATGAAAACATAGGAGAGGGGGTGGAGAAAAATGGCAGCAGGTGCTCTAGACTCATGAGTCAAAATTTAAAATATTTGGCTTTAGCAGGAGGCTGTTTGTTAACTGAAGGGCTTGAGTGTGGTACAATGAGTGTCTGCAGGCAACAGTGAAGCACGGTGGAGGTTCCTTGCAAGTTTGGGACTGCATTTCTGCAAATGAAGTTGGAGGATACTTATCTATCATGCCATACCATCAGGGAGGCATGTAACTAGGCCCCAAGTTTATTCTGTAGCAGATCAATGACCCCAGACATACAACCAATGTCATTAAGAACTATCTTCAGAATAATGCATCCTGGAAGTGATGATTTGGCCTCGACAGAGGCCTGATCTCAACATTCTTAAGTCTGTCTGGGTTTTACATGAAGAGACAGAAGGATCGGAGGCGGCCTCCATCCACAGAAAAAAAAAAGTCTGGTGCACAGAGAGTTAAATGTCTAGCAAGCATAGATTTCTATAACTGAAGTACTCAAGGTTACAAAGGATTCATAGAGTTCATTCATCTATAAGGGTTAAATTAGGAAAGGGCTATGACCACCTTCAGCTGCTGTCCTCAGAGTTGTGACTGGCTCTGTGTATAAACCAAAAGGGGAAAGAAGAGGGGAGGAACGCACCATATAAGTGTAGTATTGCCAAGTAAAACTTTAATAACAGTGGATTAAGAACACTTACAAGAATTCAATAAAATACATGCTCATCTGATTGACATTGTGTCAGTCTCTCCTTTTTCCATCCTGCAAGACTGCTATCGTTAGTTCCAGCTGCTGGAGATGGTGATGGCTGGGCTCAGAAGCCTGGAGGAGCCCCAGAAGTTCACGCTAACTAGGGTGGAATGCACGGGTGGAAGTGACGTCATTAGTAGGACAGGAGAACCACGTGGAGGACAGGCTTTTCACTCAGAGCATCTAGCTCCTTCTACAGGCATACAGGACCATTGCTATGAAGGACTATTTATAGTGTATCATGGAGCCACGACCAGAGGACTACAACAACCAGCGGCTCCAGCGCATATAAAATATTAAATTAGCAGCAAATAGCAAAAATATACATAATATAAATAATTGTACTGTATATATATATATATATATATATATATATATATACAGTTGAGATCAAATTTATGAATACTCTGGCAGAGGTTGTGACATTTTGGCATTAATATTAAAAATATGACTGATCATGCCAAAAAACTGTCTTATATTTAAGGATAGTGATCACATGTTGCCATTTATTATCACATAGTTTTTTGGATCCTTTTTAAATCATAATGATAACAGAAATCACCCAAATGACCCTGATTAAGAAGTGAAAAATTCGGGCCTCTTTTGATACCAAGCCAAGGTCAGGTAGACCAAGAAATTTTGCAGCCACAACTGGCCGAAGAATTGCCCAGGATACAAAGAAAAACCCACAGGTAACCTCATAAGAAATACAGGCTGCTCTCAAAAAAGACAACGTGGTTGTTTTTAATGAGCACAATTCAACGATACTTGAACAAAAAAGAGCTGCATAGTTGAGCTGCCAGAAGGAAGCCTTTACTGCGCCAATGCCACAAAAAGCCCAAATGAGGCATGTCAAGATGTTGTTGGGCATATTGTAACTAGGCTTTTTGGGGAACTTGTGCAGTAAAGGCTTCTTTCTGGCAACTTGACCATGCAGCTCTTTTTTGTTCAAGTATCAGCATATTGTGCTCCTTAAAAACAACCACACCATCTTTTTCCAGAGCAGCCTGTATTTCTCCTGAGGCTACCTGTGGGTTTTTCTTTGTATCCTGAACAGTTACTGGGGCAGTTGTGGCTGAAATATTTCTTGATCTACCCGACCTTGGCTTGGTATCAAGAGATCCCCAAATTTTCTGCTTCTTATTAAATGATTGAACAGTACTGACTGGCATATTCAAGGCTTTAGATATCTTTTTATATCCTTTTCCATCTTTGTAAAGTTTCATTAACTTGTTCTGCAGGTCTTTTGACTGTTCTTTTCTGCTCCTCATGGCTTAGTATCTAGCCTGCTTAGTGCATCCATGTGAGAACTAACAAACTCATTGACTATTTATACACAGACACTAATTGCGTTTTAAAAAGCCACAAATGTGGGAAATTAACCTTTAATAGGCATTTAACCTGTTGTCAGGTCACCTGAGGCCAGATGACAGATGCACACCGTAGGTCAGGAGTGCACCACAAGGTAGTGAACCCTATGGCTGACTGCTGCAGATGGAACACTGGGTGGTTAAGGAAGGTAGGTCCACTGGAGCACAAACAGGGATCCCACAGGGAGCTAGAGGCCAAGATTCCCCAGGGTGCAGAGTCTAAGATCCAGCAGGTGTTCACCAGAGCCTCTAGTGGTGAGGATGGACTGTGCTGCAACTGGATCCAGGTCGCGGCCCCCAGAGTCCCCTAGCTCACGCTCCGTAGGGTATAGAGGATAGAGGGGAAGCAGCAGCTCAGGATAAAAGAGATAGTGAGGGGATAAGCCAAGGTCAGGGCGACAAGCAGACAAGGATAAACAAAGGACAAGCCAAAGGTCAAGTTCACAAGCAGACAGGGATAGTCGAGAACAAACCAATAGCGTTAACACAGACGTAGCACACGGCAAGCAGGAACCCAAACACACAATGCTTAACAAACAACGTTGATCAGCACGGCTGGCTTGCAGTGCACAGGTTAATATAGTGTTCCCTGATAGGCCCTAGGATGGGGCCATGCTTGGAGGAGAGATTATAAAAGCAGCCAGGTGAGAGTGTCTGGCCTCTAAGGTGAACACATGGAGAGGTAAGCAGCTGAGAGACAAACATTACTGTATAACCATGACACCTGTGTGTGCCACCTTCTGTGTTTATACCAAGGCCAAACATTCCAGGGTATGTAAACTTTTCATCAGGTCCATTTGGGTGATTTCTGTTATCACTATGATTTTAAAAGGAGCCAAAAAAATATGTGATAATAAAAGGCTTCATGTGATCACTATCCTTGAATAAAAGACAGTTTGGCTTGATTAATTCTATTTTCAATATAAATGCCAAAATTTTAAAATTTCTGCCAGGATGTGCAAACTTTTGAGCACAACTGTATATGTGTATATATATATATAGATATATATATCTATGTATATAATAAAAACATTACAAAAATACAATATAAATATATGTTTTCATAAAGTAATAAGTAGAAGTGATGTACTAGGTAAAACAATGTATAACTATATATTAGGGATGAGCTTCGAGTTCGAGTCGAACTCATGTTCGACTCGAACATTGCCTGTTCGCCCGTTCGCCGAACAACAAACAATTTGGGGTGTTCGCGGCAAGTCTATGGGAGAAATCTAGAGTGCTAATTATAAAGGCTTATATGCAAGTTATTGTCCTAAAAAGTGTTTGGGGACCTGGGTCCTGCCCCAGGGGACATGTATCAATGCAAAAAAAAGTTTTAAAAACTGCCGTTTTTTTAGGAGCAGTGATTTTAATAATGCTTAAAATGAAACAATAAAAGTGAAATATTCCTTTAAATTTCATACCTGGGGGGTGTGTATGATATGCATGTAAAGTGGTGCATGTTTCCCGTGCTTAGAACTGTCCCTGCACAAAGTGTCATTTTTGAAGGAAAAAAAGTCATTTAAAACTCACTCGCGGCTATAATGAATTGTCGGCTTTTATCAATACATAGAAAAGTCATTGATAAAAAAAAAAAAAAAGCGTGGGGGTTCCCCCAAATTCAATTACCAGGCCCTTTAGGTCTGGAATGGATATTAAGGGGAAAGCCGCCACAAATTAAAAAAAAAATGGCGTGGGGTTCCCCCTAAATATCCATACCAGGCCCTTGAGATCTGGCATGGATTTTAAGGGGAACTCCACGCCAAATTTAAAAGAAAATGGCGTGGAGTCCACCCAAAAATCCATACCAGACCCTTATCCGAGCACACAACCTGGCCGGCCGCAGGGGAAGAGGGGGGACGAGAGAGCAGCCCCCCCTCCCTCCTGAACCGTACCAGGCCACATGCCCTCAACATGGGGAGGATGTCCCCATGTTGATGGGGACAAGGGCCTCATCCCCACAACCCTTGCCCGGTGGTTGTGGGGGACTGCGGGCGGGGGGCTTATCGGAATCTGGAAGACCCCTTTAACAAAGGGGACCTCCAGATCCCCCCCCATGTGAATTGGTAAGGGGTACATTGTACCCCTACCATTTCATGAAGAAAGTGTCAAAAAATGTAAATAAAAACACACACACCTTGGAAAAGTCCTTTATTAAAAAAAAATAATAATAATAATAAAAAAAAAACATTCCAGCGATGAAATCCAGTGTCCCGCGGCGATCCCGATGTCCAGCGCTGTCCGTCATTGTTTGTGCCTGTGCGGACCTGATGGGGAACTTCCTCCGCTGTGTTTTAAATGTATAGACCCGCCCCTTCTAAAGTTCCCCATCAGGTCCGCTCAGCGGACCAGATGCGGAACGAGAGAAGGGGCGGGTCTATTCATGTATTACACAGCGAACAAAGTTCCCCATCAGGTCCGCTCCCTCGGTATGTCAGACCCCGCCTACGTCATTGGTCTGAGCGGGAAACTTCCTTCACTGTGTAAGTTCCCCGCTCAGGCCAATGACGTAGGCGAGGTCGGACATACCGAGGGGGCGGACCTGATGGGGAACTTCGTTCGCTGTGTAATACATGAATAGACCCGCCCCTTCTCTCGTTCCGCATCTGGTCCGCTGAGCGGACCTGATGGGGAATTTTAGAAGGGGCGGGTCTATACATTTAAAATACAGCGGAGGAAGTTCCCCATCAGGTCCGCACAGGCACAACCAATGACGGACAGCGCTGGACATCGGGATCGCCGCGGGACACTGGATTTCATCGCTGGAATGTTTTTTTTTTTAATCATTTTTTTATTTTTTAATAAAGGACTTTTCCAAGGTGTGTGTGTTTTTATTTACATTTTTTGACACTTTCTTCGTGAAATGGTAGGGGTACAATGTACCCCTTACCAATTCACATAGGGGGGGCTGGGATCTGGGGGTCCCCTTTGTTAAAGGGGTCTTCCAGATTCCGATAAGCCCCCCGCCCGCAGACCCCCACAACCACCACCGGGCAAGGGTTGTGGGGATGAGGCCCTTGTCCCCATCAACATGGGGACATCCTCCCCATGTTGAGGGCATGTGGCCTGGTACGGTTCAGGAGGGAGGGGGGCCGCTCTCTCGTCCCCCCCTCTTCCCCTGCGGCCGGCCAGGTTGCGTGCTCGGATAAGGGTCTGGTATGGATTTTTGGGGGGACTCCACGCCATTTTTTTTTAAATTTGGGTTGGAGTTCCCCTTAAAATCCATGCCAGATCTCAAGGGCCTGGTATGGATATTTAGGGGGAACCCCACGCCATTTTTTTTTTAATTTGTGGGGGGTTCCCCTTAATATCCATTCCAGACCTAAAGGGCCTGGTAATTGAATTTGGGGGAACCCCCACGCTTTTTTTTTTATCAATGACTTTTCTATGTATTGATAAAAGCCGACAATTCATTAATAGCCGCGAGTGAGTTTTAAATGACTTTTTTTCCTTCAAAAATGACACTTTGTGCAGGGACAGTTCTAAGCACGGGAAACATGCGCAACTTTACATGCATATCATATACACACCCCCCAGGTACGAAATTTAAAGGAATATTTCACTTTTATTTTTTCATTTTAAGCATTATTAAAATCACCGCTCCCGTAAAAACGTCTATTTTTTAAACCTTTTTTTGCATTGATACATGTCCCCTGGGGCAGGACCCGGGTCCCCAAACACTTTTTAGGACAATAAATTGCATATTAGCCTTTATAATTAGCACTTTAGATTTTGAACGTTGAAGCCATTGTATTTAATAGGGTTCTAAAGTTCACACGAACATTCTGTCTGTTTGCATGTTCTGGTGCGAACCGAACAGGGGGGTGTTCGGCTCATCCCTGCTATATATGTGTATACATGCACTACATGAGAAAAAGAAGCATGCAATATATACCACAACAACAGCTTTAACCACTTGCCTACAGGGCACTTTCACCCCCTTCCTGCCCAAGCCATTTTTCAGCTTTCAGCGCTGTCACACTTTGAATGACAATTGTGCAGTCATGCAACACTGTACCCAAATTACATTTTTATCATTTTTTTCCCACAAATAGAGCTTTCTTTTGGCTGTATTTGATCACCTCTGCGGTATTTTATTAATTTTTATATATATTCTTGCACTATAAACAAAAGAAGAGGGACAAGTTTGAAAAAAAACACAATATTTTTTACTTTTTGCTATAATAAATATCCTTCTTTTTTTTTTTTAAACAAATTTTTTCCTCAGTTTAGGCCGATACGTATTCTTCTACATATTTTTGGTAAAAAAAAAATCGCAATAAGCGTATATTGATCGGTTTGCGCAAAATTTATAGCAGCTACAACATAGGGGATAGATTTCTAGCATTTCTATAAAAAATATTTTTATACTAGTAATGGCGGCGATCAGTGATTTTTATCGTGACTGCGATATTGCGGCGGACACATCGGACACTTTTGACACATTTTTGGGACCATTCACATTTATACAGCGATCCCTGCTATAAAAATGCATTAATTACTGTATAAATGTGACTGGCAGGGAAGGGGTTAACACTAGGGGGCGAGGAGGGGGTTAAATGTGTTGCCTGGGAGTGATTCTTACTGTGAGGGGAGGGGACTGACTGGGGAAGGTGACCAATGGTTGTCCCCATGTACAAGGGAGTAGGGACACACCATCGGTCTCCTCTCCCTGACAGGACGTGGATCTCTGTGTTTACACACAGAGATCCATGGTCCTGCTCAGTTACTGGGCATTCTCGGGTGCCCGGGCATGCGCATCGGGTCCCCAGCGCCCCCTAGTAGCTTTGTCATATGACGTCCGCCCAGAACAATAGGGTCTTCCGCCCGCCGTCATTTGACGGCGGGCGGTGGACAAGCAGTTAAACAACTTTATACACTCACCCTTTTGTGCTAAAAACTATTGTACTTACTCTGGAAGTCCGAATTTCAAAATAAGGAAAGTGACCTTAAGGGTACACTGAAAAGTAATTTAAAAAAACAGGAAATATATTTCTTATAATTTACTTGTCCCAAGACATTTTCTGGAGCATCACAATAAATCCACCTGAGGACTCAAGGTATGGGTCATTAAGACCATCCCTTTGACATTCCCTTCGGCAGAACATTTTAAACGCTTATGTCAACAAGAAACATATTAGATTTTTTCTCTCAATTCCCTCATTCCAGGGGGATTGAATGAAGAGATTGAGGTCCATACACTGTTTTAAATGTTCTGATTCACATCATACACTGAGTAATGCATGGTTATAATTGCGTCTGTTTTTTGCCCATCCCTCTACATACTTTCCTTTTTAACATCATATTGAAAATTTGTAGACATGTTAATTTTTCTCTGTTTCTGATAATTACCTGTTATTTTTTAATTATCTTTCAGTGGACCCTTAAGGTCACTCTCCTTTTGTGCTAACAACTATTGTACTTTGGAGAGGAGAATAAGTAAATAGACCCCCATATATCTTCATAGGTCTGAAGTCCAAAATAAGGAGAGTGACCTTAAAGTGATTGTAAAGGCTTGTTTTTTGTTTTGTTTTGTTTTTAAATAATAAACATGTTATACTTACCTCCTCTGTGCAGTTGGTTTTGCACAGAGCAGCCCAGATCCTCCTCTTCTCGGGTCCCTCTTTGCTCCTCCTAGTTTCTTCATCATTTGAGTGCCCCTCAGCCAGCAGATTGCTACAGGTTGCCACCCAAGCCGAGTCAGAGCTCTGTGCAGCCATTCAGACATGGAGCTCCAACCTGGCCCTGCCCCCTTTCTCTCCTGATTGTCTGACTGACTTTGATTGACAGCTGTGGGAGCCAATAGCGCTGCTGCTCTGTCTAAGCCAATCAGGAGGAGTGTACTGATGGCTGAAGGGATTGTGGACATTGCTGGTGTCATGTATCTGGTGGGTGAGCCTGACATGTAGAGGAAGGCCTCTCATACAGCTCCAGCTCGAGGGCCACTGATAGTGAGACAGCAGACCCTGGAGCACGGCGGGGTAAGAGTGCCTATGATCAGTCCAGAAGTCTGTGCATGTAGTAGCCAGGAACTCACGAGCAGGAAGCCAGACTCGGCAGGTAACAGGCAAGGGAGGTGGCAGACAGGCTGGCAGACTTGGCAGGAGACAAGCAGGGGTGCACCACAGGAAGCAGGAGCTGTAGCAGGCTTGAAGAGCTGGAAGCAGGGTCAGACGAGCCCGGATCGGCAACAGACAGGCGGATCAGGCATAGACAGCAGGCAGAAGTGTAGTCGGGTCACAGGCAGGTTTTGGCAACAGATGGGAAGATCAGGCATAAACAGCAGGCAGAAGCGTAGTCAGGTTACAGGCAGGTTTTGGCAACAGATGTTGGGTAACAGGAACTGGAGGCAGAGATCAGTCTGTAGGAAGCCAAAGGTCAGGGCAGGAAGCAGGCAGAGGTAGTCAGAAGCAAGCCGGATCGATATCAGAAGTCAACACACATGAATCAGGATTCAGGTAAATGCTGTAGACGAAGCAGCAATCAGTCAGCGATGAAGCTCCGTTTAAATAGGCCGTCTGGCGCCATTCCTGGTGACAGGTGCGCACACGCACACGCGACCGCATTCACACATGCACGTTTGCAGAAGTGCCTGTGGCTGTTCTGGTTATTCTTGGTTGGCACCTGCGCACAGGCATGCGCCTGGAGATGGCAACGGTACCCCGCAGACGTCTTTCCTGACATTGCCCCCTCCTTTCGGCAGCCTCCAGATGCCCAGTTGGTTCTTCTTCTGGGGATGACTGCGGAAGAAGGTGTGAACCAAGTCCATAGTGTGCTCAGGTTCCCAGGAGTTTTCCTCCGGCATATAACCCTTCCACTTAATTGCAGTCGACCCCTTCTCCTCCTGCAATCTACAATTGCTTCCACCTCGAACTCCTCGTCTCCATTGATGATCACAGGTTCAGGCGGTCTAGTCTGCCGATTAGGAAAAGGATCCGGCACTGTGGGTTTTAAAAAAGACACATGGAACACCGGATTTATCCTGAAGGAGTCTGGTAAAGATAGTTCATACGAAACGTTGTTAGTCTTCCTTCTTACTGGAAATGGTCCCAGAAATGTGGGAGCAAGCTTCTTCGACAGACAAGCCAGTCTCAGATTGGTTGTGGCCAACCAAACCTGGTCTCCTGGCTGCAGGATCAGCTCCCCCCTTCTCCTTCTGTCAAAAGACCTCTTATTATCCTCCTGTGCTTTAGTTACGGCCTCTTGCAACAGCTTATTGTTACAATTGAAGAAATCCACTGTATTCTGAATGACTGGAACCGAAGACTCTGGGACAAGGTCGGGCAGGAAGGTGGGATGGAAGCCATAATTTGCGAAGAAAGGAGAATGCTTGGTGGCTGCATGACAGGAATTATTATAAGCAAACTCAGCTAATGGTAGGAGAGATACCCAGTCCTTCTGGACAATGACGTGAAGTAATGGATGTTTTGTTCAAACATCTGATTAGTCCGTTTGTTTTGTCCGTTAGACTGTGGGTGGCTTGCAGATGACATAGAGAGTTTGATCTTTAGGGTCTCACAGAGTGACCTCCAGAATCTAGATGTAAATTGGACCCCTCGGTCTGAGACAATATCAACAGGCACCCCATGGAGAAGTGGGCCATCTTGGACAGCTGATCGACTATAACAAAGATGGCCGTACAATGTTCAGAGGGTGGTAATTCTACTATAGAGTCCATAGAGATCATGGACCAAGGCCTGTCGGGCACAGGCAGAGGTCTGAGCAAGCCCCAAGCCTTGTTTCGGGTGCTTTTATTTCGGATACAGGTGATGCATGCATCCACGTAGCTCTTACAGTCCTTTTCCAGATTAGGCCACCAGAATTTGCATTGCACCAGTTCCGTTGTCTTGCCAATTCCGTAGTGTCCTGCTAAGGGATGGTCACAACAGAATCCCGGAACTGGCATCCGAACCTCTTCCGGGACAAAGACTCGGTCCCCTCTCCAAAGAAGACTCTCTCTTGCCTGAAAGGTATACCTGATAGGACCAGGGGTAACTGTAGATGCCTGCTTTAGCTGTGACACAAGATCAGTCTGTAGTAACAGGAAGTTTCTCGCTGGCAGGATAGTATCTGGCACTGGCAAGTCCTTAGGATCCTAAAACATGCGCGACAGCGCATCGGGCTTGACATTCTTAGACCCAGGTCTACAGGTGATATGGAATAGGAACCTCGAGAAGAAAAGTGCCCATCGGGCCTGGCGATGTTTCAGCCATTTGACAGTTCTTAAATACTCAAGGTTTTTATGATCTGTGAATTCTTGAGACCTTGACTTTGGGTCAGAACTAGGGTGACCACGTGTCCCGGATTGCACGGGATTGTCTCTTAATTTAGATTTGTGTCCCGGGGAACTTCATTCCGGGACAATACAGTGTGCCCTGCAGATTCTCTTCTCACTGAGTGACATGGCAGAGAGGGGACGCCTACTAGGAAGAAGTGAGAACTGAGAGGTCGAAGAGACAGTCAAGTGTGTAAGTGTGCAGATGTGCTGTAAAAAAATTCTATCAATTTTACTGCTGTCACAAGGAATGTAACCATCCTTTGTAACAGGTACTTTTTATGGAGAGATCTGGGGTCTATAAGACCCTAAATCCCTCCTCTTAAAAGAATTTGAACACACCAAAATTGGTGTGTTTGAATGCTTTAGATTTTTTTTAAATGGTGCCGTCGGGGTGAACTGGAAGTGATGTCATTTAATCTCTTCTGGGTTACCATATCTGACGGCCGAACAAAGCCAATCCGGCCTTTGTTTGGCATGCTGATCAGCCTGGGAAAGCGCAGGCTGATTGATCCCTGTGAGACAGGAGATCACGGTAAAGCCCCAGAAGGTGGCGGGAGGGGGGCGTCCTCTCCCACTGCTTGTAAAAAGCAATTCAGTGGTTAGTTAGCCGCTAGGATTGCTTTTACAAGAAAGGCGACCATCGGCCCTAAAAAAAACAGTACTGGGATGATGCCTGCAGCTGCAGGCATCATCCCGGTACAACCACTTCAAGTCCAATGACAAACCAGGTACGTGACTTGTGGACTAGTGATTATTAAGCTATGGGGTGGAGAAGAAGGGCAAAGGAATACGAATTTAAGAGAGAGAGGACACTGGTGTGAGAAGAGTATATCAATAGACCATATTACAGGGTAGCGAGTAGAAAACAGACTTGAAATGTGAGTACTGCAAGGGGGGATATAGGTTCATTTGCAGTATGAGCACTGATATTTGTAGATACTTTCTTGTTTCTGGCTTAGATGAACTGCCAAGAGAAGTAAAGTTGGGCAAACAGTTCGAGCCAAGCAAAAGTTTGGCCCAAACATCACCCTTTTGCCCGTTCAGCAAACACCCAAATTTGCGGGGCGATCAGCAGGATGTTCCTCCACCGAGCACCCCACAATGCACTGCGCACTGCACAGTGCATTCTTAGCCCTGATTTGGCAAAGCTTTGCCCAATCAGGACTCAGTGAATAGCTGGTTGTTAAGGAGCAGGCCGGGAAGCCGGCCCCAGCCTCCTTAACAATGGATGAGTCATCATCTGTCAGGGCTGACATCTGAATGAAAAAAAAAAACATGTCGGCAATAGAATTTTTTTAAAATATGGCGTGGGGGTCCCCCCCAATTCATATCAGGCCCTTTGGGTCTGGTATGGATTTTAAAGGGAACCCCATGTCACCGTCATGCTGAGTCAGTGAGGTCAGTGACGTCACATGGGAGCAGTGCCAACAGATGACGTCGCCAGCTGGCCCCGCTCCTTACCTACACGAGAACTGCCAAGCTGCGGAGCCTGCAGTTGGTGGTTAGCCTTTGTCGCGGGTGGAGGTTTTTTTTTGGGTCCAGCGGTGGCTGGTGGTGGATCTAAATGGGGGGTATTGTTTTTTTGAATTGTCAAAAGCTGTGTCTGTGTTTTTATTTATTTTTACTTTTTTTGGGTGATTTGGTAGGGGTACAATGTACCTCATATTTATCTGGGGTCTGGGGTCCCTCTTGTTAAAGGAGACTTATAAATTCCGACAAGCCCTCTGCTTGCACACCCCCACAATCACAGCCCAGCGTTGGGTGAATAGACCCTTGTCCCCATCAACATGGGGACAAGGTGCTTTGGGGTGGGTGGGGCAGAGCCCTCCCTGACCCAAAGCACACCCCCCATGTTGAAGGCATGTGGTCTAGTATGATTCAGGAGGGGGGCGCTCGCTCATCCCCCCATTCCTGGCCTGCCAGGCTGCATGCTCATATAAGGGTCTGGTATGGATTTGGGGGGGGGGCAATATTATTTTAACATTTTGGCATGGGGTTCTCCTTAAAATCCATACCAGACCTCAAGGGTCTGTTTGTTTCTATTGCTGGCAACGGTATGGTATTGGCGGCAATTTAAATGTCATTTTTTTTCTTTATAAATGTCAGTTTTGCTGCAGCAGGTTCTATACATAGTACAGATGTGCCACTTACAGGCAGACTAAGGGGACCCCCCAGGTACTATATTTAAAATAATGTTTCATTTTTATTATTTCACTTTAAGCATCATTAAAATCCCTGTTCCTGTAAAAATGATCTTCTTAAAAAAAATGTCTGCATTGATACATACCTGGGCCCCCATACCCTTTTTATGCCCAATAACTTGCATATACGCCTTCAAAATGGGCACTTTAGATTTTATTAAGTTCAGGTCTCATAGTCTTTAATAGGGTTCAGATATTGGGACCAAACTTTTGCGGTGTTTGAGAGTTCTGGCACAAACCGAACCAGGGGGTAGTCGGCCCAACTCTAATGAGAAGTTACCACATCACTTACGGTAAGTAGAAATGATCGCTTTAATAGAAAGCATGAAGGAAGATGTCTCTGACCACTTGGCATAGTGCTTATCCCTCAGTGATTGTTATTATTATATAAATATGGGGAGTGGGTGAGTGTCAAATATTTACTTAGAAAGGAACTGATAAGATGCACAACCATGAAAGAGAAAGCTTTCACACTAAAGTAACCTCTTCATTTGTCCGATATTCTCATCGTGTGTACGAAGCTTAGCCACTTAAGCCCCGGACCAATACGCAGCATAAAGACCAGAGGTGATTTTACAATTTGGTACTGCGCTGCTTTAACTGGAAATTGTGCGGACATGCAATGTTGTACCCAAACAAAATTTGCGTCCTTTTCTTGCCACAAATAGAGCTTTTTAAGGGATTTTATTTTTTTTGCGATATAAACGGTAATAGACCAAAAAGTTTGAAAAAAAATTATATTTTCTAATTTTTGTTGTAAGAAAAATCGAATAAACTCAATTTTAGTCATACATTTAGGCCAAAATGTATTCAGCCACATGTCTTTAGTAAAAAAAATGTCAATAAGCGTATATTTATTGGTTTGCGCAAAAGTTATAGCGTCTACAAACTAGGGTACATTTTCTGGAATTTACACAGCTTTTAATTTATGACTGCCTATCTCATTTATTGAGGTGCTAAAATGGCAGGGCAGTACAACCCCCCCCCCAAATGACCCCATTTTGGAAAGTAGACACCCCAAGAAAATTTCTGAGAGGCATGTTGAGCCCATTGAATTTTTTTTTTTTGTCCCAGGTGATTGAATAATGACAAAAAAATTAAAATTAGAAAAAGTTGTCACTAAATGATATATTGCTCACACATGCCATGGTTATATGTGGAATTGCACCCCAAAATACATTTTACTGCTTCTCCTGAGTACGGGGATACCACATGTGTGGGACTTTTTGGGAGCCTAGCCGAGTACGGGACCCCGAAAACCAAGCACCGCCTTCAGGATTTCTAAGGGCGCAAATTTTTGATTTCACTCCTCACTACCTATCACAGATTCGAAGGCCATAAAATGCCAAAATAGCACAAACCCCCCCCCCCCAAATGACCCCATTTTGGAAAGTAGACACCCCAAGGAAATTGCTGAGAGGCATGTTGAGCCTATTGAATATTTTTTTTTGTCCCAAGTGATTGAATAATGACAAAAAAAAAAAGAAAAAAAAATTACAAAAAGTTGTCACTAAATGATATATTGCTCACACATGCCATGGTTATATGTGGAATTGCACCCTAATATAAATTTTGCTGCTTCTCCTGAGTACGGGGATACCACATGTGTGGGACTTTTTAGGAGTCTAGCCGCGTACGGTACCCCGAAAACCAAGCACTGCCTTCAGGATTTCTAAGGGCGCGATCTTTTGGTTTCACTCCTCACTACCTATCACAGTTTCGAAGGCCATAAAATGCCAAAATAGCACAAAACCCCCCCAAATGACCCCATTTTGGAAAGTAGACACCCCAAGCTATTTGCTGAGAGGCATGGTGAGTATTTTACAGCTCTCATTTGTTTTTGAAAATTAAGAAAGAAAATAATATTTTATTTTTTTTCAATTTTCAAAACTTTGTGACAAAAAGTGAGATCTTCAAAATACTCACCATACCTCTCAGCAAATAGCTTGGGGTGTCTACTTTCCAAAATGGTGTCATTTGGGGGGGTTTGTGCCATCTGTGAATTCCATTGCCTCCGAAACTGTGATAGGCAGTGAGGAGTGAAATCAAAAATTTACACCCTTAGAAAGCCTGAAGGCGGTGCTTGGTTTTGGGGTCCTGTACGCGGCTAGGCTCCCCAAAAGTCCCACACATGTGGTATCCCCGTACTCAGGAGAAGCAACAGAATGTATTTTGGGGTGTAATTCCACATATGCCCATGGCATGTTTGCGCAATATATCATTTAGTGACAACTTTGTGCAAAAAATAAATAAAAAATTGTCTTTTTTTCTGAAACTTGTGTCAACATATAAAATATTCCATGGACTCGACATGCCTCTCAGCAAATAGCTTGGGGTGTCTACTTTCCAAAATGTGGTAATTTGCGGGGGGTTTGAACTGTCCTGGCATTTTATGCACAACATTAGGAAGCTTATGTCACACATCATCCACTCTTCTAACCACTTGAAGACAAAGCCCTTTCTGACACTTTTTGTTTACATGAAAACATATTTTATTTTTTTGCAAGAAAATTACGTTGAACCCCCAAACATTATATATATTTTTTAAAGCAAAGGCCCTACAGATTAAAATGGTGGGTGTTGCATTTTTTTTTCCGCACAGTATTTGCGCAGCGATTTTTCAAACTTTTTTAAATTTTAATGTACTAAAACACAATATATTGCCCAAATGTTTGATGAAATAAAAAAGATGATCTTAGGCCGAGTACATGGATACCAAACACGACATGCTTTAAAATTTCGCACAAACGCGCAGTGGCGACAAACTACATACATTTTTAAAACCCTTTAAAAGCCTTTACAGGTTACCACATTAGATTTACAGAGGAGGTCTACTGCTAAAATTACTGCCCTAGGTCTTACCTTCGTGGTGATACCTCACATGCATGGTGCAATTGCTGTTTACATATGACGCCAGACCGACGCTTGCGTTCGCCTTTGCACAAGAGCAGGGCGGTACAGAAGTGCTTTTTTATTTTTTTCATTATTAATTTTGCTTTTTTATTTTATTTTTAAACTGTTCTTTCCATAATTTTTTTTTTTTAATCATTTTTATTGTTATCTCAGGGAATGTAAATATCCCCTATGATAGCAATAGGTAGTGACAGGTACTCTTTTTAAAAAAAAAATGGGGTCTATTAGACCCTAGATCTTTCCTCTGCCCTCAAAGCATCTGACCACACCAAGATTGGGGTGATAAAATGCTTTCCCAATTTCCCAATTGCACTTTTTATATCCGGGGGGGGGGGCATTCACTCCTACTTCTTGTAAAAGCAGTCCAGAGGCTAATTAGCCGCTAGGATTGCTTTTACATGAAAGCCGGTCGCTGGTTGAAAATAATGATACCAAGATGATACCTAAACCCACAGAAATCATTCTGGTATAACCATTCAAAGTCCAGCAACATACCAGTACGTTGCTGGTCCTTGTTGGACAGTTGGACATGTATTGTAATCTTTTTTTTCATGCAGCCTGTTGGCTGAACGAAAAAAAGAGATTGATCGGTGGGTATGCCCACCATTAGAATACCTCCCTTCATTCACCCACTTCTAATGATGGGCATACATGCACCATTTATATATGCCGAAGCATGGGGGCATCCTCCCGCAAAAGTTATGCCGCGTACACACGGTCGGACTTTTCCACGGGCAAGCCTCCGTCGGAATTTCAACCGTATGTACACGGCATTAGGAGCAAAATCGCTCCTCCGCTCCTGCTGCCCCCATGCTTCGGCATATATGCTGTTTTTTTTAACTGTGGTGGTGAAATCACCTCCTACAGCACTGGAGTCGCAGGGATCAGGCCTGTCTCTGCGAACGCTGCAGTTATGTGTGTTGTGTTTTGTAAGTGACAGTGATCGATCGATACTGCACTTGGGTGGCCTGGGCTGGACGGAGGGGCAAAACGCAGGTGCCAGCAGGTATCTGGGCTGATCCCGCTAACACTGCGTTTTTGGGAACCCTCAACTGCTGGGGATGCTAGTATAGATCTGATCAGATCAGATATTGATCTGTTCAGATACTATACCACTAAGGTGGGTGTATGCTTCACGCGTGGGTGTTAGCACTACTGGCACTAACCTGACGCTGCCTGGGGTGACGCAGACCCTCTCTGATGCTAAAACCTAATTGATATCACCCGCCGGGCGATCAGGGGGTTAAATCTTTATTGGGTTATATACGGCGGGTGCACTGACACTACAAAAAGCAAACTAACTAACCAGCGTACCCGTAACACTTATACGGTGATCACTGGTGAAAGGGTTAACTAGGGGCAATCAGGGGGTTAAAACCTTTATTAGGTAATATATGGGGGTACCTGACGCTATATAAAAACCTGACGGGGAACCTAAATAACGAAATAACTAACTGGCTAACCAGTGTCACCAGTGACACTTATGCAGTGATCACTGGTGAAAGGGTTAACTCTAGGGGAAATCAGGGGTTAAAACCTTTATTAGATAATATATGGGGGTACCTGACGCTATAAAAACCTGGCGGCGAACCTAAAAAAGTAACTGACTACCTAGCGGCACCAGCATAACTATTACAGCGATCAGAAAAACGATCGCTTAGTGACACTGGCAAAAGGGGGTGAAAGGGTTACCTGGGGGTCGATCAAGGGGTTAAACCTTTATTAGGTAATATATGGGGGTACCTGACGCTATAAAAACCTGGCGGCGAACCTAAAAAAATAACTGACTACCTATCGGCACTGGCATAACTAATACAGCGATCAGAAAAACGATTGCTTAGTGACAGTGGTGATAGGGGGTGAAAGGGTTACCTGGGGGGGCGATCAAGGGGTTAAACCTTTATTAGGGGGGGATTGGGGGGCTACCCTGGACCTAAAGGGACCTAACACTAACTGCCCTGACACTTTTACTATCACAAATGTCACTGTTTGCAGTGATCAGTAAATAAATGATCACTGCAATCAGTGACACTGTGGCTGGGGGCTGGGGGATGATCTGGGGGGTGATCTGGGGGTGACTGGGGGGGGCGATTTATGTACCTATGTGTGCTGGTGTCAGTGTACTGTTAGTGCACTAACCTGATGTCTTCTCTCCACGGCGCTCTGGACGAATAGAGCGCCGCATGGAGAGGTGACATCACTTCCTCTGCCTGTGTTTACATTACACAGGCAGGGGAAGCATTTCATTTGCCGGGAGCGATCGCGAGGGGGTGGCCAGAAACCAATGGTGGCCCCCTCATCACGGATCGCTTCCGAATGGAAAACCACCGCTCCATGTACCGGAGGGGGGTCCGATCGGACCCCCCACCCATACGAAGGCAGTCACGTAGAGGTACGTGATTGTGCCTGTCCGTGCCATTTTGCCGACGTATATGTACATGGGGCGGTCGTTAAGTGGTTAAGACAGGCCAAAGCCATAAAAATAACCTTAGCTTTTTCATCAAACAAGAAAACATGATGATAAATCTATATCAATAATGTAGATGTAAGTTTAACACTTGTAGGATTAATCAATGGGTTCGGCCCAAACTTCGCAAAAAAGTTCGAGTTCGGGACCCTAACTTGACCAAAACTTGACCCGAACCCGAACCCCATTGAAGTCAATGGGGACCCGAACTTTTGAGGACTAAAATTGCTCTAAAAAAGTAATGGAAAGGGTTAGAGGGCTGCAAATGGCAGCAAAATGTTGTTAAGAGCATAGCAAGTGCTCTGCAAACAAATGTGGATAGGGAAATAACTTAAAATAACATAAAATACATAAAAATAAAAAATAATAATCTTGACCTAGGAGGACGAGGTCCATATGGAGTAGGAGGTTGAGGTGGCGGTGGATGTAGCGGTGTAGGTGGAAGCGGCGGTGGAGGAGGATGAGGTCGCCAACACTGGTTTTTGTTTTAAATTATTTATTTTTTTCAATTAGGGTACACCCCAAAAGAGTGAGAAAGATCAAAAATACAACAATGGCTGAGTAAGGCCGGTATGCATGTCTATTCTGCACAAGGTACGGACAAGTCCTGTGGGATCCATGCCTGGTTCATTTTAATGAACGTGAGCTTGTCCACATTGGCTCTGGACAGGCGGCTGCGCTTGTCTGTGATAACGCCCCCTGCCATGCTAAATATACTTTCAATAGGCCTGACCAAATACTGCTGCAGGCTCTGTCGCCTACTCGCACCTGAGGAAGATGTTTCACTTGTGCGTGTAGCTGGCACAGATGGACCACGTCCTCTCCCTGCAACAGGAGCTCCACCAGCAGTCCCTTATTTGACGTTCTCCTCATATTTCTCAAATTTAGGATCTTGCCCTAAATGAGTGTTTTTTGAATAGCAGAATAGAAGAACAGTATCTAAAGTGTGTATCTCACACGTACAGATATGCAGGAAACGCAGCAAAAAAAATGTATTTGCCCTAAATAAAAAAAAAATTGAATAGCAAAATAGAAGAACAGTATCTAAAGTGTGTATCTCACACGTACAGATATGCAGGAAATGCACCAAAAAAAATGTATTTGCCCTAAATAAAAAAAAATTGAATAGCAGAATAGAGCAACAGTATCTAGGACTATATAGCCTGTGGGAGCCAGGCCCAACAAGCCAAAGCGTGTATATATATATATGTATATATAGATAAATATGTTTTTCTCTTTATGTTATTGCTTATACTTGTTGCGGCTATCTATCTCAATCAAATTTATTTTATAGACTCCCTACTGTGTATAACACAGTTAGGATTTGCACGGTCCAGCGACTCCATGCTTTGGCTTGTTGGGCCTGGCTCCCACAGGCTATATAGTCCTACGAGCATATCACAAGCCCCCACACTTTATTGACACCCGACCAGCAGTGTACGTAAGCTCTCAATGCGCAGGTAGACCAGGTGAGCACTGAAACTATCATCGTATATTGGGCATTATCGATATATACAAATGTTGCAATTTACTGTATGGAATGCATATCTGTTTTATACTAATGACATATTATTCTGTGTCTCACATAATTAGATGCAAACGTAGATGGATGCAGCGCCCTGACGACGCATATCTGCAAAACATGTTGGCTCTCTGCACTCTTATCCATCTATTACCACGCATCTATATTCGCATCATGGTCTAATTGCATCTTTAACTATGTCATGTTTTAATCAATGCCTTTATTAAAATTTATTATTTTTCTTATTATCGTCCCTGAGTGCTTACCTATTAACCACTTAAGCCCCGGACCATTTGGTAGCTAGAGGACCAGAGGTGAATTCAGAATTTTGCACTGCGCTGCTTTAACTGTAAATTGTGCGGACATGCAATGTTGTACCCAAACGAAATTTGCATCCTTTTCTTCCCACAAATAGAGCTTTCTTTTAATGGTATTTGATTGCCTCTGCGATTTTTATTTTTTGCGATATAAACGGAAAAAGACCGAAAATGTTGAAAAAAAATGATATTTTCTACTTTTTGTTATAAGAAAAATCGAATAAACTCAATTGTAGTCATACATTTAGGCCAAAATGTATTCAGCCACATGTCTTTAGTAAAAAAAATGTCAATAAGCGTATATTTATTGGTTTGCACAAAAGTTATAGAGTTTACAAACTAGGGTACATTTTCTGAAATTTACACAGCTTTAAATTTATGACTGCCTATCGCATTTCTTGAGGTGCTAAAATGACAGGGCAGTACAAAACCCCCCCCAAATGACCCCATTTTGGAAAGTAGACACCCAAAGGAAATTGCTGAGAGGCATGTTGAGCCCATTGAATTTTTTATTTTTTGTCCCAAGTGATTGAATAATGACTAAAAAAAAAAAAAAAAAAAAAATTACAAAAAGTTGTCACTAAATGATATATTGCTCACACATGCCATGGTTATATGTGGAATTTCACCCCAAAATACATTTTGCTGCTTCTCCTGAGTACGGGGATACCACATGTGTGGGACTTTTTGGGAGCCTAGCCGTGTACGGGACCCCGGAAACCAAGCACCGCCTTCAGGATTTCTAAGGGCGCAAATTTTTGATTTCACTCCTCACTACCTATCACAGTTTCGAAGGCCATAAAATGCCAAAATAGCACAAAACCCCCCAAATGACCCCATTTTAGAAAGTAGACACCCCAAGGAAATTGCTGAGAGGCCTGTTGAGCCCATTGAATATAATTTTTTTTGTCCCAAGTGATTGAATAATGACAAAAAAAAAAAAATTACAAAAAGTTGTCACTAAATGATATATTGCTCACACATGCCATGGTTATATGTGGAATTACACCCCAAAATACATTTTTCTGCTTCTCCTGAGTACGGGGATACCACATGTGTGGGACTTTTTAGGAGCCTAGCCGCGTACGGGACCCCGAAAACCAAGCACCGCCTTCAGGATTTCTAGGCACAAATTTTTGATTTCACTCCTCACTACCTATCACAGTTTCGAAGGCCATAAAATGCCAAAATCGCACAAAACCCCCCCAAATGACCCCATTTTGGAATATAGACACCCCAAGCTATTTGCTGAGAGGAATGGCGAGTATTTTACAGCTCTCATTTGTTTTTGAAAATGAAGAAAGAAAATATATATATATATATATATTTTTTTTTTCAATTTTCAAAACTTTGTGACAAAAAGCGAGATCTGCAAAATACTCACAATACCTCTCAGCAAATAGCTTGGGGTGTCTACTTTCCAAAATGGGGTCATTTGGGGGGGTTTTGTGCTATCTGGGCATTCCATGGCCTCCAAAACTGTGATAGGCAGTGAGAAGTGAAATCAAAAATTTACACCCTTAGAAAGCCTGAAGGCGGTGCTTGGTTTTTGGGGTCCCGTACATGGCTAGGCTCCCAAAAAGTCTCACACATGTGGTATCCCCGTACTCAGGAGAAGCAACAGAATGTATTTTGGGGTGTAATTCCACATATGCCCATGGCATGTTTGAGCAATATATCATTTAGTGACAACTTTGTGCAAAAAAAAAAAAAATTGTCGTTTTTCCGCAACTTGTGTCAACATATAAAATATTCCATGGACTCGACATGCCTCTCAGTATATAGCTTGGGGTGTCTACTTTCCAAAATGGGGTCATTTGGGGGGGTTTTGAACTGTTCTGGCATTTTATACACAACATTAGGAAGCTTACATCCACTCTTCTAACCACTTGAAGACAAAGCCCTTTTTGACACTTTTTGTTTACATGAAAACATTTTTTTTTTTGCAAGAAAATTATGTTGAACCCCCAAACATTATATATATATTTTTAAAGCAAAGGCCCTACAGATTAAAATGGTGGGTGTTGCATTTTTTTTTTCTACACAGTATTTGCGCAGCGATTTTTTAAACGCATTTTTTGGGTTAAAAAATACACTTTTTTAAATTTTAATGCACTAAAACACACTATATTGCCCAAATGTTTGATGAAATAAAAAAGATGATCTTAGGCCGAGTACATAGATACCAAACACGACATGCTTTAAAATTTCGCACAAACGCGCATTGGCGACAAACTACATACATTTTTAAAAGCCTTTAAAAGCCTTTACAGGTTACCCCAGTAGATTTACAGAGGAGGTCTACTGCTAAAATGATTGCCCTTGATCTGACCTTCGCGGTGATACCTCACATGCATGGTGCAATTGCTGTTTACATATGACGCCAGACCGACACTTGCGTTCGCCATTGGGCAAGAGCAGGGCAGGACAGGGGTGCTTTTTTTTTTTTTTTTTTTTTTTATTATTAATTTTGCTTTTTTATTTTATTTTTAAATTGTTCCTTCCAAGTATTTTTTTTTTTTATCATTTTTATTGTTATCTCAGGGAATGTAAATATCCCCTATGATAGCAATAGGTAGTGACAGGTACTCTTTTTTTGAAAAAACTGGGGTCTTCTAGACCCTAGATTTTTCCTCTGCCCTCAAATCATCTGACCACACCAAGATCGGTGTGATAAAATGCTTTCCCAATTTCCCAATGGCGCTTTTTATATCCGGGGGGGGGCATTCCCTCCCACTGCTTGTAAAAGCAGTCCAGAGGCTAATTAGCCGCTAGGATTGCTTTTACATGAAAGCCGGCCGCAGGCTGAAAAGAATGATACCAAGATGATACCTAAACCCGCAGGCATCATTCTGGTATAAACATTCAAAGTCCAGCAACATACCAGTACGTTGCTGGTCCTTGTTGGACATGTATTGTAATCTTTTTATTTCATGCAGCCAGTTGGCTGAACGAAAAAAGGGATTGATCGGTGGGTATGCCCACCATTAGAATACCGCCCTTCATCCACCCACTTCCAATGATGGGCATACACGCACCATTTATATATGCCGAAGCATGGGGGCATCCTCCCGCAAAAAAGTTATGCCGCACACTCATGGTCGGACTTTTCCACGGGCAAGCCTCCGTCGGAATTTCGACCGTATGTACGCGGCATTAGGAGCAAAATCGCTCCTCCGCTCCTGCTGCCCCAATGCTTCGGCATATTTGCTTTTTTTTTTTAACTGTGGTGGTGAAATCACCTCCTACAGCACTGGAGTCGCAGGGATCAGGCCTGTCTCTGCGAACGCTGCAGTTATGTGTGTTTTTGTTTTGTAAGTGACAGTGATCGATCGATACTGCACTTGGGTGGCCTGGGCTGGACGGAGGGGCAAAACGCAGGTGCCAGCAGGTATCTGGGCTGATCCCGCTAACACTGCGTTTTTGGGAACCCTAAACTGCTGGGGACGCTAGTATAGATCTGATCAGATCAGATATTGATCTGTTCAGATACTATACCACTAAGGGGGGTGTATGCTTCACGCGTGGGTGTTAGCGTTACTGGCACTAACCTGACGCTGCCTGGGGTGTGACTCAGACCCTCTCTGACGCTAAAACCTAATTGATATCACCCGCCGGGCGATCAGGGGGTTAAACCTTTATTGGGTTATATACACGGCGGGTGCCCTGACACTATAAAAAGCAAACTAACTAACCAGCGTCACCCGTAACACTTATATGGTGATCACTGGTGAAAGGGTTAACTAGGGGCAATCAGGGGGTTAAAACCTTTATTAGATAATATATGGGGGTACCTGACGCTATAAAAACCTGCGGCGAATCTAAAAAAAATTACCAGCTACCGATCTGCATCACCGACACTAAGACAGCGTTTAGAAAAACGATTGCTTAGCGACAGTGGTGATGGGGGTGAAAGGGTTACCTGGGGGGGCGATCAAGGGGGTTAAACCTTTATTAGATAATATATTGGGGTACCTGACGCTATAAAAACATGCGGTGAACCTAAAAAAAAATACTGGCTACGATCTGCATCACCGACACTAAGACAGCGTTTAGAAAAACAATTGCTTAGCGACAGTGGTGATAGGGGGTGAAAGGGTTACCTGGGGGGCGATCAAGGGGGTTAAACCTTTATTAGATAATATATTGGGGTACCTGACGCTATAAAAACCTGCGGCGAACCTAAAAAAAATTACCGGCTACCGATCTGCATCACAGACACTAAGACAGCGTTTAGAAAAACGATCGCTTAGTGACAGTGGTGATAGGGGGTGAAAGGGTTACCTGGGGGGCGATCAAGGGGGTTAAACCTTTATTAGATAATATATTGGGGTACCTGACGCTATAAAAACATGCGGCGAACCTAAAAAAAATTACTGGCTACGATCTGCTTCACCGACACTAAGACAGCGTTTAGAAAAACAATTGCTTAGCGACAGTGGTGATAGGGGGTGAAAGGGTTACCTGGGGGCGATCAAGGGGGTTAAACCTTTATTAGATAATATATTGGGGTACCTGACGCTATAAAAACCTGCGGCGAACCTAAAAAAAATTACCGGCTACCGATCTGCATCACAGACACTAAGACAGCGTTTAGAAAAACGATTGCTTAGTGATAGTGGTGATAGGGGGTGAAAGGGTTACCTGGGGGGCGATCAAGGGGGTTAAACCTTTATTAGATAATATATTGGGGTACCTGACGCTATAAAAACCTGCGGCGAACCTAAAAAAAATTACTGGCTGCCGATCGGCATCACTGACGCTAAGACAGCGATCAGAAAAATGATCGCTAAGCGACAGTGGTGATAGGGGGTGAAAGGGTTATCTGGGGGTGATCAGGGGGTTAAACCTTTATTAGGGGGGGTTAGGGGGCTACACTGGACCTAAGACTAAACTTTGGTGACACTTTTACAGTCACAAATGTCACTGATTGCAGTGATCACTAAATAAATGGTCACTGCAATCAGTGACACTGTGACTGGGGGCTGGGGGGGTGATCTGGGGGGTGATCTGGGGTGTCTGGGGGGTGATTTATGTCCCTATGTGTCCTGGTGTCAGTGTAGTGTTGTGTGCACTGACCTGATATCTTCTCTTGTACGGCGCTCGGTATATGTGAGCGCCGCACCAGAGATGACATCACTTCCTCCTGCTTCCTCTGTCTGATACAGACAGAGGGGGCATTTCTATTCGCCGGGAGCGATCGCGAGGGGGTGGCCAGAAACGAATGGCTGCCCCCTCATCCCGGAACGCTCCCGGACACTTAGCCACCGCTCACTGTAGAGAAGGGGGGTCTGATTGGACCCCCCAACTGTACAAAGGCAATCACGTACACTCTACGTGATTGTGCCTGTCGGTGCCATTCTGCCGACGTATATATACAGTGAGCGGTCGTTAAGTGGTTAAACAGACACATCTCCTTAACAGTCTTGTTCCGCTTAGAGAGAGCTTAGTCTCTCTCTGTATTTCTTCTTTTAATATTTTGGGACTGGAGATTAGAGTCTGTTTCTGGAAATTGTCCCAATTTATCCAATTTATAGTATCTAAAGGGTGTATCTAACACGTACAGATATGCAGGAAACGCAACAAAAAAAATTGATTTGCCCTAAATAAAAAAAATTTGAATAGCAGAATAGAAGAACAGTATCTAAAGTGTGTATCTCACACATACAGATATGCAGGAAACGCACCAAAAAAAAAATATCTGCCCTAAATAAAAAAAATTTGAATAGCAGGATAGAAGAACAGTATCTAAAGTGTGTATCTCACTTGTACAGATATGCAGGAAACGCAGCAAAAAAATTTTTATTTGCCCTAAATATTTTTTTTTGGAATAGCAGAATAGTAGAACAGTATCTAAAGTGTGTATCTCACATGTACAGATATGCAGGAAACGCACCAATTTTTTTTTTATTTGCCCTAAATATTTTATTTTTGAATAGCAGAATAGAAGAACAGTATCTAAAGTGTGTATCTCATATGTACAGCTATGCAGGAAACACTGCAAAATATTTTTTTTGCCCTAAATGGGTGTTTTTTGAATAGCAGAATAGAGCAACAGTATCTAAAGGGTGTATCTCACAGTAACATATGCAGTGCTGGTGCACTAAGCTTGCATAAAATGCCCGCCGACGCCAACCTAACTAACAGACGGATAAAAGTTTTCTTTTCTCTGGCACTGGTATCAGGGCAGGGTAAAAAGATTGTGCACTGCACCCACACAACAAAATCAAGGTAGATCGCTGAGTAATTTGATTTCTGAATCAAGACTCCTATCTAATTCTCTCCCTCAAAGCAGCAGCAGCAACCTTTCCCTACACTATCTAAAGCAGAGTGACGTGCTGTGCTATGTAGATCGCTGAGTAATTTGATTTCTGAATCAGGACTCCTATGATAATTCTCTCCCTCAAAGCAGCAGCAGCAACCTTTCACTACACTATCTAAAGCAGAGTGACGTGCTGTGCTATGTGCCTCTAGCTTATATAGAGGCTGGGTCACATGCTGCACTGGCCAATCACAGCCATGCCATTAGTAGGCATGGCTGTGATGGCTTCTAAGGGCACACAAGTTAAACAAATCTTGATTTGCTGCCCTGCAGCGCGCCATTACATTGCCGAACACCGAACCCGAACCCGAACATAAAGTAAATTGTTCGGGTTCGGGTCCAGGTACCAAAAACCCAAAAGTCCGGTACGAACCCTAGTGATACAGATGATTGCAGGATGACAATTTCAGACATACAGACAGCAGGGTAGTGGTTATATTAATGTGTCTGTGAAGGAGCAGAGAAGAGATGATGATAAAACAAATGCAAGATTTAGTGCTGTGTTTAACTGTTATATTATTTTAGTAGAAATTATCACATTGATCGAATTTATGATGGTAGATGCCATTGCCTCTTGGCTTAGTGCTCAGTATAAATGTTATTACTAAATTCAGCATTGGGTTTCTGCGGTAATGTTCCTGCGGTTCCTGGCGGACCGTGGACCAAATGCGGACCGCGTCACTCTCCCATTCAGACAGCCGCAGTACCACCATTTAGGAGCCTTTTATGCCCACTGCCGTCGCTCTGTAATCCTCACAGAGCTGACAGCGGGAGAGCAGAGGCGTTGCTAGGGGGGTGCGGGGGGTGCGGTCCGCCCCCGGGTGACACCCGCTAGAGGGGTGACACCCTCCCTTTTTTTTTTTTTTTTTTTTTTTTTAATTTTTTTTTTTTTTTTTTTACAGCTGACCCATTCATTGATTAATTTCACCCCGCTGGGCTGGAAGCCTGGAACAACACCTCCAGCGCCGCGGCCGCGCCTGGTGTGTGTCCTCCGGCTCCTTATTCTTCCTATTCCTAAATTCCAATCCTCCTCCCTACCCTACAGAGCCAGCGAGCGACTCAGCCTGTCACATCATCACACTGCACTGTAGTGTCACACTGGAGTGTCAGTGAAAAGATTATCAACAACACGCTGGAGTGCTCATCATGCTGCAGTTAAGCCAGTAAAATAAAAATTGAATATGTTTGTGTCTGCAATCGAAGCGCTTTGTGATCCTTCTGAAAATATGGACACAAGAGGAGCAGCAGAATGTCTACTGCCTGCTGTCTGTGATTTTACGTTTTTGTGCTACCTATACTTCTGGGGTGATGTACTTCAAGAAGTTGATGTTACACAACAGTACCTGCAGACCAAAGGCTTAAGTCTGGACAAGGTGGTGACAAAGCTAGAGTCACTAAGACTTTTTCTGTTTGAAGAGCGCAGTCACCTAGTGGAACATGCAATTAAGCAGGCACATTTAAAATCTAAAGAATATGGAATTGCCGTAGAGAGAAGAGCCAGGTTTAAGAAGAGGATGGCAGGGGAACAGGCACGTGATGCTGGAGGCATAAGTCTACAAGACGAGAACAAGAGGGCAATGCTTGAGTGCATTGATCGCTTCCATTCTGAACTCCAGATCAGATTAAGAGCCATCATGGAAGTTGCAGCCATGTTTGAGGCTGTTCAAGCAAAGAGTCTCATATATGAAACTGAAGAAACATTAAAGGTGTCCATTCCAAAACTGACCACTTTTTATGACGAAATATCTGAGAGTGAGCTGTTAATGGAAATACCCAGACTGAGGAGACATCTCAAAGCAGCCAAGATCAACCTAGAAGAAGTCAAAGATTGGTCGGCTTTACAAGTTTTGACCTTCATAGCAGAATGGGACTTCATTGAATCTCTTCCAACCCTTTCACTATGTCTAAAAATATTTCTGACAATCTGTGTGTCTGTGGCTTCATGTGAGAGGAGCTTTTCAAAGTTGAAGCTGATAAAAAACTATTTGCGTTCAACGATGGGACAGGCAAGGCTTTCTGATCTTGCAATATTATCAGTTGAAAGTGAACTAGCGAAATGTATTGATTTTGATGATGTTGTTCACAATTTTGCAGCTGTCAAGGCTAGAAAAGCAAAGTTTTGATTTAGATGTTAACTAAATGCTTTCATATTTGTTCCTGTTTTTGTGTTATTTATTTATTAATTCAGTAAAGTTTAAAGTTAAAATAAATACAGTTCTTTAACAGTTTAAGCTTTGATTTCTATTATTTTCATATGATTTTGTTATTCAAATTTGCTAGTTGATTGATAGTTATTAACGGCACTACTGTTGCCAATATATGCAGTGTTATTAGGGTGAAAAAAATTATTGGGGGGGGGTGACACCATGTTATACCGCACCAGGTGACACCAACCCTAGTGACGCCACTGCGGGAGAGTCCTGGATGGAGAACAGGAACTGCCTGAGGTTAACAAGCAGGTGATTGACTGCAAGGATGAAGGGCGGTCCTAGCAATTAATCACTATCTTGCAACACCCACCCTCCATCCAGACATGCTGTGCCGATTTCCGGTCGGTGTAAGGTAAGACAGTGACGGGGAAGATACTAGTGTCAAAGGCTGAAAAGTAGCTGAGGAGTGTGTGTGTGTGTGTCATGCCCTCATTTGCTGGATGATCTTTTATCTAATTACTACTTCCCTGCTTAGAGGTGATGTGTAAAGTTTGTATATGGGGGGTGGGGTGATGTGCACAATTTGGTGGCCCTGATGATAATAAAGTGGGAAGGGGGTGCTGAGGACAGTGATATGGGGGGGCTGGGGACATTAAACTTGGAGGAGCCTGAGGACTGTAATATGGGGGGCTGAGGACATTGAAGTGGGGGGACAGAGGTCATTGAAGTGGGGGATCTGAGGACTCTGATGTGGTGGCCTGAGAACATCAAAGTGGGGGGGGGCTGAGGACTCTGATGTAGTGGTCTGAGGACATTGAGGTGGGGGAACTGGGGATAGTGATGTGGTGGTCTGAGGACATCAATATGGGGGGGCTGAGGACATTTATGTGGGGGGGCTGATGACTGTGATGTGGGGAGGGCTGAGGACATTAAAGTGGGGGGACCTGAGGACTTTAATGTGGAGGGGGGCTGAGGAATGAAATATGGGGGACAGAGGACTGCAATTTTGGGGGACTGTGGGTTGTAATATGGGGGAATGTAATGTGGGGGGGCTGAGGAAAATAAATTGTGGGGACTGAGGACTGTAATGTGGGGGGCTGAGGACTGTAATGTGGGGAGGACTAAGGACATTAAAGTGGGGAGGCTGAGGACTGTGATGTGGGGGGGTTGAGGACATTAAAGTTTGGGGGCTGAGGACAGTGATGTGGGGGGCTGAGAAATGTAATGTGTGGTGCAACAAGGACAGTAATGTGAAGGGAGCTGAGGACAGTAATGCGGGGTGGCTGAGGACTGTAATGTGGGGGGTGGGGGAGACTGAGCACAATAATGTAAATGGGGCAGAGGACAGTACTGTCGGGGGTAGTTTATGTCAAGGAAGTGTGAGAACACTACTGTGAAAGGGGTGGAGGGGGCTGATGTAAAGGGGGAGCTAAGGACCCCCATCAAGAAGGGATCTTGATGTGAAGGAGGAGGGGATCATGATGTGAAGTGGGGAGGGCTGAGGACATTAAAGTGGGGGGACCTGAGGACTTTAATGTGGAGGGGGGCTGAGGACTGGAATATGGGGACAGAGGACTGCAATTTTGGGGGACTGTGGGTTGTAATATGGGGGGGTGTAATGTGGGGGGGGGCTGAGGAAAATAAATTGGGGGGACTGAGGACTGCAATGTAGGGGGCTGAGGACTGTAATGTGGGGAGGACTGAGAACATTAAAGTGGGGAGGCTGAGGACTGTTATGTGGGGGGGTTGAGGACATTAAAGTTTGGGGGCTGAGGACAGTGATATGGGGGGGCTGAGAAATGTAATGAGTGGGGCAATGAGGACAGTAATGTGAAGGGAGCTGAGGACAGTAATGTTGGGTGGCTGAAGACTGTAATGCGGGGGGGGGGGGAGACGGAGCACAATAATGTGGAGGGATAATGTAAATGGGGCGGAGGACAGTACTGTCGGGGGTATTTGATGGCAAGGAAGTGTGAGAACACTACTGTGAAAGGGGTGGAGGGGGGTGATGTAAAGGGGGAGCTAAGGACACCCATCAAGAAGGGATCTTGATGTGAAGGAGGAGGGGATCATGATGTGATGTGGGGAGGGCTGAGGACATTAAAGTGGGGGGACCTGAGGACTTTAATGTGGAGGGGGCTGAGGACTGGAATATGGGAGACAGAGGACTGCAATTTTGGGGGACTGTGGGTTGTAATATGGGGGGGTGTAATGTGGGGGGGCTGAGGAAAATAAATTGGGGGGTCTGAGGACTGTAGTGTGGGGGGCTGAGGACTGTAATGTGGGGGGGTTGAGGACATTATAGTTTGGGGGCTGAGAAATGTAATGAGTGGGGCAATGAGGACAGTAATGTGAAGGGAGCTGAGGACATTAATGCAGGGTGGCTGAGGACTGTAATGTGGGGGGGAGACTGAGCACAATAATGTGGGGGGATAATGTAAATGGGGCAGAGGACAGTACTGTCGGGTGTAGTTGATGTCAAGGAAGTGTGAGAACACTACTGTGAAAGGGGTGGAGGGGGGGTGATGTAAAGGGGGAGCTAAGGACACCCATCAAGAAGGGATCTTGATGTGAAGGAGGAGGGGATCATGATGTGCAGTGGGGACTAAGCACACTGATGTAAGAATGGGTTCAGATCTGTGTATGTGCATTAGGTGCACATGACGTGGGTAGGTCAACCCAGTTTATTGGGCTGCACTACCCGCCAGAAACATAGAGAAATAAGTCCTTGAGCTTGTTTTCCAAAATCTTCAGCAACATGAGGTTAGGCACACACAAAATTGTGCCACGGGTACTGACATGATATTCAGATCTCTGCTGGAAGAAAATGTTACTGACCGGACCCTGGTCAATTCTAATTCAATACCCCTGCTCTAGTGTGTTCTACGGGACACAGAGCCTTGTTAATTACTTAATCGGTTATATATCACCATGAAGTGATTGGACACTGGCACACCTTAATTACAAGACAAGTCCCCCTCTATATAACCCCTCCCATATGGAGAGTACCTCAGTTTTTTTGCCAGTGTCTAAGGTGTTGGTCACGGTTAAGAATGTGCTAAGAAGAAGCTCTGCTGAGGACCCCTGCAGGGGTTAAGGAGCTACACAACCGGATCCATCCAAGAGGGCCAGAAAAAGCGCCAAAATGGATGGTACCTGGGCCTCATGGAAGAGCAAGATTTTGCCTGTAATGTCGCTCTTGTAGGACTGGACTCTGGGATCCAGCACTTTGAGCACGTATTAAAAAATGCCCAATTTTTCTGGCAGGGTGCTCTACAGGTCCAGGGAAGAGGCCTCCTTTAAGTAGGAACCAAGAACCCTGAAGCTTGGCACAACACAACCCGCCGTGATGGGTGAAGGTTGGATATGTCTGGTCTTCAGCAGTATCCTGCGGCAGGGATAAGGTAAGTGAAGACAACCCTGAGAGAATTCTAGGGCTCTCTTCTGTGAGTAGTTGCATGTCTTACTGATTTTCCACCACAAGAGGGAGTAAAGAGACATACCTGGTGTTTTACTTACATGCTCTCCAGGACGAAAGCTCAGTGCAGCAGGTTCATTGATCTGCTCACCTCCTCCGCTTCAGGCTCTGCCACAAAGGTTAAAAGGGAGGTCCCAAAAAGTCTGGGGTCCCACGACAGTCCTCCAAATGAGGTCCTCCCTCCCCCTCCCCTGTCGGCTGCTATCTCCTACGCGCGCGTGCAGAGGGCGCACTTTTCACTTGGCTGGAACAGCAGGAAGGGAAGGGGGCTGGGTTGCCACCGCCGTGCACGTGTGGCATGTACGGCGGTCTACAGCGCAGGCGCAGGGCAGGTAGTTTTAAAAACCCAGACGCCAAGAGCTCTGTAAAGCGTTGAAACACAGCTGCTTGGGGCACGTAAGCATCTTGTGGATTGGATTCAGGCATACTACTAAGACACCTACTCAGCCTCAGGCTGTGCAGATTGGCAGGCATTTTTTTATTGCTTGACTAAGCTCAGCAGTTGATGCACCTGTGTAAGTACCTCTGCTTTTGGGCTTAGGACGATGTCTCCCCATAGAAGGGGTTCAGGGGTAGGAAAAAGGGGAACTAAAGTGTCGCCATCTGGATCTGGTGGTCCTAGACATGCCTGCATAATACCATCCTCCCCTGAGAGACCTGAGGCAGCCACACAGGATGAGCCATTGCCCCAGTCAGGCATTGCAGCCTCTCCCAACATTGTAGCTCCTGCATATGTCACTGATAGTGATGAGCCGAACACCCCCGGGTTCGGTTCGCACCAGAACCCGCGAACGGACCGAAAGTTCGTACGAACATTAGAACCCTATTAAATACAATGGATGCGAACGTTCGAATTCTAAAGTGCTAATTATAACAACTATTATGCATGTTATTGTCCTAAAAAGGGTTTGGGAACCCGGGTTGTGCACCAGGGGACATGTATCAATGCAAAAAGAAGTTTTAAAAACGGTCGTTTTTCGGGAGCAGTCATTTTAATGATGCATAAAGTGAAAAAAAAAGTCAAATATTCCTTTAAATATCGTACCTGGGGGGTGTCTAAAGTATGCCTGTGAAGTGCCACGTGTTTCCCGTGTTTAGAACTGTCCCTGCACAAAATGACACTTCTAAAGGAAAAAAAAGCCATTTAAAACTGCTTGCGGCTTTAATGTAATGTCTGGTCCCGGTAATATGGATGAAAATCTTTAAGAAAAATGGCATAGCTACCCCATGACCCCCCCCCCCCCTACCCCAGCCCATTACCAGCCCCTTTGGGTCTTGTATGGATATTAAGGGGAACCCCGCACATAAAATAAAAAAGGCCCTATATACTCTGAACAGCCGTATACAGGCGGTGCATACAAGACAGGGACTGTAGGTTTGTTCTTATGTAGAATCGGTTTGTAATTTTGAACAGGTACATTGTTGAAGTGTAGCTCCAGCCCAAAAATCTATTTTTAAACTTTTTGGAAAACATAGGTAAGGGTTATCACCCCTGTAACATTTGTTTTGCTGTCTGTGCCCCTGTTCAGAACATTTCACCTCACTTTCCGTCCCAATGACAACTGCTTTTGAAATGTGGTGTTTTTCTTGAAACAAGGATTGCTGATAAAGCATCAGTACAGAGGAGACACCTTTCTCCCATATTTATTCTTACAGGAGAGAATTTTCCTTCCTAGTGGTAGATTTCCTCTCACTTCCTGTTGTCTTCTTGCGTTTGCAAGTAGGAGTCGTTTGTAAGTTGGATGTTTGAAAGTAGGGACCTGCCGTATATACTCTGCAGAAATAGGCCCCTTAGTTGTTGGTGTTGGCACAACACTGTAAGCACTCACAGTTACTCTTGGTTGGTGCTGGAACGCCCTGCTGTCAACTATTATATCAGGAATTTTAATTACATATAATTGTTGAACAGTGGTAGTAAAAATTGGGCCTTTGATGGTGGTGCTGGTGCCACAACACTGTAAGCCCTGACAGTTACTCTTGGTGGGTGCAGCAATGGGCCCTGCTGTGAATTATTAGATCAAGAATTGTAATTACATGCCCCTTTTGAACAGGGGCTGAAAAATTGGGCCTTTCGTGGTGGTGGTGGTGGTGGCGTTGCCACAACACTGTAAGCCCTCAGAGTTACTCTTGGTGGGTGCAGCAATGGGCCCTGCTGTGAATTATTAGATCAAGAATTGTAATTGCATGCCCCTGTTGAACAGGGGCTGAAAAATTGGGCCTTTCGTGGTGGTGGTGGTGGTGTTGCCACAACACTGTAAGCCCTCAGAGTTACTCTTGGTGGGTGCAGCAATGGGCCCTGCTGTGAATTATTAGATCAAGAATTGTAATTACATGCCCCTTTTGAACAGGGGCTGAAAAATTGGGCCTTTCGTGGTGGTGGTGGTGGTGGCGTTGCCACAACACTGTAAGCCCTCAGAGTTACTCTTGGTGGGTGCAGCAATGGGCCCTGCTGTGAATTATTAGATCAAGAATTGTAATTGCATGCCCCTGTTGAACAGGGGCTGAAAAATTGGGCCTTAGGCACTGGTGGCACAACACTACAACCCCTCACAGATACTGTACTTGGAGCACAGCAATGAGCCCTGTTGCAAAGTATTGCTTCAAAAATTGTAATGACACGCCCCTGTTAAACAGGGGCTGAAAAATTGGGCCTTAGGCACTGGTGCCACAACACTCCAACCCCTCACAGATACTGTACTTGGAGCACAGCAATGAGCCCTATGGCAAATTATTGCTAAAAAAATTGTAATTACACGCCCCTGTAAAACAGGGGCTGAAAAATTGGGCCTTAGCCACTGGTGGCGGCACCCATAAACAAAAATGATCTTCCAAGCTATCATCATCAATCGTATCATTGAGGACTCGGAGGAGGAGGATAGCCAGTCAACATAACAGCACAGGCACTCAGCATCAGCATCAGTCTTGAAGGGATGTGACATGTTAAAATCAATTAGTCTGTTATATCAGCATCAGGTGTGTGGTAGCTGGTGGTGATCCAAGACTGGTTCATCTTGATGAAAGTCAGTCGATCAACCGAGTCGGTGGACAGGCGCACCCTGTGATCCGTGACAAATCCTCCAGCAGCACTGAATGTGCGTTCCGAAAGAACGCTGGATGCAGGACAGGCCAGTAGCTCAATTGCATACTGTGCAAGCTCTGGCCAGTGATCCATCCTCAAGACCCAGTAAGCCAGAGGATTTTCGGTGGGGAAGGTGTCCAAGTCTGACCTTGCCCCTAGATATTACTGCACCATGTTTATCAGACGCTGGCGATGGTTGCTGGAACCGATCATACTTTGGGGCTGCGGACTAAAGAATTGTCTGAACGCATCGGTCAGACGGCCACCTTCCCCACCGCTCCTTCTTTGACTGGCCGAAGCCTCAGCAACTCGTTGTCCAGGACCAGGAGTTTGTAACCTCCCAGTCTCTGGGAACGCGTTGCACAGACCTTTCTGCAAGGCCTCCCGGAGTTGTCTCATCCTCTGCTCCCTCTGCGACGGTAACATAAGGTCCGCAACCTTACCCTTGTACCGTGGATCAAGGAGAGTGGCCAGCCAGTAATGGTCCCTCTCCTTGATCCGAAGAATACGAGGATCCTTCCGCAGACTTTGCAGGATCAGGGAGGCCATGCAGCGTAGGTTTGCTGAGGCATTCGCTCCGGAGTCCTCTGGGTCACTAAGGACGACATGATCCGCAGCCACCTCCTCCCAGCCACGTACAAGTCCACTGGTTTCTTGGGACTGTAAATCATCCCTAAAAGACTGCTGCTGATGATGCTGAGTGCCAGCCTCCACCTCCATGCTGACACAATCCTCCTCCTCCTCCTCCTCCTCCTCCTCCTCTTCCTGTGCGATGGGTGGGACAGAAGGAACACTGTCTGGGTAAAGGGGGCCTTGAGAGGCAAGGAAGTCCTCCTCTTCCTGCCTCTGTTCTGCCTCAAGTGCCCTGTCCATTATTCCACGCAGCGTGTGCTCCAACAGGTGGACAAGAGGTACAGTGTCACTGATGCATGCACTGTCACTGCTCACCATCCTCGTGGCCTCCTCAAATGGTGCCAGGACAGTGCATGCATCCCTGATCATGCCCCACTGGCGTGGAGAAAAAAAACCAAGCTCCCCTGACCCTGTCCTGGTGCCGTAGTCGCACAGGTACTCATTGATGGCCCTCTGCTGCGTGTGCAGCCGCTGCAGCATGGCCAACGTTGAGTTCCACCTGGTGGGCATGTCACATATAAGGCGGTTCTTGGGCAGGTTCAACTCCTTTTGCAGCTCAGCCAGGCGAGCACTGGCATTATAAGATCTGCGGAAATGCACACAGACTTTCCTGGCCTGCCTCAGGACATCCTGTAAGCCCGGGTACCTGCCCAAGAACCGCTGCACCACCAGGTTAAGGACGTGAGCCACACAGGGCACATGGGTCAGTTGTCCCTGTCGGAGGGCGGAGAGGAGGTTGGTGCCATTGTCGCAAACCACCATTCCTGGCTTAAGCTGGCGTGGCGTCAACCACCTCTCGGCCTGGCCCTGCAGAGCAGACAGGACCTCTGCCCCAGTGTGGCTTCTGTCCCCCAAACACACCAGCGCAAGCACGGCATGGCATCTTTTTGCCTGCGTACTTGCGTAGCCCCGTGAACGGCTACGGAGCACCGCTGGTTCATAGGACAAACCACAGGAAGAGGCCATGGAGGAAGAAGAAGAGGAGGGGGTGGAGGAGAGAGGTGTGTCACAACCAGGAGTAGCATTTTGGAGGCGTGGCGGTGGAACAACCTCCAACACTACTGCACCTTGTCCTGCATCCTTCCCAGCTGCCAAAAGAGTGACCCAATGGGCCGTGAAAGAAAGGTAACGTCCCTGTCCATGCCTGCTGGACCATGAGTCAGCGGTAATATGCACCTTACCGCTGACCGCCCTGTCCAGCGAGGCCAAGACATTGCCTTCCACATGCCGGTAGAGAGCCGGAATAGCCTTCCGTGAGAAAAAGTGGCGTTTGGGAACCTGCCACTGAGGAACCGCACATTGCACAAACTCACGGAAGGGGGCCGAGTCTACCAACTGAAAAGGCAGCAGTTGAAGCGCTAGCAATTTAGCCAAGCTAGCATTCAACCGCTGGGCATGTGGATGGCTGGGAGTGAACTTCTTTCGACGGTCCAGCAGCTGGGGCAGGGAAATTTGCCTGCTAGAATCGGACGTCGGTGTACTGCTAGCAGAGTGGCCGCAAGTACTTGGCTGTGACACACCTAATTCTACACCTTCATTCCTCTCAGTGCATGTTTCAGAGAGGACTGAAGTTATAGTGGGGTTGGAGATCCCAGCTGATGCGGTGCAAGGAGAGGTCCGCTTTGTTCTTTGGTGTGGGTCTTTGAGGTAGTCTTGCCAACGAGCTGCATGGCAGGTCAACATATGTCTGGTCAGGCATGTGGTACCCAAGCGGCTGATGTTTTGGCCATGCGATATACGCTTGAGACATATGTTGCAAACAGCAGCTGTGCGATCTGATGCACTAGCCTCAAAAAAGGCCCACACCAAGGAACTTTTTGAATGACGGGCAGAGGCAGCGCCCTGCACAGGCGGAGCTCTGCGGTGTGATTCCGTCGGTGTACTGCCCTTACGCTGGCCACCAAAGGGCATCCTGCCTCGTTGGAGATGTGCCTCCTCCTCATCCTCCTCCTCTCTCCTATTAGGCACCCACGTGGAGTCAGTGACCTCATCATCCCCTCCCTCCTCATCACTGGAGCCAATCTGGCAGTATGCTGCAGCTGCTGGAACATGACTGCCAGATTGGTGTCCTTCTTGAGCATCCCCTCTGTCTGCTCTCACGCTACTGCCTTCCTGTAGCTGGGTTTCATCATCAGACCCTTCGAAACGCTGGGCATCCTCCTGGAGCATGTACCCAACACTGTGCTCAAACAGTTCGGGGGACTCCTCAGGAGGAGGACATGGTGGGTCTAGGGAAGGAGTGACTGATGATGAGTCTGACATTGATACCAGGGAAGAGGACGCTTTGGCAGCTGCTTTGCCAGTACCCTGAGCCTGGGTGAGAGAGGATGAGGAGGAGGAGGAGGGCTTGGTCATCCACTCTACCAAGTCTTCGGCATGATGTGGCTCAACATGTCCAGCTGCCGAAAAGAAGGACAAGCGTGTCCCATGGCCATGTGCTGATGACAATGCACCGCGTCCACGACCAGCACTGTTGCCCCCAGACACAGAGCCTGCTTGCCCTCTTTTATTGCCTCCTGACTGTCTGCCTCTCCTTGTTTGCCTTCCAGACATTCTAATAGATGGCCTGCAGGGAGATGGGAAAAAAGCAATAAGGGCTACCTTCAGGTGTCCTTCTCTGTCCCTTTACTTAAGGATTTCTAAATATGGTTGAGGATGATTGCTTTTGCACAGAATAGCACAACGACAATTTCCCTGACTGTCCAAAAAACAAGGATTTAAAAGATGGTTGATGAGGAATGCTTTAGCACACTATAGCACAAGGAGAATTCCCCTCACTTTCCTTCTTTGTCCCTAGAAACAAGGACTCGCACAGTGAAAGAAACTGACACTCTCCCTACCTAGAGTTTTCTGTCCCTAGAAAAAATGTTTTTTTAAAGCACACTATAGCACAAGGAGAATTCCCCTCACTTTCCTTCTTTGTCCCTAGAAACAAGGACTCGCACAGTGAAAGAAACTGACACTCTCCCTACCTAGAGTTTTCTGTCCCTAGAAAAAATGTTTTTTTAAAGCACACTATAGCACAAGGAGAATTCCCCTCACTTTCCTTCTTTGTCCCTAGAAACAAGGACTCGCACAGTGAAAGAAACTGACACTCTCCCTACCTAGAGTTTTCTGTCCCTAGAAATTTTTTTTTTTTTAAAGCACACTATAGCACAAGGAGAATTCCCCTCACTTTCCTTCTTTGTCCCTAGAAACAAGGACTCGCACAGTGAAAGAAACTGACACTCTCCCTACCTAGAGTTTTCTGTCCCTAGAAAAAATGTTTTTTTAAAGCACACTATAGCACAAGGAGAATTCCCCTCACTTTCCTTCTTTGTCCCTAGAAACAAGGACTCGCACAGTGAAAGAAACTGACACTCTCCCTACCTAGAGTTTTCTGTCCCTAGAAAAAATGTTTTTTTAAAGCACACTATAGCACAAGGAGAATTCCCCTCACTTTCCTTCTTTGTCCCTAGAAACAAGGACTCGCACAGTGAAAGAAACTGACACTCTCCCTACCTAGAGTTTTCTGTCCCTAGAAAAAATGTTTTTTTAAAGCACACTATAGCACAAGGAGAATTCCCCTCACTTTCCTTCTTTGTCCCTAGAAACAAGGACTCGCACAGTGAAAGAAACTGACACTCTCCCTACCTAGAGTTTTCTGTCCCTAGAAATTTTTTTTTTTTTTAAGCACACTATAGCACAAGGAGAATTCCCCTCACTTTCCTTCTTTGTCCCTAGAAACAAGGACTCGCACAGTGAAAGAAACTGACACTCTCCCTACCTAGAGTTTTCTGTCCCTAGAAAAAATGTTTTTTTAAAGCACACTATAGCACAAGGAGAATTCCCCTCACTTTCCTTCTTTGTCCCTAGAAACAAGGACTCGCACAGTGAAAGAAACTGACACTCTCCCTACCTAGAGTTTTCTGTCCCTAGAAAAAATGTTTTTTTAAAGCACACTATAGCACAAGGAGAATTCCCCTCACTTTCCTTCTTTGTCCCTAGAAACAAGGACTCGCACAGTGAAAGAAACTGACACTCTCCCTACCTAGAGTTTTCTGTCCCTAGAAATTTTTTTTTTTTAAAGCACACTATAGCACAAGGAGAATTCCCCTCACTTTCCTTCTTTGTCCCTAGAAACAAGGACTCGCACAGTGAAAGAAACTGACACTCTCCCTACCTAGAGTTTTCTGTCCCTAGAAAAAATGTTTTTTTAAAGCACACTATAGCACAAGGAGAATTCCCCTCACTTTCCTTCTTTGTCCCTAGAAACAAGGACTCGCACAGTGAAAGAAACTGACACTCTCCCTACCTAGAGTTTTCTGTCCCTAGAATTTTTTTTTTTTAAAGCACACTATAGCACAAGGAGAATTCCCCTCACTTTCCTTCTTTGTCCCTAGAAACAAGGACTCGCACACTCAAGTTAAGCATTGCTCTGGAACATCCCATTAAGCAATTAACAAGGCTCTGTTTCCCGTGATGTACAAAAAAGAAAATAGGATTTTTTTCAACAGCTTACCTGTAAAATCCTTTTCTTTGAGTACATAACGGGATGCAGAGCTCCCGTCCCTCTTATGGGACTCTTATTGCTTTGCTACAAAAACTGAGGTACTCTCCATATGGGAGGGGTTATATAGAGGGGGACTTGTCTTTTAATTAAGGTGTGCCAGTGTCCAATCACCTGATGGTGACATATAACCCATTAAGTAATTAACAAAGCTCTGTGTCCTGTGATGTACTCCAAGAAAAGGATTTTACAGGTAAGCTGTTTTAAAAAATCCTATTTTTTGACCAGGAATAAACCTGGATCACTGAATTGTGTCAGGGTTACTAGAGGCCAGGGCTGGATAACTCTCTGTTGACTCCCCCTGGTATCTGGAAGGTTGGAGAACCTTCTAGAACTAGAGGGTGGGGTTAGGAGGGGCTGCCTTGAATATTTATGCCAATCGCCAGTGGTGGGTTGCCAGAGAACTTGGATTCCCATAAAAAGACCTGAACCATACCAGTAAGGGAGTCGGGTGAAAGATGGGGAAACAGTGCTGAGGAGAGGCTGCCGGTGGCCTTTGAGGGACCCCTTACCAGGGGGGGGGGGGGTTTACCTCAGGCTGGGTGTTTAGGAAAGCTGGCCTGGAAGTATCCTAACAAAGGAAGCAGTGAAAGGATTCATGCAAGGAGAGACATTGAGTTGATCAGCATGGTGTAGGGACAAGACAAAGGGAAAGACTATTAGATGCTACAGCGCTTTTTTGAAGACCTCTAACCTTGCCCTGGGAGGTATCCATGTGTGTGTGCCAGTCAGGCAGGACTGGGGCAGAAAGTCAGTCGGAGGTCTGGGACGAAGATCAGGCGTGGTTGGTGGCAGCCAGGTGGGCTAGTATTTCTGCAAGCATGTGGAGCTGGGATCAGTGTCCACAGGGAAGCAGAAGTAAAGTCATGCTGTTCACTGAAATTGCACTACTTTTATCAAGGGACTGAGAGTTCCTTCCTGTAATTGGCCTTTGCTGATCTAGCAATATCCTGCTAGTTCAAACAGGAGTGAGCAGCAGGTGCTGTACAGTGGAAACCAAGTTTGTGCAGGAGAAAGGAAGAAGATGGCTTTTGTAAATAGGGAGGAATGGTCCCTGGTTCTGTTTTTGAACATTTTCAAGTTGGGCATCACATAATTTCCTAACCCTATCCAAGTTTTCATCCCCCCAAAAAAAACAAAAAAACACGCTAAGGACTTTTTTCTGATTGGAGTGAATAAAGGAAAATGCTATGTGAATGGCTGTGCAGCAGTGGGGACACGGGACATCAGCAACTCCTACAGATGCTGTGCTACACAGGATAGGTAAAGTGAAGAAGAGATCTTGATGAGTGCATGGTGCATTCTGTCTTCATGTAAATTGTAAAGATGCTTTGGTTATTGAAGGTATTGTCAAGTTAACAAAGGGTGAGTGTAAACCAGGCTGTTGCATTATATTTGCTGGGAGTGGACTTGGGATACCACTGTATGGTGCAAGTGTTACCATGGCATTTAATCAGTTAGCAAGTTCAAAACGAAATGGTTGCAATAGGAGACACTACTATATCATGACTGGTGCAATGCTATTGTGCATGCTGCTTACCAATAAACCCCTTATCCTTATGTTAACTTACTTTTGAAAAAGACCATGACATCTTCTGGATTAAATGGCCAACAAAGGCCCCTTTTTTAATTCCAAAAGATAACATATAAAATAACTTATCAAAAATAACCATTTTTATAAATATATATATCTTTCCATAAATATATATATATATTTAACACATAACTTTTTCCCAACAGATTTTCCTTAACTGCTGCGCCTGGGTTCCTGAAAGAAGGTACCAATTGCTATTTAGTCAGCTGTCCACGATCACCACAGTATCCTGTCCTCCAGCCGTGATCCACAGCTCAGAGACAATGACTCGATCCTTCTTCCACCATTCAGCCCGATGACCAATAGCCGATGACCAGATAGGGGAGGTGCCCATCCCGAGACAGTCCCCCAACCCCTACCACCCATAACTGATATATACATATAACTATATATATAAACTACCACCATCCGACCATCAGGAACCCGAGACCCCTTCCACGACACCTGAAATAAAAAATATAGCAAAAAAAAAACACAAAAAACAAACAAACACACACCCATACCAGACAACTGCATAAAGGGAGGGAGGGAGGGAAATTTAGCACTGTGTGATGCCTCTCCTGCTCTCCACGCCAGAATGCAGATTCTCTGCCCCCCACTCTCCTATATGGACACAGCATGGGTAATCTAACCCCGCCATGTGTCCCAACTAATACTGCACCCACTCCTACATCACTTCCTGGTGCACATGCCTAAGCTTACCCCCCAGTCATGCTGACCTTGCGCTGAGGTTCCCTTTAGCTCCAGGGCATTCTTTATCAGTCCACAGGACCTTTGCTGAGGAATAGGTTGTATATCAGGAACCAGAACACTTCAGGATCCTAAACTAATATATATTTTTTAACCACTTGCCGACTGCAATACGTATATATACATTACTGTCTGCAAGTGGTTTACCGGGATAATGGCTGAAGATATCTCATGAAACCAGTCCAAGGGGCTCATGAGCTCACCGACCGCTCTTACCATTTCTGCCGGTTTACCAAATGGTGTGGCCAGCTGCTCCCCTAGGTGATCAAAGAGTTAACACAATTTTATTGACTCTATGGCCTTGAAGGACTGAAGCAACATCATGAATTCACTTCTGGTCCAGACTTGATTTTTTTTTTAAATGAAAGCAAAAGATCAAAAAAAAATGTTTTATCTTTTTCTTTTTAAGGCTGGGTTCACACTATTGCCACATGCGGCTCACAGCAGGGGTCCGGTGCATCCCCGTTTATTGTTTTAGTTGGATTTTTGCCCGAAACCTGACCAGACCTGAAAAGGACCAAAAGACGCACAGGACCCCTGTGCAAATACGCAAATTCACACCAGAGCCGCAGCGGAGATGTGTGAACCGGCTCCTTAGAGAGCCGGTAACAATCATTGACATGCAAATTGAATGCAGAGAAACCCGCATCCAATTTGCATAGGTGTGAACCCAACCTTAAGGTAAAGAAGAGATTTGGGGTCTTTTTGACCCCGGATCTCTCCATAAAGAGGACCTTTAATCCTTATTTCTATTACAAGGGATGTTTACATTCCTTGTAATAGAAATAAAAATTATTTAAAAAAAATATCAAGGAACAGTGTAAAAAAAAAAAGAAAAAAGTAAAATAAAAAATAATAATTAAAAAATGTAAGGCGCCCCCATCCCTCCGTGCTCACGTGCAGAAGCAAACACATACGTAAGTCGCGCACACATATGTAAACGGTATTCAAACCATATATGTGAGGTATCGCCGTGAACATTAGAGCAAGAGCAATAATTCTAGCACTAGACCTTCTCTGTTACTCGAAACAGGTGATATGTAAAGGTATTTAAAGGCTTGCCTATGGAGATTTTTAAGTACCCGAGTTTGTTGCCATTCCACGAGCGTGTGCGTGACATGATAGGTATCTATTTACTCGGCATAACATCATCTATGACATTATACAAAAAATTTGGGGTAACTATTTGCATTTTTTTTTATTCATTAAATTCTATTTTGTATATACAATCAGGTCCATAAATATTGGGACATCGACACAGTTCTAATCTTTTTGGCTCTATACACCACCACTGGCTCTGCCAGGCCTCTACTGCCACTGTCTTCAGTTACTCCTTGTTCTTGGGGCATTTTCCCTTCAGTTTTGTCTTCAGCTAGTGAAATGCATGCTCAATTGGATTCAGGTCAGCTGATTGACTTGGCCATTGCATAACGTTTCACTTCTTTCCCTTAAAAAACTCTTTGGTTGCTTTTTGCAGTATGCTTCGGGTCATTGTCCATCTGCACTGTGAAGCGCCATCCAATGAGTTCTGAAGCATTTGACTGAATATGAGCAGATAATATTGCCCGAAACACTTCAGAATTCATCTTGCTGCTTTTGTCAGCAGTCACATCATCAATAAATCATCATCATTGGCAGCCATCATTGGCAGCCATACATGCCCACGCCATGACACTACCACCACAATGCTTTACTGATGAGGTGGTATGCTTTGGATCTTGAGCAGTTCCCTTCCTTCTCCATAATCTTCTCTTCCCATCACTCTGGTACAAGTTGTTCTTGGTCTCATCTGTCCATAGGATGTTGTTCCAGAACTGTGAAGACTTTTTTAGATGTTGTTTGGCAAACTCTAATATGGCCTTCCTGTGTTTGAGTCTCACCAATGGTTTACATCTTGTGGTGAACCCTCTTTATTCACTCTGGTAAAGTATTCTCTTGATTGTTGACTTTGACACACATACACCTACCTCCTGGAGAGTGTTCTTGATCTGGCCAACTGTTGTGAAGGGTGTTTTCTTCACCAGGGAAATAATTCTTTGGTGATCCACCACAGTTGTTTTCCGTGGTCTTCTGGGTCTATTGGTGTTGCTGAGCTCACCGGTGCGTTCTTTCTCTTTAAGGATGTTCCAAACAGTTGATTTGGCCACACCTAATGTTTTTGCTATCTCTCTGATGTTTTTTTTTTTTTTTCAGCCTAATGATGGCTTGCTTCACTGATAGTGACAGCTCTTTGGATCTCATATTGAGAGTTGACAGCAACAGATTCCAAATGCAAATAGCACACTTGGAATGAACTCTGGACCTATTATCTGCTCCTTGTACATGGGATAATGATGGAATAACACACACCTGGCCATGGAACAGCTAAGCAGCTAATTGTCCCATTACTTTTGGTCCCTTAAAAAGTGTGAGGCACATATACAAACTGTTGTAATTCCTACACCGTTCACCTGATTTGGATGTAAATACCCTCAAGTTAAAGCTGAAGTTAAGTCTGCAGTTAAAGCACATCTTGTTTGTTTCATTTCAAATTCATTGTGGTGGTGTATAGAGCCAAAAAGATTAGAATTGTGTCGATGTCCCAATATTTATGGACCTGACTGTATTTTGGTTTGCAAAACCACTGCCCAAATACCGTGTGACATAAAAAATTGCAACGACCACCATTTTATTTCCCTAGGGTCTCTGCTAATAAATTTTTTTTAATGTTTGGGGGTTATAAGTAATTTTCTAGCAAAAAAATACTGATTTAAACGTGTAAACAAAAAGTGCCAGAAAAAGTCTGGTCGGCACGTGGCTGATCTATTTATAACTCCTCTCTTAAATGTAGCCACATTGGTTTATATAAGGTATACTTATGCCGTGTACACACGACCGTTTTTAATGTCATTGAAAAAACGTAGTTTTTCTCGACGTGATTCTTCTCAAGCCTGCCTTGCCTACACACTATCGTGAAAAAAAATGCTTGAGCAAAGCGCGGTGACGTACAACACGTACGATGGCACTATAAAGGGGAAGTTCCATTCGGATGGTGCCACCCTTCATGTTAGTAAAATTTTTTTGAGCGAACATTTTTCAGTCCGTTACAGCGTGACGAATGTGCTATCTCCATTACGAATGGTAGTTTTACCAGAACGAGCGCTCCCGTCTCATACTTGATTCTGAGCATGCGCATTTTTTTTTTCCGTCGTTAAAGCCCACACACGTCCGCTTTTTATGACGAGAAAAAGGACGATGTAAAAAACGACGTGAAAAATTAGAGCATGTTCCAATTTTTTCATGGCCGTTTTTCACGTCTGAAGCCCACACACAATCATTTTTAATGACCATTTTGAAAAATTTAATTTTTCTCATCATTAAAAACGGTCGTGTGTACACGGCATTACTCAACAAAGCAGTTCAAAGACCATATAAAAAAACAGGAAAATGTATAATGTTTACAAAACTATGTGACCATATAAGTGTAATTATTTATAAAGTTATGAATTCTCCATTATGTTAGTTTGGAAAATAACGTACAGTATTTAATCATCCTTACTTCTAATTTACTACAGAAGGTGCAAGATCATCACATCAAACTACATCCAGACAAAGTGAAAGGAAGACATGTTTCAGGTTTAAAACACTACAGAAAAGATCATTTATTTATAATTCTAAAAAGGTATAACACTTCCTTTTGTATGACTGTTTATATGGTGAAAATGCTTGTGGCATGTACTAGATACAACTGTCATTCACTTCACTGAAATCATTGAATGCGTTATTATCCACTGTGAACATGAAGTGTGGGAATTGCCCTGCTACTTTCTTGGCTTCTCTCTGAACATTTAACATTGCGCCACAGACAGCAGGGAGTGACCACATAGTGGCTTAATCCCTCAGAAATCAGATCTTTTGTGTTTGTCATTTATTTACTCTTCCCAGCTGTACGTTTCTACTAATGACTAACATGGGCTGCAAGCGTCATTTCACATTCCGGTGCTGCCCAGAAAGCTAGCAAGGGACCAGAACAAATACAATCTTGGGCTTTTACTGCTCTGGATAGGTTTGTGAACAGTCATGAAAAACCATTAGGGGAAACTTTGACAATATAACTTTTCATGCATACATAGCCCCAAACTGTCCCTTGTTTGGAGGTACTGTAACTTTTTTGGAACCAAATCCAATTTCCTCTTCATCCTTCCTTCTCCAAATACAGTGCCTTGAAAAAGTATTCACACCCCTTGAAATTTTCCACATTTTGTCATGTTACAACCAAAAACATAAGTGTATTTTATTGGGATTTTATGAGACCAACACAAAGTGGCACATAATTGTGAAGTGGAAGGAAAATGATAAATGGTTTTCAACGTTTTTTACAAATAAATATCTGAAAAGTGTGGTGTGTATTTGGATTCTGCCCCCTTTACTCTGATACCCCTAACTACAGTCTAGCGGAACCAATTGCCTTCAGAAGTCAAATAATTAGTACATAGAGTCCACCTGTGTGTAAGTTAATCTCAGCAAAAATACAACAGTTCTGTGAGGCCCTCAGAGGCTTGTTAGAGAACCTTAGTGAACAAACAGCATCATGAAAGCCAAAGAAACACAACAGACAGGTCAGGGATAAAGTTGTGGAGATGTTTAAAGCAGGGTTAGGTTATAAAAAAAATATCCAAAGCTTTGAACATCTCTCAGAGCACTGTTCACTCCATCATATGAAAATGGAAAGAGTATAGTACAACTGCAAACCTACCGAGACATGGCCGTCCACCTAAACTGACAGGCCTGGCAACAAGAGCATTAATCAGAGAAGCAGCCAAGAGGCCCATTGTAACTCTGGAGGAGATGCAGAGATCAACAGCTCAGGTGGGAGAATCTGTCCACAGGACAAATATTAGTTGTGCACTCCACAAATCTGGCTTTTATGGAAGAGTGGCAAGGAGAAAGCCATTAATGAAAGAAAGCCATAAGAAGTCCCGTTTACAGTTTGCGAGAAGCCATGTGGGGGACACAGCAAATTTGTGGAAGAAGGTGCTCTGGTCAGATGAGACCAAAATTTAACTTTTTGGCCTAAAAGCAAAATGCTATGTGTGGCGGAAAACTAACACAGCAAATCAACCTGAACACACCATCCCCACCTTGAAACATGGTGGTGGCAGCATCATGTTGTGGAGATGCTTTTCTTCAGCAGGGACAGGGAAGCTGGTCAGAGTTGATGGGAAGATGGATGGAGCCAAATACAGGGCAATCTTAGAAGAAAACCTGTTAGAGTCTGCAAAAGACTTGAGATTGGGGCAGAGGTTCACCTTTCAGCAGGACAACGACCCTAAACATACAGCCAGAGCTACAATGGAATGATTTAGATCAAAGCATATTCATGTGTTAGAATGGCCCAGTCAAAGTCCAGACCTAAATCCAATTGAGAATCTGTGGCAAGACTTGAAAATTGCTGTTGTATCCAACCTGACAGAGCTTGAGCTATTTTGCATAGAAGAATGGGCAAAAATGTCACTCTCCAGATGTGCAAAGCTGGTAAAGACATACCCAAAAAGACTTGCAGCTGTAATTGCAGCAAAAGGTGGTTCCACAAAGTATTGACTCAGTGGGGCTGAATACAAATGCAAACCACACTTTTCACATAATTATTTGTAAAAAAAAAATGAAAACCATTTATAATTTTCCTTCCACTTCACAATTATGTGCCACTTTGTGTTGGTCTATCTATCACATAAAATCCCAATAAAATACATTTACGTTTTTGGTTGAAAATTTCAAGGGGTATGAATACTTTTTCAAGTCACTGTAATAATGCACTATTTAACCACCAAAAGCATTATACTACACTAAATATTTTATCCAACCTCTAAATACAGTTGTTGCATTTGTTTTTATCTTTTAATCATCTTTATTCTTGTTTTTTACCACATGTAAAATCATACAACCATTTTCCTTTATATATAACAATGCCTACACCGAATATCACAAAAATAGGAAAATCCACATATCCCCCTTCCATTCTACCCTTGCACTCCCCCTTTTCCCTCATCCCTACACCATCCTCACTTATCAGACACCCGCCCTTAAACGTGCTTCCACTTCTATCCATTGTTTCCACATGTTTTTAAATTTATTTTTATTTCCCCTCTTAGTGTATATAAATTCCTCTTTATTGACCATATCCTCTTTCACCTTCCTCCATTCTGTCGCTGTGGGGTGGGGGGGGGGGGTTTACCGCTTGCCACTTCTGTAAGTTTCCTTCCTTGAAACAGATACCTTATAATTGCCGTGTTTGTATCTCCTTACACCCCCTTTTCTTCCAGGAGACCCAGTACACACAATTTAACCTCCGGTTGCAGAGTTGTCCCAAATACCACATTTATCTTCTCTACGATCTCTTTCCAATACTGATATAACTTGGGACACCTCCAAAACATATGTATTAGGTCTCCTCTGTCATCCCCGCATCTCTGACATTTTGCATCCTGCCTCCTACCAAACTGGAACATCCTTTGGGGTGTATAATATACTCTATGTATCAGGTTAAGATGGGACACTATCTGGGAGGGAGACAATGACACCCTAGATCCTGTTTCTAATATGCGTTTCCACTGTTCCTGTGACAGTGGACCCACATCCCTCTCCCATTTATCCTTGTTTTTATTATCTGATCCCACTCCCTGATCCGCCTCCTCTATATACCCGTACATCTCTGAGATCGTCCCTCTGGAGTCCTCTGCGTTTACTAGTTTACGGAGGAGGGGCATATCATTCCATGCTGGTGAACTCTGTCCAAACTGTGCGTTCACCGCATGCCTGATTTGCAGGTATCTGTAAAAGGATCTATTCGGGACTGCATATTCTTCCCTTATGTCTTGGAATGATTTTATTCTCCCTGCTCTGAAAAGATGTACCAGTAGGTGTATTCCACCTCTATCCCATTCTTCAATTTTCCCCATAACTTTGAGTTCTTTTAAGTTATTATTATCCCATATAGGGGAAAATTCAGAAAATCCACTGTATCCCAACATTTTCTTAATATTCTCCCAACATTTTACCATTAGTTGTACTGTGGGACACCTAGAACAAAAGGAATCCACCCCCACTGCCTCAACTACTGTATCATGGCTAGTGTCATTCAAAATTAACCCCTTTACGGCTTCGCTACCTACTGATAGGTTACTACAGTGTTTCTCAACTCCAGTCCTCAAGGCGCCCCAACAGGTCATGTTTTCAGGATTTCCCTCATGAAACGGCTGTGGTAATTCCTAAGGCAGTGAAACTGATCAAATCACCTGTGCAAAATAATGGAAAGTCTGAAAACATGACCTGTTGGGGCGCCTTGAGGACTGGAGTTGTTAAACACTGGGTTACTACCTTGCATGTGCTGCATTTGTGCGGCCAAAAAGTAGTGTCTCGGATTTGGAAGTGCCAATCTCCCCTTCTCTTTTGGTTGCTGTAAGGTTCAGAGGCGGATCCTAGCTAATCCCCTCCTCCAAATCAATTCCCTGAATAAACTATCCAGTTTTTTAAACAAGTGTTTGGGGATCCATACTGGGGAATTGTGCAGGATGTACAGGATTTACGGCATCCAAACCATCCCTTCTAAATTCAACAAGAACATTTTTTGGACTGATGTCATTCCTATTCAGTTGTCTTTTGCTAAACTACTAAATCCCTCCCACTCTCCTAATCTCTGCAACATAGACTAATTGTTGTTTAATGCAAAATAGGGCTAATTACCCTTCTTGAGTTAACACAGGAAGTGTGCACAGATAAATTCTAAAATGATCAACAGGTATTTATGCACTTGAACATGAACAGATAGAAAAAAATCTTTCAATGTTATATTTGTAGCGGGTATATACTTTTAAATTCTGGTGAAGACACCAGTGATGACTAGTTCCCTGCGGCCCAGCAGGTGGCGCTGTCACTTTGGGCCGGGGTTGAACCATCGCTGCAGTGCCGTACCCTTTGTGGCCTCTCGCAGCGGTTGTACGGCAGGGCGGGGAACCCGCTGTGCATCCTGGGAGAGGGTATAAAGGGGCGGACATCTTTGCCACGAGGGTCGAGTCCCAGGCACCTTCAGGTTCGCGGTCGGGGTCCAAGCGGCCTAGGCCTGGACACCTGAAGTTCGTGTTCCATCCCAGACACCTTCAGTCTGGGGTGAGATACTCAGCCGGAGGCCTGGGGCCCAGTACCTTCCGCTGGGTCCCACGAGGGAGGGATTGTCCTAGGGGGCCCCGGGTGTGGGGAACCCAAATCCAGTGGCGTAAGGGACCGGAGGAGGGACTCATCCGAAGACCTGGTGCAGCAGATTGCCAGTGCCGGATGAACCTCTGGAGACCGCCCAGAGGAATATCTTCCCAAACAGGGGCCAAGTTCAGAGAGGAAGGTGGTTCATGTTTTATGACCGGTGGCAGCGGTCCAGCTATTCAACTCAGGTCAGTGGCAGAGGCCTGCTATTAGGCCTGTGGCAGGGGCCTCAACGGTTCATCCGGTCGGTGGCAGCGACCAAAGCTCACGGTCAGTGGCAAAGACCGTGCGCCCGGCCTATTCACTAGCAAAGGAATAGGAGAGTTCAGTTGTGCCTGGGCCTACTCGTATCCACACCCCTGTTTGTTCATTACTGAAAGTTCAATTGATTGTGTTCACCCTGCAAGAAAATAAATAAAGGAGTGTTGGACTTTCGATTGGTGTGGGGCTCTATGTTATTGGCAGACACATCTCCACAGAACAACTAAGGCTTCGTATGCAGTGAACAGACCCGGAGGTAATTCAAGTAACTCTGCTCAACCCTCATGCACATACGAGGGGAGAGCTTGGTGTAGTGTTCCTGCACTCTCCTCTCTCAGGTACCCCTAGACACAAGCCATTCACAATAGGCGAGAGGGGGAGTGAGGCTCCGCTTTATATTAATACAATAAAAAGGAGCAAATAGGAGAAGTTTATTGTTGGAGTTTATATACACTTAAAATATGCAAGAAAGCTGCAACATGGTGGGTTTGATTTACTAATAGTAAAAAGTTTATTTACTTAGCAAAGTGAATTTTCACTTTGCAAGGGACTTTTCCTTTTGCTAAGTGAATTCGGTGAAACTCTGCTGACTTTCACCATCCAATTAAGTATAAGCAAAAATACTTTAGTTTTTTTTTTTCCCTTACATATGATTGGGTATTCTTTGCAAGGTGAGTTTTCATACATTCACTAAGCTAAGGAATAATTCCCTTGCAAAGGGAAAATTCACTTTTCAAAATGAACTGCATTTGTTAAGTTGAAACTCCAATAGAAAGAAAATGTTATGGGGAAAAAAAGCTCTTTTAGGTTTAATCAATCATTTTTTAAGGATTCATTTTTGGTGGTCCTCTAATCTGGGGAGGTAGCATGTAGGTGTTTCCAACATTTTGTCCCACTTTTTCATCTCATAACGTAGTGTGGTATGTACATACAGTGTACACGATATTTACTTTTAAATACAGTAACTTAACCAAAGTTAGCAAAACAGATCAGATTTATTTGTGTATGTAATATTTAGGGGTCTAATAATAATAAAAATTGCTTTGCAAATGTCTCATCATTTGTGCAAACATAACAATTAATACCTTTAATGTGTGTTATAATGTGTATAATAGATTCTTTGTTACCTTTCACTGGGCGAATGTGACATTCCCTAACATTCAATCCTATGAGAAAAGTAGCCCTAAGAACATTCAACAATGAGAGTTAACATTCACCAATAGAGAAAATAGCCTAACACTATAGGATAAGAACATTCAACTATCAGGGGAAGAATTATGAGGGAGACCTCTGCACTGAGTCTATAAAGAATACTGTGCAAATAGCCAACAAAAATTAGTGTTTGACGGAGCAAACCTCTAGTTACAGTGTAAAGCAAAACACTTAGCAGTTGTAGTATTACCAATGCTAAAAATGTTACAGCTTCCTCTTGGTTAGGGAGCCGGCACTCATGTGTGTCCAACAACCAGAGACTCATCCCCACCTGGAATATTCAGCTGTCAGATAGGTGAGTGAGATATGTGATGCACATTGCAAACAGTCCTATACAATAGTATATGGTTACTTCTTCATTTTTTTTTATTATTGTTTCACACATCACCTTAAATGCCTAAGATGTTATACTCAGTTAATGTAGTTGTGATCTCTCGTGGGCCTGAGGGGCATTATTTAGGGCAATTCCCTTTATTCCTGTGACAAGCATAAGTAACCCATGTGCTGAAAGGCGGTTCAGTGGTAACTAACCATTGGGCTGAGCCTGTATAGACTCCTTCTCCCTGCTCTGGGGCAACCCTGTTTGTAGGCCGTGGACATGTTATGCCCATAGAGGCAGAGGGGTTTCTGGGATGCAGTTTGTACATCTTTGCTATGATGCACCTGGGCTGCACAGAAGGTCCGGGTTGGAATTATATCCCACACTGGAGATGGAAAGATGGCAAAAAAAACTATACTGTAGATGATTCATATAGGTAAATGGCTAACAACCAATTTGGCACTTGGAAGTGCAGTCGCTGTAGATCTGAGGGGAACGTGCAAGGAAAAAAAAAACAGCATTTTTGCTTGTACATGATTAGATGATAAAAACAGCAGAGCTTCCCCTCATTTCAGATCTTCTCCTCAGATCTACAGCTACTGCACTTCCAAGTGCAGTTCCAAGTGCACTTGTAGTACACTTGTAGAGCAATGTGGCTTTGCCTTTAGTAAATCAACCCCCTAGTGTCGTTGGTGAGCTGGTGATGGGGATCCTGGTTTTTGATATATGTGGACTATATAAGTAGTGTAGCACCGTGTAGTTTAGGCAGGGAGCTCCTCACAAATTTACTTGCCAGGAGTAGTTATCCTGGTTGATTGATAGAGATCTATTGATTTCTCCCCAAGTTTGGCCTTGTTGAACTTTTCTCTTCTACCACTAGGTGGCCGGGTACTTGGTGGTACTAGATATGACAATGGCAACGAAAGGTCAGGTTATGGGTATATGGGGTATCTCAGCCAATGGGCAGGGGTTTCCTTGAATCCCTTGGCCTGCTGGGAGAACCTATATATTCAGGTGAAGTCAGGTGATCTATGTTCTGTGCCACCAGGGCGGCTGTCTGGGTGGACGTGTGTTGTATGCCCTGGGCTGCTAGGCCAGAGTTTTGGCCTATCCCGGGGGCATCTGGCTGCCAGGCTGTATGAGGGTCTATCCAGAAGTAAGAGGGCAGCGCAGGGTTGGAATTGTGGCTTGCAGCCCAACCAGCAGTGCCGGTTCTGCCGGTCGGGAAACCTGTCGTGGTCGGAGGTAGAAAGGAAGCTGTCGCAGCTAAGGGACCAACCACCTTTACCAGGGACCACAGTAACTGAAGCAAGTACCGGAGCAGCATTCTCACTGAACAGGCACAGTGGAGAATTGGGAAACTTCAGGCGGTGAGCAAGACAGGGACCCAGCTAACTGAGGTGACGCTTGCAGAGCAGCCTTGTGAGTCAAGCCAGGGACCGAACCGGTTAGCAGGGGTGAAGTTTTAGAAGTATCTGGAGTGCCAAGCTAATGACCCAGCAGGGAAGCGTGGGTGACGCTTGTGGGAGATACCACCACAAAGCTTTGAGGAGCTCCAGGGATTCAGAGTCAGTGAATCAGAGGGTCCAGTGAGAGACCAGGAGCTCATGGGGCTAAAGAACTACAAGTAGAAGTTGTAGTGAAGCTACATGATTTTATGATTTGTGTTAGGAACTGTTAAGCCCTGTACACACGATCGGATTTCCTCTGGGTTTTAAACCGATTGATTTTTCCATCAGAAATCCGATGAAGCTGACTTCCATCAGTCTTGCCTACACACCATCAGTCTAAACCGATCGTCCCAAACGCCGTGACGTAAAACACTCCGACGAGCCAAGAAAAATGAAGTTCTATGCTTCTGAGCATGCGTTGACTTGATTCTGAGCATGCGTGGGTTTTTTATGCGATGGAGTTTCCCACAGACAATAGTAATTTGCTAAGAAAAAAATAAGAAAAAAATATATAGTCGCGCTAACTTATGAATTTGAACATAAGCCCATCACTGGGTAACTGAAAAAATCCAAATATCAACAGTGATAACATATAAAAAGCTAAATAAAAAGCAATGTATAATCTATGTGAACAGATAATAAACAGAAAATTAACTGTGAATAAAAAAATTGGTTATTGTCCAAAAATACTGTAGAGCGGAAGAACCCCTCAAAGTTCATATTCAAAAATCCATAATGAAAAAAACACCCGTGAGGCGATATCCAAAATAAAGAAATGAAGAAGGAAAGGATTCAGATCTTCTTAGACTTAAATTCGTGACTTTCACCACCACCAGTAGAAGTTACTGCTTACCAAACAGCGATGGTCCCCTATGACGGAGGACCTCAAACAGCCTTAAGTAGTACTCAGTTAAGCCTCCAGAGTGTAGCCAGTGGTAAACCTCAGTTGTTTTAATAGCCCGACAGCTCATATAACATCATACAGGTATTCAACGTGGACCATGAAAAAAAAGGGGGGGACACTAGATAGTGTAAAATCCTTGGTGAACATTTATTAAAATAATGAAAACATACTCACAAGAGCAGTTAAAAAGACAGCTTAAAAGTATCACAGCGCCGACCGGTCAATTGGCGCTGGCACACACACGTCCGTGGAAGTCGAGCAATGGAGGATGACGTCAGCACAAAGCTCGTATCCTGCCCTACGCGTTTCGTGAAAAATCACATCGTCTCGGGGCACGGGCGATGAGCTGCGTCACCCCCTCTAAATAGGGGACACACCGGAAGGAGGATCCGACCCAGAAGAGGACGCGCGCGTGCACGCATCACGTCAGGAATCAACCATGCCTAGCTAATATGGCCGCTGTACCAGCAAAGCCGATCTAGCGGCAGATGCGCACGCACATCTCCCCACGAGGAAACCAAGCCTCGTTCGTGAGGCCGCTCAGTGCACGTCATCACACTAAGCGGAATGACGAAAGCACTCGGGAAGAGCGTACCTCACGTCTACGTGACCATGACAACAAGGATCACGGCGCGTCATCACGAAAGAACGGAATGACGGAAGCCCTCGGGATGAGCGTACCATACGTCTGCGTGACCATGATAGCAAAAATCACAACAGCGTTACGTACGTCCTCTAAGGGGAGGGACCCTCCGGGTGTGTCACAAGAAACAGTAGAACCCGCAACCTCCACCGCAACCAATAGGTGCAGAGGACGCATTGGGACACTAAACTGCTCCAATTGTTAAATATTAATATCACACATAAACAGTAATACATTGATGCTGGAATTTGGGAACATCTGAGTTCATACCAATGTCCAGAACCGTACAAAAAATAAATTTAACAAAAAAACAGAATAACCTCATGTTATTTAAAGTATAAGTAGCGGTGAATCCGCATAAAATTAAACTACAACACACTAGTGGTCGACAGAGTACATGTTACGATAGGTGTCAATGATCGGGCCTCAATGGACTCCCATCACAACATCATTGCCAGTTGTTGCTAGGAATTGTTGATAAAGGCATTGACATTGGTGTCAACGTTGAGTCCAAATGGAACATAAGTCCTCTACCTGTACACCCATGCCATTTCTTGCTTGGAGATTTCTCTCACAAGCGAGCTGCCTCTCCAATGTGGTCTATATTTATCAATGGCAATGAATAACGTGCCAGACGGGTCTCTCTTATGGACCTGGTCATAGTGCTTGGATACAGAGTGCTTGTCGAAACCTTTGCGAATATATGCTATGTGTTCGTTAAGTCTCACCCTCAATGCCCTTTTGGTCCTCCCCACATACTGAAGACCGCAAGGGCACTGAATCAGGTAGACCACCCCCAAAGATGAGCATGTTATGAAAGGTTCGATTTCATAGGATCGGCCAGTGCTTGTTGACAAAAATTGACTAATCTTCCTATCTCTGCAACTATTCAGGCTACACACTTGGCATTTCTTACATCGATAGTATCCTGTCAGGTTCTCCAAGAATGTCCTATTAGCCCGTGGGGGGTCCTGGACACTTGGAGCCACTCTATTGGAAAGTGTCGAAGCCCCTCTAAATACAATAGATGGTCTTTCTGGAAGGGAGGGAGCCAGCACCTGGTCACTGAATAACACGTGCCAGTGCTTACGTATCAAACGTTTGATGGTCTGGTGCTGCATAGAGTAGGTGGTAATAAATGGAAGAGAAAACTTACCATCCCGTGCCACCTTCTCCTTATTAGCCAAAAGTGATCCTCGGTCAATCTCACTAACAGATTGTATCAATTGAGACATATCACTCTGTTGGTAACCTTTATCTACAAATCTTTTAGAGAGAATCTCAGCTTGGCCTTTAAAGGCCACTAGATCTGTGCAGTTACGTCTTAATCTAGTGAGTTGACCATGAGGGACAGCCTTGAGCCAGGGGGCATAATGGCAACTATCAAGCGGGATGTATGAGTTCCTATCAGTTGGTTTAAAATAAGTGGTGGTGACAAACTTATTATCGACAACTGAGATTTCCAAATCCAAATAGTGTACTGATTCCTGGCTTGCCTCGAAAGAGAATCTGATACCTCTATCGTTGTCGTTCAGGGACAGCATGTAATCACGCAGAGCGGGTTCACTAGCGTCCCACAAGAGGAGGACGTCGTCGATGTACCTTGCCCAGAGTACAACCTCTGGTCTCCGGCAAACATCGACGACGTCCTCCTCCCACTTGGCCATAAAAAGATTGGCCAAGCTGGGGGCATACTTCGACCCCATCGCCACACCTCGGTCTTGGCGGAAAAATTGATTATCACACCAAAAATAATTATGACTTGCTGCATATTTCAGCAGAGTCATAATAAAATCAATTTGCCGGGGTGGCAGATCTGATCCTCTCACCAAGTACAACTCTACAGCTTAAAAACCACGTTCGTGTGGAATAATGGTATAAAGTGAGGTCACGTCTGCCGTGACCATCCATATACCATTTGTGGGAACGAGGTCTTTGAGTAAGTTAATAACGTATTTGGTGTCTCTTACGTATGAGGGGATCTGCTGAACCAGAGGTTGCAGAAAAAAATCAATATACTTCCCCACCCGGGACGTGATTGAATCTATCCCAATTACAATGGGTCGTCCCGGGGGGGAGGTCAGGCTTTTGTGGATCTTCGGGAGATAATAAATAACGGGAGTTCGGGGGGCACAAGGTATCAAAAATAATCTCTCCCTATCACTAAGGATACCTACCCGATGTCCCTCGTCCACAATACCTTCCAGTTCCCTCTTATACCTAATGACAGGATCCCTACTAAGGGGGTATAGGTTTCGGTGTCATCAACGATCCTGTGCAACTCTTTTAGGTAGTCACACCTATCAAGGATAACTATCCCTCCCTCCTTATCAGCGGGTCTAATAACTAGGGATTTGTTAGAACACAGGGACTCAAGACCACTCGCCAAATTCCTCTGCATCTTAACCTTTTTCACCTTAATCATTTCAAGGTCCTTGAGTACCACATCCCTAAATACTTTAATACTCGGAGCCAGTGAACCAGGGGGGTTGAACAGTGATGCATTGGCTAAGCCAGTATGTTTGTACTCAGGTGGAGAGTTCAGTCCAACTGTTATAGGGTTAGACAAAAAGTGCCTTTTGATGTTAAGCTTTCTCGCAAACTTGTGAACATCCATAAAGGTTTGGAACTTGCTCAAGCTCCTAGGCGGAGCAAATTTCAAACCCTTATCTAAGAGGCATTGCTCAGATTCTGACAAAGGCTGTTGGCTCAAATTGAAGATGCCCGCACCTATATTCTTTTTCTTTTTGAGCAACTGGGCCCTCCTCCCACCTCTAACCCCTCTCTTCTTTCTGATGGGCCAAATCGACCTTGTTGGCCCATGGGAAAACCCCAACTTGAGTTAGGTCTAAAGTCATATGGACCTGGGGGTAGGGAGGCCTGGAATAATCATAGCCCCTGTCATATTGACTAGACTGAGAAAACTGGCTATTTCTATCCTGATTGTCAAATCCAAATCGTCTTTCCATAGATCCACGGCCTTGCGGCCCCAATGAATCTGATAAAGGGAAAAAACGATTTTGGGTGGGGATGTTGTAATCCCGCATACCACTGGTCTCAAAACTGGGTCTCATATATCCTTGGTTATATCCCATATCATATTGGGTGGATCTAGATGAAGGGTACTCCCAATCCCCCAAGGATTCATCCCGAAAGAGTTGAACCTGTGCGTCAGATCTATGAGTTTTCGTTTTTTTTGGCGTTTTAGATGAAAGATTACCTTGATTAGGCCCATTCTTGGTCTTAGCCTTATTATTACGTTGAGCTATAACCGGTGTGGGAGGGTTTAAAACCCTCAATGGACACTGCACCTCAGGGTGTAGTGCCACCTGGCTCGGCTGTTAACCCCCCTAGGACTAGTCGGGTTTTAAACCCTCCCACATCGGTTATAGCTCAATGTAATAATAAGGCTAAGACCAAGAATGGGCCTAATCAAGGTAATCTTTCATCTAAAACGCCAAAAAAAAACGAAAACTCATAGATCTGACGCACAGGTTCAACCCTTTCGGGATGAATCCTTGGGGGATTGGGAGTACCCTTCATCTAGATCCACCCAATATGATATGGGATATAACCAAGGATATATGAGACCCAGTTTTGAGACCAGTGGTATGCGGGATTACAACATCCCCACCCAAAATCGTTTTTTCCCTTTATCAGATTCATTGGGGCCGCAAAGCCGTGGATCTATGGAAAGACGATTTGGATTTGACAATCAGGATAGAAATAGCCAGTTTTCTCAGTCTAGTCAATATGACAGGGGCTATGATTATTCCAGGCCTCCCTACCCCCCAGGTCCATATGACTTTAGACCTAACTCAAGTTGGGGTTTTCCCATGGGCCAACAAGGTCGATTTGGCCCATCGGAAAGAAGAGAGGGGTTAGAGGTGGGAGGAGGGCCCAGTTGCTCAAAAAGAAAAAGAATATAGGTGCGGGCATCTTCAATTTGAGCCAACAGCCTTTGTCAGAATCTGAGCAATGCCTCTTAGATAAGGGTTTGAAATTTGCTCCGCCTAGGAGCTTGAGCAAGTTCCAAACCTTTATGGATGTTCACAAGTTTGCGAGAAAGCTTAACATCAAAAGGCACTTTTTGTCTAACCCTATAACAGTTGGACTGAACTCTCCACCTGAGTACAAACATACTGGCTTAGCCAATGCATCACTGTTCAACCCCCCTGGTTCACTGGCTCCGAGTATTAAAGTATTTAGGGATGTGGTACTCAAGGACCTTGAAACGATTAAGGTGAAAAAGGTTAAGATGCAGAGGAATTTGGAGAGTGGTCTTGAGTCCCTGTGTTCTAACAAATCCCTAGTTATTAGACCCGCTGATAAGGGGGGAGGGATAGTTATCCTTGATAGGTGTGACTACCTAAAAGAGTTGCACAGGATCGTTGATGACACCGAAACCTATACCCCCCTTAGTAGGGATCCTGTCATTAGGTATAAGAGGGAACTGGAAGGTATTGTGGACGAGGGACATCGGGTAGGTATCCTTAGTGATAGGGAGAGATTATTTTTGATACCTTGTGCCCCCCGAACTCCCGTTATTTATTATCTCCCGAAGATCCACAAAAGCCTCACCTCCCCCCGGGACGACCCATTGTAAGTGGGATAGATTCAATCACGTCCCGGGTGGGGAAGTATATTGATTTTTTTCTGCAACCTCTGGTTCAGCAGATCCCCTCATACGTAAGAGACACCAAATACGTTATTAACTTACTCAAAGACCTCGTTCCCACAAATGGTATATGGATGGTCACGGCAGACGTGACCTCACTTTATACCATTATTCCACACGAACGTGGTTTTGAGGCTGTAGAGTTGTACTTGGTGAGAGGATCAGATCTGCCACCCCGGCAAATTGATTTTATTATGACTCTGCTGAAATATGCAGCAAGTCATAATTATTTTTGGTGTGATAATCAATTTTTCCGCCAAGACCGAGGTGTGGCGATGGGGGCGAAGTATGCCCCCAGCTTGGCCAATCTTTTTATGGCCAAGTGGGAGGAGGACGTCGTCGATGTTTGCCGGAGACCAGAGGTTGTACTCTGGGCAAGGTACATCGACGACGTCCTCCTCTTGTGGGACGGTAGTGAACCCGCTCTGCGTGATTACATGCTGTCCCTGAACGACAACGATAGAGGTATCAGATTCTCTTTCGAGGCAAGCCAGGAATCAGTACACTATTTGGATTTGGAAATCTCAGTTGTCGATAATAAGTTTGTCACCACCACTTATTTTAAACCAACTGATAGGAACTCATACATCCCGCTTGATAGTTGCCATTATGCCCCCTGGCTCAAGGCCGTCCCTCATGGTCAACTCACTAGATTAAGACGTAACTGCACAGATCTAGTGGCCTTTAAAGGCCAAGCTGAGATTCTCTCTAAAAGATTTGTAGATAAAAGTTACCAACAGAGTGATATGTCTCAATTGATACAATCTGTTAGTGAGATTGACCGAGGATCACTTTTGGCTAATAAGGAGAAGGTGGCAAGGGATGGTAAGTTTTCTCTTCCATTTATTACCACCTTCTCTATGCAGCACCAGACCATCAAACGTTTGATACGTAAGCACTGGCACGTGTTAATCAGTGACCAGGTGCTGGCTCCCTCCCTTCCAGAAAGACCATCTATTGTATTTAGAGGGGCTTCGACACTTTCCAATAGAGTGGCTCCAAGTGTCCAGGACCCCCCACGGGCTAATAGGACATTCTTGGAGAACCTGACAGGATACTATCGATGTAAGAAATGCCAAGTGTGTAGCCTGAATAGTTGCAGAGATAGGAAGATTAGCCAATTTTTGTCAACAAGCACTGGCCGATCCTATGAAATCGAACCTTTCATAACATGCTCATCTTTGGGGGTGGTCTACCTGATTCAGTGCCCTTGCGGTCTTCAGTATGTGGGGAGGACCAAAAGGGCATTGAGGGTGAGACTTAACGAACACATAGCAAATATTCGAAAAGGTTTCGACAAGCACTCTGTATCCAAGCACTATGACCAGGTCCATAAGAGAGACCCGTCTGGCACGTTATTCATTGCCATTGATAAATATAGACCACATTGGAGAGGCAGCTCGCTTGTGAGAGAAATCTCCAAGCAAGAAATGGCATCGGTGTACAGGTTGAGGACTTATGTTCCATTTGGACTCAACGTTGACACCGATGTCAATGCCTTTATCAACAATTCCTAGCAACAACTGGCAATGATGTTGTGATGGGAGTCCATTGAGGCCCGATCATTGACACCTATCGTAACATGTACTCTGTCGACCACTAGTGTGTTGTAGTTTAATTTTATGCGGATTCACCGCTACTTATACTTTAAATAACATGAGGTTATTCTGTTTTTTTGTTAAATTTATTTTTTGTACGGTTCTGGACATTGGTATGAACTCAGATGTTCCCAAATTCCAGCATCAATGTATTACTGTTTATGTGTGATATTAATATTTAACAATTGGAGCAGTTTAGTGTCCCAAATGCGTCCTCTGCACCTATTGGTTGCGGTGGAGGTTGCGGGTTCTACTGTTTCTTGTGACACACCCGGAGGGTCCCTCCCCTTAGAGGACGTACGTAACGCTGTTGTGATTTTTGCTATCATGGTCACACAGACGTATGGTACGCTCATCCCGAGGGCTTCCGTCATTCCGTTCTTTCGTGATGACGCGCCGTGATCCTTGTTGTCATGGTCACGTAGACGTGAGGTACGCTCTTCCCGAGTGCTTTCGTCATTCCGCTTAGCGTGATGACGTGCACTGAGCGGCCTCACGAACGAGGCTTGGTTTCCTCGTGGGGAGATGTGCGTGCGCATCTGCCGCTAGATCGGCTTTGCTGGTACAGCGGCCGTATTAGCTAGCCATTGTTGATTCCTGACGTGATGCGTGCACACGCGCGTCCTCTTCCGGGTCGGATCCTCCTTCCGGTGTGTCCCCTATTTAGAGGGGGTGACGCAGCTCATCGCCCGTGCCCCGAGACGACGTGATTTTTCACGAAACGCGTAGGGCAGGATACGAGCTTTGTGCTGATGTCACCCTCCATTGCTCGACTTCCACGGACGTGTGTGTGCCAGCGCCTATTGACCGGTTGGCGCTGTGATACTTTTAAGCTGTCTTTTTAACTGCTCTTGTGAGTATGTTTTCATTATTTTAATAAATGTTCACCAAGGATTTTACACTATCTAGTGTCCCCCCCTTTTTTTTCATGGTCCACGTTGAATACCTGTATGATGTTATATGAGCTGTCGGGCTATTAAAACAACTGAGGTTTACCACTGGCTACACTCTGGAGGCTTAACTGAGTACTACTTAAGGCTGTTTGAGGTCCTCCGTCATAGGGGACCATCGCTGTTTGGTAAGCAGTAACTTCTACTGGTGGTGGTGAAAGTCACGAATTTAAGTCTAAGAAGATCTGAATCCTTTCCTTCTTCATTTCTTTATTTTGGATATCGCCTCACGGGTGTTTTTTTCATTATGGATTTTTGAATATGAACTTTGAGGGGTTCTTCCGCTCTACAGTATTTTTGGACAATAACCAATTTTTTTATTCACAGTTAATTTTCTGTTTATTATCTGTTCACATAGATTATACATTGCTTTTTATTTAGCTTTTTATATGTTATCACTGTTGATATTTGGATTTTTTCAGTTACCCAGTGATGGGCTTATGTTCAAATTCATAAGTTAGCGCGACTATATATTTTTTTCTTATTTGTACCCACTGATGATTGTTTTCAGACTAGTTGCTGCTTCTCCTAAAATATTTTCTTTTTTCAGGCAATTCATTAGCTTGATTCGTACACTTTAAGCACAGTTTCTTCTATATTTTTTTTCCTTTTTTTTCCGATAGTAATTTGCTATCGTTTTTTTTTTCATCGGATAAATTTAAAACATGTTCTATTTTTTAACACCAATGGAAAAAAGACCGATGGGGCCCATACACAATCGGTTTGTCCGATGAAAAAAGTCCATCGGACTGTTTTCATCTGTAAAACCGATCGTGTGTACAGGGCTTTAAAGAATGTTGCCATAGGAGGCAGCAATCCTGCACATGCAGATGTGGCGCCTTTCTGGGGCCTTTCCCTGCACAGCTGTCCTCCTATCGAAGTCTCTGAGTCTGACAAATGAAAATGCAACTGTCTGAGGGTGTCCTGGCCCTAACCCTCTTTCCCTCATAAAAGAAAGACTGTAAAATAAATAAACATCTCTTTTGCATTCAAGAAGTGTCTGGCGCCCAATAACTTACACCTTGCACCCACTATGCCTCACAACTCACTACTTACAGAAGGATGTCAGCTATCTTTGGTCTTAGAGGTCCTCATTAGACTGGAAGAGGCTGAAGACTTTGCTACAGTAGTTTGTAGATGATTGTGAGCATGTGGACATTTAGGGGGAGTGCAGTCTATTGGGAAATTTGGAACATACTGTATTTGTAAAGGTTGGAAAATCTTGACAGATAAGGGAGACGAGGAATGGTAAAGATGTAACTATCTGTCCATTCTTTGAATTAATTTTTATGCTCCAGGCTAGAAGATTGCTGTATGTTTATGACTCCCTATTCTGAATACATTTGTAATTCTGTATATAGAGTATATTGAAAGGCTCCTACCCCTTACTAAAAAGGGTGTGATTTAAAAAGGCACTGGTGGTATGTTCTATACCAACACTGCTGCCCCAATAGGTTATTTTAAGGTGGCCTTGGATACCAGATGAGGGGATTTTGTCTCCATACTGCAATTGTGGTTGGCTTTGGGGTACCTGGTCATGAATGAATGACAAATACTACACTCGATGGAGAGATGAGAGTATGGAGGATATGATATTGTGGTCTAAATAAGAATTAGGTAATCTTCAGTTGTTCTGGTAACTTGCTTTTCCTATACTGTATACAGTCAGGTCCATAAATATTGGGACATCAACACAATTCTAATCTTTTTGGCTCTATACACCACCACAATGGATTTGAAATGAAACAAACAAGTCGTGTTTAACTGCAGACTTTCATCTTTAATTTGAGGGTATTTACATCCAAATCAGGTGAACGGTGTAGGAATTTCAACAGTTTGTATATGTGCCTCACACTTTTTAAGGGACCAAAAGTAATGGGACAATTGGCTGCTCTGTTGTTCCATTGCCAGGTGTGTGTTATTCTCTCATTATCCCATTAACAAGGAGTTCATTTCAAGTGTGCTATTTGCATTTGGAATCTGTTGCTGTCAACTCTCAATATGAGATCCAAAGAGCTGTCACTATCAGTGCAGCAAGCCATCATTAGGCTGAAAAAACAAAACAAATCCATCAGAGAGATAGCAAAAACATTAGGTGTGGCCAAATCAACTGTTTGGAACATCCTTAAAAAGAAAGAACGCACCGGTGAGCTCAGCAACACCAAAAGACCCGGAAGACCGCGGAAAACAACTGTGGTGGATGACTGAAGAATTCTTTCCCTGGTGAAGAAAAACACCCTTCACAACAGTTGGCCAGATCAAGAACACTCTCCAGGAGGTAGGTTTATATGTGTCAAAGTCAACAATCAATAGAAGACTTCACCAGAGTGAGTACAGAGGGTTCACCACAAGATGTAAACCATTGGTGAGCCTCAAAAACAGGAAGGCCAGATTAGAGTTTGCCAAACAACATCTAAAAAAGCCTTCACAGTTCTGGAACAACATCCTATGGACAGACGAGATCAAGATAAACTTGTACCAGAGTGATGGGAAGAGAAGAGTATGGAGAAGGAAAGGAACTGCTCATGATCCAAAGCATACCACCTCATCAGTGAAGCATGGTGGTGGTAGTGTCATGTATGGCTGCCAATGGAACTGGTTCTCTTGTATTTATTGATGATGTGACTGCTCACAAAAGCAACAGGATGAATTCTGAAGTGTTTCGGGCAATATTATCTGCTCATATTCAGCCAAATGCATCAGAACTCATTGGACGGCGTTTCACAGTGCAGATGGACAATGACCCGAAGCATACTGCGAAAGCAACCAAAGAGTTTTTTTAAGGGAAATAAGTGGAATGTTATGCAATGGCCAAGTCAATCACCTGACCTGAATCCGATTGAGCATGCATTTCACTTGCTGAAGACAAAACTGAAGGGAAAATGCCCCAAGAACAAGCAGGAACTGAAGACAGTTGCAGTAGAGGCCTGGCAGAACATCACCAGGGATGAAACCCAGCGTCTGGTGATGTTTATGTGTTCCAGACTTCAGGCTGTAATTGACTGCAAAGGATTTGCAACTAAGTATTAAAAAGTGAAAGTTTGATTTATGATTGTTAATCTGTCCCATTACTTTTGGTCCCTTAAAAAGTGGGAGGCACATATACAAACTGTTGTAATTCCTACACCGTTAACCTCATTTGGATGTAAATACCCTCAAATTAAAGCTGAAAGTCTTCAGTTAAAGCACATCTTGTTTGTTTCATTTCAAATCCATTGTGGTGGTGTATAGAGCCAACAAGATTAGAATTGTGTCGATGTCCCAATATTTATGGACCTGACTGTACATGTCTTACTTATAGATACATGAACATAGTCACTGGGATTGACTTACTAAAGGCCAATAGACTTTGCACTTTGCAAAATGCAGCTGCAAGGAAAATAAAAAAGACAACATTTTTGCTTGCGCATAATAGGATGGTGGAAGTTAGCAGAGCTTTTGCTCATTTACTAAGCTCTGGAGCAACTGGTCTTGCAGAGTGCAACTGCACTTTCCAAAAGGCACAGTGTATTTGCCTTTAGTAAATCAGCCCCTTTGTGTGTTTCAAACTTAGACCTATAATGATAGGAGGAAGGAATAATAATGAAGGAATGTCCTGTTGGGATAATATATTCTTAGTTGATTACGGGTGAGTAGAAATATTCAATTTTTTTTTTTATTCCCTATATCCTGGCCCCCTGAGGTCCAAATGAATACTGCATGATTATACTATACGTAGAGGATGACACATACTTGGAATTGTCTTCACTTACTGAAGCATACCTATTTCCTCTCCACTGGTGTCCCCTTTATGTACAGTACCCCTGCGCTCACCCCTAGGGAAATCCATGTTCCTGACCTAGTCCTTCTGAGTGATTTTAGCTTCTAAGTGAGTATTTTCTACTTTCCTGTTCTTAGTGAATGTTTCCTACCATCTTTTTTATTATATTACATGTCTGTACAGATTGATGTTCTTCCATCCTTCTCATGAAACCGAGTTGCTCATGAAACATGTAGAGGAAACTAGGCTCCCTATCACAGTTCCAATGAGATGTGATATTTATGTAAATAAAATATGTATTTTTGATACTTTGGTGTAATTCTGGGGTGTAAAAAGTCCATACAAATAAACTGACGCTTAGTAGTTTTCAATACACTCAGGATGTAGTACCATCTCTTATCAGCCCACCACCACCAAGATTTTGGAATGTTAGTCAATAGGGATGAGCTTCGGGTTTGAGTTGAATGTAAATTCGACCTATACCCAGCCCATTGGAACAGCCAGGGAGTCTAGATGGCATCATTGACCTAATATATGGCCCTGCTCCCACAGTGACCTATAACCACTGGGGGCACAGATATCTGAGGGCCTGCTTATTATAGAGGGGGCTTCTAAATTGTGATAAGGTGCCTTCCAATGAACCCCCTCCATGTTGGCTTGGTATGGTTCCAAAAGTGGGGGATTAACATTCGTTGCCCTCCTTGTCTTGGCTACCAATGCTGCAATGCCACTATGTTACCACTAGCACTACCATACTGCTACCTCAGTTAAATAACAGACCCCCCGAGGGGGTCGTTTTGTGGCAGTAGAGAAACCACCCATAAATTACACATCCCAGATCAACTGCTATTTTTTAAGCAACCAGCCAAGGATCCTGGTTGACATTTTTGACAAAATAGGGTCATGACATCACCCAGGATAGCTAGATGGTTTGTTTACAAGCTGAATCCAGCTGGGATCTGTCTTTTTGCAGTGGAACTGCAGTGGGTCAGCAGCATGGAAACAACATCTGGAGTTGGGAAAAAATTGTTGGGTGGTTGTAAATTTTGAGCACCTACATTGCTGGACGACATGATTGATGTTGGTTTTACATCAAGGGGCTATTTTTTCCAAACAAAGGATTTTTCCACTGTTTGTGTTTTTCCTTTTTTTTTTTCTTTTGTGAGGGTGGAATGATCCATAAGTGGTTATAGTGTACCCTGTATTTATTCCCTTTGGCTGATTATCAGGGGGCCCCCTTATTCAAAAGAGGGCTTCTAGATTTTGATAAGTCCTCAAAGCAAACCACCATGCCTTTTAGGAGACATGATGTTAGGGAAGAGGCCCTTGTCCCTAAACCCCCTCCCCTTGCAAAGTATCCTCTTAATGTTTAAGGCATCTGGCTTAGTAATGTTTAGGAAGGGGGTGCTGCATTCTCACTACCTTCCCTTTTTCCTGCCACCCCCCTCCCCCAAGTGCATTCTTTGATAAGGGGCTGGAATGAAATTCACTTCATGTCTTATGGGACCCATACCCCACTGGCTACTGTATTAGAACAAACTAGTCACTTTTACAAGTACTGTTCCACAACTTAAAGTGATTAAAAAGTATTTTTTTCTCAAAATAACAAGCATGTTATACTTACCTGTATGTTTAGCATAGCTCAGCTCTGATCCTCCTCTTCTGGGGTACCTCACCAATGTTCTTGGTTCCTCCTCCCTTCCAAGTCCCCCCCATAGCAATTTGCTTGATAATGGGGAATTTGTGTTGGGTCATACCTGAGCTGGGATTTGTGGATCTATTAACACACACAGCACAGCACCCCTGATCCCTCCTCACAGGATTTAATTGACAGCAGCAGGAGCCAATGGCTCTTGCTGCTGCCTCTGAGTCCCGTTAGGAGAGAGATTGAGAGAGCAGCGGGGGGGGGGGGGGGGCACTGGTGGGAAGCTGAACAAGGAAGGTTTGTACCGTAATGCAGAGAATGCATTAAGGTAAAAACCTTTAGTCTTTACAAGCATTTTAACATGCAACTTAAATACATTTCCTCCAGAAATATTAAAGTATGTCTGTGTATTGTGTTGCCCTTTAGGCTACATTAAAGACTCTCTCATTGCTGAACATAATTTTTTTACACTTATTTTTAAATTGGTACATGTGAATCATGGCAGTGTCCCTTTTTTAACAAAAACTTGCAAATTAACCTTGAAAAAGGGCAGAACAAAAATGACAAGATTCTTCTCCCACAGACTTCATTAGGGTTTGTTACTATCTTCGAGGTATGCAAACTTCACACCGGGTTTGCCAAACATCAGGAAACCAAGCTTTGCCCAGTTTGCTCATCCCTATTGGTCAGGGGTCCACAGAATTTTTTTGTTTTGTTTTACCTGTAACAGTAAGGTTTTTTTGCCAAGTAAATGCAAAATATATTATGTATCTTTCGCAATACTTTTACTAAAGTGAAGTCGCCTATTCTGAATTCAAAATTCTCATGGACATTTTAATTTGTGGGACTTTTCCAGGTGATAAGGATTACAGATCAAGCTGCCAAAAATAATATGTTTTTTGGCTTTGCACACAGGAAAATACACCTCAAGGTCTCTATAATATTATTGGCAATTTCATATTGCTAATCACTAAAGATAAGGATATTTGCCGACATCATTTGAATACACCTATACCTTGAATAATATTCAGATGTCTAATACAACCTGTGTGTACACCTTTTCTTCTACTGACAGTTGCATATAAAACCAGAAGACAAATTTTAAATGTTCTCTATAATCAATCTTTAGTCTCCAAGATAGAAAGACTAGGTAAAAAATCATATAATCAACAAATCAATCCTTATAAGAGAGCATTAGTCACAGTCATTAGTAGGTATGAGCCTTAACAGAGAAGTTTGGCCAAAGCTTTTTTAGTCATACTTCTCATGTGGGTCCCAGCACTGGCATAGCATCAGGAATTGCAATTACGATCCCACTCCTGTTTCAGGGGGCCCAGGTGGCCTCCTTGTTACACCAGACATCATGGTGGGCATCAGTCCTGCCATTTAGGAGCCACTGCTGATGTCATTCTCTCTGAGCCATCCATGGGAGGCAGGGGAGCTCTGGATGGAGGGCAGGGGCTGCTTGATTTAACAAGGAGGTGATTGGTTGTCATGATGCAGGGCAGTCGTAGAAACCAATCACCAGCTTGCACCTTGTACAGCCAAGCCCTCTGTCCAGAAATGCTGTGCCTCCCACTCTCTGCACTGTGTAAGGTAAGACAGGAGGAGAGGGCAATGAGGGGACAATGTGGGTGGGGGAGCTGAGGATATTAATGAGGGGGCTGAGGACATTAATAGAGAGGGGGGGGCAATGGACAATAATGGGGGAAGCTGAGGACAATAAAGCGGACCTTCGGTATTTTTTTTCAACTTTCCATCTATTAAATCTTCTGGCCTTGTTGTCTTATCTTTAGATAGTAAAACATTATTTTGCTGCCAGTAAATACCTTATACAGCCCACTTCCTTTTCTTGTCTGGTAAAAAGCCTAGGCTTATAACATCATGCACAGCTCTCTCTCTCACTCTCCTGAGAGTTTGCCAGGAAGGAAGGGGGATGAGTCATAAGAGGGCCAATGAGAGCTGCAGGACTGCAGAGCTGGAGTTGTGCCTCTGTGTGTCTGTGTAAATCCAGGAAGTGAACAGGCAGCAGCTTCAGCTGCCCACAGTTAAAATGGTTGCAGCCAGACTTAGTGGAGGGAGATTTCTGCAGCATATTTGGCAAGTACAGAATCACAGTATATATAAAATAATATGCAAAGTTGTTGGAGAGAAGCTTCAGAATGACAAAGAGGTTTTTATTACAAATTATGTGAGCAGACTTCATTTCCTCTTAAATGGAAAGGGGGCAATGGACATTAATAGGCGAGCTTAGGACATTAATGAAGGGGGGTGTAACGGCACCCCAAATATGAAAAGGGGTAACGCCGTTTTAGATATCTTCCCTCTCCTGGACACAAATTCACTGCCGATCCTCCACAGCCAGACGACTCCTTCCCATAGGAATTAATCCTTCTGAAAGAACGAGGCGCACTCTGTATCATTCCAGGATAGACTGACTTTATTGAAAAAAGCATTGTAACTTTTATACACATCCAATACTGCATTAACCTGAATGAACAATGGTCCAGCTCCACCCACAACATAACAAGACCCAATACACATTATTTTGACGTCTGTTAGGAGACAACAGGTTCTAATCCCCTTTCAGTTCAAAATACTTTACACAATAGAAACATGACAACCTTCAATACACATCTCACAATGAAAGGATTTGTAGCCTGTCTGTCTGAGTATAATACACACAAGTATAGAGTTAATTATCCCTATTCACACTAAAAGGGTCTTCAGACGCCCTTCTAGATTCATTTACATCACAACTGGCAGGTAACACATCTCTCAATTAACCTGTTGAGTTCAGAATAAAACAACCAGTACATATTGTGGACTAATATTACTATTTAAATTTCAAGCAATCCAAGCCATATTCTTAATGTCCATGGTTTCCTGGCTCACCCTGTGTCCAAAGTGACCCCCCTGTCACACATCTCCCCTTTCGGCAGGAGACTAACACAGGAGGGGGCCCCAGACGGGTTGACTCCGAAGTTAGTCCATAGGTCCATTCTTCTAATGCCGGTATCCACACAGTACCCCAAATAAATTGCTCCAAACAGAGCATTACTTACCCAGCCAACCTCTGCCTCTCTCAGAGAACATACCCGCCGCTGGGGAGAAGACAGGGTGACTGGGCTCAGTCCGTCATGCTGTTGGGGATCTGGGCCGACTGCCCAGCATCCCTGGGGTATACAAGTGGAGACTGAAGTCCCATCCACTTGTGGTAGGTGAAAATCCTCCAGTGCTTGCAAAGCAAGGCTAACATCCTCCTGTCTCAGTGTCACACCATTTTCTGGGGTTGGGTCAGTGAAGACCGAAGTCCCATCCAGTACCACAGGAACTCCCTCTTCTGTTAGTTGAGAGCAGAGGCCCGCGGCACTCTGCTCTGTTGCCAGCTCTTCTGCTGGGTTGCTGTGAGTGGAGACCGCAGTCCCATCCACCGATATCAGCTCAAGTTGCCGTTGTGTGCAGACGCCAGTAGCATTCTGCCCTGCTGCCAGTGATTCAGCTGGGGGTAAAAGCTTTACCACCTCAGCTTGTTGCTGGAGAGAGGGGCCAACTGCCCCGGCTCCCTGAAACTCCACAGTTGTTTCCGGTGCTGGGCAGAGGTTGCTATCACTCTGCCCTGTTGCCAGCACTTCTGCTGGGGACTCCACACCATCTGCTCTGGCTAACTGTTGGGGAGGGAAAAGGGCTGCTTCTCCTCCCTGCATCTCTGAAATCCCCTGGGAAAGAGGAACCATCACCTTCTCACCTCGGGCCTCCAAAACTGCCACGGGTGTAGAGCAGGGGTCTGCAGTACTTTGTCCTGCTGCCAGTACTTGAGCAGGCGATGCATAATCCTTAACATCCTCTGAACAGTCCCTTAAGTCCATACCTTCTGTAATCTGTGGCTGGGGAGATGAGCCAACTGCCCTAACTCCCTGGAACTCCATATCATCCACTTCGGCTTTAGGGATGGCAATCTTCAGATTTTCCACTGCCGATTCTTCAGCCAGGCTAGCTCCCTGGAACTCCATAACATCCACTTCGGCTTTAGGGATGGCAATCTTCAGATTTTCCACTGCCGATTCTTCAGCCAGGATTTCATAGTTGTCAACTGGTATTTCCTGATAGTCCCAGGCAAAGGTAGCCCCACCCTGCTGCTGAGCAGATTCTAGCAGCTGTCTGTAGGCGATCTCCGATTGCCGTATCTCCGCCGTTCTCCGCTCATGTTGCTGTTCTAGTTCTCTCTCTTGTCGCTCTAGTTCTTTCTCTTGTCGCTCTCGTTCTCTCTCTTGACGCTCTCGTTCTCTCTTTTGTCGCGCTAGTTCTCTATCTTGTTGCTCTCGTTCTCTCTCTTGTCACTCTCGTTCTCTCTTTTGTTGCGCATCCTGCAGCTGGATGCCTCTAATGGCTTCCTGTATGGCGGTCTCTGATGGGTTAGCACCATATAATGGAATGAAGATGTAGCGCTAAGTGAAGAAATGAAGCCCAATGATTTGGGCCTCCAATCAAACCAAAGTGATAAATAATATCAATATAATGAGTCCATACAGTGTCCATAGAATTTTTTTCGTGTTATGAAGAAAGAACATGTAGCACTGAAGGGTCATCACTAGTGTTGAGCGGACCCGAACTGCAAAGTTCGGGTCCGTACCGAATTTTGGCTTTTTCCCGACCCCGGACCCGGATTTTGCGCTAAAGTCCGGGTTCGGGTTCGGATTCGGGAATTTAATGGCGCAGTTAGAAATGCTTCAGGGGCCAGCCAATCACCATTTGATTAGCTGGTGTGCCCTTAGAAGCCATCATAGCCATGCCTACTAATGGCATGGCTGTAATTGGTCAGTGCAACATGTGACCCAGCATGTGACCAGCTTCTATATAAGAAAGAGGCACACAGCACAGATCGTCACTCTGCTTTTAGACAGTGTAGGGAAAGGATCCTGGCTGCTGTTGCTGTGAGGGAGAGAATAGGAGTTAGTCCTGATTCTGCAATCTACTGATAGAAAAGATAGGGAGACAGTGTAGTGTAGTGTAGTGTAGGGGCAGGATCCTGTTTGTGCTTTCAGGGAGAGAGATTTAGATAGGAGTCCAGATTGAGAGATATAATAGCTCAGCGATCTGCATAGGTTTATCTGTTTGTGTTGCAAGCTCAGTGCACCAGCACTGCATTACGTTGAGTGATACACCTATTCCATACTGTGGCTGTATTGTGCTCTTGCTAAAAGACCTATTTTGGTCAGAAAAAAAAAAAAAAGGCACTTTATTGTGCTTTTGCTAAAAAGACCCATTTTTGGGCCCCCCAAAAAAAAAAAGGCACTTTATTGTGGTGTTGCAAAAAAAAAAACGGCACTTTGTTGTGCGCAAAAAAGACCTATTTTTGGGCAAAAAAAATATTTTGCAGTGTATATCTCTAGTTGTGTGAAATAACCAATTTCTATATATTTTTCTTGTACTATGCTATACTAAAAAAAAACAAAAAACTTTTTTTTGAATAGCATTCTCTGCAGCTGTGCGATTCAGCGGTTATATACTGTGGTTGTGTTGTGCTCTTTCAAAAAACGCCATTTAGGGCCACAGAAAATATTTTGCAGTGTGAAATACACATGTGGAGGTGTGTAAAATAAACAATTTCTATATATTGTACAGTGCTATACTAAAAAAAACAACATTTTTTTTGAATAGCATTCTCTGCACTTCTATAGCTGTGCGATTCAGTGGTTAAATACTGTGGTTGTGTTGTGCTCTCAAAAAACGCCATTTAGGGCCACAGAAAATATTTTGCAGTGTGAAATACACATGTGGAGGTGTGTAAAATAAACAATTTCTATATATTGTACAGTGCTATACTAAAAAAAAAAACATTTTTTTTGAATAGCATTCTCTGCACTTCTATAGCTGTGCGATTCAGTGGTTAAATACTGTGGTTGTGTTGTGCTCTTTCAAAAAACGCCATTTAGGGCCACAGAAAATATTTTGCAGTGTGAAATACACATGTGGAGGTGTGTAAAATAAACAATTTCTATATATTGTACAGTGCTATACTAAAAAAAAAAACATTTTTTTTGAATAGCATTCTCTGCACTTCTATAGCTGTGCGATTCAGTGGTTAAATACTGTGGTTGTGTTGTGCTCTTTCAAAAAACGCCATTTAGGGCCACAAAAAATATTTTGCAGTGTGAAATACACATGTGGAGGTGTGTAAAATAAACAATTTCTATATATTGTACAGTGCTATACTAAAAAAAGCAACATTTTTTTTGAATAGCATTCTCTGCACTTCTATAGCTGTGCGATTCAGTGGTTAAATACTGTGGTTGTGTTGTGCTCTTTCAAAAAACGCCATTTAGGGCCACAGAAAATATTTTGCAGTGTGAAATACACATGTGGAGGTGTGTAAAATAAACAATTTCTATATATTGTACAGTGCTATACTAAAAAAAACAACATTTTTTTTGAATAGCATTCTCTGCACTTCTATAGCTGTGCGATTCAGTGGTTAAATACTGTGGTTGTGTTGTGCTCTTTCAAAAAACGCCATTTAGGGCCACAGAAAATATTTTGCAGTGTGAAATACACATGTGGAGGTGTGTAAAATAAACAATTTCTATATATTGTACAGTGCTATACTAAAAAAAAAAACATTTTTTTTGAATAGCATTCTCTGCACTTCTATAGCTGTGCGATTCAGTGGTTAAATACTGTGGTTGTGTTGTGCTCTTTCAAAAAACGCCATTTAGGGCCACAGAAAATATTTTGCAGTGTGAAATACACATGTGGAGGTGTGTAAAATAAACAATTTCTATATATTGTACAGTGCTATACTAAAAAAAACAACATTTTTTTTGAATAGCATTCTCTGCACTTCTATAGCTGTGCGATTCAGTGGTTAAATACTGTGGTTGTGTTGTGCTCTTTCAAAAAACGCCATTTAGGGCCACAGAAAATATTTTGCAGTGTGAAATACACATGTGGAGGTGTGTAAAATAAACAATTTCTATATATTGTACAGTGCTATACTAAAAAAAACAAAATTTTTTTTGAATAGCATTCTCTGCACTTCTATAGCTGTGCGATTCAGTGGTTAAATACTGTGGTTGTGTTGTGCTCTTTCAAAAAACGCCATTTAGGGCCACAGAAAATATTTTGCAGTGTGAAATACACATGTGGAGGTGTGTAAAATAAACAATTTCTATATATTGTACAGTGCTATACTAAAAAAAACAACATTTTTTTTGAATAGCATTCTCTGCACTTCTATAGCTGTGCGATTCAGTGGTTAAATACTGTGGTTGTGTTGTGCTCTTTCAAAAAACGCCATTTAGGGCCACAGAAAATATTTTGCAGTGTGAAATACACATGTGGAGGTGTGTAAAATAAACAATTTCTATATATTGTACAGTGCTATACTAAAAAAAACAACATTTTTTTTGAATAGCATTCTCTGCACTTCTATAGCTGTGCGATTCAGTGGTTAAATACTGTGGTTGTGTTGTGCTCTTTCAAAAAACGCCATTTAGGGCCACAGAAAATATTTTGCAGTGTGAAATACACATGTGGAGGTGTGTAAAATAAACAATTTCTATATATTGTACAGTGCTATACTAAAAAAAAAAACATTTTTTTTGAATAGCATTCTCTGCACTTCTATAGCTGTGCGATTCAGTGGTTAAATACTGTGGTTGTGTTGTGCTCTTTCAAAAAACGCCATTTAGGGCCACAGAAAATATTTTGCAGTGTGAAATACACATGTGGAGGTGTGTAAAATAAACAATTTCTATATATTGTACAGTGCTATACTAAAAAAAACAACATTTTTTTTGAATAGCATTCTCTGCACTTCTATAGCTGTGCGATTCAGTGGTTAAATACTGTGGTTGTGTTGTGCTCTTTCAAAAAACGCCATTTAGGGCCACAGAAAATATTTTGCAGTGTGAAATACACATGTGGAGGTGTGTAAAATAAACAATTTCTATATATTGTACAGTGCTATACTAAAAAAAACAACATTTTTTTTGAATAGCATTCTCTGCACTTCTATAGCTGTGCGATTCAGTGGTTAAATACTGTGGTTGTGTTGTGCTCTTTCAAAAAACGCCATTTAGGGCCACAGAAAATATTTTGCAGTGTGAAATACACATGTGGAGGTGTGTAAAATAAACAATTTCTATATATTGTACAGTGCTATACTAAAAAAAACAAAATTTTTTTTGAATAGCATTCTCTGCACTTCTATAGCTGTGCGATTCAGTGGTTAAATACTGTGGTTGTGTTGTGCTCTTTCAAAAAACGCCATTTAGGGCCACAGAAAATATTTTGCAGTGTGAAATACACATGTGGAGGTGTGTAAAATAAACAATTTCTATATATTGTACAGTGCTATACTAAAAAAAACAACATTTTTTTTGAATAGCATTCTCTGCACTTCTATAGCTGTGCGATTCAGTGGTTAAATACTGTGGTTGTGTTGTGCTCTTGGAAAAAACGCCATTTAGGGCCACAGAAAATAAATTGCAGTGTGAAATACACATGTGGAGGTGTGTAAAATAAACAATTTCTATATATTTTCCTTGTACTGTGCTATACTGAAAAAAACAACCTTTTTTTTTGAATAGCATTTTCTGTAGCTGTGCGATTCAGCGGTTACGTGCTGTGGGTGTGTTGTGGTCTGGCAAAAAACGCCATTTAGGGCCACAGAAAATATTTTGCAGTGTGAAATACACATCTGGAGGTGTGTGTAAAAAAACAATTTATATATATTTTCCTTGTACTGTGCTATACTAAAAAAAACAACCTTTTTTTTTTGAATAGCATTTTCTGCAGTTCTGTAGCTGTGCGTTTCAGCCATTACGTACTGTGGGTGTGTTGTGGTCTTCCAAAAAACGCCATTTAGGGCAAGATCCTAAATTTGGAAAATATGAGGGGAAGGTCAAAGGGACGTGGTGGCCCCGGTCGTGGTGCTGCTGGTGGAGCTCCTGTTGCAGGGAGAGGACGTGGTGGATCTGTGCCAGCTACACGCACAAGTGAAACACCTTCCTCAGGTGCGAGTAGGCGACCGAGCCTGCGGCGGTATTTTGTCATGCCTAATGAGGCTGTACCAATGTTTAGGCCAGGACAAGTACAGGCGATAGTAGATTGGGTTGCTGACAGTGCCTCGGGTTCCTTCACATTGTCTCCCACCCACTCTTCTGCTGAAAGATCAGAGTTGGCACCTGAAGCCCATGTCCATCAGTCTTTCACCTCACCCCCTTGCAAATCAGCCAAGCAGTCTGAGCCCCAAATCATGCAGCAGTCTCTTCTGCTTTTCGATGACTCTGTTAGCAGGGTTTCCCAGGGCCATCCACCTAGCCCTGCCCCAGAAGTGGAAGAGATTGAGTGCACCGATGCCCAACCACTTATGTTTCATGATGGGTACATGGGAGGACCATCGCAGCACGTCTCGGATGATGACGAAACACAGGTGCCAACTGCTGCTGCTTTCGCAATTGTGCAGACAGACATGGAGGGCAGGGGTGAAGACTGGGTGGAAGATGATGTGGAGGACGATGAGGTCCTCGACCCCACATGGAATCAACGTTATGCAGGTGACCAGTGTAGTTCGGAGGAAGAGGCGGTGGTCGCACAGAGCCACCAGCACAGCAGAAGAGGGAGCAGGGTGCAAAAACGGAGCATTCGTCCCCTAGACAGTACATCTGCTACTGCCCAACGCAGCAAGGGACCGAGCACACCAAAGCCAGGTCCAAGGACTTCCCTAGCGTGGCAGTTCTTCACACAGTGTGTTGATGACAAGACACGAGTGGTTTGCACGCTGTGCAATCAGAGCCTGAAGCGAGGCATAAACGTTCTCAACCTGAGCACAAGCTGCATGACCAGGCATCTAAGTGCAAAGCACGAGCTGCAGTGGAGTAGACACCTCAGAAACCAAGAAAGGTCTCTGGCTCCTCCTGCTTCCTCTTCTGCTGCAGTCTCGGCCTCTTCATCCACCTCTGTAGTGACAGTGGCACCTGTCACCACGCAAACAGAGGATCTGCCAGCAACACTACCACCTGGGTCACCGACCATCTCCACAATGTCCCATGGAAGCGTTCAGCTCTCTATCTCCCAAACATTGGAGCGGAAGAGGAAGTACCCCCCTAGCCACCCGCGATCCCTGGCCCTGAATGCCAGCATTTCAAAATTCCTGGCCTTTGAAATGCTGTCATTCCGTCTGGTGGAGACGCAGAGTTTTAAAAGCCTGATGGCATTGGCTGTCCCGCAGTACGTCGTGCCCAGCCGCCACTACTTTTCCAGGCGAGCCATCCCTTCCCTGCACAACCAGGTGGGGGACAAAATCAGGTGTGCACTGCGCAACGCCATCTGTGGCAAGGTCCACCTAACTACGGATGCGTGGACCAGTAAGCACGGTCAGGGACGTTATATCTCCCTAACAGCACACTGGGTAAATGCAGTGGCTGCTGGGCCTGAGGCAGATAGCGGTTTGGCGCATGTCCTTCCACCACCGTGGATTGCAGGGCGCTTCAGTTTGCCTCCTGTTGCTAACTCCTCCTTCTCCGCTTCCTCATCCTCTACCGCCTCCTCATCCATTCAGCATAACACCTTCACCACCAACTTCAGCAAAGCCAGGGGTAAACGACAGCAGGCAGTTTTAAAACTTTCCTGTTTGGGGGAAAATCCCCACACCGCGCAGGAGTTGTGGAGGGACATGGAACAACAGACTGATGAGTGGTTGCTGTCAGTGAGCCTCAAGCCCGGCCTGGTGGTGTGCGATAATGGGCGAAATCTCGTAACAGCTCTGGGTCTAGCCGGTTTGACGCACATCCCTTGCCTGGCGCATGTGCTGAACTTGGTGGTCCAGAGGTTCCTTAAAAATTACCCCAATATGCCAGAGCTGCTGCAGAAAGTGCGGGCTGTGTGTGCGCACTTTCGGCGTTCTCACCCTGCTGCTGCTCGCCTGCCAGCGCTGCAGCGTAACTTCGGCCTTCCAGCTCACCGCCTCATATGTGACGTGCCCACAAGGTGGAACTCCACCTTGCACATGCTGGCCAGACTGTGCGAGCAGCAGCAGGCAATAGTGGAGTTTCAGCTGCAGCAATCACGCGTGAGTCGCTCTGCAGAACAGCACCACTTCACCACCAATAACTGGGCCTCCATGCGAGACCTGTGTGCCTTGTTGCGCTGTTTCGAGTACTCCACCAACATGGCCAGTGCCAATGACGCCGTTCTCAGCGTTACTATCCCAGTTCTATGCCTCCTTGAAAAAACGCTTCGTGCGATGATGGAAGAGGATGTGGCACAGGAGGATGAGGAGGAGGAGGAGGAAGCGGGATCATTTCAAAGGCTTTCAGGGCAGTCTTTCACAAGTAGCTACGAGGGTGGGTTCCTGCACCAACAAACGCCAGGTACACAATTGTCCGGCAGAAAGGGCACAGTTCTGGAGGATGACGAGGTGGAGGAGGAGATGGAGGAGGAGGAGGAGGAGGAGGAGCCATGTTCACAGCAGGGTGGCACTCAGACCAGCTCGTGGCCATTACTGGTGCGTGGCTGGGGGGATACAGAGGACACAGACGATACACCTCCCACAGAGGACAGCTTTTCTTTGCCTCTGGGCAGCCTGGCACACATGAGCGATTACATGCTGCAGTGTTTCCGCAACGACAGCCGAGTTGCCCACATTTTAACTGGTGCTGATTACTGGGTGGCCACCCTGCTGGATCCCCGTTACAAGGACAACGTTCCGTCCTTAATTCCCTCACTGGAGCGGGATCGTAAGATGCGCGAGTACAAGCGCACGCTGGTAGACGCGCTGCTGGTGGCATTCCCACCTGACAGCGGGCGTACGGTGGAAGCACAAGGCGAAGGCAGAGGAGGAGGAAGAGGTCGCCAATGCAGCCGGGGCACCGGCAGCACCTCAGAAGGCAGGGTTAGCATGGCCGAAATGTGGAAAAGCTTTGTCAGCACGCCACAACAACCAGCACCACCAGCTGAGATGGAACGTCTTAGCAGGAGGCAGCATTTCACCAACATGGTTGAGCAGTATGTGTCCACAGGCCTACACGTACTGGATGACGGGTCTGCCCCCTTTAACTTCTGGGTCTCCAAATTGGGCACATGGCCTGAGCTTGCCGTTTATGCCTTGGAGGTGCTGGCCTGCCCTGCAGCCAGTGTATTATCTGAACGTGTATTTAGCACGGCAGGGGGCGTTATCACAGACAAGCGCAGCCGCCTGTCCAGAGCCAATGTGGACAAGCTCACGTTCATTAAAATGAACCAGGCATGGATCCCACAGGACTTGTCCGTACCTTGTGCAGAATAGACATGTATACCGGTGTTGTGACAAAAACTGTCCGGCCATCGGATTGTGCCCGGCCCGTACTGCGCAGGCGCAGCGCTTGCGCAGTACAGAGGACAAGGAGATTCACAAAATCTCCGAAGATGAACGGCGCCTGCGCTGTGAGTGCAGGTTCAAGCCCCACCATCCAAGAGGACATACGGTAGCACATAGTAACAGGGCCCCTCACGGGCTCGCTTCGATCGCGGCCTTGCTTGGCTCGGCTTGAACCACGGATGGTGTGGCCTTCACCTGAACTCAACACGCAGGCGCCGTTAGTCTTGGGAGATTTTTGAAATCCCCTTGTCCTACATACTCAGCAAGCGCAGTACAGGGCGGACACTATTCGACAGGGGACAGAATTCGACACATCACCGGCCTTACCCAGCCATTGTTGTATTTTTGAACCAGTGTTGGCTACCTCGTCCTCCTCCACCGCCGCTTCCACCTACACAGCCACATCCACCGCCACCTCAACCTCCTACTCCATATGGACCTCGTCCTGCTAGGCCAAGATTAAAATTTTTATTTTATTTTTTTGTAGCGCACAGATCCTTTCCCCCTTACCTGCCTTTATGTTGTTGGCTCTTCGCAGGAGGGAGAAAGGCACACCGCACTACCAGCCCGTATCATCCTATATAAAGAGGTTGAGCGGTGTACTTGACGGGCCGTGTCCACAGCCGGAGTCAAAACTCCTCCAGAGGATGATTCTCACCTCTACTGTAGGTAGAGGCAAGTCCTTTAATTGCCAGTAAAGTCAATGTCCACACCAGCTGAAACTCCAACTCTTATTCTCTCATGGCAAAATAAACTGTACTCAGATAGAAAAGGTTAGAGCAAAGAAACAGGACAGCTTAAGGTGTGGAGGAGGTCCAGGCACAAACGTAGCACATTCACTTCACTGCTTAGGTTTCTCAAACAGTTTTTGGCGCACGGTCTCTGCCACAGACATTGAGGTTGGTCTCTGCCACAGACCGGGTGTACAAGGCCCCTGCCACGGGCCTGGAGAACTTTGGTCTCAGCCACAGACCAGGGTGTATAAGGCCCCTGCCACGGGCCGGTTGAATAAGGCCTCTGATACAGTCAAGGTGACCTTGAGCTTCTCCTTCTACGAACCTAGCCCATATCAAGGGGAAGACATCTCTCCAGGGAGTCAACAGACCATTCCTTCACCATGACTCCCGCATCGGTCCATCAGAATGATCCTCCCTTCCCTGGAACAGGGTCCCCTACACGAGGCGGCTCTGGACTCCAGGCTTTACTCCCGCCCCTAGGCCTCCATACCCAGGGCAGCAAGAACTCCAGGATAGTACCTCACCCCGGGCTAAAGGTGCCCGAGATGGAACAGGAACACATGCACCCAGGCCGAAGGCACCTGGGCGCGGACCCCACTGGACATCAGCCCCCAGGCCAAAGGTCTGCCCCTTTTATATGCTCTCCCGGCATGCACAGCAGGTTCCCCGCCCCGCTGTACTACTGCCAAGAGGGGACACAAAAGGCGCCACCTGTAGGCCGCAGGGAACTGCACACCAATACTGTCCCCCGAGGACAAAATGGTCCATGAATACTACAGAATTAGGGTATTTGAGCCTATTTACCACTCAAACACTTTCCTTAAATTTAGCACCCCGCTACATTTTTATTTCAAAGTATTTTATTTTCCCACTAGCTTATCCATTAAATTAAATAATTTATTCCAGAAAGGGCGTATTCTGGGGCATTCCCACCATATGTGTGGCATTGTGCCGTTGAGTTTCTGAGGTTCCTAATGACTTCCTGTACCTCTTCTGCTGAAAAGGGGGCCTCCAGCATATTTTTTTATTTTTTTATTTTTTTTATGTTCTTTTAAGTTATTTCCTATCCACATTTGTTTGCAGAGCACTTGCCATGTTCTTAACAACATTTTGCTGCCATTTGCAGCCCTCTAGCCCTTTCCATTACTTTTTTAGAGCCTTTTTTAGTCGTCAGAAGTCCGGGTCCCCATTGACTTCAATGGGGTCCGGGTCCGGGTTCGGGTTAAAGTTCGGTCCCGAATCCGAACTTTTTTCCGAAGTTCGGCCGAACCCGCCGGACCCGAATATCCAGCTACCCGCTCAACACTAGTCATCACATAACTCTTGTAGAAAAAGAGAGGTAGAATACTCTTACCGGAACATTAGACCTGTGGTTTAGGCAGGTCAAATAGGCATACGAAATCCCAGTGGCACTCCTCATTAGGGATGAGCTTCGAGTTCGAGTCAAACTCATGTTCGACTCGAACATTGCCTGTTCGCCCGTTCGCCGAACAGCGAACAAATTGGGGTGTTCGCGGCAAATTCGAAAAATCTATGGGAGAAATCTAAAGTGCTAATTATAAAGGCTTATATGCAAGTTATTGTCCTAAAAAGTGTTTGGGGACCGGGGTCCTGCCCCAGGGGACATGTATCAATGCAAAAAGAAGTTTTAAAAACGGCCGTTTTTTCGGGAGCAGTGATTTTAATAATGCTTAAAATGAAAAAATAAAAGTGAAATATTCCTTTAAATTTCGTACCTGGGGGGTGTGTATGATATGCATGTGAAGTGGCGCATGTTTCCCGTGCTTAGAACTGTCCCTGCAAAAAATGTCATTTTTGAAAGAAAAAAAGTCTTTTAAAACTGACTTGCGGCTATTAATGAATTGTCGGCTCCCGGCAATACATACAAAAGTCATTGATAAAAAAAAAAAAAAGCGTGGGGGTTCCCCAGAATTCAATTACCAGGCCCTTCAGGTCTGGAATGGATATTAAGGGGAACCCCGCCACAAATTTAAAAAAAAATTGACGTGGGGTTCCCCCAAATATCCATTCCAGGCCCTTCAGATCTGGCATGGATTTTAAGGGGAACTCCACCCCAAATTTAAAAAAAATGGCGTGGAGTCCCCCTAAAAATCCATACCAGACCCCTTATCCGAGCACGCAACCTGGCCGGCCGCAGGGGAAAAGGGGGGGACGAGAGAGCGGCCCCCCCTCCCTCCTGAACCGTACCAAGCCACATGCCCTCAACATGGGGAGGATGTCCCCATGTTGATGGGGACAAGGGCCTCATCCCCACAACCCTTGCCCGGTGGTTGTGGGGGTCTGCGGGTGGGGGGCTTATCGGAATCTGGAAGACCCCTTTAACAAAGGGGACCCCCAGATCCCGGCCCCCCCTATGTGAATTGGTAAGGGGTACATTGTACCCCTACCATTTCACGAAGAAAGCGTAAAAAAATGTTTAAAAAAAACACACAAACACCTTGAAAAAGTCCTTTATTTAAAATAATAAAAAAAAAAAAACATTCCAGCGCTGAAATCCAGTGTCCCGCGGCGATCCCGATGTCCAGCGCTGTCCTTCATTGGTTGTGCCTGAGCGGACCTGATGGGGAACTCCCTCTCAGTATTTTAAATGTATAGACCCGCCCCTTCTAAAGTTCCCCATCAGGTCCGGTCCCTCGGTATGTCGGACCCGCCTACGTCATTGGCTTGAGCGGGGAACTTCCTTCACTGTGTAATTTAAATTTACATAGTGAAGGAAGTTCCCCGCTCAAGCCAATGACGTAGGCGGGTCCGACATACCGAGGGGGCGGACCTGATGGGGAACTGCTCTCACTTTGGCAATACATGTATAGACCCGCCCCTTCTCATGTTCCGCATCTGGTCCGCTGAGCGGACCTGATGGGGAACTTTAGAAGGGGTGGGTCTATACATTTAAAATACTGAGAGGGAGTTCCCCATGAGGTCCGCTCTGGCACAACCAATAAAGGACAGCGCTGGACATCGGGATCGCCGCGGGACACTGGATTTCACCGCTGGAATGTTTTTTTTTTTTTAAATAAAGGACTTTTTCAAGGTGTTTGTGTGTTTTTTTAAACATTTTTTTACGCTTTCTTCGTGAAATGGTAGGGGTACAATGTACCCCTTACCAATTAACATTGGGGGGGGCCGGGATCTGGGGGTCCCCTTTGTTAAAGGGGTCTTCCAGATTCCGATAAGCCCCCCGCCCGCAGACCCCCACAACCACCGGGCAAGGGTTGTGGGGATGAGGCCCTTGTCCCCATCAACATGGGGACATCCTCCCCATGTTGAGGGCATGTGGCCTGGTACGGTTCAGGAGGGAGGGGGGGGCGCTCTCTCGTCCCCCCCTTTTCCCCTGCGGCCGGCCAGGTTGCATGCTTGGATAAGGGGTCTGGTATGGATTTTTAGGGGGATTCCACTCCATTTTTTTTTAAATTTGGGGTGGAGTTCCCCTTAAAATCCATGCCAGATCTGAAGGGCCTGGAATGGATATGTGGGGGAACCCCACATCATTTTTTTTTTAATTTGCGGCAGGGTTCCCCTTAATATCCATTCCAGACCTGAAGGGCCTGGTAATTGAATTCTGGGGAACCCCCACGCTTTTTTTTTTTTTTTTTTATCAATGACTTTTGTATGTATTGCCGGGAGCCGACAATTCATTAATAGCCGCAAGTCAGTTTTAAATGACTTTTTTTCTTTCAAAAATGAAATTTTTTGCAGGGACAGTTCTAAGCACGGGAAACATGCGCCACTTCACATGCATATCATACACACCCCCCAGGTACGAAATTTAAAGGAATATTTCACTTTTATTTTTTCATTTTAAGCATTATTAAAATCACTGCTCCCGAAAAAACAGCCGTTTTTAAAACTTTTTTTTGCATTGATACATGTCCCCTGGGGCAGGACCCAGGTCCCCAAACACTTTTTAGGACAATAACTTGCATATCAGCCTTTATAATTAACACTTTAGATTTCGAACGTTCGAGTCCATTGTATTTAATAGGGTTCTAAAGTTCACACGAACATTTTGTCTGTTCGCAGGTTCTGGTGCGAACCGAACAGGGGGGTGTTCGGCTCATCCCTGCTCCTCATCAGTTAGTCTGGAAACTGGATCAGATGGGTCCCCAATGTAGACTGTCCGGTAGGCTCCCGACTTGACAGCAGACTCTGGGTTTCACACCAATCCAGGTGGTCCTCCGATGGAACTGGAACCGCCACTCAGCAAGGAGACTCTTTACCACGGTGAATATTAGTAACCAGTGGCCAAAGGAAGCTATTACTTGACCAACCACCCATGTGAGGAGAAAAGAAGGGAAGGAATGCTCCAATGGTGCAGGTCAATGAGGGTTTATTCAACCAACATAAAAGTGATCACAAACAATAAAAACGTTTAAAAAGGGGCAGTGAATGAGGTAGTGTACCAAGCCCTACGCGTTTCGAACAAATGTTCTTCAACAGGGGCATCATTGATTCAACCAACATAAAAGTGATCACAAACAATTAAAACGTTTAAAAAGGGGCAGTGAATGAGGTAGTGTACCAATCCCTACGCGTTTCGAACAAATGTTTTTCAACAGGGGCATCATTGATGCCCCTGTTGAAGAACATTTGTTCGAAACGCGTAGGGCTTGGTACACTACCTCATTCACTGCCCCTTTTTAAACGTTTTTATTGTTTGTGATCACTTTTATGTTGGTTGAATAAACCCTCATTGACCTGCACCATTGGAGCATTCCTTCCCTTCTTTTCTCCTCACATGGGTGGTTGGTCAAGTAATAGCTTCCTTTGGCCACTGGTTACTAATATTCACCGTGGTAAAGAGTCTCCTTGCTGAGTGGCGGTTCCAGTTCCATCGGAGGACCACCTGGATTGGTGTGAAACCCAGAGTCTGCTGTCAAGTCGGGAGCCTACCGGACAGTCTACATTGGGGACCCATCTGATCCAGTTTCCAGACTAACTGATGAGGAGTGCCACTGGGATTTCGTATGCCTATTTGACCTGCCTAAACCACAGGTCTAATGTTCCGGTAAGAGTATTCTACCTCTCTTTTTCTACAAGAGTTATGTGATGACCCTTCAGTGCTACATGTTCTTTCTTCACAACACAAAAAAATTTCTATGGACGCTGTATGGACTCATTATATTGATATTATTTATCACTTTGGTTTGATTGGAGGCCCAAATCATTGGGCTTCATTTCTTCACTTAGCGCTACATCTTCATTCCATGTTTATTAATTTTAGTCACATTTTATGTAGCAGCTTTATTTTTATTCACTATTTTAGATTAGCGCAGTATTTTCTTTCTTTATTAGCACCATATAATGCCAACCGCTCTCAAACTCGTTGCTGAAACAAATCTTCAATTGACCGGGGTCCTGCATCACCATCCTTCTCGTCCAGCTCGACTAGCTCCCTGATCAAGGTGGCCTTGTTCTTTGTCCCACTGGTCCCTCCACGGCTCTCAAGTAGGCCTTTCAGCGTGGCTTTCCTGCAGGCTGCATAGTCATTCACTGTGGTGATTTGGAGTGTCCCAGTAACTGGAGGGAAAATCCCACTGCTGCCAACCAATGTAACGGCACCCCAAATATGAAAGGGGGTAACGCCGTTTTAGATATCTTCCCTCTCCTGGACACAAATTCACTGCCGATCCTCCACAGCCAGACGACCCCTTCCCATAGGAATTAATCCTTCTGAAAGAACGAGGCGCACTCTGTATCATTCCAGGATAGACTGACTTTATTGAAAAAAGCATTGTAACTTTTATACACATCCAATACTGCATTAACCTGAATGAACAATGGTCCAGCTCCACCCACAACATAACAAGACCCAATACACATTATTTTGACGTCTGTTAGGAGACAACAGGTTCTAATCCCCTTTCAGTTCAAAAGACTTTACACAATAGAAACATGACGACCTTCAATACACATCTCACAATGAAAGGATTTGTAGCCTGTCTGTCTGAGTACAATACACACAAGTATAGAGTTAATTATCCCTATTCACACTAAAAGGGTCTTCAGACGCCCTTCTAGATTCATTTACATCACAACTGGCAGGTAACACATCTCTCAAATAACCTGTTGAGTTCAGAATAAAACAACCAGTACATATTGTGGACTAATATTACTATTTCAATTTCAAGTAATCCAAGCCATATTCTTTATGTCCATGGTTTCCTGGCTCACCCTGTGTCCAAAGTGACCCCCTGTCACAGGGGGGCTGAGGACTTTAATGGGGGAGCTGACGACATTAATGGGGCTGGGCTAAGGATATTGATGAAGGGGGATGTTAATGGAGGGTCAAGATTGTAATGGGGTCACTGAGGACATTAATGGAGAGGGGCTGAGCACAGTAATGGGGGGAGCTGAAGACAGTAATCTTGGGACTGTAATAGGGTCACTGAGGACATTAATGGAGGGGGCTGAGGATAGTAATGGGAAGAGTCAAGGACAGTAATGGAGGGGCTAAGGATAGTAACGGGGGGAGCCGAGCACAGTAATGGATGGGTTGAGAACAGTAATCTGGGTAGCTGAGGACTGTAACGGGGTCACTGAGGACATTAATGGAGGGGGCTGAGGATACTAATGCAGGGAGCTGAGGACATTAATGGGGGAGCTGAAGACAGTAATGGGGCAAGGGAGAAGAAAAGGACTGTAATGGGGTTACTGAGGACCGTAATGGAGGGGGCTGAGGACATTAATGGGGGGCTGAGGACAGTAATTGGGTCACTGAGGACATTAATGGATGGGGGCTGAGAACATTAATTAAGTCACAGAGGACAGCAATGGAGGGTGGGGAGGCTGAGGACAGTAATAGAGTCACTGAGGACATTAATGGAGGGGGGCTGATGACAGTAATGGTGGGTTTTAGGACAGTAATGGGGGGCTCAGGACATTAATAAGGGATGGACATTAATGAGGCTGAGGGCAGTAATGGGGTTGCTGAGGACAGAAATGGGGGGCTAAGGACAGTAATAGGGTGGCTAAGAACAGTGATGGGGGGTTTTAGGACAGTAATGGGGGGGCTCAGGACATTAATGGGGGATTAATGAGGGGGTCCTGAGGGCAGTAATGGGGGGGCTGGGGGCAGTAATGGGAATAAGGAAAGTAATGGGGGGTTTAAGACAGTAATATAGAGGGGCTAAGGACAATAATGGGGGGATGACGATTGTAATGAGGGGTGCTGAGGACAGTAATGTGAAGCGGAATGACTGTGATGTGAAGGGGGGCCTGAGGATGCAAGAAAGGGATTGTGATATGAGGCCCAGTTCAGATCTGTGCATGCACATTTTCACATGCACATCGCAGGTAGGGAAGTGCATTCATTTTAATGGGCTGCCCTACCTGCGAGAAACGCAGGGAAAGAAGTCCCAATCTTTTTTTTTTTAAATCATGCCACACTAAGCCACACTATGTAGTTTAGCATGCAATAAAATGTGTGTGCCATAGGTACCAATGTGTGGAGGTCCGTGTGTGACAGCTCCAGGCTACACAGAGTTTGTGGGGCAGTCAGTCAGTCACTGATGTAAGGGGGGAGTGGAGAAACTAATGTAAGGGAGGACACTGATTCAGAGGTTCCCTATTATATCAGTGTCCTCACTCCCCTCCTACATCAGTGAACACTTTTACCATAGTGTATTCACTCTGCAGACTCTGGCTACCAAAGCTCAGCCACATCAGAGTTCCCAGAATCACTGCTTATATCAGATTCAGCAGAGTTCACCCTTACAGTGCAAGGGGAAACTTTGCGTACCCTAAGGTAAGGAGGAACTCTGCAAACTTTGATGTAAGGTAGGCTCTGGTGACCAGAGAACCTCTTATATCAGAGTTCCCCTTTACACCAGTATCCCTTGCACTGTAAATGGGGAACTCTGATGAAAAGGGGGCTCCAGTAGCGCTGAGAACTCTAATGAAAGGGGGGACTCTAATGTACGGGCAGGAAGGGGGCCCGTTACAGAACATGTGAAGGGGTCCCGCTGCAGGACCATATTAAAGGGCCTGTGATGGGAGTAAAGAGCTGCGGGATCAATGGGAAGGGCTCCTGGCTGGGGTTGGGGGTCCTTCATGGTTTATTGCACCTGGGCCTTGAAGGTTCTAGTTACACCTCTGGGTTTCAGGACTGCATTTACTTGTTCTTCTGTGACCTAAAATCAGTCGACAGCAGGCTAAGGCCAGGTGTCAGCTGATGTTACAGACCCTGACTCTGGGATCTATCCAGGTGTCTTACAGATAGCTGGCTCGGCCTTTCAATGCATTACTGAGAACCTGAGCCAGCAACTCCTACCCCCTCCCCAGCCCGGCACTGATCACTGGAGGGTGTGTAATGCTTTAATGCAAAGTTTTAATGTTTGACGTGTAGAATGGAAAAAATCCTTTTATTCATATTTTGTGTATCCATACATACATTGGGGTTGATTTACTAAAACAGTAGCAATATTTGTACCACTACTATATATGACAGCTTCCTTCCTGTTAATGGTTGTTAGGGAAGCAGCTGGTTCCAGCACCTGCTGAGTCTTTAGCAACTACTGATGTCATCGGGCACTGTCAGCTGCTGACCAGGAATCCCTCATGACCAAATAGAGTGCCTTGAAAAAGTATTCATACCCCATGAAATTGTCCACATTTTGTCATGTTACATCTAAAAACTTAAATGTATTTTGTTGGGATTTTATGTGATAGACCAACACAAAGTGGCACATAATTGTGAAATGGAAGGAAAATTATAAATGTTTTTCAAAGTTTTTTACAAATAAATATGTGAAAAGTGTGGCATGCATTTGTATTTAGCCCCCCTGAGTCATTACTTTGTAGAACCCCGTTTCGCTGCAATTACAGCTGCAAGTCTCTTTGGGGATGCCTCTACCAGCTTTGCACATCTAGAGAGTGACATTTTTGCCCATTCTTCTTTACAAAATAGCTCAAGGTCTGTCAGATTGGATGGAGAGCATCTGTGAACACGCGCAGGTGCATGCACAGGCCAAAATGGGATGTGGGTGCGCGTGAGCACAACCATGCACACTACAAGACACTCACCCCCATATAAACAAATGGAATCTATATTTTGGGGGAAGATGTTTTTTTTGCATCATCATAAAATTATACTGTTGAGCGAATCTGGAGATTTAGAAAATTACAACGGTTATGGAGAAAATGAGGGGGGGGGGGGGGAGGGGAAGAGAAAGGTAAAAGAGGAAAAGTAAAAGGGTGGCAGGGGAGAATATGAAATAGGAGGGAAATAAAGAGGAATTGGATAGCGGAGGGATTAGATAACAGAATTAATTTCTAAGTCTTCGTTTAGGCCTCCAGGCATGAGGGCAACCAGGGTATAAATCCAGAAAGTTTCCCTCTCGCAGAGACATTTGAAACGCTCTTTGAGAGGGAGGGTCCTGGATATCTGCTCGATTACCCAGACTTGGAGTCCGGCAGTGGAGCCCTGGTGAAATTCTTTGAAGTGTTTGGGAATGCTTAGATTTCATCTTCCACTGACCTTCGATGTTCTCTGAACCTTTTGCGTAAGGTCCGGATGGTGCGACCAATGTAAAGCAGACCACAGGGACAGGAGACACAGTATATTACAAAATCAAAGGAGCAGATGTAAAATGAATTTAGGAAGTATGATTTCCCCTTGGTGGCGAATGATTTCTGACTGTGGGTTTCAAATTTGCCAGGCATTGTAAATTTTTACATTGATACATGCCTTTGATAGATAGGAAGGTGAGGGAGTGTGTGGGTTTTTTGTAGATGGATTTTAATTTGCTCGGTGCGATACAACTTTTGATATTTTTGGCCTTCCGATATGTGATCCTGGGGGCACTAGATAGGTATGTCTGTAGTGTTCAGGACCTAACCCTCTCTCCTCAAGTTCTTGTTAAGAGACAATAGATCTCTTTGTTCGCATTCAAAAGGTCACTGGCGCCCAATCCTTCCATCTTGCATTATACCCACTATGCCTGGTAACCCACTCTACAAAGAAGCAAAGAAGGGTGTCAGCAGTCCCTGACTCTGGAGGTCACCATTAGGCCCCTAGAGGTCCAAGAGGTTGCTACAAATAAAAATTAAAAAATATCCCATAGTTTGTAGACGATGTAACTTTTGCGCAAACCAATCAATATAGGCTTATTGGGATTTTTCACCAAAAATATGCAGCAGAATACCTATTGGCTTAACCACTTTCCACCCGCCCACCCTCAAATGACGGATGGGTGGTGCAGCTCTCGTTCTGGGACGACGTGATATGACGTTGTCCCAGAACAGCCGCTCTTGCGCGCAGCGTGGTGATCTCGGCCGCGCCGTGTTGCTAGGTCATGGCGCGACCCCGATCTCTGTAAAGAGCTGCGGCTCTTTAACCATGTGATTGGTTGTGTCCAATCACAGCTGGTCACATAAAAGCACGGAAATGCCAGTAATCGGCGCTCCTCGTCTCACAGAGTGTGTGGCGAGGAGAGCCGATCAGCGGCATCTCCTCTCAGGGGGACATCTACACATGTAATCAGGGCACTGATCATCAGTGCCCTGATTACAATATAGCGCCAGAAGTGCCAGCAAACAGTACCAGCAATCAGTGCCCACCATTTCCCACCAGTGCCAGCAATCAATGCCCACCAGTGGCAGCAATCAGTGCCCACCAGTGCCAGCAATCAGTGCCCATTAGTGATTACAGTCAGTGCTGGCTATCAGTGCTGCCTATCAGTGCTGTCCATCAATGTCCATCACTGCTACCCATAAATGTCCATCAGTGTTGCCCATCAGTGTCACCCATCAATGCTCATCAGTGCCCATCAGTGCCACCTATCCATGCCGCCTATCTGTGCCCCCCCAGTGCCACCTATCAGTGCCCATCAGTGCCACATCAGTGCCCACCAGTGCCACCTATAAGTGCCACCTATCAGTTCTCATCAGTGCCACATATCAGTGCCACCTATCAGTGCCCATAAGTGCGACATTTTTGTGCCTCCTCATCAGTGCCACCTAATCAGTAACCATAAGTTCCAACTCATCAGTGCCCATAAGTGCCACATCATCAATGCCCATCAGTGCAGCCAATTAGTGCCCATCAGTGCCACCTCACCAGCGCACATCAGTGAAGGAGAAAAAATACTTATTTACAAAATTTACAGACAGAAACTAAGAAAAACTTTTAGTAAAAAATAAAAAAGCCAGCAGTGATTAAATACCACCAAAAGAAAGCTCTATGTGTGTGAAGAAAATTCTAAAAAAATTCACATAGTTGCAGTGTAGCATGATCGCGCAATTTTGATTCAAAATATGACAGCGCTGAAAGCTGAAAAATGGCCTGGACAGGAAGGGGATGTAAGTGCCCTGTATTGAGGTGGTTAAATTGATGAAAAAATTGGATTGTTTATTTTTTTATTGGATATGTTTTATAGCAGAAATTTAAAAAAAATGTTTTTTTTTTTCAAAATTGTCGGCTTTTTTGTTTATAGCACAAAAAAATTAAAATGCAAAGATGATCAAATACCACCAAAAGAAAGCTCTATTTGTGGGAAGAGGGAGGGAGGGAGAGAGGGAGTGTGGGAGGAGGAAAACAAGAAGGAAAAAATAGGGATGGAGGGAGGGATAGAGAGAGAAGCAAAGCAAGAAGGAAAAAAGAGGGAGGAAGGGAGAGAGAAGGAAAGAAAGAAGGAAAGAAAGAGGGAGGAAGGGACAAAGATAGAAAGAAAGAAGGAAAGAAAGAGGGATGGATGGAGAGAGGGAGAGAGAAGGAAAGGATGAAGGAAAGAAAGAGGAATGGAGGGAGGGAGGGAGGGAGGAAGAAGGAAAGAAAGAGGGATAGAGGGAGGGAGGGAGAGAGAAGGAAATAAATAAGGAAAGAAAGAGTAATCAAAAGATGGGGGTGGAGGGAGGGAGAAGGAAAGAAAGAGGGAGGGAGAGAGAAGGAAAGAAAGAAGGAAAAAAAGATGGATGGAGGGAGGGAAAGAAAGAGGGATGGAGGGAGGGATGGATGAGTGGAAGGGGAAAGAAAGAAGGAGAGAGAGTGAGAGATTGATCTGAGTTCTCGGCCAAAATACACTTGCAGACAGAGCGAGAGTCTAGTACAGTTCAGCCATAATAAACTTTGTTCTTGTGTTCTTGCTCATCTCAATCACTAACGCAGCTGAATTCTTTCCAAGGCAGCTCCATGCCACAACATGGGCAGTAACAGTGCAGTAAACAGCACACCCATTGGCTGGAATGCAACCCCCTCAGATATAGTTGGCTGAAGTTTTTTGTGACATCCCTCCATCACGCTGTCCCGACTACCAGCCCATCCAGTTTACTATGTTGGTGGCATGGAATGACACGTTTGCTGGCTTTGCTCACGCCGCACCAGATACGATTTTTTTGGAGGATCATACCCGCTGGCCCAGTCCGCCCCTGTCCAGGACAAAGCATATTTTCCGGGATTCTGCCCGGGACATGCTCAGACCGGGACATGAGGTCTGAATTCCATGAATGTGATAAAAGAAAGAGTTCTGTTAGCACATTGGTGATTGAGGGACACAGTTATTATACACAGAAGATTTCTTAAGGCACAAGAGGTGATGGGTCAAGAAAAAAACAACAGGGACTAAATGCCTGCTTTGTTTTTATTTGAAGCATTTTTATTTGAAGCATTATGGTACACTTTAATAATTAGAGGATAATGAATGTATATTCACTCAATGCAAGAATTCAATTACTGTATGTCTTTATATGATCAGAGAATTCAGCTTGTTGTTCTCATGTTTGTAACACGGCATGTACACTGCTGCCCTCTTGTGGAGAAAAGTTGAAATCACATCTACTGCTTGGCGAACTATGCTGTGTCAATAGTTAGTTTTTCTAAAAAGAAATCTGTTGGAGAAATTGACAAGCCTACAGTACATATGTGTGTGCAGCATAATGTATTAGCTCAAACACAAATGCGTGTGTGTATATATATATATATATATATATATTATTTCCAACAAAGGGGTTAATACTTGGATGCTTCTGGTGAGATGTCAGGGGGTGGACTTATCATGTTGAACCACTTCCTTGCCTTGTGAATAAGGATAAACCGAACACCCCCCCCCCTCCCCGGTTCGGTTCCCACCAGAACTTTGTTTGAACACGCGAACACCGTTAAAGTCCATTGGACACGAACATGAAAAATCAAAAGTGCCCATTTTAAAAGCTTATATGCATGGTATTGTCAAAAAAATGTTTGGGGACCCGGGTACTGGCCCAGGAGACATGTATCAATGCAAAAAAAAAAGTTTTAAAAACAGGAGCAGTGATTTTAAGAATGCTTGACCACTGGGCACTTAAACCCCCTTCCTAACCAGACCAATTTTCAGCTTTCGGTGCTCTCACGTTTTGAATGACAATTACTCAGTCATACAACATTGTACCCATATGAAATTTTTGTCCTTTTTTTCCCACAAATAGAGCTTTCTTTTGGTGGTATTTAATCACCGTTGGGTTTTTTATTTTTTGCGCTATAAAAGAAAAAATACTGAAAATTCTGTAAAAAAAAAAAAAAGCATTTTTCTTTGTTTCTGTTATAAAATTTAGCAAATTAGTAATTTTTCTTCATAAATTTTGACAAAATTTATACTGCTACATATCTTTGGTAAAAAGAAGTACAAATTGGTGTATATTATTTGGTCTTTGTGAAAGTTATAGAGTCCACAAGCTATGGTGCCAATATCTGAAAATTGATCACACCTGAAGTACTGACGGCCTATCTCATTTCTTGAGACCCTAACATGCCAGAAAAGTACAAATACCCCCCAAATGACCCCTTTTTGGAAAGAAGACATTCCAAGGTATTTAGAAAGAGGCATGGTGAGTTTTTTGAAGCTGTAATTTTTTACCACAATCCTTTGCAAAATCAAGATTTTTTTTCATTTTTTTTTTCACTAAATTTTCATATTAGCAGGTTATTTCTCACACACAGCATATGCATACCACAAATTACACCCCAAAACACATTCTGCTATTACTCCTGAGTATGGTGATACCAAATGTGTGAGACTTTTACACAGCGTGGCCACATACAGAGGCCCAACATGCAGGGAGCACCTTCAGGCGTTCTGGAGCACCCAGGCCAATTCTGACATTTCTCTCCTACATGTAAAAATCATCATTCATTTGCTAGAAAATTACATAGAACCCCAAAACATTATATTTTTATTTAGCAAAGATGCTAGAGAATACAATGGCGGTCGTTGCAACTTTTTATCTCACACAGTATTGCTCAGAAATTTTTAGAATGTGATTTTTTTGGGGGAAAAAAACAGTTATGTGCTTTAAAAAAAACAAACAGTAAAGTTATCCCAATGTTTTTGCATAATGTGAAAGATGAAGTTACGCCAAGTAAATAGATACCTAACATGTCACCCTTCAAAATTGCACACGCTCGTGGAATGGCGCCAAACTTCGGTACTTAAAAATCCCCATTTTTTTTTTACTGGTTACATGTTTTGAGTTACAGAGGAGGTCTAGGGCCAAACGTATTGCTCTCACTCTAACGTTCGCATCGATATCTCACATGTGTGGTTTGAACACCATTTTCATATGTGAGCGGGACTTACGTATGCGTTCGATTCTGCATGCGAGCACATGGGGACAGGGGCGCTTTAAATATTTTTTTTTTTATTGTTCATTTTACTTTATTTATTTTAGGTTGGACACTTTTTTCCCCATAAATAAATTTTTTGATCACTTTTATTCCTATTACAAGGAATGTAAACATCCCATGTAATAGGAATATGGCATGACAGGTTCTCTTTACGGTGAGATGTGGGGTCAATAAGACCCCACATCTCACCTCTAGGCTGGGAAGCCTTAAAAAATAAAAAACAATCCTGGCTTTGATCGTAGCGGTGAGTCGTTAGAAGCACCGGAGGGCGGCGGGAGGGGGGGGCATCCCCTCTCGCCTCCCGCAAGAACGATCAAGCGGTGGACCATTCTTATGGTATAGGGAATCGCAGTCAAAAAAGCTGATATCTGAATGATGCCTGTAGCTGCACCCATCATTCAGATATCCCCGCACAAAGTCAAGGATGTCATATTACGGCCGGCGGGCTTGAAGTGGTTAAAACACATTTTTTTTTAACACAAAGTTGTCCATTTATAGAACATTTCTAACACATAGCATGTACATACCAAAAATGACACCCCAAAATAGATTCTCTTACTCCTCCTAAGTACGGCAATACCACATGTGTGAGACTTCCACAGCCTGGCCACATACAGCAGCCAAGTATGGCCGAGTATGGCCGAGTATGGCCGAGTATGGCTGGGTATGGCTGGGTATTGCAGAATATGGCTGGGTATCACTGAGTATGGCTGGGTATGGCAGAGTATGGCTGGGTATGGCAGGGTATGGCTGGGTATGGCAGGGTATGGCAGGGTATTGCAGGGTATTGCAGAGTATTGCAGGGTATTGCAGAGTATTGCAGAGTATGGTAAGGTATGGCAGGGTTTTTCAGAGTATTGCAAGGTATTGCAGAGTATTGTAGGGTATTGCAGAGTATGGCAGAGTATTGCAGAGTATGGCAGGGTATTGCAGAGTATGGCAGGGTATTGCAGAGTATGGCAGGGTATTGCAGGGTATTGCAGAGTATTGCAGGGTATTGCAGAGTATTGCAGGGTATTTCAGGGATGGCTGAGCATGGTGGGGTGGATCTGTGACTGCAATTTTCACAGAGCAGCGCTGCTGCCATCCGATCCCTCCCCCTCTCCTCTCACAATGTACCGATCAGTACACAGAGGAGAGAGAGGAACCGGCGTATCGCCGGTTTGTTTACAAGTGATTGCGCCGTCATTTCACGGCGCGATTACGTGGTAAACGGCTGCGATCAGCGGCATTTTACCGTGATTCGTATTTAACCTCTTCCCGCCCCCTAGTGGTTAACCCCTTCCCTGCCAGTCACATTTATACAGTAATCAATGCATTTTTATAGCAGGGATCGCTGTATAAATGTGAATGGTCCCAAAAATGTGTCAAAAGTGTCCGATGTGTCCACCGCAATATCGCAGTCACAATAAAAATCGCAGATCGCCGCCATTACTAATAAAAAATAAAAAAAATGCTATAAATCTATCCCCTATTTTGTAGACGCTATAACTTTTGCGCAAACCAATCAATACGTGCTTATTGCGATTTTTTTTACCAAAAATATGTAGAAGAATACGTATCGGCCTAAACTGAGGAAAATTGTAATTGAAAAAAAAAATGGGTATTTATTATAGCAAAAAGTAAAAAATATTGTGTTTTTTTCCAAACTGTACGCTCTTCTTTTGTTTATAGCGCAAAAAATAAAAACCGCAGAGGTGATCAAATACCACCAAAAGAAAGCTCTATTTTTGGGAAAAAAAGGACGCAAATTTCGTTTGGGAGCCACGTCGCACGACCGCGCAATTGTCATTCAAAGCATGACAGTGCCGAAAGCTGAAAAATGGCTTGGGCAGGAAGGGGGTTTTCGTGCACAGTAGAGAAGTGGTTAAAGTGGTTGTAAACCCTAGATTATTTTTTTTTCCCCATAACCACCTGTAAGAGAAAGGCATAATGAGCTAATATGACTAGCATAATAGCTCATTATGCATCACTTACCTTAGAAATGGGCCCCCAAAGCCGTCCTCGTCTCCCTCTTCAGCCGCATCCATCGCTGCGGCGATAGCCGGAAGGTTACTTCCGGGTATCGCCGCACCAGCCCGGAATGTGAATGTCCACACTAGCTGAAAGTCCAACTCAATATTTATTTCTCACAGGATAGTAAACAGCCTCTTTGATAGCAGACAGGTTGGAGCGAAGATACAGGACAGCTTAGATGTGGAGGAGGTCCAGGCACAAACGTAGCTCAACTATTTAGACTATTTCGGTTTCTCAAACAGCTTTGGCGCACGATCTCTGCCACAGACCGTGAGGTTGGTCTCTGCCACAGACCGGGTGAATAAAGTCACTGCCACTGAGTTGGAGAACAGGGTCACTGCCACTGACCAGGTGAATAAAGTCACTGCCACTGACTTGGAGAACAGGGTCACTGCCACTGACCGGGTGAATAGGGCATTGCCCTATAAGGGCAACTGCTACTGACCTTGAATGTGAACTTCCTTCTTAGAGTATCTGGCCCATGTCAAGGAGAAAACATCCCTTCGGAGAGTTACCAGAGGCCCCCACTGTCACCACGACTCTGCACTGGGTCTTCAGAAGGGGTTACCTCCCTGGCCTCCTCGTCCCAGATACGGGTCCCCTCGCAAGGCGGCACCCTGGGAGTCCTCGATCCCTAGCGGACCCCAGCCGAAGGTGTTGGGCCCCGGGCCTTCAAAATAGTACCTCACCCAAGACTGATGGTGTCTAGGATGGAACAGGAACTCCACCTCTGGGCCTAGGGCACCCGGAGACGACCCTCACTCACCCCCAGGCCGAAGGTGCCTGGGCGTGGACCTCAAACAGGAGATGTCCGCCCCTTTTATACCGTCTCCCGACAGGCACAGCAGGTTCCCCGCCCCACCATACTACTGCCGAGAGGGGACACAAAAAGCACAGCCCTCTATCGGTGGTTTAACCCTGGCCCACGGCGACAGCGCCACCTGTAGCCCACAGGGAACTGTACACCAATACTATCCCCCGTGAACAGAAATGGTCCATAAACCCTAACAATCAGTGTGTCTGAGCCTAATTACCACTCAGACACTCCCCTTAAATTGAACACCCCGCTACACTTAGATTGGTTAATTTTGAAGTTGGATATGAAACCAAAGGTTTCAAAGATTTTTTTAAGGTTATTTTTTTTTATTTTTATCAATGACTTTTCTCTGTATTGCCGGGAGCCGGCAATTCATTATAGCCGCGAGTGCTTTTAAATTACTTTTTTTCCTTCAGAAATTACACTTTGTGCAGGGACAGTTCTAAGCACGGGAAACAAGCGCTGCTTTACAGGCATACTCTAGACACCCCCCAGGTACAAAATTTAAAGGAATATTTCTCTTTTATTGTTTCACTTTAAGCATTATTAAAATCACTGCTCCCGAAAAAACTTCAGTTTTTAAAACTTTTTTTGCATTGATACGTGTCCCCTGGGGCAGGACCCGGGTCCTTAAACCCTTTTTATGACAATAATTTGCATATAAACCTTTAAAATTAGCACTTTAGATTTCTCCCATAGACTTTTACAGGGTGTTCGGCGGCTTTTCGAATTTGCAGCGAACACCCCAAATTGTTCGCTGTTCGGCGAACGGGCGAACAGGCAATGTTCGAGTCGAACATGAGTTTGACTCGAACTCAAAGCTCATCTCTATTCAAGAGTAATACTTTTATATACACGACATTTCATGTTCTCAGTGTTACTTTCAATTTGTAAAACTACTCCATGCTGATTTTTATTTTTTCTAGAAAAAAAACAAGGAAAAACAATGTTTTTTTCTCATGGCTTAAAAATTTCCAGAAATCTTAAATCTTTAGTCTTGACCAAGCACACCAGTCTGATTCATCCACATTTGCCCAAGTGTTACCATAACAGAATTATGATGTCATCAGAGCCAGCCATGTTTAAATAACTTTTACACAAGCAAAAAGGCATTTTAAATCCTCAGCATGACAGATGAGAGCAGCGGGGAGTTCTAACTGTCTGATTCAGATTCAGAGGGTGAACTCATGGAATGTCATACTCAGGAGGAGTAGCAGAATGTATTTTGGTGCGTAATTCTAACTAATGTCAATTCTGTGTTTCCTAAAATTTACAACTTTGTGTAAAGTTTCCACATTTTTCAAAATCTTGTGGAAAACAATTAAATGTTCAAAAGACTCATTATGCCTCATAAAAACTACCTTGGGGTGTTTGCTTTCCAAAATGGGGTAATTTCATGTGTGTTTCCACTGTCTTGGTGCTTCAGGGCCTTCAAAAATGTGATAGGTAGTCAGGAAATTATGCATAACTGTGGGAAAAAATGACATCTTCAAAAAGTTCAACATGCCTCCTACTAAATACATTGAGGATACCGCTTTCCCCCCAAAAAAGGGGCCATTTGGGGGGGGGGGTATATGTACTGCCCTGGCATTTGAGGGCCTCAAGAAATTAGAAACATTAGATTTATCAGTTTTCAAATATGTGTATTGTAGTTTGTATTGTAGACTAAATAAAATACAAAATAATACAACTTTCAGCTGCTACAGGAGGAAAATACAGATTCGTTCCAGTGAATGCCTTTCCCCCAGATCCCCTCCTGTCCAGATTCCAGTGGTCAGCAAGGAAGGATCGCGGACTACCTTTCACCTGCCCGTGTATGCCTATACAAACATACAGTATACAGCAGGGGTATTGAATTCAAATTCACGGAGATCTGATCAATAAAATATTCTTCCAGCAGAAGTCCGAATCGCATGTTTGTATGAGGACTCAGGTGCTTCCCATCACAGCTCCTCTTGTATCACAAACCCGTTCTTACATCAGTGTACTCAGTCCCACTGAATATCACAGTCCCCCATTTCACATCACAGTTACCCTTTCACAGCAGTGTCCTTTGCCCTCCCTTCACATCTATACCTCTTCTCTCAAAAGCGGTGACCTCTGGCACCCTCTTAACATCACACCTGCACCTGCAGGCATCACCCCAGTATCAAAATGTTCAGCCAGCGATACTCTTTCATGTAGAAGTGTTTTTCCGCCTCACCACCGCTGCCTTTCTCCCACCGGCGGCATTCCCTGCAATACACAGAGAGAGAGAGAGAGAGGAACTGACGTTGTTTATCCCCCTCTGTGAGATCGGGTACCAGAAGCAATGAAGATTTTGTCACTTCCGGTCTCAGTTAATGTTTACATCTGCCTAGTACATTTTGTCAAGGCCATTCACAGGGAATAAAACAAGAAATATGTAAAATACTTTCATGAGGGGATGTAAATAAACCCTATTATTATTCAAATCTTTTACTGATTACTTCCCCTACTGGGCTTACTATTGGGCTTACTATTGCCTAAAAAAAGCCTATTTTCTCACTACTGGTTTTGATGAGTTATCAGGGCTAGGGATGAGCCGAACACCCCCCCCCCCGGTTCGGTTCGCACCAGAACCTGCGAACGGACCGAAAGTTCGCGCGAACATTAGAACCCTAATAAATACAATGGACACGAACGTTCGAAATCGAAAGTGCTAATTATAACGGCTAATATGCATGTTATTGTCCTAAAAAGGGTTTGGGGACCCGGGTTCTGCCCCAGGGGACATGTATCAATGCAAAAATAAGTTTTATCGGGAGCAGTCATTTTAATGATGGATAAAGTGAAGAAAAAAAAGTGAAATATTCCTTTAAATATCGTACCTGGGGGGTGTCTAAAGTATGCCTGTGAAGTGGCATGTGTTTCCCGTGTTTAGAACTGTCCCTGCACAAAATAACATTTCTAAAGGAAAAAAAGCCATTTAAAACTGCTTGCGGCTTTAATGTAATGTCTGGTCCCGGTAATATGGATGAAAATCTTTAAGAAAAATGGCATAGCTACCCCATCACACCCCCCACCCCCCTACCCCAGCCCATTACCAGCCCCTTTGGGTCATGTATGGATATTAAGGGGAACCCCGCACACAAAATAAAAAAGGCCCTATATACTCTGAACAGCCGTATACAGGCGGTGCATACAAGACAGGGACTGTAGGTTTGTTCTTATGTAGAATCTGTTTGCATTTTTGAACAGGTACATTGTTTAAGTGTAGCTCCAGCCAAAAAATCAATTTTTTATGTCTTGTCCTGGCAATATGGATGAAAATCTTTGAGAAAAATGGCATGGCTACCCCATCACCCCACCCCAGCCCATTACCAGCCCCTTTGGGTCTTGTATGGATATTAAGGGGAACCCCGCACCCGTAATAAAAAAAGGCCCTATATACTCTGAACAGCAGTATACAGATGGTGCAAACAAGACTGGGACTGTAGGTTTGTTCTTAAGTAGAATCTGTTTGTAATTTTGAACAGGTACATTGTTTAACCACTTCCATACAGGGCTTTTTATACCACTTCAATACCGGGCCTATTCTGACACTTCTCTCCTACATGTACAAATCATCATTCTTTTGCTAGAAAATTACTCAGAACCCCAAAACATTATATATGTTTTTTTTAGCAGCCACCCTAGGGAATAAAATGACGGTCGTTGCAACTTTTTATCTTGCACGGTATTTGCGCAATAATTTTTCAAATGCCTTTTTTGGGGGAAAATAGTTTCATGAATTAAAAAATAACAAAACAGTAAAGTTAGCCCAATTTTTTTGTAAAATATGAAAGCTTATGTTACGCCAAGTAAAAAGATACCTAACATGTCACGCTTTAAAATTGCGCACACTCATGGAATGGCGCCAAACTTTGGTACTTAAAAATCTCCATAGGCGACGCTTTGAAAATTTTTACAGGTTACCAGGTTAGAGTTATGCCCCGTACACACGACCGTTTTTCCCGTTGAGAAAAATGTAATTTTTTCCTTTGGACGAGAAAAACTATCGTCTGTGGGCTTTTTGTCGTTTTTCTCGACGGGAAAACCTGCATTAATCACGACGAGAAAAAATAGAACATGCTCTAATTTTTCTTGTCGTGATTCCCGTTGTTTTTTTCTATGGGAAAACTGCCGCGGAGCCCACACACGGTATTTTTATTCGACCAAAAAAAAAATGTAATTTAAAACGGCCGTGTGTGGGGGGAACAAGCTGTTCCTCGTTTTTCACGTCGATTTTGTACGTGGCATTACAGAGTAGGTCTAGTGCTAGAATTGTTGCACGCGCTCTAACGCACGCGGCGATACCTCACATGTGTGGTTTGAACGGCGTTTACATATGCGGGCGGGACTTGCGTGTGTGTTCGCTTCTAAGCGCGAGCTATTGGGGATGGGCATTTTAAAAAAAAAAACTTTTTTTTATTTTTTTTGTTTTCCTTTTTTTTTACTTTTTTTTTTTACACTTTTTTTTTTTTGATCACTTTTATTCCTATTACAAGGAATGTAAACATCCCTTGTAATAGGAATGTGTGTGACAGGTCCTCTTTATGGAGAGATGTGGGTCAATAAGACCCCACATCTCTCCTCCAGGCTGAAAAGCATGAAATCAGTGAATTTTTTTTCACGATCTCATACTTACAGCCGCAATGGCGGCTTTGTTTACATTTGAGGACCCGGGCGTGACATCATCACATTGCGCCCGGGCCTCTGACGATCATAGAGATGACTGGTGACCATCTGGTCACCAGTCATCTCTATGCTCATCACGTGACCCACCACCGGCGATTCTCTCCGGGTCCCCGATCGCATGGGAGAGCCCAGAGAAGCACCGGATGGCGGCGGGAGGGGGGATGTCCCCTCCCGCCGCCTATAAGAACGATCAAGCGGTGGAACTGCCGCTATGATCATTCTTATGGTGCGCAGGATCGCTGGCTGCAAACAAGGATATCTGAATGATGCCTCTAGCTGCAGGCATCATTCAGATATCCCCCCTCAAACACAGGACGTCATATGACGTCCACCCGGAGGGAGAGAGGGTTCCTGCCGGCGTCATTTTGCTATGGCCCGGCATGGAAGGGGTTAAGTGTAGCTCCAGCCAAAAAATATATTTTTAAGCTTTAAGCTTTTTTGGAAAACATAGGGAAGGGTTATCACCCCTGTAACATTTGTTTTGCTGTCTGTGCACCTGTTCAGAACATTTCAGCTCACTTTCCGTCCCAATGACAAATGTTTTTGGAAAAGTGGTTTTTTTATTGAAACAAGGATTGGTGATAAAGCATCAGTAGAGAGGAGACACCTTTTTCCCATATTAACTCTTACAGGAGAGAATTTCCCTCCCTAGGGGTATATTTCCTCCCACTTCCTGTTGTCTCCTTCCGTTTGCAAGTAGGAGTCATTTGTAAGTTGGATGTTTGAAAGTAGGGGCCTGCCGTATATACTCTGCTGAAATTTGCCCCTTAGATGTTGGTGTTGCCACAACACTGTGAGCCCTCACAGTTACTCTTGGTGGGCGCAGGAACGCCCTGCTGTGAACTATTATATCAGGAATTGTAATTACATGCCATTGTTGAACAGTGGTAGGAAAAATTGGGCCTTTGGTGGTGGTGCTGGTGCTACAACACTGTCAGCCCTCACAGTTACTCTTGGTGGGCGCATGAATGGGCCCTGCTGTGAATTATTAGATCAAGAATTGTAATGACATGCCCCTGTTGAACAGGGGCAGAAAAATTGGGCCTTTGGTGGTGGTGGTGGTGGTGGTGTTGCCACAACACTGTAAGCCCTCACAGTTACTCTTGGTGGGCGCAGGAATGGGCCCTGCTGTGAATTATTAGATCAAGAATTGTAATGACATGCCCCTGTTGAACAGGGGCAGAAAAATTGGGCCTTTGGTGGTGGTGGTGGTGGTGTTGCCACAACACTGTAAGCCCTCACAGTTACTCTTGGTGGGCGCAGGAATGGGCCCTGCTGTGAATTATTAGATCAAGAATTGTAATTACATGCCCCTGTTGAACAGGGACAGAAAAATTGGGCCTTAGGCACTGGTGCCACAACACTGCAACCCCTCACAGATACTGTACTTGGAGCACAGCAATGAGCCCTGTTGCAAAGTATTGCATCAAAAATTGTAATTACATGCCCCTGTTAAACAGGGGCTGAAAAATTGGGCCTTAGGCACTGGTGCCACAACACTGCAACCCCTCACAGATGCTGTACTTGGAGCACAGCAATGAGCCCTGTTGCAAAGTATTGCATCAAAAATTGTAATTACACGCCGCTGTTAAACAGGGGCTGAAAAATTGGGCCTTAGGCATTGGTGCTGGTGCCACGACACTGCAACCTCTCCCAGATACTCTAGTTGGAGTGCAGGAATGAGCCCTGTTGCAAAGCATTGCATAAAAAATTGTAATTACATGCCCCTGTTAAACAGGGGCTGAAAAATTGGGCCTTAGCCACTGGTGGCGGCACCCAGAAACAAAAATGTTCTTCCAAGCTATCATCAGGAATCGGATCATTGAAGAGGATAGTCAGTCAACATAACAGGACAGTCACTCAGCATCAGCATAGGCAGTCTTGAAGGGATGTGACATTTCAAAATAAATTATTCTGTTACATCAGCTTCAGGTGCTTGGTAGCTGGTGGTGATCCAAGACTGGTTCATCATAATGAAAGTCGGTCGATCAACCGAGTCGGTGGATAGGCGCACCCTGTGATCCGTGACAAAGCCTCCAGTAGCACTGAATGTGCGTTCCGAAAGAACGCTGGATGCAGGACAGGCCATTAGCTCAAATGCATACTGTGCAAGCTCTGGCCAGTGATTCATCCTCAAGACCTAGTAAGCCAGAGGATTTTCGGTGGGAAAGGTGTCCAAGTCTGACCTTGCCCCTAGGTATTCCTGCACCATGTATATTAGACGCTGGCGATGGTTGCTGGAACCGATCATACCTTGGGGCTGCGGATGGTCAGACGGCCACCTTCTCCACCGCTCCTTCTGCTACTGACCAAAGCCTCAGCAACTCGTTGTCCAGGACAAGGAGTTTGTAACCTCCCAGTCTCTGGGAACGCGTTGCACAGACCTTTCTGCAAGGCCTCCCGGAGATGTCTCATCCTCTGCTCCCTCTGCAAAAGCAAGATAAGGTCCGCAACATTACCCTTGTACCGTGGATCAAGGAGAGTGGCCAGCCAGTAATGGTCCCTCTCCTTGATCCGAAGAATACGAGGATCCTTCCGCAGACTTTGCAGGATCAGGGAGGCCATGCAGCGTAGGTTAGCTGGGGCATTCGGTCCAGAGTCCTCTGGGTCACTCAGGACGACATGATCCGCAGCCACGTACACGTCCACGGGTTTCTTGGGACTGTAAATCATCCCTAAAAGACTGCTGCTGTTGATGCTGAGTGCCATGCTTCACCTCCATGCTGACATAATCCTCCTCCTCCTCGTCCTCTTCCTGTGTGATGGGTGGGACAGAAGGAACACTGTCTGGGTAAAGGGGGCCTTGAGAGGCAAGGAAGTCCTCCTCTTCCTGCCTCTGTTCTGCCTCAAGTGCCCTGTCCATTATTCCACGCAGCGTATGCTCCAACAGGTGGACAAGAGGTACAGTGTCACTGATGAATGCACTGTCACTGCTCACCACCCTCGTGGCCTCCTCAAATGGTGCCAGGACAGTGCATGCATCCCTGATCATGCCCCACTGGCGTGGTGAAAAAAACCTGAGCTCCCCTGACCCTCTGCTGCATGTGCAGCCACTGCAGCATGGCCAACGTTGAGTTACACCTGATGGGCATGTCACATATAAGGCGGTTCTTGGGCAGGTTTAACTCCTTTTGCAGCTGAGCCAGCCGAGCACTGGCATTATATGATCTGCGGAAATGCACACAGACTTTCCTGGCCTGCCTCAGGACATCCTGTAAGCCCGGGTACCTGCCCAAGAACTGCTGCACCACCAGATTAAGGACGTGAGCCACATGGGTCAGTTGTCCCTGTCGGAGGGCGGAGAGGAGGTTGGTGCCATTGTCGCAAACCACCATTCCTGGCTTAAGCTGGCGTGGCGTCAACCACCTCTCGGCCTGCCCCTGCAGAGCTGACAGAACCTCTGCCCCAGTGTGGCTCCTGTCCCCCAAACACACCAGCGCAAGCACGGCATGGCATCTTTTTGCTTGCGTACTTGCGTAGCCCCTTGAAAGCCTACGGATCACCGCTGGTTCCGAGGACAAAGCACAGGAAGAGGCCATGGAGGAAGAAGAAGAGGAGGGGGTGGAGGAGAGAGGTGTGTCACAACCAGTAGTAGCATTTTGGAGGCGTGGCAGCGGAACAACCTCCAACACTACTGCACCTTGTCCTGCATCCTTCCCAGCTGCCAAAAGAGTGACCCAATGGGCCGTGAAAGAAATGTAACGTCCCTGTCCATGCCTGCTGGACCATGAGTCAGCGGTAATATGCACCTTACCGCTGACCGCCCTGTCCAGCAAGGCCAAGACATTGCCTTCCACATGCCGGTAGAGAGCCGGAATCACCTTCCGTGAGAAAAGTGGCATTTGGGAACCTACCACTGAGGAACCGCACATTGCACAAACTCACGGAAGGGAGCTGAGTCTACCAACTGAAAAGGCAGCATTTGAAGTGCTAGCAATTTAGCCAAGCTAGCATTCAACCGCTGGGCATGTGGATGGCTGGGAGTGAACTTCTTTTGACGGTCCAGAAGCTGGGGCAGGGAAATTTGCCTGCTACAATCGGACGTCGGTGTACTGCTAGCAGAGTGTCCGCAAGTACTTGGCTGTGACACACCTAATTCTACACCTTCATTCCTCTCAGTGCAGGTTTCAGAGAGGACTGAAGGTATAGTGGGGTTGGAGATCCTAGCTGATGAGGAGCAAGGAGAGGTCCGCTTTGTTCTTTGGTGTGGGTCTTTAAGGTACGCTTGCCAACGAGCTGCATGGCAGGTCAACATATGTCTGGTCAAGCATGTGGTGCCCAAGCGGCTGATGTTTTGGCCACGAGAAATACGCTTGAGACATATGTTGCAAATAGCAGCGGTGCGATCTGATGCACTCGACTCAAAAAAGGCCCACACCAAAGAACTTTTGGAATAACGGGCAGAGGCAGAGCCCTGCACAGGCGGAGCTCTGCGGTGTGATTCAGTCGGTGTGCTGCCCTTACGCTGGCCCCCGGAGGGCATCCTGCCTCGTTGGAGATGTGCCTCCTCCTCATCCTCCTCCTCTCTCCTATCAGGCACCCACGTGGAGTCAGTGACCTCATCATCCCCTCCCTCCTCACCACTGGAGCCAATCTGGCAGTATGCTGCAGCTGCTGGAACATGACTGCCAGATTGGTGTCCTTCTTGAGCATCCCCTCTCTCTGCTCTCACGCTACTGCCTTCCTCTAGCTGGGTATCATCATCAGACCCTTCAAAACGCTGGGCATCCTCCTGGAGCATGTACTCAACACTGTGCTCAAACAGTTTGGGGGACTCCTCAGGAGGACATGGTGGGTCTAGGGAAGGAGTGACTGATGATGACATTGATATGAGGGAAGAGGACGCTTTGGCAGCTGCTTTGCCAGTACCCTAAGCCTGGGTGAGAGAGGATGAGGAGGATGAGGAGGGCTTGGTCATCCACTCTACCAAGTCTTCGGCATGATACGGCTCAACATGTCCAACTGCCGAAAATAAGGACAAGCGTGTCCCATGGCCACGTGCTGATGACGATGCACCGCATCCACGACCAGCACTGTTGTCTCTAGACACAGAGCCTGCTTGCCCTCTTTTATTGGCTCCTGACTGTCTGCCTCTCCTTGTTGACATAGTAATGGCCTGCAGGGAGATGGGAAAACCAGCAATTTGGTAGTGTATATTGTGCTGGAGGCACACAACACCCACTAACTCCTGCAGATGCCTGTATTAGAGAACACCAGCAATAAAGGGTAGATACAGGTGTATACTGTGCTGTGCTGGCGGCACACAACACCCACTAACTCCTGCAGATGCCTTTATTAGAGAACACCAGCAAAAAAGGGTAGATACAGGTGTATATTGTGCAGTGCTGGAGGCACACAACACCCACTAACTCCTGCAGATGCCTTTATTAGAGAACACCAGCATAAAAGGGTAGATACAGGTGTATACTGTGCTGGAGGCACACAACACCCACTAACTCCTGCAGATGCCTGTATTAGAGAACAGCAATAAAGTGTAGATACAGGTGTATACTGTGCTGGGGCACACAACACCCACTAACTCCTGCAGGTGCCTGTATTAGAGAACAGCAATAACGGGTATATACAGGTGTATACTGTGCTGGGTCACACAACACCCACTAACTCCTGCAGATGCCTGTATTAGAGAACAGCAATAAAGTGTAGATACAGGTGTATACTGTGCTGGGGCACACAACACCCACTAACTCCTGCAGATGCCTGTATTACAGAACAGCAATAACGGGTATATACAGGTTTATACTGTGCTGGGGCACACAACACCCACTAACTCCTGCAGATACCTGTATAAGAGAACAGCAATAAAGTGTAGATACAGGTGTATACTGTGCTGGGGCACACAACACCCACTAACTCCTGCAGATGCCTGTATTAGAGAACAGCAATAAAGTGTAGATACAGGTGTATACTGTGCTGGGGCACACAACACCCACTAACTCCTGCAGGTGCCTATATTAGAGAACAGCAATAAAGTGTAGATACAGGTGTATACTGTGCTGGGGCACACACCACCCACTAACTCCTGCAGATGCCTGTATTAGAGAACAGCAATAACGGGTATATACAGATGTATACTGTGCTGGGGCACACAACACCCACTAACTCCTGCAGATGCCTGTATTAGAGAACAGCAATAAAGTGTAGATACAGGTGTATACTGTGCTGGGGCACACAACACCCACTAGCTATGATTAAGCGCTAAAGTTCAGTGCAAAACGCGTCAGTTCACACTAGCTGTTCCCTTTGCTGTGTTATGTATTTGTTATTTTTATTTTAATAAAAGAACAACCATTTTTTTGGAGTGCGGCAGTCCAAGTTTCCTCACTATTTTTGCATAACTCCTGCAGATGCCTGTATTAGAGAACAGCAATAAAGTGTAGATACAGGTGTATACTGTGCTGGGGCACACAACACCCACTAACTCCTGCAGATACCTGTATTAGAGAACAGCAATAACGGGTATATACAGGTGTATACTGTGCTGGGGCACACAACACCTACTAACTCCTGCAGATGCCTGTATTAGAGAACAGCAATAAAGTGTAGATACAGGTGTATACTGTGCTGGGGCACACAGGACCCACTAACTCCTGCAGATACCTGTATTAGAGAACAGCAATAACGGGTATATACAGGTGTATACTGTGCTGGGGCACACAACACCCACTAACTCCTGCAGATGCCTGTATTAGAGAACAGCAATAAAGTGTAGATACAGGTGTATACTGTGCTGGGGCACACAACACCCACTAACTCCTGCAGATGCCTGTATTAGAGAACAGCAATAAAGTGTAGATACAGGTGTATACTGTGCTGGGGCACACAACACCCACTAACTCCTGCAGATGCCTGTATTAGAGAACAGCAATAAAGTGTAGATACAGGTGTATACTGTGCTGGGGCACACAAAACACCCACTAACTCCTGCAGATGCCTGTATTAGAGAACAGCAATAAAGTGTAGATACAGGTGTATACTGTGCTGGGGCACACAACACCCACTAACTCCTGCAGGTGCCTGTATTAGAGAACAGCAATAAAGTGTAGATACAGGTGTATACTGTGCTGGGGCACACAACACCCACTAACTCCTGCAGATGCCTGTATTAGAGAACAGCAATCAAGTGTAGATACAGGTGTATACTGTGCTGGGGCACACAACACCCACTAACTCCTGCAGATACCTGTATTAGAGAACAGCAATAACGGGTATATACAGGTGTATACTGTGCTGGGGCATACAACACCCACTAACTGCTGCAGATGCCTGTATTAGAGAACAGCAATAAAGTGTAGATACAGGTGTATACTGTGCTGGGGCACACAAAACCCACTAACTCCTGCAGATGCCTGTATTAGAGAACAGCAATAAAGTGTAGATACAGGTGTATACTGTGCTGGGGCACACAACACCCACTAACTCCTGCAGATGCCTGTATTAGAGAACAGCAATCAAGTGTAGATTCAGGTGTATACTGTGCTGGGGCACACAACACCCACTAACTCCTGCAGATACCTGTATTAGAGAACAGCAATAACGGGTATATACAGGTGTATAGTGTGCTGGGGCACACAACACCCACTAACTCCTGCAGATGCCTGTATTAGAGAACAGCAATAAATTGTAGATACAGGTGTATACTGTGCTGGGGCACACAACACTCACTAACTCCTGCAGATGCCTGTATTAGAGAACAGCAATAATGTGTAGATACAGGTGTATACTGTGCTGGGGCACACAACACCCACTAACTCCTGCAGATGCCTGTATTAGAGAACAGCAATAAAGTGTAGATACAGGTGTATACTGTGCTGGGGCACACAACACCCACTAACTCCTGCAGATGCCTGTATTAGAGAACAGCAATAATGGGTATATACAGGTGTATACTGTGCTGGGGCACACAACACCCACTTACTCCTGCAGATGCCTGTATTAGAGAACAGCAATAACGGGTACATACAGGTGTATACTGTGCTGGGGCACACAACACCCACTAACTCCTGCAGATGCCTGTATTAGAGAACAGCAATAAAGTTTAGATACAGGTGTATACTGTGCTGGGGCACACAACACCCACTAACTCCTGCAGATGCCTGTATTAGAGAACAGCAATAAAGTGTAGATACAGGTGTATACTGTGCTGGGGCACACAACACCCACTAACTCCTGCAGATGCCTGTATTAGAGAACAGTAATAAAGTGTAGATACAGGTGTATACTGTGCTGGGGCACACAACACCCACTAACTCCTGCAGATGCCTGTATTAGAGAACAGCAGTAAAGTGTAGATACAGGTGTATACTGTGCTGGGGCACACAACACCCACTAACTCCTGCAGATGCCTGTATTAGAGAACAGCAATAAAGTGTAGATACAGGTGTATACTGTGCTGGGGCACACAACACCCACTAACTCCTGCAGATGCCTGTATTAGAGAACAGCAATAAAGTGTAGATACAGGTTTATACTGTGCTGGGGCACACAACACCCACTAACTCCTGCAGGTGCCTGTATTAGAGAACAGCAATAAAGTGTAGATACAGGTGTATACTGTGCTGGGGCACACAACACCCACTAACTCCTGCAGATGCCTGTATTAGAGAACAGCAATAATGGGTATATACAGGTGTATACTGTGCTGGGGCACACAACACCCACTTACTCCTGCAGATGCCTGTATTAGAGAACAGCAATAACGGGTATATACAGATGTATACTGTGCTGGGGCACACAACACCCACTAACTCCTGCAGATACCTGTATTAGAGAACAGCAATAAAGTGTAGATACAGGTGTATACTGTGCTGGGGCACACAACACCCACTAGCTATGATTAAGCGCTGAAGTTCAGTGCGAAACGCGTCAGTTCACACTAGCTGTTCCCTTTGCTGTGTTATGTATTTGTTATTTTTATTTTAATAAAAGAACAACCATTTTTTTGGAGTGCGGCAGTCCAAGTTCCCTCACTATTTTTGCATAACTCCTGCAGATGCCTGTATTAGAGAACAGCAATAAAGTGTAGATACAGGTGTATACTGTGCTGGGGCACACAACACCCACTAACTCCTGCAGATACCTGTGTTAGAGAACAGCAATAACGGGTATATACAGGTGTATACTGTGCTGGGGCACACAACACCCACTAACTCCTGCAGATGCCTGTATTAGAGAACAGCAATAAAGTGTAGATACAGGTGTATACTGTGCTGGGGCACACAACACCCACTAACTCCTGCAGATGCCTGTATTAGAGAACAGCAATAAAGTGTAGATACAGGTGTATACTGTGCTGGGGCACACAACACCCACTAACTCCTGCACATGCCTGTATTAGAGAACAGCAATAAAGTGTAGATACAGGTGTATACTGTGCTGGGGCACACAACACCCACTAACTCCTGCAGATGCCTTTATTAGAGAACAGTAATAAAGTGTAGATACAGGTGTATACTGTGCTGGGGCACACAACACCCACTAACTCCTGCAGATGCCTGTATTAGAGAACAGCAATAAAGTGTAGATACAGGTGTATACTGTGCTGGGGCACACAACACCCACTAACTCCTGCACATGCCTGTATTAGAGAACAGCAATAAAGTGTAGATACAGGTGTATACTGTGCTGGGGCACACAACACCCACTAACTCCTGCAGGTGCCTGTATTAGAGAACAGCAATAAAGTGTAGATACAGGTGTATACTGTGCTGGGGCACACAACACCCACTAACTCCTTCAGATGCCTGTATTAGAGAACAGCAATAATGGGTATATACAGGTGTATACTGTGCTGGGGCACACAACACCCACTTACTCCTGCAGATGCCTGTATTAGAGAACAGCAATAACGGGTACATACAGGTGTATACTGTGCTGGGGCACACAACACCCACTAACTCCTGCAGATGCCTGTATTAGAGAACAGCAATAAAGTGTAGATACAGGTGTATACTGTGCTGGGGCACACAACACCCACTAACTCCTGCAGATGCCTGTATTAGAGAACAGCAATAAAGCGTAGATACAGGTGTATACTGTGCTGGGGCACACAACACCCACTAACTCCTGCAGATACCTGTATTAGAGAACAGTAATAAAGTGTAGATACAGGTGTATACTGTGCTGGGGCACACAACACCCACTAACTCCTGCAGATGCCTGTATTAGAGAACAGCAGTAAAGTGTAGATACAGGTGTATACTGTGCTGGGGCACACAACACCCACTAACTCCTGCAGATGCCTGTATTAGAGAACAGCAATAAAGTGTAGATACAGGTGTATACTGTGCTGGGGCACACAACACCCACTAACTCCTGCAGATGCCTGTATTAGAGAACAGCAATAAAGTGTAGATACAGGTTTATACTGTGCTGGGGCACACAACACCCACTAACTCCTGCAGGTGCCTGTATTAGAGAACAGCAATAAAGTGTAGATACAGGTGTATACTGTGCTGGGGCACACAACACCCACTAACTCCTGCAGATGCCTGTATTAGAGAACAGCAATAATGGGTATATACAGGTGTATACTGTGCTGGGGCACACAACACCCACTTACTCCTGCAGATGCCTGTATTAGAGAACAGCAATAACGGGTATATACAGATGTATACTGTGCTGGGGCACACAACACCCACTAACTCCTGCAGATGCCTTTATTAGAGAACAGTAATAAAGTGTAGATACAGGTGTATACTGTGCTGGGGCACACAACACCCACTAACTCCTGCAGATGCCTGTATTAGAGAACAGCAATAAAGTGTAGATACAGGTGTATACTGTGCTGGGGCACACAACACCCACTAACTCCTGCAGATGCCTGTATTAGAGAACAGCAATAAAGTGTAGATACAGGTGTATACTGTGCTGGGGCACACAACACCCACTAACTCCTGCACATGCCTGTATTAGAGAACAGCAATAAAGTGTAGATACAGGTGTATACTGTGCTGGGGCACACAACACCCACTAACTCCTGCAGATGCCTTTATTAGAGAACAGTAATAAAGTGTAGATACAGGTGTATACTGTGCTGGGGCACACAACACCCACTAACTCCTGCAGATGCCTGTATTAGAGAACAGCAATAAAGTGTAGATACAGGTGTATACTGTGCTGGGGCACACAACACCCACTAACTCCTGCACATGCCTGTATTAGAGAACAGCAATAAAGTGTAGATACAGGTGTATACTGTGCTGGGGCACACAACACCCACTAACTCCTGCAGATGCCTGTATTAGAGAACAGCAATAAAGTGTAGATTCAGGTGTATACTGTGCTGGGGCAAACAAAACCCACTAACTCCTGCAGATGCCTGTATTAGAGAACAGCAATAAAGTGTAGATACAGGTGTATACTGTGCTGGGGCACACAACACCCACTAACTCCTGCAGATGCCTGTATTAGAGAACAGCAATAAAGTGTACATACAGGTGTATACTGTGCTGGGGCACACAACACCCACTTACTCCTGCAGGTGCCTGTATTAGAGAACAACAATAAAGTGTAGATACAGGTGTATACTGTGCTGGGGCACACAACACCCACTAACTCCTGCAGATGCCTGTATTAGAGAACAGCAATCAAGTGTAGATACAGGTGTATACTGTGCTGGGGCACACAACACCCACTAACTCCTGCAGATACCTGTATTAGAGAACAGCAATAACCGGTATATACAGGTGTATACTGTGCTGGGGCATACAACACCCACTAACTCCTGCAGATGCCTGTATTAGAGAACAGCAATAAAGTGTAGATACAGGTGTATACTGTGCTGGGGCACACAACACCCACTAACTCCTGCAGATGCCTGTATTAGAGAACAGCAATAAAGTGTAGATACAGGTGTATACTGTGCTGGGGCACACAACACCCACTAACTGCTGCAGATGCCTGTATTAGAGAACAGCAATCAAGTGTAGATTCAGGTGTATACTGTGCTGGGGCACACAACACCCACTAACTCCTGCAGATACCTGTATTAGAGAACAGCAATAACGGGTATATACAGGTGTATACTGTGCTGGGGCACACAACACCCACTAACTCCTGCAGATGCCTGTATTAGAGAACAGCAATAAAGTGTAGATACAGGTGTATACTGTGCTGGGGCACACAACACCCACTAACTCCTGCAGATGCCTGTATTAGAGAACAGCAATAATGTGTAGATACAGGTGTATACTGTGCTGGGGCACACAACACCCACTAACTCCTGCAGATGCCTGTATTAGAGAACAGCAATAAAGTGTAGATACAGGTGTATACTGTGCTGGGGCACACAACACCCACTAACTCCTGCAGGTGCCTGTATTAGAGAACAGCAATCAAGTGTAGATACAGGTGTATACTGTGCTGGGGCACACAACACCCACTAACTCCTGCAGATGCCTGTATTAGAGAACAGCAATAATGGGTATATACAGGTGTATACTGTGCTGGGGCACACAACACCCACTTACTCCTGCAGATGCCTGTATTAGAGAACAGCAATAACGGGTACATACAGGTGTATACTGTGCTGGGGCACACAACACCCACTAACTCCTGCAGATGCCTGTATTAGAGAACAGCAATAAAGTGTAGATACAGGTGTATACTGTGCTGGGGCACACAACACCCACTAACTCCTGCAGATGCCTGTATTAGAGAACAGCAATAAAGTGTAGATACAGGTGTATACTGTGCTGGGGCACACAACACCCACTAACTCCTGCAGATGCCTGTATTAGAGAACAGCAATCAAGTGTAGATTGCCTGTGGCCAATTATGGCTATCCACGCTGCCGGCGCTGTGATTGGCCAAGCATGCAGGGTCACAGTGCATGCTTGGCCAATCTCAGCGCCAGCAATGCAGTGCGATGGCACAGTGCATTGTGGGCCGTTCGCGTCACACGAATTTGGCGCGAACGGCCCACAAAGTTCTGGTTTCGCCGAACAGGCGATGTTCGAATCGAACATGCGTTCGACTCAAAACACCAAGCTCATCCCTAATCAGGGCCAATTAAGGGCAGGTCACCACTGGGAATGGCAGGAAGACCATACAATCCAGCAGTTGCTTAGGGAGCCTTTGGTTCAGTATAATAAACGATTGTTCAGTTATGCTTAGCATCGGTTTTTATTGTCAATTTAACTCATTTCTAGTTTAAGACAATGCAGGTAATCAAGGTACAGTTGATTAGTGAATTTTATAAGGGTTTTTAGTAGGCTGTAATTTTTTACAGCACCCATCTTTAATTTTAAAGGGTATAAATATCATTTATTTATTACCTAATAGTTTATAGTTTACTGTATTTTGGTATAAAATAAACAAATCAGTTTAAGCTTTAGTTATCCTTGGTATTGTGGATATTAAATTCGATTTTGTGCATTGATAATTTAATTTTGTAAAAGTGAATATGTTTAAAGATGTTTCTTAGTAAAAATGTTGTATTTAGTTATAATTATTAGAATGTATTACTGTTGTTTTTGGTAGAAAAAGCATTAGGAGGTATAATTGATATAAAGAAAACCAACACGATTATCACATGCTTAAAAGATTGTTTATTGAAATCAAATTCTATACTCTGGAGATAAAAACATTATCCTCTAAATCCAATGAGCCTCAAGAAAGATTCTAGACACCTATCACAATTTTCCAAACAAATAAATACAGAAAAGTTCCCATACTTAGAAAATAGAAGTTTTGGAATGACAATTTAAATAAAAAAAAAAAAAAGTAAAAACGATATGCTCATCCATTAGTGAAATCCAGTTTAGCTAAATAGATTTATCGAAATTTATTTTACTTTGTAGACAGAATCACATTTTCTAAAAGTGACAGTATAGTTGCCTTCATTTAATGAAATGCAAACATGGACCTGACATTATATTACCTAACTGTTTATTAGGGCTTTAGCACTTTAACTATATGTTGTAAGTACGTTATAAGTTATATAAAATGCCTCGTATGCTAAATCTACCAATCTAAATATTATGCTCTACATTTGCTTTAAGTTATTAAAATAATAATAATAAAAATAAAATCTCTCTTTAGAAGAGTTGTTCAACCACTTTTTATAATGTGAAAATAGACATTAAAATAATAATATACCACAGACGCTGTATGCAAGGATGAAATGATACTTGCTGTGTCATAGTTTATGATAGAAAGTGATGCTGGAAAGCACAATTTATATTAAAGCAAAACTTGTTTAAAGAAAAATCCCAGCAATAATTAGAAGTCCAATGCCATAGCTAAAACTCCTCCATGGTTCTATATTTATCTCCACCATGGTTCTATATATATCTACACTTCACCATAATTCTTTTTTTATCTCCACCACAGTTCTATATTTATCTCCACCATGGTTCTATATATATCTACACTTCACCATGATTCTTTTTTTTATCTCCACCATGGTTCTACATTTAGCTTAAATGGAAGGGCAGTTGGAGACTTCATTGAAGAGATGTTGGAAGTGAGGAAGCAAAGCGGGGCCCAGTGGTATTTTATTATTATTATTATTATACAGGTTTTATATAGCGCCAACAGTTTGCGCAGCGCTGGTAGAGGGTAATCTCCAGAGTATGTAGATGCTGGTTAATATTTGGTTATAGTTCATATACCATAAGTTCTCTTTCATCGGTATACGTGTATCTGTACTCAGATCATTATTCAGTTGATGTTTTGATGCTGTTGTTCCTGAATGACTTCTTGCTGTTCTTGCTGTGATATGGAGGTTTAAATGTCCTTATCACATTCTGTGGTGGTACAACCACACTCTTCAGCATAGAGGTAGGTGTAGACAGTACTTGTTCCATCCAGACATTTCAGATTCACTTCCCTCTTGCTTGTTTTTACTTCTTGACAACAGCTGCACTTGTGTTCCATTTTGTTAGAGTCAGCAGAGTACCTGAAAAAATCGAATTGTGAGACTGAGTGCAAAAACTGATCTTTCCAGTGGACATGTTCAGAATAATGCATTTCAAAGAGAACATGGCATATCTTGTCATATTATGGGTAGAAAAATAAACTACTAGTAGGCCTAAGGATAAAGCCAATGGGTGTGTAACATTAACTCGTAGAGGAAATTACGTTTTCTCATTTTTGGCAACAGCAGTGCAAGCATAACCAAAAAAGTCTGTGTACTATGTACCATTTTATGAAGTACTATTCTGTCTAAACCTGGTTCCTTTGCGATGTTTAACAGTTAATGCTGTATATAAAGTAATTAAACATGACAGCGAAGATGAATGTATGAAGTCAATGACTAAAGGTAGGCAACAGAGCCTGCATTGACTTCACTGATTGATTTTATCAAGTATATTATATCTAAACCCAAAATAAAAAATATAATATTTGGTATCTTTCAGTCCTTAGAAGTTGTAATTGCATTAGTTTTATTTTGTATGTTTTTCACCTGGTGATCCTGCAAGTCAAACTCTTCCTGTGAAAACAAACTTACTGTACTGTACAGTACCTATAGCGGTACAGTGTTGTCACCCTAGAACAGTAATTGTTAGAATTTACATATATATTAACTTTACTAGGCAGATAGGTCAGGTTTTACTCTGAATTTAAGCATGAATACTATATATAAAACAGTAGCAGCACAGCTAATTGGTCTGGTTTACCTTTCTAGAGTAAAGATTTTAAAGGGTAGCTTTAGATCGATTTTCAACAAAGATATTATGCATTACTAATTGCAAATTAGTATCAAAACAATATCTTACATGGATGATGTCTTACAGCCTCCGTCACAGTATGAAAGCTCTACAACTTGATCAGATTCACAAGTTCCAGACTTGATTCGACGAGATTGTTTATGAACTTCACATCCTTTTAGGGCGCCTGTAAAGAAAATGACCAAGAATGTTACTTATAACAAAATTATTGCAGCAGTCATGAAATGTATCTTAGGATAAATAACACTTTAAATGCTGACAATAAATTAATATCAGTGATATGAATGTCACTTTAAAAAAAAAATAGAGAGCCATCTTTTGATGGGAGGAAAATAACAGCTTATAGCATATGGCTTATATCAAAACAATTTCCATTTCTAAACACTGTTTGACCAAATTCTCAATTTCAGATTATACATTCTGGTGTACTATTACTCAACAGATAAGCAAAAGTAAGCCTGCATCTCTGGTTAACAATCTATGTACAGGGTATACATATGTTGGGTGCAGGGATCTTTCCTTTTCCTTGAAAAGGTCATCTTCTACCTGTTCACATTTAGTAGCTTCTACCCCTGTCTGAACAAGTATTAATTAAAGAAAGAAGAAAGAAAGATTAAAGAATATGCATGCCTCATACATACTAGGTGGAGTACAACTAGGGAAATCAATAGTGAAAAAGGATCTGGGTTTTCTGGTAGATCATAGGCTTAATAATGGCTTGCAATGCCAAGCTGCAGTTTCCAAAATTAGCAAAATCCTTTCTTGTATTACGAGAGGTATGGACTGCAGAGAGAGAGAGATATAATTTTGCCCCTGTACAAATCATTAGTAAGACCATCTGGAATATGCAGTTCAGTTTTGGGCACCAGCTCACAAAAAGGATATCAGGGAACTGGAGAAAGTGCAATGAAGAGCAACCAAACTTTTAAGAGGCATGGAGGAGCTCAGCTATGAGGAACGATTAGAGGAACCAAGTTTATTCTCTTTTGAGAAGAGATTAAGGGGGAATATGATTAACATGTATATGTTATGTATATAGTGTTGAGTTATTCACTTTAAGGTCATCACAGGGAACAAGGGGACACTCTTTCTGTCTAGAGGAAAAGAGATACGGAAAGGTTTCTTCACAGTCAAGCCTTGTACACACGGCCGGTTTTCTCGGCAAGAAAACTGCTGGGAGAGCTTTTTGCAGAGAAAACCGGCCATGTGTATGGTTTCTCGTCGGGAAAACTGCTGGGAATCTCGACAAGAAAAATAGAGAACCTGCTCTCTATTTTCTCGTCGGGATTCTCCAACGAGAAAACCGTGCCTGTGCACGCTTACCTGTCCCCAGGTAAGCCCACGCATGCTCGATGAGACTTTGACGCATGCGTGGTAGCTTACAAGGGTAGTGTAGGGTGAAGCAAGATGGCGGCGACAACATCGAATGTGACGAGCGCATGCTCGTCGTAGTCGATGGCGTCACCACGTTCTTGCCATTCAAAAGAACGGTATCAATGCAAAAAAGTTTTAAAAACTGATGTTTTTTCAGGAGCAGTGATTTTAATAATGCTTAAAGTGAAACAATAAAAATGAAATATTCCTTTAAATATCGTGCATGAGGGGTGTCTATAGTTTGCCTGTAAAGTGGCACATTTTTCCCGTGTTTAGAACAGTCCCACAGCAAAATTACATTTCTAAAGGAAGAAAAGTCATTTAAAACTGCTCGCTGCTACTGTATAATGAATTGTCGGGTCTCGGATAGATAAAACTCATTGAAAAAAATGGCATGGGTTCCCCCCCAGTCCATTACCAGGCCCTTTGTGTCTGGTATGAATATTAAGAGGAACCCCGAACCAAAATGTAAAAAAAAATTGCATGGGGGTCCCCCCATAATCCATACCAGGTATTTTAGGTCTGGTATGGATAGTAAGGGGAACTCTGCAGCAATTTTTTTTTAAATGGCGTAGGGGTCCCCCCAAAATCCGTACCAGACTGAAGGGTCTGGTATGGATTTTAAGGGGAAGCCTGCGCCAAAATAAAAACAAAATGTCGTAGAGGTTCCCCCCAAAATCCATACCAGACCAAGCACGCAACCTGGTGGTTGTGGGAGTCTGTGGACGAGGAGCTTATCAGAATCTGGAAGCCCCCTTTAACAAGGGGACCCCCAGATCCCGGCCCCCCTATGTGAATTGGTAAGGGAAACATTGTACCCCTACAAATTCACAAAAAAAGTGGCAAAAATAGTAAAAAAGACAGGAGACACTTCGAGACAAGTCCTTTATTTAAAAATTAAAAAATAAAAATGTCCCGCGATGTCCATTCATCTTCTATCACGCCGCCCGACGAACCGAAAAAAGCAAAAAAAAAGCTGCAACAGCTCCGCCTCCATGATGGGCTCCCGACGAGTGACGCTTCTTCTCAGTGACAGCTGTTATATAGCTGAGGGCGGGGCTACCCGTGACATAAATGGGTTACTCCGCCTTCCTCTGACGTCACGTGGCATCAGAGGGGGATGGGGTCACCAGTTTACGCCACCGGGTGGCCCCGCCCTCAGCTATATAACAGCTGTCAAATCGAAAAGAAGCGTCACTCGGCGGGAGTCTCCCATTGAGGCGGAGCTGTTGCAGCTTTTTTTTTTTCGGTTCATCGGGGGTTGTGATAGAAGATGAATGGACATTGCTGGACATTTTTATTTTTTTATTTTTTAATAAAAGACTTGTCCCGACGTGTCTCCTGTCTTTTTTACAATTTTTTACACTTTTTTGAATTGGTAGGGGTACAATGTACCCCTTACCAATTCACATAGGGGGGGCAGGATCTGGGGGTCCCCTTGTTAAAGGGTGTTTCCAGATTCCGATAAGCCTGCCTCCCACAGACCCCCACAGCCACCGGGCAAGGGTTGTGGGGATGAGGCCCTTCTCCCCATCTACATGGGGACAAGGTGTTTTGGGGGGCAACTCCAGAGCACCCACCCTATGTTGAGGGCATGTGGCCTGGTACAGTGTTTGCGTGTTCGAACAAATCTTTTGCCTGTTCGCAAGTTCTGGTGCGAATCGAACAGGGGGGGAGGGGGTGTTCGGCTCATCCTTACTTAAGAGCTGGTTCTGGCCAGCTCAGTAGATTGTTTTAAAAAAAAAGGCCTGGATTCTTTCCTAAATTTACATAATAACTGGATACTAACATTTATAGGTAAAGTTGGTCCAGAGACTATCTGACTGCCTCTTTGGGGATCAGTAAGGAATGTTTTCTCCTACTGGAGCAAATTGGATCATGCTTTGTTGTTTTTTTGCCTTCCTCTGGGTCAACTATGGGTAAAGGATTGTATATATAGACTTGTATATTTATTTACCCCTTTTATTGGTTGAACTAATTGGATTTGTGTCTTTTTTTTAACCAGACTAACTATGTAACTATGTAACTATATATACTTACTTTCACAAGTCTTGCAGCAACCATCTTCTGTGCTCCTGATTGTACCCTGCAGGACAAAAACATAGAGGACAAATTACTATTGTGTCATAGAAAATGTTGACTTTCTTGCACAGTCCCAATCAAACAATCTAGGGATATCAGACAAGTTTAGTCTGCATTGAGAAAAAAAATAACAGCCCAAAAAATCTACTCTTTAGTATGTTTATGCGTGGACAATAGATGCACACCACATAACGTCTCTAAAATGATCCATACAAGCTTATGTTCATAAACTCTGTAATTTGGAGGTGTATATGAGCCATTACCAACACCAATGGAAATGCATTTGAAGGTTTCCATTGGAAGTGGCATAAAACTACATGTTAGACAAGGGTGCCTGATTTTTTCTTTACTTCAGCAATACACTGCTTGAAGTGCTATTTTAAAGTGGTCTATAACAGGCATTGTGTCAGAAAGAACTGTGTTCAGACCCACAGACAAGTCCCCCTCACAAAATCCATTAATTGAAAATACCTAATTACATAGTGGGAACAATGTATTTTTTGCCTTAATTCGTGAGAATTATGAAGCTCACAGTTTAAATCTGAACTGCAGCCAGAAATTGCAATGGTGCTGGAACCCTCCTACACATAACTACTTATTTTATTTGGACATTTGCATATAGGTTGTGGACTTCCATCAGGATTGGATCTATTGACTAATTTATTGGTATTTTTTATTTTTTGTGTCACTTTGGAATAATGGTGTCATCCTCTGAGTTTTTATTTCTCAATTGTATTTAAATGTATGATGTTGGTATACATATCACATTTATTTTTGATAATTTGAATGAACCTTTGTATTGGGATACATATAACTAAGACACTTTTAATTTAGTAACACAGTGCAAAATTTGTATCCCTTAAAATTTGACATCAGAAATATAAATACAATTTTACTGGCCACAGATAAGCTCTGACAAGTGCTGTCATTTTGTAAAATTAGAGCCAATTTTTATTTCAAATGAAATTCTGTAATAATTTGAGGTATATTTATTTAGACCCAGGGTCCCCAAACTTTCTAAACAAAGGGCCTGTTTTTTTTTGTCCTTCAGACTTTAAGAGGGTTGGACTGTGGCAAAGAGGAGGGGACATTTTCCTGGCATCGGTGAGAGTAAACATCACATTTGGTAATAGGTGAAGGAACAGTGCTCCATTGTTGGTATCATTTTGTAGAAATAGTGCCCTGGTGTTGGTGTCATCAGGAGAAATGGTGCCCCATGGTTGGTGTCAATGGGAGAAATAGTGTCCCATTGTTGATGTCAGTTGGCAGAATAATGTCCCATATCAGTGGGAGGAATAGTGCTCCAAGGGGCAGATAAATGCAAGCAAAGGGATGTAGTTTGGAGACCAGGGATGAGCCGAACACCCCCCTGTTCGGTTCGCACCAGAACCTGCGAACAGACAGAATGTTCGTGTGAACTTTAGAACCCTATTAAATACAATGGACTCGAACGTTCGAAATCTAAAGTGCTAATTATAAAGGCTTTAAATGCAAGTTATTGTCCTAAAAAGTGTTTGGGGATCCGGGTCCTGCCCCAGGGGACATGTATCAATGCAAAAAAAGTTTAAAAAATAGACGTTTTTACGGGAGCAGTGATTTTAATAATGCTTAAAATGAAAAAATAAAAGTGAAATATTCCTTTAAATTTCATACCTGGGGGGTGTGTATGATATGCATGTAAAGTCGCGCATGTTTCCCATGCTTAGGACTGTCCCTGCATAAAGTGTCATTTTTGAAGGAAAAGTCATTTAAAACTCACTCGCGGCTATAATGAATTGTCGGCTTTTATCAATACATAGAAAAGTCATTGATAAAAAATAAAAAAAAAGCGTGGGGGTTCCCCCAAATTCAATTACCAGGCCCTTTAGGTCTGGAATGGATATTAAGGGGAACCCCGCCGCAAATTTAAAAAAAAAATGGCGTGGGGTTCCCCCTAAATATCCATACCAGGCCCTTGAGATCTGGCATGAATTTTAAGGGGAACTCCACCCCAAATGTAAAAAAAAATGGCGTGGAGTCCCCCCAAAAATCCATACCAGACCCTTATCCGAGCACGCAACCTGGCCGGCCGCAGGGGAAGAGGGGGGGATGAGAGAGCGACCCCCCTCCCACCTGAACCGTACCAGGCCACATGCCCTCAACATGGGGAGGATGTCCCCATGTTGATGGGGACAAGGGCCTCATCCCCACAACCCTTGCCCGGTGGTTGTGGGGGTCTGTGGGTGGGGGGCTTATCGGAATCTGGAAGACCCCTTTAACAAAGGGGACCCCCAGATCCCGGCCCCCCCCTATGTGAATTGGTAAGGGGTACATTGTACCCCTACCATTTCACGAAGAAAGTGTCAAAAAATGTAAATAAAAACACACACACCTTGGAAAAGTTCTTTATTAAAAAAAAATAATAATAATAAAAAAAAAACATTCCAGCGATGAAATCCAGTGTCCCGCGGCGATCCTGATGTCCAGCGCTGCCTGTCATTGGTTGTGCCTGTGCGGACCTGATGGGGAACTTCCTCCGCTGTGTTTTAAATGTATAGACCCGCCCCTTCTAAAGTTCCCCATCAGGTCCGCTCAGCGGACCTAGATGCGGAACATGAGAAGGGGTGGGTCTATACATGTATTACACAGTGAACAAAGTTCCCCATCAGGTCCGCCCCCTCGGTATGTCCGACCCCGCCTACGTCATTGGCCTGAGCGGGGAACTTCCTTCACTGTGTAAATTAAAATTTACACAGTGAAGGAAGTTTCCCACTCAGGCCAATGACGTAGGCAGGGTCGGACATACCGAACTCGAAGCTCATCCCTATTGGAGACCACTGGTTTAGACTAAAGTAATGTTAGTGTATTCCTTCAGAAATATTGGTTTCACTGTTAACTTTATTTTTTGTATACTTTTTTAGTCACATTATTATGGTAAATTGTTAAAAATAGTAAACATTACACAAATACTAACCTCCAAACAGTCTTCAAGATTGAAAGCTGGGCATGTTTTGGTTACCTCTTTCATTTCAAGGGAGCTGGAACATTCATATGAGATACATTTGTCTTCTGGTGACACGTACACATCTCCAGACTAAAAAATAAATAAGTAAATACTGAAATATATTCACAGATAAAATGAAAATGTTTCCTTAAGTTACATGTGTCTAATTTTATATATATATATATATATATATATATTGTGACAGCAGGAAGGTAAAGTCACCTGGTTGCATCCAGGGGGGTAGATATATTTCGCCCAGATTCAGGCTTTACGCCGACTTATACAACTAGGTGGAGAGTTGTATAAGGCTAGTGGGCTCATGGATGACTCATACCTCTAGGGAGAGTGTGGGGCGTCGTACAGACAGGGAGTTGATGAGACCAGCTGAAGCTTGTCAGCTCATTTAGGCCTCTATAAGAACTCCCAGATTCATTAGGTGTTAGCTCATGCCTGGAACCAGACCTGTGTGGACTGTCTAGGGAGAGTGAACCCCTGTGCGGTGAGACAAAGCCTGTGTGGCTATTTGCTTGGACATTTAAAACCAGGGACTTAGGGACTAGGACAGCACTAGGCTGATCCCAGTTGTTAGTTAGGAAACCTGTATGTTTAGTCAGAGGTCAAGTTGACCAGGATTTATTTTATTTATGTTTCTTTTGCTTTGCTGTGTTTTGTCACTGTAAATAGAAAATAAACCGCACCTTTTTGATTTTGAAAACCACAACCTCCGTTTGCTGGGCCTGTTTTTGTCTGGGGAGCCCATCCCGGGGGTCACACACACCCGCTGCCGAGCTAACCCCCTCACAGTTGGTGGAGAACCAGTGGCAGTTTTTTTTTAAGCCAGCATGGAGGAGATACTGAAACAGCTGGCTCTAGCAAATGCCAATCAACAGCAGACAAATGCAGGTTTGCAAAGGAGCCTTGCAGCCCAGCAGCAAGCTCATCAACAGAGCCTTGCAGCCCAGCAGCAAGCTCACCAACAGAGTCTGGAAGCTCAGCAACAAGCCCAGCAGCAATCTGAGGCCCGCTTCATAGACCTGTTACAGAAGCAAGAGCAGAGACTACAACAAATGGAAGCAGTAATGCAGCAACGTCCGCAGACCAGTGAGGAAAGCCGTCCCACTAATACCGCGTCCTTTGGGGTGAGTCGTTTATTGACAAAAATGACTGGAGAGGATGATCCAGAGGTATTTTTGACCACATTTGAAAGGACCGCTGAAAGAGAAAAGTGGCCTGAGGAGCAGTGGGCTGGACTGGTGGCTCCTCTGTTAACTGGTGAATCGCAGAAAGCTTACTATGACCTAGAGCCTAACCAAGCAAAAGACTATGTGATGCTAAAAGCTGAAATTTTGGCAAGGCTGGGTGTCACCCAGGCTGTCCGGGCTCAGCGTGTGCATAACTGGACTTTCCAGCTTGGAAAACCCCCCAGGTCTCAAATGTATGATCTCATTCACCTGAGCAGAAAGTGGCTACAGCCAGAGACTTTGTCCGCACCAAAGATTGTGGAACGTGTTGTAATGGATCGGTTTTTGAGAGCTCTTCCTACTGCCATCCAAAAGTGGGTAAGCCATGGAGACCCAGAGACGGCCGATGGTCTTGTGGATCGTGTGGAGAAATACTTGGCTACAGAGAACCTGACGGCCTCTTCCAGAGACACTCGGACTTTCCACCCTAAGACCAGACCATCCCCAGGGGCGGATAAGAGGATTCCAAGGGGTGAGGGTGGAGAGAGTGAGAGGGTGGGAGCTCTACCCCAAGTTTGGCGAGAACAGCCTGGGAAATCAGCGGCTCAAGAGGCGGCAAGAAGGATCGTTTGCTACCGCTGCCGGCAAGCGGGACATATTGCAGCCAATTGCCCGGTTGTGGAGGAACCCATGCAGTGTGACTTTCTGACGGGCAGACGTCAGTCGCTGTGTGCGACAGTCGCATGCACTGCCATTCGAGGAACTGAGAAACATTTATGCAAAATGTGTGTTAATGGTAGAAATGTTGTGGTATTGCTGGATTCAGGTAGCCTTGTGACCCTGATAAAGGCTGAGTTAGTTAAAACAGAGGTCTTTGGGAATAGCAAGGTAGCTGTTATTTGTGTGCATGGGGACACCCGAGAGTATCCAGTGACTACAGTGTGTTTCGAGACCCCCAAAGGTACCCTCTCTCATCCAGTGGGCTTAGTATCTCAGTTACCGCATGACGCCATTGTGGGAAGGGATTTTCCGAAGTTCTGGGAACTGTGGGATGATCCTGAGCCCCCCACTGGTGCCCCTATGTACCAGGAATGTGATAGCCAGAACTCCCCTGAGAGTGGTGAGGACTCTCCGGAATTTCCCTTATCAGTATTGGCAGGGGAGACTCAAGAAACTGGAGAGGAGCCCACCTCCTCAGACGAAAACCTACCGTCTGTGGAGTTTTCTGATCTTGAGGTTCACAGGGAAAACTTTGCCACAGAACAGTTGAAAGACCCCGCCCTAATAAAGGCACGGGAAAACGTAGTGAAAATAGATGGCGAGTTAGTGAACCCAGATAATACCTGCACTTACCCATACTTCAGCGTAGAGAAGGACCTACTGTATCGGGTGGCAAAAAGGGCAGAAGAAACCGTTGAGCAGCTTGTGGTGCCCAAACCTTACAGGAAGTTGGTGTTGGAGTTGGCCCATGGGCACATTCTTGGAGGTCATCTGGGGACAGAGAAAACCCGAGACAGGGTATTACAGAGATTCTATTGGCCGGGGGTGATGAAGGACATAGAAAATTATTGTTCCTCCTGCCCTGTGTGTCAGAGGTCGGCCCCGATGCCACATTTCCGTAGCCCGCTGGTCCCTCTACCCATCATTGAGGTCCCGTTTGAGAGGATCGCCATGGATTTGGTAGGGCCTATAATCAAGTCCGCTAGGGGGCACCAGTACATATTAGTTATAATGGACTATGCCACCCGTTATCCAGAAGCGATCCCTCTCCGAAATACCTCGGCCAAAACCATAGCCAAAGAGCTATCTCTTGTGTTTAGCCGGGTGGGTATTTGTAAAGAACTGCTTACGGACCAAGGTACACCCTTTATGTCCCGGGTTATGAAGGAGCTGTGTAAATTGTTCAAAGTGACGCAATTACGTACATCTGTGTATCACCCCCAAACCGATGGGCTGGTTGAAAGATTCAACAAAACCCTAAAACAAATGTTGAAGAAAGTGGTGGATAGAGATGGAAAGGATTGGGACTGTCTACTTCCTTATCTGATGTTTGCTATTAGGGAGGTGCCCCAATCCTCTACGGGATTCTCCCCCTTTGAGTTACTGTATGGGAGACACCCAAGAGGGCTGTTGGATATTGCCAAGGAAACTTGGGAAAGTGAGAGTTCTCCCCACAGGAGTGTGATTGAGCATGTCGCCCTGATGCAAGACCGAATTGCACAGGTAATGCCCATCGTGAAGGAACATTTGGCCCAAGCGCAGTTAGCACAGCAGAGAGTGTACAGCCGTGGAGCCAAGACCCGTACCTTTTCCCCGGGGGATAGGATACGGGTACTTGTCCCTACGGTTGAAAGTAAATTCCTTGCCAAATGGCAAGGCCCCTATGAGATAATGGAAAAAGTGAGCGAAGTGAATTACAAGGTCAGACAACCAGGAAGGCGAAAGCCCGAACAGATCTATCACGTTAATCTGTTGAAAGCCTGGAGGGATAGAGAGTCCCTAGTCGCAGACACTTGGTCACCAGCTCAAACTGGTTGCGTGATTCCTGAGGTTGGAATAGCAGCCACCTTGTCACAACCCCAACAACAGGAGGTTAAGGAGTTTGTGCTTCGCAACAAGGAGGTATTCTCTGAGCTGCCGGGACAAACATCTGGGGTAGAGCATGACATCATTACCCCGCCCGGTGAAAGGGTGAAGTTAAAACCCTATCGGATCCCAGAGGCCCGACGGGAGGCAATACGGGAGGAAGTACAGAAAATGCTGAACTTAGGGGTGATAGAGGAGTCCCAAAGTGATTGGTCTAGTCCCATTGTGTTGGTGCCTAAACCGGATGGGAGCTGGCGATTTTGTAACGATTTTCGTCAGTTGAACAAAGTTACAAAATTTGACACCTACCCCATGCCACGTATAGATGAGTTGATCGACCGGCTGGGAACAGCCCGATACATGACGACTCTTGACCTCACAAAAGGGTATTGGCAAATCCCCCTGGCCAAGTCGGCCAAAGAGAAAACTGCATTTGTAACCCCAGACGGGGGGTTCCAATATAAAAGAATGCCGTTCGGGTTACAGAATGCGCCGGCCACATTCCAGCGGAAAATGGACCAGATGCTGAGGCCCCATCGGAAGTATGCTGCGGCTTACCTGGATGACGTAATTGTCCATAGCACAGATTGGGCCTCACATCTGCCAAAAGTGCAAGCAGTCCTGGACTCTGTTCGGGAAGCGGGGTTTACGGCTAACCCCAAGAAGTGTACCATTGGGCAGGAGGAGGCCAAATATCTTGGGTACACCATTGGGAGGGGAGTAATAAAACCCCAACTCAACAAAGTCGAGGCCATCCAGAGTTGGCCACGTCCCAACAGCAAGAAGCAGGTACGAGCCTTTCTGGGAATCGCTGGGTATTATCGGCGATTCATTCCCCACTTTGCTTCTAAGGCTGTGCCCCTAACCAACCTGACGAAGGGGAAAGGGTCGGTCATGATTAAATGGACCCCCGAGGCTGAGGCAGCATTCCAATTCTTGAAACAAGCCTTATGTAGCCAGCCAGTGTTGTACTCACCCGACTTCTCTAAAGACTTTGTCGTACAAAGTGATGCGTCAGATGTGGGGTTAGGAGCAGTATTGTCCCAGGTCTGGAACGGGGAAGAGCACCCAGTCATTTACCTCAGCAGGAAGTTGAAGTCCCATGAGGTAAATTACGCCACCGTTGAAAAGGAGTGTTTAGCGGTGAAGTGGGCTCTAGATTCCCTTCGGTACTACCTGCTAGGTAGGCACTTTGACATGGTTACGGATCACGCTCCGTTAAAGTGGATGGCTCAAAACAAGGAAACAAATAGAAGAGTGAATAGGTGGTTCCTGGCCCTCCAGGAATTCAACTTCACAGTAAAGCATCGCCCTGGCGTTCAAATGGGGAATGTGGATGCTTTGTCTCGAGTACATGAATGCCTGATTGCTGGTGTTCCAACCCCGAGGTTAAAACAAGAGGGGGGGGGGTATGTGACAGCAGGAAGGTAAAGTCACCTGGTTGCATCCAGGGGGGTAGATATATTTCGCCCAGATTCAGGCTTTACGCCGACTTATACAACTAGGTGGAGAGTTGTATAAGGCTAGTGGGCTCATGGATGACTCATACCTCTAGGGAGAGTGTGGGGCGTCGTACAGACAGGGAGTTGATGAGACCAGCTGAAGCTTGTCAGCTCATTTAGGCCTCTATAAGAACTCCCAGATTCATTAGGTGTTAGCTCATGCCTGGAACCAGACCTGTGTGGACTGTCTAGGGAGAGTGAACCCCTGTGCGGTGAGACAAAGCCTGTGTGGCTATTTGCTTGGACATTTAAAACCAGGGACTTAGGGACTAGGACAGCACTAGGCTGATCCCAGTTGTTAGTTAGGAAACCTGTATGTTTAGTCAGAGGTCAAGTTGACCAGGATTTATTTTATTTATGTTTCTTTTGCTTTGCTGTGTTTTGTCACTGTAAATAGAAAATAAACCGCACCTTTTTGATTTTGAAAACCACAACCTCCGTTTGCTGGGCCTGTTTTTGTCTGGGGAGCCCATCCCGGGGGTCACACACACCCGCTGCCGAGCTAACCCCCTTACAATATATATTGCAACAGATTTACCTTCAAGATTTGTGTAGAGTTGTCTGACAGTGTCATAGCACATGCAACCTTCACACAACTTCCACAGCACTTTTCTGGTGTTGTCTCATATTTGTAGCCCTACAAGAGTAACAATGATACAGTTCAGTCTTCTAACATCAGATATATTGACAGAGATTTAATGAAAGATTTTTAATTGTGGGTACACATTTTTATATGCTTACGTCCTTTATTTATGATATGTATTCTAGGACAATGGACATTCTGATCAAAATATTTATCACAAAGAGCAGATTCAGGTGTCAGGCTCATACATAGACCTTAAAGGAGACTTAAACCTTTTTCTTTCAATTTGGATAGAGTAAGGGAGGGGTATAACCCTGTAAGGTTTATTTTTGCCATCTTTGTCCCATTGGTGAGATTCATCTTCACTTCCTGTCCCATAGCTAAATAGGAAGTGAGAGGAAATCCCTGCAAATTAATAGAGTTTCTTGGGGACCCCCAGGCCACCAGAACTAGTGTCCCCATTGCAAGACTTCCCCTATATTACGTTTTTCAGGACAACCTAAAATTTGGGATTTTCTTTTACTTTCACTTTCAATGATAATGGTAAACAGGACAAATAGATGAATCACCTTAACAGGGGAACAGACAGCAATAAAAACTTACAGGTGTCCTAATCCACCTCCCCTCTATCCAAAACTAAAAAAAAAAAAATGTTTACTTCAGTTATACTTTAAAAAGCATTTTTTTTATTCATAGTGTGTTATTGCTTTCTCTGTTTTCTTTGCCCCTAATCCCCATCTATTGTAACAAACCTGCTATCTGATTGTTGCCAATAAGCATATTACGTAAACAGTATAGAGAAATTTCCGGCTGCTTTGAGTGTGTTTGCATTCACAACAACTTTTATGGAGAGGTAATTCAGCTCAAACTTCCAATGCAGCTTTAGTGGCTTTTTAGTGAAATTAATTTTACATCAGTATTTCTGTGTAGAAAGGCAGCATGGAGGGTGCTCCAACACCAACAGGTTCTCTCCAAAATAAATAGGTTACAGGCAAAATAAATTGGCATGGACTAGTGTAGTACAGCAGTGTCTGGATAAAAAATTTAATTGCTCAGTGGAAAGTTTGTAATACCTGAAAGGGAAGCTCCAATCTGTCTCCTCCCCCCCCTCCCCTCGCTGCCACATTTAACACCTTTTGGGGGGACAGGTACCTGCTCCCACTAGCTGGCCCACTTTGCCGTGGCTCTCCTTCCCTCCCCCCGCAGCTGGCCCATTGAGAAAGCACAGTGTAATTCGCCCATGTGCAGTTGGAAACCGGCTGTAAAGCCGCAAGGCTTCACTGCCAGTTTCCCTTACCCAAGATGGCACTCGAGAGTCGGTTCAAGAATCGCCTTAGGTGAAGACACAGCTGGATGCCTGGACAGGTAAGTACCCCAATAGTAAAAGAAAGCAGTTACAGTATTTTTAGCTGCTGACTTTTCTTTTTTTTTTTTGGGGGGGGGGGGGGGGAGAAACTCCTCACTAAGCTATAAATTAAACTAGAAATTGCTTTTAGTAGGAAAAACAACATACCAATGGACAGTCTTCAAAACAAGCTCTTCTGATTTCTGTTGGATTGAACTGGCCGTCGATAGTTTGACACTCATAATTGACACATGGTTGATCAGGTGGGCTCCATGTTTCACCAGGCTACATTTTTTTAAGAAAAGAACATTATTTCAGACAAAAAAAGTACGTAAAATGGTTCTGAATATAAAGAGTCCAACTTTAGTTTCTTCCCACATTTCATCCCACTGCAGGCCTCCACTGACCAGTTTAGGCCTTTTGTGAATGCTGCTGATGTCAAATAAATAAAAAATGTTAAATATGTTTTGTAAATCTGTATGTATCTGCACAAACCTTGAGGTCAAGAATACACAAAAGGCATATAGCTCCAGAAAAGTCATTCTTACTTACTGTATATACTCGAGTATAAGCCGAGTTTTTCAGCACATTTTTTTGTGCTGAAAATGCCCCCCTCGGCTTATACTCTAGTCACCTTTTTGTGCCTAATCTACCAGATTTTGGGGACCCGGTACCGGCTGGCCGTAGGTCCCCTGGACCCCAAGCTTGGCACACATGTAGCCCCACTCTTCCTCTACAAGTGTGTAAAGTTTGTTGTCCGCGGGACCTACGGCCGGGGAGCACCGATTTTTCAAATGTGGGCACCCCTTCCATAGACTCCAATGTTAAATGGTAATTTCTTCGGTGACTTTGGGGACCCGGTACCAAACTTGGCACACATGTAGCCCCATGTCTCCTCTATAAGTGTGCAAAGTTTGTTGTCTGGGGGACCTATGGCCGGGGAGCACCGATTTTTCAAATTCAGGCACCCCTTCCATAGACTCCCATGTTAAACAGTCTAGTCATGGACACAGTGAGACATGGACACAGTGAGGCATGGGCACAGTGAAAGATGGGCACAGTGAGGCATGGGCACAGTGAGGCATGGACACAGTGAGGCATGCACATGGACACAGTGAGGCACAGTGGGGCATGCAGATGGACACCCTAGGCTTATACTCGAGTCAATAAGTTTTCCCATTTGTTTGTGGTAAAATTAGGTGCCTCGGCTTATATTCGGGTCGGCTTATACTCGAGTATATACGGTAGATGCAAGGGATGCAATGCTTATTTTATTAATACTCATCTGCATTAATTCATCAGGCTGTACCTGCAAAATTTTGGTAGTGTTGTCCGTCAGTTTCATAACACAAGACACCTGTACACATTTACCACAGCATTCCCCTTCAACATTCTCATACTTGGCACCCTGAGAAAAAGAAAAATGTATTAGTATGATCAATACACTACTTGCAAGAAAATGACACATAATATAGCTGGACTAGCTGTTTTTCTGAAAAGTCAACCACAAATCTTTACCTTTTGCTGCCAGCAGTTTCATCCCAACAAATGACCCCAAGAATATATATATATATTTTTTTTTGCTTTATTCACAGCTTGATATTGCTTTCCCTGTTTTATTTGCCCCTAATGCTCTTCCGTTGTTACAGACTTATAAACTGATCATTACTAAGCTAATGAGATAAATATTAAATTGCAACCTTGGATAATAAGCAGAAGTCGAAAGATGCTTTGAGTTGCATTTGAATTTGCACCAACTAGTATGGCGTAACTAGTATGGCAAAAAAAAGCAGCTCAAACTTCCAATTCAGCTTAGAATTCAAACTGGCGGCCAGGAAAAAGCTTCTTATTCCATGCATTCATTTCCTAGCAGGATTTATGTGTGGAAAAGTTGGCATGGAAAGTGCTTGGTTTTACCAGCAGGTGCCCTCCAGGATCTCCAGATTCAAGACTCAGGAAAGTTGTATTAACTATTTTAGTATAGCAGAGATGGACAATTAAATTACTCAGTGGGAGGGTTGTACCCCCTATAGGAATTCAAGTGAAATTTATCATTTAGACTAGAATTTGTTTTAATAGATATATAAACCTACCAGTGGACAGTCTTCAATTAGACAAGCTCTTCTGATTTCTGTTGGGTTGAACTGGCCGTCGATAATTTCACACTCATATTTTACACATGGTTGATCAGGTGGAGTCCATGTTTCACCAGGCTGTTTTTTTTTAAACAAAAAGAAGAATATTTTTACATAAACAAATTAAATGTAGAAACAAACAAAATACCATATTAAGAATACCAGAGAGGCAATGCCTATTATGATATGACTAATCTGCATTGATTCATTAAAGGGGTTGTAAACCTTCCTGTTTTTTCACCTTAATGCATCCTATGCATTAAGGTGAAAACACACCTTGCACTGTCCGGCCCCCCAGCCCCCGGCCCCCCCCCCCGTTTTACTTACCTGAGCCCCGAATTTCTGTGGGCTTGATCTTGTGTCGCTCTCTCCACTGCTTCTCAGCTCTTCATTGGATAGATTGATAGTAGTGCAGCCATTGGCTCCCGCTGTTGTCAATCAAAGCACCGGGGGGCGGGGCCGAGTGAATGACACGGGAGCGCGCCTGCAAGGTAACCCCCTCGGGAGAGAGCTTCCCAGAGGGGGTTATCTATTGCGGGGAGGAGCCGCGAGAGCTACCGAGGGACCCCAGAAAAGGAGGATCGGGGCCACACTGTGCAAAACGAACTGCACAGTGGAGGTAAGTTTGTTGTTTGTTTTTTTTTAAAGTGAACCTTTAGTGTCACTTTGAGATGTACCTGCAAAATCTTTGTAGTATTATCTTTCATTTTCATTACGCAAGCCACATGTATACATTTGCCACAGCATTCCCTATCAGCCTTCTCATACTTGGTTCCCTGAAAGAAAACAGACAATAATCAGTATTTAAATCAGTACAAATATATTTAAAACCTCAGTATTTTTGGAGTGTGGTTTTGGTAATTACAAGCCAAAAAAAATCTTGGTATTATTTGCATCAATTGAAATTCTTCTTCTGGAATATTGTGATCAGTTTCGGCACTTCCAGGTAGTATAGAAGCTTACCCATCCTCTGCCATCTCCCAAGCATACCTATTGGCTATTGAAGCAGTCTATTATGCTGATGGGCCAATAGGAATTTGTGGTAGATGGAAGGTAGTGGAATTGTCTAAGCTTAGCCATTTTAGAATGTCCTGTCAAATTGTCCTGGCAGCAGCAGGAAAAACTCATCTAGGCATGGTCAAGCATATTTGAGTGTCTGAATTCTATAACTGCTTATACAGTGGAACCTCGGATTACGAGCATAATCCATTCCAGGAGTATGCTCGTAATCCAACGTACTCGCATATCAAAGCGAGTTTTCCCATTGAAGTCAATGGAAACAAAAATAATTTGTTCCGCATCGACTTCAATGTACTGCAATACCGCATGCGGCCAAAGGCCGGGGGCGCCGGAGAGCCTCAGAAATGGCCGAAAAGGCCCGAGGACACTTTGGCTGACCAAAGTTTTTTACCTTCATGCATAGAATGGTAGAAGGTAAAAAATCTTCTCTGTACAGCAGCCCCCCTAGCCCCCCCTAATACTTAACTAAGCTGCACCTCAATCCAGCGATGTGCACGAGAGCCTCGGCTCTCCAGGGACTCTCACTCCTCATTGGCTGAGACAGCAGCAGGAGCAAATGAGAAAAGAGAGGGTACGGGTCTGAGTAACAGTTCTGTGTGTAAATGGACATGCAGAGCCACAGCTTGGGAATGAGCCTGCTTGGGTGCCCCCATTGCAAGCTTGCTTGGGGGCACTCGGCAGGAGGATAGGGCCAAGAGCGTGGCGAAGGAGCCGAGAAAAGGTGGATGTGGGCTGCTCTGTACAAAACCACTACACACATTAGGTAGGTATGACATGTTTGTTATTTAGAAAAAAAGCCTTTAATATTACTTTAATAAGTACTTTAAAATTTCCAGTGTGGACTGATGGCTGGGAAAACAATTAATAATTTACATATTTTACATAGACATTCTGGTCAAACATAATTTTCCTAACTTTGTTTAAAGCATGTTACTACTTCCTGTTTTGTTTATTCCCTAGTTAAAAAGCTGAAAGTTTAACTTAGGCAGCAAACTAAAGCAACGTGCTACTTTGAGTGTCTTTGGGGGGCTGTTGCATTCATATTGACTTGTATGGGATGGGGGAAAAAGGCAAATCGTCAAAATCCTCTATAGATGAGCTCTAACTTCCACTTTTTATGCTTCCTGCATTGCTAATTACATTCAATATTCCAGTGCAAGGTACAACCTGGCGAGTGATGGCTGTGAGAAACTTCTTAGTAGTGGAATGTTTTTTACATGAGTTTTTCTGTATGAAAGAAGCAGCATGGGAGGTGTTCCAGATTTACCGGCAGGTGTGTTCCATGATTACCAGATTCCAAACAAAAACATCATGGATTACTGCAGTACAGACATGTTAGGATGAAAAAAATGCCCAATAAGAGGGCTATTATTCTTGTATACATCTCAATGTTTATTTATTTTTTTCATGTAGGCTAGACTCTACCTTTCATATAAAAAAAAAAAACTTACCACTGGACACTCCTCACTTGGACAAGGTGTTGGGAATTCCATAGGAATGTACTGGCCCTCAGCCATTTCACACTTATATTTGATACATGGATCATTGGATGGGCTCCATGTTTCACCAGGCTAAAATGTTTCAAAAATGTTTCAAAGAAAAGAACAAAATGTATATGAATAAAATGTAGGAGCCTCAGGTACAAGCATACAAAATGTAAAATATAATTTTCAGAGTTGAAGAGTTATTAGTTTTTCAATCAGTGTGGTTAATTTTGTCCTGAAGTTAGGGAGTCTCGATTTAGTTGTTTGCCACATTTCATCCCACTAAAAGCCTTCCTCTTGGATGCTGTTTAGGGCTTTTATGATGCTATGATTGATATACTGTATTCTTTAACATTTACTGTATTGGGTGCTGGATTATGTCCAGTGGAGCACATCAGTTTTATGCTATTTAACTCAACAGGGGAAACTGAGACCTTCAGCCTAGAGGGAAAACACAGTGAACTATTCCTTTTAATGACATGGGAAGATTTATATGGGCTAAAGAAATTGTACCATGCTAAATGTGCCATGTGCCAGAGGACATGTTTTATTGTGGCACATCTTTTTACATCTTCCAGCGTCAGCTTTCTTTTCATCACTTTGCATTCAGTCACATGATATCCCAGAACCGCAAAGGAAGCTGGTGGTGGAAGACTTATTTTTTATAGACACTGTGATCATGAGTCTTAATGGGGAGCAGGTTATCATACAATTTCCAGCATGTGTCACTGACTTTGATTTCCACTCTGATCGATGCCTTAATGGTGATGTATCTTCACAAAGGCCTACAGTCTAACATATCTTGTAGTAGACATGTGCACTTCAGAAAAAATGTGTTCGTTTTAGTTTCATTCAATGTATTTTTTTTTCCAGGTCATTCGTTATGATCGTAATTCGTAAATTCAAAAACTTTGTAAATTCATAAATTAGAAAATACGAAAGAAAATCCGAAAGTTCGAAAGAATACCTAACTAACTAATAATAACTAACTATTAAATTATAGGTATTAGAACTTCCTTTCTAATTTGGCTGCTAGTGAACGTAATGAATATGAATTTATCCAAAGTTACAAATTATCCAACGAATACCGCATCTAAACAGATGGAACGGAATGAATTAATAATAAATAAGAATAATAGTAATACAAGGTTTTATTATTATTATTGTTATTTATTATTATTAATTTATTACGTTCCATTCATTTAGATACGGTATTCACTATTTCAGATAATTCGTAATTTGCTTGTATTTGTTACATTAACCAACAGCCAAATTTGAAAGGAAATTCCAATACCTATAATTTGATAGTTAGTAATAGCTAAGTTATTATTAGTTAGATATTATTTCAGATTTTCGAATTTTCGGGTTTTCGGATTTTCGAATTTCCAAATTTCCTAATTTCTAAATTTTTGAATTTCCAAATTTTTGAATTTATGAGTTTTATAATTTTCTAATTATCTGAAAAATTGGTTAAACGGGTTTTCGTTAATTTGGATATTTCCGAATTAACATATTTGTCTAAATTCATTAAAAAACGAATTCAGCATGGTCATTACCAAGGCTGCTAGCACTTCAGTTTATAATTCGCTGTGGATATGACCAAAGATAAAACTTCAGAAGGTCTTCATGGATGTTGTGTGTACATACAGCATCAGACCTTCTGCAGGACAAATACAGCTGTAAAGCTTTTATTTATTTATTTATGTATTTATTTTTTCTCTTGTTACTTTATTGTAGAAAAAAATAATAATTCAGAACAAAACAAATTGCACATGTCTATCTTGTAGTGCTGGTAGCAGGAAAAACTACCCCCACGGGTCGCCTCCTGTTACTCAGTAAGACAAAGCATTTCACTGATCTGCCTTCAATAGGCTGAAATTTAACTGGTACTGTACCTACAGGTCATTGTACTTATTTTTTTCCTATTATGCAATAAACTGCCTAAATAAACCTGCTACTTTCCATGAAATTGTTGTACCATTATCCAGTCTAAATCATATTTTTTCACAGTTTCTTATTATTTGCATTAATGTCTCATGTTGTAAATGAAGTAGCACTGCAAAAGCAACAGAATCCAAATGTGAACTCATATATCACTACACATCACTGATTCATCAAGCTGTACCTGCAGAACCTGTGTAGTACTGTCCTTCATTTTCATTACGCAAGCCACCTGTATACATTTGCCACAGCATTCCCCTTCAGGCTTCTCATATTTGTAGCCCTGAGAGAAACAAAACATTGTTTGATATTTGAATCACCAAAAATATTTTAATAAATATTTATTTTTTTGCAAAATTACATGCTTACTAGTGAACAATTGTTATCATTGGGGACAGCACATTCCTTGCTTGTGATGTGAATGTCAAAATGGTCTCCATTCTGGACACATTGATGGTAAGTACAGTTGTCAGCAGAGGGGGTCCAGATCTCACCAGGCTAGAAAATAATATTTAAATATTGTTAAAGCAATCAATATTTATTGATTAGTTGATTAGTTTTGATTAATTTTGATTTTTAGTAGTTGTTTTTTTTTTTTTTTTTTTAATAAGCAAATAAGTACCCTATCATCACCAACTTTGTTTCACATGTATGTGGCATTTCAATTCATATGGTATTGCAGCATGTCCATTATATACACAATTCTAAGTGACAAGCAAACCAAACTCAAATAAAAGTAAGAGTCAATTATAGAAGGAAAACACAGTAGGGGCTTGTTCTACACCAGCTATTACCATAGAAAAGAAAGGTATTTACCAGAATAGTCATAATTTCATCATTTTTCATCTTCATTATACATTCAACCTGTACACAGTGACCGCAGCATTGACCCTGTACATCCATGTACTGGAAGCCCTAAAACAAAGAATTAGCAGCAGTTAGAGACTCTATAAGAATGTTATTCTATTATAATTGTCGTTGCTCAGGCTTAAGTCTAACCTTGTCACATTCCTTCTTGCAAGAAATGGGTGTGCAATTCACCGTATGCAGTAAGGTCACGGCATCTATGTCATATGAGCATACACATTCATGACATAAATCTGGGGCTTGAGGGATTGAATGTCCAGGCTATGAAAGGAAATAAAGGGGAAGTTAAATTCCATACAATAATATCATTTATTTTATTTGATAAAATAAATATTTACAATTGTGCTACATTAGACCCAATTTTGAATTATATCAATTTGTTAGGAATTTTATCAAAAGAAGACTTCATGTGTTAAAGTGTCCCAATGAGGACCTGTGTGTTTCAGAAATACATGAATCACACTCAAACTCCTTAGTGATCACTTATTAACCTCAATTAGCCTAAGTCAACTCCCTCCTTGCATTTCTTCTAAGCTTTTCTTGTTCTGCAATTTTTTTAAGTAATTATATGTATTTTTTTTCTATATTTGTGTAGCGGGGTCCTCAATTTAGGGGTAGTGTTTAAGTGGTAGTTATGCTCAAACACCTAAATTGTTAGGACATTATCAACCATTTTGTCTGCAGGAAGAGTATCTGTGTACTGTTCCCTGTGGCCTGCAGGTAGCGCTGCCATAGTAGGCCAGGGTTGAACTGCTGATACAGTGCTGTGCCTTGTGTGTCCCCTCTCGGCAACCATACGGTGGGAGTGGTCGGCCTGCTGTGTATGCTGGGAGAGGATATAAAAGGGGCAGACGCTCCTGTTCAGGGTTCGTCGTCGGGAGTCCTACTCCCAGGGAGTGTGTGTTCCTGTCTGCCCTGGGCACCTTTGGCCCAGGGGCAGAGGTCGATGAATCAGTCCCAGGCACCTTTAGCCCTGGGGCTGCAACTGAAGGCCTTGGGCCCAGCACCTTCGGCTGGGGCCTGTCAAGGATCGAGCAATCTCAGGGTGCCGCCTTGCGAGGGGACCCGCATCTTAGACGAGGAGGCCGGGGAGGACCGTTCCGAGGGACTGGTGAGAAGTCACAGTGAAGGAAGGGGCCTGTAACTCTCTGGAGGGATGTCTTCTCCTTGCAAAGAGGCCAAGCTTTGAAGACCAAGTTCACCAGGTCTGTGGCAGAGACCAAGTGCACCAGTTCGTGTAGTGATTGTGCGGTTAGTTCGAGTACCATTTTGGCTGCTAGTCCCTAGCTAGGGAGACTATCCAAATGGGCTAAGTCTGCTTGAGAAGCCAAGCAGTGAAGTGTATTACATTTGTGCCTGGACCTCTCCCACACCTTATGCTGTCCTGTTCTCTCTCCAACCTTTTCTTTTAGAGACTGTTGTTTAAAGAGAAATAAACTCTACGTTGGAGTTACAGCTGGTGTGGACATTGAAGTCATTGGGGGAAATAGAGACTTGTCTTTATTTGCTATAGAGATAAGAACCATTCTGTGGGAGAATCTGGCTGTGGAGACCCATCACAACACCGCTCAACCTCCTCACACATATAGAGCTGGGTGTGCCCTTTCCTCCTGCGAGGAGCCAAAAGACAAGGAGGAGAGGATGGTAAGCGCTATATTTGTTTATTGGGTTCATTCATTTTATTTTTTATTTTTTTTGTGTTATATTAGCAAAAATATGCAAGACTGAAAAATAATGTTGCCATGCATTTTACTAAATAAGGGGCAAATTATAGAAAAAAAATTGCACTTTTATATCTACAGTAACACTAGTTGTTTAAAAACTAACGTTACAACTGGGAAAAAAGTATTGTTGTGTACTGTTACAGATTTCTGTCTATAGATTGAATAGAAGATGTTTTTTTAAGACAGTATTGTCAAGATAAAATCGTGTTTGTAAAAAGCAGTAAAAAAGTTTAAAAACAAATCTTTGACCTCTAGTTTGCTTGTACTATGATGGAATTCCTTCTCAAATATAACAACAATTTCATAAAAATTTGTTTCAGACCATTTCTAACAGCTCAGAAATATTTGTAAACATTGATCCAGTCCATAAGGCAATTATAGGTATGAGAACTGAACTGGATAACAACTCCAGGAGATTTACCCCATTCATGATTTTTTGATATATGGCGCTGTGCTAGTTTATCTAACATCTGCCGTGTCACGCAACACTGTATGCCAGGCATATGCAATTAGCGGACCTCCAGCTGTTGCAGAACTACAAGTCCCATGAGGCATAGCGAGACTCTGACAGCCACAAGCATGAAACCCAAAGGCAGAGGCATGATGGGATTTGTAGTTTTGCAACAGCTGGAGGTCCCCTAAATGTATTCAATTTTTTCCCACAAATAGAGCTTTGAAAAAAAAAAATATATATATTTTTAACTTTTTGCTATAAAACATAGCTCATAAAAATTAAAAAAAAAATTATCTCTTCACAAATTTAACCCAGAATGTATTCTACTACATTCCTTTGGTAAAAAAAAAAATCCCAATAAGTGTATATTAATTGGTTCGTGTGAAAATTATAGCATCTACAAATGACGGTATATGGTTGCAAAAAAAAGAATGTGAACCCTTTTGGAATGATATAGATTTCTGCACAAATTGGTCATAAAATGTGATCTGATCTTCATCTAAGTCACAACAATAGACAATCACAGTCTTCTTAACCACTTCTCTACTGTGCACGAAAACCCCCTTCCTGCCCAAGCCATTTTTCAGCTTTCAGCGCTGTCACACTTTGAATGACAATTGCGCGGTCGTGCGGCGTGGCTCCCAAACGAAATTTGCGTCCTTTTTTTCCCACAAATAGAGCTTTCTTTTGGTGGTATTTGATCACCTCTGCGTTTTTTTATTTTTTGCGCTATAAACAAAAGAAGAGCGTCCAGTTTGGAAAAAAAACACTATTTTTTACTTTTTGCTATAATAAATACCCATTTTTTTTTTTTTAAATAAAATTTTCCTCAGTTTAGGCCGATACGTATTCTTCTACATATTTTTGGTAAAAAAAAAAAAATCGCAATAAGCGCGTATTGATTGGTTTGCGCAAAAGTTATAGCGTCTACAAAATAGGGGATAGATTTATAGCAAGTTTTATTTTTTATTTTTTTATTAGTAATGGCGGCGATCTGCGATTTTTTATTGTGACTGCGATATTGCGGCGGACACATCGGACACTTTTGACACATTTTTGGGACCATTCACATTTATACAGCGATCCCTGCTATAAAAATGCATTGATTACTGTATAAATGTGATTGGCAGGGAAGGGGTTAACCACTAGGGGGCGGGAAGGGGTTAAATATGTTCCCTCAAAGTGTTCTTACTGTGGGGGGAGGGGACTGACTGGGGGAGGTGACCGATGGTTGTCCCTATGTACAAGGGACACAGCATCGGTCCCCTCTCCCTCACAGGACGTGGATCTCTGTGTTTACACACAGAGATCCACTTTCCTGCTCGTTTCCCGAGCAATCGCGGGTGCCCGGCGCCAATCGCGGCCGCCGGGCACGCGCACCGGGGCCTTGTGAACGTGGCGGGCGCGCGCCTCCTAGCTCGTTTTAAAGGGAGGACGTCATATGACGTCCTCCCAGAACGAGAGTATCCTCCGCCCGCCGTCTATTGACAGTGGGCGGGGGACAAGTGGTTAAACTAATAACACACAAAGAATTACATGTTACCATGTTTTTATGGAACACACCATGTAAACATTCACAGTGAAGGTGGAAAAAGTATGTTAACCCTTGGATTTAATAACTGGTTGAACCTCCTTTGGCAGCAATAACTTCAACCAAACGTTTCCTGTAGTTGCAGATCAGACATGCACAACGGTCACGAGTAATTATTGACCATTCCTCTTTACAGAACTGTTTCAGTTCAGCAATATTCTTGGGATGTCTGGTGTGAATCACTTTCTTGAGGTCATGCCACAGCATCTCAATCGGGTTGAGGTCAGGACTCTGACTGGGTCACTCCAGAAGGCGTATTTTCTTCTGTTTAAGCCATTCTGTTGTTGATTTACTTCTATGCTTTGGGTCGTTGTCCTGTTACAACACCCATCTTCTGTTGAGCTTCAGCTGGTGGACAGATGGCCTTAAGTTCTCCTGCAAAATGTCTTGATAAACTTGGAAATTAATTTTTCCTTTGATGATGGAAATCCGTCCAGGCCCTGATGCAGCAAAGCAGCCCAAAACCATGATGCCCCACCACCATACTTCACAGTTGGAATGAGGTTTTGATGTTGGTGTGCTGTGCCTCTTTTTCTCCACACATAGTTTTGTGTGTTTCTTCCAAACAACACAACTTGGTTTCATCTGTCAACAGAATATTTTGCCAGTACTGCTGTGGAACATCCAGGTGCTCTTGTGCAAACTGTAAACGTGCAGCAATGGGTTTTTTTGGACAGCAGTGGCTTCCTCTGTGGTATCCTCCCATGAAACCCATTCTTGTTTAGTGTTTTACGTATCGTAGATTCGCTAACAGGGATGTTAGCATATGCCAGAGACTTTTGTAAGTCTTTAACTGACACTCTAGGATTCTTCTTCACCTCATTGAGCAGTCTGCGCTGTGCTCTTGCAGTCATCTTTACAGGATGCCCACTCCTAGGGAGAGTAGCAGCAGCAATGCTGAACTTTCTCCATTTATAGACAATTTGTCTTACTGTGGACTGATGAACAGCAATGCTTTTGGAGATACTTTTATAACCCTTTCCAGCTTTATGCAAGTCAACAATTCTTAATCGTAGGTCTTCTGAGAGCTCTTTTGTGCGAGGCATCATTCACATCAGGCAATGCTTCTTGTGAAAAGCAAACCCAGAACTGGTGTGTGTTTTTTATAGGGCAGGGCAGCTGTAACCAACACCTCCAATCTCATCTCATTGATTGGACTCCAGTTGGCTGACACCTCACTCCAATTAGCTCTTGGAGATCTCATTAGTCTAGGGGTTCACATACTTTTTCCACCTGCTCTGTGAATGTTTACATGGTGTGTTCAATAAAAACATGTTAACATTTAATTCTCTGTGTGTTTTTAGTTTAAGCAGACTGTGATTGTCTATTGTTGTGACTTAGATGAAGATCAGATCACATTGTATGACCAATTTGTGCAGAAATCCATATCATTCCAAAAGGGTTCACATACTTTTTTTTGCAACTGTATATACTGTATTTTTCTTTATACTAGTAATGGCGGTGATCAGTGACTTATAGTGGGATTGTGATAGTGTGGTGGGAAATCTAACACAAACGGACACTGGGTGAGAACTGACTAACTGCCACTGACATCTCCAGTGACACTAATACTGTGATCAGTGCTAAAAAAAATGACTCTCACTGTAATAATGCCACTGGGCAGGAAGAGGATAACATCTAGGGCAATCAAAGGGTTAACTGTGTAACTATGGAGTGTTATTGTTGTGTACCATGTGCTGTTTTACTAAGGAATGCAATGGTTTTTATTCCCTGCTTGGCAGAGAAACAAAGACCGGCACATCCCCGCTGTCAGGAGAGAGATCTGTGTTTACGTGCGCAGATCTCTCTCGTGTCATGTGCCCTGCCGATCAGTGGGTCCCAGCCATGAATCACTGGCCTGGACCCAGTGACTGGCATGTAAGGGAGCCAATGACAGCACAGCCAGGTGGGCGCTCATGTGTGCACCACCCACCCGGGAAAGCAGAATCATATACTGTATATACACATGATTCTGCGCAGCCAGCCCACATTGTAGCAGTAAAACTATAATGCGCTTTGGGCAAGTGGTTAAAGCAAATATCAGATTGTCTTGCACATTGCTACAATACATAATTAAGGTGTATCCAAAGGCAATTTTTTTTTTTGGATGGAGCGGGAAAGAATTAGAAACTCAGTCATGTTTTTATCTCTCTCTGAGTCCTCACCAGGGGGATCCACCTTCCCTCTCTGTCCTGGTGACCACAGTTGTCACTGAAACATAATGGGAGTGGAAATCTTTTCACAGCCACACCTGTTCTGGTGGTAAATATCTATACCTGCCCTATTCAAAACCTCAAAAATTGTTTTCCTTTATTATATACCTCATGTTGCTATATAAGCCATATTATTAACATAACACATTTTGTGCTTTTTTTTTCCTCAGGAAAATGCCATGTTTTGCTGTCTAGATGTTTCTTACCTTATAAGTTTCATCACGATAAACACAGAGTGGCATTACAGCTGTGGAAAAATATAAGAATATTTAGGATATTCTTAATGTGGTCATACCATCAAATATGTTTTCTACAACGCTATTGTTAATGTTGAATAATTACTAATTATGCGCTGAAATTAGGATAAGTAAGAAAAGTAAAAATTCATTTTGCAATGTGACTACTAAAAAAAATATACAGCTTTATTAAATGCACAGTTTTTTTTGCTTGTGATGGTAAAATATGTGCAAACGCTAGCAGGTTAAAATTATCTTTTCTTCTACAAGGTGATGTGCACTGAGAACTTCTATCTGAAATAATGAAAACAGCTACTAAATTAAATCCATTGTAGGTCAGCACAAAGTTACTGTAATTGTTAAAAAATTCCCAATAAAAACAACTGTGATGTTTCAAACAGTACCAAGAATGTTTTCAAGCATGGAGAACATTTAAGTGGAGGAATCTTAATTAGGTACGTACTGCACTCATATTTTGGACAGCAGTCACCCTCTAGAAGTACAGGAGTAGCTTCAAATCCAGTTTCACACTTCATTTCCTTGTGTAGACAGTAGGTACCATTACATTCTATGGGCAGACAGATCAAATGTTAGTATTTTCACAGCAGTAGATGGGATAATCAGTGATTAGTATCAAATATACAGATAAGATGTTAACTTACGGCATTCATTCTGCATACAACATGGTTCTTCTGGGTTTGGCAGGGTCACAGGGATGAATCCTTCCTTTTCACAGGTGATGGGTGTTAGTTTGGGGCAAGACAATGGCTCACACTGAACAGTGAGGGAATTTGATTCACAGACACACTTTTTGCAGCCACTGATCCAGGTCTCTGCAGGCTGTGAATATAAAAAATAATAATTCAATGACACATTAAAAAAGACTAGAATTTAATTTACAAATAAAGCCTTTATTTTCTAGCATACTCTTTACAATTTACGCAGTGAGTGTGGACATTTTTTTTACGTCTACCTAAACTTACCCTGTACTTGTATAATACTAATATTTCTGTGGTAATTACCGTATTTTTCGCACCATAAGACGCACCTGACCATAAGACGCACCTAGGTTTTAGAGGAGGAAAACAAGAAAAAAAATATTCTGAACCAAATGGTGTACCAAAATATTTTCCAGTGCCCATGAAATGCAGCCTGACCATTGCCATAGTAAACGCAGAGTGACCATTGCCATAGTAAACGCAGAGTGACCATTGCCATAGTAAACGCAGAGTGACCATGCCATCAGTGGTGTATTTAGGTTTTGTGCTGCCCTAGGCCTGACTAAACTTGCGCACCCCCTAATTTAAAAATATGACCCACCCCTTCCGTTTAAAGACCCGCCCTGTCATCTTCATGGGAAGAGGACAGAGGGGACGCTGTGGGAAGAGGACAGAGGGTTGCCGTGGGTGAAGGACAGAGGGACACCCTGGGAAGAGGACAGAGTAATGCCCTGGGAAGAGGACAGAGGGGACGCCGTGGGAAGAGGACGGAGAGGGACGTTGTGGTGGTCAATAAGGCCTAGAGAATAGCAGGCTAGGCACTTCCTAATGGCTCAGTCCCTGGGAAAAGTAATGGATAATGGCCAACAGGCCCTCTTACCAGACCCAGCGAAATCGCAACAGTGATCCCTCTTGCTGGACGTTCGCTCACTCTGGGTTGCCCGGGGTGACTCTAGTCAGTAGTGTAGCATGTCTGTATCCTGGCAGTGGCTCGGTCTTTCTCCCTCTCTGGTGGTGCGGGTACAATGTGGCTCCCTCTCTGGTGGTGCGGGAACAGAGTGGCTCCCTCTCTGGCGGTGCGGGGTACAGCGTGGCTCCCTGGCGGTGCGGGGTACAGCGTGGCTCCCTGGCGGTGCGGGGTACAGCGTGGCTCTCTGGCGGTGCGGGGTACAGCGTGGCTCTCTGGTGGTGCGGGGTACAGCGTGGCTCTCTGGCGGTGCGGGGTACAGCGTGGCTCTCTGGCGGTGCGGGGTACAGCGTGGCTCTCTGGCGGTGCGGGGTACAGCGTGGCTCTCTGGCGGTGCGGGGTACAGCGTGGCTCTCTGGCGGTGCGGGGTACAGCGTGGCTCTCTGGTGGTGTCCCCCAGCAGAGTATTTTCTTTTGCTCCTCTTCTAACACCCCCTCCCTCCCCTCCAGCAGAGTGCTTGCATGCTGGGGGAACTGGTGCCAGAACTCTGCCGTGACTTAATTTCCCATGATGCCCCCAGTGTCTTCTGATTGGCCCTCTGCTGTGGCCAATCATGGGGAGGGAAACAACGAGCAGGAAGCTGGGTGGCAGCGCAGAGAATCCAATTAGATCCGCTCTCTCTTACTTTTCTCCCTTCGACTTACAGAAAGGGAAGGGGGGCGGCGGGGGATGTACAGACAGCCCGCAGCTCTCCTCTCCCTGTCACAGCGCCGCTGCTCTATTTGCCAGAGAACTCGGCAGCGGCGCTGTGACAGGGAGAGGAGAGCTGCGGGCTGTCTGTATCCCCCGCCGCCCCCCTTCCCTTTCTGTAAGCCGAAGGGAGAAAAGTAAGAGAGAGCGGATCTATTTGAATTTGCAGCGGTGGCGGGGGGGTGAGGCCAGTGGCAGTGGGGGGGGGCGGAGCCAGTGGTGGCGGTCGGGGGATTCCAGCGGCTACGGGGAGTGATGCGAGCGGATGGCAGGGGCGGTGCCAGCAACGGCAGGGGGCGGGGCTTGTCGTGTATTCGCACTATAAGACGCAGGGACATTTTCCCCCATATTTCTGGGGGGAAAAAGTGCGTCTTATAGTCCGAAAAATACGGTATATAACTTTACAGTTTTACAGCACAGGAAGGAGGCATGAGAAGGAAAAAAATACAACACAGTATGGAGAATCTTATGTATAAAAAATGGTTTTAAAGGTAAAGCTTTTTGTTGCATTAGCTTCCAACTGTCATTTGCAAACGTGTTATTAATCATTGCAGTTTAGCAGCTTACAACTGTCATTTTCAAGCTGTTTGTTGGTCATTGCAATCTATTAGCTTATAACTGTCATTTTCAAGAATGAGAACATGTCTTGCACAGGAGAAGAAGTTAACATGCAAACAAGGGATTAGGTTTAGTTAAAATGCTTGTAAAGTAAAAATCTTATTTTTTAAGGGGAGGACTAATATTCATAGTATTAAAAGAAAAATGTACACATTAAAATACGTAAAACATTTACAAACTAAATTTGAATAATATTTAACAAATATTTTTAATGATTAAATGTTTAAGTACAACTCACAGCTTTGGGCATTCCATCAGGACCAACACAAGCTGCAAGAAAGAAATAAGAAAACTAATTTTCATGACATTATTGAAATCTAAAAATTAACTAATTATAACAATTACAGTAAATGTATACTTTTTACAGTCCTCTTAGATGCTTATTACTAGTTTCAATGATTAGATTATAAATTTTGCGTATTTACCACAGCTCTTGACGCAAGTATCAGTGTAGGAATTGAAAAGGGTTGTTCCAGCTGAGCAGAAGCAGCCTTCAGATGTACTGGTAGCAACATTTTCCATGTGTCTGTAAAAAGAAAATGCAGTAATGGCATTTGAACTCTGGTTGTGGCCCTTTCCTATGTCAATACCAAGGAAATACCAAGGAAATTAGCTTAAAATGCTATAGTCACATTTATCAACTTTAGATTAATGCAGGATGGATCTAGAGAATGTTTTACTGTAGTTATGAAAAATGTAAGCAGAACAAGTCCCAACACAAAATAAGATTAAGTACTCTTCCTTATACAAAGCCTTCTTTGGTTTAGCATTAATGTTTCAATATTGACAGGAAGGATAGTTTATTCCAATGGCTTTTCCAATCCCTGTGGTCCTTATATTCTGTTTTGGGAAAGTCATTGAATGCTCCATATAATTTAGGAGGTGGATTTATGAGAAGGAGAAGCCATAGCAAATGAACAAGCAGGGTTTCAGTAAGGAAGAAGTGTTGCAAAAAAAGATACTTTACATTTAATAAAATTTCTTACTTGTTTTCACAGGTCTTAGCATGTAGTGGTCCACAAGGATTATACACTTTTCCAGCAGGACAGTTGTATGCTATATTTTAAAACGCAAAACAAACAAAAACAAATTAGATCACACCACACATGGATAGATACAGTAGATAGATAGATACTGTAGATAGATAGATAGATAGATAGATAGATAGATAGATAGATAGATAGATAGATAGATAGATAGAATTTTTTTTTCTCTGTTATTAGAATCAAGGAGTCAGTTATAGAACTTACGGCAATGGCCTCCAGTTTTTCCTCTCCAATCTACACAGATTCCATTGGCACTGCACATGGAAGCATACATCTCCAAACTGGAACAATGCACTGAATCGTTGCTAATCCGGCAGGCATCAAAGACGCAACCTTCATAGTAAGGCTTGGGTAATATAACCTTGTGGCACTCAGCAAAGATACTTTAAAGAGAGGAGTTGAATTAACATCTGTATAAAAACACATTATAACTAGGGTTGCACCGATACCAGTTTTTTTACTGGCGAGTATGAGTACCGATACTTTCGGTCAAGTATTTGCCGATACCAAGTACTAATACCTTTTGCAGTGCAATTTGAGCCCATGCAAAATGCATGGGCTCAAATCTCACTGCAACAAATTGCATGTGATTTGAACAGAAATGTAAACACAATGCACTAGATACATGCGCTTCTGCCAGGGGTAAACTGTATTAAAACTGGCCAAAGTCCACAGTCTATAATTTATAACAATAAGGAAACTAGATCCATGGGTGCCTTGCTGCTCTCAGAACCAGCGGAACACCAGAAACGATAAAATACAAAAAGAGAGAGAGAGCGCACAGGCTCCTAGTGCAGTAACCATTGTTAAATACTGTAAGTATAACCCAAGTAAGGTTGCACTTACAATTGTAGGTATATATAAGGTATTATTATGTTATAAGGCATATATTATGTTGAAATCACTGTGAAAGTCCCACTCTTCTCTTCTCGCTGCCTAGAGGACAGTTTGGCTGCCTGCTCCATATAGGACTTTAACATTGACCCAGTGTGCCTCCACATACACAAAGATTTCCACAAGCTGTCAGACAATAGACCAGTATAATCATCAATATCTTCCGCTATTTCCCCCATCAGTGACCAGACCTAAACCTAATAGCTCTCCCCCACCTTGTGTCTCTATGGCCCAGGTTGGCATGGTGTCCACCGTAACATTTGCAGTGACAAAGCAGTGTAGGACTGGCCATAAGAGGGATTATGTTGATGCAGTTGGCCAGCTTATACATGTATTTCATAATGTATGAACTAAATATCCCTTTTTTTCATTGCATAGTTTGCTGGAGAGGGTGTTTAGTAGTGTGCAAAATCCGGAATTTGTAGTGTTTATATGTGGTCACACCCCTTTAGCACTTAATAATTGAAATGCATGTACAAGCTATTGGGATTTGAGCATAGGTATATATTTTCTCTCTTTGTGTGTGTGGAGGCGCACTGGGTCAATGGTACAGCCCTATATGGAGCGAGGCAACCTCATGGCTAACAGAAGCCAGTACCAGAAATAGACTTGAAAAACTTAACAAAAATAAGTCACCAGTACCAGATGGCTTACAACCGAGGGTCCTTAACCACTTCAGGTCCCGCCCATAGTCAAATGACATCCACAGATGGGATCTCCCATCCTGGGTGAATGTCATATGACGTCCTGGGCTTCCGGGCCATCTAGGGGGCGCACGCGTGCGCTCGCGGCATTGCTCGGGACCCAGTGCGCGTGCCTGAAGGCCGCGATGTCCGATGGGCACCCGCGATTGCCCGCAATCACGGCAGAACCGTGGATCTGTGTGTGTAAACACACAGATCCATGTCCTGTCAGAGTTGAGGAGACCGATGTGTGTTCCCAGTACAGAGGAACACAGATCGGTCTCTTCCCCTTGTGAGTCCCCTCCCCCTACAGTTAGAATTACTCACTAGGGAACATATTTAACCCCTTCAGCGCCTCCTAGTGTTAACCCCTTCCCTGCCAGTCACATTTACACAGTAATCAGTGCATATTTATAGCACTAATCGCTATATAAATGTGAATGGTCACAAAAATGTGTCAAAAGTGTCCGATATGTCCGTCGCAATGTCACGGTCACAATAAAAATCGCAGATCGCCGCCATTACTAGTAAAAAAATAAAAATAAATAAAAATACAATAAATCTATCCCCTATTTTGTAGACGCTATAACTTTTGTGCAAATCAATCAATATACGCTTATTATTATTATTTTTTTTACCAAAAATATGTATAAGAATACATATGGGCTTAAACTGAGGAAAACATTTTTTTTTTTTTAAATTGTGATATTTATTAAATCAAAAAGTAAAAAAATATTGTGTTTTTTTCAAAATTGTCGCTCTTCTTTTGTTTATAGCGCAAAAAATAAAAACCGCAGAGGTGATCAAATACCACCAAAAGAAATCTCTATTTGTGGGAAAAAAAGGACGTCAATTTTGTTTGGGAGAAACGTCACACGACCGCGCATTCAAAGTGCGACAGCGCTGAAAACTAAAAATTGGTTTGGGCAGGAAGGGGTGAAAATGCCCTGTATTGAAGCGGTTAAGGAACTGAGTCAAGTAATAGCTTGACCGATGTTCCTAAGTTTTATGGACAGTTTACTGTCTGGAATGTTACCAGCTGATTAGAGAAAAGCCAACGTGGTACCAATTTTTAAAAAAGGGCAGAGATATATCCCTGGAAACTAAAGGCCAGTCAGCCTAACATTAATAGTCTGATAATAAGGGACTATATACAAGATTTTAGTAATGAAAACAGTTTCATTAGTAGTAATCAGCAGGGATTCATGAAGGATCATTCTTGCCAGACCAATCCATTAACCTTCTATGAGGAGGTGAGCTGCCATCTAGATAAAAGAAGGCCTGTGGTTGTGGTGTATCTGGATTTTGCAAAGGCATTTGATACAGTTCCCCACAAACGTTTACTTTACAAAACTGAGGTCTTTTTGCATGGACCATAGTGTATGTACCTGTATAGAAAACTGGCTACAGGGGTGGGTCCAAAGGGTGGTGATAAATAGCAAGTACTCAGAACGATCTGGTATGGAAAGTGTGGTCCGCCAAGGATCTGTCCTAGGATCAATCTGTTTAATTTATTCATAAATTAAATGATATAGAGGTTGATAAAAATAGCTCCATCTCAGTATTCACTGATGATACAAAGCTATGCAGGGCAAACTATGCACTTCTGTGCAAGAGGTGGAAACCTTACAAGAAGACCTAAATAAAAAAATGGAGTGGACAACTACATGGCAAATGAGGTTTAACCACTTGCCTACCAGGCCAATTCTGACGTGTAAAAATCATAATTTTTATGCTAGAAAATTACACAGAACCCCCAGAAATTATATATATTTTTTAGCAGAGACCCTAGAGAAAAAAATGGTCATTGCATATTTTTATCTTTCAAAAACGCTTTTTTTTGGGACATCCCTTATAATAGGAATAGTGCGTGACAGGTCCTCTTTACAGTGAGATCTCAGTGAGTCTCCAGATCTCACCTCTAAGCTGGGAAGCCTGAAATAAATAAAAAAAAGATCCTGGCTTCCCAGCCGAGGCAGCGGCATTTTTTCAAATGCAGAGGCATTTGAAAAACGATTACAGAGACTCCGGGGACCATCTGGTCCGCCAGAAATCTCTATGGTCAACATCCGCCACTGGTCAGTTCCTTCTGCGGTTTGCTGATGGCAGGGGCGAGGCGGGAGAAGCACCGGAGGGGGAGGGGGGCATCCTCTCCCATCGCCTATAAGAACGATCAAGTGGCTGAACAGGCACTATGATTGTTCTTATGGTGCAGGGAATCACCGGCTGAAAAAGAAGATATCTGGATGATGGCTGTAACTGCAGGCATCATTCAGATATCACTGCTCAAAGCCGACTACATCATATGACGTTGGGCAGGCGGGAAGCAGTTAACGTTGAAAAATGTAGGGTAATGCATTTGGGTCCTAAAAATACGAATGCAAGTTAATCACTAGGGGGAGAACCTCTGGGGGAATACAGGATGAAAAAGAATCTGGGATCTTAGTAAATGACAAGCTCAGCAATGGCATACAATGCCAAGCTGCTGGAAGCAAAGCCAACATAGTTACATAGTTAGTCAGGTTGAAAAAATACATAAGTCCATCAAGTTCAACCAAAAAAACAACACAAAATCCCATATACACAAACCTACACCCACAATTGATCCAGAGAAAGGCAAAAAACCCACGCAAAGCATGCTCCAATTTGCTACAGCAGGGGAAAAAATTCCTGAAATCTTTTTTCCTCTAGACGTAAAGAGTGCCCCCTAGTCCTCTAAGATGATCTTACGATATGGACCACTTACTTTATGTATTTGTACATGTTGATCATATCCCCCCCTTAATCTCCTCTTTTCAAGAGGGAATACATTTAGTTCCTCTAATCTTTCCTCATAACTGAGCTCCTCCGTGCCTCTTATCAGTTTGGTTGCCCATCTCTGCACTTTCTCCAGTTCCCCGATATCCTTTTTGAGAACTGGTGCACAAAACTGAACTGCATATTCCAGATGTGACCTTACTAATGATTTTTACAGAGGCAAAATTATCTCTCTCTCTGTATTCCATACTAATGTTAATACATGAAAGAACTTTGCTCGCATTGGAAACCGCAGCTTGGCATTGCATGCTATTACTGAGCTTATGATCTATCAAAACCCCCAGATCCTTCTCCACCATTAATTCCCCCAGTTGTACCCCCCTAGTATGTATGATGCATGCAGAATATTGGCAAGCATTAAAAAGGGGATTTAATCTCCCACTCTACAAGATTCTGGTCCAGCAGCATCATGAGTATGCGGTCCAGTTCTGGGCACCAGTCCTCAAGAAGAATGTACTGGAACTGGAGAGAGTTTAGAGAAGGGCAATAAATCTAATAAAGGGACTAGAGGATTTCAGCTATGGGGAAAGACTACAAGCATTGAACTTATTTTCTCTGGAGAAAAGACGCTTGAGAGGGGATATGATAGCGATATACAAATACATTACTGGTGAGCCTAGCATAGGGTAAAAACGTTTCAGTGAAAGGGAGTTTAAAAAGACACGGGCCTATTCACTGAAATTGGAAGAGAAGCGGTTTAAACATAATCTGTGTAGAGGGTTCCTGTCAGAGCAGTAAGGAAGTGGAATTCTCTTCCACAAGCAGTGGCATCAGCAGGGAGCGTTGATAGTTTCAAAAAACTAAAATTAGATGGGCATCTTAACAATCACAATATACAGGGAGTCCCCGGGTTACAAACAAGATAGGGACTGTAGGTTTGTTCTTAAGTTGAATTTGTTTGTAAGTCGGAACAGGTACACTTTTTAGAGGTAGCTTCAGCCAAAAAAATAGTTTTTATACTTTTTGGAGAACATAGGGAAGGGTTATCACCCCTGTAACATTTGTTTTGCTGTCTGTGCCCCTGTTCAGAAGATTTCACCTCACTTTCCATCCCAATGACAAATGGATTTAAAATTTTTTTGGATGTTAGGGAAACATGGACTGGCGATAAAGCTCCAGTGGAGGTTTATTTTTCCCATAAAAATGCTTACAGGAGTGAATTTCCCTTCCTAGGAGTACATTTCCTCTCACTTCCTGTTGTCTCCCTCCGTTTGTAAGTAGGAGTCGTTTGTAAGTCGGATGTTTGTAAGTAGGGGACCCCCTGTACAGGGAAATACGACTTACTATTGACATAAACACATGCACACACACACACCACGGGTTGAACTGGATGGACTGTTGTCTTTTTTCAACCTTAACAACTATGTAGCTATGAACTATGTATGAACTATGTAGCTATCCAGGCAGCAAGAAGAGTAGAGTGGGACTCTCACAGCGTGATGTCAACACATGGGATGATATGCCTTATATACACCTACAATTGTGAGTGCAACTTTACTTGTGTTATACTTATTTATTAAAGGTTACTGGCTGCTCTAGAAGCTTGTGCGCCCTCCCCCGTTTTTTGTCTGTGATTTTAAAAGGAATGCGGTCCTGTTCAAATCTCATGCAGTTTCGCTGCCGGTGCAGTGCGATTTGCAGTGTGATTTGAACCTTTTATTTTGTATGGCTCAAATTGCACTGCAAATCGCACCACACTCACAGGGAAACTGCATGTGATTCAGACAGAAATCACACCGCATTCCTGTTCAAAGCACATGCGATTCTTTGCAGGGCGATTTAAGCCCATTCATTTTGTATGGGCTCAAATTGCACTGGAAAGGTATTGGTTTTCGGTATTGGGAGCATTTGCACAAGTACTCGTGCAAATACTCAGTATCGGCACCAATACCAGTATAGGTATCGGTGCAACTCTAATTATAACCGCTCTATAATTAAAGTGCACTTGTCATGCATCATCTGTGTAAAAACAATAACATGTTATAATCACTCAATGATTAAACCAAAACAGGATGAAACATGTCAGAAGGGCAGGCCAGTGGGAGAAGACTAAGCCGAAGCTTAGCATGTTTCTATGGTTGACTTTGACAGTGTGCGGTTCCAGTCTGTTTGATTTATGCAGACTGGTGTGATGATGCACCCCCATGGGGATAATCCTTGGTAGCCCGGGCTCAGAGGAAGGGGATTGAGTGATGCTGGAGATAATTCAACCCAAAAGACAAGCCCAATTTATTGGTCGCAATAATTTAGCCAGGGAAAACTCCACATTAAAGGTGTGCATTGCAAATAAAGTGCATTTTTTTTAACCTATCCTGGGCACTTTATTAATAATGGTGTAAAAAAAATGAGTTTTGCTTTAATCTTCAATTTGACTGTAACATGCTTGTAAAGTGAATAAAAAGGAACATTTATGCAAATTGCTTTAAAGAGTAACCCCACTATTGTTAAGAAAAACACATTCCCCTCTGGGTGATCACTGTACATTACAAGGATTTTTTCTCAAACTTTGTTGCAGATTCCTAACTTTTGCTATTCTGAAGAAATCCCTTTGTTTCTCTGTGCCCATGTGCACAGTGAGTCTATTGGGAATAGTGTCATGATTATCAACCAGCTTCTGTACCTGTAGGGCTCTAATGAGAAAAATTGTAGAGTCTGCATCCCTTTAGATGTGATTTCCTATCACCTATACTCCTGGGAGTATCTCATCAAAAAAAAATTGTTGCAGGGGGGTGTTAAAAATCTGACTTGTATCTTAGTATAGACATCTGGGGAAATCAGTGAGACAATCACACAAGAAGGAATGATATTTCTGGGGGCTTTCTGCACACATTCTGTGTACAGAATACCTCCAGGTAGCCATATTGCATTGCACTTTGCAGAGCTGCAGATTGAAAAGGAAAGGTAATTTTTAATAACATTCAATTACAATATGACTTGTGTCACAATTGTATATGCTATATTATTTTGTTTATTTGCTTTTTTTTCCAAGGAAAGTGGAGTTACCCTTTAATGATATAACTATAACTTACTCGCTTAAGATGATATCACATAGTTGTGAAGGTTTACAAGTTGGTGGTGGAGTTGGACGAGGTGGAGTTGGAGAAGGTGGTGTACTGCAGACAGGTGCTGTGGTATTGACCCTCCAGTGAGGAGCCATGGCAGAACACTCTTTTACAATCTTGCCATTCGGCATTCGACAGTCTTCAGTGCTGTTGTTGGAGCAAGTGCCTTTGTGGGAAAAATCACCAAAAGTATTTCACTCAACCTTAACAATACAATGTTAAACTTTACAGAAAGCCATAGCTTTCATAATTAAAGTTTAAGAGCCATTTACATACCGCATTGTCCTTCCGTGTTGTAAGCAAATTTACTAAATGGCAGGTTAATGACAAAGATCATTCCGCTGAATGAGATAAAGGCATCTATTTCTGGGATTTCCACATTCATCTTGATACCAGCAGTAGTGATGGTAATGCCATCTTTGGTGAAACCTGGAGAGATCCAGTTATTGTTGAACCTAATCTGTAGAGTGGAGAGAACAGGATACAGTCAATCCCAAATTATTCCCTTAGGAAGCAAGTACTGATTCACTATGGAATCCAGTGTAAGGAATGACCTATGTTTGTAGCCCAAATCAAGACTTTTCTCTCAGGCTTTGGATGCCCTTAAGCAGTGGCAGATTTTGCTAATTGCATACATTGAATACCATGAACAAGGTCAACCCAGTGTCAACATGGTCCTATTTTCAGCGCCAACATTTCCTGAATGACCCCCGCATTAGATCACACTGTGCTCCATCACCCACCCCTGAATCCCTAGGCTTCTCCCACACATTTTTGTCCGATCTTACATCAACAATCTACCTGCAGTTATCCCTAACACACTCTCCAAAGGAATCCACAGTGGGAATTTATGAATATCCTATCTCTCCAGGGATCTATTAATGTTTACATGCAGTTGCATACCTTGGCAGAAATTGTGACATTTTGGCATTAATATTGAAAATATGACTGATCATGCCAAAAAACTATATTGTATTTAAGGATAGCCATCCCTCTCTATGTTCAATTGAATCAGGGATGGAGGCACATAGTACACAGTATAATGCCTCATGTAAAGTCCCAAACACCCCCCCCCCCCCCTTATTTTAGTCATTAGGGATGGAGGCACATGGCCAGTTTATGTACAGTTCTTCTCAATTATCTCAGTGTATTCCTAAGCCCTGTGTGGTTGATGGACCTGTTCTGCACATACGGGACATACAAATTTTACAATATAGCTTCACTCAACTTCTTCCATCTTTATTTAGCAGCCCATGCATTCAGGTGTGTGTGCTCTTCCTTTTGTGGGGGCCGTCTGACTGCCTGATGCCTGGGAGCTGAGATGCGTGCCTGGCGCCCTCCTCCCTTCTCTCTCACTAGTTGGGGGATCGAGCGGTTCTGCTTGCTGCACATTGGCACCACGCATGGCACTGCGTGTGTGACGCCGTGGGGCATCATGACAAGTGTGCCTTTCCATACCTTGGCCGATATATAAGAGGAGGCAACTGGTGCCTCTCTATGGACGGCGTTGCCACCAGGAGGGGCATGCCTCGCCTCCTCTATTAAGACTAGAATGATGTTGGGTGTTACCTGCTGGTGGGCTGGATATCCATGAGGCACCTTAACCTACCTTTTTCCACCTGCACCATTGGTCCAGCTTCACATCACAGCATAACTTGTTGCCTTATATGCACACAAGGTAATTATATTTGCACAGACTGATCCTTTCTTGGTTGCACTTATTCTGGCTATTTCTTAATGTTTCATCACTCACACTAGGTTCTAGGTTCTAACACATGCTTGTTACCTCACACTCATAGCTCCCCTTTTGTTGGCCATGGTCTCATGGTCCTCAACTCAGTGATGTTCCCTTCACCTCTCTATCCCCTATTGCACACTGGTCTCACCTGGTTCACATTAGTATCTTTATAAGAGAGCTATTCTTAGCAATTTCATTTTTTACAGACTTTGGAGCCTCAACCTATGTTGCCAATTTAACACCTATGTTACCAATTTAATTTAACACCATCTTGTGCTTGGTTGTTCGCCCCGCGTGCGGTGTAGCTTCCTCAGCTCCTGGGACAGACAGCGTAACAAGGTAATGAAACTTTACAAAGATGGAAAAGGATATTAAAAGATATCCAAAGCCTTGAATATGCCAGTCAGTACTGTTCAATCATTTAATAAGAAGTGGACATTTTGGGGATCTCTTGATACCACCAAGCCAAGGTCAGGTAGATCAAGAAAGATTTCAGCCACAACTGCCATAGGAACTGTTCGGGATACAAATAAAAACTCACAGGTAAATACAGGCTGCTCTGGAAAAAGATGGTGTGGTTGTTTTTAAGGAGCACAATACGCTGATACTTGAACAAAAAAGAGCTGCATGGTCAAGTTGCCAGAAAGAAGCCTTTACTGTACAAGTTCTACCAAAAAGCCTAGTTACAATATGCCCAACAACACCTTGACATGCCTCATAGGCTTTTTTGTGGCATTGGCGCAGTAAAGGCTTCCTTCTAGCAGCTCAACTATGCAGCTCTTTTTTGTTCAAGTATCGTTGAATTTTAATCCTTAAAAACAACCACATCGCCTTTTTGGAGAGCAGTTTGTATTTCTCCTGAGGTTACCTGTGGGTTTTTCCTTGTATCCTGAACAATTCTTCTGCCAATTGTGGCTGCAATATTTCTTTGTCTACCTGACCTTGGCTTGGTATCAAAAGAGCCCCAAATTTTCCACTTCTTAATAAGTGTTTACACAGTACTGACTGGCACATTCAAGGCTTAGTGCTTAGTACATTCATGTGAGAGCTAACAACCTCATTAACTATTTATACACAGACACTAAGCCCCGGTTCACACTGGTGCGATTTCAGATGCGACATGCGATTTCAAAATCGTACCTGAAGTCGCACCCCATGGATTTCAATGGAAATGTGCTAATTGGTGCAACACAAGACACTAGCGATTTCTAAAAGGTTTTTGTATTACTTTTTTGCGATTTCAGGTTGATTTAACATCCATAGAGTGCTATGTAAATCGACTTGAAATCGCAGTACTGTTTATATCAGTGCGATTTGGAGCAGTTTTTTTTTTTTTTTTGTGATGTTATTGCAGCTTCAGCTGATCTGTCCCCTCCCCTAGCAGGTGTTTTCGTGAGGAGTTTGGAGCAGGACTTTTTTTTAACCCTGCCAGCGCTGCTATGTGTATGAAAACAGCTGACCTGTCCCCTCCCCTAGAAGGTGTTACAGTGAGGAGTTTGGAGCAAGACGTTTTTTTTTTTTTTCACAGCCAGCGCTGCTATCTTTATTAAGTCACAAATCAGCTTGCTTTTCATTGGAATACAAATCATACTATCTGCAAATCGCAAGTAGGCTCCAGAAATTGCAAACAAATACAAAAGAAATCGGAACAAAATCAGAAGTGACTGGGAAAGAAATCGGAGTGCCAAATCGCACTCAAAACATGAGATTTGTAAATCGCACCAGTGTGAACCAGGGCTTATTGTGATTTAAATGCTACAAATGTGGGAAATTAACCTTTAATTGCCATTTTAACCTGTGTGTGCCACCTTCTGTGTTTGTACTAAGGCCAAACATTCCAGGGCATGTAAACTTTTGATCAGGGCCATTTGGGTGATTCATGTTATCAATATGATTTAAAGCAGAGTTCCACCTATTTAAAAGTCAGCAGCTACAAAAGGTGTAGCTGCTAACTTTTAATAATCGGACACTCACCTGTCCCACGGTCCAGCGATACGGGCGAACGAAGCCCCGCTCCTCTCCCTCTGCGGTGCTGGAATTGTAACTGTGGGCGCCCGGCTGTGGCTTCACAGCCGTGCACGCACTGCGAATGTGTGAGCCGCGCTGCGTGCTGCGAATGGCCGGGCAATCTTCTGGGACCTGTGAGGTGTCCCAGACGATTGCAGGGAGGGAGGGGGAGAGGTGAACTTCCTCCGGCACCGAAGAGCCCCGGGAGGAAGTGGGAGCTGGATGCCTCTAAAAAGAGGGTATCCCCCCCAAAAAAAATGACATGCCAAATGTGGCTTGTCAGGGAGTCACCATCACTTAAAGCGGAAGCTCCATTTTTGGGTGGAACTCTGCTTTAAAAGGGATCAAAAAAACGATGTAATAATAAATGGCTTCATGTGATTGCTATCCCTAAATAAAAGACAGTTTTTTGGCATGATCAGTCATATTTTCAATATTGCCAAAATGTCACAATTTCTGCCAGGGTATGCAAACTTTTGAGCACTTCCCCTGATCTAACCATTTTGTTCTACAGTCAATTGCCTAATGGCTGACCTTGCTCTTCCTTTTTAACCTGCTTCATACCTGCTCTATCACACTAACATGAACATGAAACAGTACAGGCATTCCCTGGTATTTCACCTGCTGAAAGATGCAAAATATATAATACCACGACATCCCCACATGCTCCTACATTTCTGGAATAACTTCCCTTCATGGCCTCAGTGGCCACTTTAGAGGAACAGATTTTTGTTAGTTAGTTCAACATGCCCCACTTTTTACTTACTTGAACCCATTGGCACTTTTTCAAATACTAAAATCTTCTGCCACACATTGCACTCACACACAGATTCTCCACACAGCCAAAATTTACCCAAGGTGATATCAGATTGTGGACCCCTCCCAAATTAATTTGGCCCACAATGTCAGAGAATGGGCAGCAGGCACGCTACCCTCATCAGTAGCACTCCCTGCATACCATAGTGGGGAAGAATCTTGGCCCTTTCTTCTTCGAAAATCCAACCCATCACCCCATTCCCAGAACTATTCCTCCCACCTAGAACCCCCTAGGAAAAGCTTATTACTTAGAAATCCTTTCAGTAACAGCAGTTTCTGTTGCAAGCTGACAACGCTAAACCATTGACTTGCAACTGACATTTAAATAGTGGAAGTGTATGGATTTTTTCACGGAATAAGGATATTGTTTAGTGTCAGTCCAACTGGACTACAATGGAAAGGACTCTGAAAATATTGTCTCATATGAAAAAAATATGTATCTCTTACCCTGCTTCTCATCCTTCCCTCGTATAACATACGTGTTAAAACAATCTCGTTGGATTTATAGTAGATCAAGATAGACTGTGGGCAGGACAAGCCATCATCAGCATTGCAGAAATAGTTGTCAACAAGGATGCGGAAATTGTCATACTTGGGAGTGATCTGCTGAACAAGGACATATGTGCAGTTGTCCAGGAAAGTGTAGTAGGTTCCATCAAAGGTTAGATAATGTGGATCACCCCATCCACTGCAGACACCTGTAAGAAGGCAAGCAATTTTTCTGCATTATTAGCCACTTGCACCCAGTAAAACAAAGGATTTGTACTGTATGTATAGCTAAAAGTTTTTTTTTTTAAGTTTGGATGGAGTTTTTAGTGCTGACTATATTTAGTACATCTCCGCAATACAAGTACAGGAACATTTTTGATGTGCCCAAAATATATAGGGGAATTAATAAAGGGTGTCAAAGACACCCTTTAGAATTTAGTCGGAGCACGGCTGCGAAAGTGTCAGTGCTTGTACTTGGTTCATGAACCTGTCAAATCTGTCCATGTCTGTAGTGAAGAAAGAGTGTCCACACGGTACACTCCTCCCTCAGTGCACCCCCACCCCACTGACAGACTTTTAATTGACAGTGCACAAAAGTGGGTAAATCCGCAGCTGTTAGTCAGTCCAATAGCCATTTTTGAATTTGCCCACTGCCATGTGCTGTCAATCAAAATTAAAGTGGGCCTGATGAGGCCCATCCAGTGACTAGTCATCTGCCCACATTTGGGTAATGACAGCAACTATCTCCCCATCTTCATTTATTTTTCGACTGAGAAATTCCAGCTCAATGGTGACATTGATACAGCATGGTGTGGGAAGCTGTCACTTACATGTAATGGCACACACCCGGGACACCAGTTCAGAGTTTGTATAATTACTGCCAGATTCCTAATCTGGGAACTGATGGTAATTTATTTAGAATTAGTTGCTTCCATAGTGACAGGTTCCTAAAGTTGAACTAGTAATAACTACCTGAATTTGCCGGATGTGCTGATAATGTTACCGGCATTGGTGTAAATGCTTGCCTGAATTAGGCATTGGCAGTTCTCAATGGGACTACCACCAGAAATTTGTTGTTAGGTATTTTTTAAGTTGACCTGATTATGTGCTCCAACCTTCCTCTTTGTCATGACAACACAGTATATTTTCTGCTCTGAATTACTGAGTATGAGGTGTCAGCCCTGCCTACTTCTTTTCTGATGAATTACAAAAAACACAGCGCTCTCATCATGTCCCTCCACCTTCCTCATCTCTATAACCCCTTCTTGTGTGTAGGAAGTTATCAGCTCACACGATTTCTGGAAAAAATCAACATATATTTGCACTTATGAAACAGATATTACAAAACACTTTCAATGGTATATTTAACAGGCCAGAAGGGAGCAAATAAAATAAGTTAATTGTTAGGGTTTACATACACTTCAACCTTCTCTATCTGTCCTGGATACCATTGCCACTGAGGACAGTAAGTGATAGGAAATCCACTTATTACAGTTGTCACCAGTACAAAAGGAAAGGATAAAACATCCAATGGGGACTGTTTTATTGACAGCTATGAGGGGAATCCCCCTCACTTTGTGCATAATTCCTCTCACTTCTTGTTGAGGGGTTTCTCCAGGAGAGGAAGTGAAAGACCCTCCTTTACAGCCAAGGAAGCTTTACAGCCAAGGAATCTTAGTCTCAGTTTGATCTGCAGTAGGGATGAGCTCGGTGTTCGAGTCGAACATATGTCCGACTCGAACATTGGCTGTTCGATCGTTCGACGAAGATCAAACTTTTTGGGCCGTTCGCGCCAAATTCGAGTGACACGAATGGCCCACAATACACTGCGCCATCGCAGTGCAATCCCGGCGCTGTGATTGGCCAAGCATGCACTGTGACCCTGCATGCTTGGCCAATCACAGCGCCGGCAGCGAGGAGAGCCATAATTGGCCACAGGCAGGATGCCTGTGGCCAATTATAGCTCAGGGGGGTTTAGTACATGCCCCACACTATAAAAGGCCGCCAGCGTGGCGGCCTTGTGTAGTGTGTTCCGGTTTTAGGGAGAGAGAAGGATAGGCAGGGACAGTGTTAGTGATATTTGTTCATTTACCTTGTGTGTAGGGAGAGAGAAGGATAGGCAGGGACAGTGTCAGTGATATTCTGCTAAAACTTGTGTGCAGGGAGAGAGAAGGATAGGCAGGGACAGTATCAGTGATATTCTGCTAAACCTTGTGTGCAGGGAGAGAGAATGATAGGCAGGGGACAGTGTCAGTGATATTCTGCTAAACCTTGTGAGCAGGGAGAGAGAAGGATAGGCAGGGACAGTGTCAGTGATATTCTGCTAAACCTTGTGTGCAGTGAGAGAGAAGGATAGGCAGGGACAGTGTCAGTGATATTTTTGCTAAGCCTCCTGCACAGTATACACCGAAGCTAGCCCTTATTGCTGTGTTTTCCTGTTGTGTAACACAGGCAGGCATCTGCAGCAGATATAGCAGGCGTAGTGTGCTTCCTGCAAAATATACACCTGAAGCTAGCCCTTATTGCTGTTTTTTCCTGTTGTGTAACACAGGCAGGCATCTGCAGCAGTTATAGCAGGCGTAGTGTGCTTCCTGCAAAATATACACCTGAAGCTACCCCTTATTGCTGTGTTTTCCTGTTGTGTAACACAGGCAGGCATCTGCAGCACTTACAGTGGACATAGTGTGCTTCCTGCAAAATATACACCTGAAGCTAGCCCTTATTGCTGTTTTTTCCTGTTGTGTAACACAGGCAGGCATCTGCAGCACTTACAGCAGGCGTAGTGTGCTTCCTGCAAAATATACACCCGAAGCTAGCCCTTATTTCTGTTTTTTCCTGTTGTGTAACACAGGCAGGCATCTGCAGCACTTACAGCAGGCGTAGTGTGCTTCCTGCAAAATATACACCTGAAGCTAGGCCTTATTGCTGTGTTTTCCTGTTGTGTAACACAGGCAGGCATCTGCAGCACTTACAGCAGGCATAGTGTGCTTCCTGCAAAATATACACCTGAAGCTAGCCCTTTATTGCTGTTTTTTCCTGTTGTGTAACACAGGCAGGCATCTGCAGCAGTTATAGCAGGCGTAGTGTGCTTCCTGCAATATATACACCTGAAGCTAGCCCTTATTGCTGTGTTTTCCTGTTGTGTAACTCAGGCAGGCATCTGCAGCACTTACAGCAGGCGTAGTGTGCTTCCTGCAAAATATACACCAGAAGCTACCCCTTATTGCTGTGTTTTCCTGTTGTGTAACACAGGCAGGCATCTGCAGCACTTACAGCGGACGTAGTGTGCCTCCTGCACTTTATACACCTGAAGCTACCCCTTATTGCTCGTAGTTTTTTTTCTTTTGTGTTACGCTAACAGGCATCTGCAGCACTTACAGCGGGCGTAGTGTGCTTCTTGCAAAATATACACCTGAAGCTAGCCCTTATTGCTGTGTTTTCCTGTTGTGTAACACAGGCAGGCATCTGCAGCACTTACAGCGAACGTAGTGTGCCTCCTGCACATTATACACCTGAAGCTACCCCTTATTGCTGTGTTTTCCTGTTGTGTAACACAGGCAGGCATCTGCAGCACTTACAGCGGACGTAGTGTGCCTCCTGCACATTATACACCTGAAGCTACCCCTTATTGCTCGTAGTTTTTTTTCTTTTGTGTTACACTAACAGGCATCTGCAGCACTTACAGCGGGTCGTAGTGTGCTTCCTGCAAAATATACACCTGAAGCTAGCCCTTATTGCTGTGTTTTCCTGTTGTGTAACACAGGCAGGCATCTACAGCAGTTATAGCAGGCGTAGTGTGCTTCTTGCAAAATATACACCTGAAGCTACCCCTTATTGCTGGTTTTCCCATCTCCCTGCAGGCCTTTAGAATGTCTGGAAGGCAAACAAGGAGAGGCAGACAGTCAGGAGCCTATAAAAGAGGGCAATCAGGCTCTGTGTCTAGAGACAACAGTGCTGGTCGTGGACGCGGTGCATCGTCATCAGCACGTGGCCATGGGACACGCTTGTCCTTATTTTCGGCAGCTGGACGTGTTGAGCCGCATCATGCCGAAGACTTGGTAGAGTGGATGACCAAGCCCTCCTCATCCTCCTCTCTCACCCAGGCTCAGGGTACTGGCAAAGCAGCTGCCAAAGCGTCCTCAATGTCATCATCAGTCACTCCTTCCCTAGACCCACCGTGTCCTCCTGAGGAGTCCCCCGAACTGTTTGAGCACAGTGTTGGGTACAGCTCCAGGAGGATGCCCAGTGTTTCGAAGGGTCTGAAGATGATACCCAGCTAGAGGAAGGCAGTAGCGTGAGAGCAGAGAAAGGGGATGCTCAAGAAGGACACCAATCTGGCAGTCATGTTCCAGCAGCTGCAGCATACTGCCAGATTGGTTCCAGTGATGAGGAGAGAGGGGATGATGAGGTCACTGACTCCACGTGGGTGCCTGATAGGAGAGAGGAGGAGGAGGATGAGGACGAGGAGGAGGCACATCTCCAACGAGGCAGGATGCCCTCCGGGGGCCAGCGTAAGGGCAGCACACCGACTGAATCACACCGAAGAGCTCCGCCTGTGCAGGGCGCTGCCTCTGCCCGTTATTCCAAAAGTTCTTTGGTGTGGGCCTTTTTTGAGTCGAGTGCATCAGATCGCACCTCTGCTGTTTGCAACATATGTCTCAAGCGTATCTCGCGTGGCCAAAACATCAGCCGCTTGGGCACCACATGCTTGACCAGACATAAGTTGACCTGCCATGCAGCTCGTTGGCAAGCCTAACTTAAAGACCCACACCAAAGAACAAAGCGGACCTCTCCTTGCTCCGCATCAGCTGGGATCTCCAATCCCTCTATACCTTCAGTCCTCTCTGAAACCTGCACTGAGAGGAATGAAGGTGTAGAATTAGGTGTGTCACAGCCAAGTACTTGCGGCCACTCTGCTAGCAGTACACCGACGTCCGATTCTAGCAGGTAAATTTCCCTGCCCCAGCTGCTGGACCGTCGAAAGAAGTTCACTCCCAGCCATCCACATGCCCAGCGGTTGAATGCTAGCTTGGCTAAATTGCTAGCACTTCAACTGCTGCCTTTTCAGTTGGTAGACTCGGTCCCCTTCCGTGAGTTTGTGCAATGTGCGGTTCCTCAGGGGCAGGTTCCCAAATGCCACTTTTTCTCACAGAAGGCGATTCCGGTGATCTGCCGAGATCTGCCCCCCCTGCGGATTCTGCCAGCCCTGGACTGCGCAGGCGCAGCGCTCCAGCTCCGAAAATTGTCGAACATTAAGAGCTGTAGACTGCGACTGCGCAATCAACAGGGTATTGTGACAGTCGTTGCCGATTTTTTTTAACAATTCTCTGACAAGTTTTCAAATCGGCCATCCACATTGAACTACCCGCCCTCTCTGTCCATCAATTCATTTATTTAAACATGCATCCGCCCATTATAATAGTAATACACCCGCCCCCCTTGCAGAGTGGAGCGAGCATCGGGAGCGTGTGGCACAATATTGTGCTCAAAGCGCATGCGCCGAATATGGTTTATAATCCATTCGGCTATTTTCGGAGGTCTGCCGTGAGCGGACATGCAAGTGTTGCGCATGTGCAGGACAGGGCGGGCGAAATCCGCTGAAGTGTTGCGCATGCGCAGAACAGAGCTGGCAGAATCCGCTGAGGGGCAATTCTCGGCAGGTCAACGGCTCTCTACCGGCATGTGGAAGGCAATGTCCATGCCTCGCTGGTCAGGGCGGTCAGCAATAAGGTGCATATTACCGCTGACTCATAGTCCAGCAGGCATGGACAGGGACGTTACCTTTCTTTCACGGCCCATTGGGTCACTCTTTTGGCAGCTGGGAAGGATGCAGAACAAGGTGCAGTAGTGTTGGAGGTTGTTCCGCCGCCACGCCTCCAAAATGCTACTACTGGTTGTGACACACCTCTCTCCTCCACCCCTCCTCTTCTTCTTCCTCCATGGCCTCTTCCTGTGCTTTGTCCTCGGAACCAGCGGTGCTCTGTAGGCGTTCAAGGGGCTACGCAAGTACGCAGGCAAAAAGATGCCATGCCGTGCTTGCGCTGGTGTGTTTGGGGGACACAAGCCACACTGGGGCAGAGGTTCTGTCAGCTCTGCAGGGGCAGGCCGAGAGGTGGTTGACACCATGCCAGCTTAAGCCAGGAATGGTGGTTTGCGACAATGGCACCAACCACCTCTCCGCCCTCCGACAGGGACAACTGACCCATGTGCCCTGTGTGGCTCTCGTCCTTAACTTGGTGGTGCAGCGGTTCTTGGGCAGGTACCCGGGCTTACAGGATGTCCTGAGGCAGGCCAGGAAAGTCTGTGTGCATTTCCACAGATCATATAATGCCAGTGCTCAGCTGGCTGAGCTGCAAAAGGAGTTGAACCTGCCCAAGAACCGCCTTATATGTGACATGCCCACCAGGTGGAACTCAACGTTGGCCATGCTGCAGCAGCTGCACACGCAGCAGAGGGCCATCAATGAGTACCTGTGCGACTACGGCACCAGGACAGGGTCAGGGGAGCTCGGTTTTTTTTCACCACGCCAGTGGGGCATGATCAGGGATGCATGCACTGTCCTGGCACCATTTGAGGAGGCCACGAGGATGGTGAGCAGTGACAGTGCATGCATCAGTGACACTGTACCTCTTGTCCACCTGTTGGAGCATACGCTGCGTGGAATAATGGACAGGGCATTTGGGGCAGAACAGAGGCAGGAAGAGGAGGACTTCCTTGCCTCTCAAGGCCCCCTTTACCCAGACAGTGTTCCTTCTGTCCCACCCATCCCACAGGAAGAGGAGGAGGAGGATTGTGTCAGCATGGAGGAGGATTGTGTCAGCATGGAGGTGGAGCCTGACACTCAGCATCAACAGCAGCAGTCTTTTAGAGATGATTTACAGTCCCAAGAAACACGTGGACTTGTACGTGGCTGGGAGGAGGTGGCTGCGGATCATGTCGTCCTTAGTGACCCAGAGGATTCCGGACCGAATGCCTCAGCTAACCTACGCTGCATGGCCTTCCTGATCCTGCAAAGTCTGCGGAAGGATCCTCGTATTCTTCGGATCAAGGAGAGGGACCATTACTGGCTGGCCACTCTCCTTGATCCACGGTACAAGGGTAAGGTTGCGTACCTTATCTTACCGTCGCAGAGGGAGCAGAGGATGAGACAACTCCGGGAGGCCTTGCAGAAAGGTCTGTGCAACGCGTTCCCAGAGACTGGGAGGTTACAAACTCCTGGTCCTGGACAACGAGTTGCTGAGGCTTCGGTCAGTCAAAGAAGGAGCGGTGGGGAAGGTGGCCATCTGACCGATGCGTTCAGACAATTCTTTAGTCCGCAGCCCCAAGGTATGATCGGTTCCAGCAACCATCGCCAGCGTCTGATATACATGGTGCAGGAATACATAGGGGCAAGGTCAGACTTGGACACCTTTCCCACTGAAAATCCTCTGGCTTACTGGGTCTTGAGGATGGATCACTGGCCAGAGCTTGCACAGTATGCAATTGAGCTACTGGCCTGTCCTTCATCCCGGGTTCTTTCGGAACGCACATTCAGTGCTGCTGGAGGATTTGTCACGGATCACAGGGTGCGCCTGTCCACCGGCTCGGTTGATCGACTGACCTTCATAAAGATAAACCAGTCTTGGATCACCCCCCCCCCCCCTACCAAGCACCTGAAGCTGATATAACCAAATAATTTATTTTGAAATGTCACATCCCTTTAAGACTGATGCTGATGCTGAGTGACTGTCCTGTTATGTTGACTGACTATCCTCCTCCTCCTCAATGATCCGATTCATGATGATAGCTTGGAAGAACATTTTTGTTTCTGAGTGCCACCACCAGTGGCTAAGGCCCAATTTTTCAGCCCCTGTTTAACAGGGGCATGTAATTAAATTTTTTGATGCAATGCTTTGCAGCAGGGCTCATTCCTGCACTCCAACTAGAGTATCTGGGAGAGGTTGCAGTGTCGTGGCACCAGCACCAGTGCCTAAGGCTCAATTTTTCAGCCCCTGTTTAACAGGGGCGTGTAATTACAATTTTTGATACAATGCTTTGCAGCAGGGCTCATTCCTGCACTCCAACTAGAGTATCTGGGAGAGGTTGCAGTGTCGTGGCACCAGCACCAGTGCCTAAGGCCCAATTTTTCAGCCCCTGTTTAACAGGGGCGTTTAATTGCAATTTTTGATGCAATGCTTTGCAGCAGGGCTCATTCCTGCACTCCAACTAGAGTATCTGGGAGAGGTTACAGTGTCGTGGCACCAGCACCAGTGCCTAAGGCCCAATTTTTCAGCCCCTGTTTAACAGGGGCGTGTAATTTAAATTTTTGATGCAATACTTTGAAACAGGGCTCATTACTGTGCTCCAAGTACAGTATCTGTGAGGGGTTGCAGTGTTGTGGCACCAGTGCCTAAGGCCCAATTTTTCAGCCCCTGTTTAACAGGGGCGTGTAATTACAATTTTTGATGCAATACTTTGCAACAGGGCTCATTACTGTGCTCCAAGTACAGTATCTGTGAGGGGTTGCAGTGTTGTGGCATCAGTGCCTAAGGCCCAATTTTCCGATGGACTTTTTTCATCGGAAAAAACGATCGTGTGTGGGCCCCATCGGACTTTTTTCCATCGGTGTAAAAAAATAGAACATGTTTTAAATTTTTCCGATGAAAAAATAAACGATAGGAAATTCCGATCGTCTGTGGGGAACTCCATCAGAGAAAAATCCACGCATGCTCAGACTAAATTAGAGGATGGGAGTGCTCGTTCTGGTAAAACTAGCGTTCGTAATGGAGATAGCACATTCGTCATGCTGTAACGGACTGAAAAGCACGGAGACTGAAAAGCGCAAATTGGCTAACACCAAACTTTTACTAACACGCGGTAACACAAAATCAGCAAAAGCAGCCCCAAAGGGTGGCGCCATTGGATTAGAACTTCCCATTTATAGTGCCGTTGTACGTGTTGTACGTCACGGCGTTTTGGACGGTCGGAATTTTGTGTGATGGTGTGTATGCAAGACTGACAGAAAATTCCATCGGATTTTATTCCATCGGATTTTATTCCATCGGATTTTATTCCATCGGAAATCCGATCGTGTGTACAGGGCATAACTCTAAGTGACCCCACAATTGTGGTGGTATGACCACTTGGAGGAATCCACTACGCATTGTTGAATGATTTTAAAATGCAATGTTGATTACATGTAAAATATATTTTAATGGTTTTTAAACAAATTTGTTATAATGACCCTTTGCCCCACCCCTCTTCTTCTATATTTAGTACACAGAAATTTAAAAATGTTAAATCTTAACTGCTCCCACCTCTTTTCTAACACCTATACTAATACCCTGTGGAAGAAAGATGCACATTCTGACCTATTCTCAGGCCGCTCTGGTCTAGTTCAGTGGCCCTTTATCAGCCAGCACTGGCTAAAGGGGAGAGCCCTCCAACAATGGCTGGAATGCTTAATCACTTCAGCCCCGGACCATTTTGCTGGTCAAAGACCAGGCCACTTTTTGCGATTCGGCACTGCGTCGCTTTAACTGACAATTGCACGGTCGTGCAATGTGGCTCCCAAACAAAATTGACATCCTTTTTTTCCCACAAATACAGCTTTCTTTTGGTGGTATTTGATCACCTCTGTGGTTTTTGTGTTTTGCGCTATAAACAAAAATCGGTTTAGGCCGATATGTATTCTTCTACATATTTTTGGTAAAAAATAAATAAAAAAATTGCAATAAGCGTTTATTGATTGGTTTGTGCAAAAGTTATAGTGTCTACAAAATAGGGGGTAGTTTTATGGCATTTTTATTAATATATTTTTTTTACTAGTAATGGCGGCGATCGGCGATTTTTATTGTGACTGCGACATTATGGCGGACACATCAGACACTTTTGACACCATTTTGGGACCATTGTAATTTTTACAGCGATCAGTGCTATAAAAATACACTGATTACTGTAAAAATTACACTGGCAGTGAAGGGGTTCACCAGTAGGTGGCGCTGTAGGGGTTAAGTGTTTCCTAGGGAGTGATTCTTACTGTAGGGGGGATGGGCTGTGTGTGACACGTCACTGATCTCGCTCCGATTACACGGAGCGGAGATCACTGTCATTGTCACTAGGCAGAGCGGGGAGATGATCGTTTACATAAGCATCTCCCGGCTCTATCTCTCCTTGAGACGATTGCGGGTGACCACGCGGCAATCACGTCCGCGGGACCCACAGGCGGGATCACGGAGATAGAAGCAGGGTCGCGCGCGACCACATGGCGGCGTCTTAAAGGCGACGTACCTGTACGTACCTATGCCTGTCCGTGCCATTCTGCCGACGTAAATATACAGGCGGCGGTCATTAAGTGGTTAAACTGTAACATCAACAATAGGCATACTAGGCATCAGTTGTTAGTGCTCCCTCCTCTCCCCTGAAAGCGCTGCTACCTGACACAGGGAAACAATTACAATGACCAGACCTGAGCAGCCTGAAAATAGGTAAGTATACAGATCTTTCTTCCGCAGGGTAGTTGGTATAGGTCTTTCTTTCTTTCTTTTTTTTTTTTTTTTGAGACTGAGCAGTTTAAGATTAGTTAGATCTACCCCGGAACTGCACTTTGAGTTGTATTTAGGATCACATCCAGAAATTACAATTATAATTTAAATGCTCACATGTCAAGGAGGTCCTTCCTTTATTAAACTTACATTGGCATTCGTAGTAGTCACAGCAACTATCTGCGCTCCTTTTCTTAATTGGTGGGAAGCCATTTGTACAAGTTATCTCTTTGACTTCTGGACAGGTCACCGGCTTGTGGGTAGTGATGTTGTTTCCATGGCATGTGACCTCTTCACACTGGTCATTTATATATGTCTCATTGGTCTATAGAATGGAAATATGTATTTATATATATATATATATATATATATAATGTCATATCACAAACACATACAGTGGCATATAGAAAGTTGTTGAATTAATTTGATGGTTATTACTTTTTCAGTTTTAAAAAAACATTGTCACCTTGCTCATGGAAAGAAAATTTACAGTGTCTCTGCAAAGTGCACACACAGACCCCTTCATATTTACCTTACCTTTACTTGCTTGCACCTCCTTATAGGGGAATATGTGACCAGTTGCCCCGTGAGAGTATAAAGGCCCAGCAGACAATTACTAGGCCAGAACACGGTCACATAACTGGGAAAGTCACTTTGCCAATATGCTGACAGCTGATTTCAGTGTAGCGGGTATTTAAATTTGGGGGGAGCATCTGGGTCATTTAACCCAGATGTACTAATTGTTAGGGAATCTGAGAATCCCTTTTGTGGTTCTTGGAGGACTCTGGTGGTGCAAGGTTCCCTGTGGCCTGCAGGTGGCGTTGTCGCCCTGGGTCGGAGTTGAACCTGCACCGCAAGACTGTTCCTTTTTGTCCTTTCCTGGCGCCGGTACAGCGGGGCGGGGAACCCGCTGTGACGCAAAGGGAGAGGAGATAAAAGGGGCGGACGCCCTGACCTCGGGGTTCAGAGTTGGAGGACACGGCCGCACCCAGGCACCTTCGGCCTGGGTGCTGGCGTTCCGGGCCCAGGTGCCCTTGACCTGGCCGGAGCGAGGGATGGAGTCCATCCCAGGCACCTTAAGCCTGGGGTGAGGTACTACGGCCAAGGCCTGGAGCCCAGGATTTCGACTTCCGCGAGGGTGGAGGTGTCCGAGGGGCCCTAAGGTTTTGGGACCCGTATCTGAGGCGAGGAGGCCGGGGAGTGTAACCCTTCCGAATAGCCCGGTACAGCATTAATCCGGTGACGGCGGGGCCTCTTCTAACTCCCTTGGAGGGATGTCTTCCCCCTGACAGGGGCTGCAACGTAGCGAAGGTAACTCCAGTTCCTGTTCACTAGAGTCGCTGGAAGAGACTCTGCAACTAAAAAGTCCATTTAACAGCCACTGTGCTTAGCAACCGTTGGTGAAACCTCAACGGTTTAGTTTCTTTGAGGATTGTGCCTTGACCTACTCCCCACCAATACTGGACTGTTCTATGGGTCTCAAACTTTCTGCTCGCAGAGGACTATTTGATTGCCGTTATGGAATAAATACGTGTTGGACCTTTTTCAGTGTGTGGTACTCCAATTACTGGAAGCAAAGGGGGGTTATCAGCAGAACAGACTTGGCTCTGAGCGTATATACAGCCCGAATTTAATTTTATGCTGGCCTTCACCTCTACATGCTGCAATCTAGAGGACATGGGCAGTGGCGCACCTCGCTCTCCCCTTCAAGGTACCCCTAGACCGAAGCCAAAGTAACCGATAAAGAAGAGAGAGAGGGTGAGGCCGCTACATCAGTATCAGCTGTGGAGGAGAAAGAAACAGGCTGTTGAGTGAGAAAATTAAGGTAATATCAGTATATTCGGGGAGGCAGTAGGCTTTTCATAATCTCTGTCACTTTGTCCTGCATGGGCAGTGTGACTTTGGGATGGATTTGTTAACCACTTCGTACCAGACGGATGTCCATGGACGTCCTTGAGTTTGAGCCAGGATATCTGAATGATGCCTGCATTTTTTAGAGCCAGCAATTCTGTACACCGTAAGAATGATCATAGCGGCTGTTCCACCGCTTGATCGTTCTTACAGGCGGCGAGAGGGGACGTCCCCCCCCGCCGCCTTCCGGTGCTTCTACCTGTGCGATCGGTGAGTCGGTGACAGGATCCGCTGGTCCCGGCTTCTTACCATAGAGATTTCCGGCGGATCAGATGGTCGCCGGAGTCTCTATGATCGTTCGGAGGCCGGGTGCGATGTTATGATGTCACGCCCGGCCTCTGCATTCAAAAAAACGGCGCCGCCTCGGCTAGGAAGCGGTGATCTTTTTATTTTTTTTATTTCAGGCTTCCCAGCCTAGAGGTGAGATGTGGGGTCTTATTGACCCCATATCTTACTGTAAAGAGGATCTGTCATGCTTATTCCTATTACAAGGGATGTTTACATTCCTTGTAATAGGAATAAAAGTGATCAAAATTATAAAAAAATTTAAAGTGCCAAAGTAAAAAGTTTAAAGTAAAATTAACAATAAAAAAAAAAAAAAAAAAAATTAAAGTGCCTCTTTCCCCGGTAGCTCGTACGCAGAAGCGAACGCATATGCAAGTCCCGCCCACATATGAAAACGGTATTCAGAACACAAATGTGAGGTATCACAGCGAACGTTAGAGCGAGAGCAATAATTCTAGCACTAGACCTCCTCTGTAACTCAAAACATGTAACCAGTAAAAAAAAATAAAGTGTCGCCCATGAGGATTTTTAAGTACCGAAGTTTGGCGCTATTCCATGAGCGTGTGCAATTTTGAAGGGTGACATGTTGGGTATCTATTTACTCGGCGTAACTTCATATTTCACATAATGCAAAAAAATTGGGCTAACTTTAATGTTTTAATAGTTTTTAATTCATGAAACCGTTTTTTTTTCCCCAAAAAATGTGTTTGAAAGATTATTGCGCAAATACCGTGCAAGATAAAAAGTTGCAATGACCGCCATTGTATTCTCTAGGGTCTTTGCTAAAAAAACATATATAATGTTTGGGGGTTCTATGTAATTTTCTAGCAAAAAATTAGGATTTTTACATGTAGGAGCGAAGTGTCAGAATTGGCCCGGATGCGAAGTGGAGGCAAATAGACTGTTCAATCTTTAAGTGCAGTTGGACTCTGCAAATGCAGTTGCTTCAGAGATTAGTAATGAAAGATGACGCTTCACTTTGCAATTAACACCCAGTCATACTTAAGAAAAAAGACACATGTTTTGCCTGCACATGATTGGATAATAGAAGTCAACAGAGCTTCCTTTCAATTACTAAGCTCTGGAGCAACTGCACTTGCAGAGTGCAACTACACCTGCAAAGTGCAGAATCTTTTTGTCTTTAGTAAATTATCCACCCCAGTGTCTCTTGAGCAAAATATGGGAAAAGGAGTAACATAGCCTGAACAATCTTATAAAAAAGCATAGGTACAAAACGTATAAATATTCACATATACGTATAGTATATGTATATTTAAAAAATTGATTCTCTGTTTTGAGTTTGGTACCTATGCCTGTTTATGAGATTGTTGTGGCTATGTTACTCCTTTTCCCCTTTTTTTCTTCCTATTTAATCGATGGTGGGGACATCAATACTATGTAGATGTTAATGCGGTCCATTCTAATATGTTGCCTTTGCCACTAACTTTGAAGGTAAGCCTATTTAGAAAACGTTGTTGATTTGAGGAGATCTTCTTGTATTGAGTGGTCACTAGGGATGAGCCGATCACCCCCCGGTTCGGTTCGTACCAGAACTTGCGAACAGGCAAAAAATTTGTTCGAACACGCGAGCACCGTTAAAGTCTATGGGACACGAACATGAAAAATCAAAAGTGCTCATTTTAAAGGCTAATATGCACGTTATTGTCATAAAAAGTGTTTGGGGACCCGGGTCCTGCTCCAGGGGACATGTATCAATGCAAAAAAAAGTTTTAAAAACTGCATTTTTTTCGGGAGCAGTGATTTTAATAATGCTTAAAGTGAAACAATAAAAGTGAAATATTCCTTTAAATTTCGTACCTAGGGGGTGTCTATAGTATGCCTGTAAAGTAGCGCTTGTTTCCCGTGCTTAGAACTGTCCCTGCACAAAGTGTCAGACCCGGAAGATACGGGCTGCATATAGAGGAGCCGGCCGGCTCGTTTATTACATGCTGTTTTTAAACTTCTTAAATGTAAAAACCTTACTTGTTCTTAACCACTTCAATACCATGCACTTTTACAGCTTCCTGCCCAAGCCAATTTTGAGCTTTCAGCGCTGTCGCAATTTGAATGACAATTGCGCGGTCATGCTACACTGTACCCAAACAATTTTTTTATCATTTTGTTCCCACAAATAGAGCTTTCTTTCGGTGGTATTTGATCGCCTCTGCGATTTTTATTTTTTGCACAACAAACAAAAAAAAGAGCGAAAATGTACAAAAAAATGACGTTTTTCATATGACGTCCAGTGTGGATAACACAACCACTTCCCGGACGTCAATCTGCTATTGACGGGGCGGGAAGTGGTTAATAAACTGTCAAAGGGTTTTATGCCATGCGTATTTATTCATCATTTCATGTGGCGTGACCCCGGGTGCTACTGGCTGAGGTCCACATCATTATATGCTGTATACTGAGCTGAGAAGCTTTTCGGAGGTCTACATCCCTGTATGCTGTATGCGGAGCTGAGGTGTTTTCCATAAAGAATCCCAGGCTGGGTCATTAGCCTATGCTGTATTTGATCTCCTGTTATAAGAGATCAAGTCTATTCGGTAAGCTGCAGTGTTTACTTAGGTGGAGGTGCTTCACTATCATCACTATTTCCTAATCGTGTTTGGAACAAGTTTGGCACAGTGGATTCTTCACATTTCTACTACCATTAATCTTGGACACTTGGGAAAATCTTTTTTCACTCATCTCTGTTTATGAACTGAGTCCTATTTAATTAATTCATTTTTAATATCTTGATTTTCTACCATTTGGATATTGATCTATACAGTGGTTGGTGTTCATTTATGTATGGTTTATGTATGGTTTATTGCCATTCACGATCATGTTTTAGTATGCCTGTAAAGCAGTGCGTGTTTCCCGTGTTTAGAATTGTCCCTGCACAAAATGTCATTTCTGAAGGAAAAAAAGTCATTTAAAACCACTCGCGGCTATAATGAATCCCCGGGTCCCCGTCAACACAGAGAAAAGTCATTGAAAAAAATGGCAGGGGTCCCCCCCCCAGTACATTACCCCTGACATTGTTTTTAATGATATTTAATGACATTTTGCGCAGGGAACCAAAATTTTAAAAAAAAATGCGTGGGGGCCCCCCCCCAAATTCCATATCAGGCCCTTCAGGTCTGGTATGGATATTAAGGGGAACCCCGCACCAAAATAAAAAAAATGGCGTGGGGTCCCCCCCAAAAATCCATACCAGACCCTTATCCGAGCACGCAACCTGGCAGGCCGCAGGAAAAGAGGGGGGGGGGACGAGAGAGCGCCCCCCCTGAACCGTACCAGGCCACATGCCCTCAACATGGGGAGGATGTCGCCATGTTGATGGGGACAAGGGCCTCATCCCCACAACCCTTGCCCGGTGGTTGTGGGGGTCTGCGGGCGGGGGCCTTATCGGAATCTGGAAGACCCCTTTAACAAAGGGGACTCCCAGATTCCGGCCCCCCCATGTGAATTGGTAACGGGTACATTGTACCCCTACCATTTCACAAAGAAAGTGTAAAAAATTGTGAAAAAACACACAGACACAGTTGGGAAAGTCCTTTATTTAAAAAAAACAAAAAAAAAAAAAAAACATTCCAGCGATGTAATCCAGTCTGTCCAGCGTTGTTCTCTATGTCCCGCGGTGATCCGATGTCCAGTGCTGCAGTCTCCTCCAGTCTCCACTCCACACGAAACTCCCATGACATAGGAGGGGCGGGGTCACCCGTCACATCATAGGGTAAGCCCCAGCTTTCCCCGCTTTCGGGGGAATAGCCAATGACGTAGGCGGGAGGCTGGCAGGCTGGTATGGGAACTTCAGGCTGGCAGGCTGGTACGGTGACGTGCGGGTGACCCCGCCCCCTCTGATGCAACGGGAGACCTGCGCTGCATCAGAGAGGGCGGGGTCACCCGCACGTCACTGGGGAAGCCCGGGTTTCCCCTAGCGTCAGAGGGGGACGGGGTCACGTGACAGGTGGCCCCGCCCTCAGCTACATAAGAGCTGTCACTGGCTGAAGCAGCGTCATTGCCGGGGTGTCTCCGCTCCATTGAAGAGAGGATTGTGTGCTGTTCCTCGTCGCTGGAGCCTGGAGAGATCGTCCATCGCAGGATACCGACATCGCTGGAGTGGAGATCGAGAGTGGATTACCACCGCTGGAGTCTTTTTTTTAATTCTTTTTTTTTTTTTTAATAAAGGACTTATCCCAACTGAGTCTGTGTGTTTATTTTTTATTTTTTACACTTTCTTTGTGAAATGTTAGGGGTACAATGTACCCCGTTACCAATTCACATAGGGGGGGCCGGGATCTGGGGGTCAGATTCCAATAAGCCCGCAGACCCCCACAACCACCAGGCAAGGGTTGTGAGGATGAGGCCCTTGTCCCCATCAACACGGGGACATGGTGCTTTGAGGGGTCACAGACCCCCAAAGCATCCTCCCCATGTTCAGGGCATGTGGCCTGGTATGGTGTAGGAGGGGGGGCGCTCTCTCGTCCCCCCTCTTTTCCTGCGGCCTGCCAGGTTGCATGCTCAGATAAAGGGTCTGGTATGGATTTTTGGGGGGAATTCCACGCCATTTTTTTTTATTTGGCGTGGAGTTCCCCTTAAAATCCATACTAGACCTGAAGGGTCTAGTATGGATATTTTGGGGGAACCCCACACCATTTTTTTTAAAAAAATTGCCGCAGGGTTCCCCTTAATATCCATACCAGACCTGCAGGGCGTGGTAATTGAATTTGGGGGAACCTCCACCCATTTTTTTTATTATCAATGACTTTCAATGACTTTTCTCTGTATTGCCGGGACCAGCAATTCCTTACAGCCGCGAGTACTTTTAAATTACTTTTTTTCCTTCAGAAATGTCCACACATGAAGTCCCTGTGCCCGTCTGCTGGCCTGAGGTTCCCATGCCCATCTGCCAGCCTGAAGTTTCTGTACCAGTCTGCCAGCCTGAAGTTTCTGTACCAGTCTGCCAGTCTGAAGTTCCCATGCCGGTCTGCCGGCCTGAGGTTCCCGTGACAGTCTGCCAGCCTGAGGTTCCCGTGTCAGTCTGCCAGCCTGAAGTTCCCATACCAGCCTGCCAGCCTGAAGTTCCCGTACCAGCCTGCCAGCCTGAAGATCCTGTACCAGCCTGCCAGCCTGAAGATCCTGTGCCAGTCTGTCAGTCTGAAGTTCCCGTGCCGGTCTGCCGGCCTGAGGTTCCCGTGCCAGTCTGCCGGTCTGAGGTTCCTGTGCCAGTCTGCCAGCCTGAAGATCCTGTACCAGCCTGCCAGCCTGAAGATCCTGTGCCAGTCTGTCAGTCTGAAGTTCCCGTGCCGGTCTGCCAGCCTGAGGTTCCCGTGCCAGTCTGCCAGCCTGGGGTTCTCGTGCCAGTCTGCCAGCCTGAGGTTCCCGTACCAGTCTGCCAGCCTGAGGTTCCCGTACCAGCCTGCCAGCCTGAGTTTCCCGTACCAGCCTGCCAGCCTGAGCTTCCTGTACCAGCCTGCCAGCCTGAAGTTCCTGTGCCAGCCTGCCAATCTGCCAGCCTGAAGTTCCTGTGCCAGCCTGCAGTTCCTGTGCCAGCCTGCCAGCCTGAGGTTCCTGTGCCAGCCTGCCAGCCTGAGGCTCCTGTGCCAGTCTGCCGGCCTGAGGCTCCTGAGCCGGTCTGCCAGCCTGAGGCTCCCATGCCAGTCTGCCAGCCTGAGGTTCCCGTGCCAGTCTGCCAGCCTGAGGTTCCCATGCCAGTCTGCCAGCCTGAGGTTCCTGTACCAGTCTGCCAGCCTGAGGTTCCCGTACCAGCCTGCCAGCCTGAGGTTCCTGTACCAGCCTGCCAGCCTGAGGTTCCTGTACCAGCCTGCCAGCCTGAAGTTCCTGTGCCAGCCTGCCAGCCTGAAGTTCCTGTGCCAGCCTGCCAGCCTGCAGTTCCTGTGCCAGCCTGCAGTTCCTGTGCCAGCCTGCCAGCCTGAAGTTCCTGTGCCAACCTAAGGTGCCTGTTCCAGTTTGCCAGCCTGAAGTTCCTGAGCCAGTGTTCCAGCCTGATGTTCCGGTGCCTGCCTTCCAACCAGGAGTCCTGATGCCTGTGTCCTCGCCCGAAGATCCGGTGCCCATTTCCCGGCCTGAGGTTGTGGTGCCCGTTTCTCGGGCTGAGGTTGTGGTGCCCGTTTCCTGGCCTAAGGTTGTGGTGCCAGTTTCCCGGCTTGAGGTTGTGGTGCCCGTTTCTTGGCCTGAGGTTGTGGTGCCCGTTTCCCGGCCTGAGGTTGTGGTGCCCGTTTCCCGGCCTGAGGTTGTGGTGCCCATTTCCTGCCCTGAGGTTGTGGTGCCCGTTTCCCGGCTTGAGGTTGTGGTGCCCGTTTCCCAACTCGAGGTTGTGGTGCCCGTTTCTCGGCTTGAGGTTGCAGTGCCCGTTTTCCAGCCTGAAGTTATGGTGCCTGTTTCCTGGCATGAGGAGCCTGCTGCCAAGCCTGTGATGTTCCTGCCTGCTGCCAAGCCCGAGGTGTTCCTGACTGCTGCCCTGCCTGGTGTGCCCCTGTCTGCTGCCCACCTTGATGTGACTGTCTCCTGCCCGGATGTGCCTGCTTCCCAGTTGGATGTGCCTACTGTTTGCCCGGATGTGCCCGCTGTCTGCCTGGATGTGACCTTGCCTGTTGCCCAGCTTGTTGCCATGAACTTCCCCCAGCAACAGTTAGTTGGAGCGTCCGGAGGCCGCTCCTTTGAGGGGGTACTGTCAGGAAAGGCTTCACCCGCTGGTGGTGCTGTTGGTCATTTGGACTGCAGTACTAGTGTCCGCCAGCAGGTGTCCTCTTGCAGCCAATATCTTTGTTGGAGGATCTCACCTGATGGTGGTAATGCATGATCCATGGACTGTAGTACCGGCGTCCACCAACGGGTGTGTTCCGGCAGTGTGGGACAGGCAGCACTTCCTGCGGTCAGCTGTGACCTGAAGCCTGATTACAAGACTTCCTTTAAATACCAGGCAAGTACAAACACTTCTTGCCCTGGTATCTCTCTCCTGGACCTAGGACCTGTGATCTGGACTTTGAGCCTGCATCCTGTCTGACCCAATTCGACCTGATCCCTACCTTGAGCCCATCCTGCATCTGTCCCTCCTGTCTCCTGATTTCCACGGCCCCCTGTCCTCCTGTTACCTGGATACCTTGGATCCCTGATCTGCAGCCAATCCATCCGTCCCCTCCCTGTTTGATTCCCATCCATACGCATCTGCTTCGACCCCCTTGTGTATGACCTCAGCCTGGCCTTCACTACGATTCCGGTATTCCCCCTTATTGTATATATTTTCTTTAAGTCACTGTTATTTGGTTTGGTTACTGCACTGTGTTCTGTTGGAGGTGTTTATTTGTCTGTTTACTTCCCTTAATAAATTGTTACACTTTCACCTACACCTGTTTGGTCTCCTCTGTGCAGTCACACAGTCTGGTTTGCTAGCATCCTATGACAATGTAACTATGTACTATATAATAATGACTCCAAGCACACAGCCAAGATAACAAAAAGGAGTGGCTATAGGACAACTCTGTGAAAGTCCTAGAGTGGCCCAGCCAGAGCCCAGACTTGAATCCAACTGAACATCTCTGGAGAGATGTGAAAATGGCTGTGCACCGACGCTCCCCATCCAACCTGATGGAGCTTGAGAGGTACTGCAAAAAAGACTGGGAAAAACTGCCCAAAATTGGTGTGCCAAGCTAGTAGCATAATACTCAAAAGACTTGAGGCTGTAATTGGTGCCAAAGGTGTTTCAACAAAGTATTGAGCAAATGCTGTGAATACTTATGTACATGTGATTTTGCTGAGGTTTCAAACAAACTTCTTTGACGTTGTCATTATGGGGTATTGTTTGTAGAATTTTGAGGAAAATAATTAATTTAATCCATTTTGGAACAAGGCTGTATGTTGAACGCGATGCAATAATATATATACACTATTGTAACCTATAATATATAGCTATTGCATCTACAGTTGCAAAAAAAAGTATGTGAACCCTTTTGGAATGATATGGATTTCTGCACAAATTAGTCATAAAATGTGATCTGATCTTCATCTAAGTCACAACAATAGACAATCACAGTCTTCTTAAACAAATAACACACAAAGACTTAAATGTTACCATGTTTTTATGGAACACACCATGTAAACATTCACAGTGAAGGTGGAAAAAGTATTTGTTTCCTTTAAAAGTAGGAAATGTCATATACTAACAACAGATATCTATATAGCCTATAACAATAATAATAATAATGGATACTTATTCCCTCTTCAAGGCAGCGTCTGTGCTGGCTGAGCTCTCAGATGTAATAGAGGGCTCTCTCATTCACAAACGTCCTGTTTTAAAGGACCTCAGTCATACCTCATTCAAACTCCCTCCCATTGCCAGCCCATTTGCCTATTGACCAATCGTTGCACTTTCAGGACCCTCGTCCTTGTTACTGATTGTCCTGCCATACCTGGCCTCTGGGGGCGATATTGCCCATATAATCTCCAATAGTTTGCTGGTCCTTTTATCATTGCAATTATGCTAACAGTTGCACTTCCCTTTTGTCTGCGGAAGGGGCTGATCAAAAGGATCTCAGACATTGCGTAGCCGGGTCTAACAGTTTACATTTCTGAGGGGGGGTCTTCCTGTCCTCCAGGACACAGCAGGACAAGCCTCAGTTTATCTGACCATTGGGAATGAAAACAGACTATGTACAAAACCCAGAAATTATATTTCTTACAACACTGTAACATAACAAAATGTCAAAAAAGTGAAGCGCTGTGAATACTTTCCGGATGCACTGTATACTTTAACACATTGGCGCCTGCCACATGCAAATATGCAGCCTTTGGTGGGTGGGCCTTGGCACCAAGCGACCACATAGTTGCATGAATTGGTGGTATACAGCTGTGCTGAGAGCGTACACACTTGAGATTGGCTCTGAGGAAGAGGGGATCCCCCTCGAAACACGTCAGCCATGTGGATGGACGGTCCTCAGGCTTGCTGGCAACAGTCTTGGTGACCTGGTTGCTTTGCGGTTATTATGGACCCTGATATGCTTTTATTATGATTTGTTTGTGAGTGTATTTCTTAATAATTTACTATTAAAGATACCATTTGGGTAATGCACAAGGCTGATGCGCCTCTTCTCTTTGTTTTACAGTTACCAGTGGCTAACGGAAAGGTCAGGATCGCTGCTTGCAATTGGGAGCTTTCTGATCATGTGACCGCCATGACAGCCAATCATGGTGGTCACATGATCATAAACACTGCACCGGGAAGCACAGGCTCAAAGGGGTTAAGTTGCCATATAAGCCATATCATTGTAATTTTTTTCCTCAGGAAAATGTCATGTTTTGCTGTTCAGATGTTTCTTACCTTATAAGTTTTATCATGATAAAGACAGACTGGTACAGCTGTGGAAAAATATGAGAACATTTTAGGATATTCTTATTGTGATGATATTATCAAATTAGTTTTTTTACAAAGCTAGTGTGAATGTTGAATAATTACTAATTATGCACTGAATTTAGGATAAGTAAGTCACTTTGCAATGTGACTACTAAAAAAAAATGTACAGCTTTATTAAACACACTGAGGTTTATTTACTAAAGCTGGAGAATGCAGACAATGCAAAAATCAGGCTCACTTCTGCATAGAAACCAATCAGCTTCTAACCTCAGCTTGTTCAAATAAAGCGGAGGATTACCCAAAAGTGAACCTCCGCTTTTCGGAACCCTCCCCCCCTCCGGTGTCACATTTGGCACCTTTCAGGGGGGAGGGGTGCAGATACCTGTATAAAACTCCCCGCGGGAGTCCCGCCCCTTCGCGTCACCCCCCCCTCCTTTGTGTTCTGGGAAACACACGGCTCCCAGAACACAGTGGAGACCAGTGAGTACGGCGCAGCGCGACTCGCGCATGCGCAGTAGGGAACCGGGCAGTGAAGCCGGAGTTCTTCACTTCCCGATTCCCTCACTGAGGATGGTGGCGGGGGAAGCCGAGAGCCGAGCGGTAGCTCGGCTTCGGCTGCCAATGTTGCGGAAGACCTGGACAGGTATGTGTCCATTTTTTAAAAGTCTGCAGTATTTGTAGCTGCTGGCTTTTAAAAAAATAAATTATGGTGAACCTCCGCTTTAAGCTTTGGCAATAAAACCCGGAAGCTGATTGGTTTCTATGCAGAAGTGAGACCTGGATTGTGCACTCTCTAGCTTTAGTAAATAAGCCCATTGTGTTTCTGCTTGTGATGGTCAGATAAGTGCAATCACAAACAGGTTAAAAATTATCTTCTTTACAAGGTGATGTGCACTGAAAACTTCTATCTGAAATAATCAAAACAGCTCCTAAATTAAATCCATTGTAGATCAGCACAAAGTTAATTGTTTAAAATTCCCTATAGAAACAACTCTGATGTTTCAAACATTACCAAGAACGTTTTCAAGCATGCAAACTTTACCAATAACGTTTTCAAGCATGCAAACAGTACCAAGAACATTTTCAAGCACCGAGTACATCTAAGTAGTGGAATCATAATTAGGTACGTACTGCACTCATATTTTGGACAGCAGTCACCCTTTAGAAGTACAGGAGTAGCTTCAAATCCAGTTTCACACTTCCTTTCCTTGTGCAGACAGTTGGTACTGTTACATTCTATGGGCAGACAGATCAAATGTTAGTATTTTTACAGCAGTAGATGGGATAATCAGTGGCGTAGCGTGGGGGAGGCAGCTGGGGTTATTGCCCCAGGCACAAAATTTAGAGGGGCACCATCCCAAGTGTGCTGCCTCAGGCTCAGTCATTATTGTAGAGGACGAGGGCAGACGGGAGGCGTAGGCTGCCAGGGAGCCACTGGAAGGAGCAGCAGAGTACCCCCGGATCAAGAAGGAGACTGCCATGGAAGGTAATGGTCATCATACAGAGACCTACCTCCAGGCACAGACTGGTATAGGGGGCAAAGGAGGGACTTCAGATAGGGCTACTCTCTCTCATCTCACCCCTCACCCCCTCTCTCTCAGCCACCCTCTCTGTCAGACCCCCCTCTCTTTCAGCCAACCTCACTGTCAGGCCACCTCTGTTAGCCCTCCCTCTCTCTCAGTCCTCCTCTCTCTTGGGCCCCCTCTCTCTCAGCCCCCCTCAACCCAGTCTCCCAGCCCCCTCTCTGTCAGAACCCCTCTCTTTCAGCCACCCTCTCTGTCAGCCCTCTCTCTCTCAGCCCCCTCTCTCTTAGCCACCCTTTTTCTCAGCCCCCCACTCTCTCCCAGCCTCCGCTCTCCCAGCCCCCCTCTCTCTCATCAACCCTCTTTGTCAACCCCCTTTCTCTCAGCCACCCTCTCTATCACCTCCTCACCTCCCCTCTTTCTTACCCCCTCCCTCTCTCTCACCATCCCATCTCTCACCCCTTCTCTCTGTCAGACCCTTTTCTCTCTCTCTCTCACCCCTCTCTCTCAGCCCCCTCTTTCATCCCCTCCTGCTCTCTCACCCCTCTCTCAGCCACCATCTCTCTCTCAGTCTTCCTCTCTCTCGCTCCTCTCTCTCTCGGTGAGGACCTGGGCCTGAACCTGGGACCTTGTCGGTGTCTGGCGTTTACTCTTCCCACTGAGCTATCTGGGATGCTGGACAGCTCCCTGCCTGATCTGCTGGACAAACCTATCTGTTCCAATGGACAACCCTGCCTTGAGTCTTGATTACCGATGAACCTTGAACTCCTTGCTCCTCCCATGAACTTCCTATATAAGCCTTGTCTCAGCACTTCCTCTTTGCCAGGTTATTGTGCCTTCCCTGCCAGTGCCTTGCTGTTGGTTTTCCTGTTGCCATCTGTACCTACAACCACTCGTGATTGACCTTTGGCTTGTTCCTGGACTTCTCTACTGCCTGATCCCAATCTGCAACTACCCGTGTTTGACCCTCGGCCTGTTCTTTGACCACATTGCTGTTTCATCCTTGTCTGTTTATCCGCTATTGGACCCCGGCTTGCTCACACCCTGGTGGGGCAAACTTGAGGACCGCGACCTGGTACTAGCTTGCAGCTAAATCCATCTCCACCACCCGGAGCTCTGGGGAAAACCAGCTAGTACTTAGACTCCGCACCTCAGGTGAGCCTGTGTCATCTGCCAGAAGTGACTGCCTTTATACCTGTCCTCCAACTGCTATAGCAACTGGTCTTCAAGCCCGACGCCTGATCGTGACAGAATAACCTGGCCATAAACATGAAGGCCGCTATAGCAGATGCTCTGACTCCTGTCAGACAGCAAATCTCAGACCTGCAGCAAGAAGTTCTGTTACTGAAAGGTACAGTACGCCCAGGCCCGGAACCAGCCTGTCCTGAGCCATTTGTTGTGATGCCCGAGAGGTTTGACGGTAGCCGTGCATCTCTTTCATCCTTTAAGATGGATTGCGAGCTGTTGTTTGCTCTTAAGCCTAGGACCTATGCCACAGATTATATAAAGGTTCTCGCTACTATCAACCTGCTCACTGGACCCATCAAACCATGGGCTCACCAGGTATTACAGGAAAGGAGTCCAGTCTTGGACAGCTGGGAAGCTTTTATGTTAGCCCTGGACTCTCACTGTACAGTTTCCAAGAAAACCAGGGTTCCCTAGTCTGCTCCTAGCTCATCTGGTCTTCGAGGACCCAGGGACAGGAATACCCTGTACAGGTATGACTTCAAGCCACCCCAGTACGTGCCAAGCCATGAAGCCCTAACACCAAAAAGCCTTGACGTTCCTGTGGATATACACACACCTACCCTGGAAGATGTGGAACCTATGGAGATCGGGGTCATCCAGACCACGCTGTCTAAAGCTGAAAGAGAGCGGAGGAGAGGCTGTGGCCTTTGTTTCTATTGTGGAGAAAGAGGGCACTTAATCTCTCTCTGCCCAACTCGTCCACCTCGGCCAAAGGTTCTTCAAGTGGGTACTACTGGGATTCATTCTGCTATCGCTGCTGTTCGGCCTGTGAACTGCCAAGGTTGCCGTAAGGCCTGTCCATGTTCAATGACACAAGTAGGTTCCCAGACTACGGTGGTCAACGATACCAGTGCCCCTCTTGAACCCGCAACCAATACCCCTGTGAAACTCCTACCATCTGGCCTAGAGGCAACTATGCAACCTCCCGACAACAGACCAGTTCCAGTAGTCATCCCACGTTCCACAGTGGTAAATGCAGTAACATCACCCTGTCCTGCCAAAGAACCACCTCCTGCTCCAGAGACGCCTTCGCTACATCCTAAGAAAACACCTGTTCTTGATACCGTCACCACTTCCGTAAAGTCTGGCTCCATCACAAATTCCTGTCCTGCCAAAGAAGTTCTACCACCTGACTGTATGCATGCCTCGAATGGCACCCTTATCCGTAAGCAGGAGCTGGAGATGTTTGAAAAAGCCTTGCAAGTGAGGAGAATCTCCCCAGCAGAAACTTCTAAAGAAAAAGATGCCCAAAGATGGATAAGGTTCACTCCCCTAGATTGACAAGAGAATTCCACCACAGGTTTCCTCACAAACCCAGCCCTAAGATGTCCAGAGGACGTCCTGAGAGGAGGGGAGTACTGTCAGGACCTGGGCTTGAACCTGGGACCTTGTCTGTGTCTGGCGTTTACTCTTCCCACTGAGCTATCTGGGATGCTGGACAGCTCCCTGCCTGATCTGCTGGACAAACCTATCTGTTCCAATGGACAACCCTGCCTTGAGTCTTGATTACCGATGAACCTTGAACTCCTTGCTCCTCCCATGAACTTCCTATATAAGCCTTGTCTCAGCACTTCCTCTTTGCCAGGTTATTGTGCCTTCCCTGCCAGTGCCTTGCTGTTGGTTTTCCTGTTGCCATCTGTACCTACAACCACTCGTGATTGACCTTTGGCTTGTTCCTGGACTTCTCTACTGCCTGATCCCAATCTGCAACTACCCCTGTTTGACCCTCGGCCTGTTCTTTGACCACGTTGCTGTTTCATCCTTGTCTGTTTATCCGCTATTGGACCCCGGCTTGCTCACACCCTGGTGGGGCAAACTTGAGGACCGCGACCTGGTACTAGCTTGCAGCTAAATCCATCTCCACCACCCGGAGCTCTGGGGAAAACCAGCTAGTACTTAGACTCTGCACCTCAGGTGAGCCTGTGTCATCTGCCAGAAGTGACTGCCTTTATACCTGTCCTGCAACTGCTATAGCAACTGGTCTTCAAGCCTGACGCCTGATCGTGACACTCGGTCCCCCTCTTCCTCAGCCCCCCTTCTCTCTCTTATCCCCTCTCTCTCACCCCCTTTCTCTTTCACTCACCTCTCTTTCTCAGCCCCCATCTCTCTCTCTCAGCCCCCTCTCTCACTGACCTCTCTCTCTCGACCCCCCCTCTCTCTCACCCCCTCTCTCTCAACCACCTCTCTCAGTCCTCTCTCTCTCTCTCATCCCCCTCTCTCACTCTCTCACCCCTCACTCTCAGCCCCCTATCTCTCTCTCACTCCCCATCTCTCACCTCCTCTCTCTCTCTCTCTCTCTCTCGCTCTCTCCCCCATTTCTCACCCTCCCTCTTTCTCTCTCACCCCGTTTTTTTTCTGTGAACTGGACTGGTTAAATCCTGGAGGGGGTGAAGGGATTAACAACCCACACTACGCCCCTGGAAATAATCATTGATTAGATTGTATAAAATATACAGATAAGGTGTTAACTTACGGCATTCATTCTGAATACAACATGGCTCTTCTGGGTTTGGCAGAGTCACAGGGATGAAGCCTTCCTTTTCACAGGTGATGGGTGTTAGTTTGGGGCAAGACAGTGGCTGACACTGAACAGTGAGGGAATTTGCTTCACAGACACACTTTTTGCAGCCACTGGTCCAGGTCTCTGCAGGCTGTGAATATAAAAAAAGATAATTCAAGTACAATTCAAAGACTAGAATTTAATGTACAAGCAAAGTCTCAATTTTCTAGTTTCACAAAACTCTTTATTATTTACGCAGTGAGTGTGGACATTTTTTTTATGTCTACCTAAATGTATCTTGTACTTGCTTAATACTAATATTTCTAAGGTAACTATATAACTATACAGTATGTTTATCCAATGAAATTCAAGGGGTCCCAATACACATAAATATACATCTGGTATCAAAAGGCACAGGAAGGAGGCATTGGAAGTAAGAATTTACAACACAGTTTGGAGAATTTGATATATATAAAAAGTGTTTTAAAGATAAAACTTATTGTTGCATCAGCTTCCAACTGTCAGCAATTTTTTTGTTGTTCATTGCAACCTATCAACTTCCAACTGTCATTTGCTAACGTTTTATTAATCATTGCAATCTATTGGCTCACAACTTTGTACAAGATTGAGATCACTTATAGCACAGGAGAAATGAAAATGCAAACAAGGGATTTGGTTTCGTTAAAATGTTTGTAGAGTAAAAATCGTATTTTTTAGGGAAGGACTCATAATAATAATTAAAAAGTGTACAAATATAATACGTAAAAACATTTACAGACTAAATTTTAAATGGTATTTAATTAGTATATTTAATGATTAAATGTTTAATTAGAACTCACAGCTTTGGGCATTCCCTCAGGACCAACACAAGCTGCAAGGAAGAAATAAGAAAATGGAATTTTGAGTACATTATTGAAATCTAAAAATGAACTAAGAAATAAATAAAAAAATTAAGAATTACATATTTATACTTTCTCTCAGTTGCTTATTACTATTTTCTATGATTAGATTACATATTTGCACATTTACCACAGCTCTTGACACAAGTATCAGTGTAGGAATTGAAAAGGGTTGTTCCAGCTGAGCAGAAGCAGCCTTCAGTTGTACCGGTAGCAACATTTTCAATGTGTCTGTAAAAATAATGTGTGGATCACAATTTGGAACTAAATATTGTGGCCCTTACTTATACCAATACCAAAGTAATCAGTTTAAAATGATATAGTCACATTTATCAAGTTTAGATTAATGCAGGATGGATCTAGAGGATGTTTTACAGTAATTGTTTAAAATGTAAGCAGAACAAATCCCAACACAAAATAAGATTGAGTAGTCTTCCGTATTCAAAGCCTTCTATGGCTTAGCATTAAAGCTTTAAGAATAGCTTATTCCATTGGCTTTTCCAATCCCTGTGGTCCTTATATTCTGTTTTGGTAAAGTCATTGAATACTCCAACTAATTCAGGAGATGCGCTTTATGAGAAGGAGAAGCCATAACCAATGAACAGGCAGGGTTTCAGTATGGAAGATGTGTTGCAAAAAAAAAAAAAGAAAAAGAATGCTTTACGTTTATTAACTTTTCTTACTTGTTTTCACAGGTCTTAACATGCACTGGCCCACAAGGATTATACACTTTTCCAGCAGGACAGTTGTATGCTATATTTGTAAAAGCAAAAAAAAGTTTAGATCACACCACATATAGATAGATAAATAGATAGATGTTTTTATTTATTTTGCTCTGTTATTACAAACAAGTATCCTAACATGGACATTTTAAAATAGAGTAAGTTATAGAACTTACGGCAATGGCCTCCAGTTTTTCCTCTCCAGTCTACACAGATTCCATTGGCACTGCACAGGGAAGCATAAATCTCCAAACTGGAACACTGCACTGAATCGTTTCTAATCCGGCAGGCATCAAAGACACAACCTTCATGGTAAGGCTTAGGTAGTATAATCTTGTGGCACGCAGCGAAGATACTTTAAAGAGAGGAGTTGAATTAAAGTGAACCTGTCATGCAACATTTGTATAAAAACAATAGCATGCATTATAATCGCTCTATAATTGAAGTGAACCGGTCATGCATCATCTGTGTAAAACCAATAATGTGTTATAATCACCCAATGATTAACCCCAACCAGGGTGAAACATGGCAGCAGGATGAACCAGTGGGAGAAGACTAAAGCTGAAGCTGGAATTCTACTCATCTTTCTATGGTTGACTTTGCCAGTGTGCGGCCCCAGTCTATTTAATTTATGCAGGCTTGTGTAAAGACGCACCCCGATGGGGCTGATCTATGGCTGCCTGGGCAAAGAAGAAGTGGGTTGAGTGATGGTGGAGATCATTCAAGCCAGAAGACTAGCACCATTTAGTGGTCAAAAGAATTTAACCAGCGAAAACTCCAGATTGAAGGTGAGTATTGTAAATAAAGTACATTTTTTTAACCTATCCTGGGCATTTTATTAGTAATTATATTTAAAAAAAAAAAGAGTTTTGCTTTAATCCTCAATTTGACTGGAACATGCTTGTAAAGTGAATAAAAAGGACCATTTATGCAAATTGCTTTAATTACACAATAATATAACTTACTCGCTTAAGATGATATCACATAGTTGTGAAGATTTACAAGTTGGTGGTGGAGTTGAAGGAGGTGGAGTTGGAGGAGATGGTGGAGTTGGAGGAGGGGGAGTTGGAGGAGGTGGTTTACTGCAGCCAGGTGTTGTGGTATTGACCCTCCAGTGAGGAGCCATGGCAGAACAATCTTTTACAATCTTGCCATCTGGCATTCGACAGTCTTCAGTGCTGTTGTTGGAGCAAGTGCCTTTGTGGGAAAAATCACCAAAACTATTTTACTCAACTATAACAATACAATTTGAAACTTTACATTGAAAGCCATACCCCTAATAATTAAGGAAAGTCTTAGGAGCCATTTACACACCACATTGTCCTTCTGTGTTGTAAGCAAATTTACTAAATGGCAGGTTAATGACAAAGATCATTCCGCTGAATGAGATAAAGGCATCTATTTCTGGAATTTCCACATTCATCTTGATACCAGCAGTGGTGATGGTAATGCCATCTTTGGTGAAACCAGGGGAGATCCAGTTATTGTTGAACCTAATCTGTAGAGTAGAGAGGACAGGATACAAGTCAATCCCAAATTGTCCCCATAGGAAGCAAGCACAGATTAAATCTGGAATTCAGTGCAAAAAATTAACTATAGTTTTGACTTTTCTCTCTCAGGCTGTCACCCTGACCTGAATCTTAGTCTCTGAATGTTCTTAAGCCGCGGAAAATTTTGCTAATTGCACACATTGAATACCATGGCTAAGTTCGACCCAGTGTCAACATGCTCCTATTTACAGCTTCAACTCTTCCTGAATGACCCCCACAACACACTGTGCTCTATCACCCACCCTTGAATTCCTATGCTTCTCCCAAATATCATTGTCTGATCTTACAACGACAATCTACTTGTCCCTAACACTCTCTCCACAGAAGGAATTTATGAATATCCTATCCCTCTGGGGTACTATTAATGTTGACATTCAAAAGATGAATTACAAGCTCAGATCCAGATGGTACCCGGCCCTAGTTGTTTTATGCCACATCTCAGCAGATCTTCCTGACACCTGCTGGAGATGCAACAATGCCACAGACCTATATATATTATGCCACTGCCCCTGATACAACCATTTTGGCCTACAGTCAACTGCCTAATGGCTGACATTGCTCTCCCTTTTTTACCTGCTTCATACATGCTCCATCACACTAACATAAACAAGACATTCCATAGTACTTCAGCTGCTGAAAGATGCAACATCTTTAATACCATGACATTGGAGATCCTCACATGCTCAATTCAGTAATTGCTTCCTGTATGGACACAGTGGCAACTTTAGAGGAACTAATTTTTGTTAGTTAGGACAACATCTCCCACTTTTTACTTACTTGGACCCATTGACACCTTTTTAAATACTAAAACCTTCTGCCACCCAATGCACTCACACACAGATTCTCCACACAGCCAAAATTTATCCAAGGTGATATTAGATTTTGAACCCCTCCCAAATTAGATTTAGCCCACAATGTCAGAGAATGGACAGAAGGAACACATCCCTCATCTGTAACACTCCCTACATACCATAGCGGGGAACAATATTGGCCCTTTCTTCCTCGAAAATCCAATCCATAACCCCATTCCCAGAACTATTCCTCCCACCTAGGACCGCCTAGGCAAAGTTTAATATTGCAAAGTTTATCACTTAGAAATCCCTTCAGTAACAGCAGTTTCTGTTGCAAGCTGACAATGCTAAACCACTGCCTCACAACTGACATTAATTAGTGGAAGTGTATGGATTATTTTGGAGAATAAGGATATTGTTTAGTGTCACTCCAAGTCCAACTGGACTACAATGCAATGGACTCTGGAAATATTGTCTTATAAGAAAAAAATATGCATCTCTTACCCTGCTTCTCATCTTTCCTTCATATAACATACGTGTTAAAACAATCTCATTGGATTTATAGTAGATCAAGATAGACTGTGGGCAGGACAAGCCATCATCAGCATTGCAGAAATAGTTGTCAACAAGGATGCGGAAATTGTAATACTTGGGAGTGATCTCCTGAACAAGGACATATGTGCAGTTGTCCAGGAAAGTGTAGTAGGTTCCATCAAAGGTTATGTAATGTGGATCACCCCATCCACTGCAGACACCTGTAAGAAGGCAAGCAATTTTTCTGCATTATTATCCACTTGCACCCTGTAAAACAAAGGATTTCAACTGTCACATACATGACAGCAACCCAGCACAGGCACTGCACCTCTGAGTACTGGAATACATCCTGCACACCAATTCAGAGTTTATATAATTACTGCCAGATTCTTAATCTGGGAACTGGTAGTAATGTTATTAAGAATTTGCTGCTGCCATAGTGACAGATTCCTAAAGTTGCAGTAGTAAGTACTACCTGAATTTGCGGCATGTGCTGGTAATGTTACTGCAAATGCTTGCCTGAATTAGGCATAGGCAATTCTCAAGGAGACTACCACCGGAAATTTTTCATTAGGTATGTTTTGAGTTCCTCTGATAATGTGCTCTTATACCCTCCTCTTTGTCATGACAACATAGTATATATTCTGCTCTGAATTACTAATGGTGTAAGCCCGGCCTACTTCTTTTATGATGGATTACAAAAAACACAGAGCTCTCTTAATCTCCCTCCACCTTCCTCATCTCTATGACCCCTCCTTGTGCGCAGCAAGTTATCAGCTCACAAGATTTATGGAAAAAGCAACACGTATTTACACTTATGAATTTCAATGGTATACTGTAATTTAAGATTTTAAAACTGCTCCTGCCTCTCTTCTAACACCTATACTAACTACCCTGTGGAAGAAAGGTGCATATACTCACCTATTCTCAGGCCGCTCTGTTCCAGTTCAGTGGCCTTGTATCAGCCACCTCTGGCTAAAGGAGAGAGCACTCCGACAATGGCTGGAATGCTTAAGCGGTACCATCACCCATAGGCTTACTAGCCATCAGTTGTTTGCACTCCCTCCTCTCCCCTGAAGTCATTGCTAGCTGACACAGGGTTGCCGATCACATGACCAGACCAGAGGAACCTGAAAATAGGTAAGTATACAGATCTTTCTTCCACAGGGTAGGTGGTATAGGTGTTTTTTTTTTAGAGGGGGGGGGGGGACTGAACAGTTTAATATTAGTTAGATCTATCCTGAAACTGCACTTTGAGTGTATTTAAAATCACATATAGAAATTACTTTATAATATAAATGCTCACTTGGTAAGGAAGTCCTTCATTCATTAAACTTACATTGGCATTCATAGTAGTCACAACAACTATCAGCCCTCTTTTTCTTAATTGGTGGGAAGCCATTTGTACAAGTTATCTCTTTGACTTTTGGGCATGTCACCGGCTTGTGGATAGTGATGTTGTTTCCATAGCATGTGACCTCTTCACACTGGTCATTTATCCATGTCTCATTGGTCTATAGATTTGAAATATATATTTTTTTTTTATAATGTTACATAAAAAACACATACAGTGGCATAAACAGTAGAAAGTTTAATTCTTTTGATGGTTATTATGTTTTCAGTTTTAAAGAGATCTTGTCACCTTGTTAATGCAAAGACAGTGTATCTGCAAATTGCATCCACAGACCACTTTATATTTCCTGTATCTTTACTTGCATGCAGCTCCTTACTCCTCAATAGAGGATGAGAATACCCTGTACTTCCAGGAATAGAGGGATATGTGACCAGCTGCCTTGTGAGAGTATAGAGAGACAATCACTAGGCCTGAACACTGTCACATGACTGGGAAAGTGACAATGGCAATATGCTGACAGCTCATTTCTGCATCGGCTGTGGAGGAGGAAGGAACAGGCTGTGGAGGGAGAAAATGAAGGTAAGGTCAGTAGGGAAGGAGGGGGGGGGGGCAGGAGGCTTTTCATAAGCTCTTTCACTTTGCCCTGCATAGGCAGTATGACTTTGGGATGAATTTACTAAAGACAATTAGACATGTATTTGGTCCAGAACTTAGTAATGAGAGATGAAGCTTCACTTTTCAAAGAATACCAAATCATATGCAAGAAAAAATAAATACATTTTTGTCTGCACATGATTGGATGATGGACGTCAACAGAGCAACTGCACTTGCATGTAGCAACTATGCCTGCAAAGTGCACAGTCTATTGTGTCTCTTTAAACAATCCACTTTAATAAGTGTATACCTCATGTTATAAATGTAATAGCAGCAGAATGGATGTACGTCAACTAAAGGAAGGATTAATACAACCAAACATATAACTTGTGGCATATTAGATAAGCCAGTATCTATCCTACAGGTTTCATCAATCTTAAGTATAAAAATCTTAGAAATGTTACATATTTACAAATTTTCATTTCATTTACATTTAAAGTGTATCTAAAGGTAATTTTTTTCTTATTACTTCTGGATGGTTGTTATTTCTGCCTGAGCCTCTGCAGTGGAGATAATCCTCTTTATTTAACAGAAAGCAATGAGAAATCCAAAACTGTAAAGTTATCACCAGAGCAAAAAATACTATAAATTATCCAATAGGAACAAACATTAAAGCAACAACTGTCTAAGATAGCAATTTCTCTCACTTTAGGAAGATTTCCTAAAATTTCCTGTTGCATCTTCAGAACAAGGAGTGAGGGGAAATCTCCCTAGTGCAAGCAAAAAGAAACCCCAAACCAATAGGGTTTTAACCCTTGTATACGCTATTCAAAGCTAAAAAGATTTTGGCTATACCTACACATTAATAATATAAAGGTTGTGTTCACAAAGTAATATAATATATATTTGCATACTATAATTCTACCCACCCACTTGGAAAAAAAACAAATACTAAGATTTGCCAGGTATGGTATTGCAAATTACAACTCTGATTTAGCTAGGATGTGACAGGCCCATGTTTGATACACAAACCATACAACACACATGGAAAAATACAATATTTGTATGGACCAATCAGAGGTCTGGATCATACATATAAATAATAAAACCGTCTAATAGCAATAATACTAAAAATAAAATAAAATCCGTCCCAGATTGTCCAAGAAATAGTGTAGCAGCGCTCTTGTCATAAATGACAAGCTTCTTTAAGTGTCTCTATACACATAAAGGTATGAATAATAGCAGATGAAGAACTGCAGACAGCCCGATCCTTATTAGTGCAGCGATACAGGGAAACTTCATCCGTGAGATGTTGTAGAAAAAATCCCCTTTTGGGGATGCACTCACCACAAAATAGATAAAGATGTGCCTTGTCAGCAAACACAGGATCACTCTCTCCTTCTCTCGGCTATTCCACCGGGTCACAGTGTTGGTACGCTCAAGGGTACAGATGTAGAAAGGAAACAAAGGTGGCCAATAGTGTAATATTGTATGCACAATTTATTCCCAAAAAAATACCCCTTACAAGTTAATACGTACACAATGGTTATACAAATGAGGCACATATGGTGCTAACAGCTTGGCAGCACAGTACACCTAAGACCCCAGTAGATGGAGATGCACACTATCGCTGACAGCGTGTATTGGTTACCACTTCCTGGATCCTGGATTCGGTGGAGCGCAAGCGTCACTTCCGGTACGGCCAAACGAGACCACGACCCTAGGGTCTCCATCTACTGGGGTCTTAGGTGTACTGTGCTGCCAAGCTGTTAGCACCATATGTGCCTCATTTGTATAACCATTGTGTACGTATTAACTTGTAAGGGGTATTTTTTTGGGAATAAATTGTGCATACAATATTACACTATTGGCCACCTTTGTTTCCTTTCTACATCTGTACCCTTGAGCGTACCAACACTGTGACCCGGTGGAATAGCCGAGAGAAGGAGAGAGTGATCCTGTGTTTGCTGACAAGGCACATCTTTATCTATTTTGTGGTGAGTGCATCCCCAAAAGGGGATTTTTTCTACAACATCTCACGGATGAAGTTTCCCTGTATCGCTGCACTAATAAGGATCAGGCTGTCTGCAGTTCTTCATCTGCTATTATTCATACCTTTATGTGTATAGAGACACTTAAAGAAGCTTGTCATTTATGACAAGAGCGCTGCTACACTATTTCTTGGACAATCTGGGACGGATTTTATTTTATTTTTAGTATTATTGTTATTAGACGGTTTTATTATTTATATGTATGATCCAGACCTCTGATTGGTCCATACAAATATTGTATTTTTCCATATCTGTTTCTCATTTTTCAGCAGCTGCTCAGTACATAATAGACTCATTTCTATATTGTATTTACTCATTCATGTATTAGTATTTTTCCCTGCTCACAACTCACACCAATAATTGCTACATATCCACAAGCGCTGAGCGGTGCTTACTTAGGTAGGGCCCAGTTTTCTTTAGCACCTTTTCATACATACAACACACATGCCTCAAGTGCCAAAGTGCAGTTCTGTGCACAACCCTTTCTAGTACTGCAACAGACAATTGAAAAAATGGCAAGCTCACCAAAAATCCAATGCAGCAATTAAATAATTTCACTTAGCTTAGTGAATGAGGAAAACAATTAGTGAAAATTCCCCTTACAAAGTGAAAATTCACTTTTTCAAAGCTAATATGCCTAATATGTGTTTTTTTTTTTCTTTAACCACTTAAGGATCGAAGATTTGCCCCCTTAATGACCAGGCCATTTTATGCGATACGGCCCTGCGTCACTTTAACTAACAATTGCGATGCTGTACCCAAACAAAATTGACGTCCTTTTTTACCCACAAATAGAGCTTTCTTTTGGTGGTATTTGATCACCTGTGCAGATTTTATTTTTGCGCTATAAACAACCGACAATTTAAAAAAATTAAAATAAATGTACTTTCTACTATAATACACATCCAAAAAAAAAAAATCTATTCATCAGTTTAGGCAGATATATATTCTTCTACATATTTTTGGTAAAAAATAAAAATAAAATTGCAATAGGCGCATATTGATTTTTTTTTGCGCAAAAGTTATCACGTCTACAAACTACGGGATAGATTTAGAGACTTTTATTTTTGTTATTGTTTTTACTGGTAATTGTGGTGATCTGTGATTTTTAGCGGGACTGCAACATTGTGGCGGACAAATCTGACCCCAAATGACACTTTTTGGGGACCAGTGAAATTATTAAATGCACTGATCGGTGTAAAAATGACACTGGCAGGGAAAGGGTTAACACTAGGGGGCGATCAAGGAGTTAAGTGTGTTCCCTAGGTGTGTTCTAACTGTAGGGGGGATGGGCTTACTGGAACATGATAGAGATCACTGTTCCCGATCACTGGGAACAGCAGATCTCTGTCATGTCATCTGGCAGAACAGGGAATCGCCTTGCAGTTGCCCGGTCTGCCTCTCCTTACCACGATCGCGGGTAACCGGCGGACATTAAGTCCGCGGTTCAAGCAGGCACATTCCCACGGCGTGCACGCGCCTGCTAACCTCCTCACACGGACCGAAGCACAGGTATGTCAGTTCGCACAGGAGAGCGTATTTGATCACCTCTGCTGGTTTTTTTTTGCGCTATAGACAAAAAAAGACCAACAATTTTGAAAAAATATATATATTTTTTAACTTTTTGCTATGATAAATACCCAAATTAAAAAACAAAACAAATGTCTTCATCAGTTTAGGCCAATATGTATTCTTCTACAAATTGTTGTTAAAGATAATCACAATAAGCGTATATTGATTGGTTTGCGCAAAAGTTATAGTGTCTACAAATAATTTTTATTTTTTTACTAGTAATGGCAGTGATCTGCGTTTTTTAGTGGAACTACAGACAGATTGGACACTTTTGACACTTTTTTGGGACCATTGATATTCATACAGCGATCAGTGCTAAAAATAGCCACTGATTACTGTATAAATGTCACTGGCAGGGAAGGGGTTAACATTGGGGGCGATCAAGGGGTTTAAGTGTTACCTAGGGAGGTGTTTCTAACTGTGGGGGCAGTGTAATGACAGGGAAAAGAGAGAGATCGCTGTTCCTGATTACTAGGAGCAGCAGATCTCTCTCTACTTCCCGACAGAACAGGGATCTGTCTGTTAACATTGACAGATCCTCATTCTGTCTCTCTCAGGAGTAATCGCGGTTTTGCGCAGGGGAGCCAACCTGCCGCCATATAACGACAGTGGTTGGTCAGCAAGTAGTTAAATAAATCAGGGTCTGTATAATCAAAAGACAGATATTCTTGTTATGAGGTTAGTGATCAGGAGGTTTAGTTCAGTTACCATTCTTGGTGGACAGCCTTCTACTGGTGTAGTTTGGACAACTGTGCTTATAGTAGTTGTAGGAGTAGTTGTAGTCTTTTGAGATGTTGTAGGCCTAGGGGTTGTTGGTAAAATTGTAGTCTGGGTTGTCGTTGTACAAGGCCCTGCAAATCTCCCAGCCTCACACAAGTCATTGCAAACAGCATAGAAGGAGCACCCAGCTTCATCAATCTTGTTGTAGAGAATTTCTCCTGCAGAAGAAACCCCAATACACATATTTAAGGAAGAGTCAGCATGAGAAAGAAAAAAAGAAAGAAAGAAAGAAAGAAAGAAATCTTACCTGGTGAGTAGAATTTGTCACCTATGCGGCAGAAACATTGCTTATGAGTTGTTGGTTTTGGGATGGTTGAAGATGTTGCAGCTGGCGTGGTCTTTGGTGTTGTTTGAGTTGTTGATTTAGTTGCTTCTGTAGTTGTAGGAACACTGGTTGTAATAGATTCTGTGGTTGTGGTTACAGTGGTAGTGGTTGTAGATTCTGTTGTTGTTGGTGGTGGTTTTGTAGTAGTTATTTTGGTAGTAGTGGGAGTTGATGTAGTTGTTGTTGGCATGGGGGTAGTGCTACAATGACTATAATCATCACAGCACAAAACTTTTATCTGGTAGTTGTAGCACTCTTTAACTTTTCCAACTTGGTCTTTGTTATTACAAACCAAGCCAACAGCGACATCACATTTAACAATCTGCCCCACATTTTCAATGCTGATACCAGGGTAATCTGTCGCTCTGCATTTAATATTTTGTGGATATTTGCAGATGTGTTTGCCTTTGGCCATTATGTTTTCAAATGTTTCCTTGTCTCCTCCATCTAATCCCGAAGTTGGAGTGTCAACATCAATCCAATTTGTCCATTTACACTGTGGCTGACAGGCTGTTGTAGATGGTACAATTGAAGTGGTTGGCTCTGTTGTTGTGTATGGAGTTGAAATGATCTCTGTGGTTGCAGATGATGTTGTTGCTGAATGTGTTGTTTTTGTTGTTGGCTGAGGGGTAGTGGGTGTCGTGGTTGCAGGAGTTTCTGTAGATGTTATAGATTGCGTTGTTGGTACACATGGTACAAAACTACAGCATTTTACTCTGATCTCATAGTTGTAGCAAATAGGTGGTAGCTGTTCCTTATTCCAACAAATCAGTCCAAATGATACATTACACTGTACATTTTGCTCAAGCTCTGAAAGTTGTGTATTAGGGAACCTTTCGGCTCGGCATTCAATGTCTTGAGGATGGTTACAGATGGAGATTCCTTTAGCTCTTATATTTTCATATGTGTCAAAGTCACCATTTTGCATTCCAAATTCAGGATGACTGGCATCGATCCACTCAGACCACTTGCACTCTTCTTTAACACAGATTGTGGTGCTGTGAGTTGTTGTTGTTCCTAAATAACAAACATGATAAAAGTTGAATTATGCGGTCTGAAGAATCATAGACCATGTATACCAAAGGAGAGCTCTAGCTAACAGAAAATGAAGAAGGGCTACAGTCAAGAGTTAAGCCTGGTACACACAGCCAGTTTTCTCAGCAAGAAAACTGCTGGGAGAGCTTTTTGCCGAGAAAACTGGACGTGTATATGGTTTCTCGTCTGGAAAACTGCCGGGAATCTCGACGAGAAAAATAGAGAACCTGCTCTCTATTTTTTTTGTCTGGATTCTCGGCAAGTGTTTCCTGCTGAGAAAACCGTGAGTGTAACCTGTCCCCAGGTAAGCCCGCGCATGCTCGATGAGACTTCGCCGCATGCGCGGTAGCTTACAAGGGTAGTGTAGGGTGAAGCAAGATGGCGGCGACGGCATCAAATGTGACGAGTGCATGCTCATTGTAGTCAATGACGTCACCGCGTTCTTGCCATTCAAAAGAACAGCGGTTCTTTTAAATGTGCTGTGTGTACACTCAGCGAGCAAGAAAAGCTTGCCAGGAATCCCGTCAGGAAAACCAACGTTTTTTTCCTGACGGGATTCCCGGCCGTGTGTACGAGGCTTCAGAGTACAAACCTGCTGTTTTCCTGCAGCAGCCGTGACTTGTGCCAAAACATTTTTACATACTTATATGGAAAAATCTTTAACTGACAGACATGCACTTTGTATTAAATGTCAATGTGCTTCATGCGTTGATATGTGTGTTGATGCATTTCCATTGATTTAAATGGAAAATGCATCAAGCATAAAACACAAATATAGTACAAGAAGCAAAGTGCCAAATGTTAAGTGCAGGAAAACATAGCAACCATGCAGAATTCATGTTACTAAATTGTGATTAGTATATGGCTGGGCTCATACAGATGACTATTAGTTGTGGAATTAAGAAAGTTGCACAATCATGCTATTTCATGTGCTTGCAACAATAAATGATAGTTAAATGAATACACAAGATCTCAACACAAGATCTCAACAAAGTGGTTTTTTTTTTTAAATATGCAAATGCTGGTTAGTGTGCAGTAATCTTGATTTTACCAATGTTGATCAATATTTTCTACATAATTCAAAAGAACAATACGTCCCACAGATGGTGGCCCTAAAGTGCCCAAGCTATGAACATTAAAATATTTATATATTCTTACCAAATAGTAAAATAGCTTTAAAACAAGCCAACTCTGACTTCTTTAGCTGCTTGAGGAATCAACTAAGGAGCCGGTATGCTCCGTTCAGCAGAAGATCTGTGAGTGAATCCCCTGATGAATCGGAGCTGAACGTGATGTCAAAGTTTTGACATCCGTGTTCATTCAGGCTCCGTTCACACCTAATGCCGATGTGGCTCCCAGCAGGGGTCCAGTGCGTCCTGGTTCACTATTTCAGGTCCGATTTCAGCCCAAATTTTGGGCTGAATTTGGACCTAAAATGGACCAAAAGATGCAAAGGGCTCCTGTGCAAATTCGCACCAGAGCCACATCGGAGATATGTGAACCGTCTCCATAGAGAGCCATTCAGGTTCTCCCGCATCCAATTCGCAATAGTGTGAACCCGGCCTTAATGTGTGTCTGCATTTTGACAATGGACACCAGCAGAACCCGGATGGCTCTCTCAGCAGATGAGAGACACCTACTGTGTATTTACATTAAAGGTCTAATGCTCTCATACAAAAAAATTAAGATTTCAATGACTGTTTTGTGAACTTTGATTTTTTTTTCTCTAAAATGCTTTTAGATACAGAAATTAATGAAGGTTTGTTTCAAGGGGTTTTTGCTGATTGACGAGAATGATCTGGACATAGGTTCACATTAAACAATTAAGTAAGAAAACTGTATTAATGGCCATGCATGTGCAAGGTTTCTGTCTGAAAAAGTTTTGAAACCTTTACAGGGAGAAATGTTGAGGCTGTCATTACTGTATTTGGGCCCTGCAAGGCCCTAAACAAAACAAAACAAAAAAAAATCTGTGTGAAATTGCTTTATTGTACTACAACCTTAAAATTACCGGTAATTGATTCCTTCCATTGAAATAAGAAGAGTTAAAAAGCAGCAATGATTGCTTACTATGTTACTTATTTGGAACATATTCTACTGTAATTTGATTGATTAATTAAAATTGCCGATGCGCTTACATCCATTGCCTGTTATGTGTTCCAGAGAAGTTAATTAATTGCTAGTGATTTTAGTCCCATGATCAGGCCTCCTTTTGGGCCCAGCCTAATAGTGGTTCTCAATGATTGCTATTAATACTGCACCTATCAGCTTTAGTATCTTCATGTCTTATTGAATAAGACAGCTATTAGCTTTAGTATCTTCCTGCCTGATTAATTGAATAAGACTCTCTGGGGTTCATTTAAAAGGCAAATAGACTGTGCACTCTGCAAGTGCAGCTGCTTCTGAGCTTAGTAAATGAGGTGAAGCTTCGCTTTGCAAAAAACACCCAATCACATGCAAGGAAAATGTAACCACTTGCTTACTGTGCACTTAAACCCCCTTCCTGCTCAGACCAATTTTCAGCTTTCAGCGCTGTCACTCTTTGAATGACAATTGCACAATCATGCTACACTGTACCCAAATGAAATTTTTATAGTTTTTTTCACACAAATAGAGATTTCTTTTAGTGGTATTTAATTGCTGCTGGGTTTTTTATTTTTTGCTAAATAAAACAAAAAAATGTAGAAAAAAAATCAAAAGTGTTTTATATTTTGTTATAAAATTTTAAAAACAGGTAATTTTTCTCCTTCACTGATGTGCGCTGATGATGCTGCACTGATGGGCATTGATAGGCTGCGCTGATGGGCACTGATAGGAGGCACTGATGGGCACTGATAGGCACTGATAAGGCGCACTAAGAGATGACACTGATGGGTGGCACTGATGGTTGGCACTGATGAGCGCTGATGGTTGGCACTGATGGTTGACACTGAAGGGCACTGATAGGTGGCACTGATAAGCAGAACTGACAGGTGGCCCTGATGGGCACTGATGAGTGGCACTGATGGACACTGGTAGGTGACACTGATAGGCAGCACTGATTATGAGACACTGATGGGCATTGATTGGCAGCACTGGTGGGCACTGGTGGGTGGCACTGTGGGCACTGGTAGGTGGCACTGTGGGCACTGGTAGGTGGCACTGTGGGCACTGGTAGATGGCACAGTAGGCTCTCAAAGCTGACACTGGTGGGCACAGAAAATACCGTTGTGGCTTTCTGTGTGAGGAACCGATGTCCCTCTGACAGAAGACGGTGATCGGCTTTTTTTTTTCCTCACGCTGATAGCGTGAGGGAAAAAAATACTGATTGCCGAGCTTCTGTTTACATCACGTGATCAGCCGTCATTGGCTGACAGCTGATCACGTGGTAAGGGGCCAGGATTGACCCCTTACTCGGATCTGTGATCACCCGAGTCTCATAGACTCGGTGATCACAGAGCGCGCCGCGCGCGACACGCAGGGACGCCCTCCCGACAATAAAGGCCCACACTGTAGCCGTCTTTTGGCTATAGCGCAGGCGGCAAGTAGTTTTTGCTTGCATATGAGTGGATGATGGAAGTCAGCGGAGCTTCTGCTAATTTTTTTAATCTCTGGAACAACTGCTCTTTCAGAGTGCACATTGCAAAGTGCACAGTGTATTTGACTTTAGTAAATCCACTCCTCTATGTTGGGGTTTGCATTCACCTTTTAATATACAGTAGTAAGTAGTTTGGGGTATATATGCATTAACCACTTACTGTAACCTACCTGAAGTAGTAGTTGGATGTGTTGTGGTAAAGGTAAAAGGAGTTGGTGTTATATAACAGCCATCAGTAATGTCTCTGTATATTGTGCCATTTTCTTTGCAGATAGCAAGGATGCAGCCTCCAATTCCATCCGTAGTGTTATAAACCACATCATTGTAATGGAACATTTTGCCCAGGTACTCACAGTGGCATGCTGTTTAGATACAAACAAGCACAATAATATAGATATACACTTAAAACATTAATGCACCTGAGAATAATGTGGTAACAGTGATTCATGAATACAGTACAACATAAAATGAATTTGTTTGAGGACCCATTCAGACTTATGTGCTGCTGTAATGAATAAAAAAACAATTTCCACATGTACCACGGTACCATAACACACAGCAATATGCATGTTGCAAAGTGGTCTGAATGAATCCGGATAGCACCCAAAGCACTAGTACAGTCACATCCAATGTACATGCACTGCATCTTTCAACAAAGTACATATCATGTGTTTTGGGGTGCTGTGGTGAAATGTTATAACTAATGGGCTGCTTTAATGCAATGCATGCTAATGTGCAAAACAACATACGTTAACAATCAAGTTAAGTAATCATTAATGACCCGCAATACACTGGTAAAATATGAATGTGCCCATTACAGAAGTATGCAGCACTTTGCAGATCACTTTATTTTCCATACATACCTATAATTTGAGATTAGTAATATAAAAATACTGCTACTTCTTCTGGTACTACTACTACTACTACTACTACTCCTACTACTACTACTACTATTACTAATTGTTATTATCATCATCGTCATCATAATCTTTTTAGTGTCCTCTATTAGCGTAAATACTAACGCAAGTTAATCAGCAGTTTAATTGAGTTTAAAAGATTTTTGTGGGCTTTAGATAGGCGTTCACTCCTAACATATGGCCTTGGCATTAATTCTCTCCAAAAAATTAATGAATGACAAAGTACTATTACATTTTAGCTTATTCTAGGACAGTTATTCATATTTCTTGCTAGTTCCTTTCTTTGATATTGGAGTCTATACTAGAGAATGACAATTAGAATATGATTAGTTGCTTATTTCATATCTATTTTTTTTAAATACATTTCTATTTTTTTTTTAAATAGTATTAAACATCTTTTTTTTTTTTATTTAACTGCTGTGCCTAATACTATTACCTTGTGTTGGATTTTCACTAGAAAAAAATGTATATGTGTGTTTAAAAAAAAATGTAATATAAACCCCAAACAGTAAATTGATTTTAACACTTAACTCTAACCCTCATCCAAATATTAACAATTAACCTAACCTTAGGCCGGTTTCACACTGGGGCGGTAGCGGTATAGCGCCGCTATTTTTAGCGGCGCTATACCGTCGAGATTGCAGAGGTATTCGGCCGCTAGCGGTGCGGTTTTAACCCCCGCTAGCGGCCGAAAAAGGGTTAACACCACCCGCAAACCGCGGCTACAGCCGCGGTTTGCGGGCGGTATTACCGCGGTATCCCATTAATTTTAATGGGAAGGAGTGGTGTAGGAGCGCTAAACACACCGCTCCTCTCACCGCTCCAAAGATGCGGCTAGCAGGACTTTTTTTTAAGTCCTATTAGCGCACCGCTCCAGTGTGAAAGCCCTCGGGGCTTTCACATTGGAGACACAGGAGCCGTTGTTTAGGCACGGTTTGCAGGCGCTATTTTTAGCAAAATAGCGCCTGCAAACCGCCCCAGTGTGAAAGGGGCCTATTAATGGCTCATGCACATGGGCAAGCAATAAGATCTGTAATTTATCATGCATACAGTATATGGATAAGGCTTTACATAGTATCTTGCTGTCTATGTAAAATGTGTATACGTACACTTCAGGCTAATCCATAGGAGAAAGTTAACTCCCAATGGGTTGTACTTACCTTATTAGGCACTTTCATATAATTTTTGGCCAAGTTCTGGGTGATCTGGGCCACCTATTCTTACTATTATTACTATGTACTATTTCTAACACAGTTAATGCCATAAAAAGTCCCCTAAAAATGTGTTGTATTTACCCTCTTTCTGGTATTTACACTCCACTCCAGACAAGCTGCATACACTGAAAAAGTTAAATTTAAGATTAAAGTATATCTATAATCATGAATAATAAAATGCATGTTTGAAATAGTAAGCCTATATATTTTTAAGACAATTATTAAATCACACCAGTAATTTTCCTCTCAGAGTGTTCTGAAAGAAACTAACTAGCACACACAACTGTCAGGCCTATTCTGCAGGTTCAGAAAATTTCCTAAATGGTTGCTGCTGGTTACTGAAACAATATATGGACAAAAGTATGTGAACCCCCATCAAATTATTAAGTTCAGGTGTTTCCAATGAAAAGTATTGTCACTGCTACAGCATACAAAATATATTTTAAATAGTTATGCACTTTATACCTCATGGCAACACTTTGGGGAAGGCCCTTTTCTGTTCCATCATCACTGTGCCCCTGTGAACAAAGTCAGCCCCATAAAGTTTGTGTTTTGTTTGGTTTGTTGACCTGACTTCAACCCTACTGAGCACCTTTGGGATGAGTTGGAATATTGATTACAAGCCAGGATATCTCGTTCAACATCAGTACTTGTAAAAAGCTTCCCAGAAAAGTGGAATAGTTGTAAATGGGGTGTGCAATTCCATATTAATGTCTATGGTTTTGGAATGGGATGTCCAGCAAGCTCATATAAGTTTGATGGTCAGGTGTCCACAAATATTTGGCCATATAGTGTATATATACATTGGTTTTTGTCAAAGTGTACATTTTTTGCAAAATTATGCACTAATTAGCAGCGAGCTAAGCATGCTTTGTTATGTCTGTTGTACATTGTAGAATGCTTACCATGTCTGGCAGTTTTTAATAGAGGGTACAGTTTGGCCAACTCTGAAATGATTTCCTTCATCATCATAGCAACCGCACTGAGCTACACATTCCATTTCATCTTCATCAAAGAATGGTTCAGCTGCTGGACAGCTAGGGTAACATCCTGATTGAGTTTCAAAATAAAAAGTTATCTTTGACAAACATTTTTGTTTGCCAAAAAACATTTTGGCACATTGGCAGACATACAAAAGATTACATTGTACCGAGTTACTAATGGGGCTTAACCTTGTTTGTTGGTAAATGCATTTTTTTGTAAAAACAGTGAACAATAAAAAAAAAAAGGGTAAAGCCCTGTACACACGATCGGTTTTACTGATGAAAACAGTCCAATGGACTTTTTTCATCGGACAAACCGATCGTGTATGGGCCCCATCGGTGTTTTTTCCATCGGCGTTAAAAAATAGAACATGTTTTAAATTTATCCGATGGAAAAAAAATGATAGCAAATTACTATCTTCTGTGGGGAACTCCATCGGATAAAAAAACCCACGCATGCTCAGAATCAAGTCGACGCATGCTCAGAAGCATAGAACTTAATTTTTCTTGGCTCGTCTGAGTGTTTTACGTCACAGCGTTTGGGACGATCGGTTTTTTGACTGTTGGTGTGTAGGCAAGACTGATGGAAGTCAGCTTCATCAGATTTGCGATGGAAAAATCCATTGGTTTAAAATCCATAGGAAATCCGATTGTGTGTACAGGGCTTTAGGATAGAAGGTGGGATGACGACAACCCCCGTTTGGCATGTCCTCTGACCCCCAACCTTTCCTCCTGTATTAGTATCCTCTTATCCCCCTGTAATTGTAATTTGCCCTCTACAATAAGCCCATATCATCCCTTTTATCCTCATAATGGCCTCTTGATTATTACTCACTCACTGTGAACCTTACTGTCGATTCTCCTCTATTGGGATATTGTATATCACTTTTATGGCCTTATTGAGAGAGTAGAATGTTCTCGGACAATACTGCAACCTCCCTACTGAACAAAACAATATTTAAAACATGGGACACTTTATACTAATGACAAATGTGACAGCTTTTTTTAATTTAAAAGTGGCAAATATAAGGAATAAAAAATATGTGCTCTGTTTATTTTGTTCCCCATTTTTATTGTTCAGGGTTATTGTTTGTAATAATTATTTTCTTGAAAATGTCAATTAAAGGTGCATAAACAATAAAATGGGATCTTATATGCAGTAGTCCTGATTTGATAATAATTATCCTGTGCCTTTCTGGAGACCCATCAAATCTAAGGATAGCTACTAACACATATCAAATTCTTTATGTTATACAAAAATTGCATGGCTAAACTGAAAATAATATTTTTTGTATCTTTTTTTTTCTATTAGCTGGTATTCTTTCTATTTGTCAATATAAATTATCTTTTATTCTAAGTCGGATAACAAGCAATAAATAGCATTAACAAGATAAATATAGAAAAGCTCATGAAGTTAATTGTGTTAAATAATAAAACAAAACAAAAAACTGATAGCAATAGATGGTAATAATAACATGGATATGCATGGCATGATGGCCTTACCTTCCAAGCCTGCAAGCTCATGTAAACATTTTCCACTGGGGTTCCTACAGGTCTTTAGGCAAGGTGCTCCACAGGGCTTGTAGTGCCACTCACACTCTCCTTCAGGGTTGTAGTAATCACAGAAGAGAGCTGGAAATACAAAGGACATTATTTTATTTAGAGAAGTATAATACAATTTTACTATGAAAAGTATTATGTATGCAGCCTGCAGCATAAGAGGGATAGAAGATCTCAAATAATGATGGGAATATGATACTCACGGCAGATATTGGGTGTTCTCCAAGAAACGCAGATTCCGGTTTCTCCGCAGGCCTGGGCATAAGCAGCAACAGCGGTACAGAAGCACTCACAGTCCCCACCAGAGTCACAAGCACAAGCGTCAGCCACACAAGCATCATAGTACTTGGATGGATCAACCTGTCAAAGTGAAGTATAGACAGTTTTTCTAACTATTATACTTAGCAACTTTAGGAACCTGTACACGCAGGCTTTTGTTCATGTCAGAACTGCTTCCCTCCCCTCATAAGTTAATAGGAGTACAAAAGCAGCCTAAAACAGGTTGATGAAGTTTAGAAGCAGACCAAATGTTGGTAAGAATGAAGTAACCTGCAAGTCAAAAGCATTTGTGAAGGAATTCAGAATGATCTCAGATGCATCTCAAACTGATCTCAAATGCAAGCTGAATGCACCTGAATGTTTGCTGCTTTTGCCCATTGATGAAAAACCCATGCTTCTGAATAAAAGCAACAGATTGGTGTATTGTCCCAAAAAACAACCCTACACACCACATGAATATCCCCTAGTCAGTTTTCAGGTGCACGTTTAGCCACTTCAATACCAGGCACTTTCGCCCCTTCCTGCCAGGACAATTTTCAGCGCTGTCACACTGTGAATGACAATTACGCGGTCATACAACACTGTACCCAAATCAAATTTTTATAGTTTTCTTCCCACAAATATATTTTTCTTTTGGTGGTATTTGATCACTGCTGGGTTGTTTTTTTTTTGCTAAACAAACTAAAAAAGACCGAAATTTTTGAAAAAAATAAAGTTTTCTTTGTTTCTGTTATAAAATGTTGTTTTCTCCTTCACTGGCTGGCACTGGTGTGGCTGCAATGATGGGCCCTGATGAGGCGGCATTGTTGGGCACTGATGAGGTGGCACTGATAAGGTGGCACTGAAGGGCACTGATGAGGAGACACTGATATGTAGAATTGATGGGCACCAATAGGTGGCACTGATATGCAGCACTGATGGGCACTAATAGGCTACACTGATATGCGGCACTGATGGGCACTGATAGGTGGCACTGATGGGCACTGATAGTTGGCACTGATGGGCACTAATAGGCAACACTGATGGGCACTAATAGGTGGCATTGATAGGCGGCACTGATGGGCACTGATAGGCGGCACTGATATACACTGATAGGTGGCACTGATGGACACTAATAGATGGCACTGGTTGGGCAACACTGATGAGGAGATACTGACAGGCATTACTGATTGACATCTGAAGGGCACTGACAGACATTACTGATGGGGCACTGATTGGCACTGTTATGGGCAATGATTGGCACTGTTATGAGCACTGACTGGCGTTCTTGATGGGGCACAGACTGGCAGCTGATTGGCACATCTGATGGGGGCTGTACTGATAATCAATGTGCTGATCATCAGTACAGACCCCCCTCTGATAGGGAGAGCCGCCGATCGGCTCCTGGCAATACAGAGAAAAGTCATTGATAAAAAATAAAAAAATGCGTAGGGGTCCCCCCAAATTCAATTACCAGGCCCTTCAGGTCTGGCATGGATTTTAAGGGGAACTCCACGCCAAATTAAAAAAAGTTCTCCCCAAAAATCCATACCAGACCCTTTATCTGAGCACGCAACCTGGCAGGCCACAGGAAAAAAGGGGAGCACCCCCCTCCTGAACCCTACCAGGCCACATGCCCTCAACATGCGGAGGATGCTTTGGGTGTCTGTGACCCCTCAAAGCACCATGTCCCCATGTTGATGGGGACAAGGGCCTCATCCCCTCAACCCTTGCCCGGTGGTTGTGGGGGTCTGCGGGCGGGGGGCTTATCGGAATCTGGAAGACCCCTTTAACAAAGGGGACCCCCAGATCCCGGGCCCCCCCTATGTGAATTGGTAAGGGGTACATTGTACCCCTACCATTTCACTAAGAAAGTGTAAAAATAAAAATGAAATAAAAAAAAAAATTCCAGCGGCGGCAATCCACTCTCGGTATCCTGCGATGAGTGATCTTCTCTCTGGGGTCCAGCAATGGATGATCTCTCCTCTCCGGGGTTCAGGCTCCAACGATGATGTCCAGCGCAGCGAGGAACAGCACTCTTCACAGGAGCGGAGACACCCCGGGAATGACGCGGCTTCAGCCAGTGACAGCTCTTAAGTAGCTGAGGGCGGGGCCACCCATCCCGTGACCCCGTTCCCCTCTGACGCAAGGGGAAACCCGTGCTTTCCCAGTGACGTGTGGGTGACCCCGCCCCCCTCTGATGCAATGGAAAACTGTGTTACATACCTTTTGTATCACTTGACCCTCCCTCCTAGATTGTAAGCTCTAAAGAGCATGGTCCTCTGATTCCTCTTCTAGCAAATTGTATTGTAATTGTACTGTCTGCCCTCACGTTGTAAAGTGCTGTGCAAACTGTTGGCACTATATAAATCTTGTATAATAATAATAATAATAAACAAGTTATATAATTGTTATCCACACCTGAGCATGGCAAGCAGAGAAGACCAGACTATTGATGATGTTACATTTTCTCTGTGCCCAGGATTTCCTGTATGGGTTGGCAGTGCAGGCATCTTTGGGTACATTGGCATCTGGACATGACTGAGAGATTTTCCAGCTATTGCCAAACTCAGCAACATCTCCAACTACAGATTGGCTCCTTGTTGTAAAGTCATTGTTTCCATTTCCATCATAATTACCACACAAACCGCAAACCTTGCCCTGTAAGCAAAAAAAGCATCAGTACTTAGTTCATCATTGAATTAATTATTTTTGCATCATTCTTTTTAACATTACAGGAATTTTTGTTTAGCCTAAATGAGCTGAAATTAAGTTTAAAGATTACAGAAATTAAAGGAATCCCTGAAGCTTAAACAGGCAGATTTAAGACACAAAATGAATGTGGCTTGGTATTTAGTAAAACAAAAATTCATTGTAGTTGTTAAACACAAGCAATGCAAGTACTTGAATTCGACTTGATAGAAGTTCATGTACAGCAGAGCTCAGGCTGAGAAAAGTAAAATCAGCACAATAAGCCAATCAGCTATGCTGCAGAGTTCATGTGATAACAAGAAACGTGCTGAGATGAGGAGAGAGCAGAGATGAGCTCATCAGTCTACTGCTTCATTTTACTGTCCACTCACAGGTTAGGGGAGGCACACAACCTGTAAAGTTACTGAACTACAGCAAATGAAATTATTCGTCTGTTTGCCCTGCCAGGCAAGGCTATGCTTTGTGGCAGAGCTGTGTAAACCTCAAGACTGGATGGGCAGAAATAAAAATCCATTTCCTCCTGTTTCAGATTGTCTGGAGTTTAGCTTTAATATGTACAAAAAATATGTACAAATAATATGTACAAATATTGAGTGAAATTATCTCTGTTTGCATCAGGGGCGGATCCAGGGGGGGGCAACGGGGCAATTGCACCCCCCGAGAAAATATTACTGACTCTGAGGCTGAGAGCTCCCCGGGTAGCCATAGCCACGGTCGGGACAACTCACAGCCATTCTCAGCATGAGAAACTGCTCATAAACTTCAGACTGCACTCTCCGCCCCCCTGTACCTCCCCCAGCAGTTTTCAGCCTCTCTCCTGCAGGCTGCTGCTTGAGTGGGAGGGCGGGGGTGTGCCTTTTCTCCAGAGGTCATGCTCGTCTGGAAGAGGGAGCCATGTGATCAACTGCAGTGCTGAGCAGAGGGAGCCGAGTGAAAGTTCCTGGAGGTGAGCTCTGCTGCTAGCACTACATTGTGGATATGTTTACAGGCACCTCTATGCTGCATCTGCTGAGTAAGCTCTCCTAACCCCCCCCCCCCCCAGTGTAAGCTCTCCTGATCCCCCCAATGTAAGCTCTCCCGACCCCCCCCCAGTGTAAGCTCTCCTGATCCCCCCAGTGTAAGCTCTCCTGACCCCCCCCCAGTGTAAGCTCTCCTGATCCCCCCAGTGTAAGCTCTCCTGACCCCCCCCCCCAGTGTAAGCTCTCCTGATCCCCCCAGTGTAAGCTCTCCCGACCCCCCCCCAGTGTAAGCTCTCCTGATCCCCCCAGTGTAAGCTCTCCTGACCCCCCCCCAGTGTAAGCTCTCCTGACCCCCCCCCCCCCCCCAGTGTATGCTCTCCTGATCCCCCCCAGTGTAAGCTCTCCTGATCCCCCCCAGTGTAAGCTCTCCTGATCCCACCCAGTGTAAGCTCTCCTGATCCCCCCAGTGTAAGCTCTCCTGATCCCCCCCCCCCAGTGTAAGCTCTCCTGACCCCCCCCAGTGTATGCTCTCCTGATCCCCCCCAGTGTAAGCTCTCCTGATCCCCCCCCAGTGTAAGCTCTCCTGATCCCACCCAGTGTAAGCTCTCCTGATCCCACCCAGTGTAAGCTCTCCTGATCCCCCCAGTGTAAGCTCTCCTGATCCCCCCAGTGTAAACTCTCCTGACCCCCCCCCAGTGTAAGCTCTCCTGACCCCCCCCCCCCAGTGTATGCTCTCCTGATCCCCCCCAGTGTAAGCTCTCCTGATCCCCCCCAGTGTAAGCTCTCCTGATCCCCCCCCCAGTGTAAGCTCTCCTGATCCCCCCAGTGTAAGCTCTCCTGATCCCCCCAGTGTAAGCTCTCCTGACCCCCCCCCCCCAGTGTAAGCTCTCCTGACCCCCCCCCAGTGTATGCTCTCCTGATCCCCCCCCAGTGTAAGCTCTCCTGATCCCCCCCAGTGTAAGCTCTCCTGATCCCCCCCCCCAGTGTAAGCTCTCCTGATCCCCCCCCCAGTGTAAGCTCTCCTAATCCCCCCAGTTTAAGCTCTCCTGATCCCCCCCCCAGTGTAAGCTCTCCTGATCCCCCCCAGTGTAAGCTCTCCTGTTCCCCCCAGTGTAAGCTCTCCTGATTACCCCCCCCCCCCAGTGTAAGCTCTCCTGATCCCCCCCAGTGTAAGCTCTCCTGATCCCATCCCCCAGTGTATGCCCTCCTGATCCCCCCCCCAGTGTAAGCTCTCCTGATCCCCCCCAGTGTAATCTCTCCTGATCCCCCCCTAGTGTATGCCCTCCTGATCCCCCCATTGTATGCCCTCCTAATCACTCCCACCCCAGTGTAGGCTCTCCTGATCGCCCCCAGTGTGTGCCCTCCTGGTCCCCCCCCCCAGCGCGTGCCCTCCTGGTCCTTCCCAGCGTGTGCTGTTCTGACCCCCCAGCGTGTGCCGTTCTGGCCCCCCAGCATGGGCCGTTTTTACCCCCCAGCGTGTGCCGTTTTTACCACCCCCCCCCTGGTGACACATAGTCCTTTGCTCTTCTGATCCCTGTACACTGCTCTTCATCCTAATGACCCCTGTCCTCTGCCTTGCTGTTCCCTGCACACTGCTCCACATCCTACTGACCTCTGTACACTGTATTATACATTAAATTCAGTTATTTTATGGCAGTGCCCCTCCCGAGACTAGACTCTGGATCCGCCCCTGGTTTGCATAAAGTTACTATTGGTAATTTTCACACAACACTTTTGCAATAATACTGTAGAACTTGATGTTTTACCTCAAACTCTTTGCTGAGCTTGATAAATATGCTTGTCTTTCTGTCCCACATCAGGATGAGCCCATTGTCAGCCTCAATGATGAGGTAGATACCCATGTGCCGGACCATGTAGGGCACAACTCCTCCGATACCCCTTTCCACCACTTCAATGTGCTCCTCAGTAAGAACAAGTTCATAGTTCTGTTAATGGAAATATAGGCACGTCAGAGAGTAAAAAGACAAAATTAAAACAAATTTCTTTATTACATTACTGATATTTTGATATAGATGATAATGATAATAAGTCTTTTACCTCCATGAAGACTTTAATACTCTTAGAGCATGTTGTTCCTGTGGTGCCACATGGGATGTTCTCAGTGATGACACGGAAGGTGCTGCTGTTTGCAGCCTGGCCACAGTGATCCTAAAATGCCATAAGGGAGCATGAAATAATACAATAAACCTACAAGTATCATAATGCATAATGAAGTGGAACTAAAAACTCTTTTAATCAGCAATTTATAATCCTTATTATGCTACTGTTATGAAGGTATATTATATCAACTTGTTTATCTACTTCTTAAGTTGCTTCCTGGTTTCTGGCGTAGGACAAAATACATCTCATTAGACTTCATAGTAATTTTTTTTCAAGTGGAGGAGGGGAGGAGGGGTTTTCTCAGCTTAGCGCGCCAACCTGTCTGCATTCCAGGAAGTGAATGCTACATGAATCATCTGCCCTTACTCAAGATGGCTGTGACTAGAAATGCTAGGGGGTGTTTTTCAATGAAATTTCCAACAAAATGTAGCATGAAGACATGAATGGATGGGTGAGTTTGCTTTACTATTAAAATTTTTTATAAAATAGCATTTTAAGTTTGTGGTGCTATGATAAAGTTGAGTTACATTTTGAGCAACCTTTGGGCCAGGTATTCAACTGTGCACCAAGAATGTCTTTTGCATTTTGAGAGTCTCAATATATTTCAGGAAATTATAGCTTAGGCATCATTGACCAGTGTTTAAATTAGAACTTTTTGTAAAGCAATGAGCACCCCTTACAGTGTGAGCCCTTACACACAGTTTTCTGGAAACTTTTAGTTACATTAGTTATAGGAATGTCTACTGAAATTAGCTTGGACTTTGCTAGCAAGTGGCAGCTTATGCAGCAAGAGAAGGGAATGTTTGGAGTGAACCTGCATAATTTGGCTTTAAAATAATGTTACATATAAGATGCCCGCACACCTATCATTTCCTTTTAAAATGTAATAAATTTGTATGTTTATTCATTTTTTTTTTTTTTTTGAGTGGAGTTTTTGGATTATTTTCCCTATAGTTTTTTTTCCTGCTATACGGAGTTCGATTTTCTCTCTCCTTCTGCCAATGTGACAACAATTTTACCAGAGAGGAACAATTTCTAACAAGGACACAGACAACAATAAAAGGCTGATGATGATTGTAACTTTCCCAATCTCCCCTAAAAAAGCTTTTGCTGAAAATAAACTTTAAACATTTAGATCTCCTTTTACTTGTAGTGTCTCTCTAAGGAAAGAATGAAGATATATTTTGTCTTGCTGGTGTTTAGGAATGCTGGCACAAAATATTACCATCCTGGAGTGTGTAGTATGCTTAGAAAAATTGCTGCTCTCCAAGTCTATGTTGTTAATGTGTGTCAGATGGCCTCAGCATTGCACCACTCTACAAGCTACGCCTTTGACTTGTTTCGCTTAGGGTTGCCTCCTGCCTGGGTTTCACCTGGACAGTCCAGGTTTTAAATAATTTGACTGGGTTTCCGTCTGCCTGAGACCCAGGCACATTATTATTCAGAATGGACTGTGATGGGACCGTCAGCAGGGGAATATTAACCAGTGACAAGTCTGTCCTGCATCTCACAATGTCCCACCCGGCCATCTCATGTATGTCTCCCCTCCCCACTGGCAGCTTGTTTGATTTACAGCAGAGCGTACTGAAGCAGCCTCCTCCTCCTTCTTGGTTCTGTTTACACACACAGGAGGAGGGGGGAGGAGGGAAATGTGCTGATCTGAGGTCTGTAGAAAATTTTATAATATACTCTGTAGATAGACAGGGGAGGGGGACAGAGTGACTCAGAAGGGGAACAAGTTAAAAAATATGTACACTTGGCGGAGTGATTGGGGGTTCGGAGGTTAAGAAGATATGTGTTGGGGGGGGGGTTATCAGGGGAGATGGCTTATCCTAGAAGTGTGGGTTGAACTTGAAATCTGTCTCTCCCATCTTGCACAAGCCTTCTCCCAAAGTGCCCCCCAGCACATATCAAACCCCCCCACTAGAACTAGCCCTTTCCCCTCCCAAAGCACCCCCAGCACATATCTGACCCACCCATCCCTCCCCGCTAGCACTTCCCCCCCCTCCAAAAGCACACCACCAACACATATACAACTCCCCCCTGCTAGCACTAGCCCTCTCCCCTCCCAAAGCACCCCTCAAGAACATATCCAACATCTTTATCCCCCTGCTAGCACAAGTATTCTCCCCTTCCAAAGCACCCCCTAGCACATATTGTATCTTCTTACCCCTCTCCCCCTAAATCAAAGAGATGCTGGCTGCCACAGAGGGGATGATCATTGCATCTGGGACCCCGGCACTCCCAAAAGATGCAGGGCATTTTCCACAGATGCCCACGCTATCACCCTTCTGCTAGGCAAGTTAGTGGAGACAAGTGCCAAAACTTGTTCCAGCACTTGGCTCCAGGACTCTGCCTGGATTCATGGGACACTGGGATTTTGTTCAAATATCAGGTGAGGCCCACGAAAATGGGACATTTGGGAGGTATGTTTTTGTATTAGAAGAGAGGAGAGGAGTCATGCTTGGGGGGGGGTTGTATTGGGAGGGGGAATTGGGGTTGGAGGACTTGTGATGGAACCAGAGAGAGGATTTATTTAGGACGGCCTTGGAGGAAAGAGGATTTGTGCTGGAGAGGATGAGAGGAGAGGATTTGTTCCAGGATGGGGAGCATTTTGTGCTGGAAGGGGGAATTTGGAGGAGTGGATTTGGACTGGGAGTGGGATTTATGCTTGGGGGGATTTGGCGGTGGGGTATTTGTGTGCTGGGATGAGGAGTTGTGCTAAGAGGGGGATTTTTAAGAGAGAGGGTTTGTGCTAGAAGTGAGATTTTTTTTGGGGGGGTGGGAGGGGGAGGAGGAGGATTTGGAGAGTTTTTTTTTGAGGGGGGGGGGTATTTAAAATGGAATGGGGGCTGTACTTGGAGGGAGGATTTGGTGGGTGGAAGAGGACTTATTCTGAGAGGGGTACTGGGGGGAAGGAGGGTTTGTGCTGGTAGGGGAAGAGGATTTGTATTAGGAGGGGGAATTGAGGGGGGTGGGGATAAGTGCTAGGATGGGAAAAAAGAGGGGATTGTGCTCGGACTGGTGATTTTGAAGATGTGGTGCAGGACTTGTGCTAAGGCAGGGGGAAGAAGATTTGTTTTGGGGGAGAATTGTTCTGGGAGGGGGAGAAATTATATTTGGTGGTTGAGTGAGCATTAAGTTTATTGCTGTATTTTTATTTATTTTTTTTGCAGAAAAGGGAGTGGAAATTTTTGTCAAGAGGTATTTATTACGTTTTTGGAAAACATACAGGTATTTTTAATGAAAGAGTAAAGTGGGGGAGAGTATTGCTTGGGGGGGGGGGGGGGGGGTGTTGTGCACTTTCCTTACCCCTACACTGTATATTACACACCCCTGACTCCTGCACTCTTTTTTTGTACTCATGACTCCTGCTATGCATCACACACTCCTTTCCCCTGCATTCTGTACATTAAATATTCCTGACCCCTGCATTCCATGTACAACATTCACAGTATAGCCACACCCACTGTTCAATGTGGCGCGCTAGACTCTACGCATTACTCCTCTCCTTAGAGCACTCAAAAGTGTCCCAGGTCTTTTACAAGCTTATATACTCTTTACACTCCAAAAAAAAAAAAATGCTATGTGCACCTGAAGTGTTCGGGTTTGGCTTGAAGAAAAAGGTGGCAGCCCTAGGTTCGCTCCACCCACTGGGCCTTTGCCATAGAGGTGTGGTGGAGTGGTGTAAGGCTGAGGTCATCTCACACACGTAAATAACACAGACTGGACATGGAGAGCGTAAATTTTTTTAAGCCTTAATCATTTAGATGTACGTATAGTGTTACTGATAGATTCAAGATTTTAAGTAATAACTAAAAATGGTGATAATAATTAAAATAATAATAATAATATAGATGTCTTGGAGATCACTTTACCTGGGCAAGTATGTATTCACAGTCTCCACTAAAGCTGTAGCTTTTAGCATCAAAGGTAGTATAGTGTCCATCTCCATACACAGCACATGTAGCCAGGCATGGGTTTTGGGTACACTGCCACATCCTATTCTTACAAGTGCTGTGTAGAAAAATAAAAACAAATTAGATTTGTTCAGCCAGTTGAACTTTGAATGCAGTTTACTTTGCATACTAGCATTCATTTTTTATACCAGGTGTTGCATTTCATTTTAACTTGTTCCCCTGGCTGGTAAGTAGCATCATTGTGAACACATGGACAGTCGTCTTCTTTAATGCAACCTCCTTTTCCATCTGCAACCAGACCAGCAGGGCACACACAGCCAGAGACACATTTGGCACTGTACTGTATAAAATAAATACCAAATGTCAAAATTAGGATAAAGGAAATTCACATTTATTTCACATACATTCAGATTGCCATTATTACTTTCTTCCCATATTTTGCTGTGCAGAGTTTAGAAGACTTACACAAGCCATATCCAAGGTCTGGCAGCTTTTCTGGCACTCTGAACCTTTGGTGCCAACTGTGGCATTCTTGCAGTCAAAGTAAACCATTGGAGATTTGCAGGCTGAGAAGACAATGCAAAAAAATGATGTATAGATATATTAATAATATTGCACTACCTTGGGTATTAAATTTATTATTATATTCTGTATTACAGAATAGAAAATTTAATGGTAAGTTTGGTATAAAAGAAGTGCTCTATATGATTTGGCAAACATATTATTAATATTTCTTATTATATTACACAACGCAATGCAAAAAATTATGCATTTAGTATATTAAAAAAATCTAGACAATATACAATATATACAGACATGAGACATGGGAGAAGAACATGTCCTTGCTTGAACTAGCTTGCTGAAGAAATTGGAGTCTTGGCAGAGAATGAAAAGGTCTTTGGCCAAGACCAAAACCTTGTGAGGCCATAGGGTAAATCTCTGTTAGATTGTTTAGTGTGGAAGGAATTAATGTAGAATTGTGCAAGTTACTACAGGGTGAAACTAGACATTTCCTGGATGTGAGGTCTGAGGCAAGAGTAACAGCAGGTCAATGCATTTGTGGGGTAGGAATAACAAAACATATAAAAAAAATGGAGGGGTATTTGTAAAGTAGAGAGGGGTAATGAGAGGCAATGCTCCTCATGTGAGTTATAACTGCACATCTCAAGGCTCAAGCCTCGTACACACGTCCGAGTTTCTCGTCGTAAAAAACACGTCGTTTTTTTCGACGAGATTCTTGTTAAGCTTGTCGATTTTCTCGTCAAGCTTTCCATGCGTACACACTGACATTTCCCAATTTCCTCGTTGTTCTCCGCGGTCACGTCCAGCACGCACGACGGCACTATAAAGGGGAAGATCTTTTTTCTTGGCGCCACCCCTTGGGCTGCTTTTGCTGATCTCGTGTTACCGCGTGTGAAGTAAAAGTTTGGGAAGAGACGATTCGCGCTTTTCAGTCTTCGTACTTTTCAGATCGTTTTCTGCGGTTCAGTTTGTGCTTTTGGGTTCGTATCTTGACTTTCAGGGCGTCTAGGCAGGTCGTATCTGTTTTACAGTGCGTTCTTGCCTGTTCGTTTCTGTTTTTCAGTTCGTTATTCATAGGCCTTGCTGTTCTAAAGTGCGTTCTGTTCTGTACGTTCTGATAAGACGACCGTTTCCTAGCCATGTCGCCTGGACGTTCTCGTCGTCGAGTTCGTGCTGTGCGTGCGCTTGGTGTTGGTCTGCTTGTTTTGGACCAAGACCAGTCCATGAATGGTGTGAGGAGGAGTTCATGGACCAAGAATTGGTTGCTCCAGCGGGACCAATTCTGCCACATGCCTCTGCTGCGGGAGATCGTCGAGAATAATCCTGAGGACTACAGGAATTTTCTGCGGATGTCTGACCCCGTTTTTCAGGAACTGTTGGCTTTGGTGTCCCCCTATATTACCAGGCAGGACACCGTTATGCGGGAAGCCATCAGTGCTGAGCAGAGGCTCATCGCCACCTTACGGTACCTGGCGACAGGGAGAAGTCTTCAGGACTTGAAGTTCACGACAGGCATCTCCCCCCAGGCTCTGGGCCTCATAATCCCAGACACCTGTTCTGCCATTATACAAGTCCTGCAGGAGGACTATATTAGGGTAAGTTTTCTCCATTAACATCACATTTTATGTATTACATGTATGCTAATGTATTGTATTTCTTTCATCCTTCCCTAATTACCATGATTGTAATATGCTGAGAATGTCCCCTTTGTCCTCATGTATGCCTGAAGTTTAGATTGCCCCTTTTTTCTCCTCCATGCATATTTCCCTTCACTAACCTTTCCAGCAGGGGCGCCTGTTGCTCCAAATGTTTGGGGGTTCAAACCCCAATTTATGAAATAAACGTCCTCCTTTTTTGCTCTGGTGCCTATTAAACGCCCCCATTTGTTCCCTCCAATGCAGCCATTTTGTCCCCTCCAATGCAGCCATTTTGTTCCCTCTAATGCAGCCATTTTGTCCCCTCCAATGCAACCAGTTCCCCCCCAGCCCTGCACTTACCTTCTTGTGGTCAGCGCCATCCTTCTTCTGTCCTTGATGTCTTCTCCTTCCCTTGATGTTGCATCAGCCAATCATGTTACCATTAAACAGACTTGGTGAACATGATTGGCAGAGCAGCCTGTCAGTGTTTACCCAAGGAATGCCCCCCCCCCCTGCGTCCCCTATTTAACTTTTCTGCAGCCAATTACATCCCTCAGGCTGTAATGTGCAAGACAATTTTCCTTACTGTTTCTGATCTGCAATTTTAAGCCCATAAATGCCGCAGTTCTTCATATGTCGGTCGCTTAACAGGGGGCCATCCACCTGAATAGTGGGCGGCATAGACAATACATAGGTTAATGCAAGGCATAAACCTATGTATTGTTCTGAGTGACGGGCACAGGAGAGAGGGGGCAGTGCTCCAGCGCCCACTCTGGACGCACCGCCACTGCAATGCTATCCTGTGGCCAAACACATCTACCCCCCCCTCCCCATTATAATTTATTAATGGACCATCATAGGGGGTGATGAATATGATACATGAGCCTTCCATTATACTTATTTAAAATACCTTAATAAACGTAGACTTTGCTTGATGTTGGCCTCTAATGTATTTTCTTAGAATATACTTGTAATGTTTGATTTGTGTATTCTAATATTTTTTCATCTTGTTTGACTCCACAGCTTCCTTCCACGCCACAGGAATGGCAGACTGTGGCATCGGAGTTTGCCACGCGGTGGGACTTCCCCAACTGCGGTGGTGCTATAGACGGGAAGCACGTCCACATCGTGCCGCCACCCCGTTCTGGGTCCTACTACTTCAATTACAAGGGGTTTCATAGCATTGTGCTGATGGCGGTGGTGTCAGCACGGTATGAATTCCTCTATGTTGATGTAGGGAAGAATGGCCGGATGTCCGATGGGGGATCCTTCATCCAGACGGAGTTTGCCCTCCGTCTCCAGAGTGACGACCTTGCATTGCCACCGGATGCAGGGAATATTGAAGGACTCCCCTTTGTTTTTTTGGCTGATGAAGCCTTCGGGCTCGGACCACATCTTATGAGGCCATTTCCTCAGAGGACCCTGACCCCAGAGAAGAGGGTGTTCAATTACCGGCTGGCCAGGGGCCGAAGAGACGTTGAAAATGCCTTTGGCATAATGGCCAGCCGGTTCCGCCTTTTTAGGACTCCCATCCACTTGGCGGACTACAAAATAAACTATGTAGTGTTATGCTGCTGTGTGCTACACAATTTTCTTTGCCGCAAATCGAATTCATATATGGCCTCAGTTTTGCCTGAGGCTGGACTTTCCCCTGATAATCCCCTGCCGGGCCTGGAATCTGCCCGTGCTGGCTTGCCCCCCCAAAATGCCCGTGATGTTCGGGACAAATACATGGACTATTTCACGGGTAGGGGGGCAATTCCTATGCCAGGCTATGTCTAAAGATTGCTGTCTAACGATCCAAATAAAAATCTTGTTTAAACTTCTAACTTTTCTTGGTTTCCTGTCTCCTAGTTTGTCTTAGTGCATTTGTAGTGCCAAGTGTATTTTCCTTTAGTAAATACCAACCATTTCACTATGTATCCTTAAAAAATGTACCAAATAAGGTTAGAGCATATTAGAAAAAGAAGCTACACATTGTTTGTGTTCAAATCTTTTACTATGTGCAAATTCACACACTTTTTTTTTTTATTTTTACATTTTTTGTTTGCCTGGCCACAAACCGGCAATTGTTTTCTTAGGAAAATACAAAAACAACAGTTGCATTCCAAAAATTACAAAATTGGATACCTCGGAGCAATCTGAGACATTCACTTACACAAACTATGTCTCTATGTGCCCGTCCTAATATGGGGTCCTGCCACCCCTTGCCCAGCCCAAAATTGAATATGCACACAATTGGGATTATTTTCCTATAGGGATTTTAGACTCCTGATCCCTATTGTCAACATGTGCTATCTGCCATCAGGATTGATCAGTGGACGTGTTTTGGGGGTGCAACCCCTTCCTCAGTTCACCTACTTTAGATACGAGGAAGGGGTTGCACCCCCAAAAGACGTACATGGATATCCCCTGATGGCAGATAGCACATGTTGACACACTGTGTGCAGATTCAATTTTTGGCTGGTTTGATTGTCAAAAAGTTTTTTAAAAGTTGAAGAACAAACATGAGAAAAAAGGGGGTTGGGATGCCTTATTGAATTCTCCCCAAAACATCGAGAATGTCTTTAAATGTTTGATCCATCACATGTATTCTTTCTTTAATTTTGTCCAGTTCCGTGCTACATTCCATCACTTGCTGGATGAGGCGGAGGGCACTGTCAGCAGAGAAACCTGTACTATCCTTCACCCCAACATTCACATCCCCTAAAAACAAATTAAAAAGGTATTATAACTCTGCAGGCCTACCTCTCTTACCTGAAGCTGTGGTGACAGATACTGACCTGTTGTGGTGACCAGTTCCACAACGTCATCCACCTCTCCTTCCTGCACTTCTCCTTCCTCCACCTCAACTTCCTCTACATCCTTCGTTTGTGGGTCTTTGGGAGTTTGGGGTTGTTGTGAAGCTGTGGGGTTCTTGTGCTCCCTTGAGTGTCCTCCTCCCAGTCTTCTCTCCCCTATGAGAATCAAACAAAAGGTAGAGTTATCACACAGAAATTCTCTATGTTAAACAAAAAAACAGGCTAAATTGCTTGGAAGTGGGGTACAAGTGTGTGTTTGGGCGGAATTTAAAGATGAATGCATTATTTCTGACCAAGAATATGCTTAGTATTCACCTTTGTCTGTCATTTTTTAGACATGTAGGCAACACAAAAATTCTCTGAAGCACCTGTGTGGGACACCCAAAAAAGGCGGGTCTGGTGGCCCACACTATAGTGCTCCAAAGTACAGATGTGGAAGCAGCTGCTGAGTGTCCTCTCCTTTACACTGACAAAAGTTTGCATTTCATTCTCTTTACAAACACATCATCTAGCCTAAAACTTTGTGCCCCAAATTTGCGAAAAAATGGCAGATGTCTAATTACTTTTGTGGCTGTAAAATAATCCAAAACAGCGGATAGTGGCCGAACGAAGTGTCTGTAACGTAACGAACGATTACTGTGCCCAACCAAGTTCAAAGTATAAAATTTTGGAAGGGAGTCCAATAAGAAAAACAAAAAAAAACAGCAACATGTCAGTTTAGAAAAGATTAATAGCATAAAAGTGTACATTTTACTTACTTTTTGCGAGCATTCTCTTAATGCTCCTTAACTGCTCTGGCTCCCTCAGTTTGAGGTCTGACCACCCTTTCTGAGCTGCTCATTTAAGCGTTTCACCCCGAAATTCGTCTTCAGACTCTTCACGACTTTAGTGAGGATTTTGGCCTTCCTTCTATTTGGTTTGCTATACGGCCCATGCTTTGCGTCATAATCAGACTTGAGCAAGATGTCCACCATCTCCGCCATCTCCGCAAAAGACATAGTCGATGCCTTGAATCTCCTCCTTGATCGTGACGTTTCCTCGGTCTCCGGGCTTGTCTCCTCCTCGTTAGTTGCGGAATTATCAGACACCTGCTGTAACTCCGCCATATCTGTCTGCGCGCCGAAAGAGAAGGGGCGGGGAAAAGATGTTAGTTAGAACGTCATGGGCGGGCGACGTGTGCGGAGCGACGTGTTCGAACTTTGACAAATGCGTGGTGTGTATATAGCAAACACACATGTGACTATAGTACGTTCGGTGTGCGGAGAGAGGAGTTCAAGTGACGGACGTGCGAACAAAGGTATGTGATTTTGTGACTTGTACAAATTGTTGGCCTATACTGTTTTGAGAATGTTCTAGGATATATATGGTGACTACGATGTTAAGGAGGTTAGACTGTTTGCCTCACATTAGTTATATATTATTTCTTAAACTTGCAGATACAATATGAATGTCTTTATTAGCGACAAAGAGTTCCTGGCGGAATTTATTGACCGGGTAAGGGAGCTGCCCGCTCTGTGGGAGTCGAAAAACCCCATCCATAAAAAAAGAGGGGTGAGAAAAGCAGCGCTGGAGAAGCTGCTCCCATTTGTGCAGACCAAGGTGCCCACAGCCACAGCAAAACAAGTGGACACTAAAATTGGGAGCTTGAGAGGCACCTACAGGACTGAACGCTCTAAGGTCCTGGCTTGTCAGAGGTCAGGAGCAGCAGCAGGTGATGTGTATGTCCCGATTTTGTGGTACTACAGCAGGATGTCCTTCCTGGATGACCACATTGAGGCAAGGCCATCACTCTCCACTCTTCCCCCCAGACTTCCCTGCAGCCAACCTGAGCCTTCTCTGGAGCAAGAGGAGGCAGCCATCCTGGATGATCCTGATTTGGCCATCTGGAGCCAGGTATAGTATTAAATGAAAATGTATTGGGATAAAATTAATGTTTGACAAATATGTCAAGATGAGAAACATACAATATTTTGGGTTCCACAAGTGAAATCAAGATCTCGAGACATTAGTCTGCACTTAATTGGGTGCTAAATAGTCAATCTGATGTAGGTGTAAATTAGAAAAAATGATTTCTGGATTTACATTCTAATTGCTTCAATCATGTTTATAAAGTTTGATGCAAAGATTAAAACAAGGATGAAATCAGCCAGGAGGAGGGTCTGGAAACTGTCAGGCAGGAGGAGGAAGGGCCCAGTGGCAGCCAGGAGGTGGCAGGGCCCAGTGGCAGCCAGGAGGTGGTAGGGCCCAGTGGCAGCCAGGAGGTGGCAGGGCCCAGTGGCAGCCAGGAGGTGGCAGGGCAAAGGAGAAGCACCAGATCCCAGGTGCCTCCCATCCGGCTTCCCAAAAGAGGCAGGAGGGACAGGACCACCAGTGAGGCAGCAATGGCCCTTATTAAAGAGGCCCATGCCACCCTCAAAGAGCCCACATCCCCTGAAGAGGCCATTGCCGGCCTAGTGGAGGCAAAGTTCAAGGTGATGAGCATGGAGCAACGCCTCCTATGCGAGCCCCTGCTCATCACCTTGCTCAACAAGGGGGTGATGGAAAAAATTACCCCCAATACCGCCATTTGTGAGGTGGCACAACTGTCCCAACCTCAACCTCCTCCTCCACCTCCACATTCTTCTTCCGCCCCAACCCCTTCTCCTCCACCTCCACCTTGTTCTTCCGCCCCACCCCCTTCTCCTCCACCTCCACCTTGTTCTTCCGCCCCACCCCCTTCTCCTCCACCTCCACCTTGTTCTTCTGCGCCACCCCCTTCTCCTCCACCTCCTCCTCCTCCTGACAGGAGTACCCCTCCAGTGGCCCAGCCTCCAGCCAAACGAAGAAGGAAGGCTGCAGGGAAGGCTTCAGGAAAGGTTGCAGGGAAGGTTGCCAGGAAGACGAGGAAGTGATGGCCTTGCTTCATTGTGGTCAGACAGAAGGCAGCCTGTTGTAGTACCACACACTTGGGACATATATATCACCTGCTGCTGTTCCTGACCTCTGGGAGGCCAGCATCAGATTGTGTTCAGAAATGTTGGCCTTCTCAAGCTCCCAATTTTAGTGTCCACACAGGGTTGCTGTGTGCTCTGGGGTCCCTGGGATGCACAAATGGCAGCAGCTTCTCCAGCGCTGCCTTCTCTTTATTTTAGTTCAAACATGAATAAATGTTATTTTTCTTTAAGTTCATACTTGACTATGTGTATTTGTAAAAATGTAAAATCTAGCTTTGGAGTAAGCAGATACATTTGACTGACAAAAAAAGGGACAGATAACAACCCCCCAAAAAAATAACTAAATCGTGTTTCCCAAAAAAGTGTGTAAAATTTTAATAATATATATTAAAAGATTCAATGGGAGATCACTACCAAAACATTGCGAAATTACAATTAACATCAGTTAGAAAAAGAACACATTTTTAAATATTCCTAAAAACTTGCACGATATAATACACATAAATCTTCTTAAGAGCAACAAGAAAATGTTAAAAAAAGATAGTCATAACTCTGTGTGAATATCAGCAGCAAAAGAAGTTCATTCGTTTGGATTAATGTCACATTCTAACGAAGATTTCAATGCACAACATTTAAACGATGCAAAAATTTGGAGCGTGACGAATGTGCTATCTCCATTACGAAGGCTTGTTTTACCAGAAGATGCGCTCCCGTCTCATAGTTGCTTGTGAGCATGCGCGCTTTTGGAAGAGTCGTAAAAGCATACACACGAACCATTTTCTCGTCACAAAACAGCCCGACGAGAAACACGACGAGGAAATCTGGAATCCTGACGAGAAAATAGAGAGCAGGTTCTCTATTTTCTCGTCGAGATTCACGGCAATTTTCTCGTCGTAAAACCATACACACGAACGGTTTTCTCTACAAAAAAGCTCACGCGGCACTTTTCTTGTCGGTTTTGGACGAGAAACTCGGTCGTGTGTACGAGGCTTCAGTGGGAAGCACCTGTGCAAAATGAAATGTCGAACAGTCTAGGCAATGCAGGGGGCAGAGTACAGGAGCAGGGGGCAGAGTAGAAATAGAAGACTTTTAAGAAGGGCCAAAAATAAAGTTACAGCAAGTTGGGAAGGCTGCCTGATGTTATTTTAGTGCTATTATGATTTTTTTTTCTTATATATATATGAACGTTACCTGTTTCAACACTTCCAATGCAGCTTAATTTTCCCTGAGCGCAAGTGCTATAAATGAAAGAGTACAACAGAAACATTATTGCAAATATAATAGGGTATCATTTGATACTAAAAGTCATATGTACCAACAAGGAAAAATTGAGTGGCTTCATCACATAAATGAAAAAATATTTTTTTGAAAGGTGTCTATTTTAACTTTTTCCATAAACAAGATTTTTTTTTTATATTAGTAAGTATTGTATGCTAGCAGATTATTGTCATATAGATAAATATGGTAAGTATTGTAGGGCAGCTAAATAATGGGAATAATAAATACTTGATAATAGTTTTTGTAGCTGTTCTAAGCTAATTGTATAGCAGATTATATAGAACTTAAAATCAAGATCCACACTCACCACATAATGCCGTTATCATGGACAACTTCTCCAGAAGGCACAGCAGATCCCTTGTAGTAACATGGACAGGCAGCAGCAGGGACACATTTGCCACTGTCATCAATGTAAAATCCTTTGGAACAGGTGCAGCCATCAACAGGTATGAATTTGATGCTGCAGGTGACATCAGGTTCACTGAGAGAACGGCAGGTTGGCTGGCATGTACTGGTGGAGTAGCTGTAGTTAAGTGATTTGGAGCAGGTGTGCATGTACTTAGCTGTGTAGAAAAAAAGTGAACATTTAAAATCAGTATAATTTATAATATGTATTTAAAGAAAAAGCATTGGAAAGAAGGGGGTGGGTCAAGAATAAAAAAAAAAAAAATTGTAATATAATATGTTTCTGTGCAGAATTTTGACAGATTACATAAAAAAAAAAAAGCACTTACTGCACACGTTTTCTCTCCATCCAGTCAGTATGATTCCTTTAGTAGCACAGGCTCGGACGTAGGAAGAGAGAGAGGCGCACATGCACTCCTCACTTTTTTCACAGTTGCAGGTGTCAAACATGCAGTTCTGATAAGAAACACAGATAGTTAAGTTCAAACTATTATAATAAATAATTATACATTTCCAAACAATTAGTTGTGAGAGGTCTGAATAACATACCTCTTGATGGACAGAGGTTTATAAAAGAATGTATAGATGGGATGGTATTGGACACTCTCAGTTTTATAATCTTGGACACTATAACTAGCATGTTTTATACTGTTGCTATTGCTTAATGAATTTTAATAAAGATAGAACCTCTGTAGAAACTCTGACTTATGTCACATTAAAGTGTCATTGAGTTGGTATGTATAGTATAATACTTTATACAGAAATTTTATATATCCACATTTTGAATATATGATACCTGCTATAGAATATCAATATTAAAAATGTCCTCTTTTCAAACCCTCTCACCAAATCAGACTGGGAAAACATCTGTACAATAGCACACAAAAGCACATTGAATGTTACTACACATGACAGGAACACAATTTTAAAGTACTAACGCACTGGTACATAACTCCCTCCTATCTTCACAAGATATATCCTCAGATGCCTGATACCTGTTGGGAGATGTAATACTCAGCCTGGGATAATGCTTCACATTTGGTGGGAATGCCCCAGAATCACATCATTCTGGTCTCAAGTTCATAAAACTATACACAAGGTATCCACCTACCCTATAGAGTTATCCTCCCACCAGTTCCTTCTACACCATTCAACTGTAATGAAACACATGTTTTGAAAATCTCTTGTAATGCATGTGATCAATGCGGCCAGAGTGTACATCCCGGCATTATGGAGACAACCACGAATCCCTTCAGTGAGAGACTGGTTTACTCGGCTCAATAGGGTGATGGAGATGGAAGAATGAATTGCGACCTCCACAAACAACTTAGACAGGCTCATTAAAACCTGGTCCTGTTGGATCCATTTCCAATCCAGAAATGACTACCTCGCCTTGAGTACTTGATCTCCTCTGAATTACTCCAAGTGTGACTTGGAAAACAGACAGGCATATAGCTACTCCCTGTACCGTCCTAATAAACTCTTTCCCTTATTCCTTCTCTCTTCCTCTTTCCCCCCCACTTTTATCTCTCTCCTCCCCTCCCCTTAGCCCCCCCTTTTTCCTTAGCCCACCTTCTGCTATAACGGTGTACCACTCATCCAGGACAAACAGTTAGGATTCATCTTTCTTGAAACTTTCCATGTTTAATACAAATCTGCAGATAATTATGGGTCTTTGGATTTCCCTTTGTTCCTCGTTCACGCACCTATATATTAGACTCCACATGAGAAACCATCATGGAATTTATCATTATGACATTTAACCCTTACTTAGGACCTTTATTTATTCAGTTAGTCTATCACTCTAAGATGATATTATACACAACCTCAGCATTTTTTTTCTTTTAAATAATAGATTTTAATTTTTTTATAATGAATATCATTACAAAAGTTGTGCAATACTATACATCACTTAGAAGGATTGATCATATTACATATTTAACAGATATTGTATGAAGAAAACTAAAACAAGGTACTTCAAAAGAATGTATAACCGATTATGATGTGTTCATGTTAGTCACCTCAACCTCAGCATTTTGATATATATTCTTAACCAAGCAAAATGCGACTGATTTTATAATGTATATAATGCAAACCATAAAATACATATTCAATTTGTTTATACATTCCCATTTTCTTGACATTGCCCTGTCACAGTGTACAAGCATATTGTTTCATATCTGAATGCTCATGTTCAACTTATCTGTTCAATGAAACATTATGGAACTGAAAATGTCCTCTTTTAGCTTACTTGTTTGTAAAGATTGGGATTAACAGTAGCATGGCAGGAAGCAAATGGTCCAGTTGGGTCATAAATAAGACCACACCAGTGTTGGGCATACTTTGCTGTAATGAAGCACATAAAATAATTAGATTTTTTTTAATTATTTGTTGCTTATGTATTTTTAAAGTCTATATGTATATTATACCTTTAACATTTAATAAGTAGAAACAGATAGTAAAGTGCTTCTAAAAGCTGAGATTTTTTTTTTACCTCAAAGTGTCACTAAACCCACATCATAGAAAACTGTCAATAAATGGTGTATTACATGCTGTTCATACTCAGTCACTATGAGATTCCTTTTCTGTATTGTGCTAAACACCTGATTGATCCTGCTGTTCTCTATCTCCCCCTTCTGTCCAAGTCCCCAATTCAGCTAAGGATTTTGCAGAGCAGTGTTGGAAGCTCTGCACATGCTCAGCTTTCAGTGAGATTTTATGCTGAGCATTTTCTTCCTATCACATCTGAGCAACCCATGTGACTATACAGTCACACATGTGAGCGTATACACGCATAAATGACAGCCCAGTCCCTCCCTCCTCCTTTCCCACTAACCAGCTAAACACAATGGGGGGGATATTATATGTAGATTAATGGAGGCTTCACCTCTTATTTTAAGACACAGGCTGAAGGGGCGTGACACAGCCTGTGACTGGGAGAATTCCACCCACACCATAATTTTGACAAAAATAATAAAGATTTATTTTCAAATATATATATGTATGACGATTTAAAACAGTATATTGATAAGATTTTTTTTACTCTATATTCCAAAGGCTGTGTTTCTTATTTTGTGACCAGCAGCAAAAGACTAGAATCTCCTTCTGCTTATGTCTCCCTGCAGACAGGCCGGGAAAGAGCTGGGTCATGTGACAGCTGTATAACGATTAGAAAAAGGTACTACGTTTTTTTAATATTTACAGTGCCATCATCAACATAAAGAAATAGAAAGGACAATGTAAATGAAACAGTGTGTGTTTAGTATCACTTTAATGCATCCGACTCATTAAGGCAAAAAAAAAAACCTTTAGAGTGCAGCTCCTCCTCCAGTCCCCCCTTATTCTTACCTGAGTCCGATCTTGATCCATCGATGGGCACAAGAGCAGCAGCTCTCTTAGCTCTCTATCTCCTCATTGGCACAGAGACAGTAACAGGTGCCATTTGCTCACAGCCAGTAAAGAGGGTGTGGGGGTGCAGGGCTGAGCTGCGCTTTGTGTGTCCTTTACAATCACTTTAAGTTAAGAATGTGTTTTTTTTTTTTTTTTACTTTTTAACCACTTAAGCCCCGGACCATTTCGGGCCATTAGGACCAGGCCTGTTTTTGGGATTCGGCACTGCGCTGCTTTAACTGTAAATTGTGCGGACATGCAATGTTGTACCCAAATGAAATTTGCGTCCTTTTCTTCCCACAAATAGAGCTTTCTTTTAATGGTATTTGATTGCCTCTGCGATTTTTATTTTTTGCGATATAAACGGAAAAAGACCGAAAATTTTGAAAAAAAAAGATATTTTCTACTTTTTGTTATAAGAAAAATCGAATAAACTCAATTTTAGTCAGACATTTAGGCCAAAATGTATTCAGCCACATGTCTTTAGTAAAAAAAATGTCAATAAACGTATATTTATTGGTTTGCGCAAAAGTTATAGCGTTTACAAACTAGGGTACATTTTCTGAAATTTACACAGCTTTAAATTTATGACTGCCTATCTCATTTCTTGAGGTGCTAAAATGGCAGGGCAGTACAAAACCCCCCCAAATGACCCCATTTTGGAAAGTAGACACCCCAAGGAAATTGCTGAGAGGCATGTTGAGCCCATTGAATATTTTTTTTTTTTGTCCCAAGTGATTGAATAATGACAAAAAAAAAAAAAAAAATTACAAAAAGTTGTCACTAAATGATATATTGCTCACACATGCCATGGTTATATGTGGAATTGCACCCCAAAATACATTTTGCTGCTTCTCCTGAGTACGGGGATACCACATGTGTGGGACTTTTTAGGAGCCTGGCCACGTACGGGACCCCGGAAACCAAGCACCGCCTTCAGGATTTCTAAGGGCGCAAATTTTTGATTTCATTCCTCACTACCTATCACAGTTTCGAAGGCCATAAAATGCCAAAATAGCACAAAACCCCCCCAAATGACCCCATTTTAGAAAGTAGACACCCCAAGGAAATTGCTGAGAGGCCTGTTGAGCCCGTTGAATATTTTTTTTTTTTGTCCCAAGTGATTGAATAATGACAAAAAATAAAAATAAAAAATAAATTACAAAAAGTTGTCACTAAATGATATATTGCTCACACATGCCATGGTTATATGTGGAATTGCACCCCAAAATACATTTTGCTGCTTCTCCTGAGTACAGGGATACCACATGTGTGGGACTTTTTAGGAGCCTAGCCGCGTACGGGACCCCGAAAACCAAGCACCGCCTTCAGGATTTCTAGGCACAAATTTTTGATTTCACTCCTCACTACCTATCACAGTTTCTAAGGCCATAAAATGCCAAAATAGCACAAAACCCCCCCAAATGACCCCATTTTGGAAAGTAGACACCCCAAGCTATTTGCTGAGGAGGCATGGTGAGTATTTTACAGCTCTCATTTGTTTTTGAAAATGAAGAAAGAAAATTTTTTTTTTTTTTTTTTTTTTTTCAATTTTCAAAACTTTGTGACAAAAAGCGAGATCTGCAAAATACTCACAATACCTCTCAGCAAATAGCTTGGGGTGTCTACTTTCCAAAATGGGGTCATTTGGGGGGGTTTTGTGCCATCTGGGCATTCCATGGCCTCCGAAACTGTGATAGGCAGTGAGAAGTAAAATCAAAAATTTACACCCTTAGAAAGCCTGAAGGCGGTGCTTTGTTTTTGGGGTCCCGTACGCGGCTAGGCTCCCAAAAAGTCTCACACATGTGGTATCCCTGTACTCAGGAGAAGCAACAGAATTTATTTTGGGGTGTAATTCCACATATGCCCATGGCATGTTTGAGCAATATATCATTTAGTGACAACTTTGTGCAAAAAAAAAAAAAAAAAAAAAAAAATTGTCTTTTTTCCGCAACTTGTGTCAACATATAAAATATTCCATGGACTCGACATGCCTCTCAGTATATAGCTTGGGGTGTCTACTTTCCAAAATGGGGTCATTTGGGGGGGTTTTGAACTGTTCTGGCATTTTATACACAACATTAGGAAGCTTACATCCACTCTTCTAACCACTTGCAGACAAAGCCCTTTTTGACACTTTTTGTTTACATGAAAACATATTTTTTTTTGCAAGAAAATTATGTTGAACCCCCAAACATTATATATATTTTTAAAGCAAAGGCCCTACAGATTAAAATGGTGGGTGTTGCATTTTTTTTTTCTACACAGTATTTGCGCAGCGATTTTTCAAACGCATTTTTTGGGGAAAAAATACACTTTTTTTAATTTTAATGCACTAAAACACACTATATTGCCCAAATGTTTGATGAAATAATAAAGATGATCTTAGGCCGAGTACATAGATACCAAACACGACATGCTTTAAAATTTCGCACAAACGCGCATTGGCGACAAACTACATACATTTTTAAAAGCCTTTAAAAGCCTTTACAGATTACCCCGTTAGATTTACAGAGGAGGTCTACTGCTAAAATGACTGCCCTCGATCTGACCTTCGCGGTGATACCTCACATGCATGGTGCAATTGCTGTTTACATATGACGCCAGACCGACGCTTGCGTTCGCCATTGGGCAAGAGCAGGGCAGGACAGGGGTGTTTTTTTTTTTTTTTTTTTTTTTTTATTATTAATTTTGCTTTTTTATTTTATTTTTAAATTGTTCCTTACATATATTTTTTTTTTTATAATTTTTATTGTTATCTCAGGGAATGTAAATATCCCCTATGATAGCAATAGGTAGTGACAGGTACTCTTTTTTTGAAAAAACTGGGGTCTTCTAGACCCTAGATCTTTCCTCTGCCCTCAAAGCATCTGACCACACCAAGATCGGTGTGATAAAATGCTTTCCCAATTTCCCAATGGCGCTTTTTATATCCGGGGGGGACATTCCCTCCCACTGCTTGTAAAAGCAGTCCAGAGGCTAATTAGCCGCTGTGATTGCTTTTACATGAAAGCCGGCCGCTGGCTGAAAAGAATGATACCAAGATGATGCCTAAACCCGCAGGCATCAATCTGGTATAACCATTCAAAGTCCAGCAACATACCAGTACGTTGCTGGTCCTTGTTGGACATGTATTGTAATCTTTTTTTTTCATGCAGCCTGTTGGCTGAACGAAAAAAGAGATTGATTGGTGGGTATGCCCACCATTAGAATACCGCCCTTCATCCACCCACTTCTAATGATGGGCATACATGCACCATTTATATATGCCGAAGCATGGGGGCATCCTCCCGCAAAAAAGTTATGCCGCACACACATGGTCAAACGTTTCCACGGGCAAGCCTCCGTCGGAATTTCGACCGTATGTATGCGGCATTAGGAGCAAAATTGCTCCTCCGCCCTGCTGCCCCTGCTGCCCCCATGCTTCGGCATATATGCTTTTTTTTTTTTAACTGTGGTGGTGAAATCACCTCCTACAGCACTGGAGTCGCAGGGATCAGGCCTGTCTCTGCGAACGCTGCAGTTATGTGTGTTGTGTTTTGTAAGTGACAGTGATCGATCGATACTGCACTTGGGTGGCCTGGGCTGGACGGAGGGGCAAAACGCAGGTGCTAGCAGGTATCTGGGCTGATCCCGCTAACACTGCGTTTTTGGGAACCCTAAACCGCTGGTATAGATCTGATCAGATCAGATATTGATCTGTTCAGATACTATACCACTAAGGGGGGTGTATGCTTTACGCGTGGGTGTTAGCGTTACTGGCACTAACCTGACGCTGCCTGGGGTGTGACGCAGACCCTCTCTGACGCTAAAACCTAATTGATATCACCCACCGGGCGATCAGGGGGTTAAACCTTTATTGGGTTATATACGGCGGGTGCCCTGACACTATAAAAAGCAAACTAACTAACCAGCGTCACCCGTAACACTTATATGGTGATCACTGGTGAAAGGGTTAACTAGGGGCAATTAGGGGGTTAAAACCTTTATTAGATCATATTTGGGGGTACCTGACGCTATAAAAACCTGCGGCGAACCTAAAAAAAATGACTGGCTACCGATTGGCATCACCGACACGAAGACAGCGATCAGAAAAACGATCGCTTAGTGACAGTGGTGATAGGGGGTGAAAGGGTTACCTGGGGGGCGATCAAGGGGGTTAAACCTTTATTAGATAATATATTGGGGTACCCGACGCTATAAAAACCTGCGGCGAACCTAAAAAAAATTACTGGCTACCGATCGCCATCACTGATGCTAAGACAGCCATCAGAAAAATGATCGCATAGCGACAGCGGTGATAGGGGGTGAAAGGGTTACCTGGGGGGCGATCAAGGGGGTTTAACCTTTATTAGATAATATATTGGGGTACCTGACGCTATAAAAACCTGCGGCGAACCTAAAAAAAATTACTGGCTACCGATCGCCATCACTGATGCTAAGACAGCATCAGAAAAACGATCGATTAGCGACAGCGGTGATAGGGGGTGAAAGGGTTACCTGGGGGGCGATCAAGGGGGTTAAACCTTTATTAGATAATATATTGGGGTACCCGACGCTATAAAAACCTGCGGCGAACCTAAAAAAAATTACTGGCTACCGATCGCCATCACTGATGCTAAGACAGCCATCAGAAAAATGATCGCATAGCGACAGCGGTGATAGGGGGTGAAAGGGTTACCTGGGGGGCGATCAAGGGGGTTTAACCTTTATTAGATAATATATTGGGGTACCTGACGCTATAAAAACCTGCGGCGAACCTAAAAAAAATTACTGGCTACCGATCGCCATCACTGATGCTAAGACAGCATCAGAAAAACGATTGATTAGCGACAGCGGTGATAGGGGGTGAAAGGGTTACCTGGGGGGCGATCAAGGGGGTTGAACCTTTATTAGATAATATATTGGGGTACCCGACGCTATAAAAACCTGCGGCGAACCTAAAAAAAATTACTGGCTACCGATCGCCATCACTGATGCTAAGACAGCCATCAGAAAAATGATCGCATAGCGACAGCGGTGATAGGGGGTGAAAGGGTTATCTGGGGGGTGATCAGGGGGTTAAACCTTTATTAGGGGGGGTTAGGGGGCTACACTGGACCTAAAACTAAACTTTAGTGACACTTTCACAGTCACAAATGTCACTGATTGCAGTGATCACTAAATAAATGGTCACTGCAATCAGTGACACTGTGACTGGGGGCTGGGGGGTGATCTGGGGGGTGATCTGGGGGGGTCTGGGGGTCCGGGGGGGGCGATTAGTGTTCCTATGTGTCCTGGTGTCAGTGTAGTGTTGTGCTCACTGACCTGATGTCTTCTCTTGTACGGCGCTCGGTATATGTGAGCGCCGCACAGGAGATGACATCACTTCCTCCTGCCTCCTCTGTCTGAAACAGACAGAGGAGGCATTTCCATTCGCCGGGAGCGATCGCGAGGGGGGGGCCGGAATCGAAAGGCCGCCCCCTCATCTGGGATCGCTCCCGGTGAAGTAACGACCGCTCACGGCACAGAAGGGGGGTCCGGATGGACCCCCCAACTGTACAAAGGCAGTCACGTAGATCTACGTGATTCTGCCTGTCCGTGCCATTCTGCCGACGTAAATCGGCGGTGGGCGGTCGTTAAGTGGTTAATGTCTAACTTTAGCCAAAACATTAAGCATAGTTGTGTCAAGAAATAAGAAAGAAGGTTGTTTTTGCTGTCTCTAGAGGGAGCTTTTATTTTTCATATCTATCTATCTATCTATCTATCTATCTATCTATCTATCTATCTATCTATTATCTGTACGTTGTGATCTCTTCAAATACAGTTTCCATTTAGAAAACAAATCTTACCATTTTCCACACTGAGGGAACACGGGTCTTCATAAACATGTTTAACATTTGAACAGGTTCCCTGGGTTTTCCATGTGTTGGCAAAGGATGCTGCAGTGCCTTCAATTACACCACTGATGGTTTGGAAGTCATCTGACTGTTTGTCATTGAAGTTTCCACAGAGACCTTAAAATTATTTGCCAGTTAAAAAAGATTGAGCATATGCATTGTTTCACAGAGCAGTAAAAAATAAATCACAGTGCTAAACTTACCACATGTCAGGCCCTTATAAGCTGGGTCCAGGGCAACATAGACCTGCATGAATGGAGTGAGCTGAGCCACGATCTGTACTCCCAGATTGGTGTGAACAATGATGTAGAATGAGGAAGGTCTGAAGATGGTGACATTTGCTACCAAATAGAATGCAACCCTTAGATCACGTATAACAAATTTACAAAGCATTAACTAGCTCCACAAATATTTTCCTAGCAAACAATATTCTCTATGTTTCATACCTGCAGATACGGGCAGCTGAGTGTAGATGCTATTGACAAAGACACTGCCGCATGGCTTGATTAGAATAATCTGTTAGAATAAGGCAACAAAAGGTGAGTAATAAGTCAAAATACAGCAATAATAGAACTACTAGAATATATTCATATTAGGAGAGGTATGAAAATAGCAATATAATTACAATCACAGAGAAATTAATCTATTGCATTTGCACAAAGGAAATCTCTATTTAATCACATTAGAACGTTGTTAGAGCTTTCTGGAGAGAAGTTTGGGATGTTTGTTATCCATTTAAATAAATCAACACTTACAGTTTCTCCTCCATTAAGGATGATAGTTGTACTTTTGAGGCAAGTTTCACTTTCAGTCAAACCACATTTACGCATCTCTGCCAGTACAATGAAAGACTCACCATCACAAGCCTATAGAAAAGTTTAGGAATATAAATTGAAAATTGTACACAACGTCAATGATATTGCATTTTTTTTAACATATACCGATCCATGAATGCTATTGTGGTATACAAACTTTGTCAAGACCGAAATACTCAATATAATGGCCAATAAGATATTCATAAAGAGTTATTCATTTATTATTTACAGAAATATGTAGTAACTAAAATATGGACTTGCCTTTGAAAGGACATAGTTGCAGTCACCATGAATGCTGTAATGAGTTTGATCATAAGTGGTAATATGAGACCCTCCTTCGATGGAACAACTGGCTGGGCATGGCAGGTTCTTACATGACCATTTTCCTCCTGAGCACATGCTATTAAAATGAACAACCAATTAAACAAGCTTGCAAGTAAGCCACAATGCTTTAAAGTGATTCTAAAGGCAGAAGGTTTTTTATCTTAAAGCGGAGTTCCACCCAAAAATTGAACTTCCGCTTTAACCACTCCTCACCCCCTTACATGCCACATTTGGCATGTAATTTTTTTTGGGGGGGAGTGGAGGCTTTGGTAGGAGTGGGACTTCCTGTCCCACTTCCTCCTTCCGCCCAGGGACCGCTTAGGCGACTCGTCATATCGCCTAACATGGCCCCTCCCTGTAGGCGATCACCTGGGACACGTGACAGGTCCCAGGCGATCGCCTGTCCACTCCTAGGGCACAGCACGACTCGCACATGCGCAGTGAGTGCCCGGCCGTGAAGCCGAAAGCTGTCACGGCCGGGTGCCCACAGTTTGAATGGAGGCGCCGGCGGAGAGGGGGGGAGAAGAGCGACGCTCCGGGCGGCTGCGTCGCTGGACAGTGGAGCAGGTAAGTGTCTGTTTATTAAAAGCCAGCAGCTACACTTTTTGTAGCTGCTGACTTTTAATAAACATAAAAAAGGCTGGAACTCCCCTTTCATGCATTCAATGCATTAAGATAAATAAACTGATTAAAATGTTTGTGTTCGATTAATAGATTTTTTTTTTTAATCGATTAATCAACTAATTTCGATTAATTATAACGCACATACAGTAGATCCAACTACTTTTAGCTGATCTCCTTGCAGGCCGATTCCCAGTGCAGCTATCAACCACTGGAAAAATGGATAGCAGGATACAAAAAACACACAAAGGCAGGGCTCGATGGGAATAGCATTAAAACTTTTATAGTCTTCAAGTAGGTAACAAAATAAATATTGCACTGGAGATAAAATTGATGTAGCTACATAAACTGTAAAAATGGTGCGAGTAATACCAAACAGTAGAAAAAGCAGTCATAAAAACATGTAGCTAAGTATGATACTGGTATAAAAATGTGTACAACGATACCACTGCTGTATCCAGATGAGGAGGGGTTAACATAAGTCTGTCGGCATGTAGATGTCCTGTGAAGGGAACTATCACAACTCCCAGTGGATGGCTGTAAAATCCCAGGTTGATAGAGGGAAGTGATAGAGGGAAGTGTAACAGCCCTTGCGTGTGGCAGATAGTAAGGTCCCGCCGGCATGCAGATATGAAGGCACAGCAAAGGAGCCCTTCAGATGGACACGGCAAGCCCCGCCGGTGTCCGTGACTTCACCGGATCTCCCTGAAGACCCGGAAGCCGGGGGAGAGGTGCGTACCAATCCAAAGAATTTTGATCGATCAAAACAATTAATCGATTAATCGAGGAATTAATAGTTAATTTCCACAGCCCTAAAATAAACCTTCTGTGTGCAGCAGCAAATCTTTTACTTTGTCTAGAATGGGAAAGTTACTTCTTCACTTTATGAGTACCTGTGCATTTTAAACTGTAGAGCAAGGAAACTTACCAAGCACTGCAAGGCATTGAATAAGCTGTTCCGGCAGCATAGGCATTACTGTTGAAAGTACAGGAGCATGTTTCAAGAGGGACACAGCCTGAGTTGTTGATGTCATCAAATACAGTTCCTGTAAGGGATATGGAAATAATGTGGTTTATGTTTATATACAGTGGAAAATTCTACTTTTTGTTTCACTCTATTGGTCATCTTGTTAGGTAACTATAAGAGGCAAACCTGGAGGACAGAAGCAGCCTTCCATGCAGTGATTCTCACAAAGAACTGATCTTTCTGGGTTGCTGCAAGTGTCAAGGCATGGTGATCCACATTCCCGAAATACCATGTTGTAAGGACAAGATTTGGCTGTGGGTGAGAAAATTAAGAAAAGTATGCATTCATTAATTACACAATTTGCTTTTAAAGGCAGGTGTTGCTAAACCCAGGACCCTGCAACCACTATATCTGGTCTCCCCCAGTACACAGAACATGGAAATGCTATTAGTTTAGTAAATATAAACTGCTAAATACATTTTCTTATCAGAAGTTAGAAAAGTATTGTCACTTCTATAAGTGTTTGGTTAAATCTTGTAGAAGGAGTTTTCATTCTCCCTTGATTGTCCTATGAGGCTGCAGGACCTCTGACCCTCTGTCTGGACAGTGCTGATTGGCCCTGTGCTGATCACATGCACTTTCTCAAGGAAAATAAACTCTCTAGCAAAACACACCAAACTGAGTATGTACAGCTTGCTCCCAATGCTCTGTTCTATCAGAAGATGTATTGGGGGCAGTGGAAAAAGGGGATCAGAGAAGACAGAATCAAACAGCCTTTTAACACAATGCAGAGGATTAATCCCTTAGGTTCCACAGAGAACATGCTTTACTGCATAAACAGACTGATTTTACTGTTGTGGGTTTAGTAACACTTTTAAATAAGGCATTGCAACGGATCATTTATGTGATTAATTTATTTTCTTGTTTCACTAAAAATGGTAAAAGATAAATAAAGACACATACAACATAGGTCTTTTGTCCTCCAGTTCTCTGGGTGTCCTCCAGCATGGGCACACTGCCTTGAGTATTCAGCAAAGGTATTACACAGACACTGAGTGGTATCGTCACATTGGCACAGATCTTGCACACAAGTTTCAATATATTGCTCTACAGCCACCAAGGAATGGCAACTTGAGAAGGATGCACTAAGAAGGGCAGTTTCACAGATTTTCTCCTGGAAAGCACACGTAGAGTCATTAGGATTGCTGTTTGGCAGATGATGGTCAACACATGTCATTATAATTTGCTGTGACATATTTGACTTACAAAGTCAGCACAGCTGCTCTTCGGTGTAGGTGGCACATCAGGACACAGTTCTGTGGGTCCATCCAACTTCTGCAGGTTTCCAAACTGAGCTGCTGTCATCTGAATATCTGAAAAATAACATGTGTTTCCAGAAATTAGTTCATGTGGTATTCCTATTTTGTATTTAAGATGGTATGTTAAGATTTAATGTAGTAGAAACAGTTTTGTTTAAGACAATTTTTTATGCTATGCTAAAGAACTTTAAGGCAGGCATACCTGTCAAAATAGAGTATAACAACTTACTTTTCCTTCCACCTGTGCTGCTTATCTCTGCTCTATTTAGTAGAAATCATCTTCCAAAATCTTCAGAGAATCCAATACTTTTAGGAGTATCAGTCTCCTGGGTCCATTACTATTGTGTCCTGTAATGATGTAGAGTTCGGCAGAAGGAACCATTGAGAGCTACAAGAACTAAGGATATCAACACATCTGGAAGTGTTGAAAGGTTGGTCACTCGATTGGACTTTAAGGGGGGGGGGAGCAGTAAAGGTAAGTATTTACATTCCTTTTTACAGGTATGTTTTCCTAAAGAAGAATTCCAGGATTTTTTTTCCAATGCAGTGGGGCTATGTCTGCACTGCATTGGTTATCTGCTTATTTTTGTCGAGGGGTGAGGAGAGCCGAGATATACTTCCCTAAACCTCCAAGTGCAAGACTGATTCCTGACGCTCCTGCCCCCCCACGGCATGCTACTGGATTTGTGCATAGACTAGCTCTGGATGTGATGACGGCAGGAAGAGTCCACCACTGGATGTAGAGGAGCTTTAAAGAGTTTTAGAATAGTGCTGTGGTTCATTTATAGCCACCTAAGATGTAGTATGCGAAGTATGTTTTGCATTTTTTACAGTGTAGTTTGTTTCATGTATATTCTTATGTTCCCATATAAATTTTTTATACGTTCATTACAGAAAGTCATGAGAAACTTACCATTGGCAATGAACTCATTGTGGATAGAAATGCCATTGAAATCTCCGCAAAGTCCGCAGGTTGTGTTGGCATACTTAGATTCCAGTTCCAGCTACCGAAGTGAAAAGAAAAGAAAGTTATAGAAAAACAGGCAGCACCAGGAATAAATAATGTAACTTTTTCTGCTCTCTTACCAAGATACTGTCATCATCGTTCCACCTAAAGATCAGGCCAAGTTTGGAGGTCACTGTAAGGTATACACCATGTTTCTCTATCTGAATTCCAGAACCACTGAAGGGCAGTTGGGCTCTAAGAAAAAATTGAAACAGAGATTAGTTATTATCATATTACTTAATAAAGCTCTAAATAATTTACAATATTTTGCAGGGCTCATCAGAAAAGATCTTCAGCTCCTATACTGTATATAATCATATGCCTTCCTGAAAGTGACAGATGTACTGTATTTCCGGCTATTTTTTTTTCTTAGGTTTGGATAGTGTGTTACAGAAATAAACATGGTTTAGTAGATTAGGAAAAGGCTAGCACTCTCTCCAATGGAACCTGGAAAGCTGTATTAACCTTCCCCTCTATTGAAAACTAGAAGAAAAGGTTCCAGGCTGGACATGCACTTTATCATTTAAGTTCAACAAACTGTTTATTAGTAAGAGGTACATACAATGTACAAAAGCATGGTCCAGTACAAGCAAGAGAAATAACATGGAAGATAAAATAATGATACAAATTGGGTACAAAACAGTGTAACTCTATGGTACAAAATTCTCAAGTGTAACAAATTAAAGGAGATACAGAGAAAGTGCTAATGTCAAGAACCGTGCAAACTCTGGGAGTATACAAACGTTTCACAAGACTGGTTACTATGAGATAGATTTAGCCTGAAAAATCTCATGTCTCCATATGAGGTCATAAACATCTAATCAGTCATCGCAAGTGTCAGATCTGTCCCAGACTTTGTTATATTTGGACGGACATGGAGATCCAGGTCCGAAATGTAGGGGGAACCGCTTGCATCCAGTGATGCGCCACAAGCTTCTGTGCACTTAAAAGAGTTTTGTGCAGAAAAGTGGAAATAAACTTGTCCACGTCAACATCTGGAAGCAGACCAAGTATACATGGTTTAGGGTCTAGTTGAAGTGGGGAACCCATGTGGTCATGTTGGAACTTGATAATTTGCCCCCCAGTAAGCCTGGATATCTGTGCAACACCAAATTAAGTGGAAGAAAGTGCAAGGTTCACCAGAGCATCTGGGGCACAACGGGCTTTGGTTTAAGAGATATTTGGATATTCTTATTGGAGTTAAGTAAGCTTTGTGTATGATATACTGTTGTGTTAAACAGTCAGAGAGTTTAAGTGAGACTACCTTCCTGCCTTCTAGTGCTTCATCCCATTCTCCTAGAGTCCCAGAGACCCAATATCGCCTATCCACCCAGATTTGGCCCTGTCAGTTACTTGATTAATAGTGGGGGAACGCAAAGAATTATACAGTGCTGATATTAGTTTAGAGGGTTCTGAGCTAGTAATGCTATCTATCATGGGTAAAGTAAGAAGGGTAGAGAATTGTGTCTGTAGGGCATGGTGTAACTGCAAGTATCTAAATTGCATGAAGTTGGGGAGCTCAAATTTATCTTTCAGGGATTAGAAGGGTCTCACTCCTGTGGGGGTGAGGGCGAGCACCTAATGGAGGTATATCACACCCTTGGAAGCCCATAGGTTAGTATCTAAAATAGAGGAGAGTTCCTGCAATTGGGAGTTGTGCCACAGGGGGATATGTGTATGGTAGGGTGCCGCATTGATTTTCCTACATTCACTTTATCTTTAGAAGTACTGTACTGTGACTGGAATGAGTCTGACTGAACTAATGAGAAAACAATTTACAGGTATCTATTAAATGTGGTATTTTTAGTGAGATTTTCATGGTATATTGATACCCATAAGATAAAGATATCCAGTTTGTCTTCTAGTTAATGGAAAGATCCAGGAGCAACAGAATGATATAAAAAAGGCATTGTTTATAATTTTTAGGGACTCTTTAATGACTGAAATAGTACCACTGGATTGGAGTAAGGTCAATGTGGTGGCTATATTTAAAAATGGGCCAAAGTCTGTACCAAGTAACTATAGTCTGTTTTGTTTAACTTCTATAGTCAAGAAGATACTGGAGAGTTTAATAAAAGACCACATAGATTAATTCTTGCTTGAATTTTTTTTTTTAAGCAACAGACAGCATGGATTCATGAAAGACAGAAGTTGTCAGACAAATCTGATTTATTTTTATGAGGAGGTAAGTAAAACCTTGGACAGAGGGATGGCTGTGGACAGGGCATACCCACTTGCCAACTGCCTAACTGGAAAAGTACATCATTACTTTAATGTTTAATACCAAGGTGATGGCTACAGCTAGATGCTATAACCCTAGTATAATTTTTTTCCCTTAGGCACCTGACTTTCTCAAAAAAAGTGGCCCGAGCAGCGGATTTGCGGTTGGGTCACTTTTTGCCGCTTTCCGGTGGTTTCTGGGCTTACCTGACTGATCAGAAAGATGGCCTCCGGTCATCTCTATGCCCTAGGAGGACCAGAGCAATGTCATGACTTCACTTCCAGTTCCAGCCACATGTAAACAAGGCAATTTTTTTTAAAGCAATAGATCAACAAAAATGTTTTTTGATATTTTTCTTTTAAGGGTAGAGGAGAGATGTGGGATATTTTAGACCCCACATCTCTACATAAAGAAGGCCTGTCATGTGGTATTGTTATTGCAAGGGATGTTTACATTCCTTACGATAGCAGTAAAAGTGATCAAAAAAATGTTTTTTAAAGAGACAGTGCAAAAATGTAAACAATTGTATAAAATAAATAAATAAATAAAAATCTTTTTAAAGCTCCCCTGTCACCGCATGCTTGCGTGCAGTAATGAGCGCATATATAGGTCATGCCCAAATATGTAAACAATGTTTGCACCACACATGTGAGGTATCACCATGAATGTCTGAACAAGAGCAATAATTCTAGCACTCCTCTGTAACGCTAAATTAGCAACCTGTAAAAATTGCCTATGGAGATTTTTTAGTCCCGTAGTTTGGCACCATTCAACGAGCGCACACAATTTTAAAGCATGACATGTTAGGTATTTATTTACTCAGCATAACATCATCCTTCATATTATACAAAATGGGGTAAATATTATGTTGTTTCTTTTTAAATTCAATTAAGTGTATTTTTTCCAAACAAATTGCGCTTGAAAATCAACTGCGCAAAAACCGTGTGAAATAAAAAATTGCAATGACAGCCATTTTTTATTCTCTCAGGTCTCCGCTAAACAAAATATATAATGTTTGGGGTTCTAAATAATTTTCTGGCAAAAAATATAGATTTTTACTCGTAAAACAACAAGTGTCAGAAAAAAGCATGGTCAACATGTGGATACTTGAATTTTGCAAAAGTGTTTGACACAGTTCCCCAAACACGACTAATGTGTAAGGTAAAGTCTACAGGGTCAGGATCACTTAGTGCTCCTGCTCCTTATTCCAGCATCCGGGTGTTGGCTGTTGCATTCCCCCTCTCTGTGTTCACCTGCAAGGTGATTGATCTGGTCAGTCACCTGATATAAGCAAACCGAACACTATATCCCTTGCTTTTGATAGAGACAGAGTTACCTGCATTGTTCCTGATCAAGCCTCTCGTTTGTCTGCCCTGCTTTGCTGTTGCTTTTCCCTGTGTATGACCTGGATCGGATATTGGACTATTCCCTGAACTCCGACTGCCTTTTACCTGGACTGTCATAGAACCATGCTATCTGCCTGCTAAACTGCAAGTAGTCTGCTGTTTGCTCTGTTCGCATCTGCCCTGGTGTGGTGGCCAGGCACTATAGCATTGTGTATAGGACCTGGGGGCAACCAATTACTTGTAGGCCTGCTTGCCTTAAGGGAAAGGGGGCTGCTATAGGTGAAACACACAGTAGCTAGCTATAGTGTCTGGCCACCTGAATTGAGGTAGACGTGACATTCGCGACATACAGGCTTGGGAAAATCTGTTTGTAAATCAATAGGAAACTGGCTAAAAGACTGTATTCAGAGATTGGTGGTTAATGATTCTTACTCTGAATGGTCTAAGGTTTTTAGTGGTGTGCTCCAAGGTTCAGTGTTGGGACCCTTACTTTTTAATTTTTTTTTTAATTATATAGGGCCTGGAATTAAATGTATAATTTCAGTCTTTGCAGATGACACCAAGCTATGCAGTGGGATAAGGTCCTTACCGGATGTCTCCAACTTACAAGCCGACCTCAATGCACTGTTTAATTGGGCAACTATGTGGCAGATGAGGTTTAATGTTGATAAATGTAAAGTTATGCATTTGGGGGCTAAGAATGTGCAGCCATCATACATACTAGGGGGAGTACAACTGGGGGAATCAATGGCGAAGAAGGATCTGGATGTTCTGATAGATCATAAGCTTAATAATGGCACACAATGCCAAGCTGCGGTTTCCAAAGTGAGCAAAATCATTTCTTGAATAAAGAAGAGGTAGAGAGGTATGGACAGTAGAGAGAAATATATATATTTTTACCCCTGTACAAATCATTAGTAAGACCTCATCTGGAATATGCAGTTCAGTTTTGGGCACCAGTTCACAAAAAGGATATTGGGGAACTGGAGAAACTGCAGAGAAAGTCAACCAAACTGATAAAAGGCATGGAGGGACTCAGATATGAGGAAGATTAGAGGAGCTGAATTTATTCTCTCTTGAGAAGAGGAGTTTAAGGAGGGATATGATCAACATGTATAAATACATAAGTGGTCAATATAGTGTCCTTGGTGTTGAGTTATTCACTTTAAGGTAATAACAGAAGACAAGGGGGCATTCTTTATGTCTGGGGGAAAATAGATTAAAATCTCCAAATACGGTAAGGTTTCTTCACAGTAAGAGCTCTGTAAATGTGGAATAGACTCCCTCAAGAGCTGGTTCTGTCCAGCTTAGTAGATTGCATTAAAAAATGCCTGGATTCTTTCCTAAATGTACATAATATAGCTGGATACTAACATTTATAAGTAAAGTCGATCCAGGGCAGCCTTTTTCAACCAGGATGCGCAGGCACCCTAGGGTGCCTTGAGGTTTCTTCAGGGGTGCCTTTGCAAATTGACAAAAAATTATTAAAAATTGTATGCAAGCCAGCAGGTAGATCAAGCATGCCTTTTAGTTACACAAAGCCATATGTTTTCATTATGCACCATTACGACTTTCTGGACACTGGCATCTTAACAACCAATGACGTCATCAGTTAATATGTCTGTTGCCTCCACAGCATCCTTGTTTGACCCTCCTGTGGCCTTCTCCCTCAGCACTGGGGTGACATTATCTGACTAATTGAGAGAAAGTGAGTGAGAAGTGAAACATTAAAATACTAGTCAGAAATACGAGGTGGCTTCCACTTTAAGTGGACTATATCAGCATTAGATTATTTAGGTACAAATATCCCAGCAAATCTAGCCCGTACGTATGAATTAAATTTTCCCCCTTTGTTAATAAAGGTTAGATTATTACTAGAGAAGTGGCATACAAACTTCCATTCGTGGTTCGGTAGGTCTAATTTAATAAAAATGTGTATCCTACCAAAATTTTTATATTTATTTCAAGCTCTACCGATATGGGTACCGACTTCTTACTTTAAACAAGTACAGGCAATGTTCATACGATTTGTTTGGGCTAATAAGAAACCACGCCTTTCGCGTACCCTATTAACTCTTCCAAAAAATTATGGTGGCTTAGCATTGCCGGACATTAGGAAATATTATCAAGCAGTCCATCTTGGAAGAGTAATAGACTGGCAGCGTCATAATGATCTGAAGTTATGGGTGCAAATAGAACAGCATCAATCCTCCATACCATTGAGGAGGGCGCTATGGTGTTGGGAGTTTATACCGTTAGATTTAAAATTACATCCTCTGATAGGGAATACCTTGAAACAATGCTCACAGGTTATGATACAGGCAGAGCAAACGACCAAGACATCTCCTTTAACTCCGATTATTGGTAACCCTAAATTTCTTCCAGGGCTCCCAACTACACAATTTTTGACCTTACGTGAGACTGAGCGAATCACTGCATCACAGTTCGTGATAGGAGATAGATGGCCTACTATAGAGGAGTTGATGAATCCTGCAGGCCCCTATAGACTTATATTCTGGAACGCAGCTCAGCTATACCATTTCCTTCAGACTATACCAGACCCGCAGGCATATTCTAGGCAATTAACCCTATTGCTCTGGAATAGAACCATTATTCCATGTCCTTTCTAAAACTTATATGTTACTTAATTCTCCACAGGAACAGCCAGAGCTTACTTGTATATTAAAATGGGATCTAGATCTGCATTGTACATTCACTAAAGCACAAATACAAGCTATGATTAGTCTCTCGTTTAAATCTTCAATCTGCACCAAGGTACAGGAGACTAATTATAAGATATTGACGAGATGGTATATGACACCTAGTCGACTTCATACCATGTTCCCTGAGACATCAGAATGCTGTTGGCGATGTGGTGCAAACAGAGGGACTATTCTACATATATTTTGGACATGCTCTAAACTGACTGCTTTTTGGACGATGGTTCGGAATATCTCTCAGAAATTTACTAAGTTTCAAATCCCGAATGATCCGGCGTTCTTTTTGTTGCATGTCTCTAATATGTCAATAAAAAACTATAGAAAATCCATCCTATGCCATTTATTAAATGCAGCTAAATCTTGCATCCCTCTGCTGTGGAAACAACAGACTCCACCAACCACAGCAATGTGGCTGAGGAAGGTGGAAGATACTAGAAGGATGGAAGATTTGATCTTGACATCCACTGATAGACAGGAGATATACAGAAAGATATGGACTCCTTGGAATCTTTTTATTTACTCGGAAGAGGGTAAATCCCTCTTAGGGTCATAAAGCATTCATATGAATTGAAGACAGGAGAAGTGATAGAGGCGAGGCTTGATAGTAGGATATATTTTCGGGGGCCATCCCTGAATACTGCCCTCTTCCCTTTCTGAATCTCTCTGTAGGAGAGGTCTCCCCCTCTCTCTACTTCTTCTCCCCCTCCCCCCTCCCCTTTTTATTTTTTTTTTTTCTCTTGGGGACTGGGGTTTCTTTTTTCTCTCTTTTTGTGGGTTAAAGTATACGAAATGGAGTAGTGGAGCTTCATGGTACAGGGTGATATGAAGTAGGAGAAATAGGTGAAGGTTGCAGTGTGACAAAATGTTATGATATATGTTTAGATTAATCTATGTTAGATACCTTTGCCTGTTACTTTGAAGAAGCAATAATCATATACTTTGTAAATGTTGCTATATTCATTGATTCTGTTTATTTTGGAAAAAAAATCTAATAAAAATCTATATTTGAAAAAAAAAATACTAGTCAGTACCAGTGTGCAAATGTGTATTTGCTTTGGAAGAATAATACACCTCTAACATTGTGTGTCCTACTTGTAGATGTTGCTGCATTGTGTAAAGTTTTTCACATTTTAGAATGGGGTTCCTCAGGACTGTCTATAATTTTAGAGGGTGCCTTGAGATTGTCTAACTTTTTAAAGGGTGCCTTGACTGAAAAAAAGGTTGAGAAATACTGATCCAGGGAATATCTGATTGCCTCTCGGGGGATCAGGAAGGATTTTTTTCCCCTGCTGGAGCAAATTGGATCATGCTTTACAGTTCTTTTTTGCCTTTCTCTGGATCAACTGTGGATATAGGATTTTGGTATATAGAATTGTATGATTTTTTCCCCCTTTTATTGGTTGAACTAGATGAACTTGTGTCTTTTTACAACCAGACTAACTATGTAACTGAAAAAGCCAGAAACGTTGGAATTTGCCCAGAGTAGAAAGCACAGAAGAAAGCTGGTTTTAAACATTAGTTTTATTTATTCAAATACTTTCCAAATAATAGCTATGCCTGCTAAAATCGTAGAGAGGGCTAAACTAGCAAACCAAAACCAATCAGCTTCTGACCTCAGCTTGTTCAATCAAGCTTTGGTAATAAAAAGCTGATTGGTTTCTATGCAGAATTGTGACTTATTTTGCCCTCTCTAGCTTTAGTACTAGGGATGAGCCGAACACCCCCCAGAACCTGCGAACAGACCGAAAGTTTGCGCAAACTTTAGAACCCTATTAAATACAATGGACGCGAACGTTCGAAAGCTAAAGTGCTAATTATAACGTCTAATATGCAAGTTATTGTCCTAAAAAGGGTTTGGGGACCCGGGTCCTGCCCCAGCGGACATGTATCAATCCAAAAAAAAAGTTTTAAAAACTGCCGTTTTTTCGGGAGCAGTGATTTTAATGATGCATAAAGTGAAAAAAAAAGTGAAATATTCCTTTAAATATCGTACCTGGGGGGTGTCTAAAGTATGCCTGTGAAGTGGCACATGTTTCCTGTAGTTAGAACTGTCCCTGCACAAAATGACATTTCTGAAGGAAAAAAAGCCATTTAAAACTGCTTGTGGCTTTAATGTAATGTCTGGTCCCGGCAATATGGATGAAAATCATTGAGAAAAATGGCATGGCTACCCCATCACCCCCCCCCCCACCCCAGCCCATTACCAGCCCCTTTGGGTCTTGTATGGATATTAAGGGGAACCCCGCACCCAAAATAAAAAAAGGCCCTTTATACTCTGAACAGCAGTATACAGGCGGTGCAAACAAGACAGGGACTGTAGGTTTGTTCTTAAGTAGAATCTGTTTGTAATTTGGAACTGGTACATTTTTTAAGTGTAGCTCCAGCCAAAAAATCTATTTTTAAGCTTTTTGGAGAACATGGGGAAGGGTTATCACCCCTGTAACATTTGTTTTGCTGTCTGTGCACCTGTTCAGAACATTTCACCTCACTTTCCGTCCCAATGACAAATGGTTTTGGAAAATTTTGGGTTTTTATTGAAACAAGGATTGGTGATAAATCATCAGTAGAGAGGAGACACGTTTTTCCCATATTAACTCTCACAGGAGAGAATTTCCCTTCCTAGGGGTAGATTTCCTCTCACTTCATGTTGTCTCCTTCCATTTGCAAGTAGGAGTCGTTTGTAAGTTGGATGTTTGAAAGTAGGAGCCTGCCGTATATACTCTGCAGAAATTTGCCCCTTAGGTGTTGGTGTTGCCACAACACTGTAAGCCCTCACAGTTACTCTTGGTGGGCGCTGGAACGCCCTGCTGTGAACTATTATATCAGGAATTGTAATTACATGCCATTGTTGAACAGTGGTAGGAAAAATTGGGCCTTTGGTGGTGGTGCTGGTGCCACAACACTGTAAGCCCTCACAGTTACTATTGGTGGGTGCATGAATGGGCCCTGCTGTGAATTATTAGATCAAGAATTGTAATTACATGCCCCTGTTGAACAGGGGCAGAAAAATTGGGCCTTTTGTGGTGGTGGTGTTGCCACAACACTGTAAGCCCTCACAGTTACTCTTGGTGGGTGCAGGAATGGGCCCTGCTGTGAATTATTAGATCAAGAATTGTAACTGCATGCCCCTGTTGAACAGGGGCTGAAAAATTGGGCCTTTGGTGGTGGCGGTGGTGCTGGTGCCACAACACTGTATGTCCTCACAGTTACTCTTGGGGGGTGCAGGAATGGGCCCAGCTGTGAAATATTAGATCAAGAATTGTAATTATATGCCCCTGTTAAACAGGGGCTGAAAAATTGGGCCTTAGGCACTGGTGCTGGTGCCACAACACTGCAACCCCTTACAGATACTGTACTTGGAGCGCAGCAATGAGCCCTGCTGCAAAGCATTGCATCAAAAATTGTAAATACACGCCCCTGTTAAACAGGGGCTGAAAAATTGGGCCTTAGGCACTGGTGCTGGTGCCACAACACTGCAACCCCTCATGGATACTGTACTTGGAGCGCAGCAATGAGCCCTGTTGCAAAGTATTGCTTTAAAAATTGTAATTACATGCACCTGTTAAACAGGGGCAGACAAATTGGGCCTTAGGCACTTGTGCTGGTGCCACAACACTGCAACCCCTCACAGATACTGTATTTGGAGCACAGAAATTAGCCCTGCTGCAAAGCATTGCATCAAAAATTGTAAATACACGCCCCTGTTAAACAGGGGCTGAAAAATTGAGCCTTAGCCACTGGTGGCGGTTCCCAGAACCAAAAAGGTTCTTTCAAGCTATCAGCATGATTATTGAGGAGGAAGAGGATAGTCACTCAGCATAACAGGATAGTCACTCTGCATCAGCATAGGCAGTCTTAAAGGGATCTGACATTTCAAAGAAAATTATTCTGTTACATCAGCATCAGGTGCTTGGTAGCTGGTGGTGATCCAAGACTGATTCATTTTTATGAAGGTCAGTCGATCGACCGAGTCGGTTGACAGGCGCACCCTGTGATCGGTTACAAAGCCTCCAGCAGCACTGAATGTGCGTTCCGAAAGAACGCTGGATGCAGGACAGGCCAATATCTCAATTGCATACTGTGCAAGCTCTGGCCAGTGATCCATCCTCAAGACCCAGTAACCCAGAGGATTTTTGGTGGGAAAGGTGTCCAAGTCTGATCTTGCCCCTAGGTATTCCTGCACCATGTAAACCAGACGCTGGCGATGGATGCTGGAACCGATCATAACTTGGGGCTGCGGACTAAAAAATTGTCTGAACGGATCGGTCAGACGGCCACCTTCTCCACCGCTCCTTCTTTGAATGACCGAAGCCTCAGCAACACGTTGTCCAGGACCAGGAATTTGTAACCTCCCAGTCTCTGGGAATGCGTTGCACAGACCTTTCTGCAAGGCCTCCCGAAGATGCCTCATCCTCTGCTCCCTCTGCGACGGCAAGATAAGGTCCACAAGCTTACCCTTGTAACGTGGATCAAGGAGGGTTGCCAGCCAGCAATGATCCCTCTCCTTGATCGCACGAATACGAGGATCCTTACGCAGGCTTTGCAGGATCAGGGAGGCCATGCAGCGTAGGTTTGCTGAGGCATTCGGTGCCGAGTCCTCTGGGTCACTGAGGACGACATGATCCGCAGCCACCTCTTCCCAGCCACATACAAGTCCATGGGTGTCTTGGGACTGTAATTGATCCCTTGAAGACTGCTGCTGATGCTGAGTGCTAGTCTCCACCTCCATGCTGACACATTCCTCCTCCTCCTCTTCCTGTGTGATAGCCGGGCCAGCAGGAACACTGTCTGGATAAAGGGGGCCTTGAGAGGTAAGGGATTCCTCCTCTTCCTGTCTCTGTTCTGCCTCAAGTGCCCTGTCCATTATTCCACGCAGTGTGTGCTCCAACAGGTGGACAAGAGGGACAGTGTCACTGATGCATGCACTGTCACTGCTCACCATCTTCGTGGCCTCCTCAAATGGTGCCAGGACAGTGCATGCATCCCTGATCATGGGATCCAAGCTCCCCTGACCCTGTCCTGGTGCCATATTGCAACAGATACTCATTGATGGCCCTCTGCTGCATGTGCAGCCGCTCCAGCATGGCCAACGTAGAGTTCCACCTGTTGGGCATGTCACAGATTAGGCGGTTCTTGGGCAGGTTGTAATCCTTTTGCAGGTCAGACAGCCGAGCACTGGCATTATATGACCGGCGGAAATGCCCACAGAGTTTCCTGGCCTGCTTAAGGACCTCCTGTATGCCTGGGTACCTGCCCAAGAACTGCTGCACCACCAAGTTAAGGATGTGAGCCAAACAGGGCACATGGGTCAGTTTTCCCTATCGGAGGGTGGAAACCACCTTTCCTGGCTTAAGCTGGCGTGGCGTCAACCACCTCTGAGCCTGCCCCTCCAGAGCTGACAGAATCTCTGCCCCAGTGTGGCTCCTGTACCCCAAGCACACCAGCTCAAGCCCTGGATGGCATCTTTTTGCCTGAGTACTTGCGTAGCCCCTTGAACGTCTATGGAGCACCGCTGGTTCCGAGGACAAATCAGCAGAGGAAGAGGCCATGGAGGAAAAAGAAGAGGAGGGGGTGGAGAAGAGAGGTGTGTCAGAATCACCAGTAACCAATGATATCCATAACACAAAATATATATAATAAGTGAGTGATGAAAGCTGAGTTGGAGACCAAGTAGATCATTAGGCAGCTCTTCAAAAAATGGAAATGAATGGGGTACTCTTACCAGAGCCGGTGGACCCACTTGTCAGCGACAAGCGATTGTCGTGTAAATCCGTTTTGAGGGTTTATTGAATAAAACCATCAATATAAAAGTGATCACATAAAAACAAGTAAAATAAGGCAACAAATGGAGTGGTTCCTTATGATCTGAGTGAGACTTTTTCCACGGGCCATCCGTCTAATATCGGTTAGACCACCAGGATGGTGGGTCCTTCGAGAATCTTATCACGATTCAAGACACGGTGACCGTGACCAATATCGTTTGGCTGTGGACTTCGATCCGGGATCTCCGAGGGTGAAAGTCTTCAGACAAGCCGCAGAGTCTGCCCCGTGGAATTCCTATGCCTTTATGATTCACTGTCGCTGACAAGTGGGTCCACCGGCTCTGGTAAGAGTTCCCCATTCATTTCCATTTTTTGAAGAGCTGCTTAACCACTTAAGCCCCGGACCATTTGGTAGCTAAAGGACCAGAGGTGAATTCAGAATTTTGCACTGCGCTGCTTTAACTGTAAATTGTGCGGACATGCAATGTTGTACCCAAACTAAATTTGTGTCCTTTTCTTCCCACAAATAGAGCTTTCTTTTAATGGTATTTGATTGCCTCTGCGATTTTTATTTTTTGCGATATAAATGGAAAAAGACCGAAAATTTTGAAAAAAAAATGATATTTTCTAATTTTGTTATAAGAAAAATTGAATAAACTCAATTGTAGTCATACATTTAGGCCAAAATGTATTCAGCCACATGTCTTTAGTAAAAAAAATGTCAATAAGCGTATATTTATTGGTTTGCGCAAAAGTTATAGCGTCTACAAACTAGGGTACATTTTCTGGAATTTACACAGCTTTTAATTTATGGCTGCCTATCTCATTTCTTGAGGTGCTAAAATGGCAGGGCAGTACAAAACCCCCCCAAATGACCCCATTTTGGAAAGTAGACACCCCAAGGAAATTGCTGAGAGGCATGTTGAGCCCATTGAATATTTTTTTTTGTCCCAAGTGATTGAATAATGACAAAAAAAAAAAATTACAAAAAGTTGTCACTAAATGATATATTGCTCACACATGCCATGGTTATATGTGGAATTGCACCCCAAAATACATTCTGCTCCTTCTCCTGAGTACGGGGATACCACATGTGTGGGACTTTTTGGGAGCCTTGTCGCGTACGGGACCCCAAAAACCAAGCACCGCCTTCAAGGTTTCTAAGGGCATAAATTTTTGATTTCACTCCTCACTACCTATCACTACCTATCACAGTTTTGAAGGCCATAAAATATCAAGATGGCACAAAACCCCCCCAAATGACCCCATTTTGGAAAGTAGACACCCCAAGCTATTTGCTGAGAGGCATGTTGAGCCCATTGAATATTTTTTTTTTTTGTCCCAAATGATTGAATAATGACAAAAAAGAAAAAGAAAAGAAAAAATGTACAAAAAGTTGTCACTAAATGATATATTGCTCACACATGCCATGGTTATATGTGGAATTGCACCCCAAAATACATTCTGCTGCTTCTCCTGAGTACGGAGATATATCACATGTGTGGGACTTTTTGGGAGCCTAGCCGGGTACGGGGCCCCAAAAACCAAGCACCGCCTTCAGGATTTCTAAGGGCGTAAATTTTTGATTTCACTCCTCACTATCTATCACAGTTTCGAAGGCCATAAAATGCCAAAATAGCACAAAACCCCCCCAAATGAACCCATTTTGGAAAGTAGACACCCCAAGCTATTTACTGAGAGGCATGTTCAGTCCATGGAATATTTTATATTTTGCCACAAGTTGCGGGAATATGACAAACTTTGTTTTTTTTTGCACAAAGTTGTCACTAAATGATATATTGCTCACACATGCCATGGGCATATGTGAAATTACACCCCAAAATACATTCTGCTGCTTCTCCTGAGTACGGGGATACCACATGTGTGGGACTTTTTGGGAGCCTAGCCGCGTACGGGACCCCAAAACCAAGCACCGCCTTCAAGGTTTCTAAGGGCATAAATTTTTGATTTCACTCCTCACTACCTATCACAGTTTTGAAGGCCATAAAATGCCAAGATAGCACAAAACCCCCCAAAATGACCCCATTTTGGAAAGTAGACACCCCAAGGAAATTGCTGAGAGGCATGTTGAGCCCATTGAATATTTTTTTTTGTCCCAAGTGATTGAATAATGACAAAAAGAAAAAAAAAAAAAAGTACAAAAAGTTGTCACTAAATGATATATTGCTCAAACATGCCATGGTTATATGCGGAATTGCACCCCAAAATACATTTGGCTGCTTCTCCTGAGTACGGGGATACCACATGTGTGGGACTTTTTGAGAGCCTAGCCGCATACGGGCCCCCGAAAACCAAGCACCGCCTTCAGGATTTCTAAGGGCACAAATTTTTGATTTCACTCCTCACTACCTATTACAGTTTTGAAGGCCATAAAATGCCAAGATAGCCCAAAACCCCCACAAATGACCCCATTTTGGAAAGTAGACACCCCAAGCTATTTGCCGAGAGGCATGGTGAGTATTTTAAAGCTCTCATTTGTTTTTGAAAATGAAGAAAGACATTTTTTTTTTCTTTTTTCAATTTTTAAAACTTTGTGACAAAAAGCGAGATCTGCAAAATACTCAACATACCTCTCAGAAAATAGCTTGGGGTGTCTACTTTCCAAAATGGGGTAATTTGGGGGGGTTTGTGCCATCTGGGCATTCCATGGCCTCCGAAACTGTGATAGGCAGTGAGGAGTGAAATCAAAAATTTACACCCATAGAAATCCTGAAGGCGGTGCTTGGTTTTCGGGGTCCTGTACGCGGCTAGGCTCCCAAAATGTCTCACACATGTGGTATCCCCGTACTCAGGAGAAGCAACAGAATGTATTTTGTGGTGCAATTCCACATATAACCATGGCATGTTTGAGCAATATATAAGTTAGTGACAACTTTTTGTACATTTTTTTTTTTTGTCATTATTCAATCACTTGGGACAAAAAAAAAATATTCAATGGGCTCAACATGCCTCTCAGCAAATAGCTTGAGGTGTCTACTTTCCAAAATGGGGTCATTTGGGGGGGTTTTGAACTGTCCTGGCATTTTATGCACAACATTAGGAAGCTTATGTCACACATCATCCACTCTTCTAACCACTTGAAGACAAAGCCCTTTCTGACACTTTTTGTTTACATGAAAACATTTTTTTTTGCAAGAAAATTATGTTGAACCCCCAAACATTATATATTTTTTTAAAGCAAAGGCCCTACAGATTAAAATAGTGGGTGTTGCATTTTTTTTTCCACACAGTATTTGCACAGCGATTTTTCAAACGCATTTTTTGGGGGAAAAACACACTTTTTTTATTTTTAATGCACTAAAAAACACTATATTGCCCAAATGTTTGATGAAATAAAAAAGATGATCTTAGGCCGAGTACATGGATACCAAACACGACATGCTTTAAAATTGCGCACAAACGCGCAGCGGCGAGAAACTACATTCATTTTTAAACGCATTTAAAAGCCTTTACAGGTTACCACGTTAGATTTATAGAGGAGGTCTACTGCTAAAATTACTGCCCTCGATCTGACCTTCGCGGTGATACCTCACATGCATGATGCAATTGCTGTTTACATATGACGCTAGACCGACGCTTGCGTTCGGCTTTGTGCAAGAGCAGGGGGGGGACAGCGGTGCTTTTTTTTTTTTTTTTTTTTTTATTATTAATTTTGCTTTTTTATTTTATTTTTAAACTGTTCCTTCCATATTTTTTTTTTATCATTTTTATTGTTATCTCAGGGAATGTAAATATCCCCTATGATAGCAATAAGTAGTGACAGATACTCTTTTTTTGAAAAAAAATGGGGGGTTACACCCTAGATCTTTCCTCTGCCCTCAAAGCATCTGACCACATCAAGATCGGTGTGATAAAATGGTTTCCCATTTTCCCAATGGCGCTGTTTATATCCGGGGGGGTCATTCCCTCCCACTGCTTGTAAAAGCAGTCTAGAGGCTAATTATCTGCTAGAATTGCTTTTATATGAAAGCCGGCCACTGGCTGAAAAGAATGATACCAAGATGATACCTAAACCTGCAGGCATCATTCTGGTATAAACATTCAAAGTCCAGCAACATACCAGTACGTTGCTGGTCCTTGTTGGACATGTATTGTAATCTTTTTTTTCATGCAGCCTGTTGGCTGAACGAAAAAAAGAGATTGATCGGTGGGTATGCCCACCATTAGAATACCTCCCTTCATCCACCCACTTCTAATGATGGGCATATATGCCGAAGCATGGGGGCATCCTCCCGCAAAAAAGTTATGCCGCGTACACACGGTCGGACTTTTCCACGGGCAAGCCTTCGTCGGAATTTCGACCGTATGTACGCGGCATAAAAGGTTATGCCGCGTACACACGGTCGAACTTTTCCACGGGCAAGCCTCCATCGGAATTTCGACCGTATATACGTGGCATTAGGAGCAAAATCGCTCCTCCGCCCCTGCTGCCCCCATGCTTCGGCATATATGCTCTTTTTTTTTAACTGTGGTGGTGAAATCACCTCCTACAGCGTTGGAGTCACGGCTTTATGTATCGTGGGAGCAAACGCTGTTGCTGTCAAGATAAATAAATCCGCGATGCAACTGAATGGCGTACCTGCTAAGCAAATGATGGTTAACATTAAAACAAAGTAACATTACAGTACAACAGTAAGACCTTACCATACCATACCTGCAAAGCAAATACCAAAACAAAACCTAGTAAAAAAAAAAAAAAAATTTTAACGCAACCTGTGCCTAAAATATATATATGCCGAAGCATGGGGGCTTCCTCACGCAAAAAAGTTATGCCGCGTACACACGGTCGAACTTTTCCACGGGCAAGCCTTTGTCGAAATTTCGACCGTATATACGCGGCATTAGGAGCAAAATCGCTCCTCCGCCCCTGCTGCCCCCATGCTTCAGCATATATGCTCTTTTTTTTTAACTGTGGTGGTGAAATCACCTCCTACAGCACTGGAGTCACGGCTTTATGTATCGTGGGAGCAAACGCTGTTGCTGTCAAGATAAATAATTCCGCGCTGCAGTTGAATGGCGCACCTGAAAACAAAAAATTACATACCTGAAAAGCAAGCATGATAAAACATTGCAGAATGGAATACAGTAAAAAAGAGCAGAACAATAGAGAGAAAATAGAGAGAGAGAGAGAGAGAGAACAATAAAACGACAACTATTTTTTATTTATTTTTTGTGTTTTTGTTTTTTACATTTTTTTTTTCTTTTTTACACTTTTTTTTTTAAACTTTAACAACTGTAATTGTTCGGGTCTCTCAAAATGTAATGGCATCTTGGGAGACCCTGTGTAAGTGTGTCCTAGTCTGTGAAATGCTGTACCCTACGCTAAAACTTCACTTTTGAGTGGTAGCGTTCAAAACATTCACCAAGGCAAAGACCAGGTTTGTCAGGACAGAGTGGACAATAATAACGGGTGTCACGCCTAAATCCGCGCTTGCTACAGACACGACATCTTTTTTGGGGGGTTCGTTGGGTAGGGGTACTCAGGAGGAGATGCGTATATCGCCTCTCATGCAGCCGGCTTACTGCATTTGGTAGGGGATGGTGAGGTGCAGAACCGCCTGGATACAGGAGTTCTGTGACTATCTCATTCTGGAATTTTAGAAGAGATAAAGTCCCGCCTGAAGCTCTGTATAGCACATGAGCGTTCAGCAAAGCCAATTGGAATAAGGATAGAGACACTTTTTTGTACCAGCGTCTCGCCTTGCGGTCAATTAGATACGGCGCCATCAACTGGTCGTTGAGGTCCACGCCTCCCATATTTTTGTTATATTCGTGGACACAGAGGGGTTTCTCCACAACACCAGTCGCCGTACGAATTTGGACTGTCGTGTCTGCATGAAGGGAGGTAAGAAGGAAAACATTCTTATTGTCCCTCCACTTCATAGCGAGCAAGTTATTACACTTTACGCAGGCTCTCTCCCCCAGCCTAAGAAGGGCATCTACAAGCCGCTGGGGAAAGCCCCGGCGATTAGGTCGCACGGTGCCACATGCTCCAATCTGATGATCAAACAAGTGACTAAACAGTGGCACGCTCATGTAATAATTGTCCACATACAAGTGGTACCCCTTTCCGAATAAGGGTGACACCAAGTTCCACACTATCTTGCCAGCGCTCCCTATGTAATCCGGGCAGTTGACCGGCTGAACCTGACTATCTTTTCCCTCATAAACCATAAAGCTCCATACATAGCCTGTTGCCCTGTCACAGCACTTATAGAGCTTGACCCTGTATCTGGCACGCTTGCTGGGAAGGTACTGCTTGAAAGCCAAGCGGCCAGAAAATTTAATCAGGGACTCATCAACGCAGACAGCTTGATCGGGAATAAACAAGGCTGCAAAACGTTTGTTGAAGTGGTTTATGAGGGGCCGAATTTTATAGAGCCGGTCGTATTCAGGGTCCCCACGTGGACGACAAAGTTCATTGCCGTTGAAGTGCATGAACCGCAAAATCTGCTCGTATCGTTTCCTGGGCATGGAGGCAGAGAACACGGGCATGTGGTCAATTGGGTGCGTGGACCAATAAGCACGCAATGACGGGAATTTATGTGTGCCCATGTTGAGGGAAAGGCCCAGAAAGGTCTTAAATTCGGAAACCGTAATTGGTTTCCAATCTTTGGCAATGGAAGGCAACTGGGGATTAGCGGCGATGAATTGACCAGCATATAAATTACTCTGGTCCACAATAGATCTATAGAGATCTTCCGTGAAAAACAGCGAATAAAAATCGATTGGCATAAAATCAGCTGTTTCCACCTGAATACCGGGTTGGGCAGTGAATGGGGGAAGTACGGGTTCTGCAGAAGTGGTGGGGACCCAATCAGGATAGGCAAATTCTGCAGGAAGAGCACTATGGGTACGACGGGCCTGCCTTTGTCTTCTTATTGGTGGCAGCGGGACACTACTTGTGCTTGCCACCTCGCCAGCTTGAACTGCACTTATGGGACTCGCCACGTCACCAAGTGATACTGCAGTGCTGGATGTACGCCCAGGCTGTACTAGGCCGCTGGTGCTTGCCAATTCACCAGAAGGAATAGCGGCGCTAGTACTACTCTGCTCCATGATACGAGAGCCCTGCGGTTCTTGCTCCTCAACAACCTCAGAAGATCGGGATCGGGTACGCCTGACCTTAGCAGGGACCTCAACTTCGTCGTCAGAGCTATCTGACGTGGGGCCGCTGACGTCACTGTCTTCTACGGGAAGATATTCTGAGCCTGAATCTGACAGATACGTGACCTCCTCTTCACTATCTGTCATGCTCAGAATCTCGTAGGCCTCTTTACTAGTGTACCTTCGACTTGCCATTTTGGGCTCTAAATTTAGGGGTACACTAGTAAGATTCACAGGAAAAAAAGCACCTGACTGTCGTCAGCAAATATATCAAACGCTACAAAAAAAACTGTTAGCGGTCGCAGGGATCAGGACTGTCTCTGCGAACACTGCAGTTATGTGTTTTGTGTTTGGTAAGTGACAGTGATCGATCGATACTGCACTTGGGTGGGCTGGGCTGGGTGGAGGGGCTAAACGCAGGTGCTAGCAGGTATCTGGGCTGATCCCGCTAACACTGCGTTTTTGGGAACCCTAAACCGCTGGGGACGCTAGTATAGATCTGATCAGATACTATACCACTAAGGGAGGTGTATGCTTTGCGCGTGGGTGTTAGCATTACTGGCACTAACCTAACGCTGCCTGGGGCGACGCAGACCCTCTCTGGCGCTAAAACCTAATTGATCTCACCCGCCGGGCGATCAGGGGGTTAAACCTTTATTGGGTTATATACGGCGGGTGCCCTGATGCTATAAAAAGCAAACTAACCAACCAGCGTCACCCGTAACCTTTATATGGTGATCACTGGTGAAAGGGTTAACTAGGGGCAATCAGGGGGTTAAAACCTTTATTAGGTTAAATATGGGGGTACCCGACGCTATATAAAAACCTGACGGGTTACCTAAATAACTAAATAACTAACTGGGTAACCAGTGTCACCAGTGACGCTTATACGGTGATCACTGGTGAAAGGGTTAACTCTAGGGGCAATCAGGGGGTTAAAATAATATATGGGGGTACCTGACGCTCTAAAAACCTGCGGCGAAACTAAAAATAAATAACTGGCTATCTAGGGCACCACCGGCACTAAATACAGCGATCGAAAATACGATCGCTTAGTGACGCTGGCGTTAGGGGGTGAAAGGGTTACCTGGGGGCGATCAAGGGGTTAAACCTTTATTAGGGGGGGTTAGGGGGCTACCCTGGACCTAAAGGGGCCTAATCCTAACTGCCCTGCAACTTTTTACTATCACAGATGACACTAAATGCAGTGATCAGTAAAATAAATGATCACTGCAATCAGTGACACTGTGATTGGGGGCTGGGGGGTGACCTGGGGGGTGACTGGGGGGTGAAATGTGTGCCTATGTGTACCTATGTGTCAGTGGACTGTTGCTGCACTAACCTGCTTCTTCTCTCCTCGGCGCCGGAATCGAAAAGACCGCCGCGAGGGAGATGACATCACTTCCTCCTGCCTGTGTTTACATCACATGGCGGAGGAAGCATTTTCATTCGCCAGGAGCGATCGCGAGGGGGTGGCCGAAATCGAATGGTCACCCCCTCATCTCTAATCACTCCCCAATGATAAACGGCCGCTCACTGTATAGGAGGGGGGTCCGATCGGACCCCCCAACTGTACAAAGGCGATCACGTATGCTCTACGTGATTGTGCCTGTCGGTGCCATTCTGCCGACGTATACATACAGTGAGCGGTCGTTAAGTGGTTAATGATCTACTTGGTCTCCAACTCAGCTTTCATCACTCACTTATTATATATATTTTGTGTTAGGACATCATTGGTCACTTATCACATTTGTGTGGACTTTAATTGGTTCCAGATTCATATATTTTTCACCCATTTTTTTTGCACTTGTTGAACCTAGGTTTCTTCTTAGGTTTTTCGGACACTTAGCGCTTCATTTTTTCACCTTCACTGTATTTTTTATGTTAGTCACATTATTTTGCAGCAGCTGTTTGTGTTCACGATTTATAAGACTAGCGCACATTTTTTTAATTTTGTAGAATCACCAGTAGTAACATTTTGGAGGCGTGGTGGTGGAACAACCTCCAACACTACTGCACCTTGTCCTGCATCCTTCCCAGCTGCCAGCAGAGTCACCCAATGCGCCGTGAAAGATAGGTAACGTCCCTGTCCATGCCTGCTGGACCATGAGTCAGTGGTAATATGCACCTTACCGCTGACCGCTCTGTCCAGTGAGGCCAAGACATTGCCTTCCACATGCTGGTAGAGAGCCGGAATCGCCTTCCATGAGAAAAAGTGGCATTTGAGAACCTGCCACTGAGGAACCACACATTCCACGAACTCACAGAAGGGGGCAGAGTCTACCAACTGAAAAGGCAGCAGTTGAAGTGCTAGCAATTTAGCCAAGCTAGCATTCAACCGCTGGGCATGTGGATGGCTGGGAGCAAACTTATTTCGCCGGTACAGCAGCTGGGGCAGAGAAATTTGCTTGGTACAATCAGACGTCGGTGTACCGATAGCAGATTTCCCGCAAGTACTTGGCTGTGACACACCTAATTCTACACCTTCATTCCTCTCAGTGCAGGTTTCTGAGATGACTGAATGTATAGTGGGGTTGGAGATCCCAGCTGATGAGGAGCAAGGAGAGGTCCGCTTTGTTCTTTGGTGTGGGTCTTTTAGGTAAGCTTGCCAACGGACTGCAAGGCAGGTTGACATATGTCTGGTAAAGCACGTTGTGCCCAAGCGGCTGATGTTTTGGCCACGCGAGATATGCTTTAGACATATGTTGCAAATGGCAACTGTGCGATCTGCTGCACACATCTGAAAAAAGGCCCACACCAAAGAACTTTTTGAATAACGCACAGAGACAGCAGCGCCCTGCACATGCGTAGCTCTGCGGTGTGATGCAGTCGGTGTGCTGCCATTAAGCTGGCCCCTGGAGGCCATCCTGCCTCGTTGGAGATGTGACTCCTCCTCCTCTCTCCTATCAGGCACCAACGTGGAATCAGTGACCTCATCATCCCCTCCCTCCTCATCACTGGAGCCAATCTGGCAGTATGCTGCAGCTGGGGGAACATGACTGCCAGATAGCTGACCTTGTTGGGCACCCCCTCTCTCTGGGCTCACGTTACTACCCCCTCTCTCTGAGCTCACGTTACTGCCTTCCTCCAGCTGGGTTCCATCATCAGAGCCTTCAAAACGCTGGGCATCCTCCTGGAGCATGTACCCAACACTGTGGTCAAACAGTTCGGGGGACTGCTCAGGAGGACATGGTGGGGCTAGGGAAGGAGTGACTGATGCCATTGAGCCGAGGGAAGAGGCCGCTTTGGCAGCTGCTTTGCCAGACAAAGTACCCTGAGCCTGGGTAAGAGAGGATGAGGAGGAGGAGGACGGCTTGGTCATCCACTCTACCAAGTCTTGGGCATGTTGCGGCTCAACATGGCCAGCTGCCAAAAAGAAGGACAAGCGTTTCCCACGGCCACGTGCTGATGAGGATGCACCATGTCCACGACCAGCAGCACTGTTGCCTCTAGACACAGAGCCTGCTTGCCCTCTTTTATTGCCTCGTGACTGTCTGCCTCTCATTGTTTGCCTTCTAGACATACTAATGGCCTGCAGTGAGATGTAGCTGCACAAAGGTGGGATGTATATATATATATATATATATATATATATATATATATATATATATATATATATATGTCTGTACTGATAATGCAGCTATCAGAATCAACTGCCTGCTGTGGTGTTAGTATGGGAGAAGCAACAATTGTTTTCAGTTAGTTTTAGGTGAAAACTGTGCAGAGGACACAGTACACTGAAAATACTTGCAGCTCTCTGCTTGTGGTTTTATTATGAGAACACCACTATAATAGTCACTAACTGTATTCAGGTAAGCTTTAGGTGAACGCTATGCAAAGCACACAGTAGTACACTAAGTGAAACACTGACTGTCTGCAGCTAGCACAATCACCTGCCTGCCTGTCACAGTATAGAGACTATCTGTATTCAGGTGAGCTTTAGGTGAACGCTATGCAAAGCACACAGTAGTACACTAAGTGAAACATTGACTGTCTGCAGCTAGCACAATCACCTGCCTGCCTGTCACAGTATTTTGGTATTTTTTTCCCCATGAAAGTGGAGTTACCCTTTAAATATATAACTGTTTTTCAATATAAATATCTAGACTGTGGTACTAAATAGGGATGAGCTTCGAGTTTGAGTCGAACCCATGTTCGACACGAACATCGGCTGTTCGATCGTTCGCCGAATTGCGAACATTATGGGCCTTTCACGCCAAATTCGGGTGGAGCGTCACGGCCCATAATTCACTGCGGCATCGCGGTGCATTGCTGGCTGATGATTGGCCAAGCATGCACTATGACCAATCACAGCGTGGTAATAACGGAGAGCCGTAATTGGCCAAAGCCAGGATGGCTTTGGCCAATCATGGCTCAGAGGAGTAGGTACACACCCCACACTATACAAGGCCGCCTGGAAGTCGGCCTTGTGTAGTGTGTTGGCGTTTGTGAAAGAGAGAGTTACAGAGAGAGAGACAGTGTAATTTATATTGAGTTAGATAGAGCAGGCAGGCGAGTCAGTTAGCTGCTGTTACAGTGTGTAGAGGATATATATGCATCCTAGGTGTTGTATATATATTTATACACTGTATTGAGTTTAGCTAGATCCGTTCCTGTTATTCTCCATACTGTGACAGACAGGCAGGTGATTGAGTTAGCTGCAGTCAGTGTTTCACTTATGCCGCATACACACGATCGGTTTTTCTGATGAAAAAAGACCGATGGACTTTTTTCATCAGAAAAAACGATCATGTGTGGGCCCCATCGGTCTTTTTTCCATCGGTGTAAAAAAATAGAACATGTTTTAAATTTTACCGATGGAGAAAAAAACGATAGCAAATTCCGATCGTCTGTGGGGAACTCCATCAGAGAAAAATCCACGCATGCTCAGACTAAATTACGAGACAGGAGCGCTCGTTCAGGTAAAACTAGCGTTCGTAAGGGAGATAGCACATTCGTCATGCTGCAAATTTTTGCATCGTTAAATGTAGTGAATTCTTTTCTTCTTTCTAAATGGTTTTAAAAAAAAAAAAAATTGTTGCGTATATTCACACAGAGTTCGGACAAACTTTTTTCTTTGTTTCTTGTGATCTCGTGAATCTTCGTATTTTATTTTAAAGCCAGGTCCCCAAAATATCTTAATATTTATTTTAAGCGCGAATCGGCTAACACCAAACTTTTACTAACACGCGGTAACACAAAATCAGCAAGAGCAGCCCAAAGGGTGGCGCCGTTGGATTTGAACTTCCACTTTATAGTGCCGTCGTACGTGTTGTACGTCACAGCGTTTTGGACGGTCGGAATTTTGTCTGATGGTGTGTAGGCAAGACTGATGAAAGTCAGCTTCATCGGAATTTTTATTTCATCCGATCGTGTGTACAGGGCATTAGTGTACTGTGTGCGTTGCATAGCGTTCACCTAAAGCTTACCTGAATACAGTTAGTGACTATTATAGTGGTGTTTTCATAATAAAACCACAGGCAGAGAGCTGCAAGTATTTTCAGTTAGTGTACTGTGTCCTCTGCACAGTGTTCACTTATAACTAACTGAAGACGATTGCTGCTTTTCTCATACTAATACCACAGCAAGCAGTTGATTCTGATAGCTGCATTATCAGTACAGATATATATATATATATATATATATATATATATATATATATATGTATATACATCCCACCTTTGTGCAGCTACATCTCACTGCAGGCCTGTTCCAGGCCTGTACCTGTTCCAAATTACAAACAGATTCAACTTATGAACAAACCTACAGTCCCTGTAATGTTTGCACCGCCTGTATACTGCTGTAGTGTTCAGAGTATATAGGGCCTTTTTTTAATTTGGGTGCCGGGTTCCCCTTAATATCCATACAAGACCCAAAGAGGCTGGTAGTGGGCTGGGGGGGGGTGGGGGGGTACCCATGCCATTTTTCTCAATGATTTCTATCCATATTGCCGGGAATAGACATTACATTAAAGCCGCAAGCAGTTTTAAATGACTTTTTTTCCTTTAGAAATGTCATTTTGTGCATTGACAGTTCTAAACACGGGAAACACGTGGACTTCACAGGCATACTTTAGACACCCCCCCCAGGTACGATATTTAAAGGAATATTTAACTTTTTTTTTTCTCACTTTAAGCACCATTAAAATCACTGCTCCCGAAAAAAACGCTGTATTTGAAACTTTTTTTTGCTTGATACATGTCCCCTGGGGCCGGACCCGGGTCCCCAAACCCTTTTTAGGACAATAACTTGCATATTAGCCATTATAATTAGTACTTTAGATTTCGAACGTTTGAGCCCATTGTATTTAATAGGGTTCTAAAGTTCGCGCAAACTTTCGGTCCGTTCGCAGGTTTTGGTGCGAACCGAATCGGGGGGTGTTCGGCTCATCCCTAATTTTCTGCTTGTGTGATTGGCTCACTGATTTTCCAAGAAATATGCACTAAGATGCAAGTCAGATTTCTGGCATCCCCTGCATCAACAATGCAATTTTTTATCTGAGATACTTTCAATAGGAACATGTCTAAAGAGGTGCAGGCCCAGCAGCTTTTCTCATTAGTTCTCTGCAGCTGCCACAGCTGGTTGATAATTATGAAACCACTCCCATTTGACCAACTTAGCAAAGGAGCACAGAGGAGCAAACAGGGATTTCTTCAGAATAAGGGCTCTTTCACACGGAGGTCCGTTCAGGTCCGCCTGTCAGTTTTTTAGGTGGACCTGAAACGGATCCTCCATGTACCCCTATGGAGGCACGGATGTCAGCGGAGACATGTCCGCTCCGCTCCGCCAAAGTGTGACGGAGGAAAACCCTATTTTTCCTTCCGTTGGCGGAGCGGATCGGATGACAACGGACTCTACGGTCCGTCGTCATCCGATTCCCCATAGGGGAGAGCGGCGCTCTGACAGGGCGGTCCCTGCACAGTGTGCGGGGACCGCCCAGTCATCCGCCGGCTCAGCAGGGATCAACGGAGCGACTGATCCGCCCCGTGTGAAAGGACCCTTACAAAATAACAAAAAGTCAGAACCTGCAACAAAGTTTGAATAAATCCTTGCAGTGTACATAGATCTCTCAGCGGGGAAGGTTTTTTTCTCAGGAGTTTTTCAGTTTTATATAGTTATAGCCTTTAATCAAGGCTATAACTATAGCTTGACAATCCTTCCATTGGTACATAATATTTATTTCTTTTTAGCAATTATATAAAGGTTGTCAAACAATATATCCATTCTTTTTATCCACATCTTATGGCCAAAAACTATTACTAGCTGCAAAAATGTAATGTGTCCAGGCCAATAGTTCTGAAACCTCAGTGCAGCTGCTCTTATAGTAGTCACATGGTCTTCTATGGCTATAGTTATGCTCTTGTCCTTATGCACTTACCTATTGCCATTGACTGAGACTGCATTGCGGTCTATTTGTACTATAAGCCCATCGAGTTTCATGCTGATCTTCTTAATGACAGGGACATTGTTTACAACAGTTCGCCGCATCTGGATGTTGAAGTCCTCATAGGTGCTCTTGCAGTGAGAGGCAAAAACATAATTGCATGTACCCGGGAAGTCAAAGATATCCCCATCAAAGTTCTTGAAGTGGAAGTTTCCCCAGGTGCTGCATACTCTGTTGTTATGAGCCACATTCAAAGCTGCAAAAATGTATGAGAAGATGTAACAACCATTTCTACATCTACACTTCACAAAAACGCTTTGTTATTCACTGAAGAAAATTATGGGAGCCCTTCTCTACAGTCTTGTTATTGGAAACTGAATGTACGGTATATGTTTTTTCAACCCAGTACATTTATGCCGCGTACACACGGCCGTATTTAATGTAATTGAAAAAAACGTTTTTCTCGACGTGATTTTTCGTGTTTCCTCTCAAGCCTGCCTTGCCTACACACTATCGTGAAAAAAAATGCTTGAGCAAAGCGCGGTGACGTACAACACGTACGACGGCACTATAAAGGGGAAGTTCTATTCGGATGGCGCCACCCTTTGGGCTGCTTTTGCTCATCCTCGTATTAGTAAAGTTTGGTGAGAGCCGATTCGCGCTTTTTAGCCTCATGCTCTTCAGTCTGTTACAGCGTGACGAATGTGCTATCTCCATTACGAACGTTAGTTTTACCAGAAGGAGCGCTCCCGTCTCATACTTGATTCTGAGCATGCACATTTTTTTCCCCTCGTAAAAGCATACACACTACCGTTTTTCACGACGTTAAAAAGAACGACATGAAAAATGATGTGAAAAAATAGAGCAGGTTCTAATTTATTCAGGCCATTTTTCACGTCGTTAAAAATGCTCTGGAGCCTACACACGATCGGTTTTAACCAGTTGTCTACCGCCCGCCGTCAAATGACGGCGGGCGGAAGACTCTCTTGTTCTGACAGGACGTCATAAGACGTCCTGCCTTTAAAAGCAGCTGGGGGCACGCGCGCCCGCCACGTCGCTGGGGACCCAATGCGTGTGCCCGGCGGTCGCGATGGCCGCTCGGCATCCGCGATTGCCCAGTAACCGAGCAGGACAGTGGATCTGTGTGTGTAAACACACAGATTCACGTCCTGTCAGGGAGAGGAGACCGATGGTGTGTCCCTTGTACATAGGGACAACCATCGGTCACCTCCCCCAGTCAGTCCCCTCCCCCCACAGCTAGAACACATCTAGGAAACACATTTAACCCCTTCCCCGCCCCCTAGTGGTAACCCCTTCCCTGCCAGTCACATTTATACAGTAATCAATGCATTTTTATAGCAGGGATCGCTGTATAAATGTGAATGGTCCCAAAAATGTGTCAAAAGTGTCCGATGTGTCCGCCGCAATATCGCAGTCACAATAAAAATCGCAGATCGCCGCCATTACTGGTAAAAAAAAAAAATGCTATAAATCTATCCCCTATTTTGTAGACGCTATAACTTTTGCGCAAACCAATCAATATACGCTTATTGAGATTTTTTTTTTACCAAAAATATGTAGAAGAATACTTATCGGCCTAAACTGAGGAAAATATTATTTTTTTTTTTTAAATGGATATTTATTATAGCAAAAAGTAAAAAATATTGTGTTTTTTTTTTAAATTGTCGCTCTTCTTTTGTTTATAGCGCAAAAAAAAAAAACTGCAGAGGTGATCAAATACCACCAAAAGAAAGCTCTATTTGTGGGAAAAAAAGGATGCAAATTTTGTTTGGTAACCACGTTGCACGACTGCGCAATTGTCATTCAAAATGTGACAGCGCTGAATGCTGAAAAATGGCTTGGGCAGGAAAGGGTATTTTGTGCCCGGTAAACAGGTGGTTAATGACCAATTTAAAAAAAAAACATTTTTCACGTCATGAATAACGGTCGTGTGTACGCGGCATTACTGTGTCTCTATAATGATGAATGATGTCTTTAGAAACACCTTAAATGTCTGTGTACACATGTAAAGTATATTGTTTATCCACTTAAGCCCCGGACCATTTGGTAGCTAAAGGACCAGAGGTGAATTCAGAATTTTGCACTGCGCTGCTTTAACTGTAAATTGTGCGGACATGCAATGTTGTACCCAAACTAAATTTGCGTCCTTTTCTTCCCACAAATAGAGCTTTCTTTTAATGGTATTTGATTGCCTCTGTGATTTTTATTTTTTGCGATATAAACGGAAAAAGACCGAAAATTTGGAAAAAAAATGATATTTTCTACTTTTTGTTATAAAAAAAATCGAATAAACTCAATTTTAGTCATACATTTAGGCCAAAATGTATTCAGCCACATGTCTTTAGTAAAAAAAATGTCAATAAGCGTATATTTATTGGTTTGCGCAAAAGTTATAGTGTTTACAAACTAGGGTACATTTTCTGGAATTTACACAGCTTTAAATTTATGACTGCCTATCTCATTTTTTGAGGTGCTAAAATGGCAGGGCAGTACAAAACCCCCCCAAATGACCCCATTTTAGAAAGTAGACACCCCAAGGAAATTGCTGAGAGGCATGTTGAGCCCATTGAATATTTTTTTTTGTCCCAAGTGATTGAATAATGACAAAAAATAAATAAAAAATTACAAAAAGTTGTCACTAAATGATATATTGCTCACACATGCCATGGTTATATGTGGAATTGCACCCCAAAATACATTCTGCTGCTTCTCCTGAGTACGGGGATACCACATGTGTGGGAGTTTTTAGGAGCCTAGCCACGTACGGGACCCCGGAAACCAAGCACCGCCTTCAAGATTTCTAAGGGCGCAAATTTTTGATTTCACTCCTCACTACCTATCACAGTTTTGAAGGCCATAAAATGCCAAAATAGCACAAAACCCCCCCAAATGACCCCATTTTAGAAAGTAGACACCCCAAGGAAATTGCTGAGAGGCATGTTGAGCCCATTGAATATTTTTTTTTGTCCCAAGTGATTGAATAATGACAAAAAATAAATAAAAAATTACAAAAAGTTGTCACTAAATGATATATTGCTCACACATGCCATGGTTATATGTGGAATTGCACCCCAAAATACATTCTGCTGCTTCTCCTGAGTACGGGGATACCACATGTGTGGGAGTTTTTAGGAGCCTAGCCACGTACGGGACCCCGGAAACCAAGCACCGCCTTCAGGATTTCTAAGGGCACAAATTTTTGATTTCACTCCTCACTACCTATCACAGTTTTGAAGGCCATAAAATGCCAAAATAGCACAAAACCCCCCCAAATTACCCCATTTTAGAAAGTAGACACCCCAAGGAAATTGCTGAGAGGCATGTTGAGCCCATTGAATATTTTTTTTTTGTCCCAAGTGATTGAATAATGACAAAAACAAAAAAAAATTACAAAAAGTTGTCACTAAATGATATATTGCTCACACATGCCATGGTTATATGTGGAATTGCACCCCAAAATAAATTTTGCTGCTTCTCCTGAGTACGGGGATACCACATGTGTGGGACTTTTTAGGAGCCTAGCCGCGTACGGGACCCCGAAAACCAATCACCGCCTTCAGGATTTCTAGGCACAAATTTTTGATTTGACTCCTCACTACCTATCACAGTTTCGAAGGCCATAAAATGCCAAAATAGCACAAAACCCCCCCAAATGACCCCATTTTGGAAAGTAGACACCCCAAGCTGTTTGCTGAGAGGCATGGTGAGTATTTTACAGCTCTCATTTGTTTTTGAAAATGAAGAAAGAACATTTTTTTTTTCTTTTTTTTTTTCAATTTTCAAAACTTTGTGACAAAAAGCGAGATCTGCAAATACTCACAATACCTCTCAGCAAATAGCTTGGGGTGTCTACTTTCCAAAATGGGGTAATTTGGGGGGGTTTTGTGCCATCTGGGCATTCCATGGCCTCCGAAACTGTGATAGGCAGTGAGAAGTGAAATCAAAAATGTACACCCTTAGAAAGCCTGAAGGCGGTGATTGGTTTTTGGGGTCCCGTACGCGGCTAGGCTCCCAAAAAGTCTCACACATGTGGTATCCCCGTACTCAGGAGAAGCAACAGAATGTATTTTGGGGTGTAATTCCACATATGCCCATGGCATGTTTGAGCAATATATCATTTAGTGACAACTTTGTGCAAAAAAAAAAAAATACATAAAAAATTTTCTTTTTTCCGCAACTTGTGTCAACATATAAAATATTCCATGGACTCGACATGCCTCTCAGTATATAGCTTGGGGTGTCTACTTTCCAAAATGGGGTCATTTGGGGGGGTTTTGAACTGTTCTGGCATTTTATACACAACATTAGGAAGCTTACATCCACTCTTCTAACCACTTGAAGACAAAGCCCTTTTTGACACTTTTTGTTTACATTAAAACATATTTTTTTTTGCAAGAAAATTATGTTGAACCCCCAAACATTATATATATTTTTAAAGCAAAGGCCCTACAGAATAAAATGGTGGGTGTTGCATTTTTTTTTCTACACAGTATTTGCGCAGCGATTTTTTAAACGCATTTTTTGGGGAAAAAATACACTTTTTTTAATTTTAATGCACTAAAACACACTATATTGCCCAAATGTTTGATGAAATAAAAAAGATGATCTTAGGCCGAGTACATAGATACCAAACACGACATGCTTTAAAATTTCGCACAAACGCGCATTGGCGACAAACTACATACATTTTTAAAAGCCTTTAAAAGCCTTTACAGGTTACCCCGTTAGATTTACAGAGGAGGTCTACTGCTAAAATTACTGCCCTCGATCTGACCTTCGCGGTGATACCTCACATGCATGGTGCAATTGCTGTTTACATATGACGCCAGACCGACGCTTGCGTTCGCCATTGGGCAAGAGCAGGGCAGGACAGGGGTGCTTTTTTTTTTTTTTTTTTTTTTTATTAATTTTGCTTTCATATTTTATTTTTAAATTGTTCCTTCCATATTTTTTTTTAATCATTTTTATTGTTATCTCAGGGAATGTAAATATCCCCTATGATAGCAATAGGTAGTGACAGGTACTCTTTTTTTGAAAAAACTGGGGTCTAGACCCTAGATCTTTCCTCTGCCCTCAAAGCATCTGACCACACCAAGATTGGTGTGATAAAATGCTTTCCCAATTTCCCAATGGCGCTTTTTATATCCGGGGGGGACATTCCCTCCCACTGCTTGTAAAAGCAGTCCAGAGGCTAATTAGCCACTAGGATTGCTTTTACATGAAAGCCGGCCGCTGGCTGAAAAGAATGATACCAAGATGATACCTAAACCCGCAGGCATCAATCTGGTATAACCATTCAAAGTCCAGCAACATACCAGTACGTTGCTGTCCTTGTTGGACATGTATTGTAATCTTTTTTTTTCATGCAGCCAGGTGGCTGAACGAAAAAAGAGATTGATCGGTGGGTATGCCCACCATTAGAATACCGCCCTTCATCCACCCACTTCTAATGATGGGCATACATGCACCATTTATATATGCCGAAGCATGGGGGCATCCTCCCGCAAAAAAGTTATGCCGCACACACATGGTCAGACTTTTCCACGGGCAAGCCTCCGTCGGAATTTCGACCGTATGTACGCGGCATTAGGAGCAAAATCACTCCTCCGCCCCTGCTGCCCCAATGCTTCGGCATATTTGCTTCTTTTTTTTTTAACTGTGGTGGTGAAATCACCTCCTACAGCACTGGAGTCGCAGGGATCAGGCCTGTCTCTGCGAACGCTGCAGTTATGTGTGTTGTGTTTTGTAAGTGACAGTGATCGATCGATACTGCACTTGGGTGGCCTGGGCTGGACGGAGGGGCAAAACGCAGGTGCTAGCAGGTATCTGGGCTGATCCCGCTAACACTGCGTTTTTGGGAACCCTAAACTGCTGGGGACGCTAGTATAGATCTGATCAGATCAGATATTGATCTGTTCAGATACTATACCACTAAGGGAGGTGTATGCTTCACGCGTGGGTGTTAGTGTTACTGGCACTAACCTGACGCTGCCTGGGGTGTGACGCAGACCCTCTCTGACGCTAAAACCTAATTGATATCACCCGCCGGGCGATCAGGGGGTTAAACCTTTATTGGGTTATATACGGCGGGTGCCCTGACACTATAAAAAGCAAACTAACTAACCAGCGTCACCCGTAACACTTATATGATGATCACTGGTGAAAGGGTTAACTAGGGCAATTAGGGGGTTAAAACCTTTATTAGATAATATATGGGGGTACCTGACGCTATAAAAACCTGCGGCGAACCTAAAAAAAATTACTGGCTACCGATCTGCATCACCGACGCTAAGACAGCGATCAGAAAAATGATCGCTTAGCGACAGTGGTGATAGGGGGTGAAAGGGATACCTGGGGGGCGATCAAGGGGGTTAAACCTTTATTAGATAATTTATGGGGGTACCTGACGCTATAAAAACCTGCGGCGAACCTAAAAAAATTTACTGGCTACTGATCTGCATCACCGACGCTAAGACAGCGATCAGAAAAATGTTCGCTTAGCGACAGTGGTGATAGGGGGTGAAAGGGTTACCTGGGGGGCGATCAAGGGGGTTAAACCTTTATTAGATAATTTATGGGGGTACCTGACGCTATAAAAACGTGCGGCGAACCTAAAAAAAAAATACTGGCTACTGATCTGCATCACCGACGCTAAGACAGCGATCAGAAAAATTATCGCTTAGCGACAGTGGTGATAGGGGGTGAAAGGGTTACCTGGGGGGCGATCAAGGGGGTTAAACCTTTATTAGATAATTTATGGGGGTACCTGACGCTATAAAAACCTGCGGCGAACCTAAAAAAAATTACTGGCTACCGATCTGCATCACCGACGCTAAGACAGCGATCAGAAAAATTATCGCTTAGCGACAGTGGTGATAGGGGGTGAAAGGGTTACCTGGGGGGCGATCAAGGGGGTTAAACATTTATTAGATAATTTATGGGGGTACCTGACGCTATAAAAACCTGCGGCGAACCTAAAAAAAAAATACTGGCTACCGATCTGCATCACCGACGCTAAGACATCGATCAGAAAAATTATCGCTTAGCGACAGTGGTGATAGGGGTTGAAAGGGTTACCTGGGGGGCGATCAAGGGGGTTAAACCTTTATTAGATAATTTATGGGGGTACCTGACGCTATAAAAACCTGCCGCGAACCTAAAAAAAATTACTGGCTACCGATCTGCATCACCGACGCTAAGACAGCGATCAGAAAAATGATCGCTTAGCGACGGCGGTGCTAGGGGGTGAAAGGGTTATCTGGGGGGTGATCAAGGGGTTAAACCTTTATTAGGGGGGGTTAGGGGGCTACACTGGACCTAAAACTAAATGTAGTGACACTTTTACAGTCACAAATGTCACTGATTGCAGTGATCAGTAAATAAATGGTCACTGCAATCAGTGACACTGTGACTGGGGGCTGGGGGGTGATCTGGAGGGGCGATTTATGTGCCTATGTGTGCTGGTGTTAGTGTAGTGTTTGTGCACTAACCTTGATGTCTTCTCTTGTACGGCGCTCGGTATATGTGAGCACCGCACAAGAGATGACATCAGTTCCTCCTGCTTCCTCTGTCTGTGTGTACATTCGACAGACAGAGGGGGCATTTCCATTCGCCGGGAGCGATCGTGGGGGGGTGGCCGGAATCGAACGGCCGTCCCCTCATGTCGGATCGCTCCCCAACGAATTCCGACCGCTCACTGTACAGAAGGGGGGTCCGATTGGACCCCCAACTGTACAAAGGCAATCACGTATGCTCTACGTGATTGTGCCTGTCGGTGCCATTGTGCCGACGTATATATACAGTGAGCGGTCGCTAAGTGGTTATTCAATACCATTATTGAAGTATTTACTATCTTCGCACCAATATCCAATCAAGTTAGAATCTTTATTACCTACCTTTCACTGGAAGGTTAGTAGACACTTGGATCACTGATATTCTCGGTGCTCCTTTTATGAAAATTGAAAAAAATGAAAGATGTATATAAAATGGTGCTTAATAATTATAGTATAGAAATAAAGAACATATGTCTCTCAGTTTTTCATCATGACTTTTATAGATGCATGGCTATTGAATTATGTCTCATTGCAAGTATTGTCAGTCATCATATAATATGAAGGGTATTTCATAAGTTTCGTAGTACGGAAAATTAGTTTTACAAAAATCTCCATAAGACTTTAGGCCCGGTTCACACAGGGGCGACTCCGGACGCGACTTCTGGTTGCACCGAGTTGCCCCAAGTCGCGCTATTTTTAAAAATAATTGAAGTGAATGGAGCTGTTTTTATGTACACGACTGCAGTCGCTCCGACTTCAAAAAAGGTTCCTGTACTACTTCAATCCGACTTCTAGGCGACTGCTAGGCGACCTGTAACCATTGATTTCAATGGAAGTCGCTCAGAAGTCGGATACCCTGTCTAAGAGAAAATATATATTTTAGGCAAACGCCTCCCTCCCCCCTCCCTCCCACAGAGCTGATTCTTGTTTTATTGGCCACTGGAATGTCTCCTGTCCTGGAAGCGACTTCAAGTCGTGTTGTAAATCACCACAAGCCGTGCTGAGGTCGCCCTGTGATTCATTCTCAAGTCGTGTCTGAGTTGCCTCTCAAAGTCGCGCTGGAAGTCGTGTTGCCCCTGTGTGAACCGAGCCTTATGCCCCATACACACGATCGTTTTTCATGCCGTTAAAAATGCCATTAAAAAAAATGGCCATTAAAAATGATCGTGTGTAGGCTCCAGAGCATTTTTAACGACGTGAAAAACGGCCATTAAAAATTTCGAACATGCTCTCTTTTTTCACGTCGTTTTTCATGTCGTTTTTTTTAACGACGTGAAAAACGATAGTGTGTATGCTTTAACGACGTGAAAAAAAACGCGCATGCTCAGAATCAAGTATGAGACAGGAGCGCTCGTTCTGGTAAAACTAGCGTTCGTAATGGAGATAGCACATTCGTCACGCAGTCACGGACTGAAAAGCACGAGACTGAAAAGAGCGAATCGTCGCTCAACAAACTTTACTAACGTGAAGGGTGGCGCCATTCGAACGGAACTTCCCCTTTATAGTGCCGTCGTACGTGTTGTACGTCACTGCGCTTTGCTTGATCGTTTTTTTAAATGATCGTGTGTGCGCAAGACAGGCTTGAGAGGAAACATGAAAAAAAACGACGTGAAAAACGGCAAGAAAAAAAATGGCAAGAAAAACGATCGTGTGTATGGGGCATTAGAGGGCAATTTTCTTGTATTTTTTATAATCAAAAACAAAAACAGAAAACAGAACCATAGCACAAGTACTGTATATCAATTATGATACAGTGTTGTCTGACACATGTGTACAAAGATTACATATTGATAGTTATTAATGATAAAACAAATCAATAGACTATATACTTTGTTACAGTTAAAGTATCTCTTATACATGGTATATTAATGAAAATGTTTAATTCAACCCTTTTTCATTTGTCGACAATGTTCGATTAGTGTGGCATTGTTTATGGCATTAGCAATCCCAATAGACAGATAATGTAAAACCAGGTTAATTTATAAACCGCATGTTCGATGGGACCTTTTCTTTGGTATAAGTAATGTGCATGTATCCATAGATCAGCTAAGCATTATATAAAGAATAATCAAGCAGGGTGCTACTAATGGTTTATCTAAACAGGCATTTTTTTTTCTATTTACATCATTTATTATATATTTTTACTATAGACAATTAATATTTACCAGACTGTTCTTGTTGCTGTTGTTGTATTTGCTGCTGTTGTTGTACAGTCTCATCAACAGTGTAGTCATAAGTTTCTGTTTCAGTCTCTTCTGATGCATAATCTCCATACTGCATTTGAGCTACAACAAAAGAAGTTAAATAAATCTTATATGAATGCTGAAATTACAAAGAATACAGTAACTGTCCTTGGGATGCATAATAGATGGTCTCTCCATTGGAGTTATTAGTATTTTTGCACATACTGCATGCAGAAGAACAGAGAAAACAGCTGGGAGAACAATGGCAGCTGTTTTCTGTGGTCCACACAATGTGAATCTGGTAGGAGCATATATAGGCGAGTCTAAAGCCCTGTACACACCATCGGATTTCCGATGGAATAAAATCTGATGGATTTTTCCATCGGATTTCCGATGAAGCTGACTTTCATTAGTCTTGCCTACACACCATCAGTCAAAAATCCGACCGTCCCAAACTCCGTGACGTAAAACACTCCGACGAGCCGAGAAAAATTAAGTTCAATGCTTCTGAGCATGCGTCGACTTGATTCTGAGCATGCGTGGGTTTTTTCTCCAATGGAGTTCCACACAGACGATCAGAATTTGCTATTGTTTTTTTTCCCATCGGATAAATTTAAAACATGTTCTATTTTTAATCCCCGATGGAAAAAAGACAGATGGGGCCCATACACGATCGGTTTGTCCAATGAAAAAAATCCTTCGGACTGTTTTCATCGGTAAAACCGATCGTGTGTACACGGCATAAGACTTTTGGGGGATGCTGGCATTTTGGAAGCAGTAACATAAATAATCAGTATACAAAGCTATTATATAGTTATTCTTTACATTTTTTAAATGTTCCAACAAATTCAAATTTCAACTGAGGCCCTGAGTTATTGAAATATTGTCAGTCTATTGTTGGTTTATATGCCCTGCTTAATTACCCAATACCTTATATCAGTGATGAGGCGAACCTTGGCACCCTAGATGTTTTGGAACTACATTTCCCATGATGCTCATGCACTCTGCAGTGCCATCACTGCCTTATATATTTATTCTTTATTTAACATACAAATCATAAGCCATTATAGCTATACAGTATTTTTCTTAAGGGTAATGTAAAATCACCAGCATACTTATAACTCATAAATATACTAACAAAGAGCTCATATACCCACTCAAGGTTCCACACTGTCTTTAATTGCTAAAATATATACATGACCCAAGATCTGTGATTCCGTAAATGCAGCTAATGTGTATTATCTGGTGAACACCCGTAGGCTGTTAAAACATAACCTTTATGGCTCTGCTCAAAAAAAATGTATAGGAAATTTTACCCATCTCAGATAGCATTAACTGATTTGCTTGAGTCTGAAAATTAAGTCCTGCAAGATCACTTCAGGCTGGCCCCTTTTGCATGAATAGCTATGCAAAACATTAGAAATAAGTGTATATACTGTTTAATATCCAATATTACACTGTCTCATCCTCATCTGCACATGCTCAGTTGCTCTCTATTTTAGACACTGCCGTATTTGTAGAGGTAGATGTGCTGCCAGCCTTAAAGTGGAATTAAGCCCCCTATCCTTTACAGATAAGGAAGCTGATTCTGTTTGATATGCAACTGTCATGATGCTGCACGTGTAATCAGTTATGACACCAGTCATTTGATGGTTTGACAGTTTGGTTGAGCACACAAGAAAATGTGACAGTCAGGCGCCTTTCACACTGGGGCGGGAGGTGCGCTGGCGGTATAGCGGCGCTATTTTTAGCGCCACTATACCGTCGGAATTGCGGCGGTTATCGGCCACTAGCAGTGTGGTTTTAACCCCGCTAGCGGCCGGAAAAGGATTAATACCGCCGGCAATGCGCCTCTGCAGAGGCGCATTGCCAGCGGTATAGCCGCGGTTTCCCATTGCTTTCAATGAGAAGGAGCGGTGGAGGAGCAGTAAACACACCGCTCCTCTCACCTCTCCAAAGATGCTGCTAGCAGGACTTTTGGAGCGGTCCTGCTAGCGCACCGATCCAGTGTGAAAGCCCAGCCGCTGTTTAGGGTTGGTTTGCAGGTGCTATTTTTAGCGCAATAGCGACTGCAAATCGCTCCAGTGTGAAAAAGGCCTTAGCAAATCTGACATTTCAGGAATGTAACTAATTTCAGAAACCAGTAAATCAACGGGTTTAAATCCGCTTTATGATTTACTGCTGTTCAGGGGCTCTGGGCTTTAGCTAAATGGCATCCTCCAGCAAAAAGAATCAGGAGAAATGCTGAAGGCAATTTACAGCACACACTAATTTTGGTACCGTAATTAATAAATGTGGAATGTATGATCCTTGCTAAAGAACATTATTTTTTATCAAGTTGTTACGAGTAATGTTCCACTTTAAAAAGAGGTACAGAAACCAAAATAAAGTATAACCCTCTCTCTATTTTTTTATTGTGAAAGAAACATAGTTACCTGACTACCTCTACCTAACTTCAGTGTTAAAGCAAGGCTATTATCATAACACACAAAAAAGTACCAGATTTTTCTTTCAGAACCTCCAGTGAAATTGAGCATGAAACCCCACATTTTATTGTGTAAGGGAACGGGTGCACTTAAATGCTAATATCTATGTTTTAAGTAAGTAAGACAAGGGTGATTTATATGCAAAAGCTATAAATTTTGCAAATTTTGTACATTTACAACCCATAAAGAACTTGCATTTACCCCAAATTAAAGAAATTATTTTTATTTTTTATTATTTTTTTTTAGAAAAGCCCATGGCGTGTGAAACACACCCAAAAACTCCACCCAGTGCCAAAAAAGTGCACACACATAAAGAGTGAAACACAAAACGTGCAACGGGTGTAACACTTGTCCTCCACATGAAAGGACCAACCCTGATCCCCCGGGGCGTTAGGCTCCAGACGGGGACTGAGGTACTTATGGTCTGACTGGCCGAAACCAGACAGACCCCATTCGTCGGTGAGTCTGCCGAAACAGACCCATCCAAGTACTAGGTGGGGCTCCCCCGAAGGGAGACCCCCATGAGAGCAGGCGAACCAGGCCAGAAGACCATGTCCACCTACTCCCAAGTCGTTTAGGGCAGGCCCGAGGACCTACACCCTACTAAACACAGTGACAAACGTGCTACATCAAACAAAAAAATACAAAAAAGTGACGCACACAAGGGTAAATAAAAAGAAAGTGGGGAGAAGGAAGGTGGGAGAGTGAAAAGGGCCATTGTGCAATACAATGGCCGGCCCTCCAGCCAGGAATAAAAAATTCCTCTGGTCCTAGCCAAAAGGCTCGGCCCTAGAGGCAGGTGCTAAAAAAGTGTGTATGGTGAAGTGACCGTGGTGCCAAAAAACCCAAAAGTGCTGCGGGACAACACTTGTGCAGTTATGGCACCCCTGAACTGCCACTCCAGGGGCACATTCACCATAGGCTTTTCGGTTCTGATCCGACCCCCCGACCAGGTCAGTGCGGCCTTCCGCTCCCACTGGATTGAGAGCCCTTCTGGGTTTTCTCGGGGAGAGCCACCGACAGTGAAAGCGGCCCCCCGGTACTAACCCTTCCAGACTCCCACAATCCGGCAGATTTGCAAGACTCATCCCCGACCCCGAAACAGGGCCGGGCATGCTCCTCCACCGGACGCCAATAGGAGCAGCGCCTACACCAACACCAGCCAGAAGGCCAGAATAAAAACCCCCGGCCCTCCGCCTTGACCAAGTGATTCTCCATCCCCATCAGAAGGCTTTCACCTCCACACCAGCAGGTTTTGCATATGCCACCGCCATCCCTTTCCACCTCGCCGTGTACTGGGGACGGTTAGCACAGCGCCACCTCCTGGCAACTGATAAGAACAGATACTACACTTGATCTTAGCCAAAATTAAAGAGATACTGTACATCGTTGACACCTCTGCCCTGTCAGTTTATCATTTTTAGAGTGGGGAGTGGGTTGGGGTCAGCAATGACAGCCTTTATTTTGCTTATGGGAGGTTTTCCTTAACAAGTATTTGTTTATTAGTTCAGTAGGGAATTTGTATTTCCAATGAGCGTTTACTTTAGATTTTTTTCAACTGGGCTGCTTACTGTATATATATATATATATACAGCATATAGTTTCAAGTAAAACTTATTTGTTGAAAAGATGGCCAGACTTTGAAATGTCGATCTGATTGTCTAGTTGATTATGCTGATGTCCAATTTTGACAAGCTTAAAGGATCAGTTAGTCCAAAAGGGATACTTTGATGTTTGGTAAATGCTGGGGAGTAGGGATGAGCTCGGTGTTCGAGTCGAACATACGTTCGACTCGAACATCGGCTGTTCGATCGTTCGCCGAACAACGAACAATTTGGGCCGTTCGCGCCTAATTCGCGGCCCACAATGCACTACGCCATCGCAGTGTCATCCAGGCGCTGTGATTGGCCAAGCATGCACTGTGACCCCGCATGCTTGGCCAATCACAGCGCCGGCAGCGAGGAGAGCAATGATTGGCCACAGGCAGGATGCCTGTGGCCAATTATTGCTGAGGGTGTTTAGCACACGCCCCACACTATAAAAGGCCGCCAGCACGGCGGCCTAGTGTAGTGTGTTCCGGAGCAGGGAAAGAGAAGCATAGGCAGGGACAGTGACATTTTTTTTTCTTGCTTAACCTGGATTCCTTTAGTTTAGGGAAAGAGAAGGATAGGTAGGGAGAGTGTCAGTCTGTTTTACTGTGCTAAACCTTGTTTGTAGGGACAGGGAAGGACAGTGAGGGAAATTCTCATTGTGCTATACTGTGCTAAAGCATTCCTCATCAACCATCTTTAAAAAAAAAAATTTATAGGGACAGAAAACTATAGGTAGGGAGAGTGTCAGTGTGTTTTACTGTGCTAAACCTTGTTTGTAGGGACAGGGAAGGACAGTGAGGGAAATTCTCATTGTGCTATACTGTGCTAAAGCATTCCTCATCAACCATCTTTAAAAAAAAAAAATTATAGGGACAGAAAACTATAGGTAGGGAGAGTGTCAGTGTGTTTTACTGTGTTAAACCTTGTTTGTAGGGACAGGGAAGGACAGTGAGGGAAATTCTCATTGTGCTATACTGTGCTAAAGCATTCCTCATCAACCATCTTTAAAAAAAAAATTTTTTATAGGGACAGAAAACTATAGGTAGGGAGAGTGTCAGTGTGTTTTACTGTGCTAAACCTTGTTTGTAGGGACAGGGAAGGACAGTGAGGGAAATTCTCATTGTGCTATACTGTGCTAAAGCATTCCTCATCAACCATCTTTAAAAAAAAAAATTTATAGGGACAGAAAACTATAGGTAGGGAGAGTGTCAGTGTGTTTTACTGTGCTAAACCTTGTTTGTAGGGACAGGGAAGGACAGTGAGGGAAATTCTCATTGTGCTATACTGTGCTAAAGCATTCCTCATCAACCATCTTTAAAAAAAAAAAAAATTATAGGGACAGAAAACTATAGGTAGGGAGAGTGTCAGTGTGTTTTACTGTGCTAAACCTTGTTTGTAGGGACAGGGAAGGACAGTGAGGGAAATTCTCATTGTGCTATACTGTGCTAAAGCATTCCTCATCAACCATCTTTAAAAAAAAATAATTATAGGGACAGAAAACTATAGGTAGGGAGAGTGTCAGTGTGTTTTACTGTGCTAAACCTTGTTTGTAGGGACAGGGAAGGACAGTGAGGGAAATTCTCATTGTGCTATACTGTGCTAAAGCATTCCTCATCAACCATTTTTAAAAAAAAATTTTTTTATAGGGACAGAAAACTATAGGTAGGGAGAGTGTCAGTGTGTTTTACTGTGCTAAACCTTGTTTGTAGGGACAGGGAAGGACAGTGAGGGAAATTCTCATTGTGCTATACTGTGCTAAAGCATTCCTCATCAACCATCTTTAAAAAAAAAAAATTTATAGGGACAGAAAACTATAGGTAGGGAGAGTGTCAGTGTGTTTTACTGTGCTAAACCTTGTTTGTAGGGACAGGGAAGGACAGTGAGGGAAATTCTCATTGTGCTATACTGTGCTAAAGCATTCCTCATCAACCATCTTTAAAAAAACATTTTTTATAGGGACAGAAAACTATAGGTAGGGAGAGTGTCAGTGTGTTTTACTGTGCTAAACCTTGTTTGCAGGGACAATGCACTACGCCATCGCAGTGTCATCCAGGCGCTGTGATTGGCCAAGCATGCACTGTGACCCCGCATGCTTGGCCAATCACAGCGCCGGCAGCGAGGAGAGCAATGATTGGCCACAGGCAGGATGCCTGTGGCCAATTATTGCTGAGGGTGTTTAGTACACGCCCCACACTATAAAAGGCCGCCAGCACGGCGGCCTAGTGTAGTGTGTTCCGGAGCAGGGAAAGAGAAGCATAGGCAGGGACAGTGACATTTTTTTTTTCTTGCTTAACCTGGATTCCTTTAGTTTAGGGAAAGAGAAGGATAGGTAGGGAGAGTGTCAGTCTGTTTTACTGTGCTAAACCTTGTTTGTAGGGACAGGGAAGGACAGTGAGGGAAATTCTCATTGTGCTATACTGTGCTAAAGCATTCCTCATCAACTATCTTTAAAAAAAAAAATTTATAGGGACAGAAAACTATAGGTAGGGAGAGTGTCAGTGTGTTTTACTGTGCTAAACCTTGTTTGTAGGGACAGGGAAGGACAGTGAGGGAAATTCTCATTGTGCTATACTGTGCTAAAGCATTCCTCATCAACCATCTTTAAAAAAAAAAAATTATAGGGACAGAAAACTATAGGTAGGGAGAGTGTCAGTGTGTTTTACTGTGTTAAACCTTGTTTGTAGGGACAGGGAAGGACAGTGAGGGAAATTCTCATTGTGCTATACTGTGCTAAAGCATTCCTCATCAACCATCTTTAAAAAAAAATTTTTTTATAGGGACAGAAAACTATAGGTAGGGAGAGTGTCAGTGTGTTTTACTGTGCTAAACCTTGTTTGTAGGGACAGGGAAGGACAGTGAGGGAAATTCTCATTGTGCTATACTGTGCTAAAGCATTCCTCATCAACCATCTTTAAAAAAAAAAATTTATAGGGACAGAAAACTATAGGTAGGGAGAGTGTCAGTGTGTTTTACTGTGCTAAACCTTGTTTGTAGGGACAGGGAAGGACAGTGAGGGAAATTCTCATTGTGCTATACTGTGCTAAAGCATTCCTCATCAACCATCTTTAAAAAAAAAATTTTTTATAGGGACAGAAAACTATAGGTAGGGAGAGTGTCAGTGTGTTTTACTGTGCTAAACCTTGTTTGTAGGGACAGGGAAGGACAGTGAGGGAAATTCTCATTGTGCTATACTGTGCTAAAGCATTCCTCATCAACCATCTTTAAAAAAAAAAATTTTATAGGGACAGAAAACTATAGGTAGGGAGAGTGTCAGTGTGTTTTACTGTGCTAAACCTTGTTTGTAGGGACAGGGAAGGACAGTGAGGGAAATTCTCATTGTGCTATACTGTGCTAAAGCATTCCTCATCAACCATCTTTAAAAAAAAAAATTTTTTATAGGGACAGAAAACTATAGGTAGGGAGAGTGTCAGTGTGTTTTACTGTGCTAAACCTTGTTTGTAGGGACAGGGAAGGACAGTGAGGGAAATTCTCATTGTGCTATACTGTGCTAAAGCATTCCTCATCAACCATCTTTAAAAAAAAAAAAATTATAGGGACGGAAAACTATAGGTAGGGAGAGTGTCAGTGTGTTTTACTGTGCTAAACCTTGTTTGTAGGGACAGGGAAGGACAGTGAGGGAAATTCTCATTGTGCTATACTGTGCTAAAGCATTCCTCATCAACCATCTTTAAAAAAACATTTTTTATAGGGACAGAAAACTATAGGTAGGGAGAGTGTCAGTGTGTTTTACTGTGCTAAACCTTGTTTGTAGGGACAGGGAAGGACAGTGAGGGAAATTCTCATTGTGCTATACTGTGCTAAAGCATTCCTCATCAACCATTTTTAAAAAAAAAATTTTTTATAGGGACAGAAAACTATAGGTAGGGAGAGTGTCAGTGTGTTTTACTGTGCTAAACCTTGTTTGTAGGGACAGGGAAGGACAGTGAGGGAAATTCTCATTGTGCTATACTGTGCTAAAGCATTCCTCATCAACCATCTTTAAAAAAAATTTTTTTATAGGGACAGAAAACTATAGGTAGGGAGAGTGTCAGTGTGTTTTACTGTGCTAAACCTTGTTTGTAGGGACAGGGAAGGACAGTGAGGGAAATTCTCATTGTGCTATACTGTGCTAAAGCATTCCTCATCATCCATCTTTAAAAAAAAAAAAATTATAGGGACAGAAAACTATAGGTAGGGAGAGTGTCAGTGTGTTTTACTGTGCTAAACCTTGTTTGTAGGGACAGGGAAGGACAGTGAGGGAAATTCTCATTGTGCTATACTGTGCTAAAGCATTCCTCATCAACCATCTTTAAAAAAAAAATTTTTTTATAGGGACAGAAAACTATAGGTAGGGAGAGTGTCAGTGTGTTTTACTGTGCTAAACCTTGTTTGTAGGGACAGGGAAGGACAGTGAGGGAAATTCTCATTGTGCTATACTGTGCTAAAGCATTCCTCATCAACCATCTTTAAAAAAACATTTTTTATAGGGACAGAAAACTATAGGTAGGGAGAGTGTCAGTGTGTTTTACTGTGCTAAACCTTGTTTGTAGGGACAGGGAAGGATAGTGAGGGAAATTCTCATTGTGCTATACTGTAATAAAGCATTCCTCATCAACCATCTTTAAAAAAAAAAAAAATTATAGGGACAGAAAACTATAGGTAGGGAGAGTGTCAGTGTGTTTTACTGTGCTAAACCTTGTTTGTAGGGACAGGGAAGGACAGTGAGGGAAATTCTCATTGTGCTATACTGTGCTAAAGCATTCCTCATCAACCATCTTTAAAAAAAAAAATTTTTTATAGGGACAGAAAACTATAGGTAGGGAGAGTGTCAGTGTGTTTTACTGTGCTAAACCTTGTTTGTAGGGACAGGGAAGGACAGTGAGGGAAATTCTCATTGTGCTATACTGTGCTAAAGCATTCCTCATCAACCATCTTTAAAAAAACATTTTTTATAGGGACATAAAACTATAGGTAGGGAGAGTGTCAGTGTGTTTTACTGTGCTAAACCTTGTTTGTAGGGACAGGGAAGGATAGTGAGGGAAATTCTCATTGTGCTATACTGTGCTAAAGCATTCCTCATCAACCATCTTTAAAAAAAAAAAAAAATTATAGGGACAGAAAACTATAGGTAGGGAGAGTGTCAGTGTGTTTTACTGTGCTAAACCTTGTTTGTAGGGACAGGGAAGGACAGTGAGGGAAATTCTCATTGTGCTATACTGTGCTAAAGCATTCCTCATCAACCATCTTTAAAAAAAAAAAAATTATAGGGACAGAAAACTATAGGTAGGGAGAGTGTCAGTGTGTTTTACTGTGCTAAACCTTGTTTGTAGGGACAGGGAAGGACAGTGAGGGAAATTCTCATTGTGCTATACTGTGCTAAAGCATTCCTCATCAACCATCTTTAAAAAAAAAAATGTATAGGGACAGAAAACTATAGGTAGGGAGAGTGTCAGTGTGTTTTACTGTGCTAAACCTTGTTTGTAGGGACAGGGAAGGACAGTGAGGGAAATTCTCATTGTGCTATACTGTGCTAAAGCATTCCTCATCAACCATCTTTAAAAAAACATTTTTTATAGGGACAGAAAACTATAGGTAGGGAGAGTGTCAGTGTGTTTTACTGTGCTAAACCTTGTTTGTAGGGACAGGGAAGGACAGTGAGGGAAATTCTCATTGTGCTATACTGTGCTAAAGCATTCCTCATCAACCATCTTTAAAAAAAAATGTTTTATAGGGACAGAAAACTATAGGTAGGGAGAGTGTCAGTGTGTTTTACTGTGCTAAACCTTGTTTGTAGGGACAGGGAAGGACAGTGAGGGAAATTCTCATTGTGCTATACTGTGCTAAAGCATTCCTCATCAACCATCTTTGAAATCCTTGTTTTTTGGACAGTCAGGGAAATTGTCATTGTGCTATTCTGTGCGAAAGCAATCATCCTCAACCATATTTAGAAATCCTTAAGTAAAGGGACAGAGAAGGACACCTGAAGGGAGCCCTTATTGCTTTTTTTCCCATCTCCCTGCAGGCCATCCATTAGAATGTCTGGAAGGCAAACAAGGAGAGGCAGACAGTCAGGAGGCAATAAAAGAGGGCAAGCAGGCTCTGTGTCTGGGGGCAACAGTGCTGGTCGTGGACGCGGTGCATTGTCATCAGCACATGGCCATGGGACACGCTTGTCCTTCTTTTCGGCAGCTGGACATGTTGAGCCACATCATGCCGAAGACTTGGTAGAGTGGATGACCAAGCCCTCCTCCTCCTCCTCATCCTCTCTCACCCAGGCTCAGGGTACTGGCAAAGCAGCTGCCAAAGCGTCCTCTTCCCTGGTATCAATGTCAGACTCATCATCAGTCACTCCTTCCCTAGACCCACCATGTCCTCCTCCTGAGGAGTCCCCCGAACTGTTTGAGCACAGTGTTGGGTACATGCTCCAGGAGGATGCCCAGCGTTTCGAAGGGTCTGATGATGAAACCCAGCTAGAGGAAGGCAGTAGCGTGAGAGCAGACAGAGGGGATGCTCAAGAAGGACACCAATCTGGCAGTCATGTTCCAGCAGCTGCAGCATACTGCCAGATTGGCTCCAGTGATGAGGAGGGAGGGGATGATGAGGTCACTGACTCCACGTGGGTGCCTAATAGGAGAGAGGAGGAGGAGGAGGATGAGGAGGAGGCACATCTCCAACGAGGCAGGATGCCCTTTGGTGGCCAGCGTAAGGGCAGTACACGGACGGAATCACACCGCAGAGCTCCGCCTGTGCAGGGCGCTGCCTCTGCCCGTCATTCAAAAAGTTCTTTGGTGTGGGCCTTTTTTGAGGCTAGTGCATCAGATCGCACAGCTGCTGTTTGCAACATATGTCTCAAGCGTATATCGCGTGGCCAAAACATCAGCCGCTTGGGTACCACATGCCTGACCAGACATATGTTGACCTGCCATGCAGCTCGTTGGCAAGCCTACCTCAAAGACCCACACCAAAGAACAAAGCGGACCTCTCCTTGCACCGCGTCAGCTGGGATCTCCAACCCCACTATAACTTCAGTCCTCTCTGAAACATGCATTGAGAGGAATGAAGGTGTAGAATTAGGTGTGTCACAGCCAAGTACTTGCGGCCACTCTGCTAGCAGTACACCGACGTCCGATTCTAGCAGGCAAATTTCCCTGCCCCAGCTGCTGGACCGTCGAAAGAAGTTCACTCCCAGCCATCCACATGCCCAGCGGTTGAATGCTAGCTTGGCTAAATTGCTAGCGCTTCAACTGCTGCCTTTTCAGTTGGTAGACTCGGCCCCCTTCCGTGAGTTTGTGCAATGTGCGGTTCCTCAGTGGCAGGTTCCCAAACGCCACTTTTTCTCAAGGAAGGCTATTCCGGCTCTCTACCGGCATGTGGAAGGCAATGTCTTGGCCTCGCTGGACAGGGCGGTCAGCGGTAAGGTGCATATTACCGCTGACTCATGGTCCAGCAGGCATGGACAGGGACGTTACTTTTCTTTCACGGCCCATTGGGTCACTCTTTTGGCAGCTGGGAAGGATACAGGACAAGGTGCAGTAGTGTTGGAGGTTGTTCCACCGCCACGCCTCCAAAATGCTACTACTGGTTGTGACACACCTCTCTCCTCCACCCCCTCCTCTTCTTCTTCCTCCATGGCCTCTTCCTGTGCTTTGTCCTCTGAACCAGCGGTGCTCCGTAGGCGTTCAAGGGGCTACGCAAGTACGCAGGCAAAAAGATGCCATGCCGTGCTTGCGCTGGTGTGTTTGGGGGACAGAAGCCACACTGGGGCAGAGGTCCTGTCTGCTCTGCAGGGCCAGGCCGAGAGGTGGTTGACGCCACGCCAGCTTAATCCAGGAATGGTGGTTTGCGACAATGGCACCAACCTCCTCTCTGCCCTCCGACAGGGACAACTGACCCATGTGCCCTGTGTGGCTCACGTCCTTAACCTGGTGGTGCAGCGGTTCTTGGGCAGGTACCCGGGCTTACAGGATGTCCTGAGGCAGGCCAGGAAAGTCTGTGTGCATTTCCGCAGATCTTATAATGCCAGTGCTCGCCTGGCTGAGCTGCAAAAGGAGTTGAACCGCCTTATATGTGACATGCCCACCAGGTGGAACTCAACGTTGGCCATGCTGCAGCGGCTGCACACGCAGCAGAGGGCCATCAATGAGTACCTGTGCGACTACGGCACCAGGACAGGGTCAGGGGAGCTTGTTTTTTTTTCTCCACGCCAGTGGGGCATGATCAGGGATGCATGCACTGTCCTGGCACCATTTGAGGAGGCCACGAGGATGGTGAGCAGTGACAGTGCATGCATCAGTGACACTGTACCTCTTGTCCACCTGTTGGAGCACACGCTGCGTGGAATAATGGACAGGGCACTTGAGGCAGAACAGAGGCAGGAAGAGGAGGACTTCCTTGCCTCTCAAGGCCCCCTTTACCCAGACAGTGTTCCTTCTGTCCCACCCATCGCACAGGAAGAGGACAAGGAGGAGGAGGAGGAGGAGGATTGTGTCAGCATGGAGGTGGAGCCTGGCACTCAGCAGCATCAACAGCAGCAGTCTTTTAGGGATGATTTACAGTCCCAAGAAACCCGTGGACTTGTACGTGGCTGGGAGGAGGTGGCTGCGGATCATGTCGTCCTTAGTGACCCAGAGGACTCCGGACCGAATGCCTCAGCTAACCTACGCTGCATGGCCTCCCTGATCCTGCAAAGTCTGCGGAAGGATCCTCGTATTCTTCGGATCAAGGAGAGGGACCATTACTGGCTGGCCACTCTCCTTGATCCACGGTACAAGGGTAAGGTTGCGGACCTTATGTTACCGTCGCAGAGGGAGCAGAGGATGAGACAACTCCGGGAGGCCTTGCAGAAAGGTCTGTGCAACGCGTTCCCAGAGACTGGGAGGTTACAAACTCCTGGTCCTGGACAACGAGTTGCTGAGGCTTCGGCCAGTCAAAGAAGGAGCGGTGGGGAAGGTGGCCGTCTGACCGATGCGTTCAGACAATTCTTTAGTCCGCAGCCCCAAAGTATGATCGGTTCCAGCAACCATCGCCAGCGTCTGATAAACATGGTGCAGGAATATCTAGGGGCAAGGTCAGACTTGGACACCTTCCCCACCGAAAATCCTCTGGCTTACTGGGTCTTGAGGATGGATCACTGGCCAGAGCTTGCACAGTATGCAATTGAGCTACTGGCCTGTCCTGCATCCAGCGTTCTTTCGGAACGCACATTCAGTGCTGCTGGAGGATTTGTCACGGATCACAGGGTGCGCCTGTCCACCGACTCGGTTGATCGACTGACTTTCATCAAGATGAACCAGTCTTGGATCACCACCAGCTACCACACACCTGATGCTGATATAACAGACTAATTGATTTTAACATGTCACATCCCTTCAAGACTGATGCTGATGCTGAGTGCCTGTGCTGTTATGTTGACTGGCTATCCTCCTCCTCTGAGTCCTCAATGATACGATTGATGATGATAGCTTGGAAGATCATTTTTGTTTATGGGTGCCGCCACCAGTGCCTAACGCCCAATTTTTCAGCCCCTGTTTAACAGGGGCGTGTAATTACAATTTTTGAAGCAATACTTTGCAACAGGGCTCATTGCTGTGCTCCAAGTACAGTATCTGTGAGGGGTTGCAGTGTTGTGCCACCAGTGCCTAAGGCCCAATTTTTCAGCCCCTGTTTAACAGGGGCGTGTAATTACAATTTTTGAAGCAATAATTTGCAACAGGGCTCATTGCTGTGCTCCAAGTACAGTATCTGTGAGGGGTTGCAGTGTTGTGCCACCAGTGCCTAAGGCCCAATTTTTCAGCCCCTGTTCAACAGGGGCATGTAATTACAATTCTTGATCTAATAATTCACAGCAGGGCCCATTGCTGCACCCACCAAGAGTAACTCTGAGGGCTTACAGTGTTGTGGCAACGCCACCACCACCACCACCACGAAAGGCCCAATTTTTCAGCCCCTGTTCAAAAGGGGCATGTAATTACAATTCTTGATCTAATAATTCACAGCAGGGCCCATTCCTGCACCCACCAAGAGTAACTCTGAGGGCTTACAGTGTTGTGGCAACACCACCACCACCACCACCACCACGAAAGGCCCAATTTTTCAGCCCCTGTTCAACAGGGGCATGCAATTACAATTCTTGATCTAATAATTCACAGCAGGGCCCATTGCTGCACCCACCAAGAGTAACTGTCAGGGCTTACAGTGTTGTGGCACCAGCACCACCATCAAAGGCCCAATTTTTACTACCACTGTTCAACAATTATATGTAATTACAATTCCTGATATAATAGTTGACAGCAGGGCGTTCCAGCACCAACCAAGAGTAACTGTGAGTGCTTACAGTGTTGTGCCAACACCAACAACTAAGGGGCCTATTTCTGCAGAGTATATACGGCAGGTCCCTACTTTCAAACATCCAACTTACAAATGACTCCTACTTGCAAACGCAAGAAGACAACAGGAAGTGAGAGGAAATCTACCCCTAGGAAGGAAAATTCTCTCCTGTAAGAATTAATATGGGAGAAAGGTGTCTCCTCTCTACTGATGCTTTATCACCAATCCTTGTTTCAAGAAAAACACCACATTTCAAAAACAGTTGTCATTGGGACGGAAAGTGAGGTGAAATGTTCTGAACAGGGGCACAGACAGCAAAACAAATGTTACAGGGGTGATAACCCTTACCTATGTTTTCCAAAAAGTTTAAAAATAGATTTTTGGGCTGGAGCTACACTTAAACAATGTACCTGTTCAAAATTACAAACAGATTCTACATAAGAACAAACCTACAGTCCCTGTCTTGTATGCACCGCCTGTATACGGCTGTTCAGAGTATATAGGGCCTTTTTTATTTTATGTGCGGGGTTCCCCTTAATATCCATACAAGACCCAAAGGGGCTGGTAATGGGCTGGGGTAGGGGGGGGGGGGGTCATGGGGTAGCTATGCCATTTTTCTTAAAGATTTTCATCCATATTACCGGGACCAGACATTACATTAAAGCCGCAAGCAGTTTTAAATGGCTTTTTTTTCCTTTAGAAGTGTCATTTTGTGCAGGGACAGTTCTAAACACGGGAAACACGTGGCACTTCACAGGCATACTTTAGACACCCCCCAGGTACGATATTTAAAGGAATATTTGACTTTTTTTTTCACTTTATGCATCATTAAAATGACTGCTCCCGAAAAACGACCGTTTTTAAAACTTCTTTTTGCATTGATACATGTCCCCTGGTGCAGAACCCGGGTTCCCAAACCCTTTTTAGGACAATAACATGCATAATAGTCGTTATAATTAGCACTTTAGAATTCGAACGTTCGCATCCATTGTATTTAATAGGGTTCTAATGTTCGTACGAACTTTCGGTCCGTTCGCGGGTTCTGGTGCGAACCGAACCCGGGGGTGTTCGGCTCATCACTACTGGGGAGCTCAGTTCCCCAGTGGTTTCTCTTAGCTCTCAGGAACTCTGGGTTAAGATCTATACAATTCTTCAGATCTGTAAACATGACATTAATATTACAAGTGGGGCTCTGATCTTTCTGCTGGCTTTGAATATTTTGCAAGAATATAACAGAAAAAGTGCAAATACCCCAGTGAGTAGAATCACCCAAAACTACAAGGTTTGAGGGAAAAGAAACAAAAAATATGGCAGTGAGATCCTGCAATTACAGATACCCAGAGATAAATTAAGCTAGCAAGTGGTTCAGCTCACCACAGTCCCTCTATATCTGAAATATTGCCGTTGTCTGTACTACCTTACTGAATAATTACATACATATAAAAAAGAGTGGCACTGGAATATAATAATTCTGTACTAACATACTCCCTATAACAGCCTATATATTGTATAGCCATTTATTAGTGCAAATTAAAAGGCAAAAATAAAACTGATCATTGAAACCAAGGTTGACCCCCCTTCCCTTTAAGGAAAGAAGGATAAAACATCTCTTTTATTTTTATTTTTTAAATAAACAAACATATCATACTTACCTCCTCTGCGCAGTTGGTTTTGCACACAGTGGCCCCGATCCTCCTCTTCTGGGGTCCCTTAGAAGCGCTCCTGGCTCCTCCTCTTCTGGAGTGCCCTGTTGGAGAAGCACTCTCCCACGGGGCACTGATGCTGGCGCGCTCCCGTGTCCTGCTGCTGCATCTATTAACACAGACAGCAACACTCAGCCCCACCCCCGCCTCCCGCGTCCCTGAATTTGATTGACAGCAGCGGGAGCCAATGGCTGCGCTGCTATCAATCTATCAAATCTGGACCCGAGACGCTGGAGCTGGTGTGCTCATCCCTGTCGCTGGAAAGACAGAGTTCCGGTAAGTAAAAGGGGGGGGGGGTCTGGGGGGCTGCTACACTACAGAAGGTTTTTCCCCCTAATGCATAGAATGCATTAAGATGAAAAATCTTGAGGGTTTACAACCCCTTTAATGTCCTGTGGCAGATTATGTTCTGTATCTGTTCTCAGCTGTGTGTATATTGTGTACTCAGCAGCATCTCTGTTTGAACAGTAACTATACAAATGTCTGACCATCGGTCTGTATTCTGTTTTCATCCGTGTACTTTATTGTAAATGAATCAGTACACTAATTTTGTCTATTTTAGAAAAGCTTAATAAGGACTACTAACAGTTGGATCACTGGATCTTAAACATTTTAATGCATACTGTATTACATAATACTTTATAGTTTAATACATTATACGCTTGTCTAAGCTACACCAATTAACCTGCTCTGACACCAGTAAATACAGAGAATTGTGTAAAGGTAAATACATTCCTTAAGGTTTTATAACACTCAAGCCTCGTACACACGATCGGTTTTACCAATGAAAACAGTCCGATGGACTTTTTTCATCGGACAAACCGATCGTGTATGGGCCCCATCGGTCTTTTTTCCATCGGTGATTAAAAATAGAACATGTTTTAAATTTTTCCGATGGATCAAAAACCGATAGCAAATTCCGATCGTCTGTGTGGAACTCCATCGGAGAAAAAACCCACGCATGCTCAGAATCAAGTCGACGCATGCTCAGAAGCATTGAACTTAATTTTTCTCGGCTCGTCGGAGTGTTTTACATCACGGCGTTTGAGACGGTCGGATTTTTGACTGATGGTGTGTAGGCAAGACTGATGGAAGTCAGCTTCATCGGAAATCCGATGGAAAAATCCATTGGATTTTATTCCATCGGAAATCCAATCGTGTGTACAGGGCTTCAGACTTATACACACACACACATACACACACACACAAATTTAGATATAATTATACTAAAATGTTATCATACCTTCTGTACCAATAAAGGAAGATGTCAGATATACAACATAAAATTGTTTGTAATACACTGTGAAAGTTATAATCAGTGTTATATCAGCACTGACAGAATCAGCATCTAAAACAAAATAACTAAGAGGGAGATTTATTAAAACTGGGACACTCAGAATCTGGTGCAGCTGTGCATGGTAGCCAATCAGCTTCTAACGTCAGCTTGTTCAATTAAGCTTTGACAATAAAACCTGAAAGTTGATTGGTTTCTATGCACAGCCGCACCAGATTTTGCAAATAATGTAAGTAAGTAAATCCCCCCTAAGAGTCTATAATTATTTTTAGTGGTTAACTTTTTTTAAATTCTAGATCATGTAGAAGCAGTATATTTTAACGGTACATAAGTATCAAAGAATAACTAAAAACTTTCTTTATTCTATCCGGTAAACAATTTTTGCCTGTATAGACATTGGTCAATTTCCATAAGCACTTCTTTCTAAAATAACTATATTCGTATATTAGTAACCATTTCCTTTAAAAACCTATGCATTTATAAAATAAAGCTTCAACTAAAAAATGTAATATTAGATTTCTCTGTGGAAAAGTCATAGAAGAGTGGGTGAGGATACCTACCATTCAGTGGGGCCAAGATGACTAGTAGGATCCACAACAGGATCCTGTTGGAGGTTCCCATCCTCTAAGTAGCTGAGACAGCAAAGAAGAGGGTTCGTAGGGAACAAGGCTGGACAGTGATCTTTATATACACTTCTCAAGGGACCTTGGAACAATGCCAGGCGTACTCCACACAGGTAACCTGGGAGGAGTTGTTGGTCTTTCCTCTTATTGCAGGTGTAAGGGAGGATGCTGGAACAATGTGTGGACTGTACACTCTGACTATGCCTATGCAAACTTACACTTCTATTTTTTGAGAATTTGCAGTCTGTAGCAACAGATAAATATTATAGATGCTTTCCAGTCAATTTATGCTCAATGTGCTACTATGTTTTAAACTTTAATACAATTTGTTTTTTTACAAGAAAAAAATTATTACCAATAGGATGTATGTTTTTGTATTGCTATTCAGAAGGTGAAGTGAAGGTGAAGGTGATCATTAGACCATTAAAACTTTTATGACTTGAAAAAGCTTACTGGATTAAGTGACAATTTCTAGTGCTTTAATTTCAATTATGTTCACACTGTCTTTTCTATGGTGGTTTAATAATTTTTTTGGGTCATTACTCCTGATTTTAATTTCAGTGTCTTTAGGATAAAGGGTCATTTCCTGTTTGATATCTTAGTTTGGTGTCCTGAATGTCTGTGATTCTATATTTTCTATACATAATATTATGAGTTAAAATAAGTAATTTAAAGCAGCCAGCATCATGCATAGTATGTTGCAGATGAAATATATATTTTATGTATTTGTCGTTTGTAATTGGTTTGCATTTTTATGTTATGTAAACCCAGTTAAACAATTATTATTATTGCGTTTTAGGTATTGTTTGCATATAGTTTGCTTTGTGTCAGTTTAGCTTGAATCCCTTAGATGTACATTTTAACAAATTTAACACATTTTTTGGTTAAATAATAATGATGTACTACAAAAATATGCAATACAGGGCTATATGTAATATAAAGTGTATGAACAGGCATTCATACCTCTAGTCAAATGTTTGACATTATGGGATTTACTACAACTGGAGCAGTTAAAATCTGGTGCAGCTGTTCATGGTAGGCAGTCAGGTTTTAACTTTAGCTTGTTCAATTAAGCAAGAAACTGGTTTCTGTGCAGAACTGCACCAGATTTTGCACACTCTAGTTTTAGTAAATCTCCCCCAATGATCCAAAATGAGGTCCAGTAAACTTATTACAAGGAAGTTTGCACTGTAATTTTTTACAGGTTTGCTTCCTGTTGTAAATTTAGGTTGAAACCATGATATAGTTTTTGGCAGCCCAGTAATTAGCTAAAATATATTATTCACTATTGATGATTGCTCTAGCTGGCCACTTATCTTAATGGGTATTTGCATTCTGTTTGTCGCTGTCATAAGGGTATAGGGATGAGCCGATCACCCCTGGTTCGGTACGCAGCAGAACATGCAAACAGGCAAAAAATTGTTCGAACACGCGAACACCGTTAAAGTCTATGGGACACAAACGTGAAAAATCAAAAGTGCTAAATTTAAAGGTTAATATGCAAGTTATTGTCATAAAAAGTGTTTGGGGACCTGGGTCATGCACCAGGGGACATGTATCAATGCAAAAAAAGTTTTAAAAACTGCATTTTTTTTCGGGAGCAGTGATTCTAATAATGCTTAAAGTGAAACAATAAAAGTAAAATATTCCTTTAAATTTCGTACCTGGGGGTGTCTATAGTATGCCTGTAAAGTGGCGCATTTTTTCCAATGTTTAGAACAGTCCCTGCGCAAAATTAAATTTCTAAAGGAAAAAAGTAATTTAAAACTATTTGCGGCTATAATGAATTGTCGGGTCCCGGCAATACAGATAAAAGTCATTGAAAAAAATGGCATGAACCAAAATTAAAAAAAAATTGTGTGGGGGTCCCCCCAAATTCCATACCAGGCCCTTCAGGTCTGGTATTAATATTAAGGGGAACCCTGCAGCAATTTTTTTAAAAAATAGCGTAGGGGTCCCCCTCAAAAGCTACCTGAAGGGTCTGGTATGGATTTTAAGGGGAAACCCACGACAAAATTGAAAAAAAATGGTGTGGGCTTCCAGGTAGTTTGTTAGATGCTAAAGATTTTTCAGCAAGTTTAGCTCGTCAAGATTGAAAGTGAAAATTGGCAGCACAATTAATGGGAAAAGTAAGAATTCATTTTTTTATTTGTAAGGAGCACCCTTTTAGTTTTGTAAAATATCCACCAGACAGTATCCACAGTAAAGCAGAGAAAATGTCTAAATGTAAACATTGACAGTCCCAACAGATTGCGTGGAAAAAAAAAACTTACATTGTGAAGACGAACATAACAAATATTGGCTCGTTGTTATTTCCTGCTTGCAAGCAACAAAGACAACTCCTTACTTTCTTTCCACTTATTTGTCCAACATTCGTCATTACTTTCACAGGAAATAATCTTACATACATTTTGAAATCCTTGGCTACCCCACCTTCGTTTTTTCTGATGTTTAAACCACTAAAATGTAAACATAATTATGGAAAATTAAAATTGGTTTCAGTAATTGTGAATAATGCAAACCTTGTCTCTTATTTGATCTCTTTAGTTTATTAACCACTTCCATACAGGGCACTTATACACCTTCCTGCCCAGACCAATTTTCAGCTTTCAGCGCTGTTGCACTTTGAGTGACAATTGCGTGGTCATGCTACACTGTACCAAAACTAAATTTTTATTATTTTGTTCCCACAAATAGAGCTTTCTTTTGGTGGTATTTGATCACCTCTGGGATTTTTATTTTCTGCTAAAAAAAGACCGGAAATTTTGAAAAAAAAGTATTTTTTTTGTTTCAGTTACAAAACTTTGTAAATAAGTACATTTTCTCCTTCACTAATGGGGCTGCACTGATGGGCACCGATGAGGTGGCACCAATGAGGTGGCACTGATGAGGTGGCATTGATGGGCACTGATGATGGGCACTAATATGCGGCACTGATAGGTGGCACTGATATGCAGCACGGATAGGCGGCATAGATGGGCACGGATAGGCGGCACGGATGGGCACGGATAGGCGGCATGGATGGGCACAGATAGGCGGCATGGATGGGCACTGATAGGCGACACCGATGGGCACTGATAGATGGCACAAATGAGCATGGATGGGCACTGATGCGTGGCATGGATGGGCACTGATACGTGGCACGGATGGGCATGGATGGGCACTGATAGGCAGCACTGATGTACTGTAATGATGGATGCCAATCAGTGCCAAACAATAATGCCTGCCAATCAGTGATGCCCATTGTGGGCACTGATTGGCATCAATTGTGGGCACTGATTGGCATCCATTGTGGGCACTGATTGGCATCCATTAGGGGCACTGATTAGCATCCCTGGTGGTCTAGGGTGGCATACCTGGTGGTGGGCATCCCTGGTGGTCTGGTGGCATCCCTGGTGGTCCAGTGTGGGTATCCTCGGGGGGGGCTGCGCTGATAATCAATCAGCACAAACCCCCCCCGTCAGACGAGCAGCCGATCGGCTCTCCTCTACTCGCGTCTGACAGACGCGAGTGAGGAAAAGCCGATCATCGGCTCTTCTTGTTTACATCGTGATCAGCCGTGATTGGACACGGCTGATCACATGGTAAAGAGTCTCCGTCAGAGACACTTTACCTAGATCGGTGTTGTGGGGTGTCAGACTCACACCCTGCAACAACGATCGCCGTGATGCCCACCCCCGGGGGCGCGCAGCGGCTTGTTATCCTGCCGACAACATATGACGTCCGGTCAGGATATTGAAACCACTTTGCCGCCGTCATTCTGTAATAGGGCAGGCGGCAAGTTGTTAAATATGCCATCAAAAGTGTTTTCTTATATCTGTTTGATAAGCGCAAAAAAAACCTGTGGATTATGTCAGAAATCTAGTGAGCTGATAACTTTCCATACTCTCTGCCTGTGTTGCATTCTTAGCCATAGGAATGAGTATCAGGTTTAGATCAATGGCAGGTTTGACTTAAATTCTAACTGGTTTAAGGTTTGCTGAATGGGCAAACTAAATAGACAGATATGACCTGTTCATCCTCAACAAACCTATGGCCGCTGATGCAGCCAAAAGTCATTCATTTCATAGAAGTATCACTACAGCAATGACTTCATATAGTAACCAAGCCAGCAGGTACCCTCAGTACATAATTACCAACTATGATCATCACCCAGCTTGTTTAAATACAACAACCAGCCTGGGAGCTGGCAGCTGCGGTGTGTCTGGCAGGAGTGGCATCATTATGGGCGCGGTGTCCTGTTTTTTGCTGTTAGGGCATTGTTCAACATAACTTCAAATGATAGTATGTAATGATCAATTTTCTCTGAAGGACATTTTTTTCTATTTTTTACATTTTTTAATAAAGGGCTTCATGCATTATGTGTGTGTGTTAATTTACATTTTCTTTCATTAATAAATGACCAGAGATACTCTGCACCCTCTACTCATTCAAGTGGGGGGGGGGGCAGATATGGCAGTGATAAATACTGCTTAAAACTTTGACAGTTATGACAACAAGGTCATTAACCTCATGTAGTCTCAAATGAGTAGGATGAGCGAGTTTGGGGTGAAGGACCTTGACTGGCCTAGACAGAGTCCTGACCTTAACCCGATAGAATGCCTTTGGGATGAATTAGAGCGGAGACTGTAAACCAGGCCTTCTCATCCAACATCAGTGCCTAACCTTACAAATGCACTTCTGGAAGAATGGTAAAACATTCCCATAGACACACTCCTAAACCTTGTGGACAGCCTTCCCAGAATAGTCGGAGCTGTTATGGCTGCAAAGGTTGGGATGCCATTAAAGTTCATGTGCGTGTAAAGGGAGGTGTCCCAATACTTTTGGTAATATAGTGTAGCTTTACTTCAGGAGACACATCTAACAGATGATGATATCAAACACATGCGCATTGGGCCGTACACTCGGGCCGAATATTTGGCGGCTTTGGCCAGTTCAATAGAAACCGGCCGACATTTGGCTAGTGTGTACGGCAGCCAGTCCGACAGAAGCTGGCCATTCATCCAGCTTCTGTTGAAGGGGCATGAACAAAAAAAGGTCTGCTGATCGGCATTTGATCAGTGATCCCAGCCAATGGCTGTGAGCCCTGACCAGTGTGGTCTGGCAGGGCCCCCGTCAGAACACAATAGCTCTGCAGGGGAACTTGCTGTACTAACATTGCATAGTCTATGGCCTATGACAACCTAAAATTTTAGATTTTCCTTATATTGACCACCAATACAAATAGAGAAGGTGTATCTCCCTAGCAGGCAGTCAGACATTGATAGGGCCTTACAGGGGTTCAAACTCATCAACACTTTATCCAAAACCGAACAGAAAAAAAAACATAGTTTTGTAAAACACTCACTAGGAGCAAGAATTAAAATTCAACATCTCTGTGTCACAATGGCACACCTCAACTCAAAAACCTTTTCAATTAAACAGATGTATATCACATTGGGAATCAGCTCAAAAGTTACTACACTTGGTACAATACTCCTCATAGATTAACCGCAATATACCCAGATCATTCTCCACTCTGTTGGAGACAGTGTGGCCAGAATGGAACTTTAGTGCATATCTGGTGGCATTGTCCGTAATTAAAGGAGAAGTCCAGCCTGAGCTTTTTAGACTGGGCTTCTCCTCTAGGTCAAAGGAGTGCAATTCTTTTTGCACTCCCGTGACCCGTTTTCAGCGGAGAGTGGTCTGAAGTCCGCTCTCCGCTGACATCACTGCCATCAGTTGAGGCAGCGCGTCATCCCAACTTCCCAAGTCTAAATCCGCCAGCTGCCTTGACTGATGGCAGTGTCAGCCACTAAGCGACCAGCTGAGATGCTGAGATGGCCGTTCCCCATCCCTCCACAGCTCAGTGCTCCAATGAGCATGGAAGAAGCAGAGAGGAGAGACGCTGACTGACAGTCAGCAGCTCTCCTCTCAGAGATCTGTGAAAACCGAGCCATCAGCGATGTTCGGTGGCTCGCTTCTCAGTGTAGAGATGACTGGGGACAGATGCAGCATCGGTCTGATGATGCATCCACCTAGGTAAGTATGAATTATAAAAAAATAAAATAAAACATACTTCTCTTTTAACACATTTTTGGTCTAAAATATTCAGTCCTATATCCTCTGTTATCCTTATCGCTTGTACACCTGACCCAAAACTAGCCCTTTTCGGTGCAGGTATTGAACATTGGCCTACTCAATTTCAAATGTTCATTACTCACATTTTCATTGCAGCCAGGCTGTCCATAGCAAAATCCTGGAAGAAAAAACAAAAAACACTTCTCCTAGTGATGGCAATTTCTGTGATGAATAATAATGCTTTACAATAATTTATTTTGCCAAAGCACATTACAAAGAGAATGTCTTTTGAAAACAATGGTCCTCCTGGCTGCAAGATCATAGATCTATACCCCCTTCTTAAACATGGAATGGGCCTCCTCTGAGCACCCAAGAATTCTAGTGCCTATCCACCTTGTTTCTTCTTTGTTCATCTATAGTCCAACTATTATATCATACTATATTACACACTTCTAGATGAGACCAGGCACCACCTGGCAATTAGATTTTCTGTTACTATAAACTCCTAAGATCCACAGTAACAATATTCCTGTAAATAACACTATGAGGCTGATTTACAGAACGTTTATGCCATGAGTTGAGCCGCACGCCGAGGTGCAACGTACGTTTTGGTATTTACGAAAGTAATCTCGGCGCACAGGAGGAGGTGATCAGTGCGCCACAGCTGGAAGTGCCAATATTATGGGGTGATGTGGGGTGATGTGAGGAAGTATAGTAACAACTAGGGATGAGCCAAACACCCCCCGGTTCGATTCGCACCAGAACCTGCGAACGGACCTAAAGTTCGCTCAAACTTTAGAACCCTATTAAATACAATGGACTCGAACGTTCAAAATCAAAAGTGCTAATTATCAAGGCTAATATGCAAGTTATTGTCCTAAAAAGGGTTTGGGGACCTGGGTCCTGCCCCAGGGGACACGTATCAATGCAAAAAAAAAGTTTTAAAAACTGAAGTTTTTTCGGGAGCAGTGATTTTAATAATGCTTAAAGTGAAACAATAAAAGTGGAATATTCCTTTCAATTTCGTACCTGGGGGGGGGGGGGGTGTATAGTATGCGTCTAAAGCAGCGGTTGTTTCCCGTGCTTAGAACTGTCCCTGCACAAAGTGTCATTTCTGAAGGAAAAAGAGGCATTAAAAAGCACTCGCGGCTATAATGAATTGTCGGCTCCCGGCAATACAGAGAAAAGTCTTTGATAAAAAATAAAAAAAATGCTTGGGGGTCCCCCCAAATTCAATTACCAGGCCCTTCAGGTCTGGTATGGATATTAAGGGGAACCCTGCATCAAATAAAAAAAAAATGACGTGGGGTTCCCCCCAAATACCCATACCAGACCCTTCAGGTCTGGTATAGATTTTAAGGGGAACTCCACGCCAAATTTAAAAAAAAATGACGTGGAGTTTGTTCTGTCTCAAGGACATTCAGCTAAACCATTATTATCCCATAAACATGATACCATATTTCTTTGATCGCAGTTTATTAGAACAAGCTAGGTGAAACTACAAATAACAAGAATAAACCTTGATAAGTACAATATCCAATACATTTAGCATACATTGCAGAGACAAAGATACACAGTACAATATGAGACAGTAAAAACTTACTTTTTAAGTTCTCTAAGGGTTGATGGTAAGAGATTGAAATAAGACATATCCTGCCTCCTGCAGTGTCTTGAAAAAACATGGTGAATGTGTCTCTTCCTGTAGAGATTTACCCAGAATACTTTGCTTTCTAATCACTTCCTAGGTTACACATTAATGCATTTAATAATGAACAAACTGAAACAATAACAAAAAGGGACGCTAGATGGCGCCTACACTCTGCAAATGATTTCTATAGAAATTACAAACTTAAATGTCATTTTAATCAACACAAATGCAGATAATCAGAATATAGACATCTGATGGACAGAACAGAGTTCCCCCCAAAAATCCATACCAGACCCTTTATCCGAGCACGCAACCTGGCAGGCCGCAGGAAAAGAGGGGGGGACGAGAGAGCGCCCCCCCTCCTGAACCATACCAGGCCACATGCCCTTAACATGGGGAGGATGCTTTGGGGGTCTGTGACCCCTCAAAGCACTGTGTCCCCATGTTGATGGGGACAAGGGCCTCATCCCCACAACCCTTGCCCGGTGGTTGTAGGGGTCTGTGGGCGGGGGGCCCAGATCCCGCCCCTCCCCCATGTGAATTGGTAAGGGGTACATTGTACCCCTACCATTTCACAAAGAAAGTGTAAAAAAAATTAAAAAAACACACAGACACCGTTGGGAAAATTCCTTTATTAAAAAAAAAAAAAAAGATTCCAGTGGTGGTAATCCACTCTCGGTATCCTGCGATGGGTGATCTCCTCTCCGGGGTCCAGCGGTGGATGATCTCCTCTCCAGGTCCAGGCTCCAACGATGATGTGCAGCGCAGCGAGGAACAGCACACATTCCTCTCTTCACCAGAGTGGAGACACCCCGGGAATGACGCGGCTTCAGCCAGTGACAGCTCTTAAGTAGCTGAGGGCGGGGCCACCCATCACGTGACCCCGTACCCCTCTGACGCAAGGGGAAATCCGGATGCCCCCCTCTGATGCAAGGGAAACCTGCGTATTTTAGGACAGGCTTAATAAGCATTGATTTAGTACTGATTTAGAGCACTGCGCTAAAATCTAGCTCAGAGCAATCCTATTCTAATTGTGGGCATTTGAGGGAAACCAAGTGAGTGTTAGAACCCCTGCTTGTCTTTTTTAGGTTGGGCTTTGTGCCCCTTTTCTTAAAATTGTGTTCACTTCCTGTCACACAGCCAAACAGGAAGTGAGGGTAAAACCCTACCAATGTCTTTTCTTGGGGACACACAGATCAATCTAACTAGTTAACCATTAAGCAAATTGCACTCTAGCACTTTGTTGTGCACACCCCAAATCATTAGGTAGTTTGGAGTTTAGTAAAGGCAAATCCACTCTGCACTGGTGATTTTAACATCCAATCATATAGAAGCAAATATGGTGTTTTTGTATTGTCCTTGCATGTCCCCCTCGGATCTCCAGCAAGTGCACTTGTAGTGCAAAGTGGATTTGCCTTTCCAATATATTTTATTAAAAAGATAATGCAATACAGTAGATAGTAACAAAAGATAATACACGTTCGTAAGACATATGGATTAAATGCCATGTAGACTGGCTTTGTGTGTACAGAGTACAAAAGCAGAAGTAAAGCAACACAACAAAGTAACTATCATTAACAGGAATGACTGGATGGATCATTTGCAAAGATCATTATCAGAGTTACAGTCTGAAAACAAATAACAAAATTACAAAAAAAGAAAAAAATATGCGGGGAGAGGGGGGGATGAGGAAAGGATAGGGATGGAGGGGGGGCACCAAATCTCCACTAACATAAGTCGAGTGCTCTTGATGTGAGCGATGTTGTCAGGGGTAGTAGGAGAAGATATTGTTCTCAAAGTCAACAAGATCCTGTTTGGATAGTGTTGATTGCATGAAGGCGTGCCACCGGGAGTAGAAACGTGCTTTGGAGGCTTCCTGTGTTAGATCCGTGTTAATTTTGTCTTTGTATAGTAAGTGAAGAAGCTCCCGTTTGATGTGCGAGACGTTTGGGCGGCATGGAGAGGTCCAATGTCTTAGGATGACTCTCCTGGCGATTAAGAGGCAAATCAGGGCCCAGTCTTTGAAGGGCGGGTGGTTGTTGGGGGACCATGGTAGTAGTTGGGCGTCCAATACCTGAAAATGCATGAAAAAGGGGGGGGAGAGAGAAAAGCTGGACTTTAAATGAGGCACATATGCAGTGCACCTCCATCCTTAATGCAAAAACATGAAGAGGGGAATGTGGGACTTTAAATGAGGCTGTAGACATGGTGTAGGTAGGTTGAAAAAATACATATTTATTTGTCAAAAAAAAATGCATGACATATCACAAAAAACAGAAGTCACCTAAAAAGAAACAACATGGTAGTGCATATCATTTCTACATATTAATACACACATCAAATAGGTGCATATGCAATACAGGCGTTGGAGGTACAACAGTGTATAGCCCAACGCCACATGGTGATCTGCGTTGTTGTATAGATACATTAAAATGAGTTTCCATATGTACAATTCACATGTAGGTAGCAAAAGGCACAGAAATTAAATTGTGTAGTTCAAAACCAATAAAGCCAAGAAATGTCATTGTCGGCAGATTAGATAAATATTATATCTGCGTCCCAGTTGCCCGACGTGTTTCGTGTACATGAGACACTCATCAGGGGCTGATGCTTTGGGATATCTACAAGATATATGGTAAAGTGTAATTACTTGATCTGGTTAATGGTTAAATAAATAAACGATGAGGCAGTTAGGCCCATCTGAGGTACTTACATGGAACCATTGTGACACGGTTGGTAGGTATGAAGCCACGGCCAATAGTTAAGTCCATTAAGGGAGCTGAGGTGACAGACAGGCACACAGCCACGGGGTGCGCCACATGGTCCCCCCACAAACACAGATAGCCACTGGTGGTGTTCATATGGAGTAGGCGATTGACCAATGATGGTTGCAAAGGGGGGTTCTAAATCAATGAATATAAAAAACACTGTATCAAATATATGATTGCCAAGTAAGGTAAAGGAAAGCCCAGATGGAAAAAATGGTGGGTATAGTAACCTTGTGCAGCATCCTTAAATCCCAGCCAGGGGAGGAAGGAGGTAGGTAAAGAAAATGTGGTGTGGTGTCTCCAAGTAATGGCAGCTAAACTGTGTTGTGGGGAGGCCAAATAAAGCCGCCCACACGTGTGCACGCTGGCCGCCACCAACGTCACACAGGCACGGCACAGATAGGGAGGGACTCCGACGTACCTGAAAATAAGGAGTAGAGAGTCTTTTGGTAATCTCAGCAGAGTTACCTTGAAGATGTAGGAGATGACTTGGTCCCAGAATGAAGAGATGAAAGAGCATGACAAGAATCGGTGGGCAAGAGATGGTCATGGTTGGCGGCAGAGGGGACATTTGGCTGTCATTCTTGATTGGGAGAAAAGGTATGAAAGCGCGGTGCAGGATCTTTAATTGGGTTTCTCTCCATGATTCATTAGGAATAAGCTGATGGATTTTGTTGTAGCCCCTTAGGAGTTTGTCCACTATGTCGGGGACTGGAAAGTCTTTGCGCCAATTAGCTGCTGATGAGGCTTCGATCGAGGGTATGGATTTTAGCAGAAGGGGTTTGTAGATGTCGGAGATCGTGTATGAACCAGCTTGAAGCAATATATCCGTAAAAGACACTTGGAACCTCTTACTGTCTTCTCTACAGGAGTTCCGGGTGAAGTTTACGCACTGGCCAAAATGGAAAGCATGAGTTTGGGGGAGGGAGAAAGTCTCAGCGATAGATGAGAAGTTGCGTCGGCGACCCGCGTCCAAGTCGCATAAGGTGGAGAACTTTGTAAGGCCTTTTTTCTTCCAGATGTGAAAAGGTTTTTAATCCAATCCTGGTGAGAAAAGTGGGTTCTCTTGGATCGTGAGGTTCCTGGACATAAAGGGGGAGAGTTTCAGGCTTTTTCGTACTTCTCTCCTGGCTATGGCAGTGTCCCGAAGGAGGAGGTTGTGCTGAAAAGGTACAGGGATAGATTTCCACTTGCAGTGGAGAAGGGCCACCAAAGAGTAGGGGTGCACCATTAGAGATTCCAAGGAAAAGTTTGAGTAATGGGAAGACTGTGCAATCCAGTCCAAACCTATCCGGAGTAAACACGCCAGGTTATACATTCTAAGATTAGGTAGGTTGATGCCCCCTTCACTTCTGGGAAGATGCAGTTTTGTAAAAGCTATGCGTGGTTGTTTATTCTGCCAAATTCATTTGGAGGTGGCTTTATTCAGGGATTGTATGTCCCTGTGTTGTAGGAGCAGAGGAATTGTTTGTAACGGGTATAATAGGCGAGCGAAACTGACCATTTTCACTAGATGGCACCTTCCCAAGAGCGAAAGAGGCAGATCCATCCAGTTACCCAATTCTTGTGATATCTTTTTGATTAGAGGGGGACAGTTAAGATGGTAAATAGAGGAGGGGAGCTTTCCTATCTTGATGCCTAGATATGTTATGTGTGATTTGGCTACTGTGAAAGGTGAGTGATGGATCCAGGGGGGGTTGGGGAGGGTGCCTATGGGAAGGATTTCGCTTTTGCTGTAATTTATACGGAGACCCGAGCAGAGTCTGAATTTGTCGAAAACCGTTTTAATGGTGAACATGTCAGAGGAGGGGTCGGCTGTGAATATAAGGACATCATCCGCAAAGAGGGAGGAACGTAGTTCTTGGTTTCCAATACAGATACCGTGTAGTGTGGCCATATAGGTTAAATACCGGGACAAAGGTTCCAAAGCTAAGTTAACAAGGAGTGGGGACAGGGGGCAGCCTTGTCTTGTGCCCTTGTGTAGACGAAACTCATCAGATAGGAGACCAGCAGCCACCAGTCTTGCAGCAGGGGAAGCGTACATGGTGTCTATGAGGTGGTTGAAGGGGCCTGTAAGCCCCATTTTAGACAAGACTAGTGAGAGCCATTCGAAGCTGACATTATCAAAGGCTTTTTCCGCACCCAAGGTGATGATGGCATGGTCACCCCCTGGATTACACTTGGCATGCTCTAGGACCATCATTACCTTATGAATGTTTAAGGTGGCTGTTCCCCCTTTCACAAAACCTGATTGGGCAGGGTGTATCAAAGATGGGATGATGTTGGCAAGTCTGGAGGCTACAATCTTAAATAACATTTTTACGTCTAGGTTTAATAGTGATATGGGGCGGTAGGAGCCTGGCTCCTGGGGATCTTTGCCCTTCTTTGAGAGCAGTTTGATGATGGCTTGATTCCCTGTAGGTAGGTAAGGACCGCCCAACCATATACCATTGTAGACCTTAAGGAGAGAAGGTTCTACTATGTTTTGGAGGGTTTCGTAGAATTCACCCGTGAACCCGTCGGGTCACGGAGCTTTAGAGGGAGCTAGGTTGCGGATAGTTTTGGATATCTCTGATGAGGAGATAGGGGCGTTCAGGGTCTCGAGCTGGGAGGGAGGGATCGAGGGGATGGAGACTTTTTCGAGGAAAGCTTGTGCCACTGTGTTGTCAATTGGGTCGGGTCCATACAACGATGAGTAAAATTTTAGCATGACTCTGTTTATGTCCTGTGGAGTAGATCTGAGGGTGCCTGATGTGTCCCTAAGGGAAGTTATGTGGGTCGGTTGGAATGGTCCTTTGCAAAGTCGTCCTAGCAGCTTACCCGCTTTATTTCCAAATTTGTGGAAAGTGGCATCCATGTGGGCCCTTTTTATTCATTCGAGGGTGTCGGCTAAGGAGTCAAAGGCATTTTTAGCCGCATGCCACTCGGACCTATGTGTGGGGGAGTCTGTGGTTAATAAAGTGCGTTGTGCCATACGGAGTCTGGTGCTAGCCGACTTGAAGTCTGCCAAGGATTTCTTTTGAAGGAGGCGGCATAGGAAATAATCCGGCCTCTGAGGAAGGCCTTACCAGCTTCCCAAAAAAGATTTGGATGGTCAGTGTGTGGCGAGTTGGCCGTGGAGAATTCTGTCCAAGCATCCTGAATGAATCGTTGGAAGTCAGCATTGTTGTGGAGGTAGGAAGGGAAGCGCCATATTCTGGGGTTGGGGTGTAAGTCAGGGTCATCAATAGAGACCGTGACGGGAGCATGGTCTGAAATGGCTATCTCATGGATATCAGCATCAGAGATTTTTGGGACGAGATTGTCAGTACAGAAGATGTAGTCGATTCTGGTAAACACGTTGTGGGGATTGGAGTAGTAGGTAAAGTCCCTGTCTGCCGGCTGTAAGAGTCGCCAAATGTCTCTGAAATGAAGAGAGTCCACAGTGGACGCGAAAAGAGTAGGGTCAGTGGTGTTAGGAGGTTTTAGAGACCGTTTGGGCATGGATCTATCTTCAGTCGGATGGACAACAGTGATAAAGTCCCCTCCTACCAAATGTGGGATATGTGGGAAATAAGGAACCAGGTGGATAGTGTGGTGAAAAAGGATTTTCCAGGGCTATTGGGGGCACAAATATTGGTGAGCACTAGGTCTTTGTTACCTAGCTGGATGTGCGCTGAAAGGAATACTGCTTGCCAGTATCGACTTGGACAACATCACAGGGGAGGTTTTTATGGATTAAAATGAGTACCCCTGCTTTGCGGTCAAAAGCGTCAGAGCCTAGGACAGTGCCTACCCAGAGTTTTTTCATGCGTTGAAAGTCTGTTGATTTGAGGTGAGTTTCCGGGAGTAGGGCAATGTCAGTTTTCAAACGTTTAAAGTGGCGGATAATTTTGATTCTCTTTGTGGGGGATCTAAGCCCTTTCATGTTCCAGGAGACAATTTTCGGATTTGCCTTTAGTAAATAAACCCAAAAGTCCAAGATACCTAATAATTTGGGGTGTACACAGCAAAATGCTGGAGTGCAATTTACATAATTGGGAAACTATTTAGATTGACCTGTATGTCCCCAAGGAAAGACATTGGTAGGGATTTACCCTCACCTCCTGTTTGGCTATGTGACAGGAAGTGAATAACTTTGAAGGAGAAAGTGGCAAAATTTAGGAGTTGTCTTCACCCTATCAGGGGTGCAGACATCTCCAAAAACTGACCAGACTTCTAATCCCTCTGCACTCTATCCTCAAGCAAAAATAAGAAAGGATTTCATTTAGTTTAACTTTGCAAAGGCACATTCCTAAGTACAACTGTGATGCATGTCAATGGCCCATTTAGCCCTTGTTTAATAGAAAACACCAGTTGCCTTTCACTAGAAACATTTGTTAGTCCAGTCCTGGAAATTTGCATCTGCTTTACTATTAATTTCCATAAATATTGGGTTTCTGCAGCTAGATGCGCCAAATGCACCTAGATGCGCGACTGCCGTGTATATGAGATGCGCAACTGCTGTGTGCGCACAGATATGCGCATATGTGGTTCTCAGAAAGCGGTGGCCAGAATGACATCACGCCCCTACAGGAAGTTGCTTGTACTACTGCTAAGTTCTCTGGGGAAGAGATGATCCTTATTTGCAAATTAAGATTTTATTTTATTTTTTAACATGGAGTGGCATTTGTGCGGGTGCCTAACACACATTCATACATATTAGGGCCAATTTAGACAGGATCCGATTTACAGCATGTTTTTAGATTGTGGGAGGAAACCGGAGTACCTGGAGGAAACCCACACAGACACAGGGAGAACATGCAAAATCCAGGCAGATGGTGTCACGGGCAGGATTCGAACCAGCGACCCTTCTTTCTGCTAAGTGAAAGTGCTAACCACTATAACACCGTGCTGCACAAATATGTATCTAGAGATTAGGGATGAGCCGAACACCCCCGGGTTCGGTTCGCACCAGAACCTTCGAACGGACCGAAAGTTCGCGCAAATTTTCGAACCCTATTCGTTATAATGGACGCGAACGTTCGAAATCAAAATTGCTAATTACAACGGCCAATATGCATGTTAATGTCATAAAACAGGTTTGGGGACCCGGGTCCTGCCCCAGGGGACATATATCAATGCAAAAAGAAATTTTAAAAACTAAAGTTTTTTCGGGAGCAGTCATTTTAATGATGCATAAAGTGAAAAAAAAAAAAGTGAAATTTTCCTTTAAATATGGTACCTGGGGGGTGTCTAAAGTATGCCTGTGAAGTGGCATGTGTTTCCCGTGTTTAGAACTGTCCTTGCACAAAATGACATTTGTAAAGGAAAAAAAGAAGCCATTTAAAACCACTTGCGGCTTTAATGTCATGTCTTGTCCTGGCCGCCATATGGCTGAAAATCCTTGAGAAAAATGGCATGGCTACCCCATCACCCCCCCCCCCCACCCCAGCCCCTTTGGGTCTTGTATGGATACTAAGGGGGACCCCGCACCCAAAATAAAACCCTATACCTACAACCCTATATACTCTGAACAGCAGTATATAGGTGGTGCAAACAAGACATGGACTGTAGGTTTGTTCTTAAGTAGAATCTGAACAGGTACATTATGAAGTGTAGCTACATCCCAAAAAAATCAATTTTTAAGCTTTTTGGAGAACATAGGGAGGGGTTATCACCCCTGTAACATTTGCTGTCTTTGCACATCTGTTCAGAACATGTCACCTCACTTTCCGTCCCAATGACAAATGTTTTTGGAAAAGTGGGGTTTTAATTGAAACAAGGATTGGTGATAAAGCATCAGTAGAGAGGAGATACCTTTTTCCCAAATTAAATCTAACAGGATAGAATTTTCCTTCCTAGGGGTAGATTTCCTCTCACTTCCTGTTTTCTCTTGCCGTTTGCAAGTAGGAGTCGTTTGTAAGTTGGATGTTTGAAAGTAGGGGCCTGCCGTATATACTCTGCAGAAATTTGCCCTATTAGATGTTGGTGTAGCCACAAGACTGGTGGGCACAGGAATGGGCCCTGCTGTGAGTTAATAGATCAAGATTTGTACTTGCATGCACCTGTTGAACCGGGCAGAAAAATTGGGCCTTTGGTGGTGGTGGTGGTGGTGGTGGACGGTGTTGCCACAAGACTGTAAGCCCTCACAGTTACTCTTGGTGGGTGCAGGAATGGGCCCTGCTGTGAGTTATTAGATCAAGATTTGTAATTGCATGCACCTGTTGAACAGGGCAGAAAAATTGGGCCTTTGGTGGTGGTGGTGGTGGTGGACGGTGTTGCCACAAGACTGTAGGCCCTCATAGTTACTCTTGGTGGGCGCAGGAATGGGCCCTGCTGTGAACTATTAGATCAAGATTTGTAATTACACGCCCCTGTTAAACAGGGGCTGAAAAATTGTGCCTTAGGCATTGGTGCTGGTGCCACAACACTGCAACCCCTCACAGATACTGTACTTGGAGCACAGCAGTCACACCTGTTGCGAAGCATCTTTTTAAAAAATTGTAATTACACGCCCCTGTTATACAGGGGCTGAAAAATTGTGCCTTAGGCACTGGTGCTGGTGCCACAACACTGCAACCCCTCACAGATACTGTACTCTGAGCACAGCAATGAGACCTGTTGCAAAGCATTGCCTAAAAATTGTAATTACACGCCCCAACAGGGGCTGAAAAATTGTGCCTTAGGCACTGGTGCTGGTGCCACAACACTGCAACCCCTCACAGATACTGTACTCTGAGCACAGCAGTCACACCTGTTGCGAAGCATCTTTTTAAAAAATTGTAATTACACGCCCCTGTTATACAGGGGCTGAAAAATTGTGCCTTAGGCACTGGTGTGGTGGCATGGATCATTGAGGAGGAGGAAGAGGATAGTCAGTGAACATAACAGGACAGTCACTCAGCATCAGCATAGGCAGTCTTGAAGGGATGTGACATTATAAATTATTCCGTTATATCCGCTTCAGGTGTCTGGTAGCTGGTGGTGATCCAAGACTGATTCATTTTTATGAAGGTCAGTCGATCAACCGAGTCGGTGGACAGGCGCACCCTATGATCGGTGACAAATCCTCCAGCAGCACTGAATGTGCGTTCGGAAAGAACGCTGGATGCAGGACAGGCCAGTAGCTCAATTGCATACTGTGCAAGCTCTGGCCAGTGATCCATCCTCAGGACCCAGTAAGCCAGAGGATTTTCGGTGGGAAAGGTGTCCAAGTCTGACCTTGCCCCTAGGTATTCCTGCACCATGTATATCAGACGCTGGCGATGGTTGCTGGAACCGATCATACCTTGGGGCTGCGGACTAAAAAATTGTCTGAACGCATCGGTCAGACGTCCACCTTCCCCACCGCTCCTTCTGCTACTGACCGAAGCCTCAGCAACTCGTCGTCCAGGACCAGGAGTTTGTAACCTCCCAGTTTCTGGGAACGCGTTGCACAGACCTTTCTGCAAGGCCTCCCTGAGATGTCTCATCCTCTGCTCCCTCTGCGACGGCAAGATAAGGTCCGCAACCTTACCCTTGTACCGTGGATCAAGGAGAGTGGCCAGCCAGTAATGGTCACTCTCCTTGATCCGAAGAACACGAGGATCCTTCCGCAGGCTTTGCAGGATCAGGGAGGCCATGCAGCGTAGGTTAGCTGAGGCATTCGGTCCGGAGTCTTCTGGGTCACTGAGGATGACATGATCGCCAGCCACCTCCTCCCAGCCACGTACAAGTCCACTGGTTTGTTGGGACTGTACATCATCCCTAAAAGACTGCTGCTGCTGATGCTGAGTGCCAGGCTCCACCTCCATGCTCACACAATCCTCCTCCTCCTCCTCCTCCTCTTCCTGTGTGATGGGTGGGACAGAAGGAACATTGTCTGGATAAAGGGGGCCTTGAGAGACAAGGAAGTCCTCCTCTTCCTGCCTCTGTTCTGCCTCAAGTGCCCTGTCCATTATCCCACGCAGCGTATGCTCCAACAGGTGGACAAGAGGTACAGTGTCACTGATGCATGCACTGTCACTGCTCACCATCCTCGTGGCCTCCTCAAATGGTGAGAGGACAGTGCATGCATCCCTGATCATGCTCCACTGGCGTGGGGAAAAAAAGCCAAGCTCCCCTGACCCTGTCCTGGTGCCGTAGTCGCAAAGGTACTCATTGATGGCCCTCTGCTGCGTGTGCAGTCGCTGCAGCATGGCCAACGTTGAGTTCCACCTGGTGGGCATGTCACATATTAGGCGGTTCTTGGGCAGGTTCAGCTCCTTTTGCAGCTCAGTCAGCCGAGCACTGGCATTATAAGATCGGCGGAAATGCACACAGACTTTCCTGGCCTGCCTCAGGACATCCTGTAAGCCTGGGAACCTGCCCAAGAACCGCTGCACCACCAGGTTGAGGACGTGAGCCATACAGGGCACATGGGTGAGCTGCCCCTGTCGCAGGGCGGAGAGGAGGTTGGTGCCATTATCAGAAACGACCATTCCTGGCTTAAGCTGGCGTGGCGTCAACCACCTCTCGGCCTGCCCCTGCAGAGCTGCCAGAACCTCTGGCCCAGTGTGGCTCCTGTCCCCCAAACACACCAGCGCAAGCACGGCATGGCATCTTTTTGCCTGCGTACTCGCGTAGCCCCTTGTACGCCTACGGAGCACCGCTGGTTCCGAGGACAGAGCACTCGAAGAGGACATGGAGGAAGAAGAAGAGGAGGGGGTGGAGGAGAGAGGTGTGTCACAACCAGTAGTAGCATTTTGGAGGCGTGGTGGCGGAACAACCTCCAACACTACTGCACCTTGTCCTGCATCCCTCCCAGCTGCCAATAGAGTGACCCAATGGGCCGTGAAAGAAAGATAACGTCCCTGTCCATGCCTGCTGGACCATGAGTCAGCGGTAATATGCACCTTACCGCTGACCGCCCTGTCCAGCGAGGCATGGACATTGCCTTCCACATGCCAGTAGAGAGACGGAATCGCCTTCCGTGAGAAAAAGTGGCGTTTGGGAACCTGCCACTGAGGAACCGCACATTGAACAAACTCACGGAAGGGGGCCGAGTCTATCAACTGAAAAGGCAGCAGTTGAAGTGCTAGCAATTTAGCCAAGCTAGCATTCAACCGCTGGGCATGTGGATGGCTGGGAGTATACTTCTTTCGACGGTCCAGCAGCTGGGGCAGGGAAATTTGCCTGCTACAATCGGACGTCGGTGTACTGCAAGTACTTGGTTGTGACACACCTAATTCTACACCTTCAGTCCTCTCAGAGCAGCTTTCAGAGAGGACTGAAGATATAGTGGGGATGGAGATCCCAGCTGATGAGGAGCAAGGAGAGGTCCGCTTTGTTCTTTGGTGTGGGTCTTTTATGTGTGCTTGCCAACGAGCTGCATGGCAGGTCGACATATGTCTGCTCATGCTTGTGGTGCCCAAGCGGCTGATGTTTTGGCCACGCGAGATACGCTTGAGACAAATATTGCAAATAGCAGTGGTGCGATCTGATGCACTCGTCTCAAAAAAGGCCCACACCAAAGAACTTTTGTGATAACGTGCAGAGGCAGCGCCCTGCACAGGCGGAGCTCTGCGGTGTGGTACAGTTGCTGTGCTGGCCTCTAGCTGGCCTCCAGGGGGCATCCTGCCTCGTTGGACATGTGACGCTGCATCCTCCTCCTCCTCCTCCTCTCTCCCTTCAGGCACCCACGTGGAGTCAGTGACCTCATCATCCCCTCCCTCTTCACCACTAGAGCAAACCTGGCAGTAAGCTGCAGCTGGTGGAACACTACTGCCAGATTGCTGTCCTTCAGCATCCCCTCTCTCTGCGCGCACACTACTGACTTCCTCAAGCTGGGTATCATCATCCGAGCCTTCGAATCGTTGGGCATCCTCCTGGAGCATGTACCCAACACTGTGCTCAAACAGTTCGGGGGACTCCTCAGGAGGACATGGTGGGTCTAGGGAAGGGGTGGCTGATGATGCCATTGAGTACGCGTTGGCAGCTGCTCTGCCAGTACCCTGAGCCTGGGTGAGAGAGGATGAGGAGGATGAGGAGGGCTTGGTCATCCATTCTACCAAGCCTTCGGCATGATGCGGCTCCACATGTCCAGCTGCCGAAAACAAAGACAAGCGTGTCCCATGGCCACGTGCTGATGACGATGCACGACCACGTCCACGGCCAGCACTGTTGTCTCTAGAAACAGAGCCTGCCTGCCCTGTGTTCTTGCCTCGGCACGCTCTGCCTCTCCTTGGCGGTCTTCCAGCCATTGTAGTCGGTAGTGTATATAGTATAAAAAATAGAACTCCTATGTGTGCTCACAACACACTGTAGGTCCTATGGGTGCTGACACTAACACACTATAGGTACTATGTGTGCTGCTGACAAGAAAATATAGGAGCTCTGTTTGCTGCCACTAACACACTAGAAGTCCTATTGGTGCTTCTGAGATGAAAATATAGGAGCTCTGTGTGATGCCACTAACACACTAGAAGTCCTATGGGTGCTGCTGAGAAGAAAATATAGGAGCTCTGTGTGATGCCACTAACACACTAGAAGTCCTATGGGTGCTTCTGAGATGAAAATATAGGAACTCTGTGTGATGCCACTAACACACTAGAAGTCCTATGGGTGCTGCTGAGAAGAAAATATAGGAGCTCTGTTTGCTGCCACTAACACACTAGAAGTCCTATGGGTGCTTCTGAGAAGAAAATATAGGAGCTCTGTGTGATGCCACTAACACACTAGAAGTCCTATGGGTGCTTCTGAGATGAAAATATAGGAACTCTGTGTGATGCCACTAACACATTAGAAGTCCTATGGGTGCTGCTAAGAAGAAAATATAGGAGCTCTGTTTGCTGCCACTAACACACTAGAAGTCCTATGGGTGCTTCTGAGAAGAAAATATAGGAGCTCTGTGTGATGCCACTAACACACTAGAAGTCCTATGGGTGCTTCTGAGAAGAAAATATAGGAGCTCTGTGTGATGCCACTAACACACTAGAAGTCCTATGGGTGCTTCTGAGATGAAAATATAGGAACTCTGTGTGATGCCACTAACACATTAGAAGTCCTATGGGTGCTGCTGAGAAGAAAATATAGGAGCTCTGTTTGCTGCCACTAACACACTAGAAGTCCTATGGGTGCTTCTGAGAAGAAAATATAGGAGCTCTGTGTGATGCCACTAACACACTAGAAGTCCTATGGGTGCTTCTGAGATGAAAATATAGGAACTCTGTGTGATGCCACTAACACATTAGAAGTCCTATGGGTGCTGCTAAGAAGAAAATATAGGAGCTCTGTTTGCTGCCACTAACACACTAGAAGTCCTATGGGTGCTTCTGAGAAGAAAATATAGGAGCTCTGTGTGATGCCACTAACACACTAGAAGTCCTATGGGTGCTTCTGAGATGAAAATATAGGAACTCTGTGTGATGCCACTAACACATTAGAAGTCCTATGGGTGCTGCTGAGAAGAAAATATAGGAGCTCTGTTTGCTGCCACTAACACACTAGAAGTCCTATGGGTGCTGCTGAGAAGAAAATATAGGAGCTCTGTGTGATGCCACTAACACACTAGAAGTCCTATGGGTGCTGCTGAGAAGAAAATATAGGAACGCTGTGTGATGCCACTAACACACTAGAAGTCCTATGGGTGCTGCTGAGAAGAAAATATAGGAGCTCTGTTTGCTGCCACTAACACACTAGAAGTCCTATGGGTGCTTCTGAGAAGAAAATATAGGAGCTCTGTGTGATGCCACTAACACACTAGAAGTCCTATGGGTGCTTCTGAGATGAAAATATAGGAACTCTGTGTGATGCCACTAACACATTAGAAGTCCTATGGGTGCTGCTAAGAAGAAAATATAGGAGCTCTGTTTGCTGCCACTAACACACTAGAAGTCCTATGGGTGCTTCTGAGAAGAAAATATAGGAGCTCTGTGTGATGCCACTAACACACTAGAAGTCCTATGGGTGCTTCTGAGAAGAAAATATAGGAGCTCTGTGTGATGCCACTAACACACTAGAAGTCCTATGGGTGCTTCTGAGATGAAAATATAGGAACTCTGTGTGATGCCACTAACACATTAGAAGTCCTATGGGTGCTGCTGAGAAGAAAATATAGGAGCTCTGTTTGCTGCCACTAACACACTAGAAGTCCTATGGGTGCTTCTGAGAAGAAAATATAGGAGCTCTGTGTGATGCCACTAACACACTAGAAGTCCTATGGGTGCTTCTGAGATGAAAATATAGGAACTCTGTGTGATGCCACTAACACATTAGAAGTCCTATGGGTGCTGCTAAGAAGAAAATATAGGAGCTCTGTTTGCTGCCACTAACACACTAGAAGTCCTATGGGTGCTTCTGAGAAGAAAATATAGGAGCTCTGTGTGATGCCACTAACACACTAGAAGTCCTATGGGTGCTTCTGAGATGAAAATATAGGAACTCTGTGTGATGCCACTAACACATTAGAAGTCCTATGGGTGCTGCTGAGAAGAAAATATAGGAGCTCTGTTTGCTGCCACTAACACACTAGAAGTCCTATGGGTGCTGCTGAGAAGAAAATATAGGAGCTCTGTGTGATGCCACTAACACACTAGAAGTCCTATGGGTGCTGCTGAGAAGAAAATATAGGAACGCTGTGTGATGCCACTAACACACTAGAAGTCCTATGGGTGCTGCTGAGAAGAAAATATAGGAGCTCTGTTTGCTGCCACTAACACACTAGAAGTCCTATGGGTGCTTCTGAGAAGAAAATATAGGAGCTCTGTGTGATGCCACTAACACACTAGAAGTCCTATGGGTGCTTCTGAGATGAAAATATAGGAACTCTGTGTGATGCCACTAACACATTAGAAGTCCTATGGGTGCTGCTAAGAAGAAAATATAGGAGCTCTGTTTGCTGCCACTAACACACTAGAAGTCCTATGGGTGCTTCTGAGAAGAAAATATAGGAGCTCTGTGTGATGCCACTAACACACTAGAAGTCCTATGGGTGCTTCTGAGATGAAAATATAGGAACTCTGTGTGATGCCACTAACACATTAGAAGTCCTATGGGTGCTGCTGAGAAGAAAATATAGGAGCTCTGTTTGCTGCCACTAACACACTAGAAGTCCTATGGGTGCTGCTGAGAAGAAAATATAGGAGCTATGTGTGATGCCACTAACACACTAGAAGTCCTATGGGTGCTTCTGAGATGAAAATATAGGAGCTCTGTGTGATGCCACTAACACACTAGAAGTCCTATGGGTGCTGCTGAGAAGAAAATATAGGAGCAATGTGTGATGCCACTAACACACTAGAAGTCCTATGGGTGCTTCTGAGAAGAAAATATAGGAGCTCTGTGTGATGCCACTAACACACTAGAAGTCCTATGGGTGCTTCTGAGATGAAAATATAGGAACTCTGTGTGATGCCACTAACACATTAGAAGTCCTATGGGTGCTGCTAAGAAGAAAATATAGGAGCTCTGTTTGCTGCCACTAACACACTAGAAGTCCTATGGGTGCTGCTGAGAAGATAATATAGGAGCTCTGTTTGCTGCCACTAACACACTAGAAGTCCTATGGGTGCTGCTGAGAAGAAAATATAGGAGCTCTGTGTGATGCCACTAACACACTAGAAGTCCTATGGGTGCTGCTGAGAAGAAAATATAGGAGCTCTGTTTGCTGCCACTAACACACTAGATGTCCTATGGGTGCTGCTGAGAAGAAAATATAGGAGCTCTGTTTGCTGCCACTAACACACTAGAAGTCCTATGGGTGCTGCTGAGAAGAAAATATAGGAGCTCTGTGTGATGCCACTAACACACTAGAAGTCCTATGGGTGCTGCTGAGAAGAAAATATAGGAGCTCTGTTTGCTGCCACTAACACACTAGAAGTCCTATGGGTGCTGCTGAGAAGAAAATATAGGAGCTCTGTTTGCTGCCACTAACACACTAGAAGTCCTATGGGTGCTGTTGGGGTGCAATGCTGTGCTAACAGCACTGCGGTTGGTACTACTGCAATACTGTACTAACAGTAAGCACGCACCAGACTAATCCCCAGCAGCAGCTAATAACACGCTAACTGTGCAATCAGCAGCAATGAACGATCAATGACTTAGGTAGCAATGGTTTAGCAAAGAAATAGCCAATGGTTTAGCAAAGAAGAGCAAATCTTTCAGTATCAAGCAAAGACAGAATCAGCAGACTGATCTCTCCTAAAGCCGGAACTCATGTGACCGGGGCCGATGGCGTGGCGGCCTTTTAAATGGTGGGGCATGTACTAAAGCCCCTGAGCTGTAATTGGCTACAGGCGTCCTGCCTGTAGCCAATTATTGCTCTCCGAGTTTCGGGCGCTGTGATTGGCCAAGCATGCGGGGTCACAGTGCATGCTTGGCCAATCATCAGCCAGCAATGCACTGCGCCGGCCGCGCCGGCCGCAATGCATTGCGGGGCCGCTCGCATCACACGAATGTGATGCGAACGGCCCAAATAGTTCTGGGCTCGACGAGCGAGCGAACGCCCGGTGCTCGATTCGAACATGGGTTCGAATCGAGCACCGGGCCCATCCCTACTAGAGATGAAGGTTCCTGTGTCCACTTGTGAAAATACAAGTGGGTCATGGCACATCTACATTCCAAATTTGGCACTTAAGATGGTCATGCACTATGCAATCTGATTGTCCAATCTCTGTACAACTTGAGATTTCTGCAAAATAGGTAATAGGAATACGCACTTGAACAATTAATTCAAATTTTTGGAAACCAAACAGGCTCTTGCCTAATCTAATTTTCATCATTTTTATATATTTTTTTTAAGATTGCAGTGTATGGTCACCTTTAAAGATCAAGATCTGAAAATATAATTTTTTTAGGTTTAGAAACACTTTTCTGTTCTTTGTAATGTATTGAAATATTTGTGTAAAAATAGAAAAAAAAAAAAAAACATTTCAAACATATATTAGAAGTAATAGGAATGAGATTAGCATCAAAAGGGTTAATTAAGTGAGAACACCTACTAATTGCTTAACAAGACACATCCAATGAGATGGGCGTGCGCTATTATCAATGAGAAAACAGCAGTTACCCTGGCAACAGTTGCCGTTTACATATTTATTATCATGTTGCACGTCTGTGTGAGCCGATTCGCAATGCCCAATCAAGGATTTATCCGGTGCAAAAATTAAGGTATGAACCAGCGCAACACATTGTTCTTAGTAAATCAGCCCCATTGTTTGGTCCATTAAGCACTGTACCTGTTGTAATGCATTGAATCGCAATACTCTGTTTGATCTCTCGCTATACATTTTGTTGTTATTGCGTGATTTTGTCTTGCTATTTGTTTTGTAATTTTTCTAAATTTCAATAAAGAAATAAAATAGAAAAAAAAAAAACATAGATTTGGCTTTGGAAATACTTTACATTCTCAATCAGCATTGACTATTTTTCATACTTACAGGTCCTTCTCAAAAAATTAGCATATTGTGATAAAGTTCATTATTTTCTGTAATGTACTGATAAACATTAGACTTTCATATATTTTAGATTCATTACACACAACTGAAGTAGTTCAAGCCTTTTCTTGTTTTAATATTGATGATTTTGGCATACAGCTCATGAAAACCCAAAAATCCTATCTCAAAAAATTAGCATATTTCATCCGACCAATAAAAGAAAAGTGTTTTTAATACAAAAAAAGTCAACCTTCAAATAATTATGTTCAGTTATGCACTCAATACTTGGTCGGGAATCCTTTTGCAGAAATGACTGCTACAATGCGGCGTGGCATGGAGGCAACCAGCCTGTGGCACTGCTGAGGTGTTATGGAGGCCCAGGATGCTTCGATAGCGGCCTTAAGCTCATCCAGAGTGTTGGGTCTTGCGTCTCTCAACTTTCTCTTCCCAATATCCCACAGATTCTCTATGGGGTTCAGGTCAGGAGAGTTGGCAGGCCAATTGAGCACAGTAATACCATGGTCAGTAAACCATTTACCAGTGGTTTTGGCACTGTGAGCAGGTGCCAGGTCGTGCTGAAAAATGAAATCTTCATCTCCATAAAGCTTTTCAGCAGATGGAAGCATGAAGTGCTCCAAAATCTCCTGATAGCTAGCTGCATTGACCCTGCCCTTGATGAAACACAGTGGACCAACACCAGCAGCTGACATGGCACCCCAGACCATCACTGACTGTGGGTACTTGACACTGGACTTCAGGCATTTTGGCATTTCCCTCTCCCCAGTCTTCCTCCAGACTCTGGCACCTTGATTTCCGAATGTACTTTGGACCACTGAGCAACAGTCCAGTGCTGCTTCTCTGTAGCCCAGGTCAGGCGCTTCTGCCGCTGTTTCTGGTTCAAAAGTGGCTTGACCTGGGGAATGCGGCACCTGTAGCCCATTTCCTGCACACGCCTGTTCACGGTGGCTCTGGATCTTTCTACTCCAGACTCAGTCCACTGCTTCCGCAGGTCCTCCAAGGTCTGGAATCGGTCCTTCTCCACAATCTTCTTCAGGGTCCGGTCACCTCTTCTCGTTTTGCAGCGTTTTCTGCCACACTTTTTCCTTCCCACAGACTTCCCACTGAGGTGCCTTGATACAGCACTCTGGGAACAGCCTATTCGTTCAGAAATTTCTTTCTGTGTCTTACCCTCTTGCTTGAGGGTGTCAATGATGGCCTTCTGGACAGCAGTCAGGTCGGCAGTCTTACCCATGATTGCGGTTTTGAGTAATGAACCAGGCTGGGAGTTTTTAAAAGCCTCAGGAATCTTTTGCAGGTGTTTAGAGTTAATTAGTTGATTCAGATGATTAGGTTAATAGCTCGTTTAGAGAACCTTTTCATGATATGCTAATTTTTTGAGATAGGATTTTTGGGTTTTCATGAGCTGTATGCCAAAATCATCAATATTAAAACAAGAAAAGGCTTGAACTACTTCAGTTGTGTGTAATGAATCTAAAATATATGAAAGTCTAATGTTTATCAGTACATTACAGAAAATAATGAACTTTATCACAATATGCTAATTTTTTGAGAAGGACCTGTATACTCAAACTTATTCTGCTAGCATTATTAAATAGATACGAAAGTGTATTATATTTACTTGTTTAAAACTTATTTTTTATGTTTCTTCAGTTACTTTTTGGTTTCAAGGCCTAGACAAATGATGTCATACATCCTAGAAGTCTTCAGGCGGAGAGGAGAGTTTTTCTAAGAAAAGCAAATGTTCCTGCCTACATGCCTGAGCTAAGGGGAAGATTGATTCCAGGAAGTAAATACTGCATGAATTATCTGCATTTACTCAAGATGGCAATGAAAAGAATTGCAAGGTGGTGTTTTTCAAAGTGATTTATCAACGAAATAACGCATGGATACATGGACAGATGGGAGAGTATGCTTTAAATATTAAAAATTAGTAAAATAGCTAATTTGGATTGTGGTGCTCAGATGCAGTGTAGTTCTGCTTTAACCTCCCTGGCGGTATGATTCTGTCTGGAATTATGTACCAAAAGTGGTACAATTATTTTGCATGTAAATTTGGTGTTATGTATTGTAGGCCTGCAATTCTTAGTAATTACTTACTTAAACCTGACCAAACAAGAGTCTAGTAGACATCCCGGGTATGATAAAGTTTGAAACACAAAATCATAAATTATAATATAATAAATAATTATAACAAATAGTAATGTAATTATAATAAAAATTATTCACTAATGTAATCAAATCAAAAACACATAAATTTGCTCAGTTGCAGAATTGTCGCTGTCTTTAGATTTAGTGTTTGATGACGAATTTCCCCACAAATCACTATCGCTCAATTCCGCAAGTGATTCTAATTTATTATCACTGTTTTCTAGCTGGTCTAAAACCACTTTTGACATAAAGGGACACTTTTTGGTTGCTATGGACAATCTCCAGTTTCCAGGCAGAAAGAACAGTTTTTATAATATAAAACTACATGCAGGACACTGGGCAGACCACTAGGGACAAAGGGGATGTGTAATTATTTGATACAGTACTGTAATCAGTAAGATTACAGTATACTGTATCTATACTGTCATTTTCACTTTTTGAATTTGGCGCCGAACTCCGTCCCCGTGCGTCGCAACATCGCTGGGAACGGAGCTCGGCACTCGGCAGTGTGAATCGAGCGAGACACACGGCTCGCACACACTGCGGGGACACATCGCAGGATCCAGGGAACAAGGTAAGTAACTCTCCCTGGATACTGCGATGCAGCCCGAGTCTGGCTCGGGGTTACCGCTTTTGGTATGAAAAACTCACTGTAACGGGAGGGCCCGGGGAACCCAGAATCTCTTAGAAAGTATGAGATACCCTTTGCTTCAGCTTCCCCAATGCCTCTTATGTGTAAACCACCCTGTGTCCCTACTTGGGGCACAGGGTGAAGGGGAACCCCATCATGATCTGTGATAGCCATATCCAATACGGTATATACAGGGCACATATTGGGTATATACTGTGTGTGGGCTGTGTATGTAATACTTGTTGTGATGGTGTGTGATTTACATTCTACAGATCCTTTCATTGTGAGATGTGTATTGAAAGTTCGTTATGTTCTATTGTGTAAAGTCTTTTGATAATGGGAGTTACGCCTGTAATTATAGGTATGGTCCTCTGGCAGCCAGACAGGCTGGGGAAACACAAAAGATCATTTAACCTGAAATGTGGATTGGGAGACAAAAGCTAAACACAAAAGGGTCATGCATAATCATTAAACTGCGATGTGTATTAGCCATTCACTGTAGTTAATTGGCTCATGTAAATTGGGTCTGGTCAGAGGTATATGATGAGAGGAGGGTCAGAAGCTTCTCTCTGTGGATATAAAAGTTGTAATGTTTTGCAATAATAAAGAGGCAGTTCATTTTGGAAAGATACAGAGTGCGTCTCGTTCTTTTGGAAGGATTAATTCCTATGGGAAGTGGTCGTCTGACTGTGGAGGATCGGCAGTGAATTTGTGTCCAGGAGAGGGAATATCTTTAAACAGCGTTAAACCCCTTTTATATTTGGGGTGCCGTTACACTCACCCCGAGCCTGACTCGGGAAGACCGCTAAGGGGGTTATTAATATGCTGCCAAGTGCAGGATCTGTAATTTTCTACTTTTGTCTTCCTATATGTGCAACTGGGTCCTGTCACCATAAACCATCCATACAGATAAACCAAATTGTTATACTGTTTTCTTGACTTCATTCATAATTCAATGTCTACATAAAAGTTAGTAAGTGTAATTCCTTTGATTTCATATTATGATGATGATCACGATTGCTTCATTTATACAGTCAGGAAACGTTTACTGTATATCTGGGCATGTTGTGGGCTAGTAGTAGTTTAAAGCAGAGGTCCACACAAAAATGGAACCTCCGCTGTCCGGATTCCTCCCCCCCTCCAGTGTCACATTTGGCACCTTTCAGGGGGGAAGGGGGAGCAGATACCTGTCTAAGACAGGTATTTGCACACACTTCATGGCACAGATAGCCGCGTTATCTGCGGGTATCTATTCCACGTTCGGCGCCCCCCCCCCCCCGCTGTCATCTGGGAAACACACAGGTCCCAGAAGACAGCAGGGACCATTCAGATTGCGCAGTGCGACTCGCGCATGCGCAGTAGGGAACCCAGAAGTGAAGCTGCAAGGCTTCACTTCCTGATTCCCTTACCGAAGATGGCGGTGGCAGCACCCTTTGGGTGCCGACATCGCGGGTGTGCTGGACAGGTAAGTGTCCTTATTTTAAAAGTCAGCAGCTGCAGTATTTGTAGCTGCTGACTTTAAAAAAAAAAAATTGGCGGACCTCCGCGTTAAGGGATGTTCTTCCTCATTCATATATAAATGAAAAAATGATTTTTTGTATCCAATCTGTGGCAATACTAAAATAAATTTTCATCCACTAACCTTATCAACTTGATATAAACAAATGTAAACCTGTCTGCTTTATGTCGTAGGACTGTTTTATAGCCTGATCCCTCGTACACACGACCGGTTTTCCCGGCAGGAAAACTGTCATGACAGCTTTTGGCCAGGAAAACCGGCCGTGTGGATGCTCCATCGCAGTTTTCCCAACGAGAAAACTGCGGGGAAAAAAAGAGAACTTGTTCTCTTTTTTCCCACCAAGATTCCTGGCAGTCTTTTTCCCGTTGTGAAAACCGTCGTCTGTATGCTTTCCCGAGGGGAAAAAAAACGCGCATGCTCGTAAACAATTTGACACATGTGCGGAAGCATAGAACGTCATTTTGTCGGCTCGTCGTAGTCTTAGACATCACTGCGTTCTTGGCATTCGAAAGTTCAGCAGTCTTTTTTGTGACAGTGTGTATGCAAGGCAGGCTTGAGAGGAATCCAGTCGGGAAAAGCGTTGTTTTTTTTCCTGCCGGGAAAACCGGTCATGTGTACGAGGCAATAGTCAAGCAATAGAAACAGTCTTTTATAAACCCTAGCATCACTGAATCCTAAAGCTCTTTTACAAACCTGAAAAAAATGTAAAATATATTCTGTCACTAATGTGCCGACACCTCTCCATTACACAGTAAGATTGTTAATATTTCCATTACTGGAAAGTCAGAAAAATAATAATGACGCATAAATAATATGTTCTCAAATAAAGATGTAAGTACATATTTACACAATATGTGTACATATATAAACAGGGACATGCTAAAAAGGATGGGAACCGTAATATTCCTAAATTTCCTTGAGATTGTATGTCTGTTAGCGTTAAACTTATTGGACTGTCGTCTGAAATGTATATGTCATCTATGTCCATCTCTTTGACAAATTGCATTGAAGATGCCAAACAGAAAAAATAATCTATCCTGTAAAAGAAGTTATGGAGAGATGAGAAAAAGGTATACTCCTTATCTAATGGATGAGTCAATCGTCATATCTCTGTCATTTTAAGGAAAGACATGACTTGGTATACGGGGGTTGTAGCACTGAAGGAGGAACTAGTGTTAGTAGGTCTAGGAGTGTGTCTGAGTGATCTATCGTCCTCTAAATTCATGACTGCATTGAAATCTCCACCCACTATGTGGAGATCTTCAGGAGCTTTCAAAAGCCATGTGGTAAGATCTTTATAGAATGCTTTTGTAGGTGTATTTAATATGTAAATATTGGTAATGGTAGGGGGAAAATGAGGAAGCTTTTAGGTGAATAGTTATTTTACAACCTAGTTGATCTTTGTCCACCGCAGTAAGACTATAGGGTCAAACTTGCTGCCGCCCCTTCACAACAAAAGATTTAGATTAAATTAGAATTAGATTTGTTCAGCCAGCTGAATATTGAATGTAGTTTACTTTGCATACTAGCTAGACATGTGCAGAACGAAAAAATTTGTTTTGTTTCGTGTAGATTCGTTATTTACATAAATGTGTTTAGTTAAATTAGTTTCATTTGTATCATTTGTTTTCGGTTTTCGTTTTGTTTATTCGTTTTCAAATCGATTCAAAAAGTTTTTGAATCAATTTCGAATAGTTTTCAAATTCGAAAAGTTTTCAAATCAATTTCGAATAGTTTTCAAATTCAAATCCTTTTTCAATTTCCAAAAATAATAAAATAGAATATAAAATAAAGGAATAGAATAGAAAAAAATAAATATTTTTTCTATCATATTCCTTTATTTACTATTCTATTTAATTTTCTTTGCCGTCATACTGTGGCAGGTCGGCAAGATCCCGCTAACCGTCGTAGCTGTACGTCAGTCCCTTTAAGCGGGATAGCAGGCGCATGCCCGCTGCATTGCGGGGGTGCCGATGCTCGTGACCGGTGATCGTGATGACCGCTGGCTGCGATTGATTGCGGGCACGAGAGGCAGAACAAGGACGTGTGTGTAAACACACAAATCCCTGTTCTGTTCTGTGAGGAGAGACAGATCGTGAGTTCCTAATAGCTAGGAAACACGATCTGTCATTTCCTCTAGGTCAGTCCCCCCCCCTTCAGTTAGAAACACACCTAGGGAACACAATTAACCCCTTGATGGCCCCCTAGTGTTAACCCCTTCCCTGTCAGTGACATTTTTACAGTAATCACTAATCAGTGCATTTTATAGCACTGATCGCTGTTTATGTGCCAATGGTCCCAAAAATGTGTCAAAAGTGTCCGATACTTCCGCCATAATGTCGCAGTCCCGATAAAAATCGCAGATCAACTCCATTACTAGTTAAAAAAATAAAATAATAATAAAAATGCTAAGCTGATTGTTGATAGACAGACTGGATGGCTGCGTGGTGCAACCATGCAGCCATCCAGTTTGTCTATCAACAATTAGCTCAACCTGGGTACGCCGCCGTATGAGTGATCCATCTGGTGGTGAGAGCTGAAACTGAGTTTGACAGGACTGCTTAATGAAATGCTTATGTATAACATTTGTTTGTGAGTGCAACTTGTATAGGGAGGATACCTCTTTTTTATTAATACATTTATAGTGTTTACGGAATTACGCTATATGTACTTGTGTTCCCTTGTCATGAGTGACACATAGGTGGAGAAACCTGTACCTGCCAGTCCGAGGAAGGATCATCCTACGAGCCTATATCCACCTTTTATTTGGTCAGTGTATGACCATAGGGGTGTTAAGGCACGAGATGTGGTGACGGCTGGAACACAGGATACAGATCGTGTGGGAACACATCGATTAATTTAAAGCGGAGCTCCGCCGGAAAAAAAAATATTAAAAGCCAGCAGCTACAGCTACAGCAGCTGCTGGCTTTTAATATTTGGACACTTACCTGTCCTGGAGTCCAGCGACGTCCGCAGCAGAGGACGAGCGATCGCTCGTCGCTCTGCTGCTCCCTCCGCCATCCTCGCTGAGGGAACCAGGAAGTGAAGCCCTGCGGCTTCATGCCCGGTTCCCTACGGCGCATGCGCGAGTCACGCTGCGCCGTTCTGATTGGTGCTCCTGTGTTCTGGGAGCCGAGTGTCTCCCAGAACACTACGGGAAGTCTGGGGGAAGTGACGTCACTCCCGCAGTTTCCCGGAGAGAGGACTCCCGGATGTGGGTGAAAAGACCTGTCTTAGACAGGTATCTTCACCCCCCTCCCCCCTGAAAGGTGTCAATTGTGACACCGGAGGGGGGGAGGGTTCCGATGAGAGGAACTTGTAATTTAGGGTGGAGCTCCACTTTAACTTCACATAAGATTGGACTATATGACCATTGGGATGTTCATTGCTAAAAACTTTTTCTATTGGACTTTTAGTGCTGCTAATGCTGGAATTATTTTCAGTATATGTATTATGTAATAGATATATATATATATATATATATATATATATATATATATATATATATATATATATATATATATACTAAAAAGTGAGTGTGATGAACCAATCATAAAAACATAAATTAATGAATAATTGGAAACACAGCTAGTTGATGTAGCAGATATCCATATATAGAAGAAAAGGACAGATTTAATGGGGGATTTTTATTAATATCATATACAATAAAAACTATTATACATACTAGTTTATATCTTTATAAATAAATCCTCATGTCCAAATCTATACACAGGACATACATCAACAAATTTGGTATAAAATACCAAGTGCGGGAAGGACAGAAAGGTGGAGAACTATAAGATCATAAACCACTATTTTGATCCGCTATACTAGTGTATGTATACATGATCCTGATTATAGTCCTAGTCCCATTCCTTGCTGTCAACCCTTCAGGTAATCCCTGAAAAACCAATAAAGTAGTAGTTGTTATTGGAAACGACCACACCAATACTAAAAAATTGCATAAAGATTGTATACCAGAGAGAGTAGAAATTCAAAACAGATAGATCCCTTCATAAAAAAAAAGGTATATGTATATATAAGAGGAAGGGAGGAAGAATTATATAATAAATGCAACTATAAGCAAAAATAAAGAACCAATGTCAAGCAAACCGACTGGGGAAAAAATGAGAAATATCTATTCATAAAAATAGCTAACATTCCACTCGAAATTTAACCCCCCGGGGGATACGTGTTTGGAGATGAAATTCCAAAATACCTCCCTACGACACAGTAACTAGGGATGAGCCGAACACCCCTGGGTTCGGTTCGCACCAGAACCCGCAAACGGACCGAAAGTTTGCACGAACGTTAGAACCCTATTAAATACAATGGATGCGAACGTTCGAAATCTAAAGTGGTAATTATAATGACTAATATGCATGTTATTGTCCTAAAAAGGGTTTGGGAACCCGGGTTCTGCACCAGGGGACATGTATCAATGCAAAAAGAAGTTTTAAAAACGGCCGTTTTTCGAGGAGCAGTCATTTTATTGATGCATAAAGTGAAAAAAAATAAGTGAAATATTCCTTTAAATATCGTACCTGGGGGGTGTCTAAAGTATGCCTGTGAAGTGCCACGTGTTTCCCGTGTTTAGAACTGTCCCTGCACAAAATGACATTTCTAAAGGAAAAAAGAAGCCATTTAAAACTGCTTGCGGCTTTAATGTAATGTCTGGTCCCGGTAATATGGATGAAAATCTTTAAGAAAAATGGCATAGCTACCCCATCACCCCCCCCCCCCCACCCCAGCCCATTACCAGCCCCTTTGGGTCTTGTATGGATATTAAGGGGAACACTGCACACAAAATAAAAAAGGCCCTATATACTCTGAACAGCAGTATACAGGCGGTGCAAACAAGACAGGGACTGTAGGTTTGTTCTTAAGTGGAATCTGTTTAAGTGTAGCTCCAGCCCAAAAAATCTATTTTTAAGCTTTTTGGAAAACATAGGGAAGGGTTATCACCCCTGTAACATTTGTTTTGCTGTCTGTGCCCCTGTTCAAAACATTTCACCTCACTTTCCGTCCCAATGACAAATGTTTTTGAAAAGTGGGGTTTTTATTGAAACAAGGATTGGTGATAAAGCATCAGAAGAGAGGAGACACCTTTTTCCCATATTAACTCTTACAGGGGAGAATTTCCCTTCCTAGGGGTAGATTTCCTCTCACTTCCTGTTGTCTCCTTCCGTTTGCAAGGAGGAGTCGTTTGTAAGTTGGATGTTTAAAAGTAGGGGCCTGCCGTATATACTCTGCTGAAATTTGCCCCTTACATGTTGGTGTTGCCACAACACTGTAAGCCCTCACAGTTACTCTTGGTGGGCGCATGAATGGGCCCTGCTGTGAATTATTAGATCAAGAATTGTAATTGCATGCCCCTGTTGAACAGGGGCTTAAAAATTGGGCCTTTGGTGGTGGTGGTGGTGGTGTTGACCCAACACTGTAAGCCCTCACAGTTACTCTTGGTGGGCGCATGAATGGGCCCTGCTGTGAACTATTAGATCAAGAATTGTAATTACATGCCCCTGTTAAACAGGGGCAGAAAAATTGGGCCTTAGGCACTGGTGCCACAACACTGCAACCCCTCACAGATACTGTACTTGGAGCACAGCAATGAGCCCTGTTGCAAAGTATTGCATCAAAAATTGTAATTACACGCCCCTGTTAAACAGGGGCTGAAAAATTGGGCCTTAGGCACTGGTGCTGGTCCCACGACACTGCAACCTCTCCCAGATACTCTAGTTGGAGTGCAGGAATGAGCCCTGCCGCAAATCATTGCAAAAATGAATGTGCGTTCTGAAAGAACGCTGAATGCAGGACAGGCCAGTAGCTCAATTGCATACTGTGCAAGCTCTGGCCAGTGATCCATCCTCAAGACCCAGTAAGCCCGAGGATTTTCGGTGGGGAAGGTGTCCAAGTCTGACCTTGCCCCTAGGTATTCCTGCACCATGTATATCAGACGCTGGCGATGGTTGCTGGAACCGATCATACCTTGGGGCTACGGACTAAAGAATTGTCTGAACGCATCGGTCAGACGGCAATCTTCCCCACCGCTCCTTCTTTGACTGACAGAAGCCTCAGCAACTCGTTGTCCAGGACCAGGAGTTTGTAACCTCCCAGTCTCTGGGAACGCATTGCACAGACCTTTCTGCAAGGCCTCCCGGAGTTATCTCATCCTCTGCTCCCTCTGCGACGGTAAGATAAGGTCCGCAACCTTACCCTTGTACCGTGGATCAAGGAGAGTGGCCAGCCAGTAATGGTCCCTCTCCTTGATCCAAAGAATATGAGGATCCTTCCGCAGACTTTGCAGGATCAGGGAGGCCATGCAGCATAGGTTAGCTGAGGCATTCGGTCAGGAGTCCTCTGGGTCACTAAGGACGACATGATCCGCAGCCACCTCCTCCCAGCCACGTACAAGTCCACGGGTTTCTTGGGACTGTAAATCATCCCTAAAAGACTGCTGCTGATGATGCTGAGTGCCAGGCTCCACCTCCATGCTGACACAATCCTCCTCCTCCTCTTCCTGTGTGATGGGTGGGACAGAAGGAACACTGTCTGGGTAAAGGGGGCCTTGAGAGGCAAGGAAGTCCTCCTCTTCCTGCCTCTGTTCTGCCTCAAGTGCCCTGTCCATTATTCCACACAGCGTATGTTCCAACAGGTGGACAAGAGGTACAGTGTCACTGATGCATGCACTGTCACTGCTCACCATCCTCGTGGCCTCCTCAAATGGTGCCAGGACAGTGCATGCATCCCTGATCATGCCCCACTGGCGTGGTGAAAAAAACCAGAGCTCCCCTGACCCTGTCCTGGTGCCGTAGTCGCACAGGTATTCATCAATGGCCCTCTGCTGCGTGTGCAGCCGCTGCAGCATGGCCAACGTTGAGTTCCACCTGATGGGCATGTCACATATAAGGCGGTTCTTGGGCAGGTTTAACTCCTTTTGCAGCTCAGCCAGGTGAGCACTGGCATTATAAGATCTGCGGAAATGCACACAGACTTTCCTGGCCTGCCTCAGGACATCCTGCAAGCTCGGGTACCTGCCCAAGGACCGCTGCACCACCAGATTAAGGACGTGAGCCACACAGGGCACATGGGTCAGTTGTCCCTGTCGGAGGGCGGAGAGGAGGTTGGTGCCATTGTCACAAACCACCATTCCTGGCTTAAGCTGGCGTGGCGTCAACCACCTCTCGGCCTGCCCCTGCAGAGCAGACAGAACCTCTGCCCCAGTGTGGCTCCTGTCCCCCAAACACACCAGCGCAAGCACGGCATGGCATCTTTTTGCCTGCGTACTTGCGTAGCCCGTTGAATGCCTACGGAGCACTGCTGGTTCCGAGGACAAAGCACAGGAAGAGGCCATGGAGGAAGAAGAAGAGGAGGGGGTGGAGGAAAGAGGTTTGTCACAACCAGTAGTAGCATTTTGGAGGCGTGGCGGCGGAACAACCTCCAACACTACTGCACCTTGTCCTGCATCCTTCCCAGCTGACAAAAGAGTGACCCAATGGGCCGTGAAAGAAAGGTAACATCCCTGTCCATGCCTGCTGGACCATGAGTCAGCGGTAATATGCACCTTACCGCTGACCGCCCTGTCCAGCGAGGCCAAGACATTGCCTTCCACATGCCGGTAGAGAGCCAGAATCGCCTTCCGTGAGAAAAAGTGGCGCTTGGGAACCTGCCACTGAGGAACCGCACATTGCACAAACTCACGGAAGGGGGCCGAGTCTACCAACTGAAAAGGCAGCAGTTGAAGCGCTAGCAATTTAGCCAAGCTAGCATTCAACCACTGGGCATGTGGATGGCTGGGAGTGAACTTCTTTCGACAGTCCAGCAGCTGGGGCAGGGAAATTTGCCTGCTAGAATCGGACATCGGTGTACTGCTAGCAGAGTGCCCGCAAGTACTTGGCTGTGACACACCTAATTCTACACCTTCATTCCTCTCAGTGCAGGTTTCAGAGAGGACTGAAAGTATAGTGGGGTTGGAGATCCCAGCTGATGCGGTGCAAGGAGAGGTCCGCTTTGTTCTTTGGTGTGGGCCTTTAAGGTAGGCTTGCCAACGAGCTGCATGGCAGGTCAATAAATGTCTGGTCAAGCATGTGGTGCCCAAGCGGCTGATGTTTTGACCACGCGAGATACGCTTGAGACATATGTTGCAAACAGCAGCTGTGCGATCTGATGCACTCGACTCAAAAAAGGCCCACACCAAAAAACTTTTTGAATAACGGGCAGAGGCAGCGCCCTGCACAGGTGGAGCTCTGCGGTGTGATTCAGTCGTGTGCTGCCCTTACGCTGGCCCCCCGAGGGCATTCTGCCTCGTTGGAGATGTGCCTCCTCCTCATCCTCCTCCTCCTCCTCTCTCCTATTAGGCACCCACGTGGAGTCAGTGACCTCATCATCCCCTCCCTCCTCATCACTGGAGCCAATCTGGCAGTATGCTGCAGCTGCTGGAACATGACTGCCAGATTGGTGTCCTTCTTGAGCATCCCCTCTCTCTGCTCTCACGCTACTGCCTTCCTCTAGCTGGGTATCATCATCAGACCCTTCGAAACACTGGGCATCCTCCAGGAGCATGTACCCAACACTGTGTTCAAACAGTTTGGGGGACTCCTCAGGAGGACATGGTGGGTCTAGGGAAGGAGTGACTGATGATGACATTGATACCAGGGAAGAGGATGCTTTGGCAGCTGCTTTGCCAGTACCCTGAGCCTGGGTGAGAGAGGATTAGGAGGATGAGGAGGGCTTGGTCATCCACTCTACCAAGTCTTCGGCATGATGCGGCTCAACACGTCCAGCTGCCGAAAAGAAGGACAAGCGTGTCCCATGGCCATGTGCTGATGACAATGCACCGCGTCCACAACCAGCACTGTTTCCCCCAGACACAGAGCCTGCTTGCCCTCTTTTATTGGCTCGTGACTGTCTGCCTTTCTTTGTTGGCCTTCCAGACATAGCAATGGCCTGCAGGGAGATGGAAAAAACAGCAATAAGGTGTAGCTTCAGGTGTATATTTTGCAGGAAGCACACAACGCCCGCTGTAAGTGCTGCAGATGACTGCCTGTGTTACACAACAGGAAAAAGCAGCAATAAGTTCTAGCTTCAGGTGTTTATTTTGAAGGAAGCACACTCCGCCCGCTGTAAGTGCTGCAAATGCCTGTTAGTGTAACACAAAAGAAAAAAAGCTTGAGCAATAAGGGCTAGCTTCAGGTGTATAATGTGCAGGAGGCACACTCCGCCCGCTGTAAGTGCTGCAAATGCCTGTTAGTGTAACACACCAGGAAAACACAGCAATATGGGCTAGCTTCAGGTGTATAATTTTCAGGAGGCACACTCCGCCCGCTGTAAGTGCTGCAAATGCCTGTTAGTGTAACACACCAGGAAAACACAGCAATACGGGCTAGCTTCAGGTGTATAATGTGCAGGAGGCTCACTCCGCCCGCTGTAAGTGCTGCAAATGCCTGTTAGTGTAACACACCAGGAAAACACAGCAATATGGGCTAGCTTCAGGTGTATAATGTGCAGGAGGCACACTCCGCCCACTGTAAGTGCTGCAAATGCCTGTTAGTGTAACACACCAGGAAAACACAGCAATACGGGCTTGCTTCAGGTGTATAATGTGCAGGAGGCTCACTCCGCCCGCTGTAAGTGCTGCAAATGCCTGTTAGTGTAACACACCAGGAAAACACAGCAATACGGGCTAGCTTCAGGTGTATAATGTGCAGGAGGCACACTCCGCCCACTGTAAGTGCTGCAAATGCCTGTTAGTGTAACACACCAGGAAAACACAGCAATACGGGCTAGCTTCAGGTGTATAATGTGCAGGAGGCACACTCCGCCCACTGTAAGTGCTGCAAATGCCTGTTAGTGTAACACACCAGGAAAACACAGCAATACGGGCTAGCTTCAGGTGTATATTTAGCAGGAAGCACACTCCGCCCGCTGTAAGTGCTGCAAATGCCTGTTAGTGTAACACATCAGGAAAACACAGCAATACGGGCTAGCTTCAGGTGTATATTTAGCAGGAAGCACACTCCGCCCGCTGTAAGTGCTGCAAATGCCTGTTAGTGTAACACACCAGGAAAACACAGCAATACGGGCTAGCTTCAGGTGTATAATGTGCAGGAGGCACACTCCGCCCGCTGTAAGTGCTGCAAATGCCTGTTAGTGTAACACACCAGGAAAACACAGCAATAAGGGCTAGCTTCAGGTGTATATTTAGCAGGAAGCACACTCCACCCCCTGTAAGTGCTGCAAATGCCTGTTAGTGTAACACACCAGGAAAACACAGCAATAAGGGCTAGCTTCAGGTGTATACTGTGCAGGAGGCTTAACAACAATGACACTGACACTGTCCCCTTCCTATCCTTCTCTCTCCCTGCACACAAGGTTTATCAAAGAATATGACACTGACACTCTCCCTGCCTATCCTTCTCTCTCCATGCACACAAGTTTAGCAAAGAATATGACACTGACACTGTCCCTTGCCTATCCTTCTCTCTCCCTGCACACAAGGTTTAGCAAAGAATATGACACTGACACTGTCCCCTGCCTATCCTTCGCTCTCCCTGCACACAAGATTTAGCAAAGAATATGACACTGACACTCTCCCTGCCTATCCTTCTCTCTCCCTGCACACAAGGTTTAGCAAAGAATATGACACTGACACTGTCCCCTGCCTATCCTTCTCTCTCCCTGCACACAAGGTTTAGCAAAGAATATGACACTGATACTCTCCCTGCCTATCCTTCTCTCTCCCTACACACAAGAATAGCACAAAGAATAGCACAATGACACTGTCCCTGCCTATCCTTCTCTTTCCCTGCGCCTAGACACACTACACAAGGCCGCCGCGCTGGCGGCCTTTTATAGTGTGGGGCGTGTGCTAAACCCCCTGAGCTATAATTGGCCACAGGCAACCTGCCTGTGGCCAATTATGGTTCTCCTAGCTGCCGGCGCTCTGATTGGCCAAGCATGCGGGGTCACAGTGCATGCTTGGCCAATCACAGCGCCGGGATTGCACAGTGTATTGTGGCGCAGTGTATTGTGGGCCGTTCGCGTCACTCAAATTTGGCGCGAACGGCCCAAATAGTTCGATCTTCGTCGAACGATCGAACAGCCGATGTTCGAGTCGAACGTATGTTCGACTCAAACACCGAGCTCATCCCCAACAGTAACTTAAAGACATCCCCACCTCTCCTAGGAACCAGGGGCGTAACTAGAAATCACAGGGCCCCATAGCAAAATGTTGTATGGGCCCCCCCCCCAAAAAAAAATGGCGGACTTAAATTAAATAGTGGGCGGGATTTAAAGGGCGTGTGGTTCGAGTCTGAGATGAAAGAAAGAAAGAAAGAACCCAGATCCTACACCACAATAGCAATATATGTATTCCAGAAAGTTTAATCAACAGATAAAGATACTCCAAACACCTGGTGTTAGCGCTTCAATAATCCTCACCTGTGCCCAATGCAGCGTGGCCTGCCCGTGCCCAATACTGCCTCACCTGTGCCCAATGCAGCGTGGCCTGTGCCCAATGCAGCGTGTCCAGTGCCCAATGCAGCATGTCCAGTGCCCAATGCAGCGTGTCCAGTGCCCAATGCAGCGTGTCCAGTGCCCAATGCAGCCTCACCTGTGCCCAATGCAGTGTGGCCTGTGCCCAACGCAGCCTCACCTGTGCCCAATGCAGCGTAGCCTGCCCATGCCCAATACAGCCTCACATGTGCCCAATGCAGCCTCACCTGTGCCCAATGCAGCGTGACCCGTGCCCAATGCAGCCTCACCCGTGCCCAATGCAGCCTCACCCGTGCCCAATGCAGCCTCACCCGTGCCCAATGCAGCGTGACCCATGCCCAATGCAACGTGACCCGTGCCCAATGCAGCGTGACCCGTGCCCAATGCAGCCTCACCTGTGCCCAATGCAGCCTCACCTGTGCCCAATGCAGCATGACCCGTGCCTAATACAGCCTCACCTGTGCAGTGGAAGAGGCGAGCCAGTGGCGGAACTACCGGGGAGGATGAGGAATGCATACTGCAGCCCTCAAATGGCTATTGGCGAGCATGGGGCTGCCTCAGAGTGGGGGGGCGAGCACCGCCCGCACGGTCCCCCAACCAGGGGAAGTGAGGAGAGGAAGAGGCGCGCTGTGCGTACAAGCAGAGAGCTGTAATAGCTTTCATTTGAATGTCCTGTGTTCTGCCTATCAAAGGCGCCGGGCCAAGAGGTGGGGCTATGTGACAGTGAGCCCCGGGAACGCAGGTAGGGTTGCCACCTTTTCCTCAAGCCAAACCCGAACACTTAAGCGGCGCATGGCAAATTTTTTGTGGTATACACTAAAGGATTTTAAAGACCTGGAGGAGAGCAATAATGTGTCACGGTTAGCGTGGATGGTAGCTACTGGTACCATCCACTGCCCTACTGACACCGTCCACCTCCCTCCCTACCGACTCCCTTCCCTTATATCGGTCCCCCCTCAAATAGATCAGGGAACCCCCCATCAGTGTCCCCTGCCCCGAAAGACCCCCATTAGACTGCCTTACCGAGACTCGCTTCAAGCCAGGAAGTGTGGGAGCTGGAGTTTGGGGGTGGAGCTCCTCTACTGTAGTGCTGTTTTCCTTCCTTCCATTGGTGGGGAGCCTTGGGGAGAAGTGTCGGCAAGACACAGGATTCGGGACACATCCGAACTGGTGCGCTCACTCACAGGGCTGCTGTTTGCAATTATTGGGGCCCCATACAGCCATCCTCATTGGGCCCCCACCCCCTGAGGAGGGAAAGAGGTGGGGGGAGGGAGGTGAGAAAGGGGAAGGTGAGAGGAGGAGGTGAGAGAGAGGAGGAGGTGAGAGAGAGGAGGAGGTGAGAGAGAGGAGGAGGTGAAAGAAAGGGGGGAGGAGGCAGGAGAGAGAGGCGGCGGTGAGGGGGGTGAGAGAGAGAGAGGGTGGGTGAGATAGTGGGGGTGAGAGGGGTGGGGATGAGAGAGAGTGGGGGTGGGGGTGAGCGAGGTGGGGATGAGAGAGTGGGGGTGAGAGAGGGGGGATTAGAGAAAGAGTGGTGGGTGCGAGAAAGGGAGTGAGCGAGAGGCTGAGAGAGAGAGACAGAGGGAAAGGGGGGCTTACACAGAGGAGGGGGGGTGACACAGAGGAGGGGGGGCTGACACAGAGGAGGGGGGGCTGACACAGAGGAGGGGGAGAGGAGGGGGAGAGGAGGGGGAGAGGAGGGGAGTGACACAGAGGAGGAGGGGGAGCTGACACAGAAGAGGAGGAACTGACACAGAAGAGGAGGGACTGACACAGAAGAGGAGGAGCTGACACAGAAGAGGGGGAGCTGACACAGAGGAGGGGGTGAGGAGGGGGGGTGACACAGAGGAGGAGGGGGGGTGACACAGAGGAGGAGGGGGGTGACGAGGAGGATGGGGGGGGTGACACAGAGGAGGAGGGGGGGTTGACACAGAGGAGGAGGGGGGGGTGACACAGAGGAGGAGGGTGGGTGACACAGAGGAGGATGGGGGGGTGACACAGAGGAGGAGGGGGGGTGACACAGAGGAGGAGGGGGGTGACACAGAGGAGGAGGAGGGGTGACACAGAGGAGGAGGGGGGTGACAGAGGAGGAGGGGGGGCTGACACAGAGGAGGAGGGGGGGCTGACACAGAGGAGCGGGGTGACACAAAGGAGGGGTGAGGAGGGGGTGAGGAGGGGGGTGACACAGAGGAGGAGGGGGGGCTGACACAGAGGAGCGGGGTGACACAAGGAGGGGTGAGGAGGGGGGGGTGACACAGAGGAGGAGGGGGGGTGACACAGAGGAGGAGGGTGGGTGACACAGAGGAGGAGGGTGGGTGACACAGAGGAGGAGGGGGGGTGACACAGAGGAGGAGGGTGGGTGACACAGAGGATGGGGGGGTGACACAGAGGAGGATGGGAGGGTGACACAGAGGAGGAGGGGGGTGATACAGAGGAGGAGGGGGGTGACACAGAGGAGGATGGGAGGGTGATACAGAGGAGGAGGGGGGGTGACACACAGGATGGGGGGGGGGGGTGACACAGAGGAGGATGGGAGGGTGACACAGAGGAGGAGGGGGGGTGACACAGAGGATGGGGGGGGTGACACAGAGGATGGGGGGTGACACAGAGGAGGAGGGGGGGTGACACAGAGGAGGAGGGGGGTGACAGAGGAGGAGGGGGGTGACAGAGGAGGAGGGGGGTGACACAGAGGATGGGGGGGTGACACAGAGGATGGGGGGGTGACACAGAGGAGGATGGGAGGGTGACACAGAGGAGGAGGGGGGTGACACAGAGGATAGGGGGGTGACACAGAGGATGGGGGGTGACACAGAGGAGGAGGGGGGTGACAGAGGAGGAGGGGGGGTGACACAGAGGAGGAGGGGGGGTGACAGAGGAGGAGGGGGGGTGACACAGAGGATGGGGGTAAGCTGACAGAGCAGATGAGACCTCAGGATAAACACATTGTGAGGCAGGACTCCGTCTCCGGGAGCAAGCAGGCGCGATTATCAAATCCACAGTCCAGCCCCGCCCCCCGCCTCCACACGTGACCAGCACCAGCTCCGCAGGGCCATTCACAGACCCCCATGTCTGCCACTCGGCCCGCCCCGCACATGGCCCGTTCAGCCAATTACAGGGCACCCGCTGGCTCAGACCGCACCGAAAGCAAATGAAAGCTATTACACCTCTCTGCTTGTACGCACAGCGCGCCTCTTCCTCTCCTCACTTCCCCTGGCTGGGGGACCATGCGGGCGGTGCTCGCCCCCGGCAGTATGCATTCCTCCTCCTCCTCCTCCCCACGGGCCCCTCTCGGTTGCGGGCCCCATAGCGGCCGCGTGTGTCACTATGGAGGTAGTTCCGCCACTGCTAGGAACCTTAATTTTATCAATGATTTGAACTTGTATGCCTGTTTTGTCCCCATTATGGTGCATGTTAAAATGCCTTGCCACATTCGTAGATAGATTTTTCTCTACACTATAGAGATATTCCTGAAATCTATCACGGAGATGCCTTGTAGTTCTCCTGACATACTGGGGCTGATTTACAAAACGTTTGCGCCATGAGTATTTACAAAACATTAGCGCCGGTAGCGCAGCCCTATTTCCCATTTACTATAGTGTTGTCGGGGGACGGGAGGAAGCGCTCAGTGCGCCACTATGGACCTGGCGCACGGCATGTTAAAATCTAAATATAAAGAAACTGGAAGTGAGAATATAATGGGGGTGATGTGGGGTGATGTGAGGAAGTTTAGTGACACCTGCCCAAATAACTAATATGCCCAAAATAGAGTGAGAAAGTAACTTTTTCAAAACCAGCCCGCTGCGCCGGCAAGTACGATTCGAGCTGCGGGAGGTTTTTTTGAGCTCAGCGCGGCACTTTTCCTTGTTTTCTTGCGCCAAGACACTGCGCCGGCAAAATCTTAGTAAATGTCAAGTCACGTAAACCAATTTGCATAAGTTGAACAGGCGCAGCTCTGAACTTGCCAGTGCGCCAGCAAAATGAAATTTCTAAAGGAAAAAAAAAGGCATTTAAAAGCACCCGCGGCTATAATGAATTGTCGGCTCCCGGCAATATAGAGAAAAGTCATTGAAAGTCTTTGATAAAAAAAAAAAAAAAGCGTGGGGGTCCCCCCAAATTCCATTACCAGGCCCTTCAGGTCTGGAATGGATATTAAGGGGAACTCCGCCGCAAATTAAAAAAAATAAATGCGTGCGGTTCCCCCAAATATCCATACCAGGCCCTTCAGATCTGGAATGGATTTTAAGGGGAACTCCACCCCAAATTTAAAAAAAAAATGGCGTGGAGTTCCCCTCAAAAATCCACACCAGACCTTTTATCCGAGCTCGCAACCTGGCAGGCCACAGGAAAAGAGGGGGGGACGAGAGAGCGCCCCCCCTTCCTCCTGAACCATACCAGGCCACATGCCCTCAACATGGGGAGGATGTCCCCATGTTGAAGGGGACAAGGGCCTCATCCCCACAACCCTTGCCCGGTGGTTGTGGGGGTCTGCAGGCAGGGGGCTTATCGGAATCTGGAAGACCCCTTTAACAAAGGGGACCCCCAGATCCCGCCCCCCCCCTGTGTGAATTGGTAATGGGGTACATTGTACCCCTAACATTTCACAAAGAAAGTGTCAAAAATGTAAAAAATGACAAGAGCCGGTTTTTGAAAATTCCTTTATTAATGTCTTCTTCTCTTTTCTTCCATCTTCTTCCATCTTCTTCTGTTCTCCATTCGGGTTTCTTCCTCCATCTTGTTCTTCATCTTCATCTTCCTCTTCATCTTCATCTTTATCTTCATCTTCCTTCTTCCTTTGGTCTTCTCGTCCGCATCTTGCTCCGGCTTCTTCTTTCTTCTTCGGCCGCTCCGTTTGAATTGGAGGTTCTCGCTGTGTGACGATTCCCCGTGTACATGGGGAAAAAAACACTGGACTACATAAAAAACGCATCAAAAATGCACTGAAACGTGTCAAAAACGCGCATGCAGAAAAGCACCTGGAACGCATCCAGACTGCGTTTCTGTGGTGTGAACTAGGGCCAGTTCACACCATAGAAACGCAATCCGGATGCGTTCCAGGTGCTTTTCTGCATGCACGTTTTTGATGCGTTCCAGTGCATTTTTGGTACGTTTTTGATGCAGTCCAGTGCTTTTTTTTCACCCCTCTTTTTTATTAACCATAGATAAGGACAAGTGTGTTCCAGTGCGTTTTTGGTGCATTTAGGTGTGTTCCTGTGCGTTTCAGTGCGTTTATGATGCGTTTTGCTGCGTTCCAGTACAGTCCAGTGCAGGTAAAATGCAGCATGTTCTACTTTTTTTGTGGAACTGGAACGCACTGGAACAAACACTGCCATTTAGAACCATATAACCAACTTTCCATGCATTTTTGATGCATAAAAACGCAATGGACTGCATGTGGTGTGAAATGGCCCTTAAGCAATTTGGCATATTTAAAGGCACTTCTCCTTGTTTTGTTTTTGGTGTTGTCCAAATTGGTGACATTGATATATGTCCCTTAGGGTGGGACCTGGGCCCCACTTTTAAGGCCAATAACTAGAAGATAAGCCAGCCAAGTGGGGACTAGCAAAATTAACAAGTCAGTTCCCATAGACTGCAATGGTATTTGTTGGTGGAGGGGGGGGGGGGGGTGATTGTCCCATCTCTAATTTTGTAGCATGCTGGATGATGTGCTTAATTTTGGATGGGGGGGGGGTTATTTTCTGCTAGCGGCATTTGTGTTGTTATGCGCATGCCCAGCCTGTTAGATTTTTTTGTTGGTGCTTTTTGTGTGTGAACAGCACCTGGACATTTCTGGGCATGCTCAGAAAGTGTTTTTATGGGTTAGTAATTGAAGGACATCCTTAACAGGTGTACCCACTTTGAAGTTCAGTCTCTACATTGGGTGAACTTGCATTTTGGGTGTTCCATGGACTGTGCATGTGTTTTCAATTGCCTCATTAGCACACAAACCTATGTTATATAAAGCTAGCAGATAGCATCCTCTCCCTTGCCCTGAAAAGAGGAAAGTGTGTGTGTGTGTTTGTGTGGCAAAATGTACATTTTGGTGTCCTTATCGAGTTTGTAACACATGTATTTTATTTGTTAAGTCTTTGCAAAACAGGATGTTTGGTTTACTTTTGTGGATTGTGTTTTTTTGTGTGGGGGAAATGTTCCCTTGAAATAATTTTGATGTTGTTAATGTTTGTCCACTTTGATTTAATTGTCTGTGCTGCATTACTTTGCCAAATCTTTCAAGATGTTGTGAGTCTGTAACTGTTTCAAATTGACCCTGTTTTTTTATTTTTTTATTTTTATTATTCTTTGTTTTGTTGACCTGTTTGTTGGCATGTCAAAACAACAGGTGTGATTTGTCTACCCTGGTGCCTTCATGCTAGCATATGCATGTATTGTGTGCTGCCATGGATAATCACCAGGAAATGAAAAATACAGAGCGGTAAGTATTCAATTTTCCTTTTTACTGCAGTGGTTCTCAGCCTCAGTCCTCAAGTACCCCCCAACAGGACATGTTTTGTGAATTTATCTTATGGAGAATTGCTGTCCAAAATACAAAACCATTGACTGTGATTTAAAGCACATGTGCAAGATGAAGGAAAACCTGCAAACATGGCCTGTTGGGGGTACTTGAGAAGCACGGATTTAGAGCACTGCACTTAAAAATAGCTCAAGGCAATACAATTCTAATTGGGCATTTTGAGGGAAACCAAGTAAGTGTTAGAACCCCCCTGCTTGTGTTTTTTTTGTAGGTTGGGCTTTTTGTCCCCTTTTAGTAAAATTGGCTTCACTTCCTGTCACAGAGCTAAACAGGAAGTGAAGGTAAAACCCTACCAATGTCTTTTCTTGGGGACACACAGATCAATCTAACTAGTGTCCCCATTAAGCAAATTGCACTCTAGCACTTTGTTGTGTACACCCCAAATCATTGGGTAGTTTGGGGTTTAGTAAAGACAAATCCACTCTGCAGTAAAAGTGCAGCTGCTGAAAATCTGAGGAATCACTAGCATCCAATCATGTAAAAGCAAAGATGGTGTTTTTTTGGTTTGCTTGCATGTCCCCCTCGGATATCCAGCAAGTGCACTTGTAGTGCAAAGTAGATTTGCCTTTAGTAAATAAACCCCAAAGTCCAAAATACCTAATAATTTGGGGTGTACCCCGCAAAATGCTGGAGTGCAATGTACATAATGGGGAAAGTATTTAGATTGACCTGTGTGTCCCCAAGGAAAGACATTGGTAAGGATTTCCCCTCACTTCCTGTGTGGCTATGTGACATGAAGTGAATTATTTGGAAGGATAAAGTGGCCAAATTTGGGAGTTGTCTTCACCCTATCAGGGGTGCAGACATCCCCAAAAACTGTCCAGACTTGTAATCCCTCTGCACTCTATCCCCAAGCAAAAATAAGAAAGGATTTCATTTAGTTTAACTTTGCAAAGACACATTCCTAAGTTGAATTGTGATGCATGTCAATGGCCCATTTAGACCCTCTTTAATCACTTGAGATCAGCGCTATAACTGATCGACGGCCACAGCATGGTCCTCAATTGCCGGGAGTCCGTCAATAAACGTCCTCCCCTTTGCGCACGCGCGCTGTGGTCACTGAGTCACTGAGACTCGGGTGATGACAGATCCAAGTAAGGGGCCGATACCTGCCCTTTACCATGTGATCAGCTGTCAGCCAATGACAGCTGATCATGTGATGTAAACAAAAGCTGGGTAATGGTTTTTGTTTCCTCCTTGTGCTGACAGCGTGAGCAAAAAAAAGGCAATCACCGTCTTATGTGCAAGGGACATCAGGCCCGAAGAGGAAGAGGCAATTCTGCGTCATCTGTGACAATCAGTAGCCCCTGCCAGTGCCACCTATCAAAGCCCACCACTGGTGCCAATCAGTGCCACCTAGCAGTGCTGCCTATCAGTGCCCATCACTGCCAACTATCATTGCCACCTAGCAGTTCCACTTCTCAATGCCCACCAGTGCCAACTAGTAATGCCACCTCTCAGTGCCCACCCTTGCCACCCTATCAGTGCAGCCCATCAGTGCAGTCTCATCAGTGTACATCAATGAAGGAGAAAAATTTCCTTTTGTCAAAATTTTCGAAATATTAACCACTTTCCTACCGCCCACCGTCAAATGACGTCCTCGGCTTTGTGCGGTGACATCTGAATGATGCCTGCAGTTGCAGGCATCATTCAGATATCATTCTTTTCAGCCGGCGATTCTGTGCACGCTAAAAACGATCATAGCGGTTAGCAGTTCTGCCGCTTGATTGTTCTTATAGGCGGCGGGAGGGGACGTCCCACCCCCTCCTGCCGCCATCCGGTGCTTCTCCGGGCTCTCCCGTGCCATCTTGGGCTCAGAGAATGATTTGGCCGGCGCCGGATGGGAAGCATAGAGATGACTGGTGACCAGATGGTCACCAGTCATCTCTATGACCGACGGAGGCCCGGGCGCGACGTTATGACATCACGCCGGGTTCCCGTATGTAAACCAAGCCGTGATCTCGGCTGTCAGTATGAGATTGGTTAATTTTTTTGACCGATCTCATGATTTCCAGCCTGGAGGAGAGATGTGGGGTCTTATTGACCCTGCATCTCTCCATAAAGAGGACCTGTCACAATAGATTCCTATTACAAGAGATGTTTACATTCCTTTTAATAGGAATAAAAGTGATCCAAAAAACAAAAAAGTTAAAAAAAGAGTAAGAAATACAAAAAAGTAAAAAACAAAAAAAATAATAATCAAAATAAAGAAAAAAAAACGCCCATGTGCCCGGTAGTTTGCGCTCAGAAGCGAACACACACGTAAGTCCCGCACACAACCCTGGCAACACAACACAACCTGCTGACCCCGCCCCGTATCACGTCACATTCCCATCATTCCCCAGGACTGTGACATCATACGGGACGGGGTCAGCGGTGGCATCACCTGGTGACCACGCCCCATGCCAATATAAGTGGGTGCGCTCCGCGGCCAGAGCATTGTAACGGCAGACCGCGACGAGGCAACATCGGGCGGAGAGAAGAGGAAAGAAGATGGCGCTGAAGCCCGGGACCCCGCTAGCAAAAGAGCTGGAAGAAGATATCGAGGCGCCCGGCAGAAGGCAGAAAGAACAGGAGATCATGGAGAAGGCACCGGAGAGTGGGAGAAGAACCGGAGAGTGCGGAGACGACACCGGAGAACAGAACAAAAGACCCCCGATGTCGGAAGAAGACGACGCGGAAGCCCGGGACCCTGCTAGCAAAAGAGCTGGAAGAAGATAGCGGGGCGCCCGGCAGGAAGACCCCCGGAGCTGCCTAATAAATTACTTTAAAAACCTGTGTTGTGTTTTTTTACTTTTTTTGCCACCAGGTGAATGGGTAGGGGTACGATGTACCCCATACTCATTCACATAGGGTGGGGGGGCCAGATATGGGGGCCCCCTTATTAAAGGGGGCTCCCGAATTCCGAAAAGCCCGCCGCCCGCAGACCCCCACAACCAATGGCCAGGGTTGTCGGGAAGAGGCCCTTGTCCCCATCAACATGGGGGCAGGGTGCTTTGGGGTGGGGGGCCGCAGGTCGCCCCCCTGCCCCAAAGCACTCACCCCCCCATGTTGAGGGCATGCGGCCTGGTATGGTTCAGGAGGAAGGGGGGCGCTCTCGTCCCCCCTCTTCCCCTGCGGCCTGCCAGGTTGCGTGCTCGGATAAGGGTCTGGTATGGATTTTGGGGGAACCCCCACGCTGTTTTTTGGCTTAGGGGTTTCCCCTTAAAATCCATACCAGACCTAAGGGCCTGGTATGGATTTTGGGGGGAACCCCACGCCGTTTTTTCGGCTTAGGGGGTTTCCCTTAAAATCCATACCAGACCTAAGGGCCTGGTATGCTCCTAGAGGGGAACCCATGCCGGTTTTTTCATTAAAATTTTGCCTGAAGTTCCCCTTCATGATTCATACCAATCACGGGACAGCGAGGCTGCCGAGAACCAGCGCGATGCCATCGCGCTGGAGACATTCTCGGCCAGCTAGTCGCCTCTAGGACATGACTTGAGCGGCTGCTTCACGCTCAGGTCGTGTCCAAGTTGCCTCGCAAAGTCACGCTGTCCCCGTGTCAGCCGGCAAACGAGTCGCCCCGCGAGTCGGATCGGCTTCATCTGACTTCCCGGGCGACCTCTATTCAAATCAATGGGCTCCCATAGGGAACCATTCATTTTCAATAGAGCGCCGCTGACATTTGTATTTACTATAACAGTGCGCCGCTGTGCGCCGCTGGTTCCTGCGCCCAATGAAGGAGTTATCCGGCGCACCATTTAAGGGATCAACCAGCGCAGCGCACTGTTATTAGTAAATCACCCCCATTGTGTCTGCCAAATGGCACATGTAATCAGGTAAACCATGTAACTAGTGTTACAATTATGAAATGAACAAATGTCGAATGTCCTGCAATTGGCACTAAATCAAAACGTACTGACACCCATAATGTGGTGACATTACGAACATCCCACTGCACCACACTTGAAATTCCCTTTAAAGTGCAGCCAAGTCTGAGTCATAAATAGCCAGTGTCATCCCAATGCTCTGTGTCAGTATCAGAGAAACTGACATGTTTCCGAATACCATTAGTGGATTGAAGTGCACTGCTCCAATTGGGCCTCCGTTTCCAAATGTAAACATTATTGGTGTTGTTGCCTTAGGAGTTTATGTGAAACCTCCATTAATAGCTATAAAATAATTGTAATTATGAATATGTAGATTTGTATCTATGTAGGTGTGTAAAATAGCTTCCCAGAAGGCCCTGTTATACAGATGATTTGGTGCCTAAGCTTGTGTAGAATGGAACCTTGGTGGGCAGTAACATGGTAATGGTAACTATGGGAAATCTACCTTGTACTTGTATCTAAATGTTTGTCTTATGCATTTTATGTCCTGTTGTTTTGTCGATTAATGTTTTGAGTATTATACTCTGTATTCTGTTATTTTAACCTAAGATTTCCCTCCTTTGTATAGGCTATAGATAGATTGCTGTGTATTAATTTAGACTTCCTTACTATTTACCAATACATACCCGCTTCCTGATTGACCAGGAGGATGATTAGAGTGAGAATAGCAAATATTAATTCTCTGTTGTCACACAACTGGGTGGGCTCAGAGCGTCCCTGTATGTAGATCAGGGGGCCGGATGCACGGATAGGGTTGGCGGCACCCGTGCGCCTTCTATGGATGGACCGCCACTGCCTGTAGTTGTCCAGTGTAAAGCCCTGTACACACGATCGGTTTGACTGATGAAAACCGTCCGATGGATGGTTTTCATCAGACCAACCGATCGTGTATGGGACCCATCGGTCTTTTTTCCATCGGTTTTAAAAAATAGAACATGTTTTAAATTTTTCCGATGGATAAAAAACCGATCGAAAACTCTGATCATCTATGGGCAAGTCCATCGGATCAAAAACCCACACATGCTCAGAATCAAGTCGACGCATGCTCAGAAGCATTAAACTTCATTTTTCTCGGCTCATCGGAGTGTTTTACGTCACCGCGTTTGGAACGGTCGGTTTTTTGACTGATGGTGTGTGGGCAAGACTGATGAAAAACAGTTTCATCGGATTTCCGATGGACAAATCCATCGGACGAAAATCCATAGGTTATCCGATCATGTGTACAGGGCTTTACAGAACGAGACTTATGACTCTTATGCCTTTAAAGTCCCATTATAGAGGGGGAAACAATATCTTTCCAGAACGAGGCTTATAGCTTGAAGTTTAAGAATGGTGATGGATAACAACCTTCCCTGAGGAGATCAAGTCCCCTGAACTGAAAGGTGACCTAGAACACCTCCCCATACTGTTAGGCTGGCATCCGTTGCCAGTACTTTCCAGGATATTGGGAGAAATGGCTTACCCTTTTTCTAACTTCAGAGAAGAAGTGCCAACTGCGTACTGGGATTGCGGAGACATCCAATAATCCAGTGACTGAGCCCACTTGTCTCATTCCAACAAGATATTCTGCTGTAATGGCCTGGGATGGAATTGAGCAAAAGGAACTGCCTCAGAAGTGGCAACCATCCTTCCCAACAGTCACATACATAGACAAATCGAGGGAAAACTGTGAGTTCTGAGGAAAGATACCTGATTTCTTAGAGCAATGCAGTTTTCTGGAGGAAGAAAATTTTTCTCCAGTGCTCTCAGGATCAGACCCACATGTTCCAGTCTCTGAGTTGGCACCAATGCTAACTTCTGGACTTCGAGAACCCAGCCAAACTTCTCCAGAGTATGAATCGTGAGAAACACATTTGACCTCAAATGGTAAACTGATTGTTCTCTGAATAAAAGAAAAAAATATGCAGTGAGCGTTTTAAATACTGTAGGTAAAAAGCTGCTAGCTGGGGGGGGCCTACGTGCTGATGTCATCGCCTGCAGCGTGCACGTGTTCGGAGCGGTGGCCATTGCTGTAAGTATGGCGAGCTTGTTTTTACATGTTGTTATTCTATAGAAATCCATTTGTTTTACTCGATTTTTAAATAAAATTCTATACTGCACAATATAAGCACTTTTGTGGGCTCCCGGTGGTGAGCTCCTTTCATATGCAGCTTATTGTTTCCCCTGTGATCCCCTCATTTGATTAACAAGAGCAGCTGGGAAGGATTAAGCTTTAAAGAAGTATATTGAGGCTTACATTTATTTTACCTCTGGTGAGTGTATATGTTGGTGGAGGCTCACCTACAGTGACCCTGTTTGTTAAACCTGGTGAAGTGTATCAGCTGTCATTTTCCTGTTTACTTGCATGTCTTTGGTGAACGCATAGTTGAGCAGAGTTTAAACACTGGATGAAAGCTTGAACACATGGTGGATACCTATTTTGTACCAAGGACTGATTTACATTAATAATGTTGGGACTCACATATATTTTGGAATTATCAATATATAATTTTTTTTGTTTGGTATAATTTCCAGCTTGTATTGCACATAGCGCTGCACTTGTATAATTTTGATTGCTCTCTGAGCAACAGATTATCGAAATACCCCATAATGGGTAACCCTTGAAACTCTAACCGACTTAGAACTAGGGACAGCACTCTTTTGAATACTAAGTGAGCCTTGGCCAGCCCGAATGGCAGACCCACAAATTGAAAGTCCCAGTTCTCTTTTGCAAATCGCAAAAATATCTGATGAGAGGGAAAGATTGGGACATGAAGATAACATTCTTAATGTCTACAGATGCTAGAAACTCTCCTGGCTCACAGTGGACTACTCACTGGATGGTGCGTTGTAATATCGCTGGAACTGGTGAGCTGCTGTGGGAATTTACTTCTGCTAGAGAGAGAGAGACTGGGCCCTTTAGGAACTGACCATACAGCTATTTAATAACCTTATTGCTGCCCCCAGGCATGACTGGGACTATTCCCATGTGCTCCAATGGCACATCTGGGGCCCAACTCTAGCCAGCCGATAAGTTACAACTAAAGACTATCCCATTACAGCTGCTACACAGAGACCTTTACCTATTGTTTATTCTAAGAGGTACCTCTCTGGGGACATTGCACCATATCCTAGCCATTCCCCTAGAGTGCACTTTATAGTAGTTATAGTATTATTATAATGTGTTGATTCCTGTCTAGTGGTACAGAACCCTATTCTAAGCTACTTTGGCATAGTGATTACACTGTCTAGCATACTGTGTCTAAACCTACCTTCTGTATGTTCATTTTGCTCAAACCACCATGCATTCCAAACCATTCTAATACATTGAGTTCATTAACTTGTGTCTATTTCTTGATACAAATTCACAGTCAAGTTAAAGGTATTTGCACTTGTGTTCCTATATGTGCTTGCAGTAACTTTCACTCAACCAGGTGTTTCAGAGGGGCTGAAGATGTTCTTGGAGTTGAGGCACAGAATAGAGAACTCAAATTACGAAGCGGCACCTTCGGAGATAGTGCTACATAACTAAAAGGTTAAATAAGAGCAATATTTATTTCCATATTTTACTAGTAGGGCTGCTTTAACTGACATCATATGTAGATCAAATATCACCACTTTCATCTGCAGATTAATGAAACAGGATAAATACAATGTAAAAATGTTGTTACATTGTATCCCTGAATGAAGAACAGTATCCGAATGAGAAATCCAACAGTAGCCCCCAGTAATTCCATACCAGACCCCTTAAGGGAGACTCCATACATTTAAAAAAGGCTAAAGTCTGGGCATTCCTCTGTGAACAGCCAAAGTTCAGTCCGAACCTAGGTTTGCATTGAGCCGTCAAGTCATCCTTAGTGGCTACATTAGTTTTCTTTTCTTTTTCAGGCTAAGAATTTTTTTTATTATGTACAGAAAATACCAGGAAATAGAGAAAACACAAGTTGATCTTGCTAGTGTCCTTGTTACTTCCTGTAGGCTGAACTGGAAATGTAAAACAATATTATATCCCCTCTATAAACTACTAATCTCTTCACCCCCATGCAATAGGGATGAACAAAGACATACCTGTTAGAGACCGAACTGACAGTGGTCTCCCTTACACCTCTAGTCCAAACACCCCTGAAATGCCAGACAGTAAGTATGAGGGCCCTGAGTGACATGGGTGCCAAACGTCCAGCTTGAAGTAAACTCAGGGTGAATTTCAATGGATGCAGTGTGCTTCTGTAAGCATGTAGGCAGGGCCTAAGTCAGGTACCCAACTTAGGAGGAACCACTCACATTAGGTTATGGAGCACTGAAATATCTTGGTGTTGAACAGGTTGGTGCTAACATTAAAAACAAATCTTTGACACATTTTCAGGGCAAGCCAGTGTAGCGACCTCACACTCTCTTTAGCTTTATCGGTTATACGGCTGTTGTCTAGGGCTACCTGGGAGAGAGGAATGAGATACACCACGGCCCATGTCCTCCAAAGCGTAGAGGTGTAGGCCAAAACTATCGGGCTTTGTGTATGTGTCCCAGAGTCAAATCCTTTCCTCGGATTGACTCCCCCTTTTCTCCTAGTAACCAGAGTTCCACACACTGAACAGGTCCAACTCGTATTTATTCTTCCCAATAAATAGTCATACAGCACAGACAGGTTGAGACCCATGTAACACTTCAGTATTTACGGGGAGTAGGCCAAGGCACAATTCTTCTAGTTACAGCTAACCACTGTAGTATCACCAGTGGCGAATAGTCACTGCCACTGACTATATTATGGTGTAAAAAATGAAAGCAATAAACCGCGCTAGCCAGTAACATAAATAAATATACAGCAGCACCTGTGATATGTGATAACATATAAAGTATACAAAAGAATAAAAAGGAACAAGTGCGCTAATGTGAATTGACTAATAATCAAAAATTATGAATCCACACATATATTGAATAAATGAAGTCCAACAGTGATAACAATGAATGTGTCCTGTAAAAATGAATATATCCTAAATAAGTCCCATCAAAAATCAGCAATGAAGGGAAGCCGTGAAGAGGTGAACCGCAAAAAGTTTGAAATTCGGTGCATGCACACCCGTGTCCACCACCAACAATCAAGCTGCTTACCAGAGGTAAGAAACAAATAAGCCCATCCGCAATCCCAGGGGGAGATCCAGAGAAATCCAGATAAACATCGCAGAGTTCCAACGTCACTTGATAGGCAGTGGATACAGCAAAGATTTCCCAAGGAGAGAGAGGAGGCTCAATAGTGCATTACCCAATGTAAAATTTGTTTTTAAAAACGGGTTTAAAAACACTTACACAATGTACAATTTAAAGAACATAACAACCGGCCGGTCCGCCGTACCTGTCCCGTAGTGATGACGTCAGCACGCACACCTCCCGACGTACGTTTCGTATTCCTACACGTCGTCCCCAACCTATAGATTTTAGATTTATTGTGACTTCTACTTCCACCAACCAGTTCAGGTCTATAATCACTTAATGAAAAATCATGTGTCGCAGCCAAAACTACCTTAAAAGTCTTTTTTTTTTCTCCAAGTTAAATTAATCAGATTTGGATTATGTTGCTGTATTTAGGCCAAACTTAAAGTAAAGTAAAAAATCAATTACACATCCAAAATATGTGATGCTAGAATTCATTGTCGCTGAAAAAAAAAATTGTACTGTTTTGTAACACTACATACAGCTTAAAGGTTTTCTCCAAGCATGTAATTGAAAGGGATGGTTTTTTAATGTCAGTTCCCGCTTCACTGGTATTTATAAAAAAATGTGTTTACTTTGTAAATGTCACCCATGGCAGTGCCATGTTCTCCATGTCCTTTTTTGACAATAGTTTGCCTATTAGCACAAAAAATGGGCAGAATTTAACAACAGTATCCCCCCACTTCCATAGACTTCAATACAATGTTAAGAAAAGTTTTGAACCAGATTACCTGAACTATTGGCATACCTCACAACCGTCCCGGATTCGCCGGGACTGTCCTGAGACTTGATCTAAGTCCCAGCGTCCGGGCGAATCATGGCTTTGTCCCAGAGTAGAGCCAAGTGCTGAAAGTTCCAGCACTTGGTTCCAGTGGCTTGCCCGCAAGTGTGCACTAGCGCGGACACCAGTATCACCCGCCCTGCGCCTTGTGTGGGGTGTCTCGGGTCCCGCACTGCTCTGTATGTGTGACACATATACAGTGCATGACAGAGCAGATTTCAGCTCCTCCCAGTGGCTTACAGGGGGCGGTGTGCAACATCTAGAGGGGCAGATGCAGAATTGGTTCCACGCCTGCAGTCCCAGCTCCTTAGCATGCTGTGCGGTGTGCACTCACTCTGTCTAAGACCCTCAGGCAGATGAAGTTGGTGCTGTGTGTATGCACTGTCTAACGTGATCTGCACAACAATGCTAATCCTGCCGGCCCGGACTGTTGACATTGTGCAGAGAGCCGAGATGGAGCACCAGGAGAGAGGAGATCAATGCCGCTGCCAGCCAGTGTACAGATTATTGAGGAGCAGACCACTGTGTGGAGAGAGATCTATTCTATAGTTCTGTACTACTCTGCTCTGCTCTGCCCTGGGGGTACTGAGATAGGGGGAGGGCAGTACAGGGGTATTACAGCTGGATCACTTATTTTTTGCAGTGTCAATTCTTAGTCTGCAAGCTGGCACAGATCTTGGCTCATGCCCCTTCTTCTTACTTAGGTGTAACACTTGCCAAATCTATCAACTGCAGGGGGACCAGAAGTCCCAGAATGCTTCACACCATGGCTTCCCAACCAACCGTCCTGGATTCGCCAGGACTTTCCCGAGATTTGATCTAAGTACAGACGAATAAAGGCTTTGTCCCAGAGTGGAGCCAAGTACTGGAACAAGTTGCACATGCACTAGTGCAGGCACCAGTTACACCCGCCCTTCGCCTTGTGCAGGGTGTCTCGGGTCCCACACTGCTGTGTATGTGTGACGGGCAGCTGGAGGTGAGAGATGCTGGCTGCTGCACACATATACAGTGCATGACAAAGTGGCTTGCGGCTCCTCCTTCTCTTTGGCTGTGATGCAGACAGGAGGGGGGAGGTTGGTAGAGTCATGTCCCCCCCTTCCAGATTTCACCAGTGCCTTCCTCCCAGCTTTCCAGATGACATGAGGGGGAGTGGTTTGTGGAAGGGGGGCTATTTCTACACAGGGAAGGTTAATTTTTTTTGGGGGGGGGTATTTTTGCTAAGAGGAGGAATGTGAGGGGGATTTGTGCTCGGAGGGGGTGGGGGGATTTTGGTTAAGAAGAAGAAAGGGGTGGGCATTTGACCTCCTGTACCCTGCCCTACTGACTCCTGTCCTCTGTCCTGTTGATCCCTGTACCCTTCCCTGCAGACTTCTGTCCTCTGTCCTGCTGACCCCTGTACCCTTCTCTACTGACTCCTGTCCTCCGTCCTGCTGAGCCCTGTACCCATCACTACTGACTCCTGTCCTCTGTGCTGCTGACCCCTGTACCCTTAACTACTGACTCATGTCATCTGTCCTGCTGACCCATGTACCCTGCCCTACTGACTTCTGTCCTCTGTGCTGCTGACCCCTATACCCTTCCCAACTGACTCCTGTCCTCTGTCCTGCTGACCCCTGTACCTTTCCCTACTGACCTCAATCATGCTGATCCCTGCCCTATGACCTTGTGACCCTTCTTCTCTGCCATACTGACCCCTGAGCCCTGCCCTACTGACCCCTGTAGAGGTACAAGGAACCCCCACACTCCTTAAACCCCTGCCCACTGTTAAGAGTTTGGCCACACCCACATTTTGCAGCGGTGCTCTGCGTGGGCCGGGGATCACTTTCTCCCAGTGGCGGCTGTTGCTCAAAATTTTTGGGGGGGCGCAAACATACTGAAAAAAAAAATCAATTGCCGCCACTGTGCCCATTAAACGCAGCCACTGTGCCCAAACGCCACCAGTTTGCCCCCTCAAATACAGCCAGTTTGTTTCCATATACAGCCAGTTTGTCCCCATATATATATAACCAGTGTGCCCCCATATATACAGCCAGTGTGCCCCCCATATACAGCCAGTGTGCCCCCCATATACAGCCAGTGTGCTCCCATATACAGCCAGTGTGCCCCCATATACAGCCAGTTTGTCCCCCATATAAAGCCAGTTCCTCCCTTATGCAGCCAGTGTGCCCCCATATACAGCCAGTTCCCCCCAAATGCAGCCAGTGTGCCCCCATATACAGCCAGTTCCCCCCAAATGCAGCCAGTGTGCCCCCATATACAGCCAGTTCCCCCCAAATGCAGCCAGTGTGCCCCCATATACAGCCAGTTCCCCCCATATGCAGCCAGTGTGCCCCCATATACAGCCAGTTCCCCCCAAATGCAGCCAGTTTGTCCCCCATAATACAGCCAGTGTGCCCCCATATTCAGCCAGTTTGTCCCCCATAATACAGCCAGTGCCCCCATATGCAGCCAGTTCCCCCCAAATGCAGCCAGTTTGTCCCCCATATACAGCCAGTTCCCCCCATATGCAGCCAGCATGTCCCCCATATACAGCCAGTTCCCCCCAAATGCAGCCAGTTTGTCCCCCATATACAGTCAGTTCCCCCCCAAATGCAGCCAGTTTGTCCCCCATATACAGTCAGTTCCCCCCCAAATGCAGCCTGTTCCCCCCCCAGCCCTGCACTTACCTTCCTCGGTCCACGCCGTCCTCGGTATGTTCTCCCGCCCTCGATGTCGCTTCAGCCAATCAGGTCACCGGTAACCAGATCCGGTGAACCTGATTGGCTGAAACCTCCACAGTCTTCTCCCAGGAATGCACCCCCGTGCGTACCTGGGAGGAGTTTTTGGAAGCCGAATACAGCGTGAGAGCTGTATTCGGAAAGCCTATCAGAGCCGCTGGCTCTGATAGGCACTTCCAAGCCACACCCACCGCCGCTCTAATTCATATGGCCGGCGCTCACCAGGAGGCTGGCCATATGAATAGTGGGCAGCGCGGCAGCGGTGGCAATACACAGATTCATGCAATGCATGAATCTATGTATTGTCTTTCAGTGGCGGTGCGGGAGCGAGAGGGAGCGGCGCTCCGGCGCCCTCTATGGACGCACCGCCACTGCTTTCTCCATAAAGTGTCCCTCATTTTTAAGTTCAAAAGTTGGGAGGTATGTATTGGTGAATTAAACCTGAACTGATTCACCTATAACTTGGTATGCAAGTGGAATAGTAAACAATACAAAATGTGGAAAACATTGTACTTTTATTTGTGTCAGGACTAAAAAAATCATTATTTACTTCTTTTGCTTTTAAAATAAAATGAGCTCTGAAAAACATTAGCAACAGTATAAGGGCCAGTATCAACAGGCTTCTATGAGAAAATGCTGCATGCTTTTGAAATCAGACGCTTATGAGATCATTTATAATTCAATGTGGGTGCATTTGATCTGCAGTTACTTAACCTCCTTCAAGCTGTTTTTGCATTCCCACAGATGGAGGGGGAGGGGCAGTTCTGAAGTGAACAACTATCAACACTAGTTCTAAATCTCACATCACATTTCGTTATTATTGACAAAGTACCTGAACAGTAGACTTGTGCACGACGGAAAAATTTGTTTAGTTTCGGTTCGTTTCTTGTGCACAACGGAAAAATTTGTTTTGTTTCGGTTTGTTTCTTTTCGGTCCTTTTGATTCGTAATCGTTCGTAATTTTGCTAGACGGGATTTTTCGTGTTCGGACTAATTCGTATTTTCGCAAGCGACATTTTTCGTTAAATCGGAATGATTCGTATTAATGTAAGCCTTATTTTTAGTTGATTTATAATTTGTACTTTCGGTAGAGTACATTGTTTTTTGTTGATTCTGGACACATATATAGTGCCGTCGTACGTGTTGTACGTCACCGTGCTTTGCTCAAGCATTTTTTTTCACGATAGTGTGTAGGCAAGGCAGGCTTGAGAAGAATCACGTTGAGAAAAACGCATTTTTTTTCAATGACATTAAAAGTGGTCGTGTGTACGCGGCATTATTGTGCTTCGAATGGATTCGTACATTCGTAACTTTTTTCATAACTAATTATGCCAAAGACATTCGGGGCATTCGCTATTTGCGATATAATTTATTTCGGATTCGGTTTTATTCGTAATTGCTTTGTTCGGAAATTCAAATGCTTCCGAACATCCGAGAGTTGCTAAATTCGGACGAATTTCGATTAGTTACGAAACGAATTGCACAAGCCTACTGAACAGACCCCTGGTTGAATTTTGAAAAATTTGCTAATTGCTATGAGGTGAAAAACTAGTGCAAAAATGGGTAAAACAAAAATCAATTTCACTTGTGTATTCAGTCTGTCATAATCCATTTAAGCAGAAAATGTAAATGCACAGTACTGTTTAATGAAAAGTCTGCAATTTATATTGTTTAGCCTGGTTCTAATGTACATTAAAGAGGTTGACAAATTAAAACTGAATTACTGACAGTATTCTGTGGTTTGGCAACCCTATTGTTTTAGTAATGCGTGTAGTGAAGAGTTAAAGTACACCTGTAATGAATAAAGGGGTCACATTATGGGACCACTTTCCTGAGATTGCGGCCTCCCTAGCACAAATTTAAAAGGTAAATTATTAAGTTAGGTTTAGCTGCATTAGTACAGTGGGGTTAGGGGCCCCGCCCCTTTTGGGGCCGGTCCACAAGGAAGCAAGAAGAGCCAATCAGGTTTCAGGGAACTTTCTGGATTTTGGGATTGCTTATAAAAGGGCCAGCAGGCGCAGGGTTCTGCCTCTTTTCAGCTGAACAAGCAGGAAGATTTGAGCTCTTACCTTACACAGAACATCTTACATGATGGAAGCGCTGGTGATGCAGCTATTAGAGAAAGCTGGCAGCTCAGGAGGAGAGGCATGGCTTAGACGCTGCCTGGAGTCAGCCCCGGAGGAAGAAGGACGGCTGCTGGAGCAAGAGGGTGGAGACTTGGTAGCGAGCGGTGAGAGGAGGAATGACACTGACATGGTGCAGGGAGTTCCTGAACCAGCTCCGCCTGCAAAAGCGAGGAGACGCGCACCGCCGGAGAGGGAAGGAGGGGCTTCCGCAGAAGCTACAGACACCCGTGCGCCGCTAGTGATGCTGAGGGAAGATGGCGGCGGTGTGACGTCACGAGGCCGCCGCAGAGGTCAGAAGAGGCGGACCTGTTTGCAGTCGCCGGCTGGAAGAGGAGGACGGCGCGGCCAGCCGCAGCAGGCCGCACAGGACAGTCGGGGGAGACAGCGCGCGCAGCGGTCTCCCGGGAACCAGCGCTTAGAGTGTCAGCAAGGCACTCAGAACACAGACATGCCACAGCATGCAACAGGTGAGCAGATGCTACAGGTGCAAGACCCCCCTTCAATGCTGGAGCAGGTGGCTCAGCAGCAGGTGTTGCAGGCTCCAGCTGGTGGTGAGTTAAATCAATTGCATGTACTATCTGGTTTGGTAGGCTCTTTGTCTTCCATAATACAATCACTGTCTAAAGGTTCAGCACCTGCTGTGTCTGCTGCTTCTATTTCTGTTAACCCTTCTGTGTCATCTCTTACTCCAGTACTGTCTAGTCTGCCTGTCAGCTTACTATCTCAGCTAGATAAAGTTTCTGCTATGCAGTCTGACAAATCAGCTCCTGAGCTCTTGCAGACAGCTGGGCAAAGGTTACTGGTCCCTGAGATATATATGAAAGATTCCATGCCATGTGAAATGTCCCCTTTAGGATACCATTTAAGTGTAAATGTTAAGGAAAAGATTTGGAAAGGGGAATATGTTGACATTCTTTCTCTCCTGCCTGCGCATAAAGAATTTGTTAGAACAGAAAGGAGGGGGGAGGAGAGAAGCGAAGAAGAAAGGCGCAGGGCAATCCCTCGGTCGTTTAAAAATTGGCTTCAAGCCTTTTGTATTTATTCTGGCATTATGGCGGAGAAGCACCCGGAAAGGTGTGGGGGGGCTTTTCCAGCATCTAGATCACATCTTGGAAGCCCATAAAAATTTTGGGGGCCTGGGGTGGTTTTTCTATGACGAATCCTTTCGTCAGAAACTGTCCATTCACCCGTCTCTAAGGTGGGGTATGAAAGATGTGGGCTTGTGGCTCAATTTGATTGTGCCACAAAGGCAGGTAGCGCCTAGAAAACCCGCTGCGACAGGGTCGACAGCGGCCTTTAGGAAAGGCTGCTGTTTTGCATTTAATGACAGCCAGTGCCGCTGGAATAATTAGTGTAAATACAGACACGAATGTGCCATTTGTGCGGGGACGCACCCAGCGGCAAAATGTTTTAAGCGGAATGCAGTGACAGGAGCTAGCCCGGTCCAGCATATTTTTCCCAAAAGCCTGCACGCCAGTGAGGCTGGAAAAAATGCGCCCGTGGCTGGACATCTACCCAAACAGGGAGAAGGCTTGTTTACTCAGTAAAGGTTTTGATCAGGGTTTCCCGTTGCCTTCCTTTTCGGGGGAGGGGTGTAAATTGGTAGGTAATTTGAAATCTGTAGATCAATTTCCCCAGGTGGTAAGGGATAAGTTATGTAAAGAACTAAAGGAAGGTAAAATTGCTGGCCCTTTTGAGCACCCCCCCTTCTATAATTTTCGGATTTCCCCATTGGGGGTAGTGCCAAAACAGGAACCCACTGAATTTCGTATTATACACCATCTATCCTTTCCAAAAGGTGACTCCTTGAACGATGAGATTGACGGGAGCCTATGCTCAGTGTCGTATGCCACATTCGAAGAAGCGATTGGTAAGATCAGGAGGTTTGGCCCTGGGGCCTTGTTGGCGAAGGCTGACATAAAATCCGCATTTCGCCTCTTGCCCGTCTCCCCGGAGGCTTTCAACTCGTTAGGGTTTTATTTTGAGGGTCAATACTTTTTTGACATGTGTCTCCCGATGGGGTGTTCGTTGTCATGTTCCTACTTTGAATCATTCTCTACATTTCTCCACTGGGTACTTGGCATCCGATCTGGGCTGGATGGTGCGGTGCACTATCTAGATGATTTTTTGTTTGTTGGCCCAGCAGACTCTAGTTTTTGTTCTGACTTGTTGCTGTCATTTCAGGCCATGGCTTTTGAATTTGGAGTACCGTTGGCTGAGGGAAAAACTTGCTTGCCAAGCACTTCATTGGAGTTTTTTGGGCATAGAGATAGATACTTGCGGTATGGAATTTCGTTTGCCGGAAAAAAAATTGAGTAAATTAAAATGGTTAATCACGACGGTGTTGCGGAAAAAGAAGGTACGCTTGAAAGAAATACAGTCGCTGCTGGGGGTTCTGGCATTTGCGTGCAGAATCATGCCTGTTGGCAGAATATTTTCGCGTCGGCTTTACCTGGCGATTTTAGGCTTGAAATCTCCTTTGGATCATGTTAGAATAACGGCCCCTATTAAGGAAGATCTTTTGGTTTGGGCCAACTTTCTTGACGGATATAACGGTAGGTCCTTTTTTCAGGCGGAATTTGTTGTGGCAAAGGATTTTTGTTTATTTACGGATGCAGCTGGCTCCAAAGGCTTCGGTGCCATCTGGAGATCGCACTGGTGTTGCGCGGCTTGGCCGGAGCCTTGGGTGAGTTCGGGAGTGACCAGGAACATGGTATTGCTAGAATTATTTCCAATATTAGTGGCATTGGAGTTGTGGGGCTCAGAGTTCGCTAATAGGCGCATCTTGGTGGAAACGAATAACAAGGGTGTATTATATGCATTGAACTGCCTTTCATCCAGTTCTTTGCCGGTAATCAAAATCTTGCATCAGGTGGTCTTCAGATGCCTCAAATTTAATATTTGGTTGAAGGCTAGGTATACCCCGGGGATATTGAATAATATAGCTGATTCTCTATCTCGTTTTCAGGAGGAGCGTTTTCGGAGTCTGCTGCCGGAGGCGGACGCAGTTGGCAACTCATGCCCGGTAGACATGTGCACACTGAAATATTTCGTTTCGGAATTTCGTTTTTGTCCGAAAAATAAATTTATTTAGTTACTCCCGAAATTCGTTTTTATTTATTTCGTTTTTCGTTAGAAATTGCATTCGTCCGAAAATCTGAATTAATTAAGGTCGAATCTGTCATTGAAGGCTTATGGTGTCTGTCGAATGTTCAAAGAAGATTCGACGGAGCAGTGAAACTATAGAAGAATTCTAATGTTGTATGACTAGTAATAATTATATTTATTCATTACTATTACTAGTCAACCAACATTAGAATTCTTCTATAGCCTATGGGCAGATGCATTTGACCGGAAATGTACGATTGCAGCGTCGTACAGTTTTGCTGCACCGTCGAATCTTCTAACTTTCGATGCTTTGTCGAATCTTCGTCATTCTAGCTATTTTACTGCTCCTCCTCTTTGGTTACAATCAGCCAATAACATTCATCATCAACTTTATTTTTATTTTACTTCCCCCACCCAATTCCAGCAGTGATCTTTTCTCTCTATGTCGAATCTTTTCTCTCTATAATAACAAATCTTTTCTCTCCTATGTCGAATCTTTTCTCTCCTATGTCGAATCTTTTCTCTCTATAATGTCGAATCTTTTCTCTCCTATGTCGAATCTTTTCTCTCCTATGTCGAATCTTTTCTCTCCTATGTCGAATCTTTTCTCTCCTATGTCGAATCTTTTCTCTCCTATGTCGAATCTTTCTCTCCTATGTCGAATCTTTTCTCTCTATAATGTCGAATCTTTTCTCTCTATAATGTCGAATCTTTTCTCTCCTATGTAGAATAATCTTGGACTAATAGAGTTAAGGTTAGGCACATTCGACCACAGGTTCGATAGACACAGATTGTTATTGTCAGCGTCACGTCGAATCTCCTATCTATATCGAACTGTTGTAGCAACGAAAACGAAAATAAAGCATTTGTTTATGTCGGATCTTTCGGTTTTCGGATTCTGTGCTTTCGTTTTCGTTTGTTAAAACGATAACGAAAATAGCTGAAATTCGGACGAAAATGCATTCGGACGAAAACGAATGCACATGTCTAATGCCCGGCCTATCTGTGGGAGATGATCTGAGTACTGTGACGAATGCTATAAAAAGCTCTTTAGCTCCTAGAACCTGGTCGAGTTACTCGGCAGCCTGGAGCAGCTGGATATCCTTTGCAAGTGCTGAAGGTGGTCAGTTTGATAAGCCTTCGGAAAGTACCATTTTGGCTTTTATGTCAAGTTTAATGCGGCAGCAACTTTCACATAGTTATGTGACAAGAACGCTGGCCGATATGTCCTTTTTCTTCCGTTTATTGGGTCTGAGACCTTGTTCTTCTTATTTTTCTGTAAAACAGGCACTGAAGGGATACAAGAGATTGACGTTTGTCATAGATGATAGGAGACCGATTTCTCTTGACATTCTCGGTGGCCTTTGCAGAATGACTTCAGTGGTTTGTTTTTCCTCCTACGAGGCCTTATTATTCAGGACAGCTTTTGTGCTTGCATTTTTTGGGGCATTTCGCATCTCGGAATTAATTCCAGTGAGCAAACAAGGTGGTTCGGGTGTGCGATTTGACCAGGTGCTAGTTGATCAATCGGGTGTTCATGTGTGGCTGCAGTATTCCAAAACAGACCAATATGGTAAGGGTAGATGGGTTCATCTAAAAGAACAAAATGAGAGCTTATTGTGCCCGGTAGCCTTGGTTAAACAATTTATGGGGCTTAGGCCTCCCGGGGAGGGAATTTTTCTCATTCATGCTAATATATTGCCCCTGAGGAAATACCAATTCGATGCAGTTTTAAAAAAGAGTTTGGGTGCCATGGGTTTAAGTCATTTTAAGTTTTCCTCCCACTCCTTTCGGATTGGCGCAGCTTCGGAGGCGGCCCGATCGGGCGTCTCCGAATCAGATATCAAGGCATTGGGTGGGTGGAAGTCAAAATGTTTTAAGTTGTATGTTCGTCCTAATTTGTTTATTTAATTTTAGGTACCCAGCACACAGTGTGGATTTTGGGGCATTCATTTATATATTGGGCACAAAAAAGAGCGGCTCAACGCAACTATTCATCAAATTTATCCTTGCACCCGGACTCATTTCGTTTGTTCTGGAAAGGTATAAGAGGCCTTCAATGGCCGCAACTGGATTTGCATGTGTCTAGGTTATGTCAGCTGTGGCCATTGCCATCCATACTGATAATTCATTTGGGAGGTAACGATTTGGGAAATGTTAACACTTTGGACTTATTATTTATGATTAAGCGTGACCTGCATCGCTTCAGTGCGACTTTCCCAGGTACAACCTTTGTTTTTTCAGAAGTGGTTCCTCGTCTTTCATGGCTCTCCTCTGCGCAGAGGAGGGTGATGGAAAAAATGAGGAAGAGGTAGGGCTCTCGAAAAGTTCATGCCCCAAGTTGGGGGACTGTCTTATATTCACATGGACTTGGAAGGGGGATATCCAGGTCTGTACAGACTGGATGGGGTGAACTTATCAGAAGTAGGAAATGACATTTTTAATGTTGGTCTGCAGAACATGATCGAATTGGGGTGTGCCGGTCTTGATGCTCAAGACCGGCGTGTGGGGACTTTTATTTATCTTTAAAGTTGTGCTACTGCTCGAGTTCTAACAACTGAGCAGGTAGAAATATGTTATGTTATTGGATGATTTATGAAGTTTGGAATGATAATAAAGATTTATGGAAAATTATTTGTGAAAAACCAATAAAGGTGTCGCGGCCAAGTTTTTGCCATTTAAAAAATGTGTTCAGTTATTTATTTTAGTTAAGTTGTATCTGGGGAAGTTCTGGTTTGGGCGGGTGGGGCCTGCAATCTCATGAATAAAGGGGTCACATTATGGGGCCACTTTCCTGAGATTGCGGCCTCCCTAGCACAAATTTAAAAGGTAAATTATTAAGTTAGGTTTAGCTGCATTAGTACAGTGGGGTTAGGGGCCCCGCCCCTTTTGGGGCCGGTCCACAAGGAAGCAAGAAGAGCCAATCAGGTTTCAGGGAACTTTCTGGATTTTGGGATTGCTTATAAAAGGGCCAGCAGGCGCAGGGTTCTGCCTCTTTTCAGCTGAACAAGCAGGAAGATTTGAGCTCCCTCCCTCCCGCCCCAGTCGCGTACACTTTTATGTGGTGGGTCACCCTGGATCCAGGGGGGACTTTTATTTATCTTTAAAGTTGTGCTACTGCTCGAGTTCTAACAACTGAGCAGGTAGAAATATTTTATTGGATGATTTATGAAGTTTGGAATGATAATAAAGATTTATGGAAAATTATTTGTGAAAAACCAATAAAGGTGTCGCGGCCAAGTTTTTGCCATTTAAAAAATGTGTTCAGTTATTTATTTTAGTTAAGTTGTATCTGGGGAAGTTCTGGTTTGGGCGGGTGGGGCCTGCAATCTCATTAACCTGGCACTTCAAACACAGATGAAGCAAAAATACATAATCAAAGTAAAAACCACATTGCAAAATGATCCATTGATTCAAAGACATACACTGTCAAATATATATATATATATATATATATATATATATATATATATATTTGATTTGTATATATATATATATATATATATATATATATACTGTATATATACAATAGTGTGCAATTGTTTTAGGCAGGTGTGAATAAATGCTGCTTTAAAAATATATACATATATATATATATATATATATATATATATATATATATATATATATATTTTTTTTTTATCAATTTACAAAATGCAACAAACAAAAGAAAAATCAAAACCAAAATCAATTATTGGTGTGAGTACCCTTTGGATTTCTATGAGTCACATGACAAATGACAAACGTTTCTTTATTCACATTGACTAGAGTAAAACAAAAAATCACCGCAGCTAATAGACAAATAATGGAATAAGATGGATTAGGAGACGGTTTTCTTTACTGTCCTATTTTCCTGAGTATCACCTGAAATATACCTGTAAAAAATATCCTGTATGTCCCTGCTCTTTTGTCAGTGAAGGAGCTCAGAGAACAAGCCAATGTAGAGACCTTCAAAGATGACAGTTGTGCCATCACAAAAGGGGATATCTTACCTGCAAAGCCTACAATTACAGATGAACTATATCAGCTGAACTTCAATGAGGGGGTTAATACTGCAAAGGAGGAAACACATTCAAACCACATTCACACATGACACAGCCACCTTGGGCACAGAAGTCCTGACATGATAAAGAAATGAACTGAGAATGCCAGTGGAATGAAAGTGAGTCCATGTGATTTATGAATGCTGCTGCTAGACTAATACACCTCACTAACCGATCCGTGACTGCTGCTCCACTCTGCCAATCCCTTCACTGGCTTCCCCTACCCCACCGTATAAAATTCAAAATGCTAACCACAACATACAAGGCCTTCCACAACATCGCCCCCAGCTACATCACCAACCTCATCTGCAGATATCGCCCAAATCGTCCCCTCCGTTCCTCCCAGGTCCTCCTGCTCTCTAGCTCCCCTGTTACCTCCTCCCATGCGCGCCTTTAGAGCTTCTCCCTGAGCCCCCCCCCCCATCAAATCATTCCCGAATCTATTACATTCTGTACCACCACCCCCTCCCTTTAGAATGTAAACTCTACGAGCAGGGCTTTTCTTTCCCTTCTGTAGTGAACTGTACTGTAATTGTGCTGCCCCCCCTCTACATGTAAAGCGCTGCGTAAACTGTTGGCGCTATATAAATTGTGTTTAATAATAATAATAATGTGATCAAACAATGAAATGGCCTAGCATTCATAAATTACATGTATAAAAGGAGAAATTACAAGAAAAGCTTTTCCAAAGCAGAGTAACAACACAGCTAAGAAACCTCTGGACTTTGTGTTTTTTTTTTTTTAAATAACAAACATGTCATACTTACCTCCACTACGCAGCTCGTTTTGCACAGAGTGGCTCCGATCGTCCTCTTCTGGGGTCGTTCAGCGGCTCTCGCGGCTCCTCCTTCCATCAGATAACCCCCTAGGAGAAGCACTCTCCCGGGGGAGTTACCTTGCGGGCGCACTCCCGAGTCCAGCGTTTGAGTCCATAGACACAAATTCCGGACTCAGCCCCGGCGCCCGCGTCATTGGTTTTGATTGACAGCAGCAGGAGCCAATGTCTGCGCTGCTATCAATCTATCCAATCAAGAGCCGGGACCCCGTGCAGAGAGGGAGAGCGCGTCTCCGCTGAGGGAAATATGGGGGTTCAGGTAAGTAAAACAGGGAGACTGGGGGGGCCGGTCACTGCCAGAAGTTTTTTCACCTTAATGCATAGGATTCATTAAGGTAAAAAATTCATACAGATCTTTATGGTGCAATGGAAAAATTTACTCCAGGAAAGAAGAGGTATTTTTTGCACTTTTATAGATGATTACTCCAGGTATACTACAATATATCTGTTACATAACAAAAGTGAAGTACCAGAGAAACTTGAACAGTATTTGGCTCAAGTAAGCAACAAATTTGGCAAAATGCCAAGGGTATTGCACAAAGACAATGGAACTGAAAATACAGGTGATAACACGAGGGCGATTCTCAGAAAGCATGCCATAATATTTCAAACTACTGTACCATACAACCCAGAACAAATGGGGTTGCTGAAGTAATGAACCCTACTCTATGTGAGAGTGGAAGAACCATGCTGTTTGATGCAGATTTGCCAACCACATACTGAGGGGGAGGCAATTGTGACCGCATGCTATCTCCAAAATCAACTATCAGAAAAATCAACTAAGAAAACTCCATGTGAACTGTGGAATGGAAGACCCTGAATTTGAACCATCTAAACATTTTTGGAAGCAATCCCAAAAGAAAAATGTACAAAATTGGTTGCTTAAGCAAATGAAGGTGTACTTGGGGGGGGGGGGGGTACAGTGAATCTCAAATGAGATACAGAAGTCTACACCAAGACACAAACCAAGCAACCATCAGTAGAAGAGTAATCGTCAATGAGACTTCAGTGTGTTCAAAATGTCATGAACTTACACAAACACTTCAAAATGAGGGAAAATCCACATCAGTGTCACATGAAAATAAGCAACAAAGTGACACAGAAATAGAAATGAAGGCAGATAATCCAAACACTGTAAAATAACAAGGCCACAAGAAGCTTCAATCAGGAAATCCACCAAGCAATAAAGGCATCCCAGCCAAATGTCTGTCATATGTTGCTCGCATGGCATTAAAACCAAAGCCAGATTCATGGGATGAGATGCAAAAAATTGCAACCCATGAGAAAAAAAGGTAGATCAGAGCATTTGGCAAAAAATAGTACCATATAGTATGCTATAAATGCCAGATTTGAGTGAGAAGCATAGTATGCCACAAGATTGCAGCTAAAAGTGGTATACGACCATATGACTCATATAACTTTTACACAGGAAAGGAGGGATATACCAACCATGACTGCATTGTTAGTAACATAACATGTCGCAGGACATACCCTTGTGGCTAACAGAGGCCGGAGTCCAGAAAAGATTAGAAAAGCTTAACACAGTCCTCACAGAACTCAGTCAGGTTATAGCTAGACCATTATTACTAATCTTTATTGACAACATATTGACAGGAAAGGTACCAGCTGATTGGAGAAAAGCCCATGTGGTATCAATATTCAAAAAAGGGCAGAGACGTATAACTGGAAACTACAGGCCAGTCAGCCTAACATAAATAGTATGTAAACCATAATAGGGGAGGATAAGGGACTATATCCATGAATTTGCTGATGAAAACAGTATCATTAGCAGTAATTAGCATGGGTTTACGAAGGGTCGTTCCTGCCAGACCAATCTGTTAACATTCTATGAGAAAGTGAGCTGCCGTCTAGACAGGGGAAGGCCTGTGGATGTGGTTTATCTGGATTTTACAAAAGCATTCGATGCAGTTCCCCATAAAGGCTTAATCTACAAACTGAAGTCTGTGTCATGGATATGCATTAATGTCTGTCTGCCATCTTACCTTTCCTCCTCATGTGTTCATCTTAGAGACCAGACCCCCTTCACCTGGCTTCCTTTATAATCTCCTCCCAGCCAGACTCCACCCCAGGCCCTATCACAGAACACTATATTAACCTGTGCACTGCAAGCCTGCTTTGCTGATCAACGTGTTTGTTAGGCATTGTGTGTTTGGATTCCTGCCTGCCGTGTGCTACGTCTGTCTCTCTGTTACATATTTGGCTTGTCCCCGTCCCTGTCTGCTCGTGACCCTTGACCTTCGGCTTGTCCTTCATTATCCTTGTCTGCTTGTGGCCCTTGACCTTCGGCTTGTTATTCGTTATTCTTGTATCTTGTGCTGCTGCTTCCCCTCTTTTCCCCTTATCCTACGGGGCGTGAGCTAGGAGACTCTAGGGGCTGCGACCTGGACCCAGCCTGCAGCATAACATCCTCACCACTAGAGGCTCTGGAGAAGACCTGCTGGGTCTTAGACTCTGCGCCCTGGGGAATCTTGGCTCTAGCTTCCTATAGGATCCCGGTTGTGCTCCTCTGGTCCCGCTTTCCACAACCACCCAGTTTCCTATCCGCAGCAGTCAGCCATAGGGTTCACTAACTTGCGGTGCACTCCTGTCCCCCTACGGTGTGCATCTGTCACCTGGCCATAGGTGACCTGACAGTTTGATCAGCCATGGACCCGGCTGACAGGCCGCTCCCCGCGGATGATCCATTACAGGGCATAGTCCGTAGACTTGAGACCCAGGAATCAGATCAGACTCAGGTGATGCGATTCCTCCAGGATCTGGCTTCTCGCTTCGAGCAGCTTCAGACCTCCTTGGGAACCCCAAATCTGCAACCTCAAGTACAACCAGCGGCTGCGCCTTTCGCATCAGTCGCAGTCACACACTCACTAGAACTGCCAGCTCCGTTCCGTTTCTCTGGGGTCTCCAAGGCCTGCAGGGGGTTTCTCAGCCAATGTATGATTCATTTTGAGCTTTAGCCTCAAAACTTCCTGTCTGATCGGGCTAAGGTAGCCTATATCATCTCCCTCCTCTCTGGTGAAGCTTTAGCCTGGGCTGCCCACCTGTGGGAAAGGAATGATTCGGTGGTTTCCATCCTGTCCGACTTCTTGGAGCTCTTTCGGAACATCTTTGAGGAGCCGGCTCGGGCTTCTTCAGCGGCTAGTGCTGTCTTACGTCTTCGCCAAGAATCTAGTTCAGTGGGACAGTACGCTCTTCAGTTCCGTATCCACACAGCTGAATTGAGCTGGAATAATGAGGCCCTGGTCGCTACCTTTTTACATGGCCTCTCTGACCGAGTGAAAGACGAATTAGCGGGAAGAGCCATTCCCGTCGGTCTGGACGATGTAATTTCTTTGTGCAACCAGATCGACATTCGTTTTCAGGAGAGGTCGCTAGAAAAAAGACGCCAGCACTCTCTGGGTCCTAGCCAGTCTGAGCTCCCCTCCCTTCGTCCCGTGGAGCATCTTCTGCCTGCTGAGGGACCTATGCAGCTGGGCCAGACCAGACTAACCCCCGAAGAACGTGCTAGGCGCAGAACTCTGGGCTTGTGCCTCTATTGTGGGGGCAAGGGTCATTTTCATGACTTTTGCTCGCTTCTGTCCGGGAAACGCTCGGGCCTATTACATTTGGAAGGTGGAGTATTGGACCCTGAAACATCACCTTCTCGCCTTCTCCTGCCGGTGTTCCTTCATGTAGGCACTTCTCCTCAATCAACCCTTGCATATCTGGATTCAGGGGCAGCCGGCAATTTTATGGATTGGGGAACTGCTTCTTCTATGAAGCTTACCCTTTCACCTCTCGCTACCCCATTGGTAGTCTCGGCAATTGATGGCACTGTTCTCCCAGGGGGCCCTATTCGCTTCCAGACGCTACCCATTAGGATGTCGGTAGGGATTCTCCACCAGGAGTGGATATCCTTTCTCATTCTACCCAAGGCCTCTACCCCCATTGTATTGGGCCTTCCTTGGCTGCAGCTCCACTCTCCACATGTGGACTGGGCCTCTGGGCAGGTCCTGGCTTGGGGTCCCTCATGTTTCTCGTCATGTCTTCTCAAGGTGGCCCCCAAAGAGAGACTTCCGATTGCTACCACTTCTGTTTCTTCTGATCTTCCCGCTGCATACAGTGATTACCGGGATGTGTTCTGTAAGAAATCAGCTGAGGTGCTTCCTCCCCACAGGTCTTTTGACTGTGCTATTGATCTTGTCCCCGGAGCAACTCTGCCCAGGGGTCGTACCTACCCTTTGTCCATCCCAGAGACCCAGGCCATGTCTGAGTATGTTGCAGAGAATCTGGAGAGAGGTTTCATCCGGAAATCCGCATGACCTGCAGGGGCAGGGTTCTTTTTCGTTACCAAAAAGGATGGTACCCTAAGACCCTGTATCGACTATCGAGGTTTAAACGCGGTTACTATTAAAAATCGATATCCCTTACCCTTAATATCTGAACTATTCGATAGGTTGAAGGGTGCCTCCATTTTCACCAAGTTGGATCTCAGAGGCGCGTACAATCTCATTCGAATACGGGAGGGTGACGAATGGAAGACTGTATTCAACACTAGAGACGGGCATTACGAATACCTGGTGATGCCTTTTGGTTTGTGCAATGCCCCAGCTGTGTTTCAAAACTTCGTCAATGAAATCTTCAGAGATCTGCTGTACCAGTTTGTTGTCATCTATCTGGATGACATTCTGATCTTTTCTGAAAATCTGCTCGTCCACAGAAACCATGTCCGCACTGTACTTCAGCGTCTTAGAGAGAACAATCTCTATGCCAAGCTGGAGAAATGTTCCTTTGAATGTTCTGAGGTCCTGTTTTTGGGGTGCTTTGTCTCATGTTCGGGTCTTCGTATGGATCCTGCGAAGGTCTTGGCCATTACCAACTGGCCTCTTCCTGCTAGCCTCAAGGCCACACAGCGCTTTCTTGGCTTCACAAATTATTATAGGCAGTTCATATGGAATTACTCTTCCATTGCTGCGCCTATTATCGCTTTAACCAAGAAGGGTGCGAATGCCAAAGACTGGCCTCCCTAAGCTGTCTCTGCATTTCACGACCTGAAACAGGCCTTTGTTTCTGGACCTCTCTTGAGGAGACCAAATCCTGGGGATGCATTTTTTATTGAAGTGGACGCTTCCTCAATGGGGGTGGGAGCTGTGCTTCTTCAATTCTTTGAGAAGAGACTTCAACCATGTGCGTTCTTCTCCAAAAAAAATTCTCAGGCAGAGAGGAATTATGCCATCGGTGATCGGGAACTTCTCGCGATTAAATTGGCGTTAGAGGAGTGGCGTCATCTCTTGGAGGGTTCCCCTCACTCCATAACGATCTTTACTGACCACAAGAATTTACAGTATCTACAGAATGCTAAACGTCTGAATCCTAGACAGGCCAGGTGGAGTCTCTTCTTTGCCCGTTTTTAATTTCACGATTACTTACAAATCTGGTTCCTGCAACGGTCGGGCTGATGCGCTCTCTAGGTCATTTGACACTTTTGACGAGGAGTCCGCCCCTGAACCTGAGCCGATCATTCCAACCTCGTGCATTGCTGCCCACTCTACCACCCTGAAGTCAAAGATTCCGCCTGGTAAGATCTTTGTCCACACTGAGCTAAGAGCTAAGATCCTTCGTTGGGGACATGATTCCAAGGTGGCAGGTCATTCTGGATTCCTCCGATCCTTCTTACTCATTAGTAGTCACTACTGGTGGCCTAATCTCCGCTCAGATGTCAAAGACTACGTTAAGGCTTGTCATGTCTGTGCTCAGTCTAAATCCTCCGCACAAGCTCCTGCTGGTCTCCTCATGCCCTTGCCCATCCCTAAGGAGCCCTGGGCTCATATTGCCATAGATTTTATCACTGACCTCCCACTGTCTGAGAATAATACAGTCATTTGAGTGGTAATCGATCGGTTCTCCAAGATGGCTCATTTTGTTCCTCTTCCTGGTCTTCCTTCTGCTCCTGCCTTGGTTCCCATTTTTATTCGAGAAATTTCCGACAGGGGAGTCCAATTTACGTCTCGTTTTTGGAGAGCCTCTTGCAAATCCCTCAATATTGTCTTGGATTTTTCCTCTTCCTACCACCCTCAATCCAATGGACAGACTGAGAGGGTTAATCAGGAGTTAGAGGTCTTTCTTCGCACCTTAGTGTCTTCTCATCATGACGATTGGTCCTCTCTACTTCCGTGGGCAGAATTCTCCCATAACAATCATGTGAATACCAGCTCGCAGAAGACACCCTTTTTCACTGTTTATGGAAAACACCCTCAACTTCCTCTTCACATGACCTGTTCTCCAGATATTCCAGCTTTGGCTTCGGTTCAGGAGTCTCTCAATTCTGTTTGGGGTGACGTTCATGATTCCCTCCGGGCAGCTCCTGAAAAATTCAAAGGCTTTGCCGACCGCCGCAGGCTTAAACCGCCTTCTCTTCAGCCAGGGGACAAAGTCTGGCTCTCCACCAGGAACATCAAGCTCCGAGTTCCTTCTCTGAAGTTTGCTCCACGATTCATTGGTCCATACACTGTAACTGCTAAACTGAATCCAGTTTGTTTCCAACTCCAGATTCCTAATAGCCTTAAAATCACTAACTCCTTCCATGTTGCCCTTCTGAAGCCTTTAGTCCTTAATAAATTCTCTCGTCCTCTCCCTACCGTGGCGCCTGTCTCTGAGGATAATCAGGAGTACGAGGTCAGTCAAATTCTGGACTCCCGACTTTGTAAAGGCGTTCTTCAGTACCTCGTTCATTGGAAGGGGTTTGGTCCTGAGGAGAGGTCTTGGATCGCTGCATCTGAGGTCTTTGCACCTCGTCTGTTAAAGGAGTTTCATCTGAAGTTTCCCTCCAAACCTGGGCCCAGGCGGGGAAGGGGGAGGCCTCGTAAGAGGGCGGGTACTGTCATGGATATGCATTAATGTCTGTCTGTCTGCCATCTTACCTTTCCTCCTCATGTGTTCATCTTAGAGACCAGACCCCCTTCACCTGGCTTCCTTTATAATCTCCTCCCAGCCAAACTCCACCCCAGGCCCTATCACAGAACACTATATTAACCTGTGCACTGCAAGCCTGCTTTGCTGATCAACGTGTTTGTTAGGCATTGTGTGTTTGGGTTCCTACCTGCCGTGTGCTACGTCTGTCTCTCTGTTACATATTTGGCTTGTCCCCGACTATCCCTGTCTGCTTGTGACCCTTGACCTTCGGCTTGTCCTTCGTTATCCTTGTTTGCTTGTGGCCCTTGACCTTCGGCTTGTTATTCGTTATTCTTATATCTTGTGCTGCTGCTTCCCCTCTTTTCCCCTTATCCTATGGGGCGTGAGCTAGGAGACTCTAGGGGCCGCGACCTGGACCCAGCCTGCAGCATAACATCCTAACCACTAGAAGCTCTGGATAAGACCTGCTGGGTCTTAGACTCCGCGCCCTGGGGAATCTTGGCTCTAGCTTCCTATAGGATCCCGGTTGTGCTCCTCTGGTCCCGCTTTCCACAACCACCCATTTTCTTATCCGCAGCAGTCAGCCATAGGGTTCACTACCTTGCGGTGCACTCCTGTCCCCCTACGGTGTGCATCTGTCACCTGGCCATAGGTGACCTGACAGCAGTGGCGGCCCATCCATAGGGGGCGCCCGGGCGCTGCCCCCCCCTCCTGTGGTCACCAGAAAAAAATAAAAAAACGGGCCCTTTAAGAGTTTTTTTTTATGTCTTTTTTTTACACATGGCGGCGTGACCATAGTGGACGCAGAAGCGCCGCTACCGCTCGCTTCTGCGCCCGGCCGTCACTCACAACAATACATAGGTTCATGCATTGCATGAACCTATGTATTGCTGCCGCCCACTATTCAGATGGCCGGCCCCTTGAGCGCCGGCCATCTGAATAACAGCGTCTGATTGGCCTTTAGAAGTGCCTATCAGAGCCAGCAGGCTCTGATAAGCTTCCCGACTACAGCCTGAGAAACTGGCTGCATTTGGGGGAGAAACTGGATGTATATGGGGGAGAAACTGGCTGCATTTGGGGGAGAAACTGGCTGTATATTGGGGGAGAAACTGGCTGTATATTGGGGGAGAAACTGGCTGTATATTGGGGGAGAAACTGGCTGCATTTGGGGGAGAAACTGGCTGCATTTGGGGGAGAAACTGGCTGTATATTGGGGGAGAAACTGGCTGTATATTGGGGGGAAAACTGGCTGTATATTGGGGGAGAAACTGGCTGCATTTGGGGGAGAAACTGGCTGCATTTGGGGGAGAAACTGGCTGTATATTGGGGGAGAAACTGGCTGTGTTTTGGGGGAGAAACTGGCTGTATATTGGGGGAGAAACTGGCTGTATATTGGGGGAGAAACTGGCTGTATTATGGGGGACAAACTGGCTGCATTTGGGGGAGAAACTGGCTGTATATTGGGGGAGAAACTGGCTGCATTTGGGGGAGAAACTGGCTGTATATTGGGGGAGAAACTGGCTGTATATTGGGGGAGAAACTGGCTGTATTTTGGAGGAGAAACTGGCTGTATTACGGGGGAGAAACTGGCTGTATATTGGGGGAGAAACTGGCTGTATATTGGGGGAGAAACTGGCTGTATTTTGGGGGAGAAACTGGCTGTTGGGGGAGAAACTGGCTGTATATTGGGGGAGAAACTGGCTGTATTAATGGGGGAGAAACTGGCTGTATATTGGGGGGAAACTGGCTGTATTTTGGGGGGAAACTGGCTGCATTTGGGGACAAACTAGTGGCGTTTGGGCACAGTGGCTGCGTTTAATGGGCACAGTGGCGGCAATTGATGTTTTTTTTTTCAGTTTGTTTGCGCCCCCCCAAAAAATTTGAGCACCAGCCGCCACTGCCTGACAGTCTGTAGGCATGGACCATAGGGTTTGTTCTTGGATAGAAAGCTGGTTACAGGGGTGTGTCCAAAGGGTGGTGATAAATATTCTGCACTCAGTCTGGTGTGGTAAGTGGGGTACCCCAAGGCACTATCTTGGGACCAATTCTGTTTAATTTTTTCATAAATGATATAGAGGTTGGCATAAATAGCTCAATCTCAATTTTTGTGGACGACACAAAAATAAGCAGGGCACTACCTTCACATCAGGATATAGAAATTTTACAAGAAATACTGAATACAATTATGAGGTGGGCAACTACATGGCAAATGAGGCAAATGAGGTTTAATGTTGAGGAATGTAAAGTGAGGCACTTTGGGGCCAAAAACATAAAAGAAAACTACTCACTAGGGGGGAACCTCTGAAGCCTCGTACACACGATCGGATATCCTATGGATTCTAATCCGATGGTTTTGTCCATCGGAAATCCGATGAAGCTGACTTCCATCAGTCTTGCCTACACACCATCAGTCCAAAAACCGATCGTTCCAAACGCGGTGACCTAAAACACTCAGATGAGCCGAGAAAAATGACGTTTAATGCTTCTGAGCATGCGTCAACTTGATTCTGAGCATGCGTGGGTTTTTTAAAACATGTTCTATTTTTTAAAACCGATGGAAAAAAGACAGATGGGTCCCATACACGATCGGTTTGTCCGATGAAAAAAGTCCATCGGACTGTTTTCATCGGTAAAACCTATCGTGTGTACAGGGCTTGAGGGAATCAAGGATGGAGGATGATCTGCGTGTCCTGGTAGAAGACAGACTGAGCAATAGCAATAGCCACTTTACTGTATAAAACTCTGGTTTTGCCACATCTGGAGTATTCCAAGCAGTTCTGGTCACCAGTAGGGATGAGCCGAACACCCCCCAGTTCGGTTCGCATCAGAACATGCGAACAGGCAATAAATTTGTTTGAACATCCAAACCCCGTTAAAGACTATGGGACTCGAACATGAAAAATCTAAAGTGCTAATTTTAAAGGCTTATATGCAAGTTATTGTCATAAAAAGTGTTTGGGGACCCGGGTCCTGCCCCAGGGGACATGCATCAATGCAAAAAAAAATTTAAAAACAGAAGTTTTTTTCGGGAGCTGTGATTTTAATAATGCTTAAACTGAAAAAATAAAAGTGAAATATTCCTTTAAATTTCGTACCTAGAGGGTGTGTATAGTATGCCTATAAAGTAGCGCTTGTTTCCCGTGCTTAGAACTGTCCCTGCACAAATTGTCATTTCTGAAGGAAAAAAAGTCATTTAAAAGTACTCGCGGCTATAATGAATTGTCGGCTCCCGGCAATACAGAGAAAAGTCATTGAAAGTCATTGATAAAAAATAAAAAAAAAATGCATGGGGGTCCCCCCAAATTCAATTACCAGGCCCTTCAGGTCTGGTATGGATATTAAGGGGAACCCTGCGTCAAATGTAAAAAAAAAATGATGTGGGGTTCCCCCCAAATATCCATACCAGACCCTTCAGGTCTGGTATGGATTTTAAGGGGAACTCCACCCCAAATTTAAAAAAAAATGGCGTGGAGTTCCACCCAAAAATCCATACCAGACCCTTTAAGTTCCTTATTAAAAATAAAAAAAATAAAAATAAAAAAAAAGATTCCAACGGTGGTAATCCACTCTCGGTCTCCACTCCAACACTGTCGGTATCCTGCGATGGATGCTCTCCTCTCCGGGGTCCAGCGGTGGATGATCTCCTCTCCATCCAGGTCCAGGCTCCAGCGATGAGATGTCCAGTGCAGCGCATCCTGTCTCCACCGGAAACACCCCGGGAATATCATCGCTGCAGCCTGACAGGTCTTATGTAGCTGAGGACGGGGCCACCCGTCACGTGACCCCATCCCCCTCTGATGCAGGGGGAAACCCGGGCTTACCCAGTGACGTGCGGGTAACCACGACCCCCTCTGATGCAATGGAAACCTGCGTTACATTAGAGGGGGCGGGGTCACCCGCATGTCACTGGGGAAGCCCGGGTTTCCCCATGGGTCAGAGGGGAATGGGGTCATGTGACAGGTGGCCCCATCCTCAGCTACATAAGACCTGTCAGGCTGTGGCGACGATATTCCCGGGGTGTCTCCGGTGGAGACAGGATGCGCTGCGCTGGATATCTTATCGCTGAAGCCTGGACCTGGATGGAGAAGAGATCATCCACCGCTGGACCCCGGAGAGGAGAACATCCATCGCATGATACCGACAGCGTTGGAGTGGAGACCGAGAGTGGATTACCACCGCTGGAATCTTTTTTATTTTTACTTTTTTATTTTTAATAAAGGACTTATCCCAACAGTGTCTGTATGTTTTTTTAAAACATTTTACACTTTTTTTGTGAAATGGTAGGGGTACAATGTACCCCTTACCAATTCACATAGGGGGGCTGGGATCTGGGGGTCCCCTTTGTTAAAGGGGTCTTCCATATTCCGATAAGCCCCCCACAACCACTGGGCAAGGGTTGTGGGGATGAGGCCCTTGTCCCTATTAACATGGGGACATGGTGCTTTGAGGGGTCACAGACCCCCAAAGCATCTTCCCCATGTTGAGAGCATGTGGCCTGGTATGGTTCAGGAGGGGAGGCGCTCTCTCGTCCCTCCCTCTTTTCCTGCGGCCTGCCAGGTTGCGTGCCCGGATAAAGGGTCTGGTATGGATATTTATTTATTTTTATTTTTTTGACGCAGGGTTCCCCTTAATATCCATACCAGACCTGAAGGGCCTGGTAATTGAATTTGGGGGGACCCCCACGCATTGTTTTTTTTTTTATCAATGACTTTTCTCTGTATTGCCGGGAGCCGACAATTCATTATAGCCGCGAGTACTTTTAAATGACTTTTTTCCTTCAGAAATTACACTTTGTGCAGGGACAGTTCTAAGCACGGGAAACAAGCGCTACTTTACAGGCATACTATACACAGTAGGTACGAAATTTAAAGGAATATTTCACTTTTATTGTTTCACTTTAAGCATTATTAAAATCACTGCTCCCGAAAAAATTGCAGTTTTTAAAACTTTTTTTTTGCATTGATACATGTCCCCTGGGGCAGGACCCGGGTCCCCAAACACTTTTTATGACAATAAGTTGCATATAAGCCTTTAATATTAGCACTTTAGATTTCTCCCACAGACTTTTACAGGGTGTTCCGCGGCTTTTCGAATTTGCCGCGAACACCCCAAATTGTTCGCTGTTCGGCGAACGGGCGAATAGGCAATGTTCGAGTCGAACATGAGTTTGACTCGAACTCGAAGCTCATCCCTAGTCATCCGTCCTCAGGAAGGATGTGCTGGAGAGAGTCCAGAGAAGGGCAACAAAATTAATAAGGGACTGGAATACTTAAATTAAGAGAAATGACTACGAGCACAAAATGTATTCTCCCTGGAGAAGAGACTGTTGAGAGGTGATACTATAGCGATATACAAATACCTCAATGGTGATCCCAGCGTAGGAAAAAAACGTTTCGGTCTCAGGGAGTGTAAGAGGACACGGGGCCACACAATGAGATTGGAGGAGAATCGGTTTAACCTTATACTGTGTAGGGTTTTTTTTACTGTCAGGGTGATAAGGTTGTGGAACTCTCTTCTACAATTGGTGGTGTCAGTGTGGATATTATTTTATTTTTTTAAAGACTCTTAGTGAACACAGCATACAAGGATATAGGAAATTATTATAGGTTGAACTGCATGGACTATTGTCTTTATTCTACCTAAGTTCCCTACTATGAATCTATGAAACTATGAAACTTTGAAACTGGTCTTTGGATATCCACCACTACTATATGTTCAACAAGAATGTGGATAACGGAGGACAATAATGCCCTCTTTTTACTGATAAGGGCTTTAGCTCTATTCTGCAAGGCACTGCAGACACTAAAAGGTTTGATCTGACTCTCTGAAGCCCAGTTTACCAACAGTACCACCCTCTGTCCATCAGTGCACTATTCACTTACATGCCTATAGACCAGATTCAAAGCAAGCGTACCTTAAGAGATCAGATAATCAGTCTCATATTATCTCTCACTCAAATGTAACCACTTGTATCAAAAAGTGAGAAAAGTGTGTCAAGAATGAAATAAGTTATACAGATTCCCATACCAAAAAGAGACCTAACATGTTGCACTCTATAAAAGAGCTTCATCAGAGATGCTAAATGTAACATTTGCCAACAATTGGTTCAATTTGAGTGAGAGACAAGTAAGACTACTTAGGTATGTAAGCAAATAGTGCATGGATGGGCAGAGGCTGGTACTATTGGCAAGCTAGGCTTCAGGGAGACAGATCAAGTCTTTTAGCGTCTACAGTACCCTGCAGAATAGAGCCAACGCTTTTTGTCCTCCATTATCTATATTCTTGCTGACCATATAAAGGTGGATATCTAAAGTCCAGTTATATGAATAATATGGTGGTATACCACTTTTGGCTGCAATCTTGTGGCATGCTATGTTCCTCACTCACTCTGGCATTTATAGCACACTATATGGCATTTTTATATTTTGGACTAAGAAAATAGAGATTTTAGTTCAGTGGTTTTTGGTGCGTGGGTAGGTGTACTCCCATTCATAGTGCTAAATAGTTAGTGCCATTCTTGGGCATATTTGTTCATATAGGACCATTGAGTTTTGTGTGTATATTTCATCATACAAGACAACATGATGATAAATCTATATCAATAATGTAGATGTGAGTTTAACACTTGTAGGATATATCAATGTACTGTTGGTGATAATACATATGATTTCAGGATGACAATTACAGACATACAGACAGAAGGGTAGTGGTAATATTAATGTGTCTGTGAAGGAGCAGAAAAGAGAGGATGAGAAAACAAATGCATGATCTAGTGCTGTATTAAACTGTCATATCATTTTAGTAGAAGTTATCACATTGATGGAATTTATGATGGTAGATATCATTGCATCTTGGCTTAGTGCTTAGTAGGGATGAGCTCGGTGTTCGAGTCGAACATACGTTCGACTCGAACATCGGCTGTTCGATCGTTCGACGAAGATCGAACGATTTGGGCCGTTCGCGCCTAATTCGAGTGACGCGAACGGCCCACAATGCACTACGCCATCGCAGTGTCATCCAGGCGCTGTGATTGGCCAAGCAGGCACTGTGACCCCGCATGCTTGGCCAATCACAGCGCCGGCAGCGAGGAGAGCAATGATTGGCCACAGGCAGGATGCCTGTGGCCAATTATTGCTGAGGGTGTTTAGTACACGCCCCACACTATAAAAGGCCGCCAGCACGGCGGCCTAGTGTAGTGTGTTCCGGAGCAGGGAAAGAGAAGCATAGGCAGGGACAGTGACATTTATTTTTTCTTGCTTAACCTGGATTCCTTTAGTTTAGGGAAAGAGAAGGATAGGTAGGGAGAGTGTCAGTGTGTTTTACTGTACGAATCCTTGTTTCTAGGGACAGGGAAGGACAGTGAGGGAAATTCTCCTTGTGCTATAGTGTGCTTTAAAAAAACATTTTTTCTAGGGACAGAAAACTATAGGTAGGGAGAGTGTCAGTGTGTTTTACTGTACGAATCCTTGTTTCTAGGGACAGGGAAGGACAGTGAGGGAAATTCTCCTTGTGCTATAGTGTGCTTTAAAAAAACATTTTTTCTAGGGACAGAAAACTATAGGTAGGGAGAGTGTCAGTGTGTTTTACTGTACGAATCCTTGTTTCTAGGGACAGGGAAGGACAGTGAGGGAAATTCTCCTTGTGCTATAGTGTGCTTTAAAAAAACATTTTTTCTAGGGACAGAAAACTATAGGTAGGGAGAGTGTCAGTGTGTTTTACTGTACGAATCCTTGTTTCTAGGGACAGGGAAGGACAGTGAGGGAAATTCTCCTTGTGCTATAGTGTGCTTTAAAAAAACATTTTTTCTAGGGACAGAAAACTATAGGTAGGGAGAGTGTCAGTGTGTTTTACTGTACGAATCCTTGTTTCTAGGGACAGGGAAGGACAGTGAGGGAAATTCTCCTTGTGCTATAGTGTGCTTTAAAAAAACATTTTTTCTAGGGACAGAAAACTATAGGTAGGGAGAGTGTCAGTATGTTTTACTGTACGAATCCTTGTTTCTAGGGACAGGGAAGGACAGTGAGGGAAATTCTCCTTGTGCTATAGTGTGCTTTAAAAAAACATTTTTTCTAGGGACATTAAACTATAGGTAGGGAGAGTGTCAGTGTGTTTTACTGTACGAATCCTTGTTTCTAGGGACAGGGAAGGACAGTGAGGGAAATTCTCCTTGTGCTATAGTGTGCTTTAAAAAAACATTTTTTCTAGGGACAGAAAACTATAGGTAGGGAGAGTGTCAGTGTGTTTTACTGTACAAATCCTTGTTTCTAGGGACAGGGAAGGACAGTGAGGGAAATTCTCCTTGTGCTATAGTGTGCTTTAAAAAAACATTTTTTCTAGGGACAGAAAACTATAGGTAGGGAGAGTGTCAGTGTGTTTTACTGTACGAATCCTTGTTTCTAGGGACAGGGAAGGACAGTGAGGGAAATTCTCCTTGTGCTATAGTGTGCTTTAAAAAAACTTTTTTTCTAGGGACAGAAAACTATAGGTAGGGAGAGTGTCAGTGTGTTTTACTGTACGAATCCTTGTTTCTAGGGACAGGGAAGGACAGTGAGGGAAATTCTCCTTGTGCTATAGTGTGCTAAAGCATTCCTCATCAACCATCTTTGAAATCCTTGTTTTTTGGACAGTCAGGGAAATTGTCGTTGTGCTATTCTGTGCAAAAGCAATCATCCTCAACCATATTTAGAAATCCTTAAGTAAAGGGACAGAGAAGGACACCTGAAGGTAGCCCTTATTGCTTTTTTCCCATCTCCCTGCAGGCCATCTATTAGAATGTCTGGAAGGCAAACAAGGAGAGGCAGACAGTCAGGAGGCAATAAAAGAGGGCAAGCAGGCTCTGTGTCTGGGGACAACAGTGCTGGTCGTGGACGCGGTGCATTGTCATCAGCACATGGCCATGGGACACGCTTGTCCTTCTTTTCGGCAGTTGGACATGTTGAGCCACATCATGCCGAAGACTTGGTAGAGTGGATGACCAAGCCCTCCTCCTCCTCCTCATCCTCTCTCACCCAGGCTCAGGGTACTGGCAAAGCAGCTGCCAAAGCGTCCTCTTCCCTGGTATCAATGTCAGACTCATCATCAGTCACTCCTTCCCTAGACCCACCATGTCCTCCTCCTGAGTAGGGATGAGCTTCGTGTTCGAGTCGAACATACGTTCGACTCGAACATCGGCTGTTCGATCGTTCAACGAAGATTGAACGATTTGGGCCGTTCGCGCCAAATTCGAGTGACGCGAACGGCCCACAATGCACTACGCCATCGCAGTGTCATCCAGGCGCTGTGATTGGCCAAGCATGCACTGTGACCCCGCATGCTTGGCCAATCACAGCGCCGGCAGCGAGAAGAGCAATGATTGGCCACAGGCAGGATGCCTGTGGCCAATTATTGCTGAGGGTGTTTAGTACACGCCCCACACTATAAAAGGCCGCCAGCACGGCGGCCTAGTGTAGTGTGTTCCGGAGCAGGGAAAGAGAAGCATAGGCAGGGACAGTGACATTTATTTTTTTCTTGCTTAACCTGGATTCCTTTAGTTTAGGGAAAGAGAAGGATAGGTAGGGAGAGTGTCAGTGTGTTTTACTGTGCGAATCCTTGTTTCTTGGGACAGGGAAGGACAGTGAGGGAATTCTCCTTGTGCTATAGTGTGCTTTAAAAAAACATTTTTTCTAGGGACAGAAAACTATAGGTAGGGAGAGTGTCAGTGTGTTTTACTGTGCGAATCCTTGTTTCTAGGGACAGGGAAGGACAGTGAGGGAATTCTCCTTGTGCTATAGTGTGCTTTAAAAAAACATTTTTTCTAGGGACAGAAAACTATAGGTAGGGAGAGTGTCAGTGTGTTTTACTGTGCGAATCCTTGTTTCTAGGGACAGGGAAGGACAGTGAGGGAATTCTCCTTGTGCTATAGTGTGCTTTAAAAAAACATTTTTTCTAGGGACAGAAAACTATAGGTAGGAAGAGTGTCAGTTTCTTTCACTGTGATAATCCTTGTTTCTAGGGACAAAGAAGGAAAGTGAGGGAAATTCTCCTTGTGCTATAGTGTGCTTTAAAAAAACATTTTTTCTAGGGACAGAAAACTATAGGTAGGGAGAGTGTCAGTGTGTTTTACTGTGTGAATCCTTGTTTCTAGGGACAGGGAAGGACAGTGAGGGAATTCTCCTTGTGCTATAGTGTGCTTTAAAAAAACATTTTTTCTAGGGACAGAAAACTATAGGTAGGGAGAGTGTCAGTGTGTTTTACTGTGCGAATCCTTGTTTCTAGGGACAGGGAAGGACAGTGAGGGAATTCTCCTTGTGCTATAGTGTGCTTTAAAAAAACATTTTTTCTAGGGACAGAAAACTATAGGTAGGAAGAGTGTCAGTTTCTTTCACTGTGATAATCCTTGTTTCTAGGGACAAAGAAGGAAAGTGAGGGAAATTCTCCTTGTGCTATAGTGTGCTTTAAAAAAACATTTTTTCTAGGGACAGAAAACTATAGGTAGGGAGAGTGTCAGTGTGTTTTACTGTACAAATCCTTGTTTCTAGGGACAGGGAAGGACAGTGAGGGAAATTCTTCTTGTGCTATAGTGTGCTTTAAAAAAACATTTTTTCTAGGGACAGAAAACTATAGGTAGGGAGAGTGTCAGTGTGTTTTACTGTACGAATCCTTGTTTCTAGGGACAGGGAAGGACAGTGAGGGAAATTCTCCTTGTGCTATAGTGTGCTTTAAAAAAACATTTTTTCTAGGGACAGAAAACTATAGGTAGGGAGAGTGTCAGTGTGTTTTACTGTACGAATCCTTGTTTCTAGGGACAGGGAAGGACAGTGAGGGAAATTCTCCTTGTGCTATAGTGTGCTTTAAAAAAACATTTTTTCTAGGGACAGAAAACTATAGGTAGGGAGAGTGTCAGTGTGTTTTACTGTACGAATCCTTGTTTCTAGGGACAGGGAAGGACAGTGAGGGAAATTCTCCTTGTGCTATAGTGTGCTTTAAAAAAACATTTTTTCTAGGGACAGAAAACTATAGGTAGGGAGAGTGTCAGTGTGTTTTACTGTACGAATCCTTGTTTCTAGGGACAGGGAAGGACAGTGAGGGAAATTCTCCTTGTGCTATAGTGTGCTAAAGCATTCCTCATCAACCATCTTTGAAATCCTTGTTTTTTGGACAGTCAGGGAAATTGTCGTTGTGCTATTCTGTGCAAAAGCAATCATCCTCAACCATATTTAGAAATCCTTAAGTAAAGGGACAGAGAAGGACACCTGAAGGTAGCCCTTATTGCTTTTTTCCCATCTCCCTGCAGGCCATCTATTAGAATGTCTGGAAGGCAAACAAGGAGAGGCAGACAGTCAGGAGGCAATAAAAGAGGGCAAGCAGGCTCTGTGTCTGGGGACAACAGTGCTGGTCGTGGACGCGGTGCATTGTCATCAGCACATGGCCATGGGACACGCTTGTCCTTCTTTTCGGCAGCTGGACATGTTGAGCCACATCATGCCGAAGACTTGGTAGAGTGGATGACCAAGCCCTCCTCCTCCTCCTCATCCTCTCTCACCCAGGCTCAGGGTACTGGCAAAGCAGCTGCCAAAGCGTCCTCTTCCCTGGTATCAATGTCAGACTCATCATCAGTCACTCCTTCCCTAGACCCACCATGTCCTCCTCCTGAGTAGGGATGAGCTTCGTGTTCGAGTCGAACATACGTTCGACTCGAACATCGGCTGTTCGATCGTTCAACGAAGATTGAACGATTTGGGCCGTTCGCGCCAAATTCGAGTGACGCGAACGGCCCACAATGCACTACGCCATCGCAGTGTCATCCAGGCGCTGTGATTGGCCAAGCATGCACTGTGACCCCGCATGCTTGGCCAATCACAGCGCCGGCAGCGAGGAGAGCAATGATTGGCCACAGGCAGGATGCCTGTGGCCAATTATTGCTGAGGGTGTTTAGTACACGCCCCACACTATAAAAGGCCGCCAGCACGGCGGCCTAGTGTAGTGTGTTCCGGAGCAGGGAAAGAGAAGCATAGGCAGGGACAGTGACATTTATTTTTTTCTTGCTTAACCTGGATTCCTTTAGTTTAGGGAAAGAGAAGGATAGGTAGGGAGAGTGTCAGTGTGTTTTACTGTGCGAATCCTTGTTTCTTGGGACAGGGAAGGACAGTGAGGGAATTCTCCTTGTGCTATAGTGTGCTTTAAAAAAACATTTTTTCTAGGGACAGAAAACTATAGGTAGGGAGAGTGTCAGTGTGTTTTACTGTGCGAATCCTTGTTTCTAGGGACAGGGAAGGACAGTGAGGGAATTCTCCTTGTGCTATAGTGTGCTTTAAAAAAACATTTTTTCTAGGGACAGAAAACTATAGGTAGGGAGAGTGTCAGTGTGTTTTACTGTGCGAATCCTTGTTTCTAGGGACAGGGAAGGACAGTGAGGGAATTCTCCTTGTGCTATAGTGTGCTTTAAAAAAACATTTTTTCTAGGGACAGAAAACTATAGGTAGGAAGAGTGTCAGTTTCTTTCACTGTGATAATCCTTGTTTCTAGGGACAAAGAAGGAAAGTGAGGGAAATTCTCCTTGTGCTATAGTGTGCTTTAAAAAAACATTTTTTCTAGGGACAGAAAACTATAGGTAGGGAGAGTGTCAGTGTGTTTTACTGTGTGAATCCTTGTTTCTAGGGACAGGGAAGGACAGTGAGGGAATTCTCCTTGTGCTATAGTGTGCTTTAAAAAAACATTTTTTCTAGGGACAGAAAACTATAGGTAGGGAGAGTGTCAGTGTGTTTTACTGTGCGAATCCTTGTTTCTAGGGACAGGGAAGGACAGTGAGGGAATTCTCCTTGTGCTATAGTGTGCTTTAAAAAAACATTTTTTCTAGGGACAGAAAACTATAGGTAGGAAGAGTGTCAGTTTCTTTCACTGTGATAATCCTTGTTTCTAGGGACAAAGAAGGAAAGTGAGGGAAATTCTCCTTGTGCTATAGTGTGCTTTAAAAAAACATTTTTTCTAGGGACAGAAAACTATAGGTAGGGAGAGTGTCAGTGTCTTTTACTGTGCGAATCCTTGTTTCTAGGGACAGGGAAGGACAGTGAGGGAATTCTCCTTGTGCTATAGTGTGCTTTAAAAAAACATTTTTTCTAGGGACAGAAAACTATAGGAAGGAAGAGTGTCAGTTTCTTTCACTGTGATAATCCTTGTTTCTAGGGACAAAGAAGGAAAGTGAGGGAAATTCTCCTTGTGCTATAGTGTGCTTTAAAAAAACATTTTTTCTAGGGACAGAAAACTATAGGTAGGAAGAGTGTCAGTTTCTTTCACTGTGATAATCCTTGTTTCTAGGGACATGGAAGGAAAGTGAGGGAAATTCTCCTTGTGCTATAGTGTGCTTTAAAAAAACATTTTTTCTAGGGACAGAAAACTATAGGTAGGGAGAGTGTCAGTGTGTTTTACTGTGCGAATCCTTGTTTCTAGGGACAGGGAAGGACAGTGAGGGAATTCTCCTTGTGCTATAGTGTGCTTTAAAAAAACATTTTTTCAAGGGACAGAAAACTATAGGTAGGAAGAGTGTCAGTTTCTTTCACTGTGATAATCCTTGTTTCTAGGGACAAAGAAGGAAAGTGAGGGAAATTCTCCTTGTGCTATAGTGTGCTTTAAAAAAACATTTTTTCTAGGGACAGAAAACTATAGGTAGGGAGAGTGTCAGTGTGTTTTACTGTGCGAATCCTTGTTTCTAGGGACAGGAAAGGACAGTGAGGGAATTCTCCTTGTGCTATAGTGTGCTTTAAAAAAACATTTTTTCTAGGGACAGAAAACTATAGGTAGGAAGAGTGTCAGTTTCTTTCACTGTGGGTGTAATATGGTCAGGAGGTACTCTCCGCCCGCTGTAAGTGCCGCAAAATCCTGTTGGTGTAACACACCAGGAAAAAAGCAGCAATACAGGCTAAGTTAAGGTGTAATATGGTCAGGAGGCACACTCCGCCCGCTGTAAGTGCCGCAAAATCCTGTTTGTGTAACACACCAGGAAAAAGCAGCAATACAGGCTAAGTTAAGGTGTAATATGGTCAGGAGGTACACTCCGCCCGCTGTAAGTGCCGCAAAATCCTGTTGGTGTAACACACCAGGAAAAAGCAGCAATACAGGCTAAGTTAAGGTGTAATATGGTCAGGAGGCACACTCCGCCCGCTGTAAGTGCCGCAAAATCCTGTTGGTGTAACACACCAGGAATAAGCAGCAATACAGGCTAAGTTAAGGTGTAATATGGTCAGGAGGCACACTCCGCCCGCTGTAAGTGCCGCAAAATCCTGTTTGTGTAACACACCAGGAAAAAGCAGCAATACAGGCTAAGTTAAGGTGTAATATGGTCAGGAGGTACACTCCGCCCGCTGTAAGTGCCGCAAAATCCTGTTGGTGTAACACACCAGGAAAAAGCAGCAATACGGGCTAACTTCAGGTGTATAATGTGCAGGAGGCTTAGCAACAATGACACTGACACTGTCCCCTGCCTATCCTTCTCTCTCCCTGCACACAAGGTTTATCAAAGTATATGACACTGACACTGTCCCCTGCCTATCCTTCTCTCTCCCTGCACACAAGGTTTATCAAAGTATATGACACTGACACTCTCCCTGCCTATCCTTCTCTCTCCCTACACACAAGGTTTAGCAAAGAATATGACACTGACACTCTCCCTGCCTATTCTGGGAGAGTTTGCAGTGTCGTGGCACCAGCACCAGTGCCTAAGACCCAATTTTTCAGCCCCTGTTTAACAGGGGCGTGTATTTACAATTTTTTGAGCAATGCTTTGCAGCAGGGCTCATTGCTGCGCTCCAAGTACAGTATCTGTGAGGAGTTGCAGTGTTTTGGCACCAGTGCCTAAGGCCCAATTTTTCTGCCCTGTTTAACAGGGGCATGTAATTACAATTCTTGGTCTAATACTTTGCAACAGGGCTCATTGCTGCACTCTAAGTACAGTATCTGTGAGGGGCTGCAGTGTTGTGGCACCAGCACCAGTGCCTAATGCCCAATTTTTCTGCCCCTGTTCAACAGGGGCATGTAATAACAATTCTTGATCTAATATTTCACAGCTGGGCCCATTCCTGCGCCCACTAAGAGTATCTGTGAGGACTTACAGTCTTGTGGCCCCACCATCACCACCAAAGGCCCAATTTTTCAGCCCCTGTTCAACAGGGGCATGCAATTACAATTCTTGATCTAATAATTCACAGCAGGGCCCATTCATGCGCCCACCAAGAGTAACTGTGAGGGCTTACAGTGTTGTGGCACCAGCACCACCACCAAAGGCCCAATTTTTCCTACCACTGTTCAACAATGGCATGTAATTACAATTCCTGATATAATAGTTGACAGCAGGGCGTTCCAGCGCCCACCAAGAGTAACTGTGAGGGCTTACAGTGTTGTGGCAACACCAACACCTAAGGACCAAATTTCAGCAGAGTATCTACGGCAGGCCCCTACTTTCAAACATCCAACTTACAAACGACTCCTACTTGCAAACGGAAGGAGACAACAGGAAGTGTGAGGAAATCTACCCCTAGGAAGGGAAATTCTCTCCTGTTAGTGTTAATATGGGAAAAAGGTGTCTCCTCTCTACTGATGCTTTATCACCAATCCTTGTTTCAATAAAAACCCCAAACTTTCCAAAAAATTTGTCATTGGGACGGAAAGTGAGGTGAAATGTTCTGAACAGGTGCACAGACAGCAAAACAAATGTTACAGGGGTGTTAACCCTTCCCTATGTACTCCAAAAAGCTTAAAAATAGATTTTTGGGCTAGAGCTACACTTAAAAAATGTACCTGTTCCAAATTAAAAACAGATTCTACTTAAGAACAAACCTACAGTCCGTGTCTTGTTTGCACCGCCTGTATACTGCTGTTCAGAGTATATAGGGCCTTTTTTTATTTTGGGCGCGGGTTCCCCTTAATATCCATACAAGACCCAAAGGGGCTGGTAATGGGCTGGGGTAGGGGTGGGTGATGGGGTAGCCATGCAATTTTTCTCAATGATTTTCATCCATATTGCCGGGACCAGACATTACATTAAAGCCGCAAGCAGTTTTAAATGGCTTTTTTTCCTTTAGAAATGTCAGTTTGTGCAGGGACAGTTCTAAACACGGGAAACACGTGCCACTTCACAGGCATACTTTAGACACCCCCCAGGTACGATATTTAAAGGAATATTTCACGTTTTTTTTCACTTTATGCATCATTAAAATCACTGCTCCCGAAAAAACGACCGTTTTTAAAACTTATTTTTGCATTGATACATGTCCCCTGGGGCAGGACACGGGTCCCCAAACCCTTTTTAGGACAATAGCATGCACATTAACTGTTATAATTAGCACTTTACATTTCGAACGTTCGCATCCATTGTATTTAATAGGGTTCTAAAGTTCCCGCAAACTTTCGGTCCGTTCGCAGGTTCTGGTGCGAACCGAATCGGGGGGGTGTTCGGCTCATCCCTAGTCAGTACGTGATGGAGCAAGGTTTGGTGCACTGGAAGAGGTTTTGCAGCACCATACTGTATACCTGGTGATTATAATCACTCATAATGAACTCATAGAACACATGCACATTTTATTTTATTTTTATTTTTGGATTGTATGGACATTTGAACACATTGTTTATTCTTAATTATCTTATATCACAGTTGAAGGGATTGTGTATGTAGATTTGGGCAAGTGCCTCTTTTCCTTTTTTTTATTCAATTTTCAATAGGGCCATCCGGCATTTACTGGGGCAGCTGCCCACCCATCACATATTCGTTTTGGGAGTGAAGTAGGTTAAGTGTCTGCTCACATATTATTATTGTACTGTATGATCACAATTTCTTTTTATTATATTCTGGCAGCCGGCCAGTTCTGGGAGGACGTCATATGACGTGTGATCGCTGTGTCCTTAGGACACAGCTGATCATAATGTAAACACAAGTTGGTTATCAGCATTCGTTTCCTCATGCTGACAGCCTGAGGAGAGGAGAGCTGATAACTGGCTTGTGTGAAAGGGACATCTACAGTGATAATCAGGGCACTGATTATAAGTGTCCTAATTATCAGTGCAGTCCCTTTAGTGCCCACCAGTGCTACCTATCAGTGCCCACAGTGCTGCCTATCAGTGCCCATCAGTGCCTCCTCATCAGTGTCACCTATCAGTGCTGCCTACCAGTGCCCATCAGTGCCACCTATCAGTACCCATCAGTGCCGCCTATCAGTGCAGCCTCATCAGTGCCTCCTCATCAGTTCCTCCTCATCAGTGCCCATCAGTGCCGTCTGATCAGTGTCGCCTCAACAGTGGCCATCAGTGGAGCCCAACAGCACACATCAGTGAAAGAGAACAATTACCTGTTTTCAAAATTTTATAACAAACTATGAAAAATGTATTTTTTTTATATCAAAATTGTCGGTCTCTTTTTGTTTATTTAGTAAAAAAAAAACAAAAAAAACAGTGGCAATTAAATACCACCAAAAGAAAGCTCTATTTGCAGCCATTCTGTGTAGCATGCCCACGCAATTGTCATCCAAAGCGTGTAAGCGCTAAAAGATCAAAATTGGCCTGGGCAGGAAGGGGATAAAAGAGCCCAGTAGGCAAGTGGTTAAAGAAAACCAACTATAAGACTTGGCACACCTTTTATTTTCAATGCACATGGGATATATTTAGTGAAAGTTTGAAAGTTCAATGAATTAGGAATTGAGTTCTCAGATTTGATCATCTTTACATCTAATTTGCTACAGAAGGTGCTACAGAAGGTGCAAAATCATCACATCAAACTAGACATGTTTCGGGGTTAATAAAATACAGAAAAGATTATTTGTTTCAAACACCTCCTTTTCTACGACTGTTTATATGGTGAAAATGCTTGTGGCATGTACTAGATACAACTGTCATTCACTTCACTGAAATCATTGAATGCGTTATTATCCACTGTGAACATGAAGTGTGGGAATTGCCCTGCTACTTTCTTGGCTTCTCTCGGAACATTTAACATTGCACCACAAACAGACAGCAGGGAGTGACTACATAGTGGCTTAATCCCTCAGAAATCAGATCTTTTGTATTTATTTACTCTTCCCAGCTGTACATGTTTCATCTAATGACTAACATGGGCTGCAAGCGTCATTTCACATTCCGGTGCTGCACAGAAAACTAGCAAAGGACCAGAACAAATACAATCTTGGGCTTTTACTGCTCTGGATAGGTGTGAGAACAGTCATGAAAAACCATTAGGGGAAACACAATATAGCTTTTCATGCATACATAGCCCCAAACTGTCCCCTGTTTGGAGGGACTGTAAAAAATTTTTGGAACCAAATCCAATTTCCTCTTCAACCTTCCCCCTTCCATATAACACCAAAAGCATTGCACTAAACTCAATCTTTCATCCAACCTCTAAATAAATGCATTTGTTAAGTTAGACTCCAATATAAAGGAAACGTAATGGCAAAAAAGGGCACTTTTAGGTTTAACCAATCTTTTTTTTTAAGTATTAATTTTTGGTGGTCATCTAAACTGGAGAGGTGGCATGTAGGTATTTCCTTTGCATTAACATTTTGTCCCATTTTTTTCATCTCAGAAAGTAGGGTGGTATGTACATACAGTATACAAAATATGTACTTTAATAAAGTAACGTAATCAAAGTTAGCAAAATCATATTAGTTAGTGTCTGTAACATTTAAGGGTGTAATAATAAAAAATTTGCTTTGCGAATGTCTCCTCACTTGTGTAAACATGTTATATGTGTATAAAAGTTTCTTTGTTACCCTTCACTGAGTGAATGTAACATTCTCTAACGTTCAGTCCTAAGATTGTCTGTAACATTTAGGGCTGTAACAATAAAAAATTTGCTTTGCTAATGTCTAATCATTCTTGTAAACATAACAAATAATACCCATAATGAGTGTTATATGTGTATAATAGTTTCTTTGTTACCCTTCGCTGGGCGAATGTAGCTTTCCCTAACAATCAATTCTAAGAAAAAAAAAAGCCCTAAGAACATTCAACCATGAGACTTAAAGGGATTGTAAAGGTTCGTTTTTTATTTTCTAAATAGGTTCCTTTAAGCTAGTGCATTGTTGGTTCACTTACCTTTTTCATTCTATTTACCTTCTAAATGTTTTTTTTCTTTGTCTGAATTTCTCACTTCCTGTTTCTCCTCACTAAACTTCACACCATCATCCGAGTGGTGTGGAGTCATCCAGAACAGCTTACTGAACAGCTTACTGAGGAGGAACAGGAAGTGAGAAATTCACACAAAGAAAACAAAGAAAAATAATATTTAGAAGGGAAATCTAAGGAAAAAGTAAGTGAACCAACAATGCACTAGCTTAAAGGAACCTATTTAGAAAATAAAAAACAAACCTTTACAACCCCTTTAACATTCACCGATAGAGAAAATATCCTAACACTATACGCAAAGAACATTCGACTATCAGGGGAAAAAAATATGAGAGAGACCTCTGCACTGTGTCCAGTGCACCAGATTTTGCACTCTCCAGTTTTAATAAATCAACCCCTTTGTTTTTGCTGTACCTCTGAAAAAAAAACACATGCACTTGGACTGGTTTGTTTGAACAGTTTAACCACTTCAGCCCCAAAATTTTTTACCCCCTTCCTGACCAAAGCACTTTTTACAATTTGGCGCTGTGTCGCTTTAACTGACAATTTGCGTGGTCGTGTGATACTGTACCCAAGCGAAATGTGCGTCCTTTTTTCCCCACAAATAGAGCTTTCTATTGGTGATATTTGATCACCTCTGCAGTTTTTATTTTTTGCGCTATTAACAAAAAAAAGAGCAACAATTTTGAAAAAAAACCACAATATTTTTTACTTTTTGCTATAATAAATATCCACAAATTAAAAATAAAATAAAAAATGTATTCATCAGTTAGGGCCAATATGTATTCTGCATATTTTTGGTAAAAAAAAAATGCACTTAGTAGGAACAAACAATATGTCTCCTCTCCCCTGACAGAACAGGGATTTGTGTGTTTATACACACAAATCCCCATGCTGGCGCTCGTACACGCGATCAAAGGTACTCGGCGGCGATCGCGCCCGCCGGCCACGCGCAGCAGGCAAGCGCGCGCCCCCTACCGGCTTCTAAAGGGTATGACGCACCCATACGGGGTTTCACCCAGTGGTGCCATTCTGCCACAATATAAAGATGTTTCACTTGAAGCAATAATAATTTCACTGCTCCCTGCAATTTTTTTCTTTTTCATTTATTTTTATTTGTTCATGTCTCCCAGGGTAGCGCACAGCTCTTTGACCTTGTTTGCCAGTCCTTTTGCCTATTAGCATTGAAAATGTGAGTAGTTAGTTTTACAGATTCAGCTCCCATTTACTTCAATGGGGTTTTGATTTAGCATCCGAACCTATGGATATGTTTGTGAAACGTCCTGTGAGCTGAACCCAGGAACAATCAGCACATCCTTCTCTTTAGCTACTGCATATACTTTACACTTCCAGGTGTATGGAATACCTGCTACATCACAACACTCAGTGGCTTATATGTCACTACAGGAACTATTGCATGTGGGGGGAGGGAAACAGGTACTTGACCCAGCTTGCTCACTGTATACCTGGACTGGCTGCAGGGATACTGTAGAATTTAAAAAAATGGGCATCCAGATATGTAAGTATAAAGCATATGATAGATATGTAAAGCTTTACAAAAAAACAAGAAAAGGAGGCGCCTTTGGGTGCAGAATGTATAACAGGTTTAATCAATCAAAGGTTTTAATAATAACAACTCACATTTTAGCTGTGATAAAAAGGCATGGTATGATCCCAAACAACAGTTCCCGAGACGAGTAAGAAGAGAAAGCACACCTACAGGCTTCCAAGGTACTGACATCACTGAAGACCCCCATTTTATGGGATCATACCATGCCTTTTTATCACAGCTAAAATGTGAGTTGTTATTATTAAAACCTTTGATTAAACCTATTATACAGTCTGCACCCAGAGGCACCTCCTTTTCTTGTTTTTTCCAGTGCCTTGGGAACATGGTTTCTGTTCCCCCCAGGATGGCTGCCGTGAGCGTGGACTTTATCCCCTCTCCCCCCCCTCCCCCATCCCTGTCAACTGTAATGTTACTGCACATAATTGTGCCTGTATTGCCATCATGCACATTTTATGGACTTCCTTACTATCACATACTATACAGGGCAGACTTGTAGTCTTGTTGTGCATATATCTTATGCTTATTCAGCACTTTGTTCTCTAAATAATTACACATTGGATGTATTGTTTCAGCATTTACTTGTATAATGTAAAGCTTTACAAGTCACCCTGTGCTGCCAAAGTCACTTTAAGAATAGTGATTCAGATTTTTATAGATGTCTTTTTCAAAATTTCGGAATGCAGTATCCTGGGTATTTAAAAGAGAAGTATGGCTATTTGGCCATACTTTTCTTGTGTGTCACAAGGGTGCACTTACTTGTGCTCTCCTGTGACCTAGAATCAGGAAGAGGTCACAGAGCCTCTCTGGGCTCTGGTAGGATCTCAACTATTTTTCCAGGATCTGCCTAGATTCCTGATTGGCAGCTTGGCTCAGCCAATCAGCATGTGGCTGAGAGCTGGAGCCAGACTCCCTTGCCAGCCCAACGCTCCAGTAAATGCTGGAGGGGCAGGCAGTCACTACTCTCTGCCTAGAGCTGACCGAGAACTGAGCTGAGGTCAATTGTCAAGCTTAGAGCAAGTGGGGGACAGCTGTAGCAACAGATCGAAACTGCAGAATGGAGGTGGGTATGTATGTTTTTTTTTTCCAATAACAGTTTTATTAAGAGATTTTTGGCAAATATACATATACAAGTGATTGCAAGTCTCGCGTATATCAAAATTTGGTGCATCAGCATTACTGACCTATATAGTATTACATAGGATCGACAGTAGATTCTCAGCCTATGCTACTGGAACATAGTGTTTGCTTAGGCTGAAATAGTCAGTAGGTTATAATTATAACTTTTGGAGTTGTGAGAGTACTCAAAGAGTAAAAAAAAGGGGGAGAAAGAAAGGGGAAAAATGATAGAGTGAGAGAGAGATGTCATCAGAATGGTTCAATTACCGCATCAAGGTGGGTTTTCCCGGCGGTGCCACAGCTCCCAGACCTTATCATGGGCCTCCAATCTCTCTTGCATTCTGGCAGTCTTTTTCTCCATCATTTCCACATCCTTAATCCTAGCATACAGGGCTTCGGGGGGGGGGGGGGGGGGGGAGCGACGCTTCCAGTGCAACGCCACCAGACAACGTGCTGCTGTGAGGATATGCCGGGTCAACTTCTTATAAGGGGCCGGGATTTTCAGTGGTGAAATGGCTAGTAGGCAAAATTTTAGGGTGCAGGGGATTGGTCTCTCAAGAAGTCCGGCCAGCAACTGCTGGACCGAATTCCAGAAAGGATCAGCGGGCAACTCCAGTAAATATGGAGGAGTGTTCCCCTTGCCCCTAGGCAGCGCCAGCAGCGGTCAGAGCTAGTAGGATATATGGCATGGAGAACATCCGGAGTCATATACCAGAAGTATAGGATTTTGGCTGGAAGGCAGGAATCCCTGAGGTAACAGATCTGTGAGGTGAGTTGAGTGACATCTTCTCTTCAAACCTCTTCCCGTGGAAACCTATTAGAGCCTCAATATATGAAGCCCAATCTATCACTAAATAGAAAAAGATACTAAAATCAACTCCTTCCTGTATCTTCTTCAATTTAACGTCTTCCTGCCATGAAAGAACTGTGTGTGGGGATCAGAGGACGGTCCATCTGAGCTGTTGATCAAAGGGACTTTAGACCCCAGGTACATACTGGTGGCAGTGGTGAAAGAACCTGCAGATATCCTCTGTGGTGCTTGTGCTGGAGATTGGGGAGATCCTTGTCTGACCCTTCTGGATCCATCAACAAGATCTGTGGAAGTGGTGAAAAAGCTGCGGTGACCCGCTGTGGAGTATATGCTGGAGAGTGATCAGAGCTGTGTCTGACCCTTTTGGGTCAATTTACAAGGTGAGAGGCTGGCAGGATTGTGGAATTATACCTACATTATTGGCTATCCATTTGATGTGAACAATGGGACTCCCACACCTGTTTTTCTCCCTCTCCTCTCTTCTTGCTTACCGGATTATTTCATCTTTCCAGGGAGATTGTTATGGTTTATATGAACTATATGACCATACACCTTAGTTTTTGGAAATATCAAGTTTGGACTCACATTATTGTTTATTCTCTATTTTGCATTTTATATACATTATATTTTTGTTGATGCACTTTAGATTGGATGATACTTCACTAACATTCACTGACACTTTAAGAACTTTAAGTGTTTTAGTTATTACTGTTTTATGTCTTATTGAATAATTTATTAGCTCATTGCATTTTGTTTGCGTTTTATCAAATTGCACCTTGACTATTAGCGCTGCTTCAATATTCTTTACCATAGGATTTTGTACGTATTCTCTTTGTACAGTGTGTAAAGCAAGCTTTTTGCCGCATGAGTCCAGATCACCCGCCAATGTTCCATGGGGATCTCCTCGCCAAGAGCCTTTTCCCATTTAACCATGTAGGCATGCTTGCCCGCCGTATCTATGGGCCATGCATTCAATATTTTATAGATTTCTGATATTAATCCCTTTTGAGCCGTTCCTGACAATATCAGTCACTCAAAGGGAGTCGGAGGAGAGAACCGCAGATTTGGTGCAATGGTCAAGGCATAATGGCATATTTGGAGATACCCATAGAATTCCTGGTGTGGTAGATCATACTTGGTCTGCAGCTCAGCAAAAGGGCACAGTTTATGAGTCAGGGGGTCCACCAGGTTCCCAAAGTGGAAAAGATTCTGCGTTGTCCATGGAGAGGACATACAATGGGTGAGACTATCTGGCACCTTGGGGTTACAGGCAAAAGAGGTGAGCTGTCAGAGGTCAGCTTGTGTGGGTGTATCAGCTTGCGCCACGTCCGTGGAGCATGGTCATAGGGCCCAATATACGCTATGGGTCCACTTCTATGTTTGCACTCTATAATAAGTTGTTTGGGTGTACCGGAGCGAGCCAAAACTTTTCAATTTCCGTCCATTTGTTGTATGAGCGCAAGGTAAACCAAGAGGCTATTGCCCTCAGCTGGGCCGCTTGGTAATATTTAACAAGGTCTGGGTATGCCAGCCCTCCATCTGATCGCGCCACAATTGGTACCGAGCGAGGGATCCTGTGTCGTTTGTAGTTCCAAGTGTACTGGAGCAGATCTGTCTGCAGTTTTCTCAAATGGGCATAGGGCACCGGAAAGGGCAAGGTTTGAAACAGGTACAATATTTTCGGGAGGATTGTCATTTTTACCGTCACCACTCTCCCCAGGAGGGATATATTGTGTTTTTTCCACTGGAGGAGAAGGGCTCTAATGGAGCAAAAGAGGGGGGGGGAAGTTTTCCTAGTAAAGGGTGGTATATTTTGGGGTGATGTGAATCCCTAAATACTTCAGGGCGGTAGTTTTCCAGGTATAAGGGAAATTGACCCGTAGATGAGCTGCTTCCCCTTCTGAAATGTTGACCGGGAGTGCCTCCGATTTGGACGCGTTTATTTTGTACCCCGATAGGGCTCCGTATCGGTCAAGTTCCGCATGTAGGTTCGGAAGGAAAGTTCTAGGTTGGGTCAGTGTAAGGATTACGTTGTCAGCGAATAGTGAGAATTTAAACTCCCTATCTCTAACCATTATGCCCTTGATGTCCGGGTTCCCACGAATAGTGGCAGCCAGAGGTTCCACGCATAGCGCAAAATGCAAGGGGGATAGCGGGCATCCCTGCCTAGTGCCATTAGTCACTGGTAATGAGGAGGAAAGAGCAAAGGGGGTCTTAACTTGAGAGGAGGGGCATGAGTATAGATGTTGGATTGCCCGGAGGAAAGGGCCCCGGAACCCTACGTGGTGTAACATGGCGAACAGGAAGGACAATCCAAGGCGATCAAAGGCCTTCTCAGCGTCTAGGCTAAGTAGCAGGGACTGCAGGCCCTCCCTGTTCTCCACCTCCACCAGGTTGATTATTTTCCTGGTGTTGTCCCCCGCTTGGCGGAGTGGGACAAAGCAGACCTGATTCTTGTGGATAAGGGAGGGGAGGACAGTGTTCAGGCGGATGGAAAGTAATTTTGTGAAAAACTTTAGATCCAAATTTAAGAGGGCAATAGGCCTGTAGTTGGCACAAAGGGAGGGGTCCATACCTGGTTTAGGTATCACCGTAGTAAAGGAGCGCTGCATATCCCCGGGGACAGAAGTATTATGGAGAAAGGCATTAAACAGTTTACACATGTGAGGGAGAAAAAAGGGAGAAATGCTTTGTAATATTCATGGGGAAGCCATCTGGTCCCAGGGCTTTAAGGGAGGGTAGGGATTTAATGGTTAGTTCTAGTTCTTCTACTGAGATCGGTGCATTTAGGGAAACCAGGTCTGAGGGTTGTAGGCGGGAAACCCCACTCTGCTGTAAGTATTGACATATGCGCTGGGAGAGATCGGGAGAGGGGGGGGTTATTGGGAATGTCTGGGTTGTTGTAGAGGTGTGTGTAGAAGTCTGCAAAAGAGTGGGCTATCTCCCTAGGGTGGGACACCAGGCATTCCGAGCTGTTTTTTACTTGGTGTGGAGTCGAGGTTTGGGTGTTGTCCCGCAACGTCCTAGCTAGGTGTCAGGTCACCTGTGGCCAGATGACAGATGCACACCGTTGGGGGTCAGGAGTGCACCACAAGGTAGTGAACCCCATGACTGACTGCTGCGGATGGGATACTGGGTGGTTGTGGAAAGCGGGACCAGTGGAGCATAACAGGGATCCACAGGAAGCTAGAGCCAAGATTCCCCAGGGCGCGGAGTCTAATATCCAGCAGGTTTTCACCAGAGCCTCTAGTGGTGAGGATGTTACGCTGCAGCTTGGTCCAGGTCGTGGCCCCTAGAGTCCCCTAGCTCACGCTCTGTAGGGTTAGAAGGATAGAGGGGAAGCAGCAGCACAGGATACAAGAATAGTGAGGGGAAAGGCCAAGGTTAGGGCAGACAAGGATAAACAAAGGACAAGCCGAAGGTCAAGGTCACAAGCAGACAGGTATAATCGGGAACAAGCCAATATCGGTAACAGAGAGACAGACGTAGCACTCGGCAGGTAGGAACTCAAACACACAATGCTTAAACAAAAACGTTGATCAGCAAGGCAGACTTGCAGTGCACAGGTTAATATAGAGTTCTGTGATATGGCCTGGGTTGGAGCCAGACTGGGAGGAGAGATTATAAAAGCAGCCAGGTGAGGAGAGTCTGGCCTCTAAGGTGAACACATGAGGAGGAAGGTAAGCTGACAGAAAAACATTACTGCATATCCATGACACTAGGAGGGAGTGAGCCTTATTACCTTTGTCGTAGAACAACTGTCGCAATCTAACTAAGGCTTTCTCCGCTCGGCCTATCGCTAGGTCATCAAGAGTCGCACGGAGGGAAGAGATCTTTTTAAAGAGTGTCAAGGTGGGAGAGCTCTGCAGTCGATGTTCCAGGACCTTAAGCTCCCTTTCCGCCTGCAATTTCAGGGCTTGTGCATTTTTTTTCATAGCCACCGACAGGGCTAGGCATTTACCCCTTATCACTGCCTTATGGGCTTCCCACAGTGTAGAGGGAGTCCGGGGTGTTGTTTTCCTTAAAGTAATACTTTAAGGTGGATTCCATTTCGGATTTCGAGGGAAGGTGCTGGAGGAGGAACGTATTCAGATGCCAGTTATAGGGTCTGCAGATGGGGGTACCTAGTTCTATGGTCAACAGGACCGGAGTATGGTCAGACCAGGAGATCGGATGTATCTGCGCTGCACGGGTCAGACGTAGGGCAGAATTGTTGACAAAGAAATAATCTATCCGGGAATGTGTGCGGTGGGGGGCTGAGTAGAAGGTGTACTGTCGGTCGCCAGGGTGGAGAACCCGCCAGGCATCAAAAAGAGCGTAACGTCTAGAGAGCTGGCAGAATAGCCTTGAGTCTCTAAGCACTCGAGGCGGGGGTCCCTGGGGTTCACCACGTGGCGATCCGAGGTGGCAGATTGGGTCAGGTTAAAGTCCCCTCCACCACTAGCAACCCATGATCAGATCGGAATAGGCGGGCATATACCTTAGATAGGAACCCGAGCTGCTGGACATTTGGGGTGTAGACCGCACAGAAAGTGACCTCCTGGTCCTGCCAGAGACCCCGGAGGATAAGATAGTGGCCCAACGGGTCACTGTACTGGTGAGAGCTAACAAAGGGGGATCCCCGTTTAATAAGTATGGCCACTCCCGCCCGTTTATGGGGCCCTGAGGAGAGATAGATTTGAGGGTATTATTTAGAGGCAAACGCAAAGGAGCCCCCCTTGTCAAAATGTGTTTCCTGAACCATAATAACATCCGCCCCCGACTGCCTAAACTCCCTTAGTGCCAGATGCCTTTTTCTATTGGAATTCAAGCCGTGAACATTTAAAGATAGTATCTTAGCCATGGGGTTGGGTGAGGTGAGTGGGTAGGGTACTTATCTGATGTGGATGGAGGAGTTCCTGGTACCAAAGGTCGGGAGCGGGCACCCCGCAGTAGGAGATCCAGACAGGTTCTGTGATACCGCTTCAGAGCCAGACGATGACAAAGAGAAAAGAAAGGGATAACAAAAACAAGAAAAAGAAAAGTTAGTGTCAAGGAACATTGGTAACAATCTGCTAGCATTATTTCATGACCTATTAGGGCCCGCAGGCCCAGGTCGAGGCGGCTTCCCACGCGCTCCCCCAACCCAATATCAATGGGTGAGTCAGGGGGCACAGGGGAACCCTAGAACAGTCAAACAAAACAATAGGACCATAAGCAACAGTAGTCCATATTCCCAGAAATGGGGGGGAGACGGGGGTGGGGTACGGGAGGGCTCTCTCTAAAGTCTCGTCCGAGACTCGCCCCTAGTGCTAACTAAGAATTAAACTAGGGCAATAAAAAGGGGACTGAGTGTTGGGTAGTGGCCAGGGCAAAGTCACTGGCTGGAGTGGTGAGTCGGAGACTCTTCAGGTCTTTCGTTGTGGTGTGCGGCGACCATTCGGGGCGCCTCCGAGCCCTGATGCCGTTTAGGTGGAGGGACCTTCTGCCAGACTGTAGGTGGTGGGGGTGGCGTGGCCATCAGGTCCCAGTCAGGAAGCTGGGGTGCCCGGATTTTCAGGACATTACAAACAGCCGTCAAGTCCTCCAGGTATCTCAGCACGGCTGTTTTGCCCTGATGCTTGGCTGTGAGGCTAAACGGGAAACCCCAACGGTAGGGGATATTCTCCTCTTGTAGAGTGCACAACAATAGTTGTAGCAGTCTATGTTTTTGCAAGGTGATCCGTGACAGATCCGGATAAAGCTGAATTTGAACATCATCTAATGTCACTTTGCGGGCGAGACGGGCCTGTCTCATGATTTCCTCTTTCAAGGGGTAGGAACTTAGCTTGCAGATAATGTTTCGGGGTTTGGAGGTGGCCCCCTTATGGCGTAGGGCCCGATGAGCTCTGTCTATTTCAATAGGTTTAGTAGGGGGTTCACCCATCAAGTTGTTGAACAGGGACTGTAGCGTGGATTGTATTTCCTCGGGGCCCTTGGACACCGGGACCCCCCACACTCGGATGTTATTTCTACGTCCCCTGTTGTCCAGGTCCTCCAGGTGGCGCTGCATATCACTGAGCAAGGAGCGGTAGTCTGCACCCTGGATTTGGGTTCTATGGACTGCCAGCTTGGTTTCCTGAAGTTCCTCCTCTGCCATCTCCACCCTGTCAGCCAGGTGTTTAAGGCCCGATTGGGGGGCTTGAAACTCTGATCTGCAAGTGGATTTCACATCTGCAATTAGTTGTCTAAAGTCATCCTTGGTGGGCATTGCTTGTAAGTAGGAATGCCATTGAGGAGGCATGGATGGAAATGGTGCCAAGTCCAGTGGTAGTTGAGGGAGGGGAGGGTAAGGTGTAGGTTGTACATGAGCCTGCTGTGGGACACCTTGAGCTGAGGTAGCGGATGGCTGGTCCCAGGGCTTATTCCAGGCTTGGGCCTGTGCAGGCTGAGGGGCCCTCTCAGGAAGTCCTGGGGATGGAGAGGGGGCAGGAGAGCAGGTCATCTGAGCATACGAAGCAAAGATGGCTGCCTGGGGCTTGGGGAGGCAGGGTTCTCTTGGTCGGGACTGATGTTGCTGTTTGGGGGAGATAGGCACCTCCGCAGACCCCCCACTGGCGACCAGGTTTGTCCCAGGCCCAATGTTGCAAACGGGTGGTGCTGTGGGTGCTCCGAATCTTCCAAAGGAGGCTGGGGAGCTGTATCCTGCCCCATAGATGCCGGGGTCAGACGCGGTCTGCAGCAACTGTGGATAGGCCTCTGAGCATTGGGTATACTGCTGGGGGTGTCCCAATTCACCGGTGAGGCCTCAGAGGAGGGGGTGGGCCGGCTCGGGGAACTCACCACACCGGATCGCTGGGACTCGTCCTCGGTATGTAGTGGAGGATACTGTGATTCCCTGCGTGTCTGGAACTGTACAGGAACCAAAGAGGAGAGCTGCGCAGGAGACCTTATGGTGGCTGTGGAGGCATCCGGCGCCATCTTGTCTGTCCCGTCCGGCGGCATGTCGGACAGTGGAAAGAAGGTCCGGAGGTCCGAGAAAGAGCCCGGAGGGGGTTGAGACGATCCCCTGGCTTTCGTGGAGCGTGTCTTCCTGGAGCTGCCCATGTAGATGTGGTGGAAAGTGTGTTAAGGGCTGAGAGAGAGCTAGGAGGTTAAGCTGCCATCCAGGTCGACTTCTGGAAACGCCCCCAGTCTTTTTTTTCTAACAACCTCAACCTTCTCCTTTAACTTCACCTGGATGCCCAGACTTTGGAAACAGGACAGTGTTGAGTCATTGACTTGTATTAAAATATCCAATGCAATGCCAGCAGAGGCTGAAAATATTTAACATAACATATTGTAGCAAAGTGCCAGTATATACAGTAAAGTGGCAAATTGTTTTACCATTGTACCATACTTACAAGATCAGTACTTCTTCATGTGGGCTTTAGTAGGAAGTTCAGTCGTTGGCATTTCTTACAAAATGTAAAAACAAATCATCTTCCTTCTCTTCCTGACTTCTAGAAAGCCAGATAAAGTTAGCTTCCCATCAAAAGTTGTGAGTGGTCTTTGGTGCAGCCAAATGGACTAGTTCCATCTTTTCTGTGCTTATAAGTCCAGTACCTTCTTATAGGACTTTCTATGCTCAGCACCAATAATAAAAAGTCAACCCAATAGCTGAGGTCTATTTTTTCACCACAAGTCATTGTTATTAGGAAATTAGGAATTTAGTCAACCATTAATAATCTAAAACCAGACACAGATCTTTATCAATGAAATTGTTAGAACACTGCATGCCACATAAAACTGACTAAAAAGGTATTTATGCTTTTATCTACTGATCTGATTTCATATGCAGCTGATTCTCATCCTTGCATGATATTTACTAGCAGAAGACAAAACCCTTTTACTTTCCAAAATGCCTCAGGGAAAACACTTAACAAATAATGGGGGATCCCATGCCTTTGAGTTTGTAGCGTTAAATCTCTTACCATGTGTCTCCTTATTAGCTGAACTCATCAAGGATTGGACTGTGATATAATCAGCAGATTTTCTGTATATGCACAGTGGATATGTGCACAGTGCTATATAAAAGTCCCGTCCTCTTTGGCTTGAAAAATAAAAGTCCCGTCCCAATCAAAAGAATGCATACAGGATCTAGCGTCACCAGTAACCTGGCAACCAGTCCTGTCGGCCTATTACAGTAAAAGGCACCGGTTGTGCATGCGTAATGCAGCTGGCTGTCTCTCTTGGTAACAGAGGGCACTAATAGACGGGGCCACCAACACCGTGGCAACCCATGACGTCAGACCACTCTGATGTCACCAGTGGGGAAACACAGATTGGTTGCTGCTAGAGGAAAAGAGGGATAAGCCAAAGGGTGCACTAAGTGGGGAAAAGTTAAAGAAACAGAGCAGAGGGTAAAACTAGAAGGAAAGAAAGAAAGAAACAAGAAAAGGGAAACATCAAGGCCAAGAAAGAAGAGAAGAAATATGTAGGTACAAAATGAAAAGGAGACTTTTGGAGCAAATAACCATACAGAAGAAAGAGGAAGAAAGGATACATCAGAATAAGCATAAACATAAGCAGGAATGTAAAAACTAAAAACAGGTGGGAGTTCGAGATATAATTATCTTTATCTTTCAATGACTCCATATCTATTACTAGAGGTAAAACCAAAATCTGTCATTATATTAAATAAAAAGTTAAAAAAAACAACAGGGTTTTCCTTATTGAGTAGTTATACAAAGCAGATTAACCCAAAAATCAAAGAGTAACAGACTGGAGAAGTGAAAATTCTGGAAAGAAAAATGCTACTATACTGTAGAACAGAGCTGAAAATATGGAGAAGCAGAAGCTTGCTTGCCTCTCAATCTGAGAACAGCTATCCTTAGCACACCAAGGGGTGTTTATTGCTAAGTCTACACCTTTTGTGATCAGTTATCACGCTTTAATGGAGACAAATCCTTTGAGTCACTTACTACTCTTGGTTACTAGATGCTCATTTTGGTTTGAATCACTTTAAATATTATCATTCTTTAATCTCAACATCTACCGCAGATTAATTCTCTGTTCTATATTTCAACACAATGAAAGGTCGATAATCCTTATGGTGAAAATGATGGCTATTTATATTCTAATATCTACATTACATTAACCTCTAAATGTTATTTCTAGGTTTATTCATTAACCACAAGACAGAATAAACAGAAATAGGTTTCCTCAAGGAACTTGGTAAATATATTAAGACAATCAGGGAAACGATGATATTAAAAGGGCAAGTGAATAACATTTAAAAATTTCAAAGACAGCATTAAGTATTCAAACAAAAGCATGTATTCAACAGAAATGATTGCTTCAGACCTATTTAGAAAATAAGTTTAATTTTTTTCATTGCACAAGATCATGAACTCATTGAACTGTGATCCCAGTAAAGTTACAGTATAACATGCTTCTTTAAAGCCTCTGTGCAACCAAAATAAAAACACATATATACCGGGATGATGCTTGCACCTACAGGCATCATCCCGGTATCAATCTTTTCAGCCGGTAAATGCCAGTAATGCAGAAGTGAACCGGGTGGCTAATTAGCCACTCGATCACTTCTGCGGGTGGTTCACTGCTCAGTGGTGAATAGTATAACATACCACCCATGCATGCCCCTCTTCTTCACTAGGAAACCACTGAGGAGATATATTGATGATCTTCTGATTGTAAATAGACCAGTTTTTTTTTGTTTACAAACTTTTTTATTGAGTACAAAAGGTGGTACAAAACCGACTTGACATAAGTACAGAAAAAATTATAGAAAGTCATTTTGCATATATGGACAATATAACATATATAGGTAGCAGTAATGTATTTTGGTTAATAAGTAAACTGAAGACAGACATTATGTAAATAGACCAGTTTTAAAGGATTTCCAAATCACTGCACTACTTTAACCCCCTTACAGCCACCTAACACATACAGAATGTGTGGCGGCACAAGGGTGGACTTTAACACCCATATGCTACACATATGCATCTCTGGGCAGTTACTGAATGCTCTTAGCACAAAGACCGATCTGTGGCAGACAGTTCTTGGTCTGGGCTACAGATTGGTAGCAGGCGAGGCTAGCTTCTGATTATGTGACCACTGTGACAGTGACCACATGCTTACCGATCCTTGCATAGATCATCCGATCACAGGGGAATAAAATGTGTGAGTACTCCTCGGGCACCCAAGAACTAGTGATACTGTTTTATGCATAATGCTGTACTATATACAGTGCCTTGCAAAAGTATTCACCCCCCTTGGCATTTTTCGTGTTTTGTTGTCTCACAACCTGGAATTAACATGGATTGTTTGAGGATTTGCATCATTTAATTTACAGAACATGCCCACAACTTTGAAGATGTTTTTCTTTTTTATTGTGAAGCAAACAACAAATAGGACAAAATAACAGAAAAAGTCAATGTGCATATCTATTTATCCCCCTAAAGTCAATACTTTGTAGAGCCACCTTTTGCGGCTATCACAGCTCCAAGCCGCTTTGAATAAGTCTCTATGAGCTTGCCACATCTTACCACAGGGATTTTTCCCATTCCTTCTTGCAAAACTGTTCCAGCTCCTTCAAGTTGGATGGTTTGTGCTTGTGAACAGCAATCTTTAAGTCTGACCACAGATTTTCCATTGGATTGAGGTCTGGGCTTTGACTAAGACATTCCAACACATATACATGTTTCCCCTTAAACCACTCAAGTGTTGCTTTAGTAGTGTGTTTGGGGCCATTGTCCTGCTGGAAGGTGAACCTCCATCCTAGCCTCAAATCACACACAGAGTGGTACAGGTTTTGCTCAAGAATATCCCTGTATTTAGCACTATCCATCTTTTCCTCAACTCTGACCAGTTTCCCAGTCCCGACTGCTGTTCTTTGGGTGATGTGATGTTTTGGGTTTGTACCAGACATAGTGTTTTCTTTGATGGCCAAAAAGTTAAATTTTAGTCTCATCAGACCAGAGCACCTTCCTCCATACATTTTGGGAGTCTCCCACATGCCTTTTCGCAAACTCAAAACGTGCCATTTTGTTTTTTGCTAAAAGTAATGACTTTCTTCTGGCCACTCTGCCATAAAGCCCAACTCTATGGAGGGTACGGCTTATTGTCGTACTATGTACAGATACTCCAGTCTCTGCTGTGGAACTCTGCTGCTCCTCCAGGGTTACCTTAGGTCTCTGTGCTGCCTCTCTGATTAATGCCCTTCTTGCCCGGTCCGTGAGTTTTGGTGTGCAGCTGTTTCTTGGCAGGTTTGCTGTTGTGCCATGTTCTTTCCATTTGGTTATGATAGATTTGATGGTGCTCCTAGGGATCATCATAGATTTAGATTTTTTTTTATAACCTAACCCTGACTTGTACTTCTCAACAACATTGTCCCTTACTTATTTGGAGAGTTCCTTGGTCTTCATTGCAGTGTTTGGTTAGTGGTGCCTCTTGCTTAGGTGTTGCAGCCTCTGGGGTCTTTCAAAAAGGTGTGTATATGTAATGACAGATCACGTGACACTTAGATTGCACACAGATGGACATCATTTTATTAATTATGTGACTTCTGAAGGTTATTGGTTGCACCAGAGCTTTTTATGGGCTTCATAGCAAAGGGGGTGAATACATACACACATGCCAATTATCATTTTTTTATTTCTGAAAAATAGTTTTATGTATATATTTTTTTAATTTTACTTCACCAACTTAGACTACTCTGTTCTGATCCATCACATATAATTCAGATTAAAAAAACATTGAACTAAAGGCTGTAATGTAACAAAATAGGTAAAAAGCCAAGGGGGGTAAATAATTTTGCAAGGCACTGTAGCGTTATAAGGACACATAACATTGATCATTGATTGATTGGTTGGGAATGGTTAGTGTTTTAAGGATCAGTTAGCCCTCAGCCCTTTATATTTATAGATAAAATACACACACTCACAGGCCACCTTATTAGGTACACTTTGGTAGTAGCGGGTTGGACCCCCTTTTGCCTTCAGAGCGGCCTTATTTCTTTGGGGCATAGATTTAACAGACAGATTGTTGGAAACATTCCTCAGAGGTTTTGGTGCATAGTGACATGATAGCATCACGCAGTTGCTGCAGATTTGTTGGCTGCACATCCATGATGCAAATCTCCCTTTCCACCACATTCTAAAGGTGCTCTATTGGATTTATATCTGGTGACTGTGGAGGCCATTGGAGTACAGTGACCTCATTGTCATGTTCAAGAAACTAGTTTGAGATGATTTGGTCTTTGTGACATGGTGCATTATCCTGCTGGAATTAGCCATCAGAGGATCGGGACACTGTAGTCATAAAGCGATGGACATGGTCAGCAACAATACTCAGGTAGGCTGTGGCCCGTGGCATTTAAATGATGCTCAATTGGTACTAAGGGGCCAAAAGTGTGCAGAGAATATATCCCCCCACACCATTTAACCACCACCACCAGCCTATTCGATCACTTCAATACTGGACACTTTCACCCCCTTCCTGCCCAGGCCAATTTTCAGCTTTCAGCACTGTCGTACTTTGAATGACAATTGCATGGTCATGCAACACTGTATCCATATGAAGTTTTTATAATTTTTTCACACAAATGGAGCTTTTATTTGGTGGTATTTAACCACACATATACTGTGGCAGTCACTCTGTGGCAGATCATGTACCTTGTACGTGATCTGACACTTCAAGGTCTGGGTCGCGTGTGCACCACCAATTATACACAGTGGGAGCCCAGCAGCGGGTACCACGGACTCAATGTCCCCCAGCACCCACCGATTACACAGGACACAGGCAGAATGAAAATCTGCTATTGTAAACAAGGCAGATTGTTGTTCTGTCAGAAAAGAAGGCATTGATCCGTGTTTCTGAAAAGCAGGGACAAATATTTATGCCTTCCCCTAGTCAAAGCACCTCCCCCACAGTGCGTAAGCACAACCCAGGTACACAGTTAACCCTTTGATCACTCCTAATGTTATCCCCTTCCCAATCAGTGTCATTAGTACAGTGACAGTGCAGATTTTTTAGCACTGATGACCGTATTAGTGTCACTGGTCCCTAAAAAAGTGTCAAAAGTGTCAGTTTGGTGTCCGATTTGTCCGCCGCAATATCGAAGTCCCGCTATACGTCTCTGATTACTGCCATTATCAGTAAAAAAAAAAATACAAAAAATAAATAAAAATATCCCATAGTTTGTAGACACTAGAACTTTTGCCTAAACCAATCAATATACGCTTATTGGGATTTTTTTACCAAAAATTTGTAGTAAAATCTATATTGGCCTAAATTTATGAAGAAATTGGTTTTTTTTTTATTGGGTATGTTTTATAGCAGAAAGTAAAAAATATATTTTTATTTTTTATTTTTTCAAAATTGTCAGACTTTCTTGGTATATAGCGCAAAAAATCAAAACCGCTCAGGTGATCAAATACCACCAAAAGAAAGCTCTAGTTGTGGGAAAAAAAGGACAAAGATTTTATGTGAGTACAGTGTCGCACGACCGCGTAATTGTTAGTTAAACTAATGCAGTAAACCTTCCAGAGAGAACTGTCCAGAAAATGTGAAATTCATGTTCCTCATTGACATATTGTGTGATAAGTGAAATCTGACATCCCTCTCCTGCATGGAACTATCTAATACTGTAGATTTGAAAGACAATGGATCATTGCTACTTAGGGTGATCACACTTCCAAACTACCATTCAGGGACAACCTCCCTTCCCAAAAATCAGCTTGTGCTGTAACGAATCACAGCACAGTGATTGAACACAAGAGGTGGGATTTATGATTTCTCCAATCACAAGCAGGGGGCGGGGATTGTGCTCCTCCAGGCATTCCTGGCCAGGACAAGTACTGTCAGTGAGTAAAGTGGTGATGTGGCGGCCTTTTTTGGGGGCATCAGATTGGCCCGGGGGGGGGGGTGGCTGTGTCAGTTTCATTCCGGGACACTGTATTGTCCTGGAATGAATGTGCCCGGGACAGACCTGCAAAATGCGGGACTGTCCTGGGCAATCCGGGACATGTGGTCACCCTATTGCTACTGTGCTTTTTCATTCTTTCTATGATGGTCCTACTAATTAACTGCAAGTTCAAAGTCATTACATGTATTAATAAACCTTATATAATTTATCATTTCTGTGCTGTTAAATCAAATATTGCCTCTGCAACTTTTTTACACTATCCTCTTTTATTTTTCAAACAACAAAGCACTAGAAGTGGGTTTAACGTAAAGTTGTACGTATAGAGTTTGTTGATCATGTTATCTGAAAGCTAGAAGATTTAAAAGCAAGTGGTAAATGCGAGGTTCTTGGGTCTATGTAATATTTGTATTTGTTGTGTAAAGTATGGTTGACAGGCTTAGATCCAGATATGAGAAATTCCCCTGACATTATCATCCCCTCATTGCTCCAACTCTTCCTGCCTCTCTGAGTTAGGTGATTACAAAAATAACATCAACACGCAGAGGCGGCTCTCTAATTAGGCAAAATAAGCAAATTAGGCGGTCGCCTAAGGCCTTGTGCTTACAGAGGCTTTGCGGCCAGAGTGTCACCTGGTTGGTGTCCCTGGGTGGGACTGGCTGTAGGGAGCTGCCGTCCCCCAAGCTCCCCTTTCGCCTACTGTGTACTGCTGCTTAAACACACTGTCCGGCCCAGCACACACTCTGCCAATCAGAGGTTACATCACAACAGTGCTCTGCAGCCCTCTATCCGATGAGGGAGCTGCTCACATCTCCTTCCTCATCCACCACATGTGCCTGGCTCTCTGTACAGTGTATGCAGCGAGTGCTCAGAGGAGCATGAAGATGCCGGGAGGAGACCAGAGATGACACATGTGGTGTGCCTAGGACTGCACACAGGTGAGCTGTGCCATTGCTGCTCATTATTATAGTGGCTCTGTACAGCATTGTCTATGGAACCTGTATTATAGTGTGTGCTGAGGGCAGACTCAATCTGTATTAGGACACACCTGAAGTGTGGATATGGTGTGGGCACTTCAAGTTACTGCTCTCTCATCTATTATCTATGTGGGCATGAAGAGTTATGTACAGCTTGGGACCCCCACCACACCATTTACTTGCCAGAGTGCGAAAAAAAAATGTGCAAGCTCCAGCTCATTTTAAGAGTTTCTGCAGGGCAAAGACCTCTCTACTTGCCCCCACAAAAAGAAAGGCAATTATAAGCACAATGTGAGAGTTATGTCCACACAGTTTCTGACCATCTCTTGTATCATGTCCACACAGTCTCTGACCACCTCTTGTATCATGGCCGCACAGTCTCTAACCATCTCTTGTATCATGTCCGCACAGTCTCTGGCCATCTCATGTATCATGTCTGCAGTCTCTGACCATCTCTTGTATCATGTCCGAACAGTCTTCAACCATCTCCTGTATCATGTTTGCACAGTCTCTGATCATCCCTTGTATCATGTCTGCACAGTCTCTGACCATCTCCTGTATCATGTCTGTACAGTCTCTGACAATCTCTTGTATCATGTCTGACTCTGCACAGTCTCTGACCATCTCCTGTATCATGTCTGCACACTCTCTGATCATCCCTTGTATCATGTCTGCACAGTCTCTGACCATCTGGAGCCCAGAGAGGACCATCTGACTGAGCCCTGTATGGTGCACCTGAGAGGCCTCTGCAAAGCCAGTCTGAAGAGGGATCAGTGATGTAAGGGGAGAGTGAATACAGTAAGGTAAGGGAGTACTGATATAAAAGGTTCCCCCTTATATCAGTAACCCCCTTTACCTTAGTGCATTAACTCTGCAGAATGTGGTCTGTGGTCACCAGAGCCCCCCATTTCATAGTTCCCATTGGAACTCTGCAGACTCTGATGTAATGGGGAACTCTGTGCTGGCTGCGTTATTTTACCCTGACCTTCATGTAAATGGGGAAATATGTTTTTTGACTTTTGCTGCTAGTTGCAGCCGCACACATTTTATCTATATTTGTGCATGTGTAATGTATATATATATATATATATATATACACACACACACATACATACATACATACATATAGTACATATACAGTTGTGCTCATAAGTTTATATACCCTGGCAGAATTTATGATTTCTTGGCCATTTTTCAGAGAATATGAATGATAACACAGAAACTTTTCTTTCTCTCATGGTTAGTGTTTGGCTGAAGCCATTTATTATCAATCAACTGTGTTTACTCTTTTTAAATCATAATGGCAACAGAAACTACCCAAATGACCCTGATCAAAAGTTTACATACACCAGTTCTTAATACTGTGTTTTGCCCCCTTGAACATCAATGACAGCTTAAAGTCTTTTGTGGTATTTGTGGATGAGGCTCTTTATCTTCTCAGATGGTAAAGCTGCCCATTCCTCTTGGCAAAAAGCCTCCAGTTCCTGTAAATACTTGGGCTGTCTTGCATGAACTGCACGTTTTGAGATCTCCCCAGAGTGGTCAATGATATTGAGGTCAGGAGACTGAGATGGCCACTCCATAACCTTCAAATTATTCTGCTGTAGGCAATGACGGGTCGACTTGGCCTTGTGTTTTGGATCATTGTCATGTTGGAATGTCCAAGTACGTTCCATGCGCAGCTTCCTGGCTGATGAATGCAAATATTTTTCCAGTATTTTTTGATAACATACTGCATTCATCTTGCCAACAATTTTGACCAAATTTCCTGTGCCTTTGTAGCTCACACATCCCCAAAACATCAGTGATCAACCTTTGTGTTTCAAGCCTCGTACACACGACCGAGTTTCTCGTCCAAAACCGGCAAGAAATGTGCCGCGAGAGCTTTTTTGTCGAGAAAAACGTTCGTGTGTATGGTTTTACGACGAGAAAATTCCCGAGAATCTCGACGAGAAAATAGAGAACCTGCTCTCTATTTTCTCGTCAGGATTCCAGATTTCCGCGTCGTGTTTCTCGTCGGGCTGTTTTGTGACGAGAAAATGGTTCGTGTGTATGCTTTTACGACTCTTCCAAAAGCGCGCATGCTCACAAGCAACTATGAGACGGGAGCGCATCTTCTGGTAAAACAAGCCTTTGTAATGGAGAGAGCACATTCGTCACGCTCAAAAATATTGCATTGTTTAAATGTTCTGCATTGAAATCTTCGTTAGAATGTTACATTAATCAAAACGAGTGACCTTCTTTTGCTGCTGATATTCACACAGAGTTATGACTTTTTTTTTAACCTTTTTCATGCTGCTCTTAAGAAGATTTATGTGTATTATATCGTGCAAGTTTTTAGGAATAATTTAAATGGTAATATTTTTAAAAATGATGTTAATTATAATTTTGCAATGTTTTGGTAGTGATCTCCCATTTAATTTTGGACTCTATATTAGTTAAATTTCTCACCATGTTTTTTTGATAATCAGATTTAGTTATTCTTTTGGGGGGTTGTTATCTGTCCCTTTTTTTGTCAGTCAAATGTATCTGCTTACTCCAAAGCTAGATTTTTAATTTTTACAAATACACATAGTCAAGTATGAACGTAAACAAAAATCACATTTATTCATGTTTAAAAATGAAATAAAGAGAAGGCAGCGCTGGAGAACCTGCTGCCATTTGTGCATCCCAGGGACCCCAGAGCACACAGCAACCCTGTGTGGACACTAAAATTGGGAGCTTGAGAAGGCCAACATTTCTGAACACAATCTGATGCTGGCCTCCCAGAGGTCAGGAACAGCAGCAGGTGAGATATATGTCCCAAGTCTGTGGTACTACAACAGGCTGCCTTCTGTCCGACCACAATGAAGCAAGGCCATCACTTCCTCTTCTTCCTGGCAACCTTCCCTGCAATCTTCCCTGAAGCCTTCCCTGCAGCCTTCCTTCTTCGTTTGGCTGGAGGCTGGCCCACTGGAGGGGTACTCCTGTCAGGAGGAGGAGGAGGAGATGTAGCAGAAGGGGGTGGGGCAGAAGAAGAAGGTGGAGATGTAGCAGAAGGGGGTGGGGCAGAAGAAGAAGGTGGAGGTGTAGCAGAAGGGGGTGGAGCAGAAGAAGAAGGTGGAGGTGTAGCAGAAGGGGGTGGGGCAGAAGAAGAAGGTGGAGGTGGAGCAGAAGGGGGTGGGGCAGAAGAAGAAGGTGGAGGTGTAGCAGAAGGGAGTGGGGCAGAAGAAGAAGGGGGAGGTGTAGCAGAAGGGGGTGGGGCAGAAGAAGAAGGGGGAGGTGTAGCAGAAGGGGGTGGGGCAGAAGAAGAAGGTTGAGGTGTAGCAGAAGGGGGTGGGGCAGAAGAAGAAGGGGGAGGTGGAGGTTGAGGTTGGGTCAGTTGTGCCACCTCACATATGGCGGTATTGGGGGTAATTTTCTCCATCACCCCCTTGTTGAGCAAGGTGATGAGCAGGGGCTCGCATAGGAGGCGTTGCTCCATGATCATCACCTTGAACTTAGCCTCCACTAGGCCGGCAATGGCCTCTTCAGGGGATGTGGGCTCCTGGAGGGTGGCATGGGCCTCACGAATAAGGGCCATTGCTGCCTCACTCGTGCTCCTGTCCCTCCTGCCTCTTTTGTGAAGCCGGATGGGAGGCACCTGGGATCTGGTGCTTCTCCTTTGCCCTGCCACCTCCTGTCTGCCACTGGGCCCTGCTACCTCCTGGCTGCCACTGGGCCCTGCCACCTCCTGGCTGCCACTGGGCCCTTCCTCCTCCTGCCTGACAGTTTCCAGACCCTCCTCCTGGCTGATTTCATCCTGTGTATGAAAAAGGGACATAGTTTAATATGTTGGTTTAATCTTTGCATCAAACTTTGTAATCCTGATTGAAGCAATTAGAATGTAAATCCATAAATCCTTGCTTTAAATTTACCACTACATCAGATTGACTATTTAGCACCCAATTAAGTGCAGAATAGTGTTTACAGATCTTGATTTCACTTGTGCAATCCAAAATAGTTTATGTTTGTCATCTTGACATATTTGTCAAACATTAAGTTTATCCCAATACATTTTCGAAAAATACTATACCTGGCTCCAGATGGCCAAATCAGGATCATCCAGGATGGCTGCCTCCTCTTGCTCCAGAGAAGGCTCAGGTTGGCTGCAGGGAAGTCTGGGGGGAAGAGTGGAGAGTGATGGCCTTGTCTCAATGTGGTCATCCAGGAAGGACATCCTGTTGTAGTACCACAAAATCGGGACATACACATCATCTGCTGCTGCTCCTGACCTCTGAGAAGCCAGCACCTTAGAGCGTTCAGTCCTGTAGGTACCTCTCAAGCTCCCAATTTTAGTGTCCACTTGTTTTGCTGTGGCTGTGGGCACCTTGGTCTGCACAAATGGGAGCAGCTTCTCCAGCGCTGCTTTTCTCACCCCTCTTTTTTTGTGGATGGGGTTTTTCGTCTCCCACAGAGCCGGCAGCTCCCTTACCCGGTCAATAAATTCCGCCAGGAAATCCTTGTCGCTTATAAAGACATTCATATTGTATCTGCAAGTTAAATAAATTATATATAACTAATGTGAGGCAAACAGTCTAACCTCCTTAACATGCTAGTCACCATATATATCCTCCAACATTCTCAAGACAGTATAGGCCAACAATTTGTACAAGTCACAAAATCACATACCTTCGTTCGCACGTCCGTCACTTGAACTCCTCTCTCCGCACACCGAACGTACTATAGTCACATGTATGTTTGCTATATACACACCACGCATGCGTCAAAATACGAACACGTCGCTCCGCACACGTCGCCCGCCCCTGACGTTCTAACTAACATCTTTTCCCCGCCCCTTCTCTTTCGGCACGCAGACAGATATGGCGGAGTTACAGCAGGTGTCTGATAATTCCGCAACTAACGAGGAGGAGACAAGCCCGGAGACCGAGGAAACGTCACGATCAAGGAGGAGATTCAAGGCATCGAATATGTCTTTTGCGGAGATGGTGGAGATGGTGGACATCTTGCTCAAGGCTGATTATGATGCCAAGCATGGGCCGTATAGCAAACCAAATAGAAGGAAGGCCAAAATCCTCACTAAAGTCGTGAAGAGTCTGAAGGCGAATTTCGGGGTGAAACGCTCAAATGAGCAGCTCAGAAAGAGGTGGTCAGACCTCAAACTGAGGGAGCCAGAGCAGTTGAGGAGCATAAAGAGAATGCTCGCTAAAAGTAAGTAAAATGTAGACTTTTCTGATATTAATCTTTTTCTAAACTGACATGTTGCTCTTTATTTTGGTTTCTCATATTGGACTCGCTTCCAAAATGTAATATTTTGAACTTGGTTGGGCACAGTAATCGTTCGTTACGTTACCGACACTTCGTTCGGCCACTATCCGCGGTTTTGGCTTATTTTAGAGCCACAAAAGTAATTATACATATGCCATTTTTGCTCCAAAATTGTGGCGTATTTTTTGGTCTAGATGATGTGTTTGTAAAGAGAATGAAATGCATACTTTTATCAGTGTAAAGGAGAGGACACACAGCAGCTGCTTCCACATCTGTACTTTGGAGCACTATAGTGTGGGCCACCAGACCCGCCTTTTTTGGGTGTCCCACACAGGTGCATCATAGAATTTTTGTGGTGCCTCCATGTCAAATAAATTACATCCAAAGGTGAATAATAAGCATATTCTTGGTCATAAAGAATGCATTCTTCTTTAAATTCCGCCCAAACACACACTTGTACCACACTTCCAATCAATTTAGCCTGTTTTTATTTTAACATTGAGATTTACAGTATGATAAATTGACCTTTTGTTTGCTTCTCATAGGGGAGAGAAGACTGGGAGGAGGACACTCCAGGGAGCACATGCACCCCACAACTTCCAAGCAACCCCAAACTCCCAAAGACCCACAACCGAAAGATGTGCAGGAAGTTGAGGTGGAGGAAGGAGAAGTGCAGGAAGGAGAGGTTGATGACGTTGTGGATCTGGTCACCACAACAGGTCAGTATCTGTCACCACAGCTTCAGGTAAGAGATGTAGGCCTGCAGAGTTATAATACCTTTTTGTTTTTTGTTTTTAGGGGATATAAATGTTGTGAAGGATAGTACACGGTTCTCTGCTGACAGTGCCCTCCGCCTCATCCAGCAAGTGATGGAATGTAGCACGGAACTGGACCTAATTAAACAAAGAATCCATGTGATGGAACAAACATTTAAAGACATTCTCGATGTTTTGGGGAGAATTCAATAAGCCATCCAAACACATTTGTTTTTACATGTTTGTTTTTGCAACTATTCGAATTTTTTTGACAATCAAACCAGCCAAAAATTGAATCTGCACACAGTGTGTCAACATGTGCTATCTGCCATCAGGGGATATCCATGTACGTCTTTTGTGGGTGCAACCCCTTCCTCGTATCTAAAGTCGGTGAACTGAGGAAGGGGTTGCACCCCCAAAACACGTCCATTGATCACCCCTGATGGCAGATAGCACATGTTGACAATAGGGATCAGGATTGTAAACTTCATAGATGTCAAAAATCCCAAATGTGTGCATATTCAATTTTTGGCTGGGCAAGGGGTGGCAGGACCCCATATTAGGACACATAGAGACATAGTTTGTGTAAGTGAATGTCTCAGATTGCTCAGAGGTATCCAATGTTGTAATTTTTGGAATGCAACTGTTATTTTTGTATTTTCATAAGCAAAAAATTGCTGGGTTGGGGCCAGGCCAACCCAAAAAACCAGAAAAAACTAAAAATGGTGAGAATGTGCACAGAGTAAAATATTTGACCACAAACAACGTGTAGCTTCTTTTTATAATACCCTCTAAGCTTATTTGGTTATTTTGTAAAGTTACATAGTGAAATGGTTGTTATTTACTAAAGTAAAATACACTTGGCACTACAAATGCACAAAGACAAACTAGGAGACAGGAAAGAACAAATAATTAAAGGTTTAAACAAGCTTTTTATTGGGATCCTTAGACATAGTCTGGCATAGGAATTGCCCCCCTACCCGTGAAATACTCCATGTATTTGTCCCGAACCTCACGGGCATTTTGGGAGGGCAAGCCAGGACGGGCAGATTCCAGGCCCGGCAGGGGATTTGCAGGGGAAAGTCCAGCCTCTGGCAAAACTGAGGCCATATAGGAATTTGATTTCTGGCTCAGAAAGTTGTGTAGCACACAGCAGCATAATACGACATAGTTTATTTTGTAGTCCGCCAAGTGTATTGAAGTCATAAAAAGGCGGAACCGGCTGGCCATTATGCCAAAGGCATTTTCGACAACTCTTCGGCCCCTGGCCAGCCGGTAATTGAACACCCTCTTCTCTGGGTTCAGGGTCCTCTGTGGAAATGGCCTCATAAGATGCCGTCCGAGTCCGAAGGCTTCATCAGCCAAGAAAACAAAGGGGAGTCCTTCAATAATCCCTGCATCCGGTGGCAATGCAAGGTCGTCACTCTGGAGACGGAGGGCAAACTCCGTCTGGATGAAGGATCCCCCATCGGACATCCGGCCATTTTTCCCTACATCAACATAGAGGAATTCATACCGTGCTGACACCACCGCCATCAGCACAATGCTATGAAACCCCTTGTAATTGTAGTAGTAGGACCCAGAACGGGGGTGGCGGCACGATGCGGACGTGCTTCCCGTCTATGGCACCACCACAGTTGGGGAAGTCCCACCGCGTGCCAAACTCCGATGCCACAGTCTGCCATTCCTGTGGCGTGGAAGGAAGCTGTGGAGTGAAACAAGATGAAATAATATTAGAATACCAAAGTCAGACATTACAAGGAAATTTGATTAAAAAAAAATCAAGGCCAACATCAATCAAATTCTACGTTTATTAAGGTGTTTAAAATAAGTATAAGGGAAGGCTCATTTATCAGATTCATCACCCCCTCTGATGGGCCATTACTAAATTATTTTGGGGGGGGGGAATGTGTTTGGCCACAGGATAGCATTGCAGTGGCGGTGCGTCCAGAGTGGGCGCTGGAGCACTGCCCCCTCTCTCCTGTGCCCATCACTCAGAACAATACATAGGTTCATGCGTTGCATGAACCTATGTATTGTCTATGCCGCCCACTATTCAGGTGGATGGCCTCTTGTTTAGCGACCGACATATGAATAATTGTGGCATTTAGGGGGTTCAAATTGCATAGCAGAAACAGGTAGTAAAATAGTCTTGCACATTACAACCTGAGGGATGTAATTGGCTTCCTAAAAGTAAAATAGGGGACGCAGGGGGGGGGGGCATTCCTTGGGGAAACACTGGCAGGCTGCTCTGCCAATCATGTTCACCAAGTCTGTTTAATGGTAACATGATTGGCTGATGCAACATCAAGGGAAGGAGAAGACATCAAGGACAGAAGAAGGATGGCGCTGACCACAAGAAGGTAAGTGCGGGGCTGGGGGGAAAATGGCTGCATTGGAGGGAACAAAATGGCTGCATTGGAGGGAACAAAATGGCTGCATTGGAGGGAACAAAATGGCTGCATTAGAGGGGACAACTGGGGGCGTTTAATAGGCACCTGAGCAAAAAAGGAGGAAGTTTAGTTCATAAATTGGGGTGGGACCCCCAAACATTTGGAGCAACAGGCGCCCCTGCTGGAAAAGTTAGTGAAGGGAAATATTTATGGAGGAGAAAAAAGGGGCAATCTAAAGCTTCCAGCATGCATGGGGACAAAGGGGACATTCTCAGCATATTACAATCATGGTAATTAGGGAAGGATGAAAGAAATACAATACATTAGCATACATGTAATACATAAAATGTGATGTTAATGGAGAAAACTTACCCTAATATAGTCCTCCTGCAGGACTTGTATAATAGCAGAACAGGTGTCTGGGATTATGAGGCCCAGAGCCTGGGGGGAGATGCCTGTGGTGAACTTCAAGTCCTGAAGACTTCTCCCTGTCGCCAGGTAACGTAAGGTGGCGATGAGCCTCTGCTCAGCACTGATGGCTTCCCGCATAACGGTGTCCTGCCTGGTAATATAGGGGGACACCAAAGCCAACAGTTTCTGAAAAACGGGGTCAGACATCCGCAGAAAATTCCTGTAGTCCTCAGGATTATTCTCGACGATCTCCCGCAGCAGAGGCATATGGCAGAATTGGTCCCGCTGGAGCAACCAATTCTTGGTCCATGAACTCCTCCTCACACCATTCATGGACTGGTCTTGGTCCAAAACAAGCAGACCAACACCAAGCGCACGCACAGCACGAACTCGACGACGAGAACGTCCAGGCGACATGGCTAATAAGAAACGGTCGTCTTATCAGAACGTACAGAACAGAACGCACTTTAGAACAGCAAGGCCTATGAATAACGAACTGAAAAACAGAAACGAACAGGCAAGAACGCACTGTAAAACAGATACGACCTGCCTAAAGCGCGAATCGTCTCTTCCCAAACTTTTACTTCACACGCGGTAACACGAGATCAGCAAAAGCAGCCCAAGGGGTGGCGCCAAGAAAAAAGATCTTCCCCTTTATAGTGCCGTCGTACGTGCTGGACGTGAGCACGGAGAACAACGAGGAAATTGGGAAATGTCAGTGTGTACGCATAGAAAGCTTGACGAGAAAATTGACAAGCTTAACAAAAATCTCGTCGAAAAAAACGACGTGTTTTTTACGACGAGAAACTCGGTCGTGTGTACGAGGCCTCACAGTAGAAATGTAGTGTTTATGGTTGTGGCCAAAAAGCTACATTTTGGTCTCCTCATTTCAAATGACTTTGTGGCAGAAGGTTTGAGGCTTGTCTCTGTGCTCTTTGGCGTATTGTAAGGAGGATACTTTGTGGCATTTGCGTAGTAATGGCTTTCTTCTGGCGACTCGACCATGCAGCCTATCTTTCTTCAAGTGCCTCCTTATTGTGCATCTTGAAACAGCCACACCACATGTTTTCAGAGAGTCCTGTATTTCACCTGAAGTTATTTGTGGGTTTTTCTTTGCATCCCGAACAATTTTCCTGGCAGTTGTGGCTGAAATTTTAGTTGGTCTACCTGACCGTGGTTTGGTTTCAACAGAACCCCTCATTTTCCACTTCTTGATTAGAGTTAGAATACTGCTAATTGGCATTCTTAATTCTTCGGATATCTTTTTATATCCCTTCCCTGTTTTATACAGTTCAACTACCTTTTACCGCAGATCCTTTGACAATTCTTTTGCTTTCCCCATGACTCAGAATCCAGAAACGTCAGTGCAGCACTGGATGAAAGATGCAAGGGTCTGTCAGGAGTCCAGAAACTCATTGACCTTTATACACCCACATTAATTACAAGCAAACAGATCACAGATGAGGATGGTTACCTTTAATATCCATTCAAACCCCTTTGTGCCAGCTTGTGTGCATGTTATCAGGCCAAAATCACCAGGGTATGTAAACTTTTGATCAGGGTCATTTGGGTAGTTTCTGTTGCCATTATGATTTAAAAAGAGTAAACACAGTTGATTGATAATAAATGGGTTCAGCAAAACACTAACCATGAGTGAAAGAAATGTTTTTGTGTTATCATTCATATTCTCTGAAAAATGGCCAAGAAATTATAAATTCTGCCAGGGCATGTAAACTATATATTTGTGCATGTGTAATGTATATATATATATATATATATATATATATATACACACACACACACACACATACATACATACAAACATACATATAGTACATATACAGCTGTGCTCATAAGTTTATATACCCTGGCAGAATTTATGATTTCTTGGCCATTTTTCAGAGAATATGAATGATAACACAGAAACTTTTCTTTCTCTCATGGTTAGTGTTTGGCTGAAGCCATTTATTATCAATCAACTGTGTTTACTCTTTTTAAATCATAATGGCAACAGAAACTACCCAAATGACCCTGATCAAAAGTTTACATACCCTGGTGATTTTGGCCCGATAACATGCACACAAGCTGGCACAAAGGGGTTTGAATGGATATTAAAGGTAACCATCCTCACCTGTGATCTGTTTTCTTGTAATTAATGGGGGTGTATAAAAGGTCAATGAGTTTCTGGACTCCCGAGTATAAGCCTAGGGTGTCCATCTGCATGCCTCACTGTGCCTCACTTTGCCTCACTTTGCCTCACTGTGTCCATGTGCATGCCTCACTGTGCCCATGCCTCACTGTGCCCATGCCTCACTGTGCCCATGACTAGACTGACGTTTAACATGGGAGTCTATGGAAGGGGTGCCTGGCTTTGAAAAATCAGTACTCCCCGGCCGTAGGTCCCCCAGACAACAAACTTTGCACACTTGTAGATGAGATATAGGGGTACATGTGTGCCAATGGACTTACGGACCTACGACTGGCTGGTACCGGGTCCCCAAAATCACTGGAGAAATGACCGTTTAACATGGGAGTCTATTGAACTGGTGCCCGCCTTTGAAAAATCGGTGCTCCCCGGCCGTAGGTCCCCTGGATAACAAACTTTGTACACTTGTAGAGGAAGAGTGTGGCTACATGTGTGCCACATTTGGGGTCCAGGGGACCTATGGTCGGCCGGTACCGGGTCCCCAAAGTCCTGGAGATCAGGCGCAAAAAGGTGACTCGAGTATAAGCCGAGGGGGGCATTTTCAGCACAAAAAATGTGCTGAAAAACTCGGCTTATACTCGAGTATGTACGGTATTTATTTATTAATAAACAACATCAATAAAACATTTTCAGTATATTGTATGTAGCAAGGTGTTACTTTTGCACGTAGCTTATGGACTACAGTTTGTGCCTATAAGAACTTAGCTCTTTTCATTGTCCATTTGCCCCATACTGCTGCAAGTTGTTGGGTTCAGCTATAGTAAGGACAATGCATGACATACCTTGTGGTGTGGAGAGACAGAGACTCTATTGCTATGAGTCAGAAATAGACTATAAGGCCCACAACGCCACTGTGCTGTGAAGGAGCATGGCGCCACGCACTGCCTGCTGGGAGGACCTTTTAAAAAGGGAGGCGGGGCTTGTGTCCACTCTCTTGGGACGAGATTGGGGACGCCATCTTGCAAGAGGCGAGAGGGCCGCAGCGAGAGTGCTTAGGCCGGAAAAGCCTGGGCCTAATGTGACAGAGGCCGGATCGTCTGTCGGAGGGATTCCAGCTACAGCCCTACCGATCGGACCAGGGAGAGGGACAGCTCCACACTCCTGAGCATCCAGAGTCACATATCCACCAACGCCGTGTGACCGGCTACGCGGAGGACCAGGGACCATGACTCGTCCAGAGGCTGCGAACCAAAAGGGCCTTGTCGAAGGATACCAGCGAGGCAAGGCCTTGTGTGGTGAGAGGGCACCTGCCCACCAGCACAACTAACTGTGTCACAGGAAGGTGACTTCCATAACTTTACTTATTTACTTACGCTTGCTGGTAACTGCAGTACCGCAAGCAGAGTCACGCTACATTCAGGATTGAGTTAGCGCTTTGGGAAGGATCAGCATTCCACTTGTCCCTTTCACCACACATGTTATCTGTTTAATCTTTCTTTACCCTTTCTCTGGATTATAAATACTAAAGTACACCAACAAAAGCTAGCGAAGATTACTGGAGACTTGTAGAATCAATCATCATTACAGCTCACTGACTAGGTTGATACAGCGGGACACGTACCAGTAAAGCTGCCCACCAGGGGGAGCCAGATAATTTGTTGAATATGCATGTGTAAATCAATTGTTGCATTTACTTATTGTTGTTGTGTTGTTTAGTGAGCTGGGTTGGACTTGGTGGAGAAGTATCCCACTGTATATACCATTCAAGTGGGAGATTCCTCCACCCTGCACTTCTTCAGGTCTGACTTTAAAGAAACCCTAGAACTGTAATGTGTGTGTATGCCAGTGAATTCTCTCAGGGATCTATATAAGTCAAATGTCATATGTATAATTTTTCATTTCTTTACCAAGTAAAAATATTCCTTCTTGGTTGAACTATTCCTTGTGTGGGACTCTGTCTTTTGCAGCTGTGTGGCAGGAAAACCACAACGAGGTAATAATATTTAATTATATCTATTGTTTGTGATATCACTTTGGCCCGCTATAGCCTTCTAGGGGTCCAGAATCACATTCTTGCTATTATTATCCCGTTGTGCCAAGGGGAATTGAGCCAAACTTACAGGGATTGATAGGCAGAGTACAGGCCTAAAACTTAAACCAGTAGCTCCAACGGGGGTAGTGCTACATGTACATAGTGTTGTAGGATATCTAAATACAAACAATAAAATTTACTTGTAACCAGATAGTGAAACTGTATCATGGGATACTGAATTATTGTCCAATGCGTTCCATGGACATTATCCACTTTTTCAGGAGCCAGCAGTATTTGATATTGTTCATAAAATCATCTAAACAAAAACATAATAATAAGTACATAGTCATACAGTGTCGCATTTCGTGAAGAAGGAACTGGGAGAGGATCCCCGGGCAGCAACCAAAAGAGGGGCCCAACTGGTGGCAGAACTCCAACCTCCCAATAACTTTGCCTAGACATATGCCTTTATTAGGAAAAATTCTAAATAATCAACTTCACAAAATTATTTAAAAGGCAGAAGCATAATTGTTTCTTTACAGATTTAATTTATGTCTATCATGGGCTGCCAAATCAGGGTCAGCTTTTTAAAAAGAAAAAACCTTCACAAGGCAGATACCGAAAGGGGTACTAGAAAAAAGAGAAAAAAACACACAAAATAATAATCCACTGTAAAGCAGAACTCACCAACATAAAGTATAGATATTCATAGTGCACTCATATACTGTATGTGGCTTTGACAGACAACCCCAAAAAAATATTACAACAAATTCTCAATGTCGCAAAAACTGAACTCCAAAAAGGGAAGAAGATTCATGGACATTCAACAACAAAGGGCATGTTCCTATAAAGCCCCCAATAATTAGCCAAATATGGCTGGTAATCACTTGGAATGCCAGCTGGCCTCAAGGTGTTTCCAAGATGGCTGATGCCACCTCACAGAGCACTCGCACGTGCATGCCCAGTGAGTCCCGGCCAGGCCCAAGGAAGATGACAAACAAGCAGCCACTGCGACCTCTAGGTGCTGGAGGTATGCATAGGCTTGCAGAAAGCAGCGGCGTCCTATTTCCAGAAACACTGGGTTCGGCTCTGATGTTACACATTCATAATCTTAGGAAACCACCCAACCATCCAAGCTACAGCCAAAGTGCACCTTCTGGGAACCAGAGGATATTGTACATAAATCATATTTATATGATAAAAAATAAAGAAAAAACAAAATAAATATAACATATTATATTGCAGCACCTAAACCAATTATCCTCAAACTATAAGGATAAAAAAATTCCTAAAGTGTACCCAAATATACTCAAAAAGACCCAAAGATACTGGCGAGGCTTGCTGCTAAAAAGGGGAAAAAATACCTTATATATGTAAATTCCTGTGCCACCATAAAGTATGAAGACATGCATGTGGCATATAGAAGGTTGTCCTAATACAGCCCATATACTACAAAGAGGGAAAAATAACCAGGCATGAATGCTGAAACAGGCAAGGGGAAACATATATTCAAAGCTACTTCTAAATAATTACAGAAATTAAGAAAAACTGATCACATTAAGACCTGGTGGAGTAGTGTCTTTTAAGCGGTATTTCCACCTAGTCTCCCGCTGTAGCACTTGTCTGTCAAAGTCCCTCTTGGGATTCTCCATAACCCTGTCCAATGCCATGAATTTCATCACCCTTACATCATATTTATGTGTTAGGCCCACATGTCGGCCAAACAGAGTATTGATCCTAGGTGTATAGTAAATGTGGTCATTTATGCGTTTATGGAAGCGCCACAGATGCAGGTCATCAAGTAGACAACGCCTATCATGCCGCAATTTACGCGGAAGTGCGGCTCAAACCATGTGCCATCAGGAAGCATGCAACCTGCACTCTCTCTGATGAATGGACTATCAGGGCAAGAACCACACTCAAACGTTCCCCAGGGCTTGTCTACCACCTATGTGCATGGCAAATCAGAGTTGTGTAACAAACTATCCCGTAGATATGTATTGCGTCTCAGGATAGGGCCTAACATACAGTATTTGCTCGTGAATTTATCAGTACTTAATAAGCACCAGTATTTGGAAAGGGCTTTCTTGACTTGAAGGTGATGGTAAGCATAAGTAGTAACAAACTGAATGGTATCACTGCCTTTTTCATTTGCACATTTATATCTCAGCAGGAGTTCAGACTGTGGGTGTGTACAAGCCCTTTGATAGCTTTTCTTAGACAATTTTTTACTATAATCTTTTAATAATAGTCAATGCCTTAATGCAGAGGCTTCCCTAACAAAATCTTGTTCAATCGAGCAATTAAGTTTTATCCAAAGACATTGCCATAAGTAATGCTTTGTACAAGTGCCTTTGGATAGGCACTATTGGCCCTCAGAATGGTGTTCCTTGCTGTTGCCTTTCTAAATAGGTAGGTGGATAAACTCCCATTCTCCTTTATACTAATATCCAACTTAAAAAGGTGATGTTTCTGGCCACCGAAGAGGTACAGGCCAGATTAAAATGATTGTAATTCAAGATCTCTAAGAATTTCCCTTCTGAATATTGAGATTAAATACAGTGCCTTGAGAAAGTATTCATACCCTATGAAATTTTCCACATTTTGTCATGTTACAACCAAAAACGTAAATGTATTTTATTGTGATTTTATGTGAAAGACCAACAAAAAGTGGCACATAATTGTGAAGTGGAAGGAAAATGATAAATGGTTTTCCACATTTTTTACAAATAAATATGTGAAAAGTGTTGAGTGCATTTGTATTCAGCCGCGTTTACTCTCATACCCCTAACTAAATTCTAGTGTAACCAATTGCATTCAGAAGTCACCTAATTAGTAAATAGAGTCCACCTGTGTGTAATTTAATCTCAGTATAAATACATCTGTTCTGTGAAGCCCTCAGAGTTTTTTTAGAGGATCTTAGTGAACAAACTGCATCGTAAAGGCTTAGGAACACACCAGAGGTCAGGGATAAAGTTGTGGAGAAGTTTAAAGCAGGGTTAGGTTATAAAAGAAATATCCCAAGCTTTAAACATCTCACAGAGCACGGTTCAATCCATCATCCGAAAATGGAAAGAATATGGCACAACTGCAAACCTACCAAGACATGGCCATCCACCTGAATTGACAGGCCTAGCAAGGAGAGCATTAATCAGAGAAGCAGCCAAGGGGCCCATAGTAACTCTGGAGGAGCTGCAGAGATCCACAGCTCAGGTGGGAGAATCTGTCCACAGGACAATTATTAGTCCTGCACTCCACAAATCTGGCCTTAGTGGAAGAGTGGAAGAAGAATAGCCATTGTTGAAGGAATTCCTGTTTGCACTTGCGAGAAGCCATGTGGGGGACACAGCAAACATGTGGAAGAAGGTACTCTGGTCAGATGAGACCAAAATTTAACTTTTTTGGCCTAAAAGCAAAACGCTATGTGTGGCAGAAAACAAGCACTGCACATCACCCTGAACACACCACCCCACCATGAAATATGGTGGTGGCAGCATCATGTTGTGGGAATGCTTTCCTTCAGCAGGGACAGGGAAATCTTACTGTATTCCTTATTTTAATTTATTTGGATAATCATGTCTATTGTATCTGTATGCCCATCTATTGTGATTCCTTTCATTAATCATGTCCTAGATATTGAATCATCAAATATGCCAATGTGACTACTATTATATGTATTATGCCTTTGCCTGCATGATCTGTGTATTATATTTTATGATACATTATTACATTATGAATTCTCCAATTGACTCTTTGAGTTTATTATCATTTCTGGATGGATTATTTAGCAATTCTTCATGGCCACTAGGGATGAGCTCGGTGTTCGAGTCGAACATACGTTCGACTCGAACATCGGCTATTCGATCGTTCGAGGAAGATCGAACGATTTGGGCCGTTCGCACCTAATTCGAGTGACGCGAACGGCCCACAATGCACTACGCCATCGCAGTGTCATCCAGGCGCTGTGATTGGCCAAGCATGCACTGTGACCCCGCGTGCTTGGCCAATCACAGCGCCGGCAGCGAGGAGAGCAATGATTGGCCACAGGCAGGATGCCTGTGGCCAATTATTGCTGAGGGTGTTTAGTACACGCCCCACACTATAAAAGGCCGCCAGCACGGTGGCCTAGTGTAGTGTGTTCCGGAGCAGGGAAAGAGAAGCATAGGCAGGGACAGTGACATTTTTTTTTCTTGCTTAACCTGGATTCCTTTAGTTTAGGGAAAGAGAAGGATAGGTAGGGAGAGTGTCAGTGTGTTTTACTGTGCGAATCCTTGTTTCTAGGGACAGGGAAGGACAGTGAGGGAAATTCTCCTTGTGCTATACTGTGCTAAAGCATTGATCATCAACCATCTTTAAAAAAACATTTTTTCTAGGGACAGAAAACTATAGGTAGGGAGAGTGTCAGTGTGTTTTACTGTGCTAATCCTTGTTTCTAGGGACAGGGAAGGACAGTGAGGGAAATTCTCCTTGTGCTATAGTGTGCTAAAGCATTGATCATCAACCATCTTTAAAAAAACATTTTTTCTAGGGACAGAAAACTATAGGTAGGGAGAGTGTCAGTGTGTTTTACTGTGCTAATCCTTGTTTCTAGGGACAGGGAAGGACAGTGAGGGAAATTCTCCTTGTGCTATAGTGTGCTAAAGCATTGATCATCAACCATCTTTAAAAAAACATTTTTTCTAGGGACAGAAAACTATAGGTAGGGAGAGTGTCAGTGTGTTTTACTGTGCTAATCCTTGTTTCTAGGGACAGGGAAGGACAGTGAGGGAAATTCTCCTTGTGCTATAGTGTGCTAAAGCATTGATCATCAACCATCTTTAAAAAAACATTTTTTCTAGGGACAGAAAACTATAGGTAGGGAGAGTGTCAGTGTGTTTTACTGTGCTAATCCTTGTTTCTAGGGACAGGGAAGGACAGTGAGGGAAATTCTCCTTGTGCTATACTGTGCTAAAGCATTGATCATCAACCATCTTTAAAAAAACATTTTTTCTAGGGACAGAAAACTATAGGTAGGGAGAGTGTCAGTTTCTTTCACTGTGCTAATCCTTGTTTCTAGGGACAGGGAAGGACAGTGAGGGAAATTCTCCTTGTGCTATACTGTGCTAAAGCATTGATCATCAACCATCTTTAAAAAAACATTTTTTCTAGGGACAGAAAACTATAGGTAGGGAGAGTGTCAGTTTCTTTCACTGTGCTAATCCTTGTTTCTAGGGACAGGGAAGGACAGTGAGGGAAATTCTCCTTGTGCTATACTGTGCTAAAGCATTGATCATCAACCATCTTTAAAAAAACATTTTTTCTAGGGACAGAAAACTATAGGTAGGGAGAGTGTCAGTTTCTTTCACTGTGCTAATCCTTGTTTCTAGGGACAGGGAAGGACAGTGAGGGAAATTCTCCTTGTGCTATAGTGTGCTAAAGCATTGATCATCAACCATCTTTAAAAAAACATTTTTTCTAGGGACAGAAAACTATAGGTAGGGATAGTGTCAGTTTCTTTCACTGTGCTAATCCTTGTTTCTAGGGACAGGGAAGGACAGTGAGGGAAATTCTCCTTGTGCTATACTGTGCTAAAGCATTGATCATCAACCATCTTTAAAAAAACATTTTTTCTAGGGACAGAAAACTATAGGTAGGGAGAGTGTCAGTTTCTTTCACTGTGCTAATCCTTGTTTCTAGGGACAGGGAAGGACAGTGAGGGAAATTCTCCTTGTGCTATAGTGTGCTAAAGCATTGATCATCAACCATCTTTAAAAAAAACATTTTTTCTAGGGACAGAAAACTATAGGTAGGGAGAGTGTCAGTTTCTTTCACTGTGCTAATCCTTGTTTCTAGGGACAGGGAAGGACAGTGAGGGAAATTCTCCTTGTGCTATACTGTGCTAAAGCATTGATCATCAACCATCTTTAAAAAAACATTTTTTCTAGGGACAGAAAACTATAGGTAGGGAGAGTGTCAGTTTCTTTCACTGTGCTAATCCTTGTTTCTAGGGACAGGGAAGGACAGTGAGGGAAATTCTCCTTGTGCTATACTGTGCTAAAGCATTGATCATCAACCATCTTTAAAAAAACATTTTTTCTAGGGACAGAAAACTATAGGTAGGGAGAGTGTCAGTTTCTTTCACTGTGCTAATCCTTGTTTCTAGGGACAGGGAAGGACAGTGAGGGAAATTCTCCTTGTGCTATACTGTGCTAAAGCATTGATCATCAACCATCTTTAAAAAAACATTTTTTCTAGGGACAGAAAACTATAGGTAGGGAGAGTGTCAGTTTCTTTCACTGTGCTAATCCTTGTTTCTAGGGACAGGGAAGGACAGTGAGGGAAATTCTCCTTGTGCTATACTGTGCTAAAGCATTGATCATCAACCATCTTTAAAAAAACATTTTTTCTAGGGACAGAAAACTATAGGTAGGGAGAGTGTCAGTTTCTTTCACTGTGATAATCCTTGTTTCTAGGGACAGGGAAGGATAGTGAGGGAAATTCTCCTTGTGCTATAGTGTGCTAAAGCATTGATAATCAACCATCTTTAAAAAAACATTATTTCTAGGGACAGAAAACTATAGGTAGGGAGAGTGTCAGTGTGTTTTACTGTGCTAATCCTTGTTTCTAGGGACAGGGAAGGACAGTGAGGGAAATTCTCCTTGTGCTATACTGTGCTAAAGCATTGATCATCAACCATCTTTAAAAAAACATTTTTTCTAGGGACAGAAAACTATAGGTAGGGAGAGTGTCAGTTTCTTTCACTGTGCTAATCCTTGTTTCTAGGGACAGGGAAGGACAGTGAGGGAAATTCTCCTTGTGCTATACTGTGCTAAAGCATTGATCATCAACCATCTTTAAAAAAACATTTTTTCTAGGGACAGAAAACTATAGGTAGGGAGAGTGTCAGTTACTTTCACTGTGCTAATCCTTGCTTCTAGGGACAGGGAAGGACAGTGAGGGAAATTCTCCTTGTGCTATACTGTGCTAAAGCATTGATCATCAACCATCTTTAAAAAAACATTTTTTCTAGGGACAGAAAACTATAGGTAGGGAGAGTGTCAGTTTCTTTCACTGTGATAATCCTTGTTTCTAGGGACAGGGAAGGACAGTGAGGGAAATTCTCCTTGTGCTATAGTGTGCTAAAGCATTGATCATCAACCATCTTTAAAAAAACATTTTTTCTAGGGACAGAAAACTATAGGTAGGGAGAGTGTCAGTGTGTTTTACTGTGCTAATCCTTGTTTCTAGGGACAGGGAAGGACAGTGAGGGAAATTCTCCTTGTGCTATAGTGTGCTAAAGCATTGATCATCAACCATCTTTAAAAAAACATTTTTTCTAGGGACAGAAAACTATAGGTAGGGAGAGTGTCAGTGTGTTTTACTGTGCTAATCCTTGTTTCTAGGGACAGGGAAGGACAGTGAGGGAAATTCTCCTTGTGCTATAGTGTGCTAAAGCATTGATCATCAACCATCTTTAAAAAAACATTTTTTCTAGGGACAGAAAACTATAGGTAGGGAGAGTGTCAGTTTCTTTCACTGTGCTAATCCTTGTTTCTAGGGACAGGGAAGGACAGTGAGGGAAATTCTCCTTGTGCTATACTGTGCTAAAGCATTCCTCATCAACCATCTTTGAAATCCTTGTTTTTTGGACAGTCAGGGAAATTGTCGTTGTGCTATTCTGTGCGAAAGCAATCATCCTCAACCATATTTAGAAATCCTTAAGTAAAGGGACAGAGAAGGACACCTGAAGGTAGCCCTTATTGCTTTTTTCCCATCTCCCTGCAGGCCATTTATTAGAATGTCTGGAAGGCAAACAAGGAGAGGCAGACAGTCAGGAGGCAATAAAAGTAGGATTTTTAAAACAGCTTACCTGTAAAATCCTTTTCTTGGAGTACATCACGGGACACAGAGCAGCATAGTCATTACTATGTGGGTTATATAGAATTACCTTCAGGTGCTGGCACTGGCAACTTCCAAAACAGGAAGTACCCTCCCCTATATAAGCCCCTCCCATCCGGGAGTACCTCAGTTTTGTAGCAAAGCAATACGTGTCCCCAAAAAGAGGGGTGGGAGCTCTGTGTCCCGTGATGTACTCCAAGAAAAGGATTTTACAGGTAAGCTGTTTTAAAAATCCTACTTTCTTGTTCATACATCACGGGACACAGAGCAGCATAGTCATTACTATGTGGGACGTCCCAAAGCAATGCCAAATGAGGGGGGGATACACCATACATAAGCTGAGCGCTATCAGACATGAGGATCTTTTGCGGCCTGCAACACACTGCGCCCAAAGGCGACATCCTCCTGATTTCTAACGTCCACCTGGTAGAACCTAGTAAACGTGTGTACTGAAGACCATGTTGCGGCCTTACAGATTTGAGCCAGGGAGGCCTGGTGATGCACTGCCCATGAAGTTCCAACTGCTCTCGTGGAGTGCGCCCTAACTTTGAACGGAGGCGGTCTACTTCTCAAGCCATAGGCTTGTATTATGACCTGTCGAATCCACTTGGCTAAAGTAGATTTTGACGCTGCCTGACCCTTTCTGGGGCCTTCCGGCAGAACAAACAGAGAATCCGTTCTACGAATCTGAGCAGTGGCTTTTAGATAAGCTTTAACTGCTCTTACTACATCCAAAGAATGCAATAACTTTTCCTCTACCGAGCTTGGTTTGGGGAAAAAAGAAGGAAGAACCACATCCTGGTTCAAGTGAAACCCCGATACCACCTTAGGAAGAAAGGCTGGGTGAGGACGTAATACTACTCTGTCCTCATGAATAACCAGATATGGCTCTTTACAGGACATGGCGGCTAATTCCGACACGCTTCTAGCCGAGCATATGGCTACTAAAAATATCAATTTTCTGGTGAGTAGAACCAAGGAAATGTGCCGCAAAGGTTCAAATGGCTGCTTCTGCAGAACCGACAGAACCAAATTTAGATCCCATGGGCATATGGGAGCTTTAATCGGTGGAATAATACGAGTCACCCCTTGCATAAAGGATTTGACAAGTGAATGCATAGCCAGGGGCCTTTGAAATAGTATTGATAAGGCCGAAACCTGGCCCTTGATAGTACTTAAGGCAAACTTCCTGTCTACAGCGCACTGCAGGAAGTCCAGAATTCTGCCTATAACGTACTTACGTGGATGCCATTTTCTGGCCTCGCACCAAGTGATGTACGCCTTCCAAACTCTATAGTAGATCTGCCTGGATACAGGCTTCCTGGCATTGATTATAGTTGATACCACAGAGTTAGAGAGACCTCTCTTCTTTAGGATGTGGGATTCAATAGCCAGGCCGTTAAACTTAGAGTTAGTAAGGAAGGGTGGTATATCGGTCCTTGCGAAAGCAGGTCCGGACGACGTGGAAGGGTCCAAGGACTCCCCACAGACATTTTGATGATCTCCGCGTACCAGGCCCTTCGGGGCCACGCTGGAGCCACCAGGATCACCGGCTTCTTTTCCAACCTGACTCTGCGAAAGAGTCGAGGCAACAATTGTAGTGGAGGGAATGCATATATCAGTCTGAACTGATCCCAAGGGAACACCAGAGCATCCGAGCCGCAAGCGAGGGGATCCCTTGTCCGGGAGACAAATCTGTCCACCTTTGCGTTGAATCTGGATGCTAGCAGATCTACATCCGGTGTTCTCCACCGCTGACATATTGCTCGGAAGACCTCGGGATGAAGGGACCATTCCCCTGGGCATAACTGTTGGCGACTCAGAAAGTCCGCCTTCCAATTCTCCACCCCTGGAATGAAGACAGCTGATATACATGGGACATGCTTTTCTGCCCATTCCAGGATGTGACTTACTTCCCTCTGGGCTGCACGACTCCTGGTGCCACCCTGATGATTGATATATGCCACTGCTGTGGCATTGTCTGATTGAATTCTGACAGGGGACCCTTGGAGTCTGGATGTCCAGGCTACTAGGGCATACCGGGCTGCTCGTATCTCTAAGAGATTGATGGGCAGGGTTTTTACTACATTTGACCATCTGCCCTGGAGAGACCATTGCTCCAGTACTGCCCCCCAGCCTATAAGGCTGGCATCTGTAGTGACCACCTTCCAGGATATCAGACTGAAGGGTTTTCCCTTCTGGAGATTCTGGGGGATCAACCACCAGCAGAGACTCTTCCGAACAGAAGGGGACAAAGCCATCGGGAAGTCTAGAGCCTGAATTTTTCCGTTCCAGGCTGACAATATGGCCCTCTGTAAATTCCTTGAGTGGAATTGGGCGTATGGCACAGCTTCGAATGATGCTACCATCTTTCCTAGCAGCCTCATGCACAGGCGTATGGACGGCTGTCTTTTTGCACAAAGCAGACGGACCAAGCCCCTCAAAGAGGATACCTTGTCTAGAGGTAAGAAAATCTTCCTCTGGTCTGAATCCAGCCGTAGCCCTAGATATACCAGGTTTTTCACTGGCTGTAGGGCTGACTTGTCCAGGTTGATGACCCAACCGTGAGATTCTAGATACTTGATTGTATCGACAATTACCACTTCTAGCTTGGCAACTGAGTGGTCCATCAACAACAGGTCGTCTAGGTATGCCATTATCGTTACACCTCGTGTTCTTAGATCGGCCAACAGTGGGGCCAGAATTTTTGTGAACACTCGTGGTGCTGTGGCCAGACCGAATGGTAAGGCTCTGAACTGAAAATGGCGCCCTTCTACTGCAAAGCGTAGAAATTTTTGATGACCTGGAAAGATGGGAACATGCAAGTAAGCATCTTTGATGTCGATCGAGGCTAACCATTCCTCCCCCTGTAGGGCAGCGGTGACCGATCGGATCGACTCCATCCGGAAAGACCGGACGTTTAGAAATTTGTTTAGACTCTTTAGGTCCAATATGGGTCTTATGTCCCCGTTTGGCTTCGGGACTGTGAAAAGGTTTGAGTAGAAACCCAACCCCCACTCTTCCATAGGAACCTCCATAATTACTCCTTGGAGCAATAGTTGTTCTAACGCCAATAGGAGAGACCCTCTTTTCAGAGGGTCTCTTGGCATGCCTGACCACATAAAATGGGACGGAGGAGACTCTTTTAACTCCAACTTGTATCCCAGAGTTACTGCGGAGAGCACCCATCTGTCTTTGATTGTCTCCCGCCAGGTCTCTGCGAACAACTGAAGTCTCCCCCCCACCCGTTTGAGTGGGGGCAGCCCTTCATAGGCTTGACTTGGAGGCTGGTTTAGTACCCCTTCGGATCCAGGGTTTCTTATTACACTGACTGTCCCTGATTTTTACCCCCTGAGTTTGACCGAGGAGGCCGTCGGAACTGCTTAGTAGCAGACGTCGCAGGGATAGGAGAGGTAGTCCTCTTAAAAGATGGACCCCTAGACCTCTTCTTACTCGGTAAGAGAGTAATTTTACCACTGGAAATCTTCTGGATATACTTATCCAGGTCCTCGCCAAAAAGGCGTTCCCCATGAAATGGGAAGCTAACTAAGAGCTTCTTACAGGGAGCCTCAGCAGACCAGTTTTTGAGCCACAGAAGCCTACGCATATGTACCAAAGACAGCGTGAGGCGGGAGGCCTGATGGATAGAATCCTTGATGGCGTCAACCGCAAAGCATAATGCTCTAGGCAGATCAGCCAGAGCCTGGGCCTGCTGGTCTGGCAAATCCCTCAGGACCATTTTCATTTGATCCTTTAAAGCTTGGCAGACCCCAATAGCTGCCACTGCTGGCTGTGTAACAGCCCCTGCTGTGGAAAAAGCAGATTTTAATAAAGATTCCAATTTTTTATCTACTGGATCTTTGAACATTTGAACATTATCTACTGGACATGTCAGTGATTTGTTCACAGAAGAGATGGCTGCATCCACCGTAGGAACATTCCATCTCTGGGTGAACTTTTCCTCCATGGGATAGATCACCGGAAACTTTAGGCGGAACAAATTGTTTATCAGGATGTTCCCAGTCCTGGTATATAAGTCCTTCCAATAATGGATGTATTGGAAAGGAGCAATTAACCTGGGGAGCTTTTAGCGACCCCAATGAGGAGACAGCAGTAGTTGATGGTTCAACAAGAGGCATTTTAAATGCAGATCGAACCATGTCAGTTAGGGTCTGGACCCACAATCTTTCAGTCTGTGATGCTGAAAATGGTTCATCTACTGTCGATTCCTCAAAAACAGAGTTAACCTCCTCCTGATCCCCTTCAGGTAGGTCGGTCCCTTCCTGGGACTGTTGCTCTGCCAACAGGCACTCTAATGGAGGGGATGGAGATCTGGCGCGCTTTCTTTCCTGTAGAGAAGAAGCGATCAATGCTGCCAATCTCTGCTCCAATCCCTCCAGAGTTGAGGCAAAAACCTCCTCTGTTATATATGCAGGAGCAGGTGGACTGAGGACAGCCGCAGTACCTGGCACTCCCGGGGGTTCCTTATGGGTATTAACCTCTGATTTCTCAGGGGAGGAAGGTGCAGATGACTGCTCCAGATCCTCAGAGCCCGATGGAGACCCCCTACACTTCCTGAGAGGTATATCTCGGAGTTTTTTAGGCGGCATATACCAAAGCTGAGGTATTCCAGCCGCAATACACCCCTTTACTGAAATAGTCTAATGCAATTTGCTGCTATGTACATCAGTGGGTGTCTACTAATGCGTCTTTCTGGGGATGCCTGTATCAACCGCCCGCTGTAAGCCCCTATACCATGCTACCAGCTCCTTTTCATGCTCTGTGTCCATAGCAAGCAGCGTGGACTGAGTCCTTTTATCTTGCTGGGACGCCCGCACATGCGCAGAAGCGCTGGGCGCACAGAGCGCGTCATCCGCCAGGCTCCGCCCACTTTTTTGAAGCTAAATCTATAAAAAGAAAGCGTGTGTGCGCGCGCGCACGTGTGCGCTCTTGGCGCCCTGTAGGGAGAGGAGCCAGGGTCCCCGTTTCACCAGGACTCGGGGATGGAAGGAAACTACTTGGCAGCATGACAGAGGAATGCAGCTTCCCTGATAGAGAGCTCACTCATCTGCCTGGACTTTCACCATGGAAGGGATAGTCCCAAGAAAAAAAGACGTTCCACAGCGGCCTCTAGTGGACAAACACAGGTACCGCACTTTTGTCTTTTTTTTTTTTTTTTTTTTTAAAACCTCCTTTATGAAAAACATTTCCAGGTTTACAGTTTTTAAAACTTCCCTTATGAAAAGACATTTCTAGGATTTCTTAGGCATATACAGCTATTAGCGGGAATACCTTTAGGTAACAGGCAGAAAGACATATTAGGCTTGGGGGTCCCCTCAATAGAACCAAGTTCCTGAGGGGCCCCCACTTACCTTTTCCCCGCCGCAGGACTTTGTTTGGTCCACAGAAGCCCAAACTTCACCTCTCACGGCAGGCATTGTAATTAAACCTTCAGGGACCGGGTTCCCAAGGATTCCACTCCCCTGGACCTGTATAGCACCCTGCACAGATAGCCTCTTGGTCGTGGGTATGACCAGAGCTCTGGATCCCAGGGTCCAGCCCTCCTAAGAGAGGCATTACAGGCAAAACCTTGCTCTTCTCTGCAAGGCCCGGGTACCGACCGTTTAGCTATGAAGCTTTTTTGGTCGGATCCGGAATAGCTTGCTAAGGCCCAGAGAACCTGTACACAAGCCCAGATGAATACATGTTAACCTTGGCCAACACCTTAGACACTGGCAAAAAACTGAGGTACTCCCGGATGGGAGGGGCTTATATAGGGGAGGGTACTTCCTGTTTTGGAAGTTGCCAGTGCCAGCACCTGAAGGTAATTCTATATAACCCACATAGTAATGACTATGCTGCTCTGTGTCCCGTGATGTATGAACAAGAAAGAGGGCAAGCAGGCTCTGTGTCTGGGGGCAACAGTGCTGGTCGTGGACGCGGTGCATTGTCATTAGCACATGGCCATGGGACACGCTTGTCCTTCTTTTCGGCAGCTGGACATGTTGAGCCACATCATGCCGAAGACTTGGTAGAGTGGATGACCAAGCCCTCCTCCTCCTCCTCATCCTCTCTCACCCAGGCTCAGGGTACTGGCAAAGCAGCTGCCAAAGCGTCCTCTTCCCTGGTATCAATGTCAGACTCATCATCAGTCACTCCTTCCCTAGACCCACCATGTCCTCCTCCTGAGGAGTCCCCCGAACTGTTTGAGCACAGTGTTGGGTACATGCACCAGGAGGATGCCCAGCGTTTCGAAGGGTCTGATGATGAAACCCAGCTACAGGAAGGCAGTAGCGTGAGAGCAGACAGAGGGGATGCTCAAGAAGGACACCAATCTGGCAGTCATGTTCCAGCAGCTGCAGCATACTGCCAGATTGGCTCCAGTGATGAGGAGGGAGGGGATGATGAGGTCACTGACTCCACGTGGGTGCCTAATAGGAGAGAGGAGGAGGAGGAGGATGAGGAGGCACATCTCCAACGAGGCAGGATGCCCTTTGGTGGCCAGCGTAAGGGCAGTACACCGACGGAATCACACCGCAGAGCTCCGCCTGTGCAGGGCGCTGCCTCTGCCCGTCATTCAAAAAGTTCTTTGGTGTGGGCCTTTTTTGAGGCTAGTGCATCAGATCGCACAGCTGCTGTTTGCAACATATGTCTCAAGCGTATATCGCGTGGCCAAAACATCAGCCGCTTGGGTACCACATGCCTGACCAGACATATGTTGACCTGCCATGCAGCTCGTTGGCAAGCCTACCTCAAAGACCCACACCAAAGAACAAAGCGGACCTCTCCTTGCACCGCATCAGCTGGGATCTCCAACCCCACTATAACTTCAGTCCTCTCTGAAACATGCACTGAGAGGAATGAAGGTGTAGAATTAGGTGTGTCACAGCCAAGTACTTGCGGCCACTCTGCTAGCAGTACACCGACGTCCGATTCTAGCAGGCAAATTTCCCTGCCCCAGCTGCTGGACCGTCGAAAGAAGTTCACTCCCAGCCATCCACATGCCCAGCGGTTGAATGCTAGCTTGGCTAAATTGCTAGCGCTTCAACTGCTGCCTTTTCAGTTGGTAGACTCGGCCCCCTTCCGTGAGTTTGTGCAATGTGCGGTTCCTCAGTGGCAGGTTCCCAAACGCCACTTTTTCTCACGGAAGGCTATTCTGGCTCTCTACCGGCATGTGGAAGGCAATGTCTTGGCCTCGCTGGACAGGGCGGTCAGCGGTAAGGTGCATATTACCGCTGACTCATGGTCCAGCAGGCATGGACAGGGACGTTACCTTTCTTTCACGGCCCATTGGGTCACTCTTTTGGCAGCTGGGAAGGATGCAGGACAAGGTGCAGTAGTGTTGGAGGTTGTTCCACCGCCACGCCTCCAAAATGCTACTACTGGTTGTGACACACCTCTCTCCTCCACCCCCTCCTCTTCTTCTTCCTCCATGGCCTCTTCCTGTGCTTTGTCCTCTGAACCAGCGGTGCTCCGTAGCCATTCAAGGGGCTACGCAAGTACGCAGGCAAAAAGATGCCATGCTGTGCTTGCGCTGGTGTGTTTGGGGGACAGAAGCCACACTGGGGCAGAGGTCCTGTCTGCTCTGCAGGGCCAGGCCGAGAGGTGGTTGACGCCACGCCAGCTTAAGCCAGGAATGGTGGTTTGCGACAATGGCACCAACCTCCTCTCCGCCCTCCGACAGGGACAACTGACCCATGTGCCCTGTGTGGCTCACGTCCTTAACCTGGTGGTGCAGCGGTTCTTGGGCAGGTACCCGGGCTTACAGGATGTCCTGAGGCAGGCCAGGAAAGTCTGTGTGCATTTCCGCAGATCTTATAATGCCAGTGCTCGCCTGGCTGAGCTGCAAAAGGAGTTGAACCTGCCCAAGAACCGCCTTATATGTGACATGCCCACCAGGTGGAACTCAACGTTGGCCATGCTGCAGCGGCTGCGCATGCATCAGAGGGCCATCAATGAGTACCTGTGCGACTACGGCACCAGGATAGGGTCAGGGGAGCTTGGTTTTTTTTCTCCACGCCAGTGGGGCATGATCAGGGATGCATGCACTGTCCTGGCACCATTTGAGGAGGCCACGAGGATGGTGAGCAGTGACAGTGCATGCATCAGTGACACTGTACCTCTTGTCCACCTGTTGGAGCACACGCTGCGTGGAATAATGGACAGGGCACTTGAGGCAGAACAGAGGCAGGAAGAGGAGGACTTCCTTGCCTCTCAAGGCCCCCTTTACCCAGACAGTGTTCCTTCTGTCCCACCCATCGCACAGGAAGAGGAGGAGGAGGAGGAGGATTGTGTCAGCATGGAGGTGGAGGCTGGCACTCAGCATCATCAGCAGCAGTCTTTTAGGGATGATTTACAGTCCCAAGAAACCAGTGGACTTGTACGTGGCTGGGAGGAGGTGGCTGCGGATCATGTCGTCCTTAGTGACCCAGAGGACTCCGGACCGAATGCCTCAGCAAACCTACGCTGCATGGCCTCCCTGATCCTGCAAAGTCTGCGGAAGGATCCTCGTATTCTTCGGATCAAGGAGAGGGACCATTACTGGCTGGCCACTCTCCTTGATCCACGGTACAAGGGTAAGGTTGCGGACCTTATGTTACCGTCGCAGAGGGAGCAGAGGATGAGACAACTCCGGGAGGCCTTGCAGAAAGGTCTGTGCAACGCGTTCCCAGAGACTGGGAGGTTACAAACTCCTGGTCCTGGACAACGAGTTGCTGAGGCTTCGGCCAGTCAAAGAAGGAGCGGTGGGGAAGGTGGCCGTCTGACCGATGCGTTCAGACAATTCTTTTGTCCGCAGCCCCAAAGTATGATCGGTTCCAGCAACCATCGCCAGCGTCTGATAAACATGGTGCAGGAATATCTAGGGGCAAGGTCAGACTTGGACACCTTCCCCACCGAAAATCCTCTGGCTTACTGGGTCTTGAGGATGGATCACTGGCCAGAGCTTGCACAGTATGCAATTGAGCTACTGGCCTGTCCTGCATCCAGCGTTCTTTCGGAACGCACATTCAGTGCTGCTGGAGGATTTGTCACGGATCACAGGGTGCGCCTGTCCACCGACTCGGTTGATCGACTGACTTTCATCAAGATGAACCAGTCTTGGATCACCACCAGCTACCACACATCTGATGCTGATATAACAGACTAATTGATTTTAACATGTCACATCCCTTCAAGACTGATGCTGATGCTGAGTGCCTGTGCTGTTATGTTGACTGGCTATCCTCCTCCTCCGAGTCCTCAATGATACGATTGATGATGATAGCTTGGAAGATCATTTTTGTTTATGGGTGCCGCCACCAGTGGCTAAGGCCCAATTTTTCAGCCCCTGTTTAACAGGGGCGTGTAATTACAATTTTTGAAGCAATAATTTGCCATAGGGCTCATTGCTGTGCTCCAAGTACAGTATCTGTGAGGGGTTGGAGTGTTGTGCCACCAGTGCCTAAGGCCCAATTTTTCAGCCCCTGTTTAACAGGGGCGTGTCATTACAATTTTTGAAGCAATACTTTGCAACAGGGCTCATTGCTGTGCTCCAAGTACAGTATCTGTGAGGGGTTGGAGTGTTGTGCCACCAGTGCCTAAGGCCCAATTTTTCAGCCCCTGTTTAACAGGGGCGTGTCATTACAATTTTTGAAGCAATACTTTGCAACAGGGCTCATTGCTGTGCTCCAAGTACAGTATCTGTGAGGGGTTGTAGTGTTGTGCCACCAGTGCCTAAGGCCCAATTTTTAAGCCCCTGTTCAACAGGGGCATGTAATTACAATTCTTGATCTAATAATTCACAGCAGGGCCCATTGCTGCACCCACCAAGAGTAACTCTGAGGGCTTACAGTGTTGTGGCAACGCCACCACCACCACCACCACGAAAGGCCCAATTTTTCAGCCCCTGTTCAAAACGGGCATGTAATTACAATTCTTGATCTAATAATTCACAGCAGGGCCCATTCCTGCACCCACCAAGAGTAACTCTGAGGGCTTACAGTGTTGTGGCAACACCACCACCACCACCACCACCACAAAAGGCCCAATTTTTCAGCCCCTGTTCAACAGGGGCATGCAATTACAATTCTTGATCTAATAATTCACAGCAGGGCCCATTGCTGCACCCACCAAGAGTAACTGTCAGGGCTTACAGTGTTGTGGCACCAGCACCACCATCAAAGGCCCAATTTTTACTACCACTGTTCAACAATTATATGTAATTAAAATTCCTGATATAATAGTTGACAGCAGGGCGTTCCAGCACCAACCAAGAGTAACTGTGAGTGCTTACAGTGTTGTGCCAACACCAACAACTAAGGGGCCTATTTCTGCAGAGTATATACGGCAGGTCCCTACTTTCAAACATCCAACTTACAAATGACTCCTACTTGCAAACGCAAGAAGACAACAGGAAGTGAGAGGAAATCTACCCCTTGGAAGGAAAATTCTCTCCTGTAAGAATTAATATGGGAGAAAGGTGTCTCCTCTGTACTGATGCTTTATCACCAATCCTTGTTTCAAGAAAAACACCACATTTCAAAAACAGTTGTCATTGGGACGGAAAGTGAGGTGAAATGTTCTGAACAGGGGCACAGACAGCAAAACAAATGTTACAGGGGTGATAACCCTTACCTATGTTTTCCAAAAAGTTTAAAAATAGATTTTTGGGCTGGAGCTACACTTAAACAATGTACCTGTTCAAAATTACAAACAGATTCTACATAAGAACAAACCTACAGTCCCTGTCTTGTATGCACCGCCTGTATACGGCTGTTCAGAGTATATAGGGCCTTTTTTATTTTATGTGCGGGTTTCCCCTTAATATCCATACAAGACCCAAAGGGGCTGGTAATGGGCTGGGGTGGGGGGGGGGGGGGTCATGGGGTAGCTATGCCATTTTTCTTAAAGATTTTCATCCATATTACCGGGACCAGACATTACATTAAAGCCGCAAGCAGTTTTAAATGGCTTTTTTTTCCTTTAGAAGTGTCATTTTGTGCAGGGACAGTTCTAAACACGGGAAACACGTGGCACTTCACAGGCATACTTTAGACACCCCCCAGGTACGATATTTAAAGGAATATTTGACTTTTTTTTTCACTTTATGCATCATTAAAATGACTGCTCCCGAAAAACGACTGTTTTTAAAACTTCTTTTTGCATTGATACATGTCCCCTGGTGCAGAACCCGGGTTCCCAAACCCTTTTTAGGACAATAAAATGCATAATAGTCGTTATAATTAGCACTTTAGAATTCGAACGTTCGCATCCATTGTATTTAATAGGGTTCTAATGTTCGTACGAACTTTCGGTCCGTTCGCGGGTTCTGGTGCGAACCGAACCCGGGGGTGTTCAGCTCATCACTAATGGCCACAGAGACTTCCCTGACGGGACTGTGACAGATACACTCATCTTTTGATATCCTATACATACCTATACGCCGATCCATGCCTCATTTAAAGTCCCACAGCCCATTTTTTTTGTTCTACATTTTTTTTACACTTTCTTCGTGAAATGGTACCCCTTACCAATTCACATAGGGGGGGGCGGCTGGGACCTGGGGGTCCCCTTTGTTAAAGGGGTCTTCCAGATTCTGATAAGCCTCCTGCCTGCAGACCCCCACAACCACTGGGCAAGGGTTGTGGGGATGAGGCCCTTGTCCCCATCAACATGGGGACATCCTCCCCATGTTGAGGGCATGTGGCCTGGTACGGTTAAGGAGGGGGGGCGCTCTTTTCCTGCAGCCTGCCAGGTTGCGTGCTCGGATAAAGGGTCTGGTATGGATTTTTGGGGGAACTCCACGCCATTTTTTTTTAAATTTGGGGTGGAGTTCCCCTTAAAATCCATACCAGACCTGAAGGGTCTAGTATGGATATTTGGGGGGAACCCCACGTCATTTTTTTTAAATTTGATGCAGGGTTCCCCTTAATATCCATACCAGACCTGAAGGGCCTGGTAATTGAATTTGGGGGGACCCCCACACATTTTTTTAAATTTTTTTTATCAATGACTTTTCTCTGTATTGCCGGGAGCCGACAATACATTATAGCCGAGAGTGGTTTTAAATGGCTTATTTTCCTTCAGAAATGACATTTTGTGCAGGGAAAGTTCTAAGCAAGGGAAACAAGCGCTGCTTTACAGGCATACTATACACCCCCTCAGGTACGAAATTTAAAGGAATATTTCACTTTTTATTGTTTCACTTTATGCATTATTAAAATCACTGCTCCCGAAAAAACGGCAGTTTTTAAAACTTTATTTTGCATTGATACATGTCCCCTGGGGCAGGACCCGGGTCCCCAAACCCTTTTTAGGACAATAACTTGCATATTAGCCTTTATAATTAGCACTTTAGATTTGTATTTAATAGGGTTCTAAAGTTCAAACGAACTTTAGGTCTGTTTGCAGGTTCTGGTGCAAACCGAACAGGGGGGTGTTCGGCTCATCCCTAGTCATAATACATGCCTTTTCCCAGTGTTTTACCAATATCTTCATTTTTAAATCACTTTCCCGCTTTTTTATGGTTTGTATCATCCGTATGCTGAGCATGGTTTAACCAGGAATAGGCTGGGGAAGTGTTATTAGCTACTGGAGACCTCTTGAAGCAGAGATTCTCAAGGGGAGACATTGGTAAGCAGAATGATGATCTATATTTGCTATTTGTCAAAAAATCCTTCAATTGTATATAGAACCAGAGGCCAGGAAATGGTCTGTCCCATTCTGCCTGCAAAGCATCTAAAGCTTTGACCTTAGAATCTGTTAGGCAATGAAAGGCAGTGCAAGTTTGTGTTTTCTTTAGGCGTAGGCCTGGGATAAAGTCAGGGTATTAGTGATTGGGGTTAGTGGTCCTGGTATTGAGGCGAGATTGTGTTTACCTGCTATTTTGTGCCATATGTTGAGAGTGTTCGCCACTAAAGGATGGGTTAATTTTTTTATCTGTTTTAGAGTGCATTGACCAGGGGTAGAAAAGTAAGTTGTTTGGGGTTAAGTTTTGTTCTAATTGAATCCAATCTTTGTTCTGGCCATGGCATTGCCAATCAATTAATCTTGTAATGTGTGCTGCTTGGTAATATTTTTGGAAATTCAGTAGCCCTATTTCCCCTCTGTTTTTGGGAAGTGTCAGTAAGTCAAGCTTTATTCTCGGTTTCCTGTCTGCCCATAGAAAGTGTCTTTGTGCTCTGAGAAGACTAGTAAAAAAGACCTCAGGGATTCTAGCGGGAAGGGCGTTAAACAGATAGAGTAATCTCGGAAGAACTGTCGATTTCAGGATTGAAGCTCTGCCAAATCACAAAAAGGTTTTAGAGGACCATTTTTTGAAGATCTATAATCAACGAGGATAGTAGGGGCTTGTAATTGTTGTGGTAGAGTGAGTCAATATTGTCAGTCAAATTTATTCCTAGATATTTCAGTGTATTTAAAATCTATTTGTAAAAAAAAAATGAAAACCATTTATCATTTTCCTTTCACTTCACAATTATTGGCCACTTTGTGTTGATCTAAAATGTTGACATAAATTGTTGACATAAAATTGTTGACATAAAATTTCAATAAAATACATTTACGTTTTTGGTGTAACATGACAAAATATGGAAAATTTCAAGGTGTATGAATACTTTTTCAATGCATTGTATAGGGATGTGACACAGTCCTTTTTAACCACTTAAGGACCGGACCAATACGGACCATAATGACCAGAGGCGATTTCACATTTTGGCACTGCGCTGCTTTAACTGGAAATTGTGCGGACATGCAATGTTGTACCCAAACAAAATTTACGTCCTTTTCTTCCCACAAATATAGCTTTCTTTTAATGGTATTTGATTGCCTCTGCGATTTTTATTTTTTGCGATATAAATGGAAAAATACCGAAAAGTTTGAAAAAAAAACATATTTTCTCATTTTTGTTATAAGAAAAACCGAATAAACTAAGTTTTAGTCATACATTTAGGCCAAAATGTATTGAGCCACAAGTATTTAGAAAAAAAAATGTCAATAAGCGTATATTTATTGGTTTGCGCAAAAGTTTTAGCGTCTACAAACTAGGGTACATTTTCTGGAATTTACACAGCTTTTAATTTATGACTGCCTATCTCATTTCTTGAGGTGCTAAAATGGCAGGGCAGTACAAAACCCCCCAAATGACCCTATTTTGGAAAGTAGACACCCCAAGGAAATTGCTGAGAGGCATGTTGAGCCCATTGAATATTTTTTTTTGTCCCAAGTGATTGAATAATGACAAAAAAATATATAATGTTTTGGGGGTTCAACGTAATTTTTTTTGCAAAAAAAAAAAATGTTTTCATGTAAACAAAAAGTGTCAGAAAGGGCTGTCAGGGTCACCTGTGGCCAGGTGACAGATGCACACCGTAGGGGGACAGGAGTGCACCGCGAGGTAGTGAACCCTATGGCTGGCTTCTGTGGGTAGGAAACTGGGTGGTTGTGGAAAGCGGGACCAGAGGAGCACAACCGGGATCCCAACGGAAGCGAGAGCCAAGATTCCCCAGGGCGCGGAGTCTAAGACCCAGCTGGTCTTCTCCAGGGCCTCTAGTGGTGAGGATGTTACGCTGCAGGCTGGGACCAGGTCGCGGCCCCTGGAGTTTCCTAGCTCACGCCCCGTAGGATAAGGGGAAGCAGCGGCACACGATAGAGAGAACCGAATAACAAGCCGAAGGTCAGGGGCCACAAGCAGACAGGGATGGTCGGGGACAAGCCAATAACGTAACAGAGAGACAGACGTAGCACACGGCAGGCAGGAACCCAAACACACAATGCCTAACAAACACGTTGATCAGCAAAGCAGGCTTGCAGTGCACAGGTTAATATAGTGTTCAGTGATAGGGCCTGGGGTGGAGTCAGGCTGGGAGGAGATTATAAAGGAAGCCAGGTGAAGGAGGTCTGGTCTCTAGATGAACACATGAGGAGGAAGGTAAGATGGCAGACAAACACTACTGCATATCCATGACAGTACCCTCCCTCTTATGGGCCCTCCCCCGCCTGGACCCAGGCTTAAAGGGAAATCTCTGATGAAACCTTCTCAACAGATGAGGTGCAGCGACATCAGATGCAGCGATCCAAGACGCCTCCTCAGGACCAAAACCTCTCCAATGCACAAGGTACTGAAGAATGCCTCTGCAGAGCCGAGAATCCAGAACTTGTCTAACCTCGTACTTAAGATTATCCTCAGAGACTGAAAACGAGGTAGGGAGATGACAAGAAGATCTATTGAGGACCAAAGGCTCTCTAGGAATAAGCAAGGGCATGAGACGATCAACAGGAATCTGAGGAGGGTCCCCTAGACCCTTAAAGGGGAACTGGTCATCTTGCACAGGACCATCAGACTGGGCAGATGTCAGTGGAACCCTGAAGTCAGGTTGGTTAGAAGGTGACATGTCGCCGGAGTCAAGCTGAATAGCTGAAGGACAAGCAGAATGTCCCGAACAAGAAAAAGTGAGAGGCTCACTGGGCATGGGCTGGACTGGCATAACTAGTACAGAGGCAGAGTGAATAGCTGAGTCAGGTGTAGCGACTACCTGAATCGCATCGCAAGACGTAGCGACTGCAGGACTTGTAGACAAGCTAGCCTGGCTGTGCGTCCAAGGGTGGTTAGGGACAGAGAAATGTAAATGGTTATGCAACCTGGAATGAATGACCGGCTCAGATTCACAGGGGGCAACCTTGGGTAGGCAGGACGAGGAACAGGAGGGACCCCAAGCCAGGATCTGTCCAGTAGTCCAGTCCACATGAGGAGAATGGAGCTGTAACCATGGGAGACCCAAAATTATAGGCGTTGAGGCCTTGGGTAAGATAAGGAAGGATATCCACTCCTGGTGGAGTGTACCCACCGACATCTTAACAGGGAGGGTCTGGAAGCGGATAGGTCCCCCTGGGAGAACAGTACCATCAATCGCCAAGACCACCAATGGCGTGGTGAGGGGCAAAAGAGTAAGTCTCATGGACGATGCGATTTCCCAGTCCATGAAATTACCAGCGGCTCCGGAATCCAGATATGCTGAGACCGAATGAGAAGAAGCACCAACATGAAGGAACACAGAAAGCAGAAGACGAGAAGGGGAAGGTGATATTTCTGGGTCCAATACTCCACTTTCCAGATGAAGTGGACCCAAACGTTTTTCTGGACAAAGAGAGCAAGTGTCACGAAAATGACCTTTGCCCCCACAGTAGAGACACAGGCCTAGATTTCTGCGCCTAGCACGTTCCTCTGGGGATAGCCTGGTCCTGCCCAGCTGCATGGGTTCCTCAGCTGGCAGGAGATGCTCCACGGGTCGAGGAGAGGGGAGCTCAGGCTGACTAAGGACCAAGGAGTGCTGGCGCCGCTTTTCTAGGGTCCTTTCCTGAAAGCGAATATCGATCTGGTTACACAAGGAGATAACTCCGTCCAGATCAGTGGGGATGGTTCTTCCTGCTAATTCATCCTTCACTCTATCAGAAAGGCCATGCAAAAAGGTTGCAACTAAGGCCTCATTGTTCCAGCTCAACTCAGCCGACAGTATGCGGAAATTAAGGGCGTACTGTCCCACTGAAGCAGACTCTTGGCGGAGACGTAGAAGGGCGCTGGCCGCTGAAGAGACACGAGCCGGTTCTTCAAAGATATTCCGAAAAAGTTTCAAGAAGCCAGACAGGCTAGAAACCACTGGATCATTCAGTTCCCACAGAGGGGCTGCCCAGGCTAAAGCTTCACCGGAGAGGAGGGAAATGATATAGGCTACCTTTGCCCTATCAGACAGAAAGTTTTGAGGCTGAAGCTCAAAATGAATCGTGCATTGGCTAAGAAACCCTCTGCAGGCCTTGGAGTCCCCAGAGAAACGGAACGGAGCTGGCAGTATTAGTGAGTGTGTGGCTGCGACTGGTGCGATAGGTACCACCGCTGGTTGTACTTGAGGTTGCGGATTCGGGGTTCCCAAGGAGGCCTGAAGCTGCTCGAATCGAGAAGCCAGATCCTGGAGGAATCGCATCACCTGAGTCTGATTCGATTCCTGGGTTTCAAGTCTGTGGACTATGCCCTGCAATGGATCATCCGCGGGGATCGGGATGTCAGCCGGGTCCATGGCTGATCAAACTGTCAGGGTCACCTGTGGCCAGGTGACAGATGCACACCGTAGGGGGACAGGAGTGCACCGCGAGGTAGTGAACCCTATGGCTGGCTTCTGTGGGTAGGAAACTGGGTGGTTGTGGAAAGCGGGACCAGAGGAGCACAACCGGGATCCCAACGGAAGCGAGAGCCAAGATTCCCCAGGGCGCGGAGTCTAAGACCCAGCTGGTCTTCTCCAGGGCCTCTAGTGGTGAGGATGTTACGCTGCAGGCTGGGACCAGGTCGCGGCCCCCTGGAGTTTCCTAGCTCACGCCCCGTAGGATAAGGGGAAGCAGCGGCACACGATAGAGAGAACCGAATAACAAGCCGAAGGTCAGGGGCCACAAGCAGACAGGGATGGTCGGGGACAAGCCAATAACGTAACAGAGAGACAGACGTAGCACACGGCAGGCAGGAACCCAAACACACAATGCCTAACAAACACGTTGATCAGCAAAGCAGGCTTGCAGTGCACAGGTTAATATAGTGTTCAGTGATAGGGCCTGGGGTGGAGTCAGGCTGGGAGGAGATTATAAAGGAAGCCAGGTGAAGGAGGTCTGGTCTCTAGATGAACACATGAGGAGGAAGGTAAGATGGCAGACAAACACTACTGCATATCCATGACAAGGGCTTTGTCTTCAAGTGGTTAGAAGAGTGGATGATGTGTGACATAAACTTTCTAATGTTGTGCATAAAATGCCAGGACAGTTCAAACCCCCCCCCCCCCAAATGACCCCATTTTGGAAAGTAGACACCCCAAGCTATTTGCTGAGAGGCAACTTGAGCCCATTGAATATTTTTTTTTGTCCCAAGTGATTGAATAATGACAAAAAAAAAATTACAAAACGTTGTCACTAAATGATATATTGCTCACACATGCCATGGTTATATGTGGAATTGCATCCCAAAATACATTTTGCTGCTTCTCCCGAGTACGGGGATACCACATGTGTGGGACTTTTTGGGAGCCTAGCCGCGTACGGGACCCTGAAAACCAAGCACCGTCTTCAAGATTTCTAAGGGTGTAAATTTTTGATTTCACTCCTCACTACCTATCACTACCTACCACAGTTTTGAAGGCCATAAAATGTCAAGATGGCACAAACCCCCCCAAATGACCCAATTTTGGAAAGTAGACACCCCAAGCTATTTGCTGAGAGGCATGTTGAGCCCATTAAATATTTTTTTTTTTGTCCCAAGTGATTGAATAATAACAAAATTTTTTTTTACAAAAAGTTGTCACTAAATGATATATTTCTCATACATTTTGCTGCTTCTCCTGAGTATGGGGATACCACATGTGTGGGACTTTTTGGGAGCCTAGCCACGTACATGACCCCAAAAACCAAGCACCGCCTTCAGGATTTCTAAGGGCGTAAATTTTTGATTTCACTCCTCACTACCCATCACAGTTTTGAAGGCCATAAAATGCCAAGATAGCACAACCCCCCCCCCCCCAAATGGCCCCATTTTGGAAAGTAGACACCCCAAGCTATTTATTTGCTGAGAGGCATGGTGAGTATTTTACAGCTCTCATTTGTTTTTGAAAATGACAAAAGAAAATAATTATTTTTTTTAAAACTTTGTGACAAAAAGCGAGATCTGCAAAATACTCACCATACCTCTCAGCAAATAGCTTGGGGTGTCTACTTTTCAAAATGGGGTCATTTGGGGGTGTTTTGTGCCATCTGGGCATTCTATGGCCTCCGAAACTGTGATAGGCAGTGAGGAGTGAAATCAAAAAAAATATTCAATGGCCTCAAGTTGCCTCTCAGCAAATAGCTTGGGGTGTCTACTTTCCAAAATGGGGTCATTTGGGGGGGGTTTGAACTGTCCTGGCATTTTATGCACAACATTAGGAAGTTTATGTCACACATCATCCACTCTTCTAACCACTTGAAGACAAAGCCCTTTCTGACACTTTTTGTTTACATGAAAACATTTTTTTTTTTGCAAAAAAAATTACGTTGAACCCCCAAAACATTATATATTTTTTTAAAGCAAAGGCCCTACAGATTAAATGGTGGGTGTTGCATTTTTTTTTTCCACACAGTATTTGCGCAGCGATTTTTCAAACTCATTTTTAGGGGAAAAAATACACTTTTTTAATTTTAATGCACTAAAACACACTATATTGCCCAAATGTTTGATGAAATAAAAAAGAGGATCTTTGGCCGAGTACATGGATACTAAACACGACATGCTTTAAAATTGCGCACAAACACGCAGCGGCGACAAACTGCATACATTTTTAAAAGCCTTTAAAAGCCTTTACAGGTTACCACATTAGATTTACAGAGGAGGTCTACTGCTAAAATGACTGCCCTCGATCTGACCTTCGCGGTGATACCTCACATGCATGGTGCAATTGCTGTTTACATATGACGCTAGACCGATGCTTGCGTTTGCCTTTGCACAAGAGCAGGGGGGGGGGGGGCAGGGTGCTATTTATTATTATTATTTTTTTTTTTATTATTTATTTTGCTTTTTTTATTTTATATTTAAACTGTTTCTTCCATTTTTTTTTTTTTTTTTACCATTTCTATTGTTATCTCAGGGAATGTAAATATCCCCTATGATAGCAATAGGTAGTGACAGGTACTCTTTTTTTGAAAAAAATTGGGGGGTTAGACCCTAGATCTTTCCTCTGCCCTCAAAGCATCTGACCACACCAAGATCGGTGTGATAAAATGCTTTCCCAATTTCCCAATGGCGCTGTTTATATCCGGGGGGGGGTCATTCCCTCCCACTGCTTGTAAAAGCAGTCTAGAGGCTAATTAGCCACTATGATTGCTTTTACATGAAAGCCGACCGCTGGCTGAAAAGAATGATACCAAGATGATACCTAAACCTGCAGGCATCATTCTGGTATAACCATTCAAAGTCCAGAAACATACTAGTACGTTGCTGGTCCTTGTTGGACATGTATTGTAATCTTTTTTTTCATGCAGCCTGTTGGCTGCATGAAAAAAAGAGATTGATCGGTGGGTAAGCCCACCATTAGAATACCTCCCTTCATCCACCCACTTCTAATTATGGGCATACATGCACCATTTATATATGCCGAAGCATAAGGGCATCCTCCCGCAAAAAAGTTATGCCGCGTACACAGGGTCGGACTTTTCCACGGGCAAGCCTCTGTCGGAATTTTGACCGTATGTACGCGGCATTAGGAGCAAAATCGCTCCTCTGCCCCTGCTGCCCCCATGCTTCGGCATATATGCTCGTTTTTTTTACTGTGGTGGTGAAATCACCTCCTACAGCGTTGGAGTCACGGCTTTATGTATCGTGGGAGCAAACGCTGTTGCTGTCAAGATAAATAAATTTGCGCTGCAACTGAATGGCGTACCTGCTAAGCAAAATGATGGTTAACATTAAAACAAAGTAACATTACAGTATAACAGTAAGACCTTGCCATACCATACCTGCAAAGCAAATACCAAAAAAAAACTAGTAAAAAATAAAAAAACTTTTTAACGCAACCTGTGCCTAAAATATATATATGCCGAAGCATGGGGGCATCCTCCCACAAAAAAAGTTATGCTGCGTACACACGGTCGGACTTTTCCACGGGCAAGCCTCCATCGGAATTTTGACCATATGTACCCGGCATTAGGAGCAAAATCGCTCCTCCGCCCCTGCTGCCCCCATGCTTCGGCATATATGCTCTTTTTTTACTGTGGTGGTGAAATCACCTCCTACAGCGTTGGAGTCACGGCTTTATATATCGTGGGAGCAAACGCTGTTGCTGTCAAGATAAATAAATCCGCGCTGCAACTGAATGGCGTACCTGAAAACAAAAAGTTACATACCTGAAAAGCAAGCATGATAAAACATTGCAGAATAGAATACAGTAAAAAAGAGCAGAACAATAGAGAGAAAATATAGCGAGAGAGAGAGAGAGAGAGAGAACAACAAAACGACAACTATTTTTTTTTTTTTTTTTATATTTTTTTTGTGTTTTGTTTTTTACGTTTTTTTTTTTTTACACTTTTTTTTTACTCAACTGTAACGGTTTGGGTCTCTCAAAATGTGATGGCATCTTGGGAGACCCTGTGTAAGTGTGTCCTGTTCTGTGCAATGCTGTACCCTACGCTAAAACTTCACTTTTGTGTGGTAGCGTTCAAAACATTTACCAATGCACAGACCAGGATTGTCAGGACAGAGTGGACAAAAATAACGGGTGTCACGCCTAAATCCGCGCTTGCTACAGACACGACATCTTTTTTGGGGGGCTCGTTGGGTAGGGGTACTCTCGAGGACATACGGATAATGCCTCTCATGCAGTCGGCTTACTGCATTTGGTAGGGGATGGTGAGGTGCAGAACCGCCTGGATACAGGAGTTCTGCGACTATCTCATCCTGGAATTTTAGGAGAGATAAAGTCCCGCCTGAAGCTCTGTATACCACATGAGCATTCAGCAAAGCCAATTGAAATAAGGATAGAGACACTTTTTTGTACCAGCGTCTCGCCTTACCGGCAATGTGATACGGCGCCAACTTCTGGTCGTTGAGGTCTACCCCTCCCATATTTTGGTTCTATTCGTGGACACAGGGGGGTTTCTCCACAACACCAGTCGCCGTACGAATTTTGACTGTCGTGTCTGCATGAAGGGAGGTAAGAAGGAAAACATTCTTATTATCCCTCCACTTCACAGCGAGCAAATTATTACACTTCAAGCAGGCTCTCTCCCCCAGCCTAAGACGGGAATCTACAAGCCCCTGGGGAAAGCCCCGGCGATTAGGTCGCACAGTGCCACATGCTCCAATCTGATGATCAAACAAGTGACTAAAAAGTGGCACGCTTGTGTAATAATTGTCCGCATACAAGTGGTACCCCTTTCCGAATAAGGGTTACACCAAGTTCCACACTATCTTGCCAGCGCTCCCTATGTAATCCGGGCAGTTGACGGGCTCAACCTGACTATCTTTTCCCTCATAAACCGTAAAGCTCCATACATAGCCTGTTGCCCTGTCACAGAACTTATAGAGTTTGACCCCATAGCTTGTTGGGAAGGTACTGTTTTAAAGACAAGCGGCCAGAAAATGTAATCAGGGACTCATCAACGCAGACAACTTGATCGGGAATAAACAAGGCTGCAAAACGTTCATTGAAGTGGTTTATGAGGGGCCGAATTTTGTAAAGCCGGTCGTATTCAGAGTCTCCACGTGGACGACAAAGTTCATTGTTGTTGAAGTGCATGAACCGCAAAATCTGCTCATATCGTTTCCTGGGCATGGAGGCAGAGAACACGGGCATGTGGTCAATTGGGTGCGTGGACCAATAAGCACGTATTGACGAAAATTTATGTGTGCCCATGTTGAGGGAAAGGCCCAGAAAGGTCTTAAATTCGGAAACCGTAATTGGTCTCCAATCTCTGGCAATGGGAGGCAACTGGGGATTAGCGGCGATGAATTGACCAGCATTTAAATTACTCTGGTCCACAATAGATCTATAGAGATCTTCCGTGAAAAACAGCGAATAAAAATCAAGTGGCATAAAATCAGCTGTTTCCACCTGAATACAGAGTTGGGCAGTGAATGGGGGGTGCTGCAGAAGTATAGGATACAGGATAGGATAGGCAAATTCTGCAGGAAGGGCACTATGGGCACGACGGGCCTGCCTTTGTCTTCTTCTTCTTGGTGTCAGCGGGACACTACTTGTGCTTGCCACCTCGCCAGCTTGAACTGCACTTATGGGACTTGCCACGTCTCCACGTGATACTGCAGTGCTGGATGTACGCCCAGGCTGTACTAGGCCGCTGGTGCTTGCCAGTTCACTAGAAGGAATAGCGGCGCTAGTACTACTCTGCTCCATGATACGAGAGACCTGCGGTTCTTGCTCCTCAACAACCTCAGAAGATCGGGTTCGGGTGCGCCTGACCTTAGCAGGGACCTCATCATCTTCGTCGCCCGGGCTATCTGACATGGAGTCGCTGTCTTCTACGGGAAGATATTCTGAGCCTGAATCTGACAGATCAGTGACCTCCTCTTCACTATCTGTCATGCTCAGAATCTCGTAGGCCTCTTTACTAGTGTACCTTCGATTTGCCATTTTGGGCTCTAAATTTAGGGATACACTAGTGAGATTCACAGGAAAAAAAGCCCCTGACTGTTGTCAGCAAATATATCAAACGCTACAAAAAAAACTGTTAGCGATCGCAGGGATCAGGCCTGACTCTGCGAACGCTGCAGTTTTGTGTGTTGTGTTTGATAAGTTACAGTGATCGATCGATACTGCACTTGGGTGGGCTGGGCTGGGCTGGGCGGAGGGGCTAAACGCAGGTGCTAGCAGGTATCTGGGCTGATCCCGCTAACACTGTGTTTTTGGGAACCCTAAACTGCTGGGGACACTAGTATAGATCTGATCAGATCAGATATTGATCTGTTCAGAAACTATACCACTAAGGGAGGAGTATGCTTTGCGCGTGGGTGTTAGCGTTACTGGCACTAACCTAACGCTGCCTGGGGCGACGCCGACCCTCTTTGACGCTAAAACCTAATTGATATTACCCGCCGGGCGATCAGGGGGTTAAACCTTTATTGGGTTATATATGGCGGGTGCCCTGATGGTATAAAAAGCAAACTAACCAACCAGTGTCACCCGTAACACTTATACGGTGATCACTGGTGAAAGGGTTAACTAGGGGCAATCAGGGGGTTAAAACCTTTATTAGGTAATATATGGGGGTACCTGGCACTATATAAAAACCTGACGGGTAACCTAAATAACTAAATAACTAACTGGCTAACCAGTGACACTTATACAGTGATCACTGGTGGAAGGGTTAACTCTAGGGGCGATAAAGGGGTTAAACCTTTATTATATAATATATGGGGGTACCTGATGTTAAAAAAACCTGCGGCGAACCTAAAAAAAATAACTTGCTACGTAGGGGCACCACCGACACTAATACAGCGATCGGAAAAACGATTGCTTACTGACGCTGGCGATAGGGGATGAAAGGGTTACCTGGGGGGCAATCAAGTGGTTAAACCTTTATTAGGGTGGGTTAGGGGGCTACCCTGGACCTAAAGGGGCCTAAACCTAACTGCCCTGCAACTTTTTACTGTCACAAATGACACTAAATGCAGCAATCAGTAAATAAATGATCACTGCAATCAGTGACACTGTGACTGGGGGCTGGGGGGTGACCTGGGGGGTGATATGGGGGTGACTGGGGGGTGAAATGTGTGCCTATGTGTACCTAGATGTCAGTGGGCAGTTGGTGCACTAACCTGTGTCTCCTCTCCTCGGCGCTGCGGACGAAAAGACCACCACGAGGAGAGATGACATCACTTCCTCTGCCTGTGTTTACATTTACACAGCAGAGGAAGCATATCATTCCCTGGGAGCGATCGCGAGGGGGTGGCCAGAAACAAACGGCCGCTCCCTCATCACGGATCGCTCCCGAACGGATAACCACCGCTCACTGTACCGGAGGGGGGTCCGATGGGACCCCCCACCCATACGAAGGCAGTCACATACAGGTACGTGATTGTGCCTGTCCGTGCCATTCTGCCAACGTATATATACAGTGAGCGGTCGTTAAGTGGTTAATATGATCAATATTGTTATTCCATACATTACAATAATACAATATTTTCTCTATAGAGTCCTTAAAGCAGAGTTCCACCTAAAAGTGGAACTTCTGCTCATTTGTCTCCTTTCCCCCTCTGGTGCCACATTTGGCACCTTTCGGGGGGGGGGGGGAGGGGGGACAGGATACCTGTCTTTGACGGATATCCTGTTCACACTTCCTGGGAGTCCGTGCCGCAGCCCATGACGTCCCCACAGGGCTCCCCCTGTTGCCGGGCCAGTAGGAGAGAGGAGCGGGGCCTCGCACATACACTGCCGAGTTCCCTTATCCGCAATGGCAGCGGCATCACCCGACAGCTGATGGAAACATCATGTCACGGTCTGGAGTCAGGCTCAGAGGCCAGTAGCTATAGCAGCAGAGCAGGTATTCACACAGGTCACCCTGGCTGATGACACGGGTTCACCTGAGGTGCGGGGTCTAAGCACTGACCGGTATTCACCAGGGCTCCTAAAGGTGGAGATGGGCTTCGTTGCGTGTCAGTGCCAGGTCCCAGTCCTCAGATTAGCCCCACCAGGGGGTGAGCAAGCCGGGGTCCAGAAACAGATAATACAGGTAGGGATCAAGCGTAGTCAGGGACGAGCCAAAAGTTGGTAACAGATAGTTGCAGGTTGGGATTCAGCAGAAGCGTAGTCGGGGACGAGCCAAAAGTCGGTAGTGAGTGGTAGCAAAGATGCGGTCGGCAGCAGTAGACAGGAGCAAGATATTGGCTGGTGAAGACACAATATTCTGGCAACCAGGAAGTGCAGGGACATGGCTTAAATCAGGAAGTTCCTGGGAGGAGCAAAGGGTTCAAGGTTCAAGGTAAACAAGATTCAAGACAAGAAAGATCATTCAAGGAATTGTCTAATGAACTATCCAAGGAGCTGTCCAGCATTCCAGGTGGTTTAGCAAGTAGAGTCACCACCAGACACACCAGAGGTCCCAGGTTCAAGCCCAGGTCCTAACAGTACTCCCCTCCTTCCAGGATGTCCCCTGGATGTCTTAGGGCCAGGTTTCTAAAGGAAACCTCTGGTGGAATTCCCTTGTTAATCTAGGGGCATGAACATTCTTTTCAGGCTCCCAAGAATTTTCTTCTGGCCCATATCCTTCCCATTGAACAAAATATTGCAATTTGTTCCTAGAGATCCTGGAGTCAATAATTTTTTCCACCACATATTCTTCTTCACCCTGTACCTCAACAGGTGGAGGAGGAGGATGAATTCTTCCAGAAAAAGTATTTTCATGAAACTGCTTGAGTAGCGATATATGAAAAACAGGGTGAATCTTCATATTGTCCGGAAGTTTTAGGCGAAAAGTGACCGGGTTGATTTGAGCAGAAATCTCAAAAGGTCCCATAAACCTTTGACCCAACTTAGCACATGGAACCTGAACCTTTAAATTTTTGGTAGATAACCAAACTTTGTCACCTACCTGAAAGGTGGGAATAGACCTATGGTGTCTGTCAGCGGCCTTCTTGTAATATTCCTGCTCCTCCTTCAATGTATCAGTCAATCTCTCCTGGATCTCATGTAATGAAGTTAGTCTGTTGGTAACAGCAGGAATTGAAGTTGAGATAGGGAGATCAGGAATAAAAACTGGATGATACCCGGTGTTTAAGAAAAATGGGCTTTGGGAAGTGGAGCTATGTTTAGAGTTATTATAAGCAAACTCTGCCATAGGAAGGTAGTCCACCCAGTCATCCTGGAGATAACTCACAAAACATCGAAGGTATTGCTCCAGAGTTTGATTGGTCCTCTCGGTCTGACCATTAGACTGTGGATGAAAAGCTGAGGACAGATTAATTGTTACACCCAAAGCTGAGCAAAAACTTCTCCAAAATTTTGAGGTAAACTGTACCCCTCTGTCAGACACCACATCATCAGGAATTCCATGAAGTTTAAAAACTTCTCTAACCATTACCTCAGCAGTATGTTCGGCGGAGGGTACCCCCTTAACTGGAATAAAATGAGCCATCTTAGTGAGACGGTCAACGACTACCAGAATGGTTGTCATCCTATTTGAAAGAGGAAGAAGGTCGACCACAAAGTCCATAGAAATTGACCCCCATGGCCTAGATGGAACAGGCAGTGGTAGAAGTAACCCCAGAGGAGAAGATCGGGGTGTCTTATTGCGAGCACAGGTTAGACATGAAGCCACATTTCTCTTTACATCTTTCTTGTACCCAGGCCACCAAAAGGAACGTGATAAGAGTTCTTCTGTCTTAGAAACCCCAAAATGACCAGCAAGTTTAGAGTCGTGTACCAACCTGAGGGCTTCTACCCGAACTGATTCAGGTACATAGAGGCAATGCGCTTGAGTCCAAAAACCATTATTGTACTTGAGGTTTATGTCTTTAGGAGGGTTATTAAGAAGCGGGTCATTCTCATACTCCTCCTTGAGGAGATTAAGAAATGTCTTTGAACTCGTGGCCCCTAGAAAGTTCTTTGGAGACAGGATTGTACATTCAGAGTTGCTTTCCTGGAGATGCCCAGGCAACATCCATGATAGGGCAGCAGCCTTACCATTCCTTGACCCAGGCCGGTATGAGATAACAAAATTGAACCTGGAGAAGAAAAGGGTCCAACGTGCTTGTCTAGATGACAACCTTTTAGCAGACCTAATAAATTCAAAATTTCTATGATCGGTGAGAACGGTTACAGGGTGCTTAGCCCCTTCCAGCAGATGCCTCCACTCAGAAAATGCTTCCTTAATTGCCAGCAGTTCCTTGTTTCCAATGTCATAATTCTTCTCGGCTGGAGACATCATTCGAGAGAAATAAGCGCAAGGATGAAGCTGCATTTTTTCTCCAATTCGCTGAGAAAGGATAGCTCCCACAGCAGAATTAGAAGCATCAACTTCTAGGATGAAAGGTAGTTCTGGATCTGGATGTACCAGTATTGGTGCAGAAGTGAAGAGTGTTTTCAGTTTACTAAAGGCAGTCTGTGCCTCAGGTGACCACAAAAAGGGTATCCCTTTCTTTGTCAGCTGTGTAATTGGAGCAATTACCTTGGAGAAATTCCTTATAAATCTTCTGTAAAAGTTGGCAAATCCAACAAATCGCTGTATCTCCTTAACATTCCTAGGGACAGGCCAATCCACCACTGCTTTGATCTTATCAGGATCCATGCTTACCCCTTCAGAAGAGATTATGTATCCCAAGAACTGGATCTGAGTTTGTTCAAACTCGCATTTCTCTAGTTTGATGTAAAGTTGATTCCGCCTTAGTCTCTCGAAAACAATACAGACATGCTTGCGGTGTTCTTTCAAAGTATCAGAGGAAATGAGAATGTCATCCATATATGCTATTACAAACTGATCAAGCAAATCTCGAAAAACATCATTAATAAAATGTTGAAAAGTTGCAGGAGCATTGCAGAGCCCAAAGGGCATGACCAAAGACTCAAAATGTCCATATCTGGTTCTGAAAGCAGTTTTCCATTCATCTCCAGGACGAATGCGGACAAGGTTGTATGCCCCCCATAAATCTAATTTAGTAAAGAGCTTGGCGGAGCGGAGTCTCTCAAGCATTTCTGGAATCAGTGGGCGTGGATAGCGATTCTTAATTGTGATTCTATTTAAATCTCTGTAGTCAATACACGGACGCAGGGTGGAGACCTTTTTCACCACAAAGAATAAGGCTGCCCCAGCAGAAGAGGTTGAGTGTCTGATAAAAACCCTTCTCTAGATTCTCATTAATCCACTCCCTGAGCACCTTCAGTTCAGGTTCTGATAAAGAATAAAGGCGCCCAAATGGTATTTCTGCCCCTGGAAGCAATTTAATGGGACAATCATAAGAGCGATGAGGAGGCAGCTGATCTGCGTTCTTTTTATCACAAACGTCGCGAAACTCAAGATATTGTGGAGGTAGCTTGTCGTATGGCTTGGTAGTTGCCAAAACTGCTTGTACATCTTGGGTTGGTGGAAGGCTTATTTGATAAGATTCTTTGCAATGTCTTTTGCAATGGTCAGATGTAAAGCTTAAAGAACGTGTTTCCCAGTTGATGGAGGGATTATGGATAGAGAACAAAGGGATGCCCAGGATAATAGGGAACTTGGGTGATGTGATCAGCTCAAAGCTGATAGTCTCCTGATGGTCAGTCTCGATTAGGAGTTTAAGCGGGATGGTCTCGTGGGTAACTGGACCTGAAGACAAAGGTGAGCCATCCACAGTTTCCATATCAATAGGGGCAAGCTTATTTCTTATTTGAAGGTTATTACTTTGGGCAAATTCGATGTCCATGAAGTTTTTCCCCGGCCCCTGAGTCCAGCATAGCAGCGCAAGATATTTCATTGCTTTCCACAATAAGCCTTATTGGGATGACAAAGTGAGTTGATAAAGAATTAACTTTATTTGCTTCCTGAATCAAAGGAGAGACGGACTGAGAAATTGAGTTTATTTGTTCAGATACTGTAACATCCATTGCTGCATAGGTTCAGGAGTGTCAGAATCAGGAAAAACTCTTGGACCCTGAGTAGTAGAAAAACGCATGCCACCATTACTGCCTAGGATTCCCAGTCTCTCCTTTCTCCTTTCAGTAAGTCTCTGATCAATTTGAATACATAATTTAATAAAAGCCTCAAGGTCGTCAGGACTTTCTACTCTGGCAAGCTCATCTTTTACTTGCTCTGAGAGTCCTTGACGGAACTGACTTTTTTGTGCTGCTAGATTCCAATTGGTATCTGAGATCCAACGTCGGAATTCAGTTGTGTACTCTGCAACAGAGCGTCTACCCTGCCGTAAATTGTGCAATTTTGCCTCAGCAGTCGCACAGCGGTTAGGATCATCGAAAACTTGGTTCATCACAGCCACAAAAGAATCAAAATCATCCAGGACGACATCATCTTTCTCCACATAAGGGGAGGCCCAGGCTAAAGCTTCCTCAGTCAGGAGGTTGATAAAAAACAGCACCTTTTTCCTGTCAGAAGTAAATGCAGCAGGTTGCATCTGAAAGCATATATGACATTGATTAAGGAACCCTCTATAATGGCGGCGGTCTCCATTAAACTTAAGTGGTAGGGGCATTCATGCAGTAGTATCTACGGCAGCGGTATTTCGGGCACGAAAAAATGTCTGCAACTCAGCGATTTGCACCCTGAGAGGAGCTACAGCAGCTGCTACAACGGCCTCCATGTTTTGGGCCAGAATATTCTGTCACGGTCTGGAGTCAGGCTCAGAGGCCAGTAGCTATAGCAGCAGAGCAGGTATTCACACAGGTCACCCTGGCTGATGACACGGGTTCACCTGAGGTGCGGGGTCTAAGCACTGACCGGTATTCACCAGGGCTCCTAAAGGTGGAGATGGGCTTTGCTGCGTGTCAGTGCCAGGTCGTGGTCCTCAGATAAGCCCCACCAGGGGGTGAGCAAGCCGGGGTCCAGAAACAGATAATACAGGTAGGGATCAAGCAGAAGCGTAGTCAGGGACGAGCCAAAAGTCGGTAACAGATAGTTGCAGGTTGGGATTCAGCAGAAGCGTAGTCCAGGACAAGCCAAAAGTCGGTAGTGAGTGGTAGCAAAGATGCGGTCGGCAGCAGTAGACAGGAGCAAGATATTGGCTGGTGAAGACACAATATTCTGGCAACCAGGAAGTGCAGGGACATGGCTTAAATCAGGAAGTTCCTGGGAGTAGCAAAGGGTTCAAGGTTCAAGGTAAACAAGATTTAATACAAGAAAGATCGTTCAAGGAATTGTCTAATGAACTATCCAAGGAGCTGTCTAGCATTCCAGGTGGCTCAGCAAGTAGAGTCACCACCAGACACACCGGAGGTCCCAGGTTCAAGCCCAGGTCCTAACACATCAGCTGTGGTGCCAACATCACTGGACTCCAGGACAGGTAAGTATTCTATTATTAAAAGCCAGCAGCTGCAGTATGTGTAGCTGATGGCTTTTAATTATTTTTTTTTGGGCGGACCTCCGCTTTAATGAAGTTTTCATTCCTTTGAGTTGATTCATTTCTGCTATCTTTTGTAAACAATTTAAGAATGCTTCATTGTAATTTTATTTCAAAATTAAATCAATATTATTTTGATCCTTTGTCGGGGGGGCCTTAAACAGCATAGGGCTAAAAGCCCTATGCCTACTCTGCCTAATTGGTAATCCTGCACTGATTCCCACAAGAAAATGGGTAGGAATGGTAAGAGCAGAGAGAAGAGATCACCAAAAGAACTTTACTTAAGGTGTAAACAGGAGGGTTAGAAAAGTTAGTTAAACCCAATATTATGCCTCCACCGCTCTGTACCCTAATATTTTAAATAGTTTAAGTGGAAACATCCAGAGCAATTTGATATACTTTGTTCAAGATCATGTGTGATAAACATCTCTGTAAGTTCTTCAGCATCCGATGGATAAGAAAAGTTTGTTGATTTTTCCCTGATCTGTACGTCATGCTACTGTGTACTGATGTCTTTATTGCTGACTTGGCAGTGTGTTTAAAATTAGGCCCCAGAGTTTTTGTCCAATGATGGAGAACATTAACGTGATTATTTTCCCTCCCTGTCTATTGGATTATAGGTGTATAAGGAGCCCTGTCTTATGCCCCATACACACGATCGGAATTTTAGATGGAAAAAGTCAGACAGACTTTTTCCAATCGGAAATTTCCGACCATGTGTATGCCCCATCAGAGTTTTTCCATCGGAAATTCAGAGGAATTCCATCGGAGTTTAGATAGAGAACATATTATCTTTTACTCCGATGGAATTCTGTCGGAATTCCGATGTGATTTTGGCCAGTAAAAAGTCCAACCGTGTGTACGGGGCATTAGACTCTATTTTGAGAGGAGATAATATTGAAGATAATAAATGAAGTGGAACAATCCCTGGTATACCTACTAGTACTATTATAATAGATTGAAGGTATGAGATGGTGATGACATTACCATCCTCAGGGGTTTCTTGTGAAAGGTTAACTCATTGGAAGTCTATAGTTTGGAGTATTTACCCCTAGTTGGGCAGACTCATTACATTTCTGAAATCTTTACTGTGTTGTTTCTGGTGACTTAGGTGGGCCCTGTGGTCTTTGTGTACCTAAGATGTGGCTTGCTGGAGGGGCATACTTCTTTATGGAGTAAAGAGAAGACATCTTGTATTTTCTTAACCACTTCCATACTGGGCACTTATACACCTTCCTGCCCAGACCAATTTTCAGCTTTCTGCGCTGTTGCACTTTGAATGACAATTGCGCGGTCATGCTACACTGTACCCAAACTAAATTTTTATCATTTTGTTCCCACAAATAGAGCTTTCTTTTGGTGGTATTTGATCACCTTTGCGATTTTTATTTTCTGCTAAAAAATAAAAAAAAGACCGAAAATTTTGAAAAAAAAAAGTTTTTTTTGTGTTTCAGCTACAAAACTTTGTAAATAAGTTAGTTTTCTCCTTCACTGATGGGCACTGATGGGGCTGCACTGACGGGCACGGATGGGCACCGATGAGGTGGCACGGATGGGAACGATCGGCGGCACGGATGGGCAACGCTCGGCGGCACGGATGGGCACAGATAGGCGGCACAGGTGGGCACAGATAGGCGGCACGGGTGGGCACTGATGGGCATGGATAGGCGGCATGGATGGGCACTGATAGGTGGCATGGATGGGCATGGATGGGCACTGATAGGTGGCATGGATGGGCACTGATAGGTGGCACTGTACTGTACTAATGGATGCCAATCAGTGCCAAACAATAATGCCTGCCAATCAGTGGTGCCCATTGTGGTCACTGATTGGCATCCATTGTGGCACTGATTGGCATCCATTTGGCATTGGCATCCATTATCCCTGGTGGTCTAGGGTGGCATACCTTATGGTGGGCTTCCCTGGTGGTCTAGTGGCATCCCTGGTGGTCTAGTGGCATCCCTGGTGGTCCAGTGGGCATCCTCGGGGGGGCTGTGCTGATAATGGATCAGCACAAACCCCCCCTGTCAGAGGAGCAGCCGATCGGCTCTCCTCTACTCGCGTCTGACAGACGCGAGTGAGGAAAAGCCGATGACCGGCTTTTCCTGTTTACACTGTGATCAGCCGTGATTGGACACGGCTGATCACGTGGTAAAGAGTCTCCGTCGGAGACTCTTTACCTAGATCGGTGTTGCGGGGTGTCAGACTGACATCCCGCAGCAACGATCGCTGCGATGCGCGCCCCCGGGGGCGCGCAGCGGCTCAAAATCCTGAGGACGTCATATGACGTCCAGTCAGGATTTTGAAACCACTTTGCCGACGTCAATCCGCTATAGGGCGGGTGGCAAGTGGTTAAAATGGCTGTTTTAATCATATGTATACAAAGGTGTAAGTGCATAGGATATTTACAACACAGGAAAAGTGTTCCTCAAGTTGAAACATGAACCATGCTGTTATATACTGAAATTGTTCTTATTTGATTGCAGAGTGGTACACTCTCACCCCTGAGGAAGAATAAGGATAAAGATTTCAAAACGTATTGAATCACACAACAGATGGACCAATTGATGTTTAAAAGATCTATGATCATAGTCCATTTTGGGTTTTGATGGGGTTACCATCTGTATGATTATTGTACAGGATTCAGCCAGTTATATTTTTTGTATGCGTTTTTATTATTTGGCGTAGTCCATGGTTTTTAATCTAATAATATTTTATATATGTATAGAATAAAGTTAATCATTTTTATACAATTGCCTTTGTTGCCTTTAAAGACCCAATAAGAGGATTGTTTAAATAGTTGATGTAATAATATAGCGATGGTGGGATCTTCTGTCCATGTCATAAACCTGTTTTTCAGTATAAGATTTGCTTTTAAAAGACAAACTGTAATGTAAACCTGATGCCCATGGTTTATAAGTTGGTATTGGGTACATTTCATAAATACAGAATTGTTCTGGCAATTTTAGACACCTATCCTCATATTGATTAGTGGTTCCAAATTAATAAAAACTACTGCAGTAGAGAACAGAAAAAAAAAAAAAAGATACATAAGCATTGGTTATTTGGTGCAATTGACGTTTTTTTTATACACATGCTCACGTAGGTATCACATTATTATTACAATAGTGTCTTTATGGTAGCAAGGGACATAATACAGGTGGGCTTATTTCTTATCAGGACTCAAAAGAATGCAAATATGTAATCAAACATTATTAGTGCCATGTGCACAATAACTATATTGTGCAATGCATAAGGAAAACATACAAAATAGAATACAGTTAAAAAATTTACAATTTTTTCACAAAATTTTCTCTACAGAGTATTTAATGTAACGTTTTCATTTCCTTAAGTTGATTATTTTTTTAAATTTTTGTAAACACTTAAGGAAAGCTTTATTACACTTTTCTTTTGACATCAAATCAATATTATTTTGATCTATTGTCACCAGATCCTTAAACTGTGTGGCGTCCACAGGCCAGTGCCTACTCTGCCTGTTTGGTAATCTGACATTGATTCCCACAAGTGAACGGGTAGGAATGAGGAGAGAAGAGATTACCAGAAGAACTTTATTTCAGATGTAGAGTAAACAGGAGAATTGAAAAAGTTAATATATCCAATGTTATTCCTCCATCACCTTGCACCCAAAATGTTTAAAACGTTTATGTGGAATGTGTTATTTAAAATACTTTGTTTAAGATCATGTGTGATAAACAACCCTGCAAGTTCTTCAGCATCCCATGAATAAGAAAAGGTTGTTGATTTTTCCTTGATCTGTACGTCATGCCATTGTGTCTTCATTATAAATGGAATAAACCTAAAAACACCACTGTGAAACATAGGTAAAATTTGTGGTGCTAAATGTGGCCAATAATATAATATCACTCACTAAGGTGTCTAAATTATAATCACTTAATGACAACGTGACCAATCAGTGATCCCAATGTGACTGAAATGAATTATAATTAAAATAATCAACAAAGTCCATCGGTGAAAAAAGTAAAAAAAAGGGAAGAAAAAATCCAGAGAAAGATTCCATCAAACTGAGAACTTGTGCTTCAACAAAAGATTTTCCATCCATGTAAGGAAAAAAGAGGAGCTCCCATAGTGTGAAATTTTACCTATTTTCACAGTGGGGTTTCAGGTTTATTCCATTTATAGTTATTTATTTCATTTAAGTGGCAGCTTTAGTTTTACATAGTTTTCACATATTTTTCTTGGCGCAGTGGTGGTTATATAGATTAGGAGCGCATTATATCTGTATACCAATTTTTTCATTGTGTCTTCATTGTTAGCTTGGCAGTGTGTTGAAAATCAAGCCCCCAAGTTTTTGTCCAACAAAAAAGAGCATTTTTAATTCAATGTTATTAATTTCCTTCTCTGTCAATTGGATTATGGGTATATAAAAAGCCCTGACTCTTTTTTCAGAGAAGATACTAGACAATGCTATGAACTGGAATCACAAGATTTGGACCTTGACATTGTGTAAGTATTCTCTTTCAGAATACATGGCCAGGTAGTATAGAGTTCCCAGGTGTTGGTGATAATAAATGAGATGGGATATGGTAGTCCCTGGTATACCTATTAGTACCTTTAAAACAGATTGGTGGTATGACTTAACGATGATGTTACTCCCCCAGGGACTCCTGTATGGGGTTAACTAATTGGGGGTCTAAAGTTTGGGGTATTTACCCTAGTTGGGCAGACTCATTATATTTATGAAATCTTACACTGTTTTTTTTCTAGTGGCTTAGGTGGGCCCCTGAGGTCTTTGTGTGCCTAAGATGTGGCTTGCTGGAGGGGTATGCTTCTTTGTGGAGTAAGGAAAAGCCATCTGGTATCTTCTTAAAATGTGTGTTGTAAACATATATATAAAAATATGTAAGTGTATATGATATTTACAGCACAGGAAAGGTGTTCCTAAATTTGAAACATGAACCATGCTGTTAACCCCTTCGCGCCCAGCATACGAGAATTCACAGCCACAATGTGGCTCTACAATGCCGGGAGGCCGTTATTATACGGCCTCCCCTTTCCTCGTTCCCCGCGCGCACTCCCGAGCGCGCATCGGGGAACTTCTATGCTGGCCGTGTCCCTTGGACACAGCCATTCACAGATCGCGATAAATAGCCAATCACAGCGACTATTTACAGCGCGATCGAGGAGACCAATGAGAGATGATCTCAAATGTAAACATATGAGATCATCTCTCATTGCCCGCTTTCTCTCCTCACACAGACACCGCGTGTGAGGAGGGAGAGCGATCTGTCAGTGAGTCAGCTTCTGTCAGCTTCCATCAGTGCCCAATCAGTGCCCAATCAGTGCCCAGTAATAACACAGTATAAACACAGTGAAAACACAGTGCCCACCTGTGCCATCTGTGCCCACCTGTGTCCACCTGTGCCATCTGTGCCACCTGTAGCCACCTGTGCCACCTGTGCCACCTGTGATCAGTGCACATCTGTGCTCATCAGTGCCCACCTGTACCACCTCATCGGTGCCCACCTGTGCCACCTCATCCGTGCCCACCTGTGCCACATCATCCTTGTCCACCTGTGCCACCTCATCCATGCCCACCTGTGCCACCTCATCCGTGCCCACCTGTGCCACCTCATCCGTGCCCACCTGTGCAATCAGTGCACATCTGTTCCACCTCATCAATACGCATCTGCCACCTCATCTGTGGCGCCTCATTAGTGCCATCTGTGCCGCATCATTAGTGCCATCTGTGCCGCCTCATTAGTGCCATCTGTGCCGCCTCATTAGTGCCATCTGTGCCGCCTCAGTGCCATCTTTGCCATCAATAAGTGCACATCTGTGCTGCCTCATCAGTGTACATCTGTTCCACCACCTCCGTACCCATCTGTGCCACCATATTAGTACCCATCTGTGCCACCTCAGTACCCATCTGTGCCACCTCAGTACCCATCTGTGCCACCTCAGTACCCATCTGTGCCGCCTTATTAGTGCACATCTGTGCAATCAATCAGGGCCCATCTGCGCCACACACCTGTGAAGTCGCATCACCACCGCCAGCAACCAAAAGATGTCAAAAAGGTGTTTTACCGCTGAGGAGGCATACCAAATTCTTTCCACGCCTGAGAGCGACGGGGAGCTCTCTTTTTCTTCAGATTTCGATTTAGGTTCTGAGTCGGATGTAAACTATGAGCCAGTCTTTAGTAGTGGAACAGAGACAGCCTCAGAGGAGGAAGATAGTCGGCCCGCCAAAAGAAGGCGCTCTGCTGAGGCAGCAGTAGCATCCACCAGCACCGCAGTGCCATCCACCAGCACCGCAGTGCCATCCACCAGCACCACATTGCCATCCACCAGCACCGCAGTGCCTCAGCAAGAAAGGCCAAGGACCCATGCCGGCCTTCCCTATGCCCTCCAGAACCCCTTGTGGCTTCCTCCTAATTCAGGAGAAGCCAACATTCCCCCTTTCACTGCCCAGCCAGGAGTCCAGGTGAATACGGACAATTTTTCCCCAATCTATTTTTTCAATCTAATTTTTACCGAGGACATGCTAGCCAACATTGTCACCCAGTGCAACCTATATGCCCAGCAATTTATTGCAAGTAATCCTACATCCTATTATGCCCGTCCCTTCGAGTGGAGAGACCTAACGGTGGAGGAGTTGAAGGTTTTTTTAGGCCTCACATTTTGCATGGGACTCAATCCAAAAAACACTTTTCGTTCCTTTTGGTCCAAACGCCCCATCTATCACATGCCAATATTCTCCAGCGTAATGCCCAGAACCAGGTACCTCATGATCATGAGGTTTCTCCACTTCAACGATAACACCCAGTGCCTTCCCCGAAATCACCCAAATTATGACAGGCTTTTCAAAATTCGGCCCTTACTAAATTATTTTTTAGAAGTATTCCCCCAGTTATATACCCCGGACCAACACATATGTGTGGATGAGTCCCTTGTAAAATTTAGAGGCAGGCTTCAAATAAACCAATTTATCCCCAGCAAAAGGGCCCGCTATGGGGTGAAGGTGTACAAACTCTGTGACCGAGTCACAGGGTACCTGTATGGCTTCCTAGTGTACGAAGGGAAGGACACCCAACTGCATCCCCCCAATTGCCCAGACTACTTGGGAACAAGCGGGAAAGTTGTTTGGCAACTCATCAGCCCCCTACTGGAAAAAGGCTACCACTTATATGTAGATAACTTTTATACATCCCTTCCCCTGTTTCGCAACCTTCACCTGAAGAAGACGCCAGCATGTGGCACGGTCAGAAAGAACCGGAAGGGCTTTCCTCAAAGTCTTGTGAATAAGAAGTTGAGAAGAGGAGAGTCGGCAAGTCTGCGAAACCAGGAGGTTCTGGCAGTGAAGTGGAAGGACAGAAGGGATGTATATATGTTATCTTCCATCCACAACGATACCTTCGTGGAAAACCCCAGAAGGAATGGCACCACCATCCGAAAGCCCACATGCATCCAGGACCCAAAACCCCCTACCCTTCCTTGGCTACCAGGAGGAAATCACCACTGCCCTGATATTCCAGAATGGCCGACCCCAAAACATCCGATCTGATGTTATGAGTCGACTCTCCGAACGTCACTTTCCTGATAAAGTCCCTCCCACAGCAACAGGCCGACAACGTCAAAAAAAATGTAAGGTGTGTGCCAGTGGAGGAGTCAGACGAGACACAGTTTATTATTGTGCTGAGTGTCCTTCCCAACCAGGCCTCTGTGTAATTGACTGCTTTCGCTGTTACCATACTTCACTAAATTATTAGTAAGGTATGGTAAACGTAATCCTCATTGCCTGCCTTCACACCCCTTATGCTACTGCCTGCTCTGTAACTGACCCTGGCTTGTTATTTGATCACGCTTCTGCCTAACGATTCTGTACTACCTCTGCCTGATCTGGAACTGACCCTGGACTGTTATTCGACCACGCTTCTGCCTAACGATTCTGTACTACCTCTGCCTGATCTGGAACTGACCTTGGACTGTTTGACCATGCTTTTTGCCTGCCTCTTGGATTGATCTTGTACCCTGCTACTGGACTAGTGGGATTCAACACAGGGGTCTCACATATGTGAGGGGCTCCAGAATTGTTTTTCTGGATGAAGAAAACAATTTTTTTTGTTTTCTCATCCTAGATTAGGGTCTGGAGACTCGGAGGCTTCAAAGAGATTTGGGTGGGAGAAGCCTCTACCCCTGTCCCCATTCTGTCCTGAACAAGGCCCTACTTCTGCCTGCTGCCTGTAGGACCTATGCCATTATGCCTCTGCCTGTCGCATGAACTGACCACACCAAATGGATCTGCCTACTGCCAGGACTAATATCTTTGGCACTGCTGACAATATTTCTGCCTGCACTGACCCAGGACTGTTTATGGACAGTATCCCTGCCTGCTGCCTGGACAATTGTGTATGCCATTGCTGACGAAGTCCCTGCCTTTTGCCTGGACCAGTGCTATCCTGCTGTGTAGAATTCCGCTACTAAAACCACAGGTAATCTTTTGTTTACGCTTTGCTCAGCATAATGTATTTTGGGGTGTAATTCTTGGTATGTGCATGCTATTGTCATGGATATGCATTAATGTCTGTCTGCCATCTTACCTTCCTCCTCATGTGTTCATCTAGAGACCAGACCTCCTTCACCTGGCTTCCTTAATAATCTCCTCCCAGCCTGACTCCACCCCAGGCCCTATCACAGAACACTATATTAACCTGTGCACTGCAAGCCTGCCTTGCTGATGAACGTGTTTGTTAGGCATTGTGTGTTTGGGTTCCTGCCTGCCGTGTGCTACGTCTGTCTCTCTGTTACGTTATTGGCTTGTCCCCGACTATCCCTGTCTGCTCGTGACCCTTGACCTTCGGCTCGTTCTTTCGTTATCCTTGTCTGCTTGTGGCCCCTGACCTTCGGCTTGTTATTCGGTTCTCTCTTATCCTGTGCTGCTTCTTCCCCTCTTTTCCCCTTATCCTATGGGGCGTGAGCTAGGAAACTCCAGGGGCCGCAACCTGGTCCCAGCCTGCAGCACAACATCCTCACCACTAGAGGCCCTGGAGAAGACCAGCTGGGTCTTAGACTCCGCGCCCTGGGGAATCTTGGCTCTAGCTTCCGTTAGGATCCCGGTTGTGCTCCTCTGGTCCCGCTTTCCACAATCACCCAGTTTCCTACCCGCAGAAGCCAGCCATAGGGTTCACTACCTCGCGGTGCACTCCTGTCCCCCTACGGTGTGCATCTGTCACCTGGCCACAGGTGACCCTGACAGTTTGATCAGCCATGAACCCGGCTGACATCCCGCTTCCCGCGGATGATCCATTGCAGGGCATAGTTCGCAGACTCGAAGCCCAGGAATCAAATCAGACTCAGGTGATGCGATTCCTCCAGGATCTGGCTTCTCGATTCGAGCAGCTTCAGGTCTCCTTGGGAACCCCGAATCCGCAACCCCAAGTACAACCAGCGGCTGTACCTATCGCACCAGTCGCAGCCTCACACTCACTAAGATTGCCAGCTCCGTCCCGTTTCTCTGGGGACTCCAAGGCCTGCAGGGGGTTTCTCAGCCAATGCACAATTCATTTTGAGCTTCAGCCTCAAAGCTTCCTGTCTGACTGGGCTAAGGTAGCTTATATCATTTCCCTCCTCTCCGGTGAAGCTTTGGCCTGGGCTGCCCCCTGTGGGAGAGGAACGATCCGGTGGTTTCCAGTCTGTCCGATTTCTTGAAGCTCTTTCGTAATATCTTCGAAGAGCCGGCTCGGGCTTCTTCAGCGGCTAGTGCTGTCTTACGTCTTCGCCAAGAATCTAGTTCAGTGGGGCAATATGCTCTTCAGTTCCGTATCCACACAGCTGAATTGAGCTGGAATAATGAGGCCCTGGTCGCTACCTTTTTACATGGCCTCTCTGACCGAGTGAAAGACGAATTAGCGGGAAGAGCCATTCCCGTCGGTCTGGACGATGTAATTTCATTATGCAACCAGATCGACATTCGTTTTCAAGAGAGGTCTTTAGAAAGAAGACGCCAGCACTCTCTGGGTCCTAGCCAGTCTGAGCTCCCCTCCCTTCATTCCGTGGAGCATCCTCTACCTGCTGAAGAACCTATGCAGCTGGGCCGGACCAGACTAACCCCCGAAGAATGTGCTAGGCGCAGAACTCTGGGCTTGTGCCTCTATTGTGGGGGCAAGGGTCATTTTCGTGACTCCTGCTCGCTTCGTCCGTGAAACGTTCGGGTCTAATACATTTGGAAGGTGGAGTATTGGACCCAGAAACATCACCTTCTCGCCTGCTCTTGCCGGTGTTCCTTCATGTAGGCACTTCTCCTCAGTCAACCCTTGCATACCTGGATTCCGGGGCTGCCGGCAATTTTATGGATTGGAGAACTGCTTCTTCTATGAAGCTTACCCTTTCACCTCTCACTACCCCATTGGTAGTCTCGGCAATTGATGGCACTGTTCTCCCAGGGGGCCCTATTCGCTTCCAGACGCTACCCATTAGGATGTCGGTAGGGATTCTCCACCAGGAGTGGATATCCTTTCTTATTCTACCCAAGGCCTCTACCCCAGTTGTATTGGGCCTCCCTTGGCTACAGCTCCACTCTCCACATGTGGACTGGGTCTCTGGGCAGATCCTGGCCTGGGGTTCCTCATGTTTCTCGTCGTGTCTTCTCAAGGTGACCCCCAAGGAGAGTCTTCCGGTTGCTGCCACTTCTGTTTCTTCTGATCTTCCTGCTGCATACAGCGATTACCGGGATGTGTTCTGTAAGAAATCAGCTGAGGTGCTTCCTCCCCACAGGTCTTTTGACTGTGCTATTGATCTTGTCCCCGGAGCAACTCTACCCAGGGGTCGTACCTACCCTCTGTCCATCCCAGAGACCCAGGCCATGTCGGAGTATGTCGCAGAGAATCTGGAGAGAGGTTTCATCCGGAAATCCTCATCGCCTGCAGGGGCAGGGTTCTTTTTTTTTGCCAAAAAGGATGGTACCTTAAGACCCTGCATCGATTATCGGGGTTTAATTGCGGTTACTATTAAAAATCGATACCCCTTACCCTTAATATCTGAGCTATTCGATAGGTTGAAGGGTGCCTCCATTTTCACCAAGTTGGATCTCAGAGGCGCGTACAATCTCATTCGAATACGGGAGGGTGACGAATGGAAGACTGCATTCAACACTAGAGACGGGCATTACGAATATCTGGTGATGCCTTTTGGTCTGTGTAATGCTCCAGCCGTGTTTCAAAACTTTGTCAATGAAATTTTCAGAGATCTGCTGTACCAGTTTGTTGTCATCTATCCGGATGACATTCTGATCTTTTCTGAAAATCTGCTCGTCCACAGAAACCATGTCCGCACTGTACTTCAACGTCTTAGAGAGAACAATCTCTATGCCAAGCTGGAGAAATGTTCCTTTGAATGTTCTGAGGTCCTGTTTTTGGGGTGCTTCGTCTCATGTTCGGGTCTTCGTATGGACCCTGGGAAGGTCTTGGCTATCACCAACTGGCCTCTTCCTGCTAGCCTCAAGGCCACACAGCGCTTTCTTGGCTTCACTAATTATTATAGGCAGTTCATAAGGAATTACTCTTCCATTGCCGCGCCTATTATCGCTTTGACCAAGAAGGGTGTGAATGCCAGAGACTGGCCTCCCGAAGCTGTCTCTGCATTTCACAACCTGAAACAGGCCTTTGTTTCTGGCCCCCTCTTGAGGAGACCAAATCCTGGGAATGCATTTTTTATTGAAGTGGACCCTTCCTCAATGGGGGTGGGAGCTGTGCTTCTTCAAATCTTTGAGAAGAGACGCCAACCATGTGCGTTCTTCTCCAAAAAAAATTCTCAGGCAGAGAGGAATTATGCCATCGGTGATCGGGAACTTCTCGCAATTAAATTGGCGTTAGAGGAGTGGCGTCATCTCTTGGAGGGTTCCCCTCACTCCATAACGATCTTTACCGATCACAAGAATTTACAGTATCTACAGAATGCTAAACGTCTGAATCCTAGACAGGCCAGGTGGAGTCTCTTCTTTGCCCATTTTAATTTCACGATTACATACAAACCTGGTTCCTGCAACGGTCGGGCTGATGCGCTCTCTAGGTCATTTGACACTTTGGACGAGGAGTCCGCCCCTGAACCTGAGCCGATCATTCCAACCTCATGCATTGTTGCCCACTCTACCACCCTGAAGTCAAAAATTCCGCCTGGTAAGACCTTTGTCCCCACTGAGCTAAGAGCTAAGATCCTTCGTTGGGGAAATGATTCCAAGGTGGCAGGGCATTCTGGATTCCTCCGATCCTTCCTACTCATCAGTCGTCACTACTGGTGGCCTAATCTCCGCTCAGACGTCAAAGACTACGTTAAAGCTTGTCATGTCTGTGCTCAGTCCAAATCCTCCACACAAGCTCCTGCTGGTCTCCTCATGCCCTTGCCCATTCCTAAGGAACCCTGGGCCCATATTGCCATGGATTTTATCACCGATCTTCCACTGTCTGAGAATAATACAGTCATTTGGGTGGTAATCGATCGATTCTCCAAGATGGCTCATTTTGTTCCTCTTCCTTCTGCCCCTGCCTTGGTTCCCATTTTCATTCGAGAAATTCTCCGCCTACATGGGGTCCCTTCTCATATTGTTTCCGACAGGGGAGTCCAATTCACGTCTCGTTTTTGGAGAGCCGTTTGCAAATCCCTCAATATTGTCTTGGATTTTTCTTCTTCTTACCATCCCCAATCCAATGGACAGACTGAGAGGGTTAATCAGGAGTTAGAGGTCTTTCTTTGCACCTTTGTGTCTTCTCACCATGACGATTGGTCCTCTCTACTCCCGTGGGCAGAATTCTCCCATAACAATCATGTGAATACCAGTTCGCAGAAGACACCCTTTTTCACAGTTTATGGAAAACACCCTCAACTTCCTCTTCCCATGATCTGTTCTCCTGACATTCCAGCTTTGGCTTCGGTTCAGGAGTCTCTCAATTCCGTTTGGGGTCACGTTCATGATTCCCTCCGGGCAGCTGCTGAAAAATTCAAAGGCTTTGCCTACCGCCGCAGGCGTAAACCGCCTTCTCTTCAGCCAGGGGACAAAGTCTGGCTCTCTACCAGGAACATCAAGCTCCGAGTTCCTTCTCTGAAGTTTGCTCCACGATTCATCGGTCCATACACGGTAACTGCTAAACTGAATCCGGTTTGTTTCAAACTCCAGATTCCTAAGAGCCTTAAAATCACTAACTCCTTTCATGTTGCTCTTCTAAAGCCTTTAGTCCTCAATAAATTCTCTCGTCCTCTCCCTACCATGGCACCTGTCTCTGAGGATAATCAGGAGTACGAGATCAGTCAAATTCTGGACTCCCGACTCTGTAAAGGCGTTCTTCAGTACCTCGTTCATTGGAAAGGGTTTGGTCCTGAGGAGAGGTCTTGGATCACTGCATCTGAGGTCTTTGCACCTCGTCTGTTAAAGGAGTTTCATCTGAAGTTTCCCTCTAAACCTGGGCCCAGGCGGGGAAGGGGGAGGCCTCGTAAGAGGGAGGGTACTGTCATGGATATGCATTAATGTCTGTCTGCCATCTTACCTTCCTCCTCATGTGTTCATCTAGAGACCAGACCTCCTTCACCTGGCTTCCTTTATAATCTCCTCCCAGCCTGACTCCACCCCAGGCCCTATCACAGAACACTATATTAAACTGTGCACTGCAAGCCTGCCTTGCTGATCAACGTGTTTGTTAGGCATTGTGTGTTTGGGTTCCTGCCTGCCGTGTGCTACGTCTGTCTCTCTGTTACGTTATTGGCTTGTCCCCGACTATCCCTGTCTGCTCGTGACCCTTGACCTTCGGCTCGTTCTTTCGTTATCCTTGTCTGCTTGTGGCCCCTGACCTTCGGCTTGTTATTCGGTTCTCTCTTATCCTGTGCTGCTGCTTCCCCTCTTTTCCCCTTATCCTACGGGGCGTGAGCTAGGAAACTCCAGGGGCCGCGACCTGGTCCCAGCCTGCAGCACAACATCCTCACCACTAGAGGCCCCGGAGAAGACCAGCTGGGTCTTAGACTCCGCGCCCTGGGGAATCTTGGCTCTAGCTTCCGTTAGGATCCCGGTTGTGCTCCTCTGGTCCCGCTTTCCACAACCACCCAGTTTCCTACCCGCAGAAGCCAGCCATAGGGTTCACTACCTCGCGGTGCACTCCTGTCCCCCTACGGTGTGCATCTGTCACCTGGCCACAGGTGACCCTGACAGCTATGTGTCCTTAGAACATCTGATGGTGTTCCTTGCATGTTGGGCCTATGTATGTGGACAGGCTGTGTAAAAGTCCCACACATTTGGTATCGCCATACTCAGGAGGAGTAGCAGAATGTATTTTGGGGTGTCATTTTTGCTATGTAAATGCTATGTGTTGGAGATATCTTATGAACTGACAACTTTGTGTAAAAAAATGCGTTTTCATTTTTTTCCCACATTTTCCAAAAACTTCTGGAAAAAAATGAACTGTTCAAAAGACTCATTATGCCTCATAGATTATACGTTGGGGTGTTAGCTTTCCAAAATGGGGTCAATTTGTGGGTGTTTCCATTGTCCTGGTGCTCCAGGGCCTTCAAAACTATAATAGGTGGTTGAGAAATGAGATGTGTAATTTATGCGCCTAGAATGCCTGAAGGTGCTACTTCAATGTAGGTCCTCTGTATGTGGACAGGCTGTGTAAAAGTCCCACACATGGGGTATTTCCATACTCAGGAGGAGTAGTAGAATGTATTTTGGGGTGTTATTTTTGCTATGTAAATGCTATGTGTTGGAGATATCTTATAAACTGACAACTTTGTGTAAAAAAAATGCGTTTTCATTTTTTTTCCACATTTTCCAAAAACTTCTGGAAAAAAATGAACCGTTCAAAAGACTCATTATGCCTCATAGATTATACGTTGGGGTGTTAGCTTTCCAAAATGGGGTCATTTTGTGGGTGTTTCCATTGTCCTGGTGCTCCAGGGCCTTCAAAACTATAATAGGTGGTTGAGAAATGAGATGTGTAATTTATGCGCCTAGAATGCCTGAAGGTGCTACTTCAATGTAGGTCCTCTGTATGTGGACAGGCTGTGTAAAAGTCCCACACATGGGGTATTGCCATACTCAGGAGGAGTAGTAGAATGTATTTTGGGGTGTTATTTTTGCTATGTAAATGCTATGTGTTGGAGATATCTTATGAACTGACAACTTTGTGTAAAAAAATGCGTTTTCATTTTTTTCCCACATTTTCCAAAAACTTCTGGAAAAAAATGAACTGTTCAAAAGACTCATTATGCCTCATAGATTATACGTTGGGGTGTTAGCTTTCCAAAATGGGGTCAATTTGTGGGTGTTTCCATTGTCCTGGTGCTCCAGGGCCTTCAAAACTATAATAGGTGGTTGAGAAATGAGATGTGTAATTTATGCGCCTAGAATGCCTGAAGGTGCTACTTCAATGTAGGTCCTCTGTATGTGGACAGGCTGTGTAAAAGTCCCACACATGGGGTATTTCCATACTCAGGAGGAGTAGTAGAATGTATTTTGGGGTGTTATTTTTGCTATGTAAATGCTATGTGTTGGAGATATCTTATAAACTGACAACTTTGTGTAAAAAAAATGCGTTTTCATTTTTTTTCCACATTTTCCAAAAACTTCTGGAAAAAAATGAACCGTTCAAAAGACTCATTATGCCTCATAGATTATACGTTGGGGTGTTAGCTTTCCAAAATGGGGTCATTTTGTGGGTGTTTCCATTGTCCTGGTGCTCCAGGGCCTTCAAAACTATAATAGGTGGTTGAGAAATGAGATGTGTAATTTATGCGCCTAGAATGCCTGAAGGTGCTACTTCAATGTAGGTCCTCTGTATGTGGACAGGCTGTGTAAAAGTCCCACACATGGGGTATTGCCATACTCAGGAGGAGTAGTAGAATGTATTTTGGGGTGTTATTTTTGCTATGTAAATGCTATGTGTTGGAGATATCTTATAAACTGACAACTTTGTGTAAAAAAAAGGCGTTTTCATTTTTTTTCCACATTTTCCAAAAACTTCTGGAAAAAAATGAACTGTTCAAAAGACTCATTATGCCTCATAGATTATACATTGGGGTGTTAGCTTTCCAAAATGGGGTCATTTTGTGGGTGTTTCCATTGTCCTGGTGCTCCAGGGCCTTCAAAACTATAATAGGTGGTTGAGAAATGAGATGTGTAATTTATGCGCCTAGAATGCCTGAAGGTGCTACTTCAATGTAGGTCCTCTGTATGTGGACAGGCTGTGTAAAAGTCCCACACATGTGGTATTGCCATACTCAGGAGGAGTAGCAGAATGTATTTTGGGGTGTCATTTTTGCTATGTACATGCTATGTGTTGGAAATATCTTATAAATGGACAACTTTGCGTAAAAAAAATGCTTTTTCATTTTTTTTCCACATATTCTAAAAACTTCTGGAAAAAAATGAACCGTTCAAAAGACTCATTATGCCTCATAGATCATACGTTGGGGTGTTAGCTTTCCAAAATGGGGTAATTTTGTGGGTGTTTCTATTGTCCTGGTGCTCCAGGGCCTTCAAAAGTGTAATAGGTAGTCAACTAGTTAGATGTGTAATTTATGCTCATAGAACACCTGATGGTGCTCCCTGCATGTTGGGCCTCTGTATGTGGCCAGGCAGTAAAAAAGTCCCACACATGTGGTATCGTAATACTCAGGAGTAGCAGAATGTATTTTGGGGTGTCATTAGTGGTATGCACATTCCATGTGAGAGGAATAAGCTATTACAATGAAAATTTTGAGGAAAAAAAAAACAAAAAAAAAACAAAATCGTAATTTTGCAAAGAATCGTGGGAAAAAATTACAACTTCAAATAACTCACCATGCCTCTTACTAAATACCTTGGAATGTCTACTTTCCAAAAAGGGGTTATTTGGGGGGCATTCATACTTTCCTGGCTTGTTAGGGTCTCAAGAAATGAGATAGGCCGCCAGTACATCAGATGTGATAATTTTTTTATGATTTGCACTATATCTTGTAGACTCTAAAACTTTAACACAGACCAAATAATTTCCAAAAATTTGGGGTTATTTTTATCAAAGATATGTAGCAGTATAAATTGTGGCCAAAATTTATGAAGAAAAATTAATAATTTGCAAAAAATTTTATCACAGAAACTAAGAAAAATTCGTTTTTTTTCAAAATTTTCGGTCTTTTTTCATTTATAGCGCAAAAAATAAATAACCCAGAGGTGATCAAATACCACCAAAAGAAAGCTCTATTTGTATGAAAAAAAGGACAAAAAAATAATTTGGGTACAGTGTTGCATGACTGAGTAATTGTCATTCAAAGTGTGACAGCGCTGAAAGCTGAAAATTGGTCTGGGCAGGAGCGGTGTTTAAGTGCCCAGTAAGCAAGTGGTTAAATTCTGAAATCGGTCTTATTTAATTCCAGAGTGGCACATCCTCATCCCTAAGGAAGGTAGGAGCAGAGGGGAGAGCTCACCAGCAAAACTTTATTTCAGATGTAAACAGGAAAGTTAAACAAGTTAACAAATCCAATATTATGCCATCACGGCCCTTCACCCTAAATGTTTCTAAGAGTTTAAGGGGAAGCATCCAGCTATTAGATATACTTTGTTCAAGATCATGTGTGATCAACATCTCGGTAAGTTCTTCAGCATCCGCATCCCATGAATAAGAAAAAGTTGTTGACTTTTCCCTGATGTGTACATCATGCCACTGTGTGCGTATGTCTTCATTGTTGGCTCGGCAGTGTGTTGTATTCTTATGATTAATGTCTTCAATTCAGCTAGTCCTGTTTTTGTGTGTGTTTTTAATATTTGATGTAGGTGGTGTCACAGTCCCTACCGTGCCAAGCAGACGGCCAGGCGTGGTCGCACCCCAAGTGGCTCTAGGTGGTATTAAACCCAGGACTGTATATTGCTGCTTCTGTTCATTTACCTCTGAGCCACTCCTTAGTTCAGTATTCTGCCTGCTTTCCAGCTGAGCCTAGTTCTGCATAGGGCTGAAAGCTTTTCTATGGATCTCCTTGAGGGATTTGTCAGTTCATTGTTCTGTCTTTACCATTGCCATTGCCAAAGGTTCCTGAAGTTCCGATTCCTGTGCCCCCAGCTGAAGTTCCAATTCCTGTGCCCCCAGCTGAAGTTCCGATTCCTGTGCCCCCAGCTGAAGTTTCGATTCCTGTGCCCCCAGCTGAAGTTCTACCACCTGACTTTACGTATGCCTCAAATGGCACCATGGTTCGTAAGCAGGATTTGGTAAGGTTTGAATGAGCTTTGCAAGTGGCGAATGCAACCCCTTCTAGAACTCCAAGGACAACAAAGACCAAAAGGAAAAAGAAAAAGTCTTCTGGCTCTGCTGTTGGTGCCTTGTTTCCCAGTGGGTTTGATGAGAACAGTATGTATGGCATAGATGCCCATGGCAAAACATTTCTCCTGTCTGACAACGACATATTGTGCTACTCTGGTGAGGAGGGTGGTTTGGACTTTGAGGACTATGCCTATGGGGAGCCACCTGTTCACGCCCGTAGGTCGTTTCTAGGGGGGGGGAGAACTGTGACGGTCCCTACCGTGCCAAGCAGATGTCCAGGCGTGGTCACGCCCCAAGTGGCTCTAGGTGGTATTTGAACCCAGGATTATATATTGCTGCTTCTGTTCATTTACCTCTGAGCCACTCCTTAGTTCAGTATTCTGCCTGCTTTCCTGCTGAGCCTAGTTCTGCATGGTGCTGAAAGCTTTTCTCTGGATCTCCTTGCAATCTGCACCTGTCTATCCTAGTTCAGCTGAGGCAGGTTACCTAATCTACTTGGGTATAAAACACTGCCTCACTCTGAGGGATTTGTCAGTTCATTGTTCTGTCTTTACTATTGCCAAAGGTTCCTGAGTTCCTGAGTTCCTGAGTTCCTGAGTTCCTGAGTTCCTGAGTTCCTGAGTTCCTGAGTTCCTGAGTTCCTGAGTTCCTGAGTTCCTGAGTTCCTGAGTTCCTGTTACAGCTACAAGACTGACTCCGGCTTCTAACCCTGGCTTTGTTGATCGTTTATTCTGACTTCTGGAATCCCTGACTACGGCTTGCCTCGACTATTCTTTGGAAAGTCCTATCAAGCCCCCGTGCACAGACTCACAGCCCAGGTAGCTTCTTACCTTGTTACCGTGGGCTGTGTGTATTTGCAAGGGTGAGCATACAACTCTGCATTATGGACTCCAACCAAGGTAAGCCCTTACAGGTGGTCTTTGTGTACCTAAGATGATAAAAATATTTACAGCATAGAAAATGTGTTCTGAAAATTGAAGCATGAACCATGCTTGTTGGGTACATGCAGTGTAGTGGGGTAGGCAGGGCTGCCAACAGGAATTTTGGGACCCCTTACACCGCTTCAGGCATGGGCCCCCTGGAGCAGAGAGAACAGGGGGGGGTGCTGCCGCCGAAAGTTGAGAAGTGGGGGAGGGGGGGAAGTGCCGCAAGTTGAGAAGCGGGGGGGGTGCCACCGCGAATTGAGAAGCTGGGGGGTGCCGCCACGAATTAAGGTCGCGGGGGGCCTTTGGGTGCTGACGAACAAAAGGAAGAAAAAAAAACGGGGTTGTGATCCAGGCCCCTGGGAACTACCGGGCCCCTTAGAAGTCGGGGGGGCTTTGGGTGGTGCTGACGAAAAAAATAAAAAAAAATAAACACATTTTTTTTTTTTTTAAAAGGGGATGCTGTTCGGGCCCATGGGGACCACCGAGCTCCTTACAGGTGTACTGCCTGTACCCCCCTGATGGCGGCCCTGGTGGTAGGCAATAAAAACTCCCGATTTGCAAAGAACAATTTGTTGAAATAGCAGGTTGATAGCACAAACAGGTCTGGCGGGGAGCCTCACTTTTTCGGGCCACTTACAACTATGCAGCAAATTGACAGCGGTCAGTAAATTCAGGAATGCTGACAGCGTCTGCCACAAGGATCGAAGTGCAGCCTGGCTCGTCCGACCCAAATGGTAAGCTTCCTGAATAAGGTAAACTTTGTAGGGTCACATGGGACTAGTGCATTGAACTGGATCACGGACAGGGTGACAGAGGAAATCATAGAGAAACACAGCTTCTCCTAACCTTCTCTTCTATGTGCATTGCCACTACGGTTGAGTGCCACCTGCAGTGGAGAATATAAACTACACCTGCCTACATACTGTTATATTCTGAAATTGTTCATTTTTAATTTCAAGGTTTTATTGAATCCTTCCACATAGTTGTACATTACAAAGTAATAATAACAGCAAAAACCAGTGTCCCAGAACAAGATGTTCAAAACAAAAAATGGAATCAATAACACAGTGAATAGGATTAAGTGCAGATACAACAAAGTTCAAAAAATCAGAAGAATGTCCAGCGCCTCAGGAACAATTATCGAAAGTGAGTGCTATTCTGAGGATGACTTTCCAAGCCTCTTACCAGATTTCCAGTCCACGTATGCCTCTTACAAATAATTGTTTTAAAATTGCATATCATTCCATTCCAGGTAGGACAGCGGATTAACATTCTTTGGTGTTCCTCCTCTCGGTATAACTAAAACAAAAATGATTTTAAATAGTGTAATACTTTAAAGATTAACACTGCAAACTATATGAATAAATAAATCATGCTCACACCTAAAGGATAAGTTCACGTTTGGGGAAAATGTTGTATGTTTCACCCATTTTTTTTGGGTGGAACATGTAACATGTTCTCACTGCTGCAGCATCTCCCTGATCCACCAACTGTAGTGACAGTGAGCTGGGGATCTTCTCCCCAATCTTGGTGTCACAATTTAAAAAAAATCAGAGTACTGTGAGTGGGAGAACTACAAGTAGAGACAGAATTTTTGGCTGTTGGTTTGTAATTCTCAATGAACAACCAGAGCGCTGTTGAGCGCTCTAGGTAGTTCATTGATGCTTCCTGTCATTTTTTTACTGCTGCCGTACGATGTACGAGTAGACAGCTTACACTGACTGTCTGCAAGAGCTCTGCATTGCACCCGCAATCTGCTGATGGCAGGTGCAATGTTTTAAAGGCTCCTAATAAAAAATAATAAATGCAATTTTTTTTATTTGGAAAAAGATGTGCATATATATATATATATATATATACACACACACACACACACACACACACACACACACACACACACACACACACACACACACACACACACACACACACTAACCATTACCAGAGGTAGGTCCTTTAAGGCACAAAACCTGGATCTCTCTTCCAATCCTCTCAGTGTTCAACATTAATACCAACCAAAAAGTGCAAATCTGTGATTCCCACACGCCTGCCACCTTTATATGTGCTAAACACCCTACCAAAATGGATCCTTTAAGGCACAGGATATGGTAATCGAATCCCTTTCCTGGTCTTCTCAGTATTCAGCCTCCCCATAGAAATAATAGTTAAAGGACGTGGAGAAAGCAAAAAGAGCTCATCTGATGTCACTTGCTGATGTGTTTCGTCCACAGACTTTGTCAAAGGAATATGGCGTCCAATAACATGCCATATTCCTTTGACAAAGTCTACAGACGAAACATGTCAGGAAGTGACATCAGATACTGGAACTGGAAGCACCCAGGCAGCCATTTTGTGTGTTGGATACCTTCTTACATGAAAGCATGTTGGTGGTGAATAAAACAGTTTTTATGAGATTTTATGCACTATGAGCTCATTTTCCTTTCTCCATGTCCTTTAACTATTGATCTATGGGAAAGGCTGAATACTGAGAAGACCGAGAGAGAGGCTTAGATTACCATATCCTGTGCCTTAAAGGATCCATTTTGGTAAGATGTTTAGCTGGTATTAATGTTGAGCACTAAGAAGATTAAAATAGAGATCTAAGATTACCAGATTCTGTGCTTTAAAGGACATCTGGTAAGGGGTTAGTACATATTGAGCTGGCATGTGGTGTGGGAATCACAGGTCTGCACTTTAATATTGATTAAACCACTTTAAGACCGGGCCTATTTTTCAAACTTGTTGTTTACAAGTTAAAATCATTTTTTTTTTTTGCTAGAAAATTACTTGGAACCCCCAAACATTATATAAGATTTTTTTTCTAACATGCTAGAGAAAAAAATGGCGGTCATTGCAATACTTTTTGTCACACCGTATTTGCGCAGCGGTCTTACAATCGCACTTTTTGGGGGGAAAAAAAATCACTTTTTTGAAAATGTTCTTATTTATTTTACCTTTTATTTTTACACTGTTCTTTTTTAAAAACCATTGTATAATTTTTTTATTCCTATTACAAGGAATGTAAACATTCCTTGTAATAGAAAAAGAGCATGATGGGACCTCTTAAATATGAGATCTGGGGTCACAAAGACCTCAGATCTCATATTTACACAAAAATGCAATAAAAAGGGGGGCCCTCTCTCGCCGCTGATAAAAGTAATCTTACAGCGAATCCACCACAGAAGACCCCTTTTTATCTGAAAGCGGACCGCCCACTGAAGAAGTGGATACCGGGATTATGGTAGCTAGCTGCTGCCATAACAACGATATCCCTCTTCAAACAGCTGCCGTATAATGACGGCGGGCGGTCCGTAAGTGGTTAATGTGAGCATGATTTATTTATTCATATGGATTGCAGTGTTAATCTTTACAGCATTACACTAGTTTGAGTTACAAAAACCGAGAGGAGGAACACCAAGGGATGTTGATCCAGTGATCTACCTGGAATAGAATGATACAATATGTGATTGTATTGTTATTATTATTTAATTATTTGGTAAAAGATGGCACAAGTGGTAGGTGGTTCACTGATGTTGGTATATTCACATGTAAGCACAATATAGATATGCTTTTTTTTCCATTTATTTATAAAATACTACACTATATGAGTTTCTTTTGGGTTTCACGTGTGATGAGTTGAAGATATTTGGGAAGCAAAGGTGAATAAAGGAGAAGACACACAGTTTATTCGACCCATGCAAATGCTGTATAAAATAATGGCCTCCAATAAATTAACAACCTGGAAGGATCAAAAACGTTGTCATTTTCAGAGAAGTGTGCAGATAAATGAACCAGACATCCACACAAAAGTGAAGGTTAGAAAGCAAGGTGTCAGGGTCACCTGTGGCCTGGTGCCAGATGCACACCGTAGGGGGACAGGAGTGCACCGCGGGGTAGTGAACCCTATGGCTGGCTTCTGCGGATAGGAAACTGGGTGGTTGTGGAAAGCGGGACCAGAGGAGCACAACCGGGATCCAAACGGAAGCTAGAGCCAAGATTCCCCAGGGCGCGGAGTCTAAGACCCAGCTGGTCTTCTCCAGGGCCTCTAGTGGTGAGGATGTTAGCTGCAGGCTGGGACCAGGTCGCGGCCCCTGGAGTTTCCTAGCTCACGCCCCGTAGGATAAGGGGAAAAGAGGGGAAGCAGCAGCACAAGATGAGAGAGATCCGAATAACAAGCTGAAGGTCAGGGGCCACAAGCAGACAAGGATAACGAAGAACGAGCCGAAGGTCAAGGGTCACGAGCAGACAGGGATAGTCGGGGACAAGCCAATAACGTAACAGAGAGACAGACGTAGCACACGGCAGGCAGGAACCCAAACACACAATGCCTAACAAACACGTTGATCAGCAAAGCAGGCTTGCAGTGCACAGGTTAATATAGTGTTCAGTGATAGGGCCTGGGGTGGAGTCAGGCTGGAAGGAGATTATAAAGGAAGCCAGGTGAAAGGGCTCAGGCCTCTAAGATGAACACATGGGAAGGAAGGTAAGCTGACAGACAAACACTACTGCATATCCATGACAGTACCCTCCCTCTTATGGGCCCTCCCCCGCCTGGACCCAGGCTTAAAGGGAAATCTCTGATGAAACCTTCTCAACAGATGAGGTGCAGCGACATCAGATGCAGCGATCCAAGACGCCTCCTCAGGACCAAAACCTCTCCAATGCACAAGGTACTGAAGAATGCCTCTGCAGAGCCGAGAATCCAGAACTTGTCTAACCTCGTACTTAAGATTATCCTCAGAGACCGAAAACGAGGTAGGGAGATGACAAGAAGATCTATTGAGGACCAAAGGCTCTCTAGGAATAAGCAAGGGCATGAGAGGATCAACAGGAATCTGAGGAGGGTCCCCTAGACCCTTAAAGGGGAACTGGTCATCTTGCACAGGACCATCAGACTGGGCAGATGTCAGTGGAACCCTGAAGTCAGGTTGGTTAGAAGGTGACATGTCGCCGGAGTCAAGCTGAATGGCTGAAGGACAAGCAGAATGTCCCGAACAAGAAAAAGTAGGAGACTCACTGGGCATGGGCTGGACTGGCATAACTAGTACAGAGGCAGAGTGAATAGCTGAGTCAGGTGTAGCGACTACCTGAATCGCATCGCAAGACGTAGCGACTGCAGGACTTGTAGACAAGCTAGCCTGGCTGTGCATCCAAGGGTGGTTAGGGACAGAGAAATGTAAATGGTTATGCAACCCGGAATGAATGACCGGCTCAGATTCACAGGGGGCAACCTTGGGTAGGCAGGACGAGGAACAGGAGGGACCCCAAGCCAGGATCTGTCCAGTAGTCCAGTCCACATGAGGAGAATGGAGCTGTAACCATGGGAGACCCAAAATTATAGGCGTTGAGGCCTTGGGTAAGATAAGGAAGGATATCCACTCCTGGTGGAGTGTCCCTACCGACATCTTAACAGGGAGGGTCTGGAAGCGGATAGGTCCCCCTGGGAGAACAGTACCATCAATCGCCAAGACCACCAATGGCGTGGTGAGGGGCAAAAGAGTAAGTCTCATGGACGATGCGATTTCCCAGTCCATGAAATTACCAGCGGCTCCGGAATCCAGATATGCTGAGACCGAATGAGAAGAAGCACCAACATGAAGGAACACAGAAAGCAGAAGACGAGAAGGGGAAGGTGATATTTCTGGGTCCAATACTCCACTTTCCAGATGAAGTGGACCCGGACGTTTTTCTGGACAAAGAGAGCAAGTGTCACGAAAATGACCTTTGCCCCCACAGTAAAGACACTGACCAAGAGTTCTGCGCCTAGCACGTTCCTCGGGGGATAGCCTGGTCCGACCCAGCTGCATGGGTTCCTCAGCTGGTAGGAGATGCTCTACGGGTCGAAGAGAGGGGAGCTCAGGCTGACTAAGAACCAAGGAGTGCTGGCGTTGCTTTTCTAAGGTCCTCTCCTGAAAGCGAATATCGATCTGGTTACACAAGGAGATAACGCCGGCCAGATCAGTGGGGATGGTTCTTCCTGCTAATTCATCCTTCACTCTATCAGACAGGCCATGCAAAAAGGTTGCGACTAAGGCCTCATTGTTCCAGCTCAACTCAGCCGACAGTATGCGGAAATGAAGAGCATACTGTCCCACAGAAGCAGACTCTTGGCGGAGACGTAAAAGGGCGCTGGCCGCTGAAGAGACACGAGCCGGTTCTTCGAAGATATTCCGAAAAAGTTTCAAGAAGCCAGACAGGCTAGAAACCACTGGATCATTCAGTTCCCACAGAGGGGCTGCCCAGGCTAAAGCTTCACCAGAGAGGAGGGAAATGATATAGGCTACCTTAGCCCGATCAGACAGGAAGTTTTGGGGCTGGAGCTCAAAATGAATTGTGCATTGACTAAGGAACCCCCTGCAAGCCTTGGAGTCCCCAGAGAAACGGGACGGAGCTGGCAGTTGTAGTGAGTGTGTAGCTGCGACTGGTGCAATAGGTGCAGCCGCTGGTTGTATTTGAGGTTGCGGATTCAGGGTTCCCAAGGAGGCCTGAAGCTGCTCAAAGCGAGAAGCCAGATCCTGGAGGAATCACATCACCTGAGTCTGATTCGATTCCTGGGTTTCAAGTCTGCAAACTATGCCCTGCAACGGATCATCCACGGGTAACGGGATGTCAGCCGGGTTCATGGCTGATCAAACTGTCAGGGTCACCTGTGGCCAGGTGCCAGATGCACACCGTAGGGGGACAGGAGTGCACCGCGGGGTAGTGAACCCTATGGCTGGCTTCTGCGGATAGGAAACTGGGTGGTTGTGGAAAGCGGGACCAGAGGAGCACAACCGGGATCCAAACGGAAGCTAGAGCCAAGATTCCCCAGGGCGCGGAGTCTAAGACCCAGCTGGTCTTCTCCAGGGCCTCTAGTGGTGAGGATGTTAGCTGCAGGCTGGGACCAGGTCGCGGCCCCTGGAGTTTCCTAGCTCACGCCCCGTAGGATAAGGGGAAAAGAGGGGAAGCAGCAGCACAAGATGAGAGAGATCCGAATAACAAGCTGAAGGTCAGGGGCCACAAGCAGACAAGGATAACGAAGAACGAGCCGAAGGTCAAGGGTCACGAGCAGACAGGGATAGTCGGGGACAAGCCAATAACGTAACAGAGAGACAGACGTAGCACACGGCAGGCAGGAACCCAAACACACAATGCCTAACAAACACGTTGATCAGCAAAGCAGGCTTGCAGTGCACAGGTTAATATAGTGTTCAGTGATAGGGCCTGGGGTGGAGTCAGGCTGGGAGGAGATTATAAAGGAAGCCAGGTGAAAGGGCTCAGGCCTCTAAGATGAACACATGGGAAGGAAGGTAAGCTGACAGACAAACACTACTGCATATCCATGACACAAGGGAAGAAACACAGAGAGGAAGAGGGGAAGGAGAGAGATATGGGCAAAAGAGGGGAAGGGGAAAGACTATATATGCACAGCTACTCATACAACTGAAGGGGAGGGAGGGGGAAATTAAGGGTGATAAATAGAAATGCGGAGAGGAAGTAGGGACTGTGGAAGGTACCCAGACTCACTAAAAGTAACCAGGCCTCAGGGAGGGCCTTGGAACCTCAGTCCTGCATTGACTGGGAGGAGAGGGAGGTCCAGGTGGGGAGCCCATACCCGATTTCCCCCTCCCCGATGCTCACCGACAGAGGCAAACATGACCCCAAAAAATCACATGTAAAACACAAAAGCCTGTGCACCCCAGGAGCCCCCTACTCCTCCATCTCTCAAAAGAATTAAATATAAAAACCACGGCTAGTTGGCTATTAATGCCACTGTAAAACTAAATTTGCTGACTATCACCAAAATAAATTCAAGACCTCACTCCCCAAAGCCGAGGGTGCCTAAAGAAAGTTTTATTCCATCACATGGATATTTAAACCAAGTGTCACTCCAGTAGGCAAACTAGAAAACAGCAGATTCACATGTAAATTTGGTGTAATAGTACACAGAATATAGGTACATAGACTACACTGAAATGGAAGCCCACAAACAGAAGTGTAGCGACCTCACTTCTCACTTCCTCTTTCTCTTCTCGGTCAATGGCTCTCATCTAGGGGACCAGGGAGGAGAGTGTGGCGCACCACCAGCTTGTATCCTCTTGTGAGCAGAGGTGTGAGCTATAACCTTTTACCTTTGGGCCTGTGTCCCTGTCCAGAGCCAAAACTTCCCTTGAGGATGATTCCCACCCTCCACGCAGGTGGAGGTAAGACCCTTTAACTCCCAGAAAGTCAAGTTCCACACCACTGAAAGTCCAACACTTATTTATTCTTCAGAGCAATAAATAGTCCTTTGAGAGCGACTGGTTAGACATAGAACAGTTCAGAACACAGTGGGGAGGAAGTCCAGGCACAAACTTGAACTTGGGTTTTCTTCTGTTCCGTTATAGCGCGAACAGGCTTGGCGCACAGTCGCTGCCACCGACCGCGAGGGGGTCTCTGCCACAGACCAGATGAATAAGGCCTCTGCCACAGACCTGGTTGTTGGGTCTCTGCCACCGACCTGATTCACGATGGGTCCCTGCCACAGACCATGAGGACGTGGACTACCTTCTATGAGCAATGGCCCCTGTCAGAGAGGACATCCATCCGGACAGTTACCAGAGTCCCTGCCATCACCAGCAAATGCTGCACTGGGTCTTCGAAAGGGTAACCTCCCTGGCCTCCTCATCCCAGATTTGGGTGTCCACACCGGGGGACACCCTAGGAGCCCTCGATCCCTTGCGGGACCCAGTCGAAGGTACTGGGCCCCAGGCCTCCAGAGAGTACCTCACCCCAGACCAAAGGTGTCTGGGGTGGAACCGCAACTCCGTCCCCGGGCCTAGGGCACCCGGAGACCACCATCACGCACTCCCAGGCTGAAGGTGCCTGGGAGTGGACCCCAAGCAGAAGATGTCTGCCCCCTTTATACTCTCTCCCAGCATGCACAGCAGGTTCCCCACCCCGCTGTACTACTGCCACGAAAGGACACAAAGGGCACAGTCCTCCAATGGCGATTCAATCCCGGACTATGGCAACAGTGCCACCTATAGGCCGCAGAGAACTAGACACAATTGATATCCTCCACTGGCATAAATTGGTCCAGGAATCCTAACAATTGTTGCATCTGAGCCTGGTACTACTCAGATGCCTCCCCTAAATATGACCACCCGCTACACAAGCATATAAAAATAGTAAAACTATCAAAATTAGAGGCATCATCCAGCCTGTTGAAATGACTCAAAGCAATACTGCAGAAAGTTAGTGGAGACTTTTAAAAGTCTTTCCAAAGAAGCAGCACTTTGCACCAAGCCACACAGACAAAGCAGATGGCCACCCATCTGTATGTAAAAACAGAAAACAAGGACAGTGTCTCTCCTTTTGGGGGCTGCCAGAAGAAGAAAACATAATAGTCAAAACTAGTTAAGGGAAGGGTGCTAAGTCCACGTGAAAATAGTCTCCCAGTGAGAATTTGAACACAAAACTAACCAGTAAACTACATCAAAAAGTTGAATACAATGTAATTCACATACAAATAACTAACAAACCATAAATGTTAGCGACCCATAGATCAAGCACTGCAATGGATCATTCACCATAGGAAGTCCCTGCAAAGGGGAAACCCCAATAGACCTGAAGCAGGGGGCATCTGCAATTTTGAGGTAACCTAGTTGGGGTCGAAACTTAAGCCCAAAACTTCACTAGCTGCATCTGGCCAGTTTATGACTGGAATCTGGTTAATGTACAAGAAGTGGAAAAGCTCCAGCAGTCGTCATAGTGTGTGGAGCCAGAAATTATTGTTGTCCTTTATAATGATTACATGAAATGGATGGCACCAGTGAAATGATGATCCCAAGTCCCTCAGGAGATCCAGCAATGGCTGGACTGCTCTACACATTGCCAGAGTAAGGCGGGACATATCAGGCAGCAGCTGAACAGTAGCCTCATCAAACTCCAGAGGGCCAGGGTGCCAGGCTTTTCACAGTATCTCTTTATAGTACAAAAGTAGACTTTGCATAGCATGTCACGTAGTCAATCCCAACCTGGGCCCCTAAACCCAATATCCTGATATACACAGTCCAGCTCTAACTTTGCTGTGGGGTCCAGGTCAAGGTACCTGATCAGATTTCTGATAATGGTGTGTTTCAAATATGCAACTAGGTTAGCCTCCGGTATCCCCCAGAGGCGAATGTTGTTCTGCCGACTCCTATCTTCACTGTCTGAGCCTGCAGCTGGAGATGGATAAGCCGCCTTTGTTGGCTTTAACTTTCAAAATGAGAGCCTTAAACTCACCTTTCAGTGAGGCTTCAATCCTGACAGCCCACTGTTCCAGCCCTGACTTGGTAGGCAAAGAGGCCAGCCTGGCTTGTATGTCTGAGTTCCTGCAGTGGTACAAAGTCAGCCAGGGATGCACCAAATGTTCCGGGGCTGAAGTGGTTAATGGCATCCCAGTCTTAGTCTTAGAATTTTCGAGACAACACCCGCAGTTCGAAATGCTTTGCAACAACACAGAACCTCAGCATCAACTGATCTCAGCCATGTACTCAATCCTCTTTTTAGATCACAACCCAAAATCCAATATAGCAAGTAAGAAATGGTAGAAAAAACTATCAATTAACCTCTCAGAAGATGATTGGGAAAATATATATATTCAAATATCCACAAGGGAACAATCAATGTATCTGCACAGGAAAATGGCTTTAAAGTATTCTCTAGATGGTACAAGACTCCCCTTAGACTACATAAAATTTCCCCCACGATAACCCCCAATTGTTGGAGATGCTCTGCCAAGGACGGCTCACTTCTTCATATATGGTGGTCGTGTCCTCTAATACAAAACTTCTGGAAAGAGGTCCACCACCTTACTGTTCAAATCACCACATTCCAGATAGAACTTTCCCCAACCCAATCGCTTCTACACCATTTCTCCATCCCCAAAAAAAGACTACCACAGCTTCCTAACTCTACACCTCTTAAACACCGCAAAAATGTGTATACCAGTACAATGGAAATCGCCCAATCCCCCTACCATTGCGGAGTGGATTAGACGTGTAAACAGAGTAGCGGAAATGGAGGATCAGGAACACCAAGCCAAAGATACATCCACCAAATACCCCAAAAATTGGGCTTGCTGGCAGAACTTCCAAACGACTGTAGAATACTCCCAACTATTGTCGTAGTAATAACTGAAGAGACACGATTTACCCCCATCTCATCTCTCCCCCCTACTACTTTTTTTCTTTCAACATTCCCCCCATATTTGCTCAGTATAGTATTGAACACTGCCTCCCTATGAGGACAGATGCCCTATTCACCTCACCATCTCCTGAGTTTTATACCTCTCCCAGCTGTCTCTCTGTTTTACCTACCTCCTTTCCAACGAGGTACCCCCTCAGAAGACGACAATCCCCACCCAATCATTTTTCCTGACGGACCCCCCCCCCCCCCCCCCCGGAGTCTTTTTTTATTGACCAAGCTTGTTGGTCTCCCTTTTTTTTTTTTATTTCCCTGGGGATTGCTAGAGGTCCGATGATCTCAATCCCACAGACCATTGACCTATCTGGAAAGAGCGGTCCTCAGACCCTAGAGAACCCCATGTAACTGCTAATGGACATTATTAAATGTCCTTCAGTGGACACCCCATAAAATGTGCCCTCACATGACTAATACTAAAGACACCAACACTCCTTGGGATACCTACCCTTGACCTCTACTAATATAGCAGAAGTACTTCTTGGGTCTCAACACCTCAACACCTTTCTAATGAGAGAACTCACTGAAATTTAAAGTTAGAAATACTGCAGCACGTTATGATATAACTAATGGTATATGTGGAGACCCTACCACCCACAGCGTTTATTATCTCCCGTTATACCTCGCTCCAATTGAATGTAAAATCCCTTCTCAGCAGTTGGTTTTCTTATGACAATACATTGTACTGTTTGTTTGTTTTTTATGTATATCTCATTCCTGTGATGTTCATGTATATCACTTTTTGCATACAATAAACATTGTTTTGGAAAAATATCCCATAGTTTGTAAATGCGATAACTTTTGCGCAAACCAATCAATATACACTTATTGGGATTTTTTTTACCAATAACGTACCAGAATACATATTGGCCTAAACTGATGAAGAATTTAGATTTTTTTACTTTTTTTTTTTTTTATTATTGGATATGTTTTATAGCAGAAAGTAAAATATATATATATATATATATATATATATATATATATATATATTTTCAAAATTGGCGGTCTTTTTTTGATTATAGTGTAAAAAATAAAAACTGGATTGTGATCAAATACCACCAAAAGAGAGCTTTTTTTGTGGGGGGAAAAAAAAATACATAAATCTTGTTTGGGAACAACGTCACACGACCGGGAAATCGTCAGTTAAATCAACAAAGTGCTGTATCGCAAAAAATGGCCTGGTCTTGAAGGGGGTCAAACCTTCCGGAGCTGAAGTGGTTAAACAGTATATACACGTTTTTCTGGATATTTTTTATTGTTATTCTGTCTGACTGTTAAAATAAGCCTACCATTAAAATTATAGACTGTTAATTTCTATGTCAGTCGGCAAACGTACAAAATCAGCAGGGGATCAAATCCTTTTTGCCCTCATTGTACACTTATTTTTAATGTTTTACATAGCTATACCTGCAAAATGGGCCAGCCTGAAGTGATCTGGCAGGACTTAATTTTCTGACTAAAGTTCCACTTTAAGCATTTCATGGAAGTCTGCTATCTGCCTTCAGCCTGTGACTGGGTAGTGAAGGAGTAGAAGTAGCAAACTGACCATTTCCTTAACACTCTGCTTTTTCCTTCTCCGAGCTTGTTCCTTGCTGTTTCTCCCTCTCACAGTTTGAGCTCTGCAAAGGATGATACCATGTCAAATTTAGGCTTACTCACTGCTTGCATAATTTTTTTTTTTTATTGATGTAATAATGAAGACTGAGCTGCAATAAGTTGTGTCTTTTCTATCTACTGTACCTGTAATTCAACATTAACTAGAAGACTGGAAGTCATGTTCCAATCATTCCACAATAGAAAAAAAAATGTGTCTTTTGTTTTTAGTAGGGCTGAGTTATTCAGTTTACCTGTTCCCTGTATTTACTATGACTGCAAGACAAATGACCCCACGCTGATAGTTTTCTTTGTGCTCACTTTTTTCTGTTTATAGAGATTAATGGGTCTTACCTCTTACTTCTGGCAAATAACCATCTTTCCACTCACTGAGCTGCGTCTGTTTACTTTGAGCTTACACTAGAAAAAAGTAAAGAGCACATTATTCCACCCTTCATTTAGAGTCAACATACACCCTCATCTTCCCTAAATTCTCTAAGGAATTTACAAATTAACAGTTCTTCCTGGTAATCTGTACACAAAATAACAACGTTAAACTGATTTAAAAGGCAAAATCTTTTTTTTTTTCTTTAAAAAACCCAGCTCCCAGCCCCCTTAACATACACAGCCTACCAACTACCCTCTCTATGCAAATGCAATCTTTCCTCCTTAGGTAGTAGCAGGCTCCTATAGTAGGGACATACATGGTTTCAGTCCAAGGTAGATTTGACAAACATTACTAAAGTTCATGTGCTTAGTGTCTAAAAGGCACTCAGGAAAAATGAAGTCCCCCCCCCAAAAAAAAATATATAAATATATATAGAACATATAACCAGTAAAAACATATGAGAAATTGGTAGTATGTATGTAGTATGTTGATAGGTGATGAGACAGCTCAATTGATAGGTTTTCGGGCTAAAATCGGACCTGAAACAGTGAACGAGAACGCACCAGACTCCTGCTGCGAGTCGCCACATGCTCATATGTGAACCCATCTGCGATCTCTCCACCAGCCCCAACTATTAGGGAGGTAAATAGGGACCTGAAGCTCCTACTTTATAGAGAACAACTTGACTTGCTAAAACATAATCAATGCTCCGCCGAGCACTTTGAATACTGGTGGCAGGCTTTTCCCGCAGATTGGATAACTGCCAATCATCATTCTCTAATTAAGTGAGTGCTTATCATTTTATCTCAACATCTAATAGACACCTTTTTTTATTCTTCTCTTTCTACATTATACACTGAGGGACTGTCTGGCAAAAAGCCTGCAGTGGCAATACTAGTTTTCTCTAGTCCTATTCCTTCCTAAAACCTATAGGCTCAGATTGACAGGTCTTTTATTCTTCTCAGTCCTACAAGGTTAAGTTTGAGGCTATTATCAATTATTTCAGCCGCCTTTCTTGAATTCTGTGTAGTAGTGGACAATGTCCTTTGCTCTTCATGCCCCCTGGTTCCCAAGAGGCAGGGACTTAAGGGTCTTTTCCCATTCATACTTCCTTATATAATGATATTTCTTTACTATCCAGTATCGAGGGCCTATGGAGCATGTTCAGTCTTTCCTTACATGTTTTTCTCTCTATATAAACTATGGCATATATCTCAATATGATCACTCTGCGTTTCATTGTTTTTTTTACAGTGCCATGCAAATAATCCATTCTTGTGGTTGCTACCTGTATTTTTCTAATTTCATAATCTTGAAAATGTAATAAAATATTGTGACAGCAGGAAGGTAAAGTCACCTGGTTGCATCCAGGGGGGTAGATATATTTCGCCCAGATTCAGGCTTTACGCCGACTTATACAACTAGGTGGAGAGTTGTATAAGCCCAGCTAAGGCTAGTGGGCTCATGGATGACTCATACCTCTAGGGAGAGTGCTGGGCGTCGTGCAGACAGGGAGTTGATGAGACCAGCTGAAGCTTGTCAGCTCATTTAGGCCTCTATAAGAACTCCCAGCTTCATTAGATGTTAGCTCATGCCTGGACCCAGACCTGTGTGGACTGTCTAGGGAGAGTGAACCCCTGTGCGGTGAGACAAAGCCTGTGTGGCTATTTGCTTGGACATTTAAAACCAGGGACTTAGGGACTAGGACAGCACTAGGCTGATCCCAGTTGTTAGTTAGGAAACCTGTATGTTTAGTCAGAGGTCAAGTTGACCAGGATTTATTTTGTTTATGTTTCTTTTGCTTTGCTGTGTTTTGTCACTGTAAATAGAAAATAAACCGCACCTTTTTGATTTTGAAAACCACAACCTCCGTTTGCTGGGCCTGTTTTTGTGTGGGGAGCCCATCTCGGGGGTCACACACACCCGCTGCCGAGCTAACCCCCTCACAGTTGGTGGAGAATGCAGGCAGTTTTTTTTTAAGCCAGCATGGAGGAGATACTGAAGCAGCTGGCTCTAGCAAATGCCAATCAACAGCAGACAAATGCAGGTTTGCAAAAGAGCCTTGCAGCTCAACAACAGAACTTCGCAGCCCAGCAGCAAGCTCATCAACAGAGCCTTGCAGCCCAGCAGCAGACAAACGCAACTTTGCAACAGAGTCTGGAGGCTCAGCAACAAGCCCAGCAGCAATCTGAGGCCCGCTTCATAGACCTGTTGCAGAAGCAAGAGCAGAGACTACAACAACAGATGGAAGCAGCAATGCAGCAACGTCCGCAGACCAGTGAGGAAAGCCGTCCCACTAATACCGCGTTCTTTGGGGTGAGTCGTTTATTGACAAAAATGACTGGAGAGGATGATCCAGAGGTATTTTTGACCACATTTGAAAGGACCGCTGAAAGAGAAAAGTGGCCTGAGGAGCAGTGGGCTGGACTGGTGGCTCCTCTGTTAACTGGTGAATCGCAGAAAGCTTACTATGACCTAGAGCCTAACCAAGCAAAAGACTATGTGATGCTAAAAGCTGAAATATTGGCAAGGCTGGGTGTCACCCAGGCTGTCCGGGCTCAGCGTGTGCATAACTGGACTTTCCAGCTTGGAAAACCCCCCAGGTCTCAAATGTATGATCTCATTCACCTGAGCAGAAAGTGGCTACAGCCAGAGACTTTGTCCGCACCAAAGATTGTGGAACGTGTTGTAATGGATCGGTTTTTGAGAGCTCTTCCTACTGCCATCCAAAAGTGGGTAAGCCATGGAGACCCAGAGACGGCCGATGGTCTTGTGGATCGTGTGGAGAAATACTTGGCTACAGAGAACCTGACGGCCTCTTCCAGAGACACTCGGACTTTCCACCCTAAGACCAGACCATCCCCAGGGGCGGATAAGAGGATTCCAAGGGGTGAGGGTGGAGAGAGTGAGAGGGTGGGAGCTCTACCCCAAGTTTGGCGAGAACAGCCTGGGAAATCAGCGGCTCAAGAGGCCGCAAGAAGGATCGTTTGCTACCGCTGCCGGCAAGCGGGACATATTGCAGCCAATTGCCCGGTTGTGGAGGAACCCATGCAGTGTGACTTTCTGACGGGCAGACGTCAGTCGCTGTGTGCGACAGTCGCATGCACTGCCATTCGAGGAACTGAGAAACATTTATGCAAAATGTGTGTTAATGGTAGAAATGTTGTGGTATTGCTGGATTCAGGTAGCCTTGTGACCCTGATAAAGGCTGAGTTAGTTAAAACAGAGGTCTCTGGGAATAGCAAGGTAGCTGTTATTTGTGTGCATGGGGACACCCGAGAGTATCCAGTGACTACAGTGTGTTTCGAGACCCCCAAAGGTACCCTCTCTCATCCAGTGGGCTTAGTATCTCAGTTACCGCATGACGCCATTGTGGGAAGGGATTTTCCGAAGTTCTGGGAACTGTGGGATGATCCTGAGCCCCCCACTGGTGCCCCTATGTACCAGGAATGTGATAGCCAGAACTCCCCTGAGAGTGGTGAGGACTCTCCGGAATTTCCCTTATCAGTATTGGCAGGGGAGACTCAAGAAACTGGAGAGGAGCCCACCTCCTCAGACGAAAACCTACCGTCTGTGGAGTTTTCTGATCTGGAGGTTCACAGGGAAAATTTTGCCACAGAACAGTTAAAAGACCCCGCCCTAATAAAGGCACGGGAAAACGTAGTGGAAATAGATGGCGAGTTAGTGAACCCAGATAATACCTGCACTTACCCATACTTCAGCGTAGAGAAGGACCTACTGTATCGGGTGGCAAAAAGGGCAGAAGAAACCGTTGAGCAGCTTGTGGTGCCCAAACCTTACAGGAAGTTGGTGTTGGAGTTGGCCCATGGGCACATTCTTGGAGGTCATCTGGGGACAGAGAAAACCCGAGAGAGGGTATTACAGAGATTCTATTGGCCGGGGGTGATGAAGGACATAGAAAATTATTGTTCCTCCTGCCCTGTGTGTCAGAGGTCGGCCCCGATGCCACATTTCCGTAGCCCGCTGGTCCCTCTACCCATCATTGAGGTCCCGTTTGAGAGGATCGCCATGGATTTGGTAGGTCCTATAATCAAGTCCGCTAGGGGGCACCAGTACATATTAGTTATAATGGACTATGCCACCCATCCAGAAGCGATCCCTCTCCGAAATACCTCGGCCAAAACCATAGCCAAAGAGCTATCTCTTGTGTTTAGCCGGGTGGGTATTTGTAAAGAACTGCTTACGGACCAAGGTACACCCTTTATGTCCCGGGTTATGAAGGAGCTGTGTAAATTGTTCAAAGTGACGCAATTACGTACATCTGTGTATCACCCCCAAACCGATGGGCTGGTTGAAAGGTTCAACAAAACCCTAAAACAAATGTTGAAGAAAGTGGTGGATAGAGATGGAAAGGATTGGGACTGTCTACTTCCTTATTTGATGTTTGCTATTAGGGAGGTGCCCCAATCCTCTACGGGATTCTCCCCCTTTGAGTTACTGTATGGGAGACACCCAAGAGGGCTGTTGGATATTGCCAAGGAAACTTGGGAAAGTGAGAGTTCTCCCCACAGGAGTGTGATTGAGCATGTCGCCCTGATGCAAGACCGAATTGCACAGGTAATGCCCATCGTGAAGGAACATTTGGCCCAAGCGCAGTTAGCACAGCAGAGAGTGTACAACCGTGGAGCCAAGACCCGTACCTTTTCCCCGGGGGATAGGATACTGGTACTTGTCCCTACGGTTGAAAGTAAATTCCTTGCCAAATGGCAAGGCCCCTACGAGATAATGGAAAAAGTGAGCGAAGTGAATTACAAGGTCAGACAACCAGGAAGGCGAAAGCCCGAACAGATCTATCACGTTAATCTGTTGAAAGCCTGGAGGGATAGAGAGTCCCTAGTCGCAGACACTTGGTCACCAGCTCAAACTGGTTGCGTGATTCCTGAGGTTGGAATAGCAGCCACCTTGTCACAACCCCAACAACAGGAGGTTAAGGAGTTTGTGCTTCGCAACAAGGAGGTATTCTCTGAGCTGCCGGGACAAACATCTGGGGTAGAGCATGACATCATTACCCCGCCCGGTGAAAGGGTGAAGTTAAAACCCTATCGGATCCCAGAGGCCCGACGGGAGGCAATACGGGAGGAAGTACAGAAAATGCTGAACTTAGGGGTGATAGAGGAGTCCCAAAGTGATTGGTCTAGTCCCATTGTGTTGGTGCCTAAACCGGATGGGAGCTGGCGATTTTGTAACGATTTTCGTCAGTTGAACAAAGTTACAAAATTTGACACCTACCCCATGCCACGTATAGATGAGTTGATCGACCGGCTGGGAACAGCCCGATACATGACGACTCTTGACCTCACAAAAGGGTATTGGCAAATCCCCCTGGCCAAGTCGGCCAAAGAGAAAACCGCATTTGTAACCCCAGACGGGGCGTTCCAATACAAAAGAATGCCGTTCGGGTTACAGAATGCGCCGGCCACATTCCAGCGGAAAATGGACCAGATGCTGAGGCCCCATCGGAAGTATGCTGCGGCTTACCTGGATGACATAATTGTCCATAGCACAGATTGGGCCTCACATCTGCCAAAAGTGCAAGCAGTCCTGGACTCTGTTCGGGAAGCGGGGTTTACGGCTAACCCCAAGAAGTGTACCATTGGGCAGGAGGAGGCCAAATATCTTGGGTACACCATTGGGAGGGGAGTAATAAAACCCCAACTCAACAAAGTCGAGGCCATCCAGAGTTGGCCACGTCCCAACAGCAAGAAGCAGGTACGAGCCTTTCTGGGAATCGCTGGGTATTATCGGCGATTCATTCCCCACTTTGCTTCTAAGGCTGTGCCCCTAACCAACCTGACGAAGGGGAAAGGGTCGGTCATGATTAAATGGACCCCCGAGGCTGAGGCAGCATTCCAATTCTTGAAACAAGCCTTATGTAGCCAGCCAGTGTTGTACTCACCCGACTTCTCTAAAGACTTTGTCGTACAAAGTGATGCGTCAGATGTGGGGTTAGGAGCAGTATTGTCCCAGGTCTGGAACGGGGAAGAGCACCCAGTCATTTACCTCAGCAGGAAGTTGAAGTCCCATGAGGTAAATTACGCCACCGTTGAAAAGGAGTGTTTAGCGGTGAAGTGGGCTCTAGATTCCCTTCGGTACTACCTGCTAGGTAGGCACTTTGACATGGTTACGGATCACGCTCCGTTAAAGTGGATGGCTCAAAACAAGGAAACAAATAGAAGAGTGAATAGGTGGTTCCTGGCCCTCCAGGAATTCAACTTCACAGTAAAGCATCGCCCTGGCGTTCAAATGGGGAATGTGGATGCTTTGTCTCGAGTACATGAATGCCTGATTGCTGGTGTTCCAACCCCGAGGTTAAAACAAGAGGGGGGGGTATGTGACAGCAGGAAGGTAAAGTCACCTGGTTGCATCCAGGGGGGTAGATATATTTCGCCCAGATTCAGGCTTTACGCCGACTTATACAACTAGGTGGAGAGTTGTATAAGCCCAGCTAAGGCTAGTGGGCTCATGGATGACTCATACCTCTAGGGAGAGTGCTGGGCGTCGTGCAGACAGGGAGTTGATGAGACCAGCTGAAGCTTGTCAGCTCATTTAGGCCTCTATAAGAACTCCCAGCTTCATTAGATGTTAGCTCATGCCTGGACCCAGACCTGTGTGGACTGTCTAGGGAGAGTGAACCCCTGTGCGGTGAGACAAAGCCTGTGTGGCTATTTGCTTGGACATTTAAAACCAGGGACTTAGGGACTAGGACAGCACTAGGCTGATCCCAGTTGTTAGTTAGGAAACCTGTATGTTTAGTCAGAGGTCAAGTTGACCAGGATTTATTTTGTTTATGTTTCTTTTGCTTTGCTGTGTTTTGTCACTGTAAATAGAAAATAAACCGCACCTTTTTGATTTTGAAAACCACAACCTCCGTTTGCTGGGCCTGTTTTTGTGTGGGGAGCCCATCTCGGGGGTCACACACACCCGCTGCCGAGCTAACCCCCTCACAATATATATATGTAGCACACGGACCCTTTTTCCTACCTTTGGCTCATTTGCAGGAAAAGTGCACACCGTACTATATGCCCGTACCCTCCTGTTTGAGGAGGTTGAGCGGTGTCATGTATTTGGGTCCCACAGCTAGAGATGTCCCGAACTATTCGCCGGCGAATAGTTCCCGGCGAACATAGCTTGTTCGCCGCGGTGGGCGAACATATGCGATGTTCGGTCCGCCCCCTATTCGTGATCATTGAGCAAACTTTGACCCTGTACCTCACATTCCAGCCAATCAGCAGCATACCCTCCCTCCCACCTCCTGGACAGCATCCATTTTAGATTCATTCGGAAGCTGCAGTCTTAGTGAGAGGAGGGACAGTGTAGCTGCTACTGATTTAATAGGGAAATCTATAGCTAGGCCAGTGTATTCAGTGTCCACTCCAGTCCTGAAAGACTCGTCTGATTTCTGCTGTAAGGACAGCGTCCTGACGGCACCGCAAAAAGCCCTTTTTAGGGCTAGTACATCAGTCTGCTTTTTTTTCCCCTGTAATCTAATTGCAGTTGCCTGCCAGCGTGTGTGTATTCAGTGTCCACTCCACTCCAGTCCTGAAAGACTCATCTGATCTCTGCTGTAAGGACAGCACCCCAAAAAGCACTTTTTAGGGCTAGTACATCAGTCTGCTTTTTTTTTTTTTCCCCTCTGTAATCTAATCTAATTGCAGTTGCCTGCCAGCGTGTGTGTGTCAGGCTCACAGCGTATACTGTGCCCACTTGCCCAGTGCCACCACTCATATCTTGTGTCACAGTAGATTACATAAAAAAAAAAAAAACAATTCTGACTGCAATAGAATAGCAGTCAGTTGCCTGCCAGCGTGTGAGTCAGGCCTACAACGTCTACTCTGCCAACTTCTGCCAGTGCACAGTGCCACTCATATCTGGTTATCTCAGTAGCTTGCACGCATAGTACAACTAAACTAATCTAAAAAAAATGACAGGCAGAGGCAGGCCACCCCGCAGGGGCCGTCATGGTCGTGGTGCTGTGATTCCCTTTGGCCCTAGAATAATGCCCAGTGTTCAGAGGCCACGTACCCTGAACTCAAAGTTCTGAGGACATAGTTGGCTGGCTAACACAGGACACCCAATCTTCTACAGCTTCCGCTCGGAACCTTGACGCACCATCCTCCTCCAGCTCAGCTTAGGTAACCTCTCGTTACCACTCGCCCGCCTGCCACCACCACCAACACTAGCACCACAGCTGCTTCACTTGATCTGTCTGAGTTATTTACACATGAGTTGGAAGAAATGACTGATACGCAACCATTATTGCCAGAGGATGTAGATAAAAGGGATATGTCTCAGTCAGGCAGCATTACACACATGGCCATACGGTGTGATGATGATGATGTTGTACCCGCTGCTGCTTCCTTTGCTGAGTTGTCAGATACAAGTGAAGCGGTTGATGATGACGATGTGTCCATGGATGTCACGTGGGTAGCCCGCTCGAAGAGAAGAAGAACAGGGGGAAAGTTCAGATGGGGGGACAGAGAGGAGGAGGAGACGAGTTGGAAGCAGGGGTAAGTCATCACAAGGAGCTAGTGACACAGTCAGACAGCATGTATCGGCACCCGGGGTCAGCCAGACAGCACGCCAATCAATGCATGCTGTTGCCACCACCAGAATGCCGTCATTGCAAAGCTCAGCAGTGTGGCATTTTTTTTTGTGTGTCTGCCTCTGATAACAGCGATGCCATTTGCAACCTGTGCCAAAAGAAACTGAGTCTTGGGAAATCCAACACCCACCTAGGTACAACTGCTTTGCGAAGGCACATGATTGCACATCACAAACACCTATGGGATCAACACATGACGAGTACAAGCAGCACACAAGCTCAAAGCCACCATCCTCCTCCTGGTCCAGCATCTTCAGCCACCTCAACCACTGCTGTCCTCCTTGACCCCTCTCAACCATCCGCCACTCCGTCTCTCGCCTTGAGCAGTTCCTGCTCATCTGCCCACAGTCAGGTGTCTGTCAAGGACATGTTTTTTTTTATCAATAGATTTTTATTGGGTTTTAAAGGTAAACAAAGGGTGAACAATACATTCCACATGTGGGACGAAGACATATTGATACATTTGAATATACAGATAGGAGTCATATAAAATGCCTTGTCTTGGTATAAACACATACAATATACACGAGGCTGAGGGAATCCCCTCCTCTCCCCAGACACCCCCATGGGAACTATCTGTGGTCCGGAGAGAGAGGCAACCCCTCCACCCCCCACTTGCACAGTACCAGACTATGTGAAAAAGGTATGAGATCAAGCTCTTCTATCTTATTGGAAATTATATTCACCGAGAATATAGGTCCTAACATAAAAGAAATTAATATAAGAACAAAGAGTGAGCTTTCAGAGTAACCAGAGGAAAAGAAAAAAAAGAACATCAACCTAGGTTTTATTATCTTTACTTTTACTGTCACCATTACCATTGTAATCACCATCCCCACCATCGCCGCCATCCCTCGGATCTGCCTATAAAGGTTTAAGTGTCAGTTTTATTATCAGTTTTATTAGAGTTGACCCCCCTATATATGACTGCTAATCTGGTTTTATTATGATTTGTAGTCTTTATACCAGTCTATCCATGGTTGCCAACTAGAGAGGAACTGCATAGTCCGCCCCCCAATGGAGGCTAACATTCGTTCATAGGTGAAATGTACGGACAACGTGCGAATTGCCTCCTGAACCTCTGGAGGTTCTGGAGATTTCCACGCTCTAAGTATAACTAGCTTGGCCGCTAGAAATAGATGTGTGGTGAATTTCCTGTGTACCGGTGGCAAGTTTTCGATCCCTAAGTTTAAAAGAGCTAGGGAAGGCGAATATGGCATAGATAAACCCGTGACTTGATAGTGGACCTTAAATGCCAGACCAAAATCTCGCTAATTTGCTACATGCCCATAGTATATGGAAGATAGTTCCCAGTTGTGCACAATTCCTCCAACAATCAGAAGATGTGGAGGAATCAAATTTGGCTACCCTATTCGGAGTCAGGTACCACCTTTGTGTTACTTTGTGGGATAGTTCCCATAGGTTTGTACATTTAGTTGCTGCGTAGATTTGTTGTAATGCTTTATGCCATTGTGTTTCTGAAAATGATTCTTGGATGTCTGCCTCCCATGCTTTCATAGAATTCGTTTTCATGAATATGGACTTGTCATATAGGAAGTTATAAAATAATGATATACCACCCTTATGGTTTTCTTTAGATGCTAGATGGATATTAATTTTCCAAAATAAATTGTACTTCTTAATATTTTTGTTTTTAAGGTACGATTTCACTCGGAGGTAATTAAACTGCTCCGAATTTGGTAGTCCATATTCTGATTGCAACTCAGCAAATGTTTTAAGGAGGTTGTTTCTGTATAGATCTGAGATCTGCACGATGCCTTGTCGCAGCCATCTGGTTAAGGTCAGGTCAGGCATTATCAAGTCTAGAGTAGAAATGGGTATTAGTAGAGGAGAAGTAGGGGTAGAAAGGGATTTGTGTGTTACTAATGTTTTCCAGGAATTCAGGGATACTATCATGGGAGGAGAAAGGTTTTTGGATTTGGATTTAATATGAGGGTACGCTAAGAGATAGTTAAGTAGATTTCCACCGGGTATTAAAGTGTCTTCAATGTTTCCCCACAGTGGTGTGGGTTGATTGGGGAACCAGCCTTTAATCTGTGCGAGAGTCGCAGCGGCATGATAATCCGCAAAGACCGGTACACCCAGACCACCAGCCTGTTTTGTTTTTTTTTAGTTTGGAAAAGGCGCTCCTGGCCCTTTTACCTTCCCAAAGATATTTAGCTAGAAGGGACTGAAGGGTTTTAAAAAAGTGTTGAGGTATGGGAATGGGTACTGTGCGATAAATGTAGAGAATTTGTGGCAATATTTGCATTTTGAAAGCTGCCAATCTTCCCGACCAAGATAGAACATGTTTGCTTAGTGACTTTAGGTTGTCTGCGAGTTTCTTTTCAAGAGGGAGATAGTTGGCCTGAAATAATTGTCTAGTTTGGGAGGTCAATTTAATGCCCAGGTATGTGATTTCATGTGCACACCAGACATAAGGAAATTTGGTTTGTATGATCAGCTTATCTTTTGGGGATACTCCTAGATCAAGGATGAATGACTTCGAGTCATTCACTTTATAGTATGACACTTTTCCATACTCCTGAAGCGTGTGGTATACATGATCTAGGGAAGACAGTGGGTCAGTGAGCATCAATATTACATCATCCGCAAAAAGACTTATGACATGCTTACGGGATTTAATTGTAAAACCTTGAATATCAGGGGATTGTCGAATACTGGCGGCTAACGGTTCCATAAGTATATTGAAAATAAGAGGGGACAGTGGACATCCCTGACGGGTCCCGTTAGTGATTTTGAAAGGCTTAGACAGCATGCCAGATGTGTACACCCGAGCTGATGGAGAAGTATACAAAGCTAATATTGCTGAGAGCAGGTGTCCTGAGAAACCAAATTTTTCCAAGGTTTTTGTAAGATACAACCAGTGTACCCTATCGAACGCCTTCTCTGCATCTAAAGCCAGAAGCAGAGAAGGCGTTTTCCCCCGTCTGGCGATATGCACAACATTTATTAAATGTCTAGTAGCATCCGACGTCTGCCTACCCTTAGTGAACCCAGATTGGTCAGGGTCAATGAGAGTAGGTAAGATGTCCACCAATCTTAATGCTATAATTTTAGCATACAATTTCACATCATTGTTGAGCAAGGATATAGGTCTAAAATTTTTAGGTGCATCTGGTTCCTTGCCCGGTTTAGGTAACGTTACAATTAAGGCCTCTAACATTTCTGGCGGAAAAGAAGCCGAGGCAGCAGCAGCATCAAATACTTTGAGGAGGTATGGCCCAAGAATAGGTTTAAACTGTTTATGGTACTCCCCTGTGAGACCATCCGGACCAGGAGATTTATTATTCGGGAGATTCTCTATAGTTTTGAGCAATTCTACTAAGGAAAAAGGAGCGTTTAGCTCCTGGAGCTGTGAGGGGGAAAGTTGGGGCAGATGAATGTTTTGTAGAAAATTTTCTATATCTGAGAGGGAGGGTTGTGCCGTTAGGCTATCTTGGTTCAGGTTGTATAAGGCCCCATAATAATCACTAAAGGCATCTGCAATTTTTTGGGGATCATACACCTTCTGAGAAGATTTAGGGCTAATAATATGTGGTATTTTAGTCTTAAAGCGCTGGCCTTGTAGTCTACGGGCCAGGTTTTTCCCGGCCTTATTACCTGTAGAGTAAAAGGACATCTTCAATTTTTTCTCTACTTTTTCGAAGGATTGGAGTAAAGCGAGTCTGTGGTCGTGTCTCAGTGAGGTAGGTTGTGCACTCAATATGGGGGTAGGATTAAGTTTATTTTGGGCTTCTAATAATTCTATGTCTGTGAGTAGAGTATTGAGTCGCTGCTGCCTCTGCCTCTTGATTCTAGTGCCCTGCTGGATAAACACACCCCTGATATATGCCTTGTGGGCGTTCCACAGCACAAATGGATCATTTGTGGACGGGGAGTTGATCTGAAAGTAATCAAGCAAGCGGTCCTCCAGAATTTTTTTTGTTTCCTTGTTTTGGATGATGTGGGAATTGGAGCGCCAAATAAAGGCACTGTTGGAAGGATAAGTGTCTCCTAGTGTCAATAACACAGGAGCATGGTCTGACCATGATATGCTATTCAGTGTGATTTGAGATACTTTCTGGAGTAACCACCTGTCCATCAGAAACAGATCAATCCTCGTATACGTGCAGTGCCTGTGGGAAAAGAACGTGAAATCTCTTTCGTTGGCATGGGTACAACGCCATGCATCATATAACTCTTGTCTTTGCAAAAAGGACTGCAAAGACAGTGTCCTTTTAGAGGGTTTAGATGTAGAGTCTATTTGAGGGTCAGGAGTTACGTTAAAGTCTCCACAGAGTATAAGAGATCCTTGTTGTATTTTCCGTATCTTTTTCATCAGGACATTCAGGAATTTGATTTGGTGTTTATTTGGAACATAGACGTTCACCAGAGTATATCGTGTAGTGTTGATGTCACACACTAGAATGACATAACGACCTGATGGGTCACAAATGTCCTTAAGTAATTGAAAAGAAATTGAGTCCTTAATTGCAATCATGACTCCCCGTTGTTTGGCTGTCATATTTGAGAAGAAGTAGTGTTGGAAGCCTTTATGGGTGCATCTAGGCGGTGCGCTATGGTGAAAATGCGTTTCTTGAACGCATATTATGTCACAATGAGAAGAGTCTGCTTCTTTCCAGAGGGATGCCCTTTTGGCTGGATGGTTTAAGCCATGTGCATTTATGGATAGAATTTTAACTGGCATGACAGAGTTTAAGTGGAATGCTGAAATTTACACATGGTGCGTACTCACATAGCTGGCAGGAGGCTGTCCGAGGGATGCATGTATTCCTAGGTTCTTCAAAACGGAGTCTCGTTTCTGGTAACATAAGCAATGTCTGAAAAGAAATTCGGTATAGAAAAAAGAAAACAAACAAAAAAAAGTTTAAAAGGAGGGTATTACACCCAGGTGCAGAAATTCTGCTCAGGTAAATGGGAGCGCAGGTTACAGGATAGAGCTCCAAAGGGCGAGGCCCATTAATAGGGCAACAAATGAATATAGCAGGGCCCTGCAGATATCACTGATGCCTCAGGAGTTTGAAGCATGTTGCCATTCTGGAGGAATCCTCTTAGGGCTTGTATCATTAGATGTTGAAGGAGGTTCCTCTGGGACAATCTTCCATTTCTGGAGAAGTTGGAAACCCTTAGTAGGAGAAGTAATTACATGTGTAGAACCTTCTCTAGTTATGATTAGTTTGGTCGGGTAGCCCCATCTGTATGTGATAGCATGGTTTCTCAATGCCTTAGTAATATTATTGAGATTTTTGCGGAGTTGCAAAGTGTGCTGCGACAGATCTGTATAAAATTGCAGATCTGAGTAATCTGTAGTGCTGTGTTCCCCTTTACGGGTAATTTGCATCAACCGCTCCTTGGTTTGGTAAAAATGCATGCGAAACAATACATCTCTAGGGATGTGCTCCTGGATAAATGAGGGTTTTGGGAGACAATGGATTCTATCTATGGACAGTTCAATAGGAGGAAGATCCGGCATGAGGGTTGATAGCATTGCCGTAGCATACGAATGTAATTCAGAGGGTTGCACAGATTCTGGAATGCCTCTGATCTTGACATTATTCCTCCTGGCCCTGTCTTCCAAATCTGCTAATTTGGCTTTCACCCATGCGTGATCCTCCTCAACATTATCATGAGCGTCTACCAGGTCATTAATTCTCGTAGCATACTCCTCCATTTTGGATTCAATATGATCCACTCTGTCCCCCACTGCATTAAGTTCTGAGCTAAACTTCCTCATGCATGTCATCATGTCAGCATGAATAGAGCTTTTCAGGGAGACAAGCATATCCTTTAGTGTAGTGTCTAGGACTGGTTGGTTTTGTGTGGGGAATGCCACTATGGAGTCAGGGAGTTCTCTTGTGTCTTCTTGTGAGTCAGCGTTAGATCTTACCTCACATTGCTGTGTCTCCTGCTCCTCCATTCTGGCTCTGGCTTTAGCCGGACTCCTAATGAGAGGTGAAGTAGTCTCTGAGGTTCCCCTTGTGCGCCGAGTGTTGCGATAAGCTGGGTCATCATGGGTGTTTGTGTGTAAGTGCGCCGTCTTCGGAGTGGAGAAGGAGCCGGCGCCATCTTGCCCACGAGGCTGCATATGCTGTGTGAAGTATGCCGTCAGTTTTCTGGGCCGATGTTCCGCCTGGCGTCTCCTGGTCATGATGCCGAGGTGCCGGGGAGATGAACCGCCGTAGTGGGCTGCAAGTGCAGTGTCCTGTGTAGCTGTGAGCCGCTGTTTCTCTCGCCTTTCGCCGGAGCTCCGGAGTTACACCGCCATCACGGTGAAGTCCAGGCCACGCCCCCCTGTCAAGGACATGTTTGAGCGTAAGATGCCAATGTCGCAGAGTCACCCCCTTGCCCGGCGTCTGACAGCTGGCTTGTCGGAACTCTTATGCCGCGTACACACGATCATTATTCACGGCGGTTAAAAAACCGCCGTGAATAATGACAGGAAAAACGAGGGAACCGCTTTGGTTCCAAGGGTTCCCTACACACGGTCGTTTTTCCCGTCATTTTTTCTCTTGACGAGAAAAACGACCGTCTGTGGGCTCCACGGCAGTGTCTCCCTATGGGAAAACTGCCGCGGAAAAAAATGATGGAAAAAACGATGAGAAAATTTAGAACATGTTCTAATTTTTCTCGTCGTTTTTTCTGCCGTTTTTTTCAACGAGAAAAACGACATAAAGCCCACAGACGATCGTTTTTCTCGGCGAAAAAAAAAAATGCAGTTTTTCTCGTCGAGAAAAGCGGTCGTGTGTACGCGGCATTAGCCTGCCAGCTTTTACCATACAAGCTGGTGGAGTCTGAGGCCTTCAAAAAATTTGTAGCTATTGGGACACCGCAGTGGAAGGTACCCGGCCGAAATTTCTTTTCACAAAAGGCAATCCCCAACCTGTACTCTATTGTGCAAAAGGAAGTCATAGCATGTCTGGCAAACAGTGTTGGGGCAAGGGTCCATCTGACTACTGATACCTGGTCTGCAAAGCACGGTCAGGGCAGGTATATCACCTACACTGCGCATTGGGTAAACCTGCTGACGGCTGCCAAGCATGTAATGCGTGGCTCTGCAGAGGAGTTGGTGGTGACACCGCCACGACTTGCAGGCAGGCCTGCTGCCACCTCCTCTACTCCTCCTACTCCATCCTCTTCGATAACCTCCTCGGCTGAGTCCTCTTCTGCTGCTGCGTCTTGCTCCACATCAACTGCACCCCCCCAGCTCCCCAGGGGCTAATTCACATCCCGGATACGACAGTGTCACACCGTCTTGGAGTTGACTTGCCTGAAAGCAGAGAGTCACACCGGACCAGCACTCCTGTCCGCCCTGAATGCACAGGTGGATCAGTGGCTGACTCCACACCAACTGGAGATCGGCAAAGTGGTGTGTGACAACGGAAGCAATTTGTTGGCGGCGTTGAATTTGGGCAAGTTGACACATGTGCCGTGCATGGCACATGTGTTGAATCTGATTGTACAACGCTTTGTGCATGAGTACCCAGACTTACAGGACGTCCTCAAGCAGGCCAGGAAGGTGTGTGGCCATTTCAGGCGCACTTTTCAGATATCCAGCGGCGAAACAACATGCCAGTGAGGCGCTTGATTTGCGACAGCCCAACACGTTGGAATTCAACACTCCTAATGTTTGACCGCCTGCTCCAACAAGAAAAAGCCGTCAACGAGTATTTGTATGACCGGGGTGCTAGGACAGCCTCTGCGCAGCTGGGAATTTTTTTGCCACGTTACTGGACGCTCATGCGCAATGCCTGTAGGCTCATGCGTCCTTTTGAGAAGGTGACAAACCTAGTCAGTCGCACTGAAGGCACCATCAGCGACATCATCCCATGTGTTTTCTTCCTGGAGCGTGCCCTGCGAAGAGTGCTGGATCAGGCCGTAGATGAGCGTGAAGAGGAAGAGTTGTGGTCACCATCACCACCAGAAACAGCCTTATCAGCATCGCTTGCTGGACCTGTGGCAACGCTGGAAGAGGAGTCTGAGGAAGAGGAGTCAGAGGAGGAATGTGGCTTTGAGGAGGAGGAAGACCAACCACAGCAGGCATCCCAGGGTGCTCGTTGTTACTATCTGGTACCCGTGGTGTTGTACGTGGCTGGGGGGAAGAACAGACCTTCAGTGAGATCAGTGAGGACGAGGAACGGGACCTGAGTAGCTCGGCATCCAACCTTGTGCAAATGGGGTCTTTCATGCTGTCGTGCCTGTTGAGGGACCCTCGTATAAAAAAGGCTGAAGGAGAACGACCTGTACTGGGTGGCCACACTACTGGACCCCCGGTATAAGCAGAAAGTGCCTGAAATGTTACCGAATTACCGGAAGTTGGAAAGGATGCAGCAGTTCCAAAATAAATTAAAGTATGCTTTACACAGTGTATAAGGGTGATGTCACAGCACAACGGGAATCTAACAGGGGAAGAGGTGAAAGTAATCCTCCTCCTACCACGACCACGCTGGCAAGGACAGGACACTTTACAGACGTGTTGTTGATGGAGGACATGCAGAGCTTTTTAAGTCCTACGCATCGCCACAGCCCTTCGGGGTCCACCCTCAGAGAACGACTCGACCGACAGGTAGCAGACTACCTCGCCTTAACTGCAGATATCGACACTCTGAGGAGCGATGAACCCCTTGACTACTGGGTGTGCAGGCTTGACCTGTGGCCTGAGCTATCCCAATTTGTGATAGAACTTCTGGCCTGCCCTGCTTCAAGTGTCCTTTCAGAAAGAACCTTCAGTGCAGCAGGAGGTATTTGTCACTAAGAAGAGAAGTCGCCTAGGTCAAAAAAGTCTAGATTACCTCACCTTTATTAAGATGAATGAGGCATGGATCCCGAAGGGACTGACAGTGGGCGATACATTTGACTAAAAAAGGCCTGATGAGATGAGCTGCCTTGGGCTAAAAATGGTCCACACTCTGCTGTATTTTATCTCTGCATGCCGGATGACTTGCGTGACTTATCCGCCACCAACTAGGGTTCAAGCCTGTCAGGTCACCTGTGGCCAGATGACAGATGCACACCGTAGGAGGACAGGAGTGCACCACAAGATAGTGAACCCTATGGCTGACTGCTGCGGATAGGAAACTGGGTGGTTGTGGAAAGCAGGACCAGAGGAGCACAACTGGAATCCACAAGAAGCTAGAGCCGAGATTCCCCAGGGCGGGGAGTCTAAGACCCAGCAGGTCTTCACCAGAGCCTCTAGTGGTGAGGATGTTGAGCTGCAGCTAGGTCCAGGTCGCGCCCCCTAGAGTCTCCTAGCTCACGCCCCCCATGGGGTAAGAGGGGAAGCAGCAGCACAGGATACAAGAATAGCAAAGGACAAGCAGAAGGTCAAGGGTCACAAACAGACAGGGATAGTCAGGAACAAGCCAATATCGTAACAGAGAGACAGACATAGCACACGGCAGGCAGGAACCCAAACACACAATGCTTAACAAACACGTTGATCAGCAAAGCAGGCTTGCAGTACACAGGTTAATATAGTGTTTTGTGATAGGGCCTGGGGTGAAGTCAGGCTGGGAGGAGATTATAAAGGAAGCCAGGTGAAAGGGTCTGGCCTCTAAGATGAACACATGAGGAGGAAAGGTAAGATGGCAGACAGACATTAGTGCATATCCATGACAAAGCCGCAATGTTTTAGGGCACTTTCTGCCTGGGAAAACATCAATTTTTCTGGCCGCTGCTACAGCAGCGGCTGCAACAATACCTAATTTTTCAGGCATGTGTACATGCCTAATTTTTCTGGCCTCTGGTGCTGCACTGTGGCTGCAAAAACAAAACAAAAAAAAGCACATACATGTGTCAATTCCCCTTCGTGATCGGTACCTTGTTGTGGTGACTGGTGAAGGGGCTTGCGTATCACAATGAAGTGACCACCTCTATGAGTGTGTTGGCAATGGCAATGTTGGCACACCCCAGATGATAGGTCGTTGCTTCATTGTGAACAGACCAAAAGCGATTGGCTGGACAAATTGTGCAAATGGACTGTTTGCGGTTGTTTGCGCTGCGTTAAACGGGAAGTTTGGTCTGTCACTGTGAAGCGGGCGTAACCCTTACACTACCTGATCGATACAACATCATACCTGATGTTTTAAAGCACGTTATTCCAAACAGTTTAGGAATGTTAGGTGATTTATGCCCTTTATGGTTTAAAACCCGACTCTGAGTCAACTACGTAATTTTCCATGGGAGTTTTGCCATGGATCCCCCCCCTCCGGCATGCCACAGTCCAGGTGTTGGTCCCCTTGAAACAACTTTTCCATCACTATTGTGGCCAGAAAGAGTCCCTGTGGGTTTTAAAATTCGCCTGCCTATTGAAGTCTATGGCGGTTCGCCCGGTTCGCGAACATTTGCGGAAATTCGCGTTCGCTGTTCGCGAACGGAAAATTTTATGTTTGCGACATCACTACCCACAGCTAGGTTCTCCATCAGTTGGTTCTCATCTCCTAGGGTATAGGCACAAGTCTCTGTTTCCCCCCCAAGTAATTCCAATGTCCACACCACTCTAAACGCCAACGTTGAGTTTATTTTTCTCAATGTTCAGCAGATAGGAAAGGACAGTAAGGTTTTGGGAGGTAGGTCCAGGCACAAATAGATATTACAATCACCACTCTATCCCAGAGTAGGTTCAGCTCACCCGGATAGTCACCTGTAAAAATAGATCCTAGCAGCCGAAGTGATGCTCGGACGCTTAATTAGGTTCTTTTCCTAGATACGCTCGGGAGACTCTCTGCCACAGAATCTATCAGGTCCCGAACTTCTCAGATTTTTCGATAAAAGGACAGGTGCCAGCAGCAGAACTTTAGTAGGCCCTTGGTGGATAGATTAATCCCTCCAGAAAGTTACCGGGCCCCTTCCCTCACCGTGAACTCTCACAGGTCCGTCAGAAAGGTCCTCCCCCGGCCTCCTCCTCTTAGAAGCGGGCTCCCTCGCAAGGGACACCCTGGGATTCTTCTTCCCAGAAGTGGGCTCCAGCTAAAGGTGCTGGGCTCAGTGCTGAAGTTGCAGCCCCAGGGCTAAAGGTGCCTGGGACTGATGCGCACGTGGCCCCATGGCCTGGAGGGCCATGCGCCACGCACTTGGACTCCGACTCCTCTCCTCTTCGAACCCCCGAGAGCCACCCCTCCCAGGTGGCGTCTGCCCCTTATGTATCCTCTCCCAGCATGCACAGCAGGCCAACCACGCCCACCGTACCGCTGCCGAGAGAGGACACCCCAAGGCACAGCACTATTACTGATGGTTCAACCCCGACCTGTCATGGCAGTGCCACCTACAGGCCACAGGGAACTGCACACCAGTATACCACCTGGAGAAATAAAGAAGCACAACCTATCAATGAAAACGGTCTGAGCCCAACTACGATCTCAGACCAGCCCCTAAACTTGGGTATATAGCACCCCTAAGTGGAGTGGGTGCTACATACACCCCCTTCTAAAGGAGACACTGTCCTCAGTGTCTGGGATAAACCCACGCTCCTCAAGTCTGAGATTTATCTCTAAACTATGTACAAATTTGAAATCCTTGTTCCGGAACCAACATAATGGGGAAGAGACATGAATAAAAGAGATGAAGGAAGGGTTAACAAGAATACAAACATGGACATTGCATACTCAATGTGACATTCACATAGCATAATACATTATCAATCCCACCCCTCTAGACTAACTATTCTACCCATTCTCCGGCAGTTGCTAGTAGTCCACCTGCAGAGGGAGAGAAACACACAGAACAAATAAACATCCTACCGATATCTATATGTACACAAAGTGAACCATCTTTCCGAGAAAAAATGACTCCCTTCAACTAAAGTTGCATATACTAGGCCTAGCATATGCAATAACGTTCCTCAAGGGAGATGCATAATGAACTAAAAAAAAAAAAGTCTTGCAAATCACTGCCACCTGGTGGTAGTGCGACCGTCATAGCACTTGACACTACCTAACATGGTAATGTACCACTGTTATACATTCCCCATTTTGAACACAATGATCTCAACGGTGAACCTAGCTACATCTACCCCAAAGTTCAGTTCACTTGTGGTGCTGTAAGCGGAGAGAAACAGCAACAGCTCTCCTGACTCTTGGCAGAGCAGATTACCCCAAGCAGTGAAGGACAAAGTCCTTGAGTTCACAACAGAATAAACTTCCAGAAGACATGGGGGAAAAAACAAAACAAAGTCTTGTCTTTAATGATAGAAGAAGCGAGGATCTGGTAAAACAAGAAGTTTCCATTTTGTATCAAAAGTCTCTACAGAGTACACGGAATCTTCTCGCTCCTTGTTACAAATGACCACCCGATCCGCATGTATGTGCCGGCCATAACTCCACTCATGTTTGCATCCTTTGAACCATTCAGTCATAGCAGCGGAGCACACAAAGAATCTGCGGGTGTTAGGCACTTTTAGGTGGTTCCAAAGTCTGCATACCACCTCTCTCGATATGCTTCGACTTCAAACAATAGGTCCCTGGGAACATAGGGATATTCCCAGCCGTATTCAACGGCCACTCTCTCATTAAAGAGCCATTGTAGTCTCGAAAGAGGAGGAAGGGTTGCGCGGTCTCCTGCACCCGGTAAAACAAGGGCATCCGGGGACCTGGGCATTTTCACTGCCTCAAGTTTTGGCAAAGGGGCCCGCAGTGGCACACGTTCAGCCACAGCAGCAGGCGCTGGCAATGCGGGTGCGGACAATGCAGACACGGGAACATCTCCTTCCTCACATGTAGGGGCCTCCACCCAGGGTATAGTCTCCCCAGCTTCCCAGGGGCGATCCCTGCCTGATGCTTCGGTATACGGACAACAGGGTTTTGTCCCATCCCTTCCTGGCAAACAGTTCATCCACCTCAAAATCGTCTCCCATGTCAGAAGACGACTCCAAATCAGAGATATCATACTCCTCTTCTGGCAGGTAGTTTTGTTGACATAAACTCACTGTCTCTCAAAAGTTTCCGCGGGTCAGGCACCCAAGTGTCCCCTATGGTACTGACACTGAGCCTCTTTTCTTTCCCCGGCAAACTCTTCACTGTCATGACCACAGCCTCCTTACCGTCGCCTGCCGTGGATCTCCTGGAGGTCTATCCGGGTTGGAGCTCCGGCTCAGGTAGGGTGGAGTGTACCTCGAGGTGTACCTCGACCGCAGCCGCGGGAGGCTTTCACGTAGCCCACACTCCACTTGGGAGGTGGAAGGGAAGTCTCGGTAGCAAAAGAGACAGCATCCGCCGGCTTCTCCGAGACCGCAGTAACCAGAACCTTGAGCTTGACTTCCTTCTCAGTCACAGTGGTGCGCGTGGGGGTGGTTGTGGAAACGCAGGTTTCCTCCTCTGGAGTGGTGGCGCCTGTTAAGCAATTCTGAATTGCCCTATAAGGTTATACACCTGGCATTCTTATGACTTCCTTTTTATTATCTACATTAGGACTTTTAGACAGTTATGAAGAAAAGTTAAGTTTTAGGTGATAGTGAGTTTGGTGCATGGGTATAGCTCACCCCTGGTGTTTCTCTAAGGGGGAATGTTGGCAAGAAAATCTGAGACTGAGTGGGACATAGGGCTGTGGACATTCTCAAACAGATTTTTGGTACTCGGTCCTGTTACATTGGTCACTGCTGGGGACACTGAGAGCTATTCTGGTCACTGCTGGGGACAGGGCTGTCTTTAGGAATCATTGGGCCCATACTGTCTAACAGGGCCCCCCATCTCTGCTCAGTGTTACTGTCTGTGCTAGTGTGTGCAATGTGTAGCTGCAGTATGTAGTGTCTCAGTGCAGAGCATATTCTGTAATATAAAATGTGCAGTACAGGGCAGTGAGCAGTATGAAATGGCAGTGCATAGCTGTTCAGTATGTGATATGTAGCAGGAAGAGAGTGCAGGGCAGTAGTTGGCATGCACTGAGCTGTATGTAGTAGTAAAATAGTGCCGGGCCATGCACAATACCTGGTGTGCCTACAGGCAGTACAGGGCAGACCGTGGGAAGTACAAAAGGGCAGGGAAGAAAGTGAACAAGATTAAGTTGCAAAGCAGTGATAACTATATAATGTCAGGGCAATGAGAAGTGCAGTATATAATGGCAGTGCTATTCAGTGAGCAGTATATAATGGTAATGCTATTCAGTGTGCAGGTATACAGTGTCAGTGCAATGAACTTTACATAGCGTCAGTGAAGGAAGTTGCATGAAATGTGAGCGCCTGGCAGTGAGCAGTGTGTAGTCACAGTGAAAAGTTTGCAGATTGCAGGGCAGTGAGCTGTGCGTAAGGGCAGGCAGTGAGCAGTATGTAATGGCAGCTCTTGGCAGTGGGCAGTATAAAAGGTCATGGAAGTGGACAGCCTACAGTAGCAGGTGGGCAGACCAGTGCAGTGAGCCATATGTGTTAACTGGTCAAGGCAGTGTGTAATCGAAAGACAAAGCAGTAAAAAGTATGTAGTGGTGGGTCAGAGCAGTAAGCAGTGGAAGTGCAGTGTAGTATGCAGCATGTACAGTAGTCACAGGGCAGTATGCAGTGGCAGAGCAGTACGGTGAGCAGTATGTAGTTGCAAGGCCATTGTGTAGTGAAAGGGCAGAGCAGTGGGCAGTTTGTAGGGGCAGGTTAGTGCGTTATGCAGTGACAGGACGGGAAAGTATGTAGGTCTTCCCTAGCAAGGTCCCCCCATGTTGAGGGTGTGTGACCAGGTGTAGTTTAGGGGGGAAGGAGCTGCCCATCCGTCTCCCTCCTTTCCTAGCCTGACAGGCTACATGCTTGGATAAGGATCTGGTATGGAATTTTGGGGGGGATCTCATATATTTTGTGCTTGATTTTTGTATTGGGTTCTCATTTAAAATCCATTCCAGACCAGAAGGATCTAGTACAGATTTTTGGGGTCCTTCACACTTTATTTTTTTTGGTGGGATCTCACTTAAATATCAGACTAGATATGAAGGGTCTGGTATGTATTATGGAGGAACGCTCACGTCCCATTTTTTTGGTCTATCTATATTAGACTCTCATCTAGGATAAGGGTCTTCTGTAGATGAAGAGACTCCCTGGCCATGTAGACAAAGGAGTTGGAGGATAGTTCAATAGGGCCTTTCAGGTCTGGTATGAATTTTTTTGGGGACCCCACCAAAAACACACAAAAAATTAGTGAGGTCCTCCCCAAACTCTATACCTGACCTATTGGGTCTGGTGCAAATGTAAAGGGGGAGCCCCATGCAAAAATCCACACTAGACCCTTATGGGTGGACTAGAATTCATCCCAGCCACTCCTGAACCATACCAGGCCACATGCTCTCAACATGGGAGGGTACCTTGCCAGGGGGACACTTAGCAAAGCACAATATCCCCTTGCTGATGAGGACAAGGGCCTCTTCCTCACAACCCTAGCCTGGTGGTTGTGGGGGTCTGCAGGTGTGTATGGGGGGGGAGTTCAAAATCTGTAAGCCTTTGACAATACCCCTACTCATTCACAAAAAAAAATTGTGTTAATAAAACCTTTTGAACTTGTCAAACTTTTTTTTGTACTGTATACACGGGCAGCACAGTGGTGTAGTGGTTAGCACTTTCACCTAGCAGCAAAAGGGTCACTGGTTCAAATCCCGACCACGACACCATCTGCCTGGAGATTGCATGTTCTCCCTGTGTCTGCGTGGGTTTCCTCCGGGTACTCCGGTTTCCTCCCACACTCCAAAGACATGCTGGTAGGTTAATTGGATCTTGTCCAAATTGGCCCAGTATATGTGTGTACGACCATGTGTCCCAAGTGTGTCAAGATCCTACAGGGTAAAATGACCACACCAGCCAGGCAGACACTGGCTGCAAAAAGCGCCTAGAGGCAATTCAGTTCGCATGTAAACGCTATACAAGTCACTCATTCATTCATTCATACATTACATTTTTTTGTGGATGAGAAGAAGTACAAAGTTCTTATAATACTCATTCACATGAGGGAAGTATCTGGGTCCCCCTTTAGTGTTAAAGGGGGCTTCCAGATTTTGATTAGCCCACTGGTATGTTTCAGGAGGGGATGGGTCACATACACGTCCATCATTTCCTGCTTCATTCTCAAAGGGTCTGATGTGGTGTTTTTTTGCATGTGCCTCCCTCTTTAAGTGGTTCTAAAGGCTGGGTGTGTTTTTTTTACCTTATACCTTTTAACCACTTAACGACCGCTCACTGTATATGTACGTCGGCAGAATGGCACCGGCTGGCACAATCACGTACAGTGTACGTGATCGCCTTTGTACAGTTGGGGGGTCCAATCGGACCCCCCTCCTATACAGTGAGCAGCCGTTTATCGCTGGGGAGCGATTGGAGATGAGGGGACGGCCGTTCGATTCCGGCCACCCCCTCGCGATCGCTCCCGGCGAATGAAAATGCTTCCTCTGCCCGTGTAATGTAAACACGGGCAGAGGAAGTGATGTCAGCTCCCTCGCGGCGGTCTTTTCGTTCCCGGCGCCGAGGAGAGAAGAAGCAGGTTAGTGCACCAACAGTCCACTGACACTTAGGTACACATAGGCACACATTTCACCCCCCAGTCACCCCCAGATCACCCCCCAGGTCACCCCCCAGCCCCCAATCACAGTGTCACTGATTGCAGTGATCATTTATTTTACTGATCACTGCATTTAGTGTCCACTGTGACAGTAAAAAGTTGCAGGGCAGTTAGGTTTAGGCCCCTTTAGGTCCAGGGTAGCCCCCTAACCCCCCCTAATAAAGGCTTAACCCCTTGATTGCCCCCCAGGTAACCCTTTCACCCCCTAACTCCAGTGTCACTAAACGATCGTTTTTCCGATCGCTGTATTCGTGTCGCTGGTGTCCTAGATAGCCAGTTATTTATTTTTAGGTTCGCCGCAGGTTTTTATTAGTGTCAGGCACCCCCATATATTATTTTAACCCCCTGATTGCCCTTAGAGTTAACCCTTTCACCAGTGATCACCGTATAAGCGTCACTGGTGACACTGGTTACCCAGTTAGTTATTTAGGTAACCCGTCAGGTTTTTATATAGCGTCGGGTACCCCCATATTTAACCTAATAAAGGTTTTAACCCCCTGATTGCCCCTAGTTAACCCTTTCACCAGTGATCACCATAAAGGTTACGGGTGACGCTGGTTGGTTAGTTTGCTTTTTATAGCATCAGGGCACCCGCCGTATATAACCCAATAAAGGTTTAACCCCCTGATCGCCCGGCGGGTGAGATCAATTAGGTTTTAGCGCCAGAGAGGGTCTGCGTCGCCCCAGGCAGCGTTGGGTTAGTGCCAGTAACGCTAACACCCACGCGCAAAGCATACACCTCCCTTAGTGGTATAGTATCTGAACAGATCAATATCTGATCAGATCTATACTAGCGTCCCCAGCGGTTTAGGGTTCCCAAAAACGCAGTGTTAGCGGGATCAGCCCAGATACCAGCTAGCACCTGCGTTTAGCCCCTCCGCCCAGCCCACCCAAGTGCAGTATCGATCGATCACTGTCACTTACCAAACACAAAACACATAACTGCAGCGTTCGCAGAGACAGGCCTGATCCCTGCGATCGCTAACAGTTTTTTTTGTAGCGTTTGATATATTTGCTGACGACAGTCAGGTCCTTTTTTTTTCCTGTGAATCTTACTAGTGTACCCCTAAATTTAGAGCCCAAAATGGCAAATCGAAGGTACACTAGTAAAGAGGCCTATGAGATTCTGAGCATGACAGATAGTGAAGAGGAGGTCACGTATCTGTCAGATTCAGGCTCAGAATATCTTCCCGTAGAAGATAGTGACGTCAGCGGCCCCACGTCAGATAGCTCTGACGACGAAGTTGAGGTCCCTGCTAAGGTCAGGCGTACCCGATCCCGATCTTCTGAGGTTGTTGAGGAGCAAGAACTGCAGGGCTCTCGTATCATGGAGCAGAGTAGTACTAGCGCCGCTATTCCTTCTGGTGAATTGGCAAGCACCGGCGGCGTACATCCAGCACTGCAGTATCACGTGGTGACGTGGCGAGTCCCATAAGTGCAGTTCAAGCTGGCGAGGTGGCAAGCACAAGTAGTGTCCCGCTGCCACCAATAAAAGACAAAGGCAGGCCCGTCATACCCATAGTGCTCTTCCTGCAGAATTCACCTATCCTGATTTGGTCCCCACCACTTCTGCAGAACCCGTACTTCCCCCATTCACTGCCCAACCCGGTATTCAGGTGGAAACAGCTGATTTTATGCCAATTGATTATTATTCGTTGTTTTTCACGGAAGATCTCTATAGATCTATTGTGGACCAGAGTAATTTATATGCTGGTCAATTCATCGCCGCTAATCCCCAGTTGCCTTCCATTGCCAAAGATTGGAAACCAATTACGGTTTCCAAATTTAAGACCTTTCTGGGCCTTTCCCTCAACATTGGCACACATAAATTCCCGTCATTGCGTGCTTATTGGTCCACGCACCCAATTGACCACATGCCCGTGTTCTCTGCCTCCATGCCCAGGAAACGATACGAGCAGATTTTGCGGTTCATGCACTTCAACGACAATGAACTTTGTCGTCCACGTGGGGACCCTGAATACGACTGGCTCTATCAAATTCGGCCCCTCATAAACCACTTCAACGAACATTTTGCAGCCTTGTTTACTCCCGATCAAGTTGTCTGCGTTGATGAGTCCCTGATTAAATTGTCTGGCTGCTTGTCTTCCAAGCAGTACCTTCCCAGCAAGCGTGCCAGATACGGGGTCAAGCTCTATAAGTTCTGTGACAGGGCAACAGGCTATGTATGGAGCTTTATGGTTTATGAGGGAAAAGATAGTCAGGTTGAGCCGGTCAACTGCCCGGATTACATAGGGAGCGCTGGCAAGATAGTGTGGAAATTGGTGTCACCCTTATTCGGAAAGGGGTACCACTTGTATGTGGACAATTATTACACGAGCGTGCCACTGTTTAGTCACTTGTTTGATCATCAGATTGGAGCATGTGGCACCGTGCGACCTAATCGCCAGGGGTTTCCCCAGCGGCTTGTAGATGCCCGTCTTAGGCTGGGGGAGAGAGCCTGCGTGAAGTGTAATAACTTGCTCGCTATGAAGTGGAGGGACAATAAGAATGTTTTCCTTCTTACCTTCCTTCATGCAGACACGACAGTCCAAATTCCTACGGTGACTGGTGTTGTGGAGAAACCCCTCTGTGTCCACGAATATAACAAAAATATGGGAGGGGTGGACCTCAACGACCAGTTGTTGGCGCCGTATCTAATTGACCGTAAGGCGAGACGCTGGTACAAAAAAGTGTCTCTATCCTTATTCCAATTGGCTTTGCTGAACGCTCATGTGCTATACAGAGCTTCAGGCGGGACTTTATCTCTTCTAAAATTCCAGAATGAGATTGTCACAGAACTCCTGTATCCAGGCGGTTCTGCACCTCACCATCCCCTACCAAATGCAGTAAGCCGGCTGCGTGAGAGGCATTATACGTATGTCCTCCCGAGTACCCCTACCCAACGAGCCCCCCCAAAAAGATGTGTCTGTAGCAAGCGCGGATTTAGGCGTGACACCCGTCATTGTCCACTCTTTCCTGACAAGCCTGGTCTTTGCCTTGGTGAATGTTTTGAACGCTACCACTCAAAAGTGAAGTTTTAGCGTAGGGTACAGCATTTCACAGACTAGGACACACTTACACAGGGTCTCCCAAGATGCCATTACATTTTGAGAGACCCGAACCATTACAGTTGTTAAAGTTACAAAAAAAAGTGTAAAAAAGAAAAAAAAAACGTAAAAAACAAAACACAAAAAAAAAAAATAGTTGTCGTTTTATTGTTCTCTCTCTCTCTCTCTCTCTCTCTCTCTCTCTCTCTCTCTCTCTCTCTCTCTCTCTTTCTATTTTTTCTCTATTGTTCTGCTCTTTTTTACTGTATTCCATTCTGCAATGTTTTATCATGCTTGCTTTTCAGGTATGTAATTTTTTGTTTTCAGGTGCGCCATTCAACTGCAGCGCGGAATTATTTATCTTGACAGCAACAGCATTTGCTCCCACGATACATAAAGCCGTGACTCCAGAGCTTTAGGAGGTGATTTCACCACCACAGTTAAAAAAAAGAGCATATATGCCGAAGCATGGGGGCAGCAGGGGCGGAGGAGCGATTTTGCTCCTAATGCCGCGTACATACGGTCGCAATTCCGACGGAGGCTTGCCTGTGGAAAAGTCCGACCGTGTGTACGCGGCATAACTTTTTTGCGGGAGGATGCCCCCATGCTTCGGTATATATATATTTTAGGCACAGGTTGTGTTAAAAAAATGTTTTATTTTTTACTAGGTTTTGTTTTGGTATTTGCTTTGCAGGTATGGTATGGTCTTACTGTTATACTGTAATGTTACTTTGTTTTAATGTTAACCATCATTTGCTTAGCAGGTACGCTATTCAGTTGCAGCGCGGATCTATTTATCTTGACAGCAACAGCGTTTGCTCCCACGATACATAAAGCCGTGACTCCAACGCTGTAGGAGGTGATTTCACCACCACAGTTAAAAAAAAAGAGCATATATGCCGAAGCATGGGGGCAGCAGGGGCGGAGGAGCGATTTTGCTCCTAATGCCGCGTATATACGGTCCAAATTCCGACGGAGGCTTGCCTGTGGAAAAGTCCGACCGTGTGTACGAGGCATAACCTTTTATGCCGCGTACATACGGTCGCAATTCCGACGAAGGCTTGCCCGTGGAAAAGTCCGACCGTGTGTACGCGGCATAACTTTTTTGTGGGAGGATGCCCCCATGCTTCGGCATATATAAATGGTGCATGTATGCCCATCATTAGAAGTGGGTGGATGAAGGGAGGTATTCTAATGGTGGGCATACCCACCGATCAATCTCTTTTTTTCGTTCAGCCAACAGGCTGCATGAAAAAAAAGATTACAATACATGTCCAACAAGGACCAGCAACGTACTGGTATGTTGCTGGACTTTGAATGTTTATACCAGAATGATGCCTGCAGGTTTAGGTATCATCTTGGTATCATTCTATTCAGCCAGTGGTCGGCTTTCATGTAAAAGCAATTCTAGCAGATAATTAGCCTCTAGACTGCTTTTACAAGCAGTGGGAGGGAATGCCCCCCCCCCCCCGGATATAAACAGCGCCATTGGGAATTTGGGAAAGCATTTTATCACACCGATCTTGGTGTGGTCAGATGCTTTGAGGGCAGAGGAAAGATCTAGGGTCTAACCCCCCAATTTTTTTCAAAAAAAAGTACCTGTCACCACTTATTGCTATCATAGGGGATATTTACATTCCCTGAGATAACAATAAAAATGGTAAAAAAAAATAAAAATATGGAAGGAACAGTTTTAAAAAAAAATAAAAAAGCAAAATAAATAAAAAAAAAAAAAAAAAAAAGCACCGCTGTCCCCTCCTGCTCTTGCGCAAAGGCGAACGCAAGCGTCGGTCTAGCGTCATATGTAAACAGCAATTGCATCATGCATGTGAGGTATCACTGCGAAGGTCAGATTGAGGGCAGTAATTTTAGCAGTAGACCTCCTCTGTAAATCTAACGTGGTAACCTGTAAAGGCTTTTAAATGCTTTTAAAAATGAATGTAGTTTGTCGCCGCTGCGCGTTTGTGCGCAATTTTAAAGCATGTCGTGTTTGTTATCCATGTACTCGGCCTAAGATCATCTTTTTTATTTCATCAAACATTTGGGCAATATAGTGTTTTTTAGTGCATTAAAAATAAAAAAAGTGTGTTTTTCCCCAAAAAAATGCGTTTGAAAAATCGCTGCGCAAATACTGTGTGAAAAAAAATGCAACACCCACTATTTTAATCTGTAGGGCCTTTGCTTTAAAAAAATATATAATGTTTGGGGGTTCAACATAATTTTCTTGCAAAAAAAAAAATGTTTTCATGTAAACAAAAAGTGTCAGAAAGGGCTTTGTCTTCAAGTGGTTAGAAGAGTGGATGATGTGTAACATAAGCTTCCTAATGTTGTGCATAAAATGCCAGGACAGTTCAAACCCCCCCCCCCCCCCCAAATGACCCCATTTTGGAAAGTAGACACCTCAAGCTATTTGCTGAGAGGCATGTTGAGCCCATTGAATATTTTTTTATTTAATTTTTTTGTCCCAAGTGATTGAATAATGACAAAAAGAAAAAAAAAATGTACAAAAAGTTGTCACTAAATGATATATTGCTCAAACATGCCATGGTTATATGCGGAATTGCACCCCAAAATACATTTGTCTGCTTCTCCTGAGTACGGGGATACCACATGTGTGAGACATTTTGGGAGCCTAGCCGGGTACAGGACCCCGAAAACCAAGCACCGCCTTCAGGATTTCTATAGGTGTAAATTTTTGATTTCACTCCTCACTGCTTATCACAGTTTCGGAGCCATGGAATGCCCAGATGGCACAAAACCCCCCCAAATGACCCCATTTTGGAAAGTAGACACCCCAAGCTATTTGCTGAGAGGTATGTTGAGTATTTTGCAGATCTCGCTTTTTGTCACAAAGTTTTGAAAATTGAAAAAAGAAAAAAAAAAATGTCTTTCTTCATTTTCAAAAACAAATGAGAGCTGTAAAATACTCACCATGCCTCTCAGCAAATAGCTTGGGGTGTCTACTTTCCAAAATGGGGTCATTTGTGGGGGTTTTGGGCTATCTTGGCATTTTATGGCCTTCAAAACTGTGATAGGTAGTGAGGAGTGAAATCAAAAATTTGTGCCCTTAGAAATCCTGAAGGCGGTGCTTGGTTTTCAGGGGCCCTGTACGTGGCTAGGCTCTCAAAAAGTCCCACACATGTGGTATCCCCGTACTCAGGAGAAGCAGCCAAATGTATTTTGGGGTGCAATTCCGCATATAACCATGGCATGTTTGAGCAATATATCATTTAGTGACAACTTTTTGTACATTTTTTTTTTGTCATTATTCAATCACTTGGGACAAAAAAAAAAATATTCAATGGGCTCAACATGCCTCTCAGCAATTTCCTTGGGGTGTCTACTTTCCAAAATGGGGTCATTTTGGGGGGTTTTGTGCTATCTTGGCATTTTATGGCCTTCAAAACTGTGATAGGTAGTGAGGAGTGAAATCAAAAATTTATGCCCTTAGAAACCTTGAAGGCGGTGCTTGGTTTTTGGGGTCCCGTACGTGGCTAGGCTCCCAAAAAGTCCCACACATGTGGTATCCCCGTACTCAGGAGAAGTAGCAGAATGTATTTTGGGGTGTAATTTCACATATGCCCATGGCATGTGTGAGCAATATATCATTTAGTGACAACTTTGTGCAAAAAAAAAAAAAAGTTTGTAATATTCCCACAACTTGTGGCAAAATATAAAATATTCCATGAACCTAACATGCCTCTCAGTAAATAGCTTGGGGTGTCTACTTTCCAAAATGGGGTCATTTCGGGGGGTTTTGTGCTATTTTGGCATTTTATGGCTTTCAAAACTGTGATAGGTAGTGAGGAGTGAAATCAAAAATTTACGCCCTTAGAAATCCTGAAGGCGGTGCTTGGTTTTTGGGGCCCCGTACGCGGCTAGGCTCCCAAAAAGTCCCACACATGTGGTATCCCCGTACTCAGGAGAAGCAGCAGAATGTATTTTGGGGTGCAATTCCACATATAACCATGGCATGTGTGAGCAATATATCATTTAGTGACAACTTTTTGTAATTTTTTTTTTTTTTGTCATTATTCAATCACTTGGGACAAAAAAAAAAAATATTCAATGGGCTCAACATGCCTCTCAGCAATTTCCTTGGGGTGTCTACTTTCCAAAATGGGGTCATTTGGGGGGGGTTTTGTACTGCCCTGCCATTTTAGCACCTCAAGAAATGAGATAGGCAGTCATAAATTTAAAGCTGTGTAAATTCCAGAAAATGTACCCTAGTTTGTAAACGCTATAACTTTTGCGCAAACCAATAAATATACGCTTTATTGACATTTTTTTTACTAAAGACATGTGGCTGAATACATTTTGGCCTAAATGTATGACTAAAATTGAGTTTATTCGATTTTTCTTATTACAAAAAGTAGAAAATATCATTTTTTTTTCAAAATTTTCGGTCTTTTTCCGTTTATATCGCAAAAAATAAAAATTGCAGAGGCAATCAAATACCATTAAAAGAAAGCTCTATTTGTGGGAAGAAAAGGACGCAAATTTCGTTTGGGTACAACATTGCATGTCCGCACAATTTACAGTTAAAGCAGCGCAGTGCAAAATTCTGAAATCACCTCTGGTCTTAGCTACCAAATGGTCCGGGGCTTAAGTGGTTAATGCATTCCCTGCATTATTGTAAAAAACACCCCACTAAACACTTCCCTCACCCCCCCCCCCCCCCAAGCACCTACCTGAGCCTATCAGAGATCTAGCGTTGTGCCCGGCAGCAGTCTTCTCTCTCTCTCACAGGAGCCAATGGCACCTGATGTAAGGAGGGACTGTGGCAGGACAGAGCCACGTTGTGTGTGTCTATGGAACACGGTTCCATAGACACACACAGCTTGGGAGTGAGTACACCCATGTGCCCCCATAGCAAGGGGCTTACTATGGGGCACACAGAGAAGAGGAGGAGCCAGGAGCACCAGCGGGGGACTCCAGAAGAGGATTTCGAAACTCAGAATTCTGACTTTAAATTTTAGGATTCTCACTTTAAATCTCAGAATTATGGATTCTTCCAAAGTAAATACACATAGGCAAACATACAGTCTTTGTCTAACAGCACTGCAACCTCTGTTGATTATTCTATGCTACTGCTGCTGATTGGTTGCGTGAAGTTGTATCGCACAACCTCAAAATAAACAAAGCATGAAGATGATTGGATGTAGGAGTTCTTGGAAAATGCATTATAGCTTCCGATAAAAAAATAAAAAAATAAAATATCACTTGTAAACATTTATTGGATGGTTTAAGACCAGGCCCAAAAGGGTGTAGATGTTGTTCAGTTCCTTAGAAGATACTATTGACCCTTGCAATGATAATCTCATACCAATATTAGGTTTGGCAACCTTCTACTCAAGGTGTTGGCTACTTATGTTTTTAGCAACAGGCATGACAAATCCAAGGAAACACAGATTATCTACCAAGTTCAAAGACCTATCTCTTTGTAGAAACATTATTATTGCAACACAAATATCCTTTTAAAAACAGTGTTTCATTTGAAATTGCTTAACTGTGTTTGACAAGAAAGAAAAAGCTGTATTTCTGAGAGTATACAGTTATAACATAACTGCACCACATCCCAGATTAATATTTAAGAAACCTAGTAGAGGAGGATGGGATTTTTGAGAAAGATATTGTTTATAAAAACAATAACGTTTTATTTTGCAACGTTTAAAAATTATACACATACAATGCCTACAGTGCCTTGAAAAAGTATTCATACCCCTTGATATTTTCCACATTTTGCCATGTTACAACCAAAAACGTAAATATATTTTATTGGGATTTCATGTGATAGACCAACACAAAGTGACACATAATTGTGAAGTGGAAGAAAAATGAAAAATGGTTTTCCAAATTTTTTACAAATAAATATCTGAAAAGTGTGGCGTGCGTTTGTATTCAGCTGCCTTTACTCTGATACCCTTAAAGTGGTTGTAAACCCTTTACAGACACTTTTTACTACCGGTAAACCTATAATAAGGCTTGCATGTAGCTACCGTGGATATCTCCTAAACCTGCACAGTTTAGGAGATATCACCTGTATCAGCATGTGCCGACGTCATCGGCAAATGTGCACTGAAGCAACGGCATCATTGCTTCAGCTGATGTGCTGTTACCAGTAGCTTCCGCACGCATGCGTGGGAGTGACGTCATCGTGGCTCCGGAGCCCGCGATACCCAAACGTACCTCCGGGAGACATTTCGCTGGCCAAAGCGGTGTGCCAGGACCGCTGTGGGGGCTTTGATCTAAGGTAACTATATTATAATGAGCTAGTATGCTATGCATACTAGCTCATTATGCCTCTGTATTGCAGGGGTTTTATTTCTCCCTCATGGGTTTACAACCACTTTAACTAAAATCTAGTGGAACCAATTGCCTTCAGAAGTCACCAAATTGGTAAATAGAATCCACCTGGGTGCAATTTAATCTCAGTTTAAATACAGCTGTTCTGTGAAGACCTCAGAGGTTTGTTAGAGAACCTTAGTAAACAAACAGCATCATGAAGGCCAAGGAAAACACCAGACAGGTCAGGGATAAAACAGAGATGAAATAAGGGCGCTCTGGTGAAGGTGGATAGCTAGTCAGAGGGATGATAGTGATGAGATGGCACTTCCGGCAGCACTTTGGTTAGAGGAGAAGCAAATCTGAAGATATAAAAAAGGAAAAGAAAGGCGCCTCTAAGTGCAGTATGAAAAATTTTATAAAGTGCACAAAGGGTTAAAAGCACTTACAAGATCGTTGAGTGTTAAAAGACATGATAAAATCAGGAGTCCTCATCTGTGGCATGTGTCCATCCTCTGCACAGTGGTAGAGAGCAGTGTAGAGCCGTCCAGCAGCTGTAAAGAGTTCTCGTACGTGTTGGAGAGAGGAGGCAGCAGGGAAGCTTGTGTTCTGGGTTCACGGCGGGACACACGAGGCTGATGGTGTCAGTGGGGAGAAGGGGGTGGTAACGTGTATTTTTAACGTGGGATTTTTCATTTTCATTGTTGCACTTTAAGCATCATTAAAATCACTGCTCCGGAAAAAACAATTGTTTTGTTTTTTATTAATACATGTCCCTCAGGGCAGTACCCAGACCCCCATACCCATTTTATAGCCAATTACATGCATATAAGCCTTCAAAATGGGCACTTGTTTTTTTTTTTCGTGTTCGGCTCCCATAGACTTCAATGGGGTTTGCTGTTCGGTTTAGAACATTTCCCCTGTTCGGGAGTTCAGCTGCGAACCGAACAGGGGGGGTGTTAGGCCCATTTCTACTTCTGACATTTCTATTATAAGCAAAAGGATTTAAAGGCACACACACATGCAAAGTAAACAAGTTGTATTTGTTTACTCGCAGATTAATGGCAATTAATTCAGCAACAAAGAGTTTGTAACATACAATAGGTAAGACACAGTCAGTAAACTGGTGGCAAAACCAATTAAGAAATAAGCAATTAGAACACTTCAAGAACATATAACCGGCAGGATTTAACCCTGTATTGAATCTATGGCTACAGGCCAAAAAAGGGTAGAGGAGTGACTAGGCTTCCTTCAAACCGCTCCCTTTTAATCCCTTGACACCACAGTCCCAGTGATGTGTAAACTCTAAATTCACACTAAGCAAACACTCTATAAAGTTCTTATCCCTATTCTCTAGCAAATAGCCTTTGGTTACTGTATGGGCTTAGGTAGGCACCAAATGTTCTTATCCCTTGTGGGGGGGGGTATTCTGTAGTCCTTTGTAGAGGAAGGCTTAAGTCTTCAGCTAGCTCTTTAACCACTTAAGACCCGGACCAATACGCAGCATAAGGACCAGGCCCCTTTTTGCGATTCGGCACTGCGTCGCTTTAACTGACAATTGCGCGGTTGTGCGACGTGGCTCCCAAACAAAATTGCCGTCCTTTTTTTCCCACAAATAGAGCTTTCTTTTGGTGGTATTTGATCACCTCTGCGGTTTTTATTTTTTGCGCTATAAACAAAAATAGAGCAACAATTTTGAAAAATATTCTATATTTTTTACTTTTTGCTATAATAAATATCCCCAAAAAATATATAAAACAATATTTTTTTCCTCAGTTTAGGCCGATACATATTCTTCTACATATTTTTGGTAAAAAATATTGCAATCAGCGTTTATTGATTGGTTTGCGCAAAAGTTATAGCGTTTACAAAATAGGGGGTAGTTTTATGGCATTTTTATAAAATATTTTTTTTTTACTAGTAATGGCGGCGATCATCGATTTTTTTTTTTTTCATGACTGCGACATTATGGCAGACACATCGGACACTTTTGACACTATTTTGGGACCATTGTCATTTTTACAGCGACCAGTGCTATAAAAATGCACTGGTTACTGTAAAAATGACACTGGCAGTGAAGGGGTTAAGCAGGAGGGGGCGCTGTAGGGGTTAAGTGTGCCCTGATTTGTGTTTCTTACTGTGGGGGGGGCGTGGCTTAGCGTGTAACGTCACTGATCGTCGTTCCCTATTACAGGGAACAGACGATCAGTGACAGGCACACTAGGAAGCACGGGGAGAGGTTTGTTTACACTTACCTCTCCCCGTTCTTCCTCTCTGTGACCCGATCGCGGGACACCAGTGGCGATCGGGTCCGCTGTTCCCGCGGGGGACGGTCACGGAGAAGAGGACCGGGTCGTGAGCAAGCCGCCGGCGGCGCACTCGCGATCCATGGCTGGGCTCTTAAAGGGGACGTACCTGTACGCCCATGTGCCCAGCCGTGCCATTTTGCCGACATACATCGGCGTGCGGTGGTCCTCAAGTGGTTAAGATGTGCACAATGTGTCCTGGCAAACAAGATGTACATTAGATTATCTCAGTAAGGATTAAAGTGTATCATGGGTCCCCTTGCAAGCCTGGCAGAGTGAATAAGGCAACGGTGTCTGCATGCAGTGTCCTTTGGTATAGAATGAATGGGCATGTGTCCGCTCACCAATCCCAAAGACCTTATGTGTTGAAGAGTAGCCTGATGGCTCCACAGAACCTGGCTCAAGGGACAGCGATCGACCCCGCGTCACACCTTTTACCTGTTCTGATAGATAGGGATTTTTCATAGGCATGGTTCAGCTGGACTAACAATAAGACTTCAGTTTTGTTGGGTGCCTGAGATGCTTTCCAGTGTCTAGCTATCACAATTCTCATGGCTACGAGTATGTGAGTGGTCACTGTACGATAGGATGGGGGTAGGTCATCAATTTGTAAGCTTAATATTGCCAGTGCAGGATTAGGCTTAATAATGATTCCTGTGATATCAGAAAGCAATTTAAATATTTCACTTCAGAAACTGGAGAGTTTTTTGCAGGACCAAAATATATGGTAAAAGGAACCTGTTTGCCAGCATCCTCTCCAACAGAGAGCGAAGTTATGCAGAGAAAATTTGGAGAATTGGTAGGGGGTCTACCAATAAATTTTTGTAACAGTTCCCGATGATTGACACAATGGGACGACGAGTATATCAATTTAAAGGCTGAGGGCCATTGGGAAGAGGTGAAGGACTGCCCAAGATCTGTTTTCCATTTAAGTATTGAGCTTGTTTTCACAAAAATTTTCTTTTGTTGGAGTAAGTTATAGAACAGAAAAATTCTTATGGTATTACTATGGATCGAGGTAAGAAAAGACCAAACTGATGATTAGACTGAATCCGTGGGAAGAGGGTGTTCAGACAGAAATCTCCCTATACGAAATAAATGTGAATTCGTCCACAGTAGTAAATCCATAAGTTTGTCTTAAAGCGGAGTTCCACCCAAATTTGGAACTTCCGCTAAATCCACTCCTCGCCCCCTTACATGCCACATTTGGCATGTATTTTTTTTGGGGGGGGGGGGGAGTGGGGGCTTCAGTAGGAGTGGGACTTCCTGTCCCACTTCCTCCTTTCGCCCTGGGGTCGCCTAGGTGATACGTCATATATCGCCTTCTGGCGGCCCCTTCCTGTAGGCGATCACCTGGGTTGTGACAGATCCCAGGCGATCACCTGTCCACTCAGAGAGCACTGCACCGTTCGCGCATGCGCAGTGAGTGTCCGGCCGTTAAGCCGAAAGCTGTCACGGCCGGGTGCCCACACTATGAATGGAGGCACCCGGCAGAGAAGGGGGGAGAGGAGCGGAACTCCGGGCGGCGCGTCGCTAGACAGTGGAACAGGTAAGTGTATGTTTATTTAAAGCCAGCAGCTACACTTTTTGTAGCTGCTGACTTTTAATAAACATAAAAAAGGCTGGAACTCCCCTTTAATATCACCATATTTTTCAATACAGTGTCATTGAAAAGTTCATAAACCCATTTATCAATTTTTGCATATATAAGATGTCCCAGGGTTTTGATAGGGATGCGTATCTGGTGTCTGTGCATGGCTTGAGGGGACTGTAGGAGTAGGTTCCTCCAGGCCAGTAGAGTGGCTTAAATGGTGGGAGGAAAGCTATCCAACGCTATTTGGTTTCCATGCATCTGCCAAAAGTAGTAGAGTTAAGTCAGAAGTTCCCCCAAATCAGCATTCGTTTTTGACTATAGCGATGAGACGATTTGAAGGAGTGGGGTGGAAAATTTGCAAAATGTTTCTAACAGTGAATGTGGTTTTCGTTTGGAAAATTACATTCTTTCAAAATGTTAATGTTGCAAGCAAAAAAAATAATAATAATTTGAAGTATTTCTGAATGACATTCAAGTCATCTAATGTACTGATAATTTTCATAAATGTATGAATATTCGTAAGAACATTCATTCAAATATCTGCTAGTGTATGGCCAGCTTAAGTATGGAAGAACATGCTGTACATGCTGTATATGCCCAAATATTGTAAACAAATCATCTAACCTCGGTCCCTAAAATGATTTACTTTGTCTTGGTAAGGAAAAATAGATATCATTTGTACAAAAAATTATTTTTTTTACTGCCCCAATTAGTATAGTTGTATCATCTATACATTTTTTTTCTTTCAACAGCACTCCTAGCTTGGAGCAAAAACAAATAGGCATATTTGCTTTAATGGTATACAATGACTGGAAATTCCCATCTTCATTATATTTGCTATAGGTATCTTTTCTAACAAATATTTGTGTGTTTCACAATGACAGGATTTTGCTGGGTTGGCAGTAGTTGTATACCATCCTGGAAGCAACTGTATTAAATGTCAGGCAAATTAGTAAAAGTAAACAGAATAAAAAAACAACATGGTTCACTAAAGAGGTAACTAGAATAGTGAAGAAGAAAAAAAACAGCATAAAGGAATTTAAAGAGGAAGTAAACCCTGATGGGTTTTACTTCCTCTTTGTTTCCCTGCAAAGGGAAAGCCTAATGGGCTACTATGCATCGCATTATGTGTCACTTACCTGAAACCGAAGCCTGCGATGTACCTGATTTCCTCGCTGGCTGGAAGCGTCCATTCTTCACCCCTCTTCCTTTCTGGGGCCGCGGACTCTGGCGCTGTGACTGGCCGACGTCACTCCCGCACATGCGCGCGGAAGCCGCCAGTCACGTCATGACCCCATCTAGAAACGGCACGGCGTGCCCTTTCTAAAGTGCGCATGCGCCGAATACATTGGCGCATGCACAGTAGAAATGATCGTATGGGGAATTGTAAATATCTCCTAAATCATGTAGGTTTAGGAGATATTTACAGAACCAACAGGTAAGCCTTAATCTAGGCTTTAAGGAAACAGGAAGTGTAGCTGAAAGATAAGTGTATAAAATAGACAAAATGAGGCCAAAAACATTATCACTGCTGTCAAAGCACAAAAAGAAGAGGAAATGGCTAAATCTATAAGGAAAGGAGACAAACCATTTTTAGGTACATCAGTGATGGAAGGAAAATATACAATGGGATCACTAAAATAAACACTGTGCACAACACTTACTTTATGCTGAGGCAGGGGAGGGCTGGTAGCCTTAGGCCTGGCGGGCAAGTCCAGTCAAGTGGCCCACTGAACCGCAGAATCAGCTCATCATCCATGGCCCACCTGGTTTTTCAATGCAGCCTCACCAGTGCTTATCAGTGCAGCCAACTCCAGTGCCCATCAATGAAGCCTGATCACTGGGACAGGTTACATGGGGTGTATGGTGGGGGAGATGGAGGGTCAGCTAGGGGTGTCAGGGTCTCTCACCTCAGCAATCTCAGCTCAGCAGGTCCTTGCACGCTTCGGTCTCCTAGGGGGGTAACGCTCCTGATCCTGGGGTCAAGTTGCAGCCAACGCCCAGCCCTGCAGCCCTCCGTCCTGACTCCCTGGCACGCCCTGCTTCCAAGAATCTGGTCCCAGGGAGTTGTAGTTTCCTTTGCGCTGCTGTGTTTTCCACCCACTGGAAGCTTGAGCGTGGACTACAACTCCCGGAATGCAACAGCTAGTGGTCGGCTGCCATGGCCGTGCCCCCGGCCCAACTTCCTAGACCAGAATAAAAAAGAAAATGGTAGCGGGCAGCGACTGCCGGCCATTTTGAACATAAGTTAGGGCGGCCTGGGAGGCAATTGCCATCCTAGCCCAGCCCTCCCCTGTGCTGAGGGAAACCTGGGTGTAACAAACTATTTAAACAATTACTTCTGTTCAGTCTTTTCAGAAATTGCACTAACACTAACAAATTGGGATCATATTGGTTCTAGTAATGATGGTTCATTTTCAGGATTTCTGGAGACAGTGGAGGCAGAGGAACTGGTTTGGTTAACCACTTCAATACAGGCCACGTTCACCCCCTTCCTGCCCAGGCCAATTTTCAGCTTTCAGTGCTGTCGCAGTTTGACTGACAATTGCGTGGTCATTAGAGTTGAGCGGACACCTGGATGTTCGGGTTTGACGGGTTCAGCCGAACTTCGGAAAAAAGTTCGGGTTCGGGACCGAACTTTAACCCGAACCCCATTGAAGTCAATGGGGACCCGGACTTCTAAGGACTAAAAAGGCTCTAAAAAGGTAATGGAAAGGGCTAGAGGGCTGCAAATGGCAGCAAAATGTTGTTAAAAGCATCGCAAGTGCTCTGCAAACAAATGTGGATAGGGAAATAACTTAAAATAACATAAAAATAAATAAAAATAAAAAATAATAATCTTGACCTAGGAGGACGAGGTCCATATGGAGTAGGAGGTTGAGGTGGCGGTGGATGTGGCTGTGTAGGTGGAAGCGGCGGTGGAGGAGGACGAGGTAGCCAACACTGATTCAAAAATACAACAATGGCTGGGTAAGGCCGGTGATGTGTCGAATTCTGTTCTCCGTCAAATAGTGTCCACCCTGTACTGCTCTTGCTCAGTATGTAGGACAAGGGGATTTCGAAAATCTCCCAAGACGAACGGCGCCTGCGTGGTGAGTTCAGGTGAAGGCCACACCATCCGTGGTTCAAGCCGAGCCAAGTGAGGCCGTGCCCGAAGCGTGGCGATCGAACCGAGCCCGTGAGGGGCCCTGTTACTATGTGCTACCGTATGTCCACTTGAATGGTGGGGCTTGAACCTGCACTCACAGCGCAGGCGCCGTTCATCTTCGGAGATTTTGTGAATCTCCTTGTCCTCTGTACTGCGCAAGCACTGCGCCTTCGCAGTATGGGCCGGACACAATCCGATGGCCGGACAGTTTTTGTCACAACACCGGTATACATGTCTATTCTGCACAAGGTACGGACAAGTCCTGTGGGATCCATGCCTGGTTCATTTTAATGAACGTGAGCTTGTCCACATTGGCTCTGGACAGGCGGCTGCGCTTGTCTGTGATAACGCCCCCTGCCGTGCTAAATACACGTTCAGATAATACACTGGCTGCAGGGCAGGCCAGCACCTCCAAGGCATAAAGGGCAAGCTCAGGCCATGTGCCCAATTTGGAGACCCAGAAGTTAAAGGGGGCAGACCCGTCATCCAGTACGTGTAGGCCTGTGGACACATACTGCTCAACCATGTTAGTGAAATGCTGCCTCCTGCTAAGACGTTCCATCTCAGCTGGTGGTGCTGGTTGTTGTGGCGTGCTTACAAAGCTTTTCCACATTTCAGCCATGCTAACCCTGCCTTCTGAGGTGCTGCCGGTGCCCCGGCTGCGTTGGCGACCTCTTCCTCCTCCTCTGCCTTCGCCTTGTGCTTCCACCGTACGCCCGCTGTCAGGTGGGAATGCCACCAGCAGCGCGTCTACCAGCGTGCGCTTGTACTCGCGCATCTTACGATCCCACTCCAGTGAGGGAATTAAGGACGGTACGTTGTCCTTGTAACGGGGATCCAGCAGGGTGGCCACCCAGTAATCAGCACCAGTTAAAATGTGGGCAACTCGGCGGTCATTGCGGAAACACTGCAGCATGTAATCGCTCATGTGTGCCAGGCTGCCCAGAGGCAAAGAAAAGCTGTCCTCTGTGGGAGGTGTATCGTCTGTGTCCTCTGTATCCCCCCAGCCACGCACCAGTGATGGCCACGAGCTGGTCTGGGTGCCACCCTGCTGTGAAAATGCCTCCTCCTCCTCCTCCATCTCCTCCTCCACCTCGTCATCCTCCAGAACTGTGCCCTTTCTGACGGACAATTGTGTACCTGGCGTTTGTTGGTGCAGGAACCCACCCTCGTAGCCACTTGTGAAAGACTGCCCTGAAAGCCTTTGAAATGATCCCGCTTCCTCCTCCTCCTCCTCCTCATCCTCCTGTGCCACATCCTCTTCCATCATCGCCCGAAGCGTTTTTTCAAGGAGGCATAGAACTGGGATAGTAACGCTAAGAACGGCGTCATTGGCACTGGACATGTTGGTGGAGTACTCGAAACAGCGCAACAAGGCACACAGGTCTCGCATGGAGGCCCAGTTATTGGTGGTGAAGTGGTGCTGTTCCGCAGAGCGACTCACGCGTGATTGCTGCAGCTGAAACTCCACTATCGCCTGCTGCTGCTCGCACAGTCTGGACAGCATGTGCAAGGTGGAGTTCCACCTTGTGGGCACGTCACATATGAGGCGGTGAGCGGGAAGGCCGAAGTTACGCTGCAGCGCTGACAGGCGAGCAGCAGCAGGGTGAGAACGCCGAAAGTGCGCACACACAGCCCGCACTTTCTCCAGCAGCTCTGGCATATTGGGGTAATTTTTAAGGAACCTCTGGACCACCAAGTTCAGCACATGCGCCAGGCAAGGGATGTGCGTCAAACCGGCTAGGCCCAGAGCTGCTACGAGATTTTGCCCATTATCGCACACCACCAGGCCGGGCTTGAGGCTCACTGACAGCAACCACTCATTGGTCTGTTGTTCCATGTCCCTCCACAACTCCTGCGCGGTGTGGGGTTTTTCCCCCAAACAGGAAAGTTTTAAAACTGCCTGCTGTCGTTTACCCCTGGCTGTGCTGAAGTTGGTGGTGAAGGTGTTACGCTGACCGGATGAGGAGGCGGTAGAGGATGAGGAAGCGGAGTAGGAGGAGTTAGCAACAGGAGGCAAACTGAAGCGCCCTGCAATCCTCGGTGGTGGAAGGACATGCGCCAAACTGCTATCTGCCTCAGGCCCAGCCGCCACTGCATTTACCCAGTGTGCTGTTAGGGAGATATAACGTCCCTGACCGTGCTTACTGGTCCACGCATCCGTAGTTAGGTGGACCTTGCCACAGATGGCGTTGCGCAGTGCACACCTGATTTTGTCCCCCAATTGGTTGTGCAGGGAAGGGATGGCTCGCCTGTACTGTGGGACAGCCAATGCCATCAGGCTTTTAAAACTCTGCGTCTGCACCAGACGGAATGACAGCATTTCAAAGGCCAGGAGTTTTGAAATGCTGGCATTCAGGGCCAGGGATCGCGGGTGGCTAGGGGGGTACTTCCTCTTCCGCTCCAATGTTTGGGAGATAGAGAGCTGAACGCTTCCATGGGACATTGTGGAGATGGTTGGTGACCCAGGTGGTAGTGTTGCTGGCAGATCCTCTGTTTGCGGGGTGGCAGGTGCCACTGTCACTACAGAGGTGGATGAAGAGGCCGAGACTGCAGCAGAAGAGGAAGCAGGAGGAGCCAGAGACCTTTCTTGGTTTTTGAGGTGTCTACTCCACTGCAGCTCGTGCTTTGCACTTAGATGCCTGGTCATGCAGGTTGTGCTCAGGTTGAGAACGTTTATGCCTCGCTTCAGGCTCTGATTGCACAGCGTGCAAACCACTCGTGTCTTGTCATCAGCACATTGTGTGAAGAACTGCCACGCTGGGGAACTCCTTGGACCTGGCTTTGGTGTGCCCGGTCCCTTGCTGCGTTGGGCAGTAGCAGACATACTGTCTAGCTGACAGACGCTCCGCTTTTGCACCCTGCTCCCTCTTCTGCTGTGCTGGTGGCTCTGTGCGACCACCGCCTCTTCCTCCAAACTACACTGGTCACCTGCATAACGTTGATTCCATGTGGGGTCGAGGACCTCATCGTCCTCCACATCATCTTCCACCCAGTCTTCACCCCTGCCCTCCTTGTCTGTCTGCACAATTGCGAAAGCAGCAGCAGTTGGCACCTGTGTTTCGTCATCATCCGAGACGTACTGTGATGGTCCTCCCATGTACTTATCATGAAACATAAGTGGTTGGGCATCGGTGCACTCAATCTCTTCCACTTCTGGGGCAGGGCTAGGTGGATGGCCCTGGGAAACCCTGCTAACAGAGTCATCGAAAAGCAGAAGAGACTGCTGCATGATTTGGGGCTCAGACTGCTTGGCTGATTTGCAAGGGGGTGAGGTGAAAGACTGATGGACATGGGTTTCAGGTGCCAACTCTGTTCTTTCATCAGAAGAGTGGGTGGGAGACAATGTGAAGGAACCCGAGGCACTGTCAGCAACCCAATCTACTATCGCCTGTACTTGTCCTGGCCTAAACATTCGTACAGCCTCATTAGGCGCGACAAAATACCGCTGCAGGCTCGGTCGCCTACTCACACCTGAGGAAGGTGTTTCACTTGTGCGTGTATCTGGCACAGATCCACCACGTCCTCTCCCTGCAACAGGAGCTCCACCAGCAGCACCACGACCGGGGCCACCACGTCCCTTTGACCTTCTCCTCATGTTTTCAAAATTTAGGATCTTGCCCTAAATGGGTGTTTTTGGACGCGCAGAACACAACCAAAGTACGTAACCGCTGAATCGCACAGCTACAGAACTGCAGAAAATGCTATTCAAAAAAAATGTTGTTTTTTTAGTATAGCACAGTAGGAGAAAACTATATAGAAATTGTTTATTTCACACACCTCAAAATATGTATAACACACTGCAAACTTTTTTTTGTGCCTCTGAATGGCTCTTTTTTAGTGATGAGCCGAACACCCCCGGGTTTGGTTCGCACCAGAACCCGCGAACGGACCGAAAGTTCGCACGAACATTAGAACCCTATTAAATACAATGGATGCGAACGTTCAGATTCTAAAGTGCTAATTATAACGACTATTATCCATGTTATTGTCCGAAACAGAGTTTGGGAACCCGGGTTCTGCACCAGGGGACATGTATCAATGCAAAAAGAAGTTTTAAAAACGGACATTTTCCGGGAGCAGTCATTTTAATGATGCATAAAGTGAAAAAAAAAAAGTCAAATATTCCTTTAAATATTGTACCTGGGGGGTGTCTAAAGTATGCCTGTGAAGTGCCACGTGTTTCCCGTGTTTAGAACTGTCCCTGCACAAAATAAATTTTCTAAAGATAAAAAAGCCATTTAAAACTGCTTGCGGCTTTAATGCAATGTCTGGTCCCGGTAATATGGATGAAAATCTTTAGGAAAAATGGCATAGCTACCCCATCAACCCCCCCCCCCCCACCCCAGCCCATTACCAGACCCTTTGGGTCTTGTATGGATATTAAGGGGAACCCCGCACACAAAATAAAAAAGGCCCTATATACTCTGAACAGCCGTATACAGGCGGTGCATACAAGACAGGGACTGTAGGTTTGTTCTTATGTAGAATCTGTTTGTAATTTTGAACAGCTGCATTGTTTAAGTCTAGCTCCATGCCAAATTCCTTTTTTTTAGCTTTTTGGAAAACATAGGGAACGGTTATCACCCCTGTCACATTTTTTTTGCTGTCTGTGCCCCTGTTCAGAACATTTCACCTCACTTTGCGTCCCAATGACAACTGTTTTTGAAATGTGGTGTTTGTATTGAAACAAGGATTGGTGATAAAGCATCAGTAGAGAGGAGACACCTTTCTCCCATATTAATTCTTACAGGAGAGAATTTTCCTTCCAAGGGGTAGATTTCCTCTCACTTCCTGTTGTCTTCTTCCGTTTGCAAGTAGTAGTCGTTTGTAAGTTGGATGTTTGAAAGTAGGGACCTGCCGTATATACTCTGCAGAAATTGGCCCCTTAGGTGTTGGTGTTGGCACAACACTGAAAGCACTCACAGTTATTCTTGGTGGGTGCTGGAACGCCCTGCTGTCAACTATTATATCAGGAATTGTAATAACATATAATTGTTGATCAGTGGTACTAAAAATTGGGCCTTTGATGGTGGTGCTGGTGCCACAACACTGTAAGGCCTGACAGTTACTCTTGGTGGGCGCAGCAATGGGCCCTGCTGTGAATTATTAGATCAATAATTATAATTGCATGCCCCTGTTGAATAGGGGCTGAAAAATTGGGCCTTTGGTGGTGGTGGTGATGGTGGTGCTGGTGCCACAACACTGTAAGGCCTGACAGTTACTCTTGGTGGGCGCAGCAATGGGCCCTGCTGTGAATTATTCGTTCAATAATTATAATTGCATGCCCCTGTTGAACAGGGGCTGAAAAATTGGGCCTTTGGTGGTGGTGGTGGTGCTGGTGCCACAACACTGTAAGGCCTGACAGTTACTCTTGGTGGGCGCAGCAATGGGCCCTGCTGTGAATTATTAGATCAATAATTATAATTGCATGCCCCTGTTGAACAGGGGCTGAAAAATTAGGCCTTTGGTGGTGGTGGTGGTGGTGATGGTGGTGCTGGTGCCACAACACTGTAAGGCCTGACAGTTACTCTTGGTGGGCGCAGCAATGGGCCCTGCTGTGAATTATTAGATCAATAATTATAATTGCATGCCCCTGTTAAACAGGGGCTGAAAAATTGGGCCTTAGCCACTGGTGGCGTCACCCATAAACCAAAATGATCTTCCAAGCTATCATCATTAATCGTATCATTGAGGAGGAGGAGGAGGATAGCCAGTCAACATAACAGCACAGGCACTCAGCATCAGCATCAGTCTTGAAGGGATGTGACATTTTAAAATCAATTAGTCTGTTATATCAGCATCAGGTGTGTGGTAGCTGGTGGTGATCCAAGACTGGTTCATCTTGATGAAAGTCAGTCGATCAACCGAGTCGGTGGACAGGCGCACCCTGTGATCCGTGACAAATCCTCCAGCAGCACTGAATGTGCGTTCTGAAAGAATGCTGGATGCAGGACAGGCCAGTAGCTCAATTGCATACTGTGCAAGCTCTGGCCAGTGATCCATCCTCAAGACCCAGTAAGCCAGAGGATTTTCGGTGGGGAAGGTGTCCAAGTCTGACCTTGCCCCTAGGTATTCCTGGACCATGTATATCAGACGCTGGCGATGGTTGCTGGAACCGATCATACTTTGGGGTTGCGGACTAAAGAATTGTCTGAACACATCGGTCAGACGGCCACCTTCCCCACCGCTCCTTCTTTGACTGCCCGAAGCCTCAGCAACTCGTTGTCCAGGACCAGGAGTTTGTAACCTCCCAGTCTCTGGGAACGCGTTGCACAGACCTTTCTGCAAGGCCTCCCGGAGTTGTCTCATCCTCTGCTCCCTCTGCGACGGTAAGATAAGGTCCGCAACCTTACCCTTGTACCGTGGATCAAGGAGAGTGGCCAGCCAGTAATGGTCCCTCTCCTTGATCCGAAGAATACGAGGATCCTTCCGCAGACTTTGCAGGATCAGGGAGGCCATCCAGCGTAGGATAGCTGAGGCATTCAGTCCGGAGTCCTCTGGGTCACTAAGGACGACATGATCCGCAGCCACCTCCTCCCAGCCACGTACAAGTCCACTGGTTTCTTGGGACTGTAAATCATCCCTAAAAGACTGCTGCTGATGATGCTGAGTGCCAGCCTCCACCTCCATGCTGACACAATCCTCCTCCTCCTCCTCCTCCTCTTCCTGTGCGATGGGTGGGACAGAAGGAACACTGTCTGGGTAAAGGGGGCCTTGAGAGGCAAGGAAGTCCTCCTCTTCCTGCCTCTGTTCTGCCTCAAGTGCCCTGTCCATTATTCCACGCAGCGTGTGCTCCAACAGGTGGACAAGAGGTACAGTGTCACTGATGCATGTACTGTCACTGCTCACCATCCTCGTGGCCTCCTCAAATGGTGCCAGGACAGTGCATGCATCCCTGATCATGCCCCACTGGCGTGGTGAAAAAAACCCGAGCTCCCCTGACCCTGTCCTGGTGCCGTAGTCGCACAGGTACTCATTGATGGCCCTCTGCTGCGTGTGCAGCTGCTGCAGCATGGCCAACGTTGAGTTCCACCTGGTGGGCATGTCACATATAAGGAGGTTCTTGGGCAGGTTCAACTCCTTTTGCAGCTCAGCCAGGCGAGCACTGGCATTATAAGATCTGCGGAAATGCACACAGACTTTCCTGGCCTGCCTCAGGACATCCTGTAAGCCCGGGTACCTGCCCAAGAACCGCTGCACCACCAGGTTAAGGACGTGAGCCATACAGGGCACATGGGTCAGTTGTCCCTGTCGGAGGGCGGAGAGGAGGTTGGTGCCATTGTCGCAAACCACCATTCCTGGCTTAAGCTGGCGTGGCGTCAACCACCTCTCGGCCTGCCCCTGCAGAGCAGACAGGACCTCTGCCCCAGTGTGGCTCCTGTCCCCCAAACACACCAGCGCAAGCACGGCATGGCATCTTTTTGCCTGCGTACTTGCGTAGCCCCTTGAACGCCTACGGAGCACCGCTGGTTCCGAGGACAAACCACAGAAAGAGGCAATGGAGGAAGAAGAAGAGGAGGGGGTGGAGGAGAGAGGTGTGTCACAACCAGTAGTAGCATTTTGGAGGCGTGGCGGTGGAACAACCTCCAACACTACTGCACCTTGTCCTGCATCCTTCCCAGCTGCCAAAAGAGTGACCCAATGGGCCGTGAAAGAAAGGTAACGTCCCTGTCCATGCCTGCTGGACCATGAGTCAGCGGTAATATGCACCTTACCGCTGACCGCCCTGTCCAGTGAGGCCAAGACATTGCCTTCCACATGCCTGTAGAGAGCCGGAATCGCCTTCCGTGCGAAAAAATGGCGTTTGGGAACCTGCCACTGAGGAACCGCACATTGCACAAACTCACGGAAGGGGGCCGAGTCTACCAACTGAAAAGGCAGCAGGTGAAGCGCTAGCAATTTAGCCAAGCTAGCATTCAACCGCTGGGCATGTGGATGGCTGGGAGTGAACTTATTTCGACGGTCCAGCAGCTGGGGCAGGGAAATTTGCCTGCTAGAATCGGACGTTGGTGTACTGCTAGCAGAGTGCCCGCAAGTACTTGGCTGTGACACACCTAATTCTACACCTTCATTCCTCTCAGAGCAGGTTTCAGAGAGGACTGAAGGTATACTGGGGTTGGAGATCCCAGCTGATGCGGTGCAAGAAGAGGTCAGCTTTGTTCTTTGGTGTGGGTCTTTAAGGTAGGCTTGCCAACGAGCTGCATGGCAGGTCAACATATGTCTGATCAAGCATGTGGTGCCCAAGCGGCTGATGTTTTGGCCACGCGATATACGCTTGAGACATATGTTGCAAACAGCAGCTGTGCGATCTGATGCACTCGCCTCAAAAAAGGCCCACACCAAAGAACTTTTGGAATGACGGGCAGAGGCAGCGCCCTGCACAGGCGGAGCTCTGTGGTGTGATTCCGTCGGTGTGCTGCCCATACGCTGGCCACTCAAGGGCATCCTGCCTCGTTGGAGATGTGCCTCCTCCTCATCCTCCTCCTCCTCCTCTCTCCTATTTAGGCACCCACGTGGAGTCAGTGACCTCATCATCCCCTCCCTCCTCATCACTGGAGCCAATCTGGCAGTATGCTGCAGCTGCTGGAGCATGACTGCCAGATTGGTGTCCTTCTTGAGCATCCCCTCTCTCTGCTCTCACGCTACTGCCTTCCTCTAGCTGGGTATCATCATCAGATCCTTCGAAACGCTGGGCATCCTCCTGGAGCATGTACCCAACACTGTGCTCAAACAGTTCGGGGGACTCCTCAGGAGGAGGACATGGTGGGTCTAGGGAAGGATTGACTAATGAAGATAATGATACCAGAGAAGAGGACGCTTTGGCAGCTGCTTTGCCAGTACCCTGAGCCTGGGTGAGAGAGGATGAGGAGGATGAGGTGGGCTTGGTCATCCACTCTACCAAGTCTTTGGCATGATGTGGCTCAACATGTCCAGCTGCCGAAAAGAAGGACAAGCGTGTCCCATGGCCATGTGCTGATGACAATGCACCGCGTCCACGACCAGCACTGTTGCCCCCAGACACAGAGCCTGCTTGCCCTCTTTTTTTGCCTCCTGACTGTCTGCCTCTCCTTGTTTGCCTTCCAGACATTTTAATGGATGGCCTGCAGGGAGATGGGAAAAAGAGCAATAAGGGCTACCTTCAGGTGTATACTGTGCAGGAGGCTTAGCAACAATGACACTGACACTGTCCCCTGCCTATCCTTCTCTGTCCCTAAACTCAAGGATTTCAAATATGGAACAGCAAAATTGGTTTAGAACAGAATAGCACACTGACACTTTCCCTCACTATCCTACTCTGTCCCTCCCTACAAACAAGATTTAGCACAGAATAGCACACTGATAGTTTCCACGAGTGTCCTTCTCTGTCCCTAAACTCAAGGATTGAAAATATGGTTCAGCAAAATTGGTTTAGAACAGAATAGCACACTGACACTTTCCCTCACTGTCCTACTCTGTCCCTCCCTACAAACAAGATTTAGCACAGAATAGCACACTGATAGTTTCCACGAGTGTCCTTCTCTGTCCCTAAGCTCAAGGATTTCAAATATGGTTCAGCAAAATTGGTTTAGAACAGAATAGCACACTGACAGTTTCCCTCACTGTCCTACTCTGTCCCTCCCTACAAACAAGGTTTAGCACAGAATAGCACACTGATAGTTTCCACGAGTGTCCTTCTCTGTCCCTAAACTCAAGGATTTCAAATATGGTTCAGCAAAATTGGTTTAGAACAGAATAGCACACTGACACTTTCCCTCACTGTCCTACTCTGTCCCTACAAACAAGATTTAGCACAGAATAGCACACTGACACTTTCCCTCACTGTACCTCTCTGTCCCTAAACTCAAGGATTGAAAATATGGTTCAGCAAGATTGGTTTAGAACAGAATAGCACACTGACACTTTCCCTCACTGTACCTCTCTGTCCCTACAAACAAGGTTTAGCACAGAATAACACACTGACACTCTCCCTACCTATCCTTATTTGTCCCTAAACACAAGGAATCCAGGATTAGTAAAGGAAAAAAAATGACACTGTCCCTGCCTATGCTTCTCTTTCCCTGCTCCGGAACACACTACACAAGGCCGCCGCGCTGGCGGCCTTTTATAGTGTGGGGCGTGTACTAAACCCCCTCAGCAATAATTGGCCACAGGCATCCTGCCTGTGGCCAATCATTGCTCTCCTCGCTGCCGGCGCTGTGATTGGCCAAGCATGCGGGGTCACAGTGCATGCTTGGCCAATCACAGCGCCTGGATGACACTGCGATGGCGTAGTGCATTGTGGGCCGTTCGCGTCACTCGAATTTGGCGCGAACGGCCCAAATCGTTCGATCTTCGTCGAACGATCGAACAGCCGATGTTCGAGTCGAACACGAAGCTCATCCCTACTCTTTTTGCAAGCGTACATTAAAGTGCAAATTTTTTTTTTTTTTTTTTTTTGCCCTAAACGGGTCTTTTTTTGCACTAGCATGGGTCTTTTGGAAAAGAGAACAATAAAGTGCCTTTTTTTTTTCCCCTAAAAGTTAGATTTTCTCTGACACTGGGCTCATGGCAGTGTAAAAAGACTGCACTGCAACACAAACAGGTAAACCTATGCAGATCGCTGATTTTAATCTCTGAATCTGGACTCCTATATAATATTCTCTCTCCCTGAAAGTACCAACACAGGAACCTGGCCCTACACTACACTATCTCTCTATCTTTTCCCTCAGATTGTAGAATCAGGACTACCTCATCTATTTTTCTATCTCTCCCTAAAAGCAGGAGCAGCAGACTAGATCCTCTCCCTATCTATTCTGAAGCAGAGTGACATGTGTGCTGTGTGCCTCTAGCTTATATAGAAGCTGGGTCACATGTTGCACTGACCAATCACAGCCATGCCATTAGTAGGCATGGCTATGATGGCCTCTAAGGGCACACCAGCTAATCAAAAGGTGATTGGCTGGCCCCTGAAGCATTTCTAAATGCGTTATTAGATTGCCGAACCCGAACCCGGACTTTTGGGCAAAGTCCGGGTTCGGGTTCGGGAAAAAGCTAAAGTTCGGTACAGACCCGAACTTTACAGTTCGGGTTCGCTCAACACTAGTGGTCATGCAATACTGTACCCATATTACATTTTTATCAATTTTTTCCACATAAATGTAGCGTTCGTTTGGTGGTATTTAATCACTGCTGGGTTGTTGTTTTTTTGCTAAATGAACAAAAAAAACTGAAAATTAAAAAAAAAAAAAAGTTTTCTTTGTTTCTGTTATACAATTTTGCAAATAAAAAATCTTTCTTCATAATATTTAGGCCAAACTGTATTTTGCTACATTTCTTTGGTGAAAATAAAGTTAGAGTCCACAAACTATGGTATATGTATACAGTATATCTGAAAACCGATTAATCCTGATGTACTGACGGGCTATCTAATTTTTTGAGGCCCAAAAATGCCAGGACAGTACAAATACCCCTCAAATGATCCCTTTTTTTAGGAAGTAGACAGTCCAAGGTATTTAGTAAGAAGCATGGCAAGTGTTTTGAAGTTGTAATTTTTTGACACAATTTTGTAAAAAATTAAGACATTTAAAAAAAAATGTTTTTTCACAATTTTTTTTTTTTTTACATACTGTCAGCAGTGCAGTACAGTGTCATCATATACTGGTAGGAACACTGAGTGGTGACCGTATGTAAAAAATAAATTAAATATTTTTTTTCACTTTTTTTTATTACATTTTGTTTTATTTTTTTATGATTGTAACATTGTACTACTCAGTGGAAGTGATCAGATTATAATTTTTATTTTTTTACACAATATGACCAATCACTAGCGGTGTACCACAAGGCTCTGTACTATGTCCTGTTCTATTTATCTATATGTAAGTAATATAACTAAAAGTTTGAGTAATATATGTATATTTGCTAATGAAGCAAAGGTGTGCAATAGGGTTAATATCCCTGGAGGTGTCTGTAATATGGAACATGATTTTGCATTGCTAGAAGATTAGTCAAAACAGAGGAAAATGAAGTTCGATGTGTCTAAATGTAAAATGTAACTAGGGAATAAAGATTTCCTTGACAGAGTACAATATTGGGGGTACAGTTTTGGCCAGTACTACAGAGGAAAACTATTTGGGGGTACTTAACTCAAATGATTGCAAAATGAGCAAAGAGTGTGACCAGGCAGTGTATTACTAGAGGGATCACCTGCAGGAAGGAGCTACTGATTCCCATATATACTGTAGATCTTCAGTTAGACCTCATTTAGAATACTGGGCCTGCTTTCAGAAAGCAGTATCAAGCACCTTAAGAAATGCGGTAAAATACAGCTCAGCATTTTTCAAAAAGTTTTTTGGTATACACAAAAAACACCACTAAAATACAGCATGTCGATGTGGCCTTTTTTAAGATTGGGGTTTTCAAAGCAGAGCATTCACTTGTTAAGCCCTGTACACACGATCGGATTTCCGATGGAATGAAATCCGATGGATTTTTCCATCGGATTTCCGATGAAGCTGACTTCCATCAGTCTTGCCTACACACCATCAGTCAAAAATCTGACCGTCCCAAACGCGTGACGTAAAACACTCCGACGAGCCGAGAAAAATTAAGTTCAATGCTTCTGAGCATGCGTCGACTTGATTCTGAGCATGCGTGGGTTTTTTTTCCGATGGAGTTTCACACAGGCGATCGGAATTTGCTATCGTTTTTTTTTCCATCGGATAAATTTAAAACATGTTCTATTATTATTTACCGATGGGGAAAAAAGACCGATGGGGCCCATACACGATCGGTTTGTCCGATGAAAAAAGTCCATCGGACTGTTTTCATCAGTAAAACCGATCGTGTGTACAGGGCTTTACTGTATGATGAAAAAGCATGTGTATGAATGGAATAGCCATTGTCATAGACCTAGATTGCACTTTGTTGGACGAGCAGGCAATTTGACAATTCCAACAGGGAAGACGGGTGATGCTTCATGTCAAACACTAGCTAAATGGGCCATGACTGACTTGCAGGCAATGTCTATGGACAAATTGATTATTTCTTCATAGAGATGAGCCACTTTGGTTTTATGCCCTGCCTAGTCACTGTGATGGATAGGAGTTACGGTACGTCACTTTCCTGTTATTAATAACGTTGACGCCTAAATTATAAAACATGACTCATTTCATATGAATTTATTTCCACTAACTGTCACCACAGCCCTTTTCTTCCTCGTAACATGTCAGCTTTAATGAAGGACAATGGCATATGAGTCGTTCATGCATGATGTGTTACCTCTTCTTGACTTGAATTCATTATCACGTTGGCATGATACCTTCATTAGTCTTTGCAATTCATAATGAATCATTTATAGACCTTGTTCTGTCAACTTTAAAGCTTTTCTTCTGAGAATATAAATTCTACCAAATGTAATTAAACTGGCACCCATGGCAAATATCTTAAAGCGGAGTTTCACTCGGTTTTGTGTTTATTAAAAGTCAGCAGCTACAAAAAGTGTAGCTGTTGACTTTTAATAAACACACACTCACCTGTCCCACGGTCCAGCGATGCGGCCGCGCGAAGACTCGGTTCTCTCCCCAGCGCCGGCATCACAAATGTGGGCACCCAACTGCGACAGCTTGTGGCTTCACAGCCGGGTGCACACTCCTCAATGGCCGGGCAATCTTCTGGCACCTGTGACCTGTTCCAGAATTGCAGGGAGGAGAGGAGAACTTCCGTTGGAGTCACCTAGGCGGCCTGAGCGGAAGTGGGAGCTGGTGTAAGAGAAACCCGGGTAACAAGCACGCAGTAGTGCGCAGGCGTGGACAGTCTAAGAAATGCACAAGAAAAGACATGTACTGGCGCATGCGTGAGCGTGCGCGCGCGCACATGCACGCATTTGTACTGAGTGGTCTTTTCAGCTAGTGCTTGTTTACCCGATCTGTACCAGTTCCTTGTATCTTGACTCGGCTTGTCTGAACCTTCCTGTTGACCTCCACCTGCCTACTTGTGACCCTGGCATGTGCTTGACTCAGCTTCTGCCTGATGTTCCTGTGTCTCTTTGCCCGACTGTGTACCGAACCTGGCCTGTGTCCCGTCTTTGCCTCTGCCTCACGTCTCAGTACCTGCTCTGTCTGGCTGTTGATGACCCCCTGGCTCACGTCCTGGCTACGCTTCCAGCTGCTGATCCAGTGACACGGAGCTTCTGCTCTCAGTTCCAGCCCAGCGCTCTCCAGTCACCTGGTTCCTGCCAAGACCCAGCCAGAGCCATCTGCTACCACTGCCCTCGTGCCACTCTGTGTCCTCCACTCCCTGTCACCACTACCAAGGGTGTTGGACAGGAGGTGCAAGAGAAGCCCTCTCTACAGCTCGATCTCCACCAGGTACATGACAGTTGGGTACCTTTTTTAAAACTAGGTACCCACCCCCCTAAAAACAAGGACATGCCAAATGGGGGTGAGGAGTGCTTAAAGCAGAACTTCCACTTTTAAGTGGAACTCCGCTTTAATAAACAGCCCACATTTTTTTGCATTAACCACTTCACGGCCACCCCAAAGCAAATTTCCTGCTACAGAGCAGCCGCTCTGTGCAGAATTACGTATATATACATGGTTCTGCACTTATGGGTTTTGTGTACCAGCCTGCATTGTCGGCGGCTCGCTCCCGCTGTGATTGTACACAGCAAGAACTGATCAGCGGGTCCCGTGGACCCGAGGTCCGGCGGTACCCGCCAATTGTTGTTTACATAGGCAGACTGTCATTCTGTAAATACAGAAGACATGGAACCTGAGTTTCTGTGAAGCAAAAACACAGATCCATGTCTTCCAGTAGTAAAAGCACCTCCCCAGGGTTAGAAAGCACTCCCTAGGCACACATTTAACCCTTTGATCGCCCCTGATGTTAACTTTTTCCCTGCCAGTGTCATTAGTAAAGTGACAGTGCATATTTTTAGCACTTATCACTGTCTTAGTGTCACTGGTCCCCCCAAAAAAAAAAAGTGTCAATTAGGTGTTTGATTTTTCTGCCACAATATCCCAGTATCACTATAAGTCGCTGATCGCCATTACTAGTAAAAATAAATAAATAAATAAAAATATCCCATTTTTTGTAGAATAACTTTTCAATATACCCTTATTGGGATTTTTTTCTTCTAAAAAAATGTAGCAGAATACCTATTGGCCTAAATTGATGAAGAAATAAAAAAATAAAAAAAAATTATTGGATGTGTTTTAGAGCAGAAAGTAAGAAATATTGTTGTTTTTTAATGTTTTATCGTTCTTTGTTTCCAGTGCAAAAAATAAAAACCACAGAGGTTTTGTTCTTCATCAAAGACCACCAAAAGAAAGCTCTGTTTGTGGGAAAAAAGCACATCAATTTTATTTGGGTACAGCGTCGCAATTTTCAGTTGCGGTCGTGCAGTGGGCGTGGTCTACCTGCGGTGCATGCTGGGAGAGGGTACAAAAGGGGCAGACACTGTTAGGCGTGAGGAGACCCAGGGGACCCCTTGGTCCTGTTTGGCACGTACCCCACCTCCGGTGGCCCTCATGGCCAGGGGTGCGTGCATGAGTTTCGGTCCTGGGCACCTTTAGCCCGAGGCCGCATCGCTGTGGGTGGGCCCGGCACCTTTAGCTGAGGCCTACATCCGAAAAAGGAGTCCTGGGCTACCCAAGGGATGGTGACCCACTCTGAAGGAGAGGAAGTCAGGGGAGGATCAGTCCCAAGGGGATTAATGAAGAAGTCACTGTCTCAGAAGAGGCCTGGTTACCTGTCAGAGGGAAGGATTCCAATCCTCCAAAAGCCTTGTAACGTGCCCCATTAACACCTAAGTTCTAGTTGTTGCTAGGCCGGGAAGTTTGGGACTTAAAGATTCTGTGGCAGAGAATCTCCTGATCGTATCCTAGGGAAACTACAAGTATCTGTTCCGTGCTCCACACCGGCTGCTAGGACCACTCTTATGGGGACTATCCGGTTGAGCAAAAATCCACTCAGGCTTGAGTGGCGACGATTGTATCGTAGGTGTTGCGTGCCTGAACCAATCCCTCTTCTCCCTTTCTTCATCACTAAACCTGCTTTCAAGTTATACAAGAGGAAAAGAATAAACCTTGTCGTTCAGGTTTCAATCATTGACTTTATTCAAGATTGTCTAGACAACGGAAAGTGAGGATTCACTATGGAGAGGTAATAGCCGCAAGGCCCAAAGAAAAAAACTAACACCGCTCGCCTCTCTACACTTGGGGAGGAATACCGGGCAAGTAGCAGGTGTGCCCTACTGTTTCGTGGAAGAAGAGAATTAGAAGGGTGGGTGAATGCTACATGATTGTGAAAAATTATTCTTGAGTGTGGTAAAGACCAACCAGAGGATATAAATCCTAAATACCTGTGAAAGGAATAAATATATCAAATAAACCTAAATAAGTGATATTGCAATAAATGTGCACATGAATGAATGTGTTAATCCTATAGAAACAAATCCTGTGCTAAAAATCAATCAAAAATTTTCCAAAAAAGTATCAACATATAATCTTCAAACCACAAAGTCTTAATGAAAAAGAAATCCCAATAAATCCAAGATGAAATTCTTTGCAGATAAAAATTCAGAAGGGACTCAGGGAAAGGGTGTCTAAGTGCATACATCCAACTTCATGTGACTCTCAAACACCATAAATCCACCACCGGGGGAAGTGAAGAAGAATATTTTTCACAATATTATTATTATTTTTTAAGTTATTAATTTTTCACTGGACCATTAATTATTGGTTGGGTAAAATATCTTTCACATATTTTTCACAAATATAGTTAGTCAACTACCGGTAATTAGAGCGTGACCTTATATATTTCTAATTTACCTAGGTGGATGCAGTATTAGTCCGATGCTGCATCTCTCCCCTGGAGCCTGTAACCAGGGTTGCCAACTTTCAGTAAATTTACAAACAGTTTGTAAAATCCATAATTGTTGCATCTGGTAATGAATGACAGTTACGGACATGCAGCCAACATGTCCGTCATAGACAATCAAGGACAGATGCAAAAAGTACAGATTTTACAAACTGTTTGTAAATTTACTGAAAGTTGGCAACCCTGCCTGTAACACTGAGAACGGAGTGATTGAAAACACCACCGATCGCTCGGTTCTCACAGCTCCCCGAGCAGGGAGCTGGTGACTGTCAGTAACAGCTCTCTGCTCTGCCCCCTCCTCGCTCACTGGAGCGCTGGGCTGTGGAGGGGATGGGAGTGGTCGGCTCAGACTCTCAGCGGCTCACTGAGGGGCGGGTGTCGGTCCAGGGACCTGGCAGGTCACGGCTTCATGGTCGTGATGACACTGAGCCTGGACCAACTGCTGTGATGTCAGCAGACAGTGGACTTCAGCCCGCTCTCTGCTGAAAACGGGTCACAGGAGTGCAAAATGAACTGCACTCTAGTGATACATAGGAAAAGCCCAGCCAAACGAGCTTTGGCTGTACTTCTCCTTTTAAGATCCTTCTGTCCAATAATTAGTAATTCAGTTTTGCTATAGCCAAAAAGGATGTTTATTGAACAGGGGGAAAATGTGCATGAAAAAAGACAATACACTTTCAGAACAGCTTCCCATGTTGCCTTGCTAACCACCCCTAGCCACGATCAGTGAAAGGCCCCTCACGTCCCTTTATAATAAATGTTTAGTAAGGGTTAAGTTATTTTTCTAGGACTCTATCTGTGCTGTGATTTGATTTTTTGGCTTTACTTTCAAAAAGCATCACATTGACCCTTTTTATGGGCTAACAGACTAAAACCAGCCATAGATAATGCAATTTTCTGTGGTTGCAGGAAAGAAAATTGCTCAATTCCCCCATCAACACAGTCATGTGCAAGCAAAATTTTGTTTATGAAATGATGGAAGTCAACAGAGCTTCACCTCTTTAACCTCTCTAGGGCAGTGAGGGCGAACCTTTTTGAGCCCGACTGTCCAAACCGCGACACAAAACCAACTTTTTTATTTCAAAGTGCCAACATGGAATTAAACCTACCACCGGCTCTGTACAGAGGATGGAACTGATCATTCCTCTGAATAAGCCCTAATGAACCAAAAACATACGATTCTGCCCAGATAAAAAACCTTTGTGCTTTTTCAAAGGAGTGCGTTATGCTCAGAATGCAGAGATCAGGGATGCGTTACACTCAGAATACTGTGATCAGAGATAGATGCATTGTGCTCAGAATACAGGGATCATATGAATGCATTGTGCTCAGAATACAGGGATCATATGAATGCATTGTTCTCAGAATACAAGGATCATATGGATGCATTGTGCTCAGAATACAGGGATCATATGGATGCATTGTGCTCAGAATACAGGGATCATATGAATGCATTGTGCTCAGAATACAGGGAACATATGAATGCATTGTTCTCAGAATACAGGGATCATATGGATGCATTGTGCTCAGAATACAGGGATCATATGGATGCATTGTGCTCAGAATACAGGGATCATATGGATTCATTGTGCTTAGAATACAGGGATCATATGGATGCATTGTGCTTAGAATACAGGGATCATATGGATGCATTGTGCTCAGAATACAGGGATCATATGGATGCATTGTGGTCAATACAGGGATCATATGGATGCATTGTGCGCAGAATACAGGGATCATATGGATGCATTGTGCGCAGAATACAGGGATCATATGGATGCATTGTGCGCAGAATACAGGGATCATATGGATGCATTGTGCTCAGAATACAGGGATCATATGGATGCATTGTGCTCAGAATACAGGGATCATATGGATGCATTGTGCTTAGAATACAGGGTACATATGGATGCATTGTGCTCAATACAGGGATCATATGGATGCATTGTGCTCAGAATACAGGGATCATATGGATGCATTGTGCTCAGAATACAGGGATCATATGGATGCATTGTGCTCAATACAGGGATCATATGGATGCATTGTGCGCAGAATACAGGGATCTTATGGATGCATTGAGCTTAAAATACAGGGATCATATGGATGCATTGTGCTCAGAATACAGGGATAATATGGATGCATTGTGCTCAGAATACAGGGATCATATGGATGCATTGTGCTCAGAATACAGGGATCATATGGATGCATTGTGCTTAGAATACAGGGATCATATGGATGCATTGTGCTTAGAATACAGGGATCATATGGATGCATTGTGCTTAGAATACAGGGATCATATGGATGCATTGTGCTCAGAATACAGGGATCATATGGATGCATTGTGCTCAGAATACAGGGATCGTATGGATGCATTGTGCTCAGAATACAGGGATCGTATGGATGCATTGTGCTCAGAATACAGGGCACTTCCCAAAGTAGTGTCCTCTGCCCTCTTCACATCCCCCCACATACACAGCAGTGTCCTCTGCTAGCCCCCCTCCCTCCCCCATAGCACTGTCCTACCTGTGTATGTACAGCAGCCAAAGTTCTCCACATTGCCATGCTTCAGCGCCCGAGCCCCTGCTCAGTAAGCCGCTCCCATATTGGCTCTCCAAGTCCGGGAAGGGAGGATCACCCTTCTCTTCCTCGCTACAGCAGACACTCTGTGTCCTTTCCACTGGGCTGACCTCAATGCATGCAGGGAGGGCTTTACTCACATCTGCCGCTCCACAGCCCGATCGCACGCATGATAGGAAGGGAGCCGGTGTACTGCCGAGCATTGCCCCCCAGCGGATTCTGCCCGCTCTGTACTGCGCAGGCGCGGCGCTTTTTCTGAAAATAGCCGAACATGTAGAGCTGAGAGTCAGCTCTACATGGCGCCTGCGCACACCAAATTGTGCTACACTGCTGACATCCAGGCTCTTTCTTTACCATCCCCGTGGACATGGAGGATGTTAAAAAAAGAGCCAGGAGGCCGAGCGAGTGTAGCCAGCCGTCCGAGCGAAGCGAGGACGTGAGGCCGACTGGCCACTTACATCTAGGTCCACGCAGGCGCCGTGTACAGCTGACTCTCAGCTCTACACGTTCGGCTATTTTCGGAAGCTCATTGACGTTCGTACTGCGCAAGCGCCGCGCCTGCGCAGTACAGTTGGGGGCAGAATCCGCCGGGGGGGCGTTTGTCGGCAGATCACCGGCTACTCCGCGCCTGCACGCCAGTGCAAGTGACTGCATTGCTGGGGGATTCCCTCCTCTATCCTTGCTGCGCGCTGCGTGCCCACAGAGAGGGCTTGGCGTGCCAGCTGTGGCACCCGTGCCATAGGTTCACCATCACTGCTCTAGGGTAAATTCCTTTGCAAAGTACAACTTCTCTTGCAAAGTAAATAGTATATTTGCCTTTAGTAAATCAACCTCTTTGTCTTCCTTCCAAGCCATTCAGTATCAAGTGTATTTCTTGGCTTTGAAAGGAAATTATCTTAAACAAATGTTTTCTGCAGTTCATTTTTTTTTTCCAGAAAGTGTTTATTACATTTTAGAGAAACAGGTACAGACAGAAGCAGCAGTGTATTAAACTGTACAGCATGTACTTGAATAATCAAGGAGAAATGACAAATACAATTCCCCAATTACTATGTAAGATGGGTACAGAAAGAAGGCATTCACACTTTTCCAAAAGACAGGTACTTCTGTAATTAATTTTAACATGTACGGACACCTAATGCCGCGTACACACGGTCTGACTTTTTCCGTCGGAAATTCCTTAGATACATGTTCTCTATTTTTCCGACTGAAAAAATTCCTATCGGAAAATCCGCTCGTCTGTATGCTTGTCCGACGCACCAAAAACCACGCATGCTCAGAATCAAGTACGAGACGGAAGCGCTCTGTCTGGTAAACTAGCGTTCTTAATGGAGATAGCACATTCGTCACGCTGCAAATTCTGGGATCTTTTAAAATGCAGTGCATTCTTTTGTTCTTTATAATGCTAGAATAATGAAGTTGTTTTGCTGCTGATATTCACACAGAGTTCTGACAAACTTATTTCTTTATTATTTCTCGTGATCTCATGAATAACCTTTTTTGTTTTTAAAGCCAGATCTCCATAATAATGTTTAGAATTATTTTTTAGAGTAATTTTTTTTGTTTTAATTTTTTAATCCAGATCTCCTTTTTTTTATTATTTAAAAATTTGTTTCTAGTGATGATCTCCATATATATATATATATATATATATATATATATATATATATATATACCGGTGTGTGTGTATATATATATATATATATATAGATTTATTTTTGTTTTTTTTGGGTTTTTTTGTGTGTCAATTTTACCACAATAATATTATTATTATCTTGTATTTTTTAACCTCAAGGAGGTTGGTGTCCCTTGTTAATTTAACATTGTATTTATGAAATGTACCTGCCTACTTACAACCAAACTGTCATATTTGAATAAAAACACATAGGCAAGTATTTTCAGAAAATAAAATATACATTTATTCTGGGTCATAACAAAAGAAAGAGGAAGGCAACGCTGGAGAAACCAATTCTTCGTCCATGAACTCCTCCTCACCCAGTTCATGAACTGAGCTTGGGTCAAAGCAAGAACCCCAACACCAAGCCCATGCACAGCACAAACTCTACGACGAGTACGTACCCGCAACATAGCTAGATAACGGTCGGCTGGTCAGAACGTACTAAACAGAACGAACTGAAGAACAGAAAGGCCTACGAAGAACGACCTGAAAATCATAAACGAGTGGACAAGAACGCACTGAAAAACTGATTTGAACTCACTACACGCACTGAAAGACAGATACGAACCCACAAGCACCAAATGAACAGCAGAAAACGATCTGAAAGCACCAAGACTGAAAAGCACGAATCGTCTTTCACCAAACTTTTACTAACACAAGATCAGCAAAAGCAGCCCAAAGGGTGGCGCCGTTGGAATTGAACTTCCGTTTTATACTGCCGTCGGACGTGTTGTACGTCACTGCGTTTTGACAGTCAGAATTTGGTGTGTATGCAAGACGAAATTCCGTCGGAAAAACCATCCGATTTTTTTTTTCCCGACGGAAATTCCGCTTGTGTGTACAGAGCATAAGGTTACTATAGAAATAAAAAAATGTGTGTGCCAGGTATTCCCTGACTCCAGTAATCACTTTTAATCCTTTTTTAAAAATATCTGCCATTAGGATCTACCATTGGTCTCCACAATCATTTTTACAGTTATCAGTCAGGTCTGTAGAAGTTCCTAGGACTCTCTAACAATTAGGCTTTTATACATATAGGTTTACATATTGTGATGGGAACTTTGAATCAGCACATCAGTGGAAAGGGGTACAGATTTAAATAGCAATTGCTCTCAGAAAACTGAAATTAAAGCTAGCTGTACACTTAGGGGGGTGGTTGGATGGGGAGTGTGGTCTTACACATTAAAGGATGAGACATGTCTAACTGCAGCTCTGCACAGAATTGAATTTTCTCATTATCCATCACAATACAGCAGCTTTCAACCTGCTCCAAAAGCCATATCTTGGATTATTTGAGTTACCCATTGCTTCCATGACCCTTCATGTCTCCCCAAAGGTGTTCCCCTGTGGTCTCTCGTGGCTGAAAATGTGGTGTTCGGTGGACAAAGATGGCTCTGAAACCATCCTGGAAGATCCTGACACACAGAACTGCAAACCATCTCCGTCTGACACTAAAAATATTTAAAGTTATTTCTTCTTGTCAGAATACTTTGACCACAACGTTAGAAGAAGCGAAAACCTAACTTTATGTTTATATTCACTTTAAATTGTTTGGTCCAAGGTGGTCCAAACAAACAATTTCCTTTTACTAATTGCGGCAACCACTGTCAGCACCATATATGCATCAGTTACATACAGTATACAGTGTTCTGTTCTGGCAGTGGTACAGGGACTTCCCATCTGCTGCCAATACAAAATTAAGGCAGGCTAAGCACTGCTCAGCCATTTACAGGGAGTTGTGTATTTTTATTAATGAGTACCTCTTATTGGTTGAGTTGAAGATCATATTCTCAACCACCCCTTCTCCTCCTCCGACAATCAGAGGAAGCCTTGTATTTATTGATAAAAATACAAGACTTCCTCTGATTGGCTAAGCAGCACTCAACACAAATCAATTTTGTTCTGTCAGCAGACGGAAAGCCCCTGTACTGCTGCTGGAACAAATACAGAAGTGACAACAGCCACATCGATTAGTAAAGAATGAATGACTTGTATAGCGCTACACATGTGAACTGAATCGCCTCTAGGCACTTTTTGCAGCCAGTGTCTGCTTGGCTGGTGCGGTCATTTTACCCCATAGGATCTTAACACGCTTGAGACACACATATATACTGGGCCAATTTGGACAAGATCCAATTTTCCTACCAGCATGTCTTTTGGAGTGTGGGAGGAAACCAGAGCACCCAGAGGAAACCCACGCATACACAGGGAGAACATGCAAACACCCAGGCAGATGATATCATGGTCAAGATTTGAACCAGTGACCCTTTTGCTGCTAGGTGAAAGTGCTAACCACTACACCACTGTGCTGCAAATGAAATAGTTTGTTCGGGATATCATGGCCCAAACAAACTATTTCAAATTAAATTAAATCTGGCATTAGGCTTTAGGATATACATTTCTTTAATTTGGCAAGATTTGCAGAAACTGAGAAATCGATTCACAGGGCTTGAAACTAGGATTAGTACTGTGGAAGATCAGTTAAATCCTTTACAACACAAGTCTAATCAACATCACCTCCATCTACAGGCTTTGCAGCAGAAACAGGTGGATCTTTAAAATAGACTACACTGAGATAACTTTTGCTTTATAGGCTTCCTGGAAAAAGTGGAGGGGTCTGATCCTACGTGTTCTTGATCACAACTTATGTCCTTTGTGGTGGAACGAGCCCAACATCTAACAGCCAGACCAACGTCCAGGGGCACTTCCCTGAACTTTTATTGCTAAACTACCTAATCCTATGAACCACCATCTGGTCCTTTTACTTGACAGGCATATGGGCAATATATGTTTTCAAAACACCATTGTGGCTGTTTTCCCAGAATTTTCTACAGAAATGCCCAAGCAACAAGCTAAGCTTATTGAGGCCAAATGGAGATTGTGTGTGGGCAACATCAAACATGTAATGCCGTTCCCCACTTAGCTGTGGGTAAATGATAGTGACTGAACACTTTTTTTGTCACTCTGAGGATGTGTTTAACTGGCTTGAGCAACGTGACCTTGGTAGGACGGTTGCTGATTGATTAATGCTTATGCTACTGGAAGATGAGAAACTAGGAGTAGCGTTAACTTCACTTTTCCTTGTTCTCTCCTGTACCTCCCGACCACATGAATCTACTGGGTGTCATTACCTGCTTATTCTGAACTCATGGCTTACATAAGTTCACTCTTTGGGCTTGCTCACACTTGCAACTGTGGGGGTTAGTAAAAAAAATAGTCTGTTGACCTGCAGTTTTACTGCTCCCTGAGAGCCCCCCCTTAACCCAACACAGTAGACCCAAGGGGGATGTACACATGCCATGGCAAAGCCAAAATTTTAACTCACTGTCACATTTGGCTGGCAGAATCACTATAGATTATCATTATTACTGTGTAATAGTAAAATGTCTCTGTTCATACACCATATTACATATTATATATGTTATGTTACTTGTTTCAATCCCAGACCATAGTGCCCAGTCCTTGTCTTTGGCTTTATCCAGAATATTTCAAGAGCGATAAATATACATATTTATTATTTGTGCACTTTTATAATTGTAGCGGGGTCCTAAATTTAGGGGAAGTGTTTGAGTGGTAGTTATGCTCAAGCACCCCAATTGTTAGGATTCTATCAACCATTTTTGTCCGCAGGGAGAGTATCGGTGTATAGTTCCCTGTGGCCTGCAGGTGGCGCTACCATGGTGGGCCAGGGTTGAACCACTGATACAGTGCTGTGCCTTGTGTTTCCCCTCTCGGCAGCCGTGCAGTGGGTGTGGCAGGCCTGCTGTGCATGCTGGGAGAGGATATAAAAGGGGCAGACGCTGCCTGTTCGAGGTTCGTCGGTCGTGGTCGGGGGTCCTACCCCAAGGAGTGTGTTCCTGTCCGCCCTGGGCACCTTCAGCCCAGGGGCGGAGGTCGGTGAATCAGTCCCAGGCACCTTTAGTCCTGTGACTGCGGCAAATGCCTTGGGCCCAGCACCTTCGGCTGGGGCCCAGCACCTTTGGCTGGGGCCCAGCAAGGATCGAGGAATCCCAGGGTGCCGCCCTGCGAGGGGACCCATATCTTAGACGAGGAGGCCGGGGGAGGAACTGTTCCGAGGGACTGGTGAGAAGTCACGGTGAAGGAAGGGGCCCGGTAACTCTCTGGAGGGATGTCTTCTCCTTACAAAGAGGTCAAGTTTTGAAGCACCAAGTTCACCAGGTCTGTGGCAGAGACCAAGTTCGCCAAGTCTGTGGCAGAGACCAAGTTCACCAGGTCTGTGGCAGAGACCAAGTTCACCAGGTCTGTGGCAGAGACTGTGCGGTTAAGTTAGAGTACCATTTGGCTGCTAGTTCTTTCCTAGGGAGACTATCTATCTGGGCTGAGTCTGCTTGAGAAGCTGAGCAGTGAAGATACTGTGTTTGTGCCTGGACCTCTCCCACACCTTGTACTGTCCTGTCTTCTACTTCAACCTTTACCTATCAGAGACTGTTATTGGCAAAGAGAAAATAAACTCTACAATGGAGTTGCAGCTGGTGTGGACATTCAAGTAACTGGGGGGACAAGGACTTATCTCTGTCTATTGTAGAGGTGAGAATCATTCTCTGGAGGATTCTGGTTTCTGGCCGTGGAGACCCGCTAACAACACCGCTCAACTTCTTTACACAGGAGGGTACGGGCTTGTGGTGTGGTGTGCCCTCTCTACCTGCGGGGAGCCGAAGGCAGGTGAAGGGGGGAGGTCGCTACATAATGTATATGCAATTACAATAAGTTTTAATTCCAATACAACTTTTTTTTAAGTTTTCTTATTTTTTTTACATGTATGTGTTTGAATAGGAGTGTATATATATATATATATATATATATATAATTTCTGTAGCACTACCCCCGAAGGAGCTGCTGGTTTAATTTGGGTCAGTACTCTGTTTGCAACCCTCTTAACTGGCTCAAACCCTCCCTTGGCACAACTGGTGTAACTGGCAATTGTGAGACCCACTGATTGCTGGGAACACAATTTGGCACGTATAACACAATAACATGTATAAGTATTGTTACCTTTCTCTGGTAGCTGTCCCTCAGGAAACAAAATACCTCAAACAGAATGGTTCACTTATCCAAGGGCAGACTTTACTTGGGGTGAAAGAAAAAGAACAGTAATACACATATGCATACAGTTGACTTGGCAGGGCCCTGCAAAAGTTAATATGAACAAGGTAAAAAGGTTTTTAAACAAAGTTAAGTCTTTTTGCAAACAAGGAAGACAGTCTATGCTCGCGAGATCCCCCTAGTGGGCAATACCACCCTGTGTCCCGTAAGTGTTAGTTCCAGTCAGGCCTGACAAAGATCGCTATACGAGTTCCTCAATGATGGGAGTCTTCGCTAGCAAAACGTTGGTGCACTTTATATTTGTAATCCAAGGTAAATTAAAGATGCAGCTAACTTCCGCAGATACAATGTTTATGGAAGTGAACTGTCAGTTAGTATAACGCCAACTTAACTGCGTAATTAGCACGCGCTGCACTATATACTTGGTGTGTGTGAGATGCACTACTCTGGTGAGGGTGAGCCCTGAAAAGTCACAGGCCTATAACCGTTGCAGAACCTGGGCAGGTGCCCGCTCACCCGAACAGGCCTAGTCCACTTGAGTTTCCTCGCTGCTGGCACCTCGATCCGTGGTCCCTCCGCAACGTGCAGTCTCCGGTCCCTTTATCGGCAGCAGTAGATATCAGACGACGTACAACTCTGGTCTCAGGAAAGCGCAAGCTGGACACACAAAAAGAGATCACCCTCCAGGCTTGGTGATCCTCCGCAGGGTTGAAGGCCCAGGCTTCAGGCCTAGTCCCTCTGGCAGCAGGCCTCACACACATGTCTTGCAGGGAGGAGGTGAAGATCCAAAGAGGCCGAACAAAGCTCCTCCCCTCCCTTAAGTAACCTCTCCCATAAAGCTGTGCGGGGATGCAATGCACTTTGGGAGGACAACTGCACTTCCGTAGTCCTATTATCTACTTATGTCAATGGAGTCCCGTTCTCCTGGAACCGCAAGTTTCACAATGCATTGCTTCACAAGGTTAATGACAGTCTTATATTACACCACAAACCGCCACCCCGCTACATTACTATTACACAGCCACAACGTTATTATCTGCTCCGATTAGGGTATATGACATGTGAAACAGTTCACCCCTTGCTCCCACACTTTGCCATTTGCGGCTTCAACTGGCCGTGTTACCAGCACTAGGGTTGAGCGAACTCGAACTGTAAAGTTCGGGTTCGTACCGGACTTTTGGGTTTTTGGTACCCGTACCCGAACAATGTACTGTATGTTCGGGTTCGGTGTTCGGCAATGTAATGGCACATTTTAAAAAGCTGCAGGGCAGCCAATCAACATTCGTTTAAAATGTGTGCCCTTAGAAGCCATCACAGCCATGCCTACTAATGGCATGGATGTGATTGGCCAGCATGTCACCCAGCCTCTATATACCTGTCAACTAGAGGCACATAGCACAGCACGTCACTCTGCTTCAGTTAGTGTAGGGAAAGGTTGCTGCTGCTGCACCTGCAGCCGATGCCCATCAGTCTTTCACCTCACCCCCTTGCAAATCAGCCAAGCAGTCTGAGCCCCAAGTCATGCAGCAGTCTCTTCTGCTTTTTGATGACTCTGTTAGCAGGGTTTCCCAGGGCCATCCACCTAGCCCTGCCCCAGAAGTGGAAGAGATTGAGTGCACCGATGCCCAACCACTTATGTTTCAAGATGAGTACATGGGAGGACCATCGCAGCATGTCTCGGATGATGAAGAAACACAGGTGCCAACTGCTGCTGCTTTCCAAATTGTGCAGACCGACAAGGAGGGCAGGGGTGAAGACTGGGTGGAAGATGATGTGGAGGACAATGAGGTCCTCAACCCCACATCAACGTGATGCAGGTGACCTGTGTAGTTCGGAGGAAGAGGCGGTGGTCGCACAGAGCCACCAGCACAGCAGAAGAGGGAGCAGGGTGCAAAAGCCGAGCGTCCGTCCCCTAGACATTACGCCTGCTACTGCCCAACGCAGCAAGGGACCGAGCACACAAAAGCCAGGTCCAAGGAGTCCCTTAGCGTGGCAGTTCTTTAGACAATGTGCTGATGACAAGACATGAGTGGTTTGCACGCTGTGCAATAAGAGCCTAAAGGGAGGCATAAACGTTCTCAACCTGAGCACAACCTGCATGACCAGGCATCTAAGTGCAAAGCACGAGCTGCAGTGGAGTAGACACCTCAAAAACCAAGAAAGGTCTCTGGCTCCTCCTGCTTCCTCTTCTGCTGCAGTCTCAGCCTCTTCATCCACCTCTGTAGTTATAGTGGCACCTGCCACCCCGCAAACAGAGGAACTTCCAGCAACCCTACCACCTGGGTCACCAACCATCTCCACAATGTCCCATGAAAGCTTTCAGCTCTCTATCTCCCAAACACTGGAGCGGAAGAGGAAGTACTCCCCTACCCACCCGCGATCCCTGACCCTGAATGCCAGCATTGCAAAATTCCTGGCCTTTGAAAGGCTGTGATTCCATCTGGTGGAGATGCAGAGTTTTAAAAGCCTGATAGCATTGGCTGTCCCACAGTACGTCGTGCCCAGCCGCCACTACTTTTCCAGGCGAGCCATCCTTTCCCTGCACAACCAAGTGGGGGACAAAATCAGGTGTGCACTGTGCAACGCCATATGTGGCAAGGTCCACCTAACTACAGATACGTCGACCAGTAAGCACGGTCAGGGACGTTATATCTCCCTAACAGCACACTGGGTAAATGCAGTGGTGGCTGGGCCTGAGGCGGATAGCAGTTTGGCGCATGTCCTTCCACCACCAAGGATTGCAGGGCGCTTCAGTTTCCCTCCTGTTGCTAACTCCTCCTACTCCGCTTCCTCATCCTCTACCGCCTCTTCATCCGGTCAGCGTAACACCTTCACCACCAACTTCAGCACAGCCAGGGGTAAACGACAGCAGGCAGTTTTAAAACTTTCCTGTTTGGGGGAAAAACGCCACACTGCGAAGGAGTTGTGAAGGGACATGGAACAACAGACCGATGAGTGGTTGGTGGCAGTGAGCCTCAAGCCCGGCCTGGTGGTGTGCGATAATGGGCGAAATCTCGTAGCAGCTCTGGGCCTAGCCGGTTTGACGCACATCCCTTGCCTTGCGCATGTGCTGAATTTGGTGGTGCAGAGGTTCCTTAAAAATTACCCCGATATGCCAGAGCTGCTGCAGAAAGTGCGGGCCGTCTGTGTGCACTTTCGGCGTTCTCACCCTGCTGCTGATCGCCTGTCAGCGCTGCAGCGTAACTTCGGCCTTCCCGCTCACAGCCTCATATGTGACGTGCCCACAAGGTGGAACTCCACCTTGCACATGCTGGCCAGACTGTGCGAGCAGCAGCAGGCGATAGTGGAGTTTCAGCTGCAGCACACACGCGTGAGTCGCTCTGCGGAACAGCACCACTTCACCACCAATAACTGGGCCTCCATGCGAGACCTGTGTGCCTTGTTGCGCTGTTTCGAGTACTCCACCAACATGGCCAGTGCCGATGACGCTGTTCTCAGCGTTACTATCCCAGTTCTATGCCTCCTTGAAAAAACGCTTTGGGCGATGATGGAAGAGGATGTGGCACAGGAGGAGGAAAAGGAGGAGGAGGAAGAGGGATAATTTCCAAGGCTTTCAGGGCAGTCATTCACAAGTGGCTCCAAGGGTGGGTTCCTGCACCAACAAACGCCAGGTACACAATTGTCCAGCAAGGGCACAGTTCTGGAGGATGACGAGGTGGAGGGTGAGGAGGAGGAGATGGAGGAGGAGGAACCATGTTCACAGCAGGGTGGCACCCAGACCAGCTCATGGCCATCACTGGTACGTGGCTGGGGGGATACAGAGGACACAGACGATACACCTCCCACAGAGGACAGCTTTTCGTTGCCTCTGGGCAGCCTGGCACACATGAGCGATTACATGCTGCAGTGTCTCCGCAACGACCGCCGAGTTGCCCACATTCTAACAGGTGCTGATTACTGGGTGGCCACGCTGCTGGATCCCCGTTACAAGGACAATGTACCGTCCTTAATTCCCTCACTGGACCGTGATTGTAAGATGCGCGAGTACAAGCGCACGCTGGTAGACACGCTGCTGGTGGCATTCCCACTTGACAGCAGGGAAGAACAAGGCAAAGGCAGAGGAGGAGGAAGAGGTCGCCAACGCAGCCGGGGCACCGCCAGCACCTCAGAAGGCAGGGTTAGCATGGCCGAAATGTGGAAAAGCTTTGTCAGCACTCCACAACAACCAGCACCACCAGCTGATATGGAACGTCTTAGCAGGAGGCAGCATTTCACCAACATGGTGGAGCAGTATGTGTGCACAAGCCTACACGTACTGAATGACGGGTCTGCCCCCTTCAACTTCTGGATCTCCAAATTGGGCACATGGCCTGAGCTTGCCCTTTACGTCTTGGAGGTGCTGGCTTCCCTGCAGCCAGTGTATTATCTGAACGTGTATTTAGCACGGCAGGGGGCGTTATCACAGACAAGCTCAGCTGCCTGTCCAGAGCCAATGTGGACAAGCTTACGTTCATTAAAATGAACCACGCATGGGTCCCACAGGACTTGTCCGTACCTTGTGCAGAATAGACATGTATACCGGCCTTACCCTGCCATTGTATTTTTGATCTCTCTCACTTTTTTGGGGGTGTACCCTAATTTAAAAATAAATAAAATTAAAAACAAAAACCAGTGTTGGCTACCTCGTTCTCCTCCACCGCCGCTTCCACCTACACCGCCAAATCCACTGCCACCTCAACCTCCTACTCCATATGGACCTCGTCCTCCTAGGTCAATATTATTATTTTTTATTTTTATGTATTTTGTGTTATTTTAAGTTATTATTTCCCTATCCACATTTGTTTGCAGAGCACTTGCCATGCTCTTAACAACATTTTGCTGCCATTTGCAGCCCTCTAGCCCTTTCCATTACCTTTTAGAGCCATTTTAGTCCTCAAAAGTTTGGGTCCCCATTGACTTCAATGGGGTTCGGGGTCAAGTTCGGGTCCCGAACCCAAACTTTTTTCCGAAGTTCGACCGAACCCGTCGAACCCGAACATCCAGGTGTCCACTCAACCCTAACCAGCACCTGTGGCTTTTTGACCCTCCTGGTGAGCAGCCATTCCTAGACCCGCCCCTATAGTGCTGTATCTATTTTCAGTGGGTAGCCACTTTTAGATAGGCTGAAGAAGAATCAACATGCTTTGAAATGCATTCCTATCCCCCAGCACACTCCCAGCAGTGTCAGGCATCCTCTCCATCCAGGCTCCGGCTTCCATCCCTGGATGGGTTGTCTTCCTGCAACAGCGGCTCCCCTCTGCCTGTCTTTTCTCCCCCTGCTTACGGCAGAAGCAGGGGAATTACACAGCGACTTTGGGCTATAGAGGCAGCAGCTTTGACTTTTAACACTTTGCACAAGCTCCCCCTTTTGTGAGTGTGTTTTTTATCATCAATATATATTGTTCAGCTTGTTTACTACACTATTAAGGTTGCGCTGGTCTTTACCCTTTTGTTTTCTCAGTGTATTTTTGGTACAGCAATGTAAGATATTTGTGCAGCTCCATGCATTAAGTTGTACAATTAAAATAACATCCTTTATGCACATTGGCTAGCTAGTGGTAAGCACTTCTGCCTACCAGCACTACAGGGACATGCAGTCACATGCATTAAAAAAAAAGAAAATCGAGCTTCCAGGGTCATAGCTCTGCAACCTGAGGTCACAGAGACCCCAAAGGGTGTAGATAGCCTAAGTCCTACCTCACCACTGGTAAAAAATTTGGGGCTCCTACGACCTATGGTCCCGGAGATATGGAGCTCCATGTGCAGCCTTTCAGAAGCTACTTACAGAGCGGCCAGTTTAAATTCAAGCTGGCACACTCTGTTTGAAGCAGACTGAGAGGATGAGCTCACAGTGCCTCTCCTCACTTCTTGTCAGAGGCACAGAGCTCAATGGACAGCTTGGAGTCTTGGACCAATGGTAAAGTACCGTTAGCCCCAGCTTTCCAATAAAAATGCTGCAGTGGAGGCACGCCTCTCACTACAGTGTCATAGAAGGGGCATGTGTCTAAAAGACGAATGTTCCCTTCCAGCCCAGCCCTCTTAACTACAAGGAAAAACCATGGGTTTATGGGTATAAGATTTACCCACAATCCCATGATTTTCTTACACAGTTAAGAGGGAGAATGAGAATCTCTTGCTGTTGAAAAGGTACTGTTATACTCAAGCTAAATCATATATTGTTATGCTATATGTTAGAAGGAAATAATTTATTATTTATCTATTTACTGTGAACTTACTGGTTTGAAGGTATAACTTCAAACTTCAGTAATTTCTCAGTTAAGCCACCTGCTTGAGTACAGTTTTTGAAAATATAGAAAATTACCTCAAAAACAATATATAATAATTATTTGTATATTACTTATGGTAATTAACCCCTTGCCACCCAGACCAATTCTGACGCCTCTCTCCTACATGTAATAATCATAATTTTTTTGCTCGAAAATTACTCAGAACCTCCAAACATTATACTGTATATATTGTTTTAGCAGACACCCTAGGGAATAAAATGGTGGTCGTTGCAACTTTTTATGTTACACAGTATTTGCGCAGCAATTTTTAAAACGCGTTTTTCGGGAAAAAAACTGTATCAAGAATATAAAAAATAAACACTAAAGATAACCCGATTTTTTGTATAATGTGAAAGATAATGGATATTATGTCAAGTAAATAGATACGCTTTAAAATTGTGCACACTCGTGGAATGGCACCAAACTTCAGTACTTAAAGTGGTTGTAAACCCTTTTTTACAACTTTATGCTACAAGTAAGCCTATATTAAGGCTTACCTGTAGCTACCCAGGATATCTCCGAAACCTGCACGGTTTAGGAGATATTCCCTGTCCCCTGCATGTGCCGATGTAACGGCACATGCGTACTGGGGCAAACTGAAGCAATGGCACCTATGTGCACTCATTATGCCTTTGTCTTGCAGGGTTTATTTATTTATTTTGTTTTTTTTGACAAGTGTTTACTTCCTCTTTAAAAATCTCCATAGGCAACATTTTTTTATTTTTTTTAGAAATTAAATGTTTAGAGTTACAGAGGAGGTCTAGTGCTAGAATTATTGCTCTCGGTCTAACATTTGCGGCGTATGTAACCTGTGTGTATCTGGCTCTGATACTAGCCAGTGCCTCACCAGCCACTGACCTCACTGCACGTCCCTGCGGCACTAGGGTCCTCGATTGGAATCCCAACCAATGCACTACCTGCCTTGAATTTGCATGTTCTTCCTGTGCCTGTGTGGGTTTCTTCTGGGTACTTCAGTTTCCTCCAACACTCCAAAGACATGCTGGTATGGCAGTTGGCTCCTTTCTAAATAAACCCTGGTATGTGTATGTAGAAATGTTTGTTAGGGACCTTAGATTGTAAGCTCCTTGAGGGTAGGGACTTATGTCAGTATACAATATATATGTAAAGCGCTGCTAAAATTGCAGCTATATTAGTACCTGTAATAATACTGTAATTCCAGATTTATTAGTTGCTAAAATGCTGAAGCTAAATTTGCCTGGGCCTCTTTGTTCGTGGACAAGGGATTTCCTGGGGAATCGTCCACAAATGTCCAGATTGGGTAAACATGTCTCCTCCCAGTGTAATATTAGCATAGGCGTGCCACAAGGTTGTGTATCGAGTCCTCTTCTCTGTTCGTTATATACGCATGATTGTGCTGCTTATTTTACAACAAATAGCGTCATCAAATTTGGAGATGACACAACCAGTTTTTTGGATTAAGGACAGGGATGAGGAGTATTACAGGAAGGAGGTTGGAAGAATGGCAGAGTGGTGTGAGGAATCGGATAACAACCTGTCCTTAACCACTTAAGCCCCGGACCATTTGGTAGCTAAAGGACCAGAGGTGAATTCAGAATTTTGCACTGCGCTGCTTTAACTGTAAATTGTGCGGACATGCAATGTTGTACCCAAACGAAATTTGTGTCCTTTTCTTCCCACAAATAGAGCTTTCTTTTAATGGTATTTGATTGCCTCTGCGATTTTTATTTTTTGCGATATAAACGGAAAATTTTGAAAAAAAATGATATTTTCTACTTTTTGTTATAAGAAAAATCAAATAAACTCAATTTTAGTCATACATTTAGGCCAAAATGTATTTAGCCACATGTCTTTAGTAAAAAACAATGTCAATAAGTGTATATTTATTGGTTTGCGCAAAAGTTATAGCGTTTACAAACTAGGGTACATTTTCTGGAATTTACACAGCTTTAAATTTATGACTGCCTATCTCATTTCTTGAGGTGCTAAAATGGCAGGGCAGTACAAACCCCCCCCCAAATGACCCCATTTTGGAAAGTAGACACCCCAAGGAAATTGCTGAGAGGCATGTTGAGCCCATTGAATATTTTTTTTTTGTCCCAAGTGATTGAATAATGACAAAAAAAAAAATAAAAAAATTACAAAAAGTTGTCACTAAATGATATATTGCTCACACATGCCATGGTTATATGTGGAATTGCACCCCAAAATACATTTTGCTGCTTCTCCTGAGTACGGGGATACCACATGTGTGGGACTTTTTAGGAGCCTAGCCGCGTACGGGACCCCGAAAACCAATCACCGCCTTCAGGATTTCTAGGCACAAATTTTTGATTTGACTCCTCACTACCTATCACAGTTTCGAAGGCCATAAAATGCCGAAATAGTACAAAACCCCCCCAAATGACCCCATTTTGGAAAGTAGACACCCCAAGCTGTTTGCTGAGAGGCATGGTGAGTATTTTACAGCTCTCATTTGTTTTTGAAAATGAAGAAAGACATTTTTTTTTTTTTTTTTCAATTTTCAAAACTTTGTGACAAAAAGCGAGATCTGCAAAATACTCACAATACCTCTCAGCAAATAGCTTGGGGTGTCTACTTTCCAAAATGGGGTCATTTGGGGGGGTTTTGTGCCATCTGGGCATTCCATGGCCTCTGAAACTGTGATAGGCAGTGAGAAGTGAAATCAAAAATGTACACCCTTAGAAAGCCTGAAGGCGGTGATTGGTTTTTGGGGTCCCGTACGCAGCTAGGCTCCCAAAAAGTCTCACACATGTGGTATCCCCGTACTCAGGAGAAGCAACAGAATGTATTTTGGGGTGTAATTCCACATATGCCCATGGCATGTTTGAGCAATATATCATTTAGTGACAACTTTGTGCAAAAAAAAAAAAATTGTCTTTTTTCCGCAACTTGTGTCAACATATAAAATATTCCATGGACTCGACATGCCTCTCAGTATATAGCTTGGGGTGTCTACTTTCCAAAATGGGGTCATTTGGGGGGGTTTTGAACTGTTCTGGCATTTTATACACAACATTAGGAAGCTTACATCCACTCTTCTAACCACTTGAAGACAAAGCCCTTTTTGACACTTTTTATTTACATGAAAACATATTTTTTTTTGCCGGAAAATTATGTTGAACCCCCAAACATTATATATATTTTTAAAGCAAAGGCCCTACAGAATAAAATGGTGGGTGTTGCATTTTTTTTTTCTACACAGTATTTGCGTAGCGATTTTTCAAACGCATTTTTTGGGGAAAAAATACAGTTTTTTTTAATTTTAATGCACTAAAACACACTATATTGCCCAAATGTTTGATGAAATAAAAAAGATGATCTTAGGCCGAGTACATAGATACCAAACACGACATGCTTTAAAATTTCTCACAAACGCGCATTGGCGACAAACTACATACATTTTTAAAAGCCTTTAAAAGCCTTTACAGGTTACCCCGTTAGATTTACAGAGGAGGTCTACTGCTAAAATTACTGCCCTCGATCTGACCTTCGCGGTGATACCTCACATGCATGGTGCAATTGCTGTTTACATATGACGCCAGACCGACGCTTGTGTTCGCCATTGGGCAAGAGCAGGGCAGGACAGGGGTGCTTTTTTTTTTTTTTTTTTTTAATATTAATTTTGCTTTTTTATTTGATTTTTAAATTGTTCCTTCCATGTTTTTATTTTTTTTTATAATTTTTATTGTTATCTCAGGGAATGTAAATATCCCCTATGATAGCAATAGGTAGTGACAGGTACTCTTTTTTTGAAAAAACTGGGGTCTGGACCCTAGATCTTTCCTCTGCCCTCAAAGCATCTGACCACACCAAGATCGGTGTGATAAAATGCTTTCCCAATTTCCCAATGGCGCTTTTTATATCCGGGGGGGACATTCCCTCCCACTGCTTGTAAAAGCAGTCCAGAGGCTAATTAGCCACTAGGATTGCTTTTACATGAAAGCCGGCCGCTGGCTGAAAAGAATGATACCAAGATGATACCTAAACCCGCAGGCATCAATCTGGTATAACCATTCAAAGTCCAGCAACATACCAGTACGTTGCTGGTCCTTGTTGGACATGTATTGTAATCTTTTTTTTTCATGCAGCCAGGTGGCTGAACGAAAAAAGAGATTGATCGGTGGGTATGCCCACCATTAGAATACCGCCCTTCATCCACCCACTTCTAATGATGGGCATACATGCACCATTTATATATGCCGAAGCATGGGGGCATCCTCCCGCAAAAAAGTTATGCCGCACACACATGGTCGGACTTTTCCACGGGCAAGCCTCCGTCGGAATTTCGACCGTATGTACGCGGCATTAGGAGCAAAATCACTCCTCCGCCCCTGCTGCCCCAATGCTTCGGCATATTTGCTTTTTTTTTTTAACTGTGGTGGTGAAATCACCTCCTACAGCACTGGAGTCACAGGGATCAGGCCTGTCTCTGCGAACGCTGCAGTTATGTGTGTTGTGTTTTGTAAGTGACAGTGATCGATCGATACTGCACTTGGGTGGCCTGGGCTGGACAGAGGGGCAAAACGCAGGTGCTAGCAGGTATCTGGGCTGATCCCGCTAACACTGCGTTTTTGGGAACCCTAAACTGCTGGGGACGCTAGTATAGATCTGATCAGATCAGATATTGATCTGTTCAGATACTATACCACTAAGGGAGGTGTATGCTTCACGCGTGGGTGTTAGCGTTACTGGCACTAACCTGACGCTGCCTGGGGTGTGACGCAGACCCTCTCTGACGCTAAAACCTAATTGATATCACCCGCCGGACGATCAGGGGGTTAAACCTTTATTGGGTTATATACGGCGGGTGCCCTGACACTATAAAAAGCAAACTAACTAACCAGCGTCACCCGTAACACTTATATGATGATCACTGGTGAAAGGGTTACCTGGGGGGCAATTAGGTGGTTAAAACCTTTATTAGATAATATATGGGGGTACCTGACGCTATAAAAACCTGCGGCGAACCTAAAAAAAATTACTGGCTACCGATCTGCATCACCGACGCTAAGACAGCGATCAGAAAAATGATCGCTTAGCGACAGTGGTGATAGGGGGTGAAAGGGTTACCTGGGGGGTGATCAAGGGGTTAAACCTTTATTAGATAGTTTATGGGGGTACCTGACGCTATAAAAACATGCGGCGAACCTAAAAAAAATTACTGGCTACCGATCTGCATCACCGACGCTAAGACAGCGATCAGAAAAATGATCGCTTAGCGACAGTGGTGATAGGGGGTGAAAGGGTTACCTGGGGGGTGATCAAGGGGTTAAACCTTTATTAGATAGTTTATGGGGGTACCTGATGCTATAAAAACCTGCGGCGAACCTAAAAAAAATTACTGGCTACCGATCTGCATCACCGACGCTAAGACAGCGATCAGAAAAATGATCGCTTAGCGACAGTGGTGATAGGGGGTGAAAGGGTTACCTGGGGGGGCGATCAAGGGGGTTAAACCTTTATTAGATAATTTTATGGGGGTACCCGACGCTATAAAAACCTGCGGCGAACCTTAAAAAATTACTGGGTACCGATCTGCATCACCGACGCTAAGACAGCGATCACAAAAATGATTGCTTAGCGACGGCGGTGCTAGGGGGTGAAAGGGTTATCTGGGGGGTGATCAAGGGGTTAAACCTTTATTAGGGGGGGTTAGGGGGCTACACTGGACCTAAAACTAAATGTAGTGACACTTTTACAGTCACAAATGTCACTGATTGCAGTGATCAGTAAATAAATGGTCACTGCAATCAGTGACACTGTGACTGGGGGCTGGGGGGTGATCTGGGGGGGCCTGGGGGGGCGATTTATGTGCCTATGTGTGCTGGTGTTAGTGTAGTGTTTGTGCACTAACCTTGATGTCTTCTCTTGTACGGCGCTCGGTATATGTGAGCGCCGCACAGGAGATGACATCACTTCCTCCCGCTTCCTCTGTCTGTGTAAACATTCCACAGACAGAGGGGGCATTTCCATTCGCCGGGAGCGATCGCGGGGGGTGGCCGGAATCGAACGGCCGTCCCTCATGTCGGATCGCTCCCCAACGAATTCCGACAGCTCACTGTACAGAAGGGGGTCCGATTGGACCCCCCAATAGGGATGAGCTTCGAGTTCGAGTCGAACTCATGTTCGACTCGAACATTGCCTGTTCGCCCGTTCGCCGAACAGCGAACAAATTGGGGTGTTCGCAGCAAATTCGAAAAATCTATGGGAGAAATCTAAAGTGCTAATTATAAAGGCTTATATGCAAGTTATTGTCCTAAAAAGTGTTTGGGGACCCGGGTCCTGCCCCAGGGGACATGTATCAATGCAAAAAGAAGTTTTAAAAACGGCCGTTTTTCCGGGAGCAGTGATTTTAATAATGCTTAAAATGAAAAAATAAAAGTGAAATATTCCTTTAAATTTCGTACCTGGGGGGTGTGTATGATATGCATGTGAAGTGGCGCATGTTTCCCGTGCTTAGAACTGTCCCTGCAAAAAATGTCATTTTTGAAAGAAAAAAAATGCATTTAAAACTGACTCGCGGCTATTAATGAATTGTCGGCTCCCGGCAATACATACAAAAGTCATTGATAAAAAAAAAAAAAAAAGCGTGGGGGTTCCCCAGAATTCAATTACCAGGCCCTTCAGGTCTGGAATGGATATTAAGGGGAACCCCGCCGCAAATTTAAAAAAAAATTGACGTGGGGTTCCCCCAAATATCCATTCCAGGCCATTCAGATCTGGCATGGATTTTAAGGGGAACTCCACCCCAAATTTAAAAAAAAATGGCGTGGAGTCCCCCTAAAAATCCATACCAGACCCCTTATCTGAGCACGCAACCTGGCCGGCCGCAGGGGAAAAGGGGGGGACGAGAGAGCGCCCCCCCTCCCTCCTGAACCGTATCAGGCCACATGCCCTCAACATGGTGAGGATGTCCCCATGTTGATGGGGACAAGGGCCTCATCCCCACAACCCTTGCCTGGTGGTTGTGGGGGTCTGCGGGCGGGGGGCTTATCGGAATCTGGAAGACCCCTTTAACAAAGGGGACCCCCAGATCCCGGCCCCCCCCTATCTGAATTGGTAAGGGGTACATTGTACCCCTACCATTTCACGAAGAAAGCGTAAAAAAATGTTTAAAAAAACACACAAACACCTTGAAAAAGTCCTTTATATAAAAAAAAAAAACAAAAACATTCCAGCGGTGAAATCCAGTGTCCCGCGGCGATCCCGATGTCCAGCGCTGTCCTTCATTGGTTGTGCCTGAGCGGACCTGATGGGGAACTCCCTCTCAGTATTTTAAATGTATAGACCCGCCCCTTCTAAAGTTCCCCATCAGGTCCGCTCAGCGGACCAGATGCGGAACATGAGAAGGGGCGGGTCTATACATGTATTACCAAAGTGAGAGCAGTTCCCCATCAGGTCCGCCCCCTCGGTATGTCGGACCCGCCTACGTCATTGGCTTGAGCGGGGAACTTCCTTCACTGTGTAATTTAAATTTACATAGTGAAGGAAGTTCCCCGCTCAAGCCAATGACGTAGGCGGGTCCGACATACAGAGGGGGCGGACCTGATGGGGAACTGCTCTCACTTTGGTAATACATGTATAGACCCGCCCCTTCTCATGTTCCGCATCTGGTCCGCTGAGCGGACCTGATGGGGAACTTTAGAAGGGGCGGGTCTATACATTTAAAACACTGAGAGGGAGTTCCCCATCAGGTCCGCTCAGGCACAACCAATGAAGGACAGCGCTGGACATCGGGATCGCCGCGGGACACTGGATTTCACCGCTGGAATGTTTTTTGTTTTTTTGTTTTTTTGTTTTTTTTAAATAAAGGACTTTTTCAAGGTGTTTGTGTGTTTTTTTAAACATTTTTTTTTACGCTTTCTTCGTGAAATGGTAGGGGTACAATGTACCCCTTACCAATTCACATAGGGGGGGCCGGGATCTGGGGGTCCCCTTTGTTAAAGGGGTCTTCCAGATTCCGATAAGCCCCCCGCCCGCAGACCCCCACAACCACCGGGCAAGGGTTGTGGGGATGAGGCCCTTGTCCCCATCAACATGGGGACATCCTCCCCATGTTGAGGGCATGTGGCCTGGTACGGTTCAGGAGGGAGGGGGGCCGCTCTCTCGTCCCCCCCTTTTCCCCTGCGGCCGGCCAGGTTGCGTGCTCGGATAAGGGGTCTGGTATGGATTTTTAGGGGGACTCCACGTCATTTTTTTTTAAATTTGGGGTGGAGTTCCCCTTAAAATCCATGCCAGATCTGAAGGGCCTGGAATGGATATTTGGGGGAACCCCACGTCAATTTTTTTTAAAATTTGCGGCGGGGTTCCCCTTAATATCCATTCCAGACCTGAAGGGCCTGGTAATTGAATTCTGGGGAACCCCCACGCTTTTTTTTTTTTTTTTTTTATCAATGACTTTTGAATGTATTGCCGGGAGCCGACAATTCATTAACAGCCGCGAGTGAGTTTTAAATGACTTTTTTTCTTTCAAAAATGACATTTTTTTGCAGGGACAGTTCTAAGCACGGGAAACATGCGCCACTTCACATGCATATCATACACACCCCCCAGGTACGAAATTTAAAGGAATATTTCTCTTTTAGTTTTTCATTTTAAGCATTATTAAAATCACTGCTCCCGAAAAAACGGCCGTTTTTAAAACTTTTTTTTGCATTGATACATGTCCCCTGGGGCAGGACCCGGGTCCCCAAACACTTTTTAGGACAATAACTTGCATATTAGCCTTTATAATTAACACTTTAGATTTCGAACGTTTGAGTCCATTGTATTTAATAGGGTTCTAAAGTTCACACGAACATTTTGTCTGTTCACAGGTTCTGGTGCGAACCGAACAGGGGGGTGTTCGGCTCATCCCTGCGGCCCCCTACTGTACAAAGGCAATCACGTACACTCTACGTGATTGTGCCTGTCGGTGCCATTGTGCCGACGTATATATACAGTGAGCGGTTGTTAAGTGGTTAAATACAGGAAAGACCAAGGAAGTGATACTAGATTTTAGGAAGGGAAAAAAATGATTTGGCACCACTTTATGTTAAAGAAAAATTGGTAGAGCGAGTCCCTATTTTTTAATTCTCTGGCGTCCATATCACCCAGAACTTATCTTGGTCAGCGAACATAAGAGCTGTTACTAAAAAGCTTTAGCAACGCTTGAATTTTTTTGCAACTCTTAGCAAACAGGGCCTAGGTAAAAACATCCTACAGTCCTTTTACCAGTCCTCGATTAAGTGTGTGTTACCTTACTGCATTTTGGCCTGGTATTTGAAGTGTACCATAGCAGAAAGTGCTGCTCTTTAGAGAATTGTATATATTGCGCAGAGAGTAGTCGGCTGTAAGTTTGTTTCTGTAGATGAAATGTATCAGTCCCGCTGTACCAGGAAAGCTGTAAGACTAGTGAGTGATTTTTCCCATCCTGGACATCATCTTTTTGAACTACAGCCATCTGGTAGACGTTTCAGAAATATCAGGGTGAGAACAAATGGTTTTAGGGAAACCTTTTACCCCAAGAGCAATCAAGTCTGTAAATGATTTTTTTAGGGACAGGGAGATAGGTAGTCAGAAATTGTGACTAGGCACCTACTGTGACACTTTTCCTACTGTTTATTTTAGGAAGGAGGGGGGTACAGGACTAATTTTGTGTGCAGTGTTACTGTTGTGTGTTGATTACTATATTCTTTTTAAACGTGAGTAGTTTCATGAAGTAATTTCATTGTGACTTGTTGCAATGACAATAAAGTACTGTATATACTCGAGTATAAGCCGAGTTTTTCAGCACATTTTTTTTTTGTGCTGAAAATGCCTCGATCGGCTTATACTCGAGTCACCTTTTTGTGCCTGATCTCCCGGACTTTGGGGACTCAGTACCGGCCACATGTAGCCTCACTCTTCCTCTACAAGTGTGCAAAGTTTGTTGTCCGGGGGACCTACGGCCGAGGAGCAACGATTATTCAAAGCCGGGCACCCCTTCCATAGACTCCCATGTTAAACGGTCATTTCTCCAGTGACTTTGGGGACCCGGTGCCGGTCGTAGGTCCCCTGGACCCGAAACTTGGCACACATGTGGCCCCATGTCTGGGGGATCTACGGCCGCGGAGCACCGATTTTTCAAAGCCGAGCACCCCTTCCATAGACTCCCATGTTAAACGTCAGTCTAGTCATGGGCACAGTGAGGCATGGGCACAGTGAGGCATGGACACAGTGAGGCATGGACACAGTGAGGCATGGACACAGTGAGGCATGGGCACAGTGAGGCATGGGCACAGTGAGGCATGCACATGGACACAGTGAGGCAAAGTGAGGCACATCGAGGCATGCAGATGGACACCCTGGGCTTATACTCGAGTCAATACGTTTTCCTATTTTTTTGTGGTAAAATTAGGTGCCTCGGCTTATATTCGGGTCGGCTTATACTCAAGTATATACAGGATCTTATTGAAACGATTACCATTAGGAAATGCAGTATAGACTCCCATGTTAAACGGTCATTTCTCCAGTGACTTTGGGGACCCGGTGCCGGTCGTAGGTCCCCTGGACCCGAAACTTGGCACACATGTAGCCCCATGTCTGGGGGATCAACGGCCGCGGAGCACCGATTTTTCAAAGCCGAGCACCCCTTCCATAGACTCCCATGTTAAACGTCAGTCTAGTCATGGGCACAGTGAGGCATGGACACAGTGAGGCATGGACACAGTGAGGCATGGGCACAGTGAGGCATGGGCACAGTGAGGCATGGGCACAGTGAGGCATGGGCACAGTGAGGCATGCACATGGACACAGTGAGGCAAAGTGAGGCACATCGAGGCATGCAGATGGACACCCTGGGCTTATACTCGAGTCAATACGTTTTCCTATTTTTTTGTGGTAAAATTAGGTGCCTCGGCTTATATTCGGGTCGGCTTATACTCAAGTATATACAGGATCTTATTGAAACGATTACCATTAGGAAATGCAGTATAGACTCCCATGTTAAACGGTCATTTCTCCAGTGACTTTGGGGACCCGGTGCCGGTCGTAGGTCCCCTGGACCCGAAACTTGGCACACATGTAGCCCCATGTCTGGGGGATCAACGGCCGCGGAGCACCGATTTTTCAAAGCCGAGCACCCCTTCCATAGACTCCCATGTTAAACGTCAGTCTAGTCATGGGCACAGTGAGGCATGGGCACAGTGAGGCATGGGCACAGTGAGGCATGGACACAGTGAGGCATGGACACAGTGAGGCATGGGCACAGTGAGGCATGGGCACAGTGAGGCATGGGCACATTGAGGCATGGACACAGTGAGGCATGCACATGGACGCAGTGAGGCAAAGTGAGGCACATCGAGGCATGCAGATGGACACCCTGGGCTTATACTCGAGTCAATACGTTTTCCTATTTTTTTGTGGTAAAATTAGGTGCCTCGGCTTATATTCGGGTCGGCTTATACTCAAGTATATACAGGATCTTATTGAAACGATTACCATTAGGAAATGCAGTATAGACTCCCATGTTAAACGGTCATTTCTCCAGTGACTTTGGGGACCCGGTGCCGGTCGTAGGTCCCCTGGACCCGAAACTTGGCACACATGTAGCCCCATGTCTGGGGGATCAACGGCCGCGGAGCACCGATTTTTCAAAGCCGAGCACCCCTTCCATAGACTCCCATGTTAAACGTCAGTCTAGTCATGGGCACAGTGAGGCATGGACACAGTGAGGCATGGACACAGTGAGGCATGGGCACAGTGAGGCATGGGCACAGTGAGGCATGGGCACAGTGAGGCATGGGCACAGTGAGGCATGCACATGGACACAGTGAGGCAAAGTGAGGCACATCGAGGCATGCAGATGGACACCCTGGGCTTATACTCGAGTCAATACGTTTTCCTATTTTTTTGTGGTAAAATTAGGTGCCTCGGCTTATATTCGGGTCGGCTTATACTCAAGTATATACAGGATCTTATTGAAACGATTACCATTAGGAAATGCAGTATAGACTCCCATGTTAAACGGTCATTTCTCCAGTGACTTTGGGGACCCGGTGCCGGTCGTAGGTCCCCTGGACCCGAAACTTGGCACACATGTAGCCCCATGTCTGGGGGATCAACGGCCGCGGAGCACCGATTTTTCAAAGCCGAGCACCCCTTCCATAGACTCCCATGTTAAACGTCAGTCTAGTCATGGGCACAGTGAGGCATGGGCACAGTGAGGCATGGGCACAGTGAGGCATGGACACAGTGAGGCATGGACACAGTGAGGCATGGGCACAGTGAGGCATGGGCACAGTGAGGCATGGGCACATTGAGGCATGGACACAGTGAGGCATGCACATGGACGCAGTGAGGCAAAGTGAGGCACATCGAGGCATGCAGATGGACACCCTGGGCTTATACTCGAGTCAATACGTTTTCATATTTTTTTGTGGTAAAATTAGGTGCCTCGGCTTATATTCGGGTCGGCTTATACTCAAGTATATACAGGATCTTATTGAAACGATTACCATTAGGAAATGCAGTATAGACTCCCATGTTAAACGGTCATTTCTCCAGTGACTTTGGGGACCCGGTGCCGGTCGTAGGTCCCCTGGACCCGAAACTTGGCACACATGTAGCCCCATGTCTGGGGGATCAACGGCCGCGGAGCACCGATTTTTCAAAGCCGAGCACCCCTTCCATAGACTCCCATGTTAAACGTCAGTCTAGTCATGGGCACAGTGAGGCATGGGCACAGTGAGGCATGGGCACAGTGAGGCATGGGCACAGTGAGGCATGCACATGGACACAGTGGGGCAAAGTGAGGCACATCAAGGCATGCAGATGGACACCCTGGGCTTATACTCGAGTCAATACGTTTTCCTATTTTTTTGTGGTAAAATTAGGTGCCTCGGCTTATATTCGGGTCGGCTTATACTCAAGTATATACAGGATCTTATTGAAACGATTACCATTAGGAAATGCAGTATGACCCCAACAGCATGATATTCTTTGTATTAAGAAATTCATTTCTGTTGGAACCTTCTAAATAGGCATATTCCAAAATTCCTACTATCTTCTCTAGCTTTGAAGAACAGCATTAATAAGGTGTAGTGACTGCAATTAGAAAATCTCTGAGGACACTTCCTAATAGCTGATCCTATTAGATATATTATATTTTTTATAATGGTGGATAAAATCAATAGCTTGTTTCAAACTTTAGTAAATATACCCTAACCATAAGGCAGACACTTTAACTTCATAAGCTTATTACATTTATAAGGGGAGTGCAGGAGGGACATCTAGTGGTCTGTGGAAATTATAACAACGTTATAGACATGCTGGATAAACACCATTGCCATCACACATAGGAATTTTTTCTGGAGAGAAATGAGACTGCTAATGTGACGCTACCAAGCCAAAAAATTCATTATCACACCTGTCAATTTCCATCCAATTTCACTTTTTGATAGAGACATCAAAGTGTATATTAACCACTTGACCTCCAGGCCTTTTTCTGACACTTTTGTTTACATGTAAAAGTATGCATATTTTGCTATAAAATTAGTTAGAACCCCCAAACATTATATATATCTTTCAAAGAAAATAAAATGGTGAATTTTACCTTTTTTTTATGTCACATGGTATTTGCACAGCGGTTTTTCAAACAAAACTTTTTGGGTAAAAATACACTTTTTAAAATTTGAATGCAAAAAAACACAATACTTAACCAATTGTTTTGTAAAATATAAAATATGATGTTACCCTGAGTAAATAGGTACCAAACATGTTTAAACTTTTCTGTGCATTGGCGACAAACGACTTAAATTTTACTATCGATAGGCGATGCTTTAAAAGCCTTTACAGTTACCACTTTAGATTTACAGTGGAGGTCTACGAGGTGCTAAAATTACCGCCCATGATCTGATGTTCGTGGTGATACCTCATATGTGTGGGACGATCGCTGTTTGCATGCGCCCAGGACCGAATCACACTTTTGCCTTTGCTTGCAAGCATGGGGGGATGGGAACACTTTCTTTAAAAAAAAAAAAAGATTAATTAATTACATTTTTTTTTTACTTTACACAGTTGCTTTCATTTTTTTTTTTTTTGGTATTTTTATTGCTGACACAAGGAATGTAAACATCCTTGTGATAGCAACAGGCATGTGGCAGATACTGTTTATTCCCTTAAAAGCATTCAAAACACCAAGATCTGTGTTTTTGAATGCTTTTGATTTTTTTTTAAATGATGCCGTTGACATCCAGGTAAACCAGAAGTGATGTCAGGTCATCTCTTTCCAGGTTACTATAACAACTTCTTCAGAGCTTTGAAGAAGGAGCACGGCCGTCACGTCATTCACGGCCCGAACGCTTGAGAAACGCGTCGCATTTCCAGTGACGTCATCCCCCTTCGCCTGGATTCCAGCTTGCTTCTCAAGCCTCGTTTTGACGCCCATCCACCGCAGCCGGCCGAGCACCACCCAGCGGTTCCCGAGACGAGTACAGAGAGAGCACACCTACAGGCTTCCAAGGGACTGACAACACCGAAGACCCCCGTTGTATGGGATCATACCATGCCTGTTTATCACTGCAAAAATGTGAGTTGTTATCACTCAAACTTGTGATTCATTAAAATCTGTTATACAGTCTGCACCCAGAGGCGCCTCCTTTTCTTGTATTTTTCATTGTCATTGGGAACATGGTTTCTGTTCCCCCCCAGATTTCTGCCGTGAGCACGTACTTTATCCCCTCTCCCCCCCTCCCCCATCACTGTCACCTGTAGTGTTACTGTACATAATTGTGCCTGTATTGCCATTGTGCATTTTTTATGGACTTCCTTACAACCATACAGGGTGGACTTGAAGTACCTTTGTGTATTTATAATTTATGCTTACTCAGCACCTTGTTCTTTATAATTATATTGGATGTACTGTTTCAGCATTTGCGCCATTTACTTTTTATAAGTGACAGCTAATCACCCATTGAGATAAGTGAAAGGGACTGAGAGGGAGGAAATGGGGGGTTTAGGGTGTTAGTTCACCTTATTTTCTGTGAAAAGGTGAATTTACAGTTTAAAACCTAAGTTTAGTAAAAAAAAAAAAAAGTTCAGCAGAAGTGCCATTATTTACTATCAATACAAAGTGTGTCTTGTGTTGCTGGCTCTGGGTTTAGTTGAAATATTCTTCCTCTGATGCCCCCTCCCTCACCACTGTAATCTTCCAGTGCGGTTAATAGAGCCTCCCCTCAGTGGCATCGCTATGGGGGTGCAGGGGGGGGCGAACCGCACCCGGGTAACACCCTCCAGAGGGGTGACACCAACAAGGAAGCAGATGTAGTGGGTGTGGTCAAGCCCCCCTCCCCATAAGTTAAGCGGTGACAGCGGGCAGCTGCTCAGCTGAAGAGCACTCACAGTAGCGGCAATGTGACAAGGAGAAGCGAGCTGCGGGAAGGGCTGTCAGAATATTTCCCCGCTCACCCCCCTTTCTCCTTCAGCAACACGGGAGTAGAGAGAGCTTCCTGCTTGCTCTTCTTCCTTCCCAATGGGCCACAGTGGAGGGCCAACCAGAAGAAAGAAGGGGAGCATCATGGGACATGTAGTCCCGGAAGATGTTCTTCACAGGGAGCAGGCAACAGCCCCAGCATGCACTCTGCTGGGGGAAGAGAGAGGAGTAAGCTGAAGAAGTATGTGCTACACTGAAGCAGCTACAGGAGAAAGGAAAAAGAAACTGAGGACTATACTGGGGGAAGCCAAGAAAGAGAACCACGCTGCCCAGCACCACCAGAAAGAGAACCACGCTGCCCAGCATCACCAGAAAGAGAACCCACGCTGCCGAGCACCACCAGAAAGAGAATCACACTGCCCAGCGCCACCAGAGAGAGCACCACACTGCCCAGCACCGCCAGATAGAGAACTACACTGCCCAGCGCCACCAGAAAGAGAACCACACTTCCCAGCGCTACCAAAAAGAGCGACACACTGCCCAGCACCACCAGAAAGAGAACCACAATGCCCAGTTCCACCAGAGAGAGTGCCACACTTCCCAGCACCACCAGAGAGAGAGCCACACTGCCCAGCACCACCTGAAAGAGAACCATACTGCCCAGCACCACCAGAAAGAGAACCACACTGCCCAGCGCCACCAAAAAGAGCGACACACTGCCCAGCACCACCAGAAAGAGAACCACAATGCCCAGTTCCACCAGAGAGAGTGCCACACTTCCCAGCACCACCAGAGAGAGAGCCACACTGCCCAGCATCACCAGAAAGAGAACCCACGCTGCCGAGCACCACCAGAAAGAGAATCACACTGCCCAGCGCCACCAGAGAGAGCACCACACTGCCCAGCACCGCCAGATAGAGAACTACACTGCCCAGCACCACCAGAAAGAGAACCACACTTCCCAGCGCTACCAAAAAGAGCGACACACTGCCCAGCACCACCAGAAAGAGAACCACAATGCCCAGTTCCACCAGAGAGAGTGCCACACTTCCCAGCACCACCAGAGAGAGAGCCACACTGCCCAGCACCACCTGAAAGAGAACCATACTGCCCAGCACCACCAGAAAGAGAACCACACTGCCCAGCGCCACCAAAAAGAGCGACACACTGCCCAGCACCACCAGAAAGAGAACCACAATGCCCAGTTCCACCAGAGAGAGTGCCACACTTCCCAGCACCACCAGAGAGAGAGCCACACTGCCCAGCATCACCAGAAAGAGAACCCACGCTGTCGAGCACCACCAGAAAGAGAATCACACTGCCCAGCGCCACCAGAGAGAGCACCACACTGCCCAGCACCGCCAGATAGAGAACTACACTTCCCAGCACCACCAGAAAGAGAACCACACTTCCCAGCGCTACCAAAAAGAGCGACACACTGCCCAGCACCACCAGAAAGAGAACCACAATGCCCAGTTCCACCAGAGAGAGTGCCACACTTCCCAGCACCACCAGAGAGAGAGCCACACTGCCCAGCACCACCTGAAAGAGAACCATACTGCCCAGCACCACCAGAAAGAGAACCACACTGCCCAGCGCCACCAAAAAGAGCGACACACTGCCCAGCACCACCAGAAAGAGAACCACAATGCTCAGTTCCACCAGAGAGAGTGCCACACTTCCCAGCACCATCAGAGAGAGAGCCACACTGCCCAGCACCACCTGAAAGAGAACCATACTGCCCAGCACCACCAGAAAGAGAACGACACTGCCCAGCACCACCAAAAAGAGCGACACACTGCCCAGCACCACCAGAAAGAGAACCACAATGCCCAGTTCCACCAGAGAGAGTGCCACACTTCCCAGCACCACCAGAGAGAGAGCCACACTGCCCAGCACCACCTGAAAGAGAACCATACTGCCCAGCACCACCAGAAAGAGAACCACACTGCCCAGTGCCACCAAAAAGAGTGACACACTGCCCAGCACCACCAGAAAGAGAACCACAATGCCCAGTTCCACCAGAGAGAGTGCCACACTTCCCAGCACCACCAGAGAGAGAGACACACTGCCCAGCACCACCTGAAAGAGAACCATACTGCCCAGCACTACCAGAAAGAGAACCACACTGCCCAGCGCCACCAGAAAAAGAACAATGCTGCCCAGCACCACCAGAGAGAGAACCACACTGATGCACTTTTTATTGGTCATTTGACCTCCCAGTGTTTAACCATTTGACTCTTGGTGCACAATTCCAAGATTAGCGCAACTATTTATTTTTTCCATTTTTGTACACTGATGTTTGTTTTCAGGTTAGTTGCTGCTTCCCTCACATAGACAATTCAGTCATATGATTTGTCCTAGTTACCCTAGCGCAGTTTCTTTCCCCCCTTTTTCTAGAGAACCACACTGCCCAGTGCCACCAGAGAGTGCCACACTGCCCAGTGCCACCATAAAGAGCGCCACACTGCCCAGCACCACCAGAGAGAGAGCCACACTGCCCAGCGCCACCAGAAAGAGAACCACGCTGCCCAGCACCACCAGAGAGAGCGCCACTTCCCAGTGACACCAGAGAGAGCACCACACTGCCCAGCGCCACCAGAGAGAAAAAAACGGAGCCACTGCCAGGGTACAGATGTGCTACACTACTGACTAGAGTCACCCTGGGCAACCCAGAGTGAGCAATCGTCCAGCCAGAGGGATCACTGCTGCTGTTTCGATGGGTCTGGTAAGTGGGCCTGTCAAACATTATCCATTATTGCTCATAGGGCCATTAGGAACTGCCTAACCTGCTATCCTATAGCCCTAGTACTGCCTGTAGGCCTTATTGACCGATCCAACGCGCACCAACAATCTCCAACACTGAGCTGCCAGCCTGAAAATAGGGGGTTGGGGGTGACCCCATGTTTTACTGCACCAGGTGACACCAACCCTAGTGATGCCACTGTCTCCCCTTCTGCCGCTCTCCTCCATTCATGCTCTGCTATATCTTTTATGAATGAAAACTGATATATGAGTGAAAGGTCTGCCCCCTCTACAGTATTTATAGAGTGTTTTTCATTCATAAAAGCTACAGTACATGTAGCACTGCCCCGTAGGGATTGCTGTGTGTAGACTTCCCTGGGCCTTCCCCTTATTATCTTGCAGCCAGTTACTAGAGGTTTTCACACAACTGCCCGTACTCTCATCTGCTTTTTATCCGATAATCAATCCAGGGTTTTTTTGTTTGGCATTTATTGTTGGAACTTGGATAGGAGAAGGGAACAGATGAGGACAACTCTCACTTGGCCTCACAAGGTTAACTGTGGTCAAATTCTTTGCTAGGCCATACCACACTTGTATGGAAGAAATAAGTCCTTTGCTTGCACTGGCAGGAGACTTGACTAAATTGTTTTATCTTCAGGACACTCACTAGCATCCCCTTTGGCTGACCCCTGTCCACTGACTCTTTTAGCTGAAGGGATGGCCCTCACAGAACAGACCCCATGACACAGATCTGTACTCACTGTAGGCAGAAAAAGATCCTTCCTGATGTGTCTCCCTTCCAGTCAGCTCAGCAGGACATCTGGGGTGCAGCTTTACTCAATTTCAGTCCCTCAGGTCAACCACCTGAGACCACATGGCAGCCTGTACAGACAAGTGGGACCCCGCTCTCCAGCCAAAGACCCTGAGCACATGTGCCCTTGGGATATATACAGTCATCCAGCATGCACTGAGGCACTTTCCTCTGCCACGGGCCAGGGCTGTAACTATGCCTGTGCTCTAATTTGTCAGGTTTCCTCCCACTGTCCAATATGCCCTGTCCTATTGGACCAGTGTGAAACATTCAAACAACCTGAGCAGCAACTGAGCACAATGAGCAGACCCTATCAATGGATTCCTGCTCCCTGTTAGGCAGAGAGCATCTAAATTTACCTGACAGCCTTCCTGGTAAGCAGAAAGACCCAAAAACTATACTCCCTTATAGCACCTACCTAGAAGGGTGCTACATACAGTGTGAATGAAGGAAGGGGGTGGAAAGGACAGGCATAGTCGGCATTCTTGATGAGTGCATATGACAGGTCCCTCAGATCTATTTACCCCCACCTCACCTAAAGATTATAGTGGTATAAAAACAGATATTGGCACAAACTGTAGATCCTATGCATGAGCCTTTAAAAAAATACATATAGCTTGTGTACAGGAACATTATTATTATATGCATACTGCTTACCTTGTATATCTTGTCATCTAATAATAATCTAAACCTTATCATGTTTTCCATTTAGGTATACATATACATCATCCAGGGAACCCCTAAAGCGGAGTTCCACCCTGTTTTTTCATGTGGAAAAATGTGTGTTTGCTTCTGTGTTTGGTTTGCTGTTAACAAGTAATGACACTGAAAGCGTAACTAGGTATTTTTAGATGTATAAATGTGGCTTTACCTTTACAATCTGATTGTACAATCTCTTTACAATGTCCGTTAGATCTGCCAAAACGATATAATAGGACACACCATCTATCCAATCACTCTGTATCCAATCCGGCAGCCTCTTGCACAACATCAGGGGTGTCCCATGGGCTGCATGTGGCCCCAGGAAATTTAGCATGCACCCTGTGTCCGTCCGAAGGGTTGCTGGGGAAGTCAGGCAAATTCACACATGGAAGAATGCCAGGGGTGCTGTGAAAACTTAGTTGATGGGTGTGCTAATGAGGACAGCTGGTAAACTCTTTCCAGGGTCATACTGACTCATCTGTCCTGTGTGTCTGTCCTCTGTCTACCAGGAAGTTTCTGAAAAGCACATCTCAGTGGCATACACAAGGGGGGGTGCAGACTAAAGCCTTGTACACACGACCGAGTTTCTCGTCGTAAAAAACCCGTCGATTTTCTCGACGAGATTCTTGTCAAGCTTGACGAGCTTCTTGTCAAGCTTTTCTTGCATACACACTGTCAATTCCAAATCTCATTGTTCTGCGCGGTCACGTACAGCACGTACGACGGCAGTATAAAGGGGAAGTTCGATTCCAATGGCGCCACCCCTTGGGCTGCTTTTGCTGATCTTGTGTTATCGCGTGTTAGTAAAAAATTTGGTGAGAGACGATTCACGCTTTTCAGCCTCGTACTTTTCAGTTCATCATGACGAATGTGCTATCTCTATTACGTTTTACCAGAAGGAGCGCTCCCGTCGCATACTTGATTCTGAGCATGCGCGATTTTTTTAAGACTCGGAAAAGCATACACACGACCAGTTTTCTCGTTGCAAAACAGGCCGACAAGAAACCTGACGAGAAAAATGAGAATCCTGACGAGAAAATAGAGAGCAGGTTCTCTATTTTTCTCGTCGCGATTCCCGGCAGTTTTCTTGACGAGAAACCATACACACAAACGGTTTTCTCGGCAAGAAAGCTCTCTCTGCAGTTTTCTTGTCGTTTTTTGACGAGAAACTCGGTCGTGTGTATGAGGCTTAACTGGAGGTTCTGCAACTTTCTGACAATTCCGTTGCTCTCCTCTTCCCCACAGTACCGTGCAAAGAAAAATGCCAGGCAGCTGCTGCACCTCCAGCAAGACCAGGTGCTTCAGTGACAGTAGGTGTAGCAATATTTTATTGCCAAGAAGAAATTCCTGTATATCTTTGGTGAGTGAGTGAGTATGTAGGTGTAAGGCCCTACACCTACATACTCACACAGGTTCGACTCCTCAGGCGACTCGGTCGCCTGAGGAGTCGCGTCCTGGTCTGTGCAATGAAACCGTTCTAATAGGAGCGACCTGAATCGCTCCGACTTAGAAAAAGGTTCCTGTACTACTTTTGGGGGCGACGCAGGGCGACTTGCATTGACTTCTATACAGAAGTCATTATGCAAATCGCCTCGGCGGGCGTCTCAAGTCATCTTGAGATCGGGCCGCCGAGGTCGCCCCCGAAGTCGTACCGCCCCTGTGTGAACCGGGCCTAAGGAGGGGGGGTGTCTGTACTGGGGTACTGGGGAGAAGGTTGTGTACAGAGGGGTGTGTACTCAGAAGAGGGGTGGCTATAACGGGGAAAAAGGTGTCTGTATTGGAGGGATGTAGGATTGTTAGAGGGGGTCAGTCTGTGCTGGGGGTGTTTCTATACTGAGGGGTTTGTACTGGGTGGGGGGTCCGTCTGTGCTGGGGGGGTCTGTTATCAAGCCATCAAATGGTTGGTTTCATAGCTGATCACATGTGCAGCACTATGGCAGCTGCAGATCAAGGTTAAAAAGGCAGCTTCTGTGGCTGTAAAGGATAGAAGCCTTATTTATGAATTTGTCTGGAAAAAAAGCATTTAGACCTTTCTTTTTAGGGTAGAGAAGGGTTAGAACCGTATTAGGTTTTAATTGTAGCTTATGTCCCTAATTATCCCCATCTTATCACACTCTGCAAAGGCTCCGAACCTTCCAACGCCATTCTTAAGATTGTTTAATTGGGAAAGAGAGGATTGTTGGAACCAAATTTTTATTTATTTTTTATATTTTTAGGATTCAACATTTTATATGCCTACAATGTTGATATTTAATAAAAACCTTTTTTTTACATCCTAATAAAGCATATTTTTTGTGATTTAAAACACTAAACTGATTATAAAATTTTGGATAGAAATGTCCTTTAAGATAATGCTATAGATTTTAGTTTCTATGCATATGTTAAAGAGCTTTTGAAGTACATTTTGTTGTACCTAGACACTCTGATTGTATCTCCTATATACTGAAAATGTAATGGTCTATTTATAAGAAATTTGCCATGTGAATGTCTTAGCATTCATACAGCCAATGTGAATAATTCCGTAATGTGTCTAATATGTTTATTCTCTATGATTGTCAGCTCCATCTACTATCCATAATGCTGTATTTTTCCTAAAATACCTCAATCAGGAAAATACTGTATTGTGGCCAGTAGATAAAGCTGCTGATCATAGGAAAGAAACATATTAGATACATTACAAGGATGTATGTATGTATAAAATGCTGTGAAATTGCATAGCAGTTTTCGTGTAAATAGATGTAAGTGGCCTGAGCATAAAGTTTTAAATTTTTTATAGGGAGCAGGAGCTGCCCAGTGATTCTGGAATGATCCTGGCCTTTGTGCACTAAGATTGTGGACTGAAAAGCCAGCTGCAGAATCCCTTCCCTAATTCCAGCTGGAGATATAGAGAGTTTTGGCTGAGTGACAGTATCCCTAGTGCTGTTTCTTTAAAAATGTACGAATTTATTCTTACACACAACTACTTCACTTTCAACAATGACATCTATCTCCAATGTATGGGTACTGCTATGGGAAGCAAAATGGCACCCCAATATGCAAACTTATTTATGGCTGACCTGGAGGACAAATTCCTGAACAGCATAAAACAAAAGCCATACAGATATTATCGCTATATTGATGATATCTTCATGATATGGACTGAAGGTGAAGAAAATCTAAACCAATTCTTCTCATTGATCAACACTTTTCAACCATCTATCAAATTAAAAATGGACTATTCGAACACACATGTCAACTTCCTAGACACTACAGTATACATCAGGGATGACAAGCTTCACACTTCCATATACAGAAAACCGACTGACCGATGCAGCTATCTTCATAGTTCCAGTTTTCATCCCCAACACACTAAACGAGCCATCATACACAGCCAGGCCATCAGATACCACCGAATTTGTTCAGACCCAGAAGTCAGAGATAAACATCTCAGAACACTGGCAGGCTCTTTCCAGAAGAAAGGATTGTGACAGCAGGAAGGTAAAGTCACCTGGTTGCATCCAGGGGGGTAGATATATTTCGCCCAGATTCAGGCTTTACGCCGATTTATACAGCTAGGTGGAGAGTTGTATAAGCCCAGCTGAGACTAGTGGGCTCATTGATGACTCATACCTCTAGGGAGAGGGCTGGGCGTCGTGCAGACAGGGAGTTGATGAGTCCAGCTGAACCTTGTCAGCTCATTTAGGCCTCTATAAGAAAGCCCAGATTCATTAGATGTTAGCTCATGCCTGGAAGCAGACCTGTGTGGACTGTCTAGGGAGAGTGAACCCCTGTGCGGTGAGAGAAAGCCTGTGTGGCTATATTTTGCTTGGACATTTAAAACCAGGGACTAGGACAGCACTAGGCTGATCCCAGTTGTTAGTTAGGAAACCTGTATGTTTAGTCAGAGGTCAAGTTGACCAGGATTTATTTTGTTTGTTTCTTTTGCTTTGCTGTGTTTTTGTCACTGTAAATAGAAAATAAACGGCACCTTTTTGATTTTGAAAACCACAACCTCCGTCTGCTGGGCCTGTTTTTGTGTGGGGAGCCCATCCCGGGGGTCACACACACCCGCTGCCGAGCTAACCCCCTCACAGTTGGTGGAGAACCAGTGGCAGTTTTTTTTTAAGCCAGCATGGAGGAGATACTGAAACAGCTGGCTCTAGCAAATGCCAATCAACAGCAGACAAATGCAGGTTTGCAAAAGAGCCTTGCAGCTCAACAACAGAACTTCGCAGCCCAGCAGCAAGCTCATCAACAGAGCCTTGCAGCCCAGCAGCAAGCTCACCAACAGAGTCTGGAAGCTCAGCAACAAGCCCAGCAACGATCTGAGGCCCGCTTCATAGACCTATTACAGAAGCAAGAGCAGAGACTACAACAAATGGAAGCAGTAATGCAGCAACGTCCGCAGACCAGTGAGGAAAGCCGTCCCACTAATACCGCGTCCTTTGGGGTGAGTCGTTTATTGACAAAAATGACTGGAGAGGATGATCCAGAGGTATTTTTGACCACGTTTGAAAGGACTGCTGAAAGAGAAAAGTGGCCTGAGGAGCAGTGGGCTGGACTGGTGGCTCCTCTGTTAACGGGTGAATCGCAGAAAGCTTACTATGACCTAGAGCCTGACCAAGCAAAAGACTATGTGATGCTAAAAGCTGAAATATTGGCAAGGCTGGGTGTCACCCTGGCTGTCCGGGCTCAGCGTGTGCATAACTGGACTTTCCAGCTTGGAAAACCCCCCAGGTCTCAAATGTATGATCTCATTCACCTGAGCAGAAAGTGGCTACAGCCAGAGACTTTGTCCGCACCAAAGATTGTGGAACGTGTTGTAATGGATCGGTTTTTGAGAGCTCTTCCTACTGCCATCCAAAAGTGGGTAAGCCATGGAGACCCAGAGACGGCCGATGGTCTTGTGGATCGTGTGGAGAAATACTTGGCTACAGAGAACCTGACGGCCTCTTCCAGAGACACTCGGACTTTCCACCCTAAGACCAGACCATCCCCAGGGGCGGATAAGATGATTCCAAGGGGTAAGGGTGGAGAGAGTGAGAGGGTGGGAGCTCTACCCCAAGTTTGGCGAGAACAGCCTGGGAAATCAGCGGCTCAAGAGGCGGCAAGAAGGATCATTTGCTACCGCTGCCGGCAAGCGGGACATATTGCAGCAAATTGCCCGGTTTTGGAGGAACCCATGCAGTGTGACTTTCTGACGGGCAGACGTCAGTCGCTGTGTGCGACAGTCGCATGCACTGCCATTCGGGGAACTGAGAAACATTTATGCAAAATGTGTATTAATGGTAGAAATGTTGTGGTATTGCTGGATTCAGGTAGCCTTGTGACCCTGATAAAGGCTGAATTAGTTAAAACAGAGGTCTCTGGGAATAGCAAGGTAGCTGTTATTTGTGTGCATGGGGACACCCGAGAGTATCCAGTGACTACAGTGTGTTTCGAGACCCCCAAAGGTACCCTTTCTCATCCAGTGGGCTTAGTGTCTCAGTTACCGCATGACGCCATTGTGGGAAGGGATTTTCCGAAGTTCTGGGAACTGTGGGATGATCCTGAGCCCCCCACTGGTGCCCCTATGTACCAGGAATATGATAGCCAGAACTCCTCTGAGAGTGGTGAGGACTCTCCCGAATTTCCCTTGTCAGTATTGGCAGGGGAGACTCAAGAAACTGGAGAGGAGCCCACCTCCTCAGACGAAAACCTACCGTCTGTGGAGTTTTCTGATCTTGAGGTTCACAGGGAAAACTTTGCCACAGAACAGTTGAAAGACCCCGCCCTAATAAAGGCACGGGAAAACGTAGTGAAAATAGATGGCGAGTTAGTGAACCCAGATAATACCTGCACTTACCCATACTTCAGCGTAGAGAAGGACCTACTGTATCGGGTGGCAAAAAGGGCAGAAGAAACCGTTGAGCAGCTTGTGGTGCCCAAACCTTACAGGAAGTTGGTGTTGGAGTTGGCCCATGGGCACATTCTTGGAGGTCATCTGGGGACAGAGAAAACCCGAGAGAGGGTATTACAGAGATTCTATTGGCCTGGGGTGATGAAGGACATAGAAAATTATTGTTCCTCCTGCCCTGTGTGTCAGAGGTCGGCCCCGATGCCACACTTCCGTAGCCCGCTGGTCCCTCTACCCATCATTGAGGTCCCGTTTGAGAGAATCGCAATGGATTTGGTAGGTCCTATAATCAAGTCCGCTAGGGGGCACCAGTACATATTGGTTATAATGGACTATGCCACCCGTTATCCAGAAGCGATCCCTCTCAGAAATACCTCGGCCAAAACCATAGCCAAAGAGCTATCTCTTGTTTTTAGCCGGGTGGGTATTTGTAAAGAACTGCTTACGGACCAAGGTACACCCTTTATGTCCCGGGTTATGAAGGAGCTGTGTAAATTGTTCAAAGTGACGCAATTACGTACATCTGTGTATCACCCCCAAACCGATGGGCTGGTTGAAAGATTCAACAAAACCCTAAAACAAATGTTGAAGAAAGTGGTGGATAGGGATGGAAAGGATTGGGACTGTCTACTTCCTTATTTGATGTTTGCTATTAGGGAGGTGCCCCAATCCTCTACGGGATTCTCCCCCTTTGAGTTACTGTATGGGAGACACCCAAGAGGGCTGTTGGATATTGCCAAGGAAACTTGGGAAAGTGAGAGTTCTCCCCACAGGAGTGTGATTGAGCATGTCGCCCTGATGCAAGATCGAATTGCACAGGTAATGCCCATCGTGAAGGAACATTTGGCCCAAGCGCAGTTGGCACAGCAGAGAGTGTACAACCGTGGAGCCAAGACCCGTACCTTTTCCCCGGGGGATAGGATATTGGTACTTGTCCCTACGGTTGAAAGTAAATTCCTTGCCAAATGGCAAGGCCCCTACGAGATAATGGAAAAAGTGAGCGAAGTGAATTACAAGGTCAGACAACCAGGAAGGCGAAAGCCCGAACAGATCTATCACGTTAATCTGTTGAAAGCCTGGAGGGATAGAGAGTCCCTAGTCGCAGACACTTGGTCACCAGCTCAAACTGGTTGCGTGATTCCTGAGGTTGGAATCGCAGCCACCTTGTCACAACCCCAACGACAGGAGGTTAAGGAGTTTGTGCTTCGCAACAAGGAGGTATTCTCTGAGCTGCCGGGACAAACATCTGGGGTAGAGCATGACATTATTACCCCGCCCGGTGAAAGGGTGAAGTTAAAACCCTATCGGATCCCAGAGGCCCGACGGGAGGCAATACGGGAGGAAGTACAGAAAATGCTGAACTTAGGGGTGATAGAGGAGTCCCAAAGTGATTGGTCTAGTCCCATTGTGTTGGTGCCTAAACCGGATGGGAGCTGGCGATTTTGTAACGATTTTCGTCAGTTGAACAAAGTTACAAAATTTGACACCTACCCCATGCCACGTATAGATGAGTTGATCGACCGGCTGGGAACAGCCCGATACATGACGACTCTTGACCTCACAAAAGGGTATTGGCAAATCCCCCTGGCCAAGTCAGCCAAAGAGAAAACCGCATTTGTAACCCCAGACGGGGCGTTCCAATATAAAAGAATGCCGTTCGGGTTACAGAATGCGCCGGCCACATTCCAGCGGAAAATGGACCAGATGCTGAGGCCCCATCGGAAGTATGCTGCGGCTTACCTGGATGACGTAGTTGTCCATAGCACAGATTGGGCCTCACATCTGCCAAAAGTGCAAGCAGTCCTGGACTCTGTTCGGGAAGCAGGGTTTACGGCTAACCCCAAGAAGTGTACCATTGGGCAGGAGGAGGCCAAATATCTTGGGTACACCATTGGGAGGGGAGTAATAAAACCCCAACTCAACAAAGTCGAGGCCATCCAGAGTTGGCCACGTCCCAACAGCAAGAAGCAGGTACGAGCCTTTCTGGGAATCGCTGGGTATTATCGGCGATTCATTCCCCACTTTGCTTCTAAGGCTGTGCCCCTAACCAACCTGACGAAGGGGAAAGGGTCGGTCATGATTAAATGGACCCCCGAGGCTGAGGCAGCATTCCAATTCTTGAAACAAGCCTTATGTAGCCAGCCAGTGTTGTACTCACCCGACTTCTCTAAAGACTTTGTCGTACAAAGTGATGCGTCAGATGTGGGGTTAGGAGCAGTATTGTCCCAGGTCTGGAACGGGGAAGAGCACCCAGTCATTTACCTCAGCAGGAAGTTGAAGTCCCATGAGGTAAATTACGCCACCGTTGAAAAGGAGTGTTTAGCGGTGAAGTGGGCTCTAGATTCCCTTCGGTACTACCTGCTAGGTAGGCACTTTGACATGGTTACGGATCACGCTCCGTTAAAGTGGATGGCTCAAAACAAGGAAACAAATAGAAGAGTGAATAGGTGGTTCCTGGCCCTCCAGGAATTCAACTTCACAGTAAAGCATCGCCCTGGCGTTCAAATGGGGAATGTGGATGCTTTGTCTCGAGTACATGAATGCCTGATTGCTGGTGTTCCAACCCCGAGGTTAAAACAAGAGGGGGGGGTATGTGACAGCAGGAAGGTAAAGTCACCTGGTTGCATCCAGGGGGGTAGATATATTTCGCCCAGATTCAGGCTTTACGCCGATTTATACAGCTAGGTGGAGAGTTGTATAAGCCCAGCTGAGACTAGTGGGCTCATTGATGACTCATACCTCTAGGGAGAGGGCTGGGCGTCGTGCAGACAGGGAGTTGATGAGTCCAGCTGAACCTTGTCAGCTCATTTAGGCCTCTATAAGAAAGCCCAGATTCATTAGATGTTAGCTCATGCCTGGAAGCAGACCTGTGTGGACTGTCTAGGGAGAGTGAACCCCTGTGCGGTGAGAGAAAGCCTGTGTGGCTATATTTTGCTTGGACATTTAAAACCAGGGACTAGGACAGCACTAGGCTGATCCCAGTTGTTAGTTAGGAAACCTGTATGTTTAGTCAGAGGTCAAGTTGACCAGGATTTATTTTGTTTGTTTCTTTTGCTTTGCTGTGTTTTTGTCACTGTAAATAGAAAATAAACGGCACCTTTTTGATTTTGAAAACCACAACCTCCGTCTGCTGGGCCTGTTTTTGTGTGGGGAGCCCATCCCGGGGGTCACACACACCCGCTGCCGAGCTAACCCCCTCACAGGATATAAAGACAAAACCATCAACAACAGCATAAACACAGCCTTGAAAACCCAAAGAGAAAATCTCCTCCAATACAAAGAGAAAAAAACAAATAACCGAGTACCTCTAGTCACCACATACAACCCAACACTAGAAGGGATCAAAAAGATAATCAAAAATTTACAGCCCATTATAACAGAGGATGAAACTCTGAAAGAAATATTCCAACAACCCCCATTATTGGCTTTCAGACAACCACCCAACCTCAGACACAAACTAATCAGCAGGAAACTTCACTCTGATTATGAAGTCACAAATAATGGAAGCAAACCCTGCAATAAAAAACGCTGCAAACTGTGCAACCAGATCAATCCATCCAAAAGTGTCACACACATAAATGGGACCTTCACTATCATGGGATCTTACAACTGTACCTCCAGTAATGTTGTGTACCTCATCCAATGCAACAGGTGTGGCAAAGGATCTTATGTTGGTGAAACAGGACAGAAGTTGCAAGCGAGGATGAATTTTCACAGACATACCATCAAGGAACATAAAGAAGACAGTTTCTGCACACCTGTGGGACATCACTTCTCACAACCAGACCACACTATAGAAGACCTCAATGTTTTAGTTCTTAAAGGGAATTTCAGAACTATCCAGGAAAGGAAAACATTTGAACTAAGAATGATAATTCTTTTTGACACAAAAACGAATGGCCTAAATTTAGATATTGGTTTCCTTACCCATTATGCTAAGGTTTTATGACCCCCTCTGTGACTAGCATCTCCCCCCTCAAGTCTATAGCTCTCCCTCTGTCTTATCTCACTAACTCTGTCTTATCTCACTAACTCTGCTGCTATCTTTATTACCATTGATTTGTATGTGTTTTTTTTTTCCTTTCCCTCTGAGATTTTTTTCTTGTTTTGTTTTAACATTCTGCTAAAAAAATTGTGAATCAGTACTGCTTGGACCTTGAAGAAGGGGACATACCCCGAAAGCTTGTCCTGAAAAATTGTATGTTAGTGCAAATAAAAAAAGTATCACGGGCAGTACTTAATTTTCTCTGTCACAATTGCACTAATACGGCTACAATTACGTCAAGTTTAAAAATGTATAAAGTGAATATCAATCTGCGCAATCTCGTGAAATAAAGAAGTGTAAAAAAAAAATAATAATAATAATAATAGTTGCTATCACTAACAAGTGTTCTCACTTCACTTAAAAGGTGCAAATAATCAATAAACAGTGCTGCGCTATAAATCATAAACAATCATAATGTTACAAGTGTAATTAAATATTATATTTAATATACATATATTGCTGAAAGTTCATATATAAAGTTCATATATATAATCTGTGACTGATTGAAGTGAATTAAAAAAATCTATATATCAACGGTGCAAAAATCCAAAGTGCTTGAGCCCTCCTCCACCAGTCTCACAGGCTGCTCACCTCACATCTGAATAAAATCAGCAGTGTTCCCCTCCTGGGATAATAGAGAAGGCTGGTGTGGAGCTATTAATCACTTTCTTCCTACAAATCGCCTATTCCCATTGGATAAAAACCCAGATTATCTCACCAAATGTGATGGATATGCAAAAGAAGAAAGGCAGAATCTAGTGCTCTCCATTTAGAGTCAAATATATGTTTATTAGATTTAAATATTAAGCAATATAAGTTGTACAGATAACTCTCAGATGTCAACAGAGGGTGCAGGCGTGCATAAGGTATAATCTCACATCATAAAATTATCAGCTCAATAAAGGGTATTCATTTCCCATTTTCAAACAAGTTATGCAATAGTCACTATATTAGCACCCATCGGAATTTATATCCGTGAAAAACACGACATCTAATTCTGGGTAAATAGGGTAGAAAAGGTAAAGAGGGGGAGAAAGAAGAGAACAGGGGGGGTAGGTAGGGGGGGGAGGGGTCCGGGCAGACCCCAGCGCAGCACATCTGATCAATAGGTGCAAATCGCAACTTAACCTGCTCCCTAGGGTAATAGTAAATTCTTCAGGGAGTCCGAGGACGAGTATTCTATCCATATGAGCCATTGGAGCTTATATTTCTCAAAATTGTCATGCTCCAGGGCCAACATCTCCTCCATCCGCATTATGTCGTTAACTGTGGAGACCCATAAAGTTAAGGGGGGGCTGGTGGTGGTTTTCCAGAATATGGGGATAATTTGTCTTGCGGCTGACAAAAAGAAACGTAGCAAAGAGCGTCTCTGTGAGGATATTGGGCCCGGGAGCACAGAAAATAGAGCAATTTCAGGTGTCGGCTATAGAGGTTCATCATATAGGTTACTGTAAATTGAGAAGACCTGTGTCCAAAGAGGTTGGACAGATTGACACTCCCACCATATATGTAAGCAGCTGCCATCCGCCGATCCACACCTCCAGCAAGTGGGGGGCACTGATGGGAAGATTTTGTGCAGGGATTGAGGGTCCCTGTACCATCTCGCAAGGAGCTTGAAGTTCTTCTCCTGTGTATAACAGGAAGTTGAAGTCTTGTGCGTAAAATAATATGATTTCTGCCATTCAGAAGCGGTGAGTTCCTTTCCCAGATCCATGGACCACCTCCTGGTGTAACAAGGGGGTTGTTTATGTGTCAACGTATGTTGCATGGTGTACATGGTGGAGAGCGCATGTCGTGGAGGTTCAGAAAGAGAGCACAGCTGTTCAAATTCCGTGAGGGGTCTATGGACTTGAGAAGTGGAGAAGAGGGTAGAACAGAAAGAGGCGATCTGAAGGGCCGTGAGCCAATTGCCCCGGTCCTCTGGTAGTACCGGCGTGCCGGAGATGGAATCTACAAACGAGCCCGCAACAGGCCACTCCGCACGGGAGTAAGGGCCTATCGTATGGGAACCTTCGCCTTGGGGCACCGCTGGGTGGTCAAATAAGGGTGTGAGAGGGGACGGTTCAGAGGACAGGAGTGACTGCACACCTTTTCTATACCATAAGTGTAGGGCAGCAGACGTTAATGGGGAAGATGAGAACATATGTATGTGCTGTCCATGTCCCCAGAGTAGAGCTCGGAGGTCATGCGGGGATAGATCCTGTTCTACCATGGTGGACGCTTTGGTGAAGGGACGGGGAAACCATTCAATGAGCCTGGCCAGAAGCGCCGCTCTGTAGTATAACTCGAAGTCGGGGAGACCCGCGCCCCCTTGGGTTTTGGGGTACGTGAGTAAAGTATGTTTAATGCGGGACATACCTCGGTGCCATACAAATCGTATGGACATGGAGCGCAATGAGGTGAAGAAGCGTTTGGGGACTGCAATGGGTACTGTCTGGAATATATAAATTAGTTTGGGTAAGGTGTCCATTTTCAGGGTGTTTATGCGGCCGAACCACGGTAAAGGTGAAGTGTTCCAGTTCTCTAAGTCTCTACGTAACCGGGTCAATAGGGGTAAGTAATTTAGGGCATATAGCTCCGATAAGTCAGAAGGGACCTGTATCCCTAAATAAGATATGCTTCTAGTACTCCATTGGAAAGGGAAGTTGGCTTGCACGCGGGCTAGAGTATTTGCGGGGAGGGAAACGTTAAGGGCTTCCGTTTTAGCTATATTAAGTTTAAAATCACTGAATTTTCCAAACCTACTGAATTCCAGCATCAACGAGGGCAAGGATGTGTGTGTTTGCTGCATATAGACCAGAAGATCGTCAGCGTATAGAGATAGCTTGTACTCTGAGGAGGGTGTCTGTATCCCTACAATGGAGGTGTTGCGTCTTATTGCCTGGGCTAGGTGTTCTATCACTAGAACGAAAAGCAGTGGGGATAGGGGGCACCCTTGCCTAGTGCCATTCGATATCCGAAACGGTGCGGAGGGAGAGCCACCGACCAAGACTGAGGCGGAGGGATTAGAGTATAGTGCCATTATTTTGGACACGAACGCAGGTCCAAGACCTATCTGTTCAAGATAGAGGCGTAAGAAGTCCCAGTTGACTCGGTCAAAGGCCTTCTCCGCATCGAACGATAGCATGCAGGCCTTCAGGTTGTGTTTCTGTACGTAAGAGATAAGGTGGATGGTTTTCGTAGTGTTGTCCCTGGCCTCACGTCCAGGGACAAAGCCTACCTGGTCCCTATGTATAATAGGAGGTAAGAGGGGGGAGAGACGAGTCGCTAGAACTTTAGCGTACAGCTTGATATCAATATTGAGTAGCGATATCGGCCTATAGCTACCGCATTGGGAGGGATCCTTGCCAGATTTCGGGATAACTGATATATTAGCTGATAGAAGGTTGTGGGAGGGTAAATGGGTGTCATCAATTGAATTGAATGCCGAGGCTAGTAACGGGGCAAGCGGTTGGCCAAACTGTTTATAAAACCTAGGGGAGAAGCCATCAGGACCTGGACATTTACCCGATTTTAAACCCTTGATAGCAACGAGAAATTCCGCCAACATCAGAGGTTCGTTCAAAGTAGATGCCTGTTCAGGGTCAATTTGTGGTAGGGCAGTCTCCATTATATAGTTCCTCATATCATCGAGGTGTGTGTCATTCTTGGTGTGTACTACCGGTGGAGGGTGTAGGTTATAGAGGTTGGAATAATAAGATTTAAAGGCCTCCGATATGCCTCGGGGGTTGCATATTTTCCGATTATCCGGTGTACAGATGTGTGGAATCGGTGTGCGAGGGGGGCGCGGGTGCAGAACCCTGGCAAGGTGTTGTCCGCATTTGTTTGCAAAAGCGTAGTGGTGGTTGCGGCCTCTATCTCTGGCTATGAGGGAATGTGTGTCTAAGAGGCTAAGTAGTTCTCTACGGGCATTAGAAAGATCTACATATGTTACCGGATTGGCGTCTCTTTTGTGCAGTGTTTCGAGCGATTTTATCGTCGCCAGTAGACGAGAAATATCTGCCGTTCTGGCCTTTTTAAGGCGGGAGCCGTGTTGAATAAATACACCTCTTAGTACACACTTCAGGGCCTCCCACTTGGTCAGTGGGTTGGTGTCATCAGAGCGATGGATCTCAATAAAGTCCTGGATCGCTCGTTCTATTGATGCAACACATGGAGTGTCTTTCAGTAGAATGTCGTTTAGTCTCCATGACGACCGCATGCGGGACGTCTGAAGGGGGGCTAGACTGAGATATACGGGGGCATGATCTGACCACAATATGCTACCCAGGGAGGCCTTTAGTGGTGTATCGAGTAGGGATTGGGAAATTAAAAAATAATCAATGCGACTGTAAGAGTCATGTGCTACGGAGAAACAGCTGTAATCTCTTTCGAACGGGTGCTGCACCCGCCACACATCCACCAATTGCGCAGAGTGCAGGAGTGTCTTTATTTGTGTGAGTGCCGTGTGTGATATATTTGACTTACCCGAGGAAGAGTCCAGGACCGGAGAAAGGGACACGTTGAGGTCGCCACCTAGGATGAAGCAGGGACCTCCGAATGAGAGCAATTTGCCTATAACCTTAGAAAGGAAGGACGCCTGGTCCTGATTAGGTCCATATACGTTGGCCACTGTGAAGATAGAAGAATTACACTTTAGTTTAAGAAACAGGAATCGTCCTAGTGGGTCAATAAGGGAGTCTAGAACTTCAGGATGAAATGATTTGTGAAAGGCTATGGATACACCCTTGGACTTTGCCTCTGGGTTAGTGCTATGAAACCACCGGTGGTAGTGGGGATTTTTAAGAGTCGGAATCGCCGAGCTCCGAAAGTGCGTTTCCTGCAGTAGTAGTATTTTGGTCCTGGACTTATGGAAGTGGTATAACACCTGGCTTCTTTTCTCAGGGGTGTTGAGGCCCCTGCAGTTAAAGGAGGCCAAAGTTATGTTATCAAGTGACATCATAATAGCGGTGGGTAGGAGGAATACTGGTCTCCATCTGTGTCAGCATGGAGATCCGCCCGGACCAGACAGGGGGGAGTGGGAGAGGGAAGGGGACAGGCTGGGGGAGGAGAGAAGAGTGAGGAGTAGGAGTCAAGCTGGGAAGGTAAAGAGACATCAGGCCACTGTGTGGCAGTGGCAAGCAAGCAAGAAATATGGTAGGAAGGAAAGAGAGAGGAAGAAGAAAAGAGAAAGGGGGAGGGAAACTGTATCAAACTAACAGAAAAAAAAAACACAGTGCGCTAATCGGCACTAGTGGTCCTAGTGGGGGGTAACTGTGGCAGGCACATAGAGCGCCTCCCGGACCCGGGCCCCATGGGGGTGCGGTAGCAAAGATCAACAATAGGTAACCAACATCTAAGTACACAAGCAACTGTATATGGGTAAGGATGAGCCATAAATCATGAGCCAGTAAGAAAAAAAAAAAAAAAACCACAAAAGAAAAATAAAATAAAATAGATAAATAAATAAAAGAATAACACCCCCCTCCAAAACAAAAGGCAACATTCATCTTTGTAAAAAGGCCTGGCCATCTCAATTTAAGACAGTCTGCTTGCGGTGTCCTCTGCCACCCGTGCAGGGTAGCTATTATGGCCAGTGTAGGAATGGTGCAGAGAGGCTCATAACAGAAGTTGGAGTTGCGACATATCATCAAGGCAGTGTGACAATGTAGGTTGGTGACCCAGGAGGGGTGCGGGCTCAAGCTTGCGGCGTGGCCTCTCAGGGAGAGTAGAATGGCATGCTAAACAGTCATCAAAACAAAAATAAAGGAAGCACAAAGGGTCCCCAAACAAAAGAAAAAAAAACAACTATATGAGTGGAAACAAAAATGTGGGAGTTCAATCCATTCTCATATGGTCAAGTATTGAAGGAACGTAAGGCGTTCAGGTGCTCCTGAGATCCCTCCCAACAGTCCACGGTTGGTCGGCGTGCAACAGGCACGGGGACATAGGAAGCAGGCCTGGCAAATGAATCACAAGCAACAATGGCGTCCGCCATGTGAGTGTCAATCCTCCGGGGGTCCATGCGGGGAACCCCTGTGGCGCTTGTCCTTACCGACCTTCTGCCACTTTGACTTGAATGGCAATCCTGGGGTAGTGGGTTGGAGTGGCCAGTCTGGTAGTGCTATTTGCGGTAGTTCCAGCGTGCTTAGGAATCGAGGGAGGTCACCAAGTGTTCGGAACAGTGCGGTCTTCCCTGCATGGTGGACCCGGAGTTGAAAAGGAAATCTCCATTGGTATTTTATTTGTTTCTCCTGGAGGACCGATGTGATGGGTCTGGCGGGAGAGATCAGGCAGGAGCATAACTGGGACATCATCCAAACGGATGGAGTCCTGTGTACTGGCAGCCCGCATGATCTCCTCTTTGACCTTGTAAAAGTGTACTCTGCAAAGCGTATCCCTGACAAAGGAGGAGTCAGTACTTCTGGGGCCCGATGTCCTGTGAACTCTGTCCAGCTCTATATGGGCATCTTTGGGTTTCTGAAGAAGCTGATTAAAGATGGCGGTTACCGCCCCTGCTAAGTCCTTGGGTTCGACCGTTTCGGGAATGCCACATATCCTGACATTGTTCCTCCTGTTACGGTTCTCAATGTCATCTTGGTGATACATAAGCTGCTGCAGCATGATTGTGTGGGAGTTAAGGGTCTCCTCATGCGCCTGCAAAGTGTCGCTAATGCCCTCTGTTGTGCTTTCTATGTCTTCCATGCGTGTCCCCAAGTCCCGTTTCAGGTCTGCAATCTCCCTCTTGTAACTTTTCTCCAGGCGGGAGACACAGTGCTCAAAATCATGTTTGGTTGGTAGGGAGCGCAGGTATGCGTGCATGGATCGCATTTGGGATTCCATGTCCCATCCATCCCCAGAACACAGCGATGCTTGAGAAAGGCTGTGCAGGCTTTGTGGATTGTATAGGGGGGGGTCTAAGTCCGCCAGGGAGGCTGATCGGCCCAAGCTGTGTACCTGTGCAGCGTCCGCAGGTCCAGAGCGGGCTGGGGATGGAGGCGCCAACGCCATCTTGGAGGGCTGTTGGTTCATGCAGGCCGCGGACGAGCGGGTCACAAAACGGCCGATATCTCCCTGGATCCGGTCGCCAACGGGCTTAGAGTGGTCTTTGGGCTTCCCCTTACCCATCGGAGCAGTTTAGGGTAGATGTGTGTGCTGGATCTGTAATGAAATCCCCGTGTGAGCCGTAAGGACCGGGAGCAGCCGTGAAGTGCGTCTTACAGCTCCATGCGCTAGGCCACGCCCCCTAGTGCTCTCCATTTAAAATATTTAATTATATATAAAAAAGGTAAGGTACACCTCACAAATTTGGCCCTGTAAGCCAGTGTTTCTCAACTCCAGTCCTCAAGGCGCACCAACAGGTCATGTTTTTGGGATTTCCTGCAGATAAAACAGCTGTGATAATTACTAAGGTAGTGAAACTGCTCAAATCACCTGTGAAAATCAATGGAAATCCCAAAAACATGACCTGTTGGTGCGCCTTGAGGACTGGAGTTGAGAAACACTGCTGTAAGCCATTCAAGCTGAAAACACATTTCAGAGACAATGGGTCTCAAGATGGCCATGATGTAACGGTTACGTCAATATGCAAGCTCCGTCTCCTAGACGTGTTTCGTCAAAGCATTGACTTCTTCAGTAGGGTTCCGTTACTGTGAGACTGGTGGAGGGGAGCACATATATTGATTTTTTTTTTTAATTCACTTCAATCAGTCACAGATTTTATATATGAACTTTATATATGAACTTTCAGCAATATATGTTTATTGATTATCATTTTTAGTTACACTTGTACCATTATTGATTGTTTTTGATTTATATTGCAGCACTGTTTAGTGATTATCCGTTTCCATGAAAGCTGCCTAATGCCCCGTACACACAAGCGGTTTTCCCGTCGAAAAAAAAAACTGATGGTTTTTCCAATGGAATTCCTCTCAAGCCTGCCTTGCACACACAGTCACACAAAAGTTCGGTGAACTTTTGACTGCCAAGAACGCGGTGACGTAAAAGACTACGACGATTCGAGAAAATTAAGTTCTATGCTTCCGAGCATGTGTCGATTTTGTTTCCGAGCATGCGTTGGAATTTAGCGTGTGTCGTGGTTTGTACACACGATCAGAAATTCCGAACAGTTTTTTTCCTGACGGGAAAAAAAGAGATCCTGCTCTCTATCTTTTTCCAGCAGTTTTCCTGTTGGAAAAAGTCTGATGGAGCATACACACAGTCGGGATTCCCGACCAAAAGCTCTCATCTGACTTTTTCCAACAGGAAAACCACTCGTGTGTATGGGGCATAAAACACCAAGTCTTGTAGCATTTCCATTGTAAGTGGCCCACCCAGGCTTGGGTGGTGACTCAGAAAGATGCCATGGACCCTAGTTGAGGCTTCCCTGAGTGCTGAGGACAGGAATTGCATTGCCATGGTGCAAAATGATGGATTGCTCTGACAAACACATGAGGTACTTGCAATGCCACCGTTAACGCTTCTAAGCAAAACCTTCTTTGGAGAGACTGTCAACAACAATTTTAGGTAAAAGCATAAGAAAAAATAAGGACTTCCAAATGATTACTTGCAGCATTTTTTGTTTCCAGAAATTATTAATTATTGACTTACTGCAGGAGCAGTCACTTTTCTATCACACAGCCCCCTTCATCATTGCATGGCATAGCCCTGTTCTCTCCTGCGAGTGTCTAGTTACTGTCTGTTCTGGCCAAGCACTCTACATAACCTTTAGTGTAATGACCGGGAAGGAACAAAGGGAGTACTATAGAGTGTCTCTTGAGTGACAGCTCTGAGGCTGCTGATATCACATCCAAGATGCAATTTCAGAGCTTTTGGATGTGTACACAATGTAGGCTTTTACAGATGAAAAACATGCTTAAAGTATGTTAAAATGAATATATCATCTCTAGAGTTGAGCGGGTAGCTGGATATTCGGGTCCGGCGGGTTCGGCCGAACTTCGGAAAAAAGTTCGGATTCGGGACCGAACTTTAACCCGAACCCGGACCCCATTGAAGTCAATGGGGACCCGGACTTCTGATGACTAAAAAGGCTCTAAAAAAGTAATGGAAAGGGCTAGAGGGCTGCAAATGGCAGCAAAATGTTGTTAAGAACATGGCAAGTGCTCTGCAAACAAATGTGGATAGGAAATAACTTAAAAGAACATCAAAAAAATTTAAAAATAAAAAAATATGCTGGAGGCCCGATTTTCAGCAGAAGAGGTACAGGAAGTCATTAAGAACCTCAGAAACTCAACGGCGCGATGCGACACATATGGTGGGAATGCCCCAGAATACGCCCTTTCTGGAATTAATTATTTAATTTAATGGATAAGCTAGTGGGAAAATAAAATACTTTGAAATAAAAATGTAGCGGGGTGCTAAATTTAAGGAAAGTGTTTGAGTGGTAAATAGGCTCAAATACCCTAATTCTGTAGGATTCATGGACCATTTTGTCCTCGGGGGACAGTATTGGTGTGCAGTTCCCTGCGGCCTACAGGTGGCGCCTTTTGTGTCCCCTCTTGGCAGTAGTACAGCGGGGCAGGGAACCTGCTGTGCATGCCAGGAGAGCATATAAAAGGGGCAGACCTTTGGCCTGGGGGCTGATGTCCAGTGGGGTCCGCGCCCAGGTGCCTTCGGCCTGGGTGCATGTGTTCCTGTTCCATCTCGGGCACCTTTAGCCCGGGGTGAGGTACTATCCTGGAGTTCTTGCTGCCCTGGGTATGGAGGCCTAGGGGCGGGAGTAAAGCCTGGAGTCCAGAGCCGCCTCGTGTAGGGGACCCTGTTCCAGGGAAGGGAGGATCATTCTGATGGACCGATGCGGGAGTCACGGTGAAGGAATGGTCTGTTGACTCCCTGGAGAGATGTCTTCCCCTTGATATGGGCTAGGTTCGTAGAAGGAGAAGCTCAAGGTCACCTTGACTGTATCAGAGGCCTTATTCAACCGGCCCGTGGCAGGGGCCTTATACACCCTGGTCTGTGGCTGAGACCAAAGTTCTCCAGGCCCGTGGCAGGGGCCTTATACACCCTAGTCTGTGGCAGAGACCAAAGTTCTCCAGGTCTGTGGCAGGGGCCTTGTACACCCGGTCTGTGGCAGAGACCAACCTCAATGTCTGTGGCAGAGACCGTGCGCCAAAAACTGTTTGAGAAACCTAAGCAGTGAAGTGAATGTGCTACGTTTGTGCCTGGACCTCCTCCACACCTTAAGCTGTCCTGTTTCTTTGCTCTAACCTTTTCTATCTGAGTACAGTTTATTTTGCCATGAGAGAATAAGAGTTGGAGTTTCAGCTGGTGTGGACATTGACTTTACTGGCAATTAAAGGACTTGCCTCTACCTACAGTAGAGGTGAGAATCATCCTCTGGAGGAGTTTTGACTCCGGCTGTGGACACGGCCCGTCAAGTACACCGCTCAACCTCTTTATATAGGAGGATACGGGCTGGTAGTGCGGTGTGCCTTTCTCCCTCCTGCGAAGAGCCAACAACATAAAGGCAGGTAAGGGGGAAAGGATCTGTGCGCTACAAAAAAATAAAATAAAAATTTTAATCTTGGCCTAGCAGGACGAGGTCCATATGGAGTAGGAGGTTGAGGTGGCGGTGGATGCGGCTGTGTAGGTGGAAGCGGCGGTGGAGGAGGACGAGGTAGCCAACACTGGTTCAAAAATACAACAATGGCTGGGTAAGGCCGGTGATGTGTCGAATTCTGTCCCCTGTCGAATAGTGTCCGCCCTGTACTGCGCTTGCTGAGTATGTAGGACAAGGGGATTTCAAAAATCTCCCAAGACTAACGGCGCCTGCGTGTTGAGTTCAGGTGAAGGCCACACCATCCATGGTTCAAGCCGAGCCAAGCAAGGCCGCGATCGAAGCGAGCCCGTGAGGGGCCCTGTTACTATGTGCTACCGTATGTCCTCTTGGATGGTGGGGCTTGAACCTGCACTCACAGCGCAGGCGCCGTTCATCTTCGGAGATTTTGTGAATCTCCTTGTCCTCTGTACTGCGCAAGCGCTGCGCCTGCGCAGTACGGGCCGGGCACAATCCGATGGCCGGACAGTTTGTCACAACACCGGTATACATGTCTATTCTGCACAAGGTACGGACAAGTCCTGTGGGATCCATGCCTGGTTCATTTTAATGAACGTGAGCTTGTCCACATTGGCTCTGGACAGGCGGCTGCGCTTGTCTGTGATAACGCCCCCTGCCGTGCTAAATACACGTTCAGATAATACACTGGCTGCAGGGCAGGCCAGCACCTCCAAGGCATAAACGGCAAGCTCAGGCCATGTGCCCAATTTGGAGACCCAGAAGTTAAAGGGGGCAGACCCGTCATCCAGTACGTGTAGGCCTGTGGACACATACTGCTCAACCATGTTGGTGAAATGCTGCCTCCTGCTAAGACGTTCCATCTCAGCTGGTGGTGCTGGTTGTTGTGGCGTGCTGACAAAGCTTTTCCACATTTCGGCCATGCTAACTCTGCCTTCTGAGGTGCTGCCGGTGCCCCGGCTGCGTTGGCGACCTCTTCCTCCTCCTCTGCCTTCGCCTTGTGCTTCCACCGTACGCCCGCTGTCAGGTGGGAATGCCACCAGCAGCGCATCTACCAGCGTGCGCTTGTACTCGCGCATCTTACGATCCCGCTCCAGTGAGGGAATTAAGGACGGTACGTTGTCCTTGTAACGGGGATCCAGCAGGGTGGCCACCCAGTAATCAGCACCAGTTAAAATGTGGGCAACTCGGCTGTCGTTGCGGAAACACTGCAGCATGTAATCGCTCATGTGTGCCAGGCTGCCCAGAGGCAAAGAAAAGCTGTCCTCTGTGGGAGGTTTATCGTCTGTGTCCTCTGTATCCCCCCAGCCACGCACCAGTAATGGCCACGAGCTGGTCTGAGTGCCACCCTGCTGTGAACATGGCTCCTCCTCCTCCTCCTCCTCCTCCATCTCCTCCTCCACCTCGTCATCCTCCAGAACTGTGCCCTTTCTGCCGGACAATTGTGTACCTGGCGTTTGTTGGTGCAGGAACCCACCCTCGTAGCCACTTGTGAAAGACTGCCCTGAAAGCCTTTGAAATGATCCCGCTTCCTCCTCCTCCTCCTCATCCTCCTGTGCCACATCCTCTTCCATCATCGCACGAAGCGTTTTTTCAAGGAGGCATAGAACTGGGATAGTAACGCTGAGAACGGCGTCATTGGCACTGGCCATGTTGGTGGAGTACTCGAAACAGCGCAACAAGGCACACAGGTCTCGCATGGAGGCCCAGTTATTGGTGGTGAAGTGGTGCTGTTCCGCAGAGCGACTCACGCGTGATTGCTGCAGCTGAAACTCCACTATTGCCTGCTGCTGCTCGCACAGTCTGGCCAGCATGTGCAAGGTGGAGTTCCACCTTGTGGGCACGTCACATATGAGGCGGTGAGCGGGAAGGCCGAAGTTACGCTGCAGCGCTGACAGGCGAGCAGCAGCAGGGTGAGAACGCCGAAAGTGCGCACAGACAGCCCGCACTTTCTGCAGCAGCTCTGGCATATTGGGGTAATTTTTAAGGAACCTCTGGACCACCAAGTTCAGCACATGCGCCAGGCAAGGGATGTGCGTCAAACCGGCTAGACCCAGAGCTGCTACGAGATTTCGCCCATTATCGCACACCACCAGGCCGGGCTTGAGGCTCACTGACAGCAACCACTCATCGTTCTGTTGTTCCATGTCCCTCCACAACTCCTGCGCGGTGTGGGGATTTTCCTCCAAACAGGAAAGTTTTAAAACTGCCTGCTGTCGTTTACCCCTGGCTGTGCTGAAGTTGGTGGTGAAGGTGTTACGCTGAATGGATGAGGAGGCGGTAGAGGATGAGGAAGCAGAGAAGGAGGAGTTAGCAACAGGAGGCAAACTGAAGCGCCCTGCAATCCTCGGTGGTGGAAGGACATGCGCCAAACCGCTATCTGCCTCAGGCCCAGCCGCCACTGCATTTACCCAGTGTGCTGTTAGGGAGATATAACGTCCCTGACCGTGCTTACTGGTCCACGCATCCGTAGTTAGGTGGACCTTGCCACAGATGGCGTTGCGCAGTGCACACCTGATTTTGTCCCCCACCTGGTTGTGCAGGGAAGGGATGGCTCGCCTGGAAAAGTAGTGGCGGCTGGGCACGACGTACTGCGGGACAGCCAATGCCATCAGGCTTTTAAAACTCTGCGTCTCCACCAGACGGAATGACAGCATTTCAAAGGCCAGGAATTTTGAAATGCTGGCATTCAGGGCCAGGGATCGCGGGTGGCTAGGGGGGTACTTCCTCTTCCGCTCCAATGTTTGGGAGATAGAGAGCTGAACGCTTCCATGGGACATTGTGGAGATGGTTGGTGACCCAGGTGGTAGTGTTGCTGGCAGATCCTCTGTTTGCGGGGTGACAGGTGCCACTGTCACTACAGAGGTGGATGAAGAGGCCGAGACTGCAGCAGAAGAGGAAGCAGGAGGAGCCAGAGACCTTTCTTGGTTTTTGAGGTGTCTACTCCACTGCAGCTCGTGCTTTGCACTTAGATGCCTGGTCATGCAGCTTGTGCTCAGGTTGAGAACGTTTATGCCTCGCTTCAGGCTCTGATTGCACAGCGTGCAAACCACTCGTGTCTTGTCATCAACACACTGTGTGAAGAACTGCCATGCTAGGGAAGTCCTTGGACCTGGCTTTGGTGTGCTCGGTCCCTTGCTGCGTTGGGCAGTAGCAGATGTACTGTCTAGGGGACGAATGCTCCGTTTTTGCACCCTGCTCCCTCTTCTGCTGTGCTGGTGGCTCTGTGCGACCACCGCCTCTTCCTCCGAACTACACTGGTCACCTGCATAATGTTGATTCCATGTGGGGTCGAGGACCTCATCGTCCTCCACATCATCTTCCACCCAGTCTTCACCCCTGCCCTCCATGTCTGTCTGCACAATTGCGAAAGCAGCAGCAGTTGGCACCTGTGTTTCGTCATCATCCGAGACGTGCTGCGATGGTCCTCCCATGTACCCATCATGAAACATAAGTGGTTGGGCATCGGTGCACTCAATCTCTTCCACTTCTGGGGCAGGGCTAGGTGGATGGCCCTGGGAAACCCTGCTAACAGAGTCATCGAAAAGCAGAAGAGACTGCTGCATGATTTGGGGCTCAGACTGCTTGGCTGATTTGCAAGGGGGTGAGGTGAAAGACTGATGGACATGGGCTTCAGGTGCCAACTCTGATCTTTCATCAGAAGAGTGGGTGGGAGACAATGTGAAGGAACCCGAGGCACTGTCAGCAACCCAATCTACTATCGCCTGTACTTGTCCTGGCCTAAACATTGGTACAGCCTCATTAGGCGCGACAAAATACCGCCGCAGGCTCGGTCGCCTACTCGCACCTGAGGAAGGTGTTTCACTTGTGCGTGTAGCTGGCACAGATCCACCACGTCCTCTCCCTGCAACAGGAGCTCCACCAGCAGCACCACGACCGGGGCCACCACGTCCCTTTGACCTTCCCCTCATATTTTCCAAATTTAGGATCTTGCCCTAAATGGCGTTTTTTGGAATACCACAACACACCCACAGTATTTAACCGCTGAAACGCACAGCTACAGAACTGCAGAAAATGCTATTCAAAAAAAAAAAGGTTGTTTTTTTTAGTATAGCACAGTACAAGGAAAATATATAGAAATTGTTTATTTCACACACCTCCAGATGTGTATTTCACACTGCAAAATATTTTCTGTGGCCCTAAATGGCGTTTTTTGCCAGACCACAACACACCCACAGCACGTAACCGCTGAATCGCACAGCTACAGAAAATGCTATTCAAAAAAAAAGGTTGTTTTTTTTAGTATAGCACTGTACAAGAAGAATATATAGAAATTGTTTATTTTACACACCTCCAAGATGTGTATTTCACACTGCAAAATATTTTCTGTGGCCCTAAATGCCGTTTTTTGGAAGAGCACAACACAACCACAGTATTTAACCACTGAATCGCACAGCTATAGAAGTGCAGAGAATGCTATTCAAAAAAATGTTGTTTTTTTTAGTATAGCACTGTACAATATATAGAAATTGTTTATTTTACACACCTCCACATGTGTATTTCACACTGCAAAATATTTTCTGTGGCCCTAAATGGCGTTTTTTGCCAGACCACAACACACCCACAGCACGTAACCGCTGAATCGCACAGCTACAGAAAATGCTATTCAAAAAAAAGGTTGTTTTTTTTAGTATAGCACTGTACAAGAAGAATATATAGAAATTGTTTATTTTACACACCTCCAAGATGTGTATTTCACGCTGCAAAATATTTTCTGTGGCCCTAAATGGCGTTTTTTGGAAGAGCACAACACAACCACAGTATTTAACCACTGAATCGCACAGCTATAGAAGTGCAGAGAATGCTATTCAAAAAAATGTTGTTTTTTTTAGTATAGCACTGTACAATATATAGAAATTGTTTATTTTACACACCTCCACATGTGTATTTCACACTGCAAAATATTTTCTGTGGCCCTAAATGGCGTTTTTTGCCAGACCACAACACACCCACAGCACGTAACCGCTGAATCGCACAGCTACAGAAAATGCTATTCAAAAAAAAAGGTTGTTTTTTTTAGTATAGCACTGTACAAGAAGAATATATAGAAATTGTTTATTTTACACACCTCCAAGATGTGTATTTCACACTGCAAAATATTTTCTGTGGCCCTAAATGGCGTTTTTTGGAAGAGCACAACACAACCACAGTATTTAACCACTGAATCGCACAGCTATAGAAGTGCAGAGAATGCTATTCAAAAAAATGTTGTTTTTTTTAGTATAGCACTGTACAATATATAGAAATTGTTTATTTTACACACCTCCACATGTGTATTTCACACTGCAAAATATTTTCTGTGGCCCTAAATGGCGTTTTTTGCCAGACCACAACACACCCACAGCACGTAACCGCTGAATCGCACAGCTACAGAAAATGCTATTCAAAAAAAAAGGTTGTTTTTTTTAGTATAGCACTGTACAAGAAGAATATATAGAAATTGTTTATTTTACACACCTCCAAGATGTGTATTTCACACTGCAAAATATTTTCTGTGGCCCTAAATGGCGTTTTTTGGAAGAGCACAACACAACCACAGTATTTAACCACTGAATCGCACAGCTATAGAAGTGCAGAGAATGCTATTCAAAAAAATGTTTTTTTTTTTAGTATAGCACTGTACAATATATAGAAATTGTTTATTTTACACACCTCCACATGTGTATTTCACACTGCAAAATATTTTCTGTGGCCCTAAATGGCGTTTTTTGCCAGACCACAACACACCCACAGCACGTAACCGCTGAATCGCACAGCTACAGAAAATGCTATTCAAAAAAAAGGTTGTTTTTTTTAGTATAGCACTGTACAAGAAGAATATATAGAAATTGTTTATTTTACACACCTCCAAGATGTGTATTTCACACTGCAAAATATTTTCTGTGGCCCTAAATGGCGTTTTTTGCAAGAGCACAACAACCCCAACAGTATATAACCGCTGAATCGCACAGCTGCAGAGGCCAGAGAATGCTTTTTAAAAATAATGTTGTTTTTTCACACACCTCCAGATGTGTATTTCACACTGCAAAATATTTTCTGTGGCCCTAAATGGCGTTTTTTGGAAGAGCACAACACAACCACAGTATTTAACCACTGAATCGCACAGCTATAGAAGTGCAGAGAATGCTATTCAAAAAAAATGTTTTTTTTTTTAGTATAGCACTGTACAATATATAGAAATTGTTTATTTTACACACCTCCACATGTGTATTTCACACTGCAATTTATTTTCTGTGGCCCTAAATGGCGTTTTTTGGAAGAGCACAACACAACCACAGTATTTAACCACTGAATCGCACAGCTATAGAAGTGCAGAGAATGCTATTCAAAAAAAATGTTTTTTTTTTTAGTATAGCACTGTACAATATATAGAAATTGTTTATTTCACACACCTCCAGATGTGTATTTCACACTGCAAAATATTTTCTGTGGCCCTAAATGGCGTTTTTTGGAAGAGCACAACACAACCACAGTATTTAACCACTGAATCGCACAGCTATAGAAGTGCAGAGAATGCTATTCAAAAAAAATGTTGTTTTTTTTAGTATAGCACTGTACAATATATAGAAATTGTTTATTTCACACACCTCCAGATGTGTATTTCACACTGCAAAATATTTTCTGTGGCCCTAAATGGCGTTTTTTGGAAGAGCACAACACAACCACAGTATTTAACCACTGAATCGCACAGCTATAGAAGTGCAGAGAATGCTATTCAAAAAAAATGTTTTTTTTTTTAGTATAGCACTGTACAATATATAGAAATTGTTTATTTCACACACCTCCAGATGTGTATTTCACACTGCAAAATATTTTCTGTGGCCCTAAATGGCGTTTTTTGCAAGAGCACAACAACCCCAACAGTATATAACCGCTGAATCGCACAGCTGCAGAGGCCAGAGAATGCTTTTTAAAAATAATGTTGTTTTTTTCACACACCTCCAGATGTGTATTTCACACTGCAAAATATTTTCTGTGGCCCTAAATGGCGTTTTTTGGAAGAGCACAACACAACCACAGTATTTAACCACTGAATCGCACAGCTATAGAAGTGCAGAGAATGCTATTCAAAAAAAATGTTTTTTTTTTTAGTATAGCACTGTACAATATATAGAAATTGTTTATTTTACACACCTCCACATGTGTATTTCACACTGCAATTTATTTTCTGTGGCCCTAAATTGCGTTTTTTGGAAGAGCACAACACAACCACAGTATTTAACCACTGAATCGCACAGCTATAGAAGTGCAGAGAATGCTATTCAAAAAAAATTTTTTTTTTTTTAGTATAGCACTGTACAATATATAGAAATTGTTTATTTCACACACCTCCAGATGTGTATTTCACACTGCAAAATATTTTCTGTGGCCCTAAATGGTGTTTTTTGCAAGAGCACAACAACCCCAACAGTATATAACCGCTGAATCGCACAGCTGCAGAGGCCAGAGGATGCTTTTTAAAAATAATGTTGTTTTTTTAAAAAACACCTCCAGATGTGTATTTCACACTGCAAAATATTTTCTGTGGCCCTAAATGGCGTTTTTTGGAAGAGCACAACACAACCACAGTATTTAACCACTGAATCGCACAGCTATAGAAGTGCAGAGAATGCTATTCAAAAAAAATGTTGTTTTTTTTAGTATAGCACTGTACAATATATAGAAATTGTTTATTTTACACACCTCCACATGTGTATTTCACACTGCAATTTATTTTCTGTGGCCCTAAATGGCGTTTTTTGGAAGAGCACAACACAACCACAGTATTTAACCACTGAATCGCACAGCTATAGAAGTGCAGAGAATGCTATTCAAAAAAAATGTTTTTTTTTTTAGTATAGCACTGTACAATATATAGAAATTGTTTATTTCACACACCTCCAGATGTGTATTTCACACTGCAAAATATTTTCTGTGGCCCTAAATGGCGTTTTTTGCAAGAGCACAACAACCCCAACAGTATATAACCGCTGAATCGCACAGCTGCAGAGGCCAGAGAATGCTATTCAAAAAAATGTTGTTTTTTTTAGTATAGCACTGTACAATATATAGAAATTGTTTATTTTACACACCTCCACATGTGTATTTCACACTGCAAAATATTTTCTGTGGCCCTAAATGGCGTTTTTTGCCAGACCACAACACACCCACAGCACGTAACCGCTGAATCGCACAGCTACAGAAAATGCTATTCAAAAAAAAAGGTTGTTTTTTTTAGTATAGCACTGTACAAGAAGAATATATAGAAATTGTTTATTTTACACACCTCCAAGATGTGTATTTCACACTGCAAAATATTTTCTGTGGCCCTAAATGGCGTTTTTTGCAAGAGCACAACAACCCCAACAGTATATAACCGCTGAATCGCACAGCTGCAGAGGCCAGAGAATGCTTTTTAAAAATAATGTTGTTTTTTCACACACCTCCAGATGTGTATTTCACACTGCAAAATATTTTCTGTGGCCCTAAATGGCGTTTTTTGGAAGAGCACAACACAACCACAGTATTTAACCACTGAATCGCACAGCTATAGAAGTGCAGAGAATGCTATTCAAAAAAAATGTTTTTTTTTTAGTATAGCACTGTACAATATATAGAAATTGTTTATTTTACACACCTCCACATGTGTATTTCACACTGCAATTTATTTTCTGTGGCCCTAAATGGCGTTTTTTGGAAGAGCACAACACAACCACAGTATTTAACCACTGAATCGCACAGCTATAGAAGTGCAGAGAATGCTATTCAAAAAAAATGTTTTTTTTTTTAGTATAGCACTGTACAATATATAGAAATTGTTTATTTCACACACCTCCAGATGTGTATTTCACACTGCAAAATATTTTCTGTGGCCCTAAATGGCGTTTTTTGGAAGAGCACAACACAACCACAGTATTTAACCACTGAATCGCACAGCTATAGAAGTGCAGAGAATGCTATTCAAAAAAAATGTTTTCTTTTTTAGTATAGCACTGTACAATATATAGAAATTGTTTATTTCACACACCTCCAGATGTGTATTTCACACTGCAAAATATTTTCTGTGGCCCTAAATGGCGTTTTTTGGAAGAGCACAACACAACCACAGTATTTAACCACTGAATCGCACAGCTATAGAAGTGCAGAGAATGCTATTCAAAAAAAATGAGTTTTTTTTTAGTATAGCACTGTACAATATATAGAAATTGTTTATTTCACACACCTCCAGATGTGTATTTCACACTGCAAAATATTTTCTGTGGCCCTAAATGGTGTTTTTTGCAAGAGCACAACAACCCCAACAGTATATAACCGCTGAATCGCACAGCTGCAGAGGCCAGAGGATGCTTTTTAAAAATAATGTTGTTTTTTTAAAAAACACCTCCAGATGTGTATTTCACACTGCAAATTATTTTCTGTGGCCCTAAATGGCGTTTTTTGGAAGAGCACAACACAACCACAGTATTTAACCACTGAATCGCACAGCTATAGAAGTGCAGAGAATGCTATTCAAAAAAAATGTTGTTTTTTTAGTATAGCACTGTACAATATATAGAAATTGTTTATTTTACACACCTCCACATGTGTATTTCACACTGCAATTTATTTTCTGTGGCCCTAAATGGCGTTTTTTGGAAGAGCACAACACAACCACAGTATTTAACCACTGAATCGCACAGCTATAGAAGTGCAGAGAATGCTATTCAAAAAAAATGTTTTTTTTTTTAGTATAGCACTGTACAATATATAGAAATTGTTTATTTCACACACCTCCAGATGTGTATTTCACACTGCAAAATATTTTCTGTGGCCCTAAATGGTGTTTTTTGCAAGAGCACAACAACCCCAACAGTATATAACCGCTGAATCGCACAGCTGCAGAGGCCAGAGGATGCTTTTTAAAAATAATGTTGTTTTTTTAAAAAACACCTCCAGATGTGTATTTCACACTGCAAAATATTTTCTGTGGCCCTAAATGGCGTTTTTTGGAAGAGCACAACACAACCACAGTATTTAACCACTGAATCGCACAGCTATAGAAGTGCAGAGAATGCTATTCAAAAAAAATGTTGTTTTTTTTAGTATAGCACTGTACAATATATAGAAATTGTTTATTTTACACACCTCCACATGTGTATTTCACACTGCAATTTATTTTCTGTGGCCCTAAATGGCATTTTTTGGAAGAGCACAACACAACCACAGTATTTAACCACTGAATCGCACAGCTATAGAAGTGCAGAGAATGCTATTCAAAAAAAATGTTTTTTTTTTTAGTATAGCACTGTACAATATATAGAAATTGTTTATTTCACACACCTCCAGATGTGTATTTCACACTGCAAAATATTTTCTGTGGCCCTAAATGGCGTTTTTTGCAAGAGCACAACAACCCCAACAGTATATAACCGCTGAATCGCACAGCTGCAGAGGCCAGAGAATGCTTTTTAAAAATAATGTTGTTTTTTCACACACCTCCAGATGTGTATTTCACACTGCAAAATATTTTCTGTGGCCCTAAATGGCGTTTTTTGGAAGAGCACAACACAACCACAGTATTTAACCACTGAATCGCACAGCTATAGAAGTGCAGAGAATGCTATTCAAAAAAAATGTTGTTTTTTTAGTATAGCACTGTACAATATATAGAAATTGTTTATTTTACACACCTCCACATGTGTATTTCACACTGCAATTTATTTTCTGTGGCCCTAAATGGCGTTTTTTGGAAGAGCACAACACAACCACAGTATTTAACCACTGAATCGCACAGCTATAGAAGTGCAGAGAATGCTATTCAAAAAAAATGTTTTTTTTTTTAGTATAGCACTGTACAATATATAGAAATTGTTTATTTCACACACCTCCAGATGTGTATTTCACACTGCAAAATATTTTCTGTGGCCCTAAATGGTGTTTTTTGCAAGAGCACAACAACCCCAACAGTATATAACCGCTGAATCGCACAGCTGCAGAGGCCAGAGGATGCTTTTTAAAAATAATGTTGTTTTTTTAAAAAACACCTCCAGATGTGTATTTCACACTGCAAAATATTTTCTGTGGCCCTAAATGGCGTTTTTTGGAAGAGCACAACACAACCACAGTATTTAACCACTGAATCGCACAGCTATAGAAGTGCAGAGAATGCTATTCAAAAAAAATGTTGTTTTTTTTAGTATAGCACTGTACAATATATAGAAATTGTTTATTTTACACACCTCCACATGTGTATTTCACACTGCAATTTATTTTCTGTGGCCCTAAATGGCATTTTTTGGAAGAGCACAACACAACCACAGTATTTAACCACTGAATCGCACAGCTATAGAAGTGCAGAGAATGCTATTCAAAAAAAATGTGTTTTTTTTTAGTATAGCACTGTACAATATATAGAAATTGTTTATTTCACACACCTCCAGATGTGTATTTCACACTGCAAAATATTTTCTGTGGCCCTAAATGGTGTTTTTTGCAAGAGCACAACAACCCCAACAGTATATAACCGCTGAATCGCACAGCTGCAGAGGCCAGAGGATGCTTTTTAAAAATAATGTTGTTTTTTTAAAAAACACCTCCAGATGTGTATTTCACACTGCAAATTATTTTCTGTGGCCCTAAATGGCGTTTTTTGGAAGAGCACAACACAACCACAGTATTTAACCACTGAATCGCACAGCTATAGAAGTGCAGAGAATGCTATTCAAAAAAAATGTTGTTTTTTTAGTATAGCACTGTACAATATATAGAAATTGTTTATTTTACACACCTCCACATGTGTATTTCACACTGCAATTTATTTTCTGTGGCCCTAAATGGCGTTTTTTGGAAGAGCACAACACAACCACAGTATTTAACCACTGAATCGCACAGCTATAGAAGTGCAGAGAATGCTATTCAAAAAAAATGTTTTTTTTTTTAGTATAGCACTGTACAATATATAGAAATTGTTTATTTCACACACCTCCAGATGTGTATTTCACACTGCAAAATATTTTCTGTGGCCCTAAATGGTGTTTTTTGCAAGAGCACAACAACCCCAACAGTATATAACCGCTGAATCGCACAGCTGCAGAGGCCAGAGGATGCTTTTTAAAAATAATGTTGTTTTTTTAAAAAACACCTCCAGATGTGTATTTCACACTGCAAAATATTTTCTGTGGCCCTAAATGGCGTTTTTTGGAAGAGCACAACACAACCACAGTATTTAACCACTGAATCGCACAGCTATAGAAGTGCAGAGAATGCTATTCAAAAAAAATGTTGTTTTTTTTAGTATAGCACTGTACAATATATAGAAATTGTTTATTTTACACACCTCCACATGTGTATTTCACACTGCAATTTATTTTCTGTGGCCCTAAATGGCATTTTTTGGAAGAGCACAACACAACCACAGTATTTAACCACTGAATCGCACAGCTATAGAAGTGCAGAGAATGCTATTCAAAAAAAATGTTTTTTTTTTTAGTATAGCACTGTACAATATATAGAAATTGTTTATTTCACACACCTCCAGATGTGTATTTCACACTGCAAAATATTTTCTGTGGCCCTAAATGGCGTTTTTTGCAAGAGCACAACAACCCCAACAGTATATAACCGCTGAATCGCACAGCTGCAGAGGCCAGAGAATGCTTTTTAAAAATAATGTTGTTTTTTCACACACCTCCAGATGTGTATTTCACACTGCAAAATATTTTCTGTGGCCCTAAATGGCGTTTTTTGGAAGAGCACAACACAACCACAGTATTTAACCACTGAATCACACAGCTATAGAAGTGCAGAGAATGCTATTCAAAAAAAATGTTTTTTTTTTTTAGTATAGCACTGTACAATATATAGAAATTGTTTATTTTACACACCTCCACATGTGTATTTCACACTGCAATTTATTTTCTGTGGCCCTAAATGGCGTTTTTTGGAAGAGCACAACAACCCCAACAGTATATAACCGCTGAATCGCACAGCTGCAGAGGCCAGAGAATGCTATTCAAAAATAATGTTGTTTTTTCACACACCTCCAGATGTGTATTTCACACTGCAAAATATTTTCTGTGGCCCTAAATGGCGTTTTTTGGAAGAGCACAACACAACCACAGTATTTAACCACTGAATCGCACAGCTATAGAAGTGCAGAGAATGCTATTCAAAAAAAATGTGTTTTTTTTAGTATAGCACTGTACAATATATAGAAATTGTTTATTTCACACACCTCCAGATGTGTATTTCACACTGCAAAATATTTTCTGTGGCCCTAAATGGCGTTTTTTGCAAGAGCACAACAACCCCAACAGTATATAACCGCTGAATCGCACAGCTGCAGAGGAGAGAGAATGCTTTTTAAAAATAATGTTGTTTTTTCACACACCTCCAGATGTGTATTTCACACTGCAAAATATTTTCTGTGGCCCTAAATGGCATTTTTTGGAAGAGCACAACACAACCACAGTATTTAACCACTGAATCGCACAGCTATAGAAGTGCAGAGAATGCTATTCAAAAAAAATGTTTTTTTTTTTAGTATAGCACTGTACAATATATAGAAATTGTTTATTTTACACACCTCCACATGTGTATTTCACACTGCAATTTATTTTCTGTGGCCCTAAATGGCGTTTTTTGGAAGAGCACAACACAACCACAGTATTTAACCACTGAATCGCACAGCTATAGAAGTGCAGAGAATGCTATTCAAAAAAAATGTTTTTTTTTTTTAGTATAGCACTGTACAATATATAGAAATTGTTTATTTCACACACCTCCAGATGTGTATTTCACACTGCAAAATATTTTCTGTGGCCCTAAATGGCGTTTTTTGCAAGAGCACAACAACCCCAACAGTATATAACCGCTGAATCGCACAGCTGCAGAGGCCAGAGAATGCTTTTTAAAAATAATGTTGTTTTTTCACACACCTCCAGATGTGTATTTCACACTGCAAAATATTTTCTGTGGCCCTAAATGGCGTTTTTTGGAAGAGCACAACACAACCACAGTATTTAACCACTGAATCGCACAGCTATAGAAGTGCAGAGAATGCTATTCAAAAAAAATGTTGTTTTTTTTAGTATAGCACTGTACAATATATAGAAATTGTTTATTTTACACACCTCCACATGTGTATTTCACACTGCAATTTATTTTCTGTGGCCCTAAATTGCGTTCTTTGGAAGAGCACAACACAACCACAGTATTTAACCACTGAATCGCACAGCTATAGAAGTGCAGAGAATGCTATTCAAAAAAAATGTTTTTTTTTTTAGTATAGCACTGTACAATATATAGAAATTGTTTATTTCACACACCTCCAGATGTGTATTTCACACTGCAAAATATTTTCTGTGGCCCTAAATGGCGTTTTTTGCAAGAGCACAACAACCCCAACAGTATATAACCGCTGAATCGCACAGCTGCAGAGGCCAGAGAATGCTTTTTAAAAATAATGTTGTTTTTTCACACACCTCCAGATGTGTATTTCACACTGCAAAATATTTTCTGTGGCCCTAAATGGCGTTTTTTGGAAGAGCACAACACAACCACAGTATTTAACCACTGAATCGCACAGCTATAGAAGTGCAGAGAATGCTATTCAAAAAAAATGTTGTTTTTTTTAGTATAGCACTGTACAATATATAGAAATTGTTTATTTTACACACCTCCACATGTGTATTTCACACTGCAATTTATTTTCTGTGGCCCTAAATGGCGTTTTTTTGAAGAGCACAACAACCCCAACAGTATATAACCGCTGAATCGCACAGCTGCAGAGGCCAGAGAATGCTATTCAAAAATAATGTTGTTTTTTCACACACCTCCAGATGTGTATTTCACACTGCAAAATATTTTCTGTGGCCCTAAATGGCGTTTTTTGGAAGAGCACAACACACCCACAGTATATAACCGCTGAATCGCACAGCTGCAGAGAATGCTATTCAAAAAAAAGTTTTTTTTTTTTTTTAGTATAGCATAGTACAAGAAAAATATATAGAAATTGGTTATTTCACACAACTAGAGATATACACTGCAAAATATTTTTTTTGCCCAAAAATAGGTCTTTTTTGCGCACAACAAAGTGCCTTTTTTTTTTTTTTGCAACAGCACAATAAAGTGCCTTTTTTTTTTTTTGGGGGCCCAAAAATGGGTCTTTTTAGCAAAAGCACAATAAAGTGCCTTTTTTTTTTTTTTTTTGGTTTTTTTTTTTTTTTTTTCTGCCCGAAATGGGTCTTTTAGCAAGAGCACAATACAGCCACTAAATGGAATAGGTGTATCACTCAACGTAATGCAGTGCTGGTGCACTGAGCTTGCAACACAAACAGATAAACCTATGCAGATCGCTGAGCTATTATATCTCTCAATCTGGACTCCTATCTAAATCTCTCTCCCTGAAAGCACAAACAGGATCCTGCCCCTACACTACACTACACTACACTGTCTCTCTATCTTTTCTATCAGTAGATTGCAGAATCAGGACTAACTCCTATCATATAATTCTCTCCCTCACAGCAACAGCAGCCAGGATCCTTTCCCTACACTGTCTAAAAGCAGAGTGACGATCTGTGCTGTGTGCCTCTTGCTTATATAGAAGCTGGTCACATGCTGGGTCACATGTTGCACTGACCAATCACAGCCATGCCATTAGTAGGCATGGCTATGATGGCTTCTAAGGGCACACCAGCTAATCAAATGGTGATTGGCTGGCCCCTGAAGCATTTCTAACTGCGCCATTAAATTCCCGAATCCGGACCCGAACCCGGACTTTAGCGCAAAATCCGGGTCCGGGTCCGGGGTCGGGAAAAAGCCAAAATTCGGTACGGACCCGAACTTTACAGTTCGGGTCCACTCAACACTAATCATCTCATATGGAAAGATTTTTGTTGAAATCAATGGTCTGATGACAGATTCTCTCTTGCAAATAATTTTTTTTAAATGTTTCACTTCAGCAAAGACAAAAAGTTGAAAAAAAATACACACGTGTATGTGTCTTTCTAATTTCGACATCATTCTGCCATGCACAAGCTGTGTGTGTGTGAGGATTAGGGGACAGTTTGCCTGAGGTAAGATGTCTTGGCTGCCATTATGCCCATTGGAAGAATGAGAGACCTAGTTTTTCCCAATACTTATCACCTTTAAAATATAGTTATAGACCAGCTATTCTCAGCCAGTTCTGTGGATTGCTAGGGGTTCCTTAGAGCTACAGTTAATTGACCTCCCATTTGATGTGCCTGCACAGTTTTGGGGCCAACACCACATGGCATAGCCAGCGATATGACACCAATGATATTTTTATCTGTAAGGGTAGCATTGTGACCATCACTGTAAAAGGGTGTTCTTCCTAATGTCTGCTAATGTTGAGGCATTTTTCCTACTGAACCCCCAATTAATTGGTTTTAGCAGGGGTTCCCCCAAGACCAAATTTTTTTTTCAAGGTTTCCTTTAACGTAAAAAGGTTGAGAAAGGTGTTGAAAACTGTAGCACAATAAGGCTTCGTTCACAATGGCGTACCAATCCATACACTCATGCAAAGGACTCTTTTCACCCACATGGATTCACAGATGTTCTGTGCAGACTCATGCAGGCAGCCTGCTGCATGCACTCCGGAGTGTACATCTTGTGGGTCCGATGCATGGATTAGGATTCAGAAAAACCGTGTTCTGATCCGTGCATCAGATCCACATGAATCTACAGTCAGGGATGAGCTTGGAGATCTATACAGGTGGATGCCTTTAATTGATTTGAATAGGTCTGCGTAAAATACTTGTGCATCCCTTGCAGGCGAAAACAGATTTTGTATGGGTGTAGATCGGTAAGTCTGTGTAAATGAGGCCTAAATTAGTGTAGCAGGGTGTCACTTTAAGGAGCTAAAAAGACTACTATACTCAGTGTGCAGTGGGACACCCACAGTGCATTGCCCGGCGCAAGGTCTGCTGGGGAAGGCCTATTTAAGGAGGAGCGGAGCAACAAGCGGGTCTCTTTGGACGCCGCCCACCTAGCAAGTGAAGCCTGCGCTGGGTCTGTCGTTGGACTGGGCCTGAGAGTTGGGCCTTGTGATTCAAAGAGCCTTCCGGCCTTCACGGGAGAACCCAAGAGTCACCTCGTCCATCATCCTTCCAAGGACTGTCGGGAGGATCGGAGACTACGGGAGTCGTGAGACTGTGCGCAGGAGCCCAGCTACGGAAGTCGGTTGTACGGACTGGTCCGGTCGGGTGAGAGCACTTGCTCAAGGATTATTTGACTAATCTTTAGGCTCAGTGTCCCTTGTTTAGGGACCACAGTTTACATTGCACGCAGAGGGACCGTGTGTTGTGCAGCAATAGTTGAATCCTTTATTGCATATCGAGTAGATGACTGTTTATACCTGTGGATTACAAATACCCTTTAAAGTGCATCACCATTGCTAGCGAAGATCTCTCCCAATGGAGCATCGTGTCTGCAATAGTCATGCCTGACTGTAAAGCAATTAGACATTGTTTGGGCGCCATCTTTGCCCATGAGGGGGAAGCTCGCGAGCGTAGTTGATTGACATTGAGTGTGTGAAATACTATTAGAACTTATTGCTTGTTTATATGCTTAACAGTTAACATTGCAGGGCTCTGCATAGACATATGTACGATTGTCTAACTTCATGCTTTATACTCAGTAAAAGTTTCTTGTGGTTAAGCAAATACGCTGTGTGGTTATATGTTTATTGCGGTATTGTGATCCCCTTGGCTAAGGGGTTTCACAATCCCATATTTACTGCTATCTGTGCCAAGGGAGGTTAGAGCCAGTTACTGGGGGTTGACAGCAGTGTGTTACAGGCCCAAAATCTATATCAGCAGCCCTCTTAACTGGGGGTATTGCTACATTAGAAAATGAATTTAGGTTTAATGGCTGTTACAGCAATGAACTATATTTAAAATTAATCCTTAAAAAAATACAGGAAACTATTATATGCTATAATTACTTTATTTTTTAAACAGACTGTAACATAATGAACAGGAATTTACATATACTTTATAGAAATAGCCATGTACTTAGTTTATAGCTTCCTCTGAACTGCCTCGTTTCCTGCCTCGAGTGGTGGGCCGAGCTCGGGCAGTTATAAATGCCTTCTGTGACGATTCACAGTCAGTGCTGACACAGTTACACTCCTCCACCATAACATAAATGAGTTTTTCTTGAGGTCCATGGCTACATTTCATCGGCACTATTCTTTCTCTGGTCTTCACCTCCTGGCAACAGGTGCATTTGTGGGACATTTTACTGGCAGCCGCCGAGTATCTACATAGAAGATAAAAGTAAATCAATTATATTGATTACGGTGGTTCTACATAAATGTGTTATCACTCTTACACAGTGAATAGACGATTTAGGATAAACACATTTTATTACCTTTATATTTTTATTTTATTTTATATATTTAATTTTATATTGTATTATAAACATCATAGGGTGTACAAAGAGGAGGTACACAGAAAATTATGAAAAATTATGAAACGTAAAAGGGTGTACACAGAAGAATAAGAAATACTGTTGTTATTACAAGGGGTCTTTAAAAAGTCTCTTCAATTTTATATTTTTGCTAGAAACGGTGAGGGAGGGAGGAGTAGTAATTGGTTGTGTCTGAGAGTTTCATGTGAGCAGGGATGAGCCGAACACCCCCCTGTTCGGTTCGCACCAGAACCTGCGAACAGACAAAATGTTCGTGTAAACTTTAGAACCCTATTAAATACAATGGACTCGAACGTTCGAAATCTAAAGTGTTAATTATAAAGGCTAATATGCAAGTTATTGTCCTAAAAAGTGTTTGGGGACCGGGGTCCTGCCCCAGGGGACATGTATCAATGCAAAAAGAAGTTTTAAAAACGGACGTTTTTTCGGGAGCAGTGATTTTAATAATGCTTAAAATGAAAAAATAAAAGTGAAATATTCCTTTAAATTTCGTACCTGGGGGGTGTGTATGATATGCATGTGAAGTGGCGCATGTTTCCCGTGCTTAGAACTGTCCCCTGCAAAAAATGTCATTTTTGAAAGAAAAAAAATGCATTTAAAACTGACTTGCGGCTATTAATGAATTGTCGGCTCCCGGCAATACATACAAAAGTCATTGAGAAAAAAAAAAAAAAAAGCGTGGGGGTTCCCCAGAATTCAATTACCAGGCCCTTCAGATCTGGCATGGATTTTAAGGGGAACTCCACCCCAAGTTTAAAAAAAAAATGGCGTGGAGTCCCCCTAAAAATCCATACCAGACCCCTTATCCGAGCATGCAACCTGGCCGGCCGCAGGGGAAAAGGGGGGGACGAGAGAGCGGCCCCCCCTCCCTCCTGAACCGTACCAAGCCACATGCCCTCAACATGGGGAGGATGTCCCCATGTTGATGGGGACAAGGGCCTCATCCCCACAACCCTTGCCCGGTGGTTGTGGGGGTCTGCGGGCGGGGGGCTTATCGGAATCTGGAAGACCCCTTTAACAAAGGGGACCCCCAGATCCGGCCCCCCCCCTATGTGAATTGGTAACGGGTACATTGTACCCCTACCATTTCACGAAGAAAGCGTAAAAAAATGTTTAAAAAAACACACAAACACCTTGAAAAAGTCCTTTATTTAAAAAAATAAATAAATAAACATTCCAGCGGTGAAATCCAGTGTCCCGCGGCGATCCCGATGTCCAGCGCTGTCCTTCATTGGTTGTGCCTGAGCGGACCTGATGGGGAACTCCCTCTCAGTATTTTAAATGTATAGACCCGCCCCTTCTAATGTTCCCCATCAGGTCCGCTCAGCGGACGAGATGCAGAACATGAGAAGGGGCGGGTCTATACATGTATTACCAAAGTGAGAGCAGTTCCCCATCAGGTCCGCCCCCTCGGTATGTCAGACCCGCCTACGTCATTGGCTTGAGCGGGGAACTTCCTTCACTATGTAAATTTAAATTTACATAGTGAAGGAAGTTCCCCGCTCAAGCCAATGACGTAGGCGGGTCCGACATACCGAGGAGGCGGACCTGATGGGGAACTGCTCTCACTTTGGTAATACATGTATAGACCCGCCCCTTCTCATGTTCCGCTGAGCGGACCTGATGGGGAACTTTAGAAGGGGCGGGTCTATACATTTAAAATACTGAGAGGGAGTTCCCCATCAGGTCCGCTCAGGCACAACCAATGACGGACAGCGCTGGACATCGGGATCGCCGCGGGACACTGGATTTCACCGCTGGAATGTTTTTTTTTTTTAAATAAAGGACTTTTTCAAGGTGTTTGTGTGTTTTTTTAAACATTTTTTTACGCTTTCTTCGTGAAATGGTAGGGGTACAATGTACCCCTTACCAATTCACATAGGGGGGGGCCGGGATCTGGGGGTCCTCTTTGTTAAAGGGGTCTTCCAGATTCCGATAAGCCCCCCGCCCGCAGACCCCCACAACCACCGGGCAAGGGTTGTGGGGATGAGGCCCTTGTCCCCATCAACATGGGGACATCCTCCCCATGTTGAGGGCATGTGGCTTGGTACGGTTCAGGAGGGAGGGGGGGCCGCTCTCTCGTCCCCCCCTTTTCCCCTGCGGCCGGCCAGGTTGCATGCTCGGATAAGGGGTCTGGTATGGATTTTTAGGGGGACTCCACGCCATTTTTTTTTTAATTTGGGGTGGAGTTCCCCTTAAAATCCATGCCAGATCTGAAGGGCCTGGAATGGATATTTGGGGGAACCCCACGTCAATTTTTTTTTTATTTGCGGCGGGGTTCCCCTTAATATCCATTCCAGACCTGAAGGGCCTGGTAATTGAATTCTGGGGAACCCCCACGCTTTTTTTTTTTTTTTTATCAATGACTTTTGTATGTATTGCCGGGAGCCGACAATTCATTAATAGCCGCGAGTCAGTTTTAAATGCATTTTTTTCTTTCAAAAATGACACTTTTTGCAGGGACAGTTCTAAGCACGGGAAACATGCGCCACTTCACATGCATATCATACACACCCCCCAGGTACGAAATTTAAAGGAATATTTCACTTTTATTTTTTCATTTTAAGCATTATTAAAATCACTGCTCCCGAAAAAACGGCCGTTTTTAAAACTTCTTTTTGCATTGATACATGTCCCCTGGGGCAGGACCCGGGTCCCCAAACACTTTTTAGGACAATAACTTGCATATCAGCCTTTATAATTAGCACTTTAGATTTCTCCCATAGATTTTTCGAATTTGCCGCGAACACCCCAATTTGTTCGCTGTTCGGCGAACGGGCGAACAGGCAATGTTCGAGTCGAACATGAGTTCGACTCGAACTCGAAGCTCATCCCTACATGTGAGTAGTCTGTCTGGCAAGCCAAGCCAGCTGACCCTGCAGTTTAGTTTATGTTTTGTCATGCTGTGGTAAAGATGGCTGCAAAACTCATAAAAAAAGTGTGGAAACTTTTTGAAGAACCCTTGTATTATTATTATTATTCATACTTCTTGGCTTGTTGACTTTTTAACACCTTCCTGCCCGGCCTATAGCAGATTGACAGCAGGGTGGGACTTTCCATCTTTGGAGTGGAAGTTACATGATGTCCTCTTATTGCTTTACTGGCCTGCTGGGGCCAATCGCAGCCCATCTGTACCATGTGATTAGCTTTGGACAATCACAGCTAATCACAACAAAATACACTGAATGAATCAGTTTAATTTAGTAAAAATGGTTGCTTATACCAATAAAATTCATTGGTAGTAGCAATCATGTGTAAAAAAAAAAAAATCCTGATCACTTCCCCAGAGTAGTACAGTATTACTATGGTAACACTGTATTGCTCTTGTCACAGCTTGTTACAAAAAAGATTTTGAAAAAATAAAGAAAACAATTAAAAAAATATATTAATATATATAGAGAGAGAGAGAGAGAGCGAGAGAGACCCCTCTCTCTCTCTCTCTCTCTCTCTCTCTCTCTCTCTCTCTATCTATCTATCTATACCAAAAATATTGGGACGCCTGCCTTTACATGCACATGAACTTTGATGGCATCCCGGCCTTAGTCCGTAGGGTTCAATATTGAGTTGGCCCACCCTTTGCAGCTATAACAGCTTGAACTCTTCTGGGAAGGCTATCCACAAGGTTTAGGAGTGTGTCTATGGGAATGTTTAACCATTCTTCCAGAAGAGCATTTGTGAGGTCAGGCACTGATGTGGACGAGAAGGCCTGGCTTGCAGTCTCCACTCTGATACACCCCAAAGGTGTTCTATCGGGTTGAGGTCAGGACTCTGTGCAGGTCAGTCAAGTCCATCCACCCACCCCAAACTCGCTCATCCATGTCTTTATGGACCTTGCTATGTGCACTAGTCCAAATCATTTGGTGAAGGGGGAATTATGGTGTGGGGTTGTTTTTCAGGGGTTGGGCTTTGCCTCTTAGTTCCAGTGAAAGTAACTCTTAAGGCTTCAGCATACCAAGACATTTTGGATGAATTCATGCTTCAAACTTTGTGGGAACAGTTTGGGGATGGACCCTTCCTGTTCCAACATGACTGTACACCAGTAAACAAAGCAAGGTTCATAAAGACATATATGAGTCGAGTTGGGGGTAGAAGAACTTGACTAGCCTGCACACCTTTGGGATGAATTAGAGCAGAGACTGCAAGACAGGCCTTTTCATCCACATCAGTGCCTGACCTCACAGATGACCTTCTAATAGTGCCCCATTGTTGGTGTCATTGGATGGAATAGTACTCAAAGCCACATCTGGCAGCCAGGCCACAGTTTGGAGACCACTGCTCCACTCGTACTACATGAGGAACAGAGACCATTAGTGCAAAGAACAACATGGTTCCTCCAGTCCTGTCCTGTATTCTCCTATTTGATTTGATTGACAGCTGCATTTTGGAAAATCAAGTAATAAATGGATGGTAAATTAGCAGAAGAGAAGGAGGATCAGGGTGGGAACAATACTGCCTGCTCCCTGGCCAAGAATGAAAATGGATTCTTTGGTGAGATATCATTACCGTATATACTCGAGTATAAGCCGACCTGAATATAAGCCGAGGCACCAAATTTTACCACAAAAAAATGGGAAAACTTATTGACTCGAGTATAAGCCTAGGGTGTCCATCTGCATGCCTCACTGTGCCTCACTGTGTCCATGCCTCACTTGCCGCACTGTATCCATGTGCATGCCTCACTGTGTCCATGCCTCACTGTGCCCATGACTAGACTGACGTTTAACATGCGAGTCTATGGAAGGGGTGCCCGGCTTTGAAAAATCAGTGCTCCCCGGCCGTAGGTTCCCCAGAAAAAAAACTTTGCAGTCTTATAGAGGAAGAGGCTACATGTGTGCTTAGTTTGGGGTCCAGGGGACCTACGGCTGGCCAGTACCGGGTCCCCAAAATCACCGGAGAAATTACTGTTTAACATGGGAGTCTATGGAAGGGGTGCCTGGGTTTGAAAAATCGGTGCTCCCTGGCCGTAGGTCTCCCAGACAACAAACTTTGCACACTTGTAGAGGAAGAGTGAGGCTACATGTGGCCGGTACTGAGTCCCCAAAGTCCGGGAGATCAGGCGCAAAAAGGTGACTCGTGTATAAGCCGATCGGGGCATTTTCAGCACAAAAAAATGTGCTGAAAAACTTGGCTTATACTCGAGTATATACGGTATATCAGAAAAGTATATAGGCCCCAAGGGGACAGTAAGCGGAGTTTTAAGGTGCAAAAAATCAAAGAATCAATTATACAAAGAATACAAAATTTGTATTTTTTGTATAATTGATTCTTTGATTTTTTGCATCTTAAAACTCCGCTTACTGCCCCCTTGAGGCCTATATACTTTTCTGTTATACTTTATAGGAGGTGGTGCATTTATCGAAATCTCTGGGCTTCATGAATAATTTGTCAACTAATATGATTATATCACTTTTCTCAGATGATGGCATCTCCTCATTACCCCCTACTAAAGTCAAAGGAACAGACTAGGCATGATAGGCGATAGATAATATGAAATATGGCCAATGCAATAGGTGACACAGATTTGCAAATACGCATACATGCATAATATTTGACTAACTTTAGAGTGTTTGTAATACAAAAAAGATAAGTTCCTTAGCATAAATTTGTACAATTTGCTTATTTAATAGAATAATGATCTTACATGGAAAGGGTATTGCAAGGTCCTTCACAATAAGTTATATTCACCATATCTTCTGATTGACAGTTATTGTGAGATAGGTATTCCAATTTGTGATGCAACTTGCAGGACGGGCTGGTTTCAATACCTGCAGGGTTAATAATATCACATCAAAAACAGCTCAGAGTTATCAAAGGATATGTTATCTGAAATTAATATAGACGCGTATGTATAAAGGATTTGCCTGCACAGACATTTGCCCAAAATTCACTAAGCAGTATTCAAACCTGTACATTTGCCAAACATTCACATGGTGGAAAATGAATTCTCTTTTGCTAACATTTGATCTTCAATGGAAAAAAAGGTGTTTTCATTAACATTTGCTCTATTTATAAATGGATGAATTTTACAACCACTGCAGATTTGCTGGTAATTCACTGGACACATTTGAAAACAAAATGTTCCTGGCTTGAGATGCCAGATCATAGCATTTTATAATGGAAAGGCAAGGTGGAGGTTGAACACTTTGTTATAGGATACACTTTAATAGACAAAAAATGTTTACAAGATGTAAAAACATTGTTTCAGCGCTATGGAGACTGGACTGGAGACTCACTGAACTGAAACAGATTTTGCTGTAAATGTAGCAATACACGGCTCAAATTTTGTCCGATTCAGCTGCAGATGGCATTGTCTTTACAGCCCAGCTCAATAAAATAAAATCTAAAAATTGACTGAACTGGGGGGGTGGATTACTGGCCGAATAGTGACTGCAACCTATGAGATGCAGTTACCGTTTGGGTATTCATGCAGTTAAGAGTGCTGCGGCTGCTTGAATACAATAAACAGCAGTGGAGAGTCTTCCATCAATGCTGTTAGCATGAATGGGGAAATCAATAGATAGCTAGCCTATATGTGACATTTACTGATGTAAAAATCCTAGCCAAAAGTTTAGCATTACGCCTTATAATAAAGTTATACTTAGACTAATTTATCCAGACCAGGCAGGGTTTATGCCTATTAAAAACACAGCCTTTAATCTCAGATGGCTTTTTATGTACCTACAGTCCGATCATGACTCTATTGGCTCTAGAGTCTTGGTCAGTCTAAATGCCGCCAAGGCTTTTGATTCAGTAAAATACTGTAGGGTTATTTATGGGAATGTTTTCGCAGTTTTTGCTTTGGCCTGCATTTCATAAAATGGCTCCCTGCAGCTCTGATCCAGGTCAATGGTAGGGTTTCTGATCCTTTCCCCCTCTCTAGAGGTACACGATAGGGATGCGCAATGTCCCCACTGCTCTACACATTGGCCATAGAATCTTTGGCCATTGCTATCAGAACACATCCAGACCTTAGAGGCCTTCGTTCAAGTCTGGTAGTTGAAACTATTAGCCTCTATGTGGATGATATGCTTTTGTATCTGGAGGATGCGGGTCCATCACAATCGGCTGCTCTGCATCTCATGAAACGCTTTGGCTCAGGGTTACAAATCAATTAAACCAATCCTTTCCTTAGACATAAGGCCTCCTTCCCTCTGATAAGAGTTAGTCAGATCAGGTATCTCAGAATCTAGTTTTCTCGTTCCCAAGCAGAATATATTATAGACATGGGAGCTGTCAATAAATTTGTTTTGTTTTGTTCCGTTCCGTTTCGTATTAGCAGTTATTTCGTATTTCGTAATTCGTGTCCGAAATTCAATTTGGATTCGTATGAAATACGAATTTTCGTTAGATTCGTTAACTTTTCGTAAAATTAAGAACGTTTGTTTCGATGAATTTAAAAAGCAAACCCAGGAAGTCAGCAGTGCTGCTGACTTCCTGGGTTTGCTTTTTAAATTCATCATAACGAATGTTCCTAATTGTTACGAAAAGTTAACGAACCTAACGAAAATTCGTATTCGATCCATATTGAATTTCGGACACGAATTACGAAATACGAACTATCGGCAATGGGCTACAAACAAACCCAGGAACTCAGCACAGAATAAGGATGGTGGGAGCCCCTCATTATGAGCACAGCAGGGGTACAGCGCCAGGATGAAGTCAGCACAGCACAGGGATGGTGGGAGCCCCTTCTAATGAGCACAGCAGGGGTACAGCCCCAGGAGGAAGTCAGCACAGCACAGGGATGGTGGGAGCTCCTCATAATGAGCACAGCAGGGGTACAGCCCCAAGAGGAAGTCAGCACAGCACAGGGATGGTGGGAGCCCCTCATAATGAGCACAGCAGGGGTACAGCCCCAAGAGGAAGTCAGCACAGCACAGGGATGGTGGGAGCCCCTTCTAATGAGCACAGCAGGGGTACAGCCCCAGGAGGAAATCAGCACAGCACAGGGATGGTGGGAGCCCCTCATAATGAGCACAGCAGGGGTACAGCCCCAGGAGAAAGTCAGCACAGCACAGGGATGGTTGGAGCCCCTCATAATGAGCATAATGAGTCGACGACTGCCATATTGAGAAAGGTATTGTAGCCCCGGCCGTAAGTTCGTATTTTGAAATTTGTGTCCGAAATTCAATTTGTATTGAATACGAATTTTCGTTAGGTTCGTTAACTTTTTGTAACAATTACGAACATTCGTTATGATGAATTTAAAAAGTAAAAAATACCTTTCTCAAATTCGGATCCGAAATTTGTCAATGAAATTTCGTATTTCGTAAAATTCTGAAGCATATAAATTCGTATTTCGGATGCTTCCGAATGTGCGAATATTCGGAAATTCGTACGAATTTTCAATTCGTACAAAACGAATTGCACATGTCTATTATATTAGGCTCAATCAAGAAACCCCTTTACACAGTTCTTAAGTCCAAAATGCAGACAAGGTCTTGACCCTTTCTTGGAGTTATGGGGTGCATTCATTTACTGAAAACTATATTACTCCCTAAGCTCCTTTATATATTCTGGTAAGCCACTTTATATATCCTACCCCACTTTTTAAAGTCCATGGGATCTATGCTTAACAAATTTATATGAGGTAATTTCTGTCACAAACTGTCATGGCGTACCCTGAAAAGCTCCATGAATCTAGGTGGTACAGCCTTGCCAGGTCTTAACCTTTATTATATAGACTCCCAACTTTCTTATTTCTTTTATCTCAATAAGGGGGATAGGGATAGATCAATTACTTTAATATGTATAGGGGGCGAATGCTATTTCCTCACTGTAAAATTTGGAATTTGGCCATGAGTCAAACGAATGCTTCTCCATTTCATGCTCACATGCCCCTTTGGTGCATTCCCCTGAATTATTATCGGTGCCCAATCATAGGCTATGGGTTGACAGGGAAGTTATATATCTCTCACATGTTCTCTCCAATAGCGGAGTTAAATCATTTCAGGAACTTAAGACTTTGTTTTGATTACTCAACCACATTTTTTCGTTATCTCCAACTCCGTCACGCTATCCATACCCAATTTGGGGACTCCATTCCCAGTTTTGATTCCCTGTACCTGGTGAAGGTAATTATGGGCCCAAACCCTAAAAATAGGATTTTTTACTCACCGTAAAATCCTTTTCTCTGAGTCCATGGACCGACACAGCTTCTCTATTGACAAAGTGGGTATTATCCGTTAATTAGGAGTGACTAGGCAGAAAAACTTGTAAAAAGTGTTGCATCACACCTTCTACAGTACCGCCCAGGGGGCGGACCCTCTGGGTATACCCTCTCAGTCTGCACATCGCAGATCAGTTCGTCAAAAAGCAGTACAAACTTAAAAGGAGGGGTGGGTGCTGTGTCGGTCCATGGACTCAGAGAAAAGGATTTTACGGTGAGTAAAAAATCCTATTTACTCTTTCGTCCATGGACCGACACAGCTTCTCTATTGACAAAGTGGGACGTCCCAAAGCAGTGTCAGAGAAAAAAACGAGGGGTGGTAACAGCATAAAAACAAACTTCACCCCAAAACACAAAACAGCACTCCTCCAACGGAGGAGTTGCAACTCTAAACAGCCGCCTGCAAAACCTTGCGGCCGAAAGAGGCATCCGAAGATGCACCTACATCAACTTTGTAGAATTTTGTGAAAGTGTGAGCGGACGACCAAGTCGCCGCTTTACATAGTTGGGAAACAGACGCTTGCTGTCAGAAAGCCCAAGAGGCACCTATTGCCCTGGTCGAATGCGCCGTGACAGGAAAGGGGGGCGCCTGACCCTTTAAGGCGTAAGCCTGGATTACTATCTGTCGGATCCACCTAGAGATGGTGGCCGATGAGACTGCTTGGCCCTTCTTGGGACCAGCCACCGAAACAAACAGTGAGTCTGACTTCCGGAACAGGGAAGTAGCAGATATGTATACTCTCAAAGCTCGGACAACGTCCAAGGAATGCAACGCCGACTCCTTAGGATTCGACGGCTGAGGACACAAGGATGGAAGTACAATGTCTTCGTTGAGATGAAAAGCCGAAACGACCTTCGGAAGAAAGGAAGGCTGCGGCCGCAGCACCACCTTATCCTTGTGGAAAATCAAATAGGGAGCCTTGCAGGACAAGGCTGCCAGCTCAGAGACTCGTCTAACTGACGTAACAGCCACCAAAAAGACCACCTTCTGAGAAAGTGTCAACAGGGGAATATCTCTAATATTCTCAAACGGTGCCTTCTGAAGCACCGAGAGGACCAGGTTCAAGTCCCACGGAGGTAACGGGGGGCGGACCGGAGGGGCCACATGTCGAACCCCCTGCACAAATGTACTCACGAGAGAGTGAGTCGCCAGGGGTCGCTGAAAAAAGACAGCCAGGGCAGATATCTGTCCCTTAATCGTACTTAGGGCAAGCCTTTGGTCTACCCCATGCTGTAAAAACAGCAGGATTCTGGAAACCAAATAGGTACGCGGATGCCATTTCATTTCCTCACACATGGAGATGTAGGCCCTCCAAGTGCGGTGATAGACCTTCCTAGAGGACGGTTTCCGAGCACTTCTCATAGTAGAAATTACTGAGTCTGACAGGCCCCGGTCTCTCAGTACCTGGTTCTCAACAGCCATGCCGTTAAAGCCAATGACTGTAAAGCAGGATGGAATATGGGACCTTGCGACAGCAGGTCCTTCCGTAGTGGTAGGCGCCAGGGGACGTCTGCTACCAGACGTACTAGATCGGCGTACCAAGGACGCTGAGGCCAATCTGGAGCGATTAGGATCATTGGAATTCCCTCTGCCTCCACTCTGCGGAGCAGAAGAGGAAGAAGCCTTAAGGGAGGGAAGGCATAGATTAGCCGATACTGGCCCCACGATGCTACCAACGCGTCCGTTGCGTCTGCCCATGGGTCTCTTGACCGGGCCACAAACCTCAATACCTTCCGATTGAGTCGGGAAGCCAGAAGATCTACGTCTGGTGTGCCCCATCTTTGGCAGAGGAGTTGGAACACCTCCGGGTGTAAGGACCATTCTCCCTGGTCCAGCATCTGGCGGCTCAGGTAGTCCGCCTGCCAGTTTTCCACACCCGGAATGTACACGGCCGACAGTGCCGGTACGCTCCTCTCTGCCCACTTCAGGATGCGAGCGATCTCCGATGCTGCAGCTGAGCTTCTTGTTCCTCCTTGATGATTGACATATGCCACTGCTGTGGCGTTGTCTGACTGGATCCTGACTGGACGCCCTTGCAGTCTCTGAGACCATTTGAAGAGGCACAGCTTGATCGCCCGGATCTCCAGGACATTGATCGGCAGGAGGGCTTCCTCTGGGGTCCAGCGACCTTGCGCCGACTGGACACCCCAGACTCCCCCCCAACCTGTAAGGCTGGCGTCCGTCGTGATCACTATCCAGTAAACCGGAAGAAATGACTTCCCGGCCATTAGAGCCGGTGCTGTCAGCCACCATACCAGGGATCTCCTGACTAGGTGGCTCACTCGGATTTGATAATCCAGAGATGAAGGGCATCTGTTCCATCTGGACAGAACTTCCCTCTGTAACACTCGAGTGTGGTATTGAGCATATGGGACCGCCTCGAAGGAGGCTACCATGAGGCCCAACACTCGCATGCAAAAACGGAGTGACGACCAATTCCTGGAAGTCAGCTGCCGTACTGCAGCCCGGAGGGTCTGCAACTTCTCCACAGGGAGGAATACCTTTGCCTCTGAGGAATCCAGAATCAACCCCAGGTACACTAGGCGTTGAGTGGGCACCAATACTGACTTTTGCGTGTTTAGTATCCAACCACAGTCTCGAAGAGTCTGACAGGTAATGGACACGCTTACCTCTAATTCTGAGCTTGAAGGGCCCTTCAGCAGAAGGTCGTCCAAGTAACCTGTGATAGCGATACCCCGCTGTCTTAGAAGTGCCAGAATCGGAGCGAGCACCTTGGTGAACGTCCTGGGTGCTGAGGCAAGGCCAAACGGGAGGGCCACAAACTGGTAGTGGTTCTTCCCGATAGCAAATCGCAGAAACCTCTGGTGTCTGGAGTATATGGGGACATGCAGGTATGCGTCCTTGATGTCCAAGGAGGCCAGAAAGTCCCCCGGATGGAGAGCCGTGACTACAGATCGAACCGACTCCATCCGAAAACTTTGTACCTTCACAAAGCAATTGAGGGCTCTGAGATCCAAGCTTGGACGAACCCCCTCCTTCTTCGGCACAATGAACAGATTTGAGTAAAAACCCCGTTCCAGTTCTGGAACTGGAATAACTACCCCGCGTTCCAGTAGACCCTGGACCGCCCCATACAGGGCCTCCCGACGGGTCGGTAGTAGCTGGAGATTGGAGGTGTTGAATCTGTCCGGTGGACAAGAGAGAAACTATCTTGTAGCCTGAGGAGATTACTTCGCAAACACACCTGTCGGAGATTAGTGCTGTCCACTGAGTCGCGAATTTGCGAAGACGTCTCCCCACCCGAGAGCTGGGTGGGGGTGGACCTTCATGCGGACGCAAATTTGTCCGCAGGCTTATTGGGTATGCGGGACCAGGGACGCTTTTGTCCTTGGGCAGGCGCTTTATCGGCCTGGGGTCTTTTCCCTGTCGCCCTAGGGGGACGAAAAAACCACTTGTGTGCAGTAAAGGAGGGCCCTTGCCCTTGGCGTGGCCCCTTACCCTTGCTAATTTGGGGAAGCAAAGTGCTTTTACTTCCTGTGGCATCCTTGATGATGTCATCCAGAGAAGCCCCAAAAAGTCTGTCGCCCTTAAAAGGCAGATCCAACAGGGCTTTCTTGGAAGTCTGGTCCGCAGACCAGCCTTTTAGCCAGATCAGGTGGCGTATTGCTACTGCATAAACCGAAGTTTTAGACAGCAGGGGAATAGTATTCATGTCTGACTCGCAGACAAACCTAAGGCCCTGGACCAACAGGTCGGCCAATGTTATCTCATCAGGAGGAGCATCTCGCTCCTTAACCCCTGGAGTAGCAATCTTGCCCATTCAGTAAGTGTGTGAGACACTAGGGCCCCCGCCAATGCCGGGCGTACTGCCGAGCCTACCACTGAGTATAGGTAGCAAGCGAGTGCTTCAGCCTTCTTATCCACAGGGTCCTAGAAAACAGGAGCCCCTTCTACAGGAATTGTGGTGGCTCTATTAAGTCTGGACACCGGAGGGTCCACTATAGGGGGGAGAGGTCCATTTCTTCAGAAAACTCTCCTCAAAAAGGGGTACCGTACCGCAAACCTCTTTGGGGCTGTAAAGACCCTCAGTGGGTTCTCCCATTCCTTGTATAAGAGTTTATCAAAAGACACACAAGGGAACACCTTAGCAGTGCGGGCAGGTCTATGAAACCCAAGTGGACCGGAGTCTCTGCTGCTTCTGCAGTATTTTCCAATTTTAGCATATCCCGCACTGCAGTAATAAGGTCAGATACCAAAGCCGTCTCGCGTACTGACCTGGACTTTGAGTCATTCTCACTGTCCGGTCACGGTCTGCAGTCTCTGGTGCGTCAGAATCTGGGCCCCGAGCCATAGCTGGACCTGGTTCTGCACCAGAATTATCCCCAGAAGCTTGCAGGGGATGGGGCGTTTACTACCCCCTGTATTCCCGTGTGCTGCTTCCACCCTGGCAGCAAACGCCTCTAGGATTGCCGACATAGCGTCCATAGACACCTCAGGGACACCAGCTGCTAAATCTGGTGTTTCAGGGGAGAAGACATCTGGCTCAGATGCCATGCTGACCACACGCTGACACTCACAGGGCTCCAGGCAAGATATCAATAGGCCACCCTCCTGCGCTGCAGAGATGCTGGGTCACCCAGAGGACTCACCACCCTGGATAGGTACTGCTATGCTGCGCCTATGATGCTGTCCCCTTTCTGCTGTGTCAGTCTGCTTCTTTTATCAGCACTTCCTGTGTGAATTTTCGCGCCAGTGTAATGCACCCTAGAGGCCGGAGGCTCTCGCAAAATGGTTGCCAAAACCGTCTGTATGGAAGATAATGTGGGCTCTAAGAAAATGGCCGCCGACAGAAGATAGAGGTCAGGCAGCCATAGCCCACAAAAAAGATGGCCGCCGAACGGCAATATCTGCATACAGGGTGGACAAACATGGCCGCCGATCACCTGATAGGGGCCAGTGGGTGTGGCCGAACTACAGGAAGATGGCCACCAGGCAGTTACAAGAGGCCAAACTTGGCATGGACCACCTCAAAATGGCCGCCGACAGCATGGAGACACAGAAACACAGGTAAGCAAAAATGACATTTCTTTTAAATGTTAGTTACAGCCAGCCCCGCTCCAGTGGGACCCCCTAGGTGACCCCCAGCACCCAGCAACCTTTAGCTAGAAGCCCAGGGAGGAGGGAAAGGCAGGGAGAGAGGGAAGAAAGGGGCCACAACCACTTACTTGATCTCTCCAGGAATGTCCAGCTAAATCACCCAGCCGAGGCAGGGGAGTTTTACTTACCTATCCTGCATGTATTCTGCTGGAAGACATTCCAAACAGATCATCGTCCGCGCACGGAAGGTGACTGTTGGCCAGGCATGCTGTGATTGGACCCAGAAGGGACGATCATATGTATGCCCTGGAGCATGACGCTCACCGGACAGGCTGCTGCGACTCGGCCGTAAGGTCAGCCGAAGCTGAGCGGTCCGATGCAAGCCTTGGAGCGTAAGCTCACCGGCCAGGCTGCTGCGACTCGGCCGTAAGGTCAGCCGAAGCTGAGCGGTCCGATGCAGGCCCTGGAGCGTAGGCTCACCGGCCACCCGTGGAGCGACGGGCATGTCGTGGAAAACCCAGCGCGTAGCTAGGGTCGGCACACGCTCGATGGCCGAAACTGGGGAGACTACAAGGATCGAGGATCCAGCCTGTCACCCAGTCGGCAGTTGATCGAAGATCGCAGGAAACAACAAATGTAGCAAAAAAATAAAAATATATATATCTTTTTTCCCCGGACCAATGAGCCCGAAGGGAGCCATGTCCTACTCCTTGCTAGACAGAAAAAAACTGATCTGCGATGTGCAGACTGAGAGGGTATACCCAGAGGGTCCGCCCCCTGGGCGGTACTGTAGAAGGTGTGATGCAACACTTTTTACAAGTTTTTCTGCCTAGTCACTCCTAATTAACGGATAATACCCACTTTGTCAATAGAGAAGCTGTGTCGGTCCATGGACGAAAGAGTAAAGGGAATTTTTACATTTTATAACTATCTCCTACTGCCGGCTGCTACTAACTTGGCTTACCAATTCAAATAATGGCGGGTGTTAGATGTTGGGGAAATGGCATATGAAGACTGGGATGAGGTTCTAGAAACCTGTAAATTAGTATCTCTCAAGCTTTCTGACCACATCACTCACCTGTACATTTTACATAGGTCCTATCTATTGCATATCCGTTTATCTAAATGTAGCGGGGTCTTTAAATTTAGTTGGGATACACCTGGGAGATAGTATGACCCAGGTGTGTAAATATGAGAGGTTTTGGACCATTTGTGTTCGTGGAGGACTGGGTGTGTATAATTCTCCTTGGCCTGTGGGTGGCGCTGTGCCTGCAGGCCCAGCGTAGAATTGCTGCCGTAGTGCTACCCTTTTTGTTCCTTTCCGGAGATGGTACGGCGAGGGCGGGGAACCTGCCGTGACGTCGAGGGAGGGGGATAAAAGGGGAAGACGCCCTAACCACGAGTTCTTCGGGATCTTGTCTTCACGCGCCCAGGCACCTTAGGCCTCGGTGCGGGTGGTTCAGAGTTCCGGCCCAGGCGCCCTAGGCCTGACCGGAATGGAGTCGGAGTCCATCCCAGGCACCTTCAGCCTGGGGTGAGGTACTAAATAGGAGGCCTGGGGCCCAGTGACTTCGACTGGGTCCAGCAAGGGCGGAGGAGTCCGAGGGTCCCTGAGGTGGATGGAGTCTGCCCTTGAGGTGAAGGGGGCCCGTGTCTGAGGTGAGGAGGCCGGGGAGGTCACCCGTCCGGTAAGTCCGGAGCAGCATCAACCCGGTGACGGATGGGCTTCCGGTAACTCCCTTGGAGGGACATCTTCCCCTGATAGGGGCCACAACGCAGCGAAGGTACTCCTATCTATGTTCTCTTGAGTCGCTGGTAGAGACTCACAAGTTCTTTCTAAATCAAGGCTATGATAACCGCTGGTGAAACCACAGTGGTTTAGATTATAATCAGGATAGTGCCTCGGCCTGCTCATCCCACCGTATGGAACTGTTATTGAGTTTCAACCAGTTGACTACTGAAGCACTGTTTATTGTGAGCCTTACAAATAAACAAGAGTTGGACTGTGATCGGTGTGTGGTACTCTGGTTAATGGGAGCAAAGGGGAGTGTCAGCACAGCAGGACTGGATCCATAACTAATGCACACTGGCCCGAGGAAAATGCTGATACTGGCCTTCACCTCACCCACAGCTATGGGGAGGACATGGGCCATAGCGCATCTCACCCTGTTGTATGAAATACCCCTAGACAAAAGAGATGGGGTGAGGCCGCTACATAAATATCAACCAAATTACAACCCAGCATGCCCCAGATGTGGTAAGACCAGTGGCACCTTCTACCATTTAATGTGGTCTTGTCCTGTTATCCAAGGTTACTGGACATAAGTTGATAAATTCCTACATGACCAAATAGACTCCCCACTAACCCTTTGCCCTAAGCAATGCTTATTGGACCTTCTTTTCACCTCAGAGGAAGATAAATACCTTTATATTGTTCTACAAGAAACACTCTTTATAACCAGAGTGTTAATAGCAAGGGTTGGGCTCAGGGAGTCACCTCCATCTGTCCATCACTGGATCGCGGCCATTAACGCTACGTTATCCTACAAAAAAAGTCCTATATTTTCATAGAAGGTGCCTGAATAAGTGCCATAAGATATGGCATAGATGGTTAGAGAATACTTCTACATGCATAGAGGATGAACAAACCACTATGTAAATGTTTACCTTATGGGTAAACAATGAATAATGCACTATTCATTGTATATCGTCCATTTAGCTACTTAACGGTCTGCACATCATATACATCAATAGGTGCTATCAATGATTATCCATTTATCACTGCTATTATTCACTATTTGTGTTTTTTGTATTACATGTTCTGTTAATTCTAACATCTTTACTTTGTATGAATGTATGTCACCATTTGTCTCTCAACTATGGTGCTTGTTGCACTTTAGATGGTTTGTCTCTCTTTTCAATAAAAAAAACTTTTTGGAATTAAAAAAATGTGACATTTACTGGTTATATTTGTCTAAAGCTTACTAATTCTATTAGATATATGGTGATGAGTGTGACTAGTGAATGTCAAGTGAATGCTGGCCAATGTAACAAGGCTAAAATACTAACAGAATATAGTATCCAGTTTTTCTATTGTTGGTGCTTTACTAGTCAATTAAATCCAAAGTAAACCAGCCTTCAGGGAATAAGTACTTACATTTCTTACAACAGCCATCAGGTAAAAGTTCAATGGTTCCCTGAAAATATAAACAAGTTATATTTAAAAATATATATATATTCTGAGTATACTAGTAGGATACAAAAAACGATCATTGTAATAGCCATTGGACACCAGAATAATCATTTTTGAAGTCCTGTAAGCTATATACTGTATGTATATATATATATATATATATATATATATATATATACAGTATCTCACAAAAGTGAGTACACTCCTCACATTTTTTGTAAATATTGAATTATATCTTTTCATGTGACAACACTGAAGAAATTACACTTTGCTAAAATGTAAAGTAATGAGTGTACAGCTTGTATAACAGTGTAAATTTGCTCTCCCCTCAAAATAACTCAAAACACAGCCATTAATGTCTAAACCAATGGCAACAAAAGTGAGTACACCCCTAAGTGAAAATGTCCAAATTGTGCCCAATTAGCCATTTTCCCTCCCCGATGTCATGTGACTCATTAATGTTACAAGATCTCAGGTGTGAATGGGGAGCAGGTGTGTTAAATTTGGTGGTATCGCTCTCACCCTCTCATACTGGTCACTGGAAGTTCAACCTGGCACCACATGGCAAAGAACTCTCTGAGGCTCTGAAAAAAAGGAATTGTTGCTCTACATACAGATGGCCTAGGCTATAAGAAGATTGCCAAGATCCTGAAACTGAGCTGCAGCACGGTGGCCAAGACCATACAGCAGTTTAAAAGGACAGACATTAATGGCTGTGCTTTGAGTTATTTTGAGTGGACAACAAATTTACACTGTTATACAAGCTGTACACTCACTACTTTACATTGTAGCAAAGTGTCATTTCTTCAGTGTTGTCACATGAAAAGATTTAATTCAATATTTACAAAAATGTGAGGGGTGTACTCACTTTTGTGAGATACTATATATATATATATATATATATATATATATACAGAAATATACAGAATTATCAAACAGACTGAATAAAAAGCATACCCTTAGCATGAAAACATATCTAATATAGGGAGCCTTTAAAATTTGGTATTCTTTTGGGTAGGTGGGTGAAGCTAGAGGCACTTTTTCACATGTGTTCAGAGATTGCCTAGCCCCTCCATTATAAACTATTGTTGACCAGATTCAACTCAAGCTCAAGCTGCATTATAAACACAGGTGAATAAATCATAACAACGAGTCATTTCAGTAAATTAACCCTTATCAGAGTGTTTTCATCAGACAAGGAGAGCCTCAGAGAAGGTACAGTAGTTACCATTTTTTTGCCTCTTTAGATAACCCAGAGTGCTCTGGTAATCCTTTGTCATATATTAAATGTTTTCTATTATACAAATACTGTATATACAGTATGATGTTCCAAAATGATATAAAAACAGTTTCTAAAAGTATAAGCTTAAAAAAATAGATACAATTAACATTAAAAATAAATGTTTGTTTCCTTTTAAAAGCAATGAGTAATATTTTACTTACAGGTACGCAGTTATCTTCATTGAAGTACGGGCACGGGGTTTGTGAGACTGATGTGCTGAACTGACCTTTGATCACAGTACAGTCGTACACTGTACAAGAATCATATCCTGACTTACTCGACTCTCCAGGCTACAAAAAAACAAGGGATTGGAAAACTATGATGTACTAGCATCAATAATCTTTATAAACAAGCCTATAAATAAGTGTTATGTCACGCAACACAGTGTAAGGGACCAGTAAACATAAAGACTGGTTGTGTTTATTTAAAACATCTACAATTACAACATACTGTACAGAACCTAAAAAATGCTTGTTTTGACGTATATTCTTCCTATTAACTGTTTTACTCTAAACTAATCCCATATAAATGATTTGTATTTAACATCCTTGCTTAACCCTTTGGCCCTTTATTGTGAAGGCCTCTGGTGCCCCAGTAGACAGTATTTCATGTTGTGGTCCTTGCTTAACCCAGTGAGCGAAAAAAAACTCATTAGACTGGATTTAAGGGGTATTTCCACTTTCACAGAAAAAAATAATAATATAACGTACACAATTGCGACACAAGTCATATTGCAATTGAATGTTATTAAAAATTTCCTTTTTTTTAATCTGCAGCTCTGTCATTTTCTGTAAAATACAATGAAATATGGCTACCTGGAGGCATTCTGCACACAGATGTGTAATTTCCTGCTTTGTGATTGGCTTACTGATTTTCCCAAAAGTCTGCACTAAGATAAAAATTGGATTTTGGGCATCCCAAGCGAAAAAAATATCATTTTTGGTGAGATACTCCCAAAGGGAAATCACATCTAAAGGGATGCAGACCCTGCCAACTTCCTCATTAGATCCCTGCAGGTGCAGAAGCTGATTGATAATTACAAAATCACTCCCAAAAAGGTTCACTTTTCACATGGACATAGGCAAACAGCCATTTCTTCAGAATAACAGGTAGGACTCTGCAACAAGTTTGTTAAAATCCCTGCAATCTACATAGATCACCCATGAAGGGAATATTTTTTTTCTCAACAAAAGCAAAAGTGGAGTTAATTTTTTAGGTAGTTAAAAGATTTGGTGTATTTCTTTCACACCACCTTATGTTTTCTATGTTGTAGATCTCTTTTTATGTTTTTTTATTTGATCTTTTATAATGGATCTTGCTGAGAGTGCACAGATAAATATCAAATGTGGCACAAGTAATTTTTAAAGTGGTTGTAAACCCTTTAAAACCACTTTATCTCACAGGTAAGCCTAGATTAAGGGTTACCTGTAGGTGCTTGGAATATCTCCCAGACCTGCACGGTCTAGGAGATATTTGCAAATTGCCATACAGCGATTTCTTCTGCGCATGGAGTTAGAAAGGGCATGCTGTGCCTTTTCTATCTCGGGTCATGCCGTTAAAGGCGGCTCCCGAGCGCATGCGTGAGAGTGACGGACGTCACGCGACTCCAGCCAGTCACAGAGCCGGAGTTCGCGGCCCCGGAAGGAAGAGGGGTGAAGAATGCACGCTTGGTAGTAGCGAGGAAGACGGGGACATTGCGGGCTTCTCCTGCAGGTAAGTGTCACATAATGGGCTACTATGCGATGCATAGTAATTCATTATGCTTTACCTTTGCAGGGAAACAAAAAGGAAGTAACACCCATCAGGGTTTACTTCCTCTTTAAGGACGCTGTGAGGAGCACAAAGTTGGAAGCATTGTTTTGTAAAGGGGCTGTAAAAGCAGTGACCTCTAGCAGTCTTGTGTAATGTGTCTCCAGTATAGTCTTCTGAAGCATATCCCCAGACTTTAACGACTCCTAAAATAAAGTTTGCAGTCTTTGGCCATCTGCCTCCAAGTATTTACATTCTTACCATCTCTAATAGAATGCCCTAAGTCTCTGATCATCTACTGTTACATATTTGCAGTCTTTGGCAGCTTTCCATCACATCATATTCACTAAATATTATGTGTAGCCCTTTAGAGATGGCTGGGCTGAACTTGAGGTCCCTCCATAACAAGTAAGTTAAACAGAAGTGATTAAACCTATGTTAGGATACAATACAATTCAATATGTTGCATTAAGCCATACAGAGGATGTAATATTGTATTTACTATTTTATATTCATTTACTGTTTTAATATTAATTTAATAAATTCTGTGCGGTGTTGGCATTTACACAGATAATGTAAAATATTGTATTCACTATTTTCTTTTTATTTACTATTTTAATATTATTATAATATATTTGGCCTATCCACATCATAACACTGTACCCTTAAACTCATCAATTTCCATGTGTTGAGGGTGCTACACAGGGGAGGGCTGGGCCAGGGGGCAGGGTGGCAATTGCCTCCCAGGCCGCCCTAACTTATGTTCAAAATGGCCGGCAGCCACTGCCCGCTACCATTTCCTTTTTTATTCTGGTCTAGGAAGTCAGGCCAGAGGCATGGCCATGGCGGCCGACCACTAGCTGTTGCATTCCGGGAGTTGTAGTCCGCACTCAAGCTTCTGGTGGGTGGAAAACACAGCAGCACAGAGGAAACTACAACTCCCTGGGACCAGATTCTTGGAAGCAGGCAGAGGCAGGGCGTGCCAGGGAGTCGGAACGCAGGGCTGGGCACTGGCTGCAACTTGACCCCAGGATCAGGAGCGTTACCCCCCCCCCAGGAAACCGTGGCATGCAAGGACTTGCTGAGCTGAGATCGCTGAGGTGAGAGACCCTGACACCCCTAGCTGATCCCCCAGCTTCCCCCCATACACCCCATGTAACCTGCCCCAGTGATCAGGCTGCACTGATGGGCACTGGTGAGGCTGCATTGAAAAACCAGGTGGGCCATGGGTGGTGAGCTGATTCGGCGGTTCAATGGGCCACTTGACTGGACTTGCCCCACAGGCCTAAGGCCACCAGCCCTCCCCTGGTGCTACATTATGCAGCCTATTTGTTTTGAAAAGGTTGCAAACACACCTAAATGTGTGAAAATAGGGGATTCTTTAGTTTGCAAAACACATTGCACCACAATGCAGCTTCAGCGCATTGTATATGTGCTCTTGTGTGCAATTAACAATGAATGGCAACACATATAGTGCACCACTGCATGTAACTATAGTAATGGGAATGAGGCCTTGCTCTGAAAATGCTTTCAAGGTCATGTTTATCAGACACAGGGTTTCAGCTTAAGGCTGGGTTCACATTGGTGCAATGCGGGAAACCCTGCAAACCCTGTGTGGGTTCCGGCATCGCACCTGAATCGCAGACAGTTCACACTGACATGTACGAACCACTGTGGGTGTCAATGTAAAGTTAATGATACCCGGAGATCGGTTTGCAGATCGCAGTGTGATCTGTAAAATGGTACAGGAATCGGATAGCATAGGTGTGAACACCCATGTAATCCGATTCCAGTTCGAACCAAAAAAAGGGTCCTGTAGCAGTTTGATCCGAATGCAATGCAAATTCAGCCATACAAACTGTATGGCTGAATTTGCATTGCACGGACATCGTATGTGATTTGCACCGCATTGCTGTGCAGATCACATACTAAGTGTTCGCACCAGTGTGAACCCAGCCTGAAGGTTTAGCTGGGATCCAAGACCTATCTTTGGGCTCAATGGCTTTCCATTTTACCAGGTACTGTATGGCATAATGGCTCTAACAACATTTCATCTACCTCATACTGTTTTCTTAACTGCCAAAAATAGAGAAGGGGTTGGAATCTTATTCTGAAGATTGGAGTGGACTTTCTTGAGAAGAGACATGTAAGGAACATCTGGAATTCCTATACTGGATAGTAACTTGAGTTGGAATGTCACTGCATTAATCTTTTTGAGGAATATATATGGAATGTTAAATTTGGGGTGGAGCTTCCACAGAGAGAGGTTCTTATTGGATAACCAGACCATCTCCCCAACCTCAAAGTCTGGAGTTTTGAAATGTCTATTGTCTTGTGTAGTTTAGGTTAGAGTGTAGACGAGTTTGGACTCTTGTCAGGTTTTTAATACTGTGTGTGTCCCACTTTGGAGATTCACTCCCTCTTTCTATTCCACTTTAAATGAAACTTCACTCTCCCAATCAAAATTGATTATTTTTAATCCTCATGCTGCTAGCATTAGTAAATAGATAGGAAAATGTATCATATTTACTTGTTTTAAACTTTTTGTTTTACATTTCTTCAGTTACTTCCTGTTTTTTTTGCCTAGGTAAATTATGTCATACATCCCAGGATTCTTCAGGAGTGGAGGGGGAGTTTTCTCAGTTAAGCACACTCTCCTGCATGCACGTTTGAGCTAAGAGCAAAAGGGTTCCAGGAAGTAAATGCTACACGAATCATGTGCTCTTACTCAAGATGCCCACAGCCAGAAATGCTAGGGTTTTTTTTTAAAGTGACAAATTGACAAATTTGTCATCTATTGGCCACCGTAGGTGTTATCTTTGGCAGAAAATAGGAAGTTCATGATCGTTCTGGTCTCTCCTCCATTTCCGGCGCATCACGGCTGCCGCTACGTCACTTCCGGTGCGCTGGGTGACGTCTGACGTCACTTCCGGTGCGGCGGGATCCCGGCGTCCAGCACTCTGTGTGTCCACACTTTGTTTTGATGCCAACTATTTGGCGCCAAACGAACTGGAGAGTGATATAAGGAGGAATTATTCAGTCAGATAGTGTCTGGTCCTTGTTTGGAAGAGAGCTCTGTATGTGCGCCATTCGGCTGAATAGGTAAAGAGAATATGGAACTATGGTTTCTCTCATGCCGTTTGATTTGATGTATTCTTGAATCCCTGTTTGTCTGATTTAGGGAAACCCCGGGATATGAATGGAAAGGCCCTTGGGAATACCTTCTCTCCTGGCTGTTGTTTTCATAGACACGATTGGAACTATATATTTTCTCAGCTGATGTATTTTTTGTTGGCAAATTTAAGGTAGGCAATTACCCTGCGTCAATTCATCCCTCCATGCATTTAAATATAGAGGTATTATTTCTTAGACATATATATCCTTGTTTACTAGATGGACCTATAATATATCCTCCTAATATATCATATCCCTCTCTATGATACTCCCAATTGACCCAATATATCCACCCATATTATGGTGTATTTTCATCTATTGAATACACAGGTTAGTGTCCATGCCAGTGCATTGGCTGTGGTATATATGCTGTCCAGTCTGCAATTTCATATAAATATTTTGTATTTTGTTTATATTCTTATTTTCGGTTTTCATTATATATTTTGTTAAATATGTATTTTCTATTGTAGTGATCATCTCATAAACTGTGCCTGCTATAAAAAGTCTCCCGAAGAAGCCACCAAATGGCGAAACATGTAGAGATTAAACAGATGTGCACCTTTGTTTGTATATTTCAATGATCCAATATATGAATGTTTTTTATGTATTCAATCATCAAATTTTAACTTATTACGTTTCTATTTTTCTAAATTGTTGGTCTTATGTGTGCTTAAAAAGTCCCAAACGACCTTCTCTTTTCTTTATTCATATAAGGGACGTGGTGCTGTTTAATGAGATTTTCAATAGCCTTGCTCAAAAACCTTTTGTATCATATTTACTTGTTTTAAACTTTTTGTTTTACATTTCTTCAGTTACTTCCTGTTTTTTGCCTAGGTAAATTATGTCATGCATCCCAGGATTCTTCAGGAGTGGAGGGGGGGGTTTTCTCAGTTAATCACACTCTCCTGCATGCATGTTTGAGCTAAGGGCAAAAGGGTTCCAGGAAGTAAATGCTACACGAATCATGTGCTCTTACTTAACCACTTTAATACAGGACTTTTATACCACCTCAATCCCGGGCCTATTTTGGCACTTCTCTCCTACATGTACAAATCATCATTCTTACTCTTTCGTCCATGGACCGACACAGCTTCTCTATTGACAAAGTGGGTATTATCCGTTAATTAGGAGTGACTAGGCAGAAAAACTTGTAAAAAGTGTTGCATCACACCTTCTACAGTACCGCCCAGGGGGCGGACCCTCTGGTATAACCTCTCAGTCTGCATCTCGCAGATCAGTTTTTTTCTGTCTAGCAAGGAGTAGGACATGGCTCCCTTCGGGCCCATTGGTCCGGGGGAAAAAATATATATATTTTTTGCTACATTTGTTGTTTCCTGCGATCTTCGATCAACTGCCGACTGGGTGACAGGCTGGATCCTCGATCCTTGTAGTCTCCCCAGTTTCGGCCATCGAGCGTGTGCCGACCCTAGCTACGCGCTGGGTTTTCCACGACATGCCCGTCGCTCCACGGGTGGCCGGTGAGCCTACGCTCCAGGGCCTGCATCGGACCGCTCAGCTTCGGCTGACCTTACGGCCGAGTCGCAGCAGCCTGGCCGGTGAGCTTACGCTCCAAGGCTTGCATCGGACCGCTCAGCTTCGGCTGACCTTACGGCCGAGTCGCAGCAGCCTGTCCGGTGAGCGTCACGCTCCAGGGCATACATATGATCGTCCCTTTTGGGTCCAATCACAGCATGCCTGGCCAACAGTTACCTTCCGTGCGCGGACGATGATCTGTTTGGAATGTCTTCCAGCATAATACATGCAGGATAGGTAAGTAAAACTCCCCTGCCTCGGCTGGGTGATTTAGCTGGACATTCCTGGAGAGATCAAGTAAGTGGTTGTGGCCCCTTTCTTCCCTCTCTCCCTGCCTTTCCCTCCTCCCTGGGCTTCTAGCTAAAGGTTGCTGGGTGCTGGGGGTCACCTAAGGGGTTCCACTGGAGTGGGGCTGGCTGTAAGTAACATTTAAAAGAAATGTAATTTCTGCTTACCTGTATGTGCTTCCTCCTCCATGCTGTCGGCGGCCATTTTGGGGTGGTCCATGCCGAGTTTGGCCTCTTGTGACTGCCCGGCGGCCATCTTCCTGTGGTTCAGCCACACCCACTGGCCCCTATCAGCTGATCGGCGGCCATGTTTGTCCACCCTGTATGTATATATTGCCGTTCGGCGGCCATCTTTTTGTGGGCTACAGCTGCTTGACCTCTATCTTCGGCTCGGCAGCCATTTTCTTAGAGCCCACATTATCTTCCATACAGACATTTTTGGCAACCATTTTGCGAGAGCTTCCGGCCTCTAGGGTGCATTACACTGGCGCGAAAATTCACATAGGAAGTGCTGATAAAAGAAGCAGACTGACAGCAGCAGAGGAAGAGCATCACAGGCGCAGCACACGGCAGCATAGCAGTACCGGTCCAGGGTGGTGAGTCCTCTGGGTAACCCAGCATCTCTGCAGCGCAGTAGGGTGGCCTATTGATATCTTGCCTGGAGCCCTGTGGGTGTCAGCGTGTGGTCAGCATGGCATCTGAGCCAGATGTCTTCTCCCCTGAAACACCAGATTTAGCAACTGGTGCCCCTGAGGTGTCTATGAACGCTATGACGGCAATCCTAGAGGCGTTTGCTGCCAGGGTGGAAGCAGCACACGGGAATACAGGGGGTAGTAAACGCCCCGTCCCCTGCAAGCTTCTGGGGATAATTCTGATGCAGAACCAGGTCCAGCTACGGCTCAGGGCCCAGATTCTGGCGCAACAGAGACTGCAGACCGTGACCGGACAGTGAGGATGTCTCCAAGTCCAGGTCAGTACGCGAGACGGCATTGGTATCTGACCTTATTACTGCAGTGCGGGATACGCTAAAGTTGGAAAATACTGCAGAAGCAGCAGAGACTCCGGTCCACTTGGGTTTCATAGACCTGCCCGCACTGCTAAGGTGTTCCCTTGTGTGTCTTTTGATAAACTCTTGCGGTACGGTACCCCTTTGAGGAGAGTTTTCTGAAGAAATGGACCTCTCCCCCTATAGTGGACCCTCCGGTGTCCAGACTTAATAGAGCCACCACAATTCCTGTAGAAAGGGCTCCTCTTTTCAAGGACCCTGTGGATAAGAAGGCTGAAGCACTCGCTTGCTACCTATACTCAGTGGTAGGCTCGGCAGTACACCCGGCATTTGGCGGGGGCCCTAGTGTCTCACACACTTACTGAATGGGCAAGATTGCTACTCCAGGGGTTAAGGAGCGAGATGCTCCTCCTGATGAGATAACATTGGCCGACCAGTTGGTCCAGGGCCTTAGGTTTGTCTGCGAGTCAGACATGGATACTATTCCCCTGTTGTCTAAAGATTCGGTTTATGCAGTAGCAATACGCCGCCTGATCTGGCTAAAAGGCTGGTCTGCGGACCAGACTTCCAAGAAAGCCCTGTTGGATCTGCCTTTTAAGGGCGACAGACTTTTTGGGGCTTCTCTGGATGACATCATCAAGGATGCCACAGGAGGTAAAAGCACTTTGCTTCCCCAAATTAGCAAGGGTAAGGGGCCACGCCAAGGGCAAGGGCCCTCTTTTACTGCACGCAAGCGTTTTTTTCGTCCCCCTAGGGCGACAGGGAAAAGACCCCAGGCCAAAAAAGCGCCTGCCCAAGGACAAAGGCGTCCTTGGTCCCGCATACCCAACAAGCCTGCGGACAAATCTGCGTCCGCATGAAGGTCCGCCCCCACCCAGCTCTCGGGTGGGGGGATGTCTTCGCAAATTTGCGACTCAGTGGACAGCTCTAGTCTCCGACAGGTGGGTTTGCGAAGTAATCTCCTCAGGCTACAAGATAGAATTTCTCTCTTGTCCACCGGACAGATTCATCACCTACAATCTCCAGCTACTACCGACCCGTCGGGAGGCCCTGTATGGGGCAGTCCAGGGTCTACTGGAATGCGAGGTAGTTATTCCAGTTCCAGAACAGGAACGGGGTCAGGGTTTTTTTACTCAAATCTGTTGATTGTGCTGAAGAAGGATGGGGTTCATCCAAGCTTGGATCTCAGAGCCCTCAATTGCTTTGTGAAGGTACAAAGATTTCGGATGGAGTCGGTTTGATCTGTAGTCACGGCTCTCCATCTGGGGGACTTTCTGGTCTCCTTGGACATCAAGGACGCATACCTGCAGGTCCCCATATACTCAAGACACCAGAAGTCTCTGTGATTTGCTGTCGGGAAGAACCACTACCAGTTTGTGGCCCTCTCGTTTGGCCTTGCCTCAGCACCCAGGACGTTCACCAAGGTGCTTGCTCCGATTATGGCACTTCTAAGACAGCGGGGTATCGCTATCATGGGCTACTTGGATGACCTTCTACTGAAGGCGACTTCAAGCTCAAAATTTAGAGGTAAGCGTGTTAATTACCTGTCAGACTCTTCGAGACTGGTTGGATACTAAACACGCAAAGGTCAGTATGGTGCCCACTCAACGCCTAGTGTACCTGGGGTTTATTCTGGATTCCTCAGAGGCAAAGGTATTCCTCCCTGTGGAGAAGTTGCAGACCCTTCGGGGCTGCAGAACGGCAGCTGACTTCCAGGAATGGGTCGTCACTCCATTTTGGCATGCGAGTGTTGGGCCTCATGGTAGCCTCCTTCAAGGCGGTCCCATATGCTCAATACCACACTCGAGTGTTACAGAAGGAAGTTCTGTCCAGATGGAACAGATGCCCTTCATCTCTGGATTATCAAATCCGAGTGAGCCACCTAGTCAGGAGACCCCTGGTATGGTGGCTGACAGCACCGGCTCTAATGGCCGGGAAGTCGGTTCTTCCGGTTTACTGGATAGTGATCACGACGGACGCCAGCCTTACAGGTTGGGGGGGAGTCTGGGGTGTTCAGTCGGCGCAAGGTCGCTGGACCCCAGAGGAAGCCCTCCTGCCGATCAATGTCCTGGAAATCCGGGCGATCAGGCTTGCCTCTTCAAATGGTCTCAGAGGCTGCAAGGGCGTCCAGTCAGGATCCAGTCAGACAACGCCACAGCAGTGGCATATGTCAATCATCAAGGAGGAACAAGAAGCTCAGCTGCAGCATCGAAGGTCGCTCGCATCCTGAAGTGGGCAGGGAGGAGCGTACCAGCACTGTCGGCCGTGTACATTCCGGGTGTGGAAAACTGGCAGGCGGACTACCTGAGCCGCCAGATGCTGGACCAGGGAAAATGGTCCTTACACCCGGAGGTGTTCCAACTCCTCTGCCAAAGATGGGGCACACCAGACGTAGATCTTCTGGCTTCCCGACTCAATCGGAAGGTTTTGAGGTTTGTGGCCCGGTCAAGAGACAACATGGGCAGACGCAACGGAGGCGTTGGTGGCATCGTGGGGTCAGTATCGGCTAATCTATGCCTTCCCTCCCTTAAGGCTTCTTCCTCTTCTGCTCCGCAGAGTGGAGGCAGAGGGAATTCCAATGATTCTAATCGCTCCAGATTGGCCTCAGCGTCCTTGGTACGCCAATCTAGTACGTCTGGTAGCAGACGTCCCCTGGCGCCTACCACTACGGAAGGACCTGCTATCGCAAGGTCCCATACTCCATCCTGCTTTACAGTCATTGGCTTTAACGGCATGGCTGTTGAGAACCAGGTACTGAGAGACAGGGGCCTGTCAGATTCAGTAATCTCTACTATGAGAAGTGCTCGAAAACTGTCCTCTAGGAAGGTTTATCACCGCACTTGGAAGGCCTACATCTCCATGTGTGAGGAGATGAAATGGCATCCGCGTACCTATTTGGTTTCCAGAATCCTGCTGTTTTTACAGCATGGGGTGGACCAAAGGCTTGCCCTAAGTATGATTAAGGGACAGATATCTGCCCTGGCTGTCTTTTTTCAGCGACCCCTGGCGACTCACTCTTTCGTGAGTACATTTGTGCAGGGGGTTCGACATGTGGCCCCTCCGGTCCGTCCCCCGTTACCTCCGTGGGACTTGAACCTGGTCCTCTCGGTGCTTCAGAAGGCACCGTTTGAGAATATTACAGATATTCCCCTGTTGACACTTTCTCAGAAAGTGGTCTTTTTGGTGGCTGTTACGTCAGTTAGACGAGTCTCTGAGCTGGCAGCCTTGTCCTGCAAGGCTTCCTATTTGGTTTTCCACAAGGATAAGGTGGTGCTGCGGCCGCAGCCTTCCTTTCCTCCGAAGGTCGTTTCGGCTTTTCATCTCAACGAAGACATTGTACTTCCATCCTTGTGTCCTCATCCGTCGAATCCTAAGGAGTCGGCGTTGCATTCCTTGGACGTTGTCCGAGCTTTGAGAGTATACTTATCTGCTACTTCCCTGTTCCCGAAGTCAGACTCACTGTTTGTTTCGGTGGCTGGTCCCAAGAAGGGCCAAGCAGTCTCGTCGGCCACCATCTCTAGGTGGATCCGACAGATAGTAATCCAGGCTTACGCCTTAAAGGGTCAAGGGCCCCCCTTTCCGGTCACGGCGCATTCGACCAGGGCAAGAGGTGCCTCTTGGGCTTTCCGACATCAAGCGTCTGTTTTCCAATTATGTAAAGTGGCGACTTGGTCGTCCGCTCACACTTTCACAAAATTCTACAAAGTTGATGTAGGTGCATCTTCGGATGCCTCTTTCGGCCGCAAGGTTTTGCAAGCAGCCGTTTAGAGTTGCAACTCCTCCGTGGAGGAGTGCTGTTTTGTGTTTGGGGTGAAGTTTATTTTTATGCTGTTACCACCCCTCGTTTTTTCTCTGACACTGCTTTGGGACGTCCCACTTTGTCAATAGAGAAGCTGTGTCGGTCCATGGACGAAAGAGTAAATAGGATTTTTTACTCACTGTAAAATCCTTTTATCTGAGTCCATGGACCAACACAACACCCACCCCTCCTTTTAAGTTTGTACTGCTTTTTGACTACCTGATCTGCGAGATGCAGACTGAGAGGTTATACCAGAGGGTCCGCCCCCTGGGCGGTACTGTAGAAGGTGTGATGCAACACTTTTTACAAGTTTTTCTGCCTAGTCACTCCTAATTAATGGATAATACCCACTTTGTCAATAGAGAAGCTGTGTCGGTCCATGGACTCAGAGAAAAGGATTTTACGGTGAGTAAAAAATCCTATTTTTGCTAGAAAATTACTCAGAACCCCCAAACATTATATATGTTTTTTTTAGCAGACACCCTAGGGAATAAAATGACGGTCATTGCAACTTTTTATCTTGCACGGTATTTGCGCAATCATTTTTCAAACGCCTTTTTTTGGGGAAAAAAAATGGTTTCATGAATTAAAAAATAACAAAACAGTAAATAAAGTTAGCCCAATTTCTTTGAAAATATGAAAGATGATGTTACGCTTAGTAAATAGATACCTAACATGATACGTTTTAAAATTGTGCACACTCATGGAATGGCGCCAAACTTCGGTACTTAAAAATCTCCATAGGCGATGCTTTGAAAATTTTTACAGGTTACCAGTTTAGAGTTACAGAGGAGGTCTAGTGCTAACATTGTTGCACGCGCTCTAACGCACGCGGCGATACCTCACATATGTGGTTTGAATGGCGTTTACATATGTGGACGGGACTTATGTGTGCATTCGCTTCTGATCGCGAGCTACCGGGGACAGAGGCGTTTTAATTTTTTTTTTATTAATATTTTTTTTTTTTTTTTTACTTTTTTTTTTTTTTTTTTACACTTTTTTCAAATTTTTTTTTAACACTTTTATTCCTATTACAAGGAATGTAAACATCCCTTCTAATAGGAATGGTGTGTGACAGGTCCTCTTTATGGAGAGATGCGGGGTCAATAAGACCCCACATCTCTCCTCCAGGCTGGAAAGCATGAGATTGTGAAAAAATTTCACTGATCGCATGCTTACTTGCCACAATCGCGGCTTTGTTTACTTCTGAGAACCAGGGCGTGACATCATCACATTGCACCCGAGCCTCCGACAGTCATAGAGATGACTGATGACCATCTGGTCACCAGTCATCTCTATGCTTCCCATCCGGTGCCGGACGATTCATTCTCCGGGCCCCCGATGGCACGGGAGAGCACCGGATGGCGGCAGGAGGGGGGCTGTCCCCTCCCGCCGCCTATAAGAACGATCAAGCGGCGGAACTGCCGCTATGATCATTCTTATTCTGCACAGAATCGCCGGCAGAATAGAAGGATATCTGAATGATGCCTCTAGCTGCAGACATCATTCAGATATTTCCCCACAAAGCCCAGGACATCATATGACGTGCACCCAGGATGGGAGATCCCATCTATGGACGTCATATGACTATGGCTGGGTATTGAAGTGGTTAAGATGGCCACAGCCAGAAATGCTAGGGGGTGTTTTTTAAATTGATTTCTCAACAAAATAAAGAATGGAGACATGGATGCATGGTAGAGTTTACTTTGAATTTTAAAAATGAATTAAATAGTGTTTTTGGCGCTCAGATGCAGTGAAGATCCTCTTTAATGTCAGTTTCAAGACAGAAAATGCCAGGAAAGGTAACATTTTATGATATAAACAAAACCAAGGATAAATCCAAGGAAAGATCCAAGCTTTACTCACTGGACAGCCCACTGACAACTAAATCAACCTATCTAACAGTATGCTTTAAAGCAGGGGTTTAGTCTGCACACATTTGCAAATACATGCGTAAGCCACAGAGCCTTGTCACGGCACCCTGGTATGTGTGGTCCTCTCTCTAGCTTATGAGAGACTCCACAATAGGAAGCACATGCATTCTGATGGATAGGTGGAGGTCAGGTGGACTGAAGGGAGCCACCCCGTCTTAAAGGTACAGGAGTACACTGAACACCCAGCAAATCACACAATGGCTGCAAAGGTGTCAGTGTGTTGCCTGACCAATATAACAGTAATATTACAACAAAAATCAGTGTCCATAACCCCCACCTATAACTGGCATTTGCAGCAAGTAGCATAGGAAGGCAACATATGATATAAACAAGACCAAGGATAAATCCAAGGAAAATTTTACAATTGTCATTATATTATGAGCCTAGAGGCCTATCTTACAATATCTGTTCTGGTGATTACAGCAAAAGTTTGACTTCTACTCACTTTAGAGTGATTTCCTGTCACTTCCTGATTTATCTATTGTACATGAAGTGGCTGGAAATCTCCCCAATGGTAGGCAGAAACCTGACAAATAAGAATTGCATTATCCATAGGGTGGCGTAGAACAGTGTGCACTGAGCAGTATTTCTCACCATCTAATCAGAACTCATCACCAATACTCCATCTACTGCAAACTACCAGATGCTGAAATCTGATTGGTTGGTATGGCTTTCTGATCGTCTATTAAAAATTATGTAAAAGTTATCTGAATATTATGGAAAATTAGGAATACATATTTTGACCTTGCAGTTGATTTTTCTTGTCACATATCATTCTAGTGAAACACAGTAGAGTTAATTAAAACAGAAGGTAGCTGCAAGTCTCACTTGCGTCACAAATCCCCCATCCAAAAAACAAGAATAACTTTAATGCAAATCATTCCTTTATGCCCCATGTTGTCAACTATACATCCAGAACTGTTGGTTTATATAGCAATGCAGATACAGCCTAATATTAGAAAGCCACGTATTCCAAACTGCAAAGAGCTGTATCAGGCTTGTTACCTATGGATATTTGGGTTTCTTTGATAAGGCTTATGGACCAACACAACACTACAAGTAGACAGGTTAAAAAAGAAGCTGAACTAAAAGGTATCTAAAAGTCTTGATTCACTGATTTAAATAAGAAGGAACTGATTCAATTATTTAGGATAGTTGGTAGAGCAATGTATCAACCTAGTGAGACTCTGGCATAAGAGTATTGGCATTCTTACAGGGAAATAATAGTGAAATAGGCTTTGCCAGTTGAACCAGATTGTTTTAAATGTTTTATGTATTAATTTGAAGACCAAGTTCTAAAAAATATTAAGTGTGACATACCTGTAGCAAACTTAATCCATTTTTGTCATTGATGACACAATGAGTCTGTTTACAATCACCACAACAATCACTTGTGCTGTTCATCAATTCATAGCCCTGCACAAAGCAAAATACATATTTGTTCACATTTTTTTTTTTTTTAATACAACTACTTTTATTGAGGGTTTAAAAGCATAACAAATAAAAGCAGTATGCAGGATATAAATTGTACATGCAAAATAACATATAAGTATATCCAAGGCACAATGGGCAAATTAGGTAATCGTTAGAGACCATAGAGTATGCATGGAATCAGTCCAGAGTCATAAGTATCAAAGTGTCTGTATATCAGAAATATTCTTCAGTCCTATCTATGCATTCCAAAGAGTTAACTGTACCAAAAATAGTTACATCACTGTTTCCTGGTTCAAGCATTAGAGTAATAATATTAACTAGATTTAAGCCTAGTAGGCTTCCTGACAAATCAGTCTGATGCCCTGTACACACGATCGGATTTCCGATGGAATAAAATCCGATGGAATTTTCTGTCGGAATTCAGATGAAGCTGACTTCTATCAGTCCAACATGTCCAAAATGTGGTGACGTAAAACACTCAGACGAGCAGAGAAAAATGAAGTTCTATGCTTCTGAGCATTCGTCGACTTGATTCTGAGCATGCATGGGTTTTTTCTCCGTTGGAGTTCCACACAGACGATTGGAATCTCCTATCGTTTTTTTTTTCCATCGGAAAAATTTAAAACTTGTTCTATTTTTTTACACCGATGGAAAAAAGTCCGATGGGGCCCACACACGATCGTTTTTTCAGATGAAAAAAGTCCATCAGACTTTTTTCATCTGAAAAAACGATTGTGTGTACAGGGCATAAGAAAAGAGAAGAAAATGTAGAAAAACCTATAAAAAAGAAGAGATATGCAATGAACAGTGAACAGTACATCTCATACCACTAGGAGAATTATTGTAGGATTTTTGATTTCGTCCAATGAAGTTACTATATGACTCCCAGCTTGCCCACTTACGGTCAAAGATATGCATTGTATGACAAATGGTGTGATGTACTCGCTTCATTAGTCCTTGGCTTCCATTCTCTGGAGCCCCTGGTCCAGGGTACTGTAGGGGCATGCCAGTTTAGTGCAATAGCCCTGATAATGGCACAGAAAAGTGTATGGGCTCATTTTTGGGTCGGGACTGGGACCTCTGGGAGAGGAGTAAAGAGTAGGCACATTGGTAAAGTCAATGTGGTAAGGGAGCCCATTATCTGGACTACTTTAGGGGCGGCCTTATGCCAAATCGGTTGAAGGCCAGGGTATTTGTTCTAATTTTATACATATATTCATTAGAACAGTTACATTTACAAACATGTTTATAGAAATAATTGCTTTTACTGGAATATCCAGGGTATGTATGCAATATTGTGAAGGGTTGAACATACTACACTTACCTGTGGACACTGTTTGTTGCAAGGTACATCAGTGCACTTTATCTCTGCTCCAGAACCTTGTCTAGCATTTGAGCACACACAATTCTTGCACTTGTCAAGGAACACTTTAGCTCCAGGCTATATAAAAAAAATCATAATTCATAATTGGATGAGGACAATGTAATGATTACTTGGATGCTTATACACAGGAAATTCTAATTAGAATGTCAAGACAAACAGCTGTTTACCCTGCCACATCTATAATGTATATACACTTGTGATCCACAAATGACTGTTTTTTCAGAACATGCAATTTTGCAGGCTTTATGTCACTTCTTTGAATTGCTGGTAATACAAAAACCTGGGCCGTCTTCTAATAAGCCCTTATGTATCTCCCCTACCCTCTCCCTAGAACCAACCCACACAAGCCCAGAGTACATACAGATGTTTTCCTAGCTGTAAGCTGATTTTAAACCTTTTTACCAGAAGCATAAATATAGACTGTTTGCTTTTGTGTGTTTTATATTATCTGTGTAAGAGCGTTTTTCACTGCTTTTTTTGTAATTGTGGTATAGAGTACAGAATACATACAATCATTTATATTAATCCCTTCCCCAGAGTAATGTGCACTATAACGTCTTTTTTTGTACTCAAAAATTACATACATTGAAGGACTAATTTAAGCAGTTTGTTTTCATACCCATAATTCGAATTCCAAAAAAGGGTAAGTGCACCTATAATACACTTACATAGCTTCCAGCTGCCATTCTTTTAAAATCTAATTCTTCTGCTCTTCTTTTCCTCCCCAGTTCTCCCTCTGTTTGGTCTGATGTACGGTATATTCTTATATAAAAAAAATAACTGCTCAAGGTGTTATACTACACTAAACCTTTCATCTGACCTCTAAACTGATGCATCTGATATGTTGAAATAAAGGAAAAGTAGTGGTAAAAACATACCTCCCAACTTTTTGAGATGGAAATGAGGGACACCTATCAGCAAAAGTATGCAGGCATAGAACACACCCCTTGCCACACCCTCTTAAAGGAGAATTGTACAAAAAAAAACAAGATTGGTTAAACCCACAAGTGCTTTTTTTTACCACTACTATTCCTTTATACCGGCTTTTAGAATTTATAAATGCAGCAATATAGAAATCAGATGAAAGGTTTAGCGCTGGAAAACACTTTTTGATAGATAAAAAGTGCATTTTATATACATCTATATAGATCAGACCAAAATGAGGGACAAATGAAGGGGAAAGAGGGACAGAGGGACAGTCCCTCTAAATCTGGGACAGCTGGGAGCTATGGTAAAAAGCCCTTGTAGTTTTAACCTATTATTATTGATTCTTCATGATTTGCATAACTGGAAAGCAGGGCATAGACATTTTTCCTTTCCTTGCATTCTTTGTGCTAAAAGGTGGTTCTCTTTCCATCTTAGAATGTCAGGAGGTTTGCACATACTGTTTTCAGATCCTTTTATACAAGCACATACCTACCTGTAGCCCACTCCAACCAAATCTTCACTATGCAACTTGTCTGGTGCTGCATAGCATCTCCTAAACATTTTGTAAGCTGGCTTGTGCACCTCCTTTACATTGCAGACTCTATTCATAGTCACCTGGACAGGTGGTGAGCGGTCTTTCAATTGAAATAGAAGCTGCAGTGCACATGGATGGATGGGAATTTTCAGAAGAAGATGTGTGGTGCTCACGAAGCCACACCATGTAGCTCTCAGCAGAGCAGGATTTAAGGTCAGTATATGTACTCATACTGGGTACGGGGCCTAATAGATATATATATATACTTATAGGGTGTGCTCTATAAGTGCACATCCCCTTAAACCCAGGACATCCTTTGGCAATGCAAAAATGGTAACCATGCAGTTTCTTACAATACTTTAGACACATCTCAGATAGCAAAGGAAGCTGGCAAACCAAAAGAAATGGTCTAATTCACTAAATATTATTTATATGCTGCTTCAATAGATCTCTGTTGCTTAACATTTAGCAGCATGCTGGAAAAAAATAAGCAGATTTAGGAGCAGCATAAAAAAAACCATGGTGTTTGATTTACTCTAAAGAACTTACCATATATTCTGCATTTTCGTGTACACAGACATTCTTCAGAACTGCAAAAGAGCACAGCAGGTTGGTTTATATGTGCAAAGAAGGCTGCTATTTAACATATGTTCTTTGTTTGTTCAGTATTAGATACAATTTAAATTATAACTACTTGCTAACACATAATTAACTTACAATTTAGTATCCAAAAATATTGCACACAACCTACTTACATCCTGTACTAAGAGAATATGTAGGCTACCATTGCTGGCCTCTTCTTCCAGAAATGCAAATGACTTGGCTTTCATGCTAACCCAAGGGCTTTAGTATTTTCTGAGTTGCTGACCTAGAACTAGTATGCAAATCAAGAATTCTGACTTTGTTCTGACTCCACTGTTTGTCTGAGATTTCTGTGTCAGGGAATCTTATTAAAGCCATATATCGTCAGGCAACTGTCTTTTTCAGAAGGTCACAAATGGCTTCATTCATATTTCTCTCACTACAGCTTTCCTTAAAGTCCAACAATTCCAGTCCCATGTTATAACTGGATTCAAGTAATATTGTGTTTTCAAGGAAAAATGTGGACTGATAAGGTTCCGCTTTTACTTCCCTTGGTCAGCAAACCCTCCCTAGGGCTGCATCTGATAATGCTGTCAGTTTTCTATAAACGTTCCCCCCCCCCACCACTTTTTTTTTGGCTGACACAATGTGGGGGAGGTTTACTTAAAACTGGTGCATGCAGAATCTGGTGCAGTTGTGCATATTAACCAAACAGCGTCTAATTTCTACTTCTAACTATACTATAATTAAAGCCGATATTACTAAAGGCCTTATTTATAAGGTATATATAGACATGTGTAGAACGGAAAAATTAATTTAGTTTTGGATAGATTTGTTATGTTACTAATTTCATTTAGTTGATTCGTTTTGAAATTCATTTTTAATTTAATTTTGTTTCATTTAATTTTGATTCATTTTCTACCGAATTCCAAATTTAAGAAACGATTCAAATTCGAGTCAGTCGAAAAATGATCGACCGATTCAAATTCTGTGTGAAGAATAGCAAGTTGTTAAGGAGCGATACGTGAAGCCAGCTGCCACGTCCTTAACATTCGATGACTCATCATCTGTCAGCGAGCTTCCGTGCCTAGAGCTGAAATGTAAACAAAAGAATGCCATACCAGGCCACATGCCCTCAACATGGGGGGGGGGGGCTTTGGAGCAGGGTGGCAGAGCCAAAGCACCTTGTTCCCATGCTGATAGGGACAAGGGCCTCTTCCCCACAATCCTGGGCTGTGGTTGTGAAGGTCTGCGGGCGGGGGGGCTTATCAGAATCTGGAACCCCCCTTTAAAAAGGTGGCCCTCAGATCCAAAACCCCCATTGTGAATCAGTATGGGGTACATAGTACTCCTATCCATTCATCTAAAAAGTGTAAAAAGGGAATAAAGACACTACAAAATTTTGTTGAAATTTGTTCAATTTTGTTTTGTTTATTCTTCACACAGAATTCAAATCGGTCCATCATTTTTCAACCAATCCAAATTCGAATCGTTCCAAAAATGTGGGATTCATTCGAAAATGAATAAACAAAACTAAATTGAACAAGTTTCAATGAATCTCCAAATAACCAAACATTTGTCCAAATTTACATTTGGAACAAAACTAATTGCACATGTCTAGGTATATACATGGTTGTCATACACAGTAAATTCCATTCTAAATGTACTACTACTTGCAGACATAGATAGGAGATGGATATAGATGAAACCTTAGAAGATATAAGGGATCTAGTATTGCAGAATATACAGCTGCTTTCATTGTCTCCAACCCATAGGATGACCCAGCTTTTTATTCTGTATGGTGTCTACCGTACCCCTGCATTTTTGCACAAATTAGGCCATACAGATGACTCTCAATGTGTAAGATTTGCAATCTCCTGACTACTTTATACATCTGTTTTGGAGATATCCTAAATGTTATCAATGGTGATAGATACTCTAAATACTGTATAGGGTTCATTGACTTTAGACCCTGTTCTATGCCTATTGGGAAATCCAGTGATTTGAATTATCAGGTATTGTCTATTTCAAGATCACTTTTTTGGCACGCAAGTTGTTAGCTTCCTGATGTTTTTTTGTCTAATTCTCCTACACTTAGAGATTGGATACTGGAAATTAATAAACATGTAATGTTTGAGAAGTATATACATTCCCAACATAATGCTTATCATAAATTTGAAAAAATCTAGAAAAAATGGATGAAGGCAATGCGTTCTATCCATGTTTCTTAATAGAAGTTAGGTGTTTTGAGCTTGTTGTGATGATTTGCTATAAAGCTTTATAACACAATCAATAGAACATACTGGTGCACAGAAATGTTACTTCCCAGTATTTTGCTATACATGATGGTACTGAATTTAATGTACTGACATGCTTTTGGTGCTTTGTTGTTCTGTGAGGTAACTTGTTTCTTTTTGTCTTTTTGTATTCGTTAAAAAATCTTTATTATAAATTAAATCTGAACTAAAAAGAAAGCTTCTAACTTCAATGTGTTTAATAAAGCTTTGACAGAAAAACCTAGAAGTTTACTATGCACAGCTGCGCCAGATTCTGTGTGCACAAGTTTTTGTAAATCCCCCCAATGTTTTACTGATCCGTTGATCCCCTGTTCAATGAGAGTGCAATAAGTGGATAAGTGACTAGTGGGTAGGCGAGACATAGTGCTGATGGTAAGGCTTAGCATACAACTCAAGGAATTTCAATGTTCATAGCAAATGCAAAACATCTAATATGGGGAAGTTTTTCTAAGGAGGCACTTATCTTGTGGTGTCCACTCTTAGGCCACATTTTTAGTTTTCTTCAGATTGCAGCATAAGTTCTATTTACACTCTTGGAGATCCAGAAAGAAAACGGTTTAGTAATAATATGCATAATGTATTATAATGATGTCCTACTTTAATACTACAAAACACAAAAGAGAGAAGCGCCATCTAAGTGCAGCAATGTTAAAACATTTTTAATATAGGACAGACAATTTGAAACTCACAAGATCGTAGAGATCACAGCGCATGTAGGAAGGTATAAGAGGTTCATCCACTCCTGGGGGAAGGCGGGAGGCTTGCAGGTGGAGAGACAGCTGATGTTCCCGGCTGTGCTGGTGGCTCCCAGCGCTTCCTGGTTCTTGGAATCTCCTCAGGGGCGGCTGGACACGTCACTTCCAGATGGAGAGGGACAGGGGGGCGCACGTTCGGAGCATGCATGCTCCTTCATCAGGCAATAGCTGTGGCCATGTTTGCAGTGGTTTTTAGGAGTTGGATGAACCTCTTATACCTTCCTACATGTGCTGTGATCTCTACGATCTTGTGAGTTCCAAATTGTCTGTCTTATATTAAAAATGTTTTAACATTTCTGCACTTAGATGGCACTGCTCTCTTTTGTGTTTTACTGTCTACAGAGCCCCTTCTAGCTTGTTATGAGCCGGCAGCCATCCACAGTCAGCCTATCTGTGACCACCAACACATCTTGTGCTGCATTTGAACTTTCATACATGGACTCCCTGCTATAGAGAGCTGCTTAATGCCCATTCTCTTTATCGAGCTGACAGAGCGCACTTGAGCATATGTATATACTTTAACACAATAGATGTGTATATGAACTGTTTTAATCCCTGAAAAGTAAAAAAAAAAAAGTCCACCTGTAGTAGAGAAACGTACCACAGTTATACAATGTACAACAGCTTCCATTTGCAATGACACCAACAGCTTCATAGCCAATTCTACAGGAAGGCTTAATTGGACATTGATTAGGGTCACATACTGTAAGAAAAGATACAATATTTAGGGTTAGTCAAGCTTACTTACTTATACCATTTAATTACATACTTAACTTCATATATTTTGAGAACATTTATAATAAGGAGCATATCTGTCTGCATAACTGTTTTGAAACATATACAAGTATGTCTGATGCTTGTGGCCAGCCAGACCAATCACATATTTTCTTGGTCACGTTAATGAGGAATGAACCTCCTAAGTAGGAAGGGTCTCTTGATAGTACACCTAAAAGAGCCAATACTCAAAGCTTTCTAAGATTTTCTGAAAAACAATGTGCAAAAATAATAAGTGGCACTTACTGCAAACCGTTTCATTACAACAGGCGTCATTCGAGTTGATCCGGGTCACAGGAATGAAACCTGCCTGCTCACATATGACATTAGTCATGGGACACTTGTGTTTATCGCAATAGAGACCACTGCCACCTTCCCTGCAGACACAATCCAGGCAACCTAACTGGAACTTTTCTCCAAACTGTAAAGTGAAGAATGAGCACAATTATTAAAATGTTTTACTTGCATATCAGTGCTAATTTACAATAACCAGAATTAGGGAATAGACCTTCTTTGTGGCAAAAATGTTGACTGTAGGTGTCATCTTTCATAGTATATGGTAAAATGGAGCATTTTGGTTGCCACAATAGGTAATAGGATGAGGTTCAGATTTGTTCCTACTGTGGATTTTCAGCGAATTTATGGCAAATTATGTAGGAATTTGCCATAGTAACTATAATGCAATGCCTGGCCTTTGAAATTAAGTCAGCTGGTGTAAAAGGGCCAGTAAGGGGTAAGCCAGCCCCCTGCTCTAAATGGGTGTGTTTTAGCTGTGATAAGGAAAGCACATGGAGTGCTGCTGATAACTTTACAGGGACAGATAAGTGTGGGGCTTGTAGGCACTGGCATGTACCTTCTTTCAGCATTTGTTATAGCTTAAGGGTGATGTCTTGCAGTGTCTTTACAGCCTATCCCTGTCCACATGCACTACAAAGATAAAAGACTGCATGTGTTTTTTTTTTTTTCCTGGGGCAAATTTCCTAATTGTTGATGGCTGCAATTGTTTCTTTTCACAAGCCTTTTTTAAAGCCTGTATTCCATGATAAGGTCCACTCCATTGAAAACCCCCCACACCCCAAATTCAAATCCTGCAAAAGGAGACAAAAAAAAAGCTGTCGCTTAAAAAAAACCGTCAGCCCTAGCTTCCAACTAGGGATGAGCTTCGTGTTCGAGTCGAACATACGTTCGACTCGAACATCGGCTGTTCGATCGTTCGACGAAGATCGAACGATTTGGGCCGTTCGCGCCAAATTCGAGTGACGCGAACGGCCCACAATGCACTACGCCATCGCAGTGTCATCCAGGCGCTGTGATTGGCCAAGCATGCACTGTGACCCCGCATGCTTGGCCAATCACAGCGCCGGCAGCGAGGAGAGCAATGATTGGCCACAGGCAGGATGCCTGTGGCCAATTATTGCTGAGGGTGTTTAGTACACGCCCCACACTATAAAAGGCCGCCAGCACGGCGGCCTAGTGTAGTGTGTTCCGGAGCAGGGATAGAACAGCATAGGCAGGGACAGTGACTTTTATTTCTTTCTTGCTTAACCTGGATTCCTTTAGTTTAGGGAAAGAGAAGGATAGGTAGGGAGAGTGTCAGTGTGTTTTGTGCTTGTGCTATATTGTGCTTAAAAAAAACATTTTTTCTAGGGACAGAAAACTGTAGGTAGGGAGAGTGTCAGTTTCTTTCACTGTCAAAGTCCTTGTTTCCAGGGACCTGGAAGGACAGTGAGTGAATTCTCCTTGTGCTAAATTGTGCTTAAAAAAAACATTTTTTCTAGGGACAGAAAACTGTAGGTAGGGAGAGTGTGTCAGTTTCTTTCACTGTCAAAGTCCTTGTTTCCAGGGACCTGGAAGGACAGTGAGTGAATTCTCCTTGTGCTAAATTGTGCTTAAAAAAAACATTTTTTCTAGGGACAGAAAACTGTAGGTAGGGAGAGTGTGTCAGTTTCTTTCACTGTCAAAGTCCTTGTTTCCAGGGACCTGGAAGGACAGTGAGTGAATTCTCCTTGTGCTAAATTGTGCTTAAAAAAAACATTTTTTCTAGGGACAGAAAACTGTAGGTAGGGAGAGTGTGTCAGTTTCTTTCACTGTCAAAGTCCTTGTTTCCAGGGACCTGGAAGGACAGTGAGTGAATTCTCCTTGTGCTAAATTGTGCTTAAAAAAAACATTTTTTTCTAGGGACAGAAAACTGTAGGTAGGGAGAGTGTGTCAGTTTCTTTCACTGTCAAAGTCCTTGTTTCCAGGGACCTGGAAGGACAGTGAGTGAATTCTCCTTGTGCTAAATTGTGCTTAAAAAAAACATTTTTTCTAGGGACAGAAAACTGTAGGTAGGGAGAGTGTGTCAGTTTCTTTCACTGTCAAAGTCCTTGTTTCCAGGGACCTGGAAGGACAGTGAGTGAATTCTCCTTGTGCTAAATTGTGCTTAAAAAAAACATTTTTTCTAGGGACAGAAAACTGTAGGTAGGGAGAGTGTGTCAGTTTCTTTCACTGTCAAAGTCCTTGTTTCCAGGGACCTGGAAGGACAGTGAGTGAATTCTCCTTGTGCTAAATTGTGCTTAAAAAAAACATTTTTTCTAGGGACAGAAAACTGTAGGTAGGGAGAGTGTGTCAGTTTCTTTCACTGTCAAAGTCCTTGTTTCCAGGGACCTGGAAGGACAGTGAGTGAATTCTCCTTGTGCTAAATTGTGCTTAAAAAAACATTTTTTTCTAGGGACAGAAAACTGTAGGTAGGGAGAGTGTGTCAGTTTCTTTCACTGTCAAAGTCCTTGTTTCCAGGGACCTGGAAGGACAGTGAGTGAATTCTCCTTGTGCTAAATTGTGCTTAAAAAAAACATTTTTTCTAGGGACAGAAAACTGTAGGTAGGGAGAGTGTGTCAGTTTCTTTCACTGTCAAAGTCCTTGTTTCCAGGGACCTGGAAGGACAGTGAGTGAATTCTCCTTGTGCTAAATTGTGCTTAAAAAAAACATTTTTTCTAGGGACAGAAAACTGTAGGTAGGGAGAGTGTGTCAGTTTCTTTCACTGTCAAAGTCCTTGTTTCCAGGGACCTGGAAGGACAGTGAGTGAATTCTCCTTGTGCTAAATTGTGCTTAAAAAAAACATTTTTTCTAGGGACAGAAAACTGTAGGTAGGGAGAGTGTGTCAGTTTCTTTCACTGTCAAAGTCCTTGTTTCCAGGGACCTGGAAGGACAGTGAGTGAATTCTCCTTGTGCTAAATTGTGCTTAAAAAAAACATTTTTTCTAGGGACAGAAAACTGTAGGTAGGGAGAGTGTGTCAGTTTCTTTCACTGTCAAAGTCCTTGTTTCCAGGGACCTGGAAGGACAGTGAGTGAATTCTCCTTGTGCTAAATTGTGCTTAAAAAAAACATTTTTTCTAGGGACAGAAAACTGTAGGTAGGGAGAGTGTGTCAGTTTCTTTCACTGTCAAAGTCCTTGTTTCCAGGGACCTGGAAGGACAGTGAGTGAATTCTCCTTGTGCTAAATTGTGCTTAAAAAAAACATTTTTTCTAGGGACAGAAAACTGTAGGTAGGGAGAGTGTGTCAGTTTCTTTCACTGTCAAAGTCCTTGTTTCCAGGGACCTGGAAGGACAGTGAGTGAATTCTCCTTGTGCTAAATTGTGCTTAAAAAAAACATTTTTTCTAGGGACAGAAAACTGTAGGTAGGGAGAGTGTGTCAGTTTCTTTCACTGTCAAAGTCCTTGTTTCCAGGGACCTGGAAGGACAGTGAGTGAATTCTCCTTGTGCTAAATTGTGCTTAAAAAAAACATTTTTTCTAGGGACAGAAAACTGTAGGTAGGGAGAGTGTGTCAGTTTCTTTCACTGTCAAAGTCCTTGTTTCCAGGGACAGAGAAGGACACCTGAAGGTAGCCCTTATTGCTTTTTTCCCATCTCCCTGCAGGCCATCTATTAGAATGTCTGGAAGTCAAACAAGGAGAGGCAGACAGTCAGGAGGCAATAAAAGAGGGCAAGCAGGCTCTGTGTCTGGGGGCAACAGTGCTGGTCGTGGACGCGGTGCATTGTCATCAGCACATGGCCATGGGACACGCTTGTCCTTCTTTTCGGCAGCTGGACATGTTGAGCCACATCATGCCGAAGACTTGGTAGAGTGGATGACCAAGCCCTCCTCCTCCTCCTCATCCTCTCTCACCCAGGCTCAGGGTACTGGAAAAGCAGCTGCCAAAGCGTCCTCTTCCCTGGTATCAATGTCAGACTCATCATCAGTCACTCCTTCCCTAGACCCACCATGTCCTCCTCCTGAGGAGTCCCCCGAACTGTTTCAGCACAGTGTTGGGTACATGCTCCAGGAGGATGCCCAGCGTTTCGAAGGGTCTGATGATGAAACCCAGCTAGAGGAAGGCAGTAGCGTGAGAGCAGACAGAGGGGATGCTCAAGAAGGACACCAATCTGGCAGTCATGTTCCAGCAGCTGCAGCATACTGCCAGATTGGCTCCAGTGATGAGGAGGGAGGTGATGATGAGGTCACTGACTCCACGTGGGTGCCTAATAGGAGAGAGGAGGAGGAGGAGGATGAGGAGGAGGCACATCTCCAACGAGGCAGGATGCCCTTTGGTGGCCAGCGTAAGGGCAGTACACCGACGGAATCACACCGCAGAGCTCCGCCTGTGCAGGGCGCTGCCTCTGCCCGTCATTCAAAAAGTTCTTTGGTGTGGGCCTTTTTTGAGGCTAGTGCATCAGATCGCACAGCTGCTGTTTGCAACATATGTCTCAAGCGTATATCGCGTGGCCAAAACATCAGCCGCTTGGGTACCACATGCCTGACCAGACATATGTTGACCTGCCATGCAGCTCGTTGGCAAGCCTACCTCAAAGACCCACACCAAAGAACAAAGCGGACCTCTCCTTGCACCGCATCAGCTGGGATCTCCAACCCCACTATAACTTCAGTCCTCTCTGAAACATGCACTGAGAGGAATGAAGGTGTAGAATTAGGTGTGTCACAGCCAAGTACTTGCGGCCACTCTGCTAGCAGTACACCGAGGTCCGATTCTAGCAGGCAAATTTCCCTGCCCCAGCTGCTGGACCGTCGAAAGAAGTTCACTCCCAGCCATCCACATGCCCAGCGGTTGAATGCTAGCTTGGCTAAATTGCTAGCGCTTCAACTGCTGCCTTTTCAGTTGGTAGACTCGGCCCCCTTCCGTGAGTTTGTGCAATGTGCGGTTCCTCAGTGGCAGGTTCCCAAACGCCACTTTTTCTCACGGAAGGCTATTCCGGCTCTCTACCGGCATGTGGAAGGCAATGTCTTGGCCTCGCTGGACAGGGCGGTCAGCGGTAAGGTGCATATTACCGCTGACTCATGGTCCAGCAGGCATGGACAGGGACGTTACCTTTCTTTCACGGCCCATTGGGTCACTATTTTGGCAGCTGGGAAGGATGCAGGACAAGGTGCAGTAGTGTTGGAGGTTGTCCCACCGCCACGCCTCCAAAATGCTACTACTGGTTGTGACACACCTCTCTCCTCCACCCCCTCCTCTTCTTCTTCCTCCATGGCCTCTTCCTGTGGTTTGTCCTATGAACCAGCGGTGCTCCGTAGCCGTTCACGGGGCTACGCAAGTACGCAGGCAAAAAGATGCCATGCCGTGCTTGCGCTGGTGTGTTTGGGGGACAGAAGCCACACTGGGGCAGAGGTCCTGTCTGCTCTGCAGGGCCAGGCCGAGAGGTGGTTGACGCCACGCCAGCTTAAGCCAGGAATGGTGGTTTGCGACAATGGCACCAACCTCCTCTCCGCCCTCCGACAGGGACAACTGACCCATGTGCCCTGTGTGGCTCACGTCCTTAACCTGGTGGTGCAGCGGTTCTTGGGCAGGTACCCGGGCTTACAGGATGTCCTGAGGCAGGCCAGGAAAGTCTGTGTGCATTTCCGCAGATCTTATAATGCCAGTGCTCGCCTGGCTGAGCTGCAAAAGGAGTTGAACCTGCCCAAGAACCGCCTTATATGTGACATGCCCACCAGGTGGAACTCAACGTTGGCCATGCTGCAGCGGCTGCACACGCAGCAGAGGGCCATCAATGAGTACCTGTGCGAGTACGGCACCAGGACAGGGTCAGGGGAGCTTGGTTTTTTTTCTCCACGCCAGTGGGGCATGATCAGGGATGCATGCACTGTCCTGGCACCATTTGAGGAGGCCACGAGGATGGTGAGCAGTGACAGTGCATGCATCAGTGACACTGTACCTCTTGTCCACCTGTTGGAGCACACGCTGCGTGGAATAATGGACAGGGCACTTGAGGCAGAACAGAGGCAGGAAGAGGAGGACTTCCTTGCCTCTCAAGGCCCCCTTTACCCAGACAGTGTTCCTTCTGTCCCACCCATCGCACAGGAAGAGGAGGAGGAGGAGGAGGAGGAGGAGGATTGTGTCAGCATGGAGGTGGAGGCTGGCACTCAGCATCATCAGCAGCAGTCTTTTAGGGATGATTTACAGTCCCAAGAAACCAGTGGACTTGTACGTGGCTGGGAGGAGGTGGCTGCGGATCATGTCGTCCTTAGTGACCCAGAGGACTCCGGAGCGAATGCCTCAGCAAACCTACGCTGCATGGCCTCCCTGATCCTGCAAAGTCTGCGGGAGGATCCTCGTATTCTTCGGATCAAGGAGAGGGACCATTACTGGCTGGCCACTCTCCTTGATCCACGGTACAAGGGTAAGGTTGCGGACCTTATGTTACCGTCGCAGAGGGAGCAGAGGATGAGACAACTCCGGGAGGCCTTGCAGAAAGGTCTGTGCAACGCGTTCCCAGAGACTGGGAGGTTACAAACTCCTGGTCCTGGACAACGAGTTGCTGAGGCTTCGGCCAGTCAAAGAAGGAGCGGTGGGGAAGGTGGCCGTCTGACCGATGCGTTCAGACAATTCTTTAGTCCGCAGCCCCAAAGTATGATCGGTTCCAGCAACCATCGCCAGCGTCTGATAAACATGGTGCAGGAATATCTAGGGGCAAGGTCAGACTTGGACACCTTCCCCACCGAAAATCCTCTGGCTTACTGGGTCTTGAGGATGGATCACTGGCCAGAGCTTGCACAGTATGCAATTGAGCTACTGGCCTGTCCTGCATCCAGCGTTCTTTCGGAACGCACATTCAGTGCTGCTGGAGGATTTGTCACGGATCACAGGGTGCGCCTGTCCACCGACTCGGTTGATCGACTGACTTTCATCAAGATGAACCAGTCTTGGATCACCACCAGCTACCACACACCTGATGCTGATATAACAGACTAATTGATTTTAACATGTCACATCCCTTCAAGACTGATGCTGATGCTGAGTGCCTGTGCTGTTATGTTGACTGGCTATCCTCCTCCTCCGAGTCCTCAATGATACGATTGATGATGATAGCTTGGAAGATCATTTTTGTTTATGGGTGCCGCCACCAGTGGCTAAGGCCCAATTTTTCAGCCCCTGTTTTACAGGGGCGTGTAATTACATTTTTTTTAGCAATAATTTGCCATAGGGCTCATTGCTGTGCTCCAAGTACAGTATCTGTGAGGGGTTGGAGTGTTGTGGCACCAGTGCCTAAGGCCCAATTTTTCAGCCCCTGTTTAACAGGGGCGTGTCATTACAATTTTTGAAGCAATACTTTGCAACAGGGCTCATTGCTGTGCTCCAAGTACAGTATCTGTGAGGGGTTGTAGTGTTGTGCCACCAGTGCCTAAGGCCCAATTTGTCAGCCCCTGTTTAACAGGGGCATGCAATTACAATTCTTGATCTAATAATTCACAGCAGGGTCCATTGCTGCACCCACCAAGAGTAACTCTGAGGGCTTACAGTCTTGTGGCAACGCCACCACCACCACCACCACGAAAGGCCCAATTTTTCAGCCCCTGTTCAAAAGGGGCATGTAATTACAATTCTTGATCTAATAATTCACAGCAGGGCCCATTGCTGCACCCACCAAGAGTAACTGTCAGGGCTTACAGTGTTGTGGCACCAGCACCACCATCAAAGCCCCAATTTTTACTACCACTGTTCAACAATTATATGTAATTAAAATTCCTGATATAATAGTTGACAGCAGGGCGTTCCAGCACCAACCAAGAGTAACTGAGTGCTTACAGTGTTGTGCCAACACCAACAACTAAGGGGCCTATTTCTGCAGAGTATATACGGCAGGTCCCTACTTTCAAACATCCAACTTACAAACGACTCCTACTTGCAAACGAAAGAAGACAACAGGAAGTGAGAGGAAATCTACCCCTAGAAAGGAAAATTCTCTCCTGTAAGAATAAATATGGGAGAAAGGGGTCTCATCTGTACTGATGCTTTATCAGCAATCCTTGTTTCAAGAAAAACACCACATTTCAAAAACAGTTGTCATTGGGACGGAAAGTGAGGTGAAATGTTCTGAACAGGGGCACAGACAGCAAAACAAATGTTACAGGGGTGATAACCCTTACCTATGTTTCCCAAAAAGTTTAAAAATAGATTTTTGGGCTGGAGCTACACTTACTTCAACAATGTACCTGTTCAAAATTACAAACAGATTCTACATAAGAACAAACCTACAGTCCCTGTCTTGTATGCACCGCCTGTATACGGCTGTTCAGAGTATATAGGGCCTTTTTTATTTTATGTGCGGGGTTCCCCTTAATATCCATACAAGACCCAAAGGGGCTGGTAATGGGCTGGGGTAGGGGGGGGGGGTCATGGGGTAGCTATGCCATTTTTCTTAAAGAATTTCATCCATATTACCGGGACCAGACATTACATTAAAGCCGCAAGCAGTTTTAAATGGCTTTTTTTTCCTTTAGAAGTGTCATTTTGTGCAGGGACAGTTCTAAACACGGGAAACACGTGGCACTTCACAGGCATACTTTAGACACCCCCCATGTACGATATTTAAAGGAATATTTGACTTTTTTTTTTTCACTTTATGCATCATTAAAATGACTGCTCCCGAAAAACGACCGTTTTTAAAACTTCTTTTTGCATTGATACATGTCCCCTGGTGCAGAACCCGGGTTCCCAAACCCTATTTATGACAATAACATGCATAATAGTTGTTATAATTAGCACTTTAGAATTCGAACGTTCGCATCCATTGTATTTAATAGGGTTCTAATGTTCGTTCGAACTTTCGGTCCGTTCGCGGGTTCTGGTGCGAACCGAACCCGGGGGTGTTCGGCTCATCACTACTTCCAACACATTGCAGGGGTTCAGGGGACATTACTGTGCCTTACAGTTGCCTCCTGAGATAGCTGGGAGCTTGAAATCACATGCCATCCAGCAAATTGCAAATGTATGTTCTCAATGGATTTTGAGGCCCCAACTATGACAGGAAGCAGCAGTAAGGCACTGTGTCATCACCTGTGCCTCCTAGAAGTGCTGGGAGCTGGGGTAAATATTTTAATACATTTTCTTTAGCAACAACTTCAGCGCAATTTCAAAGCCATCCGATCAGTATGATTGTGATATGTCATTTGACTTTGGCTTGTGACTCCATTTAACAGAAGTTAATGCAACTTGCAATAAAACGGCAAAAAAGTAGTGCAGGATCCTTCTTCAAAGTCGCTGCAGCAATGGGGTGTAACTTGTCATGCGATTTTGAACTGTCAAATTGTATTGTTATAAACCAGTGCTAAGGGCCAATATCTGTCTGCAACACAATGATAGCTAGCTTTATAATTATTATCACCTTAGCTACTTTGCTTCTTTTAAGTGGGGTCTTTTCATGTGTTTTTTTTTTAGTATATAATTAGTTTTCCTCAGCACTTCACTGGAAAAATAAATGTAAAAACACTGTGCTCCTAAAGCACTGCACACACTCTGCCCCCTGTCTCATATGCCCAAAAGTAATATTTTTAAATTAAACATACATAAGATAAATGTACTGATTTTATCAGTAACATCTGCAGTGGGTGGTCAGTAGCCTTAAGCAGGGATTAAAAGGGAACGGTTGAATTAAACCTGAACTTGAACATAAACGTATGCTGATATGGGTCAATAGAATGTAACACATAGATTGCAGGAGCCAGGATTAAAGCGGAGGTGCCGCGGAAAAAATAGGATTTTTATAACAGCTTACCTGTAAAATCCTTTTCTTGGAGTACATCACGGGACACAGAGCGACATAGTCATTACTAATGGGTTATATAGTTACCGTCAGGTGCTGGCACTGGCAACTTCCAAAACCGGAAGTACCCTCCCCTATATAAGCCCCTCCCATCCGGGAGCACCTCAGTTTTGTAGCAAAGCAATAAGTGTCCCCAAAGAGGGGCGGGAGCTCTGTGTCCCGTGATGTACTCCAAGAAAAGGATTTTACAGGTAAGCTGTTATAAAAATCCTATTTTCTTTCTCGTACATCACGGGACACAGAGCGACATAGTCATTACTAATGGGATGTCCTAAAGCAATGCCAAATGAGGGGGGGGATACACCATATATAAGCTGAGCGCTATCAGACATGAGGATCTTTTGCGGCCTGCAACACACTGCGCCCAAAGGCGACATCCTCCTGACTTCTAACGTCCACCTGGTAGAACCTAGTAAACGTGTGTACTGAAGACCATGTTGCGGCCTTACAGACTTGAGCCAGGGAGGCCTGGTGATGCACTGCCCATGAAGTTCCAACTGCTCTCGTGGAGTGCGCCCTAACTTTGAACGGAGGCGGTCTACTTCTCAAGCTATAGGCTTGTATTATGACCTGTCGAATCCACTTGGCTAAAGTAGATTTTGACGCTGCCTGACCCTTTCTGGGGCCTTCCGGCAGAATAAACAAAGTATCCGTTCTGCGAATCTGAGCAGTGGCTTTTAGATAAGCTTTAACTGCTCTTACTACATCCAAAGAATGCAATAACTTTTCCTCTACCGAAGTAGGCTTGGGGAAAAAAGAAGGAAGAACCACGTCTTGGTTCAAATGAAAACTCGATACCACCTTAGGAAGAAAGGCTGGATGAGGACGTAACACTACTCTGTCCTTATGGATAACCAGATATGGCTCCTTACAGGACATAGCTGCTAATTCCGATACTCTTTTAGCCGAACAAATGGCTACTAGAAAAATCAATTTCCTGGTGAGAAGCACTAAGGAAATATGCTGTAATGGTTCAAATGGTTGTTTCTGTAGAACCGACAGAACCAAGTTTAGATCCCATGGACATATGGGAATATTAACCGGAGGACTAATACGCATCACTCCTTGTATAAAGGCTTTGACTAGTGAATGCGAAGCCAAGGGCCTTTGAAAAAATATTGACAAGGCCGAAATCTGACCTTTGATAGTACTCAAGGCAAGCTTCCTATCTACAGCCCATTGTAGGAAGTCCAGAATTCTACCTATTACGTATTTACGTGGATGCCATTTCCTGGCCTCACACCAGGCGATGTACGCCTTCCAGATTCTATAGTAGATCTGCCTGGATACCGGTTTCCTGGCATTGATCATGGTAGACACCACAGCATTAGAGAGCCCTCTCCTTTTTAGAATGTGGGCTTCAATAGCCAGGCCGTCAAACCTAGGGCTGGTAAGGAAGGGTGGTATATCGGTCCCTGCGAAAGCAGGTCCGGACGATGTGGGAGGGTCCAAGGACTCCCCACAGACATTTTTACAATCTCCGCGTACCATGCTCTTCGGGGCCACGCTGGAGCCACCAGAATCACTGGTTTCTTTTCTACCCTGATTCTGCGGAGTAATCGAGGTAACAATTGTGGCGGTGGGAATGCATATATCAGCTTGAACTGATCCCAAGGGAACACTAGGGCATCCGAGCCGCACGCTAGGGGATCCCTTGTCCAAGAGACAAACCTGTCCACTTTCGTGTTGAACCTGGATGCTAGCAGATCTACATCCGGTGTTCCCCACCGCTGACATATTGTCCGGAAAACCTCGGGATGAAGGGACCATTCCCCTGGGCATAATTGTTGGCGACTTAGAAAGTCCGCCTTCCAATTCTCCACCCCTGGAATGAATACCGCAGATATGGCTGGGACATATCTTTCTGCCCATCTCAGGATGTAATTTACTTCCCTTTGGGCTGCACGACTCCTGGTGCCCCCCTGACGATTGATATATGCCACTGCTGTGGCATTGTCTGACTGAACTCTGACAGGGGACCCTTGGAGTTTGGATGTCCATGCTACTAGGGCATACCGGGCTGCTCGTATCTCTAAGAGATTGATGGGCAGGGCCTTTTCCGCATCCGACCATCTGCCCTGGAGAGACCATTGCTCCAGTACTGCTCCCCAGCCTAAAAGGCTGGCATCTGTAGTGACCACCTTCCAAGAAATCGGACTGAAGGATTTCCCTCTTTCCAGATTCCGGGGAACCAACCACCAACGGAGGCTTCTGCGAATGGAAGGGGACAAGGACATTGGTACGTCCAGAGCCTGAACTTTTTTGTTCCAGGCTGACAGTATGGCCCTTTGCAACTTCCTTGAATGGAATTGACCGTAGGGTACTGCTTCGAATGATGCCACCATTTTTCCCAGCAGCCTCATGCACAGGCGTATGGATGGCTGTCTTTTTGAACCCACTAAGTGGATCAAATCTCTCAAAGACGACCCCTTTTCTCGAGGCAAGAAAATTTTTCTCTGGTCTGAATCCAGCCTTAGCCCCAAGTATTCCAGACTTTTGACTGGTTTTAGGGCTGACTTGTCTCGGTTGATAATCCAACCGTGATATTCCAGATACTTGATTGTCTCATGAACAACCACTTCTAGTTTTTCCACTGAGTGGTCTATCAGCAACAAGTCGTCTAGATATGCCATTATCGTTACACCTCGTGTTCTTAGATTGGCCAATAATGGGGACAGAATTTTTGTGAACACTCTTGGTGCTGTGGCCAGACCGAAGGGTAAGGCTCTGAACTGAAAATGGCGCCCTTCTATCGCAAAGCGTAGAAATTTTTGGTGGGCTGGAAAGATGGGGATGTGCAAATACGCATCTTTGATGTCGATCGAGGCTAACCATTCCTCCCCTTGTAGGGCAGTGGCTACCGATCGGATCGACTCCATCCGGAAAGTCCTGATATGTAGGAATTTGTTTAGCCCTTTTAGATTTAATATGAGCCTCACGTCCCCGTTTGGCTTCGGAACTGTAAAGAGGTTTGAGTAAAACCCGAACCCCCATTCTTCCAGGGGGACCTCTATAATTACTGCTTGAAGCAATAATTGTTCCAGTGCCAACAGGAGGGATCCTCTCTTCTGGGGATCCCTTGGCACGTTCGACCTTATAAAGCGGGAAGGAGGGGAGTTTTTTAACTCCAATTTGTATCCCAGATTTACTGCGGAGAGCACCCATCTGTCTCGGATCGTGTCCCGCCAGGTTTCTGTGAACAACTGAAGTCTTCCCCCCACCCGATTGGGTGGGGGCAACCCTTCATGCATTTGACTTTGGGGGAGGTTTTGTACCTCTCCTGCTCCAGGGCTTCTTGTTACCCTGCAACTGTCCCTGATTTTTACCTCCGGGATTTGACCGGGGAGGCCGTCGGAACTGTTTCACAGCCGATGTCCTAGGGACTGGAGAAGCCGGCCTCTTAAAAGAGGGACCTCTAACTCTATTTTTGACCGGCAAGAGTGTACTTTTACCGCTGGAAATTCTCTGGATATACTTGTCCAGGTCTTCCCCGAATAAGCGCTCCCCATGAAATGGGAAGCTGACCAGCAATTTTTTACAGGGAGCTTCAGCAGACCAGTTTTTGAGCCATAGAAGCCTGCGCATATGTACTACAGACAGCGTAAGGCGGGAGGCCTGATGGATTGAATCCTTTATAGCGTCCACCGCAAAGCATAAGGCTCTAGGTAGATCAGCTAGAGCAAGAGCCTGCTGATCTGGCACGTCCCTTAAGACCTGTTTCAACTGATCCTTCACTGCTTGGCAGACCCCTATAGCTGCCACTGCTGGTTGTGTCACCAATCCTGCTGTAGAAAAAGCAGATTTCAATAAGGACTCCAATTTTTTATCTATTGGGTCCTTGAACATTTGGACATTTTCCACCGGACATGTCAGTGATTTATTCACACAAGAGATGGCTGCGTCCACTGTAGGGACCTTCCATTTTCTGACGAACTTATCCTCCATAGGATAGACCACCGGAAATCTCTTGGGGGGAGTAAATATTTTGTCAGGATGCTCCCAATCCTGGTAAATGAGCCACTCCAGTAAAGGATGGATCGGAAAAGAACAAACAGTCTGGGGAGCTTTTAGCGACCCCAACGAGGAGACAGAAGAGGAGGATGGCTCCGCAAGTGGCATTTTAAATGCTGATCGGACCATATTAGTCAGGGACTGCACCCATAACCTCTCAGCATGTGATGCTGAGAACGGCTCCTCCACTGTTGATTCCTCTACAACTGAATCAACCTCATCCTGATCCCCCTCAGGTAGGTCGTTCTCTGTATGGGACTGTTGCTCTGTTAACAGGCACTCTGAGGGAGGAGACGGAGATCGAGCGCTTTTCTCCTGTGACAGGGAAGCAGCAATTAGTGCTGACAATCTCTCTTCCAGCCCTCCCAGAGCTGAGGAAAAAACCTCCTCTGTTACATACACAGGAGCAGGTGAACTGGGGACAGCCACAGTACCAGGTACTCCTGGGGGTGCCCTACGGTCACTAACCTCTGATTCTTCAGGGGAGACTGGTGCAGCCAAAGCATGCCCAAGATCCTCAGAGCCCGATGGAGACCCCCTATTCCTCCTGGAATTTCTAGTCCCGGAGTTTTTAGACGGCATATTCCTAAGCCACAAAGCTGAGGTATTCCAGCCGAAAATACACCAGTTACTGATAATAGTCTAGCATAAATGCTGCTATAATAAACAGTTGGTGTCTACTAATGTGCCTTTCTAGGGGATGCCTGTATCAACCGCTTGCTGTATGCCTTTAAATGTTGCCAGCTCTGTCTCTGTACTTCATAGCCAGCTTACTGCAATAATGTGGCTTTTTAAAAACCTGCTGGGACGCCCGCACATGCGCAGAAGCGCTGCGGCGCGCACAGAGCGTCATCCCCCAGGCCCCGCCCCTTTTTCTGGCCACCTCTATATATAGAGGCGCGTGCACGCGCACGCGCGCGGCCACGTGCGCCTCGGCGCTAATTTTCAAACATGGAAACCAGGGACAGGAGCCAGGGCCCCCTTTGCCGCAGGCCGGGGGATAGACGAACACTGCAACATGGCAGAGGAAACAGTTTCCTGTAGGAGAACTCACCAGCTGCCTGGACTTTGCTCTCTGAGAAGAAACTAGTCCATATGACAAGAAAAACATTCCACAGCGGCCTCTAGTGGACAAACACAGGTACCGCAGTTTAATATACTAAACATATATAAAAAAACATTCTTTTTTTTTTTTTTTTTTTTTTCTTGACCACCATTAAAAATTATTACATTTTTTTTTTTAGTAGTTACAGGCATGCACAGATATTAGCGGGAATACCGTTAGGTAACAGACAGAAAGACAAATTAGGCTTGGGGGTCCCCCAATAGAACCAAGTTCCTGGGGGCCCCCACTTACCTGTTCCCCGCCGCAGGACTTTGTTTGGTCCACAAAAGCCCAAACTTCACCTATCACGGCAGGCATTGTAATCAAACCTTCAGGGACCGGGTTCCCAAGGATTCCACTCCCCTGGACCTGTATAGCACCCTGCACAGAAAACATCTTGGTCGTGGGTATGACCAGAGCTCTGGATCCCAGGGTCCAGCTCTCCTAAGAGAAGCATTACAGGCAGAACCTTGCTCTTCTCTGCAAGGCCCGGGTACCGACCGTTTAGCTATGAAGCTTTTTTGGTCGGATCCGGAATAGCTTACTGAGGCCCAAAAGAACCTGTACGCAAGCTCAGTGAAAAACACATGTTTCTTCTTGGCCAACACCTTAGACACTGGCAAAAAACTGAGGTGCTCCCGGATGGGAGGGGCTTATATAGGGGAGGGTACTTCCGGTTTTGGAAGTTGCCAGTGCCAGCACCTGACGGTAACTATATAACCCATTAGTAATGACTATGTCGCTCTGTGTCCCGTGATGTACGAGAAAGAAAAAAGTATTAAAAGCCAGCAGCTGCAAATACAGCAGCTGCTGACTTTTAATATATGGACACATACCTGTCCTGGAGTCCAGCGACGTCCGCAGCAGAGGACGAGCAATCGCTCGTCACTCTGCTGCCCCCACCGCCATCCTCGGTGAGGGAACCAGGAAGTGATGCCCGGTTCCCTACGGCGCATACGCGAGTCGCGCTGCGCCGTTCTGAATGGTCCCCTGTGTTCTGGGAGCTGAGTGTCTCCCAGAACACAACGGGGAATCTGCGGGAAGTGGCGTGCTTACCGCAGATTTCCCGCAGAGAGGACTCCCAGAAGTGGGTGCAAATACCTGTCTTAGACAGGTATCTGCACCCCCCCTGAAAGGTGTCAATTGTGACACCGGAGGGGGGGAGGGTTCCAATCAGCGGAAGTTCCACTTTAGGGTGGAGCTCCGCTTTAAGTAACATAAAGAGTTTAGGGGTCAGGATCAAATAACACACAAAGTTCAGGGACCAGGGTTAAGTAATATACAGAGTTCAGGATTAAATAACAGATTTCAGGGGTCAGGATTAAGTAATGACCAGAGTTCAGCAATCAGGGTAAGTAACATGCAAAGTTCAGGGGTCAGGATGAAGTAACGCACAGAGGTCAGGGATCAGGATTAGGTAATATACAGCGTTCAGGGGTCAGGATGAAGTAACACACAGAGTTCAGGGAACAGGATTAAGAAACATACAGAGTTATGTGGTCATGATTAAGTAACACACAGAGTTCAGGGGTCAGGATTAAGTAACGCACAGATTGCCATGGTAAGGATTAAGGCTCCATTCAAGCTTGGCATTTCTGGAATGCAAGACAAAGCCAGTCAGAAAATGTGCATTTAGCTATGCATTTCGAAAACACGCTGCAAATGTCCTTCGCACCTGCAGTGGCTTTAATGGTTAATGGCCCTCTGAATGCTGGTAACACGCGTTTGTCATTCAGCAAATGTGCTACAAACACGATAAAGCGTGCAGGGAAAAAATGTGCCATGCTCCACTCCAACAGTTTTGGAGCAAGCTGGAACACAGATGTGAATGAGGTTCAGACAACTTTAAAGCAACTGTAAAGGTTCTTTTTTTTATTATAACAAACATGTCATACTTACCTGCTCTGTGTAATAGTTTTTCACAGAGCAGCCCTGATCCTCCTCTACTTGGGACCCTCCCCTGGCACTCATGGCTCTTCTTCCCTGCTAAATGCCCCCAGAGCAAGCAGCTTGTGCTTGTGTGTGCTTGCTCTTGAATCGCATCTGTGTGTTTCTTTAAGACACACAGAGCACAGCTTGGCCCCTCCCCCTGCTCCCTCTTTACTGGCTGTGATTGACAGCAGTGGGAGCCAATGACTCCAGCTGCTGTGTTGCAGCCAATGAGGAAGGAGAGACCTGAGAGAGCTGCTGCTCTCATGCACATCGCTGGTTTGAGATCAGGCTCAGGTAAGTATTAGGGGGGCTGAGAGGGGAGCTGCTCACTGGAGGCTTTTTATCTTCATGCATAGAAGGGGTGCTCGCACGCATTGCATGCTGGTTGGACAGAGGGGGAGCCACCCGCAATCAATCCTGAGAGAGGCAGAGCGGCGCAGATTGGCGGTCTGCCTATGTAAACAAGGCAGATCACCATTCTGACAGGGGAGAAGGTAGAGACTGGTGTTCCTGCTGAGCAGGAACACTGATCTCTGTCTTCACCCAGTCAGAGCAACTCCCACACAGTTAGCAAGCACCAGCTAGGCACACAGTTAACCTGCACGGTAATTGCATGTCTCCAGGCCAATTCATCATGGTAAATTTTGCGCTGCATGTCTCCATTTCCTTGCACTGTGCAAGCATTAGTTAAAAAATAGCGCCGGCAGAGGGCCATGCACATACATGGTGCCATGCATGCAGAGACCACTCCACCCATGCTTATTTCCCTGTGCTTTTCACAGCATGGCTGGTCTGTGAATGCACGGCAGCATAACTAGCCACATACATGCAGGGTGCTCTGCCAGCACCCTTTTTTAAATTGATGCTTCCTTGTACAGTATGAGGAATCAGAGCCAGGCAGAAGAGGAGAAGAAGGGAGAAAAGACCGCAGCCTGGCACACTGCTGGATCCCTGACGGGCTTAGGTAAGTGTTTAGAGAGGGTGGAAATAATTAGTGGGGCATGCATTAAGGTAAAAAACACCCAGCCTTTAGAACCACTTTAAGATATGTCCCCTATAGATTTTATTGGGGTGTGCTGCTAAATTTGGGTTTTGTGGATTTTAAGCAGGATTTGACAAACATCTCCTGTGAATTGAACCTGAGCAGATTCACTGATCTGTAATAGGTAAACCCTTCAAAATTTTCTTCTCCTCCTTTATTAACCACTTAAGGACCGGCCCATGCAGATTTACGTCGGCAGAATGGCACGGACAGGCATAATCACGTCCCCTTTAAATGCCTGCCGCGTGGTCGCGCATGCGCCGCCGGCAGCGCACTCGCGACCCTGCCGCCTTCCCCGTGAGTCGGAACCTCGGGTCCCGCGGACTCGATCGCTGCGGGTATCCCCGCGATCGTCTCACAGAGGTATAGAGCGGGGAGATGCTTGTGTAAACAAGCATCTCCCCGCTCTGCCTAGTGACTGCCTAGTGACAATGACACGGATCTCCGTTCCGTGTACTCGAAGATCAGCGTCATGTGACACACAGCCCATCCCCCTACAGTAAGAAACACTCAATAGGGAACACTTAACTCCTACAGCGCCACCTAGTGGTTAACCCCTTCACTTCAAGTGTCATTTTCACAGTAATCAGTGCATTTTTATAGCACTGATCGCTGTAAAAATTACAATGGTCCCAAAAATGTGCCAAAAGTGTCTGAAATGTCCACCATAATGTCGCAGTCACAATAAAAATCGCTGATCGCTGCCATTACTGGCGAAAAAAAACTATTATTAAAAATGCCATATAACTATCACCTATTTTGTAGATGCTATAACTTTTGCGCAAACCAATCAATAAACGCTTATTGCGATTTTTTTTACCAAACATATGTAGAAGAATATGTATCGGCCTAAACTGAGGAAAAAAATAAATTATATATTTTTGGGGGATATTTATTATAGCAAAAAGTAAAAAATATAGATTTTTTTTTAAAATTGTCGCTCTATTTTTGTTTATAGCGCAAAAAATAAAAACCGCAGAGGTGATCAAATACCACCAAAAGTAAGCTCTATTTGTGGGAAAAAAAGGACATCAATTTGGTATGGGAGCCACGTCGCACGACCACGCAATTGTCAGTTAAAGCGACGCAGTGCCGAATCTCTAAAAAGTGGCCTGGTCGTCGACCAGCAAAATGGTCCGGGGCTGAAGTGGTTAAACAGTCCCATTGAGACTGACAACTCATAAAAGACTGCCTATAGTATTGAGAATATAACACGCATTGCTCTTAGTATAATAAAAAAACTGCCATTTCCTGCCCGCATTCATATGTCTACCTTTCATTATAAATGGTGGTAGAATAAAATGCTTAGAAAAAGATTTGTATTTAATGTGTGCATTGTACACAGATTTGTACACTGATTGAGTAAATACCTGGGTGTAGGTTTTCTATTAATTGCATTTATTACATTTTTTAAAATGTAATTTAAGATATAAGATCAGGTATGCTTGCAACAAATGTAAGGGAGGGCAATGTTCATCGTCTTTTGATTGTTGCCTAGGGCAAAGTGGAGTTTAATAAAACTATTCTTCAAATTATTTGCAATTAGTACACAGATGATTGTTTTTTCAATTGCTGTGTCTGCCCACCTCTAGTGACAGAGGGTCAATATTATATGCATAAGTCTACACAGTAGACTTCCATGGATTCAATTAAAGCTGAATCTGAGCTTCTTCCCAGATGAACTGAATGTCTGGCTAGGCTAGGATCAATAGATACTACAGAATAATAAATATTTCATGGATGTTCCATGATGGAAGATTATAAGTATAGAGCAAGTTGATTAAAAAAAACATACCTGTCGTGGCACATTGTCTGGTCCAACACATCCTGAAAGAGACAACAAAATCTTCTTAGCAAAATGTCCCAATATCTAGTACAGTGATGGTGAACCTGGGCACCCCAGATGTTTTGGAACTACATTTCCCATGATGCTCAACTACACTGCAGACAGAGTACATGAGCATCATAAGAAATGTAGTTCCAAAACATCTGGGGTGCCAAGGTTCGCCATCACTGATCTAGTATTACCTGTATATAACTTCACTGTACTATCATATTTTATCCCAGCATATAAGTGCTTTACCATTCATACATTATATATGTATGTACTTCATAGACTTTTTAATCACTATAGCAAGAATATTTCCTATAATAAATAATGTAAATAAATGAAGGGATAAACAACAATCATAACAGTACTCAGAACTAGTATTCAGAAATACAAATTGTGTATCAGAAATCTAGCTATAGACATCACACAAGGATCTTCCAATCCAGTCAACGTCAGTCGGTTCTGATGGCAGTGTGTTTGTAGGCACCAGAAGTCTCAGACCCATTGATCCAGCTCAGCAGAGGACTCTTTGTTTCCCTTTGGCCTACCTCACATTAAACCGTCTGGTTAGACTGTCTCATAATTTCATTAAAATCTATCCTCTTTACTCCGTCACAAACAGAGCTGCAATGGTCATAGAGACCCCTGAGTTTTTATACTCAGCCCATAGGGTCTATAAAAAACAATCACAACTCTACTGTAAATACACCAATCTGCTTCTTTAACATCTTTAACATCTACATAGGAGTTCATAAAACAGAAAGATGGGGCACAATAGGGACTATATGGTTTTCTATAAATACTAATGAAGGTTTGAGAATCATTCCTAATTATCTTACTCCAGATACTTTCATTAACAAATCTCATGCTTTCTTTCTGGAAGTCACATTGTGCAGACCTTTTTTTTTTTTATTTATTCAAAAAGTGAAATTTGTTTATTTTTTCTTAAATACAAAGTGTAACATATTTTAATGTGTATGCATAGCCAATATTTTTTGGGGATAGTGAACATTTATATTGATTTTTTTTGTCTCAGCCATTACATTCATCCTCTAATTTGGTCCCGGTGACTATTTTCACTGAGACAGAAAATGCAGAGTTTACAATTGTCACAAGAACAGGAGATAGTGGTACAATTTCAAAGAGAGCAAAGTGGTCTAACAGGGGGTTTCCCTTCACTTTGTTGAGATTCCATTTTATTTCCTGTTGGATCTGTGGGACAGGAATTGAAGGGAAATCTTACCAATGGCACACAGACAGCTTAAAATAAAATGACAGTGGTTTGAACCCTTTTCTATTCCATTCATAACTAAAAAAAAATTTGGGCTATGCATACATTTGAATGTTGTTTACACTTTGCTTGCATCATGGTAACTCATTTAACTGCTCATTGTGGCAGGAGTGACTACCTATCCTCAAGGACAGAAAGTTTATATATAGTTCCATTTATTCTACACTTCCTGGGGAGGTAAGAATCTTCCTGCAGATAAGGAGTATATATTCCTTTCACACACTATACTGGAATCGACCATGTGATTAAAAAAAGTATCTTGTATGTGCAGGCTGGATTGATGTGAACTGAATTTGTTTCTAAGATACTTATCTAGAACCGCCTCTTTGGAATATATGTGCCTTGATTACTTCAACTATCATGCTGTCTTTATGGTGACTAACTCACATTGGGTCTGGATAGTTCCCCATTGGAAAGTTTGTCCTTATATTTTAAGATTATGTGTACAAGACCATTGGCTGTTTACTGATTGTACCTGAAGTTCCCACCTGAGAGGCAGTGGCTTCACCTTGGCTTACTCATTTGCACTTCCATGGGCAACATACACTTGCTATGAATTCCAGTCTAAGCTACTGGTTGATATTACTCTATTAAAGATTAGGAGTGGGTTCCAGTGTACTGATTCTGTCACATGTGCTACTGAAGATGGATTGCCAAAATGCGTTGAGTCCCCTGTGAAATTTAATCACAATCTTTTAATGTGGTAAATCCCTATGTGGAGAGCAAAGCTTTATGTTGTGTAATCGATTTTTAATGGTACATAATAAAGTTGTTTTTATGGTACTCAGTTTCTCTTCTATATGTCGACACAAAGTCCATGACTACATATTCTGTTCATAATTGTACTCCTGAGAAACATTGCTTTTCTATGTGATTATACAAGTGTAGCGCCCCTTTACTTTTCAGGGGTGCTATGTGCTTAAATTTAGGGGTTGGTCTGAGCTAGTAGCTAGGCTCAGACCACTTTGATTTGTTAGTACCCGCTTCGGCCTGTGTGATGTAGCCTGACGCACAGTTCCCTGTGGCCTGTAGGTGGCACTGCCATATTAGGTCAGGGTTGAACTGTGGGTGACATTGCTATGCCTTAGGGTGTCCTCTCTCGGCAGCAGTATGGTGGGCATGGTTGGTCTGCTGTGCATGCTTGGAGAGGAAATATAAGGGGCAGACACCATTCTTTTAGCGAGTCGGAGTCGGTGGGAGTCTGGCGTGTGAGCGGTTTGCGCCACCCGGCCCTCCAGGCCAGGGGTGCGCGCGTGCATGGGTCTCAGGCACCTTTAGCCTGGGGCTGCAACTCCACTAGTAGGCCCAGCACCTTTAGCTGGGGCCTACCTCCAAAAGAAGAATCCTAGGGTGCCCGGGAAAGGGTGGACCCGCTCTAAGAAGAGGAGACCGGGGGAGGACCTTTCTGATGGACCGGTGAGAGTTCACAGTGAAAGAGAGGCCTGGTTACCTTCTGGAGGTATTCAAAGATCCACCAAAGGCCTTGCAACGTGCTATCACTGGCACCTGTCCTTGTGTTGCAACAGCTGAGAAGTTTGGGACTTAAAGATTCTGTGGCAGAGGATCTCCCGATCGTATCTCAAGGAAAACCTAAAGTGAACGTTCGAGCATCACTCCGGCTGCTAGGATCCACTCTTACAGGGGACTATCCGGGTGAGCTGAACCTACTCGGGATCGAGTAGCGACTATCATACCAGTTTGTGCCTGGAACTATCTCCCAAACCTTGCTGTCCTTTCTCTCATCCACCTTTCCTGTCTGCTGAACTTAAACTTGCTTGTGAAATAAACTCAGCGTTGGAATTAAAGTGGTGTGGGCATTGGCCTCACTGGGGAATAATAGAGACTTGTCCCTATACTCTAGGGGATGAGAACCAGTCTGCTGGGAGAACCTGCTGCAGGACCCAAAATTGTTAACACCGCTCAACCTCCTCAAACAGGAGGGTACGGGCATATAGCGCGGTGTGCCTTGACCTGCAAGTGAGCCGAAGGCAGAAAAAGGTCCGTGTGCTACACAAGAATAAAGAGCTTTGCACTTTTAAACAAGCTTGTTGATGTGGTGTTGAGATATTGTATCCTTCCTGGAGATGATGAAAAGTCTAGTTCACATCAAAACCAGGTTATTGTTTTGAAACAGCGATCCCTTTTTTGCCCTCGGCTCAGTTAGTGAAGTATATACAGGGTGAAGTATATACAGGAGACCAGCTCACATGGCTATAAAACAAGCTGAACCAGCCATGTTCAGACTGGATTTCGAAAGAGTGGTTTGTTCATCTGTATTTGGCACCTCTGAGCTTGTAATAATGTAGTCACAAATTAATATGTTGTTGGTTGCTAGTTCCCCTATTTTTGTACAAAATTACATTAATTAGAGAAGTATAAAATAACACACTCCTTACCACAGTTAGGCACACAAATATCTACAGCTTCACTGTGGCGCATTGTACCATTTGGACAAAAACATCCTTCAATGAAACGACTATTATTCTGCATCGCTGCATATTGTTCTGGCCTGTAAGAAGTCATACAACGTAATTCATCTCCATTTTCAAGACTGTTAAATAAAATGACATTCTGACTGATTTAAAGTGACACTCAGTATACATTATATATACCCTGTTACTATAAGTACTGAGCAGTTACTAAAGCAGGTATTCTCCTGCCAATTGGTTCGCTCATTTTTATGAACAAAGCACTTCTATTTTCTATCAATGGTTTCAGCAGTGTTGGAGGCTTGAAAAGGTAACACAGAGGCCCTGTTAAAACCCCCATTCCATACCCCATCTTATAACCCCTTGCTATTTTTATCAAAAATTTGTCTGACACCAAGGTTGGGATAAACTGGCCGTTTTACAGCCCCTTTATTAAAGTTAACAAATTATTTAAAGCGGTTGTAAACCCTCGGGGACAAGTTACACCTACAGGTATGCCTAGATTAAGGCTTACCTGTAGGTGCTTGCAATATCTCTGAGACCTACACGGTCTCGGAGATATTTGAAATTTCCCAGAGCGACGCCTTCAGTGGCGCATGCGCCGTCTTGAAAGGGCACGCTGTGCCGTTTCAAGCTGGAGTCATGCCGCTAAAGGAGTTTGCGGCCCCTGGAAGAAGAGGTGAAGAATGGATGCTCGCTGCCACCATGGAATACAGTGACATTGCAGGCTTCTCCTGCAGGTAAGTGTCACATAATGGGCTACTATGCGATGCATAGTAGCCCATTATGCTTTACCTTTGCAGGGACACATAGAGGACACATAGAGGAAATAAAACCCATCAGGCGGGCGGGAACGTTTTCTTGTCCTCGTGTGCTGACCGGAAGTACAGCCTCCGTGACCTATCTCCCCTGCACTGCCTCCCCCTTTCTCTCCTTGAGCCAATCCCCTCTGTCTGCACTTTCTGTATAGATACATTTTTAACCCCCACTGTACCAGCCTGCCTGTGTACCTCCTCATGCTGCCCTGTGCTTATTTTTTATTTTATTTTTTGCTACAGGCTTTTTTTCTGCTCCTTACAGCCAAGCTTCTCCCCCCCCCCCTTATGTCACCAGATACTGGAAAATGATGTGATCTGAACAGGCATCATGTTTGTACACAGCTATTGCCAGCTGATGCTAGAATGTGCAATGAAAACAATTCAGCACAGTGAATACTTCAAAAGACTAGTTGGTTTACACTGCATCTTCCAGCATTGGCCATGAGTAGTTTTGTGCAGGCATGCTGTCTATTTGGATCATGCAAGGATGGGGGAAAGGGCAGCCTCATCTAACAAGTGCTGAAATTATCCAACACTCCCTAAAATGTTGGAGGCTGTACAAGATAGAAAAGCTTCATTCAAAGTGATGGGACAATGAAGACTGCTGATGTTTTCTTTTTCGTACATCACGGGACACAGAGCGACTTAGTCATTACTAATGGGTTATATAGTTTACCTTCAGGTGCTGGCACTGGCAACTTCCAAACCGGAAGTACCCTCCCTATATAAGCCCCTCCCATCCGGGAGCACCTCAGTTTTTTGCCAGTGTCTAAGGTGTTGGCCAAAGAGTAACATGTGTTTTCCTGGGCTTGCGTACAGGTTCTTTTACGGGCCTTAGTAAGCTGTTCCGGATCCCACCAAAAAAGCTTCATAGCTAAACGGTCGGTACCCAGGCCTTGCAACAGAAGAGCAAGGTTTTGCCTGTAATGCCTCTCTTAGGAGGGCTGGACCCTGGGATCCAGAGCTCTGGTCATAAACACGACCAAGATGTTTTCTGTGCAGGGTGCTATACAGGTCCAGGGGAGTGGAATCCTTGGGAACCCGGTCCCTGAAGGTTTAATTACAATGCCTGCCGTGATAGGTGAAGTTTGGGCTTCTGTGGACCAAACAGAGTCCTGCGGCTGGGAACAGGTAAGTGGGGGCCCCCAGGAACTTGGTTCTATTGGGGGACCCCCAAGCCTAATTTGTCTTTCTGTCTGTTACCTAATGGTATTCCCGCTAATATCTGTGTATGCCTGTAACTACTGGAAAATGTAAAATTTTAATAGTAGTCAAGAAAAAAAAAAAAAAAAAGAGGACCGCGGTACCTGTGTTAAACCACTAGAGGCCGCTGTGGTCCATTTTTTCTTGTCATGTGGATCTTTGGTTTTCTCAAGTCAAAAGATCCAGGCAGTTGGTAAGTTCTCTGTGAATCCACGTCCTCTGCCCTGTTGCTGCGCTCATCCACCGCACAGGCCCTCCGGCAAAAAGGGCCCTGGCTCCTAGTCCCTGCTTGGTTTCGAAAAGGGCGCCAATGGCGCACGGGCGCGCGCGCAGGCACGCGCCTCCTATGAAAAAAAAGGGGCGGGGCGGGTGGATGACGCTCGATGCGCGCCGCGGCGCTTCTGCGCATGTGCAGGCGTCCCAGCATGTGTAAAAGACACAGTACAAGTGTCAGCTGGATGCAAGCAGAGCTAGCAACAAAACGGTGGCACACAGAGGCGGTTGATGCAGGCATCCCCATAGAAAGACACTTTAGTGGACACCAGCTGGTATATAGCAGCAACTGTGTTGGACTATTACCAGCAAAATTGGTGTATGACGACGGGAATACCTCAGCTTTGTGCTTATAGGATATGTCGTCCAGACGCTCTGGAAATAAATCTTCCAAGAAGCGAAAGGGGTCTCCGTCGGGCTCTGAGGATTTTGGGCATGCTGTACTGCGCCAATCTCCCCTGAAATTTCAGAGGTCAGTAGCCGTAGGAACCCCGCAGGAGTACCTGGTACTGCGGCTGTCCCCAGTCCACCTGCTCCTGTATATATAACAGAGGAGGTTTTATCCTCAACTCTGGGAGGATTGGAAGAGAGATTAACAGCATTGATCGCTGCTTCCCTGTCACAGGAAAAGCGCGTCCGATCTCCGTCTCCTCCTGCAGAGTGCCTGTTAGTGGAGGAACAGTCCCAGAGATCGACCTACCTGAAGGGGATCAGGTGAGGTTGATAAAGTTATAGAGGAATCAACAGTGGAAGAACCTTTCTCAGCATCTCAGGCTGAAAGATTATGGGTTCAGTCTCTGACTAACATGGTCCGAGCAGCATTTTAAATGCCTCTGGCGGAACCATCAACCACTACTGTCTCCTCGCTGGGGTCGCTGAAAGCTCCCCAGACTGTCTGTTCCTTCCCAATCCACCCTTTATTGGAAGGGCTTATTTACCAGGATTGGGAGCATCCTGTAAAATATTTACTCCCCCCAAGAGATTTCCAGTGATCTATCCCATGGAGAATAAGTTCATTAAAAAAAAAAAAAATGGGAGGGTCCCTACAGTGGACACAGCCATCTCTTGTGTAAATAAATCACTGACATGTCCAGTAGATAATGTTCCAATGTTCAAAGACCCAATAGATAAAAAATTGGAGTCTTTACTAAAATCTGCTTTCTCTACAGCAAGCATGGTGACACAACCTGCAGTAGCAGCGATTGGAGTCTGCCAAGCAATGAAAGATCAGTTGAAACAAGTCTTAAGGGACTTACCAGATCAGCAGGCTCTTGCCCTAGCTGACCTACCTAGAGCCTTGTGTTGCGGTGGACGCCATAAAGGATACAATCCAACAGGCATCCCGCTTTACGCTGTCTGTAGACATATGCGTAGACTTCTATGGCTCAAAAACTGGTCTGCTGAAGCTCCCTGTAAGAAATTGCTGATTAGCTTCCCATTTCATGGAGAACGCTTATCTGGAGATGATCTGGACAAATATATCCAGAAAACTTCTGCCGGTAAAAGTACACTCTTGCCGGTTAAGAACAAGGGTAGAAGTCCTTCTTTTAAGAGGCCTACTGCTCCAGTCCCTGGCACATCGGCTGTGAAACAGTTCCGACGGCCTCCGCGGTCAAATCCAGGGGGCAGAAATCAGGGACAATCACAGGGTAACAAGAAACCCTGGGTCAAGAGAGGTACAAAACCTCCCCCCAAGTCATGAAGGGTTGCCCCCACTCAATCGGGTGAGGGGAAGACTTCAGTTGTTCACAGAGACCTGGCGGGACACCATCAGAGACAGATGGGTGATCTCCGCAGTAAGTCTGGGATACAGGCTGGAGTTAAAAGACATTCCTCCTGCCCATTTTATAAGGTCAAACGTGCCAAGCGATCCCCAGAAGAGTGGATCCCTCCTTCTGGCACTAGAGCAACTATTGCTCCAAGGGTAATCATGAAGGTTCCCTTGGAAGAAAGTGGGTTCGGGTTTTACTCGAACCTTGTCACAGTCCCCAAACCAAATGGGGACATGAGGCCCATATTAAATATAAAAGGGCTAAACAAGTTCCTACATATCAGGACTTTTTCGGATGGAGTCGATCCGATCGGTGGCCACCGCCCTACAAGGGCAGGAATGGTTAGCCTCGATCGACATAAGGGATGCTCATTTGCATATTCCCATCTGTCCGGCCCACCAGAAATTTCTACGCTTTGCAGTAGAAGGGCGCCATTTTCAGTTCAGAGCCTTACCTTTCGGTCTGGCCACAGCACCACGAGTGTTCACAAAAATTCTGGCCCTACGATTGGCCAAACTAGGAACACAAGGTGTAACGATAATGGCATATCTAGACGACTTGTTGCTGATAGACCACTCAGTGAAAAAAACTAGAAGTGGTCGTTCACAAGATAATCAAGTATCTGGAATCTCACGGTTGCATTATCAACCGAGACAAGTCAGCCCTAAAACCAGTCAAAAGTCTGGAATACTTGGGGGCTAAGACTGGATTCAAATCAGAGAAAGATTTTCTTACCTCCAGAGAAGGTGTCGTCTTTGAAAGATTTGACCCACTTAGTGGGTACAAAAAAGAAAACCATCCATACGCCTGTGTATAAGGCTGCTGGGAAAAATGGTGGCTTCATTCGAAGCAGTACCCTACGGTCAATTCCATTCAAGGAACTTGCAGAGGGCCATACTGTCAGCCTGGAACAAAAAAGTTCAGGCTTTAGACTTACCAATGTCCCTGTCCCCTTCCGTTCGCAAGAGCCTCCATTGGTGGTTGGTGCCCCAGAATCTGGAAAAAGGGAAACCCTTCAGTCCGGTTTCTTGGAAGGTGGTCACTACAGATGCCAGCCTCATAGGCTGGGGGGCAGTACTGGAGCAATGGTCTCTCCAGGGCAAGTGGTCAGAAGCAGAGAAGGCCCTGCCCATCAATCTCTTAGAGATACGAGCAGCCCGGTATGCCCTAGTAGCATGGACATCCAAACTCCAAGGGTCACCTGTCAGAATTCAATCAGACAATGCCACAGCAGTGGCATATATCAATCACCAGGGTGGCACCAGGAGTCGTGCAGCCCAGAGGGAAGCGAATTGCATGCTGGAATGGGCAGAAAGGTATGTCACAGCCATATCCACGGTTTTCATCCCAGGAGTGGAAAATTGGAGAGCGGACTTTTTAAGTCGCCAGCAATTATGCCCGGGGGAATGGTCACTTCACCCCGAGGTTTTCCAGGCAATATGCCAGCGGTGGGGAACACCGGATGTAGATCTGCTAGCATCCAGATTTAATGCAAAGGTGGACAGATTTGTGTCTCGCACAAAGGATCCCCTAGCTTGCGGTTCGGATGCCCTAGTGTTCCCTTGGGATCAGTTCAAGCTGATATATGCATTCCCACCGCGATTAATCCGCAGAATCAGGGTAGAAAAGAAACCAGTGATTCTGGTGGCTCCAGCGTGGCCCCGAAGGGCATGGTACGCGGAGATTGTAAAAATGTCAGTGGGAAGTCCTTGGACCCTCCCACATCGTCCGGACCTGCTTTCGCAAGGACCGATATACCACCCTTCCTTACCAGCCCTAGGTTTGACGGCCTGGCTATTGAAGCCCACATTCTAAAAAAGAGAGGGCTCTCTAATCCCGTGGTATCTACCATGATCAATGCCAGGAAGCCGGTATCCAGGCAGATCTATTATAGGATCTAGAAGGCGTACATCACGTGGTGTGAGGCCAAGAAATGGCATCCAAGTAAATACGTAATAGGTAGGATTCTGGACTTCCTACAGTGGGCTGTACATAGGAAGCTTGCCTTGAGTACTATCAAGGGTCAGACGGCCTTGTCAATATTTTTTCAAAGGCCCTTGGCTTTGCATTCATTAGTCAAAGCTTTCATACAAGGAGTGATGCGTATTAGCCCTCCGGTTAGTATTCCCATATGTCCATGGGACTTAAACCTGGTTCTGTCGGTTCTACAGAAACAACCATTTGAACCATTGCGGCACATTTCCTTGGTTCTTTTCACCAGGAAATTGATTTTCTTAGTAGCCATATGTTCGGCTAAAAGAGTATCGGAATTAGCCGCCTTGTCCTGTAAGGAGCCATATTTGGTTGTCCATAAGGACAGAGTAGTATTACGTCCTCATCCAGCCTTCTTCCTAAGGTGGTATCGAGGTTCCATTTGAACCAAGATGTGGTTCTTCCTTCCTTTTTCCCCAAACCTAGTTCGGCAGAGGAAAAGTTATTGCATTCTTTGGATGTAGTAAGAGCAGTTAAAGCTTATCTTAAAGCCACTGCTCAGATTCGTAGAACGGATACTTTGTTTGTTCTGCCGGAAGGTCCCAGAAAGGGTCAGGCAGCATCAAAAATCTACTTTAGCCAAGTGGATTCGACAGGTCATAATGCAAGCCTATGGCTTGAGAAGGAGACCGCCTCCGTTCAAAGTTAGGGCGCACTCCACAAGAGCAGTTGGAACTTCATGGGCAGTGCATCACCAGGCCTCCCTGGCTCAAGTCTGTAAGGCCACAACATGGTCCTTAGTGCACACGTTTACTAGATTCTACCAGGTAGACGTCAGAAGTCAGGAGGATGTCGCCTTTGGGCGCAGTGTGTTGCAGGCCGCAAAAGAGCCTCATGCCTGATGGCGCCCAGCTTATGTATAGTGTATCCCTCCCCTCATTGGGCATTGCTTTGGGACGTCCCATTAGTAATGACTAAGTCGCTCTGTGTCCCGTGATGTACGAAAAAGAAAAAGGGATTTTTATAACAGCTTACCTGTAAAATCCTTTTCTTGGAGTACATCACGGGACACAGAGCTCCCACCCCTCTTTTTGGGACACTTATTGCTTTGCTACAAAACTGAGGTGCTCCCGGATGGGAGGGGCTTATATAGGGGAGGGTACTTCCGGTTTGGAAGTTGCCAGTGCCAGCACCTGAAGGTAAACTGTATAACCCATTAGTAATGACTAAGTCGCTCTGTGTCCCGTGATGTACTCCAAGAAAAGGATTTTACAGGTAAGCTGTTATAAGCTGTTATAAAAATCCCTTTTTTCTACTCTTTATATATATATATTTACTATGTACCATGTACTCATTCGCATGGGGGGGGGGATATCTAGGGGACCTCTTATTGTTAAAAAGGACTTCCAGATTCAAATAAGCCCCCTAACCCGCACACCCCCAACAACCACCGGGCAAGGTCAACAAAGCAATTTTTGTTTACACATAGGCCTTTGAAGGAGAAGTACGTCCAAAGCTACTTCTATGGATCACAGGAGTGCACTTAGTTCTGTACTCCTGTGAACCATTTTCAGCCAACAGTGGGCTGAATTTCTCAGTCAGCTGACGTCACTCAGCCGGTCCAGGGTCTGAAAAGATCCCAACCTTAAAAGTAGGTATTCCCCCAGATGCCTAGATCAGCAGCTTGCTTAGCCTCTTAGCATGCCACTGAGAGCCTGAGCCAGCCTCTCCCTCCCCAGCCCAGTGTTCCAGTGAGTGCTGGAGGGGCAGAGCAGAGTTCTCATAGTCTTTGATCGCTCAGTCCTCGATCTGGAGACGGTGGAGGACAGTTGCAGCTGGAATTGATGCTGCAGCCTTCTAGGTGAGTATGATTGCTTTGTTTTTTTCTATTCCCGAACTTCTCTTTTAAGTGTCAATGCCATGACTATGAAATTACAGTAGCAAGACAAGCAAATCAATACAAACTTTGCAGTAAAGAACTGTCTGATGCTTGGTGTTTACACACTTACGTAGTTTGGCATGTTCTTTGTTTAACTGGGCCACATCCATTATAGACTTTGTCTGAAGGGCAAGTATGTTCTGAAAGTAAAAAATAAAAAAAATATTTATTGTATTGGAAGCATTTAAAAAATGAATACAACATTACTTCTTTATGCTACTACCTGAAAAAATGAGATTGACAGTGATGTAAAATGCCAGTTTACTCTGCAGATGGATGTTGAGGCAGGTGAAAGGGCAGGAATGGTTGTGCCTAATCACTGTATCCTCTCAGTGGTGTATGCTGAGAGCCACTGAATGTATTAAGAGTGCATGTGAGCAAGTAGTAAGGTGAATACAACTATAATTTTAACTTTTCCTTGCATGTTTTCTCACACAATAAAGTAGGTCTAAGGAAGCAGTGACTCCCTTCTGCATGATGCTGACTGAAGTAAGACACTGGGGTTGAATTACTAAATGAGAAAAGACTGTTTAATTAAAGGGTATGTTCACTTTGCACTTTGATGAATGAATTTTCATTGTGCTTCATTTAAATAAACATTTTTAAAATTCCTTCACACATGACTGAGTATTAAAAATGACCAAAGATTCACATACACTTTGCGAAAACGAACTTTTTTAGTAAATCAATAAATAGTCTTAAGGCACACATGGGCCGAATATTGGATGATATTTGCTGGTTCAATAGAAACCCGCCAACATTTGGCCCATGTGCACGGCAGCTGGTCTGACAGAAGCCAGCTTCTGTCAATTGGGCATGACCGAAAAAAGTCTGCTGATCAGCATACAGCACCAACCGGTGTGTTCTGGCAGAGGGGATATCCCGCTGTTGGAACACAATAGCTCAGGAGGGAGATCGCTGTACTAACCTCAGATTGAAATTTGAACATTTTATGGCCAGTTTAAAATGTGAAACACTTTTTGATTTGTCACACTTGGAATGTATTTATCTTGTTTAATGAAAAATTGAGCTTTAACTTGAATAATAAAATGTTATATATTTCACCTAGTAGATATTCTGCACCTGTTTATAAGTACAAATCAGGATAAAAGCTTTCTGCAGTCACAAAACAGATAACTGATTAAAATAACTTACTACATGTTGAAGCTTTATCTCTCCATGGAATGCAGACTCCCTGTCCTGCACAGAGCTGAGCATATTGCTCTAAGCTGGAACATTCCATGTTGGATGCATGACAGCTGTCAAAAATACAGGACTTGTAGTATAATTCTGGTGGATAAACTTTATGGCATTCCCCGAAGATTCTTAAAAATAAAAACAGAAAAAGGGTTTAAAGAATAATTATGATATATGAGAAAACTTTTAAAGACATTATAAACATTCCTAGCTACACCTTGTGCTTTTCATTTGCACAATAATTGTAATCATCATGTAGTTATGTGTTGCCCTGTACGCACATAGTAGAGTAAATCATCACATAATTTTTTTTAACCATAGATTTTAATTGAATTCCACAGTGTACATTTAAAGTAGAAAGTAGTTCTTAGTAGTACTTGTACTCGTACAAATGTTCCGATGCTTGATCCGATAGTTGGGCAGTCAGGGGTGATCAGTGTGGCGATAGCTTTCAGTAAAGCAGCTGAGAGCCGCCCTTTTAGCTGCTTTATTGAACTCTATACAGGGAGATCGGTGCTTGGAACTCCCCCCACCCCCACACCGATCACCCCCTGACTGTCCACTGTTTCCTCTTCCGGTCCCATCTGTGTGCTTATCTGATCTCCCCCGTGTCTTCCCCACGCCCCCCTCTGTGTGCTCCTCCTCCAGTCCCCCTCCATGTCCTCCTCCATGTCCTCCTCCAATCCCCCCCCATCCCAGATCCTTAATTTTGTGAATGCACAGAGTCAGTGATCACTGTCTGTCCATTCATAACAGAGCATCATAAACTATGTTTACGATGCTTCAGTTTATGAATGAACAGGAGCAGCTGTCTCCAGTCCATTCATGTTCAGTGCAGCTGAGGCTGCAGAGAAAGTGACTGGGGAATCTGTGTCCTCAGTCCCTTTCTCTCAAAGGGGAGATGTTTAAACCCCTGATATCTCCTCAAAGCCCTCCCCCCACCCCCCCTGTTGGGGGCGGAGCTGTCAGACTCCCCGCGTGTGTATATATCCGGATGGCTGTGTGGCTGGATCTGCATTTGCGGTCTTTCAATCTGGCATGCTGGACACCTCTCATGGCTGTGTCTTCCTCATACTCCTGTTACAAGGTAGCTTCACCACCCTTGACTGTCTCTGTTCAGTCACTTTGAGTTATTCCTATATTCATTTTTCTACCCCCCCCCCCCCCACATATGCGCATTATGTTAACATTGCTGTGGATTATGTTAGTATTTTTCTTGTTTGGCCCATAACATTATGACTCCATGGTGATATGTCACCTGGACTCAGTCTAGCCCTACACCCATACATACACAATATGGTAGACTGTATATATTCCATATGCGCCTTTTGTTTATATTAGGTTTTTTATTACATTTGATTATACAGTATCCCTTGTTTGGTTTACCCTATTTATGTGTCATACCTCTTGCCATGTTTTCAGCATAGCCAAATTCACACCTATACTATATGGCTTTTGCAGTTATTATTACTTTTAGATCCCTTTTTGCATTAGATTTTTTACATATAGCATCACTTGCAATCTGCTATGACCTCTTGTCACACACATGCCTTCATATTTATCCATACCCTCTTACAGACATGCTATTGTTTCCCTGGGGTGCCCAGCAATTGCTGGCTGGGCAACTCTTACAGACCGCACAGCCTATCCGGATTTTTCGTGCGGCGTTGTCCATATGCCTCGCCCTCTCAGCTCCCGAGCCGGACTTTGGATTTGCCGCCGTCCTGAACCTTGTTGATTGGCTTGTTGGCACAGACTTTGGTGAGTACAAGGTCATCCCTCGGTGTGACCCCTTCGCCATCTCCCACACACCCCCCCACCACAATGTTGTCATATATTTATTATATTTTTTCTATCCTATAACAGATATAATGATTTGGCACCTGCCCCTGAGGAAGCGAGCAGAGCTCGCGAAACGCGTTGGACCCTCTGATGCCTCATCTATCTGATTATCGAGTATCCGTGCTACCACACTTAACTCATTTTATATGCCAACATCACATGTACTCCACACGAGTTCATAAATTAATTTTACATTGTGTGCAAATCATTGTACTGGTCCACCTGTATAATCATTTTTATTATTGTCATATGGATGTATTGTTGTTGTTTTTTATCCATGTTCTGTACCTTCACTGTACACCATGGCCACTATGCCCGGCGACACACATTTATTGTTGTCTCCTCCCTTGGTGTACAGCTATGTTTTGTTACGAATAAAATAGATCACACAACAATTTTTCCTTGTTTACATGTGCCTATCTCTTCCACCTCACACAAAGTCCCAGGGTGTTTCTCTTCTGTTTCCACCCCCCCCCCCCCTAAACAGGGCTATGCTAAATAATAATAATAATAATAATAATAATAATAATAATAAAAAAAGAAAGAATTGTAATAAATATTTAAAAGTTCAAATTGTAAAAATAAAAATAAAAACCCACTGGCACCGTCCAGTCCCCCCTCCCCCTCGAAAAGAAAGCAGTGTAAAAAAAAAAACACAAAAAATATAAATTTTAAAAAATGCTAAAAAAATAATTTGTAAAACATTAAAATGTAAAAAAAAAAAAAACGACTGACACAGTCCATGCGTCATCAGTGCCCATCAGTGCTGCATATTAGTGCCACTGTCACATGACATTAAAAAAAAGTATTGGTAATCTGTATCAGCGAGTACTTGAAGAAAGTATCGGTACTTGTACTCGGTCTTGAAAAAGCGTTATCAGTGCAACCCAAGTTTATATATATCTATAGATATATATATTTACCAAGGTGATACTTTTACACATTGAGGTCCGAGTCACACCACAAAAATGCACTCCAGATGAGTTCCAGATGCATTTTTGCTTACAGTTCACTCCACAAAAACTCACTCCAGATGCATTTCTGCGTGAGCATTTTTATGCATTTTCAATGCTTTCCAGTGCATTTTTAGGCCCCATGCACACGAGACGCAGGTGCAAACTCTGCTGAACACACGTTTTTAAACGCTGAAACCGGCGTTTATAAACGCGCGTTTTGCCGCGTTTGCGGCCGCGTTTAGCGGCGTTTAACCGCGTTTGCGTTTATAAGCGTTTCATCATAGACCCTCCCTAAGCTCAAAAAACAGTAAATTTTAACCATTTCAGCCAGTTTGTGAGACCAGAGTGAGTAGCAGCAGCTGAGAGAGCAGCAGTGTACTTGTATTTAGCGTATCACTTGCCACATCATCTGCCACAAGTTGTGGATTGTCCACTTGCCACGTCACCTGCCACGTCACCTGGCCACATCACCTGGCCACGTCACCTGGCCACGTCACCTGCCACAAGTTGTGGATTGTCCACTTGCCACGTCACCTTGCCACATCACGTGCCACGTCACCTGCCACAAGTTGTGGATTGTCCACTTGCCACGTTACCTGGCCACGTCACCTGGCCATGTTACCTGCCACGTCACCTGGCCACGTTACCTGCCACGTCAGCTGGCCACGTCACCTGCCACAAGTTGTGGATTGTCCACTTGCCACGTCACCTGCCACGTCACCTGGCCACGTCACCTGCCACGTCACCTGGCCACATCACCTGGCCACGTCACCTGCCACGTCACCTGGCCACGTCACCTGCCACGTCACCTGGCCACGTCACCTGCCACAAGTTGTGGATTGTCCACTTGCCACGTCACCTGGCCACGTCACCTGGCCACGTTACCTGCCACGTCACCTGCCACGTCACCTGGCCACGTCACCTGCCACAAGTTGTGGATTGTCCACTTGCCACGTCACCTGGCCACGTCACCTGGCCACGTTACCTGCCACGTCACCTGCCACGTCACCTGGCCACGTCACCTGCCACAAGTTGTGGATTGTCCACTTGCCACGTCACCTGGCCACGTCACCTGGCCACGTTACCTGCCACGTCACCTGTCACGTCACCTGGCCACGTCACCTGCCACAAGCTGTGGATTGTCCACTTGCCACGTCACCTGGCCACGTCACCTGGCCACATCACCTGACACAAGTTGTTGATTGTCCACTTGCCACTTTACCTGCCACAAGTTGTGGATTGTCCACAATGCGATGCAAGCAATTACAGTTTTCTTTTATATTTTTTAATAGTCTTTCATCATTTGCCATCATTTTTGAGATTTCTAATGTTAAAAAATAGGTCACCTTTAAAAACGCTTATAAACGCAAACGCGGCAAAACGCCGGTACCGTGAAAACTTTTGCGTCTGAACCCATTTTTTTGCTTCTGGAAAAACGAGGTTAAACGCAACTGCTTGTAAATGCCAAAAAACGAGAGTGTGTGCATGGACACATAGGATAACATTGAATGGGTTCAGGAGCAGTTGAAAAAAGCGTCCAACTGCCTCTGAACGCGCGTTCAACAGCAAATAACAGCGTCTCGTGTGCATGGGGCCTTACCCTCTTGGTTTTTTTATTTCAAGGTTTCCTGGGATTTTTTGCTTACTTGTCATTGATGATTTGGCAGGTTGTCGACGGTGAACAAGTTGTAGTTGTAGTGATGCGTGTAACATTGACTATGGGGGAGACTGTTGTTGTTGTTGCAGGGACACAATTAGGTTTCTTTGTATCATTAAAAAGCCATGTAGGTGCCATATCTTCACACTTTGATACATAGTTGCCACTTTTTGTCAAGCAGTCATCTGATCTGTTGTTGGTGCAAGTGCCTAAATAAGATAGATATATTAATTTGCAATATCAGAACATAAAATAAAATGAATATTTCTTCTTTCCTAATTCTTTTTAATAAAGTAACCCATTTGCTGAAATAAAAATAAAAAAACGAAAAGCTATTGTAAAAGACTTTATACTTACCTAGTTGCAGAAATGTTTCCCACTGCTCTCTCAAAGCTTATATTATTTTTTACACATGACATTGGGTGCTCGTTCCCCTAAGACTTGCATTATCCTCCAATGTGATAATGGAATAAAACAAAAGCCGCACTCTGAATAGATCTACTTTAAACGTTTTTTTAACTCAAACACACTGGAACACTTGTCTGGGCTCCTCCCTCTAACACATTTCACTCATAATAAGGGTTACTCAATGAATAAGCTCTATATCGGGGATATGCAATTAGCGGACCTCCAGCTGTTACAAAACTACAAGTCCCATCATGCGTCTGCCTCTGGGTGCCATGCTTGTGGCTGTCAGATTCTTGCTATGCCTCATGGGACTTGTAGTTCTGTAACAGCTGGAGGTCCACTAATTGCATATCCCTGCTCTATATGAATGAAGTGTGTTAAAGGGAGGAGTGCCTCCGGGCATTGTAGTGTTTTTATCCACTCTTACAGTGGATTTATTTTTCATGCATGTACTAAAATTATATTTTCTTGTTCCTCGGTGAAGTAGGGCATGGTGTCACTGCCACCTGGACAGCTAATTATAAAGTATTTTCTTTCACAGAAACGTTTTCATTGCTATTTCAGTGACAGGGTCGCTTTCTACACATATCCATAGCAAATAACAAAATCTATACAATTTGACAATACATGCTGTAACTTGAAAATGATACAAACAATCAATATCTGTCTCCTGTGTATACCCAAATCCTATTGGTCTCATACAGCTGAAGACATTTCTTATTATGTGGCCTTTTTACAAATTCCAAAAAACATTTAAAAAACTAAAAAGTTATAATGGTCATTGCCTACAGTACATGTTAAATCTTTAACTGTAATTTCTATACCTGATTTTGTTCTACAGAATATGACTACTTTAGCCTCAGGGGTGGGATTTTCCTTTTTCTAAAACAGCAATTATCTTCTATGAATTTACAACTTCACCATCTGACATACCTAAGATCAACCTGAAAATAGGTTGAGTATGTAGCGCTTAATACCATAGGAGCCGGCAATTTGACTACATTGTCCTACAGCCAGGCACACGCTCGCAGCCGCACTTTTCCTCAATAACCAGTCTAGGGGTGTTGTTTTTGTTTTTTTTATTTTTGGAGAACTTGATTAGGGTTGAGGGAATTGAGTGGGATACTCCAAAAACAGAAACTATGTTCAGGTTGAGGACAGTGAACTCCTTTCTTTTAAGTTGAAGCAGAAGTCCTTGCATATAGCAAACTGTGGACTTGTAATAGAAGCAGTCAAAAGCATGCTTCCTTCTTTAGAGCAATACGGCATAGTCCCTTCACAAGGAATTAGATAAACTAAGCCCTTTAGGACACCAGCCGACGTTCCCTTTAACAAACACACAGCTGACTCTCTAGCACAAGAGGGGTGGCAGCAGCCCAAAAGGTCTCTAAGATCTCTCACAGCAGTCTGTACTCACAAAAAGTTCAAGGACAGTTGGTTGCTCTGTCCAACTTCAGTGATACCAGACTAGATCTTCAGCAGACAGCCCCTGTAGCTTCAGCATCCAAGCAAGCAAATGTCAGCACTGTATTGTATGGGAGCAGCCTTCCAGGCTGGACTGATCTTCTGCAGGAAAAGGCCCCAAGCCCAGTGTGCTCAGAGAATATATACAGTCTCCCAGCAGCCTTCAGGGCCCTGCTCCTATAAAAATTTCTGCCATCTGCATAGCTCCACACCTATAATCCAGAAAGTTCTACTGTATTCTGGAAAGCAGAGGGCACTATCAGACTGGTAGCAGCAATTGAGAACATTGAACTGACCTAACTAATCAATTGCAGCCACACTGAATACAGTGAGGCAAGCTAAATTTACTTAACCAAAGCACACACAGCTCCATTGAACAGTGAGCCAGCACTAAATCTAACTATTCCTAGAACCTATCTAGAAGGGTGCTACAAGTATAGAAGAGGAAGACAGAAGAAACCACAGACATTCAAAGATTCTACCACCCATGCTATGCTCTGTGAGCTTTATTTTAATTTCAGCAGACATCTAAGGCCAATTTCAGGTGTCCTACCTAAATCAAAAATTATACTACCATTCTATACTTTTTGCACTACTTTTAGAAAGTATTATCTATCTATCTATCTATCTATCTATCTATCTATCTATCTATCTATCTATCTATCTATCTATCTATCTATCTATTTATCTATCTATCTATCTATCTCTTTTCTTTAAAGTTTTCTCTTGTAATTAAAATGTTTTTACCAACAAAATGAGTGTTGAACATGTAGCTATTTCAACTTTAAATGTTGTAATTTGTTTGGCCCACAGTATGGGTTCTCATTGTCATCATCTGCATATTGTGTTCACGATTTCAATTTCAAGGTTGAACTCCAGGCAGGGACAGTATAAAATAAACACATTTATGCAGATCTGTATTCATTAATAAACCATTATAAAGAAATGTATGCATTAAGTGTACATCTACATTTCACTTGGTATTAGCCTTTCAACCCTCTATTTAGCAGCACTGGGGGTGGAGAAAGGACACCACTGCATTCCTTACTGCCCCTCAATGCAGTAAGTAAATGTTTGAAATCAAAGCTGTATTATGTGTGGTGCTCACCATCTAAAGGGCCTACTGAATGGTCCCTTTTTACTAATACAGTAAGTGCACTAGCAGCCAGGCACACAGTCCCAGGCACCATTCTGGCTCAATAATTAGTCTAGGGGTATCCTTTTTTGATGCTTTATTGAAAACTTGAACTTGGATGGGTGCTGGGTAACCGTGAGATACTCCAGTAGAGTTAAGTATTAACTTGAAGACACCTGTCTCCTTCTCAAAATGGACTAAACCACACAAGGGCATCATAACCAATGTTCACTTTTAAGCGTAGGCTGACTCTGATGTAAGAGGGATGACAGCAGCACACAGTCACTGGGATCTCACACACCAGTATGTACTCACAAATGTCCCTCAATAGTTTTTATGCTTACTTCCAATATCAGCCAGATGTTTCTCCCATGAACTCTTCAGACCATATCCCCAAAAGGAAATCCCTCAGTCAGCTCCAGCAAAGTACAGTAGAATAGGCCCTCCAGCTAGCACAGCTGGGACCTCAAGGAGCAAATGAAGAAGCACAGCTGGACTGCCAAAAAAGGCAGCAACACTTCAGACTGGGATATTTTCCTCCTGGACAAGAAGCCATCTGCTCCAGGCCTCAAATTATTTATGCTCATTCCCAGCCACCCACTGTGCCCTCTCTCCCAGGGATTAGCTAAGACCACAAAAATATTCAGACTGGAGATTTGACTCGCCCAGCCCACTACTTTCCAGAATCATCCAGAAGGCAGGGGACAGCAGTCAAACTCCCAACCAGTGAAACTGAGCAACCACAAGCAGCTCCACCGATTACAGAAGAGCTAATGAACTAGATTTACTTAACCTAGCACCTATCTAGGAGGTTGCTACATATGAGAGGTCCTCCCTCCAGTGACTTTATTTCTGAGTCTCATTATCTAAAATAATACCATAGAACATTTACAGTAATTTATTTCTGCAAATATAAAAAATGACAATAGCTTACCACAGTGTCCCTGTGTATTGTTTCCGAAAAGATGATATGGCAGGTTGATTTCAAATCTAAAGCCATCGTGTTTGATGAAAGAGTGTATACTTGAAATCTCCACTACATAATTGATTCCTGATACATACACTTTCACTCCATTATTTGTATAAGGGATTCCTACAACTGCGTCATTTACAGTAACCTAGGGTTAACATAAGGAGAAGAAGTAGAAGTAAATTTACTAGATTATTGTTTTTATTTTTTTGTTTTGTTATAGGAGTTGCAAGTAGTAGCTGCCTAGGAAACGGTTATCTGAAAAAAATATATATTTGTGAAACCAACCAAATTGTCCCCTTTAAAGCGGAATTCCACCCATATAAAAGTCAGCAGCTACAAAAAGTGTAGCTGCTGACTTTTAATAATCAGACACTCACCTGTCCCATGGTCCAGCGATGCGGGAGAACGAAGCCCTGCTCCTCTCCCCCTCCTCTCTGCTGCGCCGGTATCACTACTTTGGGCGCTCGGGTGTGGCTTCACAGCCGGGCATGCAGTGCGCATGTGTGAGCCGCACTGCGTGCTGTGATTCACCGGGCAATCTTCTGGGACCTGTGACGTGTCCCAGAAGATTGCAGGGAGGGAGGGGGAGAGGTGAATTTCCTTCCGGCGCCGTGGAGCCCCGAGAGGAAGTGGGAGCTGGATACCCCTAAAAAGAGGGTATCCGCTCCCCACCCAAAAAAATTACATGCCAAATTTGACATGTCAGGGGGTCACGGTCACTTAAAGCGGAAGTTCCATTTTTGGGTGGAACTCCACTTTAAGCACAACTGCACTGTCCAGAGAGACACAGTACAGCTGAACTTCACAGCTACTTATACCTACCTTTTCTTTGCATAGTTCACATGGGCACACCTTTCCTTTGCACCATCTGCTTCTTTTACCTGGAGAATAAGGGGAGCAATGACTCACTCCACTTCCTAACACAATACAGTACAGGTTGTTGGCTGCTCATGCACCAGAGCATGGGCCTGGGAATTCCTTAGCCCTGTGTAAAATTTAACCAGGGCTAGGAAGGGTTTCATATTTTCACCCCCATGGGTGAATGTAAATAAAATGTTGTTCTTGTTCTCACTTTATAGGTATTTACCATGATGATAACATTGGGGTATATGTATCAATGATTTTTCCCTTAGTAGATATTCACCCAGTAAAAATAATATTTCTGGACTTTCTGTTCCTCAACAGGAAAGGGCCTTTACTGTAACATTCACCCCATTTAACAAAGGGTGAGTGTTACCTTCCTTGTACTTTCACATGACATTTCTTTTTTTTACTAAAATGAGCTGAGTTTTAGCTGCCAAATCATTGTATTTTCTATTGAAAATGCTACGATTGCATATAGATTATGTGAGATCTGTGTTTTTTATACAGGCTCAGCATTTATACGGTTATTTATTTAACATTTTTTATTTAAAAAACAGCATGGTTACCCCATCTTCCAAGAGGTTACCAGATTAGAACGCCAGGCATACTGACTGGTGTCCTCATAGAAAGAAAGCAGCAAGCATGCAGCCCCACCCTGTTATGCTGATACCATGCCCTGGGGGGTGTTTTGAAAGTGGATCCATAAAAAAAATAAATAGGTGTGCCCTTCCCAAACCACCCTGGTGAACTGGTCCCTCAGAATCCTAACTAATTCACCAGGCACAAGGGTAGGCAAAAGTTAAAAATATATTGTAAAAAAAAATTGTATTAACATTTTTTATTAATTATATCTGCTTACCGTCTGACCTATAGACAAATGATGGCCTGGCGGGAGCTTTCCCGTTCTTGTTGGATGTCATATAACACAATCTGTCATCCGCTGTGTCCACCAGACACAGCGGATGACTGATCAGTGTATCGGGCCACTACCAATACCATGTGATCCCTATGACCAATCACACCAGATCGCATGACAATTGTACACTTTTATTTAGGCCACTCATTGTGTACTATTGTGTTGATCTCTGTGATTGGTCACAGTGATCAGATGGTACAGACAGGGCCAATCACAGCCCATCTGTACCATGTGATTAGTTGTGGTCAATCATAGCTAATCACAATAGTACACACTAAATTAATCAATTTAATTGAGAAAACAATAGCTGCTTATAACAGATTTAGCATTTATAGCAGAAAATAAATCGTTATCACCTCCCCAGAGTACTACAGTGTTACTATGGTAACACTGTATGACTCTGGTCACAGTAAAAAAATAAATAAAAATAAATTTAAATGTAATAAATAAATTACAAAAAATGTATACTATTATTTTTACATACTGTCACCGGTTAGTGTCCCTGATCACCACCACAACAGTTATATGATGACACTGTACTGCACTGGTAACAGTATGTAAAAAAATAAATAAAAATTAATTATTTTTTAATTTCTTAATTTGACAAAAAATTACAACTTCAAAAAACTTGCCATGCCTCTTACGTGTAAGTACCTCAGACTTTCTAAATTCCAAAAAGGGGTGATTAGGGGGATATTTGTACTGTCCTGGTATTTTTGGGACGTCAGTACATCAGGATTGATCGATTTTCAGATATGTATACCATAGTTTGTTACGGACTAAATGATATACACTGATTTGGGTTATTTTCACCAAATGTCACTTTTTTTTTCAAAACTTTATTGAACAATAATTTAGCAAGAAATAAAAAAAAAAACAGTGGTTATTATCCACCTGCCTACTGGGCACTTTCACCCCCTTCCTGACCAGGCCAATTTTCATCTTTCAGTGCTATTGCACTTTGAATAACAATTGCGCAGTCATACAACACCCATATGAAATTTTGTTATCATTTTTTTGAGACAGATAGAGCTTTCTTTTGTTGGTATTTAATCACCACTGCGTTTTTTTTTATTCTTTTGCTAAACAAATTAAAAAAGACCAGAAATATAGAAAAAAAATACGTATTTCTTAATTTCTGTTATAAAATTTGCAAATAAGTAATTTTTCTTCTTCACAGATGTGCACTGATGGGCACTGATAGGCTGCACTGATGGACGCTGCTGGGCGCTCATGAGGTGGCACGGATGGGCACTGATATACAGCACTGATGGGCACTGATGGGGAGGCACTGATGGGCATTGATAGGCGGCACTGATATGCACTAATAGGCAGCAATTATGGGCACTGATATGCTGCACTGATGGACACTGATTGGCACTGATGGGGCTGCACTGATAATCAGGGCACTGTTCATCAGTGCCTTGATTATCAGTGTAAATGTGTGCTGTCACAGGATAAATGGTTATTAGCTATCCTTTCCTCACACAGTGACAGCTCTGAGAAAATAAAATGCAGATAACCGGCATTGGTTTACATAGGATCAGCTGTGATGGGACACAGCTGATCACATGGTAAAGGGCCAATGTGATTGGCCCTTTACCTCGAACTGTGATCGGCTGTGTCCAAATGACACAGTGTTCACAGAGCACGCTCAATACACACCACAGGAGTGCACATGGGGAAGGGGCTCTGGGTGGACATCAATAGATGCCCTCCCAGAACTGGACAACCATGCTATAGCTGTCTTTTGGCTATAGCGCGGTCAGAAAGTGGTTAAGTGCCACCAACAAAACCCCGATATTTTCGGGAAAAAGATTATAAAAAAATTGTTTGGGTACAGTGTTGCATGACCATGCAATTGTCATTCAAAGTATGTCACTGCTGAAAGCTGAAAATTAGCCTGGACAGGAAGGGGGGGGGGGAAGTGCTCGGTATTGAAGTGGATATTTACTTTCTAGGTCTAAAAGATGTTCAAATGTGACCCATAGGGGGTTATTTACGAAAGGCAAATCCACTTTGCACTACAAGTGCAAACTACAAGTGCAAAGTGCACTTGAAATTGCACTGAAAGTGCACTTGGAAGTGCAGTCGCTGTAGATCCGAGGGGGACATGCAAGCAAAATAAAAAACAGCATTTTAGCTTGCACATGATGGGATAATAAAATCAGCAGAGCTTCCCCTCATTTCAGAACTACCCTCAGATTTACAACGACTGCACTTCCAAGTGAACTTTCAGTGCAATTTCAAGGGCACTTGGCACTTGTAGTGCAAAGTGGATTTGCCTTTCCTAAATAACCCCTAAGTGTCCACATTTCTGTTTGAGCAATGAGGAAGTTCCCGCGATTGGCATGGTTTTATGTGCATGCAAAATATTAAACCCTCCAAGTGCTAAACTGTGTATAAACACAGCACAGTGCTATTGCTGAAAAAATTCTCTTCAAGCTAATCTCTATTTTTCACTGATACTGTACATGTATGTACAGATTATTTAGCTGATCACCAGCAGCTGCGCTCACAGGGTGCACATTCATCCTACTGTAATGTGACTGTGGAATGGTGATGTCATGAGCATCCCCACCCCTTTGGGTATGTACATGTCATGAGTATCCCTGTTCCTGCAGGGGGAATTCCTGCCTGTAGCGGTTTGGCCTGGCAATGACAGTTTACTTCTGGGTTTGGTCAACATCCCTAGATGCCACCAATCATAAATGTAAGCAGTTAGGATCATTTAAGATGCCGGAGTATTTTATGTAAAAAAGAGCTTAGAAAAATATTTTTTTATTATAATGAAAAATATTTCAGTCACTTTTTTGATAACAAATGAAAGCACTTTACATCAACCAACATATTATTTCAGTTTCCAAGCATAGGATTGCTTATTACTCAGGTAATATAATGACTAAGATCCATCCTACCTGTACGGTTGGTTGTAGTTGGAATGTTTTTTTAAGGCGTATTGTCTGATTTTCATATTTCACAATGATGTCACGTGGACATGATACTCGGTCTTTAGCTCCACAGTCAAAATTATCAATGTATACACCAAAGTTACTAATCTTCTTTATAATTTCTTCCACTAGCGTATAAGTGCAGGTGCCTTGAAAGTCATAGAGAGTCCCATCAAATGTATAAAAATGGGGGTCACCCCAACCAAAGCAAGGACCTACAAAATAAACATTTGTAGTTATTAAAAGGAAAGCCATTTTAGATGTTTTTATGGGTCTGGAATTCATTCATTTTTGTATAATGCCCCAACTAATGAATTCAAATAAAGCTGAACTTCAGTCAAGCAGTATAAATGCTCAGCTAAAATACAATTAGTCATTTTCTTCAGCCTGTGATGCTGGAACACCTAACAGACTGCATAACCAAGTCCTTGACCTCCACTGAGTTGTAAATGTACTTTATTAGACACTGCAATAGCTGCATGACTTGTTCAATGACACAACCCCAGCCTACTGATTTTGCATTAAAGGATGAGCAGCACACCAATAGCTAATAATTCAGTATTCCTGTCAGCATATTCCCTGGTAATGTATATACTCTGTAGAAGAACAAGATTGTCATCTAGTACTCCTTTGAGTCTTATGCCGCGTACACACGGCCGAAATTTCCGACAGAAAAAGTCTGATGGGAGCTTTTCATTGGAAATTCCGACCGTGTGTATGCTCCATCAGACTTTTGCTGTCGGAATTTCCGTACACGCGACCGTTTTTCTCGGCAAGAAAACTGCTGGGAGAGCTTTTTGCCGAGAAAACCATGCGTGTGTATGATTTCTTGGCAGGAAAACTGCAGGGAATCTTGACGAGAAAAATAGAGAACCTGCTCTCAATTTTTCTCGTTGGGATTCTCGGCAGTGTTTCCTGCCAAGAAACCCGGTCGTCTGCATGCTTACCTGTCCCAGGTAAGCCCGTGCATGCTCAATGAGACTTTGATGCATGCACGGTAGCATACAAGGGTAGTGTAGGGTGTAGCAAGATGACGGCGACGGCATTGAATGTGACGAGCGCCGGCTCGTCATGGTCGATGATGTCACCGCGTTCTTTCCATTCAAAATAACAGTGGTTCTTTCGAATGGCCGTCAGTACACAGGGCTTGGCAAGACAAGCTTGCCAGGAATCCCGTCGAGAAAACCGATGTTTTTTTTTTTTTTTTTTACGGGATTCCCGCCCGTGTGTACAGGGCTTAAGATAGAGAGCAGGTTCTCTATTTTTCCATCTGGAAAAATTCCGATCAGAATTTTCTATTGTGTGTACAAATTCACATGCTAAATTCCGACGCATGCTCGGAAACAAATCGACGCATGCTCGGAAGCATCGTCGTAGTCTTTTACGTCACCGCGTTCTTGGCAGTCAAAAGTTCATCGAACTTTTGTGTGACCGTGTGTATGCAAGGCAGGCTTGAGCGGAATTCCGTTGGAAAAACCATCCAATTTTTTTTCGACGTGAATTCCGCTCGTGTGTACAGGGCATTAGGCTGGCTATACACCATTAGAATTTTCTTTACATTTTTTTGTTTTCAGGATGTTTGTTCAATTTACTAATAGTTAATGGGGTCAAATTGACTATTGTTTCCAGCCATAGTAAAGGAAAAGATCAAAGGAGTGGGATGGATTTTTCTTTTTTTATTGAAAGCATGAAATTCTAACAATTACATTAATTTCAAAATTGAGTGTTACAAGCAAATGGAATTTTGAAGTACTTTCGAACAACATTTGTCGAGTCTCTGATGACATCATAAAATATACCAAGAAGATTTCTTGAATGAACATTCATGCAAAATTCTTCTAGTGTATGGCCAGCTTTAATTGTGCTGTTTGGGGGGATTATAGTAGGTTGATATCAGGTGTTCTTTGTGTTCTTGCATTTTATTTTATTTTGGTTATTCTGCAAGTAATGCCGCATACACACGGTCGGAATTTCCGAGGAAAAAAGTCAGACGGAATTTTTTCATCGGATATTCCGACCGTGTGTATGCCAAATCATACTTTTTCTTTCGGAAATTCCGTTCGTCTGTATGGAACTCCAACGGAGAAAAAAACACGCATGCTCAGAATCAAGTCGACGCATACTTGGAAGCATTGAACTTATTTTTTCTCGGCTCATCGTTGTGTTGTACGTCACCGCGTTCTTGACGGTTGGAATTCGGTGTGACAGTGTGTATGCAAGACAGCTTGAATGGAATTCCGTCGGAAAAACCCATCGGAGTTTATTTCGACGGAAAATCCGACCATGTGTACAAGGCATAAGACTCTTCTATGCAACGTTCTTACCTAGGAGCTTCGGGAGAAAAGTTGTCACAAAAGGATGCATGCTCCTTCTGTGGCTGCTAGCAGCTGTGTTCTAGCAGCCAATCTATCTAACACTGCTCCAGTCTCAGTGCTGCCCAAAGATTTTGTGATTGACTGTAGAAGCTATCGAAAAGTTGTGTGTCTCCATAACTATGACAACTCACCCCCGACAAAGGAAGGTTTAACAGCTTTTCTAGTCTAAGGAAAGTTTCAAGCTACAGATTACTTACCTTATTCCTACCCCCTTGTTAAAGCAGACCTTTACCCCAGAACACAATGTGGGTGTACCTGGCTACCACCCCCACCCTCTACCACAATTGGATTTTTTTTTAAGTGCTTCCTTTTTTTGGGGTACTACTGGGCAGCACTTCCTGCTTCCTCACCCAGATGAGAATAATGTTTCTCACCTGTCCAGATTTACTGAATGTCCTGAAGCTCAGCAGAGACCTTCAGCACATCTATGCATATGCTGCTTTCCTTCACTTCACCTCCTTCCTCCTTGGTGCCATGACGGTGGTCTGGGACCTCTTGTCCTGTGCATGTGGTAGTGCAGTTTGGTGCATGCATAGATGTGCCACTTCGGTGCATCTGTGTCTCCCAGTAAAGGGTACCTGTCACTGCTCAAGCTATCACAGTGAGTGGTGTTCACCCCTTGTGATAGCAATAAAGTTGAATGAAAAACAGATGGGACCCAAGGAATATAATTCCCTCTAAATGTTCATGACAGAGGCAGATTTTTGGGATTCTGGGACATTGGTCTGATTTCTGTGAATGTCCCAGGAAATTTGGGGACTGTTGGCAAGTATGCCCTTGCTCACTTGCAAATACAAGTGTGTATGTGGGTCCTGCAAGCATTTATAAACAGTAATTTGCACCACAAGTCAGATAGTGCCACAAATGTTAGAGCAAAAGCAATATTTCTAATCCCAGAGCCCACGTTTTACTCTAAACTGAAAATGGCCTGAAAAAATTGCCCTGGGCAGAACTCCAGCCATACACAGATGGCTGGTCATGTCATATATGCATGTATTTTTCTTACTTCTTTAATAGGTCAAATAGCAAAAGCTACTGATATTATGCAGATATAAAATACTTACATTGACACTCCCAGTGCTGGCAGCATTGGTTATCATCGGTTACAGAAATTGGTGGAAAACCGTTAACACATGTAATTGGAGGTTGAGGTTTACACGTAATGCTTGTAAAATTAACTGAGGTGCCTCCTAAACATCTAGCCACAGTGCAGTTGTCTATTTTCCAGGTTTCGTTATACTGAAGAAATAAACGAGTTTAGAATTGTTAATATATCAGTCTAGATAAGAAAATCACTAAACCTAAAAAACAAAAATGTAAATGATATACATTCCGTGAAAGCACAACTACATATAAACTTTCTTTTACCTGTAAATTAAATTGAGATATTTGAAGTTTATGTAACTACAATGTGGAATCTTTGTAAAGGGTAATAAGAATAATTTTTTTTTAGCTATACTAACCCTTTAAAAAATGTACTGAATTTGTAAATGTTTCCTCTTTTTTTCCCCGTTATGCTCAGGAAATAGAAAACGTTGCATATAAATATTTTATATTTTGACAGGCAGCCAGCATATGGAGTCCATGGATCCTTCACAGAGATCAATATCTCAAGGGTCAATGAATGCCAGCTGGCCTGATCCCTTTGGCATGCATGGAATGAAATCCTTCATGGATAAACAAAGCCGTGTGATCACCCTTTAGTGTGTGATCACAGTGCTTTGCTTATCAAAAAAGCCGCATCAATACCATGTTCTCCATAACCTGGTGATCATATAGGCCCGTACACACGATTGGATTTTCCGATGGGAATTGTGTGATGGCAGGCTGTTGTCGGAAAATCCGACCGTTTGTTTGCTCCATTGGACAATTTTTGTCAGATTTTCCGCCAACAAATGTTGGATAGCATGCTTTAAAACTTTCCGACAAGAAATGTGTGTTGTCGGATATCAAAAAAGTAGGGTACCCACCCTCTAGTATATAGACTATGCTGCTAGCCAAACTATACGTTTAAAGGAAAAAGGAAAGAAACTCCCAGTGGCTTATGCGCAGCTTCAATAATGTATTAACTGATAAATAAAAGTATTAGATAATTTTATTATACATATGTATCGAATTTACAAGTTCATTGGAAAAGTACAAGTAAAAAAGGGAGGGGATTGGGGAATGGATCCAATTACATAGAAAGGAACAACAATAAGAGCTCTGGTGTACAAATTATAACGGTATTTACAGTCATGTGTCACAATGTACCCTATACAGGTCACCACTGTGGGTTGGCATGTATATGGATCCCCGACGCGTTTCGATCTTTAATAATGTGATGATCTTCCTCAGGGGGTATCATGTGGACATCTTACGTGAAATACCATATGTGCTAAACCAGAGTGTAGTCTAAAAACATGGTGGATAATTTCTCCATGAGGACCAACCAGCAAGAAGAAGAAGCAAAGAACCCAGGATCTCCCTTTTTTAAGCTATCTTCAAAAATATTTAGGTGTATATCATTTCCCTGTTACTAGTTGCAGTCTCCTTCTAACAGTGCATATCATCAAGGATCTGGTCTGTAACAAAATTCAGTCCAAATGTCTATCCTTTTATTAGGGGTCACTGAAAGATGTCCTGTTTAGCTGCATGGGTCCTGTCTGTGTTGCAGTCTGCTTATCCAAATGGAAATGCCATGTGTGTGTTGTTGGATTATCAGATCGTGTGTTCGGACAAAACTCCAAAGTAAAAACACGCATGCTCAGAAGCAATGCTAACCATAACACAACATTAGCAGAAGTTGCCCAAAGGGTGGTGCTAAAAAGACGAAAAACCATGTAGTTTCGTGTTTGTTGGCCGAAAATTCTTTGCCGTCTGTATGCAATACAAGTTCACAGCCAACGCCCTTCGGACAAAAGTCCTACGCTTTGTCCGATGGAAATCTGATCATGTGTAAGAGGCTTAAGGCTACTTTCACACTGGGGCATTGTGCCGTCTGCGATAAAGCGGCGCTATTTGGCCGCTAGCGAGGCACTTTTAACCCCCGCTAACATTCGGCGCCGCTGCCTATTGATTTTAATGGGCAGGGGCTTCTACAGCGTCTCAAAGATGCGGCTGGCAGGACTTTTTTGAGCATCTTGTCAGCGCACCGCTCCAGTGTGAAAGCCCTCGGGCTTTCACATTGGAGTGAGAGAAGAAGCTCTTTCAGGGCACTTTGCAGGCGCTATTTTTAGCGCTATAGCACCTGCAAAGCCCCTCAGTGTGAAAGTAGCCTAAGACTTTGTTGATGTACAGGAGGCAGGGGGACAGAGAGGCGACCAGGCTGTATTGTTAGACTGCAGTAGAAAACCCAATTAACCACCCTGGCTATAGTGGCTGGTAGGGCTGTGTATACTTAACCTCCCTGGCGGTAATCCCGAGTCTGGCTCGGGGTGAGTTTTTCATGCTAAGAGCGGTAACCCCGAGCCAGACTCGGGATTGCATTGCAGGATACAGGGAAGTTACTTACCTTGTTCTCTAGATCCTGTGATGTCCTGCCGCAGTGTGTGCGAGCCGTGTCTCGCTCGATTCACAGTTCCGTTCCCTGCGACTTTGCGGCGCACAGGGACGGAGTTCGGCGGCAAATTCAAAAAGTGAAAAACACAATATACAATATACTGTAATCTTATAGATTACAGTACTGTATCAAATAATTACACATCCCCTTTGTCCCTAGTGGTTTGTCCAGTGTCCTGCATGCACTTTTATATTATAAAAACTGTTCTTTCTGCCTGGAAACTGGAGATTGTCCATAGCAACCAAAATGTGTCCCTTTATGTCAAAAGTGGTTTTAGACCAGCTAGAAAACAGCGATAATAAATTAGAATCACTCGCAGAATTGAGCGATAGTGATTTGTGGGGAAATTCGCCATCAAACACTAAATCTAATGACAGCGACAATTCTGCAACTGAGCACATTTCAGTGTTTTTAATTTGATTACATTATTGAATATTTTTTATTATAATGACATTACTATTTGTTATAATTATTCATAGTTATTTATTATATTATAATTTATGATTTTGTGTTTCAAACTTTATCGTACTTGGGATGTTTACTAGACTCTTGTTTTGTCAGGTTTAAGTAAGTAATTACTAAGAATTGCAGGCCTACAATACATAACACCAAATTTCCATGCAAAATAATTGTACAGCTTTTGGTGCATAATTCCAGACAGAATCATACCGCCAGGGAGGTTAAGGACTAGATGGAGAGAAATACAAATAATTTTACCGAAAAACTCACGTGTGTATTTTAATTGTTTATTTAGCTATTTGCCTAGAACAACTTTAAAATTCTTTATTGAATGTTTTTATATTTATAAATAGTCAAAACAAACAATAAATTGTAACAATACACATAACTTTAAAAAGATTGCAATTAAGCTAGAACAATAATGAAAGTATAACATTACATATATGATGTAGTCTGCAAATAGTAATAATGTAACATTTATTGTTTAAAGTGATTGTAAAGTCTTGTTAAAAAATAAAAATAAAAATAACAAAAATGTTACAATTACCTCCTCTGTGCAGTAGGTTTTGCACAGAGCAGGCCAGATCCTCCTCTTCCCTGGTCGCTTCTGTGCTCCTGGCCCCCCCTTCTGTTGAGTGCCCCTACAGCAAACAGCTTGTTATGGGGGCACCCAAGCTTAGTCACAGCTCCCTGTGTCCATTCAGACACAGAGCCGTGACCCGGCCCCATCTCTCTCCTGATTGGCTGATTGATTTTGATTGACAGCAATGGGAGCCAATTGTGCTTCACTGCTATCTCAGCCAATTAGAAGGGGAGGTCCGGGCAGCTTAGACACTAAAAATATTCACTGTACTAATGACAGTGGCTGGGAAGTGGGTTAAACATCTAGGGCGATCAAAGGGTTAAATGAGTGCCTAATCAGTGTTTTTGTGTGTACTATGTAGTGCTTTCACTAAGGAATGTGCTTGGTTTATTACCTTTGCAGGAAAACAAATTCCAGCACATCCTCGCTGACAGGACAGAGCTCTGCCTTGTTTTCAAAGGAAGAGCTCAATCCTGTCTGTCTCCTTGCTGACCAGCGGGTGCTGGCGGTCATTCATTGACCGGTACTCGCTGATAGACTTCTGCGGTGACTAATCACAGCAGCAGTGGCGCGCGCGAGTGCCCCCTACCAGGAAGAGCAGAGTCATGTATATATATATATGATTCTGCGCAGAGCAGCCGCCCTGTAGCAGCAGAGCTTAAGCAGGTGCTTAAAGTGATAATTAAAGCTTGAATTATAAAAAAAAAACAAAAAAAAATGTTATACTTACCTGCTCTGTGCAATTGTTTTGCACAGAGCAGCTCCGATCCTTCTTCTCTTAAGTCCTCCACTGGCGTTCCTAGCCCCTCCCCTCCTCTCAGTGCCCCCATAGTAAGTGGCTTTCTACATGGGCACTGGTAAGTGCTCGCTACAGAGCCCAGCTCAATCACACCCACGCTTTCTCCTGACTGACTGTGATTAAAAGTAGCGGGAGGAAATGGCTCAACCAATGAGGAGAGAGTGTACCTGGGAGAGCCGAGGCTCACATGCACAACGCTGGTTCGAAAGGGGGCTCAGATAAGTAATAGGGGGGCTACACAACCACTTTAAGTGATATAACCTTACATAGATATACTTTAGCGTTTTCAATTACAAAATAAGATACAGAGGGATTACTCACCTTACGAGGGGGTACAAGCAAACAATCAGGTGGAGGTGTGATGACTGTAGAACTTGTAACGGTGATTTGTGTTGATTGTTTTGTAGTACTGTTTGTTTCTGGTGATGTGAATTTTGGAATAGTTGTGCTCTGTGAAGTGGTAGTTGAGCTTGTCGGTGTACTTGTAGTAGATGTTGGAGTTACGGTGGTTGGTGTTTCACAAACCCAGCTATCCGATGTTGTGACACATGTTTTACTGCAAACTATTTTATAGCATAATTCCCCGACTGCTCCACTTTTAATTTCACCTGAAGATGAAAACAAACAATTGCAATGTATTTAATTTACATATCCATCCTTCTCTACAGTATGTCATATTAATAATAACTACACCCCTTTCAAATATTTTAGATACAGCTGACTAGCAGCATACAATAAATTCGAATCATTTGATAGTCCACCTAGGGGAGAAAAAATTCCAGCCACTGTTGAGGTTTGCTTGATCTTATTTATAGCCATTTTTTCTTGAATTTTTAACAGAAATTCTATTCATTCCATAGACGAAATGTTAAAAGCAAACACAATTATAAAGTATTTTCAAAAGACAGGCAGTGCCAAAGCTTTTCCTGTTAGAATTGTTTGAGATTTGGCCATGCCAGGAATGTTTGGTAGGGCTGCTGTAGTCAGTGCCATCTTAATAGCATCATGGGCCCCTGGGCAAAGTAATGCTATGGGGCCCCTACAAGCTTGCCCCAATTTACGCACCTACTCTCATGAATGAAAGTACACAATTTCTACTTTACAGCGTGTCACTTGCCACCCGTAACCTGCCTCCAGATTCAGCGTGCCACTTTCCATCCGTGCCCTGTCACCAGATTCAACATGTCACTTGCCACCGGTTCCTTGTCACTTTCCACCCATCCCCTGTCAACAGATTCATCGTGTCACTTGCCACCGGTTCCTTGTCACTCAGGCCATGCTGGCAGTTGTAGTCCCCTGTCACTCAGGCCATGCTGGCAGTTGTAGTCCCCTGTCACTCAGGCCATGATGCTGGCAGTTTTAGCCACTCACCTCTGCAGCTCTCTATCGTTCTCCCAAATCTTGGTGACGATGGGCTCCCTCACAGCGTTCTCCACTGCCCGCACCTGGAGTTCATGGCCTGAAGGGTGAGGATCCGGCTCCGCACCGTGGGGGCCACCACACTACTCTTGGCCCTCCTTGGGGCCCCGGCATCCACCCTCCTCAGTCCGCCGCGGAGCACAAATCTCACCCGACCCCTCATGTCACAGGAACACCGCAGCTCTCTAGTGGCCGGAGTCAGGAGGAGGGGCCGGGTGTCGCTCTGTGGTGGCCGGGGACGAGTCAGGAGGAGGGGCCAGGTGCCGCTCTGGGTGGGCAGAGTCAGGAGGAGGGGCAGGGGGCTGGTCTCTGGTAGCTGGAGTCAGGTGGAAGAGCTGGTGTGGTAGGCGGTGTCAGGGAGGGGCAGGGTGGCGCTCTGTTTTTTGGGGCAGAGTCAGGAGGCTGAAAGTGAATATTGGCCCGCCCATCCCCGACATCAGAGACTGAATCTGACAGCTGCACTTATTTGTCCAGCTCTGATGGGGCCCCACGGCCCGTGCCCAGGGGTGCCCGCTCAGTAAGACAGCCCTGCTTGGCTGGGGTCGCTGGGCAGGTGGGGCCCCCCCAGGCAGGTGGGGCCCCGGGCAACTGCCCAGCATGCCCATGCGAAAAGACGGCCCTGGCTGTAGTTAGGTGTAGGTACCTCAATATGTAGCAGTTTGCCTATTTGCTGTGACAGGGTCATTTTAAGTTGGATCCGACATGTAGAAACATGGCTGCTGCTATTGTTGACTTGTTGATGTTGAAAGATTTAAAGCTACTTTCTCACCTGTCCAGTCAGTGACCTAGAGCGGGTATGTGCATAGCAGCATTTTCTAACATCTGATATATACACGCTTGTAAGGCCAAGTAAATGAACCCCCAAGAAGTAGTGAATTCAGAATAAGGGTGCCAGTTCCAAAGGTTGCACTTTCAGAAATGAGCAATAATGCTGACGGATTTCTTTAACCTCTTGAGCTCCGGAAGATTTACCCCCTTCATGACCAGGCCATTTTTGCTTTCCATTTAACTGACAATTGTCGTACGATCATGCAATGCTGTACCCAAATAAAATGTATGTCCTTTTTTCCTACAAATAGAGCTTTCTTTTGGTGGTATTTTACCACCTCTGCGGTTTTTATTTTTTGCGCTATAAACTAGACATGTACACTACTGAAAAAAAAGACTGACAATTTTGAAAAAAAAAACAACATAATTTTTTACTTTCTTCTATAAAACATCTAAAAAAAACCTGAAAAAATAATCAAATTTCTTAATAAATTTAGGCCAATATGTATTCTGCTACATATTTTTGGTAAAAAAAACCACAATAAGCGTATATTTATTGGTTTGGCAAAAGGTATAACGTCTTCAAACTATGGGATATTTTTATTTATTTATTTATTTTTACTAGTGATGCCGACTTATAACAGGACTGTGATATTGCGGTTGACAGTCGGACATTTTTTTTTGGGAACCAGTGACACTAATACAGTGATCTGTGCTAAAATTATGCACTGTTCCTGTACTAATGACACTGGCTGGGAAGGGGTTAAACATCAGAGGCAATCAAATCAAAGGGTTACTTGTGTGCTTAGCTAGTGTGCATGTGTACTGTGGGAGGTGCTTTTACTAAGGGAAGACATGGATCCATGTCCCTGCTTTGCAGGAATACAGGACCCATGCCTTCCCTACTCAGAGAACGGTGATCTGCCGTGTTTACATAGGCAGATTGCTGTTCTGCCTCTGTGCTGGATAATTGGCGGGTGCCGGCAGACATTGAGTCCGTGGTACCCGCAGATCAGCTCCCACTGTGTATAATGACAGCGGTGCGCATGTGCCCCAGACCCAAAGGTGTTGGATTACATATTAGGTACGTGATCCGGCACAGCAGTGCCACCTTGCTGCAGTGTATGTAAGTTTATACGGTCGACATGTGGTTAAAATTCCTTATACAGTGGGTACGGAAAGTATTCAGACCCCCTTAAATTTTTCATTCTTTGTTATATTGCAGCCATTTGCTAAAATCATTTAAGTTCATTTTTTTCCTCATTAATGTACACACACCACCCCATATTGACAGAAAAACACAGAATTGTTGACATTTTTGCAGATTTATTAAAAAAGAAAAACTGAAATATCACATGGTCCTAAGTATTCAGACCCTTTGCTGTGCCACTCATATATTTAACTCAGGTGCTGTCCATTTCTTCTAATCATCCTTGAGTTGGTTCTACACCTTCATTTGAGTCCAGCTGTGTTTGATTATACTGATTGGACTTGATTAGGAAAGCCACACACCGGTCTATATAAGACCTTACAGCTCACAGTGCATGTCAGAGCAAATGAGAATCATGAGGTCAAAGGAACTGCCTGAAGAGCTCAGAGACAGAATTGTGGCAAGTCACAGATCTGGCCAAGTTTACAAAAAAATTCTGCTGCACTTAAGGTTCCTAAGAGCACAGTGGCCTCCATAATCCTTAAATGGAAGACGTTTGGGACGACCTGAACCCTTCCTAGAGCTGGCCGTCCGGCCAAACTGAGCTATTGGGGGAGAAGAGCCTTGGTGAGAGAGGTAAAGAAGAACCCAAAGATCACTGTGGCTGAGCGCCAGAGATGCAGTCGGGAGATGGGAGAAAGTTGTAGAAAGTCAACCATCACTGCAGACCTCCACCAGTCGGGGCTTTATGGCAGAGTGGCCCGACGGAAGCCTCTCCTCAGTGCAAGACACATGAAAGACCGCATGGAGTTCGCTAAAAAAACACCTGAAGGACTCCAAGATGGTGAGAAATAAGATTCTCTGGTCTGATGAGACCAAGATAGAACTTTTTGGCCTTAATTCTAAGCGGTATGTGTGGAGAAAACCAGGCACTGCTCATCACCTGTCCAATACAGTCCCAACAGTGAAGCATGGTGGTGGCAGCATCATGCTGTGGGGGTGTTTTTCAGCTGCAGGGACAGGACGACTGGTTGCAATCGAGGGAAAGATGAATGCGGCCAAGTACAGGCATATTCTGGATGAAAACCTTCTCCAGAGTGCTCAGGACCTTTAGACTGGGCCGAAGGTTTACCTTCCATCAAGACAATGACCCTAAGCACACAGCTAAAATAACGAAGGAGTGGCTTCACAACAACTCCGTGACTGTTCTTGAATGGCCCAGCCAGAGCCCTGACTTAAACCCAATTGAGCATCTCTGGAGAGACCTAAAAATAGCTGTCCACCAACGTTTACCATCCAACCTGACAGAACTGGAGAGGATCTGCAAGGAGGAATGGCAGAGGATCCCCAAATCCAGGTGTGAAAAACTTGTTGCATCTTTCCCAAAAAGACTCATGGCTGTATTAGATCAAAAGGGCGCTTCTACTAAATACTGAGCAAAGGGTCTGAATACTTAGGACCATGTGATATTTCAGTTTTTCTTTTTTAATAAATCTGCAAAAATGTCAACAATTCTGTGTTTTTCTGCCAATATGGGGTGCTGTGTGTACATTAATGAGGACATTTTTTTTAATTAAATGATTTTAGAAAATGGCTGCAATATAACAAAGAGTGAAAAATTTAAGGGGGTCTGAATACTTTCTGTACCCACTGTATATGCTATGAAGCAAAGCATAGTCTGGCATCTTATTTCCCATCATTAGATTGTCTATATACAGTCAGAATGCCACCAGGAATATTTGGGGCATGCTTTTGCTTCAGAATTTTTCCATATGTGAACCAGCATTTTAAGGTGATTGTAACATCTGTAGAAATGATAAAACCCAAATGCATAGTTTACCTTCTGGATAAGTTACTCCATTGTATACACACACACAAGGTGTAGCAGAAATAGTTGTGCTCTCTGGTATAGTAGTATTTACAGAAGTTATGGTTGTTGAAGTGGTAGTAGGCTCTGCAGTTAAAAAAAAACAAGAAGAAAAGTCAGGTAAGGCCAGTCTAATATAGTGATACCTTCAGCTTTTACAATGAAATAATAAGGTCAATGCATTTTGTAGACAAATTACTTACCGAAAACGCAAAAATATATAGTATGATGCTAATGCATATACCCTTATCACCCATTAAAATCAATACATTTGTGCATATAGTATCAGACCCTTGATTAAAGTAGCCAAGTTTACTTTTCATATCAAAGGCTCTTGAGAAAGTTTAGATGTGACTAAATGTGTTGGGGGTAAGCTTGTTGACCTCACGGCATCCTTGTTTTCTGTGTGGATGGAGTTAGGGAGGGGAGTCCTGAGTAGGGTGACCACATTTCCAAACTACTATTCAGGGACACCCCCCCCCCTTCCCAAAAATCAGCTTGTGCTGTAACAAATCACAGCACAGTGTTTGGACACAAGAGGCGGGATTTATGATTTCTCCAATCACAAGCAGGGGGTGGGGATTGTGCTCCTCCAGGCATTCCCGGCCAGGGCAAGTACTGTCAGTGAGTAAAGCAGTGATGTGGCGGCCTTTTTTGGGGGCATCAGATTGGCCCAGGGGTAGCTGTGTCAGTTTCATTCCGGGACACTGAATTGTCCTGGAATGAAGGTGCCTGGGACAGACTTGCAAAATCCGGGACTGTCCCGGGAAATCCGGGACACGTGGTCACCCTACTCCTGAGGTGTTCCAAAACTTCCAGTTAGTCATTTCTGTCTGTGGTGTCTTAGCAGACATAATTGCACCTTATTGCTTGGCTGTAGATGGCAGCTTCATGTGTCTGGGATAAAAGCTGTAATGATTGAGATATGAGGGAGAGTCTGTGGGTGTTCTATAGATTGACGTTCCTTTTAATATGTTTTGCAGTGTCTAGGAAGTTAATTACTGCTTATGAGTGGTTCAGTTTAACTGTACTTTGACTTTGATACGACTTTTGCTGCGATTCTTATACAACTTTACATTCTATGGATCAAAGTCGCATCAAAAGTCACACCAAAGTAGTACAGGCATCCTTTCGATTTAAATGGGTGCCATTGTAAAGAATAGGGTGCAACTTCTCATGCGACTTTGATGTCCAAAGTCGCATGACACATCGTACAAATGTGAATGGAGGATTTTTGTGTAATGGAAGTTGATGAAGTTCCTGTAAAATTGGTAAAGATCCTCCTAACTTGCTGTCCAGCTAATCAAAGTACCATCAATGAAGCAAAAGTAGGCCATGGGTTTTCTGCGGTATGTGGCTAGGTACTCCTTCTCTATTTAAGCCAAAAACGGTTTATGTATTGGCGTAGAGGTCTTGATCAAAGGGAAAGTAGTTGTAGGTCAGAATAAATTGTATAAACTGGATAAATGGATCATTAGACTGTTCCAATTTATTGTTCAATATTTTTATTGAAGCTTATCATAGAGAAAATATAATAAAAATTAAAAATATCTGCCGTACAGTAGGATCTAGTAAATTGTTTCATGAAAAAAGTATGAATAGAGCAACAATAACCAACAATAACCAGGGCTTTTTTTCAGCGGGAACGCGGGGGAACGCAGTTCCAGCACCTCCTGGACTGACTGTATGTAATGGCAAGGGGTGTTGGGGTGTGCTGCAGGGTATTGATGCTCACTGCTGGCGGATCTATTCTAGCTGGAGGGGATCTATTTTTGCAGGGGGTTCTATTGTTGCTGAAGGATATCTACTGTTGGGGGAGGGGTCTATTGTTGATGGCTACCAGAGAGTCTATTAATGCTGGGTGTGCGGAGATCTGTTGATTCTGCCGGGAGTCTATTGTTGCTGGGGGGGGGGGATTTTGTTGTGGGTGGTACATTGTTAGGGGGATCTATTGCTGGCTGAAGGGGAAACCAAATTCCATACAAATTACTTAGCACAACAAAATGATACTTGGTTCTGTATTGTCTAAAAGGGGCGGTACTGGGAGGTGGGTAGGGGATGGAACCAAGGGACGGTGCTCGGAGGTGGGTAGGAGCGGAGAAAACGAGTGACTTGGAAAAGGGGAGTTCCTGCACCTATTGTCTGAAAAAAAAAGCCCTGACAATCACCAACAATAACCATCATATGTGAACAATGTAAGCAATTCTTGATGTTGAATGTAAAGTACGACATATTGTCAAGTGCCCCAGAACACCCCATCTGGGTGAAAACTGTGCCGTGGGGGGGAGATAAGACAGTTAATTTCCTTGTTCAAAAACATTTAAAAGAGAGAAACAATAGGTTAGACTGTTCCAATTTCTGAACACACCGCCGGCAGGCTGCAATACCGTCATCATGCATAGGGATGAGCTTTATGTTCGAGTCGAACTATAAGGACGGGTGACTCCGCCCCCTCTTACGCGTCACGGGGGTTTCGTTCCTGCTAGAGAGGGGAGACTGCAGCGTCGCTGGAGAATGGATCATCGTTGGACATCGAGGGGATTACAATCGCTGGAATTTATTTATTTATTTATTTATTTAAATAAAGGACTTGTCCAAATGTGTCTGTGTGTTGTTTGCAAATTTTTACACTTTCTTTGTGAAATGGTAGGGGGTACAATGCACTCCGTTACCAATTCACATAGGGGGGGCCGGGATCTGGAGTTCCCCTTTGTTAAAGGGGGCTTCCAGATTTCGATAAGCCCCCCGCTCTCAGACCCCCACAACCACTGTGCAGGGGTTGTGGGGATGAGGCCACACGTTATACTTACATCCACTGTGCAGATCGTTTTGCACAGAGTGGCCCTTGATCCTGCTGTTCTCGGGTCCCACGGCGGCTCTCGCGGCTCCTCCCTGAAAGAGCTAACCCCCTCTGGGAAGCTCTATCCCAAGGGGGTTAGCTTGCGGGCACGCTCCCGTGTCATACAGTCGGCGTCCATTGAGGCCGAGTGTATGACTCAGCCCTCCCCCCCCGGCGGCCGCATCATTGGATTTGATTGATAGCAGCGGGAGCCAATGGCTGCACTGCTATCAATCTATCCAATCAACGCCGAGACTCCGTGGAGAGGAGGACGCCGGGGGACACGCAAAGCAGGTGAATTGGCTCAGGTAAGTAAAACAGGGGGGCTGGGGGGCCCGTGACAGCCAGGTGTTTTTTCACCCAGGATGCATTAAGGTGAAAAAACACGAACCTTTACAACGCCTTTAAATGTAGCTAGGTGTTTTTACAGACCTGGGGTTTTAGGATATTTTCCACCCATCCTGAGATATTGTCAGTGGGCATAACAATACCTGGGATTATAGGTCTGCCTGGGTAAAGGGTATCACTTAAACTCCAAACCTTCTGCAATAATCGGTGGCTAAGATAATACAACTCGCTACTACTTCTGTTAGCTATATGAATGAACTTTCAATAAATATTTCCTTATGTTCTCAATGTTATTAAACGGCTCAAAGTGTAGTAAAAGTAGATCATTTTCATTTTATCTCAAATCATTTTGAAAATTACCTTTCTGGTGTTCTGGTGTTCGGGCTGTCGTTGTAGGCGTTATAATTACAACATGCTCCGCTGTATGAATAAATAAGATATATTATCATTATTAACAAGAAAACACAGTGGGGGAGAAGACCCTGGAGCAGGTGTGCATAGTAATCAATTAGCTTCTAACTTCAGCTTGTCCAGTTAGCCCTTGTTCACACTGCCGCGGCTTCAAAGTCACGCAACTTTCGCTCCGACATCCCTGCGCAACTTCATTGCGGCTTGCATGCGACTTCTTTAACAGAAGTCAATGCAAGTTGTGTTGAAGTCGCACCAAAAGTAGTGCAGGAACCTTTTTCTAAATCAGAGCAACTTGAGAGGCGCCGATTAGAAAGGTTCCATTGCAGTTAATATGGCGCGATGTGTCATGCGACTTTGAACTCTCAAGTTGCATGACAAGTCATGGCAGTGTGAGCCGAGGTTTAAGCTTTGACAGAAAGCTAGAAGTTAAATGGTTGCCATGCACGGCTTCTGATTCTTCCTGCTCCAAGTCCTAGTAAATTCTCCTCAATATATTTTTCAATTAAATGTTTTGATGTTAAAAAAAAATACGTATGTTTTATCCCGCATTCAAGGGAGAACTACACTCCAGGTCATTAAAATGTAAATGTTTGCATAAACCACATGCTCAAAGCCCTATCTTCTCTGTATACACATCCATGCTATCCTATACAAATATGAATAAATGCTTGAAATTGGAAAATAAAAACATGTACTATACCTACGGCAGAGAAATGGGTTGATGTGGGAAAATGCTTCAAAATGCTCATGTAACCTTATAGCAGTCAGGAACTCATAGTTTTATGTTTGTGGTACCTCACCCCATTTAGCTTAGTAAAATCTCTTCCCTCACCTATCCCAGCTTGTTTCGGAAGATGTGTGGCCACCATATACATATCAGGTGGGCTTTTCCTACAGGGGCGTATCTAGAGCATTTGGCACCCGGGGTGGATCCTATATCTGGCACCCCCCCCACGTTAAAATGTAAAGACACCCCACTGTGCTCCCTGCATACCTCTGCATCCCCCAATATCTCTTTGCCACTACTGTGTACCCCTCTCCACAACTGCACCTCTGGACCCCTTTACACAGCACCCTGCACTTCTGGACCCCTTTACATTACACAGCACCCTGCACCTCTTATCCCCTTTACATTACACAGCCCCCTGCATCTCTGGACCCCTTTACATTACACAGCACCCTGCACCTCTGGACCCCTTTACACAACAGCCTGCACCTCTGGACCCATTTGCATTACACAGCACCCTGCACCTCTGGACCCCTTTACATTACACAGCACCCTGCACCTCTTATCCCCTTTACATTACACAGCCCCCTGGATCTCTGGACCCCTTTACATTACACAGCACCCTGCACCTCTGGACCCCTTTACACAACAGCCTGCACCTCTGGACCCATTTGCATTACACAGCACCCTGCACCTCTGGACCCCTTTACACAGCACCCTGCACTTCTGGACCCCTTTACATTACACAGCACCCTGCACCTCGTATCCCCTTTACATTACACAGCCCCCTGGATCTCTGGACCCCTTTACATTACACAGCACACTGCACCTCTGGACCCCTTTACACAACAGCCTGCACCTCTGGACCCATTTGCATTACACAGCCCCTGCACCTCTGGACCCCTTTACATTACACAGCCCCCTGCACCTCTGGACCCCTTTACATTACACAGCACTCTGCACTTCTGGACCGCTTCACACAGCACCCTGCACTTTTGAACCCCTTTACAAAGCACACTGCACCTCTGGACCCCTTTACACAGCACCCTGCACCTCTGGACCCCTTTATATTACACAGCCCCCTGCACCTCTGGACCTCTTTATATTACATAGCACCTTGCACCTCTGGACCCCTTTACATTACACAGCACTCTGCACTTCTGGACCGCTTCACACAGCACCCTGCACTTTTGAACCCCTTTACACAGCACACTGCACCTCTGGACCCCTTTACACAGCACCCTGACCCTCTGGGCCCCTTTATATTACACAGCCCCCTGCACCTCTGGACCTCTTTATATTACATAGCACCTTGCACCTCTGGACCCCTTTACATTACACATCCCCCTGCACCTCTGGACCCCTTCACATTACACAGCACCCTGCACCTCTGGACCCCTTCACACAGCACCCTGCACTTCTGGACCCCTTTACACAGCCCCCTGCACCTCTGGACCCCTTTACATTACACAGCACCCTGCACTTTTGGACCGCTTCACACAGCACCCTGCACTTTTGAACCCCTTTACACAGCACACTGCACCTCTGGACCCCTTTATATTACACAGCCCCCTGCACCTCTGGACCTCTTTATATTACATAGCACCTTGCACCTCTGGACCCCTTTACATTACACATCCCCCTGCACCTCTGGAGCCCTTCACATCACACAGCACCCTGCACCTCTGGACCCCTTCACACAGCACCCTGCACTTCTAGACCCCTTTACACAGCACCCTGCACCTCTGGACCCCTTTACATTACACAACCCTCTGGACCCCTTTACATTGCACAGCCCCCTGCACCTCTAAACCCCTTTACATTACACAGCACCCTTTCACCTCTGGACCCCTTCACACATCACCCTGTACTTCTGGACCCCTTTACACAGTACCCTGCACCTCTGGACCCCATTACATTGCACAGCACCCTTTCACCTCTGGACCCCTTCACACAGCACCCTGCACTTCTGGACCCCTTTCCACAGTACCCTGCACCTCTGGACCCCTTTACATTACACAGCCCCCTGCATCTCTGGACACCTTTACATTACACAGCACCCTGCACTTCTGGACCCTTTCACACAGCACCCTGCACCTCTGGACCCCTTTACACAGCAGACCTCCTGCCCATGTCCTCACTTTGAAAGACAAAGTTCACTTTTAAAGTGGTTGTAAACCAAGGGAACAAAAAAAACCCTGCAAGACAAAGGCATAATGTGCTAATGGACATCACATACTAGCAAATTATGAAATACTCACCTTAGAATGAAGGAGCCCTCTGTTCCCACAAGAAGGTTTGAAGTTCCGGCACGGTAAGCCAGACCTTCAAAGTGCAGTTTAGGAGATATTCACCCTGCATGCAGTCACTGAAGTCAAAATAAGCTGTGCTTACCCTTAACATGCTTACGAGTAGATTTACTGACACTGGAACATGCTAAATCTGGTGCAGCTCTGCATGGAAACAAATCAGCTTCAAGGTTTCACTGTCAAATCTTAAAATGGTTAACCTCAGACATGAAATTGAACGAAGCATATCCCTCTATAGTGTGTACTTGTCTCAATCCAAAACAATAATGCCGTGTACACACGATCAGATATTCCGACAACAAAACTGTGGGTTTTTTTCCGACGGATGTTGGCTCAAACTTGTCTTGCACACACACGGTCACACAAATTCCGATCGCCAAGAACGCGGTCACTTACAACACGTACAACGGCACTATAAAAGAGAAGTTCAATGCCAAGCGTGCCACCCTTTGGGCTTCTGCTAATCTCGTGTTAGTAGAAGTTTGGTGAGAGACGATTCACGCTTTTCAGCCTTCGTGCTTTTCAGTCCATTACTGCTCTTCAGTTTGCGCTTGTGGGTTCGTATTTGTGTGAATTTTAGCAGCAAAACAACTTCATTCTTCTAGCATTATAAAGAAGAAGAGAATGCTCTGCATTAAAAGATTAAAAAATTTGCAGCATGACGAATGTGCTATCTCCATTACGAACGCTAGTTTAACCAGACTGAGTGCTTCTGTCCCGTAGCTTGATTCCGAGTATGCGTGGAATTTTGTGCGTCGGAATTGTCTACACACGTTCGGAATTTATGAGAATGGATTTTGTTGTCGGAAAATTTGAGAACCAGCTATCAAATTTTTGTTGTTGGAAATTCTGACAGAAAATGTCCGATGGGGCCTACACACGGTCAGAATTTCCGAAAACAAACTCCCATCGAACACTTTTATTGTCGAAAATTCTGATTCTGTGTATGCGGCATTAGTGTCTGACACTTTGTTCCTCTGCTGCCAGCAAGAATCACTTCTGAGAAGTTTTCCTGACACCAAGAATAAAATGGTGACAGGGGATGGACCTCCAGCAGATTGACAGCCCTAGCTCTGTTCCTGTGAACTGTGTGGAGGGGGGGGGGGGTCTCTTTCTTCCAATCAGCATTCAGGACTCTCCTCACTGAGCTCTGCAGAGTGTAATTTTAGCCCTCCACCCATTATATTTCGGAACTCTCAGACAGCTTTAAAAATTCAACACTTTGAATGGATGTAGAAAAAAGAAGACTGCAGATAGACATGTACAACTTATGTAGGTAGGAGGATTTGTTTCATCTCTGTGTATCACCTGAGGCCAGTAACTTCCTTGATAAGGGTTTACAAACACTTTAACAGAATAAGCTGATGTTAGAAGCTGATTGAGCACCATGCACAGCTGCACCAGATTCGGAGTGCTCCAGTTGTAAAAAATCTCCCCGATAGGAAATGGCAATAATATAAAGGTCTTTGGATGTGATTAAAAAAATAAATGTATATTGAATACAAAGCAATCTGATTTTTCCTCCTTTTATCCTGAAGTGTAAAAACGGAAAAAGGTGACGGTGTTCATGCATTTGGAGCAAACTTTATTAAAGCAGTGTTCTAAGTTTAATAGCACTTTAATGTGTTTTTTTGGGCTAAGCTAGCCACAAGTCTTTTTTGTGGTCTATTTCAAGAAATGCCATAGGCGAGAAAAGATTAAAGTAACTGGAAGAGTTTAGTAAATACACACTAAATTATCATCCTGCTACACACAGTTACAAAAATAGATTGAAAAGACAAACTTTTTAATGGCTTTTCATTTTCTCAAACCTTCTATTAACAAATATTAAAACACTGCACTTACTTATTGTAGCTGAAGTCGATGTTGTAGGTGTTGTTGAAGTAAATGGAGTTGTTACTTCTGAAGTAGTTGTCAATTCTGTGCTAGTTATAGTCTCAGTTACTGTGGTGGTTGATGGCGTAGTTGTAAGTGTTGTTGAAGTAAATGGAGTTGTAGGAGTTGTTACTTCTGAAGTAGTTGTCAATTCTGTGCTAGTTGTAGTTTCAGTTACTGTGGTGGTTGATGGCGTAGTTGTAAGTGTTGTTGAAGTAAATAGAGTTGTAGGAGTTGTTACTTCTGAAGTAGTTGTCAATTCTGTACTAGTTGTAGTCTCAGTTACTGTGGTGGTTGATGGCGTAGTTGTAAGTGTTGTTGAAGTAAATGGAGTTGTAGGAGTTGTTACTTCTGAAGTAGTTGTCAATTCTGTGCTAGTTGTAGTCTCAGTTACTGTGGTGGTTGATGGCGTAGTTGTAAGTGTTGTTGAAGTAAATAGAGTTGTAGGAGTTGTTACTTCTGAAGTAGTTGTCAATTCTGTGCTAGTTGTAGTCTCAGTTACTGTGGTGGTTAATGGCGTAGTTGTAAGTGTTGTTGAAGTAAATGGAGTTGTAGGAGTTGTTACTTCTGAAGTAGTTGTCAATTCTGTACTAGTTGTGGTCTCAGTTACTGTGGTGGTTGATGGCGTAGTTGTAAGTGTTGTTGAAGTAAATGGAGTTGTAGGAGTTGTTACTTCTGAAGTAGTTGTCAATTCTGTACTAGTTGTAGTCTCCGTTACTGTGGTGGTTGATGGCGTAGTTGTAAGTGTTGTTGAAGTAAATGGAGTTGTAGGAGTTGTTACTTCTGAAGTAGTTGTCAATTCTGTGCTAGTTGTAGTCTCAGTTACTGTGGTGGTTGATGGCGTAGTTGTAAGTGTAGTTGAAGTAAATGGAGTTGTAGAAGTTGTTACTTCTGAAGTAGTTGTCAATTCTGTGCTAGTTGTAGTCTCAGTTACTGTGGTGGTTGATGGCGTAGTTGTAAGTGTAGTTGAAGTAAATTGAGTTGTAGGAGTTGTTACTTCTGAAGTAGTTGTCAATTCTGTACTAGTTGTAGTCTCAGTTACTGTGGTGGTTGATGGCGTAGTTGTAAGTATTGTTGAAGTAAATGGAGTTGTAGGAGTTGTTACTTCTGAAGTAGTTGTCAATTCTGTGCTAGTTGTAGTCTCAGTTACTGTGGTGGTTGATGGCGTAGTTGTAAGTGTCGTTGAAGTAAATGGAGTTGTGGAAGTTGTAGGCTCTACACAATTATCTGTTTGCTGACAACAGTAGACTTGAATTTCAAAGTCTAAACATGATAAAACAGGATGGTTTTTGTAACACACAAGCCCATAAGAGACATCACAGGTCACGTTCTGTCCCAGCTCTTCCAGTGGTGTATCCGGTCTCTCCTTTGATCGGCAGGAAATGTCTTGTGGTCGCTCACAAACTTGATATCCAGCTTCCCTGATGTTCTTATAGGTCTCAAAATCCCCCCCATCTGGATTAGAATTAGGATAACTCACATCAAACCACGGTGACCACGAGCAGACAGCAGGAGCACAGGAAGGTGCTGAAACACAAATCATGATTCCATTATTACAAAGGTGTCTTTGCATAACTGAATTTTGGAAATAATGCCATTTTTCCACAAATTAATCCGGAACATGTTCAGCTGACCAGAAGGATTTTTATCAAACTGAAAGGTGTTGCTGACTTTGTCTAGGATGCCATAAACATAGACTGGTATAGTATCTATTATCTCAGTAAATACACTTTTTGGCAAGAAAAATCATTCATAATCTATTACATTACTCTGCTGTAGTTCCCAAAACGATCTCTTACGACAGACAAATGCAGGAGGGTGAGCTGCTGCTAAGTGCTTGGGGGATGGTTACCCAATGATGCCAGAAAAGGAACCAAAAGTGATATAAAAGGAAAAAGAAGGGCACATAGCGTGATACTGTATGTGAATGGAGTTTCGCAACATAGTGCATCGTCGACGATGCACTATGTTGGGAAACGCATCGGGTGACTCCACTGTTGCCGTTTTAACATTTTGACAAGCGCTTGTTACATCTCCTAAATGTAAGCATTTCTACCTACATTAAACTCCATTCAAATACAGTATCACGCTATGTGCCCTTCTTTTTCCTTTTATATCACTTTTGGTTCCTTTTCTGGCATCATTGGGTAACCATCCCCCAAGCACTTAGCAGCAGCTCACCCTCCTGCATTTGTCTGTCGTGAGAGATCGTTTTGGGAACTACAGCAGAGGATCCAGCTTTCACAGTGGTATACCTTGCTTAATTGACCCTTTAAATGTATGTTTTTTGGGGTCCACTGTTTCCGGTAAGCCTCTCCTATATCGGTGGTGGCTATCTTCACTTCACTTGTTTATTTCAAGATTGTGGGAGCACCAACATACATTTGCAATGAACCTTTCCATTGTCTTCACCTATCAGAGACTTTTTATATGATTGTTTGTATGGACGATTGTCTTCTGATCCATCGCTGAGCACGGTGTTCATTCACTTGGTGTCCATTCACCATTTATTTAATTTTATTAGTTTAGCGCTACAATTGATGTATGTATTTTTGTTTTCACCTTTTGTCTATTGGTTTTTGTAGCTGCTCACCATTGTAGACAGCGCGGAATTTTTTGTATTTGTTATAATGTATTACATTACTATGAAATTGTGATGATGGTCGTTATTATAAAGACATCCTTTATAGTAAAATCAACATTGTTTAAACAGAAAAGACACTGGGGGTATTTACTAAAACTGCATGGTGCAAAATCGGGTGCAGCTCTGTTTAGAAACCAGACAACTTAAAGGTATTCTTGGCAAAGCTTAATTGAACAAGCTGAAGTTAGAAGCTGATTGGCTACCATACACAGCTACACCAGATTCTGAGTGCACCAGTTTTAGTAAATCTCCCCCATTGGAGAGGTGGACAAGCCTACATCCTGAATAGGTGCAATGTAACTTCATCTCTCTTCCTGCCATGACACCATTGACAGCCCCTGTGCCAGCAGAACACGATCTTGCATGGCACACAGGGGTCATCAGCTGTGTGAAGGAGCCCTTAGATCTACCACAGGATCGGTGCTACCACTAGGTAAACTAGGCAGCCGCCTAGGGCACCCGGCAACTGGTGTTCCTACTCTCTTCTCTCTGCAGTAAGAAAATACATCTCAGCATCAGCAGGCAGCCGCCACTCCATTCGCACATAGTGTGAGAGGCGCAGAGGCAGGGGAAGGACTGTGTCTGTGTCCCAACTCCCGAATGAATAGAAGCAAGCAAACATTCACTGATGGGCACTGGTGAGGCTGCATTTGATGGGCACTGGTGAGGCCGAATTTAATGGGCGCTGGTGAGGCTGCATCTGATGGGCGTTGGTGAGGCTGCACTTGATGGGTGCAGGTGAGCTGCATTTAATTGGCACTTCATTAACCTCCCTGGCGGTATGATTCTGTCAGATTTTAGGTGCTGAAAGCAGTACAATTATTTTGCATGGAAATTTGGCGTTTTATATTGTAGGCCTGTAATTCTTAGGAATAACTCACTTAAATCTGTCCAAACAAGAGTCTAGTAGACATCCCGGGTATGATAAAGTTCAAAAAACTAAATCATAAATTATAATATAATAAATAACTATAAATAATTATAACAAATAATAATATAATAATAAAAATTATTCAATAATGTAATCAAATCAAAAACACTGAAATTTGCTCAGTTGCAGAATTGTCGCTGTCATTAGATTTAGTGTTTGATGGCGAATTTCCCCACAAATCGCTATCGCTCAATTCTGCAAGTGATTTTAATTTATTATCGCTGTTTTCTAGCTGGTCTAAAACTACTTTTGATGTAAACGGACACTTTTTGGTTGCTATGGACAATCTCCAGTCTCCAGGCAGAAGGAAACATTTTTATAATATAAAAGTGCATGCAGGACACTGGACAAACCACTAGGGCCAAAGGGGACAAAGGGGATGTGTTCTTATTTGATACAGTACTGTAATCTGTAAGATTACAGTATACTGTACGTGTATTGTGTGTTTCACCTTTTGAATTTGGCGCCGAACTCCGCCCCCCGTGCGCCACAACGTTCACAGGGAACGGAGCTCGGCGGCACTCGGCAGTGAGGATCGAGCGAGATGACGGCTCGCTCACACAGAGGGGACACATCGCAGGATCCAGGGACAAGGTAAGTAACTTCCCCTGTATCCTCCCCTGTATCCTGCGATGCGATCCCGAGTCTGGCTCGGGGTTACCTCTTCAGGTACTGAAATCGTACCCCGAGCCAGACTCAGGAATATCGCCAGGGAGGTTAAAAAGGTGGGGTATACATCGGCAGGGAAAGAGGGTGGAGTCAGGGGTGGAGCCATGGGGTCGGCAAAATGATGTTTCGCCTAGGGTGTCAAAAATCTTTGCACCAGCCCTGATCTACCATTATAAATAGCCACTGATTACGGTGTAAATGTCACTGGCAGGGAAGGGGTTAACACTAGGGGGCGATCAAGGGGTTAAATGTGTTACCTATGTGTGTTCTAACTGCAGGGGGGATGGGCTTACTGGAACATGACAGAGATTACTGCTCCTGATCACTTTTTATTTTCTCAACTCTTTTATTAAAGCGGAGGTCCGGCTTAAAAAATAAAAAAATAAAAGTCAGCAGCTACAAACACTGTAGCTGCTGACTTTAAATAAGGACACTTACCTGTCCAGGGTGCCCGCAATGTCGGCAGCCGAAGCCGAGCAATGGATCGGGTCTCGGCTGCCCCCGCCACCATCCTTGGTGAGGGAATCAGGAAGTGAAGCTTCACTGCCAATTCCCTACTGCGCATGCACGAGCCGCACGGCGCTATTTGAATGGGCGGATGTGACAGGAGGCAACGCGAGGAGGAGAAGAAAGAAGACCCACTGCGGACAAGGAAGTGTCAGATTAGGAGATCTGCCTAGTAACAGCCACTTCTGGTAAGTCTAAAAAAAAAATTTTTTTCTAATTTTTTGTAGGGTTTTTTTTTTTTTTTTAGGGTGGACCTCCGCTTTAACAAATAGCAAACACTGCACTTACTTGTTGTAGATGAAGTCGGAGTTGTCGTCTGGGTCACTGTGGTGGTTGATGGCGTAGTTGTAAGTATTGTTGAAGTAAATGGAGTTGTAGGAGTTGTTACTTCTGAAGTAGTTGTCAATTCTGTGCTAGTTGTAGTCTCAGTTACTGTGGTGGTTGATGGCGTAGTTGTAAGTGTAGTTGAAGTAAATGGAGTTGTGGGAGTTGTTACATCTGAAGTAGTTGTCAATTCTGTGCTAGTTGTAGTCTCAGTTACTGTGGTGGTTGATGGCGTAGTTGTAAGTGTAGTTGAAGTAAATGGAGTTGTAGGAGTTGTTACTTCTGAAGTAGTTGTCAATTCTGTGCTAGTTATAGTCTCAGTTACTGTGGTGGTTGATGGCATAGTTATAAGTGTAGTTGAAGTAAATGGAGTTGTAGGAGTTGTTACTTCTGAAGTAGTTGTCAATTCTGTGCTAGGTGTAGTCTCAGTTACTGTGGTGGTTGATGGCGTAGTTGTAAGTGTAGTTGAAGTAAATGGAGTTGTAGGAGTTGTTACTTCTGAAGTAGTTGTCAATTCTGTGCTAGGTGTAGTCTCAGTTACTGTGGTGGTTGATGGCGTAGTTGTAAGTGTAGTTGAAGTAAATGGAGTTGTAGGAGTTGTTACTTCTGAAGTAGTTGTCAATTCTGTGCTAGTTGTAGTCTCAGTTACTGTGGTGGTGGTTGATGGCGTAGTTGTAAGTGTCGTTGAAGTAAATGGAGTTGTGGAAGTTGTAGGCTCTACACAATTATCTGTTTGCTGACAACAGTAGACTTGAATTTCAAAGTCTAAACATGGAAGAACAGGATGGTTTTTGTAACACACAAGCCCATAAGAGACATCACAGGTCACGTTCTGTCCCAGCTCTTCCAGTGGTGTATCCGGTCTCTCTTTTGATCGGCAGGAAATGTCTTGTGGTCGCTCACAAACTTGATATCCAGCTTTCCTGATGTTCTTATAGGTCTCAAAATCCCCCCCATCTGGATTAGAATTAGGATAACTCACATCAAACCACGGTGACCACGAGCAGACAGCAGGAGCACAGGAAGGTGCTGAAACACAAATCATGATTTCATTATTACAAAGGTGTCTTTGCATAACTGAATTTTGGAAATAATGCCATTTTTCCACAAATTAATCCGGAACATGTTCAGCTGACCAGTAGGATTTTTATCAAACTGAAAGGTGTTGCTGACTTTGTCTAGGATGCCATAAACATAGACTGGTATAGTATCTATTATCTCAGTAAATACACTTTTTGGCAAGAAAAATCATTCATAATCTATTACATTACTCTGCTGTAGTTCCCAAAACGATCTCTCAGGACAGACAAATGCAGGAGGGTGAGCTGCTGCTAAGTGCTTGGGGGATGGTTACCCAATGATGCCAGAAAAGGAACCAAAAGTGATATAAAAGGAAAAAGAAGGGCACATAGCGTGATACTGTATGTGAATGGAGTTTAATGTAGGTAAAAACACTTACATTTAGGAGATGTAACAAACGCTTGTCAAAATGTTAAAACGGCAACAGTGGGGTCACCCGACGCGTTTCGCAACATAGTGCATCGACAAGGTGGAGTCAGGGGTGGAGCCATGGGGTCGGCAAAATGATGTTTCGCCTAGGGTGTCAAAAATCTTTGCACCAGCCCTGATCTACCATTAACTATGTACAGTATATAACTATATCTACTATGATCTCTCTATTACTGAAATTCATACTGTGTGAATGGTGTAGGTGGAAGAGGGCGAGTCACTGCTCTGACCCTTTTACTTGGAGTATGTGAATGTGAAATTGAGCGATCTGCAAACAACATATTTCTTTATTTCAAAGAAGGTAACCTGAATAAAAACATGAAAATGACCACAGACATCCATATGCTGGCTTAAATAAAAGAAGTGAAATATTACCCCCCCCCCCCCACAGAAAAAACTAACAAAAAAAAAAACTATAACTGGCTATGAACCAGCAGTGCTCATATCTTCTGCCAATTGTTTGGTAAAATAATAGATTTTTTCCCCCCTGGAATGTGACAAGAATAAGTCTCATGGGAGAGTAATAATATGTGTGTATGATAAGGACAGACAATGATAAATGTGTACGTAGCACCAAATTCAATTACTTACCATATGAGACATTTAACTCTTGGTTAGATATCTACTGAAACAATAAGCTGTGTCCACCCTTAACAAGCATTGGGGAGATTTACTAAAACTGAAGAGTGCAAAATCTGGTGCAGCTCTGCATAGAAACCAATCAGCTCCCAGATTTCACTGTCAAATCTTAAAGTGGTTGTTATCCTCAGACATGAAATCTGAACAAAGCATATCCCTCTATAGTGTGTACTTGTCTCAATCCAGAGCACAAAGTATCATTTCTGGCTGTTTCTTCATTGCTCTGCTATCAGTATGAATCACTTCAGACAAGTTTTTCTGACACCAAGAGAAAAACGGTGACAGAGGAGGGACCTCCAGTAGTTTGACAACCTCAGCTGTGTTCCTATGAGCTGTGTCTGTTTCTTCCAATCAGCATTCAGAACTCTCCTCACTGAGCTCTGCAAAGTGTAATTTTAGCTCTCTGCCCATTTTTTTCTGACCTCTCAGACAACATAAAAAATTTGGCACTTTGAATGGACGTAGAAAAAAGAAAACTGCAGATAGATATGGACAACTTATGTAGGATGATTTGTTAAATTTCTGTATATCACCTGAGGCCAGTCAATTCACTTAGTATAAATAAGGTTTTTATGAACACTGAAACCAAAAAAGGTGTATTTAGAAGCTGATTGACCACCATGCATATCTGCACCAGGCTTGGAGTGCTTCAGGTTGTAAAAAATCTCCCCCATAGGAAAATACAATATTATAAAGGTCTTTGAAACAAGCTTAAAAAAAAATAAAGAAATGTATATTGAATACAAAGCAATTTGATAACTGTTTTTTTTTTGTTTCCTTTTAAACTGAAATCTAAAAATCTAAAAAGGTAGGTTACTGTGCTCCTGCATTCAGAACAACCTTTATTAAAGCAGAGTTCTAAGTTTAACCACTTTAGCCCGGAAGGATTTGCCCCCTTAATGACCAGGCCATTTTTTGCGCTAAAAACACACTAAGAGCGACAATTTTGAAAAAAATAAATAATTCTATTATTTGAACTTTTTGCTGTTATACATATGCAAAAAAAAGTGAATTTATTCATCAGTTTAGGCCGATATACATTCTTCTACAAATTTTTGTTAAAAAAATCGTAATAGGTGTGCATTGATTGGTTGGTGCAAAAGTTATAGGGTCTACAAAATAGGGGATAGATCTGGGGCATTTTTTTTTTTTTTTTTTTTACTAGTAATGGTGCCAATCTGCGATTTTTTGCAGGACTGGGACATTACGGCGGACAGATCGGACACTTTCGACACTTTTTTGAGACCATTGACATTTATACAGCGATCAGTGCTATAAATAGCCACTGATTACTGTGTAAATGTCACTGGCAGGGAAGGGTTAACACTAGGGGGCGATCAAGTGGTTAAATGTGTTCCCTATGTGTGTTCTAACTGCAGGGGGGGTGGGCTTACTGGAACATGACAGAGATCACTGTTCCCGATCACTTTTTATTTTCTCAACACGTCCGGCTTAAAAAAATTAAAAAAATAAAAGTCAGCAGCTACAAACACTGTAGCTGCTGACTTTAAATGAGGACACTTACCTGTCCAGTTTGCCTGCGATGTTGTCAGCCAAAGCCGAGCAATTGATCGTGTCTCGGCTGCCCCGCCACCATCCTTGGTGAGGGAATCAGGAAGTGAAGCAATGCGGCTTCACTGCCGATTCCCTACTGTGCATGGATGAGCCGCGTGGCGCTATGTGAATAGGCGGATGTCTCCTGGGACACACACAAGGTTCCAAAAGACACCGCTCTCCATTTCCCAGGAGGCAACGCGAGGAGGAGAAGAAAGAAGACCCACCGAGGACAAGGAAGTGGCAGATTAGGAGATCTGCCTAGTAACAGACACTTCTGGTAAGTATAGACAATAATTTTGGGCTATTTTTTTTTTTTTTTTTTTTTAGGGTGGACCTCCGCTTTAACAAATAGCAAACACTGCACTTACTTGTTGTAGATGAAGTCGGAGTTGTCGTCTGGGTCACTGTGGTGGTTGATGGCGTAGTTGTAAGTATTGTTGAAGTAAATGGAGTTGTAGGAGTTGTTACTTCTGAAGTAGTTGTCAATTCTGTGCTAGTTATAGTCTCAGTTACTGTGGTGGTTGATGGCGTAGTTGTAAGTGTAGTTGAAGTAAATGGAGTTGTAAGAGTTGTTACTTCTGAAGTAGTTGTTAATTCTGTGCTAGTTGTAGTCTCAGTTACTGTGGTGGTTGATGGCGTAGTTGTAAGTGTCGTTGAAGTAAATGGAGTTGTGGAAGTTGTAGGCTCTACACAATTATCTGTTTGCTGACAACAGTAGACTTGAATTTCAAAGTCTAAACATGATAAAACAGGATGGTTTTTGTAACACACAAGCCCATAAGAGACATCACAGGTCACGTTCTGTCCCAGCTCTTCCAGTGGTGTATCCGGTCTCTCCTTTGATCGGCAGGAAATGTCTTGTGGTCGCTCACAAACTTGATATCCAGCTTCCCTGATGTTCTTATAGGTCTCAAAATCCCCCCCATCTGGATTAGAATTAGGATAACTCACATCAAACCACGGTGACCACGAGCAGACAGGAGCACAGAAAGGTGCTGAAACACAAATCATGATTCCATTATTACAAAGGTGTCTTTGCATAACTGATTTTTGGAAATAATGCAATTTTTCCACAAATTAATCCGGAACATATTCAGCTGACCAGAAGGATTTTTACCAAACTGAAAGGTGTTGCTGACTTTGTCTAGGATGTCATAAACATAGACTGGTATAGTATCTATTATCTCAGTAAATACACTTTTTGGCAAGAAAAATCATTCATAATGTATTACTATGGAATTGTGATGATGGTCGTTATTATAAAGACATCCTTTATAGTAAAATCAACATTGTTTAAACAGAACAGACACTGGGGGTATTTACTAAAACTGCATGGTGCAAAATCGGGTGCAGCTCTGCTTAGAAACCAGACAACTTAATGGTATTCTTGGCAAAGCTGAATTGAACAAGCTGAAGTTAGAAGCTGATTGGCTACCATACACAGCTGCACCAGATTCTGAGTGCACCAGTTTTAGTAAATCTCCACCATTGGAGAGGTGGACAAGCCTACATCCTGAATAGGTGCAGTGTATCTTCATCTCTCTTCCTGCCATGACACCATTGACACCCCCTGTGCCAGCAGAACATGATCTTGCATGGCACACGGAGGTTATCAGCTGTGTGAAGGAACCCTTAGATCTACCACGGGGTCGGTGCTACCACTAGGTAAACTAGGCAGCAGCCTAGGGCGCCCGGCAACTGGTGTTCCTAGTCTCTTCTCTCTGCAGTAAGAAACTAAGTCTCAGCATCAGCAGGCAGCCGCCACTCCATTCGCACATAGTGTGAGAGGCGCAGAGGCAGGGGAAGGACTGTGTCTGTGTCCCAACTCCCGAATGAATGGAAGCAAGCAAACATTCACTGATGGGCGCTGGTGAGTCTGCATTTGATGGGCACTGGTGAGGCCGAATTTGATGGGCGCTGGTGAGGCTGCATTTGGTGGGCGTTGGTGAGGCTGCATTTGATGGGTGCTGGTGGGCTGCATTTAATTGGCGCTTCATTAAAAAGGTGGGGTATACATCGGCAGGGAAAAGAGGGTGGAGTCAGGGGTGGAGCCATGGGGGTCGGCAAAATTACGTTTCGCCTAGGGTGTCAAAAATCTTTGCACCAGCTCTGATCTACCATTAACTATGTATATAACTATATCAACTATGATCTCTCTATTACTGAAATTCATACTGTGTGAATGGTGTAGGTGGAAGAGGGCGAGTCACTGCTCTGACCCTTTTACTTGGAGTATGTGAATGTGAAATTGAGCGATCTGCAAACAACATACTGTATTTTTTTACTTCAAAGAAGTTAACCTGAATAAAAACATAAAAATTATCACAGACGTCCATATGCTGGCTTGAATAAAACAAGTGAAATATTACCCCCCCCCACAGAAAAAAGAAATGTAGCGCCCTTCTCCTATTGGATAGGTGCTTAGTTGTCTGAGCTGTAGTTTAGCTCAGAATAATTGTACCAAATTATTGGTCTCTGTTCCAGTTCAGCTGAGTTGCACATTTTCCACCTGACTGTAGGTGTCGTTGTCACCGCAGGTCAAGCTTGGAAATGCAGCAGGCTGGATGTATTGGGTGCCTCTTGCCCAGGAGCAGCTCAGTGGGATTGGTCTCCCCGCTGTGCATTCTGGGGGAGGGTATTTAAGGAGCAGACACCATTTTCTCTGTGTCTTCTGATCCTGACCAGACGGCCCTCCTGGCCTCAGGGATGTGTTAGCAGTTTTTCTGCCTCGGGGCCCACAGACCCGAGGCTCCGTTACTGAGAGTAGGCCCAGGAGTTTCTGGGGCCTACTGATCCGGGGATGGTCCTGTGTCGCCTTGTCTGCGGGAAGGGACCGTACAATTGAGGGCTCAATTGGAGGATGCATCCGGATAAAAATCTACCTCACAGTGCTGCCGGCTGGCTGAAAGATCCTGGCACCGTGAGTTATGTTTGCAGAACTTTATCAAGTGTGTGGTTACACAAGTCTGTGGCAGAGACTTTTGAACAAGCTCACACCGGCTGCTAGGTCAGTGAGAGAGGCCTATCCGGAGGTTGCTATATCCAGTGTGGAGACTGTTTGTCTTCTGGATTAAGAAGTACCCGTGATCCGCAAAGCAAGGTGCCTGAATCTCCCATAACCCTCCATCCCTCTGTCTGGAAGTTCTTTAATAAAACCCTTGAGAAAAAGAGACATTTGTGAACAACTCTTCAAGGAAGACCCCTAAGACAGACGTGGTGAACAGTAAGGTAACGGCAGGCCGAAAATATTAAACCAGCGGCCCCTGCGGGGGTATTGCTACACAAACAAAAAAAACCTATAACTGGCTATGAACCGGCAGTGCTCATAGCTTCTGCCAATTGTTTGGTAAAATAATAGATTTTTTCCCCCCTGGAATGTGACAAGAATAAGTCTCATGGGAGAGTAATAATATGTGTGTATGATAAGGACAGACAATGATAAATGTGTACGTAGCACCAAATTCAATTACTTACCATATGAGACATTTAACTCTTGGTTAGATATCTACTGAAACAATAAGCTGTGTCCACCCTTAACAAGCATTGTGGAGATTTATTAAAACTGAAGAGTGCAAAATCTGGTGCAGCTCTGCATAGAAACCAATCAGCTCCCAGATTTCACTGTCAAAACTTAAAGTGGTTGTTATCCTCAGACATGAAATCTGAACAAAGCATATCCCTCTATAGTGTGTACTTGTCTCAATCCAGAGCACAAAGTATCATTTCTGTCTGTTTCTTCATTGCTTTGCTATCAGCATGAATCACTTCAGACAAGTTTTTCTGACACCAAGAGAAAAACGGTGACAGAGGAGGGACCTCCAGTAGTTTGACAACCTCAGCTGTGTTCCTATGAGCTGTGTCTGTTTCTTCCAATCAGCATTCATAACTCTCCTCACTGAGCTCTGCAGAGTGTAATTTTAGCCCTCTGCCCATTTTTTTCTGACCTCTCAGACAACATAAAAAATTTGGCACTTTGAATGGACGTAGAAAAAAGAAAACTGTAGATAGATATGGACAACTTATGTGGGAGGATTTGTTAAATTTCTGCGTATCACCTAAACCCCGGAAGGATTTGCCCACTTAATGACCAGGCCTTTTTTTTGCGCTATAAACAAACAAAGAGCGACAATTTTGAAAAAATAAAAATAAAAAATCAATTATTTTAACTTTTTGCTGTAATACATATGCAAAAAAATAAATATAATTTTTTTTATTTATTCATCAGTTTAGGCCGATATATATTCTTCTACATATTTTTGTTAAAAAAAATTGCAATAGGTGTGTATTGATTGGTTTGCGCAAAAGTTATATTGTCTACAAAATAGGGGATAGAGCTGGGGAATTTTTTAAATTTTTGTTTTTTTACTAGTAATGGTACCAATCTGTGATTTGTTGCAGGACTGGGACATTACGGTGGACAGATCGGACACTTTTGACACTTTTTTGAGACCATTGACATTTATACAGCGATCAGTGCTATAAATAGCCACTGATTACTGTGTAAATGTCACTGGCAGGGAAGGGTTAACACTAGGGAGCGATCAAGGGGTTAAATGTGTTCCCTATGTGTGTTCTAACTGCAGGGGGAGTGGGCTTACTGGAACATGACAGAGTTCACTGTTCCCAATCACTGGGAATAGTAGATCCCTGTCATGTCACCTGTAAGAACAGGGAAATGCCTTGATTACAAAGGCAGTTCCCCGTTCTGCCTCTGTAATAGGTGATCGCTCGGGCACCGGCAGACATCGAGTCCGCCACTATTACGCCTGTGCAAGTTACCGTACAGTTACAGCGATTTGCGCAGATGAGCCGACCTGCCGCCGTATAACGACAGCTTCTGTTCAGCAAACAGTGATGCCATAAGCAATATTTTATTTAAAGGGATAAGAAGTTCCATTGTTACTGTGACCTGCAGGACTTTTCAAGAAGAACCATGGAGTACACCAGCTCCAGCATCCCCAAACTGGTCCTTACTACTGTGGAGTGCATATGCTGTAACTTAGAGATACACACCTTTATTGCATATCCATTGCAAGAGAAAGATTAAAGTAACTGGAAGAGTTTAGTAAATACACACCAAACTAACTTCCTGCTACACACAGTTACAAAAATACATTGCAAAGATAAACTTTTTAAGGGCTTTTTATTTTCTCAACACTTCTATTAAAGCGGAGGTCCGGCTTAAAAAAAATAAAGATTAAAAGTCAGCAGCTACAAACACTGTAGCTGCTGACTTTAAATAAGGACACTTACCTGTTCAGGGTGCCCGCGATGTCGGCAGCCAAAGCCGAGCAATCGATCGGGTCTCGGCTGCCCCGCCACCATCCTTGGTGAGGGAATCAGGAAGTGAAGCGTTGCGGCTTCACTGCCGATTCCCTACTGCGCATGCACGAGCCGCGCGGCGCTATGTGAATGGGCGGATGTCTCCTGGGACACACACAAGGTCCCAGAAGACACCGCTCCCCATTTTCCAGGAGGCAACGCGAGGAGGAGAAGAAAGAAGACCCACCGCGGACAAGGAAGTGGCAGATTAGGAGATCTGCCTAGTAACAGCCATTTATGGTAAGTATAAAAAACATTTTTTTTTTTTTTTTTTTTATTTTGTAAATTTTTTTATTTTTTTTTTTAGGGTGGACCTCCGCTTTAACAAATAGCAAACACTGCACTTACTTGTTGTAGATGAAGTCGGAGTTGTCGTCTGGGTCACTGTGGTGGTTGATGGCGTAGTTGTAAGTATTGTTGAAGTAAATGGAGTTGTAGGAGTTGTTACTTCTGAAGTAGTTGTCAATTCTGTGCTAGTTGTAGTCTCCGTTACTGTGGTGGTTGATGGCGTAGTTGTAAGTGTAGTTGAAGTAAATGGAGTTGTAGGAGTTGTTACTTCTGAAGTAGTTGTCAATTCTGTGCTAGTTGTAGTCTCAGTTACTGTGGTGGTTGATGGCGTAGTTGTAAGTGTAGTTGAAGTAAATGGAGTTGTAACTTCTGAAGTAGTTGTCAATTCTGTGCTAGTTGTAGTCTCAGTTACTGTGGTGGTTGATGGCGTAGTTGTAAGTGTCGTTGAAGTAAATGGAGTTGTGGAAGTTGTAGGCTCTACACAATTATCTGTTTGCTGACAACAGTAGACTTGAATTTCAAAGTCTAAACATGATAAAACAGGATGGTTTTTGTAACACACAAGCCCATAAGAGACATCACAGGTCACGTTCTGTCCCAGCTCTTCCAGTGGTGTATCCGGTCTCTCCTTTGATCGGCAGGAAATGTCTTGTGGTCGCTCACAAACTTGATATCCAGCTTCCCTGATGTTCTTATAGGTCTCAAAATCCCCCCCATCTGGATTAGAATTAGGATAACTCACATCAAACCACGGTGACCACGAGCAGACAGGAGCACAGGAAGGTGCTGAAACACAAATCATGATTCCATTATTACAAAGGTGTCTTTGCATAACTGAATTTTGGAAATAATGCAATTTTTCCACAAATTAATCCGGAACATATTCAGCTGACCAGAAGGATTTTTACCAAACTGAAAGGTGTTGCTGACTTTGTCTAGGATGCCATAAACATAGACTGGCATATTATCTATTATCTCAGTAAATACACTTCTTGGCAATAAAAATCATTCATATTGTATGTATTACATTACTATGGAATTGTGATGATGGTCGTTATTATAAAGACATCCTTTATAGTAAAATCAACATTCTTTAAACAGAACAGAAAGCGTGCATTTTATTATTATCGGGCACAATGGGGGTGTTTACTAAAACTGCATGGTGCAAAATCTGGTTCCAGGTTTTATTGCCAAATCTCAGCTGAACAATCTGAAGTTAGAAGCTGATTGGCTACCATGCACAGCTGCCCCAGATTCTGAGTGCTCCAGTTTTAGTAAATCCCCTCCATTGCTGTGTACGTGTCTTCTACACCTCATGAGCATTACATAAATGAAAGGATGTGTTTGGACAGCCGCACTCCAAAAAATATTGCCTTTTTTGGTAAAAAAGAGATCAAAAACTACAAGTCACAGCAAAAACTGAACACACAGCTGACGCATTTCACACTAGTCCTTAGTGCATAATTATAGCTATGAGCTATCATTAAGCACTAAGGACTAGTGTGAAACGCGTCATAAAATTGCTGCCAATGCAGATGATCTTTTATTTTTTCTTACTGACCGAGAGGTTTCACTACCTCGTTTATTTCATTGTTTTGCTCAGCATAAGGATCTCTTAAATTTTTCTATAAATGATGTTAAAATTGAAGCGATGAGTGTTCTTCTCCCTACGGAGTGTATTGCAAAGCTACAAGGCCTTTACCAGTTTAAATGGGTTCATTCCTTTCTGAAATACCTGGGGTTAAACTAACCTCGGATACTGCCTCATTATATGAGATAAATTTTTGTCCATTATTATCTAAAATGCAATCACATCTCCAACTGTGGCAAACACTTACCCTTACGTGGTTTGGGCTGTGTAATGCATTTAAGATGACATTGCTCCCACAGATTTTATATCTAATGCAAGCGATACCTATTAACCTCCCTGGCGGTATTCCCGAGTCTGGCTCGGGGTGGAATTTCAGTACCATTAGCGGTAACCCCGAGCCAGACTCGGGCTGCATCGCAGTATCCAAGGAAAGTTACTTACCTTGTCCCCTGGATCCTGCGATGTCTCCCCCCTGTGTGTGCGAGCTGTCTCCTCGCTCGATTCACACAGTGCCCAAGTGTCGCCGAGCTCCGTTCCCTGCGAGCGGCGCGACGCACGGGGGCGGAGATCGGCGCCAAATTCAAAACACAATACACATACAGTACACTGTAATCTTACAGATTACAGTACTGGATAAAAAAAATTACACATCCCTTTGTCCCTAGAGGTCTGTCCAGTGCCCTGCATGCACTTTTATATTATAAATACAGTTTTTTCTGCTTGGAAACTGGAGATTGTCCATAGCAACCAAAAAGTGTCCCTTTATGTCAAAAGTGGTTTTAGACCAGCTAGAAAACAGCGATAATAAATTAGAATCACTTGCAGAATTGAGCGATAGTGATTTGTGGGAAATTCGTCATCAAACACTAAATCTAATGACGGCGACAATTCTGTAACTGAGCAAATATCAGTGTTTTTGATTTGATTACCTGACTTGATTTCATACTATCGAGCTCTACACTTGTCTAGAGTGGTGTCATGGTGCACTTCCTCGCAGACCAAACCCTGGGTACAAGTAGAACAACAAGCTTCACCGATCATTTTGTCTGCCCTTCCCTGGGTTGCCTATAAATACTATCGGGGATAGAAGAGGCACCCTACGATTGGTGCAACAATTGCAGTCCTTATTCAAATACTCTCAGCAAAGGGCCTTTCTCCCAATCCATCACCTTTAACACCAGTGATTCAGAACCCAGACTTCACGCCTGGGCTTGACAATAAACAGCTCCAAGGCCTGGTAGGACTTGGTATAACTAGACGTATGCATTTCGCTACCCTGCAGGGATGGATGTCTATGCAAGATTTATACCCCCTACACAGCCTCCTCTGAGCTCCTGGTCAGTCTTTCAATTGGCACACTATTTAAGGTCAATATCGGATGCAGAACTTTTGAGCATCTATGTGTAGCGGGGGAATATGTGCCACATTCGTTGTCACTCTTGTATAAACTGATTATTGAGCCTCCAGAAGGCCATGTCCCCCCGTATATATGCCGCTGGGAGGAGGACCTTCAAATTTATTTTACAAGCATGCAAATTAAAAGGATTATTTCATTGGCCCATAAATCTTCTATAGCAAGTTGCTTTCAAAAACAGGGTTATAAGTTGTTGGTCAGGTGGTACAGGGTCCCGGCCCTACTGAACAAATTCTATCCGCAAATTTCGAACCTATGTTGGCGTTGAACGAAAGAGCCAGGGACAATATTACACATTTTCTGGGTGTGCCCCCTAATTATAACATTTTGGAAGGAAGTGGGGAACTGGATTAAAACAAATTGACATCAGTCAACCTTGGTTCGGACCCTTCGGGATATCTCTTGCCAGAGGCGTTGCTAGGGGGGTGTGGAGGGTGCGGTCCGCACCCGGGTGACACCCGCTAGAGGGGTGACACCCTCCCGACGGTGAAAACGTTTTTTTTTTTTACTTTTTTTTTTACAGCTGACACTTTCATTCAGCAACTTCACCCCGCTGGTCTGGAACAACACTTCCAGCGCCGCTGCCGTGCCTGGTGTGTGTGTCCTCCGGTTCCTTATTCTTCTTCCTCCTCCCTCCCTACCCTACAGAGCGTCAGCCTGTCACATCATCACACTGCACTGTGATGATGTGACGTCATACACAACTTTCTCCAGCTGCACGCTGTGAGGGTCGCTGCCCAGCCCTCCTCCTCTCCAGTCAAGACTCCAGAACAGGTGCGGGGGGGTCTCCACCGCCGGCCCGACTCCCGAGCACAAGATGAGGTGTGTGTGTGGGGAGCGGGGGAGCGGTTGCCTTTGTAAGAGGCAGAGCTAGTGTGGGAGGAGGACTCAGTCTGTCTGGCGCCCTGACCTGTTTTATATGATAATGAAGGGGGGGTGCAAGGTGGTCTGCTGCTGCTAGACACAGCTATAGATTATATTTATGGTTGAAGCCCTATATCCGATACGGATATGAATAAGATACAGTAGATGGACTTAACATAAGACTTACAACATGAAATGGACCTGAAGTGTGCCCTGATCTGATGGACGGTATGCCAAAATAAGGGGGCATACCCAAGATTAGAATGAATATTTTGTGGAGAGAAATGAATTTTGAGAAATGCCCTAAAAAAGGGAATGGGAGGGTGGGTATCACTCACAGGAAACCAACGAAGACTGCAGGTGAGTGGGCTGGTTAAATAGCCCCCCGGGCTCCTCCCATAAATTCAGGCCAGCATACTGGCCTTCTAACTTATGGTTGAAGCCCTATATCCGATACGGATATGAATAAGATACAGTAGATAGACTTAACATAAGACTTACAACATGAAATGGACCTGAAGTGTGCCCTGATCTGATGGACGGTATGCCAAAATAAGGGGGCAAAAACATTCAGGTAGGGATGTAGTTTTATTGGTTTTGCTTTGTTCATTGAGCAAGTTTGGTGAATGCTTGTGCCATTTCCACCTGAGGATTGGAGGATGTGCTGGACGAAGCAGGCAGACTTCCACCTGTCGAGTCTCTTAATAGTCGTGATCTGGGACCCCACACCGGGATGTGGCCGAGGCCGCTCCAATACGATAAGAGCGACTGGAGCACTGACTGGGGTTGAGGTGTGGTAGTGTGGAAGAGTGAGTGAGTGAGTGAGTGTGAAGGTGACAGGACCCAAATTGACCTAACCGCCCCACCGTTGATCCAGAGGAAGGCGAAAACCCCAGCCGAGCCTAGGCCAATTGCTACTGCAGGGGAGAAAATTCCTTCCTGATCCCCCGAGAGGCGACCGGGTGAACCCTGGATCAACTTCCTATGGTTGGTTGTGCCCCGATGAATTCTCATGTGTTTGATGAACTGGCAGGCACTCAAGGGTTTGATCGGGAAAGGTAGTAGGGGACAAGAGTTTGATTGTTCAGGTAGGAGTGACAGAAGGCGATCGAGTGAGGTTACTGCACACCAGAGATTGTTTGTTTTTAGAGTTAAATGTCTAACCCGGTGCCTGATCGCTGGGTTTTGGATAGTGCCAGGTGGAGGATGAAAGGATCTTGGTAGCGAGCCAAGTGAGGTCTACGTAGAACTTGGCTGGCGGGGTAGCTGCGGGTGAACTCGCTAGGCCGCAAGAACCCGTGATAGGCCGAGTCGAAGGCTGCTTGAATGACCAGGCTGGGGAGAAGGCCAAATGGGGAACTAGCTAGGGTAGTGGACATTAACTGGTGCTGAGGGCATAGTTGTACGGGCCTGCGTAGGAAGGACATGACTTGGACTTGCCTTTACTAATAATATCGGCCGTGGCCTGGTTGTCGGTGGTGAAGGCCACGGTTTGTCCTGTCCAGATATGACCCCCAGAGCTGAGCGGCTGCCACGATCTGGTATTGTTCGAACAGGGAGGAAGTCCGGGTAAACCCTGGGATTAGGAGCGTCTCTGGAAGCCATGGTCCTGCAAACCAATAGTGGCCAAAAATTGCAGCGAAGTCTGTGGAGGCTGCGGCATCTGTCACTACCAGCGGTGATGGGGGCGATATTGATGGTATACCTTTGATACTGTTTCACGTAGTAAGGAACTCCTCCCATAATGACAGGTCCGCTACTGCCGCGGTGTCTAAGTTAAGGATCTGAAGTTAAGGATCTGATCGGGGTCCTGTGTCTGGGAGAGGAAGACCAGGAGGCGTGATACAAAAAGATTGACCCTCGGGAATGATCCTTGCTGCAAATTGAGCATTCCCGGGAGAGACTGAAGCTGCTCCTTAGTACACCCCCGTGTACGGGTGAAGTCTTGGAGAACTGACCTGATGCGGGTCGGCTTTAAGGAACGACAAACGTAGTGAAAGCTAGTTTGCGTGTTTAGCACGACAGAGAATAAGTGAGCAGCCAAGTTGCTACTGGAGACGAGTGACCGATTTGAGTCGGAATGCTTGCAGCGACTGCAATTAAGCTGCTTTATTGGAAAAATGAAAACAAAGTTAGCGGAAATTTTTAGTATGTAGGAACGACCGTGCGCAACATTGTATATGCAGATGGAGTGAGATGTAAAGGTTTATGCTTGATAATGGACGCAAGGCCAGGGATCTGAATTGTAAGTACCACTTTATTGGTATCACTGATGCGAATAGTTCGAATCGGGCTGAGGTGTGAGCACTGGTGGGGTTTGGTTTGTAAAGGATCTTAAACGTTGAGCCGGTGCTGCGACTGGACTCGGATCGGTCGGTGAAGTTTGTATTGCAGAGGATCCGAATCGTTGCGCCGATGATGCGACTAGATTTGGAACGGCTGTAGATGTAAGGTGATGAGGGAGCTCATGTTCCGGATCCGCGTCGTTGCACTGATGATATGACTAGACTCAGATCGGCTGATGGTGTTAGTGGTTGAAGGGGTTTGTGATTGCTGAGGATCCGAATCATAGGGCCGACGTTGCGACTAGATTCAGATCGGCTGTTGGTAAGTGCTTGGTACACATACATACATACTTTTTTTTTTTTTTTTTATATAGGGTTTTTTTTTTTTTTTTTTAGGGAAAATGACGTCCAACCTGGTGCAGGGTGGACCTACTTGACTGACCTGGAGGAGAAATGACAGGTGGTGAGGGGTTTGACTAGCTGATTTGAACACGACAGACTGCATCTGTTGTTTCAAACACGCTGTTACACTCGGCACTGGTTTAGTGCCTTTTACATGTAAGTGCATTTCTTTTTATTAAATATCCTTTTATATGCGGAGAACACTATGCCTGTCTTTTATATATATATTTATATACACACCTCATTGGAGTCATTTGTGATCCGGTCCATCTGCTGTTGTCATTCAACCATCCCGGAGCTGCAATACATGCCTGAGACGTATATACCCATATGGGAAGGTATCTGTGACCCTCTATAACCAAAGGGTCCACTTTGGGAGGTGAGCGGCCATTCTTATTACTGGTGGAGGTCTCTCACTGTGTTCACATCATCTGTAGGTTTCCGATTCTATAAATCACTCTAGAAGATCACTGGGACTGTCTTTTGATCTATGGACTTGTTCAGTGCTGCACTGCCTTTTTATATAAGTGAGCGGATCGGATGGTGGAGCGTGTCGGAGAAATTAGTGACAAAAATGTCCCATGACAGAGGCATGAATTGGTGCGCCGCAGGTGCGACTGACAACGACCGGGCTCTGGAGCATGTACTGAAATGAGGCCAACTACAACTGGGGCATGCTTAAGACGAGCCTGCACACGAGAATGCAAGTGGGTTTGAATCAGATGCGTGACAGTGAAACGAGTGACAGAAATTTCCCATGACAGACACGAATCGGTGCTGCGCTGTGCGAGGAACAGCAAGCGAACTCTGGAGCATGTACTGAAATGGGGCCAACAGCGACTGAGGCACGCTTGCGACAAAGCTGCACCTAAGGATGGGCGTGGATTCTAATCAGATGTGTTACAGTGGAACGAGTGACAAAAATGTCCCATGACAGAGGCATGAATTGGTGCGCCGCAGGTGCGACTGACAACGACCGGGCTCTGGAGCATGTACTGAAATGAGGCCAACAACAACTGGGGCATGCTTAAGAAAAGTCTGCACACGAAAATGCACGTGGATTCAAATCAGATGCGTGATAGTGAAATGAGTGACAGAAACTTCCCATGACAGAGACTCGAAACGGTGCGGCGCTGAGCGTTTAACAGCAAGCGAACTCTGGAGCATGTACTGAAATGGGGCCAACAACGACTGGGGCATGCTTGAGACGAAGCTGCATCTAAGAACGCGCCTGGATTCAAATCAGATGTGTTACAGTGCAATGAGTGACAAAAATGTCCCATGACAGAGGCATTAATCGGTGCGCCGCAGATGCGACTGACAACGACCAGGCTCTGGAGCATGTTCTGAGATGAGGCCAGCAACTGGGGCACGCTTGGCGAACCTGCACACGAAAATGCGCGTGGATTCAAATCAGATGCGTGGCGGTGACACGAGTGACAGAAATTTTCCATGACAGAGGCATGAATCGGTGCGGCGCTGTGCGACTAACAGCAAGCAAACTCTGGAGCATGTACTGAAATGAGGCCAGCAACAGGGACGAAACTGCACATAAGAATGCGCGTGGATTCAACTCAGATGCGTGATGGTGACGTGAATGACAGAATTCTCCCATGATCTAGGCACGAGACGGTGCGCCGCATGTGCGGCTGACAACGAGCGGACTCTGGAGCATGTACTAAAATGAGGCCAGCAACTGGGGCCCGCCGGGACGAATCGGTGCATTGTGGATGCGACTTGGATTCATATCAGAATGATGCAGAGGAAATCACTATCGATGCAAGACAAATCAGTAGCTATGTGCAGGGTTTCATGAGTAGAGAGAAGGGTGTGCGAGATGAGACAAGTGAAATTACTATCAGTGGAATGAGATGATAAACTAGCGGGGATGAACCAGTGAGTCGCTGATGCGACTAGATTCGACCGGAGGGTAATGCAAAGTAAAATAACTATAATGATAGACAGTGCATTCTAAGTGACATGGGCCTACTACTTGGCGTGAAACGACAAGAAAGACAGAAAAAAAAAAAAAAAAAGCACAAAACGAAACTGATAAACAGATCTGCGTTTGTGTTCACGAATTGCACGACAAGACTGTGGTCTTGCACGAGGCTACATATGGAGACTTGACTAATGACTCGCAAGTTCCACAGCGGGGTTTTGATGACATGGTTTACCCGGCAAAGTGCGTGAAGCAAAGAAATTGCACGAATCCTACCTGTGACAGTTTGAAAACTTGATGTACGAAAAGCATGGTGGGTATCCAAGACATCCAAAAAGTGTGGTGTTACTCCATGCATGACGCACAAAAATTACTTTGGTTTGGTAAACGAGTGAGAGAAAAACGTGTACAAACGATACGCAAGTTCCGCTGCGGGAACTAAAACACACAGCATGAAGGCAAACAACAAGTGGCAACGATGGAAAGTATGCAACGTATGTGACCTGAATCAGTTCGGAAATATACTAAAGGAATCCGATACGAATCGGTAGTGAGGAGTATAGAATTAATGTAATACGAATTGGTTGTATAGCGTATGCCGCCCTTTACTCTAAAACTGAACACCAATCAATCACCCCTCCCCCAGGCTAACCAGTGCAGAGAGGCAGCAGGTGGGACTAATTAGAGTCTCCCTTTTTTTTTTTTTCTTCCTCTTTTTTTTTTTTTTTCCAAATGGAAGAGACGGCAACCTTATGGACAGTGAATCTTTACGTCCAGTGAAACCTACGGCGAGTGATATCGGACAATGACCGAAAGCGACTAGGAGGTTTGGATTTATAAATGAATCGTATGTATGGGACAGACAATAACTCAGAAGCAGACTTTTAAAGAAAGGAATGCAGGACAGGAAGCATTACTAATTGCAAGATTGTACCTGACGCAAAAGATTCAAAAAGTACCTGCGATAGTGAGCGGGAACCGCCGACGAAGACCACGAACGAAGACGCCGAAATGCCCTGCGATCGAAACGCCAGGACTCACAAACATGAGGTGAGCTGGTAAGAGTCGGCCCAGTGAGATCCCATATCACTCACAGGAAACCAACGAAGACTGCAGGTGAGTGGGCTGGTTAAATAGCCCCCCGGGCTCCACCCATAAATTCAGGCCAGCACACTGGCCTTCTAACATATATATTATGTAATATAGCTGGTCCATCCACCCCTCCCCCCACCAGTCCAGCTAACTCAACTACTGTGCCTATTATATGTAATATAATATATCTGTGTCCAGCATCACCCCCCCCCCCCCATTATCAGACAGACAACACTGACTATATAATTTATATTAGCTGACTGAGACACCCCCACCCTGAGCTGGTCTGATTATGATGATGGGGGGGGGGGGGTGATGCTAGACACAGATATATTATATTACATATAATAGGCACAGTAGTTGAGTTAGCTGGTCTGGTGGGGGGAGGGGTGGATGGACCAGCTAAATTACATAATATCTATATATATATATATATATATATATATATATATATATATATATATATAATCTATAGCTGTGTCTAGCAGCAGCAGACCACCTTGCACCCCATGATGGAGTCCTAACCTGGCACCATACCACCCCAGCCTGCCTATGCCACTGCAACCTGCCTTATGCCACCGCAACCTCCCCTATGCCACAAAACCTGCCCTATGCCACTGCAACCTGCTCTATATCACCCCAGCCTACCCTATACCACCGCACCCTGCCCTATGCCACCCCATCCTGCCCTATACCACCGCACCCTGCCCTATGCCACCCTAGCCTGCCCTATACCACTGCACCCTGCCATATGCCACCCCAGCCTTCCCTATACCACCGCACCCTGCCCTATGCCACCCCAGCCTTCCCTATACCACCGCAACCTGCCCTATGTCACCCCATCCTGCCCTATGTCACCACAACCTGCCGTATGCCACACAAACTGCTCTATACCACCCCAACCTACCCTATGCCACCGCACCCTGCCCTATGCCACCCCAGCCTTCCCTATACCACCGCACCCTGCCCTATGCCACCCCAGCCTTCCCTATACCACCCCAACCTTCTCTATGCCATCACACCCTGCCCTATATAACCCCAACCTGCCCAATGCCACCCAGCCTGCCATATACCACCCCAACCTGCTCTATGCCACCCCAACCTGCTCTATACCACCCCAGCCTTCCCTATACAACCCCAACCTGCCCTATGCCACCCCAGACTTCACCATACCACCGCAACCTGCCTTATATTACCCCAACCTGCCCTATATCGCTCTAGCCGGCCCAATACCACCCTATACTTTCATTTACAGGGGTCATTTGGGGGTGCGCCTCGTGACTGTGTGCTGCCTGAAGGGCGATGGGCAGGATAGACAGGAGGGGGGTGACACCATGTTTTGCCGCACCAGGTGACACCAACCCTAGTGACGCCACTGTCTCCTGCACCTAAATGTGATACCCCTCCATAAATATAAAAAGTCATTGGTAGCACACATGCTGAATGCTGCCCAGGCATGTATTCCATACCTATGTAAATCTACTACTATGCCTCCTGTGAAACATTGGTTTTCTAGAATAGATGAAATTAGGATAATGGAAAACATGACAGCCTTCTTCAATGGTATAGAGGAGGAATGTAGGGAAATCTGGCGGCCATGGATGACCTTTACTTGTACACCTCAGTATGTTGATTGCCTTTCTGTTTAGTCACCAAGTATTAAGATTTACAGTATATGGGCGGGTCTGGTTGGATGGAGTGGTCTAGGGGGGTGTCTGAGGCTGAGCAGTTCTTAAGATAGTGTTCTTTCTCTTTTTTTTTTTCTCTTTCTCCCTTGTGAAAGGGGTTAGGAGAGAGGTTTTATTTTTTTTAATTTTTTATTTAAAGGAAGAGAAGGGAAGGTATAAACAAAGAAAGAATTAAAGTAGCGATATGGAAGGAATGCAATCCAGATTAATAATTGCAGTAATATCTATTACTAGGCATATTTTGTGGCTTTGTATTTCTAATTTTATGAATTTAATATGAGATGCCGTTGGTTTATTTGTTTTTCTTGTGAGGTTGGATTGCTAGATTTGTTCTTTACTTTAATATAGGTTTATTCCTTTTCTTGCTACTGTATTATATTGTTTATATATTTTGTCATAGAAACCCCCTTAAAATCCATACCAGTATGAATATTTGGGGGGAACCCCACATAACTTTTTTATTTAATTTGACGCAGGGTTCCCCTTAATATCCATACCAGACCTGAAGGGCCTGGTAATTGAATTTGGGGGGACCCCCACACATTTTTTATTTTTTTTTATCAATGACTTTTCTCTGTATTGCCGGGAGCCGACAATTTATTATAGCCGCGAGTGCTTTTAAATGACTTTTTTTCCTTCAGAAATTACATTTTGTGCAGGGACAGTTCTAAGCACGGGAAACAAGCACTGCTTTACAGGCATACTATACACCCCCCCCCCCAGGTACGAAACTTAAAGGAATATTTCACTTTTATTGTTTCACTTTAAGCATTATTAAAATCACTGCTCATGAAAAAACTTCACTTTGCATTGATACATGTCCCCTGGGGCAGGACCCAGGTCCCCAAACCATTTTTAGGACAATAACTTGCATATTAGCCTTGATAATTAGCACTTTTGATTTCGAACGTTCGAGTCCATTGTATTTAATAGGGTTCTAAAGTTTGTGCGAACTTTAGGTCTGTTCGCAGGTTCTGGTGCGAACCGAACAGGGGGGTGTTCGGTTCATCCCTACTTCTGAAGTAGTTGTCAATTCTGTGGTAATTGTAGTCTAAGTTACTGTGGTGGTTGATGGAGTAGTTGTAAGTGTGTAGCATGACCCCCTTGGGGACTGCTTATATTTTTCCTGCTCATCTGTACCACCATGACCCTGTGAACAATCAAACCCACTTGACAATCTGGGCTCAGACATCTTTGCACCACCTTGAAGTAATAAGTCAAACAACTCAGTGAGCATATACTCTATTAACATTTACTGAAGTAACTCAAAGAAGCCCTTCTCGGCCGGGTTGGGATGTTGTACACCGCGTGGTAGGCCACTATCCCACTCTCCCTGTACAGAGAGGTCCGTCACACACAAGGCCCGGAAGGAAGACAGCATGGGGTGGGTCTCTGGCCTCTTTTACAGCTCTTCTCAGCAATCTTGTGGATGATGATAACAAAGATTCCTGGGATGTGTAGACCAGGTGTATATGCATGCAAGGCAATTGCCATTCTGAGGAACTACCAATCCCACAATCCCTTTGATTTGGCTCACAAATATGATGTCAGTTAGTGGTGCTGGGCACTAGAGGGACAATAAGATACATGGAGATGATCAGGAATTGCTGTACTGTGCAATTGTAGTCCACATTGCTACATCCTCCCCCCACTTGAAAGTCTTTGGTCCCGAAGACAGAACACAACCTGTAAAATCACCTTACTGTATCATAAGAAAGTAAATGGTTAATCATATGACAAACCATAAGTTGTGACAGCCAACAACTGATCCAAAGAAGGATCTTCTAACAGTAAACTATATACATTGTCAGGCAAAGTCAAAGTTTTTCTTGTTTCTCTGTTCTCTGATGGTAGAGGCTTCCTTGGCTTTCTCATAGGCCACTTTTAAATTCTCCTGAAGTCTGTCAACCAACCAAGTAGGAGGCCTGAGAGGTGTGATCTAACAATGTTCCAAAGGCCAGGTCCACTGGTAAACAAGCTTGTCTTCCGAACATTAATCTGTAGGGGGAGTCTCCAGTAGAATCATTCAAAGTGCTATTATAAGCATGAACCACTGCAGCTATATGGTACCCTTAATGCTGTTTCTTCTCCAAAGGACAGGTTCCCAACATTTTCAGTAGGGTACGGTTAAAGCGCTCAGGTTGTGGATCCCCTTAAGGATGTTAAGGAGTAGTCCTGAATTTCCTTATACTTAAAAGTTCACACAATCTTCTGATCAGCTTGCTCTCAAAATCCCGACCTTGATCAGAGTGTAGGCGCTGTGGCAGCCCGTAATGAACGAAGAACTTCTCCACTACAGTTTTTGTTGCAGTACTGGCTAGTTGGGGAAAGCCTGAGCATAATGGGTAAAATGATCTGTCACAACCAGGACATTACTCCGTCCACTCAAGTCAGGTTCCAAGCCAAGAAATAAATGCAAACCAGCTTCATTGGTCCTTGACTTTGAAGATGGCCCATTGGGGTTGCCCTTCCTGGTAAAGTCTTTCTCTGAATGAATCTGATGCAAGAGCGAAAGTAGCTTTGCACCTCTGCTCTCATGGACGGCCAATAAAATCGATCTCTAACTAACTTGAAGGATCTATCTGGGCCTAAGTGACCATGATCATCATGAAGAGCGGTCAACACTATTAGTCTGTGTTTCTCAGGGAGGAACAGTTGACGAACATCCCCTGGTTCCTCAGATGGACCTCTCTGGTATATGACTCCATCTTCCAACCACATTCGTTCCCACTCTCTATGGACTACTTTTTGCTCCCTCAATGGGACTACTCAACAGTATCTGAAGGTCCTGGGCAGATAACGATTTCCTCATAAGACTCCCCAATGGATCCTCACGTTGGTCCCTTCTCATGTCCCCTCAAGTCCCCTCTTTTGTCAACTGAGGCAATTCTTTGCTGTGCACTTGGGTCAAATCACAGTAATATCTGGGTACTCACACAGGGGTGACTCCCACAGCTTCGTCCACTATGGCCCCTTTGTGTTTATGCTCTATCCATTGACACACAGCCCATACTCCTTCCAGGGGTAGATGGACTCAAATATTCTGGCCAGTGTTGGTGAGGTGAGGCCTTCAGGAAAGAGCGTCAGTGTCTTGATTTCCCACTCCTGGTTAGTATTTCAAACTGAACCGGAATTCAGACAGAGCGGCCAACCACCGATGTCCAGTGGCATCCAGCTTGGCTGTGGACAGTAGATAAGTCAAGGGATTGTTATCAGTCTTCGCCACAAAGGTAAAGGTAGAAAAGGTAGCCCCATACAGATAATTACGTAGCTTATCTTCCACGGCCCACTTGAGGGCCAAGAACTCCAATTTGTGTACAGGATAGTTCAGGTGGGGTGAGACTGCGACTCACATAGGCCACTGGTTGGCGTCTCCCCCCTCCTGGTAAAACACTCCTCCAAGGCCTCTGCTGGCATCCACATACAATTTATAGGGTTTAAATGGGTCAGCATAGGCAAACACTGGTGCTTCAACAAGGCTTCCCTTCAGTCGTTCAAAAGCCCTTTCACGCTTCCCCGTCCATTGCTCTTGAATGGATTCACAGGGCTTCCTGGGGCCTTCCTTATGAGCTTTTTGCTGATCTTCCTACGCATGTTTCTGTAAAAGCATGTTAGCAGTCGAGCAATCTGTGAGAAGCTCTTCACAAATCTTCTATAGTAGGAGCAAAAGCCCAAAAATGACCTCAACTCAGCGACGGTGTTTGGGCAAGGCCAGGAAGTAACAGCATCCAACTTCTGAGGGTCTGCATCTATTCTCTCGGCTGATACTACATGCCCCAGATACGTGACTGAAGTCTGGTAGAACTGACACTTCTCTAATGACAGCTTCAGCCGCTCTGTATGTAATCATTGGAAAACGTTCTCCAACCAAGCTTCAGGCTCCTCCAAAGTTCTGCCAAACACAATGATATCATCAAGGTACACTAGCACTTCTACCAAGTTCATATCACCCACAGTGTTCTCCATCAGTCTCTAGAAAGTGGTGGGGGCCCCTGTTAGTCCTTGTGGCATTCGGTTGAACTCGAAAAACCCTAGAGGACTGATGAAGGCTGTCTTTTCTCTGTCATCCGGATGCATGGGTATTTGGTAGTATCCACTCTTTAGATCCAGCACGCTGAACCATTTGGCCCCGATAAGCATTGCGAGGCCTCTTCTATGCGAGGGGTTGTGTACTGATCTGGGATAGTCCTTCGGTTCAAGGTTCGGTAGTCAATACACATCCGAAGAGACCCATTCTTTTTTCTCACTACCACTATTGGGGAACCATAAGGGCTCCTGGATTCCTTAACCACTTTAGCCCCGGACCATTTGTCAGCCTAAGGACCAGAGGTCTTTTTACAATTTTGCACTGCGCTGCTTTAACTGGTAATTGCGCGGTCATGCAATGTTGTACCCAAACGAAATTTGCGTCCTTTTTTTCCCACAAATAGTGCTTTATTTTGGTGGTATTTGATCACCTCTGCGGTTTTTATTTTGTGCGCTATAAACAAAAATAGAGCGACAATTTTGAAAAAAATGCAATATGTTTTACTTTTTGCTATAATAAATATCCCCCAAAAATATATAAAAAATAAATAAAAATTCAACAGTTTAGGCTGATACGTATTCTTCTACATATTTTTGGTAAAAAGAAATCGCAATAAGCGTTTATTGATTGGCTTGCGCAAAAGTTATAGCTTCTACAAAATAGGGGACTGTTATGGCATTTTTATTTAAATTTTTTTTTTACTAGTTATGGCGGTGATCAGCGATTTTTATCATGACTGCAACATTATGGCGGACACATCGGACACTTTTGACACATTTTTGGGACCATTGTAATTTTTACAGCGATCAGTGCTATAAATAAATGCACTGATTACTGTGAAAATTACACTGGCAATGAAGTAATTAACCAGTAGGTGGCACTGTAGGGGTTAAGTGTTTCCTAGGGAGTGCTTCTTACTGTAGGGGGGATGGGCTGTGTGTGACATGACACTGATCTCCGCTCCGACTACACGGAGCAGAGATCAGTGTCATTGTCATTAGGCAGAGTGGGGAGATGCTTGTTTACATAAGCATCTCCCTCTCTATCTCTCCGTGAGACGATAGCGGGTGTCCCCGTGGTGATCGACTCCGCGGGACCCACAGTCGGGCTCATGGAGAAGGCGGCAGGGTCGCGACCACGCGGCGGCACCTTAAAGGGGATGTACAGGCACGTGCTTTTGCCTGTCCGTGCCGCTCTGCCGATGTATATGTACAGGCGGCGGTCCTTAATCGGTTAATGACCCCTTCCCTCTTCAACTCAGCCAGCTGTTCCCGAAGGTCCTCCAGATCACACAAAGGAATTTGCCTGGTACTTTCACGGAAAGGCTTAGCTTCAGTTAGCCAAATTCGATGTTGAGCACTCCTGGCACAGCCCACATCAAAGTCATTTTCTGAGAACATTTTCTCCCATTGGGCTATTCGAGCCTTAATCCTCTCCTCCCAGCCGGAGGGCAGATTTGGGCAGTGGACGGTAGTCTCTCTTCCATATCCCTGGACTAGTTCCTCCCCCGTCACTGAGGTGGCAGGACTCACTTTCCCAATCACCATCCGGGGCTTTAGGCTGATTGGGTAACTAGTGACATTCCTCACACTGACAGGAATCCCCCCACTTCTCAGCAAGGCCCTAGTGGGTATGATCTTTGGGACCAATTATATTCCAACTTCCTCCTCTGTTGGATCATCTTCCACCACCACATACGGACCCGGCTGGTGCCATGACAGTGGCCTTCAGAAATTGTGTGGGTATCCAGCTGCCACAGTCTTCCTAAACCTTCTTCGGGGGCCTTCTCCTATTCTTGCAACACTCGCTGGAAATCTTGTCACAGTTGAGGATGGATATTCCCTACTGTACCACCCTCCAGGGCCAGTGGAGTGAGTAGCCTCCGCACAAGATTCGTGTTGGTGCCTATTAACAAGGAATTTCAGCCTGCCCTAGGGGTTCGGGGACAGACAACAGCCAATGTGTCAAAGGTCTCTGGTTTTACAGCCAGGGCAGTATCAAAGGTTATCTTGATGGGTAGTTATCCATCGTAAGGGCACTTCTGGGTCCCTATGCCCCTAATCTCTAATTCCTTCAGTTTGCACAAAGGGATATGCTTCAGGTAATTGTGATAAAAGTCTTGGTACAGCAACGTCACCTGGGCTACAGTATCTAGAAGGGCTTGAGTGTAGATGCCCTCTACTTGTATCAAGACTATAGGGGAGGGCCCAACTAAGTTCTTTAGCAGGTTCCCAGTGGGTGATTCTATAGATTGTGCTCTAATCAACCTCTTTGAAAACAGGGGAGTTGGTCTAACTACTCGCTCAGTAAGGTGTGCATTGATTTCTTACCCCTGTCTTTCTTTCCCTGGGGGTTTTGTTTCTTTTGTTTTTTTGGCAAGGAAGGGGAAGGGGCAACAGGGGACTTGTGTCCCTTTTTCTTCATAGATCTTTTCTTTACCTTGGAACATAGTTTTCCTCCGGGACTCTCAACTAGCTCCTTCACTGAGGTCCCCTGAAGTTTCCTGCTGGCTTTGGGAAGAGTACCTTCTGTAAGGGTTTCAAAACTTCCGTGAGTAATTGAGGGCTGATGCTAGTCTTGGGACACTCAGCTTGAAAGTGTCCACCTTCTCCACACTTCTCTGTGTAACATCTCTTTTCTCGCCCTTGTGAAAGTTTTGACTCCCCTTGACAAGCCCCTTGTTCTTAAACCTTCGCTTGGGTCTCCATCACTCGCATTAAAGCAGTGGTCCCCAACCTTTTTGGCACCGGGGACTGGCTACGTGGAAGAAAACTGAGCCAAGGCCCGGTTGGGGGGAGGTTGGGGATGGCATGCGGGGGGTAAGCGATTTTTTGCGGACAATTTGTCAGCGAATTATTTTTATTATTTCTTTGTAGTAATAAATGAAATAGTTCAACCCACCAAAATGCAGAATCAGTGAGAGCTCTGAGCATGTCACTTGCCATTTCGCCTGCCACCAGATGCGGAATGTCACTTGCAGATCTGCCTGCCACCAGATGTGGTGAGGCCCCAACAGATGAAGGTAGTCCCGCGCACAGATGAAGGCAGTGCCCCCACAGATGAAGGTACCTCCCCTCCACAGATGAAGGCAGTGCCCCCACAGATGAAGGTAGCCCCCCTCCACAGATGAAGGCAGTGCGTGCCCCCACAGATGAAGGTAGCCCCCCTCCACAGATGAAGGCAGTGCGTGCCCCCAAAGATGAAGGTAGCCCCCCTCCACAGATGAAGGCAGTGCCCCCACAGATGAAGGTAGCCCCCCTCCACAGATGAAGGTAGCCCCCCCATCCACAGATGAAGGCAGTGCCCCCACAGATGAAGGTAGCACCCCTCCACAGATGAAGGTAGCGCCCCCCACAGATGAAAGTAGTTCTCCCCAAAGATGAAAGTAGTACCCCCACTAGGCCCTGTACACTCCATGCACACAGGTGCCCCAGTCAGTCCCCGCTCACACTCACCCTGTCACTGGTAGTGTTATCGTACTCAGGGCTCCCCTGTGCCTCTCCTCTGGAGCTCAGTCATGTTGGTGTGTGTTCGGTGATCAGGGCTGAGGATTAGCAGCAGGTAAGTATATGGAGGGATCAGAGGGGAGGGGGCAGCTCCCTGCTCTCCCGGAAGAAGTGTGGACTCGTCTCCTCTCAGCTCTATCCACCCCCAGCACCATTAACAAGGGACACCGATGGCTTCCCTGTTACTGTGGGCTGTCCTGGAGGTGAGTGTGCTGTACCTTCCCCTATGACAGAAGGAGCGGGGCGAGCTCAGTGAGGAGGGGGCACGTCCATTTACACTGTACAGGGAGTGTCTGTGTAAGAGGTGGAGGGAGGAGCCACGGTGCATAACAAACAACACACAGCGCTCAGCAATAGACAACACTGAACGGCTGTGTACAGGAGGTGAGGGAGAGCATGTGACCACACCGAGCAATGGAATGTGTGCTTCACTCTCACCTTCCCCGACATTGTTCATCCACTCCGAGGAACTTCACATACTACAGCCGGCTGCCGGGCTCTCTCATGCCGCCCACCCAGCTGCAGAATTGCCACGGCCCGGTAGTGGGCCACGGCCCAGGGGTTGACGACCCCTGCATTAAAGCATGGTACATCTGGGTTTGGTTTCAATAGGTAGGATTCCCATTTTGTCTCTTTTTTTGTCTATATATCTGGGTTTGGACCTGAGCTAACTGATCATTCAGTTCAGTTGGCCCAAGTTCACTTACTGGCTTATTAGTGTCAGGAATGGCCAGTCCCAACGGGAGCACAAATAAAGTGAGTATGGGTGGGAAATTGCCCTTTGCAGAGACACAGTTGCTTTGCCCTGCAAAGCGCTGAGCACTTTCCTGTTCATTTGGTGCAGGAGGAGTTTGGGAAGTAGAAGTTTCCCAAGCACTATTGCTGTAGAAGTTGTAGCCAAAACTGCTCCAAGTATTATTTACCTTGGACAGGAGCAGTCAAGAAAGAGATAATAGCTCTGATTTACTTTTATTTACACAGATACAATCATGCATCAATGCCACCATGGATTAATCAACTCTTGACCATGGAATTTATCATTCATCCTAGCTGTGCACAAATATTCAAGTACCGTACATTGTTTATTTTTAGAATATATTACCGATGGTGGTTTGCTATAGAATGTATGCTTCATTGTCCAAATTTACAGAAGTCAAGCCTTGTCATTTGATTTGGGGTCTAAGTTCTGAGAACAATTTTGCATGCACATGCCATATAGAAATAATCTGAATCAATTGCTATAAGAAATTGTAAAAACGTGTAATTTTTTTGAAAAAACATTTTGGGAAAAATAATTTTATTTGGAGTAGCAACGATAAAATATTTTATCGTTGCTACTTCAAATAAAACCTTTTTCAAACCTACATGCACTGGACACCAGGTGCTCCTTTTACATTCACTTTTCTCGATTATGTGCGGAATCGATCTTTCGGCCGTACCCCGAGTCAGCAGCCCAGGCCCCAACAGGTCCCCACTCTTTTCTCAATCTGGGCACTAACCTCATGAAGAACATCCTTCCCACCTGCCCACATTTCCTCACATCCATAAGCAGTGACCGATGGAGTCAGTCCTGTGCAATCTCCACCCCCAAAGATTTTTTTTTTAAATAAAAGTTTCTGTTTGCACAAGGGTATTAAGTTCAATGTACACGGCAATCTAGGACATCACTATACTCACTGAACATTAGTGTACAATCACCTTGATAACATTAGTGTACAATCACCTTGATTGCAATCACGCATGTAAATGAAAGTTCACATGTGTTTACTCACACATGTGGGTGTGCAATCTAAACCTATCCCTATGGTTTAGCCCTTCTATTGCATATTCTACTGAATAAATCAACCCCAAATGAGTGATTGTTAGTAGCAGTGTTAAACATTTCAAACACAATGTCTATTAGTTTCCTTGTATCCCCCTTACTTGTGCTAGGAGAGGCGCTCAGGGATGTTGTAATAGGCGTAGTCTCTGGTGTAGATATGCAGTCATCTTGACAGCAGTAGACGCTGATCTCATAATCAAAGCAGAGATGTAGGTCTCCCGTCTGGTCATTATTTTGACAAATGAGACCACTGGAGACATTACAGGTCACATACTGCCCATTGCTTTCCAGTGATGAATTTGGGGATCTGATTGATCTGCAAGCAATCTGTTCTGGCTTTTCACAAACATCATAACCAGCATTTCGAATGTTAACATAGGTCTCGAAATCCCCTCCATTTGGTTCTAATGTAGGGGAACTGACATCAAACCAGCGTGACCACCCACACTTTTTACAGATCGGAACTTCAAGAGAAAAAAATATAAACACATGCATCATTAAAATACAAAGCAAATTGATGATATATCCTGTAATAATAAAACATTATATAGGGGTCCTGGTGAAATCAACATTGTTGAAACAAATCTGTTACAAATTATTGCAAATTTTGAAAGCAAGGCTTGCACAATAGGCTGTTGATTGATGCCTTCCCATAGTGTTTCTGCAAGGAATTCTCATTGTGGAAATACTGTATTGACTTTTCCGAATTTCAGCGTTAAAGTGTGTCCCCTCAGCATAAAACAGTGTAATATGGACTGCTTCTAAAAAAGGTTGCTGAGACCTGGTTTGCATTGTGGGATAAGGTAATGGCATACCTCTGACATTTCTAAGATCCAGTTTTAGGTCCCCCACAGTGCCCTGCAGTAACTTGTACTTTCAAGGGTTAGCTTCATTAGTGAGGGATGGTAACACATTTAAAACTTAAGTTAGATCAAATATTCCCTACAACTTTAGCCACACCCTTTACCAGTAATTATACAAGGTCATGGTGTGTAGGCATCAAGATCCAGGAGAAATCTCCACTTCAGAGATTCCGGTCTCTGAACTTCAGACACTGCAATGGTTAACAGCTCTAGGTCTTCAGGAAGAACAGATGTATAGATAGTCTGACAGGGACATGCTCCCTGCTTTCTCATCCTCCCATGGAGAAAAGTTATTTCATTGATAACACTGCCTGTAACATGATCTGTGAATGGAGGGAGGTCTGATCAGTCACAGGATTCCCTCCCCCATTCACAGATTTTGTTACAAGCATGGTAATCAATGAAATGACTTTTCTCAATAGAGGAGGAGGAACTTAAGGAGAGAACGTCTCCTAATCAAGTCATCTTTAATGCTGTTACTGCTATTCTGCCTGAAGACCCAAAGCTGTAAACGTGGGGCATACTTTATTACAGGCAAGTTATTTGACTAAAGCTGTAGGATTTTTGTTAGCTAAACTTTAGCTTAAAGCTGAATAAATAGATTACTGTTCTCAACTGTAGGTTGATACTAGTGATTGGGTTTTGTATGGTCAGTCTGGCCTACCAGAGAATTGTAGGATCCATCTGGTGTTTGGCTAGCCAGGCAATGATTGGGTATCATGGAGCCATGGTGTCATGGATCCTTCTAGAGCACAATACAGTGCAAAAAAATGAAAGAAAAACAATTTAAGCGCCCCCATCCCCCGTGCTCACGTGCAGAAGCAAACGCATACATAAGTTGCGTACGCATATGTAAATGGTGTTCGTGCCACACATGTGAGGTATCATCGCGAACGTTAGGGCAGAAAAAAAAATTCTAGTGCTAGTCCTCCTCTGTAACTCTAAACAAGTAACCTGTTAAATTTTTTAAAGCGTCGCCTATGGAGATTTTTATGTAACATTGTATTTTGCCATTCCACGATCGTGCGCAATTTTAAAATGTGACATGTTATGTGAAAAAACGCTGTGCAAATACCATGTGACACAAAATAATGCAATGATCACCATTTTATTCTTCCAGATTCCGATAAGCCCCCGCCTGCAGACCCCGATAACCACAGCCCAGGGTTGTCGGGAATAGGCACTTGTCCCCATAAACATGGGGACAAGGTGCTTTGGGGCACCCACCCCCCATGTTTTGTGGCCTGGCATGGTTCAGGAGGGGGGACGCTTGCTCGCCCCCCCCCTCTTTTTCTGACCTGCCAGGCTGCATGCTTGAATAAGGGTTTAGTATGGATTTTGGGGGGGACCGGAATGGGGGGATGGGGGAGATATGACTCCACACTGTTTTTTTTTCCATTTTTTTCATCTATATTGCTGAGAGCCGGCAATACATTACAGCCGCGAGCAAGTTTGAATGACATTTTTTTCATTAAGAAATGTAATTATTGCTGCTCTATACATTGTACAGATGTGCCACTTTACAGGCAGACTAAGGGCACAGGCACAATATTTAAAGGAATATTTCATTTTTATTGTTTCACTTTAAGCATCATAAAATCACTGCTCCTTGAAGAACGATAGTTTTGAAAACTTTTTTTTGCATTGATACGTACATGTCCCCCAGAGCAGTACCCAGGCCCCCATACACTTTTTATGGCAATAACTTGCATATAAGCCTTTAAAATTAGGACTTTTGATTTTTCATGTTCGTGTCCCATAGATTTTAATAGAGTTTGCATGTTCGCTAGAACTTTTTGCCTGTTTGAGATGTTCTGGTGCGAACCGAACCAGGGGGTGTTCGGCCCATCCCTACATATGATTCATGCATCCTCTATTTCTTGTTAGGGAATGACAGGGGCAGGAAGTAAGTTAAATCTCCCCATTGGGTAAAAAAAAAAAAAAAACATTACAGAAGTGCGAACTCTTCATTCCAAATAAAAATGATACCTGGAGTCAAGCTAATGCAGTCTCAGTGCTACTGGACGTTTACTGATGGATAGGATACGATAAAATCTCTAACCTTCTTTTCTTTAGTTGCAGAATTAAGACCATAATAGTTATTTCCTGTTCTCAACAATGGAAACTTAAACTAAGTACATTTATAAACTTTAGAGCATCGTTTTTACCTATGGTATTTTGACATTAGATTGTGATCCATGCTGAAGGAGCTTAATAAAATGCAGTAATCCAAGACCACTTATGAGGATGCATATGGGAACTCACAACAGAGTTGAATAAAATAGAACACCTCTAATGTCCTTTGCATTACAGCAGACATAAGTGCATTGCAACAACTAATGCAACAAGAAGTGGTGTCTGCATAGCACAATAAAAATGAATCTGCAAGAATAGAATTGGGAACTCCTATTGCTGATTTGGTTTTTAGTGGTGCAGATTCCACACCTGTTATTCTGATCCTGCCCTTACTACTAAACTAATCCAAAAAAAAAGGATAGTGGGGGAGAGTTACTAAAACTGGTAAACTACATTATCTTGTCTAATGATGTAGAAGGAATTCAGACTATTGATGTCTACCCATATGAACTTGTTGGACATCCAGTTCGAAAACCATAGAAACGAATATGAAGCTGAACTTCCTTTATGGCCATTTCAGTCTCTACTCCTTTAGGGAGGCTTAACACAAGGCTTTTTAGGATGTGTATAAGAATTGTCCATTTAGTTAAAATACAATTTCTGGGGTCAGGTACCGATGTTGGATGCAATCAGCATTCCAATTCAGTCTACAGATGTTAAATAGGATTGAGTTCAGGCTATGTGAGTTCCTCCACACCACACTCGTCAAACTGTGCTTTTATGGCAGGGGTCAGCAATTTTTTTCCACTTAAGGGCCAGATTCAATGTGTGTGAATGCATGGAGGTCCGCATTCACCTTCTAATCACTGAAGATAACATTACACAGCCCCCGCACCTCTGACCCATTTTTACATTACACAGCCCCCCGCACCTCTGGACCACTTTACATTACACAGCCCCCCTGCACATCACACAGCCCCCCTACTCAGCCCCCCTTGCATATTACACAGCCCCTGTATATTACACAGCCCCCCCATTTGAGTAAGTATGGAGAGATGGGGCACTTTACATTTTTTGTTTTTCTTATTTTATTTATTTATTTTTTACACTGTCCCTTTCTGATCACTTTTATTGCTGTAAGAAAGAATATAAACATCCCTTGTGACAGTAATAGGCAGTCACAGGTACACTTTATGGAGGGATCTGAGGGCTATAAGACCCCCAAACCCCTCTTTTGCACTTAAAAGCATTCAAAACGCCAAGTTTGGCTGTTTTGAATGCTGTCTTCATTTAAAAATTTGGTGCCTTTAAGTCTTCTGTAAACTGGAAGTGATGTCATGACATAGCTTCCAGGTTACTAGATCTGAGACTCAATTGAAGCCAATTCCATCCTGACTGGTCGCTCGGGCCTCCCGGTGGGACGGGAGAGCTTGGGGCGAGCTGCGGAGACCAGCGGGAGGGGGGGATGTCCCCTTCCGCTGCTTGGGATGACAGTCGAGCGGCTTCTTAGCCGCATCAGATGTTATCCTAAGAAAGCCAACCGCCAGCTGTAAAAAATGGTACCGGGTGATGCGTGCAGCTGCAGGCATCTCCCTGGTACAACCCCATCAACCTGTGGTCGCATATTTGCGTATGGTCGGCGTGAAGGGGTTAAAATGTCCGTGGGCCGGGTGCACATGAATTAATCACATGCATCAATGGGCCGAACATTTAGCAGGGGCGTGACGGGTGCGGCCCGCGGGCTGTAGGTCACTGACCCCTGCTTTATGGACGTGGACTGTGCACGGAGTCCACAAATGTTTGGCCATATTTAGTATAGATCCAAAATGATTTTATCCACCAGAAACTGTTACCTATAGGAATGATAACCTAATCACCTTTATATAGATTACAGAGTTTACAAGAAAGCAGAAATAAGACTGAATTTAAGCCACCAAATGCAACCATTCAGAATTGGAGGTATATCCTCAGGCAAAAGCTGAGACTTTATCTGAGGGTCCAGCAGCGACATTTTCACTGATCCCTAATCTTGTTTTCAGTTGTTCCTATCTAACTATATTACCAACAAAAGTTTTAGCAGAACAGATTAATAGTTTAATAATATAACAAAATAGCTGAATTATGTGACTGCATATAGCTGCATACAGTCCATGGCAAATTCATCTCTACAGCTATAATCTTACTGCAACACAAAACTATTGCAGCACTTTTTTGGGTCTAATTCAGAGTCCATTTGCCTTTGTTCTCAAATTTGCACCATTTCTACTTAGCTGACTTTGGGGTTAATTTACTAAAACTGTAGAGAGAAAACCCTGGTGCAGCTGTGCATAGAAACCAATCAGCTTCAAGGTTTTATTGCCAAAACTTAATTGAACAAGCTGAAAATAGAGGCTAATTGGCTACCATGCACAGCTGCATCATATTCGGGGTGCACTAGTTTAAGTAAATATCCCCCTTTGTCTTCAATGCTACTGAAAATACAATGTTCACTCACCTGTAGTAGTGATGGATGTTGTAGTGGTAACTGGAGTTGTTTTAGTAGCGGTTGTTGGGGTAGCAGTCATAGTGGTGGTAGGAGAGGAAGTAGTGATGGGTGTTGTAGTGGTAACTGGAGTTGTTTCAGTAGTGGTTGTTGGGGTAGTAGTCATAATGGTGGTAGGAGAGGTAGTAGTGATGGGTGTTGTAGTGGTATCTGGAGTTGTTTCAGTAGTGGTTGTTGGGGTAGTAGTGGTGGTAAGAGAGGAAGTAGTGATGGGTGTTGTAGTGGTAACTGGAGTTGTTTCAGTAGTGGTTGTTGGGGTAGTAGTCGTAGTGGTGGTAGGAGAGGTAGTAGTGATAGGTGTTGTAGTGGTAACTGGAGTTGTTTCAGTAGTGGTTGTTGGGGTAGTAGTCGTAGGGGTGGTAGTAGGAGGGGTAGAATTGTAACATTCATAGTCACAGCAGATCACTCGGATCTTATAGTTGAAGCACTTCTGCCATAGGCTGTCACTTGGATTCTGCTCACTGTTCTTGCAGATAAGACCATTAGATACATTGCAGTGAACATTTTGCTTCAGATTCTCCAAACTGACATCAGGGTCATTAACTGCTCTGCAATCAATCTGCTCAGGCACATTGCAGAATTTATATTGCTTTCTTATCTCTTCATATGTTTCATAATCACCACTGTCCAACCCATCTCCTGGCTTGTTGACATCAAACCACTGAGTCCACCGGCATACATTTTTATAGACACAATCTGTGCAGAACAAAAAAATATACAGGTAATTTAAAGAACATACAGCATCTATTCAAAGCATGTATTTGGTTGTCACAAATTCTCCTTAAATTTCTCCAGGTCCTGACTTACACAGGATTACAGACTTTCTCCTGACCCCTGCGACAACACTGGTTGCCAGAGCAGCCAATCACTAGACTTGTGTACAACGGAAACATTTGTTTAGTTTCGGTTCGCTTCTTGTGCATGACGGAAAAATTTGTTTAGTTTCGGTTCGTTTCTTTTTGGTCCTGTTAATTCGTAATCGTTCGTAATTTTGCTAGACGGGATTTTTCTTGTTCGGACTAATTTGTACTTTCGGTAGAGTACATTGTTTTTTTGTTGATTCTGGACACAACTCCTACTTTAGTAACTTTTTTTGGGTTCGTTGATTCGTAATTTTCCGTGTCTCTCTCACAACGACGCTGCCTATTATGCCTAATGTGCTTCGAATGGATTTGTACTTTTCTAAATACATAGCGGTTATTTGTAACGATTCGAAATCTCGTATTTTACTTTCGTTTTTTAACATGCGGCTATAGTCTCCGCCCCTGTACACCATTTTGAGAGGGAGTTCAGCACGGTGAGGGAGAAGCAGAGAGCAGAGCAAAGTGTTATTGTGCTTCGAATGGATTCGTACATTCGTAACTTTTTTCATAACGAATTATGCTGAAGACATTCGGGCATTCGCTATTTACGATATAATTTATTTCGGATTCGGTTTTATTCGTAATTGCTTTGTTCAGAAATTCGAATGCTTCTGAATGTCCGAAAGTTGCTAAATTCGGACGAATTTCGATTCGTTACGAAATGAATTGCACAAGCCTACCAATCACCGAGCACTGATGAAGTCATGTGAGAGAAAAGAGGGTGAGTGAAATAGTCCCCTATGCCCAGAAGTACCATGTGGTTCCTTCCCCAGGTGAATGGAATGGGACAGCTGCAATTAAAGTGAACTTGTTGCGTAGCGCTTCAGCACATACATACTCTACAGTGCCAAGAGAGATTCAGCTACATGGCTAGGAGGTGGGGATTCAGGGAAAGCCTGGCTTCATAACTCTGGGGCTTGCAGTCTGCTGCTATTATACATCAAGGAGAAATTTCAATCTTTTCTAACTATTTATAAAATATAAAGGATGTCTGAATTTTATTGTATTACAAAGTAGATACAGGCAAATAGTCTGATGTCTACAATGTTCTCTAAATATCTGTACTTTTTTCCATGTTCTAGGAGTACAGCATGCTAAATGACAGTAATTTTGCTTGAACTAACAGCCCCAATAGGTAGTTTCAGGCAGATTGTTTTTTTCAAAATTGACGTGTTTTTTTTTGTTTATAACGCAAACAACTAAAAACGCAAATACCACTAAAAAAAGCTCTATTTGTGGGGAAAAAAAGAACATCAAGTTTATTTGTGTACAGCGTTGTAATTGTCAGTTAAAGTAACGCAGTGCTGTATCACAAAAAATGGCCTGGTCATGAAGGGGGTAAAACCTTTGGGGGCTGAAGTGGTTAAATCATCCACCACATTTAGAGATTGGCAAATTGCAACATATTACATTTTTGTTTTGGGGTTTAAAGCGGAGGTCCACCATAAAAAAAAATTAACATTAAAGCGGAGGTTCACACAAAAAGTGAACCTCCGCTTTTTGGAACCCTCCCCCCCTCTGGTGTCACAATTGGCACCTTTCAGGTGAGATGATTGGGTGCTGTTTTAAAACATCACAGCATTTTGCCTCAGTACTTCTGTAAAGCATTGGGTTAACTATTGGGAAAAGTTATACAAATGTTGAAAATGCCTTCATGAGTGGCTGTCAGAATGGAGGGGTGGGCATTTCTAGAAAGCCAGAAATTGAATGAATGAAAACAGCAGGCCAGGGACAGTGGGGCTGGGGAGGAATAAACTGAATGATGCCAGTCGTCCTGCAGCCAGGAAATGAGATGGCTCTATCTGACCTGCTTGACCTGTGTCCCCGTTCACCATTTCAGGTCCGATTTCAGCCCGAATTTTGGGCTGAATTCGGACCTGCAATGGACCAAAAGACGCACAGGGCTCCTGTGCACATTTGCACTGGAGCCGCATCGGAGATATGTGAACCGGCTCCCAAGAGAGCCAGTCACACTCTTTTGCTATTGTGAATTGGATGCGGAGAACCAATGCGCTATAGTGTGAACCAGCCTTAAGCTGGACTTCAGCTTTAATATTTTATCATGACATGTACAGACTGTAGTAACAGTCATAACTTACCTGGTGAAATTGGAGTTGTCGATGTCCATGGAGAGGTGGTGGTGACTGCAAACAAAGGCAAGAAATAACAATATTGTGAACTGGTTCTAATATTAGTATGAATCACTAACAAAATATTTTTGACCATTAACCACTTAAGCCCCGGACCATTACGCAGCTTAATGACCAGAGGTGATTTCAGAATTTTGCACTGCGCTGCTTTAACTGGAAATTGTGCGGACATGCAATGTTGTACCCAAACAAAATTTGCATCCTTTTCTTCCCACAAATAGAGCTTTCTTTTAATGGTATTTGATTGCCTCTGCGATTTTTTTATTTTTCGAAATAAACTGAACTTTTTTTGAAAAAAAATGATATTTTCTACTTTTTGTTATAAGAAAAATCGAATAAACTAAATTTTAGTCATACATTTAGGCCAAAATGTATTCAGCCACATGTCTTTAGTAAAAAAAATGTCAATAAGCGTATATTTATTGGTTTTCGCAAAAGTTATAGCGTCTACAAACTAGGGTACATTTTCTGGAATTTACACAGCTTTTAATTTATGACTGCCTATCTCATTTCTTGAGGTGCTAAAATGGCAGGGCAGTACAAAAACCCCCTAAATGACCCCATTTTGGAAATTAGACACCCCAAGGAAATTGCTGAAAGGCCTATTGAGCCCATTGAATTTTTTTTTTTTTATGTCCCAAGTGATTGAATAATGACTAAAAAAAAAATTACAAAAAGTTGTCACTAAATGATATATTGCTCACACATGCCATGGTTATATGTGGAATTGCACCCCAAAATACATTTTGCTGCTTCTCCTGAGTACGGGGATACCACATGTGTGGGACTTTTTAGGAGCCTAGCTGCATACGGGACCCCGAAAACCAAGCACCGCCTAAAGGATTTCTAAGGGCACAAATATTTGATTTCACTCCTCACTACCTATCACAGTTTTGAAGGCCATAAAATGCCAAAATAGCACAAACCCCCCCCAAATGACCCCATTTTGGAAAGTAGACACCCCAAGCTATTTGCTGAGAGGCATGGTGAGTATTTTACAGCTCTCATTTGTTTTTCAAAATGAAGAAATAACATTTTTTTTTTCAATTTTCAAAACTTTGTGACAAAAAGCGAGATCTGCAAAATACTCACCATACCTCTCAGCAAATAGCTTGGGGTGTCTACTTTCCAAAATGGGGTCATTTGGGGGGGGGGGTTTGTGCCATCTGGGCGTTCCAAAACTGTGATAGGCAGTAAGGAGTGAAATCAAAAATTTATACCCTTAGAAATCCTGAAGGCGGTGCTTGGTTTTTGGGGTCCTGTACGCGGCTAGGCTCACAAAAAGTCTCACACATGTGGTATCCCCGTACTCAGGAGAAGCAACAGAATGTATTTTGGGGTGTAATTCCACATATGCCCATGGCATGTTTGAGCAATATATCATTTAGTGACAACTTTGTGTGAAAAAAAAATTGTCTTTTTTCCGCAACTTGTGTCAACATATAAAATATTCCATGGACTCGACATGCCTCTTAGTATATAGCTTGGGGTGTCTGCTTTCCAAAATGGGGTCATTTGGGAGGGTATTGAACTGTCCTGGCATTTTATACACAACATTAGGAAGCTTACATCCACTCTTCTAACCACTTGAAGACAAAGCCCTTTCTGACACCTTTTGTTTACATGAAAACATATTTTTTTTTGCAAGAAAATTATGTTGAACCCCCAAACATTATATATTTTTTAAAGCAAAGGCCCTACAGATTAAAATGGTGGGTGTTGCATTTTTTTTTTCCACACAGTATTTGTGCAGCGATTTTTCAAATGCATTTTTTGGGGAAAAATACACTTTTTTTAATTTTAATGCACTAAAACACACTATATTGCCCAAATGTTTGATGAAATAAAAAAGATGATCTTAGGCCAAGTACATAGATAGCAAACACGACATGCTTTAAAATTTCGCACAAATGCGCAGTGGCGACAAACTACATGCATTTTTAAAAGCCTTTAAAAGCCTTTACAGGGTACCACGTTAGATTTACAGAGGAGGTCTACTGCTAAAATGACTGCCCTCGATCTGACCTTTGCGGTGATACCTCACATGCATGATGCAATTGCTGTTTACATATGACGCCAGACCGACGCTTGCATTCGCCATTGCGCAAGAGCAGGGCGGGACAGGTGTGCTTTTTTTTTTTATTATTAATTTAGCTTTTTTATTTTATTTTTAAACTGTTCTTTCCATATGTTTTTTTTTAATCATTTTTATTGTTATCTCAGGGAATGTAAATATCCCCTATGATAGCAATAGGTAGTGACAGGTACTCTTTTTTTGAAAAAACTGGGGTCTATTGGACCCTAGATCTTTCCTCTGCCCTCAAAGCATCTGACTACACCAAGATCGGTGTGATAAAATGCTTTCCCAATTTCCCAATGGCGCTTTTTATATCTGGGGGGGGCATTCCCTCCCACTGCTTGCAAAAGCAGTCCAGAGGCTAATTAGCCGCTAGGATTGCTTTTACATGAAAGTCGGCCGCTGGCTGAAAAGAATGATACCAAGATGATACCTAAACCCGCAGGCATCAATCTGGTATAACCAAAGTCCAGCAACATACCAGTACGTTGCTGGTCCTTGTTGGACATGTATTGTAATCTTTTTTTTTCATGCAGCCTGTTGGCTGAACGAAAAAAAGAGATTGATCTGTGGGTATGCCCACCATTAGAATACCTCCCTTCATTCAGCCACTTCTAATGATGGGCATACATGCACCATTTATATATGCCGAATCATGGGGGCATCCTCCCGCAAAAGTTATGCCGCACACACATGGTCGGACTTTTCCACGGGCATGCCTCCGTCGGAATTTTGACCGTATGTACGCGGCATTAGGAGAAAAATCACTCCTCCGCCCCTGCTGCCCCCCTGCTTCGGCATATATGCTCTTTTTTTTTTAACTGTGGTGGTGAAATCACCTCCTACAGCACTGGAGTCGCAGGGATAAGGCCTGTCTCTGCGAACCCTGTAGTTGTGTGTTATGTTTTGTAAGTAACAGTGATCGATCGATACTGCACTTGGGTGGCCTGGGCTGGACGGAGGGGCAAAACGCAGGTGCTAGCAGGTATCTGGGCTGATCCCGCTAATACTGCGCTTTAGGGAACGCTAAACTGCTGGGGATGCTAGTATAGATCTGATCAGATCAGATATTGATCTGTTCAGATACTATACCACTAAGGGAGGTGTATGCTTCACGCGTGGGTGTTAGCGTTACTGGCACTAACCTGACGCTGCCTGGGGCGACGCAGACCCTCTCTGACGCTAAAACCTAATTGATATCACCCGCCGGGCGATCAGGGGGTTAAACCTTTATTGGGTTATATACGGCGGGTGCCCTGACACTATAAAAAGCAAACTAACTAACCAGCGTCACCTGTAACACTTATATGGTGATCACTGGTGAAAGGGTTAACTAGGGGCAATCAGGGGGTTAAACCTTTATTACGTAATATATGGGGGTACCTGACACTATATAAAAACCTGACGGGGAACCTAAATAACAAAATAACTAACTGGCTAACCAGTGTCACCAGTAACACTTATACGGTGATCACTGGTGAAAGGGTTAACTAGGGGCAATTAGGGGGTTAAAACCTTTATTAGATAATATATGGGCGTACCTGACGCTATAAAAACCTGCGGCGAACCTAAAAAAAATAACTGGCTACCTATCGGCACCAGCATAACTAATACAGCGATCAGAAAAATGATCGCTTAGTGACACTGGCAAAAGGGGGTGAAAGGGTTACCTGGGGGGCGATCAAGGGGTTAAACCTTTATTAGGTAATATATGGGGGTACCTGACACTATAAAAACATGCGGCGAACCTAAAAAAAATAACTGGCTACCTATCGGCATCACCGACACTAAGACAGCGATCAGAAAAACGATCGCTTAGTGACACTGGCAAAAGGGGGTGAAAGGGTTACCTGGGGGGGCTATCAAGGGGTAAAACCTTTATTAGGTAATATATGGGGGTACCCGACGCTATAAAAACCTGCGGCGAACCTAAAAAAAATAACTGGCTACCTATCGGCATCACTGACACTAAGACAGCGATCAGAAAAACGATCGCTTAGTGACAGCGGTGAAAGGGTTACCTGGGGGGCGATCAAGGGGTTAAACCTTTATTAGGGGGGGTTAGGGGGCTACACTGGACCTAAAACACTCTTTTACAGTCACAAATGTCACTGATTGCAGTGATCAGTAAATAAATGGTCACTGCAATCAGTGACACTGTGACTGGGGGCTGGGGGGTGATCTGGGGGGTGATCTGGGGGTGTCTGGGGGGGCCTGGGGGGGGCGATTGTGTGCCTATGTGTCCTGGTGTCAATGTGCTGTTTAGTGCACTAACCTGATGTCTTCTCTCATGCGGCGCTCGGTATATGTGAGGTATATGTTGGATTACGAGCATTCTCCTGGAACGGATTATGCTCGTAATCTGAGGTTTCACTGTAGTACCTTCATGTAGGATCACTGTTTATAGGCAATGTATACTTCAAATTCTTTCTAAATAAATCTTTTTGTGGAAAAAAAATGCCAAGTGATCCCTGCATCATCACAGTGAGAGAATTAGTGGCCAGGGTGGTTGCCAGCCGCTAGTTAAGTGTAGCGGACCCCCTAAAACTGGGGTCGCTATGCTTTAAATGTAAGGGTAGCCTGAGCAATAGTTTGGCTCAGGTTCTATAATTCTCTTAGTTTGGACTCTGCTTTGCTGTGGTGTTGCCTGGAGTATAGTTCCCCTTGGCCTGTGGGTGGCGCTGTCGCCTAGGTCTCGGGTTGAACCACAGGTGGTGTTGCAGGATTGGGTGTCCTCTCTCGGCTGCCGTGCAGTGGGTGTGTTCTGCCTGCTGTGCATGCCGGGAGAGGGTACATAAAGGGCAGACGCCATGATCTGGTGTGGTGTGCCGGGGGGATTCCAAGGAGGACCCCTGGTTGGCAAAGTCGTGCCCTTTGGCCTTGCTGGCCGGGGGGTGCGTGAACTGTTTGAGGAGTCTTGGGCACCTTTAGCCTGAGGCTATAGAGTTCCAGGTAGGCCCAGTACTTTCAACTGGGTCTACAACCAACTACTGGTGTCCCAGGGAGCCCAAGTGAGGGTGGCCTGCTCTGAAATAGAGGAAACCAGGGGAGGACCTGTCCGGAGGACCGGTAAAGGAAGTCACTGTCTTGGGAAAGCCTGGTTGCCGATCAGAGGGAAGGATTCGTGAGTTGCAAGACATCTCCTGTAGTGTGCTCCATTGGCACCTATGGTCTCTAATAATCTACTAGGGTTTCAAAGTTCTAATTCAGGAATTAAAGGATTCTGTGGCAGAGGATCTCCTGAACTTGTCCGTCAACGGTGACGAAATCAAAGTAACCGTTCGTGCTTCATTCCGGCTGCTAGATCTGTGAGTAATACCCACTCAGGCTTGAGTGGCAAAGTGTAATGATAGGTGCTGTGTGCCTGAATCTACCTCCTTATCCAACTCCTTTCTCTCTTCAACTTCCCCTGTTGTTATCAAGCAAAGGAAAAATAAACTCTTTTGTTGGAGTTGACATGGTCTGGACATTGGCTTTTCTAAGCAGGAAAGATAGACTCTTCTAGGGACGAGAACCAGTGAAAGGGGGGTAACTCGCCGCAGGACCCAAAAATTACAAGAACACCACTCAACCTCTTATACCAGGAGGATACGGGCATGTGGCATGGTGTGCCTTAAACCTGAGAGTGAAGGTAAGCAGGAAAAAAAGGGTCTGTGTGCTACATAAGCAATGGGATCTTTAGGCTCTGTTCATGCCTATGCAATCCAGGAATGTGTATGATGTCCCGGCAGGCACTCTGTGATGTCATTAATTCCTAATACTACCCAAAATATTATCCTCCTATTGAAATGCATGGGCTGCTCTAAACGTGAAGCACAAAACAAGCAAAAACACAGGTGCACTCTTGCACTTGAAAATAGCCTTATTAGGGCATATCTGGACCCAAAAACAAACATTTTATTTGTTGCAATTTAATAGCCAATAGATGGTTTTCTTTTTTTACGATTTTCGTAATTCCTGTCATTTATGGAGGGAGCCATAGCTGTCACCCAGGCTGGACCTCAAACATGTCTTCCCCTCTTCACCATAGATATATACTGTAGATGTTGTGTGAATTTCAGGGAAAAAAAACATTGTCTTCACTTTCAGTTTCGTTTACAGAAAGTGACAAGAACAATCAACAGGTATTTTCTGTATTATCTGATTGCATTTTTAGCCTATGGAAAGAAAACGAATGCAGCCACTACCTCTAACTACTGGTAAGCTGCAATATATAACAAAAAAAAAATATTTGGGTTTTGATATTCTTTAACGTATCAGCAGCATAGTGCAGTCGCTTGGACAGCCGCACTCCAAAAAATAGGTTATTTTATTTAAAACAAAAGCACAAATAACATGCCACAGCAAAAAACAGCAGGTATGAACTGACGCGTTTCGCACTGCGATTCAGTGCTTAATCATAGGGCAGTGATGGCAAACCTTGGCACCCCAGATGTTTTGGAACTACATTTCCCATGATGCTCTTGCATTCTGCAGTGTAGGTGAGCATCATGGGAAATGTAGTTCCAAAACATCTGGGGTGCCAAGGTTTGCCATCACTGGCATAGGGCATTGTAATAAGGGATATTATTACAGGGATTGTGGACAGAAAGGAGATAATAACTGATGGGGGTTGATAACTAAAAAAAAATTCAATCGTCTTTATTCATTTATTGATAACGCCGAGGCTCTGTTCACAGACCAGAGCTTCAGGGAGAGGAGCACATATATGTATTTTTTTGTTCTTGCACCTGGAATTAAGCTTTAATAAGTTACGCCATTGTCAAATTGAAATCCAAGCGGATGATCCACAAATATATTTTTTTCTGTACAGCTTAATAAAACATGCCCCCATGTCGGAATTATTACCTGTTGTGGTTGATACAGTTGTTGTAGTAACGGTAGTGGAGGTAACGGATGTAGTAGTGGGTGTAGAAGTTGAACATAGCACATACTTTGTTATCTCACTGCCATTTACACATTTTTTTACAAAGCAGTCTCCATAAGCCTGTTCTCCAGATCCCAGTTCTCCAGATCCCAGTTCTCCAGATCCCTGTTCTCCAGAACCCTCTACTCAATAAAACAGACATAAAATTATATATTTTCAAATAAATAAGCAAATGTATCATTCATTTAATTTTAAAGGGTAACTTTTCTGAAATTATCTTTTCACCAATACAACCAATATCTGCAGTAAAATATGTTAAAGCCAAAAAACAGCTCATTACCGTGTGCAGCGTGAATGTTGGTCTTAGAGGGCCAGAGCACCGCTATGGGGAGAAGTAGAAGAGTTCAGCGACCAGCTTGGGACAGGAGTGTTGTAAGTTAGGTGACAGTGGGTCCTGGTGGTGGGGTGATCTTAGAAGGTCCTTGATACACCTATCAGGATGGCCAGGCTACTGTAAAGTAACTGTGACGCAGGACCATACCTATTTTTGTGTGTTTGACCTCAGGCTGTGCCCCTGCTGAAGATATTTTCAATCACTTCCTGTCCTAACTGGAAGTGAAAGGAAATCTCCCTAATGGGGGATGCAGACTGTAAAGCCCTGTACACACGATTGGTTTTACAGACGAAAACAGTCCGATGGACTTTTTTCATCGGACAAACCGATCGTGTATGGGCCCCATCGGTCTTTTTTCCATCTGTGAGAAAAAATAGAACATGTTTTAAATTTATCCGATGGAAAAAAAAAAACAATAGCAAATTCCGATAGTCTGTGTGGAACTCCATCGGATAAAAAACCCACACATGCTCAGAATCAAGTCGACGCATGCTCAGAAGCATTGAACTTAATTTTTCTCGGCTCGTTGGAGCGTTTGGGACGGTCGGATTTTTGACTGATGGTGTGTAGGCAAGACTGATGGAAGTCAGCTTCATCGGAATTCCGATGGAAAAATCCATCGGATTTGAATCCATAGGAAATCCGATCATGTGTACAGGGCTTAACAAAACATATTTTTTAGTGAAATAGATAAGGTTTAGAATGCCTGTCAGGTTAATATTATAAAAAAAATTAAAAATAAAAAATAATTTCAGTTAAAATTTATCTAAACCCCAAAACAAAAATGACACATTACAGCAGAATGCAGGTTATCCGATCTTAGATGTGAAGCCTGCATTGGATATTTTCCCCCTTTATTTTCACCTGGTGATTCTGCCATTAGCAAACTTCCTGTTCTAGGGTGACAACACTCACTTCATTGTATCTATGAAGAAGCAGCATTGTCACTATAGGTTGCTTTCCTGATTTGGACTCCTCTTCTCCTCGTTTCTATAGCATAGGGTCTGTAGTCCACAGAGGACTGATAACATTTTTGAGATTCTAGTTAAGTGCATAGGAAATAAAAGACACTGGATTATTGACAGGGTGAATGGGTATTCCTCAGTATTTGCAAAAAAAAAAAAAATGATTTGCCTGAGAAAAAAAATAAAGAAAACAGGGAGTCCCCTACTTACGAAGGGAAGGCTGCGTGGCCACTTCAACTGAACCTTTTCGACGGTGGGCACATTCGACGAGACCTTTTCGATGACGGGCACATTCGACGGAACATCGGAAAACAACGTATCTGCCGTTTTGCGCATGCTGTTCCGACTTACGAACATATTCGACTTAAGAACAAACCTACAGTCCCTAACCCGTTCGTAACTGCCTGTACAGTCATCATATCTAGAAAAATGGCTATCTGCAAAATATCAAATTCATTATTCTTGGATTTGGATATACTTGTACCAAATGTTTTCTAATCTTCATATTACAGTTATTGATATAAATACTCAACATTGTCTGTACAGTATTTCCCAGATTACACTGTACCACAGTAAGAGGGGTCTTTCAGCACTAAACCCTTAAAGGGTATCTATCGTGTAAGGGTAAAACTAATTTACTTCATGTTACCAGTTCCTTTATGCAGTGGCTACATCCATTTCATTTTTTTCCAGACATTTAATTTATTTTCTCCTAGTCAATCTACCAATAACATACTTCCTGTCCTAGGGTGACAATGCTGACTTAAGCCGTGTACACACGATCGGTTTTACCGATCGTGTATGGGCCCCATCGGTCTTTTTTCCATCGGTGTGAAAAAATAGAACATGTTTTAAATTTATCCAATGGGAAAAAAAACGATAGCAAAATCCGATCGTCTGTGTGGAAATCCATCAGATAAAAAACCCACGCATGCTCAGAATCAAGTCGACACATGCTCAGAAGCATTGAACTTTCTCGGCTGATCGGAGTGTTTTACGTCACCGCGTTTGAAACGGTCAGTTTTTTGACTGATGGTGTGTGGGCAAGACTGATGGAAGACAGTTTCATCGGATTTCCGATGGAAAAAAACATCGGATTAGAATCCATAGGATATCCGATCGTGTGTACAGGGCTTAACTGTATCTATAGAGGAGCACCCTAAGCTGCCCGCTTGATATGAACTTTACATACTTCCCCTTCACCTCATCTCTACTCAGGGCAGCCATCAGGAATTTTGGGGCCCCTTACACAACTTCAGGCATGGGCCACCTGGAGCCGAGGAGAACCTAAGGTGCTTAAGGTGCTGCCGCCGTGAATCGAGAAGCGGGGGGGGGGGGGGCTGGCGCAAATTCAGAAGCGGGGGGTGCCACAAATTGAGAAGCAGGCGGTTTGGGTGCTGACAAACACAAAAAAAAACAGAAGAACAAAAAAACAAAAAAAAGGGGGGTTGCCATCCAGGGCCCTGGGGACCTCTGGGCCCCTTACAAAAAAAAAAAAATTATAGAAAAAAAAGGGAGGTTTCCATCCGGGTCCCTGGGGACCTCAGGGCCTCTGGGGACCTCTGGGCCCCTTACAGAAAATAAAATAAATAAAAAATAAATTAATAAAATAAATTAAAAAAAAATAATAAAAAAATTTATAATACATTTTTTTTTATACAAAAAAAAAAAGGGAGGTTTTCATCCGGGGCCCTGGGGACCTCCGGGCCCCTTACAAAAAATAAAAAATAAATAAATAAATAAAATAAATAAAAAATAAATAATTAAATAAAAAAATGAATAATATTTTTTTTTTTTTAAAAAAGAAAAAGAAAAAAGGGTGGTTGACATTCGGGCCCCTGGGGACCTCTGGGCCCCTTACAAAAAAAAATTATAAAAAAAAGGGGGGCCATCCGGGCTCCTGGGGACCTCCGGGCCCCTTACAGGTGTACTGCCTGTACCCCCCTGATGGCAGCCCTGTCTCTACTACATAGAGAAGAAGTGTTCTGTAGCTCATCAAAGATGGCTGAGAAAGCTGAAAAGATTGTTTTTAGATATCAGTTCAGTGCACAGGAAGATTCAAGGACACAAGGTCAGGGCAGGATTAATAGGTATTTTCTGTATTTGCAGAATATACTTAGCCTAAAAAAAAAAAAAAAGAAACAGCCACCACATCTCAGGACGGGCAAGCTGCAATATATAACATTTCTGTTCTTGGGTTTAGATATGCTTTAAGTACTACATATTATTTAAGATATGTTTTTTACTGATATTTCATAACCTAAGAGTGTTAAATCCAACTTTTTGACTTTCCTCTATATTACAGCATATAATATGTATTCCTTGTTAGTACCTTCAAAATCTTCTAAAATTGCCCTGTTAACGAGATATAAATGTTTGCTCCAGGGGATGACATCACTCGTGCATGCCCAGTTCACTGTGTACTCATGTCACACTGCCTGTCCTGTGAAGGCAGGGAGCACCTTGCCATGACGGTGAATCCCATATGCATGCACAGGAGTGACTTCATTGAGGCCTGGCCATTCGAGCAGCTGGAGAGAGAAAACCCAAAAGAAAGACCGGGCGAAGTTGGAAGCGCCTTTGACCAGAGGAGCAGTGACAGCTCAGCGCTGGAGGGCTTTGTTTGAGTTGGACAGATTTATCTGCCTTAATGTGATAATATGTGGTGCATACTAGCCCATTATGGCATAAATCAACTGGGCGCCCATTTATAAAAGAAAAAGAAAAGCAGAGTTTAACATCGCTTTAAATGCTTACATTGTACAAATACTTTGTGATTCAAAACCTGATTATGATTACTAAAGAAGATGCAGCTGATGACTTTCTGGTAGTCAAGGTTTATAAGGGACTCTGAATTCAGGGGTAGACAACCTTAAAGAGGTGGAGATCTACCTGAACCAGGGCCGTCTTTAACACATGGCAAAAGGGGCAGCTGCCCCAGGCCCAGTCATTAATGTGGGGCCCAAAGCAGCAGACCCTCAAGCCCACACTGCCCTTAAATAGTTGATAAGTGTATTAGGAAAATGTTTGGCCAGGGTCCAAGCAATATTAAAGACGGCCCTGACCTGAACAACATGGGAGATGTCAAAGATCACTGGGCACAGTGTCACCTCCTCACACCTGATTTAAACTTCTAATTGCTGTACTACTTTGTTGCAATTGCGTGCTTTGCACAGCAATCATGGGTTTAAATCAGGTGGTGAGGAGGCAACATTTTGCCTCCTTATCACATGTCAAACACACTCGGTTCCTTTTTCAGAGAAGCAGCAGTGCCTGCTGCATTTGTAAAGGAGCCCTTAGATGCATTCGGCAGCGGCACCTTTAGGTCTCATTCAAACGTTAAGTTGGAGTGGGTGATGGTAAAACTCTGTGGTTGAGTTGTGGTTTTACCACCCCAATCCCTACCTTATTTGGTGTACACATGCCGCAGCAGGAATTAAGCCCCCTGTTGCTTCTGGTGGGTGCTACCGCCTGCCAATCGTGACCCATTCAAGTAAATGGGGCCACTCTGCAAGCTCCCCACAACTGCATGCTTCTAGGGGTCCAAGGGGTTAAAGCAGGTGGTGAAAAAGCAACACAACGCTGCTATTATTCCCAGTGTATTTCTTCACACTGACCTGAAGATATCTTCTTTCCTGCTGCTAACAGCACGCTGGAGACCACTCTGCATGGGACAGGAGCCAGCACTACAGAGGAGGCATCAGCTTATGCAGTTCCTGCTCCTGCCTCTTTACAGCTCCAACTTTTCAAGTAGTCCCTCTGCATTGCACTGTGTTTAATGCTCTGGAATGGCTGGTCAGCAAACCCAGTCTGTGATCTACCAGTCACCTGCCTGAGATCTACTGGTAGATCGGGATCTACAGGTTGCTGACCCCGGTAAATTTAAATGGTAAGAATTGATACCACCTTTGCCCATGCTGCAATGCTAAACACTTTTTCAAACACCAAATCTGATCTTTTAGAGAAAGTGTCAAAATGCTCAGCCACTTTATATCTGGAAAGAGAGAGCTCTGTAAGAACATACCTGGTTCATCTTTAATGAAACATTCAGCATTCCCTCCTGAAGAACAATTGCTAAAAAAATAAAATAAATGTAATTGTATTATAAACAGCAATTATAATAATGCATTCATACATTTTAATGGAATCCCCCACAAGAAACAGGTAAACTAACTGTAGATATTGCTTGCAAATATTATTTTGTAGGCATTGCTTGCCCATATTATGCCAGCCTCCTTCGAAGAGTAAAGAAATCACACACATAGCAACCTTATACCACCTTCCAGCATCCCTGCTAGACAGCACAACAGATCATTGACCTTCACTGCAGCAGCAAAGCTTTGTGTAGAGAACATTGGTCAAACAACATACTCAGCTTAATGATTGGATCATTTAAAAAGCAGCAACATGCTAATGAGGTCATTAGTCAAAAAAAATTCCCTTGCCAGCCCATGTGCACTGCAGCAGAGAATGGCAGGCTTTAAGCGCTGGCCTACCTCTTTCAGTCTGACAGATTGGGAAATATAAAAGGCTGATATCAAGACAGAATCAAGTACTTACACTAGCTGTATTGAAAATGAAAATTTTTAATAAAAAAAAGAACAATTAAAAATTCTAAATAAAAAATGAAAAAAATTATGAAGAGAGCATCTCTATATGCAATAATAGCAACTCACTATTGTTTGAGATTTACCCCCTGTTAAATAATCATACCCACCTCTTAAGTTTGTTGAGTTGCTTGAAAGTATTTAGCTTTTTATGGCTGTGGTTGGCCTAAGTTCATTTCAACAGAAGTATAGATCTTATTGTTTTAATATGAGGGATGTGTTAGTCATATAATAGACCCAAGCATAGTAGTTTTGTGTATCAAAATAGCTAAATTAACTTTAGGGAAATATCTTGAAGACCATCTATAAGGGAATCATTGCTTTCACGCAACGAGGCTCCTTACCATAGGCTCGGAGGGGTCTTTAATCCTTAGAAAATTTAGATTAACGATCCTTAAAGTTAAGCTTGTATATTCTGACCCACAGAATGCTACAAAACTTTGTTTTCTATGTATAAAATGCATCTAAATAGACCATTAAATAAAGTAAATCTAAGTAGAAATAGTTAGAATGTTAATTCTTTTTTCCACCTTCCACAGTAGACTCTGTGTCTTACCAAATGTGACAACGCTTGAAATTAGGTATTTCAGCCCCAAAATTATAGTGGGTGTTATTAATGAAACAGCCACATAGCTCTGGCGTCACACAAATCCTCTTTGACTCATCATAAATAGGTTTGTCTTTAGGGCAAGTTGGGTAGCAGCCTAAAAAAAAAAGCAAAAATATTTTGTAAGTTATTTGTACACTGCTGGTTAATTCACAAAAAAAAAAAAACTAGACCAAATACAATTAAAACATATATTATATAAACATAAGAGTGTTGCTTTATTAAAGAATTAGAACACGTTCACTGAATTAATGAATTTTCGCCTATCTTAGTGAATTGAGGTGAAACAGTGAAATTTCACTTTTCTTAGGATAGTGAACAGAGATGGGATTTTCTTTTACTTTCACTTTCTATTCTTACCCTCACCAGTGAACAAGAGGGGTATTCTATCAGACTAAATTATGTCCTTGCAGTTGCCCCGATCTTATACTTGTGTTGTCATATGGGCCCCTCCAGTAATGACAGCTCTCCTAGCCCACCAGCCATTCTCTCTGTGACAATCTTCGGTATAGTTTATCAACTTAGTAATCGTCATTGTGGGACCTATACTTCCCACAACATAATTTAAACTGTTTATATAGTACATTATATTGTAAATATTTTTTTTATGCTTTTGTAGGTTGTATCTAGCGACCCCTGGTGGTTCCCTGCGGCTCCTGGCTGTCTTCCCCTCAGCGACGGACTTGTGTTTCCCCTGGCAGGGGTTAACCTCACAAGTTCATCCCCTTCTTGTTCTCTCCGAGCCGGGCTCCCCGCCCACGGGCCTGGTCTGAACGCGCAATGCGCAGAAGCGTGGTTCACACACCTTCGCAGTGCGGAGAAACTGACCTGCTGACGTCAGACGCCACCGCTCGGCGGGACGTCCCGGGCGTCTCTCAGTTGGGGAGCTTGTTTAATGGGCCTCGGCCCTTGAGTGAGCACTGCGGGATTCTCTACTGATGTTCTTACATGCAGGGCATGGACAGGAGGGTCGCCATCGCTCGTTCACCATGGCCATACCTTGATCTCTAGGGGTATAACTTTACACATTATGCCATTTACAATGGATAATTTTATTACTTTTCAATATTGACAGATTGCCACCACCACCATTGGGTAAGTTACCCGTATGGCAGGGCCTATGGACCCTTGTACCGCATGATATCTCAGCCAGGGCACCCTCATTTTGTACCTTTCCTCTTGCCTTCACAACACCGTAGACCATCTTGTGGCTTGGTATCCTTGTTACCATCTTATGCAATTACTTTGGTAAGCCATCTTGCTTAGTTCCATCTAATTAGGGTGGTGGGCACTCCCCTTTCCCCCCCTTTACCCTCCCCCTTCCTTCCTCCCCCCTTTCTCTTTCACCCCCCTTTTCTCCCCATCCCCTCCCCCCCTTTCCCCTTTCCCCCTTCCACCCCTTCCTTCACCCATCCCCTTCCTTCCTTTACCCTTCCTTTCCCTCTCTCCCCTCAGGCCCCCTCCTCCCCCTCCCCCTCCTCTCCTTCCTCTTGTCCTCCTTTCCCTGGTGCCCCCTCCCCACGGGATTCATATCCCTCACAATTGTCAACCAAGTGGCCCCTTACCAACATTATGCCTTTACTTAGAGATTCTGCACAATCCCCCTGGACCGCCACGTGGGGAATCTGTTTGAGCGGCTCAGAGCCGTACATGACCACCTCAATACTGGGTAAGCTATTTCCTCCTCTTTACTAGTGTTACCTTCCATACATGCTGTTGTATTTCTATTATTTAACCCATGATGTTTGCCTTACTGTAATTTTTGGCTCATAGATTGGACCTCCTGAGGAAGCAGTTACACCACTAAACAAGTTGAGACCCAGACCATTCTATATGTTAATTTCAGATATTTCTTTGGGGAACCCTGGTTTTCTTTTTTTTTTTCCATTTTAAATGTAGACCATGTATAATTTTTATATGCAATAAAATATTTTTATTTCATTATGTATGTCATTGTTTATCAGTACCGAGATAGTCCATCAAATTATGGGGAGGGAACGTTGTAGGGTCAGCATCAACCACTGCCCTTTTGTCCCTTGTCCCCAATCACCCCTTGTTTCTCTCAAAAACCTGGATGATGGTACGTTGTTAAGACTTTTATTCTGTTTATATGAGGCTACACTCAAATTTATGTGAGGCTAAACTCGCATACTTTCACTTTCAATGATAATAGTAAACAGGGTGAATCTCCTTTTTTTTATAAATCTCTTTATTAATTTTCTGCTTTCCATACATAAAAACATACATATACATATACATTTCACATTTCACATTTATCTGCTCTCTTCTAGAGTCTCCATATCATTCCACTTAACATTCATTTCACCTAACACAAATACCTTTTATACACTCATCTCCCTCCCTTTATTCCGCCCGGGTCTCCCAGAGTGACCAGTCGGCACATCCACCGGCTGGTAGTAGACCCGGACAAAGCTGTAACCGGCTTTTATCGGGTCTCGGATGTCACAACATCACTTCCGGTTTACTGGAGTCTTGAAGGCGCCAGTTTAAAAAAATTGAAAGTATTACATTTTGAATAATTTTAAGTGCAGAGGAGGGGTTTGGGGTATTTTTAAAAGGACAGTGTAAAAAAAAAAAATATAAAGAAAATAAGCAAGAAAAAAAACAAAAAACCCATCCCTCCATGCTCGTGCGCAGAAGCGAACGCATACGTAAGTCTCGCCTGCAAATGTAAACAGTGTTCAGACCACACATGTGAGGTATCGCCGCAATCGATAGAGTGAGAGCAATAATTCTAGCTGTAGACCTCCTCTGTAACTCTAAACTGGTAATCGTTAACATTTTTGTGTCGCCTATGGAGATTTTTAAGTACCGCAGTTTGTCACTATTCCATGAGTGTGTGCAATTTTAAAGCATGACATGTTAGGTATCTATTTACTTGGCATAACATCATATTTCACATTATACAAAAAAAATTGCTAACTTTACCGTGTTTTTTTTTTATTATTCTGAAAGTGTATTTAAAAAAAAAAAAAATTGTGTTTGAAAGACCACTGCGCAAATACAGTGTGACATAAAATATTGCAATGACCGCCATTTATTTTCTAGGGTCTCTGCTAAAAAAAATAATATATATATATAGATATATATATATATATATATATAGATATATATATATATATATATATATATATATATATATATATATATATATAGATATCTAGATATAGATATCTATATATATATATATATATATATATATATATATATAATGTTTGGGAGGTTCTAAGTAATTTTCTAGCAAAAAATACTGATTTTAACTTGTAAGCATCAAGTGTCAGAAAAAGGCTTAGTCTCCAAGGGGTTAATGACATCTTAAAGCTACAATATTTGTATTGTTAATATGTTTAGATATGATGTTATGTTTTATGAGTATATAGTGGTTATATAATCAGCAACGAATGCGTCATGAAATTAAGAATCAAATATAATAGTTGTGGGAGACTCACCTTCCAGGTATGTAATGGTGACATTTGTATATACATTGTTAATAGAACGACATGTCTTCATGGTGTTGTTGCCACAAGGGTGATAATGCCACTCACATTCATCTTTGGGGTTATAGTAGTCACAAAATATGGCTAGAAGGAAATTAAATATATTTTATTTGGTGCACACAGTCCAGTATCAGTATTTGACCTTGCATTATACAGTGTATTTGAATTAGGCCCCGTTCGCACCTGTGCGATTTTCTGCTTGAAGCTTGTAGCTGTAAATGCTCAACAAACCAAATCCCATTAATTTCAATGGCCCCTGTTCACATGTGAGCGCTCTGTCACCTGAAGCAAAATGCTTGTCGCTCAAATAAGTATATGAGCTTCTTTTTGGCAGATTACAAGCGTTTTTGGCCCCATAGACTTAAAAAAAAAAAAAGCCTGAGCGTTTTTTTACAAGCATTTTGTTGATCATTTTCTGCTCAAACAGCAGCTCTCCACCCCTAATTTCCTCTCCCTCTCATCCCCCTAATGCTTCGTATTGGCTAAAAAATAGACATATGCGGTTAGTTTCGTTCCGAATTCATATTCAGGACAATTTTTTTTGTTATTCGGAGACTCGGATATATCCGAATACCCAAATTACAATTTAAATTATTTTTTTTACCGAATGCCCCGAATAACGTAACGAAATTTGTCAGAATTTCAGAAATTCTGACTGAAATTCGAATCAAATTTTACATTGAACTCCAGTCGAATTCTAACTACACATATTGTTGAAATCAAAGACTGTGTGTGTCATTAGAGTAGCATTTCGAAATAATGCTGTTTTTGTTAAGCCAAAGGTGATTTAATTAATCATTGTAATCATTTGATGAAGATTTTTATTTTGTTTGTTCACTTTTCTGCATTCAAATCAAAAACAATATAACATTTTCGTTTCGACCAATACGAAAATTTATCGATTTGAACTATTTGAATCGAGAAAAAAACGGTAAATTTGAAGAAAATTCTCAATACGAATTCTCAATACGAATTCTCAATACGAATTTAACGAATCAACTGAATTTAACTAAACTAAATAACTAGAATTAATGAATCAAAATTAAACAAAACCATTTTTTTTCATCATGCACATATCTACTAAACAAAAACGCCTATAACTGTAAAGCGCTTGCAATACACTTCTAAAACGCTTGTAAAAAGCTGTAAAACGCTTAAAAAAATGCCTAAAAAACGCCAGCTAATTCTCACCTGTTGCTGCGTTACAATGCGTGATCTGGTGCAGTGGGATCACTGCAGTGCCGATGCACTGATCGCATGCTATGCACTGTTCGTTTTTTTTGTTAAACCAACTTTATTGAAATGTCACATGCATGGCAAAGAAGCCAATACAACTCAACAAAATGTGTTTCCTGTACTCGCAGTGTGTTTAGAGGGATAAAATATGGGAAATGTAATGTTCATGTATATCATAGATGTACTGAATATTGTTTTTCTTTTATATAAGGCAAATTAAAACATATTTTTCTAAAAAGAGTCCACACAAATTCTGCAAGTGCTAAGCTAGTACATTAACTTTGAGGTCAATCAGCTTACTGAACTGGATACAACCTGAAACCCAGATTAATGCACCACCCCTGACCTCTATAATACTTTACTCACGGCATTTGTCTGGTGTTCTCCAGTAGACACAGGCTTCAGCTTTGGTGCATTCCTGAGCATAGGCAGCTACCGCTGTGCAGAAACATTCACAGTCTCCACCGCTGTCACAGGCGCAAGCATCGTTCACGCAAGCTTGGTAGAATGGAAGCGGATCCACCTATCACAACAAGAACAACTAAAAGATTACTTTAATGTTTATAGTTATATGAAAAAAAAAATTGTGATAAATACTATAGGGTTGATTTACTAAAGGCAAATAGACTGTGCACTTTGCAAAGTGCAGTTGCACCCTGCAAGCACAGTTGCTCCAGAGCTTAATAAATGAGTTAAAGCGGAGTTCCACCCAAAAATGGAACTTCCACTTTTCGGAACCCTCCCCCCCGCTCCAGTGTCACATTTTGCACCTTTCAGGGGGAGGGGGTGCAGATACCTGTCTAAGACAGGTATTTGCACCCACTTCCGGGCATAGACTCCTGCAGGAGTCATGCCCCTTCCCGCATCCCCCCCCCCCCCGCTGTCTCCTGGGAAATACACTGTTCCCAGGAGAGAGCGGGGACCAGTGACCTCGCGCCGCGCTACTCGCAAATGCGCAGTAGGGAACTAGGCAGTGAAGCCGCAACGCTTCACATCCGATTCCCTCACCGAGGATGGCGGTGGGTGCAGCCGAGGGACGAGCGATTGCTCGACCTCGGCTGCCGACATCGCGGGCACGCTGGGCAGGTAAGTGTCCATATTTTAATAGTCAGCAGCTGCAGTATTTGTAGCTGCTGGCTTTAAAGCGGAACCTCCGCTTTAAAGAATACCCAATTAGGTGCAAGGAAAAAAAATGCATTTTTGCTTGAACATGCGTGGATGATGGAAGTCAGCAGAGCTTCTGCTCATTTACTAAGCTCTGGAGCAACTGCTCTTGCAGAGTGCAACTGTACTTTGCAAAGTGCACAGTCTTTTTGCCTTTAGTGAATCAACCCCTATATGTCCAGATATAACTCAAAAAGGTGTTTCACCAAAAGTGGACTAGAGTGTTGCCACCATCCCGTACATAGATATGTAAAGAAGGGTCCCCCATGGAGGGTTGGGATTTTGAAGGCAACCAAATATAGGTACAAAACCAATTTAGTATTTATGTAATTTATTAAATTTTGTTAAAAGTCAAGAATGTGTAAAACACTAAAATTGACTAGTTAAGAACAATATCAGATAACATAAAAAGTTACAATATATTTGCAAAATAAGGTGAGCCCCCGTTTTACTTACCTGAGCCCCGAATTTCCGAGGGCGCGATCCCGCGTCGTTCTCCCCATGCCTGATTGGCTCTTCATTGGATAGATTGATAGCAGCACAGCCATTGGCTCCCACTGCTGTCAATCAAATCCAATGATGCGGCCGCCGGGGGGCGGGGCAGAGTCATACAATCGGCGTCTATGGACGGGAGTACGCCCGCAAGGTAACCCCCTCAGGAGAGAGCTTCCCAGAGGGGGTTAGCTCTTGTGGGGAAGAGCCGCGAGAGCCGCCATGGGACCCCAGAAGAGGACGATCGGGGCCACTCTGTGCAAAACAAACTCTACAATGGAGGTAAGTATGACATGTTTGTTATTTAAAAAAAAAAAATCGAAGCTTTAGTAACCCTTTAAATGAAAAAAGCTATGCGTTAAAAAAGGAGGTTATACACTATGTTCTGTGCAGGCGCTTTCTGCTTACAATCTACAGTAGTGACCATGGGCAGAAATGATTGCAGTTGTTACAGTGCAAAATAAAAATATTCACTGTGAAGTGTGAAATGCATTTTTAAACAATATGACCTTACAGCGCTAAAATTGGCCTGGGCATCTAAGCTTCAACTACCTGCAGTCATTAAAGGGTTACGCATAGGCATATTTAAAACCCTGACCCATTAACCTACTCAGTTCTTGCACTTGGAGAAAACTTATGTAGCGCCCTGCTCCCAATGACTGGGCGCTATGTTAAATTTAGAGGGTATCTGAGCCAATATTTGGGCTCAGATGTAAATGATTAAGGTTAAATTAGCCTCTGCTCCGGCTATGGCTGTTTTGGAAAACTTTACCACTGTTTGCCTGTAGGTGGTGTTACCAACTAAGGCCAGTGTGGAAGATTGACAGGCCTGGGTGCATTGGGTACCTTCCCCCGGGAACAGTTCAGTGGGCGTGGTCTACCCGCTGAGCATGCTGGGGAAGGGTACTTAAGGGGCAGACGCCATCTTTTGGGGTCCTTCTTCCCCTCGCGCCCCTCCTGGCACGAGGGGTGTATTGTGTGATTCTGGCCTCAGAACCACGTTGGTCCAAGGCTGCAACTCTACCAAGTAGGCCCAGTTATGCTGACTGGGCCTACATTTTGAAGGTGATCCTGTGCTGTCCATCCCGCGAGAGGAAGCCACTCAATGGAGGAAACCAGGGGAGGACCTGTCCTGGAAAAGACCAAGCGGAAGGCTGGTGTCTTGAGGAGGGCCTGGTGATTCTATTGGAGGATGCACCGCAGTTAAAGTTCACCTTACAGTCTGCCGGGTTTACTTAAAGGTTCTTGACTGTTTGGCTGGAAGTTCGGGCGTTAAGTCCTGTGGCAGAGGACCCCGGATTATCCAAATTTGTCCACAACCGGTCTGTGGCAGAGACTGGTCCTGATCGTTGTCCGTGCATCGTTCCGGCTGCAAGGCCAGATGAGAGGGGCCTATCCAGGTGAGCAATACCCACGCGAGAAAGAGTGGTGACTGACTTTATAAGTGAGGAGTTTTCACCAGTGATCTGTACTGTGTGCCTGAGCCTACCCCTTCCCTTCACCCTTCTACAATTTTTCGTATGTTCTATGCAAAAAGGAAAATAAAACCTAACAGCTTAAGGTTTTACATCTTGTGTGGACATTGGAGTTTCTACAGACTTTCTTCCCCTAGACAACGAATACTGAGGTAATGTGCAAGGCCCAAAATAAAACCAGCAGCTCCTACGGGGGTGTGCTACACTTACAAAAACAATTTTATTGTTAGTTTTCCTGCTAAACTCAAGTCTCATCGCCATACCTTGCTGTGACAGATTTGGAAGACATCACTTTTGATTAGTCCACACTGCTTCTCAGCCCAGGCCTTGCGATGTGGGGTCTTACTGCAGGGGTCGATCACCTCTGTTGCATCAGGACAGGCAGAGTCACTCTTCCAGCTATTTCCAAATTCCAGCACATTAATGACTTGTAACATGTTCTTGGCCATAAAGTCATTTTGTGAACTACCATCAAAGTTTCCACACAACCCACACAATTTGCCCTAAAGGAGGAAAAAAATACAGTTTATACACACAAAATCTTGTGCACAATAATAATAATAATTCTAAAATAATAATAATGTGAAAACTTTAATGTATTCTCAATGTGGGTGTTAAGGCAGATTTTTTATTTATTTTTTTGTTTTGAGTGGTGAGGGACTGGATCATTTTTCAGCTTTTTATTGCTGTCTTTGAGCGAGGGCATTTGACAGGTGGTGAGAAGGCATTATAACGCCTTCTAACAAAAACAAAAAGAGTCTTACAGCGCTAGAAACTGGCAGAAATGTATATAGAAACGTGATGTCATATGGACATGATTCTTGAAAAACTGACACCTAGTGCAGCTGGCAACTTCCGGAAAAAAGTAAACACTAAGCAAATACTAACAATCCAGCGCTCAATGGGAGCAGTGACAATGAAGTTAAAACTGATGTTAGAATAAAAGTCATTTAATGGAATGCATGCAAAAAATTGATATACATTGATGGGATAAAATCAATAAAATTCAAACACCTTCAAACAAAGATCAAACGAAAATCTTGATCAAAAAGTGGAGCATAAAAAATGCATACAAAACAATGCCGCCAACCAAAGGGTTAAGATGTGCAAGTGTGCTAAATTTACTTGGTGTTGTTAAATATCACCGGATGGAACCTGGACTATCATGGCCATCAGGGGAGATGGAACGGTAATCTTCTGGTGCAGCCTGTTACAGCCTATGGCTGGATTGTATTACAGATGCCGTGGAGACCGAAGAGAGATGTCACATACCATAGGAGTTCCTGTATCGCGGTCAGACCAGCTGATCAGGCGGGCAGGATGGTAAAAGAGTCAGCGGCTCTGTGGGCAATACGCTCTAAAACTGGCGGCCGGAGTTGAAACCAGAAACCGAACCTGTATGTATTCAATAAAGCTTTTCCAGTATTTTTAAAGATCAGTACTTAGTTTGTCTGTCCTTCTCAATAGAATGGAGCAATTCTTCACTCCTTTTAAAACTGAACCTTTCTTGAGATCATCTTCTGAATGGCAGGATTACCATAGCAAGAAAGAGGGGCACCCTCCATCAGGATCAATTACTTTGCCAACTGCTGCCAGTCTTCTTTCTGAACATGCAGCGTCTTGCCCTCCCTTGCGCTCCTCCCGTGCTAGTTATAAACTAATTGCTGCTTTGCCATTTTCTCTTTCGGCTGAAAATGTCCTTGCGTTACTCAGTGAGCCTCTTCTGGGTGCAGGCAACCAACTCCGATAAACCGCCCTCAACTATTCTGTATGTGGATCCTGCAGCCTTCTGGGAGAATGGATGTAAGTTTACCAGGAGTCTTCAGGACCAGGTACACATCGTTCTGGGGTAAGCCAGAATGGCAGCAAAAGGGGTGAGGCAATAATCTACAAAACGATGTATTATTTTGTGAGAATTTGCTTCTGCTTTAGCAAAATAGTTGATTTTGGCTCGTAAAAGTCATGGCGGTGATGGGAGATGCCTTTTCCTTTGATTTACCCTCTAAATGTTTTTTTTCTTTGTCTGAATTTCTCGCTTCCTGTTTCTCCTCACTCTGCCAATTTTGGATATCATCCCTCTTTTATGCCTGAAATATCTGTGGAATCTTCTCTACCTGCGGTACAGGATCGATTAAGCTTCTTCAGCACCAACAATCAAATCCTACAAGAAACGATCTCTAAGACCCAGGTTAGCAACAAGAAGTTCTTCGACAGAAAGAGGAGGGGTAACCTGAATCTAGAACCAGGGGACAAGGTCTGGCTGTCCACGGCGAACCTGAAATTGAGCTGTCCTTCTAAAAAACTCGGCCCTAAGTTTTTGGGACCTTTTCCTGTCAAACGGAGGGTCAATGCAGTAGCTTTTGAACTGGCGTTACCCAAAAGCCTGAAAATACATCCGGTTTTCCATGTTTCTTTATTGAAACCCACCGTGCCCAACCCCTTTCCTGATCGGGTGTCTGGGACCCCTCCTCCGATTCTTGTCGAAGGAAATGAGGAATTTGAAGTGGAGGCCTTGCTGGACTGTAGAGGGAGGAATAATCAGATGCAGTTCCTTGTCAAATGGAAGGGCTACGGTCCTGAGGAAAATTCTTGGGAACCAGCCTCCAATGTACATGCCCCAAGACTGGTACAAGCTTTCTTTCAGCGACACCCTGAAAAAAGAGCCCTGAAGGGCATCCGGAGGCTGCCCTTAAGGGGGGGGCAATGTAAGAGAACTACGTATTCTTGTATGGCACATATGCGTGCGCCAATGCGCATGCGCAATGAACAGCGTGCACGCCGGTTGGCGCCAGACGGACTATTTAAAGGGTGCTCTGACTCCCTACAAGTGCTGACTGGTCTTCAGCTTGTCCTGTGAAACTTCCCGCTATCCGTATGATTAACCTGATACCCGTTGCTGACTCTGGCTTGCCCTGACGCTTCTCTGGACTCTGATTATTTGCTGACTTATGGTTCCTGATCCCGGCTTCCTTGACCCTGCTACTGCTTTCTCCTTGAACTGCGCTGCCTGCCTGTTGCTGAACCCGGCTACCCTTGACCTCTGTTCCAGTTTGCTACGTTCCAGAATCTGCATGTGGGTTGGAGTTCCCCTTTACACCTGCGCTTCCATAAAAGTGCCTGGAACCTGTCTACCCATCGGGATCTCCAAGTTTCACCTGCCCCTGCAACTTCTACTAGCAACTCCTACTGGCACTCGTGTTCCTCCTAGCCTTGCCACCATCTGTTCCACCCTCAGTGGGGCTTGGACTGGAGATACAAGAGAGGCCGACCTCGTCATACCAGACTCCTACCAGGTACGTGACACTCACTGAGTAACGCAAGGACATTTTCAGCCGAAAGAGAAAATGGCAAAGCAGCAATTAGTTTATAACTAGAACGGGAGGAGCGCAAGGGAGGGCAAGACGCTGCATGTTCAGAAAGAAGACTGGCAGCAGGTGGCAAAGTAATCGATCCTGATGGAGGGTGCCCCTCTTTCTTGCTATGGTAATCCTGCCATTCAGAAGATGATCTCAAGAAAGGTTCAGTTTTGAAAGGAGTGAATAATTGCTCCATTCTATTGAGAAGGACAGACAAACTAAGTACTGATTTTTAAAAATACTGGAAAAGCTTTATTGAATACATACAGGTTCGGTTTCTGGTTTCAACTCCGGCCGCCAGTTGTAGAGCGTATTGCCCACAGAGCCGCTGACTCTTTTACCATCCTGCCCACCTGATCAGCTGGTCTGACCGCGATACAGGAACTCCTATGGTATGTGACATCTCTCTTCGGTCTCCACAGCATCTGTAATACAATCCAGCCATAGGCTGTAACAGGCTGCACCAGAAGATCACCGTTCCATCTCCCCTGACGGCCAGGATAGTCCAGGTTCAATCCGGTGATATTTAACAACACCAAGTAAATTTAGCACACTTGCACATCTTAACCCTTTGGTTGGCGGCATTGTTTTGTATGCGTTTTTTATGCTCCACTTTTTGATCAAGATTTTCGTTTGATCTTTGTTTGAAGGTGTTTGAATTTTATTGATTTTATCCCATCAATGTATATAAATTTTTTGCATGCATTCCATTAAATGACTTTTATTCTAACATCAGTTTTAACTTCATTGTCACTGCTCCCATTGAGCGCTGGATTGTTAGTATTATAACGCCTTCTTGCCACCTGATTTATTTATATAATGTGACACTACCACGTCACAATCACATGCATGGCACGCAGTTGCATTGAGGCACCATTAAACTCAATGGGTGAGTTTGACAGGCAGTACTGCCTGTCAAATTCTCCACCCCGAGTAAAAAATGCTGTGGCTGCAAAGGATCGCAGCTACAGCACTGTACAGCCCAGTTCAGGTGTATTGGGACAGTTCGGGTGGGTGGCTGGGGAGTGTTAAAACCAGCCACCCGGTTTTATCCTCCCCAGCTGCTCATCTTAAAGAGCACTAAGCCAGGAAAAACAACTTGATAAAAGGATTTTCTTCCTTTTTTTACACTAAAACTAAAAAGAAGCTTTGGCTTTAAATACACTCTAAACATGATTTTTAATCTCATACAGGATGTTCTACTATTTTGCAAAAATACACGAGATGAGTATGTTTGTTCATGTTCAGTTGATTCTGTTTTGGGTTTTCAAACCTAGATCTGGAATACAATGAGCACAACTGAAGACTAATTTTACCAAATGTATCAACAATTTCCATGCTTTGCGAATTCCCTGTTAGTAATGGGTTGACACATTTAAACTCCAATTCTGACTAGGTGTGTCTGAAAAGAATCTGTAGATGCAATAATACATTTGTGGAAAAATGTCTTGTAAAGTGTTAACGGTGTTAAAGTCACAGAGTATAAAGCTTAATTGAACAAACTGAAGTTAAGAGATGATGGCTACCATGCACAACTGCACCAGATTGTGCACTCTCTAGTTTCATTAAATCAACCCACAATTACTATCTGCTGGCCAGCACTTCCGCTTCCAGAAATCTGGCACTACCCAAAAAGAAAGACGTTTTCATGGTTGGAGACTGGAGAAAGGGTGAGTTATATTCTGCTACCATTGTTAGTTTAGGGAAGGGGTCTCAAACTTTTCAACACGAGGGCCACATTGTAGATTTTACAAGTATTTGGGGGCCGAAAACGTCTGCACGTCTGTGTCCCCATCAGAGTCTCCCCAATATCAGTGTCCTCCATCAGAGTCTCCCCATTATATCAGTGTCCTCCATCAGAGTCTCCCCATTATATCAGTGTCCCCAGCAGAGTCTCCCCATCATCAGTGTCCCCAGCAGAGTTTCCCCCCATTATCAGTGTCCCCAGCAGAGTTTCCCCCATTATCAGTGTCCCCAGCAGAGTTTCCCCCATTATCAGTGTCCTCAGTAGAGTTTTCCTCATTATCAGTGTCCCCAGCATAGATTTCCCCCATTATCAGTGTCCTCAGCATAGATTTCCCCCATTATCAGTGTCCCCAGCATAGATTTCCCCAGCATAGATTTCCCTCATTATCAGTGCCCCAGCATATATTTCCCCCATTATCAGTGTCCCCAGCATAGATTTCCCCAGCATAGATGTCCCAATTATCAGTGTCCCCAGCATAGATTTCCCCATTATCAGTGTCCCTAGCATATATTTCCCCATTATCAGTGTCCCCAGCATAGATTTCCCCATTATCAGTGTCCCCAGCATAGATGTCCCCAGCATAGATGTCCCCATTATCAGTTTCCCCAGCATAGATTTCCCCATTATCAGTGTCCCCAGAATAGATTTCCCCAGCATAGATGTCCCCATTATCATAGTCCCCAGCATAGATGTCCCCATTATCAGTGTCCCCATTATCAGTGTCCCCAACATAGATGTCCCCATTATCAGTGTCCCTAGCATATATTTCCCCATTATCAGTGTCCCCAGCATAGATGTCCCCATTATCAGTGTCTCCAGCATATATTTCCCCATTATCAGTGTCCCCGGCATATATTTCACCATTATCAGTATAGATGTTCCTATTATCAGTGTTCCCATTATCAGTGTCCCCAGCATATATTTCCCCATTATCAGTGTCCCCAGCATAGATGTCCAAATTATCAGTGTCCCCAGTATAGATTTCCCAATTATCAGTGTCCTCAGCATAGATGTCCCCATTATCAGAGTCCCAAGCATAGATGTTCCAATTATCAGTGTCCCCAGCAGAGTCTCCTGTACATGTATGTGTGCAGATTTATGCCCATTTGGCGCTTGCCTGTACAAGCCGTCTTCTTCACTGTAGGAGCCAACTTCAGCTCTCCTGCACCTTCCGACTCCCGCCCACTGCTACACACGCAGGTTGTAAGGTGGAAGGATTCCTAATGTAAACAGCGGGCAGGAAGCCGGGAGGACCACGCTGATGACGTCACCTCCTAGAAGCCAATCCTCAGCTCAGCACAGCAGCCAATCCTCTGGCAGCACGGGAGAGTGTGCGGGGATCGGCTTTTTGTCCTGGACCTGCTAGACATTTACTGCTGATAACAGCAGCTGATTTTAAAAGCCAGCAGATCGGCAGTGCTGTGTTGGCAGAGTCTGGGCAAGCTGGGGGCCGGACAAAACACACCCGCGGGCCGGGGTTTGGAGACCCCTGGTTTAGGGGCTTCAAATAAGAAAGTCATCAGCAATGATATTTTATCAGGGTTCAGAGGTTTTCAGGCCTGAACAAACAGTAGTTTAGGCTAGTTCAGACAAGGTGGGAACAAAAGTGCAAAGAAATCATGTAACACCTTTTTCTGCATGATAAGGACAACTCATGAGAAAAATTGTATACAAAGTTCTTACCTTGTATGCAGGGGAAACCTTGATGAACATGGTGGTCTTTTTGTCCCAAATTAGAAGAATACCATTCTCAGCCTGTATGACCAGGTAAAGACCAACCTCACGGGTCAGGTAACTCACACTTTTTGCACCTTCGCTTGCAGTTTCCACCAATATCCCATCTGCTAATTTAAGTATTTTATTCTGAGATAAGCCAAAAAAATAAATAAAAATAAAAATGTTTAGTTATTATATATTATTTTTTAACAGCCTTTTAATAAGTTTGCAAGTATATTATATAATTAGTAGATTTTGTGAGACATTATCTAATCAAGAATGTAAAGAGCAGATGTCTCCCCAAAATCAAATACAAATATGAATCAAACATGGTAGATTCAATCCATGGGATATGAGGGAGAACCATCAGTACTCAGAATAGCAGTGGTCTCCAAACTTTATAAAGACAGAGCCAATTTAATGTCCTTCAAACTTTAGGGGGGTCGGATTGTGCCCAGTGGAAATAAACAATGCCCAACTTTGGTATTAGGCGGAGAAATAGATGGTGTCGTTGGGAGGAAAAGTACCCCATTTTTGTTGTCAGTAGAAGTTGTCAGTAGAAGTACAGTAAAGAAAAACATGAGGCCAACTGTATGGACACCCTACTGCAGCCTTTCTAAAACTTTTCAACACAGAGGAACCCTTGAAAGACCTTTCCAGTCCCAGAGAACCCTTGCTAAAAATTACTATATCTACAACTCATGATACATTAGTGTGATGGTCAGTGGGAAGAATGCTTCTAATAATTGTGGTCATTGTGAAGAATTGCCTCCTAAAGATACATAAAAAGACCAATGGTGTCAGTGGGAACTTACCTGAGAGGCAGTCATTTCTCACTGCTCAATGAACTCCTAGCAACCTCTGGAGGAATCCTGGTTGAGAAATCCTGCCCTACTCTATTGGGTACAGGCTTTATTTAGTTATATACATGACCCACCCAAATTATCTGTAGTGTTATTTGAGGGAACATTTCTGTTAAATTTATTTACACTTATCTAGGACCAGCCAAGATATTGAATTCAAGGATACTGACCCCCAGAAAGGCCTTGATGGCTCTGGAACATGTAACTCCTGTTGTGCCACATGGGACATTTTCTGTGACAATGCTGAAGGTGCCAGTGGAATGGTTGGGACCACAGTAATCCTGCAAAAACATTGTTATTGCAAGCAATCTTGAACATTCACTTTTAACTTTTCAGTGTTGTTTTCTTTTAGTTTTTGACAGAGCAGAGAAGTGTTAGAACCTCTTTTAGGCTAGGTTCACACTAGAACACAATGCAATCCATGCACATTTCCCATACCACATTTAAAATGGATTGCAGTGAGTGTCAATGTTCAGTTAACAACACCCCAAACACAGGTTGCAAACACATTGACTTTGCCTGCACTGGATCGCACCGTACAAAAGTATCATGTAATCCAGTTGCAGTGCATTTCCAAAAGTAGTGCATGCACTACTGTTGGTGTGATGCAGTACAATCTGAGCACATTCAAAATGAATAAGTTTGAATTGCACTGTACTAAATCACATACAAATTGCACAGGAATGCCCCTGTTCAGGTTTTAACTTAACAGGAGTCTTCTCCTCAGTTCAGTTCAGAACATGAAGTGGTGGGAAATCTCTCCATCAAATGCAGAAAAAACAAAAACACATTTTAAGTAGAATGAGAAACGGAATGTTCTTCTTTTCTTTTTTTTTTTACTGCTGGTGGTTTTTTCCTTTCCCAGTCACAACAGATCCCCAATGGAGTTATAGAAAGAAACACAAATGTGACAAAAAAAAAATCTAAATCTAAAAAATATCTTTTGTCTGGGCTTAAGCCAGCCATATACAGTTCGAATCTCGGCCAGTTCAGCAGGAACCGTCTGAGATTCAAACCATGTGGCAGGATGAATGTATCCAAGTTGATTGATTGATTAATTGGGCACAACCAGCCTGCCGGATCTTACATGCAATTATTGATAGCAGCTGTTATAGCTGCTAGCAATAATTACAGTGTTCTCCAGGTGGGGGCGACTTCCCCTGTCGGGAGAACACAATGGCTAAGCAGGAAGAATTGCCAGGTCAACACTTTCTGTGTTGATGGGGGTAACCGTGGTTGCCTGCCCTAGGCATTAAGACATTATCCCAGTTAAACAACTGCATTACTTTTAAGCAGTATTAAAACTGAATTGGGATTGATCTGGTGTCTGGAGGTGCATGAATTGAGGCTGATCTGAGGTTTTAAAGTACATGAATTCATTAATTCTTAATGGTAACCCCACGTACCTTGCTAACATGCATGCTTTTTCAATCGTTAGTGCACGCCAAAGAGCATGTTAACAATGTACTATAGATTTAGGTGTGGTGCGATTTTTAAAAGGGGTCCAGATTTTTTTAAGCCTCCACAAGGCCGGTCCTTGACATGCTGGGCTTAGAGGAAGCAGGGTAAAGGATGTTGGCCATCATTTCATTTAGAAGAGGTATATAATTTAGTGGTGGAATAGAATTACTGCAGTGGACAGCAACTGAATGAACTTAGTCAATTGCTAAAAAAAAGTTTATTTTTACTTTTTTTTTTTTATGAGAAAAAAAAGCTGAAGGATGCTGCCATTAAGTGTAAATAGAGTTAGTTGAATATTAAATTATAAAAAGCTTAGATAAAATATGCACATCACACAGCAAGGACACAAAATTGGATGCTGGCATTTGTTTTTATAAACCAGCTTAACTGCATTATGTATAAACAATGCAGAGGTAAAATAACTATAGGGTCACTTACCGTGGCAGCTACAAACTCACATTGCCCATCAAAGTCATACAATTTCTCATCAAAGGTGATGTAATGACCACTTCCATAAATTGAACATGTGCTATAACACACATTTTCGGTGCAAGTCCAACGTCCACTCTGACAAAAGCTGTGAATTAATGATCAGAAGACAGATAGTCAGTTTATACAGATCTAAAGATATTCGCATTCATGTGAACTGTATGATTTTGTACCATTATTTTTGTTTTATTGTATTTTTCATTCATGGGTTCTTCAAGAATGAAAAAAAAAAAAAATCACATATACAAATATAAGCAAATATTCTGAAAATCTTTTCAAAATCATAATCAGGGCAGTTCAGGTAACTGCGGACCATTTTGCTTTATGTTTTTTTTTTTTTTTATTGAAATCAATAGAAATGCATAAAAAAAGAACGCATGTCAATGCATTCATTAAGGTGTGCAAATTGACGCATGTCGATGCAACATGAAGCATATCAACATGTTTTGATGCATGTGCTATGGGGTAAGTTGGCATTGAATATAAAGAGCATTCCAGTGCCTTTTAAGATGTATTAATGTATTTTTTATTTATTTCAGTTAAAAACACTAATGGGGAAAAATGCATAGGTGTGAATAAATCCTAAAAGTGCAGTCAACTGACTCATCTTCTGGCTTCTTATGTCTTGGATACTTTAACAACAACAAGTACTTCCTATCAAAATTCCCAACTGGTGTTTTTGCCCACCTTTGTGTGTCCCAGCACCTCCTGATGAAAACTCCATATTAATATAGATTAAAGTGGTTGTAAACCTCAGACTTGAAATATGAGCAAAGCATATCCCTCTACAGTGTGTACTAGTCTCAATTAAGAGCACTAAGTGTAAATTCTGCCTGCTGCTTTGTTCCTCTGCTATTTGCATGAGTTACTTATGACAAGTTTTCCTGACACCAATAGAAAAGAGGTGACGGGGAGGGAGTTCCAGCTGATTAACAGCCTCAGCTCTGTTCAAGTGTGCTGTGTGAATGTGGGTGTGTCCCTTTTCTACAATCAGCTCTCAGAGCTCTCCTCACTGAGCTTTGAAGAGTGTATCTTCAACTCCCCGCCCCCCATTTTGGACAGCTCAACCGAGCTTTATAAATTCTGGACTTTGAACGGCTGTAGAGAAGACAGGTAAACAGGTACAATATATGTAGAAGAATTTGTTTCAATTCTGTGTATCACCTGATGCCTGTTGCTTCACTGGGTATATGTAAGGGTTTACAACCACATTAAATTAGAATTTTCAACATGGAAAATAAGAGCCCCTCATAAGGCAGATATGCAGACAGAGGAGCTGAAAGACAGCGCTCTCACCAGTAGAGTTTTATAGATGTAAGAAATGGGCAGGTTTCACTCCCAGTTCATCAGGGGTTTGAGAGCCCCCCCCCTTCCCTTCTCCGTTTATCAGAAGTATATAGAGAACCCCCACTTCTGAATGGTCATACCCCATTTTATCAATGGATCTGTGATCTGGACAGACTTTGAAAATTACCCTTATCCAGCTGCAGGAATAATCCCCAAATTAATGGAAATAATAATTATTTGTAAAACCAAAAGTAGCAGCAGTGGGTTTAGAGGTTATTACAGGGTGTAAAGTGTAATTTGATGGGATATTAAAATATATTATTGCACAAATCTTTCTTGACTTTTCATATGTAATTTTAAGGCTTTTTGTAAAAGATTCTGTTCTGGTACTGTATATACTCAACTATAAGCCGAGTTTTTCAGCACATTTTTTTGTGCTGAAAATGCCCCCCTCGGCTTATACTCGAGTCACCTTTTTGCGCCTGATCTCCCGGATTTTGGGGACCCGGTACCGGCCAGTCATAGGTCCCCTGGACCCGGAAATTGGCACTCATGTAGCACCATTTCTCCTCTACACGTGTGCAAAGTTTTTTGTCCGGGGGAACTACTACCGGGGAGCACCGATTTTTCAAAGCTGAGTACCCCTTCCATAGACTCCCATGTTAAACGTCAGTCTATTCATGGGCACAGTGAGGCATTGGCACAGTGAGACATGGACACAGTGAGGCAAGGACACAGAGAGGCAAAGTGAGGCACAGTGAGGCATGCAGATGAACACTCTAGGCTTATACGCGAGTCAATATGTTTTCCCAGTTTTTTGTGGTAAAATTAGGTGCCTCGGCTTATATTCGGGTCGGCTTATACTCGAGTATATACAGTATATTGCATTGTATAGCATTTATATGTTAATTGCAGCTAAAGAGTCCTATGTAGATGTACTGTATACTTTAACAGTGTATAAATCATCAAAGAAGAGTTGTAAAGGACACATTTCAAGAGAATTGAAATATCTGCTTACCATGTATTACAGTCCTCATTGATCTTGGTCCCACTGGGATGAATAATTTGTTTGTAGCTACATGGGCAATCTTCCTCAGGAACACATCCACCAGCCCCATTATCTAGAAGTCCATTGGGGCAAACACACCCTGAGAGACATGCTGTTGGAAACTAGTACGCCAAATAAAGGTAATAAAAAATAAACTGTATTATTTAAAGACTCAGTTTATAATCTTAAAGCGGAGCTCCACCCGCGATTTTTTTTATTTTTTTTAAAGTCAGCAGCTACAAACACTGTAGCTGCTGACTTTTAATAAGGACACTTACCTGTCCTACTCGCCCGCGATGATGGCCCCCCGATGCCGATCCCTCGATCATTGCAGGTCCCGCGCCACCATCCTCACTAAGGGAAACAGGCAGTGAAGCCTCACTGCCCGTGTCCTACTGCGCATGCACGAGTCTCGCGCCGATTTGTGAATGGGCGGCTGCTCTCTGTGATTACTCACAGTTCCCAGAAGGCAGCGCACCCATTCACCAGAAGACACCGAGAGTAGGAGGGATGAAGAAGATCCATCTCGGATAAGGAAGAGGCAGATTAGGGACTTCTGCATAGCAACCGGTATTTCGGGTGAGTAAATTTTTTTATTTTTTTAAATTTTTGATTTTCAATTTTTTTGCTGCATTTTCGTGTATTTTTTTTTTCAGGGTGGAACTCCACTTTAATATATACACTCCCCAAAATGCATAAAAGGTACACTTACATTGTCAATGGCAAGTGTCTTGCAACTTCTTTGGTTGGGGGGGGTTGTTTGGTTGTTACAGTCATAGTAGACTTTTTCTTTGGAACAAACTGAAAAGAAACCTCAGATTAGCCTCATATCTAAAATAACTTGTCCTGGGTAGGGCTGAACCTCAGAAGTAAGCTTGGGTAAAACAAAATGAATGTTGTCCTCTAGTTCCACAATGCTCAAAAGCCTTCCTGTTCATAAACCCATACCCGTTATTTCCTTCCTTCAGCCCACTCTGTCATGTACCCTTTTGCTTATTGATGCAAAGTTCAGGGCAATCTGGCTCAAAAAGAGTAGCTAAGCAGTTTCTTTTTACAACAGAGGCACTAAGTCTTACTGTAAAATAACCGGATAATGATTTATCCATCTGTGATGAAAAAGGCAAAAGAAAAGAAAAAGATGTAAATGTCCTTACCATTAGTGAGGAAGGAACTGCAAACAAGTTTCCCATCACGGCAAGTGCTAGTTGACAAAGTGAGAAGACAAAGAAGTAAGAGACATACACCATTACCATTTTATGTGCTTAGTCATGGACAGGTCCTTTCGAATCACCCTTTGTCTCCACCCTCTATACTAGACATGTGCACACTGAAATATTTCGTTTCGGAATTTCGTTTTCGTCCAAAAAATAAATTTATTTAGTTACTCCCGAAATTCGTTTTTATTTATTTCGTTTTTCGTTAAAAATTGCATTCGTCCGAAAATCTGAATTAATTAAGGTCGAATCTGTCATTGAAGGCTTATGGTGTCTGTCGAATGTTCAAAGAAGATTCGACGGAGCAGCGAAACTGTACGACTCTGCAATCATACATTTCCGGTCGAATGTTCCGCCCACAAGCAGTGATCTTTTCTCTCCTATGTCGAATCTTTTCTCTCTATAATGTCGAATCTTTTCTCTCCTATGTCGAATCTTTTCTCTCTATAATGTCGAATCTTTTCTCTCCTATGTCGAATCTTTTCTCTCTATAATGTTAAATCTTTTCTCTCCATAATGTCAAATCTTTTCTCTCCTATGTCGAATCTTTTCTCTCCTATGTCGAATCTTTTCTCTCTATAATGTCAAATCTTTTCTCTCTATAATGTCAAATCTTTTCTCTCCTATGTCGAATCTTTTCTCTCCTATGTCGAATCTTTTCTCTCCTATGTCGAATCTTTTCTCTCCTATGTCGAATCTTTCCTCTCCTATGTCGAATCTTTCCTCTCCTATGTCGAATCTTTCCTCTCCTATGTCGAATCTTTCCTCTCCTATGTCGAATCTTTCTCTCCTATGTCGAATCTTTTCTCTCTATAATGTCGAATCTTTTCTCTCTATAATGTCGAATCTTCTCGCCTATGTCGAATCTTTCCTCTCCTATGTCGAATCTTTTCTCTCCTATGTCAAATCTTTTCTCTCTATAATGTCGAATCTTTTCTCTCTATAATGTCGAATCTTCTCTCCTATGTCGAATCTTTTCTCTCCTATGTCGAATCTTTCTCTCCTATGTCAAATCTTTTCTCTCTATAATGTCGAATCTTTTCTCTCCTATGTAGAATAATCTTGGACTAATAGAGTTAAGGTTAGGCGCATTCGACCACAGGTTCGATAGACACAGATTGTTATTGTCAGCGTCACGTCGAATCTCCTATCTATATCGAACTGTTGTAGCAACGAAAACGAAAATAAAGCATTTGTTTATGTCGGATCTTTCGGTTTTCGTATTCTGTGCTTTCGTTTTCGTTTGTTAAAACGATAACGAAAATAGCTGAAATTCGGACGAAAATGCATTCGGACGAAAACGAATGCACATGTCTACTCTATACACCTCTGAGCACTAACCCTGGTTTACACCCCCTAACCAAACCTCCCAGTACCATCCCTTTTAGAGAATACAGAAGTAATTTGTATAGAATTTGATACTGATAACAAGAAAAGCTAATAAAATAGATCCCCTGGAGCAAACAACAATAGATAACCCCCCCATTCAATAATATACCCCCAGCAACAATAGACCCCCACTAGCAATAATAGATCTCCCAACTGCCAGAAACAACAGACCCCTCCATCAACAGTAGATCAATTTCAGCAACAATCAACCCACCTCCCACAACAATAGATCCTCCACCAGCAACAATAAACCTCCCCAGCAACGCTAGACCCCCCACAACAATAGATCCCCCAGCGACCATAGATCCCCTAGCAGCCAGCATCAGTAGTCCCTCCAGCATACTATAGTACCACTTGCCATTACATACATTTTGTGCTGGAGGTTCCGGAAATACATTTCCCCGCATTCCCGCTGAAAAAAAGCCCTGGTCATGGATATCGATGTATGGCATAATCATTCTTAAAGTGGTTGTAAACCCACTTTTTCAACTTGCACCTACAGGTAAGCCTAGATTAAGGCTTACCTGTAGGTGCAAGAAATATCTCCTAAACCTACACGGTTTAGGAGATATTTAGTTAAATGACAGGCGCCGCTGTCTACGGCGCATTCATGGGGTTAATCCCATTCACAAATTTGGCTACTTCCCAGCAATCGCTGGGCGTAGCCGAATGTGACGGCTCATGCGTGCATGTGCAGAGTGACGTCTCCGCCTCTCCGGCCAATCACAGCGCCGGAGCGGCGCTGTGATTGGCTGGAGCGGCGATACCCGGAAGTAACCTTCCGGCTATCGCCGCAGAGATGGCTGCGGCTGAAGAGGGAGACGAGGACGGCTTCGGGGGCCCCGATCTAAGGTAAGTGATGCATAATGAGCTATTATGCTAGTCATATTAGCTCATTATGCCTTTCTCTTACAGGTCGTTTAAAAAAAAAAAAATTTTTAAAAGGGTTTACAACCACTTTAATGTATGTAGTTGTAGGATTAAAACATTACAGCTGTAGCAGAGTGTTGTACCATGTTAGCTACCAATCAATGTTGAAAATTGGAGGTTTAAAGGTTAACCTTTACTGGTTAACTTGAGTTATTAAAGATGTAAGCTCTCAAAATAACATGCTAGGTTTCTGATAAAGAAATCTCATGTTGTTTTAAATGCTTGCTTCTTTAAAGCCTTATGCCCCGTACACACGGTCGGAATTTCCGACAAAAAAAGTCTGATGTGAGCTTTTGGTCGGAAATTCCGACCATGTGTAAGCTCCATCAAACTTTTCCTGTCGGAATTTCCGCCAACAAAAATTTGAGAGCTGGTTCTCAAATCGGAATTTCTTCCAATCGAAAATTCCGATCGTCTGTAGCAATTCTGACACGCATAATTCCGACGCATGCTCGGAAACAATTTGACGTATGCTCGGAAGCATTGAACTTAATTTTCTCGGCTCGTCGTAATGTTGTACGTCACCGCGTTCTTGACGGTCGAAAGTTCAGAGAACTTTTGTGTGACCGTGTGTATGCAAGCCAAGCTTGAGCGGAATTCCATCGGAAAAACCATCCAAGGTTTTTCCGACGGAAATTCCGATCGTGTGTACGTGGCATAACCCCAGGTTTGATTTCACTTTGAATAGTTCCTTTGGGTGAAGTTTCCTGTCTCTGAACATCTTCTGATTGGCTGAGGTGGAGAGGCAGGTGGATGGCATCACAATCTCCACCTTAGTAAATCAGAGGAAGCCTTTTGTTAATTTATAAAAATGCAAAGCTTCCTGTCAATGACTGAGCAGTGCTCATCCTGACTTGATTTTGGATCCTCATTGTTCCCAGGATCTAGCCAGAAGGATCATGATGACACACTCTGCAGTTTGGAAACTGAAGGTAGTGTAGGTACTAACTTTTTTCACTTTAAAATAACATGCATAGGTATGGTATACATATTACATTGGGCCATCTTAACCAATGTAGCTATGTATATACTGTACCTGGCCGGGAAGAGGGGAATATGCGAATGGTGCTGAATGGTGCTTGTGCTGAGCAGCTGAGTTCCTGTGCCCAGTAAACAGAGGTGCAGTCATTCTGCACTGGGCCCAGAAGCAAGTGGAGATTATCGGAGTAGTGGTGTCTGCTTCAGTGAATTCCAGCTTCCAGGGGCATCGGTCAGGTTTTGTACAGTATATACATAATTACATTTGTCCAAGCTGAATCAATGTAAAACTTACCAATGCATGGAATCCTTCTTTAAATAGGAAATAAAATTCCTCTGCTGTCTTTTACCTATAGGTAAGCCTATGATAAGGCTTACCTATAGGTAGTGTAAATATCTCCTAAACATGCACCGTTTAGGAGATATTTACATTACATTCAGGCAGTGAAATCACTGGCGCATGCGCTCTGAAGGAACGGCCACGGGTGCCATTCCTTCAGAGCCCTGTGCTGTGAGCGACGGCTCCTGTGCGCATGTGCGGGAGTAACGTCATCGCGGCTCCGGCCAATTACAGAGCCAGAGCCTGCAAACCCGGAAGCAAGATGAGTGAAAATAGATGCGGCTGCAGCGCTGATATTGTGGCACTGGAACAGTTTTGTTTAAAGGTAGGTTTCACATAATGTGCTGGAATGCAATGCATACTAGCACATTATGTCTTTGCCTTGCAGGAAGAAAAAAAATAAAAAATTCTAGCGGTATAAAACCGCTTTAAAGGAGAAGTACAGCCAAAGCTTGTTTGGCTGTACTTCTATGAATCACAGGGGTGCAGTTTGTTTTGCACCCGTTTTCAGCAGAGAGCGGGCTGAAGTCACGACCACAAAGTCGGGATCCGATAAATCCTTGGATCGAGCTGCTGGGAGCCTGAGCCGGCCGCCCCGCCCACCCCCCCCTCCACAGCCCAGCGCTCCAATAAGCGAGGAGGGGGTAGAGTAGAGAGCAGCTCTCTGCTGGGGAGCTGTCAGAAGCAAGTGATCGGCGGTGTTTGATCGATTGGTTCTCAGTGCAGAGGCATCGGGGGACAGATGCAGCATCCACCTAGGTAACTATGATACTGAAGAAATCCCCAACCCCATACTTCTCTTTTAAGGTGTTTTTTTTGTCACAGTTAAAACTGTTTATAGCAGATAAGAAATAGATTTTATGCAGAATGCATGATTTATTAAATAAATACATAATGCTGCTGGACACTGATTGACCTTAATTATATATAAATATATAGTTCTTTGTGGATCAATCAGGTTATGAATGACCTGTTGTGACCGGCTTTTGCTGAAATACATTCAGTCTGCCCCCTGCATTACTCTTTCTGTCCCTGCATTACTCTATATCCACCACAAGCTTTCCTCAGTCCTCTGAGTTAATTGATAGCTAGTATCATTTAACTAATTTCTTCTGAGCAAAGCCTCTCATGGGCCTGCCCCCAGTTTGTGATTGGTCAGTCAAACAGTCAGTTTGCTCTCTAATCCTATCAAAATTCTCCTTGGCAGCTGATTGGTTTCTTGTGCTGATTCTTCCTCTCCTATTTAGCTCTGTTGTACAGTGGACCGTGAGAGGCTGATACCAGGTCAAATTCAGGTTTCTTTTTTTTCTCATTCAAGTTTTTTATTTTCATCATAGAAAAATCATTACAATATAAGTCACAGTAAAAACAAAAGATGTCTCCGTAGATTATTAGTTATCCTATCACTGTGACAATTAGAACTAACAATATAGAAACATAAAATATAAAATATACACTATAAACTATAAAATATAAATATGTGACTTTGGCTGTGTCAATTTAATTTCATATTATACACCTGACTATTCTAAGATAGGTTAGAGCCCCACTATCCCTCCGACACCCCAAAAGGGATCCAGCTGTGTCCAAGGAAAATTCAGGTTTCTTAAACAAATAATAAGGATGTATTAGTGAATAGAGAGCTGCATTCATTTCAGTCTTTTACATCTATGTAGACTTCAGCTTTGAGGACTTTGAAAATACTAGTAGAGGTATGCAATGGTTTCGTTAATGAGTTGTAGAAATATAGAATGTGCAGATTTTTAAATATGAAATATGTCTTCAAAATTTTATTTTATTTTTATTTTTTTTTATTAACAATGTGATTTGATTATTCTGCCCTGAGTAACTTAATAAAAATAAAACGATTGACTGATACACAAGTTTATGGCCAGCTGGCCGCCATTCGATTTTATCATGGTACTTACCAACGTTCATTTAGTTTATTAATGGACTCCAGTGGGTTCACGTATAAGCCATCATTGTAGCATGAGCACTGAGATATGGGTACACACTGGTCCTTCTCATTCAGCAACTCTCCATCTGGACAGCCGCAGCCATCAACTGCAATAAACCCACTGGCACAGGCTTTCTCACCTTCTGCCAGGGAACGGCAGGTTGGTTGGCATGTAGTCAGGTTATATAGATAGATTTGGCTAGACGGGCAAGAATCGATGTACTTGTCTACAAAAGAGGAATTTAACATTGTCTTTTAAGTATTTAATGAACATAAAATAATTTGTTTCTCAGTTACATCTAAATAGTGTACTGAAAAAAAAAAAAAAATACTCAAAATGAAAAAATATATTTTAATATAATGATATACAAAACCTAAAACGTGTATGCCACAGTTTTTTTTTTTTTTAAAGCCTTTGGAAGGAATGGAAAAGGTATATAACCTCTGATATAAACCTCTGTCTGATATAAACCGCTGTCTGATTTTTGCTGCTAACTACAAAGAACAAACATGTGGCTGGGACTTTATAGGCACTGTAAACTTTTGGGGATTATAGCTCCACAGGACCAAGTGCATAAACCATTTGAACTTGAAACAAAAAGGCTCTTATTTGTAAATAAACCAAAAATAAAGCTTCATTCAGCACGCAGGAAAAATATAAAACAAAGTCTGCTTATCTTCAGCACAAAACAAATTAAAGAAAAGGCACATACAGTTTTTGTGGACGGGTCTTCCCCCAGAACTTCAAGAGTCCTTGCTGAATCTTTAGCAGCTTCCAACAGACACACAGCTAGCTCATCACGACGGGTGCAATCCCATACTCCTCCTCACCACACCTCTAGCACCACTTCCTGTCTTATGAGCTGTTCCCTGGAGGCCTTTAACCCCCTGTGTGCTAACTCCCAGTGGTCAGGGGTGGAGGCTCTTTCCCGCCCAAATATCACTTTAGACCCTCCGAAATTCCGGGCCCCAAATGACTCTATCAAGACAGAGAGGGCTGCGAGCCAGTCTTCTCTGGATTAATTTTATTGCCGGGAATTCCTCACCCATTCTGGGTGACCCCCTGAACACTTTCACAATTCCCTTAAAGGGACCACAACCCAAATACTGGTGCTATATAGCACCCATCCAGGACCCAACCTTGGCGTCCTGTACATATCCCCCCCTCTGCCTCAACACGGAGGAGTTGGAGGCACCACTCGACATCATACAATGGACTCAGGAGAGGGCATCGGCATTCTGATGTTGGCTCCTGGGTCTGTGCTCTACCACGAAATTAAACTCCTAGAAAGAAAGGAACCACCTTGTTACCCTGGCATTGGTATGCTTGTTCTGTCTCATCCAGGTAAGGGGAGCATGGTCTGACACCAAACGAAACCTCCTACCTAGGAGGAAATATCGTAGAGAGTCCAAAGCCCACTTGATGGCAAGACACTCCCGCTCCACCACCGCATAGTTTCTCTCAGTTGCCGTCAGCTTCCTACTAAAAAAAACTATGGGGTGCTCCTCCGCATCGATCTCCTGAGACAGGACCGCTCCCAACCCTTCACTTGAAGCATCTGTCTGCACTACAAAATCCTTTGCAAAATCCGGAACTACAAGCACCGGATCCTGGCACAATGCTGTCTTAAATTTTGGAAAAGCTTTTTCGGCCATTCCACTTTATCATCACTGACTTTCTGCCTTTGGTCAAGTCAAGTTGGGGACAAACCTCCTATAGTAACCAACTATGCCCAAAAACGCTCTGAACTGCTTATTGGTTAGGGGACGGGGCCAGTCCTGTATGGCTTCTACCTTACTCATTTGGGGCTTTACCAGCCCTCTACCCACAATGTACCCTAGGTACTTGGCTTCCTCCACCCCAATTGCACACTTCTCTGGATTGATGGTGAACCCTGCTCTTCTCAAGGAGTCTACAACTGCCTGAACCCGGGGCAGATGGGACTCCCAATCCGTGCTGAAAATGACTATGTCATCTAGGTAGACGGAAGCATACCGTTGATGTGGACGCAAAGTTTTGTCCATGGCCCTTTGGAATGTGGCAGGGGCAGAGTGTAGACCAAATGCCATTCTTTTGTATTGGAAGTGGCCTTCCGGGGTAGAGAAGGCTGTTTTCTCCCTGGCTTCCTTGGTCATGGGAATCTGCCAGTACCCTTTTGTGAGGTCCAGCATGGTGATATACCTGGCAGGACCCAACCTCTCAATTAGCTCATCTACCTGTGGCATGGGATATGCATCAAACTCGGAGACTTCATTGAGTTTTCTAAAGTCGTTGCAGAAGAGTGCCGTTGGGCTTGGGTACCAACACGATTGGACTTGACCAATCGCTCTGCGACTCTTCAATGACTCCAAGCTTGAGCATTCTTTTAACCTCTTCAGATACTGCCACCCTATGAGCTTCTGGGATACGGTAAGGCTTTAACCGTATTTTTACATTGGGCTCGATGACGTTGGTGAGACTGGGCAACCCTGAAAACTTGTCCCTATTTCTTTGCAGAAACTCTTTTGCTTGCTGGTTTTGGGGCCTAGTTAGGGTAGCAGAAACCTGCACCAAGTCGATCCCTGCATGGTCCCCTGATTGTACACCTACCACCGTGGATCCCTGTTCTCTGTCTCTCCAGGGTTTCAACAAATTTACATGATAGATCTGGTATGGTTTTCTTTTCCATGGCTGGTGTACCTTGTAGTTTACCTCACCCCCTTTTTCTACTATCTCAAATGGACCTTGCCACTTGGCCAAGAACTTGCTCTCCGCCGTGGGTATTAGAACAGCCACCCGGTCTCCTATTTGTCTAATTTTAGCTGACCGGTTATACACTCTTCTTTGGGCATCCTGAGCCTTCTGCATGTGCTCCCTCACCAGTGGCATCACCTTAGCCACCCTCTCTCGCATTTGAGAGATATGCTCTACCACGATTTTATGCGGTGAGGACTCACTTTCCCACGTTTCCTTTACCAGATCGAGCAACCCCTAGCTCAAACGGTGAGAAGCCCGTGGACGCTTGTGGAACCTCCCATATGGCGAACAACAGGGCAGGAAGTAACATATCCCAATCCTTCCCGTCTTTCTGGACCTCTCTTTTTAACACGGCCTTTAGAGTTTTACTAAACCTTTCAACTAGGCCATCAGTCTGCGGGTGATAGACGGACGTCCGCAAACTGCTTAATCTGAAATAATTTGCACAAGTCCGCCATCACCTTTGACATAAAAGGGATGCCCTGGTCCATCAGTATCTCTTTGGGGAACCCAGTTCGTGAAAACATTTGAAATAATTCCCAGGAAATGGCCTTAGAGGAAGCTTTCCTCAAAGGGACTGCTTCTGTATACCTAGTTGTGTAGTCTAGGATGACTAATATGTATTGGTGCCCCCTTGCTGACTTTACCAGGGGTCCCACGAGATCCATAGCGATCCACTCGAATGGGACCTCAATAATTGGCAAGGGTACCAGAGGGTTTTCTATAGTGGGGCACTGGGGCAGTTAACTGGCAAATGGGACAAGATGCACAATATCTTTTAACCTCGGCCTTCACCCCTGGCCAGTAAAACTCGTCGGTTATCTTCGCGACTGACTGCTAGGATTCCTCTGGACTGTTGGAAGCTTTCCTCTTTTTAAGGCGCAGGCTGACAGCCTGCCCACCTACCATAGGCTTTCAGGGGTCAGATACCCTCTGCCCAGAATGTGCACCAGGGTCTACTATGGTGCATATATAGCCCCTTTCACTTATGCTCTGGTATCTACAGTTTCCAAAGTCCTGGAGGACATCGCCTGTTGCTGCTTACCAGTGGCCTCTACCTAGCAGTTTACCCAGCTGTCGTTTATTGTGATTTTTTTTATCATTATTGGAAATTTGCCACAAACAAATTGCCAATTTTACTTTACCAAGGTGTGTGCTGCACTTGCAGCACATTCGACCTACTAGTATGCTCCTAAAGAAGCGTTAATTTGCGAAACTGGTAGAGCAATCCAAGATTACACCCGATACATTGGACCCATGGCTAATACCACCTGCTTCACACGTTTACTATTTCACTAGCCTGTGGTTGCTGGTTATGTATTTTCATTAAGGATGGAGTGCATATATGTCGTACAAATATAATTCTGAAGCACTGTAGAACATTAGCCTGAGCCTTGTATCCAAATACGAATAGACTGTCATTTTTTGAATATTTATATGTATTTTCTTATGACTTTTTCTAAAATAAATACCCTTAGCTTTTTACAATATTTATCCATGTGCCGCCTAAAGTCCATTCTTTAGTCTATTCATATTCTTTCGTCGGTTATCCTGGCCTCTGTTTTTTCTGCCCCCAGGTGTCCTCTCAGTGCGTTGCTGTGGGTTAGATCAAGGAGCATCCGCCTATATGGTTGGGGAACCAGCAACTGCTCTACAGTTTCCCCTCGGCTTTCAGCCACTCGATAAACCAAGTCCCCCTTCAACGCAAAATGAGGAAACCTCTGATCTGCACCTGGTATTTGTGAGACCCCATCAATAACAGAAACCTGGAAAAACTCAAATCCCATACTTCTCCTTTAAAAATTGTCATGGCTGATCATGGCTCATAGGGGTTGCTTTACTAAAACCGGAGAGTGCAAAATCTGGGACATCTCTTTACAAACCAATCAGCTTCCATATTTTTTTTGTCAAAGCTTAACTGAACAAGCTACCATACACAGCTGCACCAAATGTTTCACTCTCCAACTTTAGTAAATTAACTCCTAAAGCCTCGTACACACGATCAGATTGTCTGATGACAGACTGTTGGCCTAAAATCCTTCAGACAATTGTTGTCCAACTTTCGGCCAACAAATGTTGGATGGCAGGCTAGTTTATTTTCTGCGGACAACATCTGTACACAAGTCAGTCACACAAAAGTCCAACGTACAAACACGGCTGCTCGAAATCAATGCTCACAAAACACGACATTAGCAGAAGGTGCCCAAAGGGTGGCGCTCAAGAGCTAAAACTCTACGTAGTACGTCACTACGTTCGTATTTGTTGGCTCACAATTGTGTGCCGTTAGTATGCAAGACAAAATCCAGGCACTTGCCCTTTTGACAAAAGTCTGACGCTCGGTTGGACAAAAATCGTATTGTGGGTACGAGGCTTTAGTGTCCTCAGGAACATCAGAAGTTATCTGAATGCCCAATTTTGCCTAACCAATATGTATAGTGAGCTTGGGGAAAAATCTCAGTAATCATGCAATGCTGGTAGGTAATCACTGGCTAATTATGATTCTCGACATGTGTGAATGGTGCTAAAATTGTGGTGTCTTCATGTCATCTGTTATAATGTTGAGCAAAATAGTGGTATATCATTGTATAATCTATTCTCTAAGGACTACACAAATTGAACTTTGATCAGCCATGACATTTTTTTAATGTTTGTCTAAATAAAGATTGTTTGTGGTTTTAGAATTTCATTAGCATCTGTTTAACTTGTAGGTGCCTATAAAGTCCCAGCTACATGTTAAGCCTTGGTAGTTGGCTTTATTTGGGACAATTACACATTTTAACAATAAATAATCCTCTTTTATGGCATTTATTCTTACTACTTTTCAAGGCTCTGTTGAGATTTTCCACCCTTGTTCTCCTGCTGATAATGTTTACAAGACAGAAAGTGAGGGAAACTCTCCAACCAGGGGCGGATCCAGAGTCTTTTCTCGGGAGGGGCACTGCCAAAAAATATGTTTTTTTTGTGGGAAATTTATCGGGGAAATGGCTGGTGTCGGCGCTTCAATCATCCCGGCACCATGGTTGTTATGGTGTCTGGCTGATTGAAGCGCATTATTTCTATTATTACATTGTAATATAAAATTAAATAGTTCAATGCAGAATCAGTGGGAGCCCTGAGTGTGTCACTTGCCACGTCACCTGCCACATCTTGTGGCTTGTCATTTGCCACACCTTGTGGATTGTCACTTGCCACATCACCTGCCACACCTTGCGGATTGTCACTTGCCATGTCATCTGCCACACCTTGCTGATTGTCACTTGCCTGCCACCAGATGCAGATTGTCATTTTCCACGTCACCTGACACAATTTGCGGATTGTCACTTGCCACGTCACCTGCCACACCTTGCGGATTGTCACTAGCCACACCTTGCGAATTGTCACTTGCCATGTCACCAGCCACACCTTGCTGATTGTCACTTGCCTGCCACCAGATGCAGATTGGCATTTGCCACGTCACCTGCCACAATTTGCGGATTGTCACTTGCCACGTCACCTGCCACACCTTGCGGATTGCAACTAACTTGCCTGCTAAGGTGTAGTTTTGGTTGTCTCTTGCTGTGTCCCAGACTCCCAGAGTCAGGCAGCAGAGAGATAATGTAATCTCTCTGTTGCCTGCACAGTGAGGGCGGAAGTCACTGCAGGAATGCAGGGCAGGCACGGGCGGTGAGAAATGATCTCATCTCTCTGCTCCCCCGCTCCCGGCTAGCTGATTGGCCAGCTGCCACACTGAGCCTGCTCTCTCACTCTCACCTGCGCTGCCAACACACTGAGCATCACGGTCTGCCCACGAACAGCGCCGCCCGCCCACAAACCGCGCCGCAAGCAGAGCCGCCCGCTTTCTTACCCGTCTGTGGAGCCGCACGCTATCGCACCTGCCCGCAGAGCGGGCCGACGTGACTCACTGGCGTCACTCGTTGCAAGACGCTAAGCGGCCCAGGCGTTAGCAACGAGTGCAGGGAAGAGGCTCCACCCACCTCCTCCTCCGCTCCTGGTATTGTGTCAGTGCGCCGCGTAACTACATTAGACGAGTCGCTGATCGGCTGATGTGAGAAACTGAGAGAGAGACTCAGAGAGGCAGCGGCAGCCGCAGAACAAGTACTGTATATACTCGAGTATAAGCCGACCCGAATATAAGCCGAGGCACCTAATTTTACCCCAAAAACTGGGAAAACGTATTGACTCGAGTATAAGCCTAGGGTGTCCATCTGCATGCCTCACTGTGCCCATGCCTCACTGTGCCCATGCTTCACTGTGCCCATGACTAGACTGATGTTTAACATGGGAGTCTATGGAAGGAGTGCCTGGCTTTGAAAAATCGGTTCTCCCCGGCCGTCTTTGCACACTTGTAGAGGAGACATGGGGCTACATGTGTGCCAAGTTTGGGGTCCAGGGGACCTACGACTGGCCAGTACCGGGTCCGCAAAGTCACCAGAGAAATGACCGTTTAACATTGGAGTCTATGGAAGGGGTGCCCAGCTTTAAAAAATCAGTGCTCCCTGGCCATAGGTCCCCCAGACACCAAACTTTGCACACATGTAGAGGAGACATGGGGTTACATGTGTGCCATGTTACGGCCGGCCGGTACCGGGTCCCCAAAATCTGGGTGATCAGGCGCAAAAAAAAAAAAAACAGAGCAAGCAAGTGAGTGTGACAGATGGTCTCGGGGGGGGGGGGTAATTGCCCTGTTGCCTCCCCCCCTGGATCCGCTCCTGTCTCCATCAGCAACACAGAGAGATACGACTTTTTTTTTTTTTTTTGCGAAGTAGGGGAAGGCTAGGACCCTGTCTAATTTGTATTGCTCTTTGTGTCATTGCTGCACATTTTCTCTCACTTTCTTTCTGGGTCAAACAATTGCCAGCAGGACAGGGAGGGTGCTTCTCCCTAGCAGAGCCCATGATAGCAGTAAAACTTAGACAGTGATTCTAATCCTTCCCAAATTTATCCAAAATTGTTTGGCCTAACATACACTCTAATGTGTTATTTTTAAGTGATAGGGTACACGGGACACTAAATTTATGTATGCCAATAAGAAAACAGCTCTAAAGCCTCATACACACGATCAGATTTTCTGACGGGAATTGTGTGTTGACAGCCTGTTGGCGGAAAATACAACTGTTTGTACGCTCCATCGGACAATTGTTGTCGGATTTTCCGCGGACAAATGTTAGATGGTTTAAAATTTTCTGTGGATTTTCCGATCGTGTGTACACAAGTCCGTCTGACAAAAGTCCAAAATACAAAGCATGCTGGGAATCAATGTTTACCAAACACAACATTAGCAGAAGGTGCCCAAAGGGTGGTGCTAAAGAGCTGAAAAATCATCACGTAGTACGTCTAGTAGGTTACTACGTTCGTGTTTGTTGGCCGAAAATTCTTTGCCGTTTGTATGCAAGACAAGATCCTGGCCAACTCCCTTCGGACAAAAGTCTGACGGAAAATCCGATCGTGTGTACGAGGCTTTACAATCAGTCTGCTTAATTAATATTACATACTGGCAAAAAAGCACTTACCACAAATGCCCTTCCTCCATCCCCACATGATGATCCCTTTTTCAGCGCAGGCCGTGACATAGGAGGAGAGTGCAGCGCACATACACTTCTCACTGTCTTTACAGCTACAAGAGTCATAACGACACCTCTGAGAAAACAGAAACAATACAAGTTGGTTACTTTGTGAACACAAGTACATTTATTAAACTTAAAGAAAATATGGAACTTCATAGGAGGCATCCACATCACAATTTTTGTTTTCTTCATATGCCATTTTCTTTTTTCTTTTTGTAATATCAGGTTACTAGTCAATTGCATATTTTATTGATTTATCCTAAGGCTAAAGTTCACATTTGAGCGTTTTTCTGCTTGAAGTTTGTAGCTCTAAAATACTCAACAAGCCAAATTTCATTTATTTCAATGGCCCCTGTTCACATATGAGCATTCTGTCACCTGAAGCAAAATGCCTGTCGCTCAAATAAGTTCATTTTTGCCAGATTACAAGCGTTTTTGGCCCCATAGACTTCAATAGAAACACCTAATTTGAGCGTTTTACAAGGGTTTTGTCGCTTGTTTTCTGTTCAAACAGCAGCTCTCTACCCCTAATTTACTCTCCCTATCTTCCCCTAGAGCTTTCTATTGGCTAAACAAAAACACCTGTAAAACACTTGTAATATGCTTATAAAATGCTTGTAATATTCTTCTAAATCTCTCAAAAACTCTCAAATAAAAATGCCAGTAAATCACTAAGCTCAAGTATGAATAAAGCCTAACACGTGACAGCCACTTTTTTTACCGTGTACTCTATGGTCTGATAAAAAATAAATTAAGTTCCCCTTGACATATTGTAGCAGGGTGAGCCCGTGCCACTGTTTAAAATGGTGGTTTACGCAAGATTTTCTAAGAAGCAAGAACACTAATGGCACAGGTGTGTGTTGGCTTCATATGAGAGCCAGAGATAGAGCTTAGAGCCCCACCCTTCCGAGGGGGTTAGTGTGTGAAGGAAGTCGAGAGAGGTGCTGCTGTGCACCGTGACCATGGTGTCCAGGTCGGGATGGAGCAGGGCCCGAGCCTGAGAGAGAGAGATTCCATGCAGGACAGAGCAGCTAGGAAGCTGTAAGGAATACGGAAAGCTGAGGTGCAGTGTCTGTGTATAAACATTGGGATTTGGGATGTGTTTCATGGTCAGGAGGACCAAAAAAGTACTAGGGTTCGGGAGGATCCTGAAAAGGTACTTGGAGCAGTAAAGCTGCCATAAGAAAGCCAGGAGGCTTAACTTCATGCTCAAAGACTTACTGTCTGCTGACACAGAGAACAGGAACCACAGCACCACCGATTGGGCGGAAACCCTGACTACCGAAGGACTAAAGTAGGAGACTGAGCAAGGCAGTGGAGGGGCTCTCAGCCTCCAGATGGCCATGCGCAAAAAATAGGGCATCACTATAGCCTTCCAGTAACCTCAAGAATCTCTCTATAGACCACCAGTGACAGGTGCTGAGCAAGGTGTCAACATTATTTTCTTTGAAATGTTGAAGTATATGCACAACACATGTACAGAAGTGCTTCCTAAGTCAGAATATGTTATTACATGTGACCACATGCAATGCAACACTCACCTTTGCATATCCAGCTGGGTTTATGGTTGAATGGCATTTAGCAAAAGGAGACTTGTCACCTTCCAGCAAAGAGCACCAATGGTCTGCATATTTTTCTAGAAAGAATGAAGAACTGTGCTTAATTTGTGTAAATGAGAAATAAATTAAGTAATAAAGTAAAATAAATGTTTTACCAGTTAAAATAGCTGATGACAGCAGTAGTATACTAAGACATTTGCTAACTGTACAGAAAATCATTTATATGTCCCAACACCTTTGAAAAATGTCAGTTCTTGTTTTTCATTGGCTTAAATTGAATGAAAACCTCTAGTATAGAGGCAAAGTGACCCTGTCTCTGCAAAAGCCCCCTCACTTTGTCAGCACCTCCATGCCACTTCTTCATCTTTTGTAGCTGATGCATCTGGGAATGAGGGAGAATGTGAAAACCCAATTCCAGACATTTTTTTTACTTTTGAATGTAGTGGTCCCCATAATGCTTTTGCAGGAATGTCTGGGTTGTCAGCTTGGTTTATGTCTCCAATGAGAAAGTTGATTCCATTTCAGCATGGATATTAAATATCAACATAAACGAGATCGGTGGAGGCCCTGGACTGGAGGGTGCAGTGGGGGCCTTGGGCTGATGGGGGGCACGGAGGAGGCCCTGACCTAGGGGGGTGCAGAGGAGTCCCTGGACTTGGGGGGGTGCAGAGGAGGCTCTAAGATGGAGGGGTGCGGAGGAGGCCCTTGACTGCGGGAGGTGCAGAGGAGGCCCCTGACTGGGGGAGGTGCAGAGGAGGCCCTTGACTGGGGGTGCAGAGGAGGCCCTTGACTGGGGGGTGCAGAGGAGGCCCTTGACTGGGGGGTGCAGAGGAGGCCCTTGACTGGGGGGTGCAGAGGAGGCCCTTGACTGGGGGAGGAGCAGAGGAGGCCCTTGACTGGGGGGGGTGCAGAGGAGGCGCTGGGGTGGGGGGGTGTAGAGGAGACCCTGGACTTGGGGGGTGCAGAGGAGGCCCTGGGATGGGGCCTGGACTTGAAAAGTGGGGTGGGTGTGGCAAAGGACCTGGATTTGGAGGGCAGGGTGCAGAGAAGGCTCTGAACTTGGGGGGGGCTGTAGAGGAGGCCTTGGACTAGGAGGGGGGTGCAGAGAAAGCCCTGGACTGGGGAGGTGCAGAAGAGGCCCTTGACTAGGAAATGGTGGTTGGTGTGGCAAATGCCCCTGGATGGGGGGTACAAGGGAGATGCTGGACTAGATGAGGGGGTGCCTGGAGGTCCCAAATTAGGTGAGGGGTGTCTGGATGCCCTGGACTAGAACAGCAGGTGTCTGGAGGCCCTGGACTATGGGGATAGTGGAGGCCCTCTGGACTAGGAAGGAGGGTGCCTAAAGGACCTGCCAGTTTCAGGGAGAAAGAGCCTGGATCTAAAGCCTGGGCTGAGGAAGCGCCTGCCTGGGCCCTGGAAAGTGAGTTCACAACATAAATGGGGACATTTATCAATTGTCGCAAGTAATGCCAAAGAGGAGCAGAGAGACAGGTCGTGTGATAGATTTATTGGTTGTTTATCACTTTAATATAATTTATTTTATTAAAATGAGTGTACTGAGGTTTGTACTGTCTGTTACATACGCGCTTGTGACACAGTAATTAAAAGCATATGGATATTTAAGCCCCTCCCACTGTTGATGCAATCTGATCATACCCACAGCTTTGGCGCGGCGCAGCTATATTGCGACATACCATTTTTCTAGGGGGGAGGGGTGCCAAAAAATTACCAGCCCCAGGTGCCAGATGTGCTAGCTACGCCACTGACTGAGATAACATGATAAAGATGATGTCTTACTCTTCTCAATGCTGAGGCTGCATGGATCATCCAGCCGGTCGGACACATCAGAACACATGACGGCGGTCTTCCAAGTGTTGGCAAAAGCTGAGGCTGTGGCTTCAACTAGACCACCTGATATTTGAAAATCATCTATTTCCTTATAATTGAAGTTTCCACAAAGACCTATAAAAACAGATCCAAGCTAATATCAATATTTCTTTACATCTCAAAACCTGTAACGTTAATGTTCATAAATTCAAAACCAGTTGAAGCCAGAGAAATACAGCATATGCGCAATCAAATAGACTTTGTACTAATAACCTCCATTTCATACCTTCCTGCTACTGCAACTCTGCATGTTGTATAAATAAAACTCTGCAGTTCAATAGACCCCACAGTAAAGCTGGGCATACACAAGTTGAATGCCATTCGTTTTTCTTTTAAGAATTTTTGATTTTGTTGGGTCAAACTGATGTCTATTTTCAATTGCAGTGATGATAACATTCCAAAAAGCAGGTTGGAAATGTTTTCTTGAACAAATTGTTCATAAGATTTTCATTAAGCAAAGTCCATTCACTCCAAAATTGAATGTTAAGAGCAAATGAACATTTGAAGACCTTTTTGAACGACATTTGTCAAATCATCAAATGTACTGAGAATTTTCTTACAAATGGGCATATGACTATTCTTACGAATATATATTTTTTTTTATTTACTAGTGTATGGCTAACTTTAAAGTGCATTTAGTAATCAGTAACAAAACTGATCTGACACACCCCTTCTCCTCCTCTGTAATACAAGCCTGTGTAGGGACACTTATTACTAGGTATGTGGCTGTTACTCAGCTATGCCAACACAGAGCAATGCAGAGAGAGCGCAAGAAGCAACATTTTCAGCAAGAAAACAACAGCCACAAATCAAAACATGTGGAGGTACAGGACTATAAATAGATAAAAAGATGCAAGACTTTGTTTAATCCTGGCAGGTTCATTGCTATAAAGCATTAATATGCATTGGAAGGCCTTTTAGTCCATTCACAGATCCTTGAAAAGGCTTATTCCTAGCAGACCTCTCTGTAAGCATGAAAAGATTTAATTGCATACTGAGGCAGTCCGTCTTCAGATTGAAAGTACGTTTTACCTTATTTTATGCAGTAGCTATTGTCATCTACATTTTATTACAGGTGTGTTAATGGTTGTTGGTACTATAATATCTCTCTGAGAGTGAAAGGACACAACTGTAGCTTTGTCAATACAGGACATTTAGAACTAAGAGTCTGAGGAACTGAAATAATGAAAAATCTCAATGCTCATAAATTGGTTGTTCACACTCAAATATTTGACAAACATATTTATATTTGAAAAGATTGTGTCAGTTATACACACACTTGTATACAATTATTGTAACATGCAGTATGGTCAAGTATAGAAATCATGCATTGTGGTCACTGAGGTGACAGGTCCTCTTCAACTAACCTTGTAGTTGTCCCATGAAAGATTCATGCATAGTGATGTATAGCTGCATCATGGGTTGCAGCTGAATCTGCATCTGAAGGCCAAATGCCGTATTAAGAATGATGTAAGAATCGGTGGGTTTAGAAATGGAAAAACTGGCTGCAAAAAAAGCACAAAGATACCAATAATTAACCACATTTATATTTCAACCAGCGGGTTACCATTTTACACTGCTTGTCCTGCACGTGTGTATGAGTTTCTATGTTAAATGTATTCTGGGATTAGAGTTCTGGGATTCTACATTCACATAAATACGAGATATTGCATATTGAAGTGGAATTCCATGGTACATTTCTAAATGTGTAGTTGAAGCTTAAATGTCTACTGTTTTACCTGATTTATAATGTTGTTGAATCAAATTTTAATCCTTTGGTTAAAATATTTGTTTAAAAAGCATTTTAGGGGTTACAAAGGCCCCCCTTTATCAGGGCTTGAGAGAATTTAACTGAGGAGGAGCTAAAGGAAGGTTTGGTATTCTGATGTTAACATGTTGAGGAGTATAATCCCTGCTCTGGTAGATGATAGAGATGAGCTTGAGTTCAGTCCAAACTGGTTTAGTCCAGGGCTCAAGTCCTGCGGGAACGCATGGAAACAGCGTTCCTGTAGTTTCACCACAGCAGGAATGTCGTTCCCATTAGCAGCCGCGTCCTGCAGGACTGGCCTTTGAACAGGGGCAGGCTAGGCCGGAGGGCAGGCTGCTGCGCTGTATTCTGGGAGTTGTAGTCCAGACCGAACTGAGCAGTGCAGCAGGAAACTACAACTCATGAGTACAAAATATGGCTGTGGGTGTCCCAGTGTAATGACAATCCTCATAGAATCGGCATGCCTGGTGTGTGATGTCACAGAGAGGTGTGCACCATTCCACTCTCCCTTCTCAATTCCTCTTCCTTCACCCCGCTGCTGCACACGTGTTTCCACTCCTACCGATACAGCTGAGCCTCTGCTCTACGGGGCCACTGCTGCCTTCTCATGGTCAATGGAGGAACAGTACAACACCGCTGATGGCTCACCACCTCGCTGACAGGTCAGTTGCGATCTCACCGGCCCTCACTCTTCCACAAACTAGAGAGAAGCTGGACATTACTGGGGGGGAGGTGAAGGGACAGAGGACATTACTGTAGGGGGGGGGGGTTGAAGGGAGCAGTGGACATTACTGTGGGGGAAGGTGAAGAGGGCAGAGGACATTACTGTGGGCGGGGAGACACGAAGGGGCAGAGGACATTTCGGGGGGAGGGATGAAGGGGCAGAGGACACTACTGTGGGCGGGAGGTGGAGGGGTGGAGGACATTACTGGAGGGGGGAGGGAAGACGGAAGAGGACATTACTGGGGGGGAGTGAAGGGTAGAGGCCATTACTGGGTGTGGGGGCGTGAAGGGGACAGAGGACATTACTGTGGGGGGGAGTGAAGGGGGCAGAGGACATTACTGAGGGGGAGGGAAGGGCAGAGGACATTACTGGGTGGGGGGAGTGAAGGGGACAGAGTTCCCGGCATTCCCCTTTACATCAGAGTCTGCATGATTCCCCCTACAGTGCAAGGGGGAACTCTGTGGACCCTGATGTAAAGATGCAAAGGCGAATGCTGATGTTAAAAAAGGAGTATGTATTATATTATATATATATATATATATATATATATATATACTGTGAGGGGGTTAGCTCGGTAGCGGGTGTGTGTGACCCCCTGGATGGGCTCCCCACACAAAAACAGGCCCAGCAGACGGAGGTTGTGGTTTTCAAGATCAAAAGGTGCGGTTTATTTCTCTATTTACAGTGACAAAAACACAGCAAAGCAAAAAGAAACATAAACAAAATAAATCCTGGTCAGCTTGACCTCTGACTAAACATGCAGGTTTCCCTAACTAACAACTGGGATCAGCCTGGTGCTGTCCTAGTCCCTAAGTCCCTGGTTTAGTAAATGTCCAAACAAATAGCCACACAGGCTTTGTCTCACCGCACAGGGGTTCACTCTCCCTAGACAGTCCACACAGGTCTGGGTCCAGGCATGAGCAAACACCTAATGAAGCTGGGAGTTTTTATAGAGGCCTTAAACGAGCTGACAAGCTTCAGCTGGTCTCATCAACTCCCTGCCTGCACGACGCCCAGCACTCTCCCTAGAGGTATGAATCATCCATGAGCCCACTAGCCTCAGCTGGGCTTCATCAACTCTCTCCCTAGTTGTATAAGTCGGCATAAAGCCTGAATCTGGGAGAAATATACCTACCCCCCTGGATGCAACCAGGTGACTTTACCTTCCTGCTGTCACATACCCCCCCCTCTTGTTTTAACCTTGGGGTTGGAACACCAGCAATCAGGCATTCATGTACTCGAGACAAAGCATCCACATTCCCCATTTGAACGCCAGGGCGATGCTTTACTGTGAAGTTGAATTCCTGTAGGGCCAGGAACCACCTATTTACTCTTCTATTTGTCTCCTTGTTTTGAGCCATCCACTTTAACGGAGCGTGATCCGTAACCATGTCAAAGTGCCTACCTAGCAGATAGTACCGAAGGGAATCTAGAGCCCACTTCACCGCTAAACACTCCTTTTCAACCGTGGCGTAATTTACCTCATGGGACTTCAACTTCCTGCTGAGGTAAATGACTGGGTGCTCTTCCCCGTTCCAGACCTGGGACAATACTGCTCCTAACCCCACATCTGACGCATCACTTTGTACGACAAAGTCTTTAGAGAAGTCGGGTGAGTACAACACTGGCTGGCTACATAAGGCTTGTTTCAAGAATTGGAATGCTGCCTCAGCCTCGGGGGTCCATTTAATCATGACCGACCCTTTCCCTTTCGTCAGGTTGGTTAGGGGCACAGCCTTAGAAGCAAAGTGGGGAATGAAGCGCCGATAATAACCAGCGATTCCCAGAAAGGCTCGTACCTGCTTCTTGCTGTTGGGACGTGGCCAATTCTGTATGGCCTCGACTTTATTGACTTGGGGTTTTATTACTCCCCTCCCAATGGTGTACCCAAGATATTTGGCCTCCTCCTGTCCAATAGTACACTTCTTGGGGTTAGCCGTAAACCCCGCTTCCCGGATAGAGTATAGGACTGCTTGCACTTTTGGCAGATGTGAGGCCCAATCTGTGCTATGGACAATTACGTCATCCAGGTAAGCCGCAGCATACTTCCGATGGGGCCTCAGTATCTGGTCCATTTTCCGCTGGAATGTGGCCGGCGCATTCTGTAACCCGAACGGCATTCTCTTATATTGGAACGCCCCGTCTGGGGTTACAAATGCGGTTTTCTCTTTGGCCGACTTGGCCAGGGGAATTTGCCAATACCCTTTTGTGAGGTCAAGAGTCGTCATGTATCGGGCTGTTCCCAGCCGGTCGATCAACTCATCTATACGTGGCATGGCGTAGGTGTCAAATTTTGTAACTTTGTTCAACTGACGAAAATCGTTACAAAATCGCCAGCTCCCATCCGGTTTAGGCACCAACACAATGGGACTAGACCAATCACTTTGGGACTCCTCTATCACCCCTAAGTTCAGCATTTTCTGTACTTCCTCCCGTATTGCCTCCCGTCGGGCCTCTGGGATCCGATAGGGTTTTAACTTCACCCTTTCACCGGGCGGGGTAATAATATCATGCTCTACCCCAGATGTTTGTCCCGGCAGCTCAGAGAACACCTCCTTGTTGCGAAGCACAAACTCCTTAACCTCCTGTTGTTGGGGTTGTGACAAGGTGGCTGCTATTCCAACCTCCGGAATCACGCAACCAGTTTGAGCTGGTGACCAAGTTTCTGCGACTAGGGACTCTCTATCCCTCCAGGCTTTCAACAGATTAACGTGATAGATCTGTTCGGGCTTTCGCCTTCCTGGTTGTCTGACCTTGTAATTCACTTCGCTCACTTTTTCCATTATCTCGTAGGGGCCTTGCCATTTGGCAAGGAATTTACTTTCAACCGTAGGGACAAGTACCAATATCCTATCCCCCGGGGAAAAGGTACGGGTCTTGGCTCCACGGTTGTACACTCTCTGCTGTGCCAACTGCGCTTGGGCCAAATGTTCCTTCACGATGGGCATTACCTGTGCAATTCGATCTTGCATCAGGGCGACATGCTCAATCACACTCCTGTGGGGAGAACTCTCACTTTTCCAAGTTTCCTTGGCAATATCCAACAGCCCTCTTGGGTGTCTCCCATACAGTAACTCAAAGGGGGAGAATCCCGTAGAGGATTGGGGCACCTCCCTAATAGCAAACATCAAATAAGGAAGTAGACAGTCCCAATCCTTTCCATCTCTATCCACCACTTTCTTCAACATTTGTTTTAGGGTTTTGTTGAATCTTTCAACCAGCCCATCGGTTTAGGGGTGATACACAGACGTACGCAATTGCGTCACTTTGAACAATTTACACAGCTCTTTCATAACCCGGGACATAAAGGGTGTACCTTGGTCCGTAAGCAGTTCTTTACAAATACCCACCCGGCTAAAAACAAGAGATAGCTCTTTGGCTATGGTTTTGGCCGAGGTATTTCGGAGAGGGATCGCTTCTGGATAACGGGTGGCATAGTCCATTATAACTAATATGTACTGGTGCCCCCTAGCGGACTTGATTATAGGACCTACCAAATCCATTGCGATCCTCTCAAACGGGACCTCAATGATGGGTAGAGGGACCAGCGGGCTACGGAAATGTGGCATCGGGGCCGACCTCTGACACACAGGGCAGGAGGAACAATAATTTTCTATGTCCTTCATCACCCCAGGCCAATAGAATCTCTGTAATACCCTCTCTCGGGTTTTCCCTGTCCCCAGATGACCTCCAAGAATGTGCCCATGGGCCAACTCCAACACCAACTTCCTGTAAGGTTTGGGCACCACAAGCTGCTCAACGGTTTCTTCTGCCCTTCTTGCCACCCGATACAGTAGGTCCTTCTCTACGCTGAAGTATGGGTAAGTGCAGGTATTATCTGGGTTCACTAACTCGCCATCTATTTCCACTACGTTTTCCCGTGTCTTTATTAGGGCGGGGTCTTTTAACTGTTCTGTGGCAAAATTTTCCCTGTGAACCTCAAGATCAGAAAACTCCACAGACGGTAGGTTTTCGTCTGAGGAGGTGGGCTCCTCTCCAGTTTCTTGAGTCTCGCCTGCCAATACTGACAAGGGAAATTCTGGAGAGTCCTCACCACTCTCAGAGGAGTTCTGGCTATCACCTTCCTGGTACATAGGGGCACCAGTGGGGGGCTCAGGATCATCCCACAGTTCCCAGAACTTCGGAAAATCCCTTCCCACAATGGCATCATGCGGTAGTTGAGATACTAACCCCACTGGATGAGAGAGGGTACCTTTGGGGGTCTTGAAACACACTGTAGTCACTGGATACTCTCGGGTGTCCCCATGCACACAAATAACAGCTACCTTGCTATTCCCAGAAACCTCTGTTTTAACTAATTCAGCCTTTATCAGGGTCACAAGGCTACCTGAATCCAGTAATACCACAACATTTCTACCATTAATACACATTTTGCATAAATGTTTCTCAGTTCCCCGAATGGCAGTGCATGCGACTGTCGCACACAGCGACTGACGTCTGTCCGTCAGAAAGTCACATTGCATGGGTTCCTCCACAACCGGGCAATTTGCTGCAATATGTCCCGCTTGCCGGCAGCGGTAGCAAACAATCCTTTTGGCTGCCTCTTGAGCCCCCGACTTCCCAGGCTGTTCTCGCCAAACCCTGGGCAGAGCTCCCACCCTCTCACTCTCTCCACCCTCACCCCTTGGAATCATCTTATCCGCCCCTGGGGATGGTCTGGTCTTAGGGTGGAAAGTCCGAGAGTCTCTGGAAGAGGCCGTCAGGTTCTCTGCAGCCAAGTATCTCTCTACACGATCCACAAGTTTACCGGCCGTTTCTGGGTCTCCATGGCTTACCCACTTTTGAATGGCGGTAGGAAGAGCTCTCAAGAAACGATCCATCACAACACGTTCCACAATCTCCGGTGCGGACAAAGTCTCTGGCTGTAGCCACTTCCTGCTCAGGTGAATGAGATCATACATTTGAGACCTGGGGGGTTTTCCAAGCTGGAAAGTCCAGTTATGCACACGCTGAGCCCGGACAGCCAGGGTGACACCCAGCCTTGCCAATATTTCAGCTTTTAGCATCACATAGTCTTTTGCTTGGTCAGGCTCTAGGTCATAGTAAGCTTTCTGCGATTCACCAGTTAACAGAGGAGCCACCAGTCCAGCCCACTGCTCCTCAGGCCACTTTTCTCTTTCAGCAGTCCTTTCAAATGTGGTCAAAAATACCTCTGGATCATCCTCTCCAGTCATTTTTGTCAATAAACGACTCACCCCAAAGGGCGCGGTATTAGTGGGACGGCTTTCCTCACTGGTCTGCGGACGTTGCTGCATTACTGCTTCCATCTGTTGTTGTAGTCTCTGCTCTTGCTTCTGCAACAGGTCTATGAAGCGGGCCTCAGATTGCTGCTGGGCTTGTTGTTGGGCTGCGAAGCTCTGTTGTTGAGCTGCAAGGCTCTTTTGCAAACCTGCATTTGTCTGCTGTTGATTGGCATTTGCTAGAGCCAGCTGTTTCAGTATCTCCTCCATGCTAGCTTAAAAAAAAACTGCCACTGGTTCTCCACCAACTGTGAGGGGGTTAGCTCGGTAGCGGGTGTGTGTGACCCCCTGGATGGGCTCCCCACACAAAAACAGGCCCAGCAGACGGAGGTTGTGGTTTTCAAGATCAAAAGGTGCGGTTTATTTCTCTATTTACAGTGACAAAAACACAGCAAAGCAAAAAGAAACATAAACAAAATAAATCCTGGTCAGCTTGACCTCTGACTAAACATGCAGGTTTCCCTAACTAACAACTGGGATCAGCCTGGTGCTGTCCTAGTCCCTAAGTCCCTGGTTTAGTAAATGTCCAAACAAATAGCCACACAGGCTTTGTCTCACCGCACAGGGGTTCACTCTCCCTAGACAGTCCACACAGGTCTGGGTCCAGGCATGAGCAAACACCTAATGAAGCTGGGAGTTTTTATAGAGGCCTTAAACGAGCTGACAAGCTTCAGCTGGTCTCATCAACTCCCTGCCTGCACGACGTCCAGCACTCTCCCTAGAGGTATGAATCATCCATGAGCCCACTAGACTCAGCTGGGCTTCATCAACTCTCTCCCTAGTTGTATAAGTCGGCATAAAGCCTGAATCTGGGAGAAATATACCTACCCCCCTGGATGCAACCAGGTGACTTTACCTTCCTGCTGTCACAATATATACACACACACACACACACTTTTTTATTTTTGAGGTGGGGGGATCTTGGTTGAGTTCCCACACTTTTTTGCCAGGACTTGATTTAGTCCAAGCCCAGAAGTTAGCTGTCATGGCTGGGCAAATTGGCTGCAGGCAGGAGATTCCATGTTCCTATTGCTGCACCTATACATAAGGACAGGAATGCTCATGACAACATTGACCTAAAATGGCCATATTAGGTCAATGACAGTAACCCAATGTGAGCATGGGTCCATATTAGGTCAATTGTGTCACTAGCATCCCCATCCCTTTGTGTATGTAGGCTGTGGGCCAGGAAATCTCCTGACCGCAGCTCATTGGCACACCAATGGTAGCTAACTTACAGATTTGGGCAAACATGGGCTCAGACAAAAGCCGAGCCCGAACCCAAGCTCATCACTAATCAGTAGTTTAGCATACAGTAGCTCTTTCTTTCCACCACTCTGTTATACTGCACAACCAGGTTGTAGCTCAGCTGTACCATTTCCTGATGCAGCTTTATGGAGCTGAAGATGCTGATTCATTATCCAGTGAAGAGAAGACAGATTGTAAAAACATAGGAAATTGCATTGGTAAACTAAGAAATAAGCCTGGAACCTGCCTGTCTGTGCACTTAACAAATATTTAGGAATCCAGATTCTAGCTTAACAGAGTTATATATTATTTTGGCACATCAATAAACAAGTATTGCTTAGAATTCTGCTGTAAGAAACACAGAGCAGCAGGTAAGCAACCACTGTGATGTAGTAAACATTTTTTTAATACAGTTGTGAATTATACCGCACATTGTTTTGTCATATTACCTGTGACCTGAGGCTGTGTTACCCTCTGATCATTCAGCAGAACTGTGCCATCAGTCTTGAAAGTCACCACCTATAACAGAGAAGGAATATTGCAAATATTTGCTTAATAGGGTCACATGGTGGTCATAGGTAAAGGCAATATTTACCCCTCTATATAGGCTTACATATGATGTGACTGGGCTTAATAGGGTATTAAAAGTACTTGTATGTATGTAGCGGGGTCCCCAAATTTATTCCTGCTATACCCAAATTTAGGGGAAGGTTTGAGCTGTAGTTGGGCTCAGACCACCTTAATTGTTAGGACATTCTATTTTGCACCGCAGGTAGTATACTGGTGTGTTGTTCCCTGTGGCCTGTGGGTGGCGCTGCCATAATTGGCCAGGGTTGAACCGCTGGTATAGTGCTGTGCCTTGGATGTGCTCTCTCGGCGGTTGTGTGGTGGGCGTGGTCGGCCTGCTGTGCACGCCAGGAGAGGATATAAAAGGGGCAGACGCTGCTTGCGGGAGGGGAATCGAGGTGGTCTTCGTTCCCGAGTTGGAGTCCTGGTACGTGGTACCTGGCCCTCCTGGCCAGGGGCCCACATACGCATCAGTCCCAGGCACCTTTAGCCCTGGGGCTACAGCAATAACCTTGGGCCCAGCACCTTTAGCTGGGGCCCATGTCCTGGAAGGAAAAATCCCAGGGTGCCTCTGGCATGGTGACCTGTTCTGAAATGAGGAGGCCGGGGGAGGACCCTTCTGAAGGACCGGTGAAAAGTTCACGGAGAAAGAAGGGCCTGGTAACTCTCTGGAGGGACTAGATTCATCCAACACTAGAGGATTGGGAATAACGGTTCGGTGGCAGAGAATCTCCTAGTCGCATCTAAAAAGGGAAAACTAAAGGAACGTCCGAGCATCACTTCGGCTGCTAGGATCCGCTTTCATAGGGAACTATCTGGGTAAGCTAAGCCTACTTGAGGAACAAGTAGTGAATGCACAATTTGTCTTGTGCCTGGACTCATATCCAAACTCTTGCTGTCCTGTCTTCTATCCACCCTTTTCTATCCAATGACTTTGCATATAAAGAAATAAACTCTACGTTGGAGTTTACTACTGGTGTGGACCTTGGAGTTACTTGGGGATATAAAGACTTGTCCTTACATTCTAATAGTGATGAGCCGAACACCCCCGGGTTCGGTTCGCACCAGAACCCGCGAACGGACCGAAAGTTCGAACGAACATTAGAACCCTATTAAATACAATGGATGCGAACGTTCGAATTCTAAAGTGCTAATTATAACAACTATTATGCATGTTATTGTCCTAAAAAGGGTTTGGGAACCCGGGTTCTGCACCAGGGGACATGTATCAATGCAAAAAGAAGTTTTAAAAACGGTCGTTTTTCGGGAGCAGTCATTTTAATGATGCATAAAGTGAAAAAAAAAAAGTCAAATATTCCTTTAAATATCGTACCTGGGGGGTGTCTAAAGTATGCCTGTGAAGTGCCACGTGTTTCCCGTGTTTAGAACTGTCCCTGCACAAAATGACACTTCTAAAGGAAAAAAAAGCCATTTAAAACTGCTTGCGGCTTTAATGTAATGTCTGGTCCCGGTAATATGGATGAAATTCTTTAAGAAAAATGGCATAGCTACCCCATGACCCCCCCCCTACCCCAGCCCATTACCAGCCCCTTTGGGTCTTGTATGGATATTAAGGGGAACCCCGCACATAAAATAAAAAAGGCCCTATATACTCTGAACAGCCCTATACAGGCGGTGCATACAAGACAGGGACTGTAGGTTTGTTCTTATGTAGAGTCTGTTTGTAATTTTGAACAGGTACATTGTTGAAGTGTAGCTCCAGACCAAAAATCTATTTTTAAACTTTTTGGAAAACATAGGTAAGGGTTATCACCCCTGTAACATTTGTTTTGCTGTCTGTGCCCCTGTTCAGAACATTTCACCTCACTTTCCGTCCCAATGACAACTGTTTTTGAAATGTGGTGTTTTTCTTGAAACAAGGATTGCTGATAAAGCATCAGTACAGAGGAGACACCTTTCTCCCATATTTATTCTTACAGGAGAGAATTTTCCTTCCTAGTGGTAGATTTCCTCTCACTTCCTGTTGTCTTCTTGCGTTTGCAAGTAGGAGTCGTTTGTAAGTTGGATGTTTGAAAGTAGGGACCTGCCGTATATACTCTGCAGAAATAGGCCCCTTAGTTGTTGGTGTTGGCACAACACTGTAAGCACTCACAGTTACTCTTGGTTGGTGCTGGAACGCCCTGCTGTCAACTATTATATCAGGAATTTTAATTACATATAATTGTTGAACAGTGGTAGTAAAAATTGGGCCTTTGATGGTGGTGCTGGTGCCACAACACTGTAAGCCCTGACAGTTACTCTTGGTGGGTGCAGCAATGGGCCCTGCTGTGAATTATTAGATCAAGAATTGTAATTACATGCCCCTGTTGAACAGGGGCTGAAAAATTGGGCCTTAGGCACTGGTGGCACAACACTGCAACCCCTCACAGATACTGTACTTGGAGCACAGCAATGAGCCCTGTTGCAAAGTATTGCTTCAAAAATTGTAATGACACGCCCCTGTTAAACAGGGGCTGAAAAATTGGGCCTTAGGCACTGGTGGCACAACACTGCAACTCCTCACAGATACTGTACTTGGAGCACAGCAATGAGCCCTGTTGCAAAGTATTGCTTCAAAAATTGTAATTACACCCCCCTGTTAAACAGGGGCTGAAAAATTGGGCGTTAGGCACTGGTGGCACAACACTGCAACTCCTCACAGATACTGTACTTGGAGCACAGCAATGAGCCCTGTTGCAAAGTATTGCTTCAAAAATTGTAATTACACGCCCCTGTTAAACAGGGGCTGAAAAATTGGGCGTTAGGCACTGGTGGCGGCACCCATAAACAAAAATGATCTTACAAGCTATCATCATCAATCGTATCATTGAGGACTCGGAGGAGGAGGATAGCCAGTCAACATAACAGCACAGGCACTCAGCATCAGCATCAGTCTTGAAGGGATGTGACATGTTAAAATCAATTAGTCTGTTATATCAGCATCAGGTGTGTGGTAGCTGGTGGTGATCCAAGACTGGTTCATCTTGATGAAAGTCAGTCGATCAACCGAGTCGGTGGACAGGCGCACCCTGTGATCCGTGACAAATCCTCCAGCAGCACTGAATGTGCGTTCCGAAAGAACGCTGGATGCAGGACAGGCCAGTAGCTCAATTGCATACTGTGCAAGCTCTGGCCAGTGATCCATCCTCAAGACCCAGTAAGCCAGAGGATTTTCGGTGGGGAAGGTGTCCAAGTCTGACCTTGCCCCTAGATATTCCTGCACCATGTTTATCAGACGCTGGCGATGGTTGCTGGAACCGATCATACTTTGGGGCTGCGGACTAAAGAATTGTCTGAACGCATCGGTCAGACGGCCACCTTCCCCACTGCTCCTTCTTTGACTGGCCGAAGCCTCAGCAACTCGTTGTCCAGGACCAGGAGTTTGCAACCTCCCAGTCTCTGGGAACGCGTTGCACAGACCTTTCTGCAAGGCCTCCCGGAGTTGTCTCATCCTCTGCTCCCTCTGCGACGGTAACATAAGGTCCGCAACCTTACCCTTGTACCGTGGATCAAGGAGAGTGGCCAGCCAGTAATGGTCCCTCTCCTTGATCCGAAGAATACGAGGATCCTTCCGCAGACTTTGCAGGATCAGGGAGGCCATGCAGCGTAGGTTTGCTGAGGCATTCGCTCCGGAGTCCTCTGGGTCACTAAGGACGACATGATCCGCAGCCACCTCCTCCCAGCCACGTACAAGTCCACTGGTTTCTTGGGACTGTAAATCATCCCTAAAAGACTGCTGCTGATGATGCTGAGTGCCAGCCTCCACCTCCATGCTGACACAATCCTCCTCCTCCTCCTCCTCCTCCTCCTCCTCCTCTTCTTGTGCGATGGGTGGGACAGAAGGAACACTGTCTGGGTAAAGGGGGCCTTGAGAGGCAAGGAAGTCCTCCTCTTCCTGCCTCTGTTCTGCCTCAAGTGCCCTGTCCATTATTCCACGCAGCGTGTGCTCCAACAGGTGGACAAGAGGTACAGTGTCACTGATGCATGCACTGTCACTGCTCACCATCCTCGTGGCCTCCTCAAATGGTGCCAGGACAGTGCATGCATCCCTGATCATGCCCCACTGGCGTGGAGAAAAAAAACCAAGCTCCCCTGACCCTGTCCTGGTGCCGTAGTCGCACAGGTACTCATTGATGGCCCTCTGCTGTGTGTGCAGCCGCTGCAGCATGGCCAACGTTGAGTTCCACCTGGTGGGCATGTCACATATAAGGCGGTTCTTGGGCAGGTTCAACTCCTTTTGCAGCTCAGCCAGGCGAGCACTGGCATTATAAGATCTGCGGAAATGCACACAGACTTTCCTGGCCTGCCTCAGGACATCCTGTAAGCCCGGGTACCTGCCCAAGAACCGCTGCACCACCAGGTTAAGGACGTGAGCCACACAGGGCACATGGGTCAGTTGTCCCTGTCGGAGGGCGGAGAGGAGGTTGGTGCCATTGTCGCAAACCACCATTCCTGGCTTAAGCTGGCGTGGCGTCAACCACCTCTCGGCCTGGCCCTGCAGAGCAGACAGGACCTCTGCCCCAGTGTGGCTTCTGTCCCCCAAACACACCAGCGCAAGCACGGCATGGCATCTTTTTGCCTGCGTACTTGCGTAGCCCCGTGAACGGCTACGGAGCACCGCTGGTTCATAGGACAAACCACAGGAAGAGGCCATGGAGGAAGAAGAAGAGGAGGGGGTGGAGGAGAGAGGTGTGTCACAACCAGTAGTAGCATTTTGGAGGCGTGGCGGTGGGACAACCTCCAACACTACTGCACCTTGTCCTGAATCCTTCCCAGCTGCCAAAAGAGTGACCCAATGGGCCGTGAAAGAAAGGTAACGTCCCTGTCCATGCCTGCTGGACCATGAGTCAGCGGTAATATGCACCTTACCGCTGACCGCCCTGTCCAGCGAGGCCAAGACATTGCCTTCCACATGCCGGTAGAGAGCCGGAATAGCCTTCCGTGAGAAAAAGTGGCGTTTGGGAACCTGCCACTGAGGAACTGCACATTGCACAAACTCACGGAAGGGGGCCGAGTCTACCAACTGAAAAGGCAGCAGTTGAAGCGCTAGCAATTTAGCCAAGCTAGCATTCAACCGCTGGGCATGTGGATGGCTGGGAGTGAACTTCTTTCGACGGTCCAGCAGCTGGGGCAGGGAAATTTGCCTGCTAGAATCGGACGTCGGTGTACTGCTAGCAGAGTGGGCGCAAGTACTTGGCTGTGACACACCTAATTCTACACCTTCATTCCTCTCAGTGCATGTTTCAGAGAGGACTGAAGTTATAGTGGGGTTGGAGATCCCAGCTGATGCGGTGCAAGGAGAGGTCCGCTTTGTTCTTTGGTGTGGGTCTTTGAGGTAGGCTTGCCAACGAGCTGCATGGCAGGTCAACATATGTCTGGTCAGGCATGTGGTACCCAAGCGGCTGATGTTTTGGCCACGCGATATACGCTTGAGACATATGTTGCAAACAGCAGCTGTGCGATCTGATGCACTAGCCTCAAAAAAGGCCCACACCAAAGAACTTTTTGAATGACGGGCAGAGGCAGCGCCCTGCACAGGCGGAGCTCTGCGGTGTGATTCCGTCGGTGTACTGCCCTTACGCTGGCCACCAAAGGGCATCCTGCCTCGTTGGAGATGTGCCTCCTCCTCATCCTCCTCCTCCTCCTCTCTCCTATTAGGCACCCACGTGGAGTCAGTGACCTCATCATCCCCTCCCTCCTCATCACTGGAGCCAATCTGGCAGTATGCTGCAGCTGCTGGAACATGACTGCCAGATTGGTGTCCTTCTTGAGCATCCCCTCTGTCTGCTCTCACGCTACTGCCTTCCTCTAGCTGGGTTTCATCATCAGACCCTTCGAAACGCTGGGCATCCTCCTGGAGCATGTACCCAACACTGTGCTGAAACAGTTCGGGGGACTCCTCAGGAGGAGGACATGGTGGGTCTAGGGAAGGAGTGACTGATGATTTGTCTGACATTGATACCAGGGAAGACGACGCTTTGGCAGCTGCTTTTCCAGTACCCTGAGCCTGGGTGAGAGAGGATGAGGAGGAGGAGGAGGGCTTGGTCATCCACTCTACCAAGTCTTCGGCATGATGTGGCTCAACATGTCCAGCTGCCGAAAAGAAGGACAAGCGTGTCCCATGGCCATGTGCTGATGACAATGCACCGCGTCCACGACCAGCACTGTTGCCCCCAGACACAGAGCCTGCTTGCCCTCTTTTATTGCCTCCTGACTGTCTGCCTCTCCTTGTTTGCCTTCCAGACATTCTAATAGATGGCCTGCAGGGAGATGGGAAAAAAGCAATAAGGGCTACCTTCAGGTGTCCTTCTCTGTCCCTTGAAACAAGGACTTTCACAGTGAAAGAAACTGACACTCTCCCTACCTACAGTTTTCTGTCCCTAGAAAAAATGTTTTTTTTAATCACAATATAGCACAAGGACAATTCACTCACTGTCCTTACAGGTCCCTGGAAACAAGGACTTGCAGAGTGAAAGAAAAAAAACACTCTCCCTACCTACAGTTTTCTGTCCCTAGAAAAAATGTTTTTTTTAATCACAATATAACACAAGGACAATTCACTCACTGTCCTTCCAGGTCCCTGGAAACAAGGACTTGCAGAGTGAAATAAACTGACACTCTCCCTACCTACAGTTTTCTGTCCCTAGAATAAATGTTTTTTTTAAGCACAATATAGCACAAGGACAATTCACTCACTGTCCTTACAGGTCCCTGGAAACAAGGACTTGCAGAGTGAAAGAAAAAAAACACTCTCCCTACCTACAGTTTTCTGTCCCTAGAAAAAATGTTTTTTTTAATCACAATATAACACAAGGACAATTCACTCACTGTCCTTCCAGGTCCCTGGAAACAAGGACTTGCAGAGTGAAATAAACTGACACTCTCCCTACCTACAGTTTTCTGTCCCTAGAATAAATGTTTTTTTTAATCACAATATAGCACAAGGACAATTCAGTCACTGTCCTTCCAGGTCCCTGGAAACAAGGACTTGCAGAGTGAAATAAACTGACACTCTCCCTACCTACAGTTTTCTGTCCCTAGAATAAATGTTTTTTTTAAGCACAATATAGCACAAGGACAATTCACTCACTGTCCTTACAGGTCCCTGGAAACAAGGACTTGCAGAGTGAAAGAAAAAAAACACTCTCCCTACCTACAGTTTTCTGTCCCTAGAAAAAATGTTTTTTTTAATCACAATATAACACAAGGACAATTCACTCACTGTCCTTCCAGGTCCCTGGAAACAAGGACTTGCAGAGTGAAATAAACTGACACTCTCCCTACCTACAGTTTTCTGTCCCTAGAATAAATGTTTTTTTTAATCACAATATAGCACAAGGACAATTCAGTCACTGTCCTTCCAGGTCCCTGGAAACAAGGACTTGCAGAGTGAAATAAACTGACACTCTCCCTACCTACAGTTTTCTGTCCCTAGAATAAATGTTTTTTTTAAGCACAATATAGCACAAGGACAATTCACTCACTGTCCTTACAGGTCCCTGGAAACAAGGACTTGCAGAGTGAAAGAAAAAAAACACTCTCCCTACCTACAGTTTTCTGTCCCTAGAAAAAATGTTTTTTTTAATCACAATATAACACAAGGACAATTCACTCACTGTCCTTCCAGGTCCCTGGAAACAAGGACTTGCAGAGTGAAATAAACTGACACTCTCCCTACCTACAGTTTTCTGTCCCTAGAATAAATGTTTTTTTTAATCACAATATAGCACAAGGACAATTCAGTCACTGTCCTTCCAGGTCCCTGGAAACAAGGACTTGCAGAGTGAAATAAACTGACACTCTCCCTACCTACAGTTTTCTGTCCCTAGAATAAATGTTTTTTTTAAGCACAATATAGCACAAGGACAATTCACTCACTGTCCTTACAGGTCCCTGGAAACAAGGACTTGCAGAGTGAAAGAAAAAAAACACTCTCCCTACCTACAGTTTTCTGTCCCTAGAAAAAATGTTTTTTTTAATCACAATATAGCACAAGGACAATTCACTCACTGTCCTTACAGGTCCCTGGAAACAAGGACTTGCAGAGTGAAAGAAAAAAAACACTCTCCCTACCTACAGTTTTCTGTCCCTAGAAAAAATGTTTTTTTTAATCACAATATAACACAAGGACAATTCACTCACTGTCCTTCCAGGTCCCTGGAAACAAGGACTTGCAGAGTGAAATAAACTGACACTCTCCCTACCTACAGTTTTCTGTCCCTAGAATAAATGTTTTTTTTAATCACAATATAGCACAAGGACAATTCAGTCACTGTCCTTCCAGGTCCCTGGAAACAAGGACTTGCAGAGTGAAATAAACTGACACTCTCCCTACCTACAGTTTTCTGTCCCTAGAATAAATGTTTTTTTTAATCACAATATAGCACAAGGACAATTCACTCACTGTCCTTACAGGTCCCTGGAAACAAGGACTTGCAGAGTGAAAGAAAAAAAACACTCTCCCTACCTACAGTTTTCTGTCCCTAGAAAAAATGTTTTTTTTAATCACAATATAACACAAGGACAATTCACTCACTGTCCTTCCAGGTCCCTGGAAACAAGGACTTGCAGAGTGAAATAAACTGACACTCTCCCTACCTACAGTTTTCTGTCCCTAGAATAAATGTTTTTTTTAAGCACAATATAGCACAAGGACAATTCACTCACTGTCCTTACAGGTCCCTGGAAACAAGGACTTGCAGAGTGAAAGAAAAAAAACACTCTCCCTACCTACAGTTTTCTGTCCCTAGAAAAAATGTTTTTTTTAATCACAATATAACACAAGGACAATTCACTCACTGTCCTTCCAGGTCCCTGGAAACAAGGACTTGCAGAGTGAAATAAACTGACACTCTCCCTACCTACAGTTTTCTGTCCCTAGAATAAATGTTTTTTTTAAGCACAATATAGCACAAGGACAATTCACTCACTGTCCTTACAGGTCCCTGGAAACAAGGACTTGCAGAGTGAAAGAAAAAAAACACTCTCCCTACCTACAGTTTTCTGTCCCTAGAAAAAATGTTTTTTTTAATCACAATATAGCACAAGGACAATTCACTCACTGTCCTTACAGGTCCCTGGAAACAAGGACTTGCAGAGTGAAAGAAAAAAAACACTCTCCCTACCTACAGTTTTCTGTCCCTAGAAAAAATGTTTTTTTTAATCACAATATAACACAAGGACAATTCACTCACTGTCCTTCCAGGTCCCTGGAAACAAGGACTTGCAGAGTGAAATAAACTGACACTCTCCCTACCTACAGTTTTCTGTCCCTAGAATAAATGTTTTTTTTAATCACAATATAGCACAAGGACAATTCAGTCACTGTCCTTCCAGGTCCCTGGAAACAAGGACTTGCAGAGTGAAATAAACTGACACTCTCCCTACCTACAGTTTTCTGTCCCTAGAATAAATGTTTTTTTTAAGCACAATATAGCACAAGGACAATTCACTCACTGTCCTTACAGGTCCCTGGAAACAAGGACTTGCAGAGTGAAAGAAAAAAAACACTCTCCCTACCTACAGTTTTCTGTCCCTAGAAAAAATGTTTTTTTTAATCACAATATAACACAAGGACAATTCACTCACTGTCCTTCCAGGTCCCTGGAAACAAGGACTTGCAGAGTGAAATAAACTGACACTCTCCCTACCTACAGTTTTCTGTCCCTAGAATAAATGTTTTTTTTAAGCACAATATAGCACAAGGACAATTCACTCACTGTCCTTACAGGTCCCTGGAAACAAGGACTTGCAGAGTGAAAGAAAAAAAACACTCTCCCTACCTACAGTTTTCTGTCCCTAGAAAAAATGTTTTTTTTAATCACAATATAACACAAGGACAATTCACTCACTGTCCTTCCAGGTCCCTGGAAACAAGGACTTGCAGAGTGAAATAAACTGACACTCTCCCTACCTACAGTTTTCTGTCCCTAGAATAAATGTTTTTTTTAAGCACAATATAGCACAAGGACAATTCACTCACTGTCCTTACAGGTCCCTGGAAACAAGGACTTGCAGAGTGAAAGAAAAAAAACACTCTCCCTACCTACAGTTTTCTGTCCCTAGAAAAAATGTTTTTTTTAAGCACAATATAGCACAAGGACAATTCACTCACTGTCCTTACAGGTCCCTGGAAACAAGGACTTGCAGAGTGAAAGAAAAAAAACACTCTCCCTACCTACAGTTTTCTGTCCCTAGAAAAAATGTTTTTTTTAATCACAATATAGCACAAGGACAATTCACTCACTGTCCTTACAGGTCCCTGGAAACAAGGACTTGCAGAGTGAAAGAAACTGACACTGTCCCTACCTACAGTTTTCTGTCCCTAGAATAAATGTTTTTTTTAAGCACAATATAGCACAAGGAGAATTCACTCACTGTCCTTCCAGGTCCCTGGAAACAAGGACTTGCAGAGTGAAATAAACTGACACTCTCCCTACCTACAGTTTTCTGTCCCTAGAATAAATGTTTTTTTTAAGCACAATATAGCACAAGGACAATTCACTCACTGTCCTTACAGGTCCCTGGAAACAAGGACTTGCAGAGTGAAAGAAACTGACACTCTCCCTACCTACAGTTTTCTGTCCCTAGAATAAATGTTTTTTTTAAGCACAATATAGCACAAGGACAATTCACTCACTGTCCTTCCAGGTCCCTGGAAACAAGGACTTGCAGAGTGAAAGAAACTGACACTGTCCCTACCTACAGTTTTCTGTCCCTAGAATAAATGTTTTTTTTAAGCACACTATAGCACAAGCACAAAACACACTGACACTCTCCCTACCTATCCTTCTCTTTCCCTAAACTAAAGGAATCCAGGTTAAGCAAGAAAGAAATAACAGTCACTGTCCCTGCCTATGCTGCTCTATCCCTGCTCCGGAACACACTACACTAGGCCGCCGTGCTGGCGGCCTTTTATAGTGTGGGGCGTGTACTAAACACCCTCAGCAATAATTGGCCACAGGCATCCTGCCTGTGGCCAATCATTGCTCTCCTCGCTGCCGGCGCTGTGATTGGCCAAGCATGCGGGGTCACAGTGCATGCTTGGCCAATCACAGCGCCTGGATGACACTGCGATGGCGTAGTGCATTGTGGGCCGTTCGCGTCACTCGAATTTGGCGCGAACGGCCCAAATCGTTCGATCTTCGTCGAACGATCGAACAGCCGATGTTCGAGTCGAACGTATGTTCGACTCGAACACGAAGCTCATCCCTACATTCTAAGAGACAGGAACCAACTGAAGGGAGAACCTTGCTGCAGGACCCTAGTTTGTGATACCGCTCAACCTCTTCACACAAGAGGGTACGGGCACGAAGCATGGTGTGCCTTTCCTGCAAGTGAGCCAAAGGCAGGTAAGAAGGACGCCCGTGTGCTACATGTATATAATAAAATAGGAACTAGTAGCAGTGACCCTTCCTTACTGAATCCAGAACTAAGCAACAAAGCTTTGGCTGAACATTTTTATCAATATAATGTTGGCTGAACAGCTTATTATCAACAAATAAAATGGAATTATATATCATTTTGGATAGAGTAAGAGGGGGTCATAACTCCTGTTGGCTTATTTTTTGCTGCCATTAGGGATGAGCTTCGAGTTCGAGTCGAACTCATGTTCGACTCGAACATTGCCTGTTCGCCCGTTCGCCGAACAGCAAACAAATTGGGGTGTTCGCGGCAAATTCGAAAAATCTATGGGAGAAATCTAAAGTGTTAATTATAAAGGCTTATATGCAAGTTATTGTCCTAAAAAGTGTTTGGGGACCTGGGTCCTGCCCCAGGGGACATGTATCAATGCAAAAAGAAGTTTTAAAAACGGCCGTTTTTTCGGGAGCAGTGATTTTAATAATGCTTAAAATGAAAAAATAAAAGTGAAATATTCCTTTAAATTTCGTACCTGGGGGGTGTGTATGATATGCATGTGAAGTGGCGCATGTTTCCCGTGCTTAGAACTGTCCCTGCAAAAAATGTAATTTTTGAAAGAAAAAAATGCATTTAAAACTGACTCGCGGCTATTAATGAATTGTCGGCTCCCGGCAATACATACAAAAGTCATTGATAAAAAAAAAAAAAAAAAGCGTGGGGGTTCCCCAGAATTCAATTACCAGGCCCTTCAGGTCTGGAATGAATATTAAGGGGAACCCTGCCGCAAATTTAAAAAAAAATTGACGTGGGGTTCCCCCAAATATCCATTCCAGGCCCTTCAGATCTGGCATGGATTTTAAGGGGAACTCCACCCCAAATTAAAAAAAAAATGGCGTGGAGTCCCCCTAAAAATCCATACCAGACCCTTATCCGAGCACGCAACCTGGCCGGCCGCAGGGGAAAAGGGGGGGACGAGAGAGTGGCCCCCCTCCCTCCTGAACCGTACCAAGCCACATGCCCTCAACATGGGGAGGATGTCCCCATGTTGATGGGGACAAGGGCCTCATCCCCACAACCCTTGCCCGGTGGTTGTGGGGGTCTACGGGCGGGGGGCTTATCGGAATCTGGAAGACCCCTTTAACAAAGGGGACCCCCAGATCCCGGCCCCCCCTATGTGAATTGATAAGGGGTACATTGTACCCCTACCATTTCACGAAGAAAGCGTAAAAAAATGTTTAAAAAAAACACACAAACACCTTGAAAAAGTCCTTTATTTAAAAAAAAAAAAAAAAAAAATTCCAGCGGTGAAATCCAGTGTCCCGCGGCGATCCCAATGTGCAGCGCTGTCCTTCATTGGTTGTGCCTGAGCGGACCTGATGGGGAACTCCCTCTCAGTATTTTAAATGTATAGACCCGCCCCTTCTAAAGTTCCCCATCAGGTCCGCTCAGCGGACGAGATGCGGAACATGAGAAGGGGCGGGTCTATACATGTATTACCAAAGTGAGAGCAGTCCCCCATCAGGTCCGCCCCCTCGGTATGTCGGACCCGCCTACGTCATTGGCTTGAGCGGGGAACTTCCTTCATTATGTAAATTTAAATTACACAGTGAAGGAAGTTCCCCGCTCAAGCCAATGACGTAGGCGGGTCCGACATACCGAGGGGGCGGACCTGATGGGGGACTGCTCTCACTTTGGTAATACATGTATAGACCCGCTCCTTCTCATGTTCCGCATCTCGTCCGCTGAGCGGACCTGATGGGGAACTTTAGAAGGGGCGGGTCTATACATTTAAAATACTGAGAGGGAGTTCCCCATCAGGTCCGCTCAGGCACAACCAATGAAGGACAGCGCTGGACATCGGGATCGCCGCGGGACACTGGATTTCACCGCTGGAATGTTTTTTTTTTTATAATAAAGGACTTTTTCAAGGTGTTTGTGTGTTTTTTTTAAACATTTTTTTACGCTTTTGTCGTAAAATGGTAGGGGTACAATGTACCCCTTACCAATTCACATAGGGGGGGGGCGGGATCTGGGGGTCCCCTTTGTTAAAGGGGTCTTCCAGATTCCGATAAGCCCCCCGCCCGCAGACCCCCACAACCACCGGGCAAGGGTTGTGGGGATGAGGCCCTTGTCCCCATCAACATGGGGACATCCTCCCCATGTTGAGGGCATGTGGCCTGGTACGGTTCAGGAGGGAGGGGGGGCCGCTCTCTCGTCCCCCCTTTTCCCCTGCGGCTGGCCAGGTTGCGTGCTCGGATAAGGGGTCTGGTATGGATTTTTAGGGGGACTCCACGCCATTTTTTTTTAAATTTGGGGTGGAGTTCCCCTTAAAATCCATGCCAGATCTGAAGGGCCTGGAATGGATATTTGGGGGAACCCCACGTCAATTTTTTTTTTAATTTGCGGCGGGGTTCCCCTTAATATCCATTCCAGACCTGAAGGGCCTGGTAATTGAATTCTGGGGAACCCCCACGCTTTTTTTTTTTTTTTTATCAATGACTTTTGTATGTATTGCCGGGAGCCGACAATTCATTAATAGCCACGAGTCAGTTTTAAATGCATTTTTTCTTTCAAAAATGACATTTTTTGCAGGGACAGTTCTAAGCACGGGAAACATGCGCCACTTTACATGCATATCATACACACCCCCCAGGTACGAAATTTAAAGGAATATTTCACTTTTATTTTTTCATTTTAAGCATTATTAAAATCACTGCTCCCGAAAAAACGGCCGTTTTTAAAACTTCTTTTTGCATTGATACATATCCCCTGGGGCAGGACCCGGGTCCCCAAACACTTTTTAGGACAATAACTTGCATATTAGCCTTTATAATTAACACTTTAGATTTCGAACGTTCGAGTCCATTGTATTTAATAGGGTTCTAAAGTTTACACAAACATTTTGTCTGTTCGCAGGTTCTGGTGCGAACCGAACAGGGGGGTGTTCGGCTCATCCCTGGCTGCCATCTGTGTCTCATTGCAGAGATTTCTCTCCACTTCCTGTCCAATAGCCAAAACAGGAAGTGAGAGGAAATCCCTGCAAATTAAGGTAATCCCTTGGGACACCTAGGCCACCAGAACTAGTGTCCCTATTGGAAGATTTGCCCTCTACTACTTTTCTGGAGACTTACTTTCACTTCCAATGCTAATGGTAAACAGGACAAATAGAGAGCGTGAATCTTCCTAATAGCACAGACAGCAAAAGAACCTGATAGGTAATCAAATCCCTCTCCACTCTATCCAAAACAAAAGAAAACATTTTGCCTTTAATTTAATCGTAATTTCTCCGATGGGGCACACACGGTCGGAATTTCCGATGGAAAAAGTCCATCTGACTTTTTCCATCGGAAATTCCTATTGTGTGTACAAAGCATTGGACATCCATCCTAAATTGATTATTTGAGGTTTTGCTTTTTCCCCTTTAATGTCATCTTGAAAACTCTCTTCTAAAAATCTCTTATTGGGAAACCTCTACTGATATCAGCAGTAAACATTAGATTTGCCTATATTATTTTGCTGAAATCATTATACAGTTGTTGATGATTGTTATAGTTTACCAAGTCAGGTTGATTATTAGTCAGGGTTAGGAACATGAACTGATATACTCACATTTTTCATATTATCCATAAACACTTTAATGGATTTGAGACTGGTCTCCAAGGTACTGATACGAGTAATCTCCCCTAAAATAGCATGTGAGCTATTTTCAATTCCCTGCAACAAAAAAAGAAGCAGTTATTATTGACCATCTTTTTAGCAACAACTAATTTGATTTCTCTTGACGATGTATGAACATTGAATCATGACAAAAACGAAATTAAAATGTATCTTTTATTGACCCCAAATTATTTTCACAATGAAACAAATGGACATAAATATTTTGGGATTATGATTTACATATTGTTACATATTTACTATTTTTATCTTTCTATAAAAATTGTTTTATAGGACTGAATAGCTGAAGCTCAACTCAAAGAGACAGCTGAATGATGCAAAGGATGACTGATCCATCCTCCTTCTCTATATGCTTCTTCAAAAGCATATGCCCAGAGCAAATAAAATACATATTTAGTAAATCTGAAATACTTGCACATTTGTTTTATCCCTTTAAACGTGTCGCAGGCACAAAAAAAAAAAAAAAAAGCTGATGATGTGCCAGAAATAGAATGTGCTCTTACCTTCCTTTTTGACATAACAACATAGCTCTGAATTTCTAAGAACGTGGTGTCAGTCCTGCCTACTTTATTTATGATGGTTTACAATGCATACAGACTGATTTGCATCTCCTCCCCCATTCCTTACCTTCATGACCCCTGCTTGTACACAGGCAGAGAGCACAGCAAGTTTTTAGATCATTTTTGGCAAAATCCACGTTTTTTTTTTTTTTGCAATTGTCGAACAGATATAGTCAAATACATTCAATTGTATATTTAGGGACTGATTTACTAAGGTCAAATAGACTGTGCACTCTGCAAGTGCAGTTGCACAAGATGAGGAAGAGCTCTGGCTTTCATCATTCAATCATGTGCAAACAAAAAAATCATATTTTTTTTCCTTGCATGTGATTAGGTATTCTTCGTAAATTGAAACATTAGCTCATTTACTAAGATCTGGAGCGCTTGCAAAGTGCACAGTCTATTTGTCTTTAATAAATCAACCCCTTAGCCTTACCAAAAGGGAGAAAATAAGAAATGTTTATTGTTAGGGTTTACATACACTTTAAATGTGTAGCTATCATAAACGTGTAACTGAAAGGAATTATTTTTTTGGGATAGAGTAAGAGAGAGCTATATCCCCTGTCAGTTTTTTTTTTTTTTTTGCCATTTGTGTCCCATTGAGGAGATTTCCCTTCACTTCCTGTCCCATAACCAAAACAGGAAGTGCGAGGAAATCCCTCCAAAGTGAGGGAAACCTGGTGCATTACCAGGGTCACCAGAACTAATGTACCCATTGGAAGAGAATTCCACTCTATTAGTTTTATGTCACCCCAAAATTTGGGATTTTCTTTACTTTTGATGAGAACAGTAAACGGGGAATGGACAACAAGTGTTATAATCGCTCTCTACTCTATCCAAAACAAAAAAAAGTTTTGCCCTTAGTTACACTTTAAAAATTTTTTTGCGATTCTCCCATATTGAGCCCTCGTCAGGCACTTCCTGTTATAATATTAGTGACAGTGCTCAGTCACTGTCTCTCAATTTTGATGAGCGACCATTTCAACACACAATGCACAGGCATGGTCCACTGTCACCCCATCAGAAAATATGCCCTGAAAAAGACTTTCTGCAGAGAAACTATATTGCTCCACTCAAGGCAGTTAAAGCGGTTCTAAAGGCTCAAGGTTTTTTACCTATGCATGAAGGTAAAAAAAACTTCTGTGTGCGGCAGTCCCCCACACCCCCCATAATACTTACCTGAGCCCCATATTGATCAAGTGATGTGCATGAGAGCCTTGGCTCTTCGGGGGCTCTCCCCCCTCATTGACTGAGACGGCAGTGGGAGCCATTGGCTCCCTCTACTGTCAATCACAGCCAGTAAGCCAATGAAGAGAGAGGAGAGGCGGGGCAGAGTTTATTCACACACAGAGCCGCGGCTCAGGAACGAGCCTGCTTGTGTGCCCCCATTACAAGCTGCTTGCTGTGGGGGCACTCAGAAGGAGGGAGGGTTCAAGAGCACCATCGAGGAACCCGCGAATAGGAGGATTGGGGATACTTTGTGCAAAACCACTGCACAGAAGAGCAGGTACTTTTTTTATTTTTTTTAAAAAAAGTCTTTAATATCACTTTAACCCTCACTCCACCGATCGATAGTTGCTGTCTTCAAGCAGTTTACTATGTGTTCCACAATTATGACCCATCACCAAAGAAAAAGGTGCCACTCTTCATCATAAAAGCCTGGTTTGAAGATTTATATGTGTTGTCTGTTGCAGAGGCTGTGTCAGGAATGGGTTTACCTGCAGGTGGCACTGCGGCTCCCAGACCTATAATCTGCAGTTGCGATGTCCACCAGTAGGTGTCTCTCAGCAGTCAGAAGCTCATTGAAATCAGTCATCACCTGATGCTAATTGCAGAAAGAGTATTTAAGCCCTGCATGTGTTATTCCTTTTTGCCTTGGTGTTTGTCCAAGTGCCTCTGACCTGCATTCTGATCCTGCATCCCTGGTCCTGGTCCTGACACTGCACCCTAACCCTGCAGCCTGATCCCTTATCTGACTGCTTGTTCCTTCTCCCGTTTACCCTCTCTCTTTCCTGGCTTGCTCCCTGCTCCTTCTGCCCGACTTTCCGTGTATGCCCCTGCCTCAGACACTGACTATGCTTCTCATATTCTGCTATCTGTATATATTTGGTTTGGGCAATTGTTCATTGTCTATTCACACACTTATTAGATTATCTGGTTTGATTTATGCAGTTCTGGTATATTTGAGGTGCATTTATATTTTTGTTATCCACTTATTCTCAATAAATTACATTATTTTACATTATACTTTTGTAGCACCCTCCTAGGTAGGTGCTAGAAGAGAGCATCGTTTTTGATCTTTCTGCTTACCAGGAAGATGGTCAGGTAAAATTTAGAGTGCTCTGCCTACCAGGGAGCAGGATCTATTGGTTAGGTCTGCTCATTGTACTCAGGTGCAGCTCAGCCTGTTCTGACTGTCCCCCCACTGGTCCAATAGGGAGGCATATTGGACAGTGGGAAGGGATCTGACAAGTGAGTGCACAGGCTTTTGTTACAGCCCTGGCAATTGGTAGAAGGAAAGTGCTGCATTGCATTGTGGGATACTGTATATAACGCCAGAGTACATGTGCTCAGGGGAGTTGAGCTGGAGAATAGAGCCCAGGAGGGAGAGGGGTGGATGCCCTCTCCTCCGCAGAGGTGGTCCTGCAAAGCTAACTGGCAGGGAGACACCAGGGAGGATCTGATTCTGCCTACTGTCAGTACAGATCTGTGTCTTTGGGGCCTGTCTCTGGGTTCAGCTTCCTTTAGCAAGAAGAGTCAGTGGACAGGTGTCAGTAAAGGGGATGCTAGAGAGCATCCTGAAGATAACTAAGTGCATCAAGTCTGTTGCTAGTGAGAGCAAGAAGACTTAACCCTTCCATACATGTGGCTGTGTGGTCAAAAGCAGTGTGTCTGCTTCCACAGATAATCCGGTGAGGCCAAGTAAGAGTTGTCCTTATCTATTGTGAATAGTTCTAGTTGGAGTATTCCACTCATCCCTTCTCCCATCCAAGGTCCAAATAAAATATAAAAACCCAAAAACCCAAATACCCTGGACTGGTCTTTGAGTAATGAGCAAACGGGAGTAAGGGTGGGACAAGTAGGAGCTCTCAGCAACCAAGCGGGAACCTCTAGCAACATAGTGGAAAATCCTTAGCAACCAAGCGGGAAACCCTCTGCACCTAAGTGGGAACCCTTAGGACCTTAGCACTAAGCACCAGCTGTAGGTTTAGGAGCATTCTGTGTTTTCAAATGTACAAAGATTATAGTGAAAAATTAGACAAATGTTTTGGGAAAAAACCCGTATAAAAGCACATGCCTACAAACACTCATAAACTCTTGTTCAATTAGAGACACTAAGAGAATTTTTTTTCTGCCAGAGGTTCTGACATTTTTTTCATCCTAATGTGCATGGATCCAAAATGTTTCAGTTGGGGCTTACATTGACTTTGAATATTTATTGCATGTGTAAAAATATCTAATGCCATAGCTATAAAATTGCCCCCTGTTATAAACAGTAAGGTTTAGAAGCCAAATTGTCTCATACTGAAATTGCTGCTAAGTGTTTCAGACAGCTTTGAAATTTCTTAGTCTTCTTTCTTACCAATCTATTCACCAAAGAGCAATGAAAATATCACTTGCCTTGGACAGCACATAATAGCAGTCACCATGGAAGGTATAGGACTTCCCATCAAAGGTGGTGATATGGGCTCCTCCTTCAATGGAACATGGTCCAGGGCAAGCATGGTCTGTGCAGTTCCATCTTCCGGATATACACTGGCTGTAACAGAAATACTTGAGTAGTCATATTATGTAGAGATAAGTCATTCTATAATGAGGGGAGATTAGCTTGTGTACATCATTGACAAAAGGCCCTTTCACATGGGGCAGATTCTGTTCAGATCCCCTGCTGATCAGAGCACAGTGGGCAGATGACACGCTCTGCTCTTTGAGCGGCCAGAACTAAACAGACACCGCTGTCCGTTTAAAACCAATTAGCCTCCAATCCAATCTACCTAAAGGAAAGAGGATGGGTCCTCTTTCGCTTTTGTTCTAGCAGACTGGATCAGATCCAGAGGTAGGTGGGTGTAAACTGATACAAGTCTGTTTACACCTGCCTGTCCATAGGAATGCATGGACCTTCTGATTAGGTCCACCAGAAAAACTGACAGGCAGACCTGATTGGATTGCCTGTGTGAAAGGGGCCAAGCCAATGCCAGTATAAGTCTATATAACAAATCCTTTATTTTTGTGTTCAAAATGGACCACATTGGATTTGTAAAGAGAGGGAGGTTGCTCACTTTCTTCAAAAATCTTCACTAAGCAAAACCATGTACACTGAAATCACCACCTAGGAGGCCCACCTTTTAATGCATTGCACCTAACTGGTTGGGTGACCCGTGTTACTGTGGTGGGGGTATTCTAGGTGTGGACTGTAATCTGATGTGCACTGTTTTGCTCAATACAGATTTTTAAAGAAAGTGACATCACTGGTATGTGGCCTCTGTCTCTGCACATAGTGCCCGTATGGAGCAGGAATGGGCTCCGGGGACCTGGCTCACAAAGGAGGACATCACACACAAAAAGTTTCCAGCAAACTTACCAGCTAACCCACAAAAAAACCAAATTGTCCCTGTCTAACAATTCTACTTATAAACAGAGGGTTTTGTTGCCCACATTTGCAAATACAGTATACGTGGAAGACGAAGTGCCCACGTCAAGGCTCCTATGTATATTGTGATTCTAACCCTAGTTTTGAGAGTCCTCAAGTTGGAGCTCAATACTGCTTAAAGGCACCGAAACACGTAGATGCCCAGCAAGAGCACAATGGCAGCTGAAGGCATCCAATGTGTTCCCACCAATGGAGGACAGTATTTGTAGCTTGGGAACAGTGAGTTCCTTGATGATCTTTGATTGGATTGTTTACTATATCTACTGTAACTCACTGGCTGGCATATTCACTGCGGAATTGTTATCATACTATCGTTTTAGCTGACAAATTCAGAAAGTACAGTTTGTTTTTCACATTTTTGTGACAGTACAGCTTGTTTCCAATACACATGTTTGCATAAAAAAGTCTACCTACAGTAACTATTCACGTTTACCAACTCTATTGCATGGACATGTATCACAGTTACAATTACCAGCCATCAACAGGGAGATGTAAATCAATGCAATAAAAGTTCTGGCATATGCCGAGAAACCAGACAAATCAGTTTGCAACATCTTTATTTGATATACAGTATTTAAAATGTATTTGTGGATGTAATATTTAAAATATAAATATAATATGCATACTTTTTATATATAAATATACCTTAGTCCCCAAATATAAAGATGCTATTATAAAGACAATGGATTTAATGAATGAAAAAGATCCTGCACACAGGTTATAGGCAAGGTTCACACTAGCCGCCTGCATGGAACAACGCAGCATTTTACCATGTGGGCAACTGCAAACTCTGGCTCAGCTTTTTTTTGAGGTGTCACTAAATGACACTTCATTCTCATCACTGAACAGCAGCTACTTGCATTGTGCTGCTGTGCGTGATATGCGACAACATCCATTGCTCTGTGAAAAAATGCAGACATGCTACATTTTACTGCAGCTCACCACACATCACACCAGCATTGTGATGTGAATGGGGCACATAGAAATGAAATGGTATTCTATGTGCCCTAGCTGTGACCTTTATTTTTTCAGTGCAGAAAAATACAGGTCACCTCACACAGTGTGAACAAGCAATTACTAACAAATCTGCTCTAATTATATTTATTGGGAAACTCTTACCATTTGTTACAGTCATTTGTTATAATTTCTCCTGGGAGATACAGACGTTCTTGATATTTACAATGGCATTCACTAACTGGGACACAGCCCTGTTCTGTGTAGTCATCCTGCACAGTGCCTAGCGATTAACAAACAAAATTTTTTTTTATTTTACATAGCCCTTTATAAAAATAAAACCAAAAATGTGATTCTAAACAAAATTACAAAATTATTCATCCAACATATAAATCATTGTATTCATTATTTGACCTGCCATGTTACAAAAAGTAACGCTAAAAAAGCATTTGTAAGTTTAACCAATTTTTTTTGGTATAATAATTCTTCATTGTCCAGGTAACTGTGTCAAATGTGTACTAAACAACTTAAAGTGGTTGTAAACCCAACCACACAACTTGCACCTACAGGTAAGCCTAGATTAAGGCTTACCTGTAGGTGCAAGAAATATCTCCTTAACCTACACGGTTAAGGAGATATTTTCAGAAAACCCTGCACCGATGTCTACGGCGCATGCGCGCCGTAGACAATGGTGCAGGCACACTGAGCGTTGCCGGTTTTCTCAATGGGAGAATGCCGGCCCAGCGCGCATGCGTGTGACGTCATCACCGCTCTGGCCAATCACAGCGCCAGAGCTGCGATACACTGACGGCAATGACGGGACATCGAGGCAAGATGGCGTTGGTGGCGGAGGGGAACGAGGAGCAGTTCTTGGGCTTCGATCTCAGGTAAGTCATTCATAATGAGCTAGTATGCTATGCATACTAGTTTATTATGGCTTTCTTTTGTCCCGGGTTTTAAAAAAAAAAACCTGGGTTTACTTCCTCTTTAAATGGTCATAATGAGACAGCGCTTCCATCCTCTTTGCAGTCAAATAACCACGCATACTTGCCAGTGTAGAAAACAGCTTTCCATACAACATTTCCACCACTATTTAAGGTCAATAGCTAACTTACTATATAGATTTGACCATGTTAATAAAGTGATCAGGATTGAAAATCCCTTTGGTTGCCCCACTTTAACTCCATCCATGACTCTGATCCTTCCCAACTGGAGAAGTTTCATTGATAGATTAGCATGGAATGGAGCTGTTTAATTAAGGCATGCCTACCCATGAATAGATTATTATCAGCAATTGACCATGTGGAATAGTTCCCAAAGATTATTAACAATGTATTTATGACGGTCTGTGGCAAATTATATCTGTAACATAATAAAAGTGGTTGTAAACTCAGAAAACCCCCCAAAAAAACAAAAGAACGTACAAGACAAAGGCATAATGAGCTAGATACTTACCTTAGATCTAAGCTGTTGCAGCGGTCCCCGCACACAGGGGATATATCTCCCAGAGTTATTTCCAGGTTTGCAGGCTCCGTCACTCCCACGCATGCACGTGGGAGCCACCAGTCATGGCTTGGCTACTGAAGAAAGGCACGAGTCGGCCGTTTCTTCAGTGCGCATATGCCGATGACATCGACACATGCGGATAAAGGGGATATCTCCTAAACCGTGCAGGTTTAGAAGACATTCATGGTACCTACAGGTAAGCCTTATTATAGGCTTACCTGTAGGTAAAAGTGGTGTAACAGGGTTTACAACCACTTTAACATAAGGGATGTGGGTGTGACTTTTATTAAAATTGTTTAAGCTGAAGTTTAATCAGCTTATATTTTCCTTCCTTGATTTCCATCCCCCCACCCCCAATCCCCATCAATATGATATAAACAAAAACTTTCTGTTTTCATTATACCTGCACAGTAATACCTTGGGTTGCGAGTAACCCTGTTTACGAGCTATTCTTTTTTTTAAATCCTGACTCGGTTTGCGAGCGTTGTCTTGCAAGATGAGCAGAATTCAAGCCAATGGGGTGTGCAGTACCGCATTTGGCCAGAGGTGCAGGGGCGCCGTGACACTCAGAGCCGATCGGAGACACTTTGAAACACTAGGAAACACTCCGTTCCCGTCTCCAAGAGCATCCGAGTGGCTCCGAGCAGTTTCCAAGTGTTTCTGAGTGTCTCCGGTGCCCCCCCACCTCTGGCCTCATGCGGTACTACATACAATAGCAGTCACTGTGGAACAAATGATTTGAGTTTCCATTGACTCTTATGGGGAAACTCGCTTTGATATACGAGTGCTTTGGATTATAAGTATTCTTCTGGAATGAATTATGCTCATAATCAAAGGTACCACTGTATATCCGGTTTCATTATATATCTTTCAGTGATGTAATTCTTGGGTATATGTGCTTCTCCATGCTCACAGGCAGATATTGGCTGGTGGGAGGAACTGACAAGGTGCTTCTCTCAAGAACCCCAGCTCTAATGCAAGCTATGGGCTGGGAGGAGTTATGCAAATATCAAAATGCCTTGATCAGTGAATGTCAGTTTCAAGGAGCAGGGTGATTTTTCATGCAAACAGCCCTAGGTAAACCCCATGTATGTTTTTGTTATATGGTTTCAAAATCCACTAGGTAATAATAAAAACTGAGAAAAATACTCAAAAAAACTAACACATTACACATGACATTATTATTTGGTTGGTATATTAGTCTTGTGTGACTCACCCTCAGGACAGAAGCAGTCGTCTATGTAGTGCTCCAAACACACTTGGTTTGAGTCAAGGTTGGAGCAGCTATTCATACAGGGGGAGGAACTCTCTTGATAAATCATATTATTAGGACATCGAATGGCTATAAGATAGAATAAAAGTATCATATTGTGATATTGTGCAGCTGAAAACAATACAATATAAATACCCTGATAAAGTCATACTTTATAGAGCTGCTTTTTTCTTTAACTGTGTTAGCAGCTTGTTGATGGCGTATGAATCTCACAATTTTTAAATCTGGCAGGTTTTCTTACCATCATGATTTTACTGCTAACAAATACTTCTAAGCACTAACCTTTATATGTAACTGAGGATGATTATATTTGGTCAATGATATCACCCAGCACCCCCAGCTTGTTTTTTTACAAACAGTAGCCAGCCATGGGTTTGTCTTTTTGTAGAGGATTTTATAGTAGCATGGAAACGTCATTGGCACCTTGTCATCGTGATTCATGAAGATCTACATTGCTGGACGATGAGGTTTACATTGAAGCATATTTACTTTAAATAAAGGGCTTTGTCATGGTGTTTGTTTTTATTTTTTTATTTTTTTTGGGGGGGGGGTTCTGATACTGTAAGTCCTCCTTGCGTTGAAAACACTCACATCCTCTTGTGGTATTGGAGGTTGGGATGAGGCCTTTTTACCTCATTATTGGAATGAGCTGGATTGCAGGGACAGGAGGCTTTGCTGCCACCTATGCAAGATACCCTCCCTATGCTGAAGGCATGTGGCCTAGCATGGTTTGCAGGGGGGGGGTGTATGATTGCTACCATCCCACACTGCATGCCTGGGACCCCACTCTGTTTTTTTTTTCTTTCTTGTTTTATTTAAAGAAATACATTTGAAAATACCATGGGATTTCCCCTATAGTTCATACCAGGCCTTTAGCCAGGAAAGGGGTGGTAGTTGTCACTAGGCCCCCCTTCCTGAACCTCATTCCCACATCTGATGCCCCAAAGTATGCAAGGGGTTACATGTGGGAGTTATTGAAATCTGGAAACCCGTTTTATGATAAGAGTGCTCCCAGATAGTTTCCCCTCCCCCTCACGGGAATGATTATGGGGTAAAGTACTTCTTCAAATTCATTCCCTGAGAAAGGTGGAAATCAAATAAAGAGACCCACACCTCAGACAAAGTCATTTAATGAAGAGCTCCCCCATCCTCCAAGAAAAAAGCAAACAATGTCCCTCAATATATATTCAAGTTCAATTATGTCATCCAGTGAAGTAAATCTCTGGCATTCACAATGACCTGCCACCACAACACCCGACAATGTCATCCTACTGAACTATCACTGCAAAATGGCAGATTCTGTTTGTAAACAAATGGCCTGGGGATGCTTATATTTAGTCAATGACATCACCCAGTATCTCCATCTGATTTGTTTCCAAACAGAAGCAAGCTGGGGATCTTTTATTTAGCAGCAGTAGTACTACCAGCGATAAATAACAGATCCCCAGGAAGTTTAGTAACAAGCAGCAGCCAAGGGTTCATGGTGGCAATTTGGCTAAATTTGGCCAGTTTATTTAGTGATTCACCAAACTGTGAACAGAGTGGGTTCCTGAAGCTCATGGCTATATATAACCCCCCCTTCCCCCTCCCCCCATGTGTAGATATTCCTCACCACCTAGTGGTCCTTATTTAATAAAATATAAAGCTAGGTTGAGTAAAGTGAAATTAACCTGTATTTAGTCACTTGGAGGGAAATCTAAAAAAACAAGCTTCTTCTTGATTTTCTATGTGATCACATGTTCTATTCATTTCATGTTGATGCCCAGTTTATTAAGCTAGGCAACTCTGAAGAGGCATGGACAGGTCCGTAAAAAAAAAACAACAATTTATTTTCTCTAGTATTTATACTTTTTACAAAGTGTGATATTAGAACCCCTGTCATGTTCTTAAATGAGAGGCTCAACCCAACGGATATGGGAGGTGTTTCCCTCCCAGACCTCCATGATTATTAATTGGCCTCACAGCTCTCTCATCTATACCACTTCAATACCTTAAATGAGAGGCTCAGGATGGTATGTTATCAAAATCACAAAATCATGGAAGGTCAGTCAATTCTGTGGAGCTCACTAGGTTGGATAAGGCTGCTTTTATGAAACGGGTGCCACTAACTGGGGAACCTTGAGTGAAAACCAAGAGTCAGTAAGTCCAAATTATTTTTAATTTCATATTGTGATCAAGTAGAACAGCAAATGTGTTCCGTTCCTGAGCTCTAGGACTTCTCCTTTATCAGAGCTAAACAGATGTGAAAAAAAATGATATTCATATGAGGTAACAAAGTTGTTTCTGCCTAATGCCCTATCACTACGCATTAATATTTTAAGCCAGTATTAATTGAAATCACAGTTCTTTTCAATGTTACTTTCTATAGAGAGCAGAAACCTGGCAGTCTGGCAGCCCTTTAACCTGTTGTCTACCGCCCACCGTCAAATGACGGCGGATGGAAGACTCTCTCGTTCTGACAGGACGTCATATGACGTCCTGCCCTTAAAAGGAGCTAGGGGGCGCGCGCACCCCGTCGCCGCCGGCGAGTGCGCGCACCCGCCGCGTTGCTGGGCACCCGCGATTGCCCAGTAACCGAGCAGGAAAGTGGATCTGTGTGTGTAAACACAGAGATCCACGTCCTGTCAGGGAGAGGGGATCGATGGTGTGTCCCTTGTACATAGGGACAACCATCGGTCACCTCCCCCAGTCAGTCCCCTCCCCCCACAGTTAGAACACATCTAGGAAACACATTTAACCCCTTCCTCGCCCCCTAGTGTTAACCCCTTCCCTGCCAGTCACATTTATACAGTAATCAATGCATTTTTATAGCAGGGATCGCTGTATAAATGTGAATGGTCCAAAAAATGTGTCAAAAGTGTCCGATCTGTGCGCCGCAATATTGCAGTCACAATAAAAATCACAGATCCCTGCCATTACTAGTAAAAAAAAAAAAAAATGCTATAAATCTATCCCCTATTTTGTAGACGCTATAACTTTTGCGCAAACCAATCAATATACGCTTATTGCGATTTTTTTTACCAAAAATATGTAGAAGAATATGTATCGGCCTAAACTTAGGAAAATTGTAATAAAAAAAAAATGGATATTTATTATAGCAAAAAGTAAAAAATATTGTGTTTTTTTTTCAAACTGGACGCTCTTCTTTTGTTTATAGCGCAAAAAATAAAAACCACATAGGTGATCAAATACCACCAAAAGAAAGCTCTATTTGTGGGAAAAAAAGACGCACATTTCGTTTGGGAGCCACGTCGCACGACCGCGCAATTGTCATTCAAAGTGTGACAGCGCTGAAAGCTGAAAAATGGCTTGGGCAGGAAGGGGGTTTTCGTGCCCGGTAGGGAAGTGGTTAAACACTGAGCAAGTGTTTCTTTAGAGTTTTTGTTGTGTTCATTGAGGATCTTTGAGAATGAATTACTTCACAGTACCTGTAGGTAGAGAGGTCAGTGTGGGCCTGTGTTTTATAGCTATTTTAGTGTCTGCTAAAACTGTGAAAGTAATTTGCTGTGCATAGACTGTGAACATGCTCTATTGTGCACTTTAAGGACAAGTAACTCAGGAAAAGCATACTTACGACAGAAGCTGTCAGTCCTCCAGTTTCCTGGGTGACCTCCAGCATGGGAACACTGCCTGGAAAATTCACTGATAGTGCTACACAGGCAGATTGAATCCGGGGATTGGTGGCAGGAGCACATGTCCAGCATACAGGCATTAATATAAACTTCCACATTGAGAAAATCTTCACAGTCAGCAAATACAGCATCTCTCAGGTGGTATTCACACACCGAGCGCTAAGGAAAAATGCAGTGTTAAAATAAAAATAATTACTATATCAACAAATCCAATTCTACATGTACTTATTACAGGGTTAGAAAGAATTAACTGAAACATAATTGGTTGCATAGTTGACACCTTTACATGATGCTTGCCATCCCCTCTCAAAGTCTATTAGAGAATATGTATTTATTATTTTGATGATGGTGAAGAGATAAACGGAAATCAATGTTGTACATTTATTTTTGAGATGAACACTTATATTTCCGCCCTCTCTTGTGGATTCTATTATCTATTGAAATTTGGCAGCAAGGAAATCATTGAAAATAGCTGTTATGAGGTTTCCGTACAAATTATTTTATGGTGATGTAATCTTTTGCTGGGCTTTAAACAAGGGAACTGGAAAAGTGAGACATTTTACTGATGAAAAAATAAAGATGCCAGCATTTGATAAACTAAAGGTCCCTTTGTTTACATTCAACTCTGAGGCCTCGTACACACGACCGATTTTCTCGTCGTAAAAAACACGTCGTTTTTTTCGACGAGATTCTTGTTAAGCTTGTCGATTTTCTCGTCAAGCTTTCTATGCGTACACACTGTCATTTCCCAATTTCCTCGTGGTTCTCTGCGCTCACGTCCAGCACGTACGACGGCACTATAAAGGGGAAGATCTTTTTTCTTGGCGCCACCCCTTGGGCTGCTTTTGCTGATCTCGTGTTACCGCGTGTGAAGTAAAAGTTTGGGAAGAGACGATTCGCGCTTTTCAGTCTTCGTGCTTTCAGTTCGTTTTAGCGTGACGAATGTGCTATTTCCATTACGAAGGCTTGTTTTACCAGAAGATGCGCTCCCGTCTCATACTTGATTCTGAGCATGCGCGCTTTTGGAAGAGTCGTAAAAGCATACACACGAACCATTTTCTCGTCACAAAACAGGCCGACGAGAAACACGACGAGGAAATCTGGACTCCTGACGAGAAAATAGAGAGCAGGTTCTCTATTTTCTCGTCGAGATTCTCGTCAAGTTTCTCGTCGTAAAACCATACACACGAACGTTTTTCTAGACAAAAAAACTCTCGCGGCACTTTTCTTGACTGTTTACGACGAGAAAATCGGTCGTGTGTACGAGGCCTAACTTGATTTTGGATAGAGCAGAGACGGGTTAGAACGTTGGGGTGATTTCCTTCATTCCGTATCAGGCCAGGAAGCCATGGGGAGTCTGTCTATCAGAAACACAGGCAGAAAGAAAAACAACTACTGTCCATGCTTTCCTTTCCCATTATCAACCCTACTTCCTACTTCTTAAAGGGGTGCTATGGGGATAGGTAGTGAGGGAAAATCTCCCCAGTGGAGTCAGAGACCGTTAAAAAAAATAACAGCAATGACAGTGACACAACAACAGTGACACTTTGCCAAGCTGTCCAAAAGTAAGAAAATGTGTCCACACAAAATTCTACCTTTCCCCAATGTTAAATTTCAAGCAGCTTTTATCTGTATAGTTATTGGCTACACATTTTTCCCCATCATCACTTGATGTACAGTCATCTAATGTGATAGGATAACTAAAACAAGAAAACACTGATCCCAGCAAAGCCTCCTGTGATGGAAACCCAGCCATCTACACACACTGTATATCAATAGACCTTTTAGTAGTTTACTCATCAAATTCTAGAGATGTTGCCTGGTGATATGATACAGTTACTCACATATTCAGAACAACTGGATGTATCTATTATTTTCTTAGTCTCATCTAGGTCAGTACATGTTTCTTTAGGATCATGGATGTTTTGTAGATTTCCAAATTGTATAGGACTGAGTTTCCTGTCTGTGGTTAAAAAAACAAATACAGATTAGTAATTCCAACATTAAATCCCAACTCTGTGCTTACTCCCACTGCCCTCCTGGATACCCCTCCATGTAAATTATTATTTAGTGTTTTTTTTTATAACTACCTATTTAAGATTTCTCCAAGCTGATCTTCTGTCATGCAGGGTCCTCTTTGTTTTTTTCCTCATTATAAGTGGTCCTCCATGATTCAAAGTGCGGTACTGACATGACATGATGAAGTAAACACTAATCTCTGCATCATTACTTTGTGAGTGCAAACAGGGCCGGTGCTACCACTAGGCAAGCTAGGCAGTAGGGATGAGCCGAACACCCCCCAGTTCGGTTCGCACCAGAACTTGCAAACAGACAATAAATTAGTTTGAACATCCGAACACCGTTAAAGTCTATGGGACTCGATCATAAAACACCTAAAGTGCTCATTTTAAAGGCTTATATGCAAGTTATTGTCATAAAAAGTGTTTGGGGACCCGGGTCCTGCCCCAGGGGACATGTATCAATGCAAAAAAAAGTTTTAAATACGGCCGTTTTTTCGGGAGCAGTGATTTTAATAATGCTTAAAGTGAAACAATAAAAGTGAAATATTCCTTTAAATTTCGTACCTAGGAAGTGTGTATAGTATGCCTGTAAAGTAGCGCTTTTTTCCCGTGCTTAGAACTGTCCGTGCACAAAGTGTAATTTATGAAGGAAAAAAAGTAATTTTAAAGCACTCGCGGCTATAATGAATTGTCGGCTCCCGGCAATACAGAGAAAAGTCATTGATAAAAACTATAAAAAAATGCATAGGGGTCCCCCCAAATTCCCCCCAAATTCAATTACCAAACCTGTAACGCAAGTCACTGGGGAAGCCCGGGTTTCCACTTGCGTAAGAGGGGGACAGGGTCACGTGATGGGTGGCCCCGCCCTCAGCTATAGAAGAGACCTGTCAGGCTGCCGGGATTCCCGGGGTGTCTCCGGTAGAGACAGGAAGCTGTTCCTCGCTGCGCTGGACATCATCGTTGGCGCCTGGACCTGGAGAGGAGAGATCATCCATCGCTGGACCCCCGAGAGAAGAGATCATCCATCGCTGGACCCCGGAGAGGAGATCACCCATCGCAGGATACCGAGAATGGATTACCACCGCTGGAATCTTTTTTTTTTTTAATAAAGGACTTTTCCCAACGGTGTCTGTGTGTTTTTTTACATTTTTTTACACTTTCTTTGTGAAATGGTAGCCTTACCAATTCACATGGGGGGGCGGGATCTAGGGGTCCCCTTTGTTAAAGGGGTCTTCCAGATTCCAATACTCCCCCGCCCGCAGACCCCCACAACCACCGGGCAAGTGTTGTGGGGATGAGGCCCTTGTCCCCATCAACATGGGGACATGGTGCTTTGAGGGGTCACAGACCCCCAAAGCATCCTCCCCATGTTGAGGGCATGTGGCCTGGTACAGTTCAGGAGGGGGGGCGCTCTCTCATCCCCCCTCTTTTCCTGCAGCCTGCCAGGTTGCGTGCTCGGATAAAGGGTCTTGTATGGATTTTTGGGGGGAACTCCACGCCATTTTTTTTTTATTTGCCGTGGAGTTCCCCTTAAAATCCATACCAGACCTGAAGGGTCTGGTATGGATATTTGGGGGGAACCCCACGTCGTTTTTTTTTAATTTGACGCAGGGTTCCCCTTAATATCCATACCAGACCTGAAGGGCCTGATAATTGAATTTGGGGGGACCCCCACGCATTTTTTTTTTTATCAATTACTTTTTTCTGTATTGCCGGGAGCCGACAATTCATTATAGCCGCGAGTGGTTTTAAATGACTTTTTTCCTTTTTTCCTTCAGAAATTACACTTTGTGCAGATACGAAATTTAAAGGAATATTTCACTTTTATTGTTTCACTTTAAGCATTATTAAAATCACTGCTCCCGAAAAAAACTTCAGTTTTTAAAACATTTTTGCATTGATACATGTACCCTGAGGCAGGACCCGGGACCCCAAACAATTTTTATGACAATAACTTGTATATAAGCCTTTAAAATGAGCACTTTAGATTTCTCCCATAGACTTTTACAGGGTGTTCCGTGGCTTTTCGAATTTGCCGCGAACACCCCAAATTGTTCGCTGTTCGGCGAACAGGCAATGTTCGAGTCGAACATGAGTTCGACTCGAACTCGAAGCTCATCCCTACTAGGCAGCCGCCTAGGGCGTACTGTTGCCTCGGGGTGCCCGGCTGCTGATTTTCCTCCAGGTCTGCATGCTCTGCAGGCTGCAGCATGTAACTAACTCAGTCTCGGGCAGCTGCTCCGTCTTGCCGGTAGTGTAATTAGAGGCGCAGCGCAGCGCAGCACTGGTGCCAGCGCTAGAGGAAGCAGAGCCGATGCTTCCTGTATAGCGCCACCTCCTGTCACATGGGCAGGACAAAGGGGGTGGAGTCAGGGATGGAGCCAATGGGGCGGCACAATGAGGTTTTGCCTAGGGTGTCAAAAATCCTTGCACCAGCTCTGAGTGCAAGGTGCCACAATGTTGCCTCCTCAGAGAGCAGGTACATGATGTTCTGTTCGCATAGTATGTCCCCAGTCTTCTAGATTGGACAAGTCCACCAGAGGCAAATCTTGTAATATTCCCAGAAATTAGCGGATTAAAAATTCTGTGTATAGATTTATTCACATCTAATCTCTAACTGCTGGCTTGCACATCAATAGATTAAGTAAACTTTGGTGTCAACCACATGTTAGGGCTGGTGCTGGAAATGTTGGTATATAATGGCAAGCTTATTCAATAACACAGTTTAGGCGCCTTTCACACGGACGGCTGTTTTGCCGCAGTTAAAAGCATGTAAAATGTTCTGTAAAAATTCAAGGCTCCGTGCACTACGATTAGCTGCATTTGTACATTGCGATTACCTGCGTTTACGTGCAGTTACATGCGGCCGCGTTTAGCTGCGGTAGTCATTCCCATAGCAACCCTTTTTATACCTACTGATTATGATGTGCTTCCTGTTGTTCTTTTTTTTTCTCACGCTGCTATCCGCAGTTGACAAAAAAGACTGCGATTACCTGCGGTTATGTGCATATAGCTGCGCTACATCGCACCTGGACGCATTCAATTCTATATTTTCTATTTGCACCAAACTGCAAGTAACAAAATCGCAGCTAAACGCTGTGTGTGAATGGGGCCATAGGAAAGCATTGTGTGCTTTTAGCTGCAGTAGAAAACTAGAAAATCCGCAGCTAAAAGCACCATTGTATCCGTCTGTGTGAAAGGGGCCTTAAAGAGGATGTAAGGTGGATTGGCAAAGGACTTTTTCATTCTAAACTGTGTAGCTTTAACTAAGTTTTTGTGTATGTGTTTTGCAAAAATGAAGTGTATGTATAACCAAAACCTTTATTGTAGCTTTGGATAGAGTAGGCAAGGGTTACAGCCCAGATGAGGCTTTTTTCTTTTTCTTTTTTTTGCTGTCTGTGTACCATTGGGAAAAATTCCTTTCACTTTCCCTGAGACACAACAGGAAGTTTGTGGGAATCTTCCAACATGGAGGTAATCTCCCTTTTATAATGTCTATATAAACTTCGATAAATGATTGATTTATTTTCCGATTACTTCCTTCCGATAGGAATAATTGATCTATAGTTCAAAATCCATTTGATCGGTATACCACACATGGGGAGTGGATTTCAATCTATAGCTAAAATATGATCGTAACTCTGTATTCACTATGTAATCTTATAATGTGATCTATCAAAAAATGATTGCATGAACAAAGTATCTCAGTCCTATCGATTGATAATATTCCCCCCCCGGCTGATTGACTCAGTTTGATCGAATCCGATTGAAATTACATTTAAATCAATCGAAGCGAAAGTTATCGCTATTCAAATGTTTACAATTTGATCGTTTTGATTGAATCACACATTGATTTGATATAATAATCAAAGCCCGTGTGGCCACCATTGGACAGTTGTCCCTGGGAACAGGTGTTATTGGATTCATAAAAGGGGGAAATAAGGGGGAAGGGAGAAGTGGGACTTTAAATGAGACACCCTAGATAAATGTCTCCATTCCTAATAAATGTTTGGTAAGAGGAGAGGAAGCTCGGGACTTTAAATGAGCTCATTGTTCTACTTACGAGCCTCATTTAAAGTCCCAAGCTTCCTCTCCTCTTACCAAACAGGTGTCATTGGATGATTTCCCCTCAGCACTTGTTCTTGGGACAACACAAAAATGTTGGATTCCTCTTCTCTTTCACACCTACTGGAATACAAATTTGACAGAGACTAGCAATACACTTTAAAGGCAGATTTTGAATGCAAATATCCCAGGGTGAAGGCTCTTTTCCTAGCTTTTGTCTCATAGAATCTAGTCAATAATCAACTAGAAGAAGAGTGGGAAGACAAATAAGGTCAGACTGGTCACTTTTGGTTAATGTACAGCTCTCCTCTTAGCATTTTGTCACTATGTTAAAAGCACAGCAGAACAGGGAAGACTTGTATTTTATATAAAACTTCAGCAAGTGCTACAACAAAACTACCATTCAGTTGACTGATTAATTTAATTACAATAAGGTAAAAAATTAACAAGAATATACTGATTCTGTGTGTCTAGCTGGACCAAATCAATATGCTATTTACTGTGGTAAATACATGCTAAAAGTAATGTTAGACTCTAAATTGGTGCTGCAATAACCTGACATATTTCCAGATCACTCACCTTCCACAGAGAATTCACTTATGCCATTATAATCACCACACAGTCCACAGGTATAGTTATTGTAAATGGAATCCAGCTCCACCTGTAAAGAAGAGGAAGAATCTTAGTTATCGTTACGTTCCAGCACTTTGAATAATAACCTAAAGCAACCATCCAGGAACAATCTGTACAATGGTCTGACTTCTTGGTTAAATCGAGTAGCTGTGGGTTACTGCCTTATATTATTGACTGTACTTCTAGATATAAAAAAGACAAAGCACAATCATTTATGGGAAATGATGCCCAACACAAAATCATGTCCTATTATTTTGGCAATTGAAACCTGAATTAATACAGTAAAGGTGAAAGATGAAAGGTATGTGACCAGTATGTGTCCAGTTCTGGAGACCTCACTTACAAAAAGATATTGACAAGATAGAACGAGTTCAGAGACAGGTAACAAAAGTGGTGAAAGGTTTGGGGGATAAAACATATTGAGAGCAACTTCAGGAACTTAATATGTACAATCTGGAGGAAAGAAGGGAATGGGGAGAAATGATTGCAAACTTTAAATACATCAAGGGGGTGAATAAGGTTCAGGAAGGCGGTCTTTTCAATATGAAACCAAAATCAAGAACATGGGGGACATGACCTCAAACTAACTGGAGGAAAGTTTAAAACTAATCCTAGAAAGTATTATTTTACTGAAAGGGTAGTTGATGATTGGAATAAACTACCAACAGAGGTAGTGAGACAGTCAATAGTAAACGGCTTCAAACGTCCTTGGGATAAACATAAGTTTATAGTCAGACAACAAGGTTAACGAAAAAAACAAAAAATAAATAAAAAAATGGACTACTCAGTCTTTTTCTGCCATCACTTTTCTATGTTTCTATGTATGTCCATGGAGTTTTTCATTTATCCAAGTCATAATATAGTAATGTTGATGATGTTTTATCACTCATCCACCTGGCTTCCCAGTTTAAATAGGTGCCAAAAATGTACCCAAGTATTTATAGCCACAGGGGCAACCCAGTCACCTAAATTCAATGTTGTTATGCAATGTTGTTAAAGCAGATGATGGTTGTCCAAGAACTTGGTGGGAGGAGTTAAAGTTATGTAAGCCATTTTCACATCCCTACCCCAGAGATCTGACAACAATTTATCCTTTCAGCTGTGTATTTCATATCACATATCTCAGATCACAGCACAATGGTTACTGTATTATAGGAATTAGAAAATAATTTTGTATCAACACATCTATCATCATGTCCTTATTCAATCAGCATCTGCCTTGACACATTTCATGATGCTATAGTGATTAGGATAGGGTGACTATGATGCCCTGTGAACATAAATGTTGAGGTATGTTCCTGACACTCAGAACTAAAGTAGCATGATTGAGTGGCGAAACATCTTCAACATTACGGAGCAAGTTCAGTTGAATTTTACTACCTACTACTAGCTAAAAGATGAAAGAAAAAGAAAGACTGGATGCTTTGCAGTGGTGTTTTTCCCTATAATCTGTCAGGAAGAGATTGTGGGTTGGTGATACAAGATTCCTCACCATGACGGCATCTCCTTTATTCCACATGAGAGTAAAACCCGTCTTGGTATACACTTTAAAGTATGCAACACTTTTCGTAATGACAATCCCATCTCTGTAGTAAGGTGTTATAGCACTGTAAGATACAATGATTAGAACAAAAAATTCAGATAATCATAAGTTTTCTTTAAAAAAATCATTTAGAACATGCATTAATACCATCTATCTAATGGCATAAAAACTAAACTCCTGCTAAACAACTAAATACACAGGAAGCTGTTAACTTGCCAGATGTGCAATTCTGTTCACTTGCCAATGACCACCATGAATAGTCAGGAAAAACCTTACAATATTTCCTGTCCCAGCAACAGGAATGTCGCTCACCAAAATGAAAATTATATTTTTTCTTTATTAAAAATGATACATTCTAATGCAAATGCTGTGATAGATATTTCCAAAATGTTTTTGCATTTTTTTATTTATCTATTTTTGTATTGCACAATGAATATGAATATGTTTAGAAATTGAAGGGGTTAAAGGTCATGTTTCTATATAATAGTGCAATGGTAGTGATTTTGTCATTTTTTGAGAAATCACTGGGGTTGATTTATTAGAACTGGAGAGTGCAAAAGCTGGCGCAGCTCTGAATAGAAACAAGTCATCTTCCAGATTTTGTTGTCAAAGCTTAATTGAACAAGCTGAAGATAGAAGCTGATTGGCTACCATGCACAGTTGCACCCGGTTTTGCACTCTCCAGTTTTAGTAAATCAACCCACTGTGCCTAGAGAGAAACATGTCAGAATAAAATTTGTTCCTGCAAGCTACAGTAATATAATAAAGGGACAATATCAATTTGCACCTTGGTGTGTGCCATTCCTGTTGCTGGTACAATTGATTTCTTTGGTAGAGACTAGCAGAGCCAGCATCCTAGATGTGATTAAGGAGCGTGGAGCTTGATCTCACCTGGAGCAGCATGTGAAATATTTTATATTGGATACAATATTTCTTTTCTAATCTTCACAGTTTTTACTGACACTTGCCTGCTTATTGGGCAATGAATCAGCAGTTTGGTGAAGCTGGTTCACTAGCAAAAAGGAGACTGTAGACAGAGAGGAAACACAGAAACCTGCATTACTTTACCATCGTTCTGCACTCCTGTGACCCATTTTCAGAAAACAGCAGGCTGAAGCCCTCTGTTGGCTGACATTAGAGAGCCGCTCCAGGTTCGGGAAAGATCGTGACCATATGGTTGGAAACCACCCACATGCCTGGACCGGCACCCAGCTCAGCCTCTCAGCGAGCCGCTGACAGCCTGAGATGGCCATCCCGCCCCCTCCACAGCCCAGCGCTCACATGAGTGGGGAGGGGGGCAGAGCAGAGAGGCAGTGACTATCAGTCAATGGCTCTCTGCTCAGGGAGCTCTGAGAACCTGAGCGATTGGCGGTTCTGCATCCACCTAGATAAGTATGATTTTTAAATAAACGCAAATCCCATACTTCTCTTTTAACCCCATCTGAGGCCTGAACAAGAATATTCATGGCATGATCACCAGGTACTCTTTCAATTAAATACCTGAATTGTAAACGATTGCAAACAACTTTTGAAATCACTTCACATGTTAAAGCTCATATTGTAGTGGGTTTATAAAAATGTATCAGCAGCCGTCACTGGTTTATATTTACTTTTATTTCAATGTAGCACCCTTGTCCTAAACAGGGCTGCTAGTAAATTTTGTTGTGTTAAGTGGTAACTAGCATGGCTAATTTGTAGTTTGATCAAATGGTTTTCTCCTAAGTTGAATGGAACTGTGATTCTATCCTTTGTCAATAGGTGGCACAGTTACCTTTGGCATAAGTTTGATAGATTACAGGGAATTCAGGTTATGAGTGAATGTGCTTTCTCAGCCAATCAGCAGGAGTTTTTTTGGCCGCTGAGGCCGACTCTCTCTATTTATTTGGAGAGAGTCAGGTGATCTGTGTTCATTCCACCCAGGCTGCGGCCTGGGTGGGTGTTTGTGGAGCAGCAGCTGAGGTGTAGGCCTGAAGCCTGAGGCGTAGCCACGTGTAAAGGGCTCAGCCCAAGAGGAGCCTGATTACTGCCAGAAGGCAAGGGAGGCAAGGGAGTAGAAGTTGCCAGAGGGACAACCATACTTGTTGCTGGAGGCAAAGCTTGAAGGAGTACAGCAGGCAGCTGTAAGTAAAGTTTGAAGAGAAGTACAGCGAGTAGTGTGGGTGAAGCTTGAGGAATACAGCGGGGAGCTGTGAGTGAATCTTGAGAAGTCCAGCAGGTAGCTGGAAACTAAGCTTCAGGATCTACAGTGGGATACTGTGAGTGAAGTTGTTGCTATAGGAGACAGCAGTTGCTACAAGATATAGATTGCTGCATTCAGCTTAAAGGCCCTTTTTCTGTATTGCTGTCTGCCTAGTTCTATTTTCTTGTCTGCGGAGTCTGCCTATTTGCTATTGCATTTGCCTAAGGGTGTCCAGTGCCCTACCCCTCTCTCCCCTGTTCCTGTTAAGAGAAAAATAAAACTCTCTTTGTTCATTTTTAAAAGTGACTGCCGCCCATATTTAAATCTTGCACTACAACCACTTTAATTCTCCTACAGAACAGATGAAAAAAAATATGTTGTTATATATTCAACAAAAACATAATGAAATACTTTGAAGTGACTTACATGGATCCAGCTACCACTGCTATGCTGGTTCTCAGTTCAATGTTGACATCTTTGATAGTGATGAGGATCTTGTCTATGACTGGGGGATCACTGTGAGTTGATCGGTGGATATGAACCGAGAATTCGCTATAGGAACCCCCACAGTGTGAAGCAAAGTTGTAGGTGCAGCTGCCAGGAAATTCGTAATAATCACCATCAAATGTTTTGAAGTGATAGTTCCCCCAAGTACTGCAGACATAGTGACCATGGTTACGGGTTCGACCTGTTAGGAGATAGTATATATGGTCATCATTGATTACACTTAAATATTCCTTATAAAATTCTGTTCCAAATAATTAAAATTATTAGGCTCGAAGCTGAGTTAGACATATACATTGACAAAGTGACACCAGTGCTGCTTTCTGCATCAATACATTATGAATAAAGGGTACTATGGTAATGCCCACACAGGCTGTTAGGCCCCCATGACACTTGGCATGATTCAACCAGGAAGACTGAGGACACCTTATGGCAAAAAGTAGTTTTGTGGGTGACTGCTCCAGAATGAAGGTGAGTATTGTTCATTTTTTTCACCGCCTGGGTTCCCATTCAATTAAGAGAAAAAGCGCCAAGAGTTGGGCCTATTTATCCATGTTAATAACAAAAGACCAATCTGCACAATTATGTGAAATCCCCTTTCTGGGAGCATGCACCACTAAAAAGGTGGCCTCACTACTTATTCCCAACAAAGTAATAAGACAGATTGTGTGAGATTTTCCTTCACTAGTGCCGAAGATTTTGAAATGTAAATCATGTGATCTGTAGATTGTCTACTAGTACGCATGGTAACAGACTAGCAAGGCTATTTCAACATGCTGGCAGCATCGCGCTCCCAAATGGATCCTGTAATTTGGCCCTTTCTATCACCTGAAATACCTGGCTGATCCTGCTAGGTTCTGCCTTCCCCTTTGCAAACTGACCACGGTTTATCATGGCTGCTGAGCCTTGATACTGTGGTCAGTTTACGTGCCTCCATCATCCGCTATGTCTCCTGTCCTCCTCTGTCCCCCCCCCGCCTCTCAGCTCTGTGTCAGTGTCCGTGTCCGCCCCCTACCCTCCTTCTGCTAAAATTACAGTTCACAATTCACATTATCCTCTCTGTTTAATCATGTATTGTGCCCCTGTGTCTGTGTCTTATAAAAAAAATGTAGCTACCGTATTTATAACAGATTTCAAAACACCAGTTGGTGGTCACGTGACCGACCGGCTCTCTCCTCCTCTCCTCCTCCTGACTGACTGACGTCAGTGGCTGAATCTTGGCCCTGCCCCCTGAAGTTGTCAGGCCGAGAGGGGAGAGAGCCAGCTGGGCACGTGAGCACTGATTGGCGCTCTGAAATCAGGTATATAGCTGCATTTTTTTTTATAAGACACAGGGGTACATTACATGACTAAACAGAGAGGATAGTGTTAATTGCGAACTGTGGGTTAACAACCACTTTAATTAAATAATTCATTGAGCACCATGAGATTTCTCTTTTCTATGTTGTGGTATATATATATATATATATATATATATATATATATATATACGGTATATATATATATTGATGCAAGCTGAGCTATGGTTTCTATTTGGTTGATTAACGGGGTGGCCAGACCTTATCATTAACTCTTATGTCGCGTACACACGATCGGACATTCCGACAACAAAACCGTGGATTTTTTTCCGACGTATGTTCGCTCAAACTTGTCTTGCATACACACGGTCACACAAATGTTGCCAGAAATTCCGATCGCCAAGAACGCGGTGACGTACAACACTACAACGATCCGGGAAAAATTAAGTTCAATGATTCCGAGCATGCGTCAAATTGATTCCGAGCATGCGTAAGATTTTTGTGTGTCGGAATTGGATACAGACGATAGGAATTTCCGACAAGAACTTTTGTTGTCGGAAAAATTGAGAACCAGCTCTCAAATATTTGTTGTCAGGAACTCCGACATCAAATGTCCGATGGAGCCTACACACGGTTGGAATATCCGACCAAAAGCTTACATCAAACATTTGTTGTCGAAAATTCTGATCGTGTGTATGCGCCATTACAGGGGAAAGAAGCTGTTTTGACTTTATATCACTCAATAGCTCATATCACGAAGGTGAGCAGATTGGTGTATTACTGGGTAAAGATAAGTGCACCACTACACAATGTGAATTTTTAAGAGAAAAGCACAATTGCATTCACTTGGAGTAAGACTTGATTACTTTTGAATTGTGTTGTATGCATATTGTTGGTTGTTGTTACAGCACTTTGATTGTTGTTACAGCACTTTATGTACTGATTTTTTTTATTATTTGGATATGAACATTAGCACATGTTGTGTTGGATGAGGATTTTTTAATGCACCTTTGACATACATGCATTTTGTAGATACTTATTACTCGTACTAGTTCATAGTAGGTAGTGCTGCACTATTGGGTTATTGTACTGTTTATCCATGTGACAGCAAGGCAACACATATTTAAGAATGGAAACCTCTATCCTTTATCAGTACATGTTTCCTTTAATGGACAGCTGTACAAACTTTTCTAATACAACCCCCACCACTTTTGAACTGGCATACACTCACATCCCCACCCCAGTAGCTTACTTGCCTATGTACCATATCTTCATCCTGTTATTTCATTGGCATTATCCAATAACCCACCTGACTGATGGCACGGGTTTGAAAGCCTACTCTGGTCACTGCTTCTCCTTAAGAATAATCTGGTATCAGAGATATCACCTCTTAGCATCCCTCTCCATTTCATAGCATTGACGTAAGCAGCCAAAACATGAATGAAGTTGGCCAAAGACAACTTCAAAACAAAGTTACCTTACAGACTAACTCCAATCAATACAATTTTTTGGGCTGGCATGAAAATGGGTGTCAAGTTTTTTATGATGGCCCTGTTGGGGTTATTTTACTCACTTCCTGTCATGGTGACTATGAAGGAAGGGAGTTCTCCCCAGCTGAGACTAAGATGGAAGTAAAAACCTCACAGAGGTCTTCAACTGTCCCTTCTCTGATGAATTAGCCCAAAATAGGGGGGAAGGGGTACCAAAATGCATTGCCTTGTTGTCCAACACTCCTGTAGCTTTACTGACCAGAAAATTGGAACCCCTGTATATATGGACTGTTTACACCTTCTAATGCCTAGTTTCCCCTGAGCGGAACGGTTCAGTTCGGTACAGTTTGGAACGGTTAGAATGGTCCGGTCTATTCTGGTGAGCGTTTCCACTGCAAGAGGGACCATCAGGGGCCATACAGGGTTTAGAAAAAATGCCTAGCATGTCCACCAATCAGTGGAATGTATTGTAGCTCCGCCCTAACCGAACCAATCCATTTTCTATGGCCCCACATCTGAAGCAGGACCCAGAATGGTGCGGTATGGTTTGGTTGTATGGGCCGCTTTCATAATGGAAACACCCAAGATAGCGTGCCGAACCGATCCGCTCAGTGGAAACGAGGCATAAGTGGGCCCAGCTAGATACATATAGCCCCAGCTAGCTGCTGGTTTCATGTCTGTTGGCCCCCACTGGCTCCTGCCCTGATTGTCCTTGCACAAGAGCTTCAGTATTACCTTTGATGTAAGTAATTGTATGATATTGTATCAATTAAAATTACTGACTACATTAGACTTAGACTGCTTTGTTTCTCTCGCTGTATATATGTAGCGGGGTCCTGAATTTAGGGGTAGTGTTTGAGTGGTAGTTATGCTCAAACACCTAAATTGTTAGGACATTATCAACCATTTTGTCTGCAGGAAGAGTATCGGTGTGCTGTTCCCTGTGGCCTGCAGGTGGCGCTGCCATAGTGGGCCAGGGTTGAACAGCTGATACAGTGCTGTGCCTTGTGTGTTCCCTCACGGCAACCATACAGTGGGAGTGGTCGGTCTGCTGTGTATGCTGGGAGAGGATATAAAAGGGGCAGACGCTGCCTGCAGAGAGAGTCTTCGGGAGGTCGTCGGGAGTCCTATTCCCAGGGAGTGTGTGTTCCTGTCCTCCCTGGGCACCTTTGGCCCAGGGGCGGTGGTCGGTGAATCAGTCCCAGGCACCTTTAGCCCTGGGGCTGCAACTAAAGGCCTTGGGCCCAGCACCTTTGGCTGGGGCCCATCGAGGATCGAGGAATCTCAGGGTGCCGCCTTGCGACGGGACCCGCATCTTAAATGAGGAGGCCGGGGGAGGACCCTTCCGAGGGACTGGTGAGAAGTCACAGTGAAGGAAGGGGCCCGGTAACTCTCTGGAGGGATGTCTTCTCCTTACAAAGAGGCCAAGCTTTGAAAACCAAGTTCATCAGGTCTGTGGCAGAGACCAAGTTCATCAGGTCTGTGGCAGAGACCAAGTTCACCAGGTCTGTGGCATAGACCAAGTGCACCAGTTTGTGTAGTGATTGTGCGGTTAGTTAAAGTACCATTCTGGCTGCTAGTCCCTATTTTGGGAGACTATCCAAATGGGCTAAGTCTGCTTGAGAACCCAAGCAGTGAAGTATTACGTTTGTGCCTGGACCTCTCCCACACCTTATGCTGTCCTGTTCTCTCTCGAACCTTTCCTATCAGAGACTGTCTTTTTAGAGAAATAAACTCTACGTTGGAGTTACGGCTGGTGTGGACCTTGAAGTCATTGGGGGAAATAGAGACTTGTCTTTATTGAGCATGGAGATAAGGGCCATTCTCTGGAGAACCTGGCTGTGGAGACCTGTTTCATAACACCGCTCAACCTCTTTACTCAGGAGGGTACGGGCATATAGAGCTGGGTGTGCCCTCTCTTCCTGCGAGGAGCCAAAGACAAGGAGGAGAGGGTGGTAAGCGCTATATATACATATATATATATATATATATATATATATATATATATATATATATATATATGTCCCTCAGGTTTGAGTTGGCTTGAGCTGGGGTTTTATTACCTATTATACTCATCAGAACTTAGAACAAGTCATATTTTTCATCAGGGGGGACCAGTTCCAGTAGTTCCTATAATCCCTACATTCTGCAAGGTTTTATTTTCACATAAAACTGCTTTCTTTTCTGTCTTTAAAATGTTATATCAAAAACATTTACCAGCATGGTACAATACATCTAGGAAATGGAAATGGCACAAATAATTTTCAGCCATTACAAATGCTTTTAATGGAAATATGAGGTCTACATACAAGAGTTTTAGACAGGCTTGCTAGTACATAATTGTATAAATGTGTGCTACTGCTTCAATTTTTTTTGTATAGTTTGCAGTTATGTGTATATGAACACGAGGGGAGTTAAATTTGCTTATTATCCAGGTGTTGCTTTCTGGTTTGCAGTGCTAAACGAAGATTACGCATTACTGTGCCTTCTTATGGAGTCTATTGAAGTCTTAAAGAATTAGTTTACTCCCCTTGTGGCTGAAGTACTATGTCAATAGTTGTTGAAGTACTGTATTTATTGGCGTATAACACTCACTTTTTTACCCTGAAAATAGAGTGTAAACTGTGCCTGCGTGTTATACACAGGGGGCTGTGGAAATTTTTTTTCCTGAAACTTCCCTCTTAAAGTTAGGGTGCGTGTTATACGCCTGTGCGTGTTATACGCCGATAAATACGTATATCTAAAACCCAAAAAAACTTTAGGTTTTTTTTTGTTTTGTTTTGGATAGATGAATAGGAGGCTAGAGCCCCTGTCATGTAATTATTGCTACCCATGCCCCTTATTTGAGGAATTTAAGCTCTCTATTTGCCCTAGTAACCACTGTAACTGTCAATGAAAGTTATAACAGGTAAGTATACAGATCTTTTTTATACAGGTTAGTCAGAAGAGGTAGCAAGAGGGGCCCCACAGCTTTCTGAGACCTATGACGTGTCCAAGAATGCTGCGGGGGAAGGGGGGGTCAATTTCTACTCGGATCACCGCGACGATCCAACCGGAAGTGGGAGTGGGTTATTGTCAAGACCAGATACTCGCTCCCCTCTAAAAAAAATGCCAAAACCTAAAGAGGGAGGTTTTATGCGTTCACGGGCATAAAAAGAAAAAAAAAAAGAAAAGAACACCCCGAAGCTGTACTTGGAGAGATGCTGCTGAGCATAATTTATGTACATACACTCATATATATGTGTGTATGCATGTAAATGTATTCTATTGGCTAGAATATTTATTGGCCTTTTTTTCTGCCATAGTTTTGGCAGAAAACAAATGCAGCATAAATTCATATTTCTATGTGCATGGGGCCAAAAGGTCGAATGAGGCTGAATCAAATCCAAAGCACCCTCCAGTCTTTGATTAATACATTTCTACATTTCATAAAAGCATAAACATATGGAAAAACAAGCGTTTAAAAACATAAAAGATTTTAGCTAAATGAATTACCGGTAGTGCAATAGCAACCAAATAAAGTGTTCTCTAAACATTTATAGGAAACGTATACTATTTTTAATGAAGTTTTTAATATAAATACATATAAGTAAGAACACGCACTGGCTTCATACAATTGTTAGTTTTGTTAAAGTCAGTAGCACTGAATTCATCCGTGCCTTTCCTTGTAATAGTTTATCATACCTGAGGATCAATTCACTAAAGCATAAAACATGCAATATTTACATTACATGGGTTATTTGCGTGAAAAAATATTTTCTAATTTACTGAAAGTTTTATCACTTGAAATAGCTACATTAAAAAGAGAAGTATGGATTTAGATAAAAAAATATATATATACTCACCTAGGTTGATGCAGAATTGGTCTGATGCTGCATCTGTCTCCTGCAGGCTCTAAGTCCAAGAACTGAGCGATCAAACACCACTGATCGCTCAGCTCTTAGTCTTCGGGCTGCAGAGAGCTGGTGTCTGCCCTTCCACGCATCTGGGTGGATTTGGACCATATGGTTGGGATCGTTTCAGAGTCTGGATTGGCTCTGTGATGTCAGACTATAGTGCGCTTTAGCTGAAAACGGGTCACAGGAGTGAAGAACAGACTGCACTCCTGTGATCCATTGGCGAAGTACAGCCAATATTGGCTATACTTCTCCTTTAATGCACACACATTTATCAATTTGTTGTATGTTGTATTTGTATTTTGAATGTACAATGTACATAAAGATGTACATAAAGATATTTGCATGGGTGCATCTCTAGCCACTCTTATTTTTAGTTTTGGATAGAGTAGAGAGTAGAGAAACTCCTCTTGGGTTGCTGTTTCTTCCCCAATAGGCAGATTAGCTTCACTACCTTAAAGGGGTATTAAACCCCCCAAAATACAAAAAAGTTATATACTACAGCTTATAAATACTTAAATGTGGTGGCTGCATTCGTTTTAGTAATTTTTCCTTTATTGTCAGAAGGTGATCCAGCCAGTACCACACTACCTGTCTGTCTCCACTCTACAACAGAGACACCGCACTGTCTTTCTTGGGAGAGAGTATTGTTGGATGCACTAACAGATTTGGATGGACTTCACTAACAAGCTAATGCTGAACTCCAGAAAACACTTTAAAAGCAGTTACAGCAACAGTTTTTTTTCTTCTTAGATAAATGGTTTACAAGCTGATCATTGTAAGCACCCCTGCCATTGTTAAATGGTTTGTCTCAACCCTCTAACTGTCACTTTTGGAAGACAGCTTGGTCTAGTAAAGGAAGTTGAAAAATAGTAGACTTACTGGCTGGATCACTAGGTAAAAATAAAGGGAAAAAGCCTAAGGTCTGGCTCACACCAGATGCTTTTAAATACATTTCTAAAATGCATCCTGAATGCATATACAGTCATTTCCATGTATTCCAAAGTCCCTAGTTGACACTAGTGTGGTGAATTCCAGTGCTTTAAACAAAATTACAACCTGCTACATTTTTTTTATCCGGTACACATCAAAAAAACATGAAAATTTGTGTAAACACACAGGAACACACATAAGAAACCATTGTCCTAAAATTTTTCAAGTGTCAAAATAAAAAAGAGTAAAAAAACACTGGAACATATTGAAAATACATCAAAAATGTGTCTAAACATGCATTCAAAAATGCTGAAACTGTGAAAAAACGAATGCAGCCACCGCATCTAATGCCGCATACACACGACCGTTTTTCATGACGAGAAAACTGCCATTTTTTAGATTGGTCATGAAAACCGGTGGTGTGTATGCTCCATAGCAGTTTTCTCGACGAGAGAACTGCCCGCAAAAAAATTAGAACCTGCTCTATTTTTTCTCATCGTTTTTCCCGTCGTTCTTTTTCTCGTCGCGAAAACCGCTCGTGTGTATGCTTTTCCGAGCGAAAAAAAAACGTGCATGCTCAGAATCAAGTATGAGACGGGAGTGCTCGTTCTGGTAAAACTAGCGTTTGTAATGGAGATAGCACATTCGTCACGCTGTAACGGACTGAAAAGCACGAGGCTAAAAAGCGTGAATCGTCTCACACCAAACTTTACTAACACGAGATCAGAAAAAGCAGCCCAAAGATTGGCACCATTCAAATGGAACTTCCCCTTTATAATGCCGTCGTATGTGTTGTACGTCACCGCGCTTTGCTCAAGCGTTTTTTTTCCTGAGCGCGTGAATGCAAGGCAGGCTTGAGAGGAATCACGACGAATCACGTAGAGAAAAACGTTGTTTTTTTGCATGACAGGAAAAACGTTCGCGTGTACGCAGCATAAGAATTAGTAAGCTGCAATATAATCCATTTTTGTTTTGGGGATAAGTACCACTTTAAGATGTCACCAGAATGGGTACCCTATTGGAAAATATAGGAAAATATTCCCTTACCTTATGATCTGGTACCCTAACTGAAAAATTTAAGATATCAATTAAAATGTTCTATCCCATTGCCAATATTCACCAGGACAAATGTAGAGGGTATTTCCCCCAATAGAACATGGGGAAAAAGAAAAACCACAAGCATTTTTAACAATTCTCTTGCTCTATCAAAATTTTAATAAAAAAATGTTTGGGCTATAGATAAACTGTAAAATACTATTGGCTTGTGAGTTTCAATAAGGTGTCTATTGAGGAGAACAGGAAAAGAGCTATTTGAAGTGATGATAAAATAATAATCAGTATATAAATAGCTATTTCATGAAAAGGGGATTAAACACCCTGGAAATATTTAGGTTTGTGAAATAACCACTTTTAAGAGAAAATTATAATTAGCTAAAATAACAAATACAGCTAAAACAAGACATCAGCGACTAGACCTTATTATGTAATTCTGTTACCTTGCTGTCTTAATTTAAATCATTTTTTTTTTTTTTTTATCTTATTGCACATAATGCCCAAATTTCTATGAGATAAAGGGTCAGTCATAGAGGAAAAAATACCTGAATCCATAGTAACGACACCAAAGAGAGCCTGTGCCAGCCACAGCACCATCAAGCTGGCAGCCTGGTACCCCATTGTATGCCCCATGAGCAAGTAGTAGAATAAGGTACAGTTACTTCTTGCTATTTATAAGACTATTTGGTATGTTAGTGACCTCACACCAGGAAGGGTAGGGAAATATCCAATCTTTACAATCAACAAACATTGCTTTTTTTTCCTTCTTCATTTTAAGCTTATGAGGAAGGGATCTTCTGAAAGGTATTCAGTTTTTTAACCAAGTAACTGCTGGACAAACCTGTCTACTCAGGTGATGACATTAACAAATGCAAATCACCTGTTCGTTTTACCTATATTAGAGACTTAATAAAGATTTAAAAACTTCATTGTGTTGATGTTTTCATGCAGACATAATCCCAGACACGGACTACATCAGCAATTTTATTTTTAAAATCATTTTTTTTTTTATTCCACCTCAAACACGTCTGATATCAAACCAGCCATGTAAAAAAAAAAAATTATTACGGTAATTCTTAATAATGTTATCTTCTCATGTTTATTGCCCCGAAACAATCTAAAACATTATATAATAGTATTAGTTTATGCGTTCATAGAAAGGGGGGGGGGGGATTCCGGCGCTCCTAGCGATGTGATGCCTTTAAAACGAATGGAATAGTGGCTCTAATGGCACTTCTAAGTCAATCTGTATATTAAAAAACAAGAGGAGGCAGCCATCCTCAGAGGGTGTCCATGTCCTCTGTCAGCAAGAAGTGTAAAAAAGAAGGGGGTGGAGGCGCCAACTAAATTAATCCTACTGTAATCATTAATGTAAATATAGTATATATACTTACAAGTTCACTGAAAATGATGTCCATCGAGGATGGGGGTGTTCTGAGGTCTGTTGGTGCCGCTCTGCTGGCTCTGGCAAAGTTCCCCTCGGCCGTGAGGTGTAGGAGATGTAGATTTTCATTTGCACAGGCTTCTCTGCGGTGTCACATGACAGGAAGCTCCATGCTCACCAGTCTGGAATGCGGAAGTGATGTCATACAGCAGAGCGGCACCAACAGACCTCAGAACACCCCCATCCTCGATGGACATCATTTTCAAGTGAACCTGTAAGTATAAATACTATACTTACATTAATGATTACAGTAGGATTAATTTAGTTGGCGCCTCCACCCCCTTCTTTTTTACACTTTTAGCTTATGCGTTGACCAAGTTAGATTTATGTTATAAGTTTGTGTTATTTGTGTAATTTATGCAAAGATTAGTAATAGTATTTTGCGTTATTCATCGGGACCAATCAAAATTCTTACTTAAGGTGACACAAAGGCCCCTTTCACACCTTTCACACTGGGGTGGGGAGGTGCGCTGGCGGTATAGCGGCGCTATTTTTAGCGCCGCTATACCGTCGTTTTTGCCGAGATATTCGGCCGCTAGCGGTGTGGTTTTAACCCGCGCTAGCGGCCGAGAAAGGGTTAAAACCGCCCGCAATGCGCTGCTGAAGCAGCGTATTGCGGGTGGTATAGCCGCGCTGTCCCATTGATTTCAATGGGCAGCAGCTGTAAAGGAGCGTTAAACACACCGCTCCAAAGATGCGGCTAGCAGGACTTTTGGAGCGGTCCTGCTAGCGCACCGCTTCAGTGTGAAAGCCTTCAGGCTTTCACATTGAAGACTGCAGGGCAGGATTTTTTCAGGCGTTTTTCAGGCGCTATTTTTAGCGCCAAAATGCCTGAAAAAACGCCCCAGTGTGAAAGGGGCCTTAATGTAATCCATACACATCTACTACTTAATAGTACACAGAGTGGGACATTAAAAACAAACTTAGCTACCCTCAGGAAGGGAAGTCGGGGAAAAAGAAGTCCTATCACAGCAGTAAAAAAAAAAAAAAAGAATTTGGAAATTTAAAAAAATAAAAGTACATTTAAAAAATAAAAAATAAATGAGTTTAGTGTGACTTTAATTATTCCACAAAATGAGGCGTGAAACCAGAGTTGTTGCTATTGGCAACAACTCCACTGTCATGTTTTTATTTTTTTTTCTACAGTTTTAATGTATCAGTCCTATTGTAAGTATCACATTTTATCACTAAAATATGATATATAGATATATATATATCTATATATCTATATGTATGGAAACAAGGTGTATAAAACGGCCTACAATACACCTGCTCAGTGTCAAATCAATCCCACAGCTCTCTTAGCAATGCACACAATGATAAAAACACTTTAAAATATAATTTGCTAAATATTTATAAGTCACTAAGCAGCTGTTTAAAAATGTGAAAATTCAAAACAATAGTATAGAAATCAAACAGTCTAATCCCTGGATCATTCAGATACTAAAACAGCGCTAGAAATTAAATAATAATAATAATAAACACGTGGCTAACGCCACTGTTAAAAGTCTTTTGTGTAGTAAATGATAGTGGGAACAGTTCAAAGCATCATAGGTGTTAGTTAACGGTTGTCCTAGCATGCACCTTCCACCAGAAAACAGTTTTCGCATTCCACCCCGTGAAAGCACACTCCCCCAGGGGGTCAAACTCACCAGAAGCCTCTAATGAAAAAGCCTTAAAGCGGAGCTCCACCCTAAAGTGGAACTTCCGCTCATCGGAACCCTCCCCCCCTCTGGTGTCACAATTGACACCTTTCAGGGGGGAGGGGGAGAAGATACCTGTCTAAGACAGGTATTTTCACCCACTTTTGGGAGTTCTCTCTGCGGGAAATCTGCGGGAAGCACGTCACTTCCCGCAGAGTACACATTGTGTTACGGGAGACACTCGGCTCCCAGAACACACGGGGACCAGTCAGAACGGCGCAACGCGACTCGCGCATGCGCCGTAGGGAACCGGGCAGTGAAGCCACAAGGCTTCACTTCCTGGTTCCCTCACGAGGATGGCGGTGGGGGCAGCAGAGTGACGAGCAATTGCTCGTCCTCTGCTGCGGATGTCGCTGGACTCCAGGATAGGGAAGTGTCCTAATATTAAAAGTCAGCAGCTGCTGTAGCTGTAGCTGCTGGCTTTTAATATTTTATTTTTGGCGGAGCTCTGCTTTAAGTTAGATGTTCATCAGCCAATTTGCACTGGGTCTTCACCATCAAACAAGATCCACTGGTTTAGGGGCACCAACACCAGTCATAAAATACAAGAATGGTTGCACATAGCGTAATCCTGTTTATTTATGACCAAACTCCCGATACATCAGAAGACCCCTTAATACTAACTACGTACATTGAATAAATATCAACAAGCATAATAATTGTGACCCAAGAGGGCGCTATCACCATGATCAGCCGTGCAGGAGAAAGCGTGCGTCTCCTTGCAGACACCGCAATCACTTCTGGGTAGGGAACGGTGGATGGTGGGGCGCAAACGTCACTTCCGGGATGTCGTGCGGGTCACGCCCTGACACGTTTCGTCACTTCCGACTTCAACAGAGGGCGTCTGAAAAAAGTGTCTGAAAAACGTCCCAGTGTGAAAGGCCTAATGAATTCCAAGGAAACCAATATAAATGATAACAAAAACAACAAAATAAATCAAATTCATTAAGACCCCTTTCACACTGGGGCATTTTTCAGGCACTTTGGCGTTAAAAAGGTGCCTATAAAGCGCCTGAAAAAAGCCTCATCTGCAATCCAAATGTGAAAGCCCATGTGCTTTCATAGCCCTTTCACACTGCCAGCGCCCGATAAAACGCTGGAAAAGCTCCGCTAAGACCCCTTTCACACTGGGGCGTATTTCAGGTGCTTTGGCGTTAAAAAAAGCGCCTCAATGGGAAGGGGCACTTTAGGAGTGGTGTATTCAACGCTCCTAAAGCGCTGCAAAGAAGCTGCTTGCAGGACTTTTTTTGACGCCCTGCCAGCGCAGCGCCTCAGTGTGAAAGCACTCGGGCTTTCACATTGGGATTGCAGATGCAGCTTCTTTCAGGCGCTTTACAGGTGCTTTTTTTAACGCTAAAGCGCCTGAAAAACGCCCCAGTGTGAAAGGGTTCTAAGAACAAACATAGCTACCCTTAGGAAGATAAGTCGGGGAACAAGAAGTCATATCACAGCAGAAGAAAAAAAAAAAAAGGAATTTGGAGATTTGAAGGATACTGAAAACAGAAAAAGTACTATTTTTTTTAAACCCAGAGTTTAGTGTCTTTTTAATTATTCCACAAGATGAAGGGTGAAACCGGAATGGTTGCCATTGGCAACAACTCCACTGTCATGTTTTTTTTTTTTTTTAATGCAGTTTTAATGTATCAGTCCTATTGTAAGCATCATATTATATTACTAAAATATGCTATATATATATATATATATATATATATATATATATAGTGGGTATGGAAAGTATTCAGACCCTCTTAAATTTTTCACTCTTTGTTATATTGAAGCTATTTGCTAAAATCATTTTTTTTCCTCATTAACCGCTTAAGGACCGCCGCATGCCTATTTACGTAGACAGAATGGCACGAACAGGCATATGGGCGTACAGGTACGTCCCCTTTAAGTTGCCGCCGCGTGGTCGCGCACGCGCTGCCGCACCACACTGCCGCGAGCCCGACCGTGGGTCCCGTGGACTCGATCGCCGCGGGGATACCCGCGGTCATCTCATGGAGAGATAGAGCGGGGAGATGCTTGTTAACATTAGCATCTCCCCGCTCTATCTCTCAATGAGATGATTGCGGGTATCCCCGCGGCGATCGAGTCCACGGGACCCACGGTCGGGCTCGCGGCAGGGTCGCGCGGCGGCGCATGCGCGACCACACGACGGCATAGGAGAGATAGAGCGGGGAGATGCTAACGTAAACAAGCATCTCCCCGCTCTGCCTAGTGGCAATGACACTGATCTCTGCTCTATGTAGTCGGAGCGGAGATCAGTGTCATGTCACACACAGCCCATCCCCCCTACAGTAAGAATCACTCTCCAGGTCACACTTAACCCCTACAGCGCCACCTAGTGGTAAACCCCTTCACTGCCAGTGTCATTTTCACAGTAATCAGTGCATTTTTATAGCACTGATCGCTGTAAAAATGACAATGGTCCCAAAAATGTGTCAAAAGTGTCCGATGTGTCCACCATAGTGTCGCAGTCATGATAAAAATCGCTGATCGCCTCCATTACTAGAAAAAAAAAATATTAATAAAAATGCCATAAAACTACCCCCTATTTTGTAGACGCTGTAACTTTTATGCAAGCCAATCAATAAACGCTTATTGCAATTTTTTTTACCAAAAATATGTAGAAGAATACGTATCGGCCTAAACTGAGGAAAAAAAAAATTTTTTATATATTTTTTGACAATATTTATTATAGCAAAAAGTAAAAAAATATTGCATCTTTTTCAAAATTGTTGCTCTATATTTGTTTATAGCGCAAAATATAAAAACTGCAGAGGTGATCAAATACCACCAAAAGAAAGCTCTATTTGTGTGAAAAAAGGGACGTCAATTTTGTTTGGGAGCCACGTCGCATGTCCGCACAATTGTCAGTAAAAATGACTCAGTGCCGAATCGCAAAAAGTGGCCTGGTCTTTAACCAGACAAATGGTCCGGGGCTGAAGTGGTTAATGTACACACAGCACCCCATATTGACAGAAAAACACAGAATTGTTGAAATTTTTGCAGATTTATTAAAAAAGAAAAACTGAAATATCACATGGTACCCATGCTTTGACACTCGTATATTTAACTCAGGTGCTGTCCATATCTTCTGATCATCCTTGAGATGGTTCTACACCTTCATTTGAGTCCAGCTGTGTTTGATTATACTGATTGGACTTGAATAGGAAAGCCACACACCTGTCTATATATAAGACCTTACAGCTCACAGTGCATGTCAGAGCAAATGAGAATCATGAGGTCAAAGGAACTGCCTGAAGAGCTCAGAGACAGAATTGTGGCAAGGCACAGATCTGGCCAAGGTTACAAAAAAATTTCTGCTGCACTTAAGGTTCCTAAGAGAACAGTGGCCTCCATAATCCTTAAATGGAAGACGTTTGGGACGACCAGAACCCTTCCTAGAGCTGGCCGTCCGGCCAAACTGAGCTATCGGGGGAGAAGAGCCTTGGTGAGAGAGGTAAAGAAGAACCCAAAGATCACTGTGGCTGAGCTCCAGAGATGCAGTCGGGAGATGGGAGAAAGTTGTAGAAAGTCAACCATCACTGCAGCCCTCCACCAGTCGGGGCTTTATGGCAGAGTGACCCGACGGAAGCCTCTCCTTAGTACAAGACACATGAAAGCCTGCATGGAGTTTGCTAAAAAAACACCTGAAGGACTCCAAGATGGTGAAAAATAAGATTCTCTGGTCTGATGAGACCAAGATAGAACTTTTTGGCCTTAATTCTAAGCGGTATGTGTGGAGAAAACCAGGCACTGCTCATCACCTGTCCAATACAGTCCCAACAGTGAAGCATGGTGGTGGCAGCATCATGCTGTGGGGGTGTATTTCAGCTGCAGGGACAGGACGACTGGTTGCAATCAAGGGAAAGATGAATGCGGCCAAGTACAGAGTATCCTGGATGAAAACCTTCTCTAGAGTGCTCAGGGCCTCAGACTGGGCCGAATCTTTACCTTCCAACAAGACAATGACCCTAAGCACACAGCTAAAATAACGAAGGAGTGGCTTCACAACAACTCCGTGACTGTTCTTGAATGGCCCAGCCAGAGCCCTGACTTAAACCCAATTAAGCATCTCTGGAGAGACCTAAAAATGGCTGTCCACCAACGTTTACCATCCAACCTGACAGAACTGGAGAGGATCTGCCAGGAGGAATGGCAGAGGATCCCCAAATCCAGGTGTGAAAAACTTGTTGCATCTTTCCCAAAAAGACTCATGGCTGTATTAGATCAAAAGGGCGCTTCTACTAAATACTGAGCAAAGGGTCTGAATACTTAGGACCATTTGATATTTCAGTTTTTCTTTTTTAATAAATCTGCAAAAATGTCAACAATTCTGTGTTTTTCTGTCAATATGGGGTGATGTGTGTACATTAATGAGGAAAAAAATGAACTTAAATGATTTTAGCAAATGGCTGCAAAATAAACAAGAGTGAAACATTTAAGGGGGTCTGAATACTTTCTGGTCTGAATACTTTCCGTAACCACTGTGTATATACAGTATATATATATATATACACACACACATACATACAGAAAATAGGTAGATAGATAAATAGATAGATATGTAATATTTTATAGAAAATACCTGACTCTATTGCTCACTGCACAGAATTCCTGTATATATATATATATATATATATATATATATATATATATATATATATATATATTGTGACAGCAGGCAGGTAAAATCACCAGGTTGCATCCAGGATGGAAGGTATATATGTCCTAGATTCAGGCTTTATGCCGATTTATACCACTAGGGGGAGTGCTGGGAGTCTTGCAGGGGAAGAGTTAATGAGCCCAGCTGAAGTAAGTGGGCTCATTAGGGCCTCTACAAGAACTCCCAGCATGCTAAGGGAGATGCTCCAACCTGGAACCAGATCTGTGTGGATAGTCTGGGGAGTGTGATCTCTGTGCGGTGAGCCAAAGCCTGTGTGGTTATTGCTAAGAACTTCTAAAAGCAGGGAGCTAGGGACTGGGACAGCACAAGGCTGTACTCAGTTGTTAGTTAGGGACACCAACGTGTGTAGTGAGCGGTCAAGTTGACCAGGATTTCTTTTCCTGTTTCTTTTGTGTTTGCTGTATTTTTTTGTCTGTATATCGTTCAAATAAAACCACACCCTTTTGTTTTCTCCTAGCACTGTCTGCTGTGCCTGTTTTTGTGTGGTGAACCCATCCAGGGGGTCACACACACCCGCTGCTGAGTTAACCCCCTCACAGTTGGTGGAGAATGTGGACAGTTTTTTTTTTGGAGACTGGAGAGGATGATCCAGAGGTGTTTTTGACCACATTTGAAAGGACTGCTGAAAGGGAAAAGTGGCCTAAGGAGCAGTGGGCTGGACTGGTGGCTCCTCTGTTAACTGGTGATTCGCAGAAAGCTTACTATGACCTAGAGCCTGACCAAGCAAAAGACTATGTGATGCTAAAAACTGAAATATTGGCACGGCTGGGTGTCACCCTGGCTGTCCGGGCTCAGCGCGTGCATAACTGGACTTTCAGGCTTGGAAAACCCCCCAGGTCTCAAATGTATGATCTCATTCACCTGAGCAGGAAGTGGCTACAGCCAGAGACTTTGTCCGCACCAAAGATTGTGGAACGTGTTGTGATGGATCGTTTCTTGAGAGCTCTTCCTACTGCCATCCAAAAATGGGTAAGCCATGGAGACCCAGAAACGGCCGATAATCTTGTGGACCGTGTAGAGAAGTACTTGGCTACAGAGAACCTGACTGCCTCTTCCAGAGACTCACGGACTTTCCACCCTAAGACCAGACCATCCCCAGTGGTGGGTAAGATGATTCCAAGGGGTGAGGGTGGAGAGAGTGAGAGGGTGGGAGTTCTACCTAAGGTCTGGCGAGAACATCCTGGGAAGTCAGGGACTCAAGAGGCAACAAAAAGGATTGTTTGCTACCGCTGCCGACAAGAGGGACATATTGCAGCAAATTGCCCGGTTGTGGATGAACCCATGCAATGTGACTTTCTAAGGGACAGACGTCAGTCGCTGTTTGCGACAGTCGCATGCACTGCCATTCGGGGAACTGAGAAACATTTATGCAAAATATGTATTAATGGTAGAAATGTTGTTGTGTTGCTGGACACTGATAAAGGCTGAATTAGTTACTACAGAGGTCTTAGGGAATAAAAAGGTAGCTGTTATTTGTGTGCATGGGGACACCCGAGAATATCCGGTGACTACAGTGTGTTTTGAGACCCCCAAAGGTACCCTCTCTCATCAGGTGGGGTTAGTGTCTCACTTGCCTCATGATGCCATTGTGGGATGGGATTTTCCAAAGTTCTGGGAACTATGGGATTATCCTGAGCCCCCCACTGGTGCCCATATATACCAGGAATGTGATAGCCAGAATTCCTCTGAGAGTGGTGAGGACTCTCCAGAATTCCCCTTGTCGGTATTGGCCGGGGAGACTCGAGAAACTGGGGAGGAGCCAACATCCTCAGACGAAAACATGCCGTCTGTGGAGTTTTCTGATCTCGAGGTTCACAAGGAAAATTTTGCCACAGAACAGTTAAAAGACCCCACCCTAATAAAGGCACGGGAAAACGTAGATAGATGGCGAGTTAGTGAACCCAGATGAGACCTACACTTACCCATACTTCATCGTGGAAAAGGACCTACTGTATCGGGTGGCTAAAAGGGCAGAAGAAACCATTGAGCAGCTTGTGGTCCCCAAACCTTACAGGAAGTTGGTGTTAGAGTTGGCCCATGGGCACATTCTTGGAGGTCATCTGGGGACAGAGAAAACCAGAGAGAGAGTATTGCAGAGATTCTATTGGCCTGGGGTCATGAAGGAAACAGAAAATTATTGTTCCTCCTGCCCTGTGTGTCAGAGGTCGGCATCGATGCCACACTTCCGTAACCCGCTGGTACCTCTTCCCATCATTAAGGTTCCCTTTGAGAGGATCACAATGGATTTGGTAGGTCCGATAATGAAGTCCGCTAGGGGGCATCAGTACATTTTGGTTATATTGGACTATGCCACCCGTTATCCGGAAGCGATTCCTCTCCGAAATACCTCGGCCAAAACCATAGCCAAAGAGCTATTTCTTGTTTTTAGCCGTGTGGGTATTTGTAAGGAACTGCTTACGGACCAAGGTACACCCTTTATGTCCCGCCGGGTTATGAAAGAGCTGTGCAAGTTGTTCAAAGTGACACAATTCCGTACATCTGTGTATTACCCCCAAACAGATGGGTTGGTTAAAAGATTCAACAAAACTCTAAAACAAATGTTAAAGAAGGTGGTGGATAAAGATGGAAAGGATTGGGACTGTCTAATTCCCTATTTAATGTTTTCCATTAGGGAGGTACCCCAATCCTCTACGGGTTTCTCACCCTTTGAGTTACTCTATGGGAGACACCCAAGAGGGCTGTTGGATATCGCCAAGGAAACTTGGGAAAGTGAGAGTTCTCCCCACAGGAGTGTGATTGAGCATGTCGCCCTGATGCAAGATAGAATTGCACAGGTAATGCCAATCGTAATGGAACATTTGGCCCAAGGGCAGTTGGCACAGCAGAGAGTGTACAACCGTGGAGCCAAGACCCGTACCTTTTCCCCGGGGTATAGGATATTGGTACTTGTCCCTATGGTTGAAAGCAAATTCCTCGCCAAATGGCAAGGCCCCTATGAGATAATGGAAAAAGTGAGCGAAGTGAATTACAAGGTCAGACAACCGGGAAGGCGAAAGCCCGAACAGATCTATCACATTAATCTGTTGAAAGCCTGGAGGGATAGGGAATCCCTAGTCGCAGAAACTTTGTCGCCAGCTCAGTCTGATTGCGTGATTCCTGAGGTTGGAATAGCAGTCACCTTGTCAAACCCCCAACAACAGGAGGTTAAGGAGATTGTGCTTCGGATGTATCCGAATCTCCAGATCACAATAGTACTGAATTCCAAGAAAAATAATAAAAATGATAACAAAAACAACTAATTAATTTGTGTTCATTTGTTTCATTCGGGTAACATGATGCGATAGTTTGGGCCTTATGTTAATATTTTGAGCAGCCGAAAAAAACGTAACAAACCGAATGATCCCATTTCATTCAGATCCATTCTTTCTATTCTGGTGGGTGTACTGTGAACATTCTAATACCATTTTGTTTTGTATTGGGGTTGAACTTGAGAGAGTATTTGTTGTTTAACCACTTAAGGACCGGAAGGATTTGTCCCCTTAATGACCAGGCCATGCGATATGGCACTGCCTCGCTTTAACTGACAATTGCGCAGTCGTGAGACACTGTACCCAAACAAAATTGATGTTCTTTTTTTCCCACAAATAGAGCTTTCTTTTAGTGGTATTCGATCACCTGTGTGTTTGTTTGTTTTTTGCGCTATAAACATAAAAAAAACTACAATTTTGAAAAAAAAATAAAATATTTTTAACTTTTTGCTATAATAAATATCCCCCCCCCCCCCAAAAAAAAAAGAAAAAATAATTTATTCATTAGTTTTGTGCCGATATGTATTCTTCTACATATTTTTGGTAATTTTTTTTTGCCATAAGCGTATATTAATTCGTTTGCGCAAAAGTTATAGCATCTACAAAATAGGGGATAGATTTATGTTATTTTAATTTTTAATAAATTTTTTACTAGTAATGGCGGTGATCCGCAATTTTATTTGCGGCGGACAGACCGGACACTTTTGACACTTTTTTGGGGACCAGTGTATAAATAGCCACTGATTACTGTATAAATGTCACTGGCAGGGAAGAGGTTAACACCAGGGGGCGATCAAAGTGGTTAAGTGTTTCCTAGGGAGGTGTTTCTAACTGTGGGGGCAGTGTAGTGACTGGAGGAGGAGACAGATCGCTGTTCCTAATCATTAGGAACAGCAGATCTGTCTATCCTCCCCTGACAGAACGGGAATCTGTCTGTTTATATTGACAGATCCCCATTTTGTTTCTGTCAGGAGCGATCACGGGTGGCAGGCGGACATCGCGGCCACCGGCCATGCGCATCAGCTCTGGCGTCACGGCGTGCGCGCCCCTAGTGGTCTTAAAGTGCCTGAAGTACAATGGCGTTGATTCGTCCCAGGAGAGCCAACCTACGACAGTGCAACTGCAGAGGTTGCTCGTTAAGTGGTTAATTTGTATGTTAATAACATAACTAATGAATATTTATGAGCAGCACAGTAGTCTTTGACCATTGGTTAATCAGCCAATTCCTTTTGCATTACCACCTTTGGCATGTCATTTTTTTTTGGGGGGGAGCCGATAGCCTCTTTTTAAAGGCATCATGCTCCCACTTCCTCCGTGGCGCCGAAAGGAAGTTCACCACTCCCCCTCCCTCCCTGCAATCTTCTGGGACACGTCACAGGTCCCAGAAGATTGCCTGGCCAATCACAGCGCGCAGCGCAGCTCGCGCATGCGCAGTGCTTGCCCGGCTGTGAAGTCACAGCCAGGTGCCCACAGTAGTGATGCCAGCACCACAGATAGGAGTGGGGCTTCGTTCGTGGGACAGGTGAGTGTCCAATTAATAAAAGTCAGCAGCTACACTTTTTGTAGCTGCTGACTTTTATATGGGTGGAACTCCATTTTAAATCCCAGTTTGAGGCACAATGATTTTTAAAATGCTTACACCCTTTTTTGTATTACTGTACTTCAATCAGTAAAGGCATGCCTGGAGCTATGGAAGAAGTGAATACTGTAAATACATGGCAGGATGAAAAGGGAACCATACTGTCACTAGTCAGTGTCCCTGATCACCACCGCACCAGTTATTTAATAACGCTGCACTTCACTGGTGACGGTATATAAAAAAAAAAGTGAAAATAAATAAATAAAATTTCTTCATTCCCCAAAATTACAACTTAAAAAGCCTCTCACTAAATACTGTGGACTGTCTACTTTACCAAAAGGGTTAATTTGGGGAATATTTATCCTGGCGTTTCAGGTCTCAAAGAATTTGGTCGTTAGTACATCAGGATTGAGCAATTTTCATATACCGTATTTTTCGCTCCATAAGACGCACCTGACCATAAGATGCACCTAGGTTTTAGAGGAGAAAAACAAGAAAAAAAATATTCTGAACCAAATGGTGTAATAAAATATTTTCCAAGAGCCCACGAAATGCAGCCTGACCATTGCCATAAACGCAGCCTGACCATTGCCATAAACGCAGACTGACCATTGCCATAAACGCAGACTGACTATTGCCATAAACGCAGACTGACCATTGACCCCCTGTCCATAACCCACCTCTTTATTCCCACCCATGCACAACCCACCTCAGCACCCCCCACCCTTCTCCAACTCACATCTACACACCCACATTCTTTGGCAACTTACATCTGCATCCCCTGTCTACAACTCACCTCTGCGCCCTCTTTCTGCGACTCACCTCTGCGCCCTCTTTCTGCGACTCACCTCTGCGCCCTCTTTCTGCGACTCATCTCTGCGCCCTCTTTCTGCGACTCATCTCTGCGCCCTCTTTCTGTGACTCACCTCTGTGCCCTCTTTCTGCGACTCACCTCTGCGCCCTCTTTCTGCGACTCACCTCTGCGCCCTCTTTCTGTGACTCACCTCTTCACCCTATGTCTGTTACTCACTTCTGCACCCCCCATCCTTCTGCAATTCACCTATGCACCCCTGGCCACAACTCAACTTTGCACCTTTTTCTACAGCTTATCTCTGCAACCCCCCAACTGCTAAGCTTTGCATCTCCTTAACTCAGCTCCCTCTGTATCTCCTCAGCTTTGCATAAGCCCCCCCCCCAACCTTTCTGCCTTTACATACGCTATGTACAGCACCTGTGGCTGCAACTCTTTTCACTTGCCAGTGGCAGCCGTGGGATCATCAGGCGCGGCGGGTCGCCATCCGGAAGTCTGAAGCTCAGCATGTAATGCCCCGCCCCCACCTCCTGCCCATGAACACAGCGCCGGGCACTCCATTGTTTTGGTGCAGAAGCTGGGAGATTCTGTAGAAGCCAGCGGGAGAGATGCGCTCAGGGCTGTCACTAGTAAGCACAGAACTGAGGCTTCTGTGTTTACTAGTAACAGTAGACAGCGCGCTGAGCCTAGATGTCCCGGAGGAGGGTAGGCGGAGCCTCCGTCAGTTGCTTAGAGTGCGGCCAATCACTGGCCGCTTATGGGGCGCTAGTCCCCGCCCTCGCTCCCCCGGCCAAGTCAAGCCACTGTTTCATCACTACAGGCCTGCCTGGGTGTCTGTAGCTGGGGGCGGTTTGTGTGCGGGAGCCATATGTGACGAGACACCGGGACTCGGCAGAGGGGAGGCTTTTTTCGTGCGGAGATGCCGCCCCCCGCTAAGTGCAATCGGCGGCGGGGGCGGTGCCTGTCGTATATTCGCACCATAAGACGCAGAGACATTTTCCCCCATATATCTGGGGGGAAAAAAGTGCGTCTTATGGTGCGGAAAATACGGTATATATATATATATATATATATATATATATATATATATATATATATAAATACCATTGTCTGTGGACTCTATAACTTTCCTACAGACTAAATAATATACACTGATCTGGGTTATTTTCACCAAAGAAATGTAGCAGAATAAAGTTTGTCCTGAATTTTTGGTCTTTTTCCGATTATTTTACCAAAAAATAAAAAAAATAACATCAAAAGAAAGCTCTATTTGTCTTAAAAAATGATAAAAATTTAATATGGATACAGTGTTGCATGACCACTCAATTGTTGTTCAAAGTGCAACAGTGCTGAAAGCTGAAAATTGGCATGGGCAGAAAGGCGGTAAAAGTGCCCACTATTGAAGTGGTAAGTGGCCTTGCAGCTTGAGGAATCAGGGAAAATGTGATAAAATAACAACCATCTGGCAGTAAACCCAGATTTGTGTAAATGGATTTTTCTTCTTGCACTTGGTTGAATGCTGGAAGTAAATTCAGCTATGGTTAGTAAAAACCCAAACTATTCTACTGGCCTGTAATACACAGGTGTTGTGAGACTTCAACTGGATACTTTGTCCACTTTCAGACGTTCCCTGAAAACTCATCTCTTCAGAGAAGCCTACCTGTACACTTATTTTTTCCATCAGCACATCCGCCACTGTTATTACCTCTTGTATCTCTTGACCTTACCTCTTAGATTGTAAGCTTTAAGGAGCAGGACCCTCTGATTCCTACTGTATTGAAGTGTATTAAAGTATTTGTACTGTCTACCCTCAAGTTGTAAAGCGCTGCATAAATTGTCGGTGCTATATAAATCCTGTATAATAATAATAATAATCAATGTGGAAGACAAAAAAGAAGGAAGTATGCTTCCATAGAGTAAAATTGTACCACAGGCCATATTAAAACAGTATAGATTCCACTCACATGTAGAAAGTGCTGACCTGGCACTAGGGAAACACACTCAGCTTTAATTGCTGGTCAACTCTGGGCTTGTATGAACCGGCACACGCAATGGCATCAGCGTTCTCGCCCTACCCTATGTATGTTTCGTCATGTGATGTCTTCAAGGAGGTGAATGTTGGGAGATAAGTCTGGCATGTCTGCTGGTTTATAATATTACCAGCATAATCATCTGGTTAGTTCATTTTAGTAGGAGCGGTGAAGGATTCACACTGTGGTGGAGCACTTGAGTATTTGGATATAGAGCATTTTTTGGACTCTTACTCTTACTATATTACATAAATATAATATGAACAGCACAGCCTTCAGAATGAGAAGATGTGGAATGGGAAATGTTCGGCACAGTGTGCAGAATGGGATGATGTGAAATATAAATTGTTTAGATATTAAAGATTCCGCGCTTAGGTGTAGGCTCAATTGCAGCCTCCTCTTAAGAACTCCACAAGTGGGGGATCTGATACGTGTAAAATATGTATATAAGATGGGGAAAGTGGCGCTACCTATAAACTGAGGAGTGATCTATCAAGTCGCTCCTTGCCGGTGAAAGTACTCTTGGTAACACCAATAGGTGAGCCAATGGTCTAAGGTGACCCTGATTAGCTGCCCCTATATAGAATACCGGGAACTAACAGCAATAATCCACTGGCATATAACACAAAAAACAACCCTTAAGGTGTGCTTTCTTAGCCTATAAAACGGGTTAATAAAGTGACTGTGCTATATTAGGTTAATAAAGTGACTGTGCTACTCTAAACACTGTGCAGATAAACAAGGATTATAAGTGATTATAACGAATAATTCCACTATCATATAACACTCAGAGCAGCTTCAAAGTGTCCTGATTTAACTTCACAACGGTTAATATGAATGGCTGTGCTCCTGTGCTGAGCACTATACAAACAAACCAATATCAAACTAACATAATGGTCATATAGAAATAAAGTTCATATAAAAAAAATTATTGATAAGTTCAAAAATGTGTCTATATAGTCCAAATGTGTGTCACACAAAATTTCTCTAGCAAATGCATAAAAAATCTTCAAAGTGACTTGTGCTCGATGTGGTTGCAGAAGAAATCAAGTGACTCTTGTGCTCCCCTATTTGGGTCCCCACTCACCAGCTCCTATTACCCCTGCAGGGGTATATTGCTTAAAAGTATATGCGGCTAGTGTGCAGCTTGATCGCTCCTTCGGCTCGTCCTCTAGACCTCCAAGGCTTTCACATGGCACTCTCTGCTATCATAATTCGCTGGATTTTTGGGCAATCAAAAATATCCTCCTGTGTGGTCCCAGTGTCGGCTCCTCTCCACACAATTCCTCTTCTGGTTTCATCCCTTATATTGTGAGATATTGTACAGCACAGTATACAGAAAGGGTTAGCATGAAACATAAAATATACAGCACAATACATACAAAGAGGCAGTGTGGAATAACATTTGCAACCCAGTGTACAAAATGTATCAACATCAGATATAAAATGTACAGCACAGAGTAGAGAATTTGGCAGTTTGAAAGAGGGAATATATAACATGGTGTACAGAGTAAGGTGATCCAAAAAAAGGATTGTACAGCACAGTGTACCATATAAGATGGTGTGGAATATAAACCGTACATATATGTGTATAGAATGAGACAGTGTGAACATAGAATGTACAGCATGGTATATGTAATGAGGCATTGTAGAATGTGAAGCTTGGCATATGGAGTGAGGCATTGTGCAATAGAGAATAAAATACAGAAGGAGAAATTGTGGAATAGTGAATGTGCAGCATGGCATACAGATGGAAACGTTGTGGAATAGGGAATGCTCAGCATGGCATACAGAAGGAGACGTTGTGGAATAGGGAATGTGCAGCATGGCATACAGACGAAGACATTGTGGAATAGGGAATGTGCAGCATGGCATACAGACAGAGACGTTGTGGAATAGGGAATGTGCAGCATGGCATACAGACGGAGACGTTGTGGAATAGGGAATGTGCAGCATGGCATACAGACAGAGACATTGTGGAATAGGGAATGTGCAGCATGGCATACAGACGGAGACGTTGTGGAATAGGGAATGTGCAGCATGGCATACAGTCGGAGGCGTTGTGGAATAGGGAATGTGCAGCATGGCATACAGACAGAGACGTTGTGGAATAGGGAATGTGCAGCATTGCATACAGATGGAGACGTTGTGGAATAGGGAATGTGCAGCATGGCATACAGACGGAGACGTTGTGGAATAGAAAATGTGCAGCATGGCATACAGACGGAAACGTTGTGGAATAGCGAATGTGCATAACCAGTGTAATCGAGATATCTCCCCACACATTACCCATACCAGTTTTCCCCTTATTTAACCTATACCTTATCTTAACCAATCTATAATAATTAGACCACACCAGAGTTGGAGTATGACTGGCCATAACAGCCTTTTTTATTAAACATTATTAGATAAAAAACTCCAATATAAAATTATACTTTTACTTAAAGTGGAGCTCCACCCTAAATTTGCACTCCTGCTAATCAGAACCCTCCCCCCCCTCCGGTGTCACAATTTACACCTTTCAGGGGGGAGGGGGGTGAAGATACCTGTCTAAGACAGGTATTTTCACCCACATCCGGGAGTCCTCTCTTCGGGAATCTGCGGGAGTGACGTCACTTCCCCCAGACTTCCCGTAGTGTTCTGGGAGACACTCGGCTCCCAGAACACAGGAGGACGAATCAGAACGGCGCAGCGCGACTCGCGCATGCGCCGTAGGGAACCGGGCAGTGAAGCCGCAAGGCTTCACTTCTTGGTTCCCTCAGCGAGGATGGCGGAGGGGGCAGCAGAGGGGGCAGCAGAGTGACGAGCGATCGCTTGTCCTCTGCTGCGGACGTCGCTGGACTCCAGGACAGGTAAGTGTCCAAATATTAAAAGTCAGCAGCTGCTGTAGCTGTAGCTGCTGGCTTTTAATATTTTTTTTTTTGGCGGAGCTCCGCTTTAAATAACTTTATTAACACATCTACCAAAAACAGTATAACTCCCAGTCTGTTGGTCTCTGATGGCACCCCTGAACTTTTTAACCCATTTTCCACCAATACACTGCGGGACCAACATTTTGTACCATACCAGGCCTCCAGCCGTATCACAGCTCGGAGACAACCCCTTCCCGCAGTGAAACCATACCCGTACTCCAGCAGACACCGTTCCACTGGAATACACCAGAGGGGCACATACCACCGATGAGCCCCCACCACTTTCATGACATCTGTTTTCTGCCACCGTCAAAGACCAAAGACACCGCCATCACACAGCTGTTATGACGACCCTAATCCATCCGACCTGAAAGACAAGAAAACAAACAAACCAGACAAACACCAAACAACAGGGAGGGTGAGTGGGAATAACTTCCTCTCCCTAACTGTCCCCTCACAGAATATTCCCGGGCGTTCCCGCCCCCTACTATTTAAAGTGCTCCTCCCCTCCCAGCACATGTTACTCCTGTCTCCTCCATCTCTATACTTCCCAACTTTTGTCAACCCACTGTTACCTGTCCTCTCCACCTTGTCATGCCCGGCCCTCCATTACTCTTTCTTTTCTGTCTTTCCATTCCGGGCCTCCCTGCATGGCTTACAGACGGAGACGTTGTGGAATAGGGAATGTGAAGCACTGCATACAAAAGGAAACGTGAAGTTAAATTTCACTAACAGCAAGAGGGACTTACGGGGCATTAAATACCAGGAGTGCATTACATACAGGGTGCAGAGTTTGTGGGTGTGCTGCATACAGAGTGTCCATTTTAAGTAGAAATGAACTTTGACATACTTAGCTTAACTGAATAGAGTCACACCCTGCTACTGATAGTCATTGTGATTAAGCCTGTTCATGCAGTAGCCTGATTGTCAGCAGTATAATATAAGATAAGAATATACTGAGTTTGTATAATTTTTAGAAACGTATGTGTTAAGACATAGCCCCTCCTATCTTTCTTTTACATATAAGCCACTCTAAAAAATCAATAAAGCCCAGAGATCTAATGAACACACTATCTGTTTCCAAGTGTCATTTTGATTTCTCACGGATCCGGGGGTCACTGAAAATGATCTTGCATTTACCTGAAGTACACCTGGGTGGCGATATTACCTGCTTCAGATGGTGGCAGCGGTGGGATGAAAAAATCACCTTTGGTAAGAAGAATCTTTTTGTCTTTTAGACAGACTGTTTTCTCTTACCTTAGCTCTGATTTAAATTTCATCTAGAACTATGTAGAAGAGGGATACGAACCACACCTTGGTGTATAGGGGATTTTTTGGGAAAATCTGCCTTTGAAAGTACCTTTGAGAAGGTCCTAATTAATTAGAAGCGTTTTGGTAACGCTGTAAAGTACCTTTGAGAAGGTCCTAATTAATTAGAAGTGTTTTGGGAACGCTGTAAAGTACCTCTCAGAAGGTCCTAATTTAGAAGCGTTTTGGGAACGCTGTAGAAAAGTGTACACGACAGTCCTTTTGGCAAGGAGCTGAAATGGTAAATGAGGATTATATTTCGGTGATCCAACCTACTTTCGCTTTTATATCTGTCGCATAGAAGTAATAAGATAATTTGTTGTGTAGATACACTGACTGTAGGGGGCGGTTTGCACCATAGAAATGCAGTCCGGATGCGTTCCAGGTGATTTTTTTACATGCACATTTTTGATGCGTTTTTTGTGCATTTTTAATGCAGTCCAGTGTTTTTTCACCCCTCCAGTGCGTTTTTTATGCATTTTTGCAGCGTTCCAGTGCAGGAAGGATGCTTGAACTGAAGTGCACTGGAACTGCAAGCACTGGTGTGAACTATGCCATTGAAGACCATATAACCTGCTTCAGAATTTTTTTTTTTTTTTTTTAAAACTCACTGGACTGCATGTGGTGTGAACTGGCCCTAAGGTTAAACAGTCAAAGTGGTCTACAGTATTAGAAATCTCCCTTGCTTATATCCAAATATTGTGAGAGTGGTAAGTACTTTTGTATGTATGATAAATGTTGTCGCTGTGGTGCAGATGGGACAAAGAGGTTTTAGCTATACTATAGGGAAAGTTGTTGTTAGTATAGGGAATTCTCTACCATCTGCTCAGAGAAAAATGCTTACATTTGATGTGTTTGTTTGTTGTTGTCTTGGAATTCCAATTTAAAGTATAAGTTGTTTTTTTCTTCTGAATGCAAACGGATTGTTGAGTAATTGATATGTCCTTTGATCCTGCCAAGTAGGAGAGCGTTGCTAAAGTGGGCAGGTGAGAGGGACAGAGTAGGGTACTCATCTGTGTGTGGTGCTTTATTTGAGTGATTCCTCCTATCCAAATTATTGTTTAGCACAATACACAGAGGTATATGTCCACTTGCATAAATCTGCTATTTCACTTCAAGTGAAAGAGGGGATCAAACAACCGACCATACCTTCGTCAACGCTTTTGCGCAAAGCATACTGCTATATTTGCATTCCATATTCAGCGAGTTCCGAGAGACTTGCTGAGGTGGAGAAAATGTTAAAGAAGGATTTGATTCAGAAAAGTTATCTATATAGATTAAAAAATACATGTTTATTGTTAAAATGTTGCAACTATTGTCAGTCTATTCATGAAATGTGTTGGGCCCATATTCCCATGTCAAATGCATAGTTAATTGGAAACATTAAAAGGGGAATGTGACGTCACTGATAAATTAGATGTATGCGCTGGTACCAAATGTTTTTTTTTTTTTGAGGAATCTGATCAGATACAATTTTTTTTAGAGTAGCATTTCAACTTATACATGGGGTATTTTGATTATTTCAGTTAGGTTCTGTTTCCGCTATTGCAACCCCAGATTTGCGTGATTTGCAGTGCGACTTTGCAATGCGATTTTTGATGCAATGTCATTCAAAAGTGTGAGAAAAGGTTGCACCGAAGTAGGAACAAAATAGTACAAGAACCTTTTTGTGTCGCTGCGACTTGAGTCGCACAAATTAAAACAAGGACCATTGAAATACATGGGTTTTTGACTTGTCATGCGACTTTGCATGTGTCAAGTCGCACAGCAACTCACAGTAGTGGAAACAGAGCCTTAGAGCCTTGGAGTCTGACTTTGGGGACTGTTTTAATTGTGTAATTGCCTATCCTTACGTTATTGAAGTTAAAAGGTGTTGTTTTCTTTTCAGTATCGACAAATGTGATATAATTGCCCTGGGCTCCGCGGTGTTCAGTGAATGGTATTATGGTTTTGTTGATGTTGAGAAGGGGAAAAAAAAAAAAAAAGGGAACTTTTGCATTGTATAAGGACATTGCCTGTTACAAGACAAGGGAATGGTTATTTGTGCAAATGGTTTTAATTGTGTTTAGGCTGTATGAACAATGATTGGGGATTTTAAAATGTTTGATTTTCTTTTTTTTGGTTAAATACAAATTTAGGGCTGGGTTTACACAAATGCAGTCCGAGTTTGAGCTCTGTTTTCACAGCTAATTGACAAAGTAGTTGTTCAGCGCTTCATGTCAGTTTTGATCAGGATCAGGTCAGGATTGCATATCAGGTCAGGATTTTATACTGTTCACAACTGAATGACATGTGTGATTCAGAAGCATTCCCATAGAAGTCAATGGCCCTGAATTTGCATGTAAGCCGGACCGCACTGCCTAGAAAACTCACTTTTTGGGTAGTGCGGAGTGCGAATGCACCGCAGGTGTGTGAGCCAGCCTCATCCAAGGAAGTTATGTATTCCTGGCGCTACGCCAGAGGAATTGTGGTTGGTAAAGAAAAAGGAAGTAACTTAAGGTTTGTGTAATCCTATGCACTAGGGAAAAATACGAGAGAAAAAAAAAAAAAGTAATGGTAAAAGGTGCTTAAAAGATGTTCAAAGGGCAAATATGGAGAACATTTCTAAATGAAGAATGAATGGAGTGGCCAAATGGATGTGAATAAAAGGAGAAAGTGGTTGTATTGTGTTTAATGAATGCACAAGGTATTATTTGATTAGTAAAATATCTTAAGTGTTTGTTTAAAATGTACACAAAGAGTCGTCTTATATTGTGTTTTCTTGTTCAGGGAGTAAAAGTTATTAGGCCCATGTTCCTGATAATATATATTTCTCTAAAAGTTTGGGTTAAGTAACCAGGATACACGAAATACATTGCTGCATATATTGAGTCCATGAGGTACTAAAATATGATGGGAAAGTTTGTTTGAATAACAGTCAGAGTGACTATTCTGGATATATTTACCTTTTGAATTCCCAGAGTTTCAATCGTGAAGATATTGTGAGGGGGTTAGCTCGGCAGCGGGTGTGTGTGACCCCCGGGATGGGCTCCCCACACAAAAACAGGCCCAGCAAACGGAGGTTGTGGTTTTCAAAATCAAAAAGGTGCGGTTTATTTTCTATTTACAGTGACAAAACACAGCAAAGCAAAAGAAACATAAATAAAATAAATCCTGGTCAACTTGACCTCTGAGTAAACATACAGGTTTCCTAACTAACAACTGGGATCAGCCTAGTGCTGTCCTAGTCCCTAAGTCCCTGGTTTTAAATGTCCAAGCAAATAGCCACACAGGCTTTGTCTCACCGCACAGGGGTTCACTCTCCCTAGACAGTCCACACAGGTCTGGTTCCAGGCATGAGCTAACACCTAATGAATCTGGGAGTTCTTATAGAGGCCTAAATGAGCTGGTCTCATCAACTCCCTGTCTGCACGACGCCCCACACTCTCCCTAGAGGTATGAGTCATCCATGAGCCCACTAGCCTCAGCTGGGCTTATACAACTCTCCACCTAGTTGTATAAGTCGGCGTAAAGCCTGAATCTGGGCGAAATATATCTACCCCCCTGGATGCAACCAGGTGACTTTACCTTCCTGCTGTCACATACCCCCCCTCTTGTTTTAACCTCGGGGTTGGAACACCAGCAATCAGGCATTCATGTACTCGAGACAAAGCATCCACATTCCCCATTTGAATGCCAGGGCGATGCTTTACTGTGAAGTTGAATTCCTGGAGGGCCAGGAACCACCTATTCACTCTTCTATTTGTTTCCTTGTTTTGAGCCATCCACTTTAACGGAGCGTGATCCGTAACCATGTCAAAGTGCCTACCTAGCAGGTAGTACCGAAGGGAATCTAGAGCCCACTTCACCGCTAAACACTCCTTTTCAACGGTGGCGTAATTTACCTCATGGGACTTCAACTTCCTGCTGAGGTAAATGACTGGGTGCTCTTCCCCGTTCCAGACCTGGGACAATACTGCTCCTAACCCCACATCTGACGCATCACTTTGTACGACAAAGTCTTTAGAGAAGTCGGGTGAGTACAACACTGGCTGGCTACATAAGGCTTGTTTCAAGAATTGGAATGCTGCCTCAGCCTCGGGGGTCCATTTAATCATGACCGACCCTTTCCCCTTCGTCAGGTTGGTTAGGAGCACAGCCTTAGAAGCAAAGTGGGGAATGAATCGCCGATAATACCCAGCGATTCCCAGAAAGGCTCGTACCTGCTTCTTGCTGTTGGGACGTGGCCAACTCTGGATGGCCTCGACTTTGTTGAGTTGGGGTTTTATTACTCCCCTCCCAATGGTGTACCCAAGATATTTGGCCTCCTCCTGCCCAATGGTACACTTCTTGGGGTTAGCCGTAAACCCCGCTTCCCGAACAGAGTCCAGGACTGCTTGCACTTTTGGCAGATGTGAGGCCCAATCTGTGCTATGGACAATTACGTCATCCAGGTAAGCCGCAGCATACTTCCGATGGGGCCTCAGCATCTGGTCCATTTTCCGCTGGAATGTGGCTGGCGCATTCTGTAACCCGAACGGCATTCTTTTATATTGGAACGCCCCGTCTGGGGTTACAAATGCTGTTTTCTCTTTGGCTGACTTGGCCAGGGGGATTTGCCAATACCCTTTTGTGAGGTCAAGAGTCGTCATGTATCGGGCTGTTCCCAGCCGGTCGATCAACTCATCTATACGTGGCATGGGGTAGGTGTCAAATTTTGTAACTTTGTTCAACTGACGAAAATCGTTACAAAATCGCCAGCTCCCATCCGGTTTAGGCACCAACACAATGGGACTAGACCAATCACTTTGGGACTCCTCTATCACCCCTAAGTTCAGCATTTTCTGTACTTCCTCCCGTATTGCCTCCCGTCGGGCCTCTGGGATCCGATAGGGTTTTAACTTCACCCTTTCACCGGGCGGGGTAATGATGTCATGCTCTACCCCAGATGTTTGTTCCGGCAGCTCAGAGAATACCTCCTTGTTGCGAAGCACAAACTCCTTAACCTCCTGTTGTTGGGGTTGTGACAAGGTGGCTGCTATTCCAACCTCAGGAATCACGCAACCAGTTTGAGCTGGTGACCAAGTGTCTGCGACTAGGGACTCTCTATCCCTCCAGGCTTTCAACAGATTAACGTGATAGATCTGTTCAGGCTTTCGCCTTCCTGGTTGTCTGACCTTGTAATTCACTTCGCTCACTTTTTCCATTATCTCATAGGGGCCTTGCCATTTGGCAAGGAATTTACTTTCAACCGTAGGGACAAGTACCAGTATCCTATCCCCCGGGGAAAAGGTACGGGTCTTTGCTCCACGGTTGTACACTCTCTGCTGTGCTAACTGCGCTTGGGCCAAATGTTCCTTCACGATGGGCATTACCTGTGCAATTCGGTCTTGCATCAGGGCGACATGCTCAATCACACTCCTGTGGGGAGAACTCTCACTTTCCCAAGTTTCCTTGGCAATATCCAACAGCCCTCTTGGGTGTCTCCCATACAGTAACTCAAAGGGGGAGAATCCCGTAGAGGATTGGGGCACCTCCCTAATAGCAAACATCAGATAAGGAAGTAGACAGTCCCAATCCTTTCCATCTCTATCCACCACTTTCTTCAACATTTGTTTTAGGGTTTTGTTGAATCTTTCAACCAGCCCATCGGTTTGGGGGTGATACACAGATGTACGTAATTGCGTCACTTTGAACAATTTACACAGCTCCTTCATAACCCGGGACATAAAGGGTGTACCTTGGTCCGTAAGCAGTTCTTTACAAATACCCACCCGGCTAAACACAAGAGATAGCTCTTTGGCTATGGTTTTGGCCGAGGTATTTCGGAGAGGGATCGCTTCTGGATAACGGGTGGCATAGTCCATTATAACTAATATGTACTGGTGCCCCCTAGCGGACTTGATTATAGGCCCTACCAAATCCATGGCGATCCTCTCAAACGGGACCTCAATGATGGGTAGAGGGACCAGCGGGCTACGGAAATGTGGCATCGGGGCCGACCTCTGACACACAGGGCAGGAGGAACAATAATTTTCTATGTCCTTCATCACCCCCGGCCAATAGAATCTCTGTAATACCCTCTCTCGGGTTTTCTCTGTCCCCAGATGACCTCCAAGAATGTGCCCATGGGCCAACTCCAACACCAACTTCCTGTAAGGTTTGGGCACCACAAGCTGCTCAACGGTTTCTTCTGCCCTTTTTGCCACCCGATACAGTAGGTCCTTCTCTACGCTGAAGTATGGGTAAGTGCAGGTATTATCTGGGTTCACTAACTCGCCATCTATTTTCACTACGTTTTCCCGTGCCTTTATTAGGGCGGGGTCTTTCAACTGTTCTGTGGCAAAGTTTTCCCTGTGAACCTCAAGATCAGAAAACTCCACAGACGGTAGGTTTTCGTCTGAGGAGGTGGGCTCCTCTCCAGTTTCTTGAGTCTCCCCTGCCAATACTGATAAGGGAAATTCCGGAGAGTCCTCACCACTCTCAGGGGAGTTCTGGCTATCACATTCCTGGTACATAGGGGCACCAGTGGGGGGCTCAGGATCATCCCACAGTTCCCAGACCTTCGGAAAATCCCTTCCCACAATGGCGTCATGCGGTAACTGAGATACTAAGCCCACTGGATGAGAGAGGGTACCTTTGGGGGTCTCGAAACACACTGTAGTCACTGGATACTCTCGGGTGTCCCCATGCACACAAACAACAGCTACCTTGCTATTCCCAAAGACCTCTGTTTTAACTAACTCAGCCTTTATCAGGGTCACAAGGCTACCTGAATCCAGCAATACCACAACATTTCTACCATTAACACACATTTTGCATAAATGTTTCTCAGTTCCTCGAATGGCAGTGCATGCGACTGTCGCACACAGCGACTGACGTCTGCCCGTCAGAAAGTCACACTGCATGGGTTCCTCCATAACTGGGCAATTGGCTGCAATATGTCCCGCTTGCCGGCAGCGGTAGCAAACGATCCTTCTTGCCGCCTCTTGAGCCGCTGATTTCCCAGGCTGTTCTCGCCAAACTTGGGGTAGAGCTCCCACCCTCTCACTCTCTCCACCCTCACCCCTTGGAATCCTCTTATCCGCCCCTGGGGATGGTCTGGTCTTAGGGTGGAAAGTCCGAGTGTCTCTGGAAGAGGCCGTCAGGTTCTCTGTAGCCAAGTATTTCTCCACACGATCCACAAGACCATCGGCCGTCTCTGGGTCTCCATGGCTTACCCACTTTTGGATGGCAGTAGGAAGAGCTCTCAAAAACCGATCCATTACAACACGTTCCACAATCTTTGGTGCGGACAAAGTCTCTGGCTGTAGCCACTTTCTGCTCAGGTGAATGAGATCATACATTTGAGACCTGGGGGGTTTTCCAAGCTGGAAAGTCCAGTTATGCACACGCTGAGCCCGGACAGCCTGGGTGACACCCAGCCTTGCCAAAATTTCAGCTTTTAGCATCACATAGTCTTTTGCTTGGTTAGGCTCTAGGTCATAGTAAGCTTTCTGCGATTCACCAGTTAACAGAGGAGCCACCAGTCCAGCCCACTGCTCCTCAGGCCACTTTTCTCTTTCAGCGGTCCTTTCAAATGTGGTCAAAAATACCTCTGGATCATCCTCTCCAGTCATTTTTGTCAATAAACGACTCACCCCAAAGGACGCGGTATTAGTGGGACGGCTTTCCTCACTGGTCTGCGGATGTTGCTGCATTACTGCTTCCATTTGTTGTAGTCTCTGCTCTTGCTTCTGTAACAGGTCTATGAAGCGGGCCTCAGATTGCTGCTGGGCTTGTTGCTGAGCTTCCAGACTCTGTTGGTGAGCTTGCTGCTGGGCTGCAAGGCTCTGTTGATGAGCTTGCTGCTGGGCTGCAAGGCTCCTTTGCAAACCTGCATTTGTCTGCTGTTGATTGGCATTTGCTAGAGCCAGCTGTTTCAGTATCTCCTCCATGCTGGCTTAAAAAAAAACTGCCACTGGTTCTCCACCAACTGTGAGGGGGTTAGCTCGGCAGCGGGTGTGTGTGACCCCCGGGATGGGCTCCCCACACAAAAACAGGCCCAGCAAACGGAGGTTGTGGTTTTCAAAATCAAAAAGGTGCGGTTTATTTTCTATTTACAGTGACAAAACACAGCAAAGCAAAAGAAACATAAATAAAATAAATCCTGGTCAACTTGACCTCTGAGTAAACATACAGGTTTCCTAACTAACAACTGGGATCAGCCTAGTGCTGTCCTAGTCCCTAAGTCCCTGGTTTTAAATGTCCAAGCAAATAGCCACACAGGCTTTGTCTCACCGCACAGGGGTTCACTCTCCCTAGACAGTCCACACAGGTCTGGTTCCAGGCATGAGCTAACACCTAATGAATCTGGGAGTTCTTATAGAGGCCTAAATGAGCTGGTCTCATCAACTCCCTGTCTGCACGACGCCCCACACTCTCCCTAGAGGTATGAGTCATCCATGAGCCCACTAGCCTCAGCTGGGCTTATACAACTCTCCACCTAGTTGTATAAGTCGGCGTAAAGCCTGAATCTGGGCGAAATATATCTACCCCCCTGGATGCAACCAGGTGACTTTACCTTCCTGCTGTCACAATATGTTAATGATGTAATGAAGTTTATCCATCAATTTTTTGTTTGTTGCTGATGATCAGATATATTTGAAAAGTTAGGAGGCTGACTTCTGAGTCAGAATATGTGTTTGGGTAAAATGTTCAGTTCTGAGTTCCTCGGGTCCACTTGGGTCCCGGGGATAGAAGAAACTAAAGTTGTTTAAGATTTATTGAAGTCCTGCTGTAATACTGGATTAGAAAAAATGTTTAGTTTAAACATATTGAATCTATATAATGAAGACTGTTGCTGAGAAACATTTTATATTTCTGCATGTAATAAGGAATATTATGTTTAATACCTCCAATGGTTAAGGCCTTAATTGATCAGATAGATTCTGTGATTATTCATGTTGGATGAGGAATATCTGCCCCAGCCAGCCAGAAGAAATGCCCATCCCATTCCTACCCTATACCCCATTTATACCCTGCCTTATACCCTATCCGGATGAAGAGATGACTACAGCTTTTACATGGAAATCTTCATTGTTCATCTTCGTTGTTCATCTTCGTTGTTCATCTTCATTGTTCATCTTTGTTGTTCAAATGCCTTGGGAGATGCTGAGATGAGTAAAGGCGGACACCTGTTGGAAAATATTCCTGGAATGACACCTTGAGGGTTAGCCATGACGCACGCCCAAGGTCTACGAAAGTCCAGTGAGCATCACAATGAGTGATACAGATACGCCAGCCTGAAGCCCAAGTCTAGCCCAATGCATCAGTTCCCATCTGTCTGTGGATATCGAGTTCTATCCTTACAAAGAGGCAGGGTTTTGGGGTAGAAGGATCTCTGTAAAATATGGATAAACACAGAATCGAACCAAAAGTTTAGGAGAATGAGAATTATAATGTGGACATTTCTTTTTCCTTCCCTTTCATGAATTTATTGGACATTCAGAAGCCATACAAGAGATTTTTTTTGTGCTTTTCTTTGGGACAATTTTTTATTTTGGCCTAAAGGCTGTCATGCCCCTCCCACTTGCTTTTAAGGACTGTCACGCCCCTCCCCCCTTTGTATTTCATGGACAATTGCTATGAAGCTGAGATTATCTGTTTATTGTTCTCTATTTTTACATGCTTAGGATAATGATACATTTATGAGAGAGTAGTCCAGGTGAATGTTGGGGGCTTCAGGGTTTGTGATTATCACATTCGTGATAAAAGAGGGGATTGTAATAGAATGTATAAATAATCAACTCCATTTTAAGTAGAAATGAACTTTGATATACTTAGCTTAACTGAATAGAGTCACACCCTGCTACTGATAGTCATTGTGATTAAGCCTGTTCATGCAGTAGCCTGATTGTCAGCAGTATAATATAAGATAAGAATATACTGAGTTTGTATAATTTTTAGAAACGTATGTGTTAAGACATAGCCCCTCCTATCTTTCTTTTACATATAAGCCACTCTAAAAAATCAATAAAGCCCAGAGATCTAATGAACACACTATCTGTTTCCAAGTGTCATTTTGATTTCTCACGGATCCGGGGGTCACTGAAAATGATCTTGCATTTACCTGAAGTACACCTGGGTGGCGATATTACCTGCTTCACAGAGTTCAGAGTGCATACAGAGTTCAGCCTTCTTGCACAGCTGCCTACCTCTGCATCCCCCATCCACATCTCACTTTCACTTCTCTTCAGCTCTGACCTTTGCATGCAACCCCCCCTCCTCCACTGCCCCCATCATCTCCCCCCTCCTTAAAAGCTCCACCATCTTCCACATGTCTTACTTTTGTTGCTGTATTAAGCTGAAGCACCCAGCTGGCTCTAGTAATTATCTGCACACTGTAGGTGGCCCGCCTCCCCCACTTGCAGGGAGATCATCTAGTGGGGGTGTCAGCATGCACACTCCATCTCCCTTGTCCCCATCCTGAACTCGAAGACAAGCTTTCACTTGTAAACACAGAAGCCAAACTTTTGTGTTTACAAGTGATAGTGATGAGCAGGTAGCAGAGGGTGAGTTCCACCGAGTTCCAGCTTATTAAAAGCCCTGGGAATAGGGATTGTGAAGCATGGCATACAAAATGAGACATTATGGAACAGGGAATGTGCAACATGGCATACAGAAGGAGGCATTGTGGAATGGGGAATGTGCAGCTTGTCATACAGAAGGAAGCATTGTGCAATAGAGAATGTGCACCATGACATACAGAAGAAGACATTGTGGAATAGGAAATGTGCAGCATGGCATACAGAAGGAGACATTGTGGAATAGGAAATGTGAAGCATGACATACAGAAGAAGACATTGTGGAATAGAGAATGTGCTGCATGGCATACAGAAGGAGACATTGTGGAATAGGGAATGTGAAGCATGGCATACAGAAGGAGGCATTGTGGAATAGGGAATGTGAAGCATGGCATACAGAAGGAGGCATTGTGGAATAGGGAATGCGAAGCATGGCATACAGAAGGAGGCATTTTGGAAAAGGGAATGTGAAGCATGGCATACAGAAAGAGACATTGTGGAATAGGGAATGTGCAGCATGGCATACAGAAGGAGACATTGTGGAATAGGGAATGTGCAGCATAGCATACAGAATAAGACATTGTGGAATAGGGAATGTGCAGCATGGCATACAGAAGGAGACATAGTGGAATAGGGAATGTGCAGCATGGCAAAAACATACCTTCCAACTTTTGAACTTCCAAATGAGGGACACTTAGACCCCTTTCACACTGAGGCCCTTTGCAGGCAAAGCGACCTGAAAGAGCAGCTCCATTCACTCCAGTGTGAAAGCCTGAGGGCTTTCACAATGGGGCGCTGCGCTGGCAGGGCGTCAGAAAAAGTCCTACCAGCAGCTTTTTTGCAGCGCATTGGGGGCGGTGAATACACCGCTCCTAAAGCACCCCTTACCATTAAAATCAATTGGCGTGGCGGCGCTTTGCGGGCGCTTTTAACCCTTTTACGGCCGCTAGAGGGGTTAAAAATAGCAGCGTTTTACTGCCGATGCCGGGCGCTTTCAGTGTGAAAGCAGCCTTAAGGCAAGGGACAACCTGCGACATGCGCCGTAGAAAAAAATGGGCGTGGCCAAACTCTTACCACTGGGAGGGGCTTACAGGGCGTGGTTAAACAAAACCCAGGCTTCCTTGTATATAATATGCTTCCATAGCTTTGTCTGAGCCTACCTTAAAGAAGAAATTCATTAAAATAGTCAGGGACTGCACAGCAACCGGCAACTGTTGAGACAATGAACACTTTGGTGAGAAGTATATAATGTACAGTATTGTATATATAGTGCAGGAATGTGTAAGGCAGAGCACAGGGTCTGGGATGTCTAATGCACACTGTGTGCTGCAGTCAGTGTTGGGTTTAGGATACATATTGCAGACTGCAGGGGTCCAGGGTGTGTAATACAGTGTGTTCAAGGATCAGGCATATGTAACATACAAAGTGCTGTAGTCAGTGCTGGGTTTAGGAGCACATAACACACAGAGAGCACGGCCCAGGAGTACATAATGCACAGATTTCAGGGGTTAGCAATTTGTAATGCACAGGATGCAGGGGTCAGGAGTGTATAATGCCCAGAATGCGGGTTCAGGGGGGTGTAATGTACAAAGTACAGGGGTCAGGAGGGTGTAATGTACAGAGCAAGGGGGTCAGGAGTGTGTAATGCACAGAATGCAGGGGTTGGTAGAGTGGGCAGAGGAGGGGGAGAGGGGAGTGAGAGAGACCCCAGCCATGTCTACAGTCCCTCCTGTGCCCCCATGTCCCAGTCTGCAGTTCCTGTCTGTGGGAAGATGTGTGTGACAGTACAGTACCTTCCATGCAGTGGGCAGAGCCCGTTCTCATATCTGGATGGTCAGCACCGACAAGAAGTTGCAGGGAGGCAGGGAGAAGTGTGGGGAAAAACCAGTGTGTCCCTGACAGAATTTTTTTAATAGAGCCAAGTGCCGGGACTTGTCCCTGCACTTGGCTCCGCTCCGGGACAATGCTTTGATTCGCCTGGACACTGGGACTTAGATCAAATTACGGTACGGTCCCGGCAAATCTGGGGCGGTTGAGAGATAGCCAGAAAGAATTAGGCATTTTGCAATAGGGAATGTGCAACATAGCATACAGAATGAGACATTACATAATGGGGAAGGGTAAGCATGACACATGAAGTTAGGTGTTTCGGAACAGGAAATATATAGTAGAGTGAGACAGAGTGCAGTGTACTGTAAGCACAAAATATTAAAGTGGTTCTAAAGGCTGAAGATTTTTTACATTAATGCATTCTCTGCTTTAAATAAAAAAAACCTTCTGAGTGCAGCCAGCCCTTATACTTACCTGAACCCAATCTTTATCCAGCATTGTGCATGAGAGCTCTCTCCTTCCTCATAGGTTTAGAGACATTAGCAGGAGCCAATTACAGCCAGTAAGGGGGAACTGTGGGGGCGAGGCTAAGACACGCTTTGTGTTGGACACACAGAGCTAGCTCAGAAGCGAGCCCGCACGAGCGCCCTGATAGCAAGTGGCTTGCTATGGTAGGCACATGGTGGGGGGAGGAGCCAGAAGCACCAGTGGGGGACCTGACAAGAGGAAGATTGGGGCTGCTCTGTGAAAAACCATTGCAAATAAGTGTGACATGTTTGGTATTTAAAATAAATAAATAAATAAATAAATAAATAAAGGTTTACAATCACTTTAGTGTACTAACTGAATTGTTTTATTACCTCATTGGAAATGGTTTGTTGTTGCCACTCAGTACCCTGTCCAGCTCTCTGGTAATACTTGCAGATCAAACCCAAATGATCCCTAACCCCATGCATGCATCCATCAGTGCAGAACCTGCACATGCTGATTGGACTTCTGCAAGTAATATATAACAAATGGTGAAACACGCTTGATCCATGGTGAAGCAGTAGACCAAAGTGACAACAGCAAATACGACAAATATAAATATACTGTAAGGTTTTACAGCAGAATGTCTGTGCTCCTTTTCCCTCTTTTGCTTCTTTACTGTACCGCCAACACATTCTGCAGCTTCCCAAGTGCATCGAGACAATTCAGTCTCCAGAGAGTTCATCCATCCATATCTATTCAATTTAACTGAGTACACAAATGATTGTAAATGGTTCTAAAAGTAGCTCTCTTTAAAGTCTGCAATATTAACCACTTAAGGACCAAGCTTTTTTCTGACATTTGTTGTTTAATAGTTAAAAATGTGTATTTTGTGCTGGAAAATTTCTTAGAACCCCCCAAACATTATATATGTATATTTTAGCAAGGATCCTAGAGAATAAAAAGGTGGTAGTTGCAATTTTATTATGTTACACAGCTATTGTGCAGCGGTTTCTCAAATGCCTTTTTGGGGGAAAATACACTTGAATAAAAATAAAAATAAAAACATAATATATACTGCAATTTTTTTATATAATAGGAAAGATGATGTTATGCTGAGTACATAGACTTATAGACTACGGTACTTTAAAATGTCCATAGGTGTTTTCTACAGATTTCCAGTTTAGAGCTACGGAGGAGCTCTAGTGCTAGAATTATTGCTCTCGCTCAGATGCACATGGCGATACCTCACATGTGTGGCGCAAACACCATTTACATATGTGGGCGTGACCTACGTATTCATTCATTACTGTGCATGAGCACACGGGGCCAGGGGTGCTTTAACTTTTTTGTTTTTATTTATTTTAGTACATTTTTGCATTCTTAAACTCTTTAAAATGTGATCACTTTTATTGCTTTTGCAAGGAATGTAAGCATCTCTTGTGATAACAATACAGAATGACAGGCCCTCTTTGTGTAGAGCTCTGGGATCTAAAAGACCCCAAATTTCCCCTTTACCCTTACAAGCAAATTGCTTTAAGAAAAAACAAACATGTTTACATAGTCATGACATCGCTTCGGTCCTCCAAGGGCATAGAGATGAGTGGTGGCCATCTTGCTATCGCTTATCTCTTTGGGAAAAGACTGCCGACGCCGGATGGTTCCCGGGCTCACGGATCGATCGGAAATGGGAAAGTGGTGGTGGGGCACCTTTCCCACCGCTTCTAAAAGTGATCCCGTGGTGAATCCTCTGCAGAGTACAATTTTATCTGAAAACCGGCCACCTAAGGGAAAATAAAATACTGGGGTTATGGCATCTAGCTGCAGCCATAACCTGGATATTTAGCTTCAAAATCATGACGTAAATTGCCAGTTAGGCGGTTCAGCACCACATGCCCCAATCAAAAGAGAATGATCGGTCCGAGGATTGCTAGTAACGTTCCACCAATGTTAATATGTAAAAGAGGAAAGGCTGCCCATAGCGTAATCCCGCTTTATAAACACTTTATTATTGAAAAGGTGGAGATATACTCACATTTTACGTTTAAAATGCAGACATATTTTGCAAAACAAAAGATGCCGTCGAAAAAATCCTATTTTTGGCTTTGACCGGAAGTGACGCAAAACATACTGTAACTCCGCCAAGATGGATTCCACCTCAAACTCCTCTTCACCGTCGACCAAGATTGGTTCGGGAGGGCCGGTGTCACGCCCCGAGAAGGGATCAGGAACAGTAGGCTTAAGTAGGGCAACATGAAAAACTGTGTGGATCCGAAATGACTCTGGCAGCTCCAGTTCATAGGCCACACTGTTAATCCGTCTCCTGACGGGGAAAGGACCCACAAACTTGGGGTCCAATTTCTTTGAGGGACAGGCAAGTCTAAGGTTCAATGTAGATAACCACACCTGATCTCCTGGTTCCAGGTTGAGTTCTCCTCTTCTTTTTTTGTCGAACACTTCTTTATTATATTCTTGTGTCTTAGTCATCGTGTCTCGTAATAATTCATTGTTTGTTCTGAAAAAATCCAATGTCTCCTGAACAGCAGGTACAGCAGACTCCGGGATACAGTTGGACAAGAATGAGGGATGAAAGCCGTAGTTTGTGGATAGTGGTGAAAAGCTCAGAGGGGGGAAGCTCTACGATGAAGTCCATGGAAATCATCTTCCATTGCCTCTCGGGTATGGGCAAAGGTTTCAACAGACCCCAGGCTCTGGACTTACTTCCCTTGTTCCTGATACATGTGCTGCACGACTCCACGTAGCTCCTACAGTCCTTTGACAGTTGCGGCCACCAGAACATGCGTTGTAGGAGTTCGGAGGTCTTGAGTACCCCGAAGTGCCCAGCCAGTTTGTTATCGTGGCAGGAACTAAGGACCGCGACTCGCAAGTCCTCTGGTACAAAGATTTTGTCCTTGTACCATAGAAGTCCATCCTTGAGCTGCAACTCTGTCCCAGGTGAGGGAGAGATCCCCCTTGGATGCTTGCTTGATCCAAGATAGCAGGTCCTCTTGAAGCAAGAGAAAGTTTCCTGATGACAAGATGGTGTCCGGAGGGGCAGGTGTTTCAGGGTCATAGAACATTCGTGAGAGAGCATCGGGTTTGGTATTCTTCGATCCTGATCTATACGTTATATGGAAAGAGAATCATGTGAAGAAAAGTGCCCACCTGGCCTGCTGGGGTTTTAGTCTTTTTGCCACTTTCAGATACTCCAGATTCTTGTGGTCCGTATAGACCAGGATCGGATGCGCTGCTCCTTCCAGGAGGTACCGCCATTCCTCCAGGGCGGCTTTGATTGCCAGTAGTTCCCAGTCTCCCACATCATAGTTCTTCTCCAAATCTGACAGCTTATGGGAGAAGAAGGCAACCGGATGTAAGAGAGCCTTGGGCCCCTGTCTTTGGGAGAGAACCGCCCCAACTGCTGTATCCGAGGCGTCTACCTCCAGAATGTATGGTAGAGCCGCATCAGGGTGCCTCAGAACGGATGCAGAGGTAAATAATTTATTAAGGGTCTCGAAGGCCGTTTGGGCTTCTGAAGACCACTGGAACCGGACAGTCTGTTTGGTTAGGTTGGTTATTGGGGTGACGATGGAAGAGAACCCCCTGATGAACTTCCTATAAAAGTTTGCAAACCCGACGAAGCGCTGTATGCCTTTCTTATCCACGGGCACCGGCCAGTCAAGAATTGCAGCCACTTTCTGGGAGTCCATCATGATACCCTCCACCGAGATGACAAGTCCAAGGAATTGGATGCTTTGGCGTTCGAATTTGCATTTTTCGGGTTTTGCGTATAACCCGTGCTTTCGAAGCCGTGCGAGCACATTCTGAACGTGTACCCGATGTTTCTCCAAAGAGGGGGAAAAGATGAGGATGTCGTCCAGGTAGATGATAACAAAAAGGTCAAGGTAGTCTCTAAAAATGTCGTTCCCAAAATGCTGGAACGTAGCCGGGGCATTGCAAAGTCCGAAAGGCATTACTAAGTATTCGAAGTGCCTGAAGCGAGTGCAAAAGGCAGTTTTCTACTCATCACCGCTTCGGATCTGCACCAGGTTATAGGCCCAACGGAGGACCAGTTTTGTGAAAATTACTGCAAATCCTAGTCTTTGGAACAATTCCGGTACTAAAGGAAGGGGGTACCGGTTCTTTATAGTCACTTTGTTGAGCTCCCTGTAGTCCACACAAGGGCGGAGAGAATGGTCCTTTTTCTCAACAAAGAAGATCCCTGCCCCTGCCGGTGACGTAGAAGCACGGATGAACCCTTTCTTAAGATTATCATCAACATAAGTCTTGAGGGTCTCGAGTTAAAGTTCCGTCAGGGGAAAAATCCTGCCAAAGGGGATTTCAGCCCCGGGGAGGAGCTCAATCGGGCAGTCGTAACGCCTGTGTGGGGGAAGAGTCTCAGCCCCTTTCTTGCTGAAAACGTCCAGGAAGTTGTGGTACGCTTCAGGAACTGACTGGCGGACCTCAGCATCAGAGTCCATACAAAGCAAGGGAGAAGGAGTACTTGAAACTTCCTGCAGACAATGTTGATGGCAGTAGGGGGAACAGAAACTGACTTCTCCTGATGTCCAATTAATTTGCGGGTTATGGGCCTGTAACCAGGGCATGCCCAGAATGATGGGGAACAGAGGAGACTCAATGACATCTAGGCACAGTAACTCCTGATGGGTGCTGGCAATGGTTGTGGCCAGAGGTAGGGTCTCCTGTGTGACTGGCCTGGATTTAAGGGTCGACCCATCGGCGAGGTGTACTGAAAGCCCTTTAGCTCTAGGGCGCAGAGGAATGTGATGTGTGGTGGCAAAAGCTAAGTCCAGAAAACAACTGCAGGCCCCGGAGTCAATGATAGCGCTGACTTGAATATTCCCTCCTGGGAGCTGCAAAAGAATGGGAATTGCCAGGTGAGCTGAATTACTGGGTATAACGGGTAAATGCACAGACGACATGGAGAGGCACTTACGGAGTTTCACAGGGCAGGTCCGTACATAGTGTCCGGGTTCTCTGCAGTATAGGCATAGGTTAAGGGTTCGCCTGCATTGACGTTCCTCAGGTGTGAGTGAGGGACGGAGAAGTCCCAGCTGCATGGGTTCTGGGCTGTCAGAGGAGGCTGTGACTGGAAACGAAGGAGCTGGGTTGGCAGAGCTGGGTACCCGGGGCAACATCCAAACCCAGGCGAGACGGCCCGGTGGCTCGTTCAGTCCTACGTTCTCTTAGACGTCGGTCAATCTGGATGGTCAGGTTGATCAGAGCGTCCAAGGTTCCCGGGCACACCTACACGTGCCAGTTCATCTTTGAGTGGTTCTGAGAGTCCCAATCGGAATTGGTAACAAAGGGCAACATCGTTCCAATTAGTGTCTGAGCTCCATCTCCTGAATTCGGAATTGTAATCCTCTGCTGGTCTGCGGCCTTGCTGAAAGGCATGCAGGGCTGCTTCGGCAGTGGCGGCCCTGTGCGGATCCTCGTAAAGTTGAGACATGGCCTGGAAGAAGGTGTCCAGGGTATTAAGTGAAACGTCTTTATGCTCCAAGAGGCGGTGGGCCCAGGCTTGAGGCTCACCAGACAGGAGGGAAATAACGAACCCCACTTTGGTGGATTCTAATGAAAAGGTCCGTGGTTGCAAGGCAAAGAAGAGCTCGCAGGCATTCCGAAAGGCTCTGTATCTGCTCCGCTCCCCTGAGAATCTCTCGGGTGTGGGTACCTTAGGCTCCGGCGGCATCATGACCACTGAAGGAGAAGTGGAAGTCCCAGTAGAGGAGGAAGCTGAGGAGGATAGGGCCTGAACTCTGCCCTAGTCGGGTATAACCCTCTTGCAGACTTCTGATGGCCTGGGTTAGCCCATCCAGGTGTCAGCAAAGTCCCTCCATTGGGTTCGCTCCCTGCGCAGGCTCGGACATGGCTGTCTGGTACTGTCACGTACCAGGTGATGAGCCTGGGATGCAGGGAGCGGCCTCTTTTGCACCTCTTACTCCGGAACCCCTGATGGTGGGAACAGGGAGCTCGGGAGTGCAGAGTCGCACAAGTGCCTGTCAGGAACACTGGTGCAGAGATGGAGCTGGACTTCAGGAAGCTCTGTGCAGGTGTCAGCGACAGCAGGGAAGCTGGAACGGCAGGCAGGCTTGGCACACAGGAACTGAGGAGAGAGGCAGAAGGCAGCGGGTAAGGTGTCCTGTAGTACAGGGCACAGACAAGTCCAAACAGGCCGGGTCATCCACTGGCTGGCAGATCAGGTGCAGTTAAAAAGTCAGAGGCAGAGTCGTTATTCAATCCGGGTCAGCAACGGGCAGGCAGCAGATGGCACAAGGAGCAGGCAGAAGCAAGGTCAACAAGCCAGGAGTCAGAGGGCAGGCAGAAGGCAGGAAGCGTCAGGAATAAGCCGGGTCACAGGAACAGATCGGTAGAGTATCTATCAGATTGCAGATGGGTCTCGGGGATGCTTTAGACCAGACAGCAAGGAGCCCAGGCATCAGCCCCTTTAAATAGCCCCAGATTGGCGCCAAGAAGTGTCACTGCACGCTCCCGCAGGTTGCGGTAACTTGCAGGTTAGATTGCCCTTCATGACACAGATCCACAAGTATAAATATAAGAAGAACATACCTAAATATACAGTTGCCAACAGAAAAAGGAGGGTCAAGAGCAATTTTGCCTTTAGATGCAACTAAGGCGTTTGACAGCCTCGAGTGGCATTTCTTGTGGAAAGTACTGGCGGAGTTTCAGTTTGGCCCGAGGTTTACCCAATGGATTAAAATACTGTATGAGGGACCAAGGGCTAAAGTAAGAATAAATGGCGAGTGCTCAAACTGGTTCCAATTGGAGAGGGGGACAAGGCAGAGGTGCCCACTATCACCCCTGCTTTTCGCCCTCGCAATGGAACCCTTGGCTATATCAATAAGGGCTTCGACAGAGGTACAGGGATTTAAGAGGAGACTGGGGGAAGAAAAAGTCGCTATGTATGCTGATGATGTGTTGCTTTTTTGGGCTGATACGCAGTCCTCGCTGGACGCAGCAATGGGGATAATTGGGGACTTTGGTAAGTTCTCAGGGCTGAGGATAAATTGGAAAAAATCTGCACTTTTACCGATAGACCCATTACTACAGCAGATAACCAAAGTTAAAGTGGTAAGTCAGATAAGGTACCTGGGAATAAACGTATCAGGAGATCCAGGGCAATATATAGCCGGAAATCTAGTACCATTAATGTCCAAATTAAAACAGAAGTGCCGAGTCTGGAACAAGCTCCCACTCTCGGTGGCTGGACGATGTAACTTGGTTAAAATGGTGTGGATGCCTCAGATCCTATACGTTCTACACAGTTCCTCAGTATGGATCCCAAAGTATTGGTTCAAAAAATTGGGCAGTGTGTTCAGGGAGCTGATATGGATAAACGGAGCAGCAAGAATTTGTCTCCAAACCCTACAACAACCCAGAGAGAGGGGGGGCCTGGCACTTCCCAACCCAAGATATTATTTTTTAGCGGCACAAATGCAACACATGCGAGGAAGTAATCTATCGGTGGGCAGGGAGTTGGGGAAAAACTTACTATTGAATGACACCAGCCATGACACAGAAGTAGAGGCAGTGGAGGCGGATTCTTTTTGCTCTAGGGGCCCCACAGGAAAACTGATGGTAAAATGTTGGGAAACTGTTAAGGGGATGCTGGGGTATAGAGGATTCTCCAAATTATCCCCCTTATGGAACAATAACAACTTAAAAGAGCTTAAAACTATGGGAAAAATTGAGGAATGGGATATGTGTGGTGTACACCTCCTTATACAGATGTTTAAGATGGGGAGAATGAAATCATTTCAGGAGATAAGGGAAGAATACTCAGTCCCTAATAAATCTTTCTATAGATACCTGCAAGTCAGACATGCTTTGAACGCACAATTTGGACAGGAGATACCAGTATTGAATGAAATGCCCCATCTTCGTAGATTAGTAAACGCGGATACGTCTAGAGGGATAATCTCGGAGTTGTATAGGTGTATAAGCGAGGTGGACCAGTAAGAGGAACCTGATATTAAGAACAAGGGAAAATGGGAAAGAGATGTGGGTCCAATAACACATGAACAGTGGAAGAGGATATTAGAAGCAGGCCCCAGAGTTTCACTCTGCCCCTCTCAAATGATTTCCCAATTATATTTAATACATAGAGCCTATTATACACCCCAGAGAATGTTCCAGTTTGGCAGGAGACCGGATGCGAAGTCTCAGAGATGTGGAAATGAGGAGGGAGACTTGATACACATGGTTTGGAGGTGCCCCAAATTGTATTGGTATTGGAAAGAGATAATAGATGGGATAGACCTTGTATTTGGGACATCTTTACAATCAGAGGCCAGGATATGTGTATTGGGCCTACTGGAGGAAAGGGGAATCCCAGGAGACATACAAACGGCAATATTAAGGTGCTTGTTTCAAGGCAGGAAACTGGCAAGCAAAGTGGCAAGCAAAGAATCCCCCAACAGGAATAGAATGGAGGAGGGTAATAGATGATACTATTAAAAAAGAAGAATTTATATACAACAAGAGGGGAAATAGAAAGAAATTTAAAAATATATATAAACAATGGAAAGGAGTGGAGATATGGTAGAAAAAGTGGTGGGAGAATGAAGGGGGCGAGAGAGGAATGAGTGGGAGGAGAGTGGAAGTGGAAGTATGAAAGGGAGGGTAGGGGAGGTGTGGGGGAAGGGAGAGTGGGCTTTTTTCTATTTCTTACGTTGTATTACTGCCTGTGATTAATCGATATTTATATTGCTGCATATGGGAGGAAATTAATGTATGTATGGGAATGTTTATATAAAAGAAATAAAGAACATTTGATTAAAAAAAAAGTATGAATCAAAAATAAAAATAAAACCCATACTTCTCTTTTAAATCAACAACAAAGGTTGACACACGTCTTTATTTTATCCACTCAGTGGTTTACAGCACCTGTCACTTTATTTATTTTAAGCACACTCAGCACCATATGGTATAGCTTTTCTAAGAGGAACAGCACCACGTCTACACTCTTTTTATTCTCATTTATCTGTACTCCATCTAGGTGGCAGTATTCTGTATGGGCAGCAGTTCTCTCTTATTTTTTCTGCCTTGTACATTCCTTTGTGCAGAATCATACACAAAAATGTTTTCATCCAAAGTTACTTGCACACACTTTTCCTTTTCCTCTCCAGCAACTTAGAATCTTTAACACCCAAGGCCTTTAACATGCAAATTTCAGCATGGAGATTAAATCATTTGTAATAGCTATTTTTTTACAAATCAGCAAAAACATCTCTGAAATTCTCAGAATTGAACTTTACTGATCTAAACTTTAAAATTGCAATGTTAGCAACATCACAACAGGAAACAAGGGAGACTAAATCACACAGGGGCAGACACTTATTTTGTTCAAAGAGTGCAGCTGTACAAGGGCCATCTAGGATTTAGTGGACCAGTAAGAAAATTAGGGAATAGTAAATACTGGAACTCTCTCCTACTATCACATCTATGGTTACTGAAAAGCTTTACTGTTCTACTGGTCTGTAATTTTAAGGTATTATGGGTAGAGATAACCTCCTTCACCTACTGCCTAATTGGTACTTCCCCAGATGGGTCCCCCACCATTTTCCCAAGAATACCAGGCTTAAACCAACATTAAGGACCCTGCTGTGCCAGAGCTGGAAAAAGAAGGCCTTCTACTGCTCACTTCCTCTACGGCTCTGACAGATGACTTCATCTTAATTAGGGCTTGGCTGATTGGCATTGGCTGGATAACCCCAAACTGGGGCATATGAGAAAGCTCATGAGCAAGTCATGACAGGTTTGCTTTAAGGGGGGCTTTTTTCCTTAGAACAAATGCTTTTCCTGCCATGGTGTCAGTGGTATTAAGAAACAAGTTTGATTGGGAGTCCTACTGGCACCAATGCAAAAGGGAGACTTTTTTCATGCCTCACTGTGGGACTGTAAGTAGAGCAACGTGTTTAAAATTGAACATATAATGTACAGCACAGCATACAAAATAAGGCTGTGTGGAATGGGGAGTATACTGCATGTCACTCTATAAAAACAGAGCAGTGAGAAATATAACATGAACAGCACAAAATTCAGAATGAAGGGGTATGGAATGGGAACAGTGTACAGTGTACAGAATGAGATGGTGTGAAATATAACATGTACAGCACAGTGCATACAAAAAGGCAGCGTGGAATAAAATGTACATTCCACTGCACAGAATGGATCAACATCAGATATAAATTATACAACACAGTAGAGAATTTGGCAGGTGAAAGAGGGAAGGTATAATGTGTACTAAAGTCAGAATAAGACAGTGTGGAATATAACATGTACAAAAATGTGTAAAGAATGAGACAGTGTGAACAGAGAAAGTACAGCATGACATACGAAATGTGGCATTGTGGAATAGGGAATGTGCAGCATGGCAAACAGAATGAGTCATTTTGGAATAGGGAATTGCAGCATGACATATGAAATGTGGCATTGTAGAATAGGGAACATGCAACATGGCATACGGAATGAGCGATTGTGGAATAGGGAACATGCAACATGGCATACGGAATGAGGCATTGTTGAACAGGGAACATCCAGCATGGCATACAGAATGAGGCATTGTGGAATAGGGAACATACATGCAGCATGGCATATGAAATGAGGCATTGTGTAAAAGGGAATATGCAACGTGGCATACGGAATGAGGCATTGTGGAATAGGGAATTGCAGCATGACATGTGTAAGGCTGACCGTAGGTCAGCCTGGGTTTCTAGGAGGAGTCAGGCCACTTAAAGCCTGCCCTCCGTAGCCTTCTCCCCTGTGGTCGTAGGCTTACGTGTAGGCATCATTTCCAGGTGACTCTGATGTCACTTCCGGGTTGCAGATCAACGAGGAGGTTGTGCGAAGGCCTCACTTCTCCTGGCTTCCGTTCCAGGTCCCAGCTTCATTGTTGCCTTACGGCGGTATCTTGGAGGGTCTCCTGCGCTAGGGGAGCAGGAAAGGGGAAGTTACTTCTTCCAACTGATCTCGCCTTACTCCGGCTGGTACTACCGCCCCTGGCTGGCCTAGTCTGATGCTGTGTGGGCAGGTTTGGGAGTACCGGCAGCAGGGTCAGCTCAGGGGCCAGTTCAGGGCTGTGTTCAGGGTCTGCATGGTGGAGGTAGTGTGTTTGGGGGCCATGAGGGGATGTCGGCAGGGTGTCATGTTGTGCGGTGGTCCCGTACCCTGACCGATGGGTGTCATGGAGTATTGTCATGTTGTGTCAGGTGCAGTATAGGAGATATGTCAGTTTCTGCATGTTTGGGGGCGGGGCGTTTAGAAGAGGTTAACTTGTGCAAGCCATAGTTCAGGGGTGACACTGTTTTCATTGAGGGCCACATCTACCTTTATACTGACACTTTCTGGGGCCAGGGAGGCATCATGCGGCCCCATCTCTACTTGGGTCTCAGAAGCAGGCCGCAGTCGGTGTTCTGTCCACCAGACTTCTATTCTGATTATCTGTACCTGTGTTATTGAAAATAACATGTAAGATTTGTAATTTACATAAGACAATCATATGCTGAGTGCAGGCGCCATCTAGCGTCCTTTTTTGGTATTGCTTCAGTTCTGTTTATTCAATTTACTGTGTGTCCAGGAAGTTGTTAGTTAGCAGGGAATTGTGGGTAAAATCTTCACAGGAAGGGAAGCAACCACCATTTCTTTGAGACGACCCTGCAGGAAGCAAGACATGCCTTGCTCAATCTATCACCATCACCCCTTAGAGAACTTAAAAAGTATGTTTTTCATTATCTCATCTTGTATTGTAGATAGTTGTTTCTCTAATGTATGCAATGCTGTACTGATTGAGGGCTATTTCTGTTAATTTTGTAGTTTCAGCTGGCTTGTTCTAATAAAGTTGAGATCAAATAAATATGGCATCTGAAGTTTATGGGACAAGAAGTTAAAAGCTATATGTCCTTGAGACAGAACAGTGAAATTTTTAAGCTGACCTCTGAAAGGAATATAAGCTGACTTTGGAAGTCTGTACAGCCTGGGGCTACGCAGTATCCATACAGTCAGAAGCCTTAAAGAAACAGGCCTGCGGCAGGCGAAGCAAGCAGCCACGCTACACAGAGACGCACTCTGTAAAGCAGCATCGACACTAGAACGGTCTCTATACAGCAAGACAGCTCCTTCCCGGCAGCCATGTCTCACAGTGGAACATCTTCTTACAAAACACGATCACGAACAAGCTCATCAAGGTCATCTGTCACAAATGCAGCAGCTATTGCCCGTTCAAAAGCTGAAGCAGCAAGAGCCAGGACCGCATTCGCAGACCAAGAGCTGCAGATGAAAAAGGAAAGGCCCACCTTGAAGCAGAAAGGGTGAGACAGGAACAAGAGAGAGAGAAGGAAAGAGTACGCATGGAACAAGAGAGAGAGAGAGAAGGAAAGAATACACCTGGAAAAAGAGAGAGAAGGGAAGAATACGCCTGGAACAAGAACAAGAGAAGGAAAGAGTACGCATGGAGGACGAGCTAGCTCAGCAAGAGGCATCCTGTAATTGCAGCAAGCTATCCTAGAAGCTAACATGGAGAAGCTGGCAGTGGACCGAGATGCTGCCGCCGCCATTGCAGAAACAGAAGCTTTAGAAGCAGCCGTCTACGATGAGCCAAGAGTAGGCAGCAGCGTACCAGGCATAGAGGAGGACCAACAAGATTCCTCGCAACGCATGTCAGATTATGTCTACTAGCACTGTCACCCAAGCAGCATCCTACAACAAGAAATTAAACATGATGTCAGTGAGTCACATCATATAAACCATCAACAAGCCGACCTTGGACCCCAGTGCTACAAGCAAGAAAAATCTGACAGAGTTCCAGACGTTCCAGTCCCAACCAAACCTTCTACTCCACAAGGTACCCAGCCTTCATACAAACATCAAACACTGGTCTTCACTCCAAAGATGTATGCCACGAGCAGGTACGAACTGCCAACCTTATGCAAGTGTGAGCCCAGCGCGCCTAAAGAAGAGACTTCTACCAGGTACGCCTATACACCGCACCACAATACACCAGCAGCCTACCCCAATGCCAATCAAGCTACTGTAGACTTTGCCAAGTTCCTGGCCAAACGTGAGTTAGTTACCCAAGGACTTGTCAAATTTAGTGATCGCCCTCAACACTACAGGGCGTGGCGATCCATTTTCCAGAGTGTCATTCAAGGTCTAGATCTATCCTGCAGGCAACAGATAGAACTCCTTGTAAAGTGGCTTGGCAATGATTCTGCTGAACATGCCAAAAGGATCAGAGACTAAGATTAATATAAACCACCCTGAGATAGGCCTTGCAAACATCTGGAATAGACTGGATAGATGTTATGGCTCACCAGAGGCTATAGAGAGTACACTGTTTAAAAGGATAGAGGACTTCCCAAAAATACCTAGCAGAGGTTACCAAAGACTCAGAGAATTCAGTGACCTGTGTATGGAGTTACAAGTTGCTAAAGCAGAAGGGGACTTACCTGGCCTTTCTTATCTTGACTCTGCTAGAGGTATTAACTCCTTAGCACAAAAACTTCCTTATGAGTTACATGAAAGATGGATTGCTCATGTCTGTAACTACAAACGGAAACACATTGTGCCTTTTGCACCCTTTAGTGAGTTTGTGAACTTTGTAGACAGACAAGCAGGAACGAAAGATGACCCCAGCTTCATTTTTCCAGTGTCTTATGCCCCATACACACAATCGTTTTTCATGCCGTTAAAAATGCCATTTTTAAAAATGGGCATTAAAACCTATCGTGTGTATGCTCCAGAGCATTTTTAACGACGTGAAAAACGGCCATTAAAAATTTCGAACATGCTCTATTTTTTCACGTCGTTTTTCATGTCGTTTTTTTTAACGACGTGAAAAACGATAGTGTGTATGCTTTAACGACGTGAAAAAAACCGCGCATGCTTAAAATCAAGTATGAGACGGGAGCGCTCGTTCTGGTAAAACTAGCGTTCGTAATGGAGATAGCACATTCATCACACAGTAACCGACTGAAAAGCACGAGGCTGAAAAGCGCGAATCGTCGCTCAACAAACTTTACTAACATGAAGGGTGGCGCCATTCGAACGGAACTTCCCCTTTATAGTGCCGTCGTACGTGCTGTACGTCACTGCGCTTTGCTCGAGCGTTTTTTTTAATGATCGTGTGTACGCAAGACAGGCTTGAGAGGAAACATGAAAAAAAACGACAAGAAAAACGTTGGTTTAAAAAATGGCATGAAAAATTATCGTGTGTATGGGGCATTAGGCTCCATGCACACTGGAGCTCATAAACTGCAGTTTATTGGCGTTTGGGCGTTTTTTTTAAAAGCCCATAAACTGCACTTTATGTTAGCCTATGTGTCCATGCACACATGGACGTTTTTTAGCGTTAATGAGCAGTGGAGTTTGTGGGCTTTTTTCTGAACGCAAGAAATCTGCGTTCAAAGTGCAGTTTTTCGGCGGGAAAAAACGCCAAAAAACGCAGATAAATGTGCATAAACTGCCGCTAATTAACGTTAGGCATTTCTCTGGCTCTATTCAAAATAAATGCTTCCCTATGGGAAATCCATACCAGACCCTTATCCGAGCACGCAGCCTGGTCAGGCAGGAAAGGGGGTGGGGACGAGCGAGCGCCCCCCCCCCCTTGAACCATACCAGGCCACATGCCCTCAACATGGGGGGTAGGTGCTTTGGGGCAGGGGGGGCCCTGCGCCTCCCACCCCAAAGCACCTTGTCTCCATGTTGATGAGGACAACGGCCTCTTCCCGACAACCCTGGCCGTTGGCTGTCGGGGTCTGCGGGCGGGGGATTATCGGAATCTGGGAGCCCCCCTTTAATAAGGGGGGCCCCAGATCCCATCCCCCCATCCTATGTGAATGAGTATGGGGTACATCGTACCCCTACGCATTCACCTGGGGAAATATGTGTCAAAAATAAAACACGCTACAAAAGTTTTTAAAGTATTTTATTAGACAGCTCCGGGGCTCTCTTCCGACTTTGGGGGGTCTCTTCCGACTTCTCCGCGCTCTAAAAGGGGGGGGAAGTTCCCAACTTCCCCCCCTTTAGTTCTTCTAATAGGGATGGAGACTGTTAGACAGGGTAGGCAGTTTTCCCCTGTCACCCAGGTGTTAGGTTGCCAAGCCCCATTAGGTAATGTGCCTTTTTGAGGCTGTGCTCTCTCAGGACATGGTTCATCCATGTCCATGAGAATGGGCAGCATACATGCGTTTTACCATTATTCTGGGATTGGGGTTTGATCTTATGTATGTCCCTGGCTTTTTTATGTCTGTCATTTGGGAGCTGTGATGCGCTCTGCGCGTCTGCTTTGCTGTCCCCCTTCCCCAGCCCATACGGGCGGTGGGTTGTGTAATGGCGGGGCCCGGGCACACAGCGCATCGGCGTCATGCATCCCGCCCAGTGTGGGACGTCACATGTTGGCGTCATGACACTGAGCGTGCGTTCATCCATCTCAGCCGGCGTAACTTGGAGATATGAGCTCCACCGTGGGTGTACCCCCACCCACGTCGGGGGTTCCTCCTGGCTTACGCTTTGCCTGCATGACGCTGGTGATCATTAACCTGCACCTGTGTGTTGGGGTGTTCTCTATTGCCTACACAATGCTGGTGATCATTAGCCTGCACCTGTGTGGAGTGCTCTTATATGAACCCTCCCCAAACACACCTCCACCACTATCCTGAGACGCCATACAGCGCCATGGTTCTTGGATCGGTCCCTGCATTTTTGGGACTCCTGGGATTTGAGCATCAGGTCATTTTACCCTTTATTTCCCCATTGTGGTCCTTCCCCCACCGGGCATGAACATGTTTTGCCATTTTTATTTTGTGTCATTTTTTAGATTGCCTTTGGCAGCCACCTTTGGTTCTATTTTTATTACAAACATCAACACTGCATGTTCCGGTGTCCCTGGGAGGGCTGCGATAGTACACTCCGCCTAAGTGCGGCTATATATCACCTCAGCTCCCATGACGGACCTATCTTTGGTCAGGGCTCCATATGCACCATACCCATTGTACCAGATTCCATGTAAGTACTCAAGATGGGCTTTTGTGTTCCATCATTTATTTCTTTTGACCAGCAACCAGATCTAGTTATTTACACTTCATTATATATTTTTTAGATGTCCTGAGCCCTAGCCTCTGAAGAGTGTAACTTATACACGAAACGCGTCGGGCATCAAAAAACACATTAACTCAATTGACAACACAATCATTTACTTATGCTTTTACTGGATTTATATGCTAATTTTTTCATGTTTTTAGCGCTTGTTGCCATGCGATATCTGTACATATGTAATTCACTAAATGTATTCCATTATCCATACCGATCACTATGTGGCACCTGGTCACACACTGATGTACCTTGTTGCTTGTATTGTGCATATCCATACATATGTGTGTGTAACTCTAGGGAATCGCATCAACCAGAATGTTTTTCCTTCCATGTGATTTCTGTTTGGAGATGTTCATGCGTTTATTTTGAATAAACATGTACCTTTTTTACCTACACCATGTCTACAGTCTCACTCAAAGTCCCAAACTTCCATTTACCGCTAGAAAAAGAGCTGGCAGAAGATAGCGGAGGAGCCCGGCAGAAGGCAGAAAGCACCAGAAAGTGGGAGGAGAACCGGACAGCGCGGAGAAAGCAACGGAGAGGGGGAGAAGAGGCCGGAGAGTCGGAAGAGACCCCCGAAGTCGGAAGAAGAACCCCGAAGTTGGACGAAGACCCCCGGAGCTGCCTAATAAAATTACTTTAAAAACCTGTCTAGTGTGTTTTTTTTTATTGACACTTTTCCTCCAGGTGAATGGATAGGGGTACGATGTACCCCATACTCATTCACATAGAGTGGGGGGCCGGGATCTTATTAAAGGGGGCTCCCGGATTCCGATAAGCCCCCCCCCCGCAGCCCCCGACAACCAACGACCAGAGTTGTCGGGAAGATGCCCTTGTCCTCATCAACATGGGGGCAAGGTGCTTTGCGATGGGCGGCGCAGGCCCCCTCTGCCCCAAAGCACCTACCCCCCATGTTTAGGGCATGCGGCCTGGTATGGTTCAGGAGGGGGGGGCTCTCGCTCGTCCCCACCCCCTTTCCTGACCGACTGACCTGACCGACTAAGCTGCGTGCTTGGATAAGGGTCTGGTATGGATTTTGGGGGGACCCCCACGCCGTTTTTTCGGCGTAGGGGGTTCCCCTTAAAATCCATACCAGACCAAAGGGCCTGGTATTGTCCGAGGGGGAACCCCACGCCAAATAAATGTTTTATTTTTTGGCGGGGTTCCCCTTAATCCTCAGCATGCAAGTCGCACCGCAAGTCGGATCATGATGATCCGACTTGCAGTGCGACTTCTATTAAAAATCAATGGGCTCCCATAGGGAACCATTGATTTTGAATAGAGCCAGAGAAACGCGTCTGAAAGCTAGCGCCGCTAAACGTGCATTGACGGCAGTGAAAAATGCTGATAAAATCTCGTTTTTAAAACAGCGTTTTCCTGCCAGCAATCCGGCGTTCAAAACTGCCATTTTTGAGCTCCAGTGTGCATGGAGCCTTATACCACTTCTTCTGGCCCTAAGCAAATCAGAGCTCCAGTAGTAGTGCACAAAACTAACATTTCTTCCCACAGATTTGCAGAGTCGGAGGCCTCGTACACATGACCGATTTTCTCGTCCAAAACAGTCAAGAAAAGTGCCGCGAGAGTTTTTTTGTCTAGAAAAACGTTCGTGTGTATGGTTTTACGACGAGAAACTTGACGAGAATCTCGACGAGAAAATAGAGAACCTGCTCTCTATTTTCTCGTCAGGATTCCAGATTTCCTCGTCGTGTTTCTCGTCGGCCTGTTTTGTGACGAGAAAATGGTTCGTGTGTATGCTTTTACGACTCTTCCAAAAGCGCGCATGCTCACAAGCAACTATGAGACGGGAGCGCATCTTCTGGTAAAACAAGCCTTCATAATGGAGAGAGCACATTCGTCACGCTCATAAATATTTCATCGTTTAAATGTTCTGCATTGAATTCTTCGTTAGAATGTTACATTAATCAAAACGAGAGACCTTCTTTTGCTGCTGATATTCACACAGAGTTCTGCCTTATTTTTAACCTTTTTCATGCTGCTCTTTATAAGATTTATGTGTATTATATCGTGCAAGTTTTTAGGAATAATTTAAATGGTTAGATTTTTCAAAATGATGTTAATTATAATTTCTCAATGTTTTGATAGCGATCTCCCATTTAATTTTCTAATCTATATTTTTAAAATTTCACACCATGTTTTTGAGCTAATCAGATTTAGTTATTCTTTTGGGGGGGTGATATCTGTGCCTTTTATTGTCAGTCAAATGTATCTGCTTACTCCAAAGCTTGTTTTTTTTTATTTAAAAATACACATAGTCAAGTATGAACTTAAACAAAAAACACATTTATTCATGTTTATAAATTAAATAAAGAGAAGGCAGCGCTGGAGAAGCTGCTGCCATTTGTGCATCCCAGGGACCCCAGAGCACACAGCAACCCTGTGTGGACACTAAAATTGGGAGCTTGAGAAGGCCCACATTTCAGAACACAATCTGATGCTGGCCTCCCAGAGGTCAGGAACAGCAGCAGGTGAGATATATGTCCCAAGTGTGTGGTACTACAACAGGCTGCCTTCTGTCCGACCAGTGCGACCACAATGAAGCAAAGCCATCACTTCCTCTTCTTCCTGGCAACCTTTCCTGCAGCCTTTCCTGAAGCCTTTCCTGAAGCCTTTCCTGCAGCCTTTCCTGCAGCCTTCCTTCTTCGTTTAGCTGGAGGCTGGCCCACTGGAGGAGTACTCCTGTCAGGAGGAGGAGGTGGAGGTGTAGCAGAAGGGGGTGGGGCAGAAGAAGAAGGTGGAGGTGTAGCAGAAGGGGGTGGGGCAGAAGGTGGAGGTGTAGCAGAAGAGGGTGGGGCAGAAGGTGGAGGTGTAGCAGAAGGGGGTGGGGCAGAAGGTGGAGGTGTAGCAGAAGGGGGTGGGGCAGAAGGTGGAGGTGTAGCAGAAGGGGGTGGGGCAGAAGGTGGAGGTGTAGCAGAAGGGGGTGGGGCAGAAGGTGGAGGTGTAGCAGAAGGGGGTGGGGCAGAAGGTGGAGGTGTAGCAGAAGGGGGTGGGGCAGAAGAGGAAGGTGGAGGTGGAGGTTGAGGTTGGGTCAGTTGGGCCACCTCACATATGGCGGTATTGGGGGTAATTTGCTCCATCACCCCCTTGTTGAGCAAGGTGATGAGCAGGGGTTCGCATAGGAGGCGTTGCTCCATGCTCATCACCTTGAACTTAGCCTCCACTAGGCCGGCAATGGCCTCTTCAGGGGATGTGGGCTCCTTGAGGGTGGCATGGGCCTCTTTAATAAGGGCCATTGCTGCCTCACTGGTGGTCCTGTCCCTCCTGCCTCTTTTGTGAAGCCTGATGGGAGGCACCTGGGATCTGGTGCTTCTCCTTTGCCCTGCCACCTCCTGTCTGCCACTGGGCCCTGCCACCTCCTGTCTGCCACTGGGCCCTGCCACCTCCTGGCTGCCACTGGGCCCTGACACCTCCTGGCTGCCACTGGGCCCTGCCACCTCCTGGCTGGTACTGGGCCCTGCCACCTCCTGGCTGCCACTGGGCCCTTCCTCCTCCTGCCTGACAGTTTCCAGACCCTCCTCCTGGCTGATTTCATCCTGTGTATGAAAAAGAAACATAGTTTAATATGTTGGTTTAATCTTTGCATCAAACTTTGTAATCCTGATGGAAGCAATTAGAATGTAAATGCATAAATCCTTGCTTTAAATTTACCACTACATCAGCTTGACTATTTACCACACAATTAAGTGCAGAATAATGTCTACAGATCATGATTTCACTTGTGTAATACAAAATAATGTATGTTTCTCATCCTGACATATTTGGGAAACATTAATTTTATCCCACTACATTTTCAGTTAATACTATACCTGGCTCCAGATGGACAAATCAGGATCATCCAGGATGGCTGCCTCCTCTTGCTCCAGAGAAGGCTCAGGTTGGCTGCAGGGAAGTCTGGGGGGAAGAGTGGAGAGTGATGGCCTTGGCTCAATGTGGTCATCCAGGAAGGACATCCTGCTGTAGTACCACAAAATCGGGACATAAACATCATCTGCTGCTGCTCCTGACCTCTGAGAAGCCAGCACCTTAGAGCGTTCAGTCCTGTAGGTACCTCTCAAGCTCCCAATTTTAGTGTCCACTTGTTTTGCTGTGGCTGTGGGCACCTTGGTATGCACAAATGGGAGCAGCTTCTCCAGCGCTGCTTTTCTCACCCCTTTTTTTTTATGGATGGGGTTTTTGGTCTCCCACAGAGCCGGCAGCTCCCTTACCCGGTCAATAAATTCCGCCAGGAACTCTTTGTCGCTAATAAAGACATTCATATTGTATCTGCAAGTAAAATAAATTATATTTAAATAATGTGAGGCAAACAGTCTAACCTCCTTCACATCCTAGTCACCATATATATCCTCCACCAATCTCAAGACAGTATAGGCCAACAATTTTTACAAGTCTCACAAAATCACATACCTTCGTTCGCACGTCCGTCACTTGAACTCCTCTCTCCGCACACCGAACGTACTATAGTCACATGTGTGTTTGCTATATACACACCACGCATGCGTCCAAATTCGAACACGTCGCTCCGCACACGTCGCCCGCCCATGACGTTCTAACTAACATCTTTTCCCCGCCCCTTCTCTTTCGGCGCGCAGACAGATATGGCGGAGTTACAGCAGGTGTCTGATAATTCCGCAACTAGCGAAGAGACAAGCCCGGAGACCGAGGACACGTCACGATCAAGGAGGAGATTCAAGGCATCGAATATGTCTTTGGCGGAGATGGCGGAGATGGTGGACATCTTGGTCAAGGCTGATTATGATGCCAAGCATGGGCCGTATATCAAACCAAATAGAAGGAAGGCCAAAATCCTCACTAAAGTTGTGAAGAGTCTGAGGGCGAAGTTCGGGGTGAAACGCTCAAATGAGCAGCTCAGAAAGAGGTGGTCAGACCTCAAACTGAGGGAGCCAGACCAATTGAGGATCATAAAGAGGATGCTCGCTAAAAGTAAGTAAAATGACGACCTTTCTGCTATTAATCTTTTTAGAAACTGTCATTTTTTTTTTTTTTAGCATATTGTACTCCCTTCCAAAATGTAATATTTTGAACTAGGTTGGGCACAGTAATCGTTCGTTACGTTACCGACACTTCGTTCGGCCACTATCCGCGGTTTTGGCTTATTTAAGACCCCCAAAAGTAATTAGACATCTGCCATTTTTGACCAAGTATTGTGGATAATTTTTAAGTCTAGATGATGTGTTTGTAAGGAGAATGAAATGCAAACTTTAATCAGTGTAAAGGAGAGGACACTCAGCAGCTGCTTCCACATCTGTACTTTGGAGCACTATAGTGTGGGCCACCAGACCCGCCTTTTTTGGGTGTCCCACACAGGTGCATCAGAGTTTATTTGTGGTGCCTCCATGTCCAAAAAATTACATCCAAATGTGAATACTAAACATATTTGGGGTCATAAATAATGCATTTTTCTTTAAATTCCGCACAAACACACACTTGTACCCCACTTCCAAACAATTTAGCCTGTTTTAAGTTTAACAATGAGATTTTTACAGTGTGATAAATAGACCTTTGGTTTTATTCTCATAGGGGAGAGAAGCCTGGGAGGAGGACACTCCAGGGAGCACATGCACCCCACAACTTCCAAGCAACCCCAAACTCCCAAAGATCCACAACCGAAAGATGTGCAGGAAGTTGAGGTGGAGGAAGGAGAAGTGCAGGAAGGAGAGGTGGATGACGTTGTGGATCTGGTCACCACAACAGGTCAGTATCTGACACCACAGCTTAAGGTAAGCGAGGTAGGCCTGCAGAGTTTGATTAATTTTTTTTTATGGTTTTTAGGGGATGGAAATGTTGTGAAGGATAGCACACCGTTCTCTGCTGACAGTGCCCTCCGCCTCATCCAGCAAGTGATGGAATGTAGCACGGAACTGGACCTAATTAAACAAAGAATCCATGTGATGGAACAAACATTTAAAGACATTCTCGATGTTTTGGGGAGAATTCAATAAGCCATCCAAACACATTTGTTTTTACATGTTTGTTTTTATATTTTTTCTAATTTTTTAAGTAACAAAACAGCCAAAAATTGAATATGCACACAGTGTGTGAACATGTGCTATCTGCCATCAGGGGATATCCATGTACGTCTTTTGTGGGTGCAACCCCTTCCTCGTATCAAAAGTCGGTGAACTGAGGAAGGGGATGCACCCCCAAAACACGTCCATTGATCACCCCTGATGGCAGATAGCACATGTTGACAATAGGGATCAGGATTGTAAACTTCCTATTTGCAAAAAAGTAAAAATGTGTGCATATTGAATTTTGGGCTGGGCAAGGGGTGGCAGGACCCCATATTAGGACGGGCACATAGAGACATAGTTTGTGTAACTGAATGTCTCAGATTGCTCAGAGGTATCCAATGTTGTCATTTTAGAAATGCAAGTGGTATTTTTGTATTTTCATAAGCCAAAATTTGCCGGGTTGTGGCCAGGCCAACCCCAAAGTAAAACAAAAAAAAATGTGCAGAGAGTAAAATTTTTGACCACAAACAACGTGTAGCTTCTTTTTATAATACTCTCTAAGCTTATTTGGTTCTTTTGTAAGGTAACATAGTGAAATTGGTTGTTATTTACTAAAGTAAAATACACTTGCCACTACAAATGCACAAAGACAAACTAGGAGACAGGAAAGAACAAATAATTAAAGGTTTAAACAAGATTTTTATTGGGATACTTAGACATAGGCTGGCATAGGAATTGCCCCCCTACCCGTGAAATACTCCATGTATTTGTCACGAACCACACGGGCATTTTGGGGGGGCAAGCCAAGACGGGCAGATTCCAGGCCCGGAAGGGGATTTGCAGGGGAAAGTCCAGCCTCTGGCAAAACTGAGGCCATATAGGAATGTGATTTTTGGCTCAGAAAGTTGTGTAGCACACAGCAGCATAACACTACATAGTTTATTTTGTAGTCCGCCAAGTGGATGGAAGTCATAAAAAGGCGGAACCGGCTGGCCATTATGCCGAAGGCATTTTCAACGACTCTTCGGGCCCTGGCCAGCCGGTAATTGAACACACTCTTCTCTGGGGTCAGGGTCCTCTGTGGAAATGGCCTCATAAGATGCCGTCCGAGTCCGAAGGCTTCATCAGCCAAGAAAACAAAGGGGAGTCCTTCAATATTCCCTGCATCCGGTGGCAATGCAAGGTCGTCACTCTGGAGACGGAGGGCAAACTCCGTCTGGATGAAGGATCCCCCATCGGACATCCGGCCATTCTTCCCTACATCAACATAGAGGAATTCATACCGTGCTGACACCACCGCCATCAGCACAATGCTATGAAACCCCTTGTAATTGTAGTAGTAGGATCCAGAACGGGGTGGCGGCACGATGCGGACGTGCTTCCCGTCTATGGCACCACCGCAGTTGGGGAAGTCCCACCGCGTGGCAAACTCCAATGCCACAGTCTGCCATTCCTGTGGCGTGGAAGGAAGCTGTGGAGTGAAACAAGATGAAATAATATTAGAAAAACAAAGGCATACATTACAAGGAAATTCTATCCCAAAAAATTAGAGACCAACATCAATCAAATTATACGTTTATTAAGGTGTGTAAAAAAAGTATAATGGAAGGCTCATTTATCATATTCATCACCCCCTCTGATGGGCCATTACTAAATTATTTTGGGGGGGGGGAGATGTGTTTGGCCAAAGGATAGCATTGGAGTGGCGGTGCGTCCAGAGTGGGCGCTGGAGCACTGTCCCCTCTCTCCTGTGCCCATCACTCAGAACAATACATAGGTTCATGCGTTGCATGAACCTATGTATTGTCTATGCCGCCCACTATTCAGGTGGATGGCCTCTTGTAAAGCGACCGACATATGAATAATTGCGTCATTTAGGGGGTTAAAATTGCAGAGCAGAAACAGGTATTAAAAAAGTCTTGCAAATTACAACCTGAGGGATGTAATTGGCTTCCTCAAAGAAAAATCGGGGACGCAAGGAGGGGGGCATTCCTTGTGTAAACACTGACAGGCTGCTCTGGCAATCATGTTCACCAAGTCTGTTTAATGGTAACATGATTGGCTGATGCAACATGAAGGGAAGGAGAAGACATCAAGGACAGAAGAAGGATGGCGCTGACCACAAGAAGGTAAGTGCAGGGCTGGGGGGAAACTGGCTGCATTAGAGGGGACTAAATGGCTGCATTGGACGGGACAACTGGGGGCGTTTATTAGGCAACAGAGCAAAAAAGGAGGAAGTTTATTTCCGAAATTGGGGTTGGAACCCCCCAACATTTGGAGCAACAGGCGCCCCTGCTGGAAAAGTTAGTGAGGGGAAATATTTAGGGAGGAAAAAAAAGGGGCAATCTAAAGCTTCCAACATGCATGGGGACAAAGGGGACATTCTCAGCATATTACAATCATGGTAATTAGGGAAGGATGAAAGAAATACAATACATTAGCATACATGTAATACATAAAATGTGATGTTAAGGGAGAAAACTTACCCTAATATAGTCCTCCTGCAGGACTTGTATAATAGCAGAACAGGTGTCTGGGATTATGAGGCCCAGAGCCTGGGGGGAGATGCCTGTGGTGAACTTCAAGTCCTGAAGACTTCTCCCTGTCGCCAGGTAACGCAACGTGGCGATGAGCCTCTGCTCAGCACTGATGGCTTCCCGCATAACGGTGTCCTTCCTGGTAATATAGGGGGACACCAAAGCCAACAGTTCCTGAAAAACGGGGTCAGACATCCTCAGAAAATTCCTGTAGTCCTCAGGATTATTCTCGACGATCTCCCGCAGCAGAGGCATGTGGCAGAATTGGTCCCGCTGGAGCAACCAATTCTTGGTCCATGAACTCCTCCTCACACCATTCATGGACTGGTCTTGGTCCAAAACAAGCAAACCAACACCAAGCGCACGCACAGCACGAACTCGACGACGAGAACGTCCAGGCGACATGGCTAGGAAACGGTCGTCTAATCAGAACGTACAGAACAGAACGCACTTTAGAACAGCAAGGCCTATGAATAACGAACTGAAATTCAGAAACGAACAGGCAATAACGCACTGTAAAACAGATACGACCTGCCTAGACGCCCTGAAAGTCAAGATACAAACCCACAAGCACAAACTGAACGGCAGAAAACGATCTGAAAAGTACGAAGACTGAAAAGCGCGAATCGTCTCTTCCCAAACTTTTACTTCACACGCGGTAACACGAGATCAGCAAAAGCAGCCCAAGGGGTGGCGCCAAGAAAAAAGATCTTCCCCTTTATAGTGCCGTCGTACGTGCTGGACGTGAGCGCAGAGAACCACGAGGAAATTGGAAAATGACAGTGTGTACGCATAGAAAGCTTGACGAGAAAATCGACAAGCTTAACAAGAATCTCGTCGAAAAAAACGACGTGTTTTTTACGACGAGAAAATCGGTCGTGTGTACGAGGCCTCAGCCAGAGGATCAAGACAGCGACCCTACCAAGTTCTGCCCTCTACATAAGATGCCACATTCTCTTCTGAAATGCAGAGCCTTGAGGACAAAGACCCTCCAGGATCGCAATGCTTTCCTCAAAGAGAACAACATCTGTTACAAGTGCTGCTCTTCGTCCACACACTTCACCAAGGACTGTAAGGTCAGTGTCAAATGTACAAGATGAGACAGCACAGAGCACAACACAGCTCTACACCTAAGGCCTACTCCAACAACTTTCCCACCTATCCATGGTGACAAGGAGCAAGGCAGGGAGACCAAAGACTCTGATACAGACGCCATAGCAATCACTGCACAGTGCACTGAAGTCTGCAAAGGAAGTACAGGTGGCGGATCCTGCTCTAAAATCTCGTGAGAGTTTACCCAAAAGGACGCAGAGACAAAGCAGTCAAGCTCTACGTCATCTTGGATGATCAGAGTAATAAGTCACTAGCTAGATCTGTGTTTTTTTGACATTCTAAACCTTAAAGGCCCCAACAGCCCTTACTCCCTCAGGACCTGTGCAGGTACAGTGGAAACGGCGGGAAGAAGAGCTGACGGCCTACAAATTGAATCTTTATATAGTAAGACATGCCTACCCTTACCGACCATAATAGAGTGCAACCAGATGCCAGACAACAGATCAGAGATTCCCACACCAGACACAGCAGCTCACCAGACTCACTTGAATCACATAGCACATCTCATACCAGAACTAGATGATCAGGCTCAGATAATCTTACTCCTAGGGAGAGATATCTTGCAAGTCCACAAAGTAAGAAAGCTGATCAACGGTTCTCAAAACGCCGCATATGCCCAAAAACTGGATCTCGGGTCGGGTATTATAGGTGATGTTTGCCTGGGAGGAGCACACAAACCGGCATCTGTTAATAACCTGCTCACTAGTACCCTTGAGAATGGTCGTCCTTCTCTTTTCCAACCCTGTCAAAATCACATCCTCATAAAGTAGCTACCACACAACAACCCTGTACCTCTTCCTTTACTAAGTCCCCTCTGTGACAGCAATACCTATGCAGTGTCATCTTAATAACATTATAGGCCCCCGGGCAATACGGTGCACTGGGGCCCTGTCTACACAATCACGCACAATAATTTTTTACTGACAAAAATCATGACATTTACTGGCAGAACCACATTTTTCACTGGCACTGCAAAAAGGTACCTAAAATTACAGTTTTCACTGCCAAACAGTGCAAATGTCAGTATTTAAACTATACACATATAGAGCGTGCTATTAGCAATGTGTTTAAGTTAAACAAAAGTAACAAAAAAACAGTTCTTCATTGACATGAAGGTTAGGTTACTATAATCCAGCCAGCACAGAGTTTCCTCTTACATCAGAGTCTGCAGGATTCCCCCTTACAGTGAAAGGGATACAACACTGGGGAGAGCAAAGCTTGGGACTTTTGAAGGGGACGTGAGGAGAGTTCACGTTCCCATCCCTGGAACATATGATAAGAGGGGGGAAGGTTTGGGACTTTAGATGAGGCGTACATGGTGGGACCAGACAAATTCACATAGGTGCAAACATATGTATGTTTATTGGACCAATGATCGACATGGTATGAGAAAAACGTAGTTGCATACATACACCAGGGGTAATGTTCTAGTACAAACATGATAAACAGCATATATAACAACATGGCACATCAGGTGATACAATAATAACATGTCCTTCATGTAATGAAAGTGAACTAAAAATATCAACAGAGGGTAAAACCATCTAAAAATGATCAATGTGTGTTGGATGCATCAGAGTAAGGCTCGACGCGTTTCATGGACTTGTGTCCACTCCTCAGGAGCCAAGTGCATCCATATTCTATAAAAAAGAAAGAAACAGTAGATACCCAGATGATATAATTAGATTGCCCGGATAAGGGATGAACAACAAAAATGTATATAAATGTTAAAAATTGGGATGTGACTGGCCATGCCAAAGGGTACTCACATATGACCCAGAGGTTGTGTCCATATAGAAGCACAGGTCAGGGACAGGCCAATCAAGTCTAGCCCGGGAGCAGAGAGGGGGACCCAACGGGAAATCCGGAGAAACGCACACCATCCCTCATGAGTAGATCGAATTTCTATAGTATAAGGAATAAATACTAATGGATATCTATGGTAATGAACGTCAAAGGAGTAAACTAAAAGTAACTGGTGACCCAGAGCTATAGTATTAAGATGGGTTTACCTGGTTAGGTCCAACGAGAGTACAAAGCTCAATGGGAACAGGGAGGTCTGGATGTAACTACTGCTATGCTGACTCAACAGCAGAGTGTGGATGGATGGGGAATGGAGCGCGGCCCCAGGAAGCCCCCAAACTCCCCCTCAGCATCACGCTGGCACGACAATGCAGGAGAGACATCACGGCTGGAAGCCTGTGTGTCTCACCGCATGTCAGCCAAGTTTGTATGCCAGACGCGTGCGTGACTGACCGTCAGTCAAGACGTCACACGCACAGCGCCAGGGGCGTGATGCCGATGCGCGGTGACAACGCCCCCCCGCCCCCACACACACACACACATCCAAGTGACGTGGAGGGGAGGAGGAAGGGAGGGCGCAACAGCGCGCATCGCAGCTCCCAGGTAAACAGGCATGAGCCAACCCCCCGGCCGTGGATCAAAGGGAGCACAAAAAAGGGGCTGCAAAGAGTAAGAAAGTACAAAACTAGATGAATATATATGGTGGATGCAAACTGGGTTCTAATTCTGACATGAGGAATTATGGTCTGACACACTTAAGGTCAGCCATAAGAAAATGTAAGGTCCCACCGTATAGTACACCTCCATCCCTATTTCGCGATACAACACTGGGGAGAGCAAAGCTTGGGACTTTTGAAGGGGACGTGAGGAGAGTTCACGTTCCCATCCCTGGAACATATGATAAGAGGGGGGAAGGTTTGGGACTTTAGATGAGGCGTACATGGTGGGACCAGACAAATTCACATAGGTGCAAACATATGTATGTTTATTGGACCAATGATCAGTGAAAGGGAACTCTTATGTAAAGGGGAACGCTGCAGATCATGATGTAAGGGGGGGCTCTGGTGACCAGAGACCACCTTATATCAGAGTCCACTGCTTTCTCTTTACATCAGAGTTCCCACTTACATCAGAGCAACAGACCACCCCCCGATCTCTTTGTGCAAGCTGCACAGTCAGCCAGACAGCCACTCACCGTACGACACCGACCAGGGCACTCCGTGTCTGTACTGGCTGGTGGCTGGGCAGGTTACAGGCTCACGAAAACCGGCACTGCTGACAGGGGTCCGACTCCGCCACACTCTGCTTCAAGCCTGCTGTGCTGTCTGCTCTGACAACTCTACTCTGCCCATTCACCCTCAGCTCCTCCTGCTTTTTTTTTTTTAAGTCTGGTGGGTGTGGCTAACGTCATCATTGGCGGAAAGACAGAGGCAGCACTCGTGGAGGATCGGATCTTCTCAGCGATTTCCGCAAACTGCGCATGCACAGTTCTGACCCGCCGCTTCCCACCATTTTTTACTGGAGTTGCTGGGCAGCCGGTGGGGCCCCAGGCAAGTGTGGCCCCTGGGCAACTGCCCAGCGTGCCCAATGGAAAAGATGGCCCTGTACCTATGACGATGACCAAAGCGACTTAGCATATAAGCGCCTCACTTCCCTAAGACACAATCTTCAAAGGAAACCAGAGATGGGAGAACATTTATTTTCCTTCATGGACAAAATATTCCAGAATGGTCATTCAAACTTCAAAGACTCAGAAGAATGTTGGTACTTACCCATATTTGGGGTTTATCACCCTAAGAAGCCAGGGCAGATTAGATTGGTGTTCGATTCCAGCTCCAAGCATGAGGGTGTCTCTCTAAATGATGTCCTTCTCTCTGGCCCTGACCTGAACAACAGACTATTAGGAGTACTTCGCTTTCGCAAAGATTCAGTCGCAATTATGGCAGACATACAACAAATGTTATATTGCGTTCTTGTTAAAGAAGAACGCCAAAACTTTCTGAGGTTTCTCTGGTTCAGGGACAACAACCCCTTTGGAGACATCACAGAATACTGCATGAGTAGGGATGAGCTCGGTGTTCGTGTCGAACATACGTTCGACTCGAACATCGGCTGTTCGATCGTTCGACGAAGATCGAACGATTTGGGCCGTTCGCGCCTAATTCGAGTGACGCGAACGGCCCACAATGCACTACGCCATCGCAGTGTCATCCAGGCGCTGTGATTGGCCAAGCATGCACTGTGACCCCGCATGCTTGGCCAATCACAGCGCCGGCAGCGAGGAGAGCAATGATTGGCCACAGGCAGGATGCCTGTGGCCAATTATTGCTGAGGGTGTTTAGTACACGCCCCACACTATAAAAGGCCGCCAGCACGGCGGCCTAGTGTAGTGTGTTCCGGAGCAGGGAAAGAGAAGCATAGGCAGGGACAGTGACATTTTTTTTTCTTGCTTAACCTGGATTCCTTTAGTTTAGGGAAAGAGAAGGATAGGTAGGGAGAGTGTCAGTGTGTTTTACTGTGCGAATCCTTGTTTCTAGGGACAGGGAAGGACAGTGAGGGAAATTCTCCTTGTGCTATAGTGTGCTAAAGCATTGATCATCAACCATCTTTAAAAAAACATTTTTTCTAGGGACAGAAAACTATAGGTAGGGAGAGTGTCAGTGTGTTTTACTGTGATAATCCTTGTTTCTAGGGACAGGGAAGGACAGTGAGGGAAATTCTCCTTGTGCTATAGTGTGCTAAAGCATTGATCATCAACCATCTTTAAAAAAACATTTTTTCTAGGGACAGAAAACTATAGGTAGGGAGAGTGTCAGTTTCTTTCACTGTGATAATCCTTGTTTCTAGGGACAGGGAAGGACAGTGAGGGAAATTCTCCTTGTGCTATACTGTGCTAAAGCATTGATCATCAACCATCTTTAAAAAAACATTTTTTCTAGGGACAGAAAACTATAGGTAGGGAGAGTGTCAGTTTCTTTCACTGTGATAATCCTTGTTTCTAGGGACAGGGAAGGACAGTGAGGGAAATTCTCCTTGTGCTATACTGTGCTAAAGCATTGATCATCAACCATCTTTAAAAAAACATTTTTTCTAGGGACAGAAAACTATAGGTAGGGAGAGTGTCATTTTCTTTCACTGTGATAATCCTTGTTTCTAGGGACAGGGAAGGCCAGTGAGGGAAATTCTCCTTGTGCTATACTGTGCTAAAGCATTGATCATCAACCATCTTTAAAAAAACATTTTTTCTAGGGACAGAAAACTATAGGTAGGGAGAGTGTCAGTTTCTTTCACTGTGATAATCCTTGTTTCTAGGGACAGGGAAGGACAGTGAGGGAAATTCTCCTTGTGCTATACTGTGCTAAAGCATTGATCATCAACCATCTTTAAAAAAACATTTTTTCTAGGGACAGAAAACTATAGGTAGGGAGAGTGTCAGTTTCTTTCACTGTGATAATCCTTGTTTCTAGGGACAGGGAAGGACAGTGAGGGAAATTCTCCTTGTGCTATACTGTGCTAAAGCATTGATCATCAACCATCTTTAAAAAAACATTTTTTCTAGGGACAGAAAACTATAGGTAGGGAGAGTGTCAGTTTCTTTCACTGTGATAATCCTTGTTTCTAGGGACAGGGAAGGACAGTGAGGGAAATTCTCCTTGTGCTATACTGTGCTAAAGCATTGATCATCAACCATCTTTAAAAAAACATTTTTTCTAGGGACAGAAAACTATAGGTAGGGAGAGTGTCATTTTCTTTCACTGTGATAAACCTTGTTTCTAGGGACAGGGAAGGACAGTGAGGGAAATTCTCCTTGTGCTATACTGTGCTAAAGCATTGATCATCAACCATCTTTAAAAAAACATTTTTTCTAGGGACAGAAAACTATAGGTAGGGAGAGTGTCAGTTTCTTTCACCGTGATAATCCTTGTTTCTAGGGACAGGGAAGGACAGTGAGGGAAATTCTCCTTGTGCTATACTGTGCTAAAGCATTGATCATCAACCATCTTTAAAAAAACATTTTTTCTAGGGACAGAAAACTATAGGTAGGGAGAGTGTCAGTTTCTTTCACTGTGATAATCCTTGTTTCTAGGGACAGGGAAGGACAGTGAGGGAAATTCTCCTTGTGCTATACTGTGCTAAAGCATTCCTCATCAACCATCTTTGAAATCCTTGTTTTTTGGACAGTCAGGGAAATTGTCGTTGTGCTATTCTGTGCGAAAGCAATCATCCTCAACCATATTTAGAAATCCTTAAGTAAAGGGACAGAGAAGGACACCTGAAGGTAGCCCTTATTGCTTTTTCCCATCTCCCTGCAGGCCATCTATTAGAATGTCTGGAAGGCAAACAAGGAGAGGCAGACAGTCAGGAGGCAATAAAAGAGGGCAAGCAGGCTCTGTGTCTGGGGGCAACAGTGCTGGTCGTGGACGCGGTGCATTGTCATCAGCACATGGCCATGGGACACGCTTGTCCTTCTTTTCGGCAGCTGGACATGTTGAGCCACATCATGCCGAAGACTTGGTAGAGTGGATGACCAAGCCCTCCTCCTCCTCCTCATCCTCTCTCACCCAGGCTCAGGGTACTGGCAAAGCAGCTGCCAAAGCGTCCTTTTCCCTGGTATCAATGTCAGACTCATCATCAGTCACTCCTTCCCTAGACCCACCATGTCCTCCTCCTGAGGAGTCCCCCGAACTGTTTGAGCACAGTGTTGGGTACATGCTCCAGGAGGATGCCCAGCGTTTCGAAGGGTCTGATGATGAAACCCAGCTACAGGAAGGCAGTAGCGTGAGAGCAGACAGAGGGGATGCTCAAGAAGGACACCAATCTGGCAGTCATGTTCCAGCAGCTGCAGCATACTGCCAGATTGGCTCCAGTGATGAGGAGGGAGGGGATGATGAGGTCACTGACTCCACGTGGGTGCCTAATAGGAGAGAGGAGGAGGAGGAGGATGAGGAGGAGGCACATCTCCAACGAGGCAGGATGCCCTTTGGTGGCCAGCGTAAGGGCAGTACACCGACGGAATCACACCGCAGAGCTCCGCCTGTGCAGGGCGCTGCCTCTGCCCGTCATTCAAAAAGTTCTTTGGTGTGGGCCTTTTTTGAGGCTAGTGCATCAGATCGCACAGCTGCTGTTTGCAACATATGTCTCAAGCGTATATCGCGTGGCCAAAACATCAGCCGCTTGGGTACCACATGCCTGACCAGACATATGTTGACCTGCCATGCAGCTCGTTGGCAAACCTACCTCAAAGACCCACACCAAAGAACAAAGCGGACCTCTCCTTGCACCGCATCAGCTGGGATCTCCAACCCCACTATAACTTCAGTCCTCTCTGAAACATGCACTGAGAGGAATGAAGGTGTAGAATTAGGTGTGTCACAGCCAAGTACTTGCGGCCACTCTGCTAGCAGTACACCGACGTCCGATTCTAGCAGGCAAATTTCCCTGCCCCAGCTGCTGGACCGTCGAAAGAAGTTCACTCCCAGCCATCCACATGCCCAGCGGTTGAATGCTAGCTTGGCTAAATTGCTAGCGCTTCAACTGCTGCCTTTTCAGTTGGTAGACTCGGCCCCCTTCCGTGAGTTTGTGCAATGTGCGGTTCCTCAGTGGCAGGTTCCCAAACGCCACTTTTTCTCACGGAAGGCTATTCCGGCTCTCTACCAGCATGTGGAAGGCAATGTCTTGGCCTCGCTGGACAGGGCGGTCAGCGGTAAGGTGCATATTACCGCTGACTCATGGTCCAGCAGGCATGGACAGGGACGTTACCTTTCTTTCACGGCCCATTGGGTCACTCTTTTGGCAGCTGGGAAGGATGCAGGACAAGGTGCAGTAGTGTTGGAGGTTGTTCCACCGCCACGCCTCCAAAATGCTACTACTGGTTGTGACACACCTCTCTCCTCCACCCCCTCCTCTTCTTCTTCCTCCATGGCCTCTTCCTGTGCTTTGTCCTCTGAACCAGCGGTGCTCCGTAGGCGTTCAAGGGGCTACGCAAGTACGCAGGCAAAAAGATGCCATGCCGTGCTTGCGCTGGTGTGTTTGGAGAACAGAAGCCACACTGGGGCAGAGGTCCTGTCTGCTCTGCAGGGCCAGGCCGAGAGGTGGTTGACGCCACGCCAGCTTAAGCCAGGAATGGTGGTTTGCGACAATGGCACCAACCTCCTCTCCGCCCTCCGACAGGGACAACTGACCCATGTGCCCTGTGTGGCTCACGTCCTTAACCTGGTGGTGCAGCGGTTCTTGGGCAGGTACCCGGGCTTACAGGATGTCCTGAGGCAGGCCAGGAAAGTCTGTGTGCATTTCCGCAGATCTTATAATGCCAGTGCTCGCCTGGCTGAGCTGCAAAAGGAGTTGAACCTGCCCAAGAACCGCCTTATATGTGACATGCCCACCAGGTGGAACTCAACGTTGGCCATGCTGCAGCGGCTGCACACGCAGCAGAGGGCCATCAATGAGTACCTGTGCGACTACGGCACCAGGACAGGGTCAGGGGAGCTTGTTTTTTTTTCTCCACGCCAGTGGGGCATGATCAGGGATGCATGCACTGTCCTGGCACCATTTGAGGAGGCAACGAGGATGGTGAGCAGTGACAGTGCATGCATCAGTGACACTGTACCTCTTGTCCACCTGTTGGAGCACACGCTGCGTGGAATAATGGACAGGGCACTTGAGGCAGAACAGAGGCAGGAAGAGGAGGACTTCCTTGCCTCTCAAGGCCCCCTTTACCCAGACAGTGTTCCTTCTGTCCCACCCATCGCACAGGAAGAGGAGGAGGAGGAGGAGGAGGAGGAGGAGGATTGTGTCAGCATGGAGGTGGAGGCTGGCACTCAGCATCATCAGCAGCAGTCTTTTAGGGATGATTTACAGTCTCAAGAAACCAGTGGACTTGTACGTGGCTGGGAGGAGGTGGCTGCGGATCATGTCGTCCTTAGTGACCCAGAGGACTCCGGAACGAATGCCTCAGCAAACCTACGCTGCATGGCCTCCCTGATCCTGCAAAGTCTGCGGAAGGATCCTCGTATTCTTCGGATCAAGGAGAGGGACCATTACTGGCTGGCCACTCTCCTTGATCCACGGTACAAGGGTAAGGTTGCGGACCTTATGTTACCGTCGCAGAGGGAGCAGAGGATGAGACAACTCCGGGAGGCCTTGCAGAAAGGTCTGTGCAATGCGTTCCCAGAGACTGGGAGGTTACAAACTCCTGGTCCTGGACAACGAGTTGCTGAGGCTTCGGCCAGTCAAAGAAGGAGTGGTGGGGAAGGTGGCCGTCTGACCTATGCGTTCAGACAATTCTTTAGTCCGCAGCCCCAAAGTATGATCGGTTCCAGCAACCATCGCCAGCGTCTGATAAACATGGTGCAGGAATATCTAGGGGCAAGGTCAGACTTGGACACCTTCCCCACCGAAAATCCTCTGGCTTACTGGGTCTTAAGGATGGATCACTGGCCAGAGCTTGCACAGTATGCAATTGAGCTACTGGCCTGTCCTGCATCCAGCGTTCTTTCAGAACGCACATTCAGTGCTGCTGGAGGATTTGTCACGGATCACAGGGTGCGCCTGTCCACCGACTCGGTTGATCGACTGACTTTCATCAAGATGAACCAGTCTTGGATCACCACCAGCTACCACACACCTGATGCTGATATAACAGACTAATTGATTTTAACATGTCACATCCCTTCAAGACTGATGCTGATGCTGAGTGCCTGTGCTGTTATGTTGACTGGCTATCCTCCTCCTCCGAGTCCTCAATGATACGATTGATGATGATAGCTTGGAAGATCATTTTTGTTTATGGGTGCCGCCACCAGTGGCTAAGGCCCAATTTTTCAGCCCCTGTTTAACAGGGGCGTGTAATTACAATTTTTGAAGCAATAATTTGCCATAGGGCTCATTGCTGTGCTCCAAGTACAGTATCTGTGAGGGGTTGGAGTGTTGTGGCACCAGTGCCTAAGGCCCAATTTTTCAGCCCCTGTTTAACAGGGGCGTGTCATTACAATTTTTGAAGCAATACTTTGCAACAGGGCTCATTGCTGTGCTCCAAGTACAGTATCTGTGAGGGGTTGGAGTGTTGTGCCACCAGTGCCTAAGGCCCAATTTTTCAGCCCCTGTTTAACAGGGGCGTGTCATTACAATTTTTGAAGCAATACTTTGCAACAGGGCTCATTGCTGTGCTCCAAGTACAGTATCTGTGAGGGGTTGTAGTGTTGTGCCACCAGTGCCTAAGGCCCAATTTTTCAGCCCCTGTTCAAAAGGGGCATGTAATTACAATTCTTGATCTAATAATTCACAGCAGGGCCCATTCCTGCACCCACCAAGAGTAACTCTGAGGGCTTACAGTGTTGTGGCAACACCACCACCACCACCACCACCACGAAAGGCCCAATTTTTCAGGCCCTGTTCAACAGGGGCATGCAATTACAATTCTTGATCTAATAATTCACAGCAGGGCCCATTGCTGCACCCACCAAGAGTAATTGTCAGGGCTTACAGTGTTGTGGCACCAGCACCACCATCAAAGGCCCAATTTTTACTACCACTGTTCAACAATTATATGTAATTAAAATTCCTGATATAATAGTTGACAGCAGGGCGTTCCATCACCAACCAAGAGTAACTGTGAGTGCTTACAGTGTTGTGCCAACACCAACAACTAAGGGGCCTATTTCTGCAGAGTATATACGGCAGGTCCCTACTTTCAAACATCCAACTTACAAACGACTCCTACTTGCAAACGCAAGAAGACAACAGGAAGTGAGAGGGAATCTACCCCTTGGAAGGAAAATTCTCTCCTGTAAGAATTAATATGGGAGAAAGGTGTCTCCTCTGTACTGATGCTTTATCACCAATCCTTGTTTCAAGAAAAACACCACATTTCAAAAACAGTTGTCATTGGGACGGAAAGTGAGGTGAAATGTTCTGAACAGGGGCACAGACAGCAAAACAAATGTTACAGGGGTGATAACCCTTACCTATGTTTTCCAAAAAGTTTAAAAATAGATTTTTGGGCTGGAGCTACACTTAAACAATGTACCCGTTCAAAATTACAAACAGATTCTACATAAGAACAAACCTACAGTCCCTGTCTTGTATGCACCGCCTGTATACGGCTGTTCAGAGTATATAGGGCCTTTTTTATTTTATGTGCGGGGTTCCCCTTAATATCCATACAAGACCCAAAGGGGCTGGTAATGGGCTGGGGTAGGGGGGGGGGGGGGGTCATGGGGTAGCTATGCCATTTTTCTTAAAGATTTTCATCCATATTACCGGGACCAGACATTACATTAAAGCCGCAAGCAGTTTTAAATGGCTTTTTTTTCCTTTAGAAGTGTCATTTTGTGCAGGGACAGTTCTAAACACGGGAAACACGTGGCACTTCACAGGCATACTTTAGACACCCCCCAGGTACGATATTTAAAGGAATATTTGACTTTTTTTTCACTTTATGCATCATTAAAATGACTGCTCCCGAAAAACGGCCGTTTTTAAAACTTCTTTTTGCATTGATACATGTCCCCTGGTGCAGAACCCGGGTTCCCAAACCCTTTTTAGGACAATAACATGCATAATAGTCGTTATAATTAGCACTTTAGAATTCGAACGTTCGCATCCATTGTATTTAATAGGGTTCTAATGTTCGTACGAACTTTCGGTCCGTTCGCGGGTTCTGGTGCGAACCGAACCCGGGGGTGTTCGGCTCATCACTATGCATGAGGTTGCACATATTTGGCAACAGTCCTTCCCCTGCAGTTGCTATATATGGCCTCAGACACTCTGCTAGAGTGGGAGAGTCAGAGTATGGGTCAGATGTCAGACAATTTGTGGACAAGGATTTCCATGTAGATGATTGCTTGAAATCACTACCAACAAATGAAGCCACAATCAGTCTCCTCAAAAGAACTCAGGCAATGCTTGCTTGTTCCAACTTAAGGCTCCACAAGATTGCTTCCAACAGTAGAGAAGTTTTAGAAGTCTTTCCTGTCCAAGATCATTCTAACGAGTTAAAGGACTTAGATCTAGGCACAGACTCACTTCCCATGCAACGCAGCCTTGGTTTGCTTTGGGACTTAAGATCTGACACCTTTACTTTCCAAGAAAACACAGAAGAAATACCCTTTACCCGTAGAGGTGTCCTGTCTACCATAAACAGCCTGTATGATCCTTTAGGCTTTGCAGCACGTGTCACCATCCAGGGTAAGGCACTACTTAGAGCTCTATCCAACCTTAAAATTCCACGCACATATGCTCCTCTGTCATCTGCAGACGTTCAGATGCAAAGACTTTGTGTGTTTGCGGATGCTTCTGTTAAAGCAATTGCTGCTGTAGCTTACCTGAAAACCATAGACACTAAAGGACAATGCCACATAGAATTTGTAATGGGGAAAGCAAAACTTGCACCACTTCCCAAACACGCCATACCCAGGCTGGAACTTTGCAGTATTGGCTACAGTGCTAGCTGAACTAATTGCAACAGAGACAAACCTAGAAATTCAAAAAGCTGAGTCAATGGACACTTCAAGTTTTATTAATGCTCTTAGACGCTTCATTGCAGTCAGAGACCCAGTGAAACGCATTCGCTCTGACAGATGGTCTAACTTTGTAGGAGCGGTAAAAGAATTGCAAATCCCTTCCAACTTGGACGTTCTCAGTGTAGAAAGATACTTGAGTAATCAAGACTGCAAGTGGGTCTTCAACCCACCTCACTGTTCTCACATGGGAGGTGTTTGGGAGAGGATGATAGGCATAGCCCGCAGAATTCTTGACTCTATCATCTTAAAAGTTGGAACTACAAGGCTTACTCATGAATGTTTAGTGACATTTATGGCAGAGGTTACAGCTATCATTAATGCCAGACCTTTGACATCAATTTCAAGTGACTCTGAAAATCCGGTGATTTTCACACCTGCCATGTTGCTCACGCAAAAGACTGGTCTTGTAGGTACTCCAGCTGGAGAGTTTTGTGAGAAGGACCTTTATAAACATCAATGGAGACAAGTACAAACCTTGCCAATACCTTCTGGAGCCGGTGGAGGGAACAATATATATCTACTCTATAAGTAAGGAGAAAGTGGCACACTCACTGAAAAGTCTAATATTAAACCTGGTGATGTTGTGCTCATGAAAGATTGCCAGCCACTAAGGAATATGTGGCCTTTAGGTCTGGTCACCAAAGTAGTCCCAAGCAAGGACAATCGTGTCCGTAAGGTCGAGGTCAAGATCTTCCAACAGAATGAGGCTAAAGTATTCTTAAGACCAGTTACTGAACTTGTTCTTTTGCTTTCTACGGAGGACTCTGTTAGTGACGTCACTTGACGTCAGGCGGGGAGTGTTCTGTCCAACAGACTTCTATTTTGATTATCTGTACCTGTGTTGTTGAAAATAACATGTAAGATTTGTAATTTACATAAGACAATCATATGCTGAGCGCAGGCGCCATCTAGCGTCCTTTTTTTGTATTGCTTCAGTTCTGTTTATTCAATTTACTGTGTGTCCAGGAAGTTGTTAGTTAGCAGGGAATTCTGGGTAGAATCTTCACAGGAAGGGAAGCAACCACCATTTCTTTGAGAAGACACTGCAGGAAGAAAGACATGTCTTGCTCAATCTATCGCCAACACCCCTTAGAGAACTTAAAAAGTAAGTTTTATTATCTCATCTTGTATTGTAGATCGTTGTTTCTCTAATGTATGCAATATTGTACTGATTGAGGGCTATTTCTGTTAATTTTGTAGTTTCACCTGGCTTGTTCTAATAAAGTTGAGATCAAAGAAATATGTTAGCTGAAGTTTATGGGACAAGAAGGTTTAAGCTATACGTTCTTGAGACAGAACAGTCGGTTTCTCATCGCATTCATTCAGGGGTGGCGAGCAGTGGACCCCCCCCCCCCCAGGGCTCAGCTCCGGCAGGACCCCACGTCGGTTCAAAGTGGGGTCACTGTGCATGTATGGTCACATAAACCTTCATCACCTAGCAGGTCGTACTCATTTTTTTTCCCATGTCCAGGGTATGTATCATATTGCAATAATTTTTCTTAAATGTCTGAACTTACGTTCTTTATGTTTTATCCTGAGTGGTAGTTTTTGTATGTATATGTTCCTTTTTCTTTAGTTGGTATTTTCTGCAAGGCTACAGGAGTCACTAAGGTTCATACTTTGCGATTTTTTCAGTCTATTTCAGGTAGGTATTATTAGTTTTCCTCACACAGGTTTTTTCATGGGTGGTTTAATTTTTAATTTAAACCTGACGCTTCAGGTAGATAAGCATTGTTCTGAGTAGTTGCTTTGTGTGTTTGTTTTCCTTCCATAGTGGTGGTTTCTACATTTCAACAGGTTCCTCGGAAGTCTGTTGTTTCCAGTCCAGTTTCAGGTGGGTATTTCGGTTTTCTCATACTCAATATTTGACACATTTTCACACGCTAGGGCTGACAACGTTCCACCACTGCAGTTTACCCATCACGTTTATGGGTACCTAACAAATTGAGGTGATCGTTTCTAATTGGCTTGTTCGGTGACAAGTCATCTCATCTTCTCATGCAGCTTACGTTTCTCACAAACCGTATATACTTGAGTATAAGCCAAGTTTTTCAGCCCTTTTTTTAGGGCTGAAAGTAAACCCCTCGGCTTATACTCGAGTCAGTAACTGAAAATCTTGTTATTCCGCGGCCGGCGTCCATTGTTTAAATCTCGCGGCTTTCTTCTGGTCCCTTCCGCGATAGGCGTTTCCAGCAAACACTGTGTTGAGTGTTGCGCCTATCATAGACGTTCTCTTGTCCGACGTCCGTGATTGGCGGAACACTGAACACAGTGCCTGCTGGGAAACGGAGTCTGAGAATGAGAGGACATCCGTGATAGGCGCAACACTCAACACAGTGTTTGCTGGAAACGCCTATCACGGAAGGGACCAGAAGAAAGCCGCGAGATTTAAACAATGGACGCTTGCCACGGAATAACAAGATTTTCAGGTACACTGACTGACTCAGGCACAGGGACGCTGCAATGGACACAGTAAGGGGGCACAGTGAGGTGGCAATTGGCACAGTGAGGTGGCAGTGGGCACAGTGAGGTGGCACAGTGAGATGGCAATGGGCACAGTAAGGTTGAGCAATTGGCACAGTGAGGTGGCAATGGGCACATTTCCCCCCCCCCCTAGGCTTATACTCGAGTCAATAAGTTTTCCCAGTTTTTTGTGGTAAAAGTAGGTACCTCGGCTTATACTCGGGTCGGCTTATACTCGAGTATATATGGTAACTTACGTTTCTCACGCAGCTTACGTTCCTCACACAGCTTACGTTTCTCATGCAGCTTACGTTTTTCACGCAGCTTATGTTCCTCACCCAATTACGTTACTAACTTTCTTACGCAGACACGTTTTACTATGTATATCATTTGGCTGGGTTTGATTCATATTTTTCTCCATGTCAAGTTCTCATGTTTTTCTGTGGTTACATGTTTTTGCATCACATCTTCACGATTGGTTCATGGCGTCTCCGCTGCAGTATTACCTACAGTATCACGTTATAGGTTCGCACGGATTGAGATGGTCGTTTCTATTTGGCTATCACATACGATAACATCATGGTTTCTGTTTCAGATCTTTTAAGTTTTACTACTCACATCAGTAGCTTGACACGTTTTCAGGTTTCAAGGCCTGAGTTTACGTTTTTAATTTGCCTGTTAAACCTCAGATAACTCGGCCAGGTAAATTCACAAGACTGACACGTTTGTAGTGCCGCACTATCTTTTGTTTTTTCAGGGGGGTGGGGTGTCTGATTGGTCGAAGGTTGGTGATGGGTACGGTTAAGTTAAGTTTCTTGGTTAATGTCAGTTTTTTTCTTGGTTTATGCAGGTCATGTCACAAGCAGCGGATATTGAGGACTTCGCATCCATCCCTCCTTCTCCGGCTGGGGGTTCGGAACACGGTAGCTCGCCCTCCCTCAAAACCTGGACCGTCCCGAGGCTCATGGCAGAACTGCGGCGCAGAGGTCTTTCATACCCTGCTTCGGCACGCAAAGCCCAGCTATTCAGGTTGCTGTTCCCCTGTGCTTCAGGCTCTAGTGCGGAGCAAGTTACCCTTCGGACTGTTGCTCCTTCCCTGTCTCAAATCCACGCTACCCTAAGTTCCCTGGCTACCTTCTGCCAACAGTTGTGTAGCAGAGTTGAGGTATTGGAGAGTCAGCCAAATCCAGCTCCAGGAGCTTCTACTGTCCCAGGGGCTTCAGCGGATTTCGGGATCCCCTCTGGACCAAGGCCTGTACCTGTAGACCCAGATAATAGCATGAGTGCACCCCCCATTACCCCGGCGCATTTCATTCCGGGGAATATCAAGAAGGACATTTTAGAGGACAAAAATGTTAATTTGGCATCCCTGTTAATAGCTGCCCATGATGTAGCCGATAACAGGTCATACGCTTGCGGGGATGTTTCAGTGGTAGTTAAGACCAGGAATCATAGGCTCAGTCTCAAGGTTCTATCCCTGAGTTTGTCCTGGCCTTTAGTTTATTCAGAGACATCATTTGCTCTGTGAGTCCACTTAGGAGGGAAGAGTTGGACCTTTACCTTTACACCAGTGGTTCTCAACTCCTGTCCTCGGGACCCACTAACAGGCCAGATTTTAAGTATTACCTTGGTGAGATGCAGACTAGAATACTGCAATCCCTGAGCAGCAAATTATATCACCTGTGATGCATTTCAGTTATCTTGCAAACCTGGCCTGTTGGTGGGCCCTGAGGACTGGAGTTGAGAACCACTGCTTTACACAGTGATTGAGTTAAGCCACAAGTATGGGTGA